>OZ007560.1:120134124-124934124 GCA_963931875.1 Pollenia griseotomentosa
TAACGAAAATCTGGATCACTCCTATTTTCCATAGAAATTGATTTTCTTAGGATTTTTGTATGAAAAACTTTAAATGCGTTTTCTTGAAAACTAGAAGAGCTAGAGCAAAAATAACGAAAATCTGGGATCACTCCTATTTTCCATAGAAAATTAATTTTCTTAGGATTTTTGTATGAAAAACTTTAAATGCGTTTTTCTTGAAACTAGAAGAGCTAGAGCAAAAATAACGAAAATCTGGATCACTCCTATTTTCCATAAAAAATTGATTTTCTTAGGATTTTTGTATGAAAAACTTTAAATGCGTTTTTCTTGAAAACTAGAAGAGCTAGAGCAAAAATAACGAAAATCTGGGATCACTCCTATTTTCCATAGAAAATTGATTTTCTTAGGATTTTTGTATGAAAAACTTTAAATGCGTTTTTCTTGAAAACTAGAAGAGCTAGAGCAAAATAACGAAAATCTGGATCACTCCTATTTGCCATAGAAATTGATTTTCTTAGGATTTTTGTATGAAAAACTTTAAATGAGTTTTTCTTGAAAACTAGAAGAGCTAGAGCAAAAAATAACGAAAATCTGGATCACTCCTATTTTCCATAGAAAATTGATTTTCTTAGGATTTTTGTATGAAGAACTTTAAATGCGTTTTCTTGAAAACTAGAAGAGCTAGAGCTAGATCACTCCCTATTTTCCATAGAAAATTGATTTTCTTAGGATTTTTGTATGAAAAACTTTAAATGCGTTTTTCTTGAAAACTAGAAGAGCTAGAGCAAAAATAACGAAAATCTGGGATCACTCCTATTTTCCATAGAAAATTGATTTTCTTAGGATTTTTGTATGAAAAACTTTAAATGCGTTTTCTTGAAAACTAGAAGAGCTAGAGCAAAAATAACGAAAATCTGGGATCACTCCTATTTTCCATAGAAAATTGATTTTCTTAGGATTTTTGTATGAAAAACTTTAAATGAGTTTTTCTTGAAAACAGAAGAGCTAGAGCAAAAATAACGAAAATCTGGGATCACTCCTATTTTCATAGAAAATTGATTTTCTTAGGATTTTTGTATGAAGAACTTTAAATGCGTTTTTCTTGAAAACTAGAAGAGCTAGAGCTAGATCACTCCTATTTTCCATAGAAATGATATTTCTTAGGATTTTTGAATGAAAAACTTTAAATGCGTTTTCTTGATAATAGAAGAGCTAGAGCAAAAATAACGAAAATCTGGGATCACTCCTATTTTCCATAGAAAATTGATTTTCTTAGGATTTTTGTATGAAAAACTTTAAATGCGTTTTTCTTGAAAACTAGAAGAGCTAGAGCAAAAATAACGAAAATCTGGGATCACTCCTATTTTCCATAGAAAATTGATTTTCTTAGGATTTTTGTATGAAAACTTTAAATGCGTTTTTCTTGAAACTAGATGAGCTAGAGCAAAAATAACGAAAATCTGGGATCACTCCTATTTTCCATAGAAAATTGATTTTCTTAGGATTTTTGTATGAAAAACTTTAAATGCGTTTTTTCTTGAAAACTAGAAGAGCTAGAGCAAAAATAACGAAAATCTGGGATCACTCCTATTTTCCATAGAAAAATTGATTTTCTTAGATTTTTGTATGAAAAACTTTAAATGCGTTTTCTTGAAAACTAGAAGAGCTAGAGCAAAAATAACGAAAATCTGGGATCACTCCTATTTTCCATAGAAAAATTGATTTTCTTAGGATTTTTGTATGAAAAACTTTAAATGCGTTTTCTTGAAACTAGAAGAGCTAGAGCAAAAATAACGAAAATCTGGGATCACTCCTATTTTCCATAAAAATTGATTTTCTTAGGATTTTTGTATGAAAAACTTTAAATGAGTTTTTCTTGAAAACTAGATGAGCTAGAGCAAAAATAACGAAAATCTGGGATCACTCCTATTTTCCGTAGAAAATTGATTTTCTTAGGATTTTTGTATGAAAAACTTTAAATGCGTTTTTCTTGAAAACTAGAAGAGCTAGAGCAAAAATAACGAAAATCTGGGATCACTCCTATTTTCCATAGAAAATTGATTTTCTTAGGATTTTTGTATGAAAAACTTTAAATGCGTTTTTCTTGAAAACTAGATGAGCTAGAGCAAAAATAACGAAAATCTGGGATCACTCCTATTTTCCATAGAAAATTGATTTTCTTAGGATTTTTGTATGAAAAACTTTAAATGCGTTTTTCTTGAAAACTAGAAGAGCTAGAGCAAAATAACGAAAATCTGGGATCACTCCTATTTTCCATAGAAAATTGATTTTCTTAGGATTTTTGTATGAAAAACTTTAAATGAGTTTTTCTTGAAAACTAGAAGAGCTAGAGCAAAAATAACGAAAATCTGGGATCACTCCTATTTTCCATAGAAAATTGATTTTCTTAGGATTTTTGTATGAAAAACTTTACATGCGTTTTTCTTGAAAACTAGATGAGCTAGAGCAAAAATAACGAAAATCTGGGATCACTCCTATTTTCCATAGAAAATTGATTTTCTTAGGATTTTTGTATGAAAAACTTTAAATGCGTTTTTCTTGAAAACTAGATGAGCTAGAGCAAAAATAACGAAAATCTGGGATCACTCCTATTTTCCATAGAAAATTGATTTTCTTAGGATTTTTGTATGAAAAACTTTAAATGCGTTTTTCTTGAAAACTAGATGAGCTAGAGCAAAAATAACGAAAATCTGGGATCACTCCTATTTTCCATAGAAAATTGATTTTCTTAGGATTTTTGTATGAAAAACTTTAAATGAGTTTTTCTTGAAAACTAGAAGAGCTAGAGCAAAAATAACGAAAATCTGGGATCACTCCTATTTTCCATAGAAAATTGATTTTCTTAGGATTTTTGTATGAAAAACTTTAAATGCGTTTTTCTTGAAAACTAGATGAGCTAGAGCAAAAATAACGAAAATCTGGGATCACTCCTATTTTCCATAGAAAATTGATTTTCTTAGGATTTTTGTATGAAAAACTTTAAATGCGTTTTTCTTGAAAACTAGAAGAGCTAGAGCAAAAATAACGAAAATCTGGGATCACTCCTATTTTCCATAGAAAATTGATTTTCTTAGGATTTTTGTATGAAAAACTTTAAATGAGTTTTTCTTGAAAACTAGAAGAGCTAGAGCAAAAATAACGAAAATCTGGGATCACTCCTATTTTCCATAGAAAATTGATTTTCTTAGGATTTTTGTATGAAGAACTTTAAATGCGTTTTTCTTGAAAACTAGAAGAGCTAGAGCAAAAATAACGAAAATCTGGGATCACTCCTATTTTCCATAGAAAATTGATTTTCTTAGGATTTTTGTATGAAAAACTTTAAATGCGTTTTTCTTGAAAACTAGAAGAGCTAGAGCAAAAATAACGAAAATCTGGGATCACTCCTATTTTCCATAGAAAATTGATTTTCTTAGGATTTTTGTATGAAAAACTTTAAATGCGTTTTTCTTGAAAACTAGAAGAGCTAGAGCAAAAATAACGAAAATCTGGGATCACTCCTATTTTCCATAGAAAATTGATTTTCTTAGGATTTTTGTATGAAAAACTTTAAATGAGTTTTTCTTGAAAACTAGAAGAGCTAGAGCAAAAATAACGAAAATCTGGGATCACTCCTATTTTCCATAGAAAATTGATTTTCTTAGGATTTTTGTATGAGAACTTTAAATGCGTTTTTCTTGAAAACTAGAAGAGCTAGAGCTAGATCACTCCTATTTTCCATAGAAAATTGATTTTCTTAGGATTTTTGTATGAAAAACTTTAAATGCGTTTTTCTTGAAAACTAGAAGAGCTAGAGCAAAAATAACGAAAATCTGGGATCACTCCTATTTTCCAGTAGAAAATTGATTTTCTTAGGATTTTTGTATGAAAAACTTTAAATGCGTTTTTCTTGAAAACTAGAAGAGCTAGAGCAAAAATAACGAAAATCTGGGATCACTCCTATTTTCCATAGAAAATTGATTTTCTTAGGATTTTTGTATGAAAAACTTTAAATGCGTTTTTCTTGAAAACTAGATGAGCTAGAGCAAAAATAACGAAAATCTGGGATCACTCCTATTTTCCATAGAAAATTGATTTTCTTAGGATTTTTGTATGAAAAACTTTAAATGCGTTTTTCTTGAAAACTAGAAGAGCTAGAGCAAAAATAACGAAAATCTGGGATCACTCCTATTTTCCATAGAAAATTGATTTTCTTAGGATTTTTGTATGAAAAACTTTAAATGCGTTTTTCTTGAAAACTAGAAGAGCTAGAGCAAAAATAACGAAAATCTGAGATCACTCCTATTTTCCATAGAAAATTGATTTTCTTAGGATTTTTGTATGAAAAACTTTAAATGCGTTTTTCTTGAAAACTAGATGAGCTAGAGCAAAAATAACGAAAATCTGGGATCACTCCTATTTTCCATAGAAAATTGATTTTCTTAGGATTTTTGTATGAAAAACTTTAAATGCGTTTTTCTTGAAAACTAGAAGAGCTAGAGCAAAAATAACGAAAATCTGGGATCACTCCTATTTTCCATAGAAAATTGATTTTCTTAGGATTTTTGTATGAAAAACTTTAAATGCGTTTTTCTTGAAAACTAGAAGAGCTAGAGCAAAAATAACGAAAATCTGGGATCACTCCTATTTTCCATAGAAAATTGATTTTCTTAGGATTTTTGTATGAAAAACTTTAAATGAGTTTTTCTTGAAAACTAGAAGAGCTAGAGCAAAAATAACGAAAATCTGGGATCACTCCTATTTTCCATAGAAAATTGATTTTCTTAGGATTTTTGTATGAAAAACTTTAAATGCGTTTTTCTTGAAAACTAGATGAGCTAGAGCAAAAATAACGAAAATCTGGGATCACTCCTATTTTCCATAGAAAATTGATTTTCTTAGGATTTTTGTATGAAAAACTTTAAATGCGTTTTTCTTGAAAACTAGAAGAGCTAGAGCAAAAATAACGAAAATCTGGGATCACTCCTATTTTCCATAGAAAATTGATTTTCTTAGGATTTTTGTATGAAAAACTTTAAATGAGTTTTTCTTGAAAACTAGAAGAGCTAGAGCAAAAATAACGAAAATCTGGGATCACTCCTATTTTCCATAGAAAATTGATTTTCTTAGGATTTTTGTATGAAGAACTTTAAATGCGTTTTTCTTGAAAACTAGAAGAGCTAGAGCTAGATCACTCCTATTTTCCATAGAAAATTGATTTTCTTAGGATTTTTGTATGAAAAACTTTAAATGCGTTTTTCTTGAAAACTAGAAGAGCTAGAGCAAAAATAACGAAAATCTGGGATCACTCCTATTTTCCAGTAGAAAATTGATTTTCTTAGGATTTTTGTATGAAAAACTTTAAATGCGTTTTTCTTGAAAACTAGAAGAGCTAGAGCAAAAATAACGAAAATCTGGGATCACTCCTATTTTCCATAGAAAATTGATTTTCTTAGGATTTTTGTATGAAAAACTTTAAATGCGTTTTTCTTGAAAACTAGATGAGCTAGAGCAAAAATAACGAAAATCTGGGATCACTCCTATTTTCCATAGAAAATTGATTTTCTTAGGATTTTTGTATGAAAAACTTTAAATGCGTTTTTCTTGAAAACTAGAAGAGCTAGAGCAAAAATAACGAAAATCTGGGATCACTCCTATTTTCCATAGAAAATTGATTTTCTTAGGATTTTTGTATGAAAAACTTTAAATGCGTTTTTCTTGAAAACTAGAAGAGCTAGAGCAAAAATAACGAAAATCTGGGATCACTCCTATTTTCCATAGAAAATTGATTTTCTTAGGATTTTTGTATGAAAAACTTTAAATGCGTTTTTCTTGAAAACTAGATGAGCTAGAGCAAAAATAACGAAAATCTGGGATCACTCCTATTTTCCATAGAAAATTGATTTTCTTAGGATTTTTGTATGAAAAACTTTAAATGCGTTTTTCTTGAAAACTAGAAGAGCTAGAGCAAAAATAACGAAAATCTGGGATCACTCCTATTTTCCATAGAAAATTGATTTTCTTAGGATTTTTGTATGAAAAACTTTAAATGCGTTTTTCTTGAAAACTAGAAGAGCTAGAGCAAAAATAACGAAAATCTGGGATCACTCCTATTTTCCATAGAAAATTGATTTTCTTAGGATTTTTGTATGAAAAACTTTAAATGCGTTTTTCTTGAAAACTAGAAGAGCTAGAGCAAAAATAACGAAAATCTGGGATCACTCCTATTTTCCATAAAAATTGATTTTCTTAGGATTTTTGTATGAAAAACTTTAAATGCGTTTTTCTTGAAAACTAGAAGAGCTAGAGCAAAAATAACGAAAATCTGGGATCACTCCTATTTTCCATAGAAAATTGATTTTCTTAGGATTTTTGTATGAAAAACTTTAAATGCGTTTTTCTTGAAAACTAGAAGAGCTAGAGCAAAAATAACGAAAATCTGGGATCACTCCTATTTTCCATAGAAAATTGATTTTCTTAGGATTTTTGTATGAAGAACTTTAAATGCGTTTTTCTTGAAAACTAGAAGAGCTAGAGCTAGATCACTCCTATTTTCCATAGAAAATTGATTTTCTTAGGATTTTTGTATGAAAAACTTTAAATGCGTTTTTCTTGAAAACTAGAAGAGCTAGAGCAAAAATAACGAAAATCTGGGATCACTCCTATTTTCCAGTAGAAAATTGATTTTCTTAGGATTTTTGTATGAAAAACTTTAAATGCGTTTTTCTTGAAAACTAGAAGAGCTAGAGCAAAAATAACGAAAATCTGGGATCACTCCTATTTTCCATAGAAAATTGATTTTCTTAGGATTTTTGTATGAAAAACTTTAAATGCGTTTTTCTTGAAAACTAGAAGAGCTAGAGCAAAAATAACGAAAATCTGGGATCACTCCTATTTTCCATAGAAAATTGATTTTCTTAGGATTTTTGTATGAAAAACTTTAAATGCGTTTTTCTTGAAAACTAGAAGAGCTAGAGCAAAAATAACGAAAATCTGGGATCACTCCTATTTTCCATAGAAAATTGATTTTCTTAGGATTTTTGTATGAAAAACTTTAAATGCGTTTTTCTTGAAAACTAGAAGAGCTAGAGCAAAAATAACGAAAATCTGGGATCACTCCTATTTTCCATAGAAAATTGATTTTCTTAGGATTTTTGTATGAAAAACTTTAAATGCGTTTTTCTTGAAAACTAGATGAGCTAGAGCAAAAATAACGAAAATCTGGGATCACTCCTATTTTCCATAGAAAATTGATTTTCTTAGGATTTTTGTATGAAAAACTTTAAATGCGTTTTTCTTGAAAACTAGAAGAGCTAGAGCAAAAATAACGAAAATCTGGGATCACTCCTATTTTCCATAGAAAATTGATTTTCTTAGGATTTTTGTATGAAAAACTTTAAATGCGTTTTTCTTGAAAACTAGAAGAGCTAGAGCAAAAATAACGAAAATCTGGGATCACTCCTATTTTCCATAGAAAATTGATTTTCTTAGGATTTTTGTATGAAAAACTTTAAATGCGTTTTTCTTGAAAACTAGAAGAGCTAGAGCAAAAATAACGAAAATCTGGGATCACTCCTATTTTCCATAGAAAATTGATTTTCTTAGGATTTTTGTATGAAAAACTTTAAATGCGTTTTTCTTGAAAACTAGAAGAGCTAGAGCAAAAATAACGAAAATCTGGGATCACTCCTATTTTCCATAGAAAATTGATTTTCTTAGGATTTTTGTATGAAAAACTTTAAATGCGTTTTTCTTGAAAACTAGAAGAGCTAGAGCAAAAATAACGAAAATCTGGGATCACTCCTATTTTCCATAGAAAATTGATTTTCTTAGGATTTTTGTATGAAAAACTTTAAATGAGTTTTTCTTGAAAACTAGAAGAGCTAGAGCAAAAATAACGAAAATCTGGGATCACTCCTATTTTCCATAGAAAATTGATTTTCTTAGGATTTTTGTATGAAGAACTTTAAATGCGTTTTTCTTGAAAACTAGAAGAGCTAGAGCTAGATCACTCCTATTTTCCATAGAAAATTGATTTTCTTAGGATTTTTGTATGAAAAACTTTAAATGCGTTTTTCTTGAAAACTAGAAGAGCTAGAGCAAAAATAACGAAAATCTGGGATCACTCCTATTTTCCATAGAAAATTGATTTTCTTAGGATTTTTGTATGAAAAACTTTAAATGCGTTTTTCTTGAAAACTAGAAGAGCTAGAGCAAAAATAACGAAAATCTGGGATCACTCCTATTTTCCATAGAAAATTGATTTTCTTAGGATTTTTGTATGAAAAACTTTAAATGAGTTTTTCTTGAAAACTAGAAGAGCTAGAGCAAAAATAACGAAAATCTGGGATCACTCCTATTTTCCATAGAAAATTGATTTTCTTAGGATTTTTGTATGAAGAACTTTAAATGCGTTTTTCTTGAAAACTAGAAGAGCTAGAGCAATAACGAAATGGATCACTCCTATTTTCCATAGAAAATTGATTTTCTTAGGATTTTTGTATGAAAAACTTTAAATGCGTTTTTCTTGAAAACTAGAAGAGCTAGAGCCAAAATAACGAAAATCTGGGATCACTCCTATTTTCCGTAGAAAATTGATTTTCTTAGGATTTTTGTATGAAAAACTTTAAATGCGTTTTTCTTGAAAACTAGAAGAGCTAGAGCAAAAATAACGAAAATCTGGGATCACTCCTATTTTCCATAGAAAATTGATTTTCTTAGGATTTTTGTATGAAAAACTTTAAATGCGTTTTTCTTGAAAACTAGATGAGCTAGAGCAAAAATAACGAAAATCTGGGATCACTCCTATTTTCCATAGAAAATTGATTTTCTTAGGATTTTTGTATGAAAAACTTTAAATGCGTTTTTCTTGAAAACTAGAAGAGCTAGAGCAAAAATAACGAAAATCTGGGATCACTCCTATTTTCCATAGAAAATTGATTTTCTTAGGATTTTTGTATGAAAAACTTTAAATGCGTTTTTCTTGAAAACTAGAAGAGCTAGAGCAAAAATAAGGAAAATCTGGGATCACTCCTATTTTCCATAGAAAAATTGATTTTCTTAGGATTTTTGTATGAAAAACTTTAAATGCGTTTTTCTTGAAAACTAGAAGAGCTAGAGCAAATATAACGAAAATCTGGGATCACTCCTATTTTCCATAGAAAATTGATTTTCTTAGGATTTTTGTATGAAAAACTTTAAATGCGTTTTTCTTGAAAACTAGAAGAGCTAGAGCAAAAATAACGAAAATCTGGGATCACTCCTATTTTCCATAGAAAATTGATTTTCTTAGGATTTTTGTATGAAAAACTTTAAATGCGTTTTTCTTGAAAACTAGAAGAGCTAGAGCAAAAATAACGAAAATCTGGGATCACTCCTATTTTCCATAGAAAATTGATTTTCTTAGGATTTTTGTATGAAAAACTTTAAATGCGTTTTTCTTGAAAACTAGAAGAGCTAGAGCAAAAATAACGAAAATCTGGGATCACTCCTATTTTCCATAAAAAATTGATTTTCTTAGGATTTTTGTATGCAAAACTTTAAATGCGTTTTTCTTGAAAACTAGAAGAGCTAGAGCAAAAATAACGAAAATCTGGGATCACTCCTATTTTCCATAGAAAATTGATTTTCTTAGGATTTTTGTATGAAAAACTTTAAATGCGTTTTTCTTGAAAACTAGAAGAGCTAGAGCAAAAATAACGAAAATCTGGGATCACTCCTATTTTCCATAGAAAATTGATTTTCTTAGGATTTTTGTATGAAAAACTTTAAATGCGTTTTTCTTGAAAACTAGAAGAGCTAGAGCAAAAATAACGAAAATCTGGGATCACTCCTATTTTCCATAAAAAATTGATTTTCTTAGGATTTTTGTATGAAAAACTTTAAATGCGTTTTTCTTGAAAACTAGAAGAGCTAGAGCAAAAATAAAGAAAATCTGGGATCACTCCTATTTTCCATAGAAAATTGATTTTCTTAGGATTTTTGTATGAAAAACTTTAAATGCGTTTTTCTTGAAAACTAGAAGAGCTAGAGCAAATATAACGAAAATCTGGGATCACTCCTATTTTCCATAGAAAATTGATTTTCTTAGGATTTTTGTATGAAAAACTTTAAATGCGTTTTTCTTGAAAACTAGAAGAGCTAGAGCAAAAATAACGAAAATCTGGGATCACTCCTATTTTCCATAGAAAATTGATTTTCTTAGGATTTTTGTATGAAAAACTTTAAATGCGTTTTTCTTGAAAACTAGAAGAGCTAGAGCAAAAATAACGAAAATCTGGGATCACTCCTATTTTCCATAGAAAATTGATTTTCTTAGGATTTTTGTATGAAAAACTTTAAATGCGTTTTTCTTGAAAACTAGAAGAGCTAGAGCAAAAATAACGAAAATCTGGGATCACTCCTATTTTCCATAGAAAATTGATTTTCTTAGGATTTTTGTATGAAGAACTTTAAATGCGTTTTTCTTGAAAACTAGAAGAGCTAGAGCAAAAATAACGAAAATCTGGGATCACTCCTATTTTCCATAGAAAATTGATTTTCTTAGGATTTTTGTATGAAAAACTTTAAATGCGTTTTTCTTGAAAACTAGAAGAGCTAGAGCAAAAATAACGAAAATCTGGGATCACTCCTATTTTCCATAGAAAATTGATTTTCTTAGGATTTTTGTATGAAAAACTTTAAATGAGTTTTTCTTGAAAACTAGAAGAGCTAGAGCAAAAATAACGAAAATCTGGGATCACTCCTATTTTCCATAAAAAATTGATTTTCTTAGGATTTTTGTATGAAAAACTTTAAATGCGTTTTTCTTGAAAACTAGAAGAGCTAGAGCAAAAATAACGAAAATCTGGGATCACTCCTATTTTCCATAGAAAATTGATTTTCTTAGGATTTTTGTATGAAAAACTTTAAATGCGTTTTTCTTGAAAACTAGAAGAGCTAGAGCAAAAATAACGAAAATCTGGGATCACTCCTATTTTCCATAGAAAATTGATTTTCTTAGGATTTTTGTATGAAAAACTTTAAATGCGTTTTTCTTGAAAACTAGAAGAGCTAGAGCAAAAATAACGAAAATCTGGGATCACTCCTATTTTCCATAAAAAATTGATTTTCTTAGGATTTTTGTATGAAAAACTTTAAATGCGTTTTTCTTGAAAACTAGAAGAGCTAGAGCAAATATAACGAAAATCTGGGATCACTCCTATTTTCCATAGAAAATTGATTTTCTTAGGATTTTTGTATGAAAAACTTTAAATGCGTTTTTCTTGAAAACTAGAAGAGCTAGAGCAAATATAACGAAAATCTGGGATCACTCCTATTTTCCATAGAAAATTGATTTTCTTAGGATTTTTGTATGAAAAACTTTAAATGCGTTTTTCTTGAAAACTAGAAGAGCTAGAGCAAATATAACGAAAATCTGGGATCACTCCTATTTTCCATAGAAAATTGATTTTCTTAGGATTTTTGTATGAAAAACTTTAAATGCGTTTTTCTTGAAAACTAGAAGAGCTAGAGCAAAAATAACGAAAATCTGGGATCACTCCTATTTTCCATAGAAAATTGATTTTCTTAGGATTTTTGTATGAAAAACTTTAAATGCGTTTTTCTTGAAAACTAGAAGAGCTAGAGCTAGATCACTCCTATTTTCCATAGAAAATTGATTTTCTTAGGATTTTTGTATGAAAAACTTTAAATGCGTTTTTCTTGAAAACTAGAAGAGCTAGAGCTAGATCACTCCTATTTTCCATAGAAAATTGATTTTCTTAGGATTTTTGTATGAAAAACTTTAAATGAGTTTTTCTTGAAAACTAGAAGAGCTAGAGCAAAAATAACGAAAATCTGGGATCACTCCTATTTTCCATAGAAAATTGATTTTCTTAGGATTTTTGTATGAAAAACTTTAAATGAGTTTTTCTTGAAAACTAGAAGAGCTAGAGCAAAAATAACGAAAATCTGGGATCACTCCTATTTTCCATAGAAAATTGATTTTCTTAGGATTTTTGTATGAAGAACTTTAAATGCGTTTTTCTTGAAAACTAGAAGAGCTAGAGCTAGATCACTCCTATTTTCCATAGAAAATTGATTTTCTTAGGATTTTTGTATGAAAAACTTTAAATGCGTTTTTCTTGAAAACTAGAAGAGCTAGAGCAAAAATAACGAAAATCTGGGATCACTCCTATTTTCCGTAGAAAATTGATTTTCTTAGGATTTTTGTATGAAAAACTTTAAATGCGTTTTTCTTGAAAACTAGAAGAGCTAGAGCAAAAATAACGAAAATCTGGGATCACTCCTATTTTCCATAGAAAATTGATTTTCTTAGGATTTTTGTATGAAAAACTTTAAATGCGTTTTTCTTGAAAACTAGATGAGCTAGAGCAAAAATAACGAAAATCTGGGATCACTCCTATTTTCCATAGAAAATTGATTTTCTTAGGATTTTTGTATGAAAAACTTTAAATGCGTTTTTCTTGAAAACTAGAAGAGCTAGAGCAAAAATAACGAAAATCTGGTATCACTCCTATTTTCCATAGAAAATTGATTTTCTTAGGATTTTTGTATGAAAAACTTTAAATGCGTTTTTCTTGAAAACTAGAAAAGCTAGAGCAAAAATAACGAAAATCTGGGATCACTCCTATTTTCCATAGAAAATTGATTTTCTTAGGATTTTTGTATTAAAATCTTTAAATGCGTTTTTCTTGAAAACTAGAAGAGCTAGAGCAAAAATAACGAAAATCTGGGATCACTCCTATTTTCCATAGAAAATTGATTTACTTAGGATTTTTGTATGAAAAACTTTAAATGCGTTTTTCTTGAAAATTAGAAGAGCTAGAGCAAAAATAACGAAAATCTGGGATCACTCCTTTTTTCCATATAAAATTGATTTTCTTAGGATTTTTGTAAGAAAAACTTTAAATGCGTTTTTCTTGAAAACTAGAAGAGCTAGAGCAAAAATAACAAAAATCTGGGATCACTCCTATTTTCCATAGAAAATTGATTTTCTTAGGATTTTTGTATGAAAATCTTTAAATGCGTTTTTCTTGAAAACTAGAAGAGCTAGAGCAAAAATAACGAAAATCTGGGATCACTCCTATTTTCCATAGAAAATTGATTTTCTTAGGATTTTTGTATGAAAAACTTTAAATGCGTTTTTCTTGAAAACTAGAAAAGCTAGAGCAAAAATAACGAAAATCTGGGATCACTCCTATTTTCCATAGAAAATTGATTTTCTTAGGATTTTTGTATGAAAAACTTTAAATGCGTTTTTCTTGAAAACTAGAAGAGCTAGAGCAAAAATAACGAAAATCTGGGATCACTCCTATTTTCCATAGAAAATTGATTTTCTTAGGATTTTTGTATGAAAAACTTTAAATGCGTTTTTCTTGAAAACTAGAAGAGCTAGAGCAAAAATAACGAAAATCTGGGATCACTCCTATTTTCCATAGAAAATTGATTTTCTTAGGATTTTTGTATGAAAAACTTTAAATGCGTTTTTCTTGAAAACTAGAAGAGCTAGAGCAAAAATAACGAAAATCTGGGATCACTCCTATTTTCCATAGAAAATTGATTTTCTTAGGATTTTTGTATGAAAAACTTTAAATGCGTTTTTCTTGAAAACTAGAAAAGCTAGAGCAAAAATAACGAAAATCTGGGATCACTCCTATTTTCCATAGAAAATTGATTTTCTTAGGATTTTTGTATGAAAAACTTTAAATGCGTTTTTCTTGAAAACTAGAAGAGCTAGAGCAAAAATAACGAAAATCTGGGATCACTCCTATTTTCCATAGAAAATTGATTTTCTTAGGATTTTTGTATGAAAAACTTTAAATGCGTTTTTCTTGAAAACTAGAAGAGCTAGAGCAAAAATAACGAAAATCTGGGATCACTCCTATTTTCCATAGAAAATTGATTTTCTTAGGATTTTTGTATGAAAAACTTTAAATGCGTTTTTCTTGAAAACTAGAAGAGCTAGAGCAAAAATAACGAAAATCTGGGATCACTCCTATTTTCCATAGAAAATTGATTTTCTTAGGATTTTTGTATGAAAAACTTTAAATGCGTTTTTCTTGAAAACTAGAAGAGCTAGAGCAAAAATAACGAAAATCTGGGATCACTCCTATTTACCATAGAAAATTGATTTTCTTAGGATTTTTGTATGAAAAACTTTAAATGCGTTTTTCTTGAAAACTAGAAGAGCTAGAGCAAAAATAACGAAAATCTGGGATCACTCCTATTTTCCATAGAAAATTGATTTACTTAGGATTTTTGTATGAAAAACTTTAAATGCGTTTTTCTTGAAAATTAGAAGAGCTAGAGCAAAAATAACGAAAATCTGGGATCACTCCTTTTTTCCATATAAAATTGATTTTCTTAGGATTTTTGTAAGAAAAACTTTAAATGCGTTTTTCTTGAAAACTAGAAGAGCTAGAGCAAAAATAACAAAAATCTGGGATCACTCCTATTTTCCATAGAAAATTGATTTTCTTAGGATTTTTGTATGAAAATCTTTAAATGCGTTTTTCTTGAAAACTAGAAGAGCTAGAGCAAAAATAACGAAAAGCTGGGATCACTCCTATTTTCCATAGAAAATTGATTTTCTTAGGATTTTTGTATGAAAAACTTTAAATGCGTTTTTCTTGAAAACTAGAAAAGCTAGAGCAAAAATAACGAAAATCTGGGATCACTCCTATTTTCCATAGAAAATTGATTTTCTTAGCATTTTTGTATGAAAAACTTTAAATGCGTTTTTCTTGAAAACTAGAAGAGCTAGAGCAAAAATAACGAAAATCTGGGATCACTCCTATTTTCCATAGAAAATTGATTTTCTTAGGATTTTTGTATGAAAAACTTTAAATGGGATCACTCCTATTTTCCATAGAAAATTGATTTTCTTAGGATTTTTGTATGAGAAACTTTAACTGCGTTTTTCTTGAAAACTAAAAGAGCTAGAGCAAAAATAACGAAAATCTGGATCACTCCTGTTTTCCATAGAAAATTGATTTTCTTAGGATTTTTGTATGAAAAACTTTAAATGCGTTTTTCTTGAAAACTAGAAGAGCTAGAGCAAAAATAACGAAAATCTGGGATCACTCCTATTTTCCATAGAAAATTGATTTTCTTAGGATTTTTGTATGAAAAACTTTAAATGCGTTTTTCTTGAAAACTAGAAGAGCTAGAGCAAAAATAACGAAAATCTGGAATCACTCCTATTTTCCATAGAAAATTGATTTTCTTAGGATTTTTGTATGAAAAACTTTAAATGCTTTTTTCTTGAAAACTAGAATAGCTAGAGCAAAAATAACGAAAATCTGTGATCACTCCTATTTCCCATAGAAAATTGATTTTCTAAGGATTTTTGTATGAAAAACTTTAAATGCGTTTTTCTTGAAAACTAGAAGAGCTAGAGCAAAAATAACGAAAATCTGGGATCACTCCTATTTTCCATAGAAAATTGATTTTCTTAGGATTTTTGTATGAAAATCTTTAAATGCGTTTTTCTTGAAAACTAGAAGAGCTAGAGCAAAAATAACAAAAATCTGGGATCACTCCTATTTTCCATAGAAAATTGATTTTCTTAGGATTTTTGTATGAAAATCTTTAAATGCGTTTTTCTTGAAAACTAGAAGAGCTAGAGCAAAAATAACGAAAAGCTGGGATCACTCCTATTTTCCATAGAAAATTGATTTTCTAAGGATTTTTGTATGAAAAACTTTAAATGCGTTTTTCTTGAAAACTAGAAGAGCTAGAGCAAAAATAACGAAAATCTGTGATCACTCCTATTTCCCATAGAAAATTGATTTTCTAAGGATTTTTGTATGAAAAACTTTAAATGCGTTTTTCTTGAAAACTAGAAGAGCTAGAGCAAAAATAACAAAAATCTGGGATCACTCCTATTTTCCATAGAAAATTGATTTTCTTAGGATTTTTGTATGAAAATCTTTAAATGCGTTTTTCTTGAAAACTAGAAGAGCTAGAGCAAAAATAACGAAAAGCTGGGATCACTCCTATTTTCCATAGAAAATTGATTTTCTTAGGATTTTTGTATGAAAAACTTTAAATGCGTTTTTCTTGAAAACTAGAAAAGCTAGAGCAAAAATAACGAAAATCTGGGATCACTCCTATTTTCCATAGAAAATTGATTTTCTTAGGATTTTTGTATGAAAAACTTTAAATGCGTTTTTCTTGAAAACTAGAAGAGCTAGAGCAAAAATAACGAAAATCTGGGATCACTCCTATTTTCCATAGAAAATTGATTTTCTTAGGATTTTTGTATGAAAAACTTTAAATGCGTTTTTCTTGAAAACTAGAAGAGCTAGAGCAAAAATAACGAAAATCTGGGATCACTCCTATTTTCCATAGAAAATTGATTTTCTTAGGATTTTTGTATGAAAAACTTTAAATGCGTTTTTCTTGAAAACTAGAAGAGCTAGAGCAAAAATAACGAAAATCTGGGATCACTCCTATTTTCCATAGCAAATTGATTTTCTTAGGATTTTTGTATGAAAAACTTTAAATGCGTTTTTCTTGAAAACTAGAAGAGCTAGAGCAAAAATAACGAAAATCTGGGATCACTCCTATTTACCATAGAAAATTGATTTTCTTAGGATTTTTGTATGAAAAACTTTAAATGCGTTTTTCTTGAAAACTAGAAGAGCTAGAGCAAAAATAACGAAAATCTGGGATCACTCCTATTTTCCATAGAAAATTGATTTACTTAGGATTTTTGTATGAAAAACTTTAAATGCGTTTTTCTTGAAAATTAGAAGAGCTAGAGCAAAAATAACGAAAATCTGGGATCACTCCTTTTTTCCATATAAAATTGATTTTCTTAGGATTTTTGTAAGAAAAACTTTAAATGCGTTTTTCTTGAAAACTAGAAGAGCTAGAGCAAAAATAACAAAAATCTGGGATCACTCCTATTTTCCATAGAAAATTGATTTTCTTAGGATTTTTGTATGAAAATCTTTAAATGCGTTTTTCTTGAAAACTAGAAGAGCTAGAGCAAAAATAACGAAAAGCTGGGATCACTCCTATTTTCCATAGAAAATTGATTTTCTTAGGATTTTTGTATGAAAAACTTTAAATGCGTTTTTCTTGAAAACTAGAAAAGCTAGAGCAAAAATAACGAAAATCTGGGATCACTCCTATTTTCCATAGAAAATTGATTTTCTTAGCATTTTTGTATGAAAAACTTTAAATGCGTTTTTCTTGAAAACTAGAAGAGCTAGAGCAAAAATAACGAAAATCTGGGATCACTCCTATTTTCCATAGAAAATTGATTTTCTTAGGATTTTTGTATGAAAAACTTTAAATGGGATCACTCCTATTTTCCATAGAAAATTGATTTTCTTAGGATTTTTGTATGAGAAACTTTAACTGCGTTTTTCTTGAAAACTAAAAGAGCTAGAGCAAAAATAACGAAAATCTGGGATCACTCCTGTTTTCCATAGAAAATTGATTTTCTTAGGATTTTTGTATGAAAAACTTTAAATGCGTTTTTCTTGAAAACTAGAAGAGCTAGAGCAAAAATAACGAAAATCTGGGATCACTCCTATTTTCCATAGAAAATTGATTTTCTTAGGATTTTTGTATGAAAAACTTTAAATGCGTTTTTCTTGAAAACTAGAAGAGCTAGAGCAAAAATAACGAAAATCTGGAATCACTCCTATTTTCCATAGAAAATTGATTTTCTTAGGATTTTTGTATGAAAAACTTTAAATGCTTTTTTCTTGAAAACTAGAATAGCTAGAGCAAAAATAACGAAAATCTGTGATCACTCCTATTGTCCATAGAAAATTGATTTTCTAAGGATTTTTGTATGAAAAACTTTAAATGCGTTTTTCTTGAAAACTAGAATAGCTAGAGCAAAAATAACGAAAATCTGGGATCACTCCTATTTTCCATAGAAAATTGATTTTCTTAGGATTTTTGTATGAAAAACTTTAAATGCGTTTTTCTTGAAAACTAGAAGAGCTAGAGCAAAAATAACGAAAATCTGGAATCACTCCTATTTTCCATAGAAAATTGATTTTCTTAGGATTTTTGTATGAAAAACTTTAAATGCTTTTTTCTTGAAAACTAGAATAGCTAGAGCAAAAATAACGAAAATCTGTGATCACTCCTATTTCCCATAGAAAATTGATTTTCTAAGGATTTTTGTATGAAAAACTTTAAATGCGTTTTTCTTGAAAACTAGAATAGCTAGAGCAAAAATAACGAAAATCTGTGATCACTCCTATTTCCCATAGAAAATTGATTTTCTTAGGATTTTTGTATGAAAAACTTTAAATGCGTTTTTCTTGAAAACTAGAAGAGCTAGAGCAAAAATAACGAAAATCTGTGATCACTTCTATTTCCCATAGAAAATTGATTTTCTTAGGATTTTTATATGAAAAACTTTAAATGCGTTTTTCTTGAAAACTAGAAGAGCTAGAGCAAAAATAACGAAAATCTGGGATCACTCCTATTTCCCATAGAAAATTGATTTTTTTAGGAGTTTTGTATGAAAAACTTTAAATGCGTTTTTCTTGAAAACTAGAAGAGCTAGAGCAAAAATAACGAAAATCTGTGATCACTCCTATTTCCCATAGAAAATTGATTTCTTAGGATTTTTATATGAAAAACTTTAAATGAGTTTTCTTGAAACTAGAAGAGCTAGAGCAAAAATAACGAAAATCTGTGATCACTCCTATTTCCCATAGAAAATTGATTTTCTTAGGATTTTTATATGAAAAACTTTAAATGCGTTTTTCTTGAAAACTAGAAGAGCTAGAGCAAAAATAACGAAAATCTGTGATCACTCCTATTTCCCATAGAAAATTGATTTTCTTAGGACTTTTTATATGAAAAACTTTAAATGCGTTTTTCTTGAAAACTAGATGAGCTAGAGCAAAAATAACCCATAGAAAATTGATTTTCTTAGGATTTTTATATGAAAAACTTTAAATGCGTTTTTCTTGAAAACTAGAAGAGCTAGAGCAAAAATAACCCATAGAAAATTGATTTTCTTAGGATTTTTATATGAAAAACTTTAAATGCGTTTTTCTTGAAAACTAGAAGAGCTAGAGCAAAAATAACGAAAATCTGTGATCACTTCTATTTCCCATAGAAAATTGATTTTCTTAGGATTTTTATATGAAAAACTTTAAATGCGTTTTTCTTGAAAACTAGAAGAGCTAGAGCAAAAATAACCCATAGAAAATTGATTTTCTTAGGATTTTTATATGAAAAACTTTAAATGCGTTTTTCTTGAAAACTAGAAGAGCTAGAGCAAAAATAACGAAAATCTGTGATCACTCCTATTTCCCATAGAAAATTGATTTTCTTAGGATTTTAATATGAAAAACTTTAAATGCGTTTTTCTTGAAAACTAGAAGAGCTAGAGCAAAAATAACGAAAATCTGTGATCACTCCTATTTCCCATAGAAAATTGATTTTCTTAGGATTTTTATATGAAAAACTTTAAATGCGTTTTTCTTGAAAACTAGAAGAGCTAGAGCAAAAATAACGAAAATCTGTGATCACTCCTATTTCCCATAGAAAATTGATTTTCTTAGGATTTTTGTATGAAAAACTTAAAATGCGTTTTTCTTGAAAACTAGAAGAGCTAGAGCAAAAATAACGAAAATCTGTGATCACTTCTATTTCCCATAGAAAATTGATTTTCTTAGGATTTTTATATGAAAAACTTTAAATGCGTTTTTCTTGAAAACTAGAAGAGCTAGAGCAAAAATAACCCATAGAAAATTGATTTTCTTAGGATTTTTATATGAAAAACTTTAAATGCGTTTTTCTTGAAAACTAGAAGAGCTAGAGCAAAAATAATGAAAATCTGTGATCAGTCCTATTTCCCATAGAAAATTGATTTTCTTAGGATTTTAATATGAAAAACTTTAAATGCGTTTTTCTTGAAAACTAAAAGAGCTAGAGCAAAAATAACGAAAATCTGTGATCACTCCTATTTCCCATAGAAAATTGATTTTCTTAGGATTTTTTTATGAAAAACTTTAAATGCGTTTTTCTTGAAAACTAGAAGAGCTAGAGCAAAAATAACGAAAATCTGTGATCACTCCTATTTCCCATAGAAAATTGATTTTCTTAGGATTTTTATATGAAAAACTTTAAATGCGTTTTTCTTGAAAACTAGAAGAGCTAGAGCAAAAATAACGAAAATCTGTGATCACTCCTATTTCCCATAGAAAATTGATTTTCTTAGGATTTTTATATGAAAAACTTTAAATGCGTTTTTCTTGAAAACTAGAAGAGCTAGAGCAAAAATAACGAAAATCTGGGATCACTCCTATTTCCCATAGAAAATTGATTTTCTTAGGATTTTTGTATGAAAAACTTAAAATGCGTTTTTCTTGAAAACTAGAAGAGCTAGAGCAAAAATAACGAAAATCTGTGATCACTTCTATTTCCCATAGAAAATTGATTTTCTTAGGATTTTTATATGAAAAACTTTAAATGCGTTTTTCTTGAAAACTAGAAGAGCTAGAGCAAAAATAACGAAAATCTGTGATCACTCCTATTTCCCATAGAAAATTGATTTTCTTAGGATTTTTGTATGAAAAACTTAAAATGCGTTTTTCTTGAAAACTAGAAGAGCTAGAGCAAAAATAACGAAAATCTGTGATCACTCCTATTTCCCATAGAAAATTGATTTTCTTAGGATTTTAATATGAAAAACTTTAAATGCGTTTTTCTTGAAAACTAGAAGAGCTAGAGCAAAAATAACGAAAATCTGTGATCACTTCTATTTCCCATAGAAAATTGATTTTCTTAGGATTTTTATATGAAAAACTTTAAATGCGTTTTTCTTGAAAACTAGAAGAGCTAGAGCAAAAATAACCCATAGAAAATTGATTTTCTTAGGATTTTTATATGAAAAACTTTAAATGCGTTTTTCTTGAAAACTAGAAGAGCTAGAGCAAAAATAACCCATAGAAAATTGATTTTCTTAGGATTTTTATATGAAAAACTTTAAATGCGTTTTTCTTGAAAACTAGAAGAGCTAGAGCAAAAATAACGAAAATCTGTGATCACTTCTATTTCCCATAGAAAATTGATTTTCTTAGGATTTTTATATGAAAAACTTTAAATGCGTTTTTCTTGAAAACTAGAAGAGCTAGAGCAAAAATAACCCATAGAAAATTGATTTTCTTAGGATTTTTATATGAAAAACTTTAAATGCGTTTTTCTTGAAAACTAGAAGAGCTAGAGCAAAAATAACCCATAGAAAATTGATTTTCTTAGGATTTTTATATGAAAAACTTTAAATGCGTTTTTCTTGAAAACTAGAAGAGCTAGAGCAAAAATAACCCATAGAAAATTGATTTTCTTAGGATTTTTATATGAAAAACTTTAAATGCGTTTTTCTTGAAAACTAGAAGAGCTAGAGTAAAAATAACCCATAGAAAATTGATTTTCTTAGGATTTTTATATGAAAAACTTTAAATGCGTTTTTCTTGAAAACTAGAAGAGCTAGAGCAAAAATAACCCATAGAAAATTGATTTTCTTAGGATTTTTATATGAAAAACTTTAAATGCGTTTTTCTTGAAAACTAGAAGAGCTAGAGCAAAAATAACCCATAGAAAATTGATTTTCTTAGGATTTTTATATGAAAAACTTTAAATGCGTTTTTCTTGAAAACTAGAAGAGCTAGAGCAAAAATAACCCATAGAAAATTGATTTTCTTAGGATTTTTATATGAAAAACTTTAAATGCGTTTTTCTTGAAAACTAGAAGAGCTAGAGCAAAAATAACGAAAATCTGTGATCACTTCTATTTCCCATAGAAAATTGATTTTCTTAGGATTTTTATATGAAAAACTTTAAATGCGTTTTTCTTGAAAACTAGAAGAGCTAGAGCAAAAATAACCCATAGAAAATTGATTTTCTTAGGATTTTTATATGAAAAACTTTAAATGCGTTTTTCTTGAAAACTAGAAGAGCTAGAGCAAAAATAACCCATAGAAAATTGATTTTCTTTGGATTTTTATATGAAAAACTTTAAATGCGTTTTTCTTGAAAACTAGAAGAGCTAGAGCAAAAATAACGAAAATCTGTGATCACTTCTATTTCCCATAGAAAATTGATTTTCTTAGGATTTTTATATGAAAAACTTTAAATGCGTTTTTCTTAAAAACTAGAAGAGCTAGAGCAAAAATAACCCATAGAAAATTGATTTTCTTAGGATTTTTATATGAAAAACTTTAAATGCGTTTTTCTTGAAAACTAGAAGAGCTAGAGCAAAAATAACCCATAGAAAATTGATTTTCTTAGGATTTTTATATGAAAAACTTTAAATGCGTTTTTCTTGAAAACTAGAAGAGCTAGAGCAAAAATAACGAAAATCTGTGATCACTCCTATTTCCCATAGAAAATTGATTTTCTTAGGATTTTTGTATGAAAAACTTAAAATGCGTTTTTCTTGAAAACTAGAAGAGCTAGAGCAAAAATAACGAAAATCTGTGATCACTTCTATTTCCCATAGAAAATTGATTTTCTTAGGATTTTTATATGAAAAACTTTAAATGCGTTTTTCTTGAAAACTAGAAGAGCTAGAGCAAAAATAACGAAAATCTGTGATCACTCCTATTTCCCATAGAAAATTGATTTTCTTAGGATTTTTATATGAAAAACTTTAAATGCGTTTTTCTTGAAAACTAGAAGAGCTAGAGCAAAAATAACCCATAGAAAATTGATTTTCTTAGGATTTTTATATGAAAAACTTTAAATGCGTTTTTCTTGAAAACTAGAAGAGCTAGAGCAAAAATAACCCATAGAAAATTGATTTTCTTAGGATTTTTATATGAAAAACTTTAAATGCGTTTTTCTTGAAAACTAGAAGAGCTAGAGCAAAAATAACCCATAGAAAATTGATTTTCTTAGGATTTTTATATGAAAAACTTTAAATGCGTTTTTCTTGAAAACTAGAAGAGCTAGAGCAAAAATAACGAAAATCTGTGATCACTTCTATTTCCCATAGAAAATTGATTTTCTTAGGATTTTTATATGAAAAACTTTAAATGCGTTTTTCTTGAAAACTAGAAGAGCTAGAGCAAAAATAACCCATAGAAAATTGATTTTCTTAGGATTTTTATATGAAAAACTTTAAATGCGTTTTTCTTGAAAACTAGAAGAGCTAGAGCAAAAATAACCCATAGAAAATTGATTTTCTTAGGATTTTTATATGAAAAACTTTAAATGCGTTTTTCTTGAAAACTAGAAGAGCTAGAGCAAAAATAACGAAAATCTGTGATCACTTCTATTTCCCATAGAAAATTGATTTTCTTAGGATTTTTATATGAAAAACTTTAAATGCGTTTTTCTTAAAAACTAGAAGAGCTAGAGCAAAAATAACCCATAGAAAATTGATTTTCTTAGGATTTTTATATGAAAAACTTTAAATGCGTTTTTCTTGAAAACTAGAAGAGCTAGAGCAAAAATAACCCATAGAAAATTGATTTTCTTAGGATTTTTATATGAAAAACTTTAAATGCGTTTTTCTTGAAAACTAGAAGAGCTAGAGCAAAAATAACGAAAATCTGTGATCACTCCTATTTCCCATAGAAAATTGATTTTCTTAGGATTTTTGTATGAAAAACTTAAAATGCGTTTTTCTTGAAAACTAGAAGAGCTAGAGCAAAAATAACGAAAATCTGTGATCACTTCTATTTCCCATAGAAAATTGATTTTCTTAGGATTTTTATATGAAAAACTTTAAATGCGTTTTTCTTGAAAACTAGAAGAGCTAGAGCAAAAATAACGAAAATCTGTGATCACTCCTATTTCCCATAGAAAATTGATTTTCTTAGGATTTTTATATGAAAAACTTTAAATGCGTTTTTCTTGAAAACTAGAAGAGCTAGAGCAAAAATAACCCATAGAAAATTGATTTTCTTAGGATTTTTATATGAAAAACTTTAAATGCGTTTTTCTTGAAAACTAGAAGAGCTAGAGCAAAAATAACCCATAGAAAATTGATTTTCTTAGGATTTTTATATGAAAAACTTTAAATGCGTTTTTCTTGAAAACTAGAAGAGCTAGAGCAAAAATAACGAAAATCTGTGATCACTCCTATTTCCCATAGAAAATTGATTTTCTTAGGATTTTTGTATGAAAAACTTAAAATGCATTTTTCTTGAAAACTAGAAGAGCTAGAGCAAAAATAACGAAAATCTGTGATCACTTCTATTTCCCATAGAAAATTGATTTTCTTAGGATTTTTATATGAAAAACTTTAAATGCGTTTTTCTTGAAAACTAGAAGAGCTAGAGCAAAAATAACGAAAATCTGGGATCACTCCTATTTTCCATAGAAAATTGATTTTCTTAGGATTTTTGTATGAAAAACTTTAAATGCGATTTTCTTGAAAACTAGAAGAGCTAGAGCAAAAATAACGAAAATCTGGGATCACTCCTATTTTCCATAGAAAATTGATTTTCTTAGGATTTTTGTATGAAAAACTTTAAATGCGTTTTTCTTGAAAACTAGAAGAGCTAGAGCAAAAATAACGAAAATCTGGGATCACTCCTATTTTCCATAAAAAATTGATTTTCTTAGGATTTTTGTATGAAAAACTTTAAATGCGTTTTTCTTGAAAACTAGAAGAGCTAGAGCAAAAATAAAGAAAATCTGGGATCACTCCTATTTTCCATAGAAAATTGATTTTCTTAGGATTTTTGTATGAAAAACTTTAAATGCGTTTTTCTTGAAAACTAGAAGAGCTAGAGCAAATATAACGAAAATCTGGGATCACTCCTATTTTCCATAGAAAATTGATTTTCTTAGGATTTTTGTATGAAAAACTTTAAATGCGTTTTTCTTGAAAACTAGAAGAGCTAGAGCAAAAATAACGAAAATCTGGGATCACTCCTATTTTCCATAGAAAATTGATTTTCTTAGGATTTTTGTATGAAAAACTTTAAATGCGTTTTTCTTGAAAACTAGAAGAGCTAGAGCAAAAATAACGAAAATCTGGGATCACTCCTATTTTCCATAGAAAATTGATTTTCTTAGGATTTTTGTATGAAAAACTTTAAATGCGTTTTTCTTGAAAACTAGAAGAGCTAGAGCAAAAATAACGAAAATCTGGGATCACTCCTATTTTCCATAGAAAATTGATTTTCTTAGGATTTTTGTATGAAGAACTTTAAATGCGTTTTTCTTGAAAACTAGAAGAGCTAGAGCAAAAATAACGAAAATCTGGGATCACTCCTATTTTCCATAGAAAATTGATTTTCTTAGGATTTTTGTATGAAAAACTTTAAATGCGTTTTTCTTGAAAACTAGAAGAGCTAGAGCAAAAATAACGAAAATCTGGGATCACTCCTATTTTCCATAGAAAATTGATTTTCTTAGGATTTTTGTATGAAAAACTTTAAATGAGTTTTTCTTGAAAACTAGAAGAGCTAGAGCAAAAATAACGAAAATCTGGGATCACTCCTATTTTCCATAAAAAATTGATTTTCTTAGGATTTTTGTATGAAAAACTTTAAATGCGTTTTTCTTGAAAACTAGAAGAGCTAGAGCAAAAATAACGAAAATCTGGGATCACTCCTATTTTCCATAGAAAATTGATTTTCTTAGGATTTTTGTATGAAAAACTTTAAATGCGTTTTTCTTGAAAACTAGAAGAGCTAGAGCAAAAATAACGAAAATCTGGGATCACTCCTATTTTCCATAGAAAATTGATTTTCTTAGGATTTTTGTATGAAAAACTTTAAATGCGTTTTTCTTGAAAACTAGAAGAGCTAGAGCAAAAATAACGAAAATCTGGGATCACTCCTATTTTCCATAAAAAATTGATTTTCTTAGGATTTTTGTATGAAAAACTTTAAATGCGTTTTTCTTGAAAACTAGAAGAGCTAGAGCAAATATAACGAAAATCTGGGATCACTCCTATTTTCCATAGAAAATTGATTTTCTTAGGATTTTTGTATGAAAAACTTTAAATGCGTTTTTCTTGAAAACTAGAAGAGCTAGAGCAAATATAACGAAAATCTGGGATCACTCCTATTTTCCATAGAAAATTGATTTTCTTAGGATTTTTGTATGAAAAACTTTAAATGCGTTTTTCTTGAAAACTAGAAGAGCTAGAGCAAATATAACGAAAATCTGGGATCACTCCTATTTTCCATAGAAAATTGATTTTCTTAGGATTTTTGTATGAAAAACTTTAAATGCGTTTTTCTTGAAAACTAGAAGAGCTAGAGCAAAAATAACGAAAATCTGGGATCACTCCTATTTTCCATAGAAAATTGATTTTCTTAGGATTTTTGTATGAAAAACTTTAAATGCGTTTTTCTTGAAAACTAGAAGAGCTAGAGCTAGATCACTCCTATTTTCCATAGAAAATTGATTTTCTTAGGATTTTTGTATGAAAAACTTTAAATGCGTTTTTCTTGAAAACTAGAAGAGCTAGAGCTAGATCACTCCTATTTTCCATAGAAAATTGATTTTCTTAGGATTTTTGTATGAAAAACTTTAAATGAGTTTTTCTTGAAAACTAGAAGAGCTAGAGCAAAAATAACGAAAATCTGGGATCACTCCTATTTTCCATAGAAAATTGATTTTCTTAGGATTTTTGTATGAAAAACTTTAAATGAGTTTTTCTTGAAAACTAGAAGAGCTAGAGCAAAAATAACGAAAATCTGGGATCACTCCTATTTTCCATAGAAAATTGATTTTCTTAGGATTTTTGTATGAAGAACTTTAAATGCGTTTTTCTTGAAAACTAGAAGAGCTAGAGCTAGATCACTCCTATTTTCCATAGAAAATTGATTTTCTTAGGATTTTTGTATGAAAAACTTTAAATGCGTTTTTCTTGAAAACTAGAAGAGCTAGAGCAAAAATAACGAAAATCTGGGATCACTCCTATTTTCCGTAGAAAATTGATTTTCTTAGGATTTTTGTATGAAAAACTTTAAATGCGTTTTTCTTGAAAACTAGAAGAGCTAGAGCAAAAATAACGAAAATCTGGGATCACTCCTATTTTCCATAGAAAATTGATTTTCTTAGGATTTTTGTATGAAAAACTTTAAATGCGTTTTTCTTGAAAACTAGATGAGCTAGAGCAAAAATAACGAAAATCTGGGATCACTCCTATTTTCCATAGAAAATTGATTTTCTTAGGATTTTTGTATGAAAAACTTTAAATGCGTTTTTCTTGAAAACTAGAAAAGCTAGAGCAAAAATAACGAAAATCTGGGATCACTCCTATTTTCCGTAGAAAATTGATTTTCTTAGGATTTTTGTATGAAGAACTTTAAATGCGTTTTTCTTGAAAACTAGAAGAGCTAGAGCTAGATCACTCCTATTTTCCATAGAAAATTGATTTTCTTAGGATTTTTGTATGAAAAACTTTAAATGCGTTTTTCTTGAAAACTAGAAGAGCTAGAGCTAGATCACTCCTATTTTCCATAGAAAATTGATTTTCTTAGGATTTTTGTATGAAAAACTTTAAATGAGTTTTTCTTGAAAACTAGAAGAGCTAGAGCAAAAATAACGAAAATCTGGGATCACTCCTATTTTCCATAGAAAATTGATTTTCTTAGGATTTTTGTATGAAGAACTTTAAATGCGTTTTTCTTGAAAACTAGAAGAGCTAGAGCTAGATCACTCCTATTTTCCATAGAAAATTGATTTTCTTAGGATTTTTGTATGAAAAACTTTAAATGCGTTTTTCTTGAAAACTAGAAGAGCTAGAGCAAAAATAACGAAAATCTGGGATCACTCCTATTTTCCGTAGAAAATTGATTTTCTTAGGATTTTTGTATGAAAAACTTTAAATGCGTTTTTCTTGAAAACTAGAAGAGCTAGAGCAAAAATAACGAAAATCTGGGATCACTCCTATTTTCCATAGAAAATTGATTTTCTTAGGATTTTTGTATGAAAAACTTTAAATGCGTTTTTCTTGAAAACTAGATGAGCTAGAGCAAAAATAACGAAAATCTGGGATCACTCCTATTTTCCATAGAAAATTGATTTTCTTAGGATTTTTGTATGAAAAACTTTAAATGCGTTTTTCTTGAAAACTAGAAGAGCTAGAGCAAAAATAACGAAAATCTGGGATTACTCCTATTTTCCATAGAAAATTGATTTTCTTAGGATTTTTGTATGAAAAACTTTAAATGCGTTTTTCTTGAAAACTAGAAAAGCTAGAGCAAAAATAACGAAAATCTGGGATCACTCCTATTTTCCATAGAAAATTGATTTTCTTAGGATTTTTGTATTAAAATCTTTAAATGCGTTTTTCTTGAAAACTAGAAGAGCTAGAGCAAAAATAACGAAAATCTGGGATCACTCCTATTTTCCATAGAAAATTGATTTACTTAGGATTTTTGTATGAAAAACTTTAAATGCGTTTTTCTTGAAAATTAGAAGAGCTAGAGCAAAAATAACGAAAATCTGGGATCACTCCTTTTTTCCATATAAAATTGATTTTCTTAGGATTTTTGTAAGAAAAACTTTAAATGCGTTTTTCTTGAAAACTAGAAGAGCTAGAGCAAAAATAACAAAAATCTGGGATCACTCCTATTTTCCATAGAAAATTGATTTTCTTAGGATTTTTGTATGAAAATCTTTAAATGCGTTTTTCTTGAAAACTAGAAGAGCTAGAGCAAAAATAACGAAAATCTGGGATCACTCCTATTTTCCATAGAAAATTGATTTTCTTAGGATTTTTGTATGAAAAACTTTAAATGCGTTTTTCTTGAAAACTAGAAAAGCTAGAGCAAAAATAACGAAAATCTGGGATCACTCCTATTTTCCATAGAAAATTGATTTTCTTAGGATTTTTGTATGAAAAACTTTAAATGCGTTTTTCTTGAAAACTAGAAGAGCTAGAGCAAAAATAACGAAAATCTGGGATCACTCCTATTTTCCATAGAAAATTGATTTTCTTAGGATTTTTGTATGAAAAACTTTAAATGCGTTTTTCTTGAAAACTAGAAGAGCTAGAGCAAAAATAACGAAAATCTGGGATCACTCCTATTTTCCATAGAAAATTGATTTTCTTAGGATTTTTGTATGAAAAACTTTAAATGAGTTTTTCTTGAAAACTAGAAGAGCTAGAGCAAAAATAACGAAAATCTGGGATCACTCCTATTTTCCATAGAAAATTGATTTTCTTAGGATTTTTGTATGAAGAACTTTAAATGCGTTTTTCTTGAAAACTAGAAGAGCTAGAGCTAGATCACTCCTATTTTCCATAGAAAATTGATTTTCTTAGGATTTTTGTATGAAAAACTTTAAATGCGTTTTTCTTGAAAACTAGAAGAGCTAGAGCAAAAATAACGAAAATCTGGGATCACTCCTATTTTCCGTAGAAAATTGATTTTCTTAGGATTTTTGTATGAAAAACTTTAAATGCGTTTTTCTTGAAAACTAGAAGAGCTAGAGCAAAAATAACGAAAATCTGGGATCACTCCTATTTTCCATAGAAAATTGATTTTCTTAGGATTTTTGTATGAAAAACTTTAAATGCGTTTTTCTTGAAAACTAGATGAGCTAGAGCAAAAATAACGAAAATCTGGGATCACTCCTATTTTCCATAGAAAATTGATTTTCTTAGGATTTTTGTATGAAAAACTTTAAATGCGTTTTTCTTGAAAACTAGAAAAGCTAGAGCAAAAATAACGAAAATCTGGGATCACTCCTATTTTCCGTAGAAAATTGATTTTCTTAGGATTTTTGTATGAAGAACTTTAAATGCGTTTTTCTTGAAAACTAGAAGAGCTAGAGCTAGATCACTCCTATTTTCCATAGAAAATTGATTTTCTTAGGATTTTTGTATGAAAAACTTTAAATGCGTTTTTCTTGAAAACTAGAAGAGCTAGAGCTAGATCACTCCTATTTTCCATAGAAAATTGATTTTCTTAGGATTTTTGTATGAAAAACTTTAAATGAGTTTTTCTTGAAAACTAGAAGAGCTAGAGCAAAAATAACGAAAATCTGGGATCACTCCTATTTTCCATAGAAAATTGATTTTCTTAGGATTTTTGTATGAAGAACTTTAAATGCGTTTTTCTTGAAAACTAGAAGAGCTAGAGCTAGATCACTCCTATTTTCCATAGAAAATTGATTTTCTTAGGATTTTTGTATGAAAAACTTTAAATGCGTTTTTCTTGAAAACTAGAAGAGCTAGAGCAAAAATAACGAAAATCTGGGATCACTCCTATTTTCCGTAGAAAATTGATTTTCTTAGGATTTTTGTATGAAAAACTTTAAATGCGTTTTTCTTGAAAACTAGAAGAGCTAGAGCAAAAATAACGAAAATCTGGGATCACTCCTATTTTCCATAGAAAATTGATTTTCTTAGGATTTTTGTATGAAAAACTTTAAATGCGTTTTTCTTGAAAACTAGATGAGCTAGAGCAAAAATAACGAAAATCTGGGATCACTCCTATTTTCCATAGAAAATTGATTTTCTTAGGATTTTTGTATGAAAAACTTTAAATGCGTTTTTCTTGAAAACTAGAAGAGCTAGAGCAAAAATAACGAAAATCTGGGATTACTCCTATTTTCCATAGAAAATTGATTTTCTTAGGATTTTTGTATGAAAAACTTTAAATGCGTTTTTCTTGAAAACTAGAAAAGCTAGAGCAAAAATAACGAAAATCTGGGATCACTCCTATTTTCCATAGAAAATTGATTTTCTTAGGATTTTTGTATTAAAATCTTTAAATGCGTTTTTCTTGAAAACTAGAAGAGCTAGAGCAAAAATAACGAAAATCTGGGATCACTCCTATTTTCCATAGAAAATTGATTTACTTAGGATTTTTGTATGAAAAACTTTAAATGCGTTTTTCTTGAAAATTAGAAGAGCTAGAGCAAAAATAACGAAAATCTGGGATCACTCCTTTTTTCCATATAAAATTGATTTTCTTAGGATTTTTGTAAGAAAAACTTTAAATGCGTTTTTCTTGAAAACTAGAAGAGCTAGAGCAAAAATAACAAAAATCTGGGATCACTCCTATTTTCCATAGAAAATTGATTTTCTTAGGATTTTTGTATGAAAATCTTTAAATGCGTTTTTCTTGAAAACTAGAAGAGCTAGAGCAAAAATAACGAAAATCTGGGATCACTCCTATTTTCCATAGAAAATTGATTTTCTTAGGATTTTTGTATGAAAAACTTTAAATGCGTTTTTCTTGAAAACTAGAAAAGCTAGAGCAAAAATAACGAAAATCTGGGATCACTCCTATTTTCCATAGAAAATTGATTTTCTTAGGATTTTTGTATGAAAAACTTTAAATGCGTTTTTCTTGAAAACTAGAAGAGCTAGAGCAAAAATAACGAAAATCTGGGATCACTCCTATTTTCCATAGAAAATTGATTTTCTTAGGATTTTTGTATGAAAAACTTTAAATGCGTTTTTCTTGAAAACTAGAAGAGCTAGAGCAAAAATAACGAAAATCTGGGATCACTCCTATTTTCCATAGAAAATTGATTTTCTTAGGATTTTTGTATGAAAAACTTTAAATGCGTTTTTCTTGAAAACTAGAAGAGCTAGAGCAAAAATAACGAAAATCTGGGATCACTCCTATTTTCCATAGAAAATTGATTTTCTTGGGATTTTTGTATGAAAAACTTTAAATGCGTTTTTCTTGAAAACTAGAAGAGCTAGAGCAAAAATAACGAAAATCTGGGATCACTCCTATTTTCCATAGAAAATTGATTTTCTTAGGATTTTTGTATGAAAAACTTTAAATGCGTTTTTCTTGAAAACTAGAAGAGCTAGAGCAAAAATAACAAAAATCTGGGATCACTCCTATTTTCCATAGAAAATTGATTTTCTTAGGATTTTTGTATGAAAATCTTTAAATGCGTTTTTCTTGAAAACTAGAAGAGCTAGAGCAAAAATAACGAAAAGCTGGGATCACTCCTATTTTCCATAGAAAATTGATTTTCTTAGGATTTTTGTATGAAAAACTTTAAATGCGTTTTTCTTGAAAACTAGAAAAGCTAGAGCAAAAATAACGAAAATCTGGGATCACTCCTATTTTCCATAGAAAATTGATTTTCTTAGGATTTTTGTATGAAAAACTTTAAATGCGTTTTTCTTGAAAACTAGAAGAGCTAGAGCAAAAATAACGAAAATCTGGGATCACTCCTATTTTCCATAGAAAATTGATTTTCTTAGGATTTTTGTATGAAAAACTTTAAATGCGTTTTTCTTGAAAACTAGAAGAGCTAGAGCAAAAATAACGAAAATCTGGGATCACTCCTATTTTCCATAGAAAATTGATTTTCTTAGGATTTTTGTATGAAAAACTTTAAATGCGTTTTTCTTGAAAACTAGAAGAGCTAGAGCAAAAATAACGAAAATCTGGGATCACTCCTATTTACCATAGAAAATTGATTTTCTTAGGATTTTTGTATGAAAAACTTTAAATGCGTTTTTCTTGAAAACTAGAAGAGCTAGAGCAAAAATAACGAAAATCTGGGATCACTCCTATTTTCCATAGAAAATTGATTTACTTAGGATTTTTGTATGAAAAACTTTAAATGCGTTTTTCTTGAAAATTAGAAGAGCTAGAGCAAAAATAACGAAAATCTGGGATCACTCCTTTTTTCCATATAAAATTGATTTTCTTAGGATTTTTGTAAGAAAAACTTTAAATGCGTTTTTCTTGAAAACTAGAAGAGCTAGAGCAAAAATAACAAAAATCTGGGATCACTCCTATTTTCCATAGAAAATTGATTTTCTTAGGATTTTTGTATGAAAATCTTTAAATGCGTTTTTCTTGAAAACTAGAAGAGCTAGAGCAAAAATAACGAAAAGCTGGGATCACTCCTATTTTCCATAGAAAATTGATTTTCTTAGGATTTTTGTATGAAAAACTTTAAATGCGTTTTTCTTGAAAACTAGAAAAGCTAGAGCAAAAATAACGAAAATCTGGGATCACTCCTATTTTCCATAGAAAATTGATTTTCATAGCATTTTTGTATGAAAAACTTTAAATGCGTTTTTCTTGAAAACTAGAAGAGCTAGAGCAAAAATAACGAAAATCTGGGATCACTCCTATTTTCCATAGAAAATTGATTTTCTTAGGATTTTTGTATGAAAAACTTTAAATGGGATCACTCCTATTTTCCATAGAAAATTGATTTTCTTAGGATTTTTGTATGAGAAACTTTAACTGCGTTTTTCTTGAAAACTAAAAGAGCTAGAGCAAAAATAACGAAAATCTGGGATCACTCCTGTTTTCCATAGAAAATTGATTTTCTTAGGATTTTTGTATGAAAAACTTTAAATGCGTTTTTCTTGAAAACTAGAAGAGCTAGAGCAAAAATAACGAAAATCTGGGATCACTCCTATTTTCCATAGAAAATTGATTTTCTTAGGATTTTTGTATGAAAAACTTTAAATGCGTTTTTCTTGAAAACTAGAAGAGCTAGAGCAAAAATAACGAAAATCTGGAATCACTCCTATTTTCCATAGAAAATTGATTTTCTTAGGATTTTTGTATGAAAAACTTTAAATGCTTTTTTCTTGAAAACTAGAATAGCTAGAGCAAAAATAACGAAAATCTGTGATCACTCCTATTGTCCATAGAAAATTGATTTTCTAAGGATTTTTGTATGAAAAACTTTAAATGCGTTTTTCTTGAAAACTAGAATAGCTAGAGCAAAAATAACGAAAATCTGGGATCACTCCTATTTTCCATAGAAAATTGATTTTCTTAGGATTTTTGTATGAAAAACTTTAAATGCGTTTTCTTGAAAACTAGAAGAGCTAGAGCAAAAATAACGAAAATCTGGAATCACTCCTATTTTCCATAGAAAATTGATTTTCTTAGGATTTTTGTATGAAAAACTTTAAATGCTTTTTTCTTGAAAACTAGAATAGCTAGAGCAAAAATAACGAAAATCTGTGATCACTCCTATTTCCCATAGAAAATTGATTTTCTAAGGATTTTTGTATGAAAAACTTTAAATGCGTTTTTCTTGAAAACTAGAATAGCTAGAGCAAAAATAACGAAAATCTGTGATCACTCCTATTTCCCATAGAAAATTGATTTTCTTAGGATTTTTGTATGAAAAACTTTAAATGCGTTTTTCTTGAAAACTAGAAGAGCTAGAGCAAAAATAACGAAAATCTGGGATCACTCCTATTTTCCATATAAAATTGATTTTCTTAGGATTTTTGTATGAAAAACTTTAAATGCGTTTTTCTTGAAAACTAGAAGAGCTAGAGCAAAAATAACGAAAATATTGGATCACTCCTATTTTCCATAGAAAATTGATTTTCTTAGGATTTTTGTATGAAAAACTTTAAATGCGTTTTTCTTGAAAACTAGAAGAGCTAGAGCAAAAATAACGAAAATCTGTGATCACTCCTATTTCCCATAGAAAATTGATTTTCTTAGGATTTTTATATGAAAAACTTTAAATGCGTTTTTCTTGAAAACTAGAAGAGCTAGAGCAAAAATAACGAAAATCTGTGATCACTCCTATTTCCCATAGAAAATTGATTTTCTTAGGATTTTTGTATGAAAAACTTAAAATGCGTTTTTCTTGAAAACTAGAAGAGCTAGAGCAAAAATAACGAAAATCTGTGATCACTTCTATTTCCCATAGAAAATTGATTTTCTTAGGATTTTTATATGAAAAACTTTAAATGCGTTTTTCTTGAAAACTAGAAGAGCTAGAGCAAAAATAAGCCATAGAAAATTGATTTTCTTAGGATTTTTATATGAAAAACTTTAAATGCGTTTTTCTTGAAAACTAGAAGAGCTAGAGCAAAAATAATGAAAATCTGTGATCAGTCCTATTTCCCATAGAAAATTGATTTTCTTAGGATTTTAATATGAAAAACTTTAAATGCGTTTTTCTTGAAAACTAAAAGAGCTAGAGCAAAAATAACAAAAATCTGTGATCACTCCTATTTCCCATAGAAAATTGATTTTCTTAGGATTTTTTTATGAAAAACTTTAAATGCGTTTTTCTTGAAAACTAGAAGAGCTAGAGCAAAAATAACGAAAATCTGTGATCACTCCTATTTCCCATAGAAAATTGATTTTCTTAGGATTTTTATATGAAAAACTTTAAATGCGTTTTTCTTGAAAACTAGAAGAGCTAGAGCAAAAATAACGAAAATCTGTGATCACTCCTATTTCCCATAGAAAATTGATTTTCTTAGGATTTTTATATGAAAAATTTTAAATGCGTTTTTCTTGAAAACTAGAAGAGCTAGAGCAAAAATAACGAAAATCTGGGATCACTCCTATTTCCCATAGAAAATTGATTTTCTTAGGATTTTTGTATGAAAAACTTAAAATGCGTTTTTCTTGAAAACTAGAAGAGCTAGAGCAAAAATAACGAAAATCTGTGATCACTTCTATTTCCCATAGAAAATTGATTTTCTTAGGATTTTTATATGAAAAACTTTAAATGCGTTTTTCTTGAAAACTAGAAGAGCTAGAGCAAAAATAACGAAAATCTGTGATCACTCCTATTTCCCATAGAAAATTGATTTTCTTAGGATTTTTGTATGAAAAACTTAAAATGCGTTTTTCTTGAAAACTAGAAGAGCTAGAGCAAAAATAACCCATAGAAAATTGATTTTCTTAGGATTTTTATATGAAAAACTTTAAATGCGTTTTTCTTGAAAACTAGAAGAGCTAGAGCAAAAATAACGAAAATCTGTGATCACTCCTATTTCCCATAGAAAATTGATTTTCTTAGGATTTTAATATGAAAAACTTTAAATGCGTTTTTCTTGAAAACTAGAAGAGCTAGAGCAAAAATAACGAAAATCTGTGATCACTTCTATTTCCCATAGAAAATTGACTTTCTTAGGATTTTTATATGAAAAACTTTAAATGCGTTTTTCTTGAAAACTAGAAGAGCTAGAGCAAAAATAACCCATAGAAAATTGATTTTCTTAGGATTTTTATATGAAAAACTTTAAATGCGTTTTTCTTGAAAACTAGAAGAGCTAGAGCAAAAATAACCCATAGAAAATTGATTTTCTTAGGATTTTTATATGAAAAACTTTAAATGCGTTTTTCTTGAAAACTAGAAGAGCTAGAGCAAAAATAACGAAAATCTGTGATCACTTCTATTTCCCATAGAAAATTGATTTTCTTAGGATTTTTATATGAAAAACTTTAAATGCGTTTTTCTTGAAAACTAGAAGAGCTAGAGCAAAAATAACCCATAGAAAATTGATTTTCTTAGGATTTTTATATGAAAAACTTTAAATGCGTTTTTCTTGAAAACTAGAAGAGCTAGAGCAAAAATAACCCATAGAAAATTGATTTTCTTAGGATTTTTATATGAAAAACTTTAAATGCGTTTTTCTTGAAAACTAGAAGAGCTAGAGCAAAAATAACCCATAGAAAATTGATTTTCTTAGGATTTTTATATGAAAAACTTTAAATGCGTTTTTCTTGAAAACTAGAAGAGCTAGAGCAAAAATAACCCATAGAAAATTGATTTTCTTAGGATTTTTATATGAAAAACTTTAAATGCGTTTTTCTTGAAAACTAGAAGAGCTAGAGCAAAAATAACCCATAGAAAATTGATTTTCTTAGGATTTTTATATGAAAAACTTTAAATGCGTTTTTCTTGAAAACTAGAAGAGCTAGAGCAAAAATAACCCATAGAAAATTGATTTTCTTAGGATTTTTATATGAAAAACTTTAAATGCGTTTTTCTTGAAAACTAGAAGAGCTAGAGCAAAAATAACGAAAATCTGTGATCACTTCTATTTCCCATAGAAAATTGATTTTCTTAGGATTTTTATATGAAAAACTTTAAATGCGTTTTTCTTGAAAACTAGAAGAGCTAGAGCAAAAATAACCCATAGAAAATTGATTTTCTTAGGATTTTTATATGAAAAACTTTAAATGCGTTTTTCTTGAAAACTAGAAGAGCTAGAGCAAAAATAACCCATAGAAAATTGATTTTCTTAGGATTTTTATATGAAAAACTTTAAATGCGTTTTTCTTGAAAACTAGAAGAGCTAGAGCAAAAATAACGAAAATCTGTGATCACTTCTATTTCCCATAGAAAATTGATTTTCTTAGGATTTTTATATGAAAAACTTTAAATGCGTTTTTCTTGAAAACTAGAAGAGCTAGAGCAAAAATAACCCATAGAAAATTGATTTTCTTAGGATTTTTATATGAAAAACTTTAAATGCGTTTTTCTTGAAAACTAGAAGAGCTAGAGCAAAAATAACCCATAGAAAATTGATTTTCTTAGGATTTTTATATGAAAAACTTTAAATGCGTTTTTCTTGAAAACTAGAAGAGCTAGAGCAAAAATAACGAAAATCTGTGATCACTCCTATTTCCCATAGAAAATTGATTTTCTTAGGATTTTTGTATGAAAAACTTAAAATGCGTTTTTCTTGAAAACTAGAAGAGCTAGAGCAAAAATAACGAAAATCTGTGATCACTTCTATTTCCCATAGAAAATTGATTTTCTTAGGATTTTTATATGAAAAACTTTAAATGCGTTTTTCTTGAAAACTAGAAGAGCTAGAGCAAAAATAACGAAAATCTGTGATCACTCCTATTTCCCATAGAAAATTGATTTTCTTAGGATTTTTATATGAAAAACTTTAAATGCGTTTTTCTTGAAAACTAGAAGAGCTAGAGCAAAAATAACCCATAGAAAATTGATTTTCTTAGGATTTTTATATGAAAAACTTTAAATGCGTTTTTCTTGAAAACTAGAAGAGCTAGAGCAAAAATAACCCATAGAAAATTGATTTTCTTAGGATTTTTATATGAAAAACTTTAAATGCGTTTTTCTTGAAAACTAGAAGAGCTAGAGCAAAAATAACGAAAATCTGTGATCACTCCTATTTCCCATAGAAAATTGATTTTCTTAGGATTTTTGTATGAAAAACTTAAAATGCATTTTTCTTGAAAACTAGAAGAGCTAGAGCAAAAATAACGAAAATCTGTGATCACTTCTATTTCCCATAGAAAATTGATTTTCTTAGGATTTTTATATGAAAAACTTTAAATGCGTTTTTCTTGAAAACTAGAAGAGCTAGAGCAAAAATAACGAAAATCTGTGATCACTCCTATTTCCCATAGAAAATTGATTTTCTTAGGATTTTTGTATGAAAAACTTAAAATGCGTTTTTCTTGAAAACTAGAAGAGCTAGAGCAAAAATAACGAAAATCTGTGATCACTTCTATTTCCCATAGAAAATTGATTTTCTTAGGATTTTTATATGAAAAACTTTAAATGCGTTTTTCTTGAAAACTAGAAGAGCTAGAGCAAAAATAACGAAAATCTGTGATCACTCCTATTTCCCATAGAAAATTGATTTTCTTAGGATTTTTGTATGAAAAACTTAAAATGCGTTTTTCTTGAAAACTAGAAGAGCTAGAGCAAAAATAACGAAAATCTGTGATCACTTCTATTTCCCATAGAAAATTGATTTTCTTAGGATTTTTATATGAAAAACTTTAAATGCGTTTTTCTTGAAAACTAGAAGAGCTAGAGCAAAAATAACGAAAATCTGTGATCACTCCTATTTCCCATAGAAAATTGATTTTCTTAGGATTTTTGTATGAAAAACTTAAAATGCGTTTTTCTTGAAAACTAGAAGAGCTAGAGCAAAAATAACGAAAATCTGTGATCACTTCTATTTCCCATAGAAAATTGATTTTCTTAGGATTTTTATATGAAAAACTTTAAATGCGTTTTTCTTGAAAACTAGAAGAGCTAGAGCAAAAATAACGAAAATCTGTGATCACTCCTATTTCCCATAGAAAATTGATTTTCTTAGGATTTTTGTATGAAAAACTTAAAATGCGTTTTTCTTGAAAACTAGAAGAGCTAGAGCAAAAATAACGAAAATCTGTGATCACTTCTATTTCCCATAGAAAATTGATTTTCTTAGGATTTTTATATGAAAAACTTTAAATGCGTTTTTCTTGAAAACTAGAAGAGCTAGAGCAAAAATAACGAAAGTCTGTGATCACTCCTATTTCCCATAGAAAATTGATTTTCTTAGGATTTTTGTATGAAAAACTTAAAATGCGTTTTTCTTGAAAACTAGAAGAGCTAGAGCAAAAATAACGAAAATCTGTGATCACTTCTATTTCCCATAGAAAATTGATTTTCTTAGGATTTTTATATGAAAAACTTTAAATGCGTTTTTCTTGAAAACTAGAAGAGCTAGAGCAAAAATAACGAAAATCTGTGATCACTCCTATTTCCCATAGAAAATTGATTTTCTTAGGATTTTTATATGAAAAACTTTAAATGCGTTTTTCTTGAAAACTAGAAGAGCTAGAGCAAAAATAACGAAAATCTGTGATCACTCCTATTTCCCATAGAAAATTGATTTTCTTAGGATTTTTGTATGAAAAACTTAAAATGCGTTTTTCTTGAAAACTAGAAGAGCTAGAGCAAAAATAACGAAAATCTGTGATCACTTCTATTTCCCATAGAAAATTGATTTTCTTAGGATTTTTATATGAAAAACTTTAAATGCGTTTTTCTTGAAAACTAGAAGAGCTAGAGCAAAAATAACCCATAGAAAATTGATTTTCTTAGGATTTTTATATGAAAAACTTTAAATGCGTTTTTCTTGAAAACTAGAAGAGCTAGAGCAAAAATAACGAAAATCTGTGATCACTCCTATTTCCCATAGAAAATTGATTTTCTTAGGATTTTTATATGAAAAACTTTAAATGCGTTTTTCTTGAAAACTAGAAGAGCTAGAGCAAAAATAACCCATAGAAAATTGATTTTCTTAGGATTTTTATATGAAAAACTTTAAATGCGTTTTTCTTGAAAACTAGAAGAGCTAGAGCAAAAATAACGAAAATCTGTGATCACTCCTATTTCCCATAGAAAATTGATTTTCTTAGGATTTTTATATGAAAAACTTTAAATGCGTTTTTCTTGAAAACTAGAAGAGCTAGAGCAAAAATAACGAAAATCTGTGATCACTCCTATTTCCCATAGAAAATTGATTTTCTTAGGATTTTTATATGAAAAACTTTAAATGCGTTTTTCTTGAAAACTAGAAGAGCTAGAGCAAAAATAACCCATAGAAAATTGATTTTCTTAGGATTTTTATATGAAAAACTTTAAATGCGTTTTTCTTGAAAACTAGAAGAGCTAGAGCAAAAATAACCCATAGAAAATTGATTTTCTTAGGATTTTTATATGAAAAACTTTAAATGCGTTTTTCTTGAAAACTAGAAGAGCTAGAGCAAAAATAACGAAAATCTGTGATCACTCCTATTTCCCATAGAAAATTGATTTTCTTAGGATTTTTATATGAAAAACTTTAAATGCGTTTTTCTTGAAAACTAGAAGAGCTAGAGCAAAAATAACCCATAGAAAATTGATTTTCTTAGGATTTTTATATGAAAAACTTTAAATGCGTTTTTCTTGAAAACTAGAAGAGCTAGAGCAAAAATAACCCATAGAAAATTGATTTTCTTAGGATTTTTATATGAAAAACTTTAAATGCGTTTTTCTTGAAAACTAGAAGAGCTAGAGCAAAAATAACCCATAGAAAATTGATTTTCTTAGGATTTTTATATGAAAAACTTTAAATGCGTTTTTCTTGAAAACTAGAAGAGCTAGAGCAAAAATAACCCATAGAAAATTGATTTTCTTAGGATTTTTATATGAAAAACTTTAAATGCGTTTTTCTTGAAAACTAGAAGAGCTAGAGCAAAAATAACCCATAGAAAATTGATTTTCTTAGGATTTTTATATGAAAAACTTTAAATGCGTTTTTCTTGAAAACTAGAAGAGCTAGAGCAAAAATAACCCATAGAAAATTGATTTTCTTAGGATTTTTATATGAAAAACTTTAAATGCGTTTTTCTTGAAAACTAGAAGAGCTAGAGCAAAAATAACCCATAGAAAATTGATTTTCTTAGGATTTTTATATGAAAAACTTTAAATGCGTTTTTCTTGAAAACTAGAAGAGCTAGAGCAAAAATAACCCATAGAAAATTGATTTTCTTAGGATTTTTATATGAAAAACTTTAAATGCGTTTTTCTTGAAAACTAGAAGAGCTAGAGCAAAAATAACCCATAGAAAATTGATTTTCTTAGGATTTTTATATGAAAAACTTTAAATGCGTTTTTCTTGAAAACTAGAAGAGCTAGAGCAAAAATAACCCATAGAAAATTGATTTTCTTAGGATTTTTATATGAAAAACTTTAAATGCGTTTTTCTTGAAAACTAGAAGAGCTAGAGCAAAAATAACCCATAGAAAATTGATTTTCTTAGGATTTTTATATGAAAAACTTTAAATGCGTTTTTCTTGAAAACTAGAAGAGCTAGAGCAAAAATAACCCATAGAAAATTGATTTTCTTAGGATTTTTATATAAAAAACCTTTAAATGCGTTTTTCTTGAAAACTAGAAGAGCTAGAGCAAAAATAACCCATAGAAAATTGATTTTCTTAGGATTTTTATATGAAAAACTTTAAATGCGTTTTTCTTGAAAACTAGAAGAGCTAGAGCAAAAATAACCCATAGAAAATTGATTTTCTTAGGATTTTTATATGAAAAACTTTAAATGCGTTTTTCTTGAAAACTAGAAGAGCTAGAGCAAAAATAACCCATAGAAAATTGATTTTCTTAGGATTTTTATATGAAAAACTTTAAATGCGTTTTCTTGAAAACTAGAAGAGCTAGAGCAAAAATAACCCATAGAAAATTGATTTTCTTAGGATTTTTATATGAAAAACTTAAATGCGTTTTTCTTGAAAACTAGAAGAGCTAGAGCAAAAATAACCCATAGAAAATTGATTTTCTTAGGATTTTTATATGAAAAACTTTAAATGCGTTTTTCTTGAAAACTAGAAGAGCTAGAGCAAAAATAACCCATAGAAAATTGATTTTCCTTAGGATTTTTATATGAAAAACTTTAAATGCGTTTTTCTTGAAAACTAGAAGAGCTAGAGCAAAAAATAACCCATAGAAAATTGATTTTCTTAGGATTTTTATATGAAAAACTTTAAATGCGTTTTTCTTGAAAACTAGAAGAGCTAGAGCAAAAATAACCCATAGAAAATTGATTTTCTTAGGATTTTTATATGAAAAACTTTAAATGCGTTTTTCTTGAAAACTAGAAGAGCTTAGAGCAAAAATAACCCATAGAAAATTGATTTTCTTAGGATTTTTTATATGAAAAAACTTTAAATGCGCTTTTTCAAAACTAGAAGAGCTAGAGCAAAAATAACCCATAGAAAATTGATTTTCTTAGGATTTTTATATGAAAAACTTTAAATGCGTTTTTCTTGAAAACTAGAAGAGCTAGAGCAAAAATAACCCATAGAAAATTGATTTTCTTAGGATTTTTATATGAAAAACTTTAAATGCGTTTTTCTTGAAAACTAGAAGAGCTAGAGCAAAAATAACCCATAGAAAATTGATTTTCTTAGGATTTTTATATGAAAAACTTTAAATGCGTTTTTCTTGAAAACTAGAAGAGCTAGAGCAAAAATAACCCATAGAAAATTGATTTTCTTAGGATTTTTATATGAAAAACTTTAAATGCGTTTTTCTTGAAAACTAGAAGAGCTAGAGCAAAAATAACCCATAGAAAATTGATTTTCTTAGGATTTTTATATGAAAAACTTTAAATGCGTTTTTCTTGAAAACTAGAAGAGCTAGAGCAAAAATAACCCATAGAAAATTGATTTTCTTAGGATTTTTATATGAAAAACTTTAAATGCGTTTTTCTTGAAAACTAGAAGAGCTAGAGCAAAAATAACCCATAGAAAATTGATTTTCTTAGGATTTTTATATGAAAAACTTTAAATGCGTTTTTCTTGAAAACTAGAAGAGCTAGAGCAAAAATAACCCATAGAAAATTGATTTTCTTAGGATTTTTATATGAAAAACTTTAAATGCGTTTTTCTTCAAAACTAGAAGAGCTAGAGCAAAAATAACCCATAGAAAATTGATTTTCTTAGGATTTTTATATGAAAAACTTTAAATGCGTTTTTCTTGAAAACTAGAAGAGCTAGAGCAAAAATAACCCATAGAAAATTGATTTTCTTAGGATTTTTATATGAAAAACTTTAAATGCGTTTTTCTTGAAAACTAGAAGAGCTAGAGCAAAAATAACGAAAATCTGTGATCACTCCTATTTCCCATAGAAAATTGATTTTCTTAGGATTTTTATATGAAAAACTTTAAATGCGTTTTTCTTGAAAACTAGAAGAGCTAGAGCAAAAATAACCCATAGAAAATTGATTTTCTTAGGATTTTTATATGAAAAACTTTAAATGCGTTTTTCTTGAAAACTAGAAGAGCTAGAGCAAAAATAACCCATAGAAAATTGATTTTCTTAGGATTTTTATATGAAAAACTTTAAATGCGTTTTTCTTGAAAACTAGAAGAGCTAGAGCAAAAATAACGAAAATCTGTGATCACTCCTATTTCCCATAGAAAATTGATTTTCTTAGGATTTTTATATGAAAAACTTTAAATGCGTTTTTCTTGAAAACTAGAAGAGCTAGAGCAAAAATAACCCATAGAAAATTGATTTTCTTAGGATTTTTATATGAAAAACTTTAAATGCGTTTTTCTTGAAAACTAGAAGAGCTAGAGCAAAAATAACCCATAGAAAATTGATTTTCTTAGGATTTTTATATGAAAAACTTTAAATGCGTTTTTCTTGAAAACTAGAAGAGCTAGAGCAAAAATAACGAAAATCTGTGATCACTCCTATTTCCCATAGAAAATTGATTTTCTTAGGATTTTTATATGAAAAACTTTAAATGCGTTTTTCTTGAAAACTAGAAGAGCTAGAGCAAAAATAACCCATAGAAAATTGATTTTCTTAGGATTTTTATATGAAAAACTTTAAATGCGTTTTTCTTGAAAACTAGAAGAGCTAGAGCAAAAATAACCCATAGAAAATTGATTTTCTTAGGATTTTTATATGAAAAACTTTAAATGCGTTTTTCTTGAAAACTAGAAGAGCTAGAGCAAAAATAACCCATAGAAAATTGATTTTCTTAGGATTTTTATATGAAAAACTTTAAATGCGTTTTTCTTGAAAACTAGAAGAGCTAGAGCAAAAATAACCCATAGAAAATTGATTTTCTTCGGATTTTTATATGAAAAACTTTAAATGCGTTTTTCTTGAAAACTAGAAGAGCTAGAGCAAAAATAACCCATAGAAAATTGATTTTCTTAGGATTTTTATATGAAAAACTTTAAATGCGTTTTTCTTGAAAACTAGAAGAGCTAGAGCAAAAATAACCTATAGAAAATTGATTTTCTTAGGATTTTTATATGAAAAACTTTAAATGCGTTTTTCTTGAAAACTAGAAGAGCTAGAGCAAAAATAACACATAGAAAATTGATTTTCTTAGGATTTTTATATGAAAAACTTTAAATGCGTTTTTCTTGAAAACTAGAAGAGCTAGAGCAAAAATAACCCATAGAAAATTGATTTTCTTAGGATTTTTATATGAAAAACTTTAAATGCGTTTTTCTTGAAAACTAGAAGAGCTAGAGCAAAAATAACCCATAGAAAATTGATTTTCTTAGGATTTTTATATGAAAAACTTTAAATGCGTTTTTCTTGAAAACTAGAAGAGCTAGAGCAAAAATAACCCATAGAAAATTGATTTTCTTAGGATTTTTATATGAAAAACTTTAAATGCGTTTTTCTTGAAAACTAGAAGAGCTAGAGCAAAAATAACGAAAATCTGTGATCACTCCTATTTCCCATAGAAAATTGATTTTCTTAGGATTTTTATATGAAAAACTTTAAATGCGTTTTTCTTGAAAACTAGAAGAGCTAGAGCAAAAATAACCCATAGAAAATTGATTTTCTTAGGATTTTTATATGAAAAACTTTAAATGCGTTTTTCTTGAAAACTAGAAGAGCTAGAGCAAAAATAACCCATAGAAAATTGATTTTCTTAGGATTTTTATATGAAAAACTTTAAATGCGTTTTTCTTGAAAACTAGAAGAGCTAGAGCAAAAATAACGAAAATCTGTGATCACTCCTATTTCCCATAGAAAATTGATTTTCTTAGGATTTTTATATGAAAAACTTTAAATGCGTTTTTCTTGAAAACTAGAAGAGCTAGAGCAAAAATAACCCATAGAAAATTGATTTTCTTAGGATTTTTATATGAAAAACTTTAAATGCGTTTTTCTTGAAAACTAGAAGAGCTAGAGCAAAAATAACGAAAATCTGTGATCACTCCTATTTCCCATAGAAAATTGATTTTCTTAGGATTTTTATATGAAAAACTTTAAATGCGTTTTTCTTGAAAACTAGAAGAGCTAGAGCAAAAATAACCCATAGAAAATTGATTTTCTTAGGATTTTTATATGAAAAACTTTAAATGCGTTTTTCTTGAAAACTAGAAGAGCTAGAGCAAAAATAACGAAAATCTGTGATCACTCCTATTTCCCATAGAAAATTGATTTTCTTAGGATTTTTATATGAAAAACTTTAAATGCGTTTTTCTTGAAAACTAGAAGAGCTAGAGCAAAAATAACCCATAGAAAATTGATTTTCTTAGGATTTTTATATGAAAAACTTTAAATGCGTTTTTCTTGATAACTAGAAGAGCTAGAGCAAAAATAACGAAAATCTGTGATCACTCCTATTTCCCATAGAAAATTGATTTTCTTAGGATTTTTGTATGAAAAACTTAAAATGCGTTTTTCTTGAAAACTAGAAGAGCTAGAGCAAAAATAACGAAAATCTGTGATCACTTCTATTTCCCATAGAAAATTGATTTTCTTAGGATTTTTATATGAAAAACTTTAAATGCGTTTTTCTTGAAAACTAGAAGAGCTAGAGCAAAAATAACCCATAGAAAATTGATTTTCTTAGGATTTTTATATGAAAAACTTTAAATGCGTTTTTCTTGAAAACTAGAAGAGCTAGAGCAAAAATAACGAAAATCTGTGATCACTCCTATTTCCCATAGAAAATTGATTTTCTTAGGATTTTTATATGAAAAACTTTAAATGCGTTTTTCTTGAAAACTAGAAGAGCTAGAGCAAAAATAACGAAAATCTGTGATCACTCCTATTTCCCATAGAAAATTGATTTTCTTAGGATTTTTATATGAAAAACTTTAAATGCGGTTTTCTTGAAAACTAGAAGAGCTAGAGCAAAAATAACGAAAATCTGGGATCACTCCTATTTCCCATAGAAAATTGATTTTTTTTAGGATTTTTATATGAAAAACTTTAAATGCGTTTTTCTTGAAAACTAGAAGATCTAGAGCAAAAATAAAGAAAATCTGGGATCACTCCTATTTCCCATAGAAAATTGATTTTCTTAGGATTTTTATATGAAAAACTTTAAATGCGGTTTTCTTGAAAACTAGAAGAGCTAGAGCAAAAATAACGAAAATCTGGGATCACTCCTATTTCCCATAGAAAATTGATTTTCTTACGATTTTTATATGATAAACTTTAAATGCGTTTTTCTTGAAAACTAGAAGAGCTAGAGCAAAAATAACGAAAATCTGTGATCACTCCTATTTCCCATAGAAAATTGATTTTCTAAGGATTTTTGTATGAAAAACTTTAAATGCGTTTTTCTTGAAAACTAGAAGAGCTAGAGCAAAAATAACGAAAATCTGTGATCACTCCTATTTCCCATAGAAAATTGATTTTTTTTAGGATTTTTATATGAAAAACTTTAAATGCGTTTTTCTTGAAAACTAGAAGAGCTAGAGCAAAAATAACGAAAATCTGGGATCACTCCTATTTCCCATAGAAAATTGATTTTCTTACGATTTTTATATGATAAACTTTAAATGCGTTTTTCTTGAAAACTAGAAGAGCTAGAGCAAAAATAACGAAAATCTGTGATCACTCCTATTTCCCATAGAAAATTGATTTTCTAAGGATTTTTGTATGAAAAACTTTAAATGCGTTTTTCTTGAAAACTAGAAGAGCTAGAGCAAAAATAACGAAAATCTGGGATCACTCCTATTTCCCATAGAAAATTGATTTTTTTTAGAAGTTTTGTATGAAAAACTTTAAATGCGTTTTTCTTGAAAACTAGAAGAGCTAGAGCAAAAATAACGAAAATCTGTGATCACTCCTATTTCCCATAGAAAATTGATTTTCTTAATCTGGGATCACACGATTGCCGCAATGCACCAATTTTCATACTTTTTAATACCCCAATCGTGTGACTGCACAACCAATTGGCTCATGTACCAATCAAGGACAATATTGTACTTACTTTTACCAATCAAATGCAACCCTGGTGCGGCAATCGTGTGACTGTTTTCTATGCAACCGCGCGTCAATAAAAATAACAAAAATGCACCAATATTTATTGTGTTCTTGTGCGGCAATCAAACAACACAATACGCACCAATATTTGCCTTTTTTTTTAACAAATTTACTTTTTTGTGTTTCTTTTAGTAGGTAATGAAGATAAATATTTATTTATTTATTATGCATTTCAAGTTTTTTTTAATTATTGCTATTACCAAAATATGTATGTATGTTCACAAGCATATTTAGCTGTTCAGTGCGAATATTTTTATTTAAGTTGCTGAGCGAACCTTAACATACGAAATTGTTGAACAGACTTAATGTTTGGAATTTCTTAAAAAATTTAAATAAAAATATTCAACAAAAATTTGTTTAAGTACATACATATATGATACATATTTAATTTCATTTAATTTACAAACCAACAAGAATTTTCAAACAAATAAAAAAGCTACCACAACAGCTGTTTTCGCAGTTGTCAAGTAAGAACAATCGTGTGACTGTGATGTGGCAATTGTTGTAACCATTTCGCTTTGTACCAACTAGCGGCAATGAAATTTGTTTAAAACAGGGCAATCGTGTGATTTCAGAATATTTTATTGGTCCAATTTCATTATTGTGCGTCAATAAAGCACAATAAAAATTGTGTCATATTGGTGCATTTGCGGCAATCGTGTGATCCCAGCTTTAGGATTTTTATATGAAAAACTTTAAATGAGTTTTTCTTGAAAAATAGAAGAGCTAGAGCAAAAATAACGAAAATCTGTGATCACTCCTATTTCCCATAGAAAATTGATTTTCTTAGGATTTTTATATGAAAAACTTTAAATGCGTTTTTCTTGAAAACTAGAAGAGCTAGAGCAAAAATAAAGAAAATCTGTGATCACTCCTATTTCCCATAGAAAATTGATTTTCTTAGGATTTTTATATGAAAAACTTTAAATGAGTTTTTCTTGAAAACTAGAAGAGCTAGAGCAAAAATAACGAAAATCTGTGATCACTCCTATTTCCCATAGAAAATTGATTTTCTTAGGATTTTTATATGAAAAACTTTAAATGCGTTTTTCTTGAAAACTAGAAGAGCTAGAGCAAAAATAACGAAAATCTGTGATCACTCCTATTTCCCATAGAAAATTGATTTTCTAAGGATTTTTGTATGAAAAACTTTAAATGCGTTTTTCTTGAAAACTAGAAGAGCTAGAGCAAAAATAACGAAAATCTGGGATCACTCCTATTTCCCATAGAAAATTGATTTTCTTACGATTTTTATATGATAAACTTTAAATGCGTTTTTCTTGAAAACTAGAAGAGCTAGAGCAAAAATAACGAAAATCTGTGATCACTCCTATTTCCCATAGAAAATTGATTTTCTTAGGATTTTTATATGAAAAACTTTAAATGCGGTTTTCTTGAAAACTAGAAGAGCTAGAGCAAAAATAACGAAAATCTGGGATCACTCCTATTTCCCATAGAAAATTGATTTTTTTTAGGATTTTTATATGAAAAACTTTAAATGCGTTTTTCTTGAAAACTAGAAGAGCTAGAGCAAAAATAACGAAAATCTGGGATCACTCCTATTTTCCATAGAAAATTGATTTTCTTACGATTTTTATATGATAAACTTTAAATGCGTTTTTCTTGAAAACTAGAAGAGCTAGAGCAAAAATAACGAAAATCTGTGATCACTCCTATTTCCCATAGAAAATTGATTTTCTAAGGATTTTTGTATGAAAAACTTTAAATGCGTTTTTCTTGAAAACTAGAAGAGCTAGAGCAAAAATAACGAAAATCTGGGATCACTCCTATTTCCCATAGAAAATTGATTTTTTTAGAAGTTTTGTATGAAAAACTTTAAATGCGTTTTTCTTGAAAACTAGAAGAGCTAGAGCAAAAATAACGAAAATCTCTGATCACTCCTATTTCCCATAGAAAATTGATTTTCTTAGGATTTTTATATGAAAAACTTTAAATGAGTTTTTCTTGAAAACTAGAAGAGCTAGAGCAAAAATAACGAAAATCTGTGATCACTCCTATTTCCCATAGAAAATTGATTTTCTTAGGATTTTTATATGAAGAACTTTAAATGCGTTTTTCTTGAAAACTAGAAGAGCTAGAGCAAAAATAACGAAAATCTGTGATCACTCCTATTTCCCATAGAAAACTGATTTTCTTAGGATTTTTATATGAAAAACTTTAAATGCGGTTTTCTTGAAAACTAGAAGAGCTAGAGCAAAAATAACGAAAATCTGGGATCACTCCTATTTCCCATAGAAAATTGATTTTCTTAGGATTTTTATATGAAAAACTTTAAATGCGTTTTTCTTGAAAACTAGAAGAGCTAGAGCAAAAATAACGAAAATCTGGGATCACTCCTATTTCCCATAGAAAATTGATTTTCTTACGATTTTTATATGATAAACTTTAAATGCGTTTTTCTTGAAAACTAGAAGAGCTAGAGCAAAAATAACGAAAATCTGTGATCACTCCTATTTCCCATAGAAAATTGATTTTCTAAGGATTTTTGTATGAAAAACTTTAAATGCGTTTTTCTTGAAAACTAGAAGAGCTAGAGCAAAAATAACGAAAATCTGGGATCACTCCTATTTCCCATAGAAAATTGATTTTTTTAGAAGTTTTGTATGAAAAACTTTAAATGCGTTTTTCTTGAAAACTAGAAGAGCTAGAGCAAAAATAACGAAAATCTCTGATCACTCCTATTTCCCATAGAAAATTGATTTTCTTAGGATTTTTATATGAAAAACTTTAAATGAGTTTTTCTTGAAAACTAGAAGAGCTAGAGCAAAAATAACGAAAATCTGTGATCACTCCTATTTCCCATAGAAAATTGATTTTCTTAGGATTTTTATATGAAGAACTTTAAATGCGTTTTTCTTGAAAACTAGAAGAGCTAGAGCAAAAATAACGAAAATCTGTGTTCACTCCTATTTCCCATAGAAAATTGATTTTCTTAGGATTTTTATATGAAAAACTTTAAATGCGTTTTTCTTGAAAACTAGAAGAGCTAGAGCAAAAATAACGAAAATCTGTGATCACTCCTATTTCCCATAGAAAATTGATTTTCTTAGGATTTTTATATGAAAAACTTTAAATGAGTTTTTCTTGAAAACTAGAAGAGCTAGAGCAAAAATAACGAAAATCTGTGATCACTCCTATTTCCCATAGAAAATTGATTTTCTTAGGACTTTTTATATGAAAAACTTTAAATGCGTTTTTCTTGAAAACTAGAAGAGCTAGAGCAAAAATAACGAAAATCTGTGATCACTCCTATTTCCCATAGAAAATTGATTTTCTTAGGATTTTTATATGAAAAACTTTAAATGAGTTTTTCTTGAAAACTAGAAGAGCTAGAGCAAAAATAACGAAAATCTGTGATCACTCCTATTTCCCATAGAAAATTGATTTTCTTAGGACTTTTTATATGAAAAAATTTAAATGCGTTTTTCTTGAAAACTAGAAGAGCTAGAGCAAAAATAACGAAAATCTGTGTTCACTCCTATTGCCCATAGAAAATTGATTTTCTTAGGATTTTTATATGAAAAACTTTAAATGCGTTTTTCTTGAAAACTAGAAAAGCTAGAGCAAAAATAACGAAAATCTGTGATCACTCCTATTTCCCATAGAAAATTGATTTTCTTAGGATTTTTATATGAAAAACTTAAAATGCGTTTTTCTTGAAAACTAGAAGAGCTAGAGCAAAAATAACGAAAATCTGTGATCACTCCTATTTCCCATAGAAAATTGATTTTCTTAGGATTTTTATATGAAAAACTTTAAATGCGTTTTTCTTGAAAACTAGAAGAGCTAGAGCCAAAATAACGAAAATCTGTGATCACTCCTATTTCCCATAGAAAATTGATTTTCTTAGGATTTTTATATGAAAAACTTTAAATGCGTTTTTCTTGAAAACTAGAAGAGCTAGAGCAAAATTAACGAAAATCTGTGTTCACTCCTATTGCCCATAGAAAATTGATTTTCTTAGGATTTTTATATGAAAAACTTTAAATGCGTTTTTCTTGAAAACTAGAAAAGCTAGAGCAAAAATAACGAAAATCTGTGATCACTCCTATTTCCCATAGAAAATTGATTTTCTTAGGATTTTTATATGAAAAACTTAAAATGCGTTTTTCTTGAAAACTAGAAGAGCTAAAGCAAAAATAACGAAAATCTGTGATCACTCCTATTTTCCATAGAAAATTGATTTTCTTAGGATTTTTGTATGTAAAACTTTAAATGCGTTTTTCTTGAAAACTAGAAGAGCTAGAGCAAAAATAACGAAAATCTGCGATCACTCCTATTTCCCATAGAAAATTGATTTTCTTAGGATTTTTCTATGAACAACTTTAAATGCGTTTTTCTTGAAAACTAGAAGAGCTAGAGCAAAAATAACGAAAATCTGTGATCACTCCTATTTCCCATAGAAAATTGATTTTCTTAGGATTTTTGTATGAAAAACTTTAAATGCGTTTTTCTTGAAAACTAGAAGAGCTAGAGCAAAAATAACGAAAATCTGGGATCACTCCTAGTTCCCATAGAAAATTGATTTTCTTAGGATTTTTATATGAAAAACTTTAAATGCGTTTTTCTTGAAAACTAGAAGAGCTAGAGCAAAAATAACGAAAATCTGTGATCACTCCTATTTCCCATAGAAAATTGATTTTCTTAGGATTTTTATATGAAAAACTTTAAATGCGTTTTTCTTGAAAACTAGAAGAGCTAGAGCAAAAATAACGAAAATCTGGGATCACTCCTATTTCCCATAGAAAATTGATTTTCTTAGGATTTTTATGTGAAAAACTTTAAATGCGTTTTTCTTGAAAACTAGAATAGCTAGAGCAAAAATAACGAAAATCTGTGATCACTCCTATTTCCCATAGAAAATTGATTTTCTTAGGATTTTTGTATGAAAAACTTTAAATGCGTTTTTCTTGAAAACTAGAAGAGCTAGAGCAAAAATAACGAAAATCTGTGATCACTCCTATTTCCCATAGAAAATTGATTTTCTAAGGATTTTTGTATGAAAAACTTTAAATGCGTTTTTCTTGAAAACTAGAAGAGCTAGAGCAAAAATAACGAAAATCTGTGATCACTCCTATTTCCCATAGAAAATTGATTTTCTAAGGATTTTTGTATGAAAAACTTTAAATGCGTTTTTCTTGAAAACTAGAAGAGCTAGAGCAAAAATAACGAAAATCTGTGATCACTCCTATTTCCCATAGAAAATTGATTTTCTAAGGATTTTTGTATGAAAAACTTTAAATGCTTTTTTCTTGAAAACTAGAATAGCTAGAGCAAAAATAACGAAAATCTGTGATCACTCCTATTTCCCATAGACAATTGATTTTCTAAGGATTTTTGTATGAAAAACTTTAAATGCGTTTTTCTTGAAAACTAGAATAGCTAGAGCAAAAATAACGAAAATCTGTGATCACTCCTATTTCCCATAGAAAATTGATTTTCTTAGGATTTTTGTATGAAAAACTTAAAATGCGTTTTTCTTGAAAACTAGAAGAGCTAGAGCAAAAATAACGAAAATCTGTGATCACTTCTATTTCCCATAGAAAATTGATTTTCTTAGGATTTTTATATGAAAAACTTTAAATGCGTTTTTCTTGAAAACTGGAAGAGCTAGAGCAAAAATAACCCATAGAAAATTGATTTTTTTAGGATTTTTGTATGAAAAACTTTAAATGCGTTTTTCTTGAAAACTGGAAGAGCTAGAGCAAAAATAACGAAAATCTCTGATCACTCCTATTTCCCATAGAAAATTGATTTTCTTAGGATTTTTATATGAAAAACTTTAAATGCGTTTTTCTTGAAAACTAGAAGAGCTAGAGCAAAAATAACGAAAATCTGTGATCACTCCTATTTCCCATAGAAAATTGATTTTCTTAGGATTTTTATATGAAAAACTTAAAATGCGTTTTTCTTGAAAACTAGAAGAGCTAGAGCAAAAATAACGAAAATCTGTGATCACTCCTATTTCCCATAGAAAATTGATTTTCTTAGGATTTTTATATGAAAAACTTTAAATGCGTTTTTCTTGAAAACTAGAAGAGCTAGAGCCAAAATAACGAAAATCTGTGATCACTCCTATTTCCCATAGAAAATTGATTTTCTTAGGATTTTTATATGAAAAACTTTAAATGCGTTTTTCTTGAAAACTAGAAGAGCTAGAGCAAAAATAACGAAAATCTGTGTTCACTCCTATTGCCCATAGAAAATTGATTTTCTTAGGATTTTTATATGAAAAACTTTAAATGCGTTTTTCTTGAAAACTAGAAAAGCTAGAGCAAAAATAACGAAAATCTGTGATCACTCCTATTTCCCATAGAAAATTGATTTTCTTAGGATTTTTATATGAAAAACTTAAAATGCGTTTTTCTTGAAAACTAGAAGAGCTAAAGCAAAAATAACGAAAATCTGTGATCACTCCTATTTTCCATAGAAAATTGATTTTCTTAGGATTTTTGTATGTAAAACTTTAAATGCGTTTTTCTTGAAAACTAGAAGAGCTAGAGCAAAAATAACGAAAATCTGCGATCACTCCTATTTCCCATAGAAAATTGATTTTCTTAGGATTTTTGTATGAACAACTTTAAATGCGTTTTTCTTGAAAACTAGAAGAGCTAGAGCAAAAATAACGAAAATCTGTGATCACTCCTATTTCCCATAGAAAATTGATTTTCTTAGGATTTTTGTATGAAAAACTTTAAATGCGTTTTTCTTGAAAACTAGAAGAGCTAGAGCAAAAATAACGAAAATCTGGGATCACTCCTAGTTCCCATAGAAAATTGATTTTCTTAGGATTTTTATATGAAAAACTTTAAATGCGTTTTTCTTGAAAACTAGAAGAGCTAGAGCAAAAATAACGAAAATCTGTGATCACTCCTATTTCCCATAGAAAATTGATTTTCTTAGGATTTTTATATGAAAAACTTTAAATGCGTTTTTCTTGAAAACTAGAAGAGCTAGAGCAAAAATAACGAAAATCTGGGATCACTCCTATTTCCCATAGAAAATTGATTTTCTTAGGATTTTTATGTGAAAAACTTTAAATGCGTTTTTCTTGAAAACTAGAAGAGCTAGAGCAAAAATAACGAAAATCTGTGATCACTCCTATTTCCCATAGAAAATTGATTTTCTTAGGATTTTTGTATGAAAAACTTTAAATGCGTTTTTCTTGAAAACTAGAAGAGCTAGAGCAAAAATAACGAAAATCTGTGATCACTCCTATTTCCCATAGAAAATTGATTTTCTAAGGATTTTTGTATGAAAAACTTTAAATGCGTTTTTCTTGAAAACTAGAAGAGCTTGAGCAAAAATAACGAAAATCTGTGATCACTCCTATTTCCCATAGAAAATTGATTTTCTAAGGATTTTTGTATGAAAAACTTTAAATGCGTTTTTCTTGAAAACTAGAAGAGCTAGAGCAAAAATAACGAAAATCTGTGATCACTCCTATTTCCCATAGAAAATTGATTTTCTAAGGATTTTTGTATGAAAAACTTTAAATGCTTTTTTCTTGAAAACTAGAATAGCTAGAGCAAAAATAACGAAAATCTGTGATCACTCCTATTTCCCATAGACAATTGATTTTCTAAGGATTTTTGTATGAAAAACTTTAAATGCGTTTTTCTTGAAAACTAGAATAGCTAGAGCAAAAATAACGAAAATCTGTGATCACTCCTATTTCCCATAGAAAATTGATTTTCTTAGGATTTTTGTATGAAAAACTTAAAATGCGTTTTTCTTGAAAACTAGAAGAGCTAGAGCAAAAATAACGAAAATCTGTGATCACTTCTATTTCCCATAGAAAATTGATTTTCTTAGGATTTTTATATGAAAAACTTTAAATGAGTTTTTCTTGAAAACTAGAAGAGCTAGAGCAAAAATAACCCATAGAAAATTGATTTTTTTAGGATTTTTGTATGAAAAACTTTAAATGCGTTTTTCTTGAAAACTGGAAGAGCTAGAGCAAAAATAACGAAAATCTCTGATCACTCCTATTTCCCATAGAAAATTGATTTTCTTAGGATTTTTATATGAAAAACTTTAAATGCGTTTTTCTTGAAAACTAGAAGAGCTAGAGCAAAAATAACGAAAATCTGTGATCACTCCTATTTCCCATAGAAAATTGATTTTCTTAGGATTTTTGTATGAAAAACTTAAAATGCGTTTTTCTTGAAAACTAGAAGAGCTAGAGCAAAAATAACGAAAATCTGTGATCACTTCTATTTCCCATAAAAAATTGATTTTCTTAGGATTTTTATATGAAAAACTTTAAATGCGTTTTTCTTGAAAACTAGAAGAGCTAGAGCAAAAATAACCCATAGAAAATTGATTTTTTTAGGATTTTTGTATGAAAAACTTTAAATGCGTTTTTCTTGAAAACTAGAAGAGCTAGAGCAAAAATAACGAAAATCTGTGATCACTCCTATTTCCCATAGAAAATTGATTTTCTTAGGATTTTTATATGAAAAACTATAAATGCGTTTTTCTTGAAAACTAGAAGAGCTAGAGCAAAAATAACGAAAATCTGTGATCACTCCTATTTCCCATAGAAAATTGATTTTCTTAGGATTTTTATATGAAAAACTTTAAATGCGTTTTTCTTGAAAACTAGAAGAGCTAGAGCAAAAATAACGAAAATCTGTGATCACTCCTATTTCCCATAGAAAATTGATTTTCTTAGGATTTTTATATGAAAAACTTAAAATGCGTTTTTCTTGAAAACTAGAAGAGCTAGAGCAAAAATAACGAAAATCTGTGATCACTCCTATTTCCCATAGAAAATTGATTTTCTTAGGATTTTTGTATGAAAAACTTAAAATGCGTTTTTCTTGAAAACTAGAAGAGCTAGAGCAAAAATAACGAAAATCTGTGATCACTTCTATTTCCCATAGAAAATTGATTTTCTTAGGATTTTTATATGAAAAACTTTAAATGCGTTTTTCTTGAAAACTAGAAGAGCTAGAGCAAAAATAACCCATAGAAAATTGATTTTTTTAGGATTTTTGTATGAAAAACTTTAAATGGGTTTTTTTCTTGAAAACTAGAAGAGCTAGAGCAAAAATAACGAAAATCTGTGATCACTCCTATTTCCCATAGAAAATTAATTTTCTTAGGATTTTTATATGAAAAACTTTAAATGCGTTTTTCTTGAAAACTAGAAGAGCTAGAGCAAAAATAACGAAAATCTGTGATCACTCCTATTTCCCATAGAAAATTGATTTTCTTAGGATTTTTATATGAAAAACTTTAAATGCGTTTTTCTTGAAAACTAGAAGAGCTAGAGCAAAAATAACGAAAATCTGTGATCACTCCTATTTCCCATAGAAAATTGATTTTCTTAGGATTTTTATATGAAAAATTTTAAATGCGTTTTTCTTGAAAACTAGAAGAGCTAGAGCAAAAATAACGAAAATCTGTGATCACTCCTATTTCCCATAGAAAATTGATTTTCTTAGGATTTTTATATGAAAAACTTTAAATGCGTTTTTCTTGAAAACTAGAAGAGCTAGAGCAAAAATAACGAAAATCTGTGATCACTCCTATTTCCCATAGAAAATTGATTTTCTTAGGATTTTTATATGAAAAACTTTAAATGCGTTTTTCTTGAAAACTAGAAGAGCTAGAGCAAAAATAACGAAAATCTGTGTTCACTCCTATTTCCCATAGAAAATTGATTTTCTTAGGATTTTTATATGAAAAACTTTAAATGCGTTTTTCTTGAAAACTAGAAGAGCTAGAGCAAAAATAACGAAAATCTGTGATCACTCCTATTTCCCACAGAAAATTGATTTTCTTAGGATTTTTATATGAAAAACTTTAAATGCGTTTTTCTTGAAAACTAGAAGAGCTAGAGCAAAAATAACGAAAATCTGTGATCACTCCTATTTCCCATAGAAAATTGATTTTCTTAGGATTTTTATATGAAAAACTTTAAATGCGTTTTTCTTGAAAACTATAAGAGCTAGAGCAAAAATAACGAAAATCTGTGATCACTCCTATTTCCCATAGAAAATTGATTTTCTTAGGATTTTTATATGAAAAACTTTAAATGCGTTTTTCTTGAAAACTAGAAGAGCTAGAGCAAAAATAACGAAAATCTGTGATCACTCCTATTTCCCATAGAAAATTGATTTTCTTAGGATTTTTATATGAAAAACTTTAAATGCGTTTTTCTTGAAAACTAGAAGAGCTAGAGCAAAAATAACGAAAATCTGTGATCACTCCTATTTCCCATAGAAAATTGATTTTCTTAGGATTTTTATATGAAAAACTTTAAATGCGTTTTTCTTGAAAACTAGAAGAGCTAGAGCAAAAATAACGAAAATCTGGGATCACTCCTATTTCCCATAGAAAATTGATTTTTTTAGGATTTTTGTATGAAAAACTTTAAATGCGTTTTTCTTGAAAACTAGAAGAGCTAGAGCAAAAATAACGAAAATCTGTGATCACTCCTATTTCCCATAGAAAATTGATTTTCTTAGGATTTTTATATGAAAAACTTTAAATGCGTTTTTCTTGAAAACTAGAAGAGCTAGAGCAAAAATAACGAAAATCAGGGATCACTCCTATTTCCCATAGAAAATTGATTTTCTTAGGATTTTTGTATGAAAAACTTTAAATGCGTTTTTCTTGAAAACTAGAAGAGCTAGAGCAAAAATTACAGAAATCTGGGATCACTCCTATTTCCCATAGAAAATTGATTTTCTTAGGATTTTTGTATGAAAAACTTTAAATGCGTTTTTCTTGAAAACTAGAAGAGCTAGAGCAAAAATAACGAAAATCTGGGATCACTCCTATCTCCCATAGAAAATTGATTTTTTTAGGATTTTTGTACGAAAAACTTTAAATGCGTTTTTCTTGAAAACTAGAAGAGCTAGAGCAAAAATAACGAAAATCTGGGATCACTCCTATTTCCCATAGAAAATTGATTTTCTTAGGATTTTTGTACGAAAAACTTTAAATGCGTTTTTCTTGAAAACTAGAAGAGCTAGAGCAAAAATAACGAAAATCTGGGATCACTCCTATTTTCCATAGAAAATTGATTTTCTTAGGATTTTTGTATGAAAAACTTTAAATGCGTTTTTCTTGAAAACTAGAAGAGCTAGAGCAAAAATAACGAAAATCTGGGATCACTCCTATTTCCCATAGAAAATTGATATTTTTAGGATTTTTGTATGAAAAACTTTAAATGCGTTTTTCTTGAAAACTAGAAGAGCTAGAGCAAAAATTACAAAAATCTGGGATCACTCCTATTTCCCATAGAAAATTTATTTTCTTAGGATTTTTGTATGAAAAACTTTAAATGCGTTTTTCTTGAAAACTAGAAGAGCTAGAGCAAAAATTACAGAAATCTGGGATCACTCCTATTTCCCATAGAAAATTGATTTTCTTAGGATTTTTGTATGAAAAACTTTAAATGCGTTTTTCTTGAAAACTAGAAGAGCTAGAGCAAAAATAACGAAAATCTGGGATCACTCCTATCTCCCATAGAAAATTGATTTTTTTAGGATTTTTGTACGAAAAACTTTAAATGCGTTTTTCTTGAAAACTAGAAGAGCTAGAGCAAAAATAACGAAAATCTGGGATCACTCCTATTTCCCATAGAAAATTGATTTTCTTAGGATTTTTGTACGAAAAACTTTAAATGCGTTTTTCTTGAAAACTAGAAGATCTAGAGCAAAAATAACGAAAATCTGGGATCACTCCTATTTTCCATAGAAAATTGATTTTCTTAGGATTTTTGTATGAAAAACTTTAAATGCGTTTTTCTTGAAAACTAGAAGAGCTAGAGCAAAAATAACGAAAATCTGGGATCACTCCTATTTCCCATAGAAAATTGATATTTTTAGGATTTTTGTATGAAAAACTTTAAATGCGTTTTTCTTGAAAACTAGAAGAGCTAGAGCAAAAATTACAAAAATCTGGGATCACTCCTATTTCCCATAGAAAATTGATTTTCTTAGGATTTTTGTATGAAAAACTTTAAATGCGTTTTTCTTGAAAACTAGAAGAGCTAGAGCATAAATAACGAAAATCTGGGATCACTCCTATTTTCCATAGAAAATCGATTTTCTTAGGATTTTTGTATGAAAAACTTTAAATGCGTTTTTCTTGAAAACTAGAAGAGCTAGAGCAAAAATAACGAAAATCTGGGATCACTCCTATTTTCCATAGAAAATTGATTTTCTTAGGATTTTTGTATGAAAAACTTTAAATGCGTTTTTCTTGAAAACTAGAAGAGCTAGAGCAAAAATAACGAAAATCTGGGATCACTCCTATTTCCCATAGAAAATTGATATTTTTAGGATTTTTGTATGAAAAACTTTAAATGCGTTTTTCTTGAAAACTAGAAGAGCTAGAGCAAAAATTACAAAAATCTGGGATCACTCCTATTTCCCATAGAAAATTGATTTTCTTAGGATTTTTGTATGAAAAACTTAAAATGCGTTTTTCTTGAAAACTAGAAGAGCTAGAGCAAAAAAAACGAAAATCTGGGATCACTCCTATTTTCCATAGAAAATTGATTTTCTTAGAATTTTTGTATGAAAAACTTTAAATGCGTTTTTCTTGAAAACTAGAAGAGCTAGAGCAAAAATAACGAAAATCTGGGATCATTCCTAATTTCCATAGAAAATTGATTTTCTTAGGATTTTTAAGAGAAAAACTTTAAATGCGTTTTTCTTGAAAACTAGAAGAGCTAGAGCAAAAATAACGAAAATCTGTGATCACTCCTTTTTCCCATAGAAAATTGATTTTCTTAGGATTTTTGTATGAAAAACTTTAAATGCATTTTTCTTGAAAACTAGAAGAGCTAGAGCAAAAATAACGAAAATCTGGGATCACTCCTAATTTCCATAGAAAATTGATTTTCTTAGGATTTTTAAAAGAAAAACTTTAAATGCGTTTTTCTTGAAAACTAGAAGAGCTAGAGCAAAAATAACGAAAATCTGTGATCACTCCTTTTTCCCATAGAAAATTGATTTTCTTAGGATTTTTGTATGAAAAACTTTAAATGCATTTTTCTTGAAAACTAGAAGAGCTAGAGCAAAAATAACGAAAATCTGGGATCATTCCTAATTTCCATAGAAAATTGATTTTCTTAGGATTTCTAAGAGAAAAACTTTAAATGCGTTTTTCTTGAAAACTAGAAGAGCTAGAGCAAAAATAACGAAAATCTGTGATCACTCCTTTTTCCCATAGAAAATTGATTTTCTTAGGATTTTTGTATGAAAAACTTTAAATGCATTTTTCTTGAAAACTAGAAGAGCTAGAGCAAAAATAACGAAAATCTGTGATCACTCCTTTTTCCCATAGAAAATTGATTTTCTTAGGATTTTTGTATGAAAAACTTTAAATGCATTTTTCTTGAAAACTAGAAGAGCTAGAGCAAAAATAACGAAAATCTGGGATCACTCCTATTTCTCATAGAAAATTGATTTTTTTTAGGATTTTTGTATGAAAAATTTTAAATGCGTTTTTCTTGAAAACTAGAAGAGCTAGAGCAAAAATAACAAAAATCTGGGATCACTCCTATTTTCCATAGAAAATTGATTTTCTTAGGATTTTTGTATGAAAAACTTTAAATGCGTTTTTCTTGAAAACTAGAAGAGCTAGAGCAAAAATAACAAAAATCTGGGATCACTCCTATTTTCCATAGAAAATTGATTTTCTTAGGATTTTTGTATGAAAAACTTTAAATGCGTTTTTCTTGAAAACTAGAAGAGCTAGAGCAAAAATAACGAAAATCTGGGATCATTCCTAATTTCCATAGAAAATTGATTTTCTTAGGATTTTTAAGAGAAAAACTTTAAATGCGTTTTTCTTGAAAACTAGAAGAGCTAGAGCAAAAATAACGAAAATCTGTGATCACTCCTTTTTCCCATAGAAAATTGATTTTCTTAGGATTTTTGTATGAAAAACTTTAAATGCATTTTTCTTGAAAACTAGAAGAGCTAGAGCAAAAATAACGAAAATCTGGGATCACTCCTAATTTCCATAGAAAATTGATTTTCTTAGGATTTTTAAAAGAAAAACTTTAAATGCGTTTTTCTTGAAAACTAGAAGAGCTAGAGCAAAAATAACGAAAATCTGTGATCACTCCTTTTTCCCATAGAAAATTGATTTTCTTAGGATTTTTGTATGAAAAACTTTAAATGCGTTTTTCTTGAAAACTAGAAGAGCTAGAGCAAAAATAACAAAAATCTGGGATCACTCCTTTTTCCCATAGAAAATTGATTTTCTTAGGATTTTTGTATGAAAAACTTTAAATGCGTTTTTCTTGAAAACTAGAAGAGCTAGAGCAAAAATAACAAAAATCTGGGATCACTCCTTTTTCCCATAGAAAATTGATTTTCTTAGGATTTTTGTATGAAAAACTTTAAATGCATTTTTCTTGAAAACTAGAAGAGCTAGAGCAAAAATAACGAAAATCTGGGATCACTCCTAATTTCCATAGAAAATTGATTTTCTTAGGATTTTTAAAAGAAAAACTTTAAATGCGTTTTTCTTGAAAACTAGAAGAGCTAGAGCAAAAATAACGAAAATCTGTGATCACTCCGTTTTCCCATAGAAAATTGATTTTCTTAGGATTTTTGTATGAAAAACTTTAAATGCATTTTTCAAGAAAACTAGAAGAGCTAGAGCAAAAATAACGAAAATCTGGGATCATTCCTAATTTCCATAGAAAATTGATTTTCTTAGGATTTTTAAGAGAAAAACTTTAAATGCGTTTTTCTTGAAAACTAGAAGAGCTAGAGCAAAAATAACGAAAATCTGTGATCACTCCTTTTTCCCATAGAAAATTGATTTTCTTAGGATTTTTGTATGAAAAACTTTAAATGCATTTTTCTTGAAAACTAGAAGAGCTAGAGCAAAAATAACGAAAATCTGGGATCACTCCTATTTCTCATAGAAAATTGATTTTTTTTAGGATTTTTGTATGAAAAATTTTAAATGCGTTTTTCTTGAAAACTAGAAGAGCTAGAGCAAAAATAACGAAAATCTGTGATCACTCCTTTTTCCCATAGAAAATTGATTTTCTTAGGATTTTTGTATGAAAAACTTTAAATGCGTTTTTCTTGAAAACTAGAAGAGCTAGAGCAAAAATAACGAAAATCTGGGATCACTCCTATTTCCCATAAAAAATTGATTTTCTTAGGATTTTTGTATGAAAAACTTTAAATGCGTTTTTCTTGAAAACTAGAAGAGCTAGAGCAAAAATAACGAAAATCTGGGATCACTCCTAATTTCCATAGAAAATTGATTTTCTTAGGATTTTTAAAAGAAAAACTTTAAATGCGTTTTTCTTGAAAACTAGAAGAGCTAGAGCAAAAATAACGAAAATCTGGGATCACTCCTATTTCCCATAGAAAATTGATTTTCTTAGGATTTTTGTATGAAAAACTTTAAATGCGTTTTTCTTGAAAACTAGAAGAGCTAGAGCAAAAATAACGAAAATCTGGGATCACTCCTAATTTCCATAGAAAATTGATTTTCTTAGGATTTTTAAAAGAAAAACTTTAAATGCATTTTTCTTGAAAACTAGAAGAGCTAGAGCAAAAATAACGAAAATCTGTGATCACTCCTTTTTCCCATAGAAAATTGATTTTCTTAGGATTTTTGTATGAAAAACTTTAAATGCATTTTTCTTGAAAACTAGAAGAGCTAGAGCAAAAATAACGAAAATCTGGGATCACTCCTATTTCCCATAGAAAATTGATTTTCTTAGGATTTTTGTATGAAAAACTTTAAATGCGTTTTTCTTGAAAACTAGAAGAGCTAGAGCAAAAATAACGAAAATCTGGGATCACTCCTAATTTCCATAGAAAATTGATTTTCTTAGGATTTTTAAAAGAAAAACTTTAAATGCATTTTTCTTGAAAACTAGAAGAGCTAGAGCAAAAATAACGAAAATCTGTGATCACTCCTTTTTCCCATAAAAAATTGGTTTTCTTAGGATTTTTGTATGAAAAACTTTAAATGTTTTTTTCTTGAAAACTAGAAGAGCTAGAGCAAAAATAACGAAAATCTGGGATCACTCCTATTTCCCGTAGAAAATTGATTTTCTTAGGATTTTTGTATGAAATACTTTAAATGCGTTTTTCTTGAAAACTAGAAGAGCTAGAGCAAAAATAACGAAAATCTGTGATCACTCCTTTTTCCCATAGAAAATTGATTTTCTTAGGATTTTTGTATGAAAAACTTTAAATGCGTTTTTCTTGAAAACTAGAAGAGCTAGAGCAAAAATAACGAAAATCTGGGATCACTCCTATTTCCCATAGAAAATTGATTTTTTTAGGATTTTTGTACGAAAAACTTTAAATGCGTTTTTCTTGAAAACTAGAAGAGCTAGAGCAAAAATAACGAAAATCTGGGATCACTCCTATTTCCCATAGAAAATTGATTTTCTTAGGATTTTTGTATGAAAAACTTTAAATGCGTTTTTCTTGAAAACTAGAAGAGCTAGAGCAAAAATAACGAAAATCTGTGATCACTCCTTTTTCCCATAGAAAATTGATTTTCTTAGGATTTTTGTATGAAAAACTTTAAATGCGTTTTTCTTGAAAACTAGAAGAGCTAGAGCAAAAATAACGAAAATCTGGGATCACTCCTATTTCCCATAGAAAATTGATTTTTTTAGGATTTTTGTACGAAAAACTTTAAATGCGTTTTTCTTGAAAACTAGAAGAGCTAGAGCAAAAATAACGAAAATCTGTGATCACTCCTTTTTCCCATAGAAAATTGATTTTCTTAGGATTTTTGTATGAAAAACTTTAAATGCATTTTTCTTGAAAACTAGAAGAGCTAGAGCAAAAATAACGAAAATCTGGGATCACTCCTATTTCTCATAGAAAATTGATTTTTTTTAGGATTTTTGTATGAAAAATTTTAAATGAGTTTTTCTTGAAAACTAGAAGAGCTAGAGCAAAAATAACAAAAATCTGGGATCACTCCTATGTTCCATAGAAAATTGATTTTCTTAGGATTTTTGTATGAAAAACTTTAAATGCGTTTTTCTTGAAAACTAGAAGAGCTAGAGCAAAAATAACGAAAATCTGGGATCAGTCCTAATTTCCATAGAAAATTGATTTTCTTAGGATTTCTAAGAGAAAAACTTTAAATGCGTTTTTCTTGAAAACTAGAAGAGCTAGAGCAAAAATAACGAAAATCTGTGATCACTCCTTTTTCCCATAGAAAATTGATTTTCTTAGGATTTTTGTATGAAAAACTTTAAATGCATTTTTCTTGAAAACTAGAAGAGCTAGAGCAAAAATAACGAAAATCTGTGATCACTCCTTTTTCCCATAGAAAATTGATTTTCTTAGGATTTTTGTATGAAAAACTTTAAATGCATTTTTCTTGAAAACTAGAAGAGCTAGAGCAAAAATAACGAAAATCTGGGATCACTCCTATTTCTCATAGAAAATTGATTTTTTTTTAGGATTTTTGTATGAAAAATTTTAAATGCGTTTTTCTTGAAAACTAGAAGAGCTAGAGCAAAAATAACAAAAATCTGGGATCACTCCTATTTTCCATAGAAAATTGATTTTCTTAGGATTTTTGTATGAAAAACTTTAAATGCGTTTTTCTTGAAAACTAGAAGAGCTAGAGCAAAAATAACGAAAATCTGGGATCACTCCTATTTCCCATAGAAAATTGATTTTCTTAGGATTTTTGTATGAAAAACTTTAAATGCGTTTTTCTTGAAAACTAGAAGAGCTAGAGCAAAAAAAACGAAAATCTGGGATCACTCCTATTTCCCATAGAAAATTGATTTTCTTAGGATTTTTGTATGAAAAACTTTAAATGCGTTTTTCTTGAAAACTAGAAGAGCTAGAGCAAAAAAAACGAAAATCTGGGATCACTCCTATTTTCCATAGAAAATTGATTTTCTTAGAATTTTTGTATGAAAAACTTTAAATGCGTTTTTCTTGAAAACTAGAAGAGCTAGAGCAAAAATAACGAAAATCTGGGATCATTCCTAATTTCCATAGAAAATTGATTTTCTTAGGATTTTTAAGAGAAAAACTTTAAATGCGTTTTTCTTGAAAACTAGAAGAGCTAGAGCAAAAATAACGAAAATCTGTGATCACTCCTTTTTCCCATAGAAAATTGATTTTCTTAGGATTTTTGTATGAAAAACTTTAAATGCATTTTTCTTGAAAACTAGAAGAGCTAGAGCAAAAATAACGAAAATCTGGGATCACTCCTAATTTCCATAGAAAATTGATTTTCTAAGGATTTTTAAAAGAAAAACTTTAAATGCGTTTTTTTTGAAAACTAGAAGAGCTAGAGCAAAAATAACGAAAATCTGTGATCACTCCTTTTTCCCATAGAAAATTGATTTTCTTAGGATTTTTGTATGAAAAACTTTAAATGCATTTTTCAAGAAAACTAGAAGAGCTAGAGCAAAAATAACGAAAATCTGGGATCATTCCTAATTTCCATAGAAAATTGATTTTCTTAGGATTTTTAAGAGAAAAACTTTAAATGCGTTTTTCTTGAAAACTAGAAGAGCTAGAGCAAAAATAACGAAAATTTGTGATCACTCCTTTTTCCCATAGAAAATTGATTTTCTTAGGATTTTTGTATGAAAAACTTTAAATGCATTTTTCTTGAAAACTAGAAGAGCTAGAGCAAAAATAACGAAAATCTGGGATCACTCCTATTTCTCATAGAAAATTGATTTTTTTTAGGATTTTTGTATGAAAAATTTTAAATGCGTTTTTCTTGAAAACTAGAAGAGCTAGAGCAAAAATAACGAAAATCTGTGATCACTCCTTTTTCCCATAGAAAATTGATTTTCTTAGGATTTTTGTATGAAAAACTTTAAATGCGTTTTTCTTGAAAACTAGAAGAGCTAGAGCAAAAATAACGAAAATCTGGGATCACTCCTATTTCCCATAGAAAATTGATTTTCTTAGGATTTTTGTATGAAAAACTTTAAATGCGTTTTTCTTGAAAACTAGAAGAGCTAGAGCAAAAATAACGAAAATCTGGGATCACTCCTAATTTCCATAGAAAATTGATTTTCTTAGGATTTTTAAAAGAAAAACTTTAAATGCGTTTTTCTTGAAAACTAGAAGAGCTAGAGCAAAAATAACGAAAATCTGGGATCACTCCTATTTCCCATAGAAAATTGATTTTCTTAGGATTTTTGTATGAAAAACTTTAAATGCGTTTTTCTTGAAAACTAGAAGAGCTAGAGCAAAAATAACGAAAATCTGGGATCACTCCTAATTTCCATAGAAAATTGATTTTCTTAGGATTTTTAAAAGAAAAACTTTAAATGCATTTTTCTTGAAAACTAGAAGAGCTAGAGCAAAAATAACGAAAATCTGTGATCACTCCTTTTTCCCATAGAAAATTGATTTTCTTAGGATTTTTGTATGAAAAACTTTAAATGCATTTTTCTTGAAAACTAGAAGAGCTAGAGCAAAAATAACGAAAATCTGGGATCACTCCTATTTCCCATAGAAAATTGATTTTCTTAGGATTTTTGTATGAAAAACTTTAAATGCGTTTTTCTTGAAAACTAGAAGAGCTAGAGCAAAAATAACGAAAATCTGGGATCACTCCTAATTTCCATAGAAAATTGATTTTCTTAGGATTTTTAAAAGAAAAACTTTAAATGCATTTTTCTTGAAAACTAGAAGAGCTAGAGCAAAAATAACGAAAATCTGTGATCACTCCTTTTTCCCATAAAAAATTGGTTTTCTTAGGATTTTTGTATGAAAAACTTTAAATGTATTTTTCTTGAAAACTAGAAGAGCTAGAGCAAAAATAACGAAAATCTGGGATCACTCCTATTTCCCGTAGCAAATTGATTTTCTTAGGATTTTTGTATGAAATACTTTAAATGCGTTTTTCTTGAAAACTAGAAGAGCTAGAGCAAAAATAACGAAAATCTGTGATCACTCCTTTTTCCCATAGAAAATTGATTTTCTTAGGATTTTTGTATGAAAAACTTTAAATGCGTTTTTCTTGAAAACTAGAAGAGCTAGAGCAAAAATAACGAAAATCTCCTATTCACTCTATTTCCCATAGAAAATTGATTTTTTTAGGATTTTTGTACGAAAAACTTTAAATGCGTTTTTCTTGAAAACTAGAAGAGCTAGAGCAAAAATAACGAAAATCTGGGATCACTCCTATTTCCCATAGAAAATTGATTTTCTTAGGATTTTTGTATGAAAAACTTTAAATGCGTTTTTCTTGAAAACTAGAAGAGCTAGAGCAAAAATAACGAAAATCTGTGATCACTCCTTTTTCCCATAGAAAATTGATTTTCTTAGGATTTTTGTATGAAAAACTTTAAATGCGTTTTCTTGAAAACTAGAAGAGCTAGAGCAAAAATAACGAAAATCTGGGATCACTCCTATTTCCCATAGAAAATTGATTTTTTTAGGATTTTTGTACGAAAAACTTTAAATGCGTTTTTCTTGAAAACTAGAAGAGCTAGAGCAAAAATAACGAAAATCTGTGATCACTCCTTTTTCCCATAGAAAATTGATTTTCTTAGGATTTTTGTATGAAAAACTTTAAATGCGTTTTCTTGAAAACTAGAAGAGCTAGAGCAAAATAACGAAAATCTGGGATCACTCCTATTTTCCATATAAAATTGATTTTCTTAGGATTTTTGTATGAAAAACTTTAAATGCGTTTTTCTTGAAAACTAGAAGAGCTAGAGCAAAAATAACGAAAATATTGGATCACTCCTATTTTCCATAGAAAATTGATTTTCTTAGGATTTTTGTATGAAAAACTTTAAATGCGTTTTTCTTGAAAACTAGAAGAGCTAGAGCAAAAATAACGAAAATCTGGGATCACTCCTAATTTCCATAGAAAATTGATTTTCTTAGGATTTTTAAAAGAAAAACCTTAAATGCTTTTTTCTTGAAAACTAGAAGAGCTAGAGCAAAAATAACGAAAATCTGTGATCACTCCTATTTTGCATAGAAAATTGATTTTCTTAGGATTTTTGTATGAAAAACTTTAAATGCATTTTTCTTGAAAACTAGAAGAGCTAGCGCAAAAATAACATAAATCTGTGATCACTCCTTTTTCCCATAGAAAATTGATTTTCTTAGGATTTTTGTATGAAAAACTTTAAATGCGTTTTTCTTGAAAACTAGAAGAGCTAGAGCAAAAATAACGAAAATCTGGGATCACTCCTATTTTCCATAGAAAATTGATTTTCTTAGGATTTTTGTATGAAAAACTTTAATGCGTTTTTCTTGAAAACTAGAAGAGCTAGAGCAAAAATAACGAAAATCTGGGATCCCTCCTATTTTCCATATAAAATTGATTTTCTTAGGATTTTTGTATGAAAAACTTTTAATGCGTTTTTCTTGAAAACTAGAAGAGCTAGAGCAAAAATAACGAAAATCTGGGATCACTCCTATTTTCCATATAAATTGATTTTCTTAGGATTTTTGTATGAAAAACTTTAAATGCGTTTTTCTTGAAAACTAGAAGAGCTAGAGCAAAAATAACGAAATTCTGGGATCACTCCTATTTTCCATAGAAAATTGATTTTCTTAGGATTTTTGTATGAAAAACTTTAAATGCGTTTTTCTTAAAAACTAGAAGAGCTAGAGCAAAAATAACGAAAATCTGGGATCACTCCTATTTTCCATATAAAATTGATTTTCTTAGGATTTTTGTATGAAAAACTTTAAATGCGTTTTCTTGAAAACTAGAAGAGCTAGAGCAAAAATAACGAATATCTGGGATCACTCCTATTTTCCATATAAAATTGATTTTCTTAGGATTTTTGTATGAAAAACTTTAAATGCGTTTTTCTTGAAAACTAGAAGAGCTAGAGCAAAAATAACGAAAATCTGGGATCACTCCTATTTTCCATAGAAAATTGATTTTCTTAGGATTTTTGTATGAAAAACTTTAAATGCGTTTTTCTTGAAAACTAGAAGAGCTAGAGCAAAAATAACGAAAATCTGGGATCACTCCTAATTTCCATAGAAAATTGATTTTCTTAGGATTTTTAAAAGAAAAACCTTAAATGCTTTTTTCTTGAAAACTAGAAGAGCTAGAGCAAAAATAACGAAAATCTGTGATCACTCCTATTTTGCATAGAAAATTGATTTTCTTAGGATTTTTGTATGAAAAACTTTAAATGCATTTTTCTTGAAAACTAGAAGAGCTAGCGCAAAAATAACATAAATCTGTGATCACTCCTTTTTCCCATAGAAAATTGATTTTCTTAGGATTTTTGTATGAAAAACTTTAAATGCGTTTTTCTTGAAAACTAGAAGAGCTAGAGCAAAAATAACGAAAATCTGTGATCACTCCTATTTCCCATAGAAAATTGATTTTCTTAGGATTTTTGTATGAAAAACTTTAAATGCGTTTTTCTTGAAAACTAGAAGAGCTAGAGCAAAAATAACGAAAATATGTGATCACTCCTATTTCCCATAGAAAATTGATTTTCCTAGGATTTTTATATGAAAAACTTTAAATGCGTTTTTCTTGAAAACTAGAAGAGCTAGAGCAAAAATAACGAAAATCTGTGATCACTCCTATTTCCCATAGAAAATTGATTTTCTTAGGATTTTTGTATGAAAAACTTTAAATGCATTTTTCTTGAAAACTAGAAGAGCTAGCTCAAAAATAACATTAATCTGTGATCACTCCTTTTTCCCATAGAAAATTGATTTTCTTAGGATTTTTGTATGAAAAACTGTAAATGCGTTTTTCTTGAAAACTAGAAGAGCTAGAGCAAAAATAACGAAAATCTGGGATCACTCCTATTTTCCATATAAAATTGATTTTCTTAGGATTTTTGTATGGAAAACTTTAAATGCATTTTTCTTGAAAACTAGAAGAGCTAGAGCAAAAATAACGAAAATCTGGGATCACTCCTATTTCCCGTAGAAAATTGATTTTCTTAGGATTTTTGTATGAAATACTTTAAATGCGTTTTTCTTGAAAACTAGAAGAGCTAGAGCAAAAATAACGAAAATCTGTGATCACTCCTTTTTCCCATAGAAAATTGATTTTCTTAGGATTTTTGTATGAAAAACTTTAAATGCGTTTTTCTTGAAAACTAGAAGAGCTAGAGCAAAAATAAAGAAAATCTGGGATCACTCCTATTTCCCATAGAAAATTGAGTTTTTTAGGATTTTTGTACGAAAAACTTTAAATGCGTTTTTCTTGAAAACTAGAAGAGCTAGAGCAAAAATAACGAAAATCTGGGATCACTCCTATTTCCCATAGAAAATTGATTTTCTTAGGATTTTTGTATGAAAAACTTTAAATGAGTTTTTCTTGAAAACTAGAAGAGCTAGAGCAAAAATAACGAAAATCTGTGATCACTCCTTTTTCCCATAGAAAATTGATTTTCTTAGGATTTTTGTATGAAAAACTTTAAATGCGTTTTTCTTGAAAACTAGAAGAGCTAGAGCAAAAATAACGAAAATCTGGGATCACTCCTATTTCCCATAGAAAATTGATTTTTTTAGGATTTTTGTACGAAAAACTTTAAATGCGTTTTTCTTGAAAACTAGAAAAGCTAGAGCAAAAATAACGAAAATCTGGGATCACTCCTATTTCCCATAGAAAATTGATTTTCTTAGGATTTTTGTAGGAAAAACTTTAAATGCGTTTTTCTTGAAAACTAGAAGAGCTAGAGCAAAAATAACGAAAATCTGGGATCACTCGTATTTCTCATAGAAAATTGATTTTTTTAGGATTTTTGTATGAAAAATTTTAAATGCGTTTTTCTTGAAAACTAGAAGAGCTAGAGCAAAAATAATAAAAATCTGGGATCACTCCTATTTTCCATAGAAAATTGATTTTCTTAGGATTTTTGTATGAAAAACTTTAAATGCGTTTTTCTTAAAAACTAGAAGAGCTAGAGCAAAAATAACGAAAATCTGGGATCACTCCTATTTTCCATATAAAATTGATTTTCTTAGGATTTTTGTATGAAAAACTTTAAATGCGTTTTTCTTGAAAACTAGAAGAGCTAGAGCAAAAATAACGAAAATCTGGGATCACTCCTATTTTCCATATAAAATTGATTTTCTTAGGATTTTTGTATGAAAAACTTTAAATGCGTTTTTCTTGAAAACTAGAAGAGCTAGAGCAAAAATAACGAAAATCTGGGATCACTCCTATTTTCCATAGAAAATTGATTTTCTTAGGATTTTTGTATGGAAAACTTTAAATGCGTTTTTCTTGAAAACTAGAAGAGCTAGAGCAAAAATAACGAAAATCTGGGATCACTCCTAATTTCCATAGAAAATTGATTTTCTTAGGATTTTTAAAAGAAAAACCTTAAATGCTTTTTTCTTGAAAACTAGAAGAGCTAGAGCAAAAATAACGAAAATCTGTGATCACTCCTATTTTGCATAGAAAATTGATTTTCTTAGGATTTTTGTATGAAAAACTTTAAATGCATTTTTCTTGAAAACTAGAAGAGCTAGCGCAAAAATAACATAAATCTGTGATCACTCCTTTTTCCCATAGAAAATTGATTTTCTTAGGATTTTTGTATGAAAAACTTTAAATGCGTTTTTCTTGAAAACTAGAAGAGCTAGAGCAAAAATAACGAAAATCTGGGATCACTCCTATTTTCCATAGAAAATTGATTTTCTTAGGATTTTTGTATGAAAAACTTTAAATGCGTTTTTCTTAAAAACTAGAAGAGCTAGAGCAAAAATAACGAAAATCTGGGATCACTCCTATTTTCCATATAAAATTGATTTTCTTAGGATTTTTGTATGAAAAACTTTAAATGCGTTTTTCTTGAAAACTAGAAGAGCTAGAGCAAAAATAACGAAAATCTGGGATCACTCCTATTTTCCATATAAAATTGATTTTCTTAGGATTTTTGTATGAAAAACTTTAAATGCGTTTTTCTTGAAAACTAGAAGAGCTAGAGCAAAAATAACGAAAATCTGGGATCACTCCTATTTTCCATAGAAAATTGATTTTCTTAGGATTTTTGTATGGAAAACTTTAAATGCGTTTTTCTTGAAAACTAGAAGAGCTAGAGCAAAAATAACGAAAATCTGGGATCACTCCTAATTTCCATAGAAAATTGATTTTCTTAGGATTTTTAAAAGAAAAACCTTAAATGCTTTTTTCTTGAAAACTAGAAGAGCTAGAGCAAAAATAACGAAAATCTGTGATCACTCCTATTTTGCATAGAAAATTGATTTTCTTAGGATTTTTGTATGAAAAACTTTAAATGCATTTTTCTTGAAAACTAGAAGAGCTAGCGCAAAAATAACATAAATCTGTGATCACTCCTTTTTCCCATAGAAAATTGATTTTCTTAGGATTTTTGTATGAAAAACTTTAAATGCGTTTTTCTTGAAAACTAGAAGAGCTAGAGCAAAAATAACGAAAATCTGGGATCACTCCTATTTTCCATAGAAAATTGATTTTCTTAGGATTTTTGTTTTTCTTGAAAACTAGAAGAGCTAGAGCAAAAATAACGAAAATCTGGGATCACTCCTATTTTCCATATAAAATTGATTTTCTTAGGATTTTTGTATGAAAAACTTTAAATGCGTTTTTCTTGAAAACTAGAAGAGCTAGAGCAAAAATAACGAAAATCTGGGATCACTCCTATTTTCCATATAAAATTGATTTTCTTAGGATTTTTGTATGAAAAACTTTAAATGCGTTTTTCTTGAAAACTAGAAGAGCTAGAGCAAAAATAACGAAATTCTGGGATCACTCCTATTTTCCATAGAAAATTGATTTTCTTAGGATTTTTGTATGAAAAACTTTAAATGCGTTTTTCTTAAAAACTAGAAGAGCTAGAGCAAAAATAACGAAAATCTGGGATCACTCCTATTTTCCATATAAAATTGATTTTCTTAGGATTTTTGTATGAAAAACTTTAAATGCGTTTTTCTTGAAAACTAGAAGAGCTAGAGCAAAAATAACGAAATTCTGGGATCACTCCTATTTTCCATAGAAAATTGATTTTCTTAGGATTTTTGTATGAAAAACTTTAAATGCGTTTTTCTTGAAAACTAGAAGAGCTAGAGCAAAAATAACGAAAATCTGGGATCACTCCTATTTTCCATATAAAATTGATTTTCTTAGGATTTTTGTATGAAAAACTTTAAATGCGTTTTTCTTAAAAACTAGAAGAGCTAGAGCAAAAATAACGAAAATCTGGGATCACTCCTATTTTCCATATAAAATTGATTTTCTTAGGATTTTTGTATGAAAAACTTTAAATGCGTTTTTCTTGAAAACTAGAAGAGCTAGAGCAAAAATAACGAAATTCTGGGATCACTCCTATTTTCCATAGAAAATTGATTTTCTTAGGATTTTTGTATGAAAAACTTTAAATGCGTTTTTCTTAAAAACTAGAAGAGCTAGAGCAAAAATAACGAAAATCTGGGATCACTCCTATTTTCCATATAAAATTGATTTTCTTAGGATTTTTGTATGAAAAACTTTAAATGCGTTTTTCTTGAAAACTAGAAGAGCTAGAGCAAAAATAACGAAATTCTGGGATCACTCCTATTTTCCATAGAAAATTGATTTTCTTAGGATTTTTGTATGAAAAACTTTAAATGCGTTTTTCTTGAAAACTAGAAGAGCTAGAGCAAAAATAACGAAAATCTGGGATCACTCCTATTTTCCATATAAAATTGATTTTCTTAGGATTTTTGTATGAAAAACTTTAAATGCGTTTTTCTTGAAAACTAGAAGAGCTAGAGCAAAAATAACGAAATTCTGGGATCACTCCTATTTTCCATAGAAAATTGATTTTCTTAGGATTTTTGTATGAAAAACTTTAAATGCGTTTTTCTTGAAAACTAGAAGAGCTAGAGCAAAAATAACGAAAATCTGGGATCACTCCTATTTTCCATATAAAATTGATTTTCTTAGGATTTTTGTATGAAAAACTTTAAATGCGTTTTTCTTGAAAACTAGAAGAGCTAGAGCAAAAATAACGAAAATCTGGGATCACTCCTATTTTCCATATAAAATTGATTTTCTTAGGATTTTTGTATGAAAAACTTTAAATACGTTTTTCTTGAAAACTAGAAGAGCTAGAGCAAAAATAACGAAAATCTGGGATCACTCCTATTTTCCATATAAAATTGATTTTCTTAGGATTTTTGTATGAAAAACTTTAAATGCGTTTTTCTTGAAAACTAGAAGAGCTAGAGCAAAAATAACGAAAATCTGGGATCACTCCTATTTTCCATATAAAATTGATTTTCTTAGGATTTTTGTATGAAAAACTTTAAATGCGTTTTTCTTGAAAACTAGAAGAGCTAGAGCAAAAATAACGAAATTCTGGGATCACTCCTATTTTCCATAGAAAATTGATTTTCTTAGGATTTTTGTATGAAAAACTTTAAATGCGTTTTTCTTGAAAACTAGAAGAGCTAGAGCAAAAATAACGAAAATCTGGGATCACTCCTATTTTCCATAGAAAATTGATTTTCTTAGGATTTTTGTATGAAAAACTTTAAATGCGTTTTTCTTGAAAACTAGAAGAGCTAGAGCAAAAATAACGAAAATCTGGGATCACTCCTATTTTCCATAGAAAATTGATTTTCTTAGGATTTTTGTATGAAAAACTTTAAATGCGTTTTTCTTGAAAACTAGAAGAGCTAGAGCAAAAATAACGAAAATCTGGGATCACTCCTATTTTCCATATAAAATTGATTTTCTTAGGATTTTTGTATGAAAAACTTTAAATGCGTTTTTCTTGAAAACTAGAAGAGCTAGAGCAAAAATAACGAAAATCTGGGATCACTCCTATTTTCCATATAAAATTGATTTTCTTAGGATTTTTGTATGAAAAACTTTAAATGCGTTTTTCTTGAAAACTAGAAGAGCTAGAGCAAAAATAACGAAAATCTGGGATCACTCCTATTTTCCATATAAAATTGATTTTCTTAGGATTTTTGTATGAAAAACTTTAAATGCGTTTTTCTTGAAAACTAGAAGAGCTAGAGCAAAAATAACGAAAATCTGGGATCACTCCTATTTTCCATATAAAATTGATTTTCTTAGGATTTTTGTATGAAAAACTTTAAATGCGTTTTTCTTGAAAACTAGAAGAGCTAGAGCAAAAATAACGAAAATCTGGGATCACTCCTATTTTCCATATAAAATTGATTTTCTTAGGATTTTTGTATGAAAAACTTTAAATGCGTTTTTCTTGAAAACTAGAAGAGCTAGAGCAAAAATAACGAAAATCTGGGATCACTCCTATTTTCCATATAAAATTGATTTTCTTAGGATTTTTGTATGAAAAACTTTAAATGCGTTTTTCTTGAAAACTAGAAGAGCTAGAGCAAAAATAACGAAAATCTGGGTTCACTCCTATTTTCCATATAAAATTGATTTTCTTAGGATTTTTGTATGAAAAACTTTAAATGCGTTTTTCTTGAAAACTAGAAGAGCTAGAGCAAAAATAACGAAAATCTGGGATCACTCCTATTTTCCATATAAAATTGATTTTCTTAGGATTTTTGTATGAAAAACTTTAAATGCGTTTTTCTTGAAAACTAGAAGAGCTAGAGCAAAAATAACGAAAATCTGGGATCACTCCTATTTTCCATATAAAATTGATTTTCTTAGGATTTTTGTATGAAAAACTTTAAATGCGTTTTTCTTGAAAACTAGAAGAGCTAGAGCAAAAATAACGAAAATCTGGGATCACTCCTATTTTCCATATAAAATTGATTTTCTTAGGATTTTTGTATGAAAAACTTTAAATGCGTTTTTCTTGAAAACTAGAAGAGCTAGAGCAAAAATAACGAAAATCTGGGATCACTCCTATTTTCCATATAAAATTGATTTTCTTAGGATTTTTGTATGAAAAACTTTAAATGCGTTTTTCTTGAAAACTAGAAGAGCTAGAGCAAAAATAACGAAAATCTGGGATCACTCCTATTTTCCATATAAAATTGATTTTCTTAGGATTTTTGTATGAAAAACTTTAAATGCGTTTTTCTTGAAAACTAGAAGAGCTAGAGCAAAAATAACGAAAATCTGGGATCACTCCTATTTTCCATATAAAATTGATTTTCTTAGGATTTTTGTATGAAAAACTTTAAATGCGTTTTTCTTGAAAACTAGAAGAGCTAGAGCAAAAATAACGAAATTCTGGGATCACTCCTATTTTCCATAGAAAATTGATTTTCTTAGGATTTTTGTATGAAAAACTTTAAATGCGTTTTTCTTGAAAACTAGAAGAGCTAGAGCAAAAATAACGAAAATCTGGGATCACTCCTATTTTCCATATAAAATTGATTTTCTTAGGATTTTTGTATGAAAAACTTTAAATGCGTTTTTCTTGAAAACTAGAAGAGCTAGAGCAAAAATAACGAAAATCTGGGATCACTCCTATTTTCCATAGAAAATTGATTTTCTTAGGATTTTTGTATGAAAAACTTTAAATGCGTTTTTCTTGAAAACTAGAAGAGCTAGAGCAAAAATAACGAAATTCTGGGATCACTCCTATTTTCCATAGAAAATTGATTTTCTTAGGATTTTTGTATGAAAAACTTTAAATGCGTTTTTCTTGAAAACTAGAAGAGCTAGAGCAAAAATAACGAAAATCTGGGATCACTCCTATTTTCCATATAAAATTGATTTTCTTAGGATTTTTGTATGAAAAACTTTAAATGCGTTTTTCTTGAAAACTAGAAGAGCTAGAGCAAAAATAACGAAAATCTGGGATCACTCCTATTTTCCATATAAAATTGATTTTCTTAGGATTTTTGTATGAAAAACTTTAAATGCGTTTTTCTTGAAAACTAGAAGAGCTAGAGCAAAAATAACGAAATTCTGGGATCACTCCTATTTTCCATAGAAAATTGATTTTCTTAGGATTTTTGTATGAAAAACTTTAAATGCGTTTTTCTTGAAAACTAGAAGAGCTAGAGCAAAAATAACGAAAATCTGGGATCACTCCTATTTTCCATATAAAATTGATTTTCTTAGGATTTTTGTATGAAAAACTTTAAATGCGTTTTTCTTGAAAACTAGAAGAGCTAGAGCAAAAATAACGAAAATCTGGGATCACTCCTATTTTCCATATAAAATTGATTTTCTTAGGATTTTTGTATGAAAAACTTTAAATGCGTTTTTCTTGAAAACTAGAAGAGCTAGAGCAAAAATAACGAAAATCTGGGATCACTCCTATTTTCCATATAAAATTGATTTTCTTAGGATTTTTGTATGAAAAACTTTAAATGCGTTTTTCTTGAAAACTAGAAGAGCTAGAGCAAAAATAACGAAAATCTGGGATCACTCCTATTTTCCATATAAAATTGATTTTCTTAGGATTTTTGTATGAAAAACTTTAAATGCGTTTTTCTTGAAAACTAGAAGAGCTAGAGCAAAAATAACGAAAATCTGGGATCACTCCTATTTTCCATATAAAATTGATTTTCTTAGGATTTTTGTATGAAAAACTTTAAATGCGTTTTTCTTGAAAACTAGAAGAGCTAGAGCAAAAATAACGAAAATCTGGGATCACTCCTATTTTCCATATAAAATTGATTTTCTTAGGATTTTTGTATGAAAAACTTTAAATGCGTTTTTCTTGAAAACTAGAAGAGCTAGAGCAAAAATAACGAAATTCTGGGATCACTCCTATTTTCCATAGAAAATTGATTTTCTTAGGATTTTTGTATGAAAAACTTTAAATGCGTTTTTCTTGAAAACTAGAAGAGCTAGAGCAAAAATAACGAAAATCTGGGATCACTCCTATTATCCATATAAAATTGATTTTCTTAGGATTTTTGTATGAAAAACTTTAAATGCGTTTTTCTTGAAAACTAGAAGAGCTAGAGCAAAAATAACGAAATTCTGGGATCACTCCTATTTTCCATAGAAAATTGATTTTCTTAGGATTTTTGTATGAAAAACTTTAAATGCGTTTTTCTTGAAAACTAGAAGAGCTAGAGCAAAAATAACGAAAATCTGGGATCACTCCTATTTTCCATATAAAATTGATTTTCTTAGGATTTTTGTATGAAAAACTTTAAATGCGTTTTTCTTGAAAACTAGAAGAGCTAGAGCAAAAATAACGAAATTCTGGGATCACTCCTATTTTCCATAGAAAATTGATTTTCTTAGGATTTTTGTATGAAAAACTTTAAATGCGTTTTTCTTAAAAACTAGAAGAGCTAGAGCAAAAATAACGAAAATCTGGGATCACTCCTATTTTCCATATAAAATTGATTTTCTTAGGATTTTTGTATGAAAAACTTTAAATGCGTTTTTCTTGAAAACTAGAAGAGCTAGAGCAAAAATAACGAAATTCTGGGATCACTCCTATTTTCCATAGAAAATTGATTTTCTTAGGATTTTTGTATGAAAAACTTTAAATGCGTTTTTCTTGAAAACTAGAAGAGCTAGAGCAAAAATAACGAAAATCTGGGATCACTCCTATTTTCCATATAAAATTGATTTTCTTAGGATTTTTGTATGAAAAACTTTAAATGCGTTTTTCTTAAAAACTAGAAGAGCTAGAGCAAAAATAACGAAAATCTGGGATCACTCCTATTTTCCATATAAAATTGATTTTCTTAGGATTTTTGTATGAAAAACTTTAAATGCGTTTTTCTTGAAAACTAGAAGAGCTAGAGCAAAAATAACGAAATTCTGGGATCACTCCTATTTTCCATAGAAAATTGATTTTCTTAGGATTTTTGTATGAAAAACTTTAAATGCGTTTTTCTTAAAAACTAGAAGAGCTAGAGCAAAAATAACGAAAATCTGGGATCACTCCTATTTTCCATATAAAATTGATTTTCTTAGGATTTTTGTATGAAAAACTTTAAATGCGTTTTTCTTGAAAACTAGAAGAGCTAGAGCAAAAATAACGAAATTCTGGGATCACTCCTATTTTCCTTAGAAAATTGATTTTCTTAGGATTTTTGTATGAAAAACTTTAAATGCGTTTTTCTTGAAAACTAGAAGAGCTAGAGCAAAAATAACGAAAATCTGGGATCACTCCTATTTTCCATAGAAAATTGATTTTCTTAGGATTTTTGTATGAAAAACTTTAAATGCGTTTTTCTTGAAAACTAGAAGAGCTAGAGCAAAAATAACGAAAATCTGGGATCACTCCTATTTTCCATATAAAATTGATTTTCTTAGGATTTTTGTATGAAAAACTTTAAATGCGTTTTTCTTGAAAACTAGAAGAGCTAGAGCAAAAATAACGAAAATCTGGGATCACACCTATTTTCCATATAAAATTGATTTTCTTAGGATTTTTGTATGAAAAAATTTAAATGCGTTTTTCTTGAAAACTAGAAGAGCTAGAGCAAAAATAACGAAATTCTGGGATCACTCCTATTTTCCATAGAAAATTGATTTTCTTAGGATTTTTGTATGAAAAACTTTAAATGCGTTTTTCTTAAAAACTAGAAGAGCTAGAGCAAAAATAACGAAAATCTGGGATCAATCCTATTTTCCATATAAAATTGATTTTCTTAGGATTTTTGTATGGAAAACTTTAAATGCGTTTTTCTTGAAAACTAGAAGACCTAGAGCAAAAATAACGAAAATCTGGGATCACTCCTAATTTCCATAGAAAATTGATTTTCTTAGGATTTTTAAAAGAAAAACCTTAAATGCTTTTTTCTTGAAAACTAGAAGAGCTAGAGCAAAAATAACGAAAATCTGTGATCACTCCTATTTTGCATAGAAAATTGATTTTCTTAGGATTTTTGTATGAAAAACTTTAAATGCATTTTTCTTGAAAACTAGAAGAGCTAGCGCAAAAATAACATAAATCTGTGATCACTCCTTTTTCCCATAGAAAATTCATTTTCTTAGGATTTTTGTATGAAAAACTTTAAATGCGTTTTTCTTGAAAACTAGAAGAGCTAGAGCAAAAATAACGAAAATCTGGAATCACTCCTATTTTCCATAGAAAATTGATTTTCTTAGGATTTTTGTATGAAAAACTTTAAATGCGTTTTTCTTTAAAACTAGAAGAGCTAGAGCAAAAATAACGAAAATCTGGGATCACTCCTATTTTCCATATAAAATTGATTTTCTTAGGATTTTTGTATGAAAAACTTTAAATGCGTTTTTCTTGAAAACTAGAAGAGCTAGAGCAAAAATAACGAAAATCTGGGATCACTCCTATTTTCCATATAAAATTGATTTTCTTAGGATTTTTGTATGAAAAACTTTAAATGCGTTTTTCTTGAAAACTAGAAGAGCTAGAGCAAAAATTACGAAATTCTGGGATCACTCCTATTTTCCATAGAAAATTGATTTTCTTAGGATTTTTGTATGAAAAACTTTAAATGCGTTTTTCTTAAAAACTAGAAGAGCTAGAGCAAAAATAACGAAAATCTGGGATCACTCCTATTTTCCATATAAAATTGATTTTCTTAGGATTTGTGTATGAAAAACTTTAAATGCGTTTTTCTTGAAAACTAGAAGAGCTAGAGCAAAAATAACGAAAATCTGGGATCACTCCTATTTTCCATAGAAAATTGATTTTCTTAGGATTTTTGTATGAAAAACTTTAAATGCGTTTTTCTTGAAAACTAGAAGAGCTAGAGCAAAAATAACGAAAATCTGGGATCACTCCTATTTTCCATATAAAATTGATTTTCTTAGGATTTTTGTATGAAAAACTTTAAATGCGTTTTTCTTGAAAACTAGAAGAGCTAGAGCAAAAATAACGAAATTCTGGGATCACTCCTATTTTCCATAGAAAATTGATTTTCTTAGGATTTTTGTATGAAAAACTTTAAATGCGTTTTTCTTAAAAACTAGAAGAGCTAGAGCAAAAATAACGAAAATCTGGGATCACTCCTATTTTCCATATAAAATTGATTTTCTTAGGATTTGTGTATGAAAAACTTTAAATGCGTTTTTCTTGAAAACTAGAAGAGCTAGAGCAAAAATAACGAAAATCTGGGATCACTCCTATTTTCCATAGAAAATTGATTTTCTTAGGATTTTTGTATGAAAAACTTTAAATGCGTTTTTCTTGAAAACTAGAAGAGCTAGAGCAAAAATAACGAAAATCTGGGATCACTCCTAATTTCCATAGAAAATTGATTTTCTTAGGATTTTTAAAAGAAAAACCTTAAATGCTTTTTTCTTGAAAACTAGAAGAGCTAGAGCAAAAATAACGAAAATCTGTGATCACTCCTATTTTGCATAGAAAATTGATTTTCTTAGGATTTTTGTATGAAAAACTTTAAATGCATTTTTCTTGAAAACTAGAAGAGCTAGCGCAAAAATAACATAAATCTGTGATCACTCCTTTTTCCCATAGAAAATTGATTTTCTTAGGATTTTTGTATGAAAAACTTTAAATGCGTTTTTCTTGAAAACTAGAAGAGCTAGAGCAAAAATAACGAAAATCTGTGATCACTCCTATTTCCCATAGAAAATTGATTTTCTTAGGATTTTTGTATGAAAAACTTTAAATGCGTTTTTCTTGAAAACTAGAAGAGCTAGAGCAAAAATAACGAAAATATGTGATCACTCCTATTTCCCATAGAAAATTGATTTTCTTAGGATTTTTATATGAAAAACTTTAAATGCGTTTTTCTTGAAAACTAGAAGAGCTAGAGCAAAAATAACGAAAATCTGTGATCACTCCTATTTCCCATAGAAAATTGATTTTCTTAGGATTTTTGTATGAAAAACTTTAAATGCATTTTTCTTGAAAACTAGAAGAGCTAGCTCAAAAATAACATAAATCTGTGATCACTCCTTTTTCCCATAGAAAAATGATTTTCTTAGGATTTTTGTATGAAAAACTGTAAATGCGTTTTTCTTGAAAACTAGAAGAGCTAGAGCAAAAATAACGAAAATATGTGATCACTCCTATTTCCCATAGAAAATTGATTTTCTTAGGATTTTTATATGAAAAACTTTAAATGCGTTTTTCTTGAAAACTAGAAGAGCTAGAGCTAAAATAACGAAAATCTGTTATCACGCCTATTTCCCATTTGCGCTAGCGCTTCTAGTTCTCGAGAATATCGAGTTTAAAGTTTTTCATAAAAATCGATGTTTTGTAAGAAATATGAGTGATCACAGATTTTTATAGTTTTTGCTCTAGAGCTTCTAGTTCTCAAGAAAATCAGTTTGAAAGATTTATATTGTTTAAAAATTTGAATGCAATAATTTTTTTGAATTTAATTCATCTCTTTTTAATTGATAGCAATTAAATTTGATTGCAATACTTTTATTTTTCGAGATTTAAAAAACCGCGCATCAATTAAAAAATGTCTTTAATTCTATGCTCCCCAGCAAAAACTTCACTTACTCCGCAAATGATAACAGCTTCCAAAATACATTAATGAGTGCAGTTTAAAAACTGCTTCCCAATAATGAGTTCTATAATGTATTATTTAAGTGCAAAAAAACTTCTTTATAATGAGATTATAAATGAACATTTTGAAATAAAATTATTTCACACATTACGTGGTATAAGAAGTTTTTGCTGGGTCTTTAGTTGTATATTACACACAAAAATTTATGGAAATTGTCTTCATTAATAAGTTTTTTTCCGATATGCTTTGATTATGTTTATTTTTTTAATATATAAAAGAAGAACATAAATCACAAAATATTGTAAGCCATACATACACACATACATACATTTATTTTTTTGTCACTTTAATAAAGTCTACAGTCGTGTTTTTAAAATCAACTTGTTTTTGTCTTTAAATCTTTCGTACAACAATTAAGAATGCAACTACATGTGGCTGCAACTATTTGTTTCATTGACCTTGAGACGCCTTGACCTGATTTACTAAAGTTCTGAATAGACTATTTCTGACACTGTTTATTAAGAAAAATTCCTGCTTGAATACTCAAGCAAAATCGAGTGCTTTGTTCGTTGTCAACAATTAAAAACCAATAAAAATAAATTTAATTGTTAAGAGAACATATTTCGCAGTCAATAGCTTTTTTAAATTTGCCACTCTTTTTATTCAAATATATGTTTGTTTGTCTGTGTCTTATTGAATTAAATAAAAAAAAAACGTAAATTAACTAATTTCAATACCATGACAAGTGTTTTGGCCTACGTGACCGACAGACCAACATTTTTTTAAACAGCAAATATGTTAATATTTAAATTAATGTTTTAGTGTTTGTAAGTTATTTTTGCATATACATATTTCTGTGGCAAAAAGAAAAAAGTGCTTAAGTCGATTTAAGCTAAATTTGAGTTTATGGTGACTTTGTAATCTCCATGCTTAGAAGTAGCCATGAACAAAGTTTCAACTATTTTGTACGACTTTTCAGGAAGTTATAGCAAAATTTATTTTTGTGATATTATGTGTTTATTTTCGAACACAGGTTTATTAGAATAAAAATGTATTTTCAAAAATAACCTTTAAAGTTTAAAATTGCGTTCCCGCAGAACTAAAAAAAAATAGACTTAAGCATTTTTTCCTTATTGCCAAAGTTTTATATAAATATATGTTTACGTATGTAAGTATGTATGTAAAAGTGTGCCCCAGACCACTCTTATATACCCGTAGATAGACAAACGTGCAAAAAATTACATTGAATACAATGAAACAATTTGCTATTTAAATTTCAATAAAAAATGACGTTAATGTGGTTAAAGAATTAAAGTTATTTTTAATTGCTTATTTCTTGGTCGTTTTTTTATTTTTGAAGTGTTTTTCCAATTCGCTTATACTTACTTTAATTTGGCTTAAAGTTACCCATCTCTTTAACAGCAAAGCTAATGAAAAGGAATTATTTGGGCAAAAAATAGTTTATTGATCGACCTTAACAAAGGAAACTCTCAGCCCTTAATTCAAAATCAGATTGAGGGCAATCCAAAAAGTGTGGTTAAAATTAAAACAGCTTTAACAATTGTTACTTAAGTAAGAACGCTATATTCGGCTTTATCGAATTTTATTATCCCTTTTAAAGAGATCAAAAATGAGTTAAGGTCCAGTTTTTGATTTCGAATTTTAATATTATTTATCTTTAAGTTCTATTTTCATACGAAATTGAGTTTTCCGATACGTTTTTAATGATACTTCAATAACTTACATTGCTTACTTAAATTATTTTTATGTTTTCATGGTGTATTTACTTGACAAGGTGACCTTAGTATAACAACAATAATACAAAAACAACAAGCTGTTTCAGCTGTTTCTTTGGGGCCACATTGTAAACAAATACTCTTTATAAGTTTCTTTACCAGGGATGATAAATTAAAAAACTAATATCGTACTAACAAACATCTAAACACGTACTTTTTCGACCCCAATAGTACTAAATCATTTAGTACTGTACTTACTTCCTTAAATGATAAATTTTAATCACATTTCAATTACTTACCTAAAATGAAAAGAAAAATATTAGTGGTTAATAAATTTTGGTAAATTGTTTAAGAGATAAGTGTTAATTAAAGGCTTATTAAAGTGATTAAATCTGCTTAAGAGTTAATTAAAATGATATTTGTATAACAGCGAATAACATGAATTTCGAAATATGTTAATTATATTTTAGCATTAATGAAACGAAAATGATTTTGAATGCTTAAAAGTTTACAACTTTAAAAATAAATTGCTTAAAATGAAAATCGTAGCATGATATTTGATTACTTAATTAAAAAAACTGGAAATGAAGTCTTAGGCTTCCCAATAATAATGCATTAAAGTGTTTATTTTAGACGAAAAAACTTATATTTAAATCCAATAAACCACTACTCAAATACGATCACAGAAATTCTTCTATTTTATTCCACTATAGCCATTAAATTATTCCAGGCTAAAAATGTTTTAGTATATTTATAAAAGATGCCTTTTAAAGAGTTTGCATCATAAGCAAAAAATTCCGCTATCGCGAAATCGACACAAGCGCACAATCAAACTTTTTATGTTCTCTTCGTCTTTCACGAATTTTTTATTTTTATAATATTTTGGCATGAAAATATTCTTTCAACATTCGCCGAAGATTGTAAAATGAACTGTATTCCTTTGGCTGTTCTACTAAGCTCTGGAAACATTAACTGATCTAATTCATTTTTCATTCTAGACAATTTAAACCAAAAAAATAGAAATGTTTTCGTTTTTAAGTTTTGTAAAGCATCAATATTCGCCAAAGCTCGAAACTCGTTATTAATAGTATAATTAATTTGCACTTTCATTTGGAAAGATTGAAAGATAAAGGCGGTACTATACTGGTGGTTTTCCTGAAGTCACATTTGCTGGAGTTATCTGTGGTCTTCATGGGTAAGTAATCGCATATGTTTCAAAATAAGATTTTTTAGGAGAGCCGAAAACCCATTCTAAATCAACATCTCAAAATTAAAAATTATTGACATACGCGTTTACCCATGAAAACCACAGAATTCTGCCAGCTAGTTTAAAATTTCGTCGTCCTTTTTTTCGTTCGTTCCTCCTTTTTTTAAAATTACAGTCAGCCCTCTTAATTTTGTATATGAAGTTTAACAAAAAATAGGAAAACATCAGCTGATATTTACCAGTCACCTGCTATTTATTGCCAATGAACAAGTGCTAAAATCTATTCACAATCTACCAACTTTATCAACCGTATTCTTTACTTTGTATGGCGAAACATGTTGTTCTAGTCATGATTGGGGCGCGAACCATGAACGGGAGAGCAAAGCACTAATATGGATGCCCGTGTGAACCAGAGTTGCCATAACTGTTTGATGAGGAGAATATGCCAAATCTTCAAAACAAAATCTGCTAAATCTTAAAATAAAGAAAATATGCTAAAACTCTGCTAAGATAAAAACATGAAATTTTAATATATTAAATTTTCTAAAAATATGTTTAATTTGTTCAAAAAAAAATATATGCTTAAAATCTGCTGAATTTTTATAAAATATATTATGCTTAAAATCGGCTAAATTAAAAGGATTTTTAATATACAGTAAAAATTCGATAATCCGGATAATTGATTGCAGACCCCAATCCGGAGTAGCGAATTATCCGGATTACCGCATGTATGTATTTATTAAAAATTATAATAATTCATAGCAAAAAAATGCACGTGCAAACATACTCATATCACACTAATCTAACTGCATTTTACAAAGCATGCTGTGATTTGAATAAAAAAATAAATAAAAATGGGTGTTATTCAATCCGGATTATGAAGTTGCAATCAATCCGGATTATAGAATACGCAATGAGCTGCAAAATTCTGTCCGGATTACCGAATATTCCGGATTAGTGGAGTCCGGATTATCGAATTTACACTGTATATTTCATTAAAAATTGAATTAAAAAAACAAAGAATAAGAATGCGAAAAACGAGAAGCTTTTAACAGCTTTTTAACCAAAATAAAGAAATTTATTAATACCCAATTTTCAGAATAGTGGGTAAGTCTATATTAAGTTAATTTTCATACAAACTTAAATCGTACTTTAATACAGGTTGATTTTTTGAGTTTTATTTTAAAGGTCGTATTTAACTAAGTTAAAGTATGGTAGCACTATTAAATACGAAAAAAATATCATAAAAAAGTGTATTTATTTACAAGATGGTCTCAAACAACAGGTGTCTGTTATTGCTTTGCCTGTTGTTGTTGTATTGCTGTGAAATTCAGGCCACCTTGCTTAGTTATAATAATGCAAACTTAAGTTGAATTTAAATGTACCAGCTCGTTGAATTAAGTTGCATTTAAGTCTTTAGTGAAGAACAGAGTTTTGTATTTAAAACGATTTTAAATATAAATGTGATATAATATCAATCCTAAAAATTGGCTGTAAGAGTATTTATAATCTTACGTTACTGCCTTTCAATAACGTTTTGGTTTATTTCCTTTATAATAAACCGTTTCGAGTTCTTTATTGCAACTTTAATAAAATAAATAAAACACAACACTTTAAACACTATTTACAATGTACACAACTTTAATTTATAGCTTTTATTCAAAACCAACTATAATTTTCTCCACGTTATAGGTACGTTATACGTTGACAAAATCTGAACTTAGAATGATCTTATTATGAGTGTCGCCGCTAGTATTTATACTGGAATTTGGTTGTCTAGAACATTCGAAATGTTTTTCGAAGGTTCGAGGCTTTACTATTCACTACTCTAATTTAATTTATGGCGGCACTTATGTTTACATAATTTCACCATTAAAGCTTTTTTAACGTTCATTTCGAGGGCTTTCTGCACATTGGGATTGAAGTGTACTAAATTATAACAAAAACAATGTAAACTAATAAAATTACTTATAAATACAAGATTACTAATAAATACAAGATAACTAATAATTACAACTAATTCTTAACTAAAGTTACTTTCGTAACAATACTTTTTTTAATTTAGTAGTGCTACCATACTTGTATCTTAATAATATAAGATCAATCAGGTAGCTCTTAAAAACTGTAACTGTTCTTGAATACTACTTAAATTAAAATTAACTAGACATATAAAAGTTTTTAAATATTGCTTTCTTTTAAACATGCAACCGATTTGAAATGATTTTCAGCAAAAATTCAATAACCATGGTATTTTAATGGGTTTTATAAGTGATCACAAACTAAACTTATTTCTCCTAATAGTGCTTTATTAAGGAGTTTAACGGAGTTTATAAAAAATATTTAAGATTTATAAAAGTTTTATATAATAAACAAACATACCAAATGGCATTAACATTTGAAAATGATTTCGGGCATTAGGGCACAGCGGCTGGTCACGACGAAACAATAAGCCCCAAGCCAGTCCATATTCTGGATGTACTAGAATGAAGCATCTGTTCTGGATCGGTCTCATTTCAAAGCCAGTGATCTCATCTGTATATATGGATAGCTATTGAGGAATTAGAATCTCTTGATGTGCTGGGCATGAAGATGCAGTGTGATTTTCGATTGACAGAACTTATATTCAAGGTGCCGAAATAAGCATTCAAGTGCCTCGGTTTTTAAAACGGTGTAAGATATACTTCACTCCACCTTATCTCCTTACTATTTATACCATCTATATCCGACCACGTATGGGATACAACTCTCATGTGTGCGCCGGTACTTCAAAGTCTATTTTGGAGCTTCTCGACCGCGTGCAAGAGAGGGATAACGTTCTCATTACTGACAGAAGGGTATCCAAATCTATTGACTCCATTGAGCAACGTCGCAATGTGGGTTGCATTTGCCTGTTGTATTGTTAATACAATGGGATGTGTTCTGATAAAATTAGGGATCTGGTCAGTGTTGCCAATTTAGCCATTTAGTGGCTAGATTTAGCCATTTTTCACCCTGTTTAGCCATTAAAAAATGAGTTCAGCCATTAGCCATTTTTTAAAATGTTTTTAGCCATACATTTTTTTTGCCGTCTTTCTTTTAAAAGAATTGTTTTTATTTAATTATAAAAATTTATAAAAGTAAAATAAACATTTTTAACAATTAAAACGCTTTTAATTTCAATCACAACTTTTAAAAACGTTGAAAATCGCTATAAACGGTGATGATGAAACATCTTTCAAAATAAAGGAACAGTATTCTAATATTTAATTTTTAAAATGGATCAACACAAACATCGGTGTTTCTTTTTGGTTAGTATGTATTTCAATAAAGAGATGCAGGTGACAACAAAATTTTTTTTAGAAATTTCTGAATTAACTTCCATGGTCTAATGCTGGAGAAGATAGGGTATTTAGCCAAGTAAACATCGCTTAAAGTATTTTTAGAAATAGGTTACATTTAGCAACCGTTTTTTATCAATTAGTTAAATATTTTTCAATAACAATAAAATAAATAAAATATTGGTCCTAAGCCCACCTTTACGTATACCGATAGACTCAGAATCACTTTCTGAGTCGAATTAACAATGTTTGTCGGGCTGGCTGTCCATGTTAACCTTGTGCGCAAAGTACAGGTCGCAAATTTGCAGATAATTTGATAAAATTGGGTACAAAGGTTTTAATTTGGTGTAGGGATCATATAGTCGGGGTTGACCGACTATAGATTGGGTAAATGTTGTCGTGATTATGATTTACCTTCAAATTATTTAAAGCTAATAGGCACGAGTGATTCCCATGAGATGAACAAGAACGACATCGAATTTATCGATGATATATTTTTTTTTTCAAAATATTAATTTACGTTTATTCTTGTTTAAGAAATTGATCTTAAATTACAATTTCATTGTAAACAACTTTAAATTAATTATTTCTGTTTTGTTAATGAATTTTAATGTGTTTTATTTAAAAAACTTTTAGCCATTTTTTAGCCCATTTTTAACCATTTTTTAGCCAATTTTTTCCGTAAATTTAGCCATTTTTGGTCACCAAGTTTTGGCAACACTGGATCTGGTTCCTGAAACCCGTACGATTGTTCGTAATGCAGGTTTTTTCTCAAGGGCCCATCCTTTTGTGGTCGATTGACCGATAAATCGTACAACTCATTTTACAGGGAAAATTCGTTTTTTGACCGGAAATTTTTTCCTTTTACTTTTAACATGAATAAGTTCAAGTCGATTGTTCCCAAACTCTATCTACTCCCTCTATCTTCCTTCCAATAACCTATTTTCCTAAACCCAACTCAATGCAATGCAAAGGAAGGGGTCATCCCCTGAGTGCTGGTACTAGCAACAAAAGCGGTGTTTCGCTTAAAGGTGTATTTAAAAACAGCATCACAAATATCGCTCTAATACAAAATAAAATTGCTTATTACTAAAATTAATTTTTATATATTATCTCAAAATTACTTGTTTAGCAAAACCCCATTTTTATACCCTCGACCAGGAGTATAAGCAGTGTTGCAACCCCCGAAATGGTAAATTCCACATGGATCATGCCAAAATTACACATGCTATCTTTTATTTGCAAACTCACGAGTTTTGTTTTGAATTTCATTGTATGTAAACTTTTCATTTAGTTAAAAAAAAAACCGATTGCTTTTTTTTGAAAAAATTAACTAACTTTTTTTCATAATTCATAATAAATAACAGAAATATACAAACGAAAATTCTGACAGTGCATAGAAAATATTCTTGGAAAATATTAAAGGAATATGACTATTATAGTATAAAAGCTTTTTAAATTATAATATGACTTAGAATACACATTCAAATATGTGGGAATGTTCAAACAGGCCTTTGATGCTACGAAATGTACTAGGTGTCACGAGCATTTTATCAACGCAATATCTGGCTTTTCATATTTTAACAACTTAACATCTGAATTATACTATCCAAATATAACATTAGGTGTATCTGGTGCAAATCCAAATAGATTTTCAAAAGGAACACCTTTTTCTAAAATTATGCTTTTGAGAAGTTCAAACATTTCTTTCGCAGTCAATGATCCACACTTTTGAAACAAAAAAAAAGAATAATGTTCCCGGGATGTTTCGTCGTTATAGGTAATAAATTTTGACAAAATCTATCTAAATGCCAAATGTTATATTTATTTTTATTATAACTATATAATAATATAATTATTAGACAGTTGATTTGTTAGAGCACTAGCGTCTTAGGCCATCAGTTCTGAATGCCAAATGATTAGTAGTTAATGATCCAACTATTTTTAGTTCAGCTCTCTTAACGCTTGCATTCTTTTAATTAAATTTTTAAGTTTTGCCAAGAATATTAAACCTCTTTACATCTTGTGACAAAGTAATAACAAAAATCAGTGCTACAAAACATTAAAACTTTAAATTACACATGGAGTCAATTACGCATGGGCTACACATGAAAAAAAAAATACATATGATATGTGCAGCAACACTGAGCATAAGACCACCATGTTCGTCTGCCTCTTGGTCTGTTAAAATCACGATCACTTTTGAAAAGCTCAAACAATGTTTGATACGCTTCGTTAGGGCTTGAAACAACACCATGCAATTTTTATGATCGGTCGAGAATTTTCTACAGTACCCATATAAAACCACATTTCAAAAAACACTTTTCTTAAACAGAACTAAGACATGATATTTCTAAGTTGAGAAATTTGTCTCAATACACTAGATAGTATAATAAAACTTAATATTGTAACTGATCTAATAATTCTTTTTTTTATCTGGATAACTTTAACTTTCAAACCTTAGATCGTATATTCTTATGTACGAGTTTAAAAAAATAAAAAATTAGCAACTATTTATGTAAATCAAAATTATTTTTGATAAATATAGCTGAGATTTAACAAGTCCCAGTACAAATAATACCGAATTGTACCAGCTTAAATTATTTTATTAAAAACACAAAAAAAAATCAATTAAGATTATGATTTATTTAATTAATATTTTAATTACATATTATTTTTCAAAACAATTTAAATGGTTATTGAACTTAATATATATTTTAAGTTTTTGTTCAATGAAAAACAAATTTGATTCAATTACCACATCAATTATATTATATTACTTTCAAAACAATGTATTTAACTGTATAAAAAGAATTAATGAGCATTTTTTCTATGTACTTAGCTTAATAAACGTGCTTTTTGAGCTACGGGACTATTAGCATAAATGAGCTGACCATTTCTGACCTACAATTTTGGCGCTAGTGTGCGGTCTACACATATTAATATTTACTGCCGCAAACGTCATAAAATTTACGACGTGTGGACCGCAGATTGCCATGAGTTGAGATTTATTGCGCAATCATTGCTGTGCTGATTGCTCGAGTAATTATTGCTTAGTCCACTTTTACAATGTGGAAATTGGAAGGTAGACAGAGGAAGTTTATTCGTGAGGGGTTGAGTGTGTAGTATACGACTATCTGTACTAGACTTAATTTGGTTCTCTTTTCCTCATTTCGCGCAATTTTTCATGTTGTTGCTTCATATAATATTTCTTACATGAATGTCATTTTGTTTTCAACGCCTGTTAATTGCCATTCTATCATTGCTGGCTTAAACGAGTAACTTTAATGTTTATTAGGGTTTTTTCCCGGGATTTCCCGTCCCGGGAATTCCCGGGAATTTCAATTATTTTATTTCCCGTTTTCCCGGGATTTTTCTTGCGGGATCCCGGGAAATAAAAAATTCCTCATAATTTCAGAAAATAGCTATTTATACTTTGAAATTTAGTTTTCTATTCTCTAAAAATTAGCATCTGTGGATGGGTTGTGGATTAGATCAATTACAAGAAGTGAGTACATGTATTTAAATGAATGTCTCCTGATGCAATAAATCTACTAAAAGCAGAATGGGCAGTGCAACAGTTGATAATTATTATATTTCGTGAAGTTAAGAGTTAATAAAGTACATTAATTCAAAATAAGATGCAGGCAGTAAAGTTTCATTTTCTATGGACACGTCTTAAAAATAAGAGATAAATAAACATATCGCCCCTTTATTGCAACATAGTCATATCTACAAAAACAAACGATCTTGGCAAAATGCGATTAAAGTTTTCAAAATGTAACGATTTAAAGATATATTTTGCTATAACTTCGGTTCAGTTGGAGATATAATACGAGAAGGTATGAAGGAAAACTTTGCTAAAGTTACTTCAAATTTTGAGATATGACTATGATGCAATGAAGGGGCGATATGTTTATTAGGTGATAAACACAAATTTTCAATTTCAATTTGTGTTGGTTTATATACCCGTGAAGTGCGGGGAAACCGCAATAAAATAACATTTTGGAAACTCGTGTAAGATACTACAACATACAACTTGAAAAACACATTGTCCTAAAGATTACAAATGGACCTATTGAAATGAAAAGGTTTGTAAGAAGCAGTCCGGTTGATGCTTTTTTTGCATCAACCTTGACATACATTTGACTGATATAGACGTTGTTTATAAAAAAGAAAAAATTGCTTCTGATTGTGAATCCGAAGCATGCTACTACAACGGTGCACTTTTAACTATTTGTCCAACCTCGGTAAAAAATAAACGATATTTTTCGGAAACATGATAATTAGTAAATAAAATCAGGAATATACTTTTTGACGACTTACTAAGCGCTTTGAGTGTGTCAGAATGTTATTTCATAAGCCGTTAAAAAATTTTATATATTTCTTTAAAATATTTTATCTATTTTATTAATTAACTTTTTGATCTCATATCTTGAGTACCTCAATTTTTATTTTGTTTTTATTATTGTTTTATGAATTAAATCTTTTTAATTAAAATTTTGTATTCCCAAAAATTACTTTTGATAATTAAATTGTTATGTTTATGTTATCTTTTTATCTTGTATATAGAGCATACAAATACTGAATAAAAGCATAATACATAATAGGGAATGAAGGCGTGAGGTTATAATAATTCAAGTTCCTATTTCAATATTCAATTAATTTTTTAGTATTGAACCATTTCTTTTACTTTTTTTGTAAAGAAGTTCCCTTACGTTATTTTATAAAAGTTTTTTCATTAATTAATAATACAATTTACTTTGTATTATTTATATGGAGCGGGATCCCGGGATCCCGGGAAATTTAAAAAAATTTCCCGCTTTCCCGGGAATCGAAAAAGTCCGGGAAAAAAAAAACTCTAATGTTTATACAACCAGAGAAAAAACATGTTTGAATATGGTCACCTCCAACAAAACTATGTTTAAAGAAAATCTTAAACATATTATGTTTCATTATACCCACACCACAATAGTGGAGAGGGTATTATGCATTTGTGCTGATGTGTGTAACGCCTTAAAATATTGGTCCTAGACCCCTTAAGTATACCCTTAAAGTATACCGATCTACTCAGAATCACTTTCTGAGTCGAACTAGCGATGTCCGTCCGGCTGGCTGGCTGGCTGGCTGTCCTTGTAACCTTGTGCGCAAAGTACAGGTCGCAATTTTGGAGATAATTTGATAAAATTTGGGACATCTACATGGACACATAAGCTATACAGTTTTTCAAAAATAGGACCACAAGGGGATGTAGGGGGCAATTTCTGCCTCTCACAAACTTTCAACCCGATTTTAATGAAGTTTTTAAACATAGAGAAATCCATATTTATATGGACACATAGGCATGATGTGTTTTTAAGTACTGTGGTGCTGGGTATCATATGGTCGGGCTTGACCGACTATACTTTCTTACTTGTTTTACCATATTATTGTCACCGAAAACCATATTATGGTTAAATTATGGTTACCTCCAAACATAATATGGTTAATAATAACTTAAATATGTTTAAGACTTATAATACCATGGATGTTTTTCAGCCATAGCATGTTGCTCTTAGAATAGAGGAAAATACTATTGTGAATTTGAAAACATATTATTGTCGTATTTAAACATAACATGTTAAGACGCAACCATAATATGGTTGTAGCTTCTTGATGGACGACTAATTTAACCATAATATGGTTATCGGTAACAATAATATGGTTATATTAAACATAATATGTTTAAAATTTTCTTTAAAAATAGTTTTGTTGGAGGTGACCATATTTAAACATGTTTTTTTTGCGTGTATAACAACATGATTAAATGTATTTTATACAGTTGAATCTTAAGATTTTGTTATTCATTTTAGATAATGACTAGTAAAATTAATTAGTTTGTTCCAATAACCCATTATAAATTCAACAATATTCTCCCTGTAAATATTTACCAATTGTTTCTGCTTTTCATATACAAGATTTCACGCCTTCATAAAGAATGCAATTCTCTTTTGATTTTATTTGAGAATGAACGCTAAAAAGTATTTTGAAAAAAAGTTACCAGTTGTTATAATATTGTAATACGTGTTGGCATTTCAAAGCTTTTTGGCACTTGGTTAAGTTATTGATATTGTTATAATTCTGTTGCATTTTATAACAATTTCCACAGTAAAATATTTTTTTACAAATTCAAAAATATTCATTCATATATTTTGATATTTTTAAGCAAACTAAACATATGAACTGCTGCTTGTATATGTAAACATGTATGTATTAGTTTGTTAAAACATTTTTCTTTATATGTATAATCATATTCTCATGGCAAATGCTTAAGGCTTTATATAATTAGTGCCATATTTTCAAAATCTTAAATAATTTTATGTAAAGAAAAAACTTATAAAAAATTCTTACAATTATGAATGTGGATAGCGTGTCAGAAATGTGTTTTTTTTTTTTCTTTTTTACATAACTTAAGTAGATACAATTGTATTTACTTGGACTTTTCTGTAACAGATTTAATTTTTTCAGGCATTCATATTTAAATACACATTGGCATTGAAATGAAAACTGAAAATATATGAATATAAATTGTTGAAATAATTACATAATACACACGATATTCATTTACATCTTAAGCCATTTTTTTTAACAAAAAATTCTGTAAATAAATGACAAGCGATCATTAGATTAATCACAAAATATGATTTAATAATTTGTTTGTTTGTTCCTATAATTAAATCTAGTTGTTGATGTAATTAAATAGTTACATTATTGTTTATATAAAAAAGTGTTTAGTTGCAGTAATTTTATTAACTTTGGTAAAATAATTCATTTTTATCAAACAAGTTTTAATCAAAATACCCTGCGGGAAATTTGTGTCAATTATTCTTAAAGCACTTATCCCGTGACCAGTGAATAAAATTTTATTATAAAACGTAATAGGTGAAAACAAGACATATCACTTAACTGGTGATAATGTGTTTGAAGTATATTACTCTGGACTGTGTTTTATGTTGATTCTATCTGGTATTACTTATATGAAGGGAAACGATCATATTCATCATGGTTCACACGGGACAAGATCTGCTACTGGCATTATTTTAACCCAAATCTAATGTATCCATTGAGGTTATTTGTGTGACCTGTCACAAAGTGTCAAATAGGTGCCAATTAACCCCCTCCTAGGACATCGCCATGTAAAAGTGACAAGTCCCCTTCATATAAAGTGTTAGAACTAGAAACGGTCCCTTCCACTTTAGAACTGCCCCGTGATAAGTTTGGTGTTAGTTCCCTTTCCCCTAGGGATATTGAAAGAACAAATTCTTGTTTCTTAAGTCTTTTGATTTTAGCAACAATGTTACAGTAGGGGATTTTGGTATGAACGTAAAATATACCTGCAGTTTTTAAAGGGATGGTTCGATTTTTTTAAAAAGCATAAAGTTTTGAAGTTGCAAGCTACATATAGAAAAATTAGGCCCGATAGGCCCTTTAATTAGGGCACCGTGGGTACAAGCAAATTAAAAAATGAAAAAAGGTGATGAATTTCTATAGAATCTGCTGTAGTTATTTGAATCTTCTGATTGTTGTACGTAGATATCTTAAGGAGTACATAAGTAGATCTTGATATTCAACTTTTGGGAGATAAAGGGTGTTTTTAAAGACTTATAGAACTTCTAATGGGGATGACTGTAAGACTAGCTGTCATATTAATAAAGTGTGTTTGACTTCTTTTTTTTCAGTAAACGTTAGCCAATCACCATGCAAAGACTAACACCAGAGCAACGTTTGCACATCGTGGAAATTTATTTCCAAAACTTGCGCTCTGTTTGCCCTAAACTTATAAAGTACTTTGTCTAGCTGACGGTGCGCATAGTCATAATCACATTTACTCTTTTGAATAGGATGCATTTAGGAGATCTCGAACTCGGTCCGATACATTCTCAGCCACTCGGACTCTGCCCGTCTACTACTTGGAGACTTTTGAGGAAAGATTTTGACCTATATCCATAAACGATCCAACTGGTGCAAGAGTTAAAGCGATAGGACCATCAATTGCATCGTGTGTTCGGTAAATGGGCTGAGAATCATCTAGAAGTTGAATCATCGTCATCGATGAAACGCATTTCTGGCATAAAGGGTTTTTTGGAGAGAGCACAATTCTCATGAGACTATTGCGAAAAAATCACTGTTAGATTCGGCTTACATGCTGAAGACGTCATCGGACCATTTGTCTATAAACTCAAAACCGACGCCAATATTACCTCGAATAACGAACGCTGCAGGCAAATGATTCCGGGTTTTTTTTATTCCTCATGTCATTGCGAATCATTTGGAGGATGAACTAGTTTAACAAGAAGGCACAATATTATATACAGCGCGTGAAATCATAACTTTGTTAAGCCAAACGTTCAGTGACCGAATTATCGTAAGAAATCGACCTGTGAATTTGCCACAACGTCCTAGTATTTTGACACCTTTGAAATACTTTTTGAGTGAGATCTTTAAGATTCTGGTCCATAATTAAAAATTTAGAGGCCAACATTCGATGCACTTTTGACAAATTATGACCAGGTGCGACAGGATATCGCTTATAAGGCGCAGGCCATATGCCAGAAATTATTTTAAGCATTAAATGCCATGAAATTTGTGAGCCAAAATTTGTTTTCTTTTGAAAAAAATTTTATGCCTTAAAACAAAACACAAGCAATATGCAAAATTATCGAAATTTACCTTAATAGTATCATAACTCAAAAAGCAAGATTTTTAAGATAAGTATGCAGAAACTATGGCCCAATGTTCCTTATATTAACTATAGGATAGAAATTGTATAAAAAATTCATTCTGAACCGTTGGTAATTTGAAGCTTGTGGTAAAAATTTGCACTTATTTTACTTTTTGTTATGCGTTTTATTTTTAATAATAACAATGACACATCTCAGTTTTCATAAGGTAAAGATTGTATACAACCCATAGGTTATTTAAAATAAACTATATATTAATTGTTAGAATGGTTTCTTTGATATTTTATTTTTATGTTTGATTAACTTTACTTTTTTAAGCCAGTTTTAGAACGTGTGCCTTAATAAAAAAAATAACAGCTTTTAGAGTAAAATTTTTAATTAACAACATTTATAAGTTCCTAAGTGACAAGTTACATTTTTAGAAGTGTGATGGCTGTTTTTCAATACAAATTTTTTTCTTGCTTTCGCTTAAATATTGTCACACCTGTTGATTTAAATTTTATTTATAAAATAAAAGTTCAATGACCTTTTTTTATAAAATATTTATTATTTTTTTTTTTTTTTTTGTATTTAAATTGTTTAATTAAAATAAAATGTGAAATGTTTTACATATACTTGGTTTTTTTAATGTTAATTTGAGCTGAATATTTCCGGACAAATATTAAATAATTAAATTATTTAGTATGATTTCTTCGACCTTTTCAATATTATTTTTCCATTGAGATAACGAAATTTTGGATCATTAATAAATATATTTTTTTTTTATATAAAAGAGACTTTTAGCTTGAAAATTTATTGTGAAGAAGTCATATTAAATAATTTTTTAATTTCCATTTCAATGTGAATTCCAAAAAGCAACAAAGTAAAATAAACCAAGTCAAATGTCGAATCTTATAGTATAGAGAAGCCAATTGTTCCTTATCTCATATCGTATGAGCGCTACCGTGTTGAAATCCTTTTTACGGAAGCCTATTTCTATGGGAAATCGGATTTCGGGGATATTTAAGCTCAATTTTATCAAGTTACACAGAAAAAAATAACAAGAATTAGTATGTTATTAATAAAATTTGTTTAAACTTTTCAATATTTTTAACAGTATTTTTAATTAAATTGCTTGTAAATTGTCATATTAACAATTTGTTTTAGTTAAAAAAATAAAATCATTTTCGGTCAATAATTTTCAATACAAATTAAATATTATCGAAAGTAATTTTTTGGAATACAAAATTTTAATTTAAAAGATTTTGTTATTCGTGCTTAATTCCCAGTTTTTATTCTTGATAAAAACACTTTAAATTTATTGTTGATGGGATAAGCTATTCCTATGCGCATTTCACTGGTTGCTTAGGCCAGATCATCAGGAAACTTCATCCATAAAGATTTTGGAAAAACTAAAGATATTAAACCAAATAAAACTGTTAAGCGTATAAGAATCATAAGCAACAGCTCTACTTGTAACAATATCAAAGTTTAAACAAAAACATCAACAATAAACAGTGAGTTTATCTCTTCTTACATTCCCCACTACAATTGATTGGAATTCTTCCAACATTAATTGTAGTTGTAAGTAGGTTAAGAAAAAACAAAATGCAAAAAACAACTTGCAAAAGCATGTTTCCAGGTAGTTTTTCAGGCCGTGCACTTGCCACTTTATTATCAAAACTAATTTTTGGGAATACAAAATTTTAATTTAAAAGATTTTGTTATTCGTGCTTAATTCCCAGTTTTTGCAATTTTGCAAGTTGTTTTTTGCATTTTGTTTTTTCTTAACCTACTTACAACTACAATTAATGTTGGAAGTGTTTTATCAAGAATAAAAACTGGTAAATAAGCACGAATAACAAAATCTTTTAAAATTCAAATTAAATATTTTTTGGTTTTAATCTCGGAAAGTCAGAGTAAACCTGTGGGGTAAGTTATGCTATTATTTAAAACATCTTATCAAAGTTTTAACGCGGTTTTATTTTTTCTAGTTTTCAAATTATAAAGGGTGTTTTTTATAGAGTGACACAAGTTTAAATCATAATAAAACAAGGATATACATATATTTTTAATATCAATGAAACGGGCTTTATTGGAAAGACAATTTTATGAAATTAATGTTTAAATATGATTTCTGTCATGTGGCCGCCAAGGCTGGCGCGTTGAAGGCGCAATCTGGAACACCAATTTTAACAACTTTTCGTATTCTGTCCATCATCGTTTTTGAAGAGATATGGGCTAATGACTACGCCAGCCCATAAAGCGCACCCAACAGTAATTTTCTGTGGATTTAATGATGTTTCGACGAAAGCTTGTGAATTCTGCTTATTTACATAACCATTCAACTAGAAATGGGCATCATCGAAAAATAAAATTTTGAATGGAAATTCAAAATCAATATCAATTTGTGCTTAAGCCCATTCGCCGAACTATTTTCATAATGAAATTTCAAAGCAAACTTAACAAAAAGCGACTATCCGCTGTTAAATAGGAGCTCAAATAATGCAGTGATGCCAACTCAAAAAAAACACCATTTAGTTGATGATTGTGTCAAGAATTCGTTTTGTGAACGTTTTATAACCTTCTAGTGCAACCACATCTAAGTCCGTTTCTGTTAGATATTTGTGATGAGATTTTTATAATATATAAATAAAAAAATTTATTAATTCAACATTCTTAACTTTTTAGTCTAAACACATCCGCAATAATTGTAAAAATAAGCAAAGAAAAATAAAAATGAAAAAAAATTAACTTATCGATTAAAAACCAATTAACATTTTTTTATTCAAACAGTTTATTTTGTTCTAAGAACAAAGAAAATTAGATTTGTATTAAAATCATGTGGAATAACAATAACAAAACAAGAACAACTCAGTGCACTAACGGATTTTAAATTATAGCGAATGGAAACCATTCGAATAAAAAGTAAAAGTTTAAAACAGAAACTAGACGAGAAACAGGTTACTTCAATAAGATCTGTGGGTTATTGGCAGAACAACTTAAGTAAGCTTATATCAATTTCAAATTTTTAAATCAGAAAAATCCATTTTAAATACCGGTTTAATTGATCTAATACGTTAATTAGTTTCTGAAATGTACTGAAAAATGAATCCGTTTATATTGAGTTTTTAATTAGTTGCGTTCGACAAAATAACTTATGGTGTTTTCTTTTCTAAAAAATAATAGTGCATTATATTCGTTTAATATATTTATCAGGTTACACGCACCATTACAAAGTGATACATTTTTCTAAATTACAATGGAACAAAATAATAGCTACGTTTTACACCCAACACTAATGTGTATGCAAAGTTTGTACTAAAGCAATATTCACCACTGTTATAGCGACTTTCAACATTTAATTTTCATTGAATTCCAATAAGCGTTAACAACACTGATTTTCAATAATTTAAGTCAGCTGTTGTTAAAAATTTTGCGCAAAAAAAATAATTATTAAATAAAAGTACGAAAACCAAAAGTTTTTATATCCATCACAATATAACAAAAATCACAAATTGTACGCAAATACAAGAAAAACTTGATAAGAAAAATACTTGCTTGCATAAAAAAGTACTTAGCGCAGATGCAAAAAAGGGTATTATCTCACACTCAATTATAACTGGGGGTAATAAATGGAACAAATTTGCCATTTATGTTTGCAACATATTTAGAAGGAAAACAACAACTTCTCACATTTTTGCATATTGTTTTAGAAAATAACAAAAAACGGCGCGAATGGTAGCATACATGGAACATTATTGTCAGAAAATAAAACACCATTAATTGATTGATATATCAATTCTGTGGCTTGGAGCTAAAAGGGCCAATGTCAAAATATTAACTTTTGAGAAAATTGGAATTGAAGGCTATTATATTTGCTTTTATAGGTGCTTTCATAGTGACATTGGCCAGCATTTTATTTATGAAGCTGTTCTGGGTTAAGTATGACTTTAGCTGTTTTACCATAATGAAAGAGAGCAAGAAAACAAATCTAATGCAATGATTAACTCAAAAGAGCAAAAAAGTGACATTGGCACTTTTAGCTCCAAGCCACAGAATTATTGTCAATTTCACCAATTCTATTTCAATATCAATTCATAGTTTAATACAGTTTTTCATATAATTTTATTTTTATGTATTTGGCATGAAAAACGAATTTTAAACATTAATTGATATATAAATTAATTGGTAAAAATGGGCCATTAGTATTCCTATTTTCCTTTACATTTTATAGTTCATTAATTTAAAATTTTTATACCCACACCACAATAGTGGAAAGGGTATTATGCATTTGTGCTGATGTGTGCAACGCCTTAAAATATTGGTCCTGGACCCACCTTAAAGTATACCGATCGACTCAGAATCACTTTCTGAGTCGAACTAACGATGCCCGTCCGGCTGGTTGGCTGGCTGGCTGGCTGTCCATGTAATCTTGTGCGCAAGGTACAGGTCACAATTTTGGAGATAATTTGATAAAATTTGGGACATAGGTTCTTATTGGCACAAAGACCAATTGAAGATAGGGGGAAATTTCTTCCTCTCAGAACTATCAAACCGATTTTAATGAAATTTAAAACATAGATAGAGAGAACCATATCTATATGGACACAAAAGGTATGCATTTTTTAAAAAATTGGACCACAAGGTGAGAAAAGAGATGTCTATGCAAAATGTTAAATCTTGTACAATTCAGTTGAACAGTTCTCGAGATTTTTCGAAATACCTAAAACAACTGCAGAAAACACGATTTTCGCGTATATCTCGTAAACGCTTCTTGAGAAAAATAAATGAATGCCATATTCGTGATCAGCAGCCCCGATTAATCTTAGAAAACATCTGATTTTTGAGGTTATGGCAAAAAGTTAAAAATTTGTGAACCAGTGTAATTTTACATAGTTAACTTCTTTTTGGAATAGAATCTTTGTGACCGTTAACAATCTTAATTTGTTGGAATTTTGATTGCATCATATTTTACTGCAACCTAAAACATCTTACGAAATTTTATTGGAATCGGTCTATATTTGTCCATTAGCTTCCTTACAAATATCTCTATCGAAAATAGCTTTTTATGCCACATACAGCCAAGTTCTGGGAATCGAACAAATTAAGAAATCGATCCTGTTTTAAAATATTACTTTGAGTTTCACTTTTTTTTGCAAGGCCTACTTCTTAAAGTAGAAAAAGCAACGGTAATTTAAAAAAAATGAACTATGAGTCTCCATCGATTCCAATTTCATTCGATTTCGATTGCCCGAAGATGGCTGATAATAGCTTCCTTATACAACATCGTCTGAAAAATCCTTAGGATAACACACAGGTGACGCAACTAACGAAAAATGCACATAATTTTTTAGAACTATGATATCAGTCAAAATTTAATGAACATTTTGAAAAAGTGTAGCGGATAATTCGAATTTGTCGATTTTTAACGTTCTCAGCAATTGAGCCTATCTGCGGCCTGCAATTAAAAATTTTAAACTAGGCGAAATGTGGTTTCAACAAGACGGTGCAATGAGCCATACAACACGACCGATTTTGGCTTTTTTATGGGAGGTTTAAGAACGCGTAATTTCTACTTTTGGCGACGTCAATTCGCTACGTCAAGGACCGTGTCTACGCGGATAATCCCCTAATGTTGGAGGATTTGACAAGCAACATTCATCAAGTTATTGCAGAGATACCGTTTGAAATGTGCGAAAAAAGTGATCCTTACACTCAAAATAAAAATCAATCCATCCGTACTCAAATCAATCCGAAGCGGTATTAATAGTACGGTGAGTACGGACTTTCTTGAATCAAGTACAGAAAAATTGATTCAAGTACTTAAATTATCCCTATTCAATCCCGTTTCGTACTTGAAATAATCCGAAAATGAGATTGAGATAAGTAAAACTAAGATTGAATCAATCTCAAAATACGCTTGATTAAGAATTATAAAATTGTTTTAATCAGATTTCGTACTTAAAATAATCCGAAAATGAGATTGAGTTAAGTAAAACTAAGATTGAATCAATCTCAAAATGTGATTGATTCAAGTATTATAAAGTTGATTTTATCAAAAAATTAGAAAGAAAAAGTTAAAATTATTGATTTACTTGCCCGTATTACACCTTACAGAATGATAAAACACGAATATCATGCCCGATATGGTTTTTATTTTAGAAATCTTATGTACATATTTAACTAAAAATATAAACTAAATGAGAATCAAGAGTTCAAATATACTTTTTAACCCTAAGTGGTGCACATGAGTCTCGCCAGACCTTTTTTCAATGTAAATAGAAAATTAAAACATGCGTAGGCCGGAGGGTTAAACACAACAAAAATCTTAATCTTTTTTTTACTTGATTTAAGAATTTAATACTTATTTCAAGAAACTCCGGGATTGATTTTCGAACGTAATCCCATTTAGGATTGTTTTGAGTCCGTTTAAGTGTTATTCGTACTTGAATTTTTGAGTACGACTAGTACTTAAAGTAATCATAAAAAACTTGATTTATCCCGAGTATTTTTCTTTCTGTGTAACAACCTCAAATGGATCGAATGCTGCAATTAATCACCTTGTACTTCGCATGTAATGGCAAGGTCCAAGCTTTACAACTAAATAAAAGTTTCATCGAAATCGTAGTTTAATGTGTGTCACAACATAATTTTGCTTTGTCTGGTCCATGAATGCGCACTGTTTTTAAATTAGATACACTGCTAAAATATTGTATACAAATAATATAGTGTAGGGTATTATATGGTCAAACTTGACAAACTACACTACACCTTCTTACTTTTAATTGACTTTTATTTCTTGTCTTAGCTCAATTTTACTTGTCCATTTACAACCAGCTTAAATTATTTTATTAGTTAATTAATTGATCGTGAGAAAACCGCAAATGCAAGTTGCTTAATTATTAAGAAACTTAAAATACAAAATCTATTTTATTAAACAAAAAAATAAAATTCTAAACATTGATTTCATCACTTTTCGAACTAAATTAAATAAAATTCTATTCAAAAATTATTATAACCGAAATTGTAACTCTGGTTAAAAGCTTAAGGTCATGCGAATTTGTGAAAACAAAATATTTTTTTTATTGTAATTGGACTATTACAAAATTTGAATTAAAACCACAAAAAACTCCATTAACAGACAGATATGAATCATTTGAAACTGAAAACCATAGAAAACTAAATCGTAACAATAATTTCAGTCGCTTTTGTTAAAATGACAAAATTTAAACAATATTCTTGTTGTTTCTTTTTGTTGTCTGTTCCATTTGCAACAGGCAACACCTTACGGGAATTATTGTCGGTGGGTGTCTTTGGGTGCTTGTCATAACTTCTGGAGTTGGGTTCATTTTTCTTTGGTTTTTTTCTCCAACTTTTTTGTTTTAAATAATTTGCATGAATTTGCGTTTTTTAAATGGACATTGTTAAAATTGTTTTTAAAAGTAACGATAACCTGAATAACCTTTTTTTTGATGTTTGTGAGGAAAAAATAAATCAAACTAAAATGGTAATAAACTGGTTAAAAGAAATACATTGAACTGCAAAAGTTATAAAATTTAACTTATTCTATGCAAAAAAAAAAAAAACTTTTAAAACGAAAGATTTTCTAGCTTGACAACAGTTTTCCCTCAGATTTGTTTTCATAAAAGTTTTATAAGGAGTAAATAGAACCATAATAGTAGGAAAATTCTAGATAAAAGAAAGTTTTTTTTTTAAAAATTTTTTAGATCAAAAAGACTTTTCCGGCAAAAAACGTCTCTAGATCAAAGACATTTTTTTTATATCAAAATTCTCTAGACCATTCTATAGAAAAATTTTCTACTCGAAAGAGAAATTTGCTTAAGAAAAATTCTGTAGATCAGGGAAAAATGTTTTTTAATTCTCTAACTTAAACGTGGTTTTTTTCTTTTATTTTCTAGACCGAAGTTTTTCTATTAAGAAATTCTAAAAAAAATTTATTTAGAGTTGTTCCTAGAAAATATGTTCTGCATATAAATTCTAAGGTTAGTTTTTTTTTAATTTTCTAGACCCAAGAGAATTCTTCTATTGAAAAATTCTGTAAAAAAAATATAGTTAGTGTTGGCCCTAAAAAAATGTTCTGTTTATAAATTTTTAAAGTTAAGAGAGACTATTTTATTATGAAAAAGTTATTTAGTGTAGAGCAGCGTTGCCGATTTCTGTGTAATTATCCAAAAAAAAGACAATAAGTATTTCTTAATCTATTTCTGGATCACTAATTCCTTATTTTCATTCTTGATAAGCACAGTTAAATTTATTGGTGAATGAAACGCTCTTTTTCTGCTTTGCGCATTTTACTGGTTGCTTATCATCAGGAAACCTTTTCCCAAAAACTTTAGAAAAGCTTAGCATATTAGATATGCAAATACAACTATATTGAATGAGAATTACAAACACTCAAATTTTTTTTTCAATGATATCAAAGGTTAAACAAAACACCAGCAATAAACATTCCTCTCTACATTTGGTTGGAATTCTCCATACATTAATTGAAAGAAATAAAATAAAGCAGTTAGCCAGTTCAGTTTTAAATGCACGTGCATTTGCAAATATATTATGAATGAAATTTTTGGGAATCCATAATTTTCAATTAATAAGATTTTGCTTTTCGTGCTTTTTGTGTAATGGTGATAATACCTTTTTTTAAGAAAGATAAAAATATATGATAACGAAACTTTCGATTAATTTTCTAGTACATCAGATTTTGAGTAAAAAGTGAACGCTTTTAATATTTGTTCGAGAATTTGTTTGATAAAAAAATATCGTTTTTAATCAAAATGCTTTAAGTTCTCATTGAGCAGATTAAGCAGGGGATTACTAAAGCTTTTTAATATAAGCGATTCCAAAAGAGAAGATTGGTTTTTTTAGAGTTATATTTAAAAAAAAATTGTAAAGGAATTGCTTTGCTTTAAAAATATTGAGTAAAAATTTATTTTACATTGAAGCTTTTTGATTTGAAAAGAAAATATTTTTGGTTAAAAACCATTAGATTTACGAATCAAAAAGCTTTTAAGTGAAAAGTTCATTGTTTAAAGGCTTTTTGGTAAAAACAACTTTTTAGAAAAACAAATATAACATATTTTTGATAAGGAAAGCTTTTAGTTAACTATTTTATAAGATCATAAAATCTACATAAGCTGTTCAAACACTTATTAAATTTTTTCAACCAAAAAGCTATAACTTTGCGAAAAATTCTATTATTTAAATTTACTTTTCAGCTAAATCTAATTACTATGTGATTTCAAACAAAATCTACTTTCTGACTAGATTACTTTGTGATGAATTTTTGGTTTTTCAATAGAGCACTACAATTTGCACATAATTTGTTGAATATGACATTGGTGTTTTATTCTCTGTCAACGGTGGTAAATATCGGAAGATTTCAAAAAGAGTTTGTAAAGCCAGCTTTAGAAAACTATCTTACCTTGTGGTTTTTTAGCGCATACTAAGAAATCCTCTATGGCGATATGATAAGATACATAATCGGTAAACGATCTATTTCGCGCCATGATCATCGAACTTAACAACTCCTGGCAGTTTTTTTTTTGGAGATATTTGAAAGAAAGAGTGTATGTCAAGCTTTGATATAGTTACAAGTGAGACTTTGAGTGTTTATATTTCTTAATCGCTTTAAGGTTTTATTTGTTTAATATTTTTAGCTTTTCTAAAATCTTTGGAAAAGTTTTCCTGACGATCTGGCCTAAGAAACCAGTGAAATGCGCATAGAAGCTAGCTTTCCCTCAACAATAAATGTTAGTGTATTTATCAAATTGGGAAAAATTGGGAACTTAGCACGTCATACGGAAATCTTATTTACAAAAAAAACACTACCCAACTAAAAATCAACATTCGATACGTCATTGGGACCGGTTCTAGTTCTAACACTTTATTTGAAGAGGACTTTTCACTTTAGTGATGTCCTAGGAGGGGGTTAATTGTCACCTTTTTGAATCTTTGTAACAGGTCACTGCAGTCACCTAAATGGACACATTCAATTTCGGTTAGAATAATTCCTGTCGCCGACTATTGTCCCGACTGAACCATATTAATATGATAGATCTCATTTAAAGTAATAAAAGCAGATAGCATCAGCCCGAACAAAATCCATTCTCACGACTAGTTTTGTGTCTATTACCTTTCCTCTGAAGTAACAACACTAAATCACCAGTACAGCGATGTGTCTTGTTTTCACCTATCAAAATTCGGCCACTGGATTTAAGAACAATTGACACAAATTTCCCGCAGGGATCAAAGAAATATAAGATTTTAGATAATGTTGAGGCTTTGTCTGTATAAGATTGAATTGAGATTCCGACAACACTAGTGTATTACAGTTTTTCTATAAAAACATTCTCTAGTTAATAGAGCTATAGAGTCGGAGTCGAAGGGTCGGAGTTGGGTTTTTGTACCCGAGTCGACATAAAAAAATTTAAAATATTTTCTAATATTTCCAAAATAAAAATTCTTTGAAATTGGCGATGCAACACAGTAAAAAAAGGAGTTTAAAATCAAACAGAACCAGGCTCATATAAATTAAGCATCAATTTCAGAGTAGGAGTCGGAGTCAGAGTTGTAGACGAAGTCGGACTTAAAAAATTTCAGCGGTTTGAGTAGAGGCTTCGACTTCGAACAATTTTTTGACGACTCCACAGCCCTGCTATTACAACAAAGAAGTTTTTCTATTATAAAATTGTTAATTAGTTTCGTTTCAGTTTGTTTACATAAAACTCAATAGCATAGATTGTCTAAAGAAAATATTCCTAGCTCTAAAGGAGAGTTTTTCATAGGAAATAGTTTTAGTTTTAGGAGAGTCTCTCTATAAAAAAAAAATCTCTAGTTAAGAAAATGCATTTCTATAAATAAAAATTCTCTAGTCTTATAGAGTTTTTCTATATTTTTAAGCCAGTATTTTCGACATATAAAACATTTAAGTTTTAATGGTCAGTTCGAAAAATAAATAGTTTTTTATTTTCATAAATGTTAATAAACAAACAAAATATTTTCCAATGTTCAGATGTGTGAACATGATTTATAACCTTTGCATGTTACGACTCTAACCAGTAGAAATAAGTAGTTTTTGATTTAATCTTAAATTTTTTTAACAATAAATAATAAAACAAGCAAAAGCTCCCTATAATTTTAATTTCGGCTTAGTAAACGTCTTAAAGGATTTAGCGCAGCGCCTAAAGGAGTAATTTTGATAAATGTGTTGAAATTTTATGGGTAAAAGAAAATATTGAAAAGGAACATTTTGTTAAAGTGTGTCGAAAAACACACTTTTGTTACTTATTTTAAATAATAGATTGCCTTTAAAGCATTAAAATGTTTTCAGGCGACTCCATTTTAACAAGGAAATCTGGAATATGCAACACGTTGCTCGAAATATGTTGCTTTTTGTTTTATGAGTGACTCATTGTGGCCTTAATCATGAATCTAGTTTTATATTAAATTGTAGAATTTTAATCTTATTTTATATGTGGTTTTTTCTTTATCTAAATTAACTCAGATTTATTGCGGCACCGTGCGAATTTTTCTTTAGGGTTTAAATTAAACGGCCTTGATTGAATAAGCATTTTAGGCTGTAAATCATATTTTATATGTTTTGGACATTTCATTAACAAGGGGAAGTATGATAATAGATATTAAAGAATATTTATTTTTAATTTTTTATATATTAAAAATACAGCCACAAATTATATTCTAACCTAGTTTACCGAGCAATATTAACATACTCGTAGACTTTCAGTCCGTTGTTGTAAGCCCACACCAAAGCCTATGGCAGGAATCGAACCTGCAACCCTCAAATTGATAGACTGGCTAGCCACGAACTAGCCTTCCGTGGCTCCATATTAAGGAACAAATTCTCTCTTACCTAGAGAAATTTTCTTAATGGGCATTAGCTCTTTTTAATATTAATAATTTTTATATAAAGAACTTTAGAAAAAGTCGTTTTGATCTAGAGAGTTTTTCTGTGTAAAAACTTTCTTTGATTATGAGAGATTTTTAATATATAAACTCTCTTTGATCTATAGAATCTTTCTAGACCAGGGAAAATTTTGTTTAAAATTTGGCTTAATCTTCAGAATTTGTCTACAAAAAACTCTCTTTGATCTCAAATAATGTTTTTGAAAGAAAAAATCTCTTTGATCTAATGAACAATTGATCTAGGAATTTTTCCTTTTGATAAAATAAATTGTTTTGTAGAAAAGTTCTTTTTGATCTAGAGAATTCGTCGATAAAATAAAAACTTTTTCACAACAAAAAATTTCTGTATATTTTTGATGTAAATTATACTTCTGTGGAAAATCTTCTACAGAAAATTTTCTATAGAAACAGAAATTTTTCTATAGAAAAGCTTTTGCTGATCAAGAGAATTTTTTTACTGTAAATTTTTACAAAAGAAAAACTTACTTCTTGTATAAAAAATATCTTTGATCAGGTTTATTTTCTTTAAAAGAAAAACTATCCGTGAACTGGGGTTTACTGTTGAAAAGCTTTCTTAAAACTTGAGAATTTTTCTGTGAAAGCTTTTTATTTTTTTTTAAAAAAATTTTATACTATTAATTTTTTTTTTTCATTTTAGAGAATTTTTCTAAGGAAAATAATTCTTCAGAAAACCTCTTTCTGTTATTTCAAAATATTTTTTTTAATATAAAAACTCTTTCTAATTTAAATGGTTTTTCTAAAGGAAAACCCGTTCTTTAAGGTTTATTAAAACTCTTTTGGGAGAAATGTTTCACAGAAAAATTCTTTCTTGTGAAAATTTAGGTAAAACATCTAACAATAACATTTTATAGAGATGCTCTCACCAGACGAGAGAATTCCATATTTTAATATAATGTTTTGGATTAGTTTTCGAATAGTCCCTCTCTTTAAGACACCAAAAAAGGTAAATATTTCTATTTACATAATTTACTCCTTTTTACGCTTTTGTTGCTAGATTTTTTCCGTATCAACAAAGAATTCCATTAATGTTCCTTCCCTTGTACGTGTTAACAATTTGTGGTTAAATCATTTAAATAAGAATAATCATAAAAATACGATTAAAAAAAAATCTAGCTAATAACACAAGGCGTACATTGTTTTTTTTTTTTTTAAATGCATGACTTTTTGTCTATGAGAAAATCACATTTATAGTTTTTGGGAATTTATTTATTTCGTTTTCGTTAATTAATTAATGCCCTCTATTTGTACTCAATCAGTAATCAATACACAAAACAAACATGTGTTTTCAACAATTTCTCAATTGTTTGATGCTGTTGTTGCAGTAGTTGCTGGCAACAAAAGTTTTTGCAATTGTAGTTCCTATTAGTATTTTCTTGTTAAAAAGCAAATTCGTTGCGGTTTATAGAAAATGTTGTTAACGGCATTCAAAAATTTGGGGGGACAATATAAGAATTTGATTTAATTTCCATACGTGTCGATTGCGAAGGAATGAATAAATATATAACCGAAAAAACTTTGTGTTGTAATATTTGTCGTTAAATTGTAATTTATAAAATGTTTTTAATTTTTTTCTGGGTGGGTCTTTCATGTTAAATATTGTATTAATTGTTATTTTGTTGTATATAAATATTTTTTTTTTTTTTCAATAAAAGCTTAAACTAAGAAAAATTGTTTAAGAAAAAAAATTCTTGTTACTTGCCTCATTAAGTCGAGTTTAATATCGAACTAATTGCTATTAAAATTCTATTAAAAGTTGCTTAATAGCTTAGGATATTAGTTAAGAAATAGGCGCCAAATTGCTTAAAATAGACATTTTGGTGTTATTGCTAAATGCGTGCTTAGAATTTTTAGGTTAAGGGGGCGTATAGCTGCTACTTATTTTTTAAAATTGTTATAAAAATGCGTATACGCACTGGAATATGTTTACACATGATTGGTTTAGAGTTTTTTTTTTATAAAAAAAAAACTTCGGGCTTATTCTGGCAGTCGTATACAATCGAATACTTACTCGTACATTTGTATTTTTTCTTTTTGGGTTTCCGCCGGTCGCAATCGCAAAATATGTATAAAACTTTCTAATAAAAAAAATGTCGATAGTGATCGCCTGTTTGAATGCAACCTTGCCAGCTTTCGTTCAGTATCAGAATTAGGAATAACACCACTACCGAAAATGCATTCGAATTGGCCCCCTGATAAGTCATCGTCCAGACTTGCAATTTTTGTTGCAGTAATCTTTTAAAATTCTGCTTTGAAATTGCATTAGCGTCCGTATTTTGAAATTGTAGTCTTGAAATTTTTGTATTTTTATCTTGACTTTCCTTTTTTTTATAGCGAACGTTACTACTTTGAAGATTTTTGCAAAGAACATTTTGAAGTTAATAATAAAAGTGTTTTTGGAGTTTGAATTTCTTTAATAAAATTCCCATTTTTGAACGCAGGGGTCTAAAAATTTATGCCAGCATGTAGTTTGATAAAACGAACCAATATATGCATTAAAAACTCGATTTTAAATATTCGTATAGTTACGTCCGCTTGCATTTAAGGTGACGATATATAAAAATAAATGTATGTATGTTTATATGTTTGTACCTAATAGCAGCCTAGGCCGCTGAACCGATCTATATGAAACTTTTACAGTATATTACTGGTTGTCTTGAAGGAGATTTAGGATATATATTTTTTTGAAATTTTTAGGAGGCGTAGCACCTCCCATACAAACATCTTTTAATTTTTGTATATCTGGAGAACGGCAGGAGCTTAAGTTTCCAAACTTGTTTCGAGCATCTTGGTTATCAATACACAACATCTGACAAAATGTGGGCGGGCTTAGAGAGATCGGCGTAGCATAAAATAGATTTATTTATACCTTAAGAACGGTAACAGAAAAATTGTCCAAATTTAATACACTCAAAATATTATGTAGGTAAATTCAAACGAAGATTCATTTTATACATTTTAAAATTCATTTAAAAAACGGATCATTTACATTTCATTTAAAACAAATGATTTTTACATTAATTTTAAAATTTTTTATTTATTAAACAGCATATTCCGTAAAATTTAATGGTTCTAACTTTTAAAAAATATATTTTAACCGACAAAAATCAAACTACATAAAAAAAGAAGTACGGAAAAACATTATTTTTTGGTAGTTTGTTTTTTGAATAACAAACATAAATGTTAAAAAATAAAATTATTCGTAAAATAACTGTATTTTAATTCAATTTTAATAGTCCGGAAAATGAATTTAATAACTCACAATCAGTTACTGTAATAATTTTATGAGTGTACACATAGATGTATTATTTTTTTTTTTATTTATTGAACTAAACGTAATCAATACACAATATCTCTCAAGAAGTAGATGGGAGTGGATAAGTGTACGTGGTACCTCACATACAAGGGCAAAAGAGATTTCTGTATATCTAGAGGACGGTTACATCTTAAGTTTTTGGTACAAATTACTACCCAACATCAGCCAAAAAGTGGGTGTGATTATATAAGTGGGTGTGGCACTGAATAGAATTTCATATATCTGCAGAACGGTACGTGTAAAATTGTCCAATTTGCGTACAAATAGAATTGTTATCAATATACAGACAGCATCTGTAACAAATGCGCGGGATTTGAAGAGAAGGCGTAGCGCAAATTAGATTTTTGTACAACGGCAATTTACAAATTAAGTACCACAAGCTTAGATATAAATGAACATCTGTCATTGGGCGCAATAAGGTAAGTGGGCGTGGCACAAAACAAAATTCTGTATATCTTTAGAGCAGTGAGTGAAAAATTTTCCAAATCTGGTACAAATAGAATGGTCATCAATACACATCGTCTATAAAAAATTGGAAAAGTGGGCATGGCGCACACTAGAATTCTGTATATCAAGAGAACCTAAAGAGCTACAACTTACAAATTTGGTACAAATAGCTTCCTAACAACTGCACAAAACTATCACAATATCAATTAAAAAAGTAAATAGATTTGTAACTAGTTACTGGCTTAAATCGATTTCGATTCCAATCGAAAATCGATTTTGTGGTGAAAAAAATCGATTTTTTTCAATCTTTTGTTATCTTAATTAAATCGATAAATTATGGGCATGCACAATAAAACTTGAGATTTTTTTTTGGGCGTACATACATGTGTAGGCGGAATGTTTACGCAGTTTTCCAAGTTTAAAATTGTGGTTTTACGTATTTACCTATTAGTACCCTTGGTATACTTTAAACTTTAATATAGGCGCTCTTTTCTTCGGAAATTAAAGTCATCAATAAGCATTGAACAAAGCAGTCCAAACATATCGTACCGAATTAAACTGGTTAATGGTAACAGTAAGATTATTCAATCTTAGTACAAATAGCTTTGTAAATAATTCACGAGATCTATATTAAAAAACAAATTACTGATTTTATTTTAATTAAAGGGCAGCGAAGCGCACTTGGTTAGGCTAATTTTATGAATAAATAAAAATTAACCTACAGCCAACTTCAAGTGAGAATTACAAAATAAAACAGAACATAACTGCAGAGTACATGAAACTGTGTACCCCTTATCTAACTTCTCACCACTCTCACCCAGAAACTAAAGAATTGGTTCAACAAAAATTGCAAGCCTAGACAGGGACTAACAATGTCGAAAAAGCAGCACATAAAGCCTTGTATTTAACTTCACAGACTTCTCGTTTATAGATGAGTTACAGTCAAGAGCCGTTTTCATTCTCAGGAACAAAGAACTCAAGTTGATGATTCAGATGAAAGCAATTTTTTCTCCAATCGCTAATCGAAGGTCTAAAACATAAACACAATATGTTTCTTATAATTATTATAATTATTATATATAATTATAAAACTTTTATAAAAATTCAATGATTTTAACAACAAAATCTCAAATTTAAACAAGATAAACTAATAAAAAAAAATAGCTTAATTGGCTGCACTAAACGTCTGCTTGCAACGCCAGATCAGTTTTAAAATCAAGCAATTTAAACTTTACAGCTCTGCAAATCAATTGCATTAGGGAAGTTAAACTTTTGATGCAAATCGTCTTATGAAAGAGCAAATGCAAAATATCGTAGCTCTTTTGTTAAACGCATTAACAAAATAGTTTCATAAGAGATTTCATAAAAGAGACACAATATTTAACAATTTAAATAATATGCTAGTTGCGTTTGTTTGTCAAAGTTTCAACAGGTTCGTTTGAAAATACCCAACATAGTTGCCCTGCAAAGCGATATGCTTTAGGAAGGCAGCCTGTTTCATGTCAAAATTCTGCTATTTCTTTGTTTCGGAAACATTAAACTCCTTTTATAGATTGTGTGATTTTTTTGTTAGTAGATTTAAGCTTATTGCCGTCTATTAAAAGCTTTAAGATGCGAGCGATAATGTATAACCCCCGTTTTCAAAACGATTATTAGATTTAACAAACGTTTTCTAAGTAAAATTTTCTCAGAAGATTTGTTTTGTAAAGCTTTTTTAAATTAAAAATATTTTAATGAAGTAATTTTTTCCAATAATTAGCATTGTGGTTAATTTACGGAACCGCTTATGATTTTTAATCCAAATTTCAATATTTTAATCAGGCCAAAGTTCATCGAATTTAATTTTTATTAAATTATCTTTATAAAGAAAGGAATTAAACAACATGAAATTAATTAAAATTTATTGATAATTCTTCATTCTTGACTGAGCTGGGAACCGACCCAGTTTTTCACAGACAGGTTGCCCTTACATTTCGATTGTAACCAAACAATCTCTTCAGAGGGGTTTGACGTTTAGCACTCACCGCCATTGATGACGGCTGGCAGTCAATAGTCAAACATCAATCTTTAAACCAAATGGTATTTTAACCTTGGTAGATCGAAATTTAATGATTTCATTAAATTCGATGAACTTTAGCCGGATTAAAATATCGAAATTTGAAATAAAAATCTTTTTCCCCTCAGATTTAAAAATTTTCTTGATAGAGGATCATAAATAAAAATATTTGAATTCTTATTTCTTAAAAATTTTATTATTTAAAACCAAAAATCTACTCCACATTATTTTCATATCTTAAGCTTGTTTTTTCCTGCTCCATCGTTAACCCAAGTTTAAGTTAAAGTGATAAAACATTTTTACACTTCATTATTATAAATGCTCCATTTAAATGTGCACAATTGCTTGAAAATATTTTTTTTTATTATTTAACTGCAATCAACTTTTTTTTATATTAAAAAATACATTTAACAATAGGTATTTATGACTTTTATACGTTTTGTTTTCATTTATTTTTTAACTAAAAACTCATAGTAAACGCCTGTTTGCTGTCACGATTAATTGTTTTGTCATTTTGACTGAAGTTCAGGTACGAGTTGTGGAGACACAACAAAGCTGAGACACAAAATACTTGTAGTAACAACAACACACCTTACAAGTTTAAGTCAAGAACAATCACGGTCAAAACAATACCGAAATCTTTGCCACTCTTTTTAATATTTAACACAACAAATCAGAAATCGTAATGGCATTAAGAACAAGAAAAAAACCAGAGTGAATGTTTAAATAAATAGTATTTTAAATATTGTTTAATGATTGTTAAATATTTTGCAAGCAAAAACCAAACTTAATAATTAAAGTTGTGTTCATAAGGTGTTTATAATAATGCAAAAGGTGGGTACACTGGCAGTGAAATGATACGTGAGCAGAATTAGTTCCTTCTGTAAAGTGATCGGCGGCAAAGGAAATTTGTCAAGATTAGATTAAGATTAATTTATACTTTATCTGAATCAGTTGTAAATACAATAAATTTAAATAAGCAAATAAAAAAACATGTTTGAGCCTAGAATTTGTTTGAGTTCTTTAAAAGAAGTAGTTAGCTCTTTTAGACAGAGATTTATTTCGGTCATTTCTTTAGGTACAAAAACAATGTCTGTTAAATTTGTGAAAAGTACTAGTTAGCTGTTTTAATTGAATATTACTTAAGTTAAGTTTTATTTTGACTTTATATTGTAGGAATCATATTCTGCATTGAATTGGGGAATATAAATTGTTCATTTTTTAGTTTTTATTCATTATTGAAGACCAAGTGTCCCTTTAGAAACGCGATTTTTTAAGGTTAGTTCTTTATTATTTTCCATCAGCTGTAGGAAAAGAGAAATTTAAAACGGGAATTGCCGCATGGCAATTTATAAATTACTTCGTTTTTGAGATTGTTGAGAAATAAAAAATATGATAACTCAAATTAGTTGTTAGTTTAGAATTAAACAGACACGGATAGCAACAATTACCACCAATAAAATATAAAATTCCTAACAGGAATTAGTTCACTCTTTTCGTAGAAGACTGATTTAAGTCAGTTTTCTATAGATGTTTGATTAACAACAATAGACAGACAATTTGAATAAAACATTTTTTATATACATATGTGGCAGTTTCAGTTAAAAGGGACCTTTGGATGAAAAATACGCTCTTTCTAATGCAGCAAGCCGCAATTTTCTAACTGCACTACTTTTGTCATAAGTAAGCTTTAAAATACACCTTAGATAAGAAAAGAAAAAAACAACTTTTTTGTAATTGATTTAATTTACTTGAAACTCACCTTGCAGGGGTTTTCGGGACCGACGACTACGAATCTGTATTAGATTTTGAAAACTTAAAATCCAATGTGGCAGACTTTTTTTGTAAAGTTAATTAGTCGATTTTGATACATCTGATCGCTTTTATGGCTTGAAACCAGTTATCCAGGGGTTTTTTGGATTGTAGATTACAAATCTGTTCTTAGATTTTCAAAATTCATAATGGCGAATCCAATATGGCTGACTTTTTTCTGTAACATTATGGGATTTGCTTGAAACTCGTTACTTAAAGGTTGTTGGGGTTGCTGATTACGAATCTGATATTCGATTTTAAAAATTCTAAATGTCGGAGTGTTTTTTGTAGCATAATGGGATTTATTAGAAACTCATCATTTATTGGTTTTAAAGGGCAGTAACCTCAAAACTCCAGAATAATTACACAGCGTTAAGCAGAGCCTTAAACTCCGACATTTTGAACTTAAAAAGTCTGTCTTTAGATCAGGGATTTCCATTTCTTTGCACAATTGTGCACACCAATACTAACACATATTTTTATGCTCTTCAATTCAGTCGTCGATGTGACTTCGACAAGTGTACATGTCTAGCGGATGCTATGTTATTTTGTTTCAGCTTAACACTCAAAAAATATTGTGCGGTTAAAAATGCTTTTGGTAACATCCAATGCCTTGCGTGTAATATTTATTTTTTATGAATTTTTAAAACACAAAAATATTATTTTTTTTACAAATTGTTTGATAAGATATTTTAAACTGATTTAGAGTCAGTTGTGTTATACAACTTATTAAACAACAACTTAAAAAATATATTACTAACATTTTTCTGCGGCTGTAAATAAATGAATTCTCTCAATTTTTTTACTCTCTGGTACTCACTAATACACAACCAAAAAGTTTTTGGAAATCCCTGCTTTAGATTCACAACCAGCTACCCCGAAAAACCCTGAGTGACGAGTTTCAAACAAATTCAATAATATTACAAAAAAATAGTCCACCATATTGGATCCGTCATTTTGAATTTTCAAAATCTAAAATTCGTAGTCAGCGACCCGAAAATCCTTAAGTGACGAGTTTCATGTGATTCCAGTAATGTTACAAAAAAGAGTCCGCCACATTGGATACGGCATATTGAATTTTCAAAATCTAATACCAGATTCGTAATCAGTGTGACCCAGAAAGCACTGACAAACCGCAAGCAAATCCAATTATGTTATAAAAAATAATCCGTCATTTTGAATTTTTAAAATCTATTACCAGATTCGTAATCTTCAACCTCAAAAACCCCGGCGTTTCAAAATTAACGTGTTAACTTCAAAATCGTTTTTTTTTTTGCAAAACTCATTTTTTGCCCATAGGTCCCTTTTAACTGAAACTGCCACATATGTAAGTTGTAATTGTTTTAATAAAAAAAGTATAAAGTTTTAAACCCTGTTCTTTAGTTATTAGTTTTTTTTTTTTTGATAAGTTGCAAATGCTCATACTCTTGCTCAAATAGGGATAGATAAAGCAGCATTAATCGTATACAAAGTGTTGCATTCATAACGAAAAGAAATGCCTTCAGGAATTTCTTTAGATCAATAATGTAACATCAATTTGTTTTAAAAAATTCTTACCTAGATTTTTCGTAGTTCTTATACTGAATAAATTAAAATAAAACTTAAACTTTGGTGTCAAAAAAACCTATGAAATGTGTTTTCGTTGTTGTTCTTAAGTAGAGAATTTAAAAAAAAAAATTGTAGTGTTTTGATGGAGTTTTTATGGCATTCTATTTCCTATAGTTTATTTAGCTTAGATTTTTTATATGTTAGTGCTGGTTCAGAAAAGTCAGGTTCAGCTGAAAAGGTTTTAAAGGGTGTTGTTTATAGAGTGATACAAGTTTAAATAATAATAAAACAAGGAAACACATTTTTAATATCAATGAAACGGGCTTTATTGGAATGAAAATTTTATTAAATTAATGTTTAAATTTGATTTCTGGAACAATCTGGAACAGCAATTTTTAACAACTGTTCGCAGCATTTGCAGCCGTATTTCGCCGATAACTCTACGAATGTTGATTTTCAGGTGTTCAATTGTTTGAGGATTATCGACGTAGACAAGTGACTTAACATAATCCCAAAGAAAATAATCCAATAGGGTTGAATTACACGATCTTGTTGGTCAATTAATTGGGCAATTATGTGAAATTATTTTTACATCAAAATTTTCTTTCAGTAAATCAATTGCAGCGCCCGCTGTGTGGCATGTCGCTCCGTCCTGTTGAAACCACATATCGGCAAGATTAATGCCACGTAATTGAAGTACGAATCATGTTCCTATACCGTTCACCATTAAAATTAACATTCTAACCATAATCGTTTTTGAAGACATTTGGGCCAATGACTCCGCCAGCCCATAGAGCGCACCAAACAGGAATTTTTTACGGATATAATGATGTTTCGACAAAGCTTGTTGATTCTCTTCAGTCCAAATGCGACAATTCTGCTTATTTACGTACCCATTCAACCAGACGATTTGATTGCTTAAGCCCATCTTCAATGTCTCCTGTTCAGCGGCTACAGCTTCCTCAGTGTGCACTGTCCGGCGCCTCACGGGATGCACATTATCAGTAACAGTTAATGTGGTCCAAAAACGATATATTGTTCTTCAAAATAGCCGCTCTGAAGGTCGATTATGTACGCCATAAAATGGAAGAAGTGCACGATGAGTTTGATGAATAAAACAATTATTTTGATTAAAAATTTCAACAATTTGCACGCGTTGCTCTGGTGTAAGTCGATTCATAATGAAATTTAAAAGCAAACTAAACAAAAAGCAACTATCCCCTGTTAAATGGGTGCTGAAATAAAGCAGTGATGCCAACTCAAAGTTATAACACTCTAAAAAAAACACGCTTTATTTAATTCTCTTTTGAACCTGCGTGTACTCATTCACAATCAGTTTGTCTCGTAAGTTTTCTTGTTCTTTGCCTTAAAGTTAAGCCCATCTAGTATATTAGGAATACAAAAACAAACAAAAGAAGAAGAAAATTGGTTAGTACTGTAAAGTCGGTCAAGGTCAAGCCTTTCATTTTCGTTTCCCCTCTCTTCCAAAAACTGAAGACTTGGCGAGTTAAACTTTAGAACCAGAGACTGTCAAAAAAAATATCTGTTCATCACAAGTTAAATTATGAAATTTGTTTAAAAATTTTTCACATGAAAAATTTTATTTGTAAGCAAATATCCCTTTTTTTCATAAAAAAAATATAGTTTTTTAACAAAATTTTACAACTTAAACCCCCAAAATTTGTTTTAGTTGTTTAGTTGGCACCACCTTCTAATAAATTCGCCTTGGTTGCATATTGGTTTTGAATTTGCGGATAACTAGAGATCAATCTCTTCTTAGTGTAAAATATTTAATAGAAATATTTTTTACTACAATTTTTTTTTATTTCAAAAAACCATTTTGCGTTGTAAGTGTGGCTAAATTTTAGCTTTTCCAAACATAGTTAAAAAGATCTCATGCTGTTTTGGAATGATATCAATAAAAAAAACATTAAAAGTATTTTAAATGCTCGAAAATTTTGCCATATGTTTTATTGCATGCACCAAATAAAACCATAATTTAAGCGAAATACTTTGTTGTTAGTTTTATAGTAATTGTAACGCAAGAATTATTTAAAATTGGTTTATATCTATTTTTTTAGGTAAATGTACCAAATATAGTTTAAATTGAACTGAAATTATAACACTTCTTTAAAATATGACCATATAGAGTGTTATTTCTTATTTCTAAAAAATAAAAAAAAAAAAATAGAAAACCTACTAAGCCAAATGAAACCACAAAATGTATATGAAAATATTTAAGAGTCGCTTATGCTACATGGTACAGGTTAACTACTTGCTCCTAATGTTTTGTAGAAATAAAAGACAACAACAAAGTACAATAGAAATCACATAAAGAAATCATTTGATGTTTGGTAATATCTTTTTTTTTTAGACTTAGTTTGTTTTTTTTTTCTCAAATTCAAAACATCAAAACAAATGTTTGCATACGTTTGTTTGCGGTAAAGTTGTAGAAGTTACGCAAATTGTAACATGCACTGTGAAAAATTTAAGTGCAATATCAGAAATCAGACTAGCGCACAATAGAGGCATTGGAAAAGCAAATCGCTTGAAGAACTACCTTTTGAAATAGTACAATAAAATTTAGAATTTTCTTTTTACTAGTTCTAACAGCACCAATTCGGAGAGGCCAACTTACCGCGTTGCGTTTAACCATTATCCCTTATAAATGGGTCAAACTACTCAAACAGGTTTAATGGCTTATTATTTTCAAAACTATTCAATAAATTTTTTGGAAATTTGTGTACAGTTATTAAGTTTTAAGACATTTTTGTAATCTCTAATCAATAATTTACGATTTTTTTTTTTTTTTTTGTTACTGTTACGCCCTTTTGCATTTTAGGTACGATATGTCCTTTCTTAGATTTGAAGAAATAATATTTACTTATCATACATAAAAAAAAAAAAAATATTGTGATGCCAAATAATTTGAGCATTTGACGATTATGCTGTTGGGGTAAAAAAAAACTTGTTGTCGTAAATGAAAACCTTTTGTCGCAAGAAAATTTCCAACAAAATTTTTTTTACCGCAACAACATGAAAGTATTTAACAATTGTTACTTTAATGAACCCCAATAGAACTGTATCTCCAACTGGTTACTTAGCGACGCCAGCTACACAAATCAATTGGCTAAAATATAAAAAATATCTCAGCACCCATTGTACAGAAAATATTCCGCTTAGTACACCGGAATACGTAGATCGCGCTATTCTTAATTTTGACAGTTTTCTGAAGCTAGCTGTACAACATTCCAGTATTACCCCAATAAAAACTAAAAATATTAAAATTTATTCCACAGATGTTGAGCGTCTCCTGTCAGAAAAAAGAAGAGCCCGAAGAGAGTGGCAATTGCACAGATCCCCTCAACTTAAGAGTTTGTTAAAAGAGTGTACAAGAAGGCTAAGAAAGTTACTACAGACACAGAAAACGGATTCTCTGCAAAAATATCTTAAGGAACTTGATGCAACTCCGCAATCAGACTACTCATTATGGCGTGCAGCTAAAAATTTTAATAGGCCAGTTGTCTCTAAGCCACCATTAAGAAACTTGAACGGAAGTTGGGCAAGAAATGATAACGAAAAGGGAAATCTGTTTGTTAATCATTTAAAAAACGTATTTACCCCAAATATATCTCACGATACTGCGGTCGAGTTACCACCTGTTCCTGCTAGAGCAGCTATTCCCCTCAGATTTGAGATAAGAGAAATCGAACAGGCTATTTGTGACTTAAACACTAAGAAGGCACCTGGTTTTGATAAAATCAGTAATAAAATGCTTTTAGAGCTACCTCGCACAGCAAAGAAAATTATTCTTTTTATTTTTAATGCTATTTTACGCCTTGAATACTATCCTCAAAAATGGAAGGTTTCCTTAGTTACCATGATACCAAAGCCAGGTAAAGATCATACAAAAGTTGAGTCATATAGGCCTATTAGCTTATTATCAAATATGTCAAAGCTGTTTGAGAAATTATTAGTTTCAAAATTAACACCGATTTTAAGTGAAAATAGATGTATTCCAAACCATCAGTTCGGATTTCGAAGAAAACACAGCACAATCGAACAGACTCATCGAATAGTAAATGTCATAAGAAAAGCATTTGAAGAAAAAAAATATTGCTCAGCACTCTTCATCGATGTTTCGCAAGCTTTTGATAAAGTCTGGCATGAAGGCTTACTACATAAATTGAAGCAAAATTTACCAGCAAACACACACAAGCTGCTAGAAAGCTACTTAGTCGGTCGTCAATTTATTATTAAAGAAGGAAATTTCTTAAGTTCACCTCAGCCCATTGGCGCTGGAGTCCCACAAGGCAGCATCCTGGGCCCTCTATTATATTTAATTTATACTTCGGACATGCCAACAAGCAACTACACCCAAACTTCAACATTTGCAGACGATACAGCATTTCTAAGCGTCCACGAAAACCGTTATGAAGCATCTCGTTACTTACAGCATCATATATTTCAACTAGAAATATGGTTAAGACAATGGAGGATAATGGTCAATGAGCAAAAATGCGTGCATATAACATTCACCTTGCGCCGGGAATCTTGCCCCCATATTACAATCAACAATCAAATAATTCCTCAACATTTGCATGTAAAATATCTCGGTATACATCTGGATCGGCGATTAACGTGGAAATGCCATATAGAGGCAAAATTAACTCAAATGAAACTAAAAGCCATTCAAATTCATTGGCTTATTGGTAGAAACTCTGTCCTTAGTCTTGACTGCAAACTTCTTCTTTACAACTCCATCTTAAAGCCAATCTGGTGCTATGGTATTCAGTTATGGGGCACTGCCTCGGCCTCTAATATAGAAAAAATTCAAAGACGCCAAAATAAAATTCTTCGAATAATCACAGCTGCCCCTTGGTATGTAAAAAACTCAAATATTCACAGGGATCTCAATGTTCCATTAGTCAAAACTATGATTACGAAATATGCAGTAAAATACTTAAAAAGGCTCGAATTGCATCCAAACCCACTAGCACGAAATATTTTAAATGATAGCGGCCACACTCGCTTAAGAAGAAGAGACACTGCAGCACTTATCCAATTAGATGAGCGACAAACACCTAGATAAGTGAACAGAACCCTTGATGAAGAAAATTTTTGTCCGGCACTGGCAGGACATAAAATAAAGTATTAGGTTAAGATTTGATTAATTATTGTTAGTTCATATTTAAATGTATGAAGATTCAATAAATAATATTGAGAAAAAAAAAAAAAAAAAAAACATGGAAGTATTTGAAGTTTTTTAACAGCAAAATTATTTGTTGCAAATGAAATATCTTTTGTCGTTAAAGGTTTTCCTCTGAAATAAAAGCACATTGAAAATTGCTATTGACGTAAATGATTTGCATTTGCAGGAAATAACAATTTTTGTTGCCATAAAATATTTATTTTTTAAATCAAATAATATTACTGTTGTCGTAAAAAAATTGTATTTGAACAATGAATTTACACTTTGGGACAAAAGAAACAGACTTGTTGCTACAAATGCAAAATCTTGTTGGGCACAATCCGAATGTAAATTCTATTTGAATCAAAATCAATTTCTTTTGGCACTACAGTCTTTTTTTTTTGTGTGTACAGTTATTGTTTTGCATAGGGAAGTTTAATGTTACAAAAATTAATTCTATGCAAATTAATACTATGCCATGTCAACTGTAGAACATGCTGCACAGAAAAAATTATTGCTGAATTATTTTCACACAAACGATTGTTTGAAAATTTTTTTATTGATTCAATTAATATTTTTGTTTGATTTTTATTAAAGCAACAAAAATGTTGGCAAATATTCAAAAATATAATATACGCGTTATTGGTTTTAAGTTTTCATAATATTGTATGAAATATTTAACGCTCTTTAATGTTGTCGTTTTTTTTGCATTTTTTTTATTTGGTCGTAAGCAACACTTATTTATGTGAAATATAAGAACAACAACAAAAAACACATACAGTCTATTTTTGGACGCTTTAAAAAAGTACAACAATAAGAAAGATAATAAAACAGCGTGACAAAAACAATACATAGTAGGTAAAAAACGTTTCACTCTTTTTAAACAACAGCAATAAATAAATTTTAATAAAAATTTCATGTTTAAAATTCCTTCCTTCAGTAAAAATAATTTAACCCTCCGACGCGCGGTAAGGTCCCTGTGGACTTTTTACATTTTTAAGCAAGTGTCATTTAAAAACGGATGGGAAGAATGGCCACATATTTCATGACTTCTATTATTGGAGTGTTATTAGTGTTTTAATACTAATTCCAGGAGATTTCTTATTTGCAGAGTATTTTATTTTTTATTTTAAAGACTTTTAGTACGCCGTTGAGCAGTAAGGTCCGTAGGGACCTTGTATGAATTTTCATATGAATGACTAAAAAATGTACTAAATTTCTTAAAACAAATGTTTAAAGCATGTTCAAAATAATAACAAAGTAATATTTTAACATATTTACATCAAAATGAATTAAAATAAATACAAATTTTAGCAAAATTCCATGCATTTTTATATAAGGTCCCTACGGACCTTACCGCTCAACGACCGACTAAAAAGTTACCGCTCGTCGGAGGGTTAATGAAATTTAAATTTAATGAACCCAAGCCTAACTAAAAATATCAAAATTATTATAAGAAACAAAATAAATTTTTGGTTGGTTTCAAAGTTGGTAAAAAAGAATGAAAAAAAATTCCTGTATTAAATTTTTTACAACTGTTTAGTTAAATACATCAAATACAAAAATAGAATGATGACGAAAATATATCGAGTCGGTCTACTGCCGTTTTTGGTTACATTTCTTCTTCTTTAGCCAAAGAAAGGATACAGCAACAGTGAGTGAAGAAGAAAATATTGTGTGTATAAACAAGACTTGGTTCAAAAATTATTCCAACAAAAAAATTTGTCTCAAAGCCAGCCGCCGCTCTGCTCTGCCTTCATATTCTCTTACAGGGCTTGCTTGTGTACGCGTCATTGCTTGTGCAAAAACTTTTTGGTTTGATTCAGCAAAATTGTCTGTTTAAAATTTATATGATTTTCAGTAAGCTTTTTGTTTGATTCAGTTTAAATATTTGTGTTTTTTTAATAAACGAAATGCAAATTTGTTTATAGGACCGATTTCCGACAAAAAATGTTTTGATTCTACAAATTTTTTGTTTGAATTGGAAAAATATTTTTTTCGGTGTGGGCATAAGAGACAAATCTATCAGAACTATTTCGCTAAGTGCTTAAACTTCTTAGTTCATCTATCTACATATGTATGTGTTGAATTGGTACATTCAGCATCTAAATTAAACGCATTTTTCATTGTAACGTTTAAACAAAAATTTGCATTTAGCCATTGTTGCATGGCGTTGCTGCATTTTGTGTTTCTTGTTGCAGTTGTGTATCATTTTGGTTACTCTGTGTTTTTAACACATTTGAAGAAAAATTTGTTTATTCTTGTGTATTTTTTTATGCAACGTTTGCATATAAATTTGTTACTTTTAATTTCGGTAGTATCAAGCATTTTGCCAGCGAGCAAACGAATGAATATTCCTTAAAAAGCGGCATTGTTTACAAAATTTTTGCTTAAAAAGCCAAAAAAAAAAATAAAACACTTAATCTAAAAGTGTCTAAATATTTGTACGAATTGTGTTATTCATTCAAGGCGCTGGAAAACATGTAAAACATTTGCTTTGGATTTTAATTTTTCATTATGGTATTTTTTAATAATGTGTTAAAATGTGACATTTTTTGGAGTACCTTTTGTTTTTGATTTAAATTTTTTTTAAGAGAATTCGCATGTAAATTCAAGTATTTTGTAGGTTAAATAGTGTTAATAGAAAATTGTATGGAATTGTATAAAAAGTTTTGTATAAAGAAGGTTGAGGTGAAGTCTAAAAATGATTGACAACCGTAGTTCAAACAGAAAATTTTTTATGCACGATTTTAATTTAAATTGATAGTTCACGTACCTCAAATTGACGCAAAAATTTTTGTTAGAAAGCTTTATATACAGATACCTAAATTGTTAAAAATCTCTAATTTGAAAGGGAATGTGATTTATTTTAATGATATTTTTCAAGTTTTTTAATTGGTTTGAAAATAATTATAAGTCTGTTCAGCAAGTATTTAGAAACTCTGACTTACCTTTTACTTATGCATTTCTAAAATGGCTTATGGTTTTATCTGAAAAGACAAAAGTAAATGCTTAAAAACACAAGTTTTGGAAAAACAAAAGCTACCTACTGAGAAGTAAATGAATCCTAACAATAGTGATAACTAGGGATGCCAATCGAGATTGGTTTTCGCAAATCCCGGGATTAAACGGGATCTCGGGATTTTTTGGGATATCGGGATTTTTCGGTATTCGGGGTTTTTAAAAATTAAAAGATAAATGCTTTTTATGGATATTTATTAAAATTAAACGTCTTTAAAAGAGGTTTACAAACAAAAGTTTTATAAATAATTTGTTATTTAAAAGTTAAATATAATGTTATATTGATTGCTTGTAAAAATTGAAAACTAAGATTTTTTCCTTATTTAATATATATGATACAAACACCGTACAATTTCAAACAATGTGTTAATTGATTCAATTAAAAAATTATGTCCATAAAATCTATATTTTATTCAACCTTAGTTGATTCAAACTAAATAGAAAAATAATTATTATTTTAATTAAGTAGAGCAAATTAGTAATTGATTAATTTGTATTATTTTATTAAAATTTTTATAAAATTAATTAATATGAATAATTGAAATTTAAATTCGAAATTACTTAACAAAATCAATTTATTTTATTCATCATAAAAATTTAAAATTTTAATAAAAACATTACTTAATTTCGTGAAGTTGCTCCATAAATTACCATAGGTTTCATGCCCGCTCTCATAAAACACTTTAATTCTGTGGTTTTCACGAATAATCGCGTAAGTTATAAAACCAAACTTTTTTAGGAGAGCAAAAACAATTATTTTTTTTCAATTGCGGCTTCTGTAGATGCTTTTTTAAACTTTTTTCTTTACTATCCTCTTAACAGTGACTTTCTACGTATTATACATAGTTTTCATGAAAAAATCCTCACAGGATCACAATCTGTAAAAGGATTAAAAATGCATATGTTTGATTGACTCATAAAGTGTGTGCAATATAACATCATATCTCCACATAAGTTCTTTTTTGTGAAAATAAATGTTACCATTTTAATCACACATGACGACTTACGTTGTTATTTTTAGCACACAAGTTGGCGACATATTCAGAGTTTTTGATACTTATAGCACAACGTATGGACTTAAAATTACAAACAACCGCTCATCTGCTGTTGTTGCAACTAAAGAAGTCAACAATAAACGCACATGTACATATAAGTTGTTATTAATAGAAAAATGTTCGAAAAATACTTTCATATTTTTTTCACGAATAACAACATAACATCACATACGCTTTTTATTTGGAAACATATTCAGTAATTTTATAATTTTTGGCGATGTATGTCGACATAAATCGTTATAATAGCAAAATAATTTATTAAACAGTTAACTTAAGTTGTTTTTAGCAGAAAAAAATTAATAATACTACATTATATTCTAAAAAGCTTAATACTAATGCAAAATGTAGCACTTTGACATCATAATCTCAACTTCGGTAAAAACCGACTTACGCGATTATTCGTGAAAACCACAGAATTATCCTAACCCTGTAAAGAATAAAGCTTAAATTTTGAAGTTGGTGCACCAGTGGAATGTTTTGAGCACTACTCACGTTAAAATTTTTTTAAAATTGTTGGTTACGCTTAAAAAAAATAACAAAGTTAAACTTTTTCTCTCGTTTTCTATGACAGTATTAACAGAGTTAATCAAATAAATATTAAAGAGCAATATTGTGTTCCCTATCCTCTCAAGGGGGAATGTCATGATGAGTTTCTTTTTATAAAAAAGGTAAAACAAAAAATTCAGTTAACAATTTCTAAATCCCGAAAATCCCGGGATTAATAATAACAAAAATCCCGGGATTTTTGGAAACTGGATTTTGGGATTGGCATCCCTAGGGAAAGCCCTGTGTTAGTTCAAAAATGTCATCATAAGCGGGGCACCTAGTGGCTAAACATAATTCGAGTGCTCTGAATAGAGGTCGTGCTATCCTTTTTTTTAGATAAAAAAATTAGAATTGAAAATCGTAGTTAAAATTACCTAAAAACACAATTTTCTCAATATTCTGCCCTTTATTAATTTTCTATCAATATATATAGATGAAAAAAACATATCGTTGAAGAACAATAAATTGACTTAAAAAAATTTGTGATTTATGTTTACAGTGCGCTCGGGAAAACGTGAGCATCTGAATTTGTGAATTGTATTTTTTTTTTAATTTTTTAAGGACGAATATTCATAAATATTATGCTTTTTTTCAACCGTTATATGTACATTAGGGGTATAAGCAAAAAAAAATACCTATCACGACGGGGTGGCCACTGATGTATATATCAAGAAAACAGTTATTTTTTTAGATCAATTTGGATAAACAACCTCCCCCCCAAACCGTTTTTTCTAAAAGCTTCCAAAAAACAATAATATTTGAATTTTTATTTTTTAAATACCCAACATACAGTCATGCACTATATATTAACTTCAGATACTACAAATTATCTTTGTTGAAGGAAATAAACTTTAAGTTCAAAGTGCGTGTTGTTTTGCAATGTTGAAAAATATCTTGCACAAGTTTGATTCCACGTTCGCGCAAATGTTACTTCGTTGTTGTTTGTGAATTTTAGAGTCTTCTCTCACCCAATGTTTAAGAAAGCATTCCCGAGCATGCGTAAATTGTTCCAGTAATCAACGAGTATATGGGATAGAGAACCTCTCTGTCTTGGCGAAACTGTAAGCAAATGAAAATAAAAGTAAACAATTGGGAAAAAAAGAGTTTCCGTGTTATTTTAACATACTTTTAACTGTTTGGATGTAGTATAATTGGTGGTATAAGTCTTATTTGTGAAATAGCATAAAAATATAAATGAATGGTTTGTGTTTTTACAATTTTGAATAAACAAAAAAAAAAATCCAAATACTAAACTTCAAAGTGATTTGGGAGGAAACTTTTTTAACGCCCGCGAAAAAGTGACCCCACTTTTCATCATAGATTTTCATGGTCTATATGGCATGGATAGGTATTTTTTGATAATTTAAAAAATTGTTCAAAAGTTATAAACCTAATGTACATATATCGATATTAAAACTAATAAATATTAGAAAACTGAGAAAAATTGCGTGTTTTATGTACTTTTAACAAAATTTTTCAATCTTAACTTCTTTTTTAAAAAGACCTTACCAGAACAAAACAAAAAGTTAGCGTACTCGTATGAGGTTAACCATCCGGGTGCCCCGCTTTTTTAGTAATACTTAAATGATTTTCCAGAGTGGGCTTTATATGGGGCATATGGAAAATTATGGGCCGATCTTCAAGAAATTTTGCGAAGTTATTTATAATCATATAAAACTGTGACATACAAAATTTTACTAAAAAAAAGCGTTATTTGTTACGGTTTTAGGCATACTTAAATATTTTTCGATAGTGACTTTATATGGGGCCTATCATATATTATTAACCTGATCTTTACGAAATTTGACAAACTTATTTCTGATGAATTCAAACTATGACAGACTGAATTTAACTAAAAAACTGCTTAGGAGAATTTCAAACCAATATTGTTCTTTTCGGTTGAGCCTTTCAAAGTTCAGCGTACTTTCAACAGATGGATGGCTAAATCGACTTAGAATTAGAATATATTTATGGGGTCTTATATGAATATTAAGAAAGTTTCACACGAAATTACAAACTAAGAGTACCCTCATTCTCCACTAGTGGTGAAGAGTATAAAAAGACTATATGTACAACAATTTTACATATTATATAAAGAATTTATATTCAAAACAATATCGGACTTGATAAACCAGAGGTATTATCTTGTAATTTAAAATTTTTCAGTAAAAAACACTCAGCAACACATTTTAATTAAATATGAAAGCCATATGAAAAGGAAGTTTTAAGCCAACCGTTCATAGCCAAAAACTAAAAAAATATAGCACGATATTTTTGCAGCAAGTAGATATGAATATTATGTTATCTTGTTGATCAAATGCGGTATATCTTCAAAACAAGTCAGAAAGTGGTTTTCGTCCAGTTTTATTGTTATTGTAGTATAAAAGCTTTGAGGTTGTTGTTCAGGCTGATCCAAGGCGAATTCATGTAAACGGTGGTGTCGATACTACAACAAGTAACAACACCAAAAAAAACAACAATGTACTTTTTTGTTGATTTCGCTGATCCATATGTCAAAATCACAAGGAACTTTTGACATTTCTCTCTCTAATTAAGAAAAAAAGCTGTGTTTTCAACGCCACCTGAAAAATGAATTCGCCTTGGGCTGATCTTATAACAATTAAGATTAAGAAAAATTTCGACCTACAATACGATAACCTTGCAACGCTAATTGGCTCTCTTCACGAGGGCTTATGGCCGAACCAATACATGCCTAAGCAAGCTTAAACTACTTTCAAAAAAAAAAGAACGAAAAGCCTGTCAAATGCATTTAAAAAAAAACAAAATCGAAAAACATCTGATTTCGCACTTTGTTTAAGCAAATGACAGTTTCATTAAACTTAACAACAAGTTTCCTTATTTTCAATATGGTTTAACACATATGATTTCCATGTTTTTGCACAGTTTGGGGTCATGCAAATTAAAGTTATTCCTTTACTCTTTATTACTGCAAACAGTGCCCATGCTCTGTAACTTTCGCATCGAGAAACTTTTCGATTAAAATGTGTGAAATGAAACAAAAATGCCATATATTGAAACAAACCGCTGTTTTTCTCACTAAACTGTGTCTGTAACTCGCCAATTTACAGAAAAAGTGTGTCTGTTACATTTTTGTGTGAAAAAATCCCGCTTTGAACTAACAAAAAACTAACGAGACTTTCTCACTCGGCGAGAAAATATTTTAACACTAAAAAACAATTTAAAATGCAAAAATCAAAGAATAATAATTATTACATTTTTTTCTTGGCACATTTTTTCTTTGTTTAATTATTTAGCTTTTAACATTTTTATAAAATATACGAATTTTTTCAAAGCTCGTTTGTAAACAACAAACATTAAAGTTGCACTTTACATTATTTGGTATAGCCGACGGTTGTATTTTCGCCACCGTCGCACAGTGGCGCCATTTGAGTTTTTTCGTTGCAAAAATCATATCTTTTGAACCGAATAAGATAATTGAACAGTTTAAACAGCATATGATAGATAACTGTTCAGCCTATGAAATGAGCGTTTGGAAAGGGTGCTACGCTTTGTAGGGGCTTACTTATGGGTTATCAAAGTTAAAATTAGTAGAAAAATCAATTTTATGGTAACTAAAAAAAATTATTTTTACATTTTTAGATTGTTTTTCTTTTTTTTTCTTTAGGGTTTTATGTTTTAAATTATTACCCAACAAATTAAAAAAAAATAATTTTTTTTTTTTAAATTTATTTTTTCAATTTTCTGTAAAATATTCATGGAAAGTTCTAAGTCCATAAACAAGGCCAAGGCTTCTTCGGAACCATACTTTTTAATGTGTGCGTTTGTGGGCGTGGGAATGCTTTCCTTAATCCTTTTTAGTCGCAGTGGACTTGCATCAGCAACAGATTTGGTTATCTGCGACCTAACTCTTTCACTATCCTTTGTATATTTAATAGACAGCGCGTCCGATAATTGCTTCGTGGTCAAGTCATTGGTGGCATCGGCAAGTTTCCTCTTTCTTGTGAAAATTGAACACTCCTCAATACTTTTTGTTTGGCCTTCCTTTTGCTTCTCTGGTTGATGTGGTGGGTTTATCTACTGCCAATATATCCAGGATGGTGTCTTCATTAAGCCAGTCCTCGTATTTGGAGTTGAAGTTATGAATGGTTCGATTAGATTTCACCCATTTTGCCTTAATATTTGCATATATCAGATAAAAATTATTTTTTATAATTTCGCTTCTCTCAATATTTACGTATAAGCTATCAAGTTCTTCTAAAGCAGCTTCCGTTAAAAACTTTGGTGTGGTTGACTTTCTAAACAGTTCAAATAATTTTTAATTGTTCAACGCCATGTTTTCAGTACTTAAATTGTTTAATGGATTCAGTAATTGTTGCGCCAACTTTCAGTCGTAGACTAATCCAGGCATTATGCTTATTTTGCAATATATAGGCTTATGCTACCATGCCGAAAAATTTAGCTGTTCCCTGCATACATATGGATTTAGGCTGAAACATGCAATTTTGATATTATGCACGGTCCAAATAAGATTTGTGCCTACCTGTAGGGACCATAAGTCAATATTGTTCTTGACCATTTGTACGCCAAAGTATTGTTTAAGTGAGGTACCTGCTAATTTCAATGAGTAGTTTTTTTTCAAACTATTAGATCAAACTACTGTCAGTCAAAACATATAAGGGATGGACGCCATACAATTTCTGCAACCATGTCTTTTTAACCTTTTTTACCTCTAGAAGCCAAACGGGCACGTACGGGCAGATAAAACCTTTTGAATTATGTAATGAAATAATCAAAGAACAGGTTTTGCAAATATGGCAAATATAGAAAAATATAGATTTTTTTTATTTTCCGTCAAAGTTGAAAAATAGTGAAAAAAACGGATAGTTTTTAAATAGTGATTTACCAGGAGAAACACAAAGCAAACAGTTAATTTTTTTTATCATTATACATTTAATAAATACATCAATCAATACAAACAAAAAATAAGGCGATTCGTTACCTATTTTTCGTGATATTACACCTGAAATCGCAACAAATTATCTAAAAATTGTGTGTTTTTTTGAAAGCCGAAAGTCGGTCAATTTTGAACAGTTATATCTTCTAAACTAAAAATGTGATATTATTAAGAGTGGAATATTTGAAATCGTTGAAAAGTTTCCTATAACATGGGTTTATTCAAAACTTCGTCGGCGCTCATGAAAATTTTGATTTTTGCAACCTCGTTTGCTCTACGGGCGCTACTGTGCGACGGTTGTATTTTCGCCACCGTCGTTGAAAAATGTTCAATTTTAGTAAATTGTAGACGCCGTCAACGATATGTTTTACTGACGTTCTCAACATCTGCAATGTCCCATCGGCTTCGGGTGCAACGCTATGACATTTATAACGTAACGACGTTATCTCTTTTGATAGTTTTCGACACGATTTACAGACACAGTTTTTTCTCACTTTTCAAGAAACGATGGAATATTTTGTTTCACATCTTCTCGATGCGAGAAGTTCTCACTAAAGTTACAGAGCATGGGTACTGTTTGTAGTTTCTACGATATTGATCCTAGGCCTTAGAACGTTTATATATTGTGGATCTTTATGAGCAGAGAAGTTCAAATCAAGATTTGGTTCCGTCCGTTGAAATGGGTTATTCACACACCCCATATATTATGGGGACCAGGTGTTTATTTGTTGTTGTTTTTTTATATTTTTTTAGTTTCAAAAGATTTTGTTATTCGTGCTTAATTCCCAGTTTTTATTATTGATAAAAACACTTGAAATTTATTGTTGATGGGATAAGCTATTCCTATTTCCTATTTTTAGTTTATCTAGAGAACGGCAAGAGCCAAAGATTTCTCATTTGTTACAAGCATTATGGTTATAAATACACAAAATCCCACAAAATTTGGAATATGCAATTACTTTTTAAAGATTGGCACATTTTTTTATTTTTTTTTTTTTTTTGATATTATTAGAATAAAGCAATATATCTAACTAATCGGATATAGATCGTAATTGAAAATAAAATAAAAGAATGTTTTTTAATTATTTAATAAAATTGCCTTTGTATTTAACAGAATAAAATTTATTATAACAATAGATTAAAATTAAAATAAAAATTAGAATAAGAAAATAATTTACACTAAGAAAAAAATTAATGATAAAACTAAAAATATATTTTTTCTATTTTAAAATTAAAATAAAGTTCTTTATTTTATGCACAAGTTTTTTTTATTACTATTTCTTATTAAAATAAATGTTAAATATTTTTATAAACAATTTTTATCTGTTTGCTGTTGGTTTATTTAATTGTTAAATACAATACAAATACTAAAACTATGACTGGTTTTTGCATTTGCAATAAGTCTTAGCGACTGTCGCCTGCCTGCCTGCATCAGCCTCCTGCCTTCGCGACTATTCAAAAGAAGCCACAGCGTTCGTCTCCAATTATTGTTTGGCATCTTGGCTGCTTCAAGAGAATTTCGGAACGATTTAAATGAATTGTCTTGTCTTGTGGTTTGCTGGTGATGATGTTATTAATTGTGGTAATTTTTTGCTTTTCAGTGAATAAAAAAACGTTTTGCTTTATTTTTGGGGTTTAATTAAAAACTAAAAACGAAATCGCTGCAGATAAGGAAAATTATAATAGTTAAATTCAGCATATGAAGTTGCTCCAGTAGCAGCACGGTAAGCTGATGTAGTGAAAAAAGCTGCTCCTATTGTTTGAAAAATATAAGAGAAATATTGTCAGTTAATAAAAAAATTTATTCAATATTGTTTAAATAAAATATTTTACTTTCATTTAATGTTAACACGTGACTTTAAGCATTCCACGATTTTGTGTTAAGGTGTGCAGTGGTTATGGTTTCTGTGTTAAAGCATGTGTTTAGTTACAGTGGGCTTTAAAGCATGTTTTATTTACTACAGCAATTACGGAAATGCAAATAAGTTTGAAATAACTTTAACAGGTGTATCATAATAAAAATATTTGCATACTGCAAATTACTTCATCTTTTCATGTAAATATATTTTAAACCATAATTAACCCATTGTAAGTGTTGAAATCTTTTTGGTTTTTTTAACAAGTAAAAGTGATATATTTGTGCTGTGTCGAGTACCTGTGAAAAATAATTAACGGATTTGGCTCATTTTTCAATATTTAACACTCCTAAAATATAAGAAATATCTGAGCCAAATTCGGTGCTCCTAGCACATATGGTTAAAACGCTGTTATGCTAAAGCCATTATTTGGGGAAAAAAGTAGTTTTTTTAACTAAAACTAGGTCTTTTATGACCCGATTTAAATTTTCGCTACAAGTATTTCATTAAATTTATTTTAAGTGAAATATAAAAAAAAACAAAGTTGATAGATTATAAGAAGACTCTAAAAAATAAAGGCTTACGGGTAAAAAATATACATTACTGGGTAAACGTTAGAGAAAGTCGTGTTTTTTTGCTTATATCTCTGCCATTTTTAGATTAATCTGGCTCAATTTCAATAACAACCTATTCCGGACTATGTGTGATTAAAGTAAATAACAAACTATTTCTCATCATATCAGCGGTATTCGGAAACCCCATTTAACAAACACATGGACAGACGAACTAATGTACGGATATTCCGACATCATTTAATTACTACGTTAATTTTTTATATGTGTAGTACGTAGTTGGATTATATTATAACGCTTTGAACATTTTTTTTAACATTTATGTATAAACGACTTACACCTGTTTTACAATAACAAACAAAAAATAATTTTATTACCTGCAGTGTGGCCATATCCAAAAATATTTTACAGCTAAATCGGCTTTAAAATAATGCTAAAAAATGCTAACAAAAATCTTAAACTGACAAAAAATGCTACAATTTAAATTGTATTATTTTTTGTTATTTTAGTTAATATACCTTTATATGGGCATTTCCTAGAGTCACGAACGTACGTTCGTACGTTTTTGCTGTACAAATAATATAGAAAACAAAACTTTTCCTAGTTATAAACATAAACATGTGGTCACGAACGTACGCAAAATAGAAGTCTACTTTGGCTGACAGTAGTGAAATGTAAAAATCTGCGTAATGGAACGGAATATTCAAAAGTGATTAGTTTATTTTAAAAGTGTATTAATGTAGGTCTCTATCCAGTATTTACACAATAAAATATCTCTTTTGGCTTTTGTTTAATTGGCTTATGTACCGGTCGCAAACGTACGATTTTTCCATAAGTTTTTTTTTTTTTTTTGTTATTATCACCATGCATTTTCCCATAAATATCTTAAAATTTCCGTAACAAAAACTTATGAAGAAAGAGTGCAAACATAACATATTTGTTGCATTCTAAATAATTATATAAAAATGGTAGCTTAAAAAGAAAATATATAATTTTCGAGTTTCCAGCGCAATTTCCTCAAGTAAAACAGCTGAGATATGCTATGAAAACTTTACAACATAGACTTTTTTATAATAATAAACAATAAAAGACGATGATTATCAACATTTTAAATGTTCATCCTGGTTTACCTTTCTGAGGAAATACCCATATATGATTTATTTTACATAATTCTTCCTTATAAACTTACATCATATCAATAGAACAAACTGATTAAAATAAATAAAATATTTAGTAAACATAAAAAGTCTTAAAAATATAAAAGAAAAAATCAAAGGAACTTGACCTATAAATGGATTTTATTTAGTATTTCAATAAAATTTATAACATGTTTAATAAAAAATTTCATTTTATAAATTAAATACGTCATCAAAGTTAATATTATGCTTCAACTTCTGAAGAATCGATCGAGATATCATTATAATATACAGTGCACTCGGGAAAACGTCAACTAATTAAAACCGCGGGTGTTGATGTTTAACAAATTGTTGACATTTACGAATGTAAAATTTTTAAATAAAAAACATATCGATAATGTGCTTTTAAAGGTTTTTATTGATTATAAACTAAAACCAAACATGAACAAACTCAAAAATTAAACAAAAAAGTCATTCAACCTGACTAGAGCCATAGAAGACAATTAGAACCAAAAGAATACATTTAAAATGAGATCATATTTTTAATTTTACATGCACACATATGAATTTAAAAAAATCTTATCTTGCTAATGGTTGACTTTGTTACACCATATTGCTTCGCTAAAGTTACCGCACTTGTACCCTTTTCTAATATGTAAGTCCAAAATATTTGCCTTTTCTTGTAGATTAAGCAATTTCGGTTGTTTTGAGCTCATTTTGTTAATGTGATACTTACGAGAACAAAAAAGCAACTGAATATAAATAAAAAGACAATACATAAGTACATACAGTTGTAAGTTCTTTTCTACTCTTCTTATAAGGGGAATCCCCAATTTCTAATATTATTTTATAAAATAAGTGTGTATGTATACAAATGTGTGTATTTTAACTGCTGCTAAATTCAAGTTATTCAGAGTTGACGTTTTAGAGCTTTGTGGTTGGGTTGACGTTTTAGAGTAGGCAATGTAAAAAAGAAAGGGTTGACGTTTTGGGATGTTGACGTAAACGAGCGTTGACGTTTTCCCGAGTGCACTGTATGTCCTTATCGCATTTTTATGTGAGATCGTACACTTTTTTAAAACTATGGCAAAATTTTAAACCACACTTAATATAAAGTAGCTTATTCAAAGTCTTTAACGTCAGTCTATTTCGAATTTTCGTTTTCAAGAGATTTATACAACTAAAAACCTATTTTAACTTCCGCGTTGCTAATTCACTAAATGGATTTTCATTTATTGCTTTTTTATATCCATATACATTTATCCAGAAATCAACTGTTGAGTTCTTATTTAACAATTCATATGAATTCAGTTTCTGCCACTGATGTTCCAAAGTTGTAATTTCTTCTACAGTGATATCTATTATTTCTTCTTTAAAATGTTTGCTTAAGTAGCATTTATTAGCTTTTAAACTGTTTTCTACACAATAAAAGTTAGCATTTGTTAAATTATTAAAACTTTTTGGCAATCGTTGTCTAAGTTGACATATTAATTGAGCTATAAAATCTCGGCATGTAATTCGTATTTGTTTTTCTATTTCAATAGTTATGGTATCACTTTTCGTTTCCAAAAATTTTTCAAAATCGTTATTGAAAAAAATCAGCTTAACATGAATTTAATGGATCAAACTGATCAAATTGTAAAACAATTTGATATGAAAGATATTTTAAAAGATTGTACAGTTTCTATAGCAAATGTGCATTCAACAAAAAAGTGTGGTAGATTTTCAAAAAAATATTACTTGAATATTCTTAAATTAAATAATGCTAAAAAATGCTAAATATTTAGTTGAAAAATGCTAAAAAAAATGCTAACTGCTAAATGAAAAATTTGCAGCAAAATCAGACAAAAAAATGCTAAATCTAGCTGCAAAAATGCCAAAATGGCCACGCTGATTACCTGCTTTGTGGCGTGTACTTGCAGATAGCTTCGGTTTTACTATGAGATCTTTTCAGTGATCACACAAGAAAACACTTGCGAAATACGGCGATATCATAACGCTTGTAGCGCCCAATGTGAATAATAACCACATCCTTGAAGACACATATTTCAAAGATATAACATATTTTACATCAACGAAAAGCTTGTTGCTTTTTATAAAAAAAAAATAATAAAATCAATACAGTAGGTATTAAAAAAATAAAAAAGGATGGGGGGAAAATGTCCTTCTTTATTTTGTTGCCACGCGCAAATATGGTTGGGTTCTAAAAGGACATATAATGCTAATGTGTGTAGGTAGCCATATTATGGTGAAATGGTTAAATGACCATTACAGGGCTAAAAAGAACCATAATAAAATTAGCCATAATTTGGTTAAAATTAACCATAATTCGATTTAAATTAATCATAATATGCTCAAAATTTTCCATAAAATTGTCAAAATGAAAACCATTATTTTGTCAAAATTAACAATAACTTGGTCCGTATCAACCTTATTATGGCTATATATTTCAGAAATGTGCTTTTAGATTGATGTTTTTATTTTATTTCGTTTTTTTTATTTTTGTTACATGATGTTATATAATCCATAATACGGTCGAACTTAAATATAATCAACCATAATATGGTCAAAACTAAAAATAATATTTAAGCATAATTTAGTCAAAATTATCAAAAATACGGTCAATATGTGTTTTTCAGATCTTTTTTTAATGTGCTTTTTGAGTGAAGTTGTAATTTTATTCACCACTAGTGGTGAATGAGGGTATGTATACTAAATTTGTCAGGCTGTGTGAAATTTTTTAATATTCATCTAACCCCATAAAGTTATATTTCTTGAGTAGTTCGAAGTCGATTTCCTTCTGTTGAAAAGATCCTCGCTTTCGAACAACTCGAAAGAAAGGAACAATGTTGATATGAAATTGAGCCTTGTTACAGTTATCGTTCGTTTAAGATAAAAAATGGATCAGTACACTGAAAAAAAATTGCTGAAAGAATTATGTGAAAATGGAAAACAGACTAGTTCTGGTTTGGAACTTCAATGTCTAACATTTCTCCGTGCCGCTTAACGATGAAATGTTTTGTTCGGACACAAATTGAGAAAATCTAAAAAAAAAAAAATTTGACATGTGTGCAAAGTTCGAGCAAAACTCTTCAGCCTTTTTTATGCCATTTGAAAAACAAACGAGCAAACTTAAGCCATTTTTTGCTTTTCCAAAGAAATTTATGAAATCAGGACACAATAAAATGATTTTAATATTGTGATTACACATTATCGACATTGAAAAAGTATTTCACATAATTTCATATAAAATATGTAGATGTTGGTCTATATCGTGCAAATGTACCACGTCACATTTATTAGATAACGGTTGATTTGTGTGTTTTTCGCTGTATACTTCTTTTTCAGCCGTAATCCAGAGACAAAGGCTAATTTAACCCTAGAAAGATAATCATATTCTGATATACGTTAAAGATAATCATGCGTAAAATTTACGCATGCTTTTTGGAAAGCTAAATTGTGGCATTTTGTTGATTAGTTTGAAATAAACTAATGTTGATTACTTTTTTCAATACAGCTAAAGTAAAAAGTCCCGAGTTTTAAATATGTTTATGTATATTTATTATCAGAAAAAACTAAAACAAAAAAAAAACTTCAATAATTAACAAGACTTTTTGTTTACAGTATGCTCAAATTTTACGCAGATTATCTTTCTAGGGTTAATAAAAATGAGTTATATCTTGTTTGAAAGGCTACTAGTCAAATAGTGGTTTATTGGCTTTGATCGCTAATACCTAATATTAACGTTTTTCACCAATTATTGTCATTTCGGAAGATGTTTTGTGCCACAATTTATAACAAAATACACAGTATTATAATTTTTTATAAATCTTAAGCTATAATGCACCAAAATCGGGTAAAACCCAAAAATCCTATAATAAAAACTCGATAATATCACTCTTTTAAATTCTTTTAATCTAATCATGCACACATTAATACATGCTAATAAATTTAAATTCTAGTATCTTTTTTGATTGTGGGATTTTTAGGTTTTATTTATATACTTTTGCCTCTAGTTTCCAAATTTTGTAACCGATTTTCATAAGTAAAACCTTTCTGGAGGTCTTATCCTGTCAACTACTTTATCAGTTGTTTTATAACGCCACCGTAAGATGGCGCTTATGCAGTATTTGCTAAAAATAAAACTATACCAATTTGGCATTATTTGACATTTTTCAAGGTTGGTATGTTTACAAAAAATAAAGAAACAACCAACCATTTCAAACAAAATTATCGAAGATTGTTAAGTCATATTTTGAGGTTTGGAGCGTCTAATTGGCAATTTTCTTCAACAAAAAAATAAGGGTACATTTTTGGATAGGCCGAATATGAAAAAAAAAACGTAGAATAACTATTGTGTTCAAGGCCCCAAGGAACCATTTTCAAAAATAAAAAAGTTCTTTTTCGCGAAAAGTCGATTATGATATATTACTATCTATGGTTGAAGCCAACATTTATTTTATCAGTACATATGTTATTAATTTCATACATATTTAAACAAAATTTTATTCATCGTGACAATAGTATTGTTAACAAATTAAGAGTGTTATATTCGGCTATGCCGAATCTAATATACCCTTCATCATGGTTGGGAAAGAACAAAAGTTTATATATACTTATATCTAAATATATGTATTTCTATATATATATATATATATATATATATATGTAGTATTAATCGCTTAATGGTATTTAATTATTTGCACATGTTTTCTTGGTATTAAATATATAAAGAAACAAACTTAACTATAAAAAAGAGAATCTTCTTCACAATTTCTTTTGATGTAAAGTTGTTTGGCACTCTTAAATAAATAAGTTTTTGTACATACGCGGTTGTTTAAGTATTTTAAACAGTAATTGCACTCTAAAAAATAATTTTATCAAAATTCATCTAAAGCAATGTCCGAAATTTTAACGATAAAGGGTGTGTGTGAAACGGTAGCAAAGTACTCGTGCATGTAAAATTTTGACACGTTTAAGGTCAATCAAATTTCACTCGCCCTGGGGGCTAGTATAAATTTTGACATTAACGTAGAAATTCTTGACACTTTTAATTCACCATAGAACTTTGCTACCGTTTCACACACACCCTAAATCGCATTTAGTTGACCTTGGCCTTGTAATCGACCTAAAGAATGGAAGAATTTTTATATGCAACATTGATATAAAAATAACGACCCCCTAGAAATAACACGTTATCCAAGGGATTAAACACAACATTGTTTCCACAATCGTAATTTAAAGTTTATTCCATACAGTATTCAGTTATTTATTTGAACTTTAAAAATATGTGCATTTAAAATTTTTCGTTTTGTTGTGATAATTACAGAAAAAAATAAAACTAAAATATTTAAAACCACTCCATCTGTTTATCGAAATAATTATTGTTAAATCACTACATAACTACGAGTATTTACGAATATTAAAGCTAATACGTATTTTTATCAAAACATTTATTATTGTTCATAAACAACTTAAAGTCACTAATAATTACATAGATAAGTTAAATGCAAATTAAAACCTGTGTGTTTAAAAATATTTATATTAAATACTCGTACTTAAATAGCAATTTTTAGTTCCATTTCTTTTATACATATACATACATACATACTTTTCAACAAATGTAAAAAAAATTGGGTTCCGTTAATGGAAATGTTTTTTGTCAGCATCATCTAACGATGTATTGACGAGATGAAGCACAAGAGAACCAAGTAACAGTCCCGAACAACCAAGTGGCTGATCAGTGCTCAACGACAACCATAGAAATAAGTTGTTGCATTGTTTTTTTTACAGTTGTAACTTTAAGCAAATTGTTTTAATTTAACTGGTTTTTAATAACAGGTGTAACAAAGTGTATATAATATCGTATATGTATAAATATTGACTTTAATGTGTTTTATTTATCTATAAAATTAGTTTTAAGAGGAAGATTTTATTTCGCCAAGTTTTTTTTTGAAATAAGGCCTTGGTGCTGTGTGAACATTTTTATGGCCCCTAAGACATTTTTCTAATATATAGAAATTGAAGCTTTATACTTATTCTTAGGAATGGCTCTCTACACTACCAGAATATTTTGTATCTTCATTTTACTTGTTTTACTTTAGCTATCCTTAAGTTAGCAATGAGTAAATTTTGTATATTCTGGGGCCTTCAGTAATTCTAAGTCGATTCAGCCATTTCGGTGTCAAAAAGCGCGCCCTAGGCAGTTTGGGATTGAATTCCAGCATAATCTGTTCAGTACACAGAGAAAACAGATTCGAGATCACAACCGAATTTGGCGCCAATCGAATTTCGTCGGTTGCATGTACTATCACACAATTTGTTTTCAATTACTGAAAATTTCGTTGCTTAGCATAATATTTTTGATAGCAACATTTGAATTTTAGTACACTACCAGTCATAACAACAGATATTGTTAGTTGTTAGTATGATTATTAGAAACAAAATTGTGCTTATACCCGAATATATGATAGCTGCAACTGAATTAACACATAATTGGTGTTCATAACAAGATATTTGATTGTCGTAGCCCATAAGGGGCAAGGACTTGTCCCAAGGTAACACCAATGAATGAAAAAAATGGCTTTTTTTACAGTACGATGTCCTAGGGCAGGACCATATAACCCAGCTTGCATTACAAAGCAGAAGTCTTAAAACTACTCCATGGTATACTCCAGAGGATTAGCTTTGAAATCGTTTCAAAACGAAAACATGTCGTTTCACTGCAAACTCTTTTTAATAATGATATGGTCCATACTTGCACTACATTGGACCAGCGCCCAGGATCAAAATGGATCAAGTAGTCCAATATAATTTGCAGGGTATAAAAAAAATAATACATACATACATATGTACGTACATATGTTCATACCTATAAGAATACGTAAATTACTTACCCCTATTTATTAAGTTTTTGCACATTTTCCATTTTTGACCGCAAAGATATTTTTTAAATATAAAATTAAAAATTATTTTAATTTATCAAATATTTTGACAGAAAATTTAGTAAGCAATTGGGACTGTAAACTATTTTTTGGTTGTGAATTACGAATAATTATATTTTCATTTGTTGTACTCGAATTTAAACTTTTCCAACAATCAATAATTAGCTGCAATAAATGAATTAACATTTATATTACAAAATTTATTGACGAAAGCAAATTATTGATTGCAATGACCAATATTCAGTATTGCCCTGTATTAAATTCGGTTGTGATTCTAACCATTTGTACTAATTTTTAGAACTAAATTAAATAAGTTATAATAACTAATAAAAGAATTGAAGGAATCATATTTCAGTTAGACCAACGGTTTAATAATCAAGAGAATTCAAAATCAGTTAGAACTATACATTTTTAATAGTTGCAATAATAAATCATGTTACTTGATCAATATTTTATTACTGCAACCGTTTCCCAACCAATTTGTTTTCTGTGTGTAGGAAAAGAACTATGCAATCAAATGTGATTAAACCTTCCTACAAAAGTTTACAAACACTAGCATAAATTGGTGGGGGAATGCACCGATTGTCATTAAATTTCAACAAATTCGCTTTCATATGTCACAAAATTTTGTGAAGGTCGGTCAATAATTTACCTACGGCCCCAATTTAAGACCACTTTCAGAAATCATGTTAGTATGACTTAAAGCCTAACGAGTAAAATCTTTTGTGGTGCAATTAACTGCCTGTTTAACGATATCGAACGTCATCGTTCGCATAGAAAATTACATTTAAAACAAAAACAAAGTTCGTACAATGTTCGAACTTTGTTTTTGTTTTAAATGTAATTTTCTATGCGAACGATGACGTTCGATATCGTTAAACAGGCAGTAAGTGTAATCTACTTTCATCTACTTTGTAAAGATCGAGTCTTAATTTATCATACGCCCCATATAAAACACACTTTCGGAAAACAGTTTAACTACGCCCTTAACCGCAAAATCTAATAATATTGTTGTAAAATTTAGCCCACTACAAATTGCTAAGGCAAGAAATAAAATATTGTAAAGCTAGGTCTATATTTTACCATAGGCACTATATAAAGCCCATTCTCAAAAATATAAAAATAAGATACGAGTCCCACATAGACTTACTAAAATTTTAAAACTGATGAATTCTTGGGAACAAACTCTTATCCTCAGTAAATTAACCTTGCCTTATTTGAAGCAAGTGGTTAACTCATAACTGTTCAAAAGGCGGGCCATAATACGTGGTACTTCCCATTTAAGACCTACTTTCTTAAATTACTTTTACTGTCCTTAGTCAGTTCTCACGTACATTGATCATGATATAACACTGGTTTACACTAAAAATGTACATTTGATGAGATGTAATTTTTCTTATGTATTTTCTTCCGCTGAATTCAAAAATCAAGGTTAAATTTTTTTTATGGAACAGTTTTTGAGATATGGTCATTTTCTAATTTTTTCGAACTTTTTTCACTTGACAAATTATATCTCAAGCTAGATATGTCCTATTGGGTCGTTTTTGCCATATTTTCATCAATATATTTTGAACCGCTTTACCAATCAAAGATCCAGTTATACATATTTGTTTGTCATCTCAACACCTTCCGTTTGGTACCAAGAACGACCCAATAGGACATATCTAGCTCGAGATATAATTTATCATTTTATAAAATTAGAAAATGACCATATCTCAAAAACTGTTCCATAAAAAAAAATTTAACCTTGATTTTTGAATTCAGCGGAAGAAAATACATAAGAAAAATTACATCTCATCAAATGTACATGAAAAAAATTTCATTTTGTAAACTAGTGTAATTTATTAAGAATATTTCTCAACTTTTTTCTAATTTCACCACAAAAATTAGTTTCGGTAGATCCATATAATTAACCAATTTTTAAATTTTTGAAGGAAAATATATATAATATTTATCTCCCCCTGTGGGTTGTACGTACGTGTATATATTTGGCGTTTTATTCTCGGGGAATTTGCTCCAGCCTTTCTGGGACTTAAAACTCCCAGATCTCTAATAACTCTAGCCAACAAGGTTTTAGACTGGAGCAACCAATATCTTTCCTAGGGTAATTTGGTGGGCTGAATTCGACTCTGTTATTGGTTTCTCTCTATCACGTCAGGTTTTCGAGGTACAAAAAAATGTTTTTATTCGTTTCTTACATAAAAAAATCACTAGTTTATTTAAAAATCAATAAATTTTCAACAGTGAATGGCGTTATTTGATGGTCGTTTGTATTTTGTTGGTTCGGTTTCACGTATTAAAGTCCAGCAATAGTCTCCCAGCCAGCTTTTGTCTCCAAATCCTTAATAAATTCTTTTAATTTTCTTTAAATCATGGTGAGCACGCTCCCCTTGTCCTCGCTCACTGCACCTTTTTTTTTTTTTTGAAAAAAAAATCCAAGTGCAAATAAAGAATATGCAAAACATTGTCGGAGTCTACGGTTTGTCCAAGTTTCTGACTGCAAAACCAAAATAATGAAAACATGCATATCTTAATGATTCTGATGTTGCATATCCTTTTTTCCAACCAAATATTCACAACACACAAAGCAAAAGTAGCTTGAATCAGTAACACTCATCTCCCTTATTAAATGCTTAAACGCTACTATTATGAAGATTTAGAACGAATGTGGGCTTCTGCAAATTAATAATTGTGAAATTGTAGTGTCAGTATTGACTGTTTTACAGTATTGCCAGCATGCGATAAAAAAATTAACGAGACGTTATACCCCAATTTTGATGCCAGAATCAAATTCAGCGCACCCAGATTAGTTTAAAAAAAATGCTTCGTTTCTGCAGTCAAATTTTTCCAAATTTGTAGACCTGTGTAATTATTGACCGAAACCTTGCAAAAGTTTTTTCGACCAAAAAAACTAAAAGCAATTTGTAAACCAAGAGTTAAAGAATCAGTCAAAATATAAATTTTTAAAATTTTATCTCAGATTTGGTGACCTTATTTTTTTGTCTGTAACTGTATTAAAAAATAATAATAAGAAAATATAGTACAGATTGCCGGTTATTGAAAAATAAACCGCTCAGCATCTTTGTTTGAATTTATTATTAAATATTGATTTTTTTTTTTTTTTTTTTTGTTATGATAAAGCTAAAATATCAAAAGTGACCACCGATGAAAAAATGTGGTTATTATTTACTACCCGATTAACTGATCGGTTAATTTAAAATTGGCAATTTTCGGTTTACGATTAAACCGGTTAGTTTCAGTCAATTAACCGATTAATCGAATTAACAAAATTTTTAATATTCTGCCCTGTTTTAAATATCACGTGATTTTAAAAGTAGTCGTGTAATTATGTGGTGTTCTGAAAAACATACCGTTTTTATGATTTTCTGTGTTTTTTCGGCAATTGGAAATTACACCGAAACAAAAAAACGGAACACCAAAATATCACACGTATGATATTAAAAGGCGCATGTGATTTGAAGTCACGTGATTTAAATAAAGTATTTTCAGAAGAGGCCTGATTTTACAGTATTTTAACATATTTTTTTGTGTTTTTAATTATTTGTTTCGTCTCTTATACAAAAGAAATTTTTTTAGAGAATACTTTTTTATACAATATACTTTCTTCTAGAAAAACATGCCTAACCCTGAAAGGTTACTACTCTTCATTTCAGTACATTAAGGTTACTCTTCGTCGAAACGACAAATTTTTTAAAACATAAATTCTAGCGGAACGATTTTTAAAGTAAAAAATAAACAAAAATCTGTTTTAGTTAGGCGTTTTATAAAAAAATAAAAAAAAAATATAATATGGGCATTTCCCTAGAATGGTCTACCAGGATGAAAAAATAAAATGTTGATAATCATCGTCTTTTATTGTTTATTATTATTAAAAAAGTCTATGTTGTTATAAAAGAATGGTTTCGTAGCATGTCTCAGCTGTTTTACTTGAGGAAATTGCACTGGAAACTGGAAAATTTTATATTTTCTTATATTTTCTACTTCTAAACACATTTTTATATGCTTATTTTACATGCAAAAATATGTTATGTTTACACTCTTTCTTCATAATCTTTTCATTACAATCAATTGTAAATTGAGTATTTAGTTGTTTGTTAAGGAAATTTGAAGGCATTAATGGGAAACTGCAATGTGATAATAATAAAAAAACATATGGAAAAATCGTACGTTCGCGACCCGTACGTTCGCGACCGGTACTTAAGCCAATTAAACAAAAACCAAAAGAGATATTTTTTTTTGGTAAATTCTGCATGGAGACCTACATTAATACACTTTTAAAATAAATTAATCACTTTTGAATATTCCGTTCCATTACGCAGATTTTTACATTTAACTGCTGTCAGCCAAAGTTGACTTCTATTTTGCGTACGTTCGCGACCACATGTTTATAACTCTTATTATGAAAACTTAAACTCGATGATATCCATCCTTTGCACTAAACATACATCTACCCAAATGCTATCGAATCGCAAGAAAAAATGCTAGGAAAAGTTTTGTTTTCTATATTATTTGTACATCAAAAGCGTACGAACGTACGTTCGCGACCCCAGGAAATGCCCATATATAAAATAAAAATTCTTTTTCTCTCAAAAATTCGATACGAAAAAAGGAGTTCAACTTTTTTTTTTTTTGTTTTTCAAATTAATTAACTTTTTAACTTTTTAAAACAAAAACTAAAAAGGTAAGAAAAAAATTACTTTTTTTTCAGCCTTTAAAAATAATCAGTTAAATAATACAAAAGAAAAAAAATATTTATTTATTAGCCATATTTTACGCATGAGACACAACGTTCAATTTTATGTTCACAAGAGATGCTTTTCTGGCATCTATAACATGTACTTCTCATTATTCTGAGTTTGCTATAGGGACAGAGACGACATTCTTCGACGGATTCTTTTCGATTAGGTATTTAATTTTGAATTTTTTCCTTAATAAAGGCCTGCAATAGAGGTGTCTCGAATATGCCTTTCAAATAGGGAGCCACGAGAAATTTATGGAGATTTTTCAGATACTGTCGTCGGTTTTTGGGTTTTCGATCTTTATGGAACATATTGTAAGTATATATGACGTAGCAGTTGACAAAAGTAATATTAAATATTCCAAAAAAATAAACACAAGAACTGACACAACGGTTACTCTTCGTCGTTGCACACACCTCTGAATTTCAACTTTAAAAAAATGAGGATCCAGCGTACGTCCACTCCCTTCAAGCTTACGGCATCAGCTTACGTTGTTGAAAATAAGAGCGTAATTTGAATACATATTGATAAAATGTAATGTTCGGTGCTGAGCTCTGACAGGATGTGTCAGATAAGACCTGATGACAGAAGATACTCTCGATACTAACACAAACAATCTTTTAACAGAATTAACCATAACAATTAGAAATGTTATAAATCTAAAAAAAAATAAAATAGAACTCTAAGGGCATGATAGAAGATTATTTAAATTTTAGAGAAATCCAAGAAAAGGACTGATAAATTAGATATTCTGTATTATGGGTTGCTTTCGATTTCTTCACTATCTACGATAAGTGAAAGAATTTTTCCAAGTCATGTTTTATCAAAACTAAAGAAAAGAATCCCTTAAATCCTAACATATAAACCAAATTATTTTTCTAAAAGATTTTTTTATAAGATCTCCTTAGGCCCGTTTTCAAGACTTAACGATAGCTAAATGTAGGAAGTTATCGAACAGATAATGAGTTTTTAATTATCACAAGATCCCTTTAATCTAAAAGTGAAGGATAAGCTAAAGAGAGGAACGTTCTACCTTTAACTTTTGTCGTAAGGTTTAGATTTGAGATTGCCATATTATATCAGTGTTGCCAAAACTTGATGACCAAAAATGGCTAAATTTACGGAAAAAAATGGCTAAAAATGGGCTAAAAAATGGCTAAAAGCTTTTTTAAATAAAAACACATTAAAATTCAATAACAAAACAGAAATAATTCATTTAAATTTGTTTACGATGAAATTGTAAGTCAAGATCAATTTCTTAAATAAGAATAAACCTAAATTAATATTTTGATATATATTTAAAACATTAAATCATCAATAAATTCGATGTCGTTATTGTTCATCTCATAGGAATCACTCGTGCCTATTAGTTTTAAATAATTTGAGGGAAAATCATAATCACGACAACAGTAACCCAACCTTTTGAGTCCAGATCTACAATAAAAAACAATTAAAAAAGTATAGTCGGTCAACCCCGACTAGATGATACCCTACACCACATTATAACCTATGTACCAAATTTTATTAAATTATCTGCAAATTTCCGACCGTTACTTTGCGCACAAGGTGTGCACGAATAGCCAGCCAGCCGGACAATCATTGTTAATTCGACTCAGAAAGTGATTCTGAGTCAATCGGTATACGTAAAGGTTGGCTATGTATCAATATTTTAAGTTGTTACAAACATCAGCACAAACGCATAGTACCCTCTCCACTATTGTGGTGTTGGTAAAAATAGTTTATTGTTACGGTAAAAATGTGTACCTAATTAAAAAAATCGAATTAACGGTTGCTAAATGTAAGCTATTTCTAAAATTACTTTTAAGATGTTTACTTGGCTAAATACCCTCTCTACTTCAGCATTAGACCATGGAAGTGAGAGCAACTTTATAGTCAATTCTGAACTTTCTAAAAAAAAATTTGTTGCCGACTGTATCTCTTTATTGAAATACTTGCAACCAGAAAGAAACACCGATGTTTGTGTTGATCCATTTTATAAATTAAATATTACTGTTACTTTACTTTGAAAGATGTTTCATCCTAGTTTATAGCGATTTTCAGCATTTGTAAAAGTTGTGATTTAAATTAAAGGCGTTTTAACTGTTTAAAATGTTTATTTTACTTTTATAAATTTTTAAAATAAAAAAAAAATTGTTCTTTTAAAAGTAAAACGGCAAATAAAATTTTATGGCTAAACAATTTGAAAAATGGCTTAAAAAATGGCTAATGGCTAAAATCAATTTTTAATGGCTAAACAGGGTGAAAAATAGCTAAATCTAGCCACTAAATGGCTAAATTGGCAACACTGTATTATATTCACATATTTTTTATATATGGCAACTCCAATTATACGTATATTTTGTAAATGTAAAAAGAAGTACGTAGTTGCCAGTTCGTATTTTTATTTTGGCAAAAATAGTCGGTATTTTCTTTGGTATTGCCACATATTCAAAAATGTTAAGTTTATTTTATACAGAAGTTGTGAAAACGAAAAATAGTTGAAGGTAACTTTATTACTCACTAGTGCTAAAGGTACCGTTAACTATTTCGAACTTTATAGGTAAGTCGTGAAAACGGGCCTTAATCTATTAACATAACTAATAAAATGATCTCACAGTCTATTTTTAAATAAATAAATACATACATATTATGTATTATATATTTTTTGATTATTTTTTTGTTTGCTTTTTCTAGTTCAAGAACTGTGTTGTTTTGTGTTGTTTTTTTAATAATAAACTAAAATAAATAAATAATTTATTCATTTTTATTAAGTGAAATTTCTTAGTTTAAAAAAAAACTTTATTAATCGGTTAACCGATCAATAACAAAATTAACCGATTAAACCAAAACCTCGGTTAATTAATCGAGCAATTAACCGATTAAAGCGAAAGCCCGATTAAAAGAATACCCTAGTATTTATATTTGTAACATGTAAATAAATGACTCAAATGTCAATTGTAATTTATTGAATGATGTTAGTAAATTTTTTAAGTTTATTGAATAATAATAATTAGTATTGTGGTTATTTTATTGAATTGTTTATGGTTTTTAATCCAAATTTTGATATTTTAATTGAATTAAATTTTCATTAAATTATTTTTGTGAAGAAAGGAATTTTACAACATGAAATGAATTAAAATTTGTTGATAATTTTCATTCTTGACTCAACTGGAAATCTAACCCAGGGGCCTAATTCTGGCAGTCGTGATCGAGTAATTTCTCAATTCGAAAGCAATTTTATCTCAGTCGATACTGAACGAATCAAAATTATTTTTTCAGTATTGTGAAACTCAAATTAATGCTTTACAATACTGAAAAAATAATTCCAATTCGTTCAGTATTGACTGAAATAATAAGATATTAAATTGCTTTCGTATCGATAAATTTCCACGGACAGGATGCCCTGACATGTTTCGATTGCAACCACACAATCTCTGCAGCGGAGTTTGACGTTTAACACTCACCGCCATTGCCGACGGCTGGCAGTCAATAGTCAAACATCACAATTTAAACCAAATGGCATTTTAACTTTGGTAGATCGAAATTTGTTTTGAATGATTATCTATTTTAATTGAATTACATGTTCTTTCTTTCTTCTGTTTTTAGTACTTTCTGACAAGGATACTTCTTGAAGTCCAAAGCACATTTTTCTCTTTTTCATGTTTTTGTCTTTCTTTTTCTTGTTGGCCTTTTTCAGCACAACTTAAAGGAGAAATGTAAACATAGAGCCTGTGCCGTAGCTGTTAACAATAACTAGTATTGTGGTTATTTTTGTTAAACTGTTTATGGTTTTTAATCCAAATTTTGATATTTTTAATAAGTTAAAATTCATAAAATTTAATTTTCATTAAATTATTTTTATGAAGAAAGGAATTTTACAACATGAAATTAAATAAAATTTGTTGATAATTTTTCATTCTTGACTGAACTGGGAACCGAGCCCAGGTTTTGTTGAATAATGTTTTATATGAAATTTAAAAAATCATTACTTTCATTTTAAAAGCTGCCATGAAGTATTTCATTTTAGTTATATTGCCAGAATATCACACAAATTAGAAACGTTCTCCAGTCATCGGTGGATCTAAGACTTTGTAGGAAGCCGAAAACTCCCAGAATCCGCTCCTGACTGTTGTGGTCTCCACTAGCTATCAACCTGAGTTTTGATTGGTACACCACCAGGTACTTCGCCATGTCAAATCGAGATATGGTTAAAAACTAATTCATATGGTTATTGTTGAAAACGGTTTAGTTATTTGTATAATACAATGCGAAACGGATCGCAAAGCGTACGAAAGGCAAATAAGCAAGGACGGCCCGATTGCCCTTGAGTAATAATGACAACGACGCTTGAGCTGCTTCTTCGCCCAGAGCAGTTTTACGAATGTTGTTTTAGCTTGATTTTTAATTTATTTAGCAACTAGCTTACACATAATTACTACGAGTTGTAATGATTTTTAATTAAATTATTTCAGTTTTTGTCGATTATTTACTGATTACGATAACAAATAATCTAAAAATAATCATGAGTCTTAAAATAGTCACGAATAAAATCAATCCAAGTTTTTTTTTGATTCCGATAAAAAAAAATAATCCTAGAATTAGTTCGAATCTGGAATGTTAAAGTTGTTACAATTGTCCTTTTTTTTTGGTACATTTTGACCTTCTAAAGTACCGTGGTACTTACGTGAGTCCTTTGGTACATTTTAAAATTTGTTGGTATATTAGTAACAAGCAAATTTAGAGCTTTAGCTGATGGCGAGCAACTGCAGTCGTTAAAAGCTGCAAACATTTGTAGTTTTTGGTCGGCAGTAGCTTATTTACAAAATGTGCTGAATGTCCATATGTTTCCTGACATATCTAGAGTCGTTACTGGAATTTTTTTAAATCAAATAAAAACTAGGGAAGGATACAGACTACATGTGCCAACATTATCAAGTCTCAACCAAACAAAGAATTGGTTAAGATTGACAAATTCATGCTGTTATGATGTAAAAATTCCAAATAAATTATTAACTTTGATATATTTAGGCCCGTTTTCACGACTTAACGATAGCTAAATGTAGGAAGTTATCGAACAGATAATGAGTTTTTAATTATCACAAGTTCTCTTTAACCTAAAAGTGAAGGATAAGCTAAAGAGAGGAACGTTCTACCTTTAACTTTTGTCGTAAGGTTTAGATTTGATATTGCCATATTATATTCACATATTTTTTATATATGGCAACTCCAATTATACGTATATTTTGTAAATGTAAAAAAAAGTACGTAGTTGCCAGTTCGTATTTTTATTTTGGCAAAAATAATCGGTATTTTCTTTAGTATTGCCACTTTTTTAAAAATGTTAAGTTTATTTTATACAGAAGTTGTGAAAACGAAAAATAGTTGAAGGTAACTTTATTCCTCACTAGTGCTAAAGGTAGCGTTAACTATATCGAACTTTAAAGGTAAGTCGTGAAAACGGGCCTTAGTTAGGCTTGAATTCATTAAATTTAATTTTAATTAAATCATTTTTACTGAAGGAAGGAATTTTACAACATGAAATTTTTTTTTTTTAAATTTTTATTGATAGTTTTCTTGGCTGAGCTGGGGCTTGAACCCGGGTTGAATTTACATGTTTCCAGAATCAACACCTTCTTTCATCAGAATTCTTTGAGTTCTAACCTCTGCACCACTTCGGTGCCTGCCAGCAAACAGTCAAACATCAATCTTTAACCAGTGGTACTGGTGGTTCGAAATTTGCTGCAATTATCATTAATAAATAAAAAAAAATGGTACCGTAAAGGTCCAAAAAGTACATTTTTGTTGGGGAGTTGAAACAAAATTTAAAATCCTATTAAACATCCCTGGTTCGACTATTTTTGAGTTATTTTGACCTTTTCTTTGATTATTATATTGGTGTTATTTGCAGTCGTTATCAATTAGGAGTTCGAAATCGTTCCACAGAATTTTATAATAAGTACGATTTTACAAATAATCTTTTAAATAACAAATCGCTCTCGTAATTTACCAGCTCTGATTTAAGTTTTTTATTTTAATAAAATTTGAGTAATTTTTAAGATAACCGAATATTATATAATAATGACCTACTTGTGCTTACGTATTTTTTTATTCGAAGACAAATTAAAGAATATCAAGTTAATTATTAATTCATTTAATTATAAAGTAAAAGTGAACGCAATTACTGTTAAAAATTAATTAACAATGTCACCAATTTTTTATTAATCAAAACCAAACAAACGATTAACATTGACAACTATTGTAAAATATGAATCAGACTAATTACAGTCATGGTACGATGATCAAGACCATCAACGTATTAAATTACTTTTATTAAGCCGTCATTACGACATGTCTTAATGAACGCTTTATTTGTGTTTTACAAATTTTAATTCAACTTAACGTGACATTTAGAAGGCAATAATGAATACGTAAAATTGCAATAGTTTAAAAAAAATTACAGGAGTTCCCATACATAAAAAATAAATTGTGCACTTCCCGAAAGGAAAAGGGTCTGTAAGCAAGGACAATTTATGAAATTGCATATGCCTGAGGTGACCAAATCTGGAGCGCTGTGAAATATGACCCCAAAAAATTAAATTAAAATCTACCCCAAATTTGGAAATCCTTTTCACAATGGAATATGATCCCATTTTTTTAATGAAAAATTACCCAAAAAAAATTCAAAATTGCCCTAAAATAAAACGACGCTAAACTTGGGGTAATTCTTCATAATGAAAAATCACATAAAAATTGCTAATGAATTTTAAACCCACAAAAAAATTACAATTAAAAAAAACACAAAGAAAATTATATTAAAAATTTAGGCTTAAAATAAACCGTAAAATCTTATCTTGAAAAATTCAGAATTTCAAAATCCTGAATTTTAATATCCCGAATAATAAAACAGTTTTGATTTAAAAAATTAGCACGATAGATCTGTGGTTTTCATGGGCAACCGCGTATGTCTTTAAATCAAATTTTTTAGTAGAGCCGAAAAACCATTCTAGATCAAACTATGGGCTAGGTATTGCACTTATTGAACTTTGTTATTACGTTAAAAAATCGGTATTGATCCATCTTTTTTCAAAAATTTTTAGAAACATGTAAAGAGCGTTTAAAATTAAGCAATTTGGCATCAACATCTCAAAATCGAAAAAATAGACATACGCGGTTGCCCATGAAAACCACAGAGATAGCATGGTTGGGTCTTCGGCCGGGCACAAGGATTTTCTCCTCTATGGTATAATGAACACTGGCTTCGCTAGCTGAAGCATCTTGAAATAGACGGCCTTTAGCCGGGCGCAAGAATTTTCTCCTCTATAGAATTGCAAACGCCGGCTTCGCTAACTAAAGCATCTCTGCTTAGCTGGCAAGGATTTTCTTTACTTTGGGTTAAGAATACGGATTTTTGATACTATCCCTAGAAATTTTAATATAAAATTAGTGTTCTATATAAGTGCATGAAAAATAGTCCCATTTCATGATACTCATTTCACTTAAAATGCAAAAACACCCCAACATAAAAATGAAAAAGAACCCCAAAAAAAACAAAAAAATTGCCCACGAAACTTTCGTGTGGTTCTCATGTAAAATTTTTGGGCCATTCTTCATTTTCTTTTTGGGGCCATATTTCCTGGGGTCATTTTGCGCACCGCCAAATCTGGAACCCCTTGAAACCGCATCGTACTAAGTCGTTTTCTATAGGCTTTACATGAGGCCTATATAAAATTAAGGAGCAATCTTCGAGAAATTTGTCAGTGTGGTTTCTATTTATAGAGTTAGCTTTTTATAGAGCCTATGGTAAATTATGGAAATATGTATTGGATTCTGTAGGATCTGTTGTGGATTGGTTACACTGCACATGCGTCAAATTTTTAAAAATCAAAAAAGTCGTCTTTAAGTTGTTCAAATCGATGTCTGTAATCCAAAGTTAATTTAGATAATTTGGTAGCCTTGTTAATGCTACCATGATTTGTTAACCCTTTCGGAAGTTCTATCTACATTAAATCAAGAAACAATAAAATCAGTAATGAGTATTGGTCAAGATTAGGGTTTTTTCCCGGGATTTCCCGTCCCGGGAATTCCCGGGAAATTCCATTATTTTATTTCCCGTTTTCCCGGGATTTTTCTTGCGGGATCCCGGGAAATAAAAAATTCCTCATAATTTCAGAAAATAGCTATTTATACTTTGAAATTTAGTTTTCTATTCTCTAAAAATTAGCATCTGTGGATGGGTTGTGGATTAGATCACTTACAAGAAGTGAGTACATGTATTTAAATCAATGTCTCTTGATGCAATAAATCTACTAAAAGAAGAATTGGCAGTGCAACAGTTGATAATTATTACATGTAGTGAAGTGAAGAGTTAATAAAGTACATTAATTCAAAATAAGATGCAGGCAGTAAAGTTTCGTTGTCCATGATCAAGTCTTGAAAATAGGAGATACCTAAGCATATCGCTCCTTTATTGCAACATAGTCATATCTACAAAAACAAACGATCTTGGCAAAAAGCGATTAAAGTTTTCTAAATGTACCGATTTAAAGATATATTTTGCTATAACTTCGTTTCAGTTTGAGATATAATAAGAGAAGGTATGAAGGAAAACTTTGCTAAAGTTACTTCAAATTTAGATATATGACTATGATGCAATGAAGGAGCGATATGTTTATTAGGTGATAAACACAAATTTTCAATTTCAATTTCAATTTGTGTTGGTTTATGTACCCGTGAACTGCGGGGAAACCGAAATTAAATAACATTTTGGAAACTCGTGTAAGATACTACAACATACGACTTGAAAAACATATTGTCCTAAAGATTACAAATGGACCTATTGAAATGAAAAGGTTTGGAAGAAGCAGTCCGGTTGATGCTATTTTTGCATCAACCTTGACATACATTTGACTGATATAGACGTTGTATATAAAAAAGAAAAAATTGCTTCTGATTGTGAATCCGAAGCATGCTACAACGGTGTACTTTTGACTATTTGTCCAACCTCGGTAAAAAATGACATTTTTCGGAAACATGATAATTAGTAAATAAAATCAGGAATATACTTTTTGACGACTTACAAAGCGCTTTGGGTGTGTCAGAAAGTTATTTCCTAAGCCGTTAAAAAATGTTATATATTTCTTTAAAGTATTTTATCTATTTTATAAATTAACTTTTTGATTTCATATCTTGAGTACCTCAATTTTTATTTTGTTTTTATAATTGTTTTACGAATTAGTCAGAGCATAATAATACTGAATAAAAGCATAATAATAGGGAATAAAGGCGTGAGGTAATAATAATTCAAGTTCCTATTTCAATCTTCAATTAATTTTTTAGTATTGAACCATTTCTTTTACATTCTTTGTAAACAAGTTCCCTTACGTTTTTTTATAAAAGTTTTTTTTTCATTTACTTTGTATTATTTATATGGAGCGGGATCCCGGGATCCCGGGAAATTTAAAAAAATTTCCCGCATTCCCGGGAATCGAAAAAGTCCGGGAAAAAAAAAACTCTAGTCAAGATAGTAAAAAATAGCAATATTAATTTTTAAGGAACTCGCACAGAAAAAAATAATTTTCATATTTGAATACGAAAATCGCATATTTGATTACAAAAATTTTTGAATTTTCTGCGATGACGATTTTTGCGGTATTGATAAAAATGTTTGCATGTATAATTGTTAAATTTTTAGTCAACAACCAAGTTTATTGAGTCAATAAAAAAGTTGTTGCCCAAAATAATTTTTTTCAACAAAATGTTTACTTGATTTGTTAAAATAAATTGTTGAAAATGTTGAATAAATCAAACAAAATGTTAATCGAATCTTTATTTTTTTATTTATTAATGATGATGTCATAAATTTTCAATTTTTATATTTTTATAAAAACACTAAAATTTATTATGCGGGGATAAGTAAGTTCCTATGCGCATTTCACTGGATGCTTAGGCCAGATCATCAGGAAACCTTTTCCAAAGACTTTGGCAAAACTAAATATATTATTCAAATAAAACTGTTAAACAAATGAGAATTATGAGCTATTTAAAAATGGACAAGAGTTGTTAAAATACTGTCTTTACTTATGAAGAGATATGAAGAAATATTTAATTTTTTCATTATTAAATATGTTTTATTGAGTGCTATTTTGCAAAGTGTAAATTTGATAAATTTTTTCTTTGAATCAAACAAAAAGTTTGTTGAACTAAAATTTTATTTTTAACAAACTGTGTTGTAAAAAATTTTCTTGAGATATTTTTTTACATTTAAGTCCACAACTGTTATTGTGTTGTATTTAAAACTTATAATGCTTAATTCTCCTAAAATCAATGGAAGAAACTAATAAAGAGTTCATAGACACCCCATTCACAATTCGTAACAAGCGCAAAAACTGCTCTCAGGTGATGCAACCCTGCATATTGTCACGTGCAAAAAATTTAACATTAGGAGGGAAACTTCCGATACGGCTTAAGCGGCGCCAACACCTTGTTGTAAGCCTTGTAAGAAACTATCAACGGGGAGTCGGTGTCAGCTTGAAGTAAAACAGAACGTCAGCTGTTTCCGTCTTCTATATGCATGCTTGCGCCAGTTGGAGACATAAAGTTTTGTTGGGTTTGGTAAACCAGGGCCCAATTCTTGTTTTATGAAACTGTGAAATGAAAAGTTTTTTCGCATTTGCAAAGTACTTTTGATTCCTGTTTAGTGAAAAAATGAAAAGGGCTTAAAAATATGAAAAAAAAATGGAACTAAGCAAAATATTTTTCACAGTTACACAACTCGGCGATTCCCTATTTGTGATAAAGTGAAAACTAGTGCCACGACATTTTCATATGAAAAAGTTGTTTACATAGAAAATTTTTATGTGAAAATATGGAAAAGTTGTTGAGGAAAGTGAGCCAGTGGAAATCAAAGGATAATCAAATCTTTAGGAGCGAATATGGGCATTTCCAGCGAAAAGTCTACTTTTCGTAACGTAACGCCAGCAAGCAAATAGCCTTGTATTTTGGGCCCAAGTTGTTCAAATGTTATCATTTTTGTTACAAAACGTAGAGCTAGTTGCTTCTTGCGTAAAAGTATAAAAAAGTAAATTTTACATATAACATTTTTTGAGAGAAAATGTTATTTGCTTGCTGGCGTTACGTTACGAAAAGTAGACTTTTCGCTGGAAATGCCCATATGGAGAATACAAAAAAAAACGTTACCAATCACGTATTTATAGAATTGTTACTATAGATAGTGCCTAATTTAGAGATTTTAAGTAAAAAGAACCATCGGTTCTGTTAAATTGTCTTAGTAAAGGCAGAGTAAGTATTAATCCCATATAAAATTAATTCTTATTTTCGTTGTTTTAGAAGCTATTAAATCTATTTTACTTGCTGTGTATCAATTATACATTAATAATTTTTTCTTGGTGGGATACAATGGAAAAAGTGCATTAATTTAAGGTTGATATTAGTTAATAAGCTTCTCTTAAGGTGTTTGTATAGACTGTATATTTTTGGTTTTCATAGGCAACCACGCATGTCCATTTTTTCGATTTTAGGATATTGATGTCATGTTGCCTTATTTTAAACGCTCTTTACATGGTTCTAAAAATTTTTGAAAAAATATGAACCACTTTTGATTTTTTTTAACGTAATAACCAAGTTCAAAAAGTTAAATTCCTAGCGCCCAGTTTGATCGGGAAGTAGCGATGCAATATCTGGAGGTAAAGCTTCATGTGCTGGCGTTACATATACCAACAAGAAAGACGAAGCGGTGTATGTCAGAAAAATTCTTAAAATTAAAGAACAAGACTTGCTGAAATGAAAATAACAAACCTCCTAAGACGCAAACAAATAGATTTTTAAAGAAGCAACAAAATCTACATAAGAACAAACAATACCTATTTGAAATTTTGCTTGAAAAGATTTTGTATTTTTGTTTTAATTTTATTTTGAACTAGCAGTTAACCCGCTTCTTCGTTAGCGTCTCCTTTTTCTTCGTGGATATGTCTGTATGCCAAAGTTTATTTTTTTAGGTTTAAACTTGTTTAAATTCTAGCGTTTAACCCGCTGCTTTGTAAATCTTTCATTAACATATTTATATGCCAAAGCTTATGTTCCTGGGTTTTAACGAAAAAGCTCCAAAATTTTTCATCACATATGTTGATATTCACCTATAGTTTTGTGTTTCTGAGTTAAATATAGGTATTATAGAAAACTCAAAAAGTACCACTCGTAGAACACAAAAGCAAATGAAAGAAAGTTAATTTCCCGAGTTATCCTTTTTGCATCTTGAATTTTATGTTTCTAGGTCCAACGCTTACAGAAATTCAAAAAGTACCAGTTAAAGAACAAAAAAGCAGCAAAAAGTTCCCTCATAGATTGGGGCCTATAATTTAGTATGAATATGTCAATGAATGGAGAAAAATGTTTTGTAAAAAAAGTACCAAAAATAGTTACGATTTTCACCCCTTAAACGTTTGAGTTTTGAAATAGTACCAAATCTATATTCGTATTTTTTTGATAAGTTTCGGATGTGGTATAAACTTTATTTCTAGGTTTATTGGTTCAAAAGATAGATGGGGTGACAAAAAAGTACCAAAATTCAGGTTTTACCCGTTTTCTCCCTAAAAGAGCCGAATTTAAAAAAAGGACCAGACACCTGTCCGCCTATTTTTCTAAAGAACAACGATAAGTATTACAGTTTTTTTTATCTCTTTTAGTTTTGGAGATATAAGGTTATCGAATTTACCAGTTTTTACCCTTTTTTACCCCCTAAACCTTCGAATTTCCAAAAAAACCGTCTTAGTGGATCGATTTGGGGAGAGACCCACCTCCATCCCATATTTCAAATTTTTATCTTCAGGCGTTTAGGCTGTGCAATGATGAATCATACAGAAACGATACAATTTTGTATATATATAGATTTGATTTTAAATTTTGATAACTTAGTCACAAAAGCTTCATAGATACGAATCAAATGAAACATTTTTTTCATATCATAAACGAGAATTCCAAAATAATTATTTATGAAAAGCTAGAGTGATAAGTTTTAATGAAAATGAAAATTTATTTATCTAAAATCTTTGGATGAAGTTTCCTGACGATCTGGCCTAATCCACCAGTGAAATGCGCATAGGAATAGCTTATCCCATCAACAAAAAATTTCAGTTTGTCAATAGTATGAAATGGGAATTTAGCACATTTAAACGAAACCTTGTTAAAAACAAATTACTTTATTTCATTGTTGCCAGTTCAGTATTTTGCACTGCCACTTGCATATTTTTTATCAAAGGTTTTCTTGGCAGTCACTTCACATTATCATAAAACAGGAATTGGCCCCCTGGTCGTTCCAACGGAGATTGGGTAGCCTGTTTCTACGTTGCCCATCGATGGGTGCTTTCTTATAAACCTTACGTGCCGGAGCATCATTTTCCATTCGTGAAATATGTCCAAGCCAACAGAGTCGATGTATTTTAATGCGCTTGACTAAATAAATTATTTTTTATTAGTAGGACGGGCAGGATGAGCGACTCGTCAAGTGCCATTTTTGTTCGTCAAGAGAGAACTTTATTTCTTAACTGCTTACCAAGCCCAAAGTAACATATGTTTCCCAGTTATTTTCAGCTTAATTTCTAAACCGACAACGTTTTATTACTAACACTGGCTCCTAAGTATACGAACTCTTTTATAACTTCAAAACTAAAATTTCGATCAGACTAAGTTGTTCGAGATGCTAAGATATTCCACCACTGGAAATCAAATGCTTCGTCTTCATCGTTCACCTTTAGGCCCATGATCTTTGACTGCTTTTCGAGTCTTAAAAAGCTCCACTTACTGCTCGTGTGTTGCGATCAATGATGTCGATATCGTCAGCATAAGCACAACCAGCATGACACTTTTTTTGTAAATAAAGTGGTTTTGATTTGTCTCTTGCAAAATCTTCTCTTTTGGTAGTATGTAGTTGTAAGACAAAGGATCTTTGCTGGAATTCCAAGCTCAGGCATGAAAACGTAAAACTTTTCCCTTATCGGGCTTTCGAACGCAGCTTTATAGTCCACGAATAGATGATATATCTTTTATTCTAGGGTGTAATTGGCAAGAACTTTTTTTTTAAGCCACCTAAGTGTGATCAATTGGATATGCTTTATTTTCTTTCTTCTATTAATTTTTATAAATGTCTATAATTTAGACACAATTAAAACTTTCTGATGAAATTTTTTCATGGTAAACAACATGAGTTTTTACAGAAATCAAATATAATTTTTTTTTTTTTTTTTGTTTTTGTAAATTTCAAACAACATTTAATTCAGTTAATTCGATTAGTCACCATTTAATCAATGATTAAGAGTATCTTTAAATTGTTATTGTTAAATAGTAAAAAAAGTTTGAACTCATTTACAAATTGTCACTTGATTTACTGCTGCATGTTAAACACCAGTCAATACGGCAATAAAATGATTTAACGGACCCGACTTTGAGAACCCAAAAACACAGGCAAAAGTCTAGTAGTATAAATACAACAATAATTTAACGAAGGTTAAACTCGTCGTTTTATTGCAGATACTTAAAAAGAGTTAAAAATGTTATAAAGTCAAAATATCTATTTGACGAATGCCACTTTGATGGACGTCTGTCTCAGTCAGTTAAAAAGAAAAGAAATGACAAAAAAAAACCAGAGTCAACTGCAGTTAAATTCGAGCAAAATAAATGATTGACGAACAGACAAATGGTGGCATAAAGGGGTGGCCGTGAGTGAGTGGGTGGTTGAGGATATTTTATACTCGTGGTAAAAAAAAATATGTAATTTGTTTTGTAGCCTCAGTTAGCTCTACAATGTTACTTGTTACTGGTACTAACTAACAGACGTATGTGCTAAATGTTTGTCTGTCTGTACTCAAAATCAAACTCAATTGTTTGAATACAAGTTTTTTAATCACTGTCTTCAATTTCGGTGTATATTTTGTATTCTTTTATTTGTATTTTTTATTTAAATTGTGGGCAATTTTCCAATTTGTAAGTTAAACACACAAATTGGAAACAGTTGTTTTAAACAATGAAAAGATTATTTTTATTTAAAGATATTACAAAAATTCGTTTAAGTAGTTAAAGAAATAATTCTTTTACATTTTATTTAAACATAAGTAAATGTTTATTTTAAGTTGGGCGTGTTTATGACCATTTGTTAAAAAACGATTTGTTTCATTCAAATAGTGTTTGCTTATCACTCTAATGAAGAAAGGTTAGTTTTGGTACTTTTTCGTGTATTTTTGGCACAATTGTCACTTTATTAGTTTTACTTGTTAATGGATTTTATAGGTTTTGTTTTTTAACATTTATGAGAGGCATAAAATATTTGATTTATTCAATGTCCTCATAAATTAAAAATGCCACGAGTTTTTAAATGACTGACGGAATAACGGTTTTAGTTTGATTTAAAAGAGCCAATAAGTTCAAAATCGCAATCAGGGGTATAAAATCTAGTGTCTTACTTTAATTTAATTTTATTTATTTCTATGCAAAAGCACTGCCAGCTGTTTGGTGAGGGTGACGCCCTTACAGTTTGCTTGAATTGAATTTAAAAATAGAAAAACTAAAGTAAATTAAATAAATGTCCATTCACGTTGACCTAGTGACTAAATGAAACAGTTTTTAATGACACAAAAAAATCAATTGGTAAAACACTTTAATTTTTTGTTTAGCAGTTTAAATAAGACACGTGGGCTAGAGCAATTGGCAAACTGTATATAAAATAAACAAATTAGCTTTTTTATATTTTTTTAAAAATTTTAGACCAGAGCAATGAAAATTATAATTGGGGGATTCACAAGGTGTCATAAAATCATATGTCTTAAAATAATAACATGAAAAAATACGACTGTTGTGAACAACCCCTCATAATTAAGTGTGCTATTTTGAATTTAAGTCAGCTGATTTAAAACAAAAAAATAAATATTTACCTAAAATCAAAATTTTTTTAATTCTAATCCATGAATTAATAAATTAAATTAGATCTTTCCTGACTATTTTCCATTTGTCACAAATATTTTATTTTGTTTGTTTACCAAACATCAGAGTCCTAGGCCGATCCAATTGTTGCAAAAAATGCTAGCCGCAGGTTAAATTCGGATGTTAGCCGGAAAAAACTATACGATCAATGGCGACGGCTACAAAATCATAGTCGCTCGGCTCAGTTGCTCGGCGCAGGTCTCTTCTGATTATTTACGACAGCACAATAAACATAGCAAGCAAAGTTTTATTAGTTTAAGACACTTTTTGTTTACAAAGCAACAACAATATTTTTAAACCATTGTAAAAGGTTAGAACATTATGACAATACAACATGATAGCACACCTTGTGAATACCCCAAATATTTCTTTTCACAGTCAGAGAAAAAACATTCGTCTATATCGTCACCTACAACAAAACTATTTTTAACGAAAATTTTGAAACATATTATGGTTCAGCTTTGCAGGTCTAGAATAAGAAAATTTTGTACACGAAAATTTAAACAGAAATAAAAATAATTAATAAAAAAAAATACATCTAACATAAGACACATGCCCACTTCAGAGTAACACTCAACTCAAGCCGTCGGGATGACTACTGCACTTTAAATTTTTTTATACCCTCCACCACAATTAGTTGTGAAGAGGGTATACTAAGTTTGTCATTCCGTGTGAAACTTTTTTATTATTCGTCTCAGACCCCATTAAGTATAAATATTCTGGCTCCTTGAGTAATTCTAAGTCGATGAAACCATGTCCGTTTGACTATCCGTCTGTTGAAAACACGCTCACTTTCGAAAAACTTTAAAGAAATGAACAAACTTGGTGTCAAATTACTTGTAGTTATCATAAGCAGTTTCGGATTGAAATCCAGCAGAGGATCAGAGATATGAATCAAAATGTGGAACCACTACCCAAAAAATTGGTAATTATGTTACAAAAACTAGCACAAACGGTGGAATAACGCGCGGAATGATAAAAGATCTTGCAAAAATTCATTTTATTCGACAAAAAATCACATTGTTAAATTTCGTGAAGATCGGTCCATTATTTACCCTAGACCCCATACAAACCCTATTCCCGGAAAACAGTTTAGTACGCCTAAAACCGTAATTGAGGCTATCAGTGCAGAAGGGGTGCAACCCACAATTTACGGTTCTGGTGTAAGATATGTTTTTGCACTGTTCTTTACAGTGCAATAGTCGAGTAAGCCAACTGTTTGTATCCAAAACAGATGCTCTAGAAACATAGTTTTTGCACGGGCCGTTACAACCAAGTACTATAGTGCAAGAGTAGTGTTAACTTCTCATTATCTCATAATAAGTAGTCTGGGGTTACACCACTTCTGCGCTGATAGCCTCAATTAATAATTTTATCATAATACACAGTCACAGTTTTATAGGACTAGAAGTCACACTGTCAAATTTCGTAAAGATCGGTCCATAATTTACTATAAGACCCATATAAGCCATACTCCCAAATAAAACAGTTTATTACGCCTTAAACCGTTATAAATAATGCTATCATAATAAAATTTGGTACGTCTTCGTTTTATAGGACTAAAAATCACACTGAACAATTTCGTGAAGATCGGTCTATTATTTACCCAGGCCCCATATAAGCCCTACTCTCGGAAAACCGTTTAGTACGCCTTAAACCGTAATAAATAACGCTATCAGAAAAAAATTTAATACTTCACAGTTTTATATGACAAGAAATCAAACTTATAAATTTCGTGATGATCGGTCCATACTTTACTATAGACCCAATATAAATCCCATTCTGGTAAATTATTTAAATACGCCTAAAACCGTAGCAGATATAGATATTGCGGTACAATTTCTTCCAATACAATAGGTACAATAGCTTCATGTAGCCAGAAAAAATGGAATGCAATTTTTTGATATACGGTCCATAATTTACCTTAGATCCCATATTAAACAGCCCTCTGCAATTCACTGAAAACGCTAAAACTAATTTTACCGCTGAAATTTATTTATATTTATTTTCTTTTTTTTTAAGCCTGAAATCACTCTACAGAATTTTGAGATAATTGGTCCATAATCATAATTGGTCCTCCTGAAAATCATTAAAGTTCGGCATAAAATGTTACGAAGCATGATATTTTACCCAAGCTAGTTAAAATTGCAAAAAAAAATTGAAAAAACTTTCTGATTGTCGGTCAATAATTTAATAAAGGTCTAAGCCGCAACCAATTTTAATGCTGACGTCTGTTTTTATAAAGATAAATTAATAATAAATAGACATTCAGTGGAGGGTATCATAGATTCGGCACAGCCGAATATAGCACTCGAAGTTGTTATTTTGTTCGGCAAGTTTTTCTTGAATTGGTTTAATTTTAATTTTTCTTCAGAAGAAAATGAACTTTTTAATTTGTACATAAAAGTTGAAGTTATTGTTTTTTTTTTTTGCTGAATAATTAAATAAAATAAATAATATAATGAAAATGAATAAAATCACTTTCCTTTTTTCGTCCATTTTCTTTGGCAACACACTTTTTGAAAACAATTCAAAATAAGAGATTTGCTAGTTGTGCTGCCATTTTGTATAAATGTTGACATCTGTAAACAATATGGTAGCTTTGTTTTTCCGGACAAATTTTTCGATATGGGTGAATCATTCTGCAGAGCACTCCCAGTCAAAAAATTGTTCTTCAGACAAAAAAAACCTCAGAAAAAAAATAAGAGATGTTTGTCATATTTATGATAAATAGTCGACAACGACACAACACTTTTAGAAAATACCAAATTAACGTCGAAATGATGTAGACGTCGCCTTTATGTGATAGCAGCTTCAAATTTACGTCGACATGGACTATATAATTGTACGCGAAACAAGAAAAAAGCAAAGAAGAAAAATTAAAATACTCAACAGCTTTAGCCCTACATTGCATTGATAATAAGCACACACCAAATCTAATCGATGTTAAAGTACTAGACGTAGAGCGGAGGGTAAACAGAAGATGTACACTGGAAAGCCTACGAATACAGGAGAGACTTAATACAGCTGTAAACAAAAAAGATGACAAAGACCGAACGAATGCAAATAATTCCCAGTTTCTATTTGTTAAAAATAGTTGAGTTAAATACATTCAATTTATAAAGTATCACTATCCAGTGTGACACAAAGAATGCTGGCGAAGGCCGTAGCGGGCCAGAAAATGCATTACATTCTGCTGGTGTCTAATAATTGTAAATTTTTCTGTACATACAATATACTTCATTGCTATCCAAAGGATAGCTAAAGTAAAATGTAACAAGAAAATACAATATAATAGTCTGGTAGTGTATAAAAGTCATTCCTAAAAATTTAAGGAATAGAACTATTACAAAAAATCTTTAAAAAAAACACAAAACTGAAATTTAGCTCATAGAATAAATTCGAAAAAATAAAAATTGTTGAAGATATTATTTGATACAAATTTTAATATTTTTAATCAGGCTAAAATTTATCAAATTTAATTTTCATTATTTTTATGAAGAAAGAAATTGATAATTTTTTCATACTTGACTGAACTGAGAATCGAAGCCAGGTTTTCAGGGGTAGGTTGCCCAGACATGTTTCGATTGTAACCACACAATCTATTCAGAGGGGTTTCCCGTTTTAACACTCACCGTCATTGACGGCGGCTTGCAGTCAATAGTTAAATATCAATCTTTAAACCAAATGGTATTTTAAACCTGGAAGATCGAAATTAGTTTTTTAATGAATATTAAATTTGATGAACTTTAGAACTTTAACTAGTATTGTGGTTATTATTTGGATTTTATTAAGAAATTCTGAAAAAGTTTCCTTTTGTTGAGTATGCTACTACTTCTTACTGCTATTTAATTAATTTTTAGCAATATATGTTTGAGGTACAGTGAAATAACTCCCAAATGAAATAAGTCCCAATGGAAAAATGAAATAAATCCCAAAAAATTTTCCATACAAATTGGGACTTATTTCATTATGAAATAACTCCCAATGCATTGGGACTTATTTCAACATTTTTGTTGGGAGTTATTTCATTATGAAATAACTCCCAAATGAAATAAGTCCCAACAGGTTTTTTGTTGGGAGTTATTTCATTTGGGAGTTATCATTGGCACTTATTTCATCGCAGTTGGGACTTATTTCATTTTAATTGCAAACACTATTTTATCGTTTTTATGAATGTTTAATTATTTTTTTAATTATTTTTGTCATCAAAGAAATGAATGAATCTAGAATGAAATGAATGTTTAATTTTTTTTTTAATAATTTTTGTTATCAAATTATGTAAAATATACATAAATTTATACCTATAATTATTATTACTATTATGTATATGCTTACATATAATTGTGAAATAAAAAGCGTTCTGTAAAAGGAAACCAAAAAAATGGGAGTTAATTCATTTTTGTTGGGACTTATTTCATTGGAACTTAATTCATTTTTATTGGGATTTATTTTTACATTTTGAAATAAGTCCCAAAAATTGGGACTTATTACATTTTTGCCTTTGGAAGTTATTTCATTTTTTTCAGTTGGGCGTTATTTCATTTTTCATGGGACTTATTTCATTGGGAGTTATTTCATTGGGACTTATTTCATTTGGGAGTTATTTCACTGTACCTATGTTTGAGAATGAGGTAATTTAATAGCATTATTAATTTCATATCAAGCTTCATTGTTTGCTGGGAAAAGTTCACCACTTTAGTTATATAAACCTAATTATAAAAAAGTGAAAGAGCCGACTGCATGATATTGAACACAAAATTGGTAGAGGGCTCATTAGTCGCGAACTCGTAAAAACAAAATTGTGCTATGAGGTTAAGATTCATATCTGTGGCCTTTTGACAAAACATCTTACGTCAAATTTAAAAAGTCGAAAAAATGCTGTTAATTATACGAATTTCCTTCAAAAAACATTTTTGTTTACGATTTTAAGATTTTGTATTATAAACGAAATTTTTCATTAATTTCGGTTGTTTTATTATTTGATAAAAATGTTTTTTTCACCGAGTTTTTTTTTTAAATTTTTTTGCTCTCTTATCTCGACTAAATATTTTTTTCAAAATGCCACAGATATACATACTTATAAGAATTGCTTGTGCTGAATATTTTTTAGCTATCTACATCTGTATAGGTTTTTTTGGAAGGCGTTAATATGAAACCTTTGGTCAAATTTTGATCCACATGGCATGACATACAAGGTACCGTTGCCAAATTTCATATTAATACTAATCTTTATAAGGTGATGGTATTTTTATGGAAGGTGGTGATGGTATTTTTATGGAAGCTGTGATTAAATATAGACCGATTTAAATTAAATTTGGTTAAATGACTAAGGTTGGAATAAAATGTGTTTGGGTCAAATTCAATCCAAATACCAGTATAACGAGATGGTTGTTAATAGGCACAAAGACTCTATTCTGGAAAGAAGTTTGTATGGGGGCTATGTGAAGTTATGGGCCAATTCTTATTATTCGTCCTTATTATATACATTTTCCTATTATTCTGAAATAGGCTTATTCCTTCAACATTTTCCAGGAATATTTTTTATGCACTTTCAGAATTTTTCTTTTGTATATTTCTGTTACGAGGCTTACTTTAGCAGATGAGAATTTAGTCAACCGCTGTTACTTAAGGCTGTAAGCTTAAAGTATTGCCAGCTGCTTTACACAGAGAGCGTCGCCTAAAAAAAGGAGTTCCTCAATACGCATACGAACAACCCTCCGCCATACTAAAGAACACAAATGTGACTTGTTTTAATGGTATTTTTATTTTGAAATATGATAAGGAACCAGCGTCAAGGACAGTACGAAATAAGACTTTAGACACGTTTTTAATTTCAATTTTAAAATTTCTTTTAATAAATTATTATAAATTAACTGCCGTATTCATAAAAAATAAAATAAGTTTGAAGTGTGTTTTAAGGCAAAATTTTCATACAAATTTTTCTTAAAATATATTTTAAATCCATTTAAATTTTTTATGAATACGGCAGTAAGTTTTTAATTGTTTATTGTTTACAAAATATTTGTAAAAAAATTGAGGTAAACTCTTACAGGAGTGTTGAATTCCCACAGTTTATATATGTGTGAAGAGGTTAATTATAATTATAAATATAATTTTTTTTTTTTTTTCAATAAAATTAGAGTTTCATGTCTATGTATGTGTTTATCTATGGGTATAAGCTTAAAATATTTTACTGCTTAAAACAACAATCAAATAGCAATAATTTTCAAAACTTTTATAAACATCTTTGCATTATTCTTTAGGGAAAGTTCCCAGCAATGAAAGAAAAACATTACAATTTCTACAAACGGTTTTAAAGATATTAAATTTCAAGATTTTGTTTGTCGTGCTTAATTCCCAATTTTTATTCTTGATAAAAACACTGAAATTTATTGTTGAAGGGATAAGCTATTCCTATGCGCATTTCACTGGTTGCTTAGGCCAGATCGTCAGGAAACTTCATCCAAAGATTTTAGAAAAACTAAAGATATTTTACAAATAAAACTGTTAAGCGAATAAGCAGCGGTTTTACTTGTAACAATATCAAAGCTTAAACAAAAACAATAAACAGTGAGTTTATCTTTTCTTACATTATGGGATAGCAAATTTCTTTAAAACTTTCTTAAGAGATTTTCTAAAAAAACAAACTATTTTTAGAAATCGCATTTTATTAGACAACGCAGCGAAACCTTCCATAACCGGAAACTCACCGTCGCGGTGTTTTCGTCCGGTTTTGAGAAATGTCTGCTTATGAGAGAATTACACATTTTTTATTTTAAGTATTTAACATTAAAATTATACATTTATTAAAGCAATGGTAGACGAGTCTGTTCCCTGCAAATAGTATTGGACCACCTGATCCATTTTGATAAAATGGACTACTCCATGGACTGGTCCAATGTAATGCAAGCATGGACCATGTCATTGTTAAAAAGTGTTTGTAGTGAGACGACATGTCTTCTTTTTTTAACGACGTGCTTTCGTTTTTAAACGACTTTAAAACTAATCCTCTTGAGTATACCAGGGAGTAGTTTTAAAACTTCTCCTTTGTAGTCTAAAGCTGGGTTATATGGTCCTGCCCTAGGACATCGTAATGTTAAATATACCATGTTTTTTCCATACGTTTGGGTTACTCTTGGACTAGTCCTTGTCCCTTGTGGGCTACTCTTTACACCCGTGTTTGTACTGGTCTTATTATTTGCAGGGTTGTGGTTGAAAAGAGTTATAATCGATTTAATTTGAGGTACTGAATATTTTGGATGTGTTAAAATGAACAAAGTCATCTCTGAAAAAAAAATTTCAAACTCGTTTTCGTGTTTAGAGTTTTCAGATCGACTTAACTGCACCTCTGCGCTTGAATTTAATATTTCAACAGCCGTCTTCAGTGTTTACGCTTGCTTGCATACGTTGCAAGTGGAATATCATCCTCGGCTCCAACAACGGGAAGATTTAAACAAGCTGATGAGAATCGAGATTGCATAAAGCCATTTTGTGATTTTAAAGCAGATAACACGGGCTAAGTAAACAACTTTTCCAAAAAAGAGCAATTGTTTTGCCATCCTTTGTGTTAACAGGGGAACCACTAATTTTAGTGACATTAACACAAATACGAATCAGAGTTTCAAAAACAAGAACAACTAATAAAATACAACTCTTGTTGTACCCATCTAGCAACACTTCTGTCCGTTTATGAATGATATTTTGAAAGAGAATTTTATAATTTAGCGTCCGCGTCCGTTTATGGGAGTGTCCGATTATGGGAGTACATTTTGTATGGAAAAAATAATGAACAGATTGGAGGTTTCACTGTAAAATCCAGCTAACTTATCATTTATCATCTAATTTTACTAATTATCTAATGATCGTTGTATCTATCCAACACATTATTTTGTGTTTTACAACATGCGAAAGTCTTCATAAAAAATGTTTGCTGCTTAAGTCTTTAGTTTTTTAACACTAGGAAGTTTGAACAGCGAAAACCACAAACAAAATTCCTATAAAATCCACAATAAATTTTATTTAAAGCAACACTTTACAATTTTAATTAAATTGTTAAATAAAATCCAAAAAACAATGTTCACATACATTGTTTTTTAATGTTTGCCATCAACGAAATACACAAAATTTATAAAACAAAAAAACCAAAACTCCCTTCAGTTGAAAAATATTCATATAAAAAAAGCCTGTGGAAAAATATTTAGTTTAGTAAGAGTAACAAATATTTAAACTCCTTTTTCTTGTTAATATTTTTTGGTAAACTATTTTGAAATTTTTTTTTTTTAGTTTTGGTGTTTACCAACACAAAAACTAACTCAGCTGTTTAAGTTTTAAAACAAATGTGTATCTTTCTTAGTTTTTTTTTTCTTAAAGCAAACAAAAAAACACAAAACCTGGAGAAAAACTAGAGATTAATGACCCAAAAACTTTGAATGATCAAACCGAGCGCACTTGCATATAAAACCAAATAACTTTAAAACTTAGCAAAACTAAAAAAAAATAAAACTAAATTTAAATTCACTTTTTATTTCGTTGCCGTTTCTTCGCTTTTAGCAAACATTTCATTTCATTATTTCAATCGAATGTGGTTTAAAAGGTGCAGAGGCCTTTTTTCCCCTCAACTTTAAGATGTGGTTAATTCATGTTTCATTTTTATTTTTTTTTTTTTTTTTTGCTGGTGGTGGCCACATTTTTATGTTTTTATTTAGTTTTGGCTGAAAGCTCAACTCCCACTATTAATTTATGCACATGTGTTTTTAGGTTTTTCTTTTTTCCTGGGCTTAAAGGAAAAACAAACAAACTTTAGTCGTATTAAAATAAAATAAATATATTTGTTTGTTTTATTTTAAGAATTTATCTAAGCCTGAAAACATTTAAGCAATTAACATCGACATGTCCAATTTACGTAAATAAAATAGTAAAGTTTTTAAAGGCTTAAAGGCTTTAAAATGTAAATAATTTAATTGTCTAAATAGTTTTGTTATCAAATATTTAAGTTTGTTAGACAAGCTCTTTCTTGTTGTCATAAATTATAAAATTTCTTAAGCTTTCTAACTCTACAAGTATATTTATTTATTTCAGTAAAGGAAATTTGCTAAAATTACTTTTTGTAGAACCTAAATCCTTGTAATTAAAAGTCGAAAGGGGCTGAGGCAACCGGGCGGGTCACGAATATCGGATAGTAAGCGGCATTTAGATTTAAAAGTTTGCAGCGAAAAAGTGTTTTACATAAATAAGCAGTCCCGGTCAAGCAGGGGATGTTTGCTTTGTTCGTAAAGCCCTTATGACACTACATTTTTAATGCATTGTTCAAGTTTTGGTGAACAGTACAAATATAATGTAATACAAAAATTTACCAAATGCAAAGAGTTAAGCTGTATTAAGAGAAATGTCAAACTGTCCAAAATTTTACTAAAGTTATCGATAAGAAATTAAGTTATGTCAAAAAAATTTTAAATTGTTTAACTTAAAATTGACATTTCAAGCTTGAAATATTAAAAGTGTTGTTGAATCAGCGATTTATGGGCAAATTCAGCGATTTACCGCTTTTTGTTTTTAGGTTTCTCATAAACAAAAAGTTGGCAACATTTAATAAAGTAAACAAAACAGGGATGGCTAAGTTGTTTCAATTGTACTTTTTCGTTGATACTTTTTAAACTAAGTTTTATAATACCTTTTTGTGGTATTTTTATGTATATAAATTAAATTAATTTCAACTAAAAAAATCTTTTAGTACAATTAGTGTAAAAAAGTACAATTTTTATAGGTTGTTGGTACAATTTTAAAAATTCTCAACGCCATCCCTGAAACAAAACCATACCAAGAGAAAAAAAAACTAAAAAACTTTGTTTACATTTTTTATAGTTTGCTCTTTCTAACATTTACTGTTTCTTTCTATCAATTCTATATCAATTAATGAATAAAAAATGTAGTGTCATAAGGGCTTAATGCCGACAAGGTGAGTGAGTACCATCTTTCAGGCCAAATGCTTTTCAATGTTTGACAAATCCCTAAATTTTTACTGGTAAATTTTTAAAACTTATATGGGTAATTCCATGTTAAATCGACCAAGAGTGGGACACGACCCCTGTCGATTTTAATGAAGTTTGGAGAGAAGGTTCCTTTAATCCTATTAGGTACATATATGAACAAAAAAAACTGATCCATCTAGCAACATCCTACGCGCTGAACCATACAAATAAGGCGGCTTAATAAAATTTTTTAATTTGCCCCTGCAGCGCGTGGGATGCTCCTTAATGGGTCAAATGTATGACCAACCCCACTTTATTATTTATTGCGGAATTTCGGTTTTTTTTAGTAATTTCAATAAGCTAAACCGTTTTTGGGTTACGCGAATAAATGTTGGGCAGCCTCCTCCATTTTCGAAACAACGGTATATCTCGAAAACAAGAGCTAACATAAAAAAAACGGTTAGCACCACTGCATTCAGCGTGCCCGAATCAGGTTAAAACGCTAAAGGCCCGGCTTGTCTGTTTTTTTTTTTTTTGCATCAAGCAGAGTGTACATATTGCTCAAAATTACAATACTTTAATTCTTTTTTAAGATCTTTTTTTAAAGGTTGTGAAAGAAAAAAAAATCATATCTTAAAAAAGAAACACCTCCTTCAATGTTTCAGGATTATAACCTCCCGGCCGGTTTGAGGTGTTATATAAAAAAATCTGCCAAATAAAATAAAAAGATTTTAGACTTAGTCCGTTTTTAAAATTTAATGTTTTGCAGTTATTACATTTCTCATTTTTCTCTTTAAAATGACATAAAAATCATTTTCGTATGTAAAGTAGTTTTCGAGATATTGAAGAAATAAGCTCAACACATTTGGCTAATTTGGCAAAATTATGACATTTTGAATATGACATAACTTTTGAAAAAAAAATTGTTAATAATTTTATTATAATTTCTTCGACCTTTTTTTAAATATTATTCTTCTTAATTAATTTGAGCTTAAGGTCACTTTTATTTCAAATAGTTCGTTTATTTATCGATATTTCGATTTCCTTTGGAAATCTTCTTCAGGATATTATATTTTTAAAAAATTAACAAAAAATTGTGTTTGACAATTAATTAAAATTAATATTAAATTAAAAAATTTTTCAACATTCAACAATAACAATTCATAAATTCAAAATATTAAAAAATTAAAAAGAGGAAACAAAAAACAATTTTAAAAAATAGTTCCCTTTTTCGTCAAAAAATGTATTTATACAAATCTAACATAAGCCATCTAAACTTTATTTTAGAAAACAACCAAAGATCTAAACCTGTTTCCATTTTTGTCAACCTATTTATTTTTATTCAATAAATATCTATAAATTTGAGCTAAACCTTCAGTATCTTTTTTAAAATTAATCCTTTCTTCAAATGGAATATTATTTATTTGTAACATTTCTAACATATATCTTCTTTTCTTAAAACCTTCCACGTTTAAAACGGAAGTGTTCTCAAAATCTGGATAATGATTTAAATCCCTGCAATGAGTCGATAAAGCTGTACCATGTGCTGAATTATAATTTCTATATTTTTGGTCATGTTTATGTCCTGCTATTCTAGTTTTCAGTTTCGTCCCAGTTGTTCCTACATATATTTTTGCACATTGTTCATTATTGTTGCCACCACAAGGTATTTTATAAACTAAATTTGACATATCTAACTTTTGTAATCTATCTTTCATTCTTGTGAATAATCTACCAACATTATTATTTACCTTGTGTGCCATTCTATATTTCCCTTTGTCATAAATATTTGAGTTTTCTAACCTTTCTGAAAATCCAGGTACATAAGTTAATGTGTTCCTAATAGGATAAAAGGAACCTTCCCACCAAATTTCATTAAAATCGAAAGGGGTCGTGTCCCACTCTTGGTCGATTTGACATGGAATTGCCCATATAGTTAATCTACAGTATATTGTTTATTTGATAAAAAAGAATAAACTTTTTAAATTGTATTAAGGTCGATCTGAAGGCTTGCTGGAAGTGACCTTTTCTATCAGTGCGAGGGTTGCCGGTCCGACTCTCGAGATTTTTCTTTCATGATTAATACATACAATTAGTTACGCCTCAGTGCCTATAAGGCTTTGGAGAGGCTAACGGCAACAAGTTTAAATACTGAGCATTTATATGATATATGTATATGTTTACATTACTATCCAACAATATTAATTTAAACTTAAGTTCAATTGAAGCTACATCAAAAGTGTTTCTTTAATATGAGTTTTAAAAAAAGAAATTTCTTGAATATTACGTCATTCAAAGGTAGTTGATTAAATTCATGGTTGGCTAGTTATTCGCCCTGAAATTCCACTATTACGCGAAAATTGTACTCCCTGAGATGAATTTCGTCTAATTGTTTTAAAGACATGAATCAATGTTTGTTTTGTATATAACCCAGGGACTGGTAAATACTGGTGAATAAATCTAAAGTTGAATGTCTCTGGTCTATTTCACTACAACGGTCTGAAGGTCGAAGTTACTACTGCTCGCTTAATTGTTTTTGTGACTCTTAATACCCAGCGGGAAAAATTGCAAGCACTTCCACTTTTCGGGCCTTTAAAAATGTCTACAAACACATTATTAATTATCTTTTACTAATCCTACGCTGCCTTCTTTAAAAAGGTCTTTTAAAATGTCTATTTATAAAATATCCTAAAAATTCGATTCAATTCTACGAAAAGGCCTGTCAGAACCGTCCTTTAAGCATCAAAAATTCAAATTATAAGCATCAAAAATTATGCTGAGATAAAGCTTAATTTTTACTTTTTTAAAGGCCTTCTAGAAGCATTTAAATTACACGCCGTGTAAACTAATCTTAGCGGTAAAAAGAATGAATAAAGAGGCTATTAAAAGGCCTTACTTTGCAGTCACAAGCACTCCTTGCCTCATTCCATACTAATTTAGTTTTTTACACAGGTTGCCAAGCAAGCGCTTCCACATTCCATTTTTTATAGGAGTTCTAAAAAAATTTCAGATCAAGAACTTTTAAGAGGAAGTATAAAGAACGTTGCGGTCGACTTTAATGGTTGGTGGTTACTAAGCCTACTAAAAAGTATTGAAATACGTTAAGAGAATAAGAGACAATTTATCAACATTTTAATAAATAAATCAACTTTGTACCACACCCACTTGTCCAATTCCACCTACATTTTGTCAGATGTTGTGTTTTGATAACCAAGATATTTTATCTAATTAGGAAACTTTGGCTCCTGACGTTCTCCAGATATACACAAAAATAAAATAATAAAAAACAGCCACAATAAGGGATTTTTGGATAAAATTAGAGGCAGTCGTGGTTTTCTGCTTATATATCAGCCAATTGTGGACCGATCAGGCTGAATTTCAATTCCGGACTATATGTGGCATAAATATATAACTACCAAGTCCCCATCATAGCTGGGGACTTCGAAACCCATTTCAAAGGATACACAAACATCGAAATCAATTCCGCTAAGGACCCAGAATATATATTTATATTTTACCTACGGTAAAGGGTATAATAAAACATAAATTTCGTACACAGCGGATATGTAAAACCGGAGAAAATTTGTAACGCAACGTCATGTTTACGTGAGAGTTCCTATTTATACAGAAGCTTGGTAAGGAAAACGGAACAGCTGATTCGCAACTCATTTGTTTACGTTAGAGTAATAAGACAAAAAAAAAAAAACAAGTCAGAAAGTATAGTCGGTCAAGCCCGACCATATGATACCCAGCACCACAGTACTTAAAAACACATCATGATGTGTCCATATACATATGGATTTCTCTATGTTTAAAAACTTCATTAAAATCGGTTTGAAAGTTTGTGAGAGGCAGAAATTGCCCCCTACATCCCCTTGTGGTCCTATTTTTAAAAAACTGTATAGCTTATGTGTCCATATAGATATGGATCTACCTATGTTTTAAATTTCATTAAAATCAGTTTGAGAGGCAAAAATTGCCCCTTTCTCCCCTTGTGGTCCTATATTTTTTAAAACTGTATAGCTTATGTGTCTATATAGATATGGATCTATCTATGTTTTAAATTTCATTAAAATCGGTTTGATAGTTTCTGAGAGAAAGAAATTTCCCCCTATCTTCCCTCGTGGTCCGACGATTTGGCCCATTTTCAATAGGTTTGGTCCTTGTGCCAATAAGAACCTATGACCCAAATTTTATCAAGTTATCTCCAAAGTTGCGTCCTGTACTTTGCGCACAAGGTTACATGGACAGCCAGCCAGCCAGCCAGCTGGACGGACATCGTTAGTTCGACTCAGAAAGTGATAGGACCACTATTTTAAGGCGTTACACACATCAGCACAAATGCATAATACCCTCTCCACTATTGTGGTGTGGGTATAAATATTTTGGAAGGTCTTTTAAAATAAATTTAAGTATACCTTCTAGAAGGCATATTTCTAGGGGCAGGATATCATAAGAAACGCATCTATTAGAAATGAGTTTAGCCTTCTAACATACGGTGCTTCCAATATTTACAGATTAGATTGTATTTTAAATAAAATTTTGATCTAAAAAGTCTGGTTTTTTCGAGAAATTTAACCTTTTTTTTAGATAATTTCCTGCCATCAACTTATTCTCATTGAAATTTATGACGAGCATTATCTATTTCTGAAACAATTTTGAACACAACGATTTCGAGGTTGAAAGCATGGAACATATGCGAAGTAAAAGGTCAAGAATTACTTTAAAATAACAACAAATATTTCAGAGTATGGCTGAGTTCTAAAACAACATAATCAGAGTTCGAAAATAAACATTAAATACGGTTTTTAAGTGTTCGGTTCGGTAGATATGTGGAAAACACAAACGCTAATAGTGCTTGTGTAGTTAATCATAAAAAAAACGTTTCTCTGTTTGTGATCTTCGAACCCAAAAATAGTACTGTACTAATCCAATTCAAAAAAAAAAAAGAAGAGAACGTTTTATTGCGTTCTGTTTTTGTGTTTTTTTTTACCACAAACTTCGTTGGGTTCAGTTTAGCACATTAATGTTTGTTCGTTTCAGTTTTGCTTAGCGCTTTTTTGGCTGGCAAAGAAACCAAAATTTTTTTTCCAAAAAAATAACAAAAAGTTAGCAAAACAATTTAAAAAAAACAAAACGGGTACACAATGCATACACAGCTTTTCGTGCTGTGGTCGTTGCTAAAATTTTTTGTTTTTTCATTTCTTTATCGATTTTAAAAATAAAAACAATTAAATTTTAAATTAAATTAAATTTAATGAACTTAAGCCTAATTAAAATTATTAGAAATTTGGATTAAAAGCCATGAATGGTTCAACAAAATAACCACAATACTAATTAAAAACATTAAAATATAATGTTTGTCTACAGAACCACTACAATTGTTCTGCTTTATAACGAAGAACTGAACCCTATATAATGTTCGGCTTTTTCTTGAAAAAAGTAACGAAAGGTATTAAGGTTTGTGTTCGTTTTAGCGAACACTACAAAAAAATAGATATCATTTCTGGGTGTGGAAACCGTACGCTATATAATTTTCTGTTTTTTTTTCAAACACTCATCCTAATACCTTGCAGTCAACGACAAAAATGTAGCATGGAGTTTAACGGTGCACAGATTGATTGTTGTGTACGAATCCATAGCATTTTTTGGTGCACCTTGAGACAGATAACATTGTAAAACTTAACATTATGGTGTTTTCTTTTCTACAAAAAATGTGACATTTTATTTAAAAAAAATGAAAATTGGTGTCTGTTTCTTAAAAATTTTGCTTCCAAAAACGGTGGCTTGTTTTATTCTAAAAAAACTCAACCTTTTCGGGAGCAAAATTTTTAAGAAACAGACACCAAATTGCACTTTTTAAAATAAAATGTCACATTTTTTTGTAGAAAAGAAAACACCATTAGTGAATTGTAGAATGCATTTAATAGTTTGTTCACATTTGGCTTCTTAAACGCGTTTAAGCAGTTCGAACGTGATTAAGCTCTAATCACTTCAAAATCAAGAGGATTACCCATACATTGAAGTGATTTGTTAATCACTTCAAATTGACATGATTACAACTAAATCACTTGAACATACCTCAAATGTAGAATCGCCAACATGATCGTGTACAACCGGCCAAGATTTCTGCTTAATGTTTTTATTTTTTTCCTTAAATAATTCATAAATTTTCACAATTTCATCATTAAAATGATTAAAATAATCTTCTGATAACTTTATAAAAGTGTTTTTATCCATTTTTAATACTTTAAAGAAATAAAAATTTGCTTGTTGTTTTTTATGTGTTTGTTGTGTGTTTTTTTTCTTAATCATCTGTCATCTTAATCATCTCAAATGTAATGTGAACGGCTTTGATTAGCTAAATCAACATTTTGCTTATACGCGTTTAAAAACCTAGCAAGTTGCTATGCAACTGACGTTTAGGAACTCACTCTATTACGAAACACAGTGGGGAATATGAGAAGAAAAAAAAGGAAATAAGTCTTCAGTTTACAAATTTATTAAAATTTCACATATCCATGTAGCGAGTTATTACTTGAAACCTATAGGTGTGGTTGGGAGGGATCTTTAAGGCCTTAAAGTAGGCCACTAGCGGTAAACGCAAAACTTTAAACTATTTTTGGTCTAATTAAAAATTGCGTTCATAATACATTTGCCTAGAAACACAACATCATGCTCATTAGAAGTTAAAATACAAAAGATTTTCTTAAATACAAATTGTTTTCCAAACCAAACTCAAGTCAAAATAATATTTTATCAAAAAGTAACAAACAATATTAAAAACGTTCCCATTCATTATTCAAATTTACTGGCAAGATGAAAACGAAAGAAAAAAGTATCAAATGAAACTCTGAAACTATCACAAACAGCAGGCAAGAGTGTCTAAAAGGCTTTTTGTCAATTTGTATGATCGGGTTTATTTCAGATTTTTTTGAATATACGAAGCGACAAGTGCTTTCAAATTGTTTAAGAGAAATATAAATACTGGTCAGTCATTCAGAGCAGAGGTTCATAAAGAAAAAAAAATTACTTCAAAATTTTAAAGCTTGTCTGTACCCACTGAGTCAAATCAAAATTGTCTGTGTTTTTTATTTTTTGATTAATTTTTTTTCGTGTCTCTTTGTGAAATTTTATTCCAGACTTTTTTTGATTTAATTTTTCGGATTAGTTCATTTGTCCATGTTCAACCATTTAAAGCAGAGCAAGAAACTATGTACGTGAACGCTGCTAGTGATGGTGGCTAATGGTGGGTTACTTTGTCGAAAATTGTAATGGGTCTCGTTTGTCTATTTATTTGTTCGCTCCTTGTTCTGTCTGACAGTCTGTCTGCTTTTCATGCTTGTTGTTTCATTTTCATCATGTAATTTTTATTTCTCTTTTTGCATATCAATCGAACATGATTTTGAGTCATTTGTTTAAAACTTATTTGTTTCTGTTAGCCTTCTTGTTGGTTGGTCAGTTAAGCAATAAAACGTATTACGATCAGAAATTTTACCAAATTACATATAAATACTATTTAAATAAATTCATCTTATTGTAGTATAAATACATAATAAATGAACTAATGATTAGCGTTAAAAATGTAAATGTAATTTAAGTTGGTAACTGAAAACAAGAGTATTTTTAACTGCATGACTTTAGCAAGTATTTTGTTACATTTTCATTTTTCATGTTTTAGTTTTGGAGTTTTTGGGTCTTTTTGGCAAATTTTAGTTTTGTTGCATTTTTTTAATGGATGATTATCATTCATTTATAATGTTGTGTGATGGAAAACAAGGATTGGCATTAATTTTTTTATAATTTCGAATTTTGAATTCAAAAACAAAAGGAGCAAACAATTAAATATTTAATTGTAAATTAAATGTGTATTTAATTTTTTGTAATTTTTTTTTTAACTTATAGTCAACTTACAATATAAGAATCTTTGGATGAAGTTTCTTCATGACGATCTGGCCTAAGCCACCAGTGAAATGCGCATAGGAATAGCTTGTCCCATCAACAAAAAATTTCAGTTTATCAATAGTATGAAATGGGAATTTAGCACATTTAAACGAAACCTTGTTAATTAATTTTTTGAATCCCAAGAAAAACTTTGATAACTAATATGCATGCGGCAGTGTAAATAAAACTGAACTGGCAAAATAAAATAAAGTAATTTGCTTTTATTTTTGTTTTTTCTTTACCCACTTACAACTACATTTAGAGTTGACAAAAAATCAACCAATTGTAGTCGGGACTGTAAGAAAAGATAAACTCACTGTTTATTGTTGTTGTTTTTGTTTAAGCTTTGATATTGTTACAAGTAAAACTGGGGTTTATAATTCTTATTCGCTTAACAGTTTTATTTGTATAATATCTTTAGTTTTTCTAGAATCTTTGGATGAAGTTTCCTGACGATCTGACCAGTGAAATTCGCATAGGAATAGCTTATCCCATCAACAAAAAAGTTCAGTTTATCAATAGCATGAAATGGGAATTTAGCACATTTAAACGAAACCTTGTTAATATAAAAAATTTAATTGAAAAACAAACAATTCTTGCAAACAACTAAGATAAATAACGATTCTTATTGTTTGTAAAGTTGCTAACTCGAAAAGAATAATAGGATTAACTAAAATATCTTAAACACATTCAAGCTTGCAAAGTTTCGAGTCAATAACAAAATATTTTTAACTGTCATTTGAGTTTTTTTTCCCGGGATTTTCCTTTGTTTTTAATTCCAGCTTTGAACAAATTTTGAAGAAAAACTCTTTTTAAAACATTAGTAAATCTATGTCTTAAGTTGTTTAGTCCAATTAAATTTCACCAATTTGGAGATTTCACAAACAACCACAAATATTAAATTAACAAAAAGAAAAATTTATCACATGAGTGCTGGTATTGAAGAAATGATAACAGATGATAAAAATTTTATTAGCAAACAAACGGACAGAACAAAACACATAAGAGAAGAAGTGAGAACAAAACCGCTGATTAAATTAAACACACTAATTTATTTCAACTGTTTTTGAAAAAACTGAACAATTTTTAAAAAAGCACCAAGATATGATCATAATAAAGGCAGATAAAGGCAACAAAACGGTAGCCATGTACAAAAAAGATTATGAACAGAAAATGGAAAATCTTCTAGAAGACAGAGATACTTACAGAACATTAAGAACTGACCCGACTCAAAAACTTCAAAAACAAAATAACAACATCATATCAAACTTGGAAAAGAATGGATTCATTGATATGTGGCAAAAACGTAATCTTACTTGTCATGCGGCTGTTGCCCCAAGAATATACGGATTACCAAAAATCCATAAACCGGAAACTCCTCTTAGACCAATTGTGTCATCAATACAAGTGCCATGTTACAATTTATCCAAATATGTAGGAAATATCCTTAAACATATTATATCTAGGGAATATAACATCAAAAATTCGTTGGAATTAAAAAATCATCTTTGTAATATAAAACTTGAGCCTCAAGATATATTAGTATCTTTTGACGTCATCAAACTTTTCACAAATATTCCCGTACACACAGCCATTAAAAATATTATGGAAAAATGGCTAACAATAGAAAAATTTACAAACATTCCTAGACCGACATTTTTAGAAATGTTGAAGTTCTGTCTAACGGACAATAATTACTTTGTTTATGGCAAAAAAGTATTTAATCAGATATTTGGTATGCCAATGGGCGACCCGCTCTCTCCTACAATAGCCGATATTGTTCTTGATAATTTGCTAGACGATGCAATAATAGAATTAAAAAATAAAAATATTAATATTAAATACATAGCAAAATATGTAGACGACATTTTCGCTATCATTAATAAGGACGACAAGGACGAAATTCTTAAAACTTTAAATTCTCACCATCAAAAAATTAAATTCACCATAGAAATAGAAAAAAATAATGAAATAGCATACCTCGACGCAAAACTACGGAAAAATAAGGATAACATTATTTTTAATTGGTACTCTAAGGAAACAGCTTCAGGCAGACTTATGAATTTTAATGCCACACAACCCAGAAGTCAGATTATAAATACAGCGAGAAATTTAATAGAGAGGGTACTGAAAATTAGTGACGAAATATTCCACAACAAAAATATAAACATAATACTAGAAATATTGATACAAAATAGTTTCCCTAAAAAATTAATAAATTCTTTAATAGACGACGTATTTAGGTGATTAGATAAAAATAGGAAAATTGACAACACTGATGAAACGGTGAAACATGAAACATCCCTGGCCTTACTGACAACAGAAACATGATAACAACACTGAAACAAAATAACATATGTTTTGCGTATAAGCCGAACAAAACAACAAATGCAATATTCACTAAAATAAAAGCGCCAGTAGAAAAACAACAACAAAATAACGTTGTTTATGAAATAAGATGTAAAGGAAATAACGAAGAACTCTGTGATCAGGTGTATATAGGGACAACAAAGAGAGCTTTATCAACAAGGATAGGAGAACACAAGATGGATATTACGCGGCAAAAAGAAACAACAGCACTAGCCATGCATATGATCAGTTCACACCATGCACCAGATTTTCAAAGTATTAGAATATTAGACAAGGAGGAAAATATGAGAAAGAGATTTACGAAGGAAAGCTTGAGAATTCAGCAAAACATAAAAAAGACAATGAATTTGAAGGAGGACACCAACAACATATGTGCAAGTTATAGAGTAGCCATCAAATAAACTTTGATACAATTTTTAAATATTATCCCCCGTATTTATAAACGATTATTAAATTTAACAAACGTTTATTAAGCCAAATTTTCATACAAATTTTGATTTGTAAACCTTTATTAAATTTAAAAATTTTTTATAAATACAGGCATATGTGTTTTAAAAATAATTCCATGTTTTATGTTTTTTTGTATTATATATGTTTAATGTAAAATTTTTGGTTTTAAAGTTTGTTTTTTAATGTAATAATATATTAAAAAAAATGTAAGTTCTAAATGTTATTTGGTAAAAAATTGTTAATTAATGTCATGTTTTTATTAAATAGACAATCCCCAGAAGAAGTCGACAAAAAATCGACGAAACGTCGGGAAAAAATGTATTAAAATTGTGTTTTTAATTACATAAAAGATTATAGGCCGTATTAGCTTAACAAGGAATTATAAACAGATAAATTTCACCTCATTAAGGCTTATAAAGCTGATTTTTGGTAATGGATCTTATTTAGGGCCTATGTTAAAATATAGAACTATCTTCACAAAATTGAATTTCTTGTGTTATCAAATTGTAGTAAATTTTGTAAATTTGTAAATTTTACAACAATAATATTATGTTTTGTTATAGTGTGTTTTATTTTGGGCGTGTAATAAATTAAGGCTCGATCTTTACACAATCTAAAGGAGTGATTTCGAGTCTTATGAAAGAATGGCGCCACAAAAGCATTACTTGTTAAGCTTTTAGCCTTACTAACATGATTTCCGAGAATGGTGTTTACATGGTGCCATTCAACCTCAAATTTAGTAAGTTTTTGTCAAGTTTCAAGGGAGGTAGTTCCACATTTGGATGCAAAACTCTCTTTCCTACTGAAGCGATTCTGCAGGAATTCAATCCCAAACAGCCTAGAAGATAATCTTACACCTAAATAAGGAAAATCGGCTGAGAATTACTGAAGGACCCAGAATATATTTAACTTTATAGTCTTTACGGGACCTTACGTGAATATTAAAAAAAAGATTCACATGCAATGACAAACTTAGTAAACCTTTATACACCTCTGATGATTGAGGGTATTCATGCTTAATTTGTTAAACGGTGAAATTGTTTCAAAATTCCTACTTCGTAATGTTGAGCTTTCAGTTAATTTTCGCTTTTTCAGAATTTCTCCTAAGACTTCAATACTTTCATTCTAATTATGCAAATGAGCGCTGAATTTGACAATGTCTGTACGCATATTGATTTCTATGATCATATTGGCATCAAAAATATCATCTTAACAGACTGAAAATAACTTTAATCTTAAATTATTTCGTTTTTTTTATGGAATATATTTAATTATTAAAGGCATACCAGCCAGTAAAAAATACTAGTTTCATTGAAGAAATAAGTAAAAAATTACTTTTGATAATAAACTGGCAAGTGCACGGCCTAAAAAAACTACCTGGCAACATGCTTTTGCAAGTTGTTTTTTGCATTTTGTTTTTTCTTAACCTACTTACAACTACAATTAATGTTGGAAGAATTCCAATCAATTGTAGTTTGGAATGTAAGAAGAGATAAACTCACTGTTTATTGTTGATGTTTTTGTTTAAACTTTGATATTGTTACAATTAGAGCTGTTGCTTATGATTCTTATACGCTTAACAGTTTTATTTGGTTTAATATCTTTAGTTTTTCTAAAATCTTTGGATGAAGTTTCATGACGATCTGGCCTAAGCAACCAGTGAAATGCGCATAGGAATAGCTTATCCCATCAACAATAAATTTCAAGTGTTTTTATCAAGAATAAAAACTGGGAATTAAGCACGAATAACAAAATCTTTTAAAGTAAAAAAATAAATTAAAAATTTTCGACGGGAATCCTGGGATCCCGGGAATATGATTTTTATTTCCCGCTTTCTCAGGAACTAAAAAAGTGACGGAAAAAACTCTAACTGTCGTCCAAAAGCATGTGCGTGAAATTAAATTTTAAAATTTATAACCCAAGACACATTCTGCTTTGCTTACGGACTGATGTAAACTACTAATCCAAACTTATGTTAACGCTTTTTTAAGGGATGAGTTCAGGTAACTGGAATAGTAGTAAGCGTGGACGAAAGAATTTAATAGGATTTGTGAACAAAGAATTCGTTCTTTGTTTTTCATTATCAGAAGAGTTGAAGCGACTTATTGATAATTTATCATTCTAAGATTCTCTGGCGGATGAGTCCAGATTTCTGAAATAGGAGTAATAAACAATCGGCTTTTAATCATTTTACGAAGGAATAAAGTGATCAAAAGCTATGGACAAAGTTCGCAATTAAATGTTTGAGATGGGCAATTTTTTTGGAACTTTAAACACGTACGAAATTTAGAGAAAAAAAATATTTGTTACACGCAAAGGAAAACATGTTTTAATATGGTCACCTCCCACAAGACTTTGTTTAAAGAAAATTTTAACATATTATGTTATATTTTACCATATTATTGTCACCGACAACCATATTACTCTTAAATTAGTCTTCCATCACGAAGCCATAATCATATTATGGGATGTAAGAAAAGATAAACTCACTGTTTATTGTTGGTGTTTTGTTTAAGCTTTGATATTGTTACTTACAAGTAAGACTTTGAGTGTTTAAAATTCTTATTCGCTTAAGGGTTTTATTCGTATAATATTTTTAGCTTTTTTAAAATCTTAGGAAAAGGTTTTCTGATGAGCTGGCCTAAGCAATCAGTGAAATGCGCATAGAAGCTAGCTTTCCCTCAACAATAAATTTCAGTGTATTTATCAAATATGAAAAATTGGGAATTTAGCACGTCATACAGAAATCGTATTAATGATAAATCTTGTATTCCCGTAAATAACTTTGATATTATGGTTGCTTTAAATATTTTATGGCGAAATATGACAATAACTTGTTTTTAAATTAACAATAGTGTTTTTCTCTTTTCCAAGAGCAACATGCTCTCCGTCGTTTCTCCGTCGCTAATTTAATCGACTCTTAAGATGATTAACATTCCATGGGTATAAAATATAAAAACAAAACTTCTGAATAATTTCTTTAATACATACTTAAAGACATCAAAAAAAGAAATACTTAAGAAATTATTCATTAGTGAAATAAATATATTATATAAAAATATTTTATATATAAGCTTTAACATATTTTTTTTATAATACATACTTTTGTGTGCGATTATACTTACAATATTTCATTATAATATATAAAATATTTCCTTGTATACTAGTTTGTTCTGTGTATTAAAAAAAATATTTTTTAGTTTCCAAACCATTTTATCCGAAAAACTCTTTATTTCCCGGTTAGTTTCAACCCATATTTATTTTTAATAATTAAATACTCATATGCAACTCAATAAAAATAGAGTGAGTTGCATTTTAAAAAAAAAGTAACAAAAGCACTTATAAATTAAGGTGCACGAGTCAGAAAACCAAGATTTATTTTGTTTAATGTTGGGGATTTAAAGCAGAACTATAAAGTAGTTAAATTTTGTTTGAAGACCCAATAAAAATATAAGAACTTTAAAAATTTTCTATCAAAAATTTCTCTTTTAACTTTATAGTTTTACTTTTAGGTTAAACTTATTTATACCTTTAAGTAGGGGAATCGGGGATTCAATCCAATCAAACAATAAGGGAAGTGTAAGGTTTTTATATATTGCATTTTATTAAATAAATAAAGATATTATAATTACAAAAAATTATACAAAATAAAAAGAAAATAAAGTTAAAATAAAATTAAAATAAAATTTAACGAATGCAAGTAAAATCAAATAAAAAATGTAACAAAAAAAAATAAATAAAAAAAATATAAGAATTACACAAACAAATTTGAAACTTAAAAAGAAATTAAAATAAAAAAAGAAAATATTATATTTATTAAATAATTATTTAACTAAAGTGTTTTAATTATACAACAAATATTTTTTTATTTTTTTAATAATAGTATTTAATATAAAAGAGAGGAAGATATTTCATTATTAATTTTGACTACTCTGTAATTATTATGTTAAGTTTAAACAAAAAAAAAATAATAATATTTTTATGGAAACTTAATATTGTTAATTAATGTCATACTTTTTTTGTATACAGCCATATGAAATTATGCTATTTTGCCAGTTTATCTATTTAATTTATGTATCATACACACATTGTATTAATTTGTTGCATTTAATGAACGTTAAACAATTGCAAACAAACGGTGCATTAATGGAACCAACTAAAATTAAAATTAATAAAATATTATAGGGGCAAAATGTATGATCATATGCAGCAAATGCTAAATAGCTAAATCATTGTACATTTTAATAAAACAAAAAAAAATAAGAACATTGTCGTTAGAAAATAGCTTTTTCGGTAATTTAGTCAATTTAAAATTAAGTTCGAATTTACGAAAATGGTTCAAATTTGTTTTTAAATTTCTCCAAATTTTAAAAATAAATACAGTGTAGAAATGGTCTGCTAAAAGTTAAACAAATGAAAATAGTTTTTAAAATTTAAATTCAAACCGAAGTTTGAAAATTTTATTTTAAAAAATCAATAAATATTTCTAAAAATCCTTTAAAAACGACAAATTGATGTACAATATTTAACAAAACAGCTACTAACAACATTTTGGCTAATGTTGGAAAAATCGAAATTAAGTTCGAATTTTCGAAAATATTGTCAAAATAATTATTTTATGCAGTATTTTCAATAAATTAAGCTAATAATAGCTTTTTTAAGTAATGTTCAAAAATTCGAAATTAAGTTCGAATTTTCGAAAATATTGTCAAAATGTTATTTTTTATCGAAAACTTGCTTAAATCTTCAAAAATATATATATTTTAAAAAAAACCCGAGTGGAGAAAAGTTTATTTGTTTTTATTTATAAAATTTATACGAATGAAAATATTTGATATAATGTTTAAAAAAATATTAATCTTTTAAGAAAATTGGAGGAATTACTAATTCATATTTATTTTAATTTAGTTGGTCACGTTAAGCTTAATTTTTTCTACTTGTACCATCATCCATAGAGTGCAGTGACGGTACTGATGACGATGACGATGATGATGATCTCAACTTGCGTCTTGACATGATTATAGAGTCAGTCATGATCATAATTATTTGCACCATTAGCTAAGTTGTTGTGGAGATGTATTTATTTTTTATAGCCAGTAGCATTATTAATAATAAATAGCAGTAGCAATAGCAAATAATTACTAAACCATTTCCAAAAGTTTAATCAAATATTTTAAAGTTAATTTTAAAAGATAAAGCTATAAAAAATTTCTTACAAATATAAGATTTTAATAATAAATGAATACTACAACGAAAAAATAGTTAGTTATCTTTTGTCATTTTAATGAAAAAATTCATTGACACAAATAAATCTCGATATTTTGAACCAAGGAAACTGATTTTATGTGTTAACTTTCGTTTCTTTAGTCTTTAGTTTCTATCGTTTTGATAAAAAGTTTCGTTAAGTCACTCATGTCATATCAACAATAAATTTGTGGTCTTGTTTTAATAAAGTGAATAAAAATTAGTATTGTTATAACGAAATTTAAATCTTAAGGCATCCTTAACGCTTCGGATTTGATAACATTGATACACAATTTTGTTGCTCTAACGAAGTTTTTTATGTTGCGCATTAGTTATGTTATTGCATGTTTACCTTGATGCCATTATTTTGGTTTTTGTCGTTTTGATTAAAATTTTTGTAAATGGAACAAAGTTTCACTATTCCTTAACTAGAACTAATTAGTGGTCTTGTTACAGCAGAACTAAGGACGTAAATATAACGAATATGTTCTTCTGGTTTTTATCACATTCACATCACAAAAAAAATGTTGTTGCTGTAACGAAACTTAATTAGCCTGGTATAAGTAGCTACACTGAATGCTAACATTTGTAGTGTGCGATTAAATTTTTTACTTTTTTTAGGCTTTTAAAATTATTTTTAGATTTTTGTAATTATGTCTTTAGTTTTCTTCATATTGATTAACTCTTTTGTAATAACAACGAATTTTTCGATTTCATAACTAAAAAATAAAAAGAGTTCTTGTTTTTCTTTTTTTTTTTTTTTAATTGGTAAAAAGTTTCATTGTTATAAGGAAACTTAAGACAAATTTGTATTATAATAATATAAATTAGTGCTTCGGCTTTCAACGGATTGACAAAAAGAAATTCATTGCTTAAATAAAACTTCATAAGCTGGACATATTATTTAATATAAATACGGGTAAATTTTTTTTTGTCGTAGGATTTAAAGTATTTTATCATCCACCAATATTGATGAAACATGTATGCTTAAAAATTAAATTTTTGTGTTCGGGTCATCCTAGTAAGTAATTAAACTTAATGCTGTAGTGCTCTGTTGTAGTATTTTCTTCTTTGCAAGCCCTTTTTTGGAAATGGTGTTATTTTATTAATTCAAAAGCCAAATTTTGTGCTTTAAGCATAATTATTATAAATTTTATTAAACAAATTCTAGCTACTTTTACATTAAAATATAAAAAATTTAAAACAAAACAAATTGTTAACTACAAATAGCATTTGCATGTGTATCTAAAAATTTTAATAATTAAAAAAAAAAACTAAATAAATATTTTTTATGGTACATGGCGCGCTCAATAAACTCCACTGTTTGTGTATGCGAATAATAATGGGTGACTAATATAAGTTAAATGTTTAGCTATTGCTGTTGTTGTTGTTGTTATATTGTTCATAACTATAAAATGGTTGTTAAAATCCGTTAGAAGATGCTCTTTAATTGATGTTATTGCTGTTGTATGTGTGTGAGTGTGTGTATGAGAATAAGTGTAAGTTGTTTTTAATGCGTTTTTTAACCTCTTCTTGCTGTTAGTTGTAAGAAAAATTATAAAAATTAAAAAAAAAAATTATATTAAAATAAATGTAAAAAGAAAAATTTTAAAAATAAATAATATTATTTAACAAGTAAAAACTATTTTAATTTAATTAATAAAATTAAACAATTGCACTATTTAATTATAAAGCTTTTAAAAATTTCTTTCACTGAGTTTTTCGTAAATTATTTAAAATTTGGTGCTTTTCTAACTACAGGGTGCTTGTGTTACAATTAAGTGTAGTTTTTTTTTTTTTTTGTTTTTTTGTTTCTGCTTTTTTGTAAGTAGTAAAGATTATTTTTTTAATAGGAGTTACTTTGTTGTGGTGGTACAAATCCATAACCTGAGGCGCCAACAATTACACCACTGGATTCATCAACTGCGTCTGGGGGAGATGGGGGGAAGACAACAGGTCCTAGAATAATATTAATAAATAAGATTGAAAATTAAGGTAAAAACAATTAAATCAAAGTACATATAACAAGTATTACGCCAATTTTTCGAAAAACGTCTTAAGTTTAAAATTCGCTTTTTCGATTTAAAAACGCCAAACAGGCGTTCTGACAAACGAAAACGCTAATGATATGGCGTTTTTAGCCGCTAGTGTATTCTTATACGAAAAATTATGCACGATTAAAATTTAACGTCTTTTCTTTTTATTTGATGAAAAACTTGTAGCATTTTTGGAAGATTTTAATTTCAAATCTGCTTTGAGATTGACAATTTGTTCTCTTAATTGTTTACTTATAAGCTTCTCTTGATTGTAGGCTTTTAAAGCCAATTTAGCGGTTTTTTAAACCGTAAGCAATTTTAAAACGCTGCGTTTTCTATAACATGGGCTATAGTGTTATATTCGGCTTTACCGAATTGTATAGTTATAGAAAATAAACCCATTTTTAGCGTTTAAAATTTTGTTTAAATACTACAAGATATGTGTTTTTTTAAGTGGGTTTTTTTTCCAAAAGTTTAAGGGGTCTTGTCAACAAGCCCTTTCCAAAATCAAACTTGAAATTTTCAGTAAAAAATTTTATATAATTCCTATTTGAGTCTTAAGAATCTGATTTTCATAATACATATTATGTATTGAAATTCTTTGAAATGCTCTGTCTGATATTATTCGTTTGTAACCCCTTATTTGGACGAGTACATTTGTACTATTGGGGTGCAGAATGAATACACTTGTAAAATATTTATATAGCTAGCAACATGTTGCTAAGTTTTATATATAAAAATTTTAACTTTTAACATTTAAGGCATGTTGACTTAAATAAATTTCGTATAAAATTTAAAAATAATAAATTTTGTAAGCAATTTTGTTGCTAGCAACATGTTGCCAAGTCTTATATTTAAAATTTAAAACTAAATAAATTTCTTATTTGATTTAAAAATAGTAAATTGTCTTAAACAATTTTGTTGCTACCAGCATGCATGCTGCGAAGCTTTATATTTTAGTGTGAGTATCTTTTTAACCCTTTATATTACAATCTCACACTTTTGAAATACTCTTGAGGTCTGATTGTAGTCGTTTGTAACCTCCATTTGGAAGAGCAGATTTGTGTGTAAACTAGTGGGATACAGAATGAATAAACTATTAAACAATGTATGTTGCTTAGTTTTATATTTTAAATTTGTAACATTTAACATTTAAAAAAAGGTTGATTTAAAATTTTTTTTTATTTAATTTGAAAATAGTAAATCTTTTAAACAATTTTGTTGCCAGTAACATGTTGAAAGGTTTCATGTTTTAGTGAGAGTACCTTTTAAATTCTTTATTTTACACTTTTTCCGTCCTCAATTTTTGTAAAAATGTGTTAGAAGCCAAGAGTAAGAAAAAATGCACTGTTTGAAGTAAGTATGAAGCTAGCAACATGTTTCAAATTTCCATGTTAAGTTCTACCTGACTTTACTCGCAATTAACTGCTTGTTCCACTTGAATACTTGGAAAGATATGTTTGTTGATAAAAAAAATCAAATTGCTTTTGTTGCTAGCAAGATAGGCAATTGTGTTAATTTCTAAAAAGAAAGTAGAAATTAAAAATAATTGGTGTTTTTTCTAGCAACATTTTTTTAACTCCATATTTCATTCAAAGTGTCTTACTAAGCCTTTACCTTACAACCTAATGATTTAACCACTTGAATATATCAAAAACGTTGGTAAAAGAAAATATATATTTGTGGACCAGCAGAATGTTCGGAACATGCTAAAAAATTTAATGGCAAATGCTGTTTAAAGTACCTATGTTTTTTTAAAAAAAAGATTGCGAAATGTGAAAAGACTAGTTTTTATTTTCATTAATAAAAACTGTAATTTTTGAAATGTTTTGTTGCAAGTAACATGTAGAAACATCCATATTATTTCATACTGCCGCTATCCAGCCAATTTCTGACTGACATTTGTATGGCGGATCTGTCAAATAATATACCAATTTGGTTAGTTTTCAGTTTAATTATTTACCTATACATTTAGGTTGAATTTTGTCTCCCTAACCCTGCGTTTCCACATGCAAGTAATTACTTGCAAGTAGTGTATACGTATTATTAAAGAAAAATCGAGAAAACAGCCGAATGGCTGAAAGTACAAAAATTGTGTGAATGTTATTGAAAAAGTGTGAGTGTATTGAGTTTTTCGAACTTTCACTTGCATGTGGAAACGGAGGGTAACTTACGTTGTGTGGGCACTATTGCGACAAATATTTTATTTTGGGAGGCAAAAGCGGGTTGTATGTCTATAACTTGACTGTTTATGAACACTTATCTTTTCTTTTAATATTTTACAAAACTTATTTAATGTTTAAGTGAAACAATAAAGTCTATCAATGATGTACCTAAGAACTTCTAAAACGTATGTTTTGTATGTAAAAATTTCCTATTAAAATGGTCCTTCGAACCTTCATTTTCTATTACCTTTTTGATTGTTCTAATAAATAAACGGAAATACTTACCTCGATTTTGTCTAGGATCTCTGATTTGTGTAGGTTGTGGGAAATCGAAGGTATTAAAGTTGATTTGTCTGTTGGGCAGTTGGCCAAATAGGAAATTTTGACCAGCTACCAAAGCTAAGGAAGCGCTGATGGCAAATACGATCATTAACTAAAATTGAAAACAATTAGTTTAAATATGTAGATAGATTAAAAGTAAAATGTTACACATAAACCATTTTCTTTGCTTTAAAACATCCTTTCAAGAAAACCACAATATCACCATAAACTTGTTACTTAAACTTTTCTTAACAATCATTCGTATAATTTGTCTTATCTTTTTTTTCGTTTAATAGCACTTTACAAAATTTATTACTTTCATTTAACACCATCAATTATTCATTTAAGTGTTTTAATGATAAATTTGTGGAAAATCATTACAATCATCACTTTAACCTCAAGTTCAGCCCTTTATTAAAATAATAATTCATTATACTAAAGTTGTCTCTTGGATTTGGCCTTGTGGAATAAACTTGCCATATTAAACCTGACTGTCTGTCTCTTAAAACACAAGAGTACTTAAACGTTACTTGCCACTTATGGCTTCCGCATTTGAAAGTTTCAAAGAAAAGATTGTATAGCCAACAATAAAACCTTGAAAAATACTTTCCCAAAATCATGGTTCAAAAGTGTTGTAGACAGAAATAATTTATTTTATTTATATAAATCAAAAAAAAATTGGTGCTATAGCAACTATTATTTATAAAAATAAATTGAATTGAACTTCAATTTCGGTTTCAAATAAAATAAATAAAGTTTGGATTTTAATATTATTTAAGGGGGGTTTTAAATACATTAAAATGAATTATATAAATCGTTTAGGTGTTTTTTATAAGTTAAGGCGTTTAAGGCAATAATACACAGAAAAAAAATTAAATGTTTATTAGCAGCATGTTTATAAACAAAGTTTTTACAGATGTACCTTTGCTTTAGCTCTGTTAATCATTAAGTTTTAAGATAAATAAGTGTAAGCTGACACAAAGTTAGATTTAACTAGCAACATGTTTATAAATAATGTTGCCAAACTTATTGTTTTACAAAGGCAATCAATAAAAAAAATATATTTATTTTAAAATTAAATGAAAAGTTTGAAAAGACAAAATATTCTTAGTGTTTTTTTTGGTCAACAATGTTGATAAAGGCTTTTCCTTTTAACAGCAATTTTTAAAAAAAATTTTTAATAAACTTTAAAAATGCATTTTAAAAATATTTGCATTAAAATAAAAAAGAATTTTTCTCAAAGTGCATTGAGTCAGTTTTCAACAATTTTTTGCCAAAAAACAAAACAAAACTAATTTTAATGTTGCAGCAAATGTATGGCCAAAAACAACAGCAACAAGTTAACATTTATTAATGATTAAACGTTTTAAGAAAACAATGATAAGTAATAAATAGATAAAATTATGGCTCATATAAAAATAAAGTCTGTCTGTCTGTCTGTCTTTATGGCCAACAACATTCAACATTCACTTTTAGAAGGGGGTGTTACAATTTTTTTCTTTCATTTAACGGACCTTAACTGTAAAAAAATCTACTTAAATTGTGGCCAAATGTTGTAATCTTAAAAAAGTACTTCCTGGTTAACAGTTTTATTTCACTTTAAATCCAAAAAAATTAACTAGATAAAAGTGTTTTAGATAATAGTGCATGAGGTAAAATGCATGTAAATAGTTCACTGGGACTGTTGAAAGCAAATAAAATTGTGTAATTATTAAATATACATAAAGTTTTAAATAACGTTTGTTGCTGGCAACATGTATTCAAAGGTTTACGTAAATTTTCACCTGTTTTTTTAAGGTATGAATTGATGCCACATTCCTTTAAACTGTTTGTAGTTTTCTCTTAAAAGTCATTAATAGAATAAATGGCTCGAGGTACCTGTGTTACTAGCAACATGTTGCAAGAGTATAATTGTAACGAAAAGCGGCATTTGCTTCATGATTTTAAGAGTCACAAAATCTTGTCTTTGAAATGCTATTAAAATACTATAGTATTTTATTTATATATATATATGCTCAAGGGTCGACCAGCCATAATGCACGATGTTAATTGTCAGTCACACCTTAACGTCAAGTTTTTTGCCAAACTTAATTTGACAACTTTGTTTCAATGTTTGACAAATTCAACCATGGAAAGGTACACAATTGAATATCGCGTTAAGATTGTTGAAGCCTTTTACGGAAATGGGCGCTCAAATCAAAATGCATTTCGACCAAAAGTGTCCACAATCAGGAGAATTGTGGGCAAATTTCAGCAAATCGGTTCTGTAGAAAATGGAATCCACAAAAGTTAACTGTTTGGTGCCGTACTTCTTCGAAAATGAGGTCGTCCAAGTAGGAACCGTAAATGGTGCTTGCCATCTCGAGATGATTCTGGTCTAGTGGCCAGAAATTGAGGATATAGACCTGGATGATATGTGGCTTTAACAGGATTGCAATAGATCCTTCTGTCATAATAAAAATTTTGGTTGGTTTTGGTTGAACCGCCCTTTCTATGTATACATATATATATTTATTTAAAATTCTTATATTGCTAGGAACATGTTGCAAAGACTTATGAAACACCAAATGTTGATTGTTTTAAAAACAGCGATTAGAAGTGTTAAACCATTTAACACATGTTAAAAGAAACTGTGTGTCGGTAAATTAATTCGTAAAAATTTAAAACGAATACTTTAATCTCATCTATATTTTTAAATTTAAAAACGTTTGTAATAAAATTTCAACATTTTTAACTATGTTGCAAAAAATTTTAAATTCATTTTCAAAGTTGTTATACATATAACTAGCATTTGAATGAACAATATATGATTTCTTTAATAAACCCAGTATTTTTTTTATTATTAATTTTCTAAATAATTAAATATTACATGTTATCACGTCAAGTAAGTAGTTTTTTTTTTTTTTTTTTTTTTTTTTTTTTTTTTTTTGTACAAGTTTCTATATAATCGTACAATAAATAAATATTTACTTTACAATGTCTAGATGTTATCAACAATTTTACAGTATATTGCACTACAAATAATATTGTTAAAAAAAAAAAATAAAAACAAGTTTTTTTAAACAGATGGTTAAGAGATTATAGCCAAAGAAATAATTTTTCAATGTATGTCTTAAAAAAGTGATTTTCATTAAAGAACTTTAAAATAAAAATGTGTTAAGCTTATATGCATATTTCCAAGAATAAGTACAAAAGTACAATACGAGTTCAAAAAAATATTTAAATTGAGTATAAAGTCTGGACAATCCTTGAACTTTTATGATGAGCGCTGACACGCAATGTTTGCATTTGGTTAATTTTAAAAATTCTAAATTAAACTTATAATTACGCTCGAGGTTTTCTTTAGAAATCTGCTAGAAAAAATTTCGATGACAAATGTTACGTAGCGAAGGGCACAAATAATGTGAATGTTCAGAAGCTTCCAAATAAGGACATATGCGTGCTTCATTGACATTTCGAACTTGTTACTTTAAATATTTTTTTAACACTAAAAATGATAAAATAACTTTTAAATTAATAAAAATTTTAATTTTTAATAATTAGAAATAAAATTTTAAAACAGTTATGTTGCAAGCAACATGTTGTCAAAGTTTCAGTTTCTATTTAACTTCACAAATTTTCTCGATTCTTTTCTGAACGAATGAATTCATTTACTTTTAAATATTTATAAGGATGCAGAATGAGTACACTTTTACAATATGTATGTTGCTAGCAACATGTTGCAAAGTTTTTTTAAGCTTTTCACATTTAAGATATGTTGTTTTAAATAAGTTTCTTACTAAATTAGATTAAATAGTTTTTTTAAACACTTTTGTTGCAAGCAATATGTTGCAAAGTTTTATGTTTTATTTTGAGTGACTTTTTAATCCCTAAAATTACAATTTCGCACGTTTTTCTACCTGAAGATTTGCAAGAATCTGTTGGGGGCCATTTTTAATCCTTTAAATTACTTTTTTCAACCTGAATATTTGTAAAGCCTAGAGTACATGGAAAGGGAAAAATCACATGCCCATGTGGCTTTGATATAATTTTGACGTCATCACACAACACACAATGCCCATCAGTTGGTTGCCAAGTAATTGTGTTGCTAGCAACTTGTTGCAAAGTTTCATGTTTTATTGTAAGTGCCTTTTGAATCTCTTAAATTACAATTTTAGACTTTTTTGACTTGAATATATGTGAGAATCTATTGGGTGCCAAAAATAAGATATAATGGAATTTTTGAAGTAATTATGATGCTACAACATGTTGCAAAGCTCCACCTTAATTCCAACATGACATCTTAAGATTACTTACAATTTAATGCTTTTTTCACTTTCATATTTGAGAAGACATTTTTGTTGACAAGAGAAACAGATTATAAAAATTCTTAAAAAAATAAGAAATTGCGTCCTCTTAAGATTTTAACTTAAAATTAAATGATTTTAACCACTTGAGTATATCGTAAAAAACGATGGTTGTCAAAAAGAGATAGTATTCTGAAGTGGTTTTCAAAATATTTATTTTTTTTAAGAAAATTTCTGAAATGTTTTGTTGCCAGCCGTTGCCAGAAAATTAGTATTTTTTCCATGAAAAAACTTTGCATTTTTTTGGAATGTTTTGTTTCCAGCAACATGTTGCAAGGAAAATTATTAAATATTACTTTCATTAGAAAATTTGCAATTTCGTTGCACTAATAATAAATAAAAAAAAGTTTATTGCGGGAATTAGAATGTTTGCAATAGTTGGTGGCTTTTCTTCCCAGTCACTTTTAACTTGAAATTTTTGGAAAACTCACACGTTTTTAACCCAATTAACTTTAAACCACTTGACACTTAATTAAAGTTTAATAGAAATGAAAAATATTTTAAAGTTTTGTAACTAAAGCTCACATGATCACATAGTTTAGCAAATTAGTAAAAGTTAAATAAAAAAAAACTAACGAACAAAAAGTCTCTACTACAAAGTGCTTGGTGGTGTAAATTTCTAAAAAAAACTAACTTAAACTTAAATGAAGCAAAACCTAAGTAAAGCTAAAATTAGAGAAACAAATACCTTAATGAACCATAAGGTGAACTAAAAGCAAGTAAACATATAATAAAAACTGTCACTGAAGAGGACATGACTTAGATATATGTGTCCAAGCGTCCAAAATTTTAGGTGATACTCATTCGTTTGGCTATTAATGAATTTGAAAACTAGTTGCCAGACAGCAAAGAAAATGAAACTGAATGAAATATGGCTGAGAGAAAATTGAAATTGAAGACAGCTAAAGAAATATAAAATTACTATATTTAATGCAGTAAAAAGCCTTTTGAAACACCAGGGAACGAATGCTAATGGATTTTGTAAGCTTGCAATTAGGTGGGAGTCTTAAAAGCTTATTTTTGTAACTCAATAGCATCCAATGTTGATATTGTTTGAAGCACACCACTACGTTTAAACGATACGAACGTCAGCAAAACTATAAAATACATATGAGAGGAAAAACTTCAATCAGAAGCTTTACGTAAAGAATACACATTTTTCGATATGGCCACGAAACATGTTTAGACATATTATGGGTTTTTTAATCATATTACTTTTACAGACAACCAAATTATAGTATAATTAGGTCTCCATCAACTAGCCACAACCATATAATAAATGCCTCTGAACAATATTATGGTTAATAATAACAATAATATGCTTTTAGCTTATAATAATTATATTTTTCAACCATTAAATGTTGCTCTTGAAAAAGAGGAAAATGTTTTTGTTAATTTAAAACCATAAAACTATTAGTGATAAACAAATTATAGCTATTTTAAGCAACAACATATCCCAAAGCAACCATTAAATGGTTGTGGCTTTTAATGGAGGACTAATGTAACCATCATAGCAATGGAGTCTTTAAAAAATAGTTATAACTCCGACTCCAATCACTATAATTTTGTATGTCCGACTCCGACTTCTACTCTTACATTGATGCCAAATGTATATGAGACTGGTCCTTATTTGGTTTTAAACTTTTTTTTTTCTTCCAGTACCTTTTTAACGGTTAAGTATGGTAAGAAAATTATTCTGTAGAAATTTTAAAACCATATTTTAAAAATTGCATAGCCAATTTCGAAGAATTTTAATTTTGGAAAATATTAGAAAATTTGTTTAAATTGTTTGTGCCGAAAATTTTTGAGCCGGTGTCGCGAGTTTTTCTAGGTACTTCGACTTCGACTCTGGTCCTTAAACCTCAACTCCGACTCCGACTCCACAGCCCTGGTAACAATAATATTGTTGCCAGTAACAATATTTTGATTTGAGTAACAATATTATGTTTCGTTAAAAAAAGTTTTGTTGGCGGTGATCATAAAGAAAATCGTGTTTTCTCTGCTAAGTAAGCTTTTGAATAGAATTGGCGATTTCGTTAAAAAAAATCTTGTAATTTGAATAAAAAGAAAATGTTCCATGTGCTTCCATTGTTAGAAGCTAAAACTAAAGAACTTTAACGTTTCTCTCTGCAGTACTTAAAGTTTAAGTTTATGTACAAAAATACAGAGAATAAATCTCAAAATATCTTCGTACCTTTTCCTAGTTTAGACCATGATTTTCTTAACCTAAATATAGATATAGATTGTTGCAATACGAGTAGTAAACTAATTGGTTTAAAATAATATTTTTTTTTATAAAAAAAAACCAAAAACTTTTTACACAAAAAAACGTGATCCTAAAGAAAATAACAAAAAAATATTTATTTAGAAACAAAAACTTTTAAAATTTTAACAGAAGCTTTAAAACGTCTTTAAGCAAATTGTCTTTACACTATTATTATTATTGCCGCGAAATGTATATTGTTTTCAAAAAATATAAAATTATACTTGTAAAACTCATGGTAGACATTGTATTATTATTATTCATCTCTGTGGAGTACTTAGTTGTGCCTTCAAACGCCAAGGTGTTATCATCAAATTGCAATCTTCCAACTGAGTTGAGCTCAGCTTCTTGGGTCACCAAAGTTGTAGGAAATTGTTTTTTTTTTTCTACAAATTTTTTAACTTTGTAGGTAGACGTTTGTTTTAGTTTGAATGAATTTTTCATCTAATAAATATTTATTAACTCGTTTTTGATCATGATGAGAACTTTGTTTGACTCAACGTTTTAAATGAATCCAGTGCAATGGATTCAAGTTGATGACTTATTTGTTTTATGAATTTTGAATTCGGCAAACGATTACAGTTGTCATGTCTTCTTTATGTCTATATTTGGTTGAAACTTATTTTTTTACAAAGTCTTATTAAATATGTGATTAAGTAATTTTTATATGGAAATTTTAAACAAAATAATCAAAGATTTTTTTAAGACTTAAACAAAAAAAATTGGATTAAAGAGATGAAAGTTAATTTTAATATCTTTAATCAGACTTAAGTTCATCAAATTTAATTTTCCATTAAATTATTTTTATGAAGAAAGGAATTTTACAACATGAAAATTAATTAAAATTGTTATTGATAATTTTTCTTTCTTGACTGACCTGAGATTCAAACCCAGGCGGCTGGCCTGAGATTCGAACCCAGGCGGCTGGTAACCCTGACATGTTTCGATCACAACCACTTGATCTCCTCAGAGGGATTTGCCGTCTTACAGTCGCAGCCATCGATGACTGCTGACGTCAATAGTCAAATATCAATCCTTTATACCAAATGATGTTTAACTATTGACTTCAGTCAAACATCAATCCTTAAACCTAATGAAAAAATTCGACTGTTGTGAACAACCCCTCATCATTTAGTGTGCTATTTTGAATTTAAATCAACTGATTTAAAACAAATATTAAAAAAATAAATATTTACCTAACATCAAAATATTTTTTAATTCTAACCCATGAATTAATAAATTAAATTATATGTATCTTATCTGACTATTTTCCATTTTTAGACGCAAATCACAAATAAATTTTATTTTGTTTATTTACCTAACATCAGAGTCCTAAGCCGATATAATTTGACGCCGCAAGTGTTTTGTGGCAAAAATTGCTAGCCGCAGGTTATATTTGGATATTGGCCGGATAAAACTATACCATCAACGGCGACGGCTACAAAAAATAATGCGGCTTAGCGCAAGTCTCTTCTGATTAATTACGACAGCACAATAAACATAGCAAGCAAAGTTCTATTAATTTAAGACACTTTTTGTTAACAAAGCAAAAACAATAGTGGGATTCACACCGAGCTTGTTAGTTTGTTAGTCGTTAATCGTTACTTTTTTAGACGCATTTTGTTTTTGTATATTTAACGCGCTACCGGATTAACATTTAACAAATTAACGACACGGCACCCCTGATAAAATAGTTGTTAGTTGGTAACTCACAATCAGTTGTTGCAGTTTCTAAATAAATATAATAAAAAAGTCATTTGTGATACATTTCTAAAAAAATATTTTTGTTTTGACAATTTTCGTGTTCATTGAGAGTAAGTATGTTAATTAAATGCTGTTTTACTACGAAAGTTACCAGACTAACAAAGTTTTAAAAAGGGGGTCGTTCACAGTTGGTAACTTTAACAAATTAACAATCTACCGAGTAACAAATTAACAAGTTCGGTGTGAATACCACTAATATTTTTAAACCATTGTTAAATGTTAGAACATTAAGACAATAAAACATGATAGCACACCTTGTGAATACCCCACATATATATGTAATGGGTAATTCGTAAACAGCAATTACATTACCAATTAATTACAAATTACATTCAACTGTTGATCACTAATTACGGGTAGTTTGCAATTACAATTACCAACATGTGATTGGCAATTGCAACTTCTATATGCATGTAATTGGTAATTGACACACAACAATAACGTTGGTAATTAATTACGATTTAAATGTAACTGATGATCACCAATTAAAAATAATAGGCAATTACAATTACTTAGTACATTTAATGCGTAATATCGGGTAATATCCAATTACATTTAGTTGCCACCTGGCATAGAGAAATTACCAATTACATTCGTAATTAATTACCAACTACGTGTAATCGGAAATAAGACCTGTACCTATTTACAAAATATAATTGGCAACGACCAAGTCTATAGTACACAATTACTTACACGGAAGTGGTAATTGGACCTGTAATTATTAACAAAATGTAATTGGTAACGCCCAAATCTGGTGACCACAATGTGCTCTACACGTGTGATATTTCTTTAACAAAATTATTATTTTTTTTTTTTGCATTCAAGTCCATTGTAGAAGAAACCTTTAAGACTAAAACTAAAAAATTCTACAAAACCGCGTAAACAAAAATTTGGATTAAGCCATTCCTAGGCAACAGGAAGGGCTTTGATCAAACCACACGCCTGTCGATCACATTAATTCATTGAGGATAACAACAGAACAATCCGTAGAGTTTAGAACCGCTCTCCAACTTGTATTCGTCGATTATAGCACAACATTCGACTGCTTTAACAGATACTAAATATGGTATTTTACCAAGCTTTTAAGTCTGATTAAGGCATAATACTCTACCTTCTCACAGCTTTAGAAAAGCTTGAGGTGACCATCAATCTACATCCGCACCAAATTACGTATCTTCAATTCAAAAGTAAAACAGTTGGTTTTATACGTATGTGAGACCTGACTAATGAGTAAAGCATTTGAAAGAAACCAGGTATTTTCGTTAACAAACGCCTTATGAAAATGGTGAAGAACTGTTGGCCAAGTAATACATATATCCAAGAAATTACTTCTCAAGAAATGCAACAAATTGAAATACAAATCGATGTTAAAAAGTGACGATGGAATTGAAGTGGTCACAGCCTGTTGAAATTACTTACAGAAATATGCAGACAAGCTCTATAATAGAACCCACAAGTTAGAAGGAAGCGAGGAAATCTTACATAGAGACGACAACAATTCAATCGAGCAAAAATCTCAGCTCGATATAGACTGTAATGGCGAATTTACGTTGAGGCCCTACGCTCCACTGTGAGCTTAGAGAGATAAGATGAGGAAGGACATCCTTTTCTACCCTTTTGCAATAATTCAAATCCATTCCTGTTTCCATAAGCAACAAATCCATAATGAAAAGTCGAGCTGTAGAGAATATTTTTCTTATGCGGATTATTTAATTATAATGAAATGTTGCAAACTTTTTGTTTCACATAAAATGTCCACTCAATGAGCAACTCTTAACTAGAGGGTATAATTACCAATTGATAGTGGAATAAATGGCATTGAATTTACTATTTAATAATTTAATGAAATGGTAATTATTTAATTCAAGCGTATAAAATGTATTTTAAATTAAAAATTATTATTAATGTTTTCATTCGGCAAGTTGTCATTGATTAAAATGAAAATGTTGCATGCCACAGAAATAAGTTTTTCTTTAAACGTGTATTTTTTTCAACATTAAAATACACTTAAAAAATTAAACAGAAATTTATGATTTGACTTTTATTATGATTTTTTTACGTGGAAAAGCAGGCATGACATTAAATATTTGAAAGCGAAGGTTATAGACAAACTATTTTGAACTCTTTTCGTACAAAGAGCTTTACTGAAAGGAGGAGCAGAAAAAGGACATGTTCATTTTAACACCTTTTATACTAGAGTTTGCTAAAAACCGTCAAAATGCGAAACCGCGGTTTCGGTTTTAAAATCATTAAAACCGGTCGGTTTCGGTTCGGTTTTCGGTTTTGAAAGTATCAAAGTTAAATTTCATACATAAACAAATATATTTTTTTGTATGTAATACAATTTTTTTATTTGTTTCAATTCAGGTAGTTTTATTAGCCCTTATGTGTATAGCTGGACCTGGCCAGACATTTTTTACTTTTTTCCAGTTTTTTTTTTATATAATTATTAAGTATATTAGAACGAAACTTTATGTATTTCGCTATCAAAGTGTTTTTTACAAAAAAATGGGAAAAAGTGGGAAAAGGCGTCGCAATTGGCAAAATGAAAATTGTGTGCATATTGTATCCACCTGGGCCTGGCAAGGCCTTGCCTTTTTAAATGTACTGCATGTAATTTACTGTTTTTTTCGTAGAATTATTCTATTTTCCAACAAAATGTTCCTGCTAAAGCCATAAAACTCCATACATATAAAAGTAGTCCCAGCCTTGCCCAGGGGTTCGTTAGTGTGAGTTTTTTCTATAGCCACAAAAACGCCATACAAAATACTAGTGGTCCCAGCAAGGCCCAGGTGGTAGTTTGTGCCACACAAATTAGTCTACTTAAGAGTTGAAAAGGTAACATTTGTTCTTCTTAGGGTGTGTGTGAAACGGTAGCAAAGTTCTATGGTGAAATGAAATTTGTTTGTGGTAGAAAATTTTCATATTTGTGCTGTATGAAATTGTAACATTTTTGACAACGTAAAATTTTGACATAAAGAAAAAAAACAATTACTAGTAGTTTTGTGAAAATAAATAAATTAATCAAGTTTTTACCAATAATCATTTCAATTCTGTTGGAAATGAGATCGTGCCAACTATTTGATGAATTCGTTCTTTTTTATTAACAATTTTTACAAAAAGTGTGGGCAAAAAAGCTTATACATATGTAAATACTTACATGTTGTAAATTTCTTTTTAATTTTTTTGCCGCTGGTCCTGCTTCCATATTATTTTTTATTTTTTTAAAACAAATTTGATGAAAAAAAATAATTTTGTGGTTGTCAAAAATGTCTACACTAATGTCAAAATTTATACTAGCCCCCAGGGCTAGTGAAATTTTATTCACCTCAATAGTGTCAAAATTTTACTCTTAGTACTTATTTTGAGTTTTAAGAATTTTAAAGTACCTTGCCATTGTTGGAGGCTCTTATGTATAAAGTTTTTGTACACAAAGTTCTAGTATTATGTATAATTTATAATTTCTTTAAGCATAAATATATTGTTAAAGTAACAGCTAAAACCGAGGCTTTTTTGTCGGTTTTCGGTTTCGGTTTTTGGGCATTTAAAACCGCGGTTTCGATTTCGGTTAAAACCGAACAGCAATCCCTATTTTATACCCACACCACAAGCAGCGGTAAATATAATGTTGAAAGGACCGCAAGAAGCAGACCTTTTTGATGGCCTATATTCTCCTTTCAGAAGTATGCCTTCTAGAAAGAATAAATTTCTTTTTGAAAAACCTTCCAAAATATTCAGTACACATTCGAAGGGAGAAAGAAAGAAAGTTGTTCATTTTTTTTTAGTGACCTTCCTTACTTCCTTCTTTGGGAAGGGAACAAAGTTGTTGTTGAAGGGTGTGTGGAATGACAACCTGTGTAAAAAATAAATAAGCATGGAATGCGGCGAGGAGGGCTTGTGTCTGCTAAATAAGGGCTTCTATTAAGCCTCTTTACTCATTCTTGTTACCGCTGGGCAATAGTGGAGAATGTACTATGCGCTAATGCTGATGTGTGTAGCACATACAAATATTAGTTCTAGACCCAATTTTAAGTATAAGGATCGACTCAGAATCACTTTCTGTGTCAATCTTGCGATGTCCGTCCCATCTACTGGCTGGCTGCCATGCTTGCATGTAAATTGCAGATCGCAATTTTGAAGATAATGATGAAATTTGGTACATACGTTTCAGTTACTATAAGGAAGATGCCTCTAGAAAATGGTGAGAATTGGTATATAATTTCACATGGCCCTCTTACAAACTTATTTTCGGAAAAGTTTTTGTTGCCATAAGCTATCTTATTATGTTGTTTTACAACACTTTTTGAAAATCTGTCAATATTTGACCAAAGCTCCATACAAATACAACTCCCGAAAATAGCTTTTAGTGCTATAACTTCTTTATAAATGTTGGTGTTGATATATACATTAGGAATGGGCAAAAAATATCGATATATCAAAATATTGATATTTGAATAAAAAATAATCGATAAATATCGCCGATATAAAAAATACCGATATATCGATATTGAAATACGACTTTCGAATTCGATATTTTTTAAAGTCAGTCTTCATTAAAAGCTCTAAATTTTAGCCGTTTTTCAAACAATATGTTTTTTTTTTTAAGAATTGGCATCACTGCATGCATCATATATTTTTTAAACTAATGTGAAGATTTAAAATGATTGGCATTTATAAGAAGCAGTGCCGGATACAAGAAGCAGATTGACAGGAGAGCACATAAAATAGAGAGTGGTTCTGATGTCCATATCTGATGATATAAACCAGTAATCTACTAAAACAATCAAAAAAATTTCTAGTTAAAGTTGGTACTTTGGGGTGCAAATCAAATTTTAAGCTAAGTTGGTACTTCCATGACTTATTTACTTCCATTTAAAATTTTCGTAATATACTTTTTTTTAGATGTCATATGGTTTTCTTGTATTCTTCCCTTTTATTTTTGTTATAATTGAATTTTTTGTTTGGATTGAATTTTTTGTTCTTATTAATTTTTTGAAAGTAACAATGTAATTACATATAATTATTTATTATGTTTGTTCATAAATATGTATGTATGTACAAAGGTATATTAAATTTTTTAATTTGGTAATAGTTTCAGCAAAAAACGTTCGATATATCGATATTTTTTAAATAATATATATCGATACTCTTAAAAAATATTGATTCGATATATATCGATATAATTTTTCACTTTGCCCATCCATAATATACATACATATATATTGGCAAAGATTACTTTTATAACAGCCACTATTTCATGATAATATTGTACTGTTAGGTCCAGAATTGACCATTGGTCCCATAAAACCCCCCTGTCTTAAATTGCTTTAAGACGAACAAACCTCATATAGATGTTGATATTTAGATAACGCACAAGGAACTCTTGTATAAATCTTAACATCAGAACATAACGTGTAGCTGTGTTGGTATCAAAACAATCGTTTCTATATAAACGTGTATGATTTATTTTGAACAGATTGTAGTCGGTGGCCTACCGTCGTCTATGTGTTTAATGCAATAGTTTCATGCTTGTAATTTATAAACGCAAAGTCACCATTTTACTAGGTCAAATCCAAAAGAGTTTAAAGGAAGCTAAAGTTTTTTTTAAGTGTATTTCTAAATTTTTTATAACGAATTTAAATTAATCAAATTTAATTATTTGAAAAATTTTTAATTTTACTTAAATTATTTGCTGCAATGTTTATTTAACATAAATATATGTTTGTTTTGTTGATAATAAATTATTTTTCTACAAAAAAAAAAACTAAAACTTGCAATGTTTTATTTTTTTTTTTTTTTTTTTTTTGTTGCAAAATTACCTTCATAAGAATTATGGATTTTTTTCCAATTGTTAGCAGGGTTGTTTTTTATTATTGTTATTATTAACTTATAAAGAAAAAAAACAAATATTCAATATCAGATCAAAGTCAATAGAATAGTAACCATTATTAGTCGTATTGTAAAAGTGGTTATTACTGGTGGCCGGTGTTTGAAATGCTTTTTTAAGTCAATTACATATTTTCAAGTATGTAATCGAATACATAATTTAGTTTTGAAAATAAAGTTTTAATTAATGCTCTTTATTTTATTTTCAAAGACATATTGAAGGCGTTTAGTTGTGTTTTTTTTTAATTTAATTTAATTTAATAATGTTTAAGCATTTGTCATTGACACAAATTATGAATTAATTTTAAAGCAAGCGAGCTTTTTATGTTACTAAAATCATACATTTATTTAGTTAGCACAACTAAGAACTCCAAAGCAGAAGTTTCTAGCGAACTCTGCCTGGCCGACTCCGTTTGCCTGCCGGTCCCAAGCAGGGAAAACTCTTTATTGAGTTACAAAAAATTTTATAAGTGCATTTCTTCAGCACCAGCAGAGTTAAAAAAAAAACACTACTAACTAAACGATGCAAATAAAAATCATATATTTGTGGTCACAAGCAATTACCGCCTGAGTCGAAATAGTTTTGGAAAAAAGAAATTATATTGATGCTTGCGTTTCTGAAAAAATTAATTAAATTAGAAAAAATCTAGTTCAGAATTAAAGATTTTTCCTTCCACAATTCTAAAATTATAACGAAAGTTGTATATATTTCAGAAATATTTTATAAAAACAAATACAACATTAATTATTTCTTAAGTCGACTTAGGCGGTTATCGCTTGTGACCACAGATATATAGATGATCGTAACTAGAAAAAATTCCACCTTTAAATAAAAGTAGGTAAAAAGTTTAACCTGAAAGTAAATTAAAAACAACAAGTAAGAAAGTATAGTCGGTCAAGCCCGACCATATGATACCCAGCACCCCAGTTCTTAAAAACACATCATTCTTATGTGTCAATATAAATATGGATTTCTCTATGTTTAAAAACTTCATTAAAATTGGTTTGAAAGTTTGTGAGAGGCAGAAATTGCCCCCTACATCCCCTTGTGGTCCTATTTTTGAAAAACTGTATAGCTTATGTGTCCATATAGATATGGATCCATCTATGTTTTAAATTTCATTAAAATCGGTTTGATAGTTTCTGAGAGGAAGAAATTTCCCCCTATCTTCCCTCATGGTTCTACGATTTGGCCCATTTTCAATAGGCTTGGTCCTTGTGCCAATAAGAACCTATGTCCCAAATTTTATAAAATTATCTTCAAAATTGCGACCTGTACTTTGCGCACAAGGTTACATGGACAGCCAGCCAGCCAGCCTGCCAGCCAGCCGGACGGACATCGTTAGTTCGACTCAGAAAGTGATTCTGAGTCGATCGGTATACTTTAAGGTGGGTCTAAGACCAATATTTTAAGGCGTTACACACATCAGCACAAATGCATAATACCCTCTCCACTATTGTGGTGTGGGTATAAATATTGCTATTAAAAATCCCTTAAGTATTAAACGGCCGTAGGCTTGTCAGATCTGGCAACTCTAATATCATTTGTCTAAACATTTAAAATGTTCTCACAAATTAATCTATGACTATTAAACTAAAACCTCTGGTTATATTTGAAGTACTCCCATATACTACTTTGTTCTTATTCACATGAAATTTAAAAAAAAAAAGTATAAAACTTATAAGCTTTGGGTGATTCTTTATTACTGTCATAAAGTACTTGTTCAACATAAAGTAATTCGCTTTACAGATAAATATAAAACATTTTAATATTTAAATGATTTAAAGGTAAGAAATAAATATTTAAAAATTGTAACAAAAATTTTAATACAATTACTTGTTCAATTTATCTAATTTGCAACTAAACAACATAATAAATCTTAGAATAAATTGTTAAAAAAAAAACACAAAAAGTTTATGGAGATAAATTAATAACCGTAAATAAGAAAATGCCCCAAAGATTAACCAAACCAAAAATTACCTAAAGAAAAGTGTGTCTTGACTGTAGGAGTTTTATTCTTCTACTGCTTAGAACCAATTTAAAGCAGCTTAAAACAATTTTTGGATTAAATTTTTCAAAAATGGTTGACTAATTAATAGAGGTAATTAACAAATTTCAATATTTTTGCTATAAACTTTTCAGTTTAAACAATACAATTGTTTTTGATATCTTAAATACAAATGTTTAACTACAGGTTTCCTGAGGACGAAGTTGTGTCTGTATTTAAGTCTTTCTAATCGCTGTGGTGTAGCTGCTGACCAAGTGACCAAAATTTTTAGTAGTTATAAGAAATAAAAATGTAATCAAAACTCTTTTTTTTTTAAATAGCACAATTGTGCAATTGTGTTACTAACTTAACTAGTAGTTTCCAAAAAAAAACTCATAGAGCTAAGAGGCGTAGATTTAGTTGAAAGAAGATAGGGGCTAAGATTTAGGAATGTTCAAATCAAAGCCCTAAAGGACTCTTAGAAACTAAAGGGTATTTTTTAGGCGTATAGAACTTCCGATAAAGATGAAAGTAAAACTAGCTGTTATACAAATGAAGTGTGTTTGACTTTTTTCAGTATGCTTCTGCAAATCACCGTTCAAAGACTTACTACAAAAAAAAAAAAGTTTACACATCGTGAAAATTTATTTCCGAAATTCGCGCTCTGTTCCCCAAACTTTTAGAGTACGTCATCAAGTTTACAGTTCACATAAATTTCCTTCTGAGCACCTTATACCTAATACTATGGAACAATTTAGGACCACAATTACTCTTATATAACATATTCATTCAAATCGAGCCCGTACCGTGCCTTAAGAAGAAACAATCTGTGCTGTAGACGGGAGTGTGACACAGAACTCAAATTTATCGATCGAGTGCCGTTCTCAGCAACTCGGTCTCTGCCCATCTACCACTTGAAAATTGTTGAGGAAAGATCTTTGCAACATTAAGGGTAACGTCGTCTGTTCGGTGTATGGGCTGAGAATCAACTTAAAGTTGAACCAGATTTTTATCGTCAAATCATCTTTAGCGATAAGGCTCATTTCTGACTTAAAAGGTATGTAAATAGGCAGAATTGTAATTTTTGGAGAATACATAGTCCTCATGAAACTTTTGCGAAAAAATCACTGTTAGGTGCGGTTTACAGGCTGAAGACGTCATCGGCCCATTTTAAGTCCGAAACCGATGCCAACATAATTGTGGCAAATGATTGCTTGTTTTTTTTTATACCTCATGTCACTGCAAATCATTTGGAGGAGGCAGCATTTCAACAAAATGGCGCAACATGCCATGCTGTACGTGAAACCATCACTTTGTTATTTCAAGAAATGGACCTTTGACACCTTTGAACTTCTTTTGTGGAGGAACATCAAATCTCTGGTCTATGCTCATAAGCCAGCATCGATAGATCATTTAGAAGCCACCACTCGAAGCAAAATAAAACTCTCTCCACTGTTTTCGAAATAAAGAGTGAGAACTTTACTGGTACACCAACATGGGTACAAGTTATTAGCTTCATGTCTTGTAGCATATTCGGGAAGCTTTTTGTAAATGGATATAATGCTGTTTGTGACATTCTGCACATACAAAACGAGTAAAACAGATATTAAGAGGAAAAAAATACCTAACTTAGCTGTCAAAAAAGGGAACTCTATGATTGTGTTAATAAGAAATCTGTTAACTTTGTTGTTGTAACTTCATACATAAAGAATTTTGAGAGAGAACTTTCGAGTACTATACCCAGCGGGAAAATGAGGAATTGATTACATAAATAATTAAAAAAATAATGCATTATTTTCGAAAGAATAATAATGCATTCATTGGAATCGAGAAGGTAATTTCATCAGACACAAAAATTATGCATTGATTACCACGTAGATTCCCACATTTGCAGAACAAGTAATATATTGTTTCTGTTAGTAACAATTATTCGTGTTTTTTCTTAACATATGTACATACATATTTCCTTAATAAAAATCCGTTATTTTTTTGCTGCCTTTATGTCGCCTACTTATAATTTTTATTTTAGTCGCAGTTTGTGTTTGAAAGCGTACGGTCAAAGTTGTTTAAAGTAAAAAGGTAAGTACTTTATGTTTTATATTTTAATAATTTTTAAAATTTTTATTATTAAATGTATAGTTACAGATAAATGTGATGAATGCTTAAATTTATTTATTTATTTATTTATTAATTTAGAATTTATTCATCCTTATTATGAATGTATGAATAATATAATTTATTCTAAAGAATGAATTATTTAATTCATTCGCAGGATACATTTAAATAATTTATTACAATCCTAGGACATGGGGTGTGTTAAGAATAATGAATTCTGGAATCAAATATTATACAATATATGTATTACTTTCTCGATTCCTATTAATTCCATTTAGATACCCAGCGGGAAAATGAGAAATTGATTACATAAATAACTAAAAAAATAATGTATTATTTTTGAAATAATTATAATGCATTCATTGGAATCGAGAAGGTAATTTTATCAGAAAAAATTATGCATTGATTACCATGTATATTCCCACATTTGCAGAACAAGGAATGTATGGTTTCTGTTCGTGACTATAATTCGTGTTTTTCTTTTACATATTTTCTTAATAAAAATTCATTATTTTTTGCTGCCTTTATGTCGTTTGCAAATGCTTATCATAAAGAATGCATTATTTAATACATTCGCAGGATAAATTAAAATAACTTATTACAATCCTAGGACATGTTCCGTGTTAAGAATAATGAATTCTGGAATCAATTATTGTACAAGATATGTATTACATTCTCGATTCCTATTGTTTACATTTTCCCGCTGGGTTATTCCACCAAATAAGGAGCACTATCTACCAGTTCATTCAATTTTTTTTTTTTTTTTTAAAGCTGCCTGATGTTCTGTACTTTCAGTTTTACGAGTAGTTCATTTTTACTGCCACATCTAAATTTTGCATATTTTGTTTAAAAACATCAACTAAAAAAAAAACTGAAAATTTCGTGAGATTAATAACAAACATGGCATATGTATGGCACAACATTCCAAAATTGTTGTGGCAATTTTCCATTTTTTTCTTACTGAAATCTGTGGTCATTTAGAAAAGTAGCTTAAGTCGACATAAGACAAAATTTAGTAATAACCATTAGAAAAAAGTGTAAAATCTTTAATATTAACTAAAACTTTTTTTCTTTTAGCCTCTGTTTAAGTTGTTTCTAATACGATAATATACAGACTTGAATCAAAAAACTCCTCGAATAAAATTTAAACAAATCTGAGGATATCTACAAACTATAATATTCCACATAAGCTACTTTTCCATATTGGCACAGAAATTTGAGTAAATATTGCACGCCAATATTGTGTTATTATATTTGTTTGAGAGTCTATACTTTTTGGCTTTTGTCTAATATGACTCTGTGTGTCAGTGGTGGCCAGCGCTAGTAGACAATGTAACTTTTTTTTTTGTTAGGTTTTGACCAAAAGAATGCCGCTGCTGACTTTGATCAGTTAAACGTCAACAAAATACCTGCTGTTAAAGAAACATGAATATGTTTTCGATATTTATTTTATTTGTTTGATAGAAGTGTCGAAGCGTTTGGGGCTGTGATTAAGGAACAATTTTAATTATAAAAAATAAAAAAAGAAATTACAATAATTATTGTAGATCATTGAAATGTAAATAAAGTTTTTTTTGTCATTTTTGCTTCGGACATGCATGACTTTGAAGAGTGCAGAAAATTACGTGGGGGCAGACAAGATGTTCTCTTAACCCTTCTTGTACAAAAATTCCAACTTGTGCCTGTTCCACCAAACAAAAAAGTCATAACAAAATTTTGTCATAGAAAAGCCCAGGTAGGCTAGCTGGTAGTGAGCTAGTCTATTAGCGCCGGGGTTGCGGGTTTGATTCCCGCCAGAGACACTGGTTTCTTTCCTGCAGACAATCGAAGAGCTTTTTCATCCAATGAACAGAATGAACAGAATTGAGACGTGTACTTTCCACACAAGGTTACAAATAACTAGCCAGCTAGACGGACGGATGGATGGTCAACTTTAGGTCGAATCAGAAAGTGATTCTGAATCGACCAATATTTTTTAGTGTTACATACATCAGCACAAATGCATAATACCCTTTCCACTCTTGTGGTGTGTGTGTGAGTATAAAAAGTAAAATATGCTTAATAATCTTAAGTTATTATAAAATAAGCTTTTTTAGAGTAAACATGCAAATACGCTGTTTAGAAAGCAAAACATGCTTTTTTAATATTTTTTTTTTATTTAATTTCCTAAGCTAATCCCGCGAAGCTCTTCGCTTGTCTGCAGGAAAGAAACCAGTGTCTTTGGCGGGAATCGAACCCGCAACCCCGGCGCTAATAGACTAGCCTATTACCAGCTTGCCTACCGGGGCTTTTCTATGACAAAATTTTGTTATGACTATTTTGTTTGGTGGAACAGGCACAAGTTGGAATTTTTGTACACGAAGGGTTAAGAGAATGTCTTGTCTGCCCCCACGTAATTTTCTGCACTCTTTTCTAGGTATGTGTACCATACGCTAAGTAATGTTCGTTTAATACCCAGCGGAAAATTTCAAAAGACGTTCTTACTTCAGGCCTTTTTTAAGGACTGTTTAAAATTTTTTTGATTCAATTACTATTCTTATCTAACTGTTAAAGAAGGCCCCATAGAAGGCCTCGGCTCTTTAGTATAAATATAAGATACACATTCCACATTCGCTTCAATGTGAAGGGAGTATAGCAGGAGACTTTTTTTTATTGTTTTTTTACACAAGCAAAAGCAAAATAATTATTTTGTTTAATTCCCGTTGCCATTCTTATGTACCTGCTAAAGAAGCGATAGAGGAAGGCCTACTTCGCAATGACAACGTCTGTAAAAAAGATAAAAGTATGTAATGAAGCATCCGTACTCCTTCTTTTTCCCGCTTAACTATTAACTAATTATTTTTGAGAGGAGTAATTGTATTGGAGCTATGGTCAAATTTTGAGCGATTCCAATCCAATTTGGCAAGATGGTTTAGATGGCAATCAAACAAGCGTGGACCAAATTTATTCTGTTTTACGGGCACATGACTCTTTTTCGAAAAAAAACTTGTATGGGGGCAGTGTGAAAGTTTCGACCAATTCTCCTCTCCCTCTTGTCCTTATAATAATTGAAACGTTTGTACCAAATTTGATCCAATGATCTTCAGAATTGAGACGTGTACACGCAGGCCTTAAAAAGGCCTGAAGTAAGAACGTCTTTTGATATTTTCCGCTGGGTATTAAACGAACATTATTTAGCGTACGGTACACATACCTAGAAATGATATCTATTTTTTTAGCGTTTGTGTTTTAGTACACAATTTTTAATACCGTTTATAAATATTTTCAAGAAAGTAACAAACACTATGTAGTATTCTGGTTTTCTTTATAAAACAGAACAATTGTAGTGATTTTGCAGACATACATTATATTTAAATGTTCTCTAGAGTTTTTTTACATTGATAAAGAATTGGTTTTAAATGTTGTTGTGCGAAAGAAAGAGTTCTTTTGCATTTAGTAAAATTGGCAGGTAATTTAATTTAACGGGTCCATTATCCTAATATGCTTTGAGTAGGGTATTAAATGGTCGGTTTTTATTGACTATATTTTCTTACTTGTTTTTCTAATGCCTTTTTAACGAAAAATGTTTCCAAAGAATGTGTTTTTTGAGGAAGATAAAGTTTACAGTTGAATTTAGGATTGAAGCTTTCATCACTAATACATGGCAACATTTGTATTATTTAACTTTTGCGTTTAAAATTATTTTTTCTTTATTTTTAATTGTTTTTATTTGACTCAATTAAATTGTCATTTGTTCAGATTTGAGGTGACTAATTTATAATTAATTGGTTATAAATTGTCTACAAATATTTAGTTTTTTTTTTTTTTTTGCTTTAAATTAATTAAATGTGTATTTTTATTTTTCAAATCAGATTTAACTGATTATTTCACTATTTCGAACAGACAAAGTTTAAACAAAAACATCAACAATAAACAGTGAGTTTATCTCTTCTTACATTCCCCACTACAATTGATTGGAATTCTTCCAACATTAATTGTAGTTGTAAGTAGGTTAAGAAAAAACAAAATGCAAAAAAACAACTTGCAAAAGCATGTTGCCAGGTAGTTTTTTTAGGCCGTGCACTTGCCAGTTTATTATCAAAAGTAATTTCTTGGGAATACAAAATCAATCAATTGTAGTGGGGAATGTAAGAAGAGATAAACTCTCTGTTTATTGTTGATGTTTTTGTTTAAACTTTGATATTGTTACAAGTAGAGCTGTTGCTTATGATTCTTATACGCTTAACAGTTTTATTTGGTTTAATATCTTTAGTTTTTCCAAAATGTTTATGGATGAAGTTTCCTGCTGATCTGGCCTAAGCAACCAGTGAAATGCGCATAGGAATAGCTTATCCCATCAACAATAAATTTCAGTGTTTTTATCAAGAATAAAAACTGGGAATTAAGCACGAATAACAAATCTTTTAAATTAAAATTTTGTATTTCCAAGAAATTACTTTTGATAATTTTCATATATATTTTTTTTTTTTAAATATTTATAAAAAAAATACGTCAATTTTATTTCTTTAAGCTTTATTAAAAAATCTTTTAAAATTTAAAACTACTTTAAGCATTTTCAGGTTATTAAAGTAATTGCTTTAGAAAAAAGTTAAGCTAAATGTGAAAAATGTTTTCAAATTGTTTTGCATTGTTAGAGTGTGATTTCATATAAAATTACTCGAAAATATTTTGACGTTAACATATGTTAGTTAAAAAAAATATACTTATGTATGCAAAAAAAATTGTAAACTATTTTTTAAATGAATATTCATTAAGGTGTTTATTTTTATCCGCTTAAGCTTCAAGTAGTTTTACTGGCGGTAGTAAAAGATCCTTGAAAACCACTTTTAGTCAATAAAGTTGACTCATTTATTTAAGTAGGTTTTACTTCATTCAACCATTTTATTTCCAACACCCGGCCACTTTTAAAGTTTCTTATACCAAGTTTGTGGCTGCAATTGACTGCAGTTGCGAATTTGTTTAAACAAATGACCTTAGCTTAGATAGATTTCGTAATGTGGCAAGTGCCGAGATTGTTGTGGCAACAAGTAGATCAAGAAAATTATTGTTATGTGCTAACAAGAAGAGAGCAACAGGAAAAAGAGCGTAAAAAAAGAGCGATCTTTTGAAAAACTCGAATTTTGGGTCTATTTAAGATTTAAATGACATACACTGAACAAAATTTTAGAAATTAAATGTAAAAAAAAACATCTTAAAGCTTAACTTTATCCTGCTAAAGGACACATTTTTTCCAAGAGAAGTTTTTTTACAAAAAAAAAAGGTTAATCTGAAAAAAGCTTATTTCAACTTTTCCATTAAAAATTTCAAATGAGATAAAGTTTTTTCTAAAACATGCTTACCCCAATTAATAAAAGCTACTTTTTGCCATAAAAAAAAAAAAGCAGAAAACGCGATCTTTTATTATAAAAAACTGTATTCACTAGAAATATTTTTTTTGTATTAGAAAAAGCTTTTTACACTATAGATATTTTTGAAACCAAAAACATTTTTTCCAACCTTTTTACATAAAAATTAGTTTGTCCTAGACATACAATTATTGACCAGAAAAAAATTTTTAAGCAAAAAATTAAAAAAAAAAAACTTTTTAATCAGAAATATATTTTTGTTATCGTGTGTAATTAACATAAGCTTATAAAATAAAATTCATAAAAGTTTAAAAATCATAAATGATATTGTTTTCTATAGAAAAATTATGATAATTCTTTTGAAATGTAAAAAAGCTTTGAACGTTTTTTTAAACTCCGACAACAATTAATAAAATTGGGAACATTTTGAAAGATATTTATAAAAGTTTCATTTAATAAATTTTTATAAATTGTTAAAACTACCTAATAAGTTATTATAAGAATAATTAAAGCTTGGGAAAGCTTATCATAGCAGGAAAGGCGATTTTTACCAGAAATAAAAATATTTAAACAAGAACTTTTTCACAAAAATTTGTTTGTATAAAAAAGTATTTTTTAGGCGGAAAAAGCTTTTCTGTCATAAAAATTTTTTTTCATTTAAGGAAGCTTTCGTTATCAAAAAAGCTTTTTTCATAAACAAAGTAAAGGGTGTTTTTTTAAGCTAGATAGAACTTTAAATTGTAAAAAGTAACACAAAAAATTAAATTTTGATGAAATATTTTTTTTATCGTTTCAGTATACTCTGACAAATCATCATGAATAGACTCACGCTTGAACAACGCTACGAAATTATCCAAATTTACTTTGAAAAATTTAAAAATTTAATCCAAATTTAAATCGCAAAATTGTGTTCAGCGATGAGGCGCATTTTTGGCTTAACGGGTTTGTTAATAAGCAAAATTGCCGCATATGGAGCGAGACCAATCCACAAGAGACCCTACAGACTCCATTACATCCAGAAAAATGCACCGTTTGGTGCGGTTTTCACGCTGGTGGCATCATCGGACCTTATTTCTTCAAAAATGAGGCCGGAGCTCGCGTTACGGTCAATGGAGATCGTTACCGCACCATGATCAATGATTTTTTGTTTGAAAATATGGATGACATTGATCCGGAGGAGATGTGGTTTCAACAGGATGGCGCTACGTGCCATACGGCGAACGCAACCATCGACTTATTGAAATCAAAATTTGGCGATAAGTTGATTTCGAGAAATGGACCTGTCAATTGGCCTCCAAGGTCGTGCGATTTGACACCTCTCGATTATTTCCTGTGGGGCTACGTGAAGTCACTGGTTTATGCTGATAAACCAGCAACAATTGACGCCTTGGAGGCCAGCATTGTTCGTGTTATTCGTGACATACGGCCAGCAGTGCTCGAAAAAGTGGCCCAAAATTGGACGTCCAGAATGCGCTTCGTCAAGAACAGCCGCGGTGCCCATATGCCCGAAATCATTTTCAAATGTTAATGTCACGTATTGATCTTTCGAATATTTGATTACAATTTAATTTTTTGTGTTATTTTTTACAATTTCAAGTTCTATCGGGCTTAAAAAAACACCCTTTACTTTTTCAAAACAGAAGTTTTTCTTTTTTTATAAATAAAATTGCAAAGTTTTCCTTAACACCTTGTAGTAAACTTTCAATTAGTGTCTTGTAAACAAAAGTTCCGATACACTTATTAATTAACAAAAAAGAATAAACTTTTGCACCAGAAAGAAAAAACATTTTCCGTTGAATTTCTTTTTTAACTAACGAAAGCTTTTTTATTTTAATTTAAATAGTTAAACTTTTGTTGAAAAATATTCTAAAATAAAAAAGCTGTTTCATGTTTTTTGCCTTATTGTATGGTAATCTATTGTATTAGTCAAACTTTTTTATATACAAATTTATATTACATTTGTGGATAGCGTTATAGGTACAGTGCTATAAAAAGACTCGTTCTTGTTGCACTGTGTACCAAATAAATAAAAAAAATAAATAAAAATCGAAAATAAAACTTTTCTCTATTTGTTAAAAAAAAACTTCACTAAATGTTAAAGTTCTTTTGAGGAATTTCTGTTTAATAAACACATTTTTAGTTTAATTTTTACAGTGTATTATTTTACAAGGCACCCACCCACTTCAAATGTCTGTTTAGTGTTCTTTTTTTAATACACTTTTATGATTAAACAATACTGATAAATTATTAAAAGCAAAAAATGACTAAGAAAAATTACATAAAAGAGAAAACATTTAAAATATTTAAGAGTTTTAAAATGTAGAAAAACCCAAAAATACCAAGAATTTTAAACGATTTTCGATTGTCTCTTGTATTTTTTTTTTTTTTTTTTTTTTTTTTTTGCTAAGAAAATCGATCTTTATCTAAAACATTTATACTCATACATTTAACACAACATGTTGAATAAAAAAGTGAAAAATAAAAGATTTTTCGACATTCATTCATAGATCTCTAAACCAATTCTTTTAAAAATACTTTTTAAAATTTTAAGTGCCCTAAAATATTGGCATGCTGGTTGGTATATTTGAATATTACTAAACGTTTCCTTGTTTGCAAAAAAAATAAAATCACAATCCCAAAATTAGTCATAATTTAATTTTTATGGCTTTTAATTTTATTACTTTGTTTGCATTTAAATTTGTTTCTCAAGTTTATTTTGCTATCCATAACTCCGTTTTCGAAAAGAGAGCAAAAAACGTGATACTGGGCTTGTGTTAATTGTAAAAATTATTTATAGAATATAGTTATAATTTAACTATATTACAAGAATAATAAACCTAACCTCAAAGTTATGGCAAGAGGCCGGAATTTTATGATTTTATTATAAAAGTATGCCCATAAAAAAGGCTTTAAAAATTCTAAATCTACCCTAAAGTCGAATCAAGCAAATTTAAATACCCTTCGGTGCAAAATCTTGCTATTCAAAAAAATAATTTTCAAGAACTGTATAATGAACCCATTATACGATGATTTATATTAAGTATACTGGCCTGTTGAAAAATGCATCGCTGCCCTGCATCTGATGCGAAGCGCATTCGTTAAAGCATCATCTGGCATGACTGTTAATGTCAGCTGTTCGAACATACATAACAAAAGCAGATAATGCGCAAACAACTCTAAAACACGCATGACAAAAAATGATGGTGCATATTGCAAATTAATCACAGATGCAGCACAGTGATGAATTTTCGAACATGTAACAAAAAAACTTTAAAGCTAAATCACACAGAAATATTATTGTGGAACTTGTACCCCATTACATTTCAGCTCCTCAACTTTTTTCTAAATATTTATTTAGCTATTACAAACTGTGTTTAATTTTGTAAAAGAAAAAGACTTGGTTTAATTTAAATCACAAAAATGTGCCAAAATATACTTTTGCCATATGCAAATTTATATGCATTTTTCAACAATATGTGTCAATAAATACATTTAAAGTAAAATATGTCTAGATGTGCACAAACAAATCGATTCCATTTTTTAGCAAAAAGTGTGATTTAGATTTAAACGTTCGAGAAAAACATGCATACGAATCCACCCCTTAATAATAAGTTATTACTTTTAACATGGCAGAAATACATTAATGTCTTTATAAATTATAATTTTATTTAAATATTTTACTTATTTAATTAGTTTAAACTGTAAGGCCGGTTTCTTGAGAAGTGGATTAAGTTTAAACTTAGTTCAACCTAGTCTGAAACTCGGATTTTTCCAGTCAAATGTGATTTTTTTATTATTTCATTAAAGGCCAACATTTTAAGCAAAACTTAGCTGTTCTGTCAAAATTTTGTATACAAACTTGGTAATGGCGGCACAAATCAGTTTTCAGATTAACTTAGCCTAGTTTAACTGAGATCCTAAATACACAGTCGAATTTATTTAAAAAAAAATTACTTTTATTAAAACTCTGTAACGATGTATGATAATAATTTAAATAATTTACGAATTTTATTGTAATTCAGCTCAATATTAAAAAAGTAATTAAGCTTTTTGTCAAATTTTCATACATATTTAAATAAAGCGGTAAAAGTTTTTATCCAAGTTTTAAAAGTTTTAACGAAAAAATCTATGAAAAATTATTTGAAGTTTCTTAAAAAATTTCTTATTATAACATTTTGAAATATTATTGGTACTTTCATAAAATTTTAAAAGCTTTTCTTAAAATTTTATAAGCATTTCGTAAAAGCATATACAAATTTAGTCAATTCACAAAGTGTTCTATTATGTCATATTGGTTGTATATGGTTTAATTTTAATAATATTAATATGAAACAATAGAACACATTGTGAATTAATTAATTAAGCTTTTCAAATATTTTATAAGATTTTAAAGGTTTTTTAAATTTTCATAAAATCTTAATTTAAAACATTTTTCAAAGGCACTTCGAGAAATTGTGGTATCTATTTTTCAACTTTCTATATCTAAAGATTATTAATTAAACAATATTCTTCTAAAAGTTTTAATTCAAACAATGTAAATAAAAAATTATCGTCACCTAAAATGCAAAAGGGCGTAGCAACAAAATAATTTCAAATCGAGTTTTTGAATGATTATGATGCACTAGAATAAATAACATGTACCTATAAAATTTAAAAAAAAAAACATAAAAAGTGTTGTTACACCCTTTTGCATTTTAGGTGACGCTATATTTAAATTTTTTTTATATAACTGCTCAGAAGTTTAAAAATGTTAATTAAATCTTTTTAGATTCCTAAAAAAACGTTTGCTAGATCTTAATAGTCTGTTTGTTTGGGTAAAAAAAGCTTTTCTAAAAAGCTTTTATAACAAACTTTTTTACTGAACCGATTGTACAGGATTTCAATCCGGAGGGAGAACCAAGGTACATTTAAAGTCAAACAGCAAATGGGTTGATAAGAGACAAAAAAGACAAAAAACTTGTTTACTTATTTACTGTACAACATTTGACAGTTCGTATCACAAAACAAGCAAATAAAAAGTAAAGAGTTGGCTTTCCGAGACTACCTGCTATAAATATACCTTGGGGAGAACTAGAAACAATTTGACAACAATATTATTCTTTTCTTTTGAGTCGTTCGAAAGTGGGCGTGATTTCAAAAAACAACCAGACAGACGGTATAGCTTAATCGACTTGGAATGACGTAAGGGTTCTTAGATGAATACTAAAAAAGTATCACACGCAACGACAAACTTAGTATACCAACATTCACCACAAGTGGTGGAGAGGATACCAAAATTTTTACATTTAATATTTAGAAGCCAAACGTTACAAGTTACAAGATTTCCACTTATAAAATTTTGTATTTAATAATAAAGCTTTACAAATATTTCATTACAGTTTCGAAGATTTGCCGTATTTTTTGAAGCTCTTAAATTCTATTCATTTGAAACTATCTTAGCTAGAGCTTTGACTTGAATCGAGGACTTGTTGCAGATTCGACTTCTCGTCTTACCAGTCTCACTAGTGTTTCGTGGGCGACCAGGCAGGCGGTGACCTTGCGGAGTGTGGCTGGCGTTGTGCTCCATGTAGCGCAGGTTAAGAGTAGGACGGATTAACACTGCATTTAAATATTCTAATTATTGCAGGTATCTTTAGATATAAATAAATATATTGTATGCCACGCCCACTTATTCACTCCCGCCCACATTTTATCGGATGTTGCGTATTGATAACCAAGATGCTTGTACCTAACTTGGAAACTTTAGGATTTATGGGTAAAATTAGAGGCAGTCATGGTTTTTGCTCATATCGTAGCTATTTGTGGACCGATCATGAGTATGATTTTCAATAGCAAAATTTAACGTAGTGTATGTGACTTAAATGTGTAACAACCTAGTATTTAATCGGAAAATCCAATTCAACAGACAGATGGCCTTTGTTAAATCAACTTCGCTCCGCATAAGGATCCTGAATATAAATTCTTTATAGAAATTACAAACGTAATGACAAACTTGTACATACCCTTTCCACCTGTAGTGAAGGGCATAATGAACAGTGAGAGTTCTTATAAAAAGGAAAAATACAAATATATTGATACTTTTTAATTAAAATTAACGGTAAATAAATTTAACATCTTTGTTCTATCACTTTATTAAATAAAAATAAAATTTATTAAAATTTGCACACTAAAGTAAACTTTAAGTTTTAAATTTTATAAAAGTTTGTTTATAAATAAAAAAAACTTGTTGAAATAAAATAAAATGTGTGCCAAGAACTCACACACTTATTGCAAACTAGATAAAAATTAACATATTTAAATTAAATAAGATAATAAAAGAATTTTGTCACGGAACTCCCCATTAAATTGTTTGCAAACAAAAGAACTACTAAAAAAAACAATGTATTATTAAAATTAATTTTTTATTTTTCTGTTTTAATTGATTCAATTTGACGTCATGAAACGGACTTTAATTAAACTTAAACATTTCCTTATTTCGACATTTTCTTGCAGTTTTTTGTTTTTGATTTTGCCAGAAAATTAATGGAAATTGCTTAATTCTATGTTTATGACTTAAAAAAATAAGAAATAAATCTAACCACATGTATTTTTTTTTTTTTTTTTATTCTCTTGTATTAAACAATCAATATTTATCACTTTATTTTTAAAAATAAACAGCTACAATGGCAACAACGTAAAACAAACATGGTTATTTCTTTTTTTTTTTTTTTTTTTTTTTTGCTTTGTTGTAAAGTATCTATTAAATACATACATACACATCAAAAACAATGGCAACAAAAAAAAAATTATATTTACTGTGTCAAGTTTTTGTCTTGTTCTTGTCTTGAAGTTAAAATACGAAATTTACAAGAAAAAAGTCTTAAAATGAGTAACGAAACTTAAGAAAACAATACGCGCTAAAACACAATTCTTAAAGCAGGCGGTACATTTTCTTTTTTGGCAGCTACAAGGAAACGGTTTAAAAAAACAATTGCTAAATATATTATTAACGAAATAATCAAGAGAGTTTTTATGTTGGTTTGAGAGTATTAAGTAGAATTGAAAGTACTCTACACTGCACCCCTACACCCCTGAAAATCACTTACGTTTGACAAACTTTGTTTTCACCAGCAAGTTAAGGGACGTGGCACTATAAGATAAGGTTCAGGGGTAATTTGACGTCTGAATAAGGGTGGTCGTCTTACTTTTTCTCTTGTTTTACACATAAAGCACTTTATTATTATACAGGGTGCTCGTAAGTAACGCTGTGATTTAATAAGTGAATACATTTTTGGCTTACGTTTTTTTTTTTTTTTTTTTTTTTTATGATTAACCCTAGAAGGCTAACCCACGTAAATTTTACGTGTAATTTTTTTTATTATTGTTGCTACGCAAGCATTCAGTGATCTAACGGTGCCAAATTTAACAAGTGCTTTTTTCAATAGTTTTTGAGCAAACGCAAAGAGATGAACAATGAATTTATAGTCGTGAAAGTGCTTTTAGAGCGAAAACTTGTGTACGTCAACTCTTGCTCTAAAAGAACTTTAATGACTAAAAATGCTTTGTTTTTGCGTTTGCTCAAAAACTATTGAAAAAAGCATTTGTTGGATTTGGTACCGTTAGGTCACTGGATGCTTGTCTAGCAAAAATAATAAACAACTACATGTAAAATGTACGTGGGTTAGCATCCTAGCAAAAAAAATAAAAAAATACAGTGCTTTAGATAAAATTTCATGGTACGTAAAATTTACGTGGTGTTAGTTTTAACGTATAATAAAATAACGTTAGCCTTCTAGGGTTAAGGCCTGGTACTCTGTTCCAAATTTCACTTGAAATGCTGTCAAAACGCATATGAAAAAACTTGTACGGAATATCTACGAAAAAATGTTGATAGAGTTGTACTCTGTTCAATTTGTGAAAAAGTAACGAAATGTTTCTGGCAGCATTTTTTTTCAACAGTGAAATAAAGCAAATAGTCTTTATTTCATGCGGAAATTTGACAGCTGTATATAAGTAAATAGATATAAAATAAGTTAAAACTCTCCCTTTTTCGTCTCTTTCTCTGAGGTATGGACTTGTTGAGGAACGAGTGTCATCCAGAAGCTATTCTGCGGCAGTTTTAATTTTTACTAATTCTTGTGCCGCAACACAAGCTGTTAAAATTATTTGTTGATTCAATTTTTCAATGTTGTTTTCACAACAATGTGTTTGGAAAATCACTTTCTATTTTATTTAATTTTTTGTTTTGTTTACAAATGCAAAACATTTCTGTTTTATTAAAATTTTTTATTTTGTTTACATATGCAAAACAATGTCGCATACTTTGAAGGAATAAAAACGCCAAATTGTGCAAACTCGCGAAATAGGTGACATTGATACATGTCAATTTTTTCGTATGAAATAATAGATGTTGCTCAACATTTTTCACAAATTTTAACACTTGGGAAATTTATAATGGAAAGACTTAGCACAGAACAAAGAACCAAAGTTGTTCAATTTTATTTTGAAAGACCGCATTCTATTATTCAGACACAATGATGATATTGAATAATGAGCGATAAGGTCCATTTTTACCTCAATGGTCACGTGAATAAACCAAATTGCAGAATATTGGGCATCCAAAAGTAATGGTTGAACATCAAATGCACCCACTTAGATATTTTTTTTACGAAAACGACGAAAAAGTTGCGGTTAATGTGAATTCAGAATTGTGGTTCTAACTAGATGGAGACAAATCTCATACACGGCTCACCCGCGTGATACTTTGGGTAAAGGTAACATTTGAGATATTTTATCTTTAAAACAAAATGTGAACATATTTCCAAACTATAATCTAAACTATAACAAATGATGACGTTAAATAGCATCAAAAATAAAGCAGTTATTCAAAATCCCTGTTCCGTCATCCTTCGTCAAAACGACGTCGAACGATTTTATTTTCGAATTATAATCTATTTTGGCTATTTGCTTTGATCTCCTTTTGAACTTAAAGAATTAAAAAAAATAAATAAATCCCAAGAAAAACTTTGATAACTAATATGCATGTGGCAGTGTAAATAAAACTGAACTGGCAAAATAAAATAAAGTAATTTGTTTTTATTTTTGTTTTTTCTTTACCCACTACATTTAGAGTTGACAAAAAATCAACCAATTGTAGTCGGGACTGTAAGAAAAGATAAACTCACTTTTTATTGTTGTTGTTTTTGTTTAAGCTTTGATATTGTTACAAGTAAAACTGGGGTTTATAATTCTTATTCGCCTAACAGTATTAATTGTATAATATCTTTAGTTTTTCTAAAATCTTTGGATGAAGTTTCCGGACGATCTGGCCTAAGCAACCAGTGAAATGCGCATAGGAATAGCTTGTCCCTTCAACAATAAATTTCAGTTTATCAATAGTATGAAATGGGAATTTAGCACATTTAAACGAAACCTTGTTAAATAATTTTTTGAATCCCAAGAAAAACTTTGATAACTAATATGCATGTGGCAGTGTAAATAAAACTGAACCGGCAAAATAAAAAAAAGTAATTTGTTTTTATTTTTGTTTTTTCTTTACCCACTTACAACTACATTTAGAGTTGATGAAAATCAACCAATTGTATTCGGGACTGTAAGAAAAGAGAAACTCACTTTTGATTGTTGTTGTTTTTGTTTAAGCTTTGATATTGTTACAAGTAAAACTGGGGTTTATAATTCTTATTCGCCTAACAGTTTTATTTGTATAATATCTTTAGTTTTCCTAAAATCTTTGGATGAAGTTTCCTGACGATCTGGCCTAAGCAACCAGGGAAATGCGCATAGGAATAGCTTGTCCCTTCAACAATAAATTTCAGTTTATCAATAGTATGAAATGGGAATTTAGCACATTTAAACGAAACCTTGTTAATTAATTTTTTTAATCCCAAGAAAAACTTTGATAAAAGTATTATTGTTTAGAAATTTTTCAAAAAACGATAAAGTCATATGGGATGTCAAACTTTTTCATAATACTTGTCATTTTCGTGACACATTGCATTCACACTTTCACACTTTGTCATACTACTTGAGTGCAAACTAGCCTTTAGGTACGGCTGTTATGTGCGACCCTTTAGTTTGGGTGTTGTCCACCACTGACCTTAACTTAATTTTACGCAATTTATGTTTCATGATAAAAAAAAACTCCCTTCTTAACTTTATTATCTAAAAATCGTCCTATTTTATTGTACGAAAACATACAAGGTAATGCAGAAAGTAACTATTTAAATAGCAAGGTAATGAATAAAGGAATGCATACAGCATGCTTTTCCTTTTTTTCAAGTCCAGTGATGTCAACTCTCGGAAAACTAAGCGCGTGCAGAAATTTAAAAAACGGGCTAAACTCAAAAAATTTTAAACTTAACAAAATTGTAAAAAAAATATTAAAAAGTATAATTTCTTTTTACATTCAATTAAATTAAAATACAAAGCTTTTGCATCCTTTCAAAATTGATCGTTTACAAACAAAGTTTACAGGTATTGAACATTCTCATCTTTAATTATTCCATAAATCACAATCTATGTGATATTGTGACTTTTTTTATATATCGTTAAAATGCATTTTTAAGCGTTACGCGTCAGTTATTTCGTAGTATGGGCACTTTCACAGAAAAGTCAACCTTTTGTCACGTAACGTCACCCAGCATTTTAAATGGTTTCTCAAAGAATAACTTATATATTAATTACTTTTTTCTATTTTGGTGTAAAGCGCAACTAACTTCATATTAAGTGACAGAGAGGAAACATTTAAACAACATGGGCCTTGCCTGGTGGCGTAACGTGATAAAAAAAGGGCTTATCATAGCTCATATCTCGTTTGAGACTCAATTTAGTGTCTATTTAATATCTTCAACAAAATGATATGCTACTAAAAATAATCTTTTCAACTTCAGTGTTTGAGTACGGAAATATCGGTATGTATTATATTTGCTACCAATTGTGTGGCTTAAAAGCAAAGGGGTACAACTGCAAAATATAAAAAAAAAACTGAGTTACATGCAAGAATCAATACTTAATACTAATATCTTATTCAGACGGTTAGTAACAGAATCAAAAATATTCAGCCTGATTACGGTTGGCGTTGGCGTATACGCCTGAGTCGTTTTTTGTAGTAGATTAAAGAACATAGGTTTTGTGTTACTTTAATCTATTACAAAAAACGACTCAGGCGTATACGCCAACGCCAACCGTAATCAGGCTGATTATCTATGAAATGCATGGGAATATATAACTTCAAAGCTTATTTTTTAAACTATAAACCTCGATTCAAAACTTGTCCGAGCTTTCAATGTTTTTCGATTCGCATGATTTTAACTTTTTAAGACACAATTCGATGTTGCCAAAGAAATAAAAAATGTTTCCATGCCGAACTAATAGTAAAATTGGAAGGAAGGAGAAAAAAATGGGCTTACATTATTTTCTCGTTTCAGGAACTGGGTTAAATCTAACCCGAAAAGAGCTAATTTGTAAAGCTTTTGCTGACAACATTTCCAAATAAAAAAGAACTCCTAGAGGTTAAAAATGAATTTAAATTTTGTTTTAGCGAAATTATTATTCCATTTAAAATGGTCTTATTAATGAATAATTTAATAAACTGCATTATTTTTTTATTCAAAAAGAAGGTGTGGCGGCCACACACTTTTTCTAAACCAATTTTTCAAACTTTTTCATTCTAATGCATTTTTTTTTTTTTTTTTTTGAACAGTCGTAGTCATTTTTTGTATATGCATAAGTTTGAATTATTATAATGATATTTTAATTGTACATTTTGTATTTTACTCCGGCATTTAAGAAAAAAAAAACAAATGAAGCAATTCAAAATATTTAACGTTTTGTATAATTTCAACTACTGTTGCATTCTTCCGACAGTTTCCAGAGTGTTTAATGAATTCTAAAAACACATTAATAATAATTTTATTTACATTTATATATAGCGCAAAATAAGTAATAAGTTAATTGATATAAAAAATAAATATGTATATTGAAAAGATTTTCGTACATGAAGGTAAAAAATTTTAATTTTATATAATTTATTAAAAAGATAAAAAAAAGTCTTGAGAAGTTCAAAGTTTATTCTTAAAAGACAAACAAATCTCTAAATTTCTGCTAATTGTTTTATATTTAATAATCTTATAGGTACAACAGATCTGCTACCTTTTTAATTACTTTTTACTGGGTAAGTAATTGTACTAACAATGCAGGTGATGCATGAGTAATCAATAAAATATAAGGATTTAAGTATTCTAGAGGAATGCATCCCTTTATGTTAAAATTATGTTATTAAATGAGGTGATTCCTTTTCTGTGTAATGGGTAATTATGCTAAGAATGCAGGCAACGCTGAATGCTTAAGTAATTAATAAAGTAATCGAAGTTTTAATGAAGATTAAGAACTAGTTAAAATATTTTTGCTTTTTGCTATTAATATATCTAAAAAGACCTGTACTTCCTTATCAATTCCTTTTGATTACATTGGTATTTAAAATTTTAAAGCAGGCAATGCTAAAGTAATTCATAAAAAAGTTTTACAATATTTAAAATAGTTATGCATTTTCGCTATTAATATGTCGGAAAATACATGTACTTCCTTTTTAATTCCTTTTGATTACATTCGTAATTAATTTTAAAAAGCAGGTAATGCTAAAGTAGTTCATATCAAAAGCAAAATTTCATATATATAAAATATTTATTTTTTTGCGACTAAAATGTCTGAAAATACTTGTACTTCCTTTTCAATTCAATTTTGATTACATTGGTAGTTAAGATTTTAAGGCAGGTAATGCTAAAGAAATCCATAATAAAAGTAAAGTTTTAAAATCTTTAAAATATGTATGCTTTTTTGCTATTAATGTGGGTGAAAATATATGTGCTTCCTTTTTAATTCCTTTTGATTACATTCCTAATTAATTTTAAAAAGCAGGTAATGCTTAAGTAATCCATAATATAAGCAAAGTTTGAAAATCTTTGAATAATCAAACAATAAACTAGAATATAATGAATGAATTTTACATTTAAATGAATAAGTATTTGACATTGAAATTTTTTAATAAATTTCATATGTAGGATTTTTTTCTTAATCAACATTTTAAGCGAAAATTTTTAAGACAGTCCGTTTTAATAAATATCTACATATAATACTTAAACTAGTTTTATTGCAACTACTTTTCCCTTCAATATTTTTAACAATTAATTTTAATATGACAAAGAAATCTAAAATGAAACCGTTTAAAGTTATTATTAATATACAATTAAATTTAATATTTCTTTTTTTTAACTTCTTTCTAAGCAGCAAATTAGTCTGAAAAAAAATTTTTTCTAAATCACTTTTAACACAGCTGGATATAAATTTAAATAAATTGATTAATTAACTATTTAAGGTATTAAGTAATAAAAATTGACGTTAAACCAGGCATTTAGTTAAAAAATATAAAAATTTAAAAAATAATAATTAAAACGTTAGAGCGCAAAGAGGTTTACAACTTGAAATTACCTTCAATTATAGTTTTATTTTATTTTTTCATAAAAGAATGGTTACGTATAAATGAATTCCCAGGTACGAATTGCAACAACTATTTGAAAACAAAAAAAGTATAATTAATAGAAACTGTAAAACAAAAACTTTTAATTAACTTTTAACATGATAACGCATGATTCTATACACGCTAGGGTGTCTTATCAGGAAAATATTCCCGGGAGTTTCGGAAAAATTTTTTGATGGAAAATTTCCAAATTACTTCCCAAAGCTTTTGATATAAATTTAAGCTTTAGTGAGATTGAATCGCATAAACTGTCAGTTTAAAAACGTTCACAGAAAAAAATTAAAATTGATTGCAATGAAAAAATTTGTGATATTAATTAAGAAATTAATTAAATTTGCACTAGTAAACAAATTAATAGTATCAATTAAACCAATTTATAGTATTAACTTAACGTTTAATTTACTTGATTTAAAGTTTTATTCACTTGATTAAATTTTTAATTAAAACTGATTATATTTTGATTAATGCTTTAATTGGTGAAAAATTTTGGAGAATTTTTTCTGTGTTGAATAAAATAAAAGATTCTAATTTTTTAATCGATTTTCTGAAGCAAAATGTTGTTGCAAATGTGTAAGCAAGGTATTTTTGGTTTTGTGTTCTACGCTTAATCTTAACACATCTATGGCTTTGTTGTTGTTTTGACAAAGCAAATCAAGCAAACTTTTGAACACACAAGCGTATTTGTGTTGCCCATCACTGTTTTATACTTTAATGCGTTTTTGGTTCAAATAAAGTCAAATTTCTAAAAGTATGTTAATACATTTTCAAACCTCCTTTTTGTCAGCTATGAATTTAAACTAATTAAAAAGATATTTAAATGTACAGCAAATGCTACTACTAAAGATTACAAGAAATTGTAAATCATAATCTGTTATTAACAGTATTAATTTATGAAAAAAAAACTTGTTTTAAAAACTTCAAATTAAATTAATTACGCAACATAAATTTACTAATAAATTCTATTACAAGAGCCCAACCAACTAAATACGCTTTTACCATCAACTCTTAAAATAAAACAAAACCACAAAAATTAGTTTTATTCAAGTTCATGGTGAAGGCTTTACAGTAAAAATTGCTGGTTTTATAAACGTTTTTTGTGTTTAGCAGATGAAGAAAACAAGAAAAAAAAGGCTGGTTCAACTTATGTGTAAAAAAGCCAGCATTCAAGTTATTTCTGTAAATTATTTACCAGATATTTTTTTTTTTTTTTTTTTTTTTTTTGGTTCAATTTCAACCAGCCTTAACTCTCAATTTCAAAAAAGTTGCAAAAGTGTGCCTAAAATCGTTTATACATGCGTGCGTTTGAGAAAAAAAAAGTGGTTTTCAAATAAAAATCAAATCTATAAGTTGGTCAGGCAGGCATTTTTTTTTAAACATGGTATCGAGTATCTTGGAAAAATGTTGAAAACGAAAACGACAACTTGAAAAAAAAAATGTAAATAAATATTCAATGCGTGCCAATGATTGTAAGTTTATTTTTTTTTTTTAGTATTTCTTGTATTTTTTTGTGGAGGCAACAAGTCAGATATTTTTAGACCCCTTGGAGGCACACGCATTAATTACATTTGCATGGGAGTTGACTGTGACTCTGACCGAGTGCATGGACTGGCCTTTAGTTGGATTTTTTTATGTGAAATTAGTTTAAACAATGAAACTTGCAACATTTAAAAAATACTAAACATGTTTTTTTATACTAACAAATTTGGGCAATAAATTTTAAGAGAAATCATATTTTAAAAGAAAGTGAATTTTTTTCAAAATCAAGAAATTTGCTTGAAATTAATACCAAAAAATATTAAACAAAAATTATATTCAACATTTTTTATTTTTCGAATTTATTCTATGAGTTAAATTTCAGTTATGTATTTTATAAAGCTTTTTTGTAATAGTTCTATTCCTTAAATTTTTAGGAATGACTTTTATACACTACCAGACTATTATATTGTATTTTCTTGTTACATTTTACCTTAGCTATCCTTTGGATAGCAATGAAGTATATTGTATGTACAGAAAAATTTACAATTATTAGACACCAGCAGAATGTAATGCATTTTCTGGCCCGCTACGGCCTTCGTCAGCATTCTTTGTGTCACACTGGATAGTGATACTTTATAAATTGAATGTATTTAACTCAACTATTTTAACAAATAGAAACTGGGAATTATTTCCTTTCGCAGGTTACTTTATATTATATTCAACATTTTTTATTTTTCGAATTTATTCTATGAGTTAAATTTCAGTTATGTATTTTATAAAGCTTTTTTGTAATAGTTCTATTCCTTAAATTTTTAGGAATGACTTTTATACACTACCAGACTATTATATTGTATTTTCTTGTTACATTTTACCTTAGCTATCCTTTGGATAGCAATGAAGTATATTGTAAAATGTAACAAGAAAATACAATATAATAGTCTGGTAGTGTATAAAAGTCATTCCTAAAAATTTAAGGAATAGAACTATTACAAAAAAGCTTTATAAAATACATAACTGAAATTTAACTCATAGAATAAATTCGAAAAATAAAAAATGTTGAATATAATATAAAGTAACCTGCGAAAGGAAATAATTCCCAGTTTCTATTTGTTAAAATAGTTGAGTTAAATACATTCAATTTATAAAGTATCACTATCCAGTGTGACACAAAGAATGCTGACGAAGGCCGTAGCGGGCCAGAAAATGCATTACATTCTGCTGGTGTCTAATAATTGTAAATTTTTCTGTACATACAATATACTTCATTGCTATCCAAAGGATAGCTAAGGTAAAATGTAACAAGAAAATACAATATAATAGTCTGGTAGTGTATAAAAGTCATTCCTAAAAATTTAAGGAATAGAACTATTACAAAAAAGCTTTATAAAATACATAACTGAAATTTAACTCATAGAATAAATTCGAAAAATAAAAAATGTTGAATATAATATAAAGTAACCTGCGAAAGGAAATAATTCCCAGTTTCTATTTGTTAAACAAAAATTAATATAAAATTCAAAGCAAAAAATGTCGCAAGCGAGAATTAAAATTTTAAAGATATTTAAAATAAAATATTTATGCTTTATGGCATTTTGGTATCTTAAATTGAAGAACAATTTGCAATTAATAAAAACGTTTATCCATATTAGAAATAACTAAAAAAAAAGTGTATTTTTTATTTTTTTTTTTATAATAAGTAATGCTAAGAAAAAAAAAGTTAAATTGTTTTAAAAATGATTTAAGTTTAAGAACTATTTCACCACATTAACTTGCTTGCCAGATCTGATATTTAAAAATGTTTGAGCAACATGTTGATATCAAAATTTTTTGTTCTTTTTTTAAAACATAAATATATGTTTTCTTCTTTTTTACAGAAAATCATTTTTCAATTAAGAAAATAAATTACATTCTGTAAAATAAGCTTTTAGCAACATGTTGCAAACAAATTTATTGTTATTCGCAAATAAGAGCATTAAAACCTTGTGATAAAATATTTTAAAATTAGTTTTAAATTAACTTAGGAATTTTCCAATAATTACTTTTTTAACTTTAATTATTTAATATGTTTTATCAACATGTTGCCAAAGAGTATTTAATATATTTTAGTAAATAAATACATTTAATATTTGAATAATAATTTTCAAATTAATGTTCTTAAATTTATTTTATAGGTACATAGTTTTTAATTTTAAAAGAAAAATTGTAAAATATATTCTAAACGTTTTTAGCTAGAACTTAAAAATAAATGTATGACAGCATGTTGCGAATTACTTAAATACTAAATAACTTATATATCAGCATAAAAATATTTAAAAAAAAAAAACTGTTTTAACGAAAGAATAATCTTAGTATGCCTAACTATTTAAAAAAATTAGTGCTTAGCTACATGTTGCTAAAGAATAATAGTAAGGGTAACCTAAATATTTATATAAAAATGTTTTCAAAAATGAATTGCAGCCTCATTAAAAAATATCGAAACTTCAATTAAACCAATAACAGTTCAATTAAAAAAAAATAATAAAATTCATTTTTCAAAAAAAAAAAAAAATTTATTTTGTATTATACACTGCAACCTTAAAAAAATATTTTTATGAAAATGTTGTTTAAGAAAAACTTTCTTAATCTAACTGAAGTGTACGACAAAATATATTTTGAATCCGTTTAAACAAAAAAATTTTACAGAGATTTTTTAAAAACAGATTTTAATTTCCACTATTGTTGCGGCAACCTAAAAAATATTTTTAGCAGCATGTTCCAGATGTTAAAATTGTTTAACTATTAAAACAACTTTGTATACGTATTTGAAACCGCTTTCTTTCACCTAAATAACGTATTTTTCATTTTTGCTAGCGTGCTTTACTTAATTCTATATTTCAGCAACATGTTGCCTACTATATTTGTTAAAATATTTCTCTTAGAAAGCTTGGAAAGCAATTATTTGTACAAAAAAAGGATTTTTTACTTTTATTTTATAAAAAATTAATTTACACCTTTGTGTTATGTTTAAGCTGTTACTTGAAATTAGTTCTATAGCAACATGTTGACAAATACATAGATTTTTTTAAACCAATATATACAATCTTTTCTAGTTTTAAATTCTTTCCATGTGGATGCAAAAATAATAACAATTTAAACAAGTTTTCCGCAACATTTTAATGCAAATTTTTGTTTTTTATTTTCTAAAATATTTAAAAAATTTTCTTATGTATATAAATAGCATTTTTTGCCTACAAATAAATGTCGATTTGGCAGACACATTTTGTTGTAAAATTAAAAATTATTATTCAGCAACATGTTGCTATTAAATATTTGTAACAATATTTAAACAAAAAAAGGCAGAAGTTAATATTTATTACTCGTTTGACTATATGAGAACTAATTGTTTCAATAAACTATTTTATAAAAATCCATATTCAACTAAATTTAATAAATTATGTTTAGAATTCAAAAACAAACTTATAAACAAATTAACTTCCCATAAAATTTAGATTGGATTTAACAATTTCATTAATTAAATTTATTAAAAAATATTGCATGAATTTTCTATTAGAACAATTTTGCGGTTGTCATTTTAAAACCGAAAAGATAAATTATTAACAAACGTAAATTTTAACAAATTATGTACCATACAATGCCTTTTAAAAAAAGGAACTCTACTTCGGTAAAAAAAAAGAGTTAATAATTTTGTTTTTCTGAGTGGTTTTCCTTCTTAAACTTTTAAACGCAACGATTAAGTCAAAATAAAAACACAAGCAATTAATAAAAACACTTTTAAAATTTAAATAGACACAGAAAAAAGATAAAGTCAGCAACATACACGCACGATACAAATAAATTTAACAAACATATCTAGCAACTGTAAATGTGGCAAGATTACTTTTTAACATAATTTTTTTTGGACAATTAAAGCAACTCGTAGTTGCACTTTCGTTTGTGGTCAAAGACTCATTTTATTAAATGTTTACTGATTCGTTGATATCTTAATATTTTAAAATGAATGCAAATTACTTGGGGCTATTAATGGTACTAATCAGCAATTAATTACTTGGATATTTTTTTTTTAAATTACGACTCTTATTTTTTAGATTCTTATACATACATAAGTTTTATGGTTTAACTTTAACATTAAAAGTTTTTATTAAGATATACAATAATATTCAATAATGCAGCAAGCATTTTTTCAACATGTTGCCGAATATAATGTTATTAAAAATGTTAGCAAACAATTTCGCTCAACATAGTTTAGTTGTAGAAACAAAATGTAAAAAAACTCTTGCTCAACAATACCGCCGAATAATATTCGAAAATTTTTCATACTAAAAAGTATTCAAAATAATATTTATAAATGTTGCTAAGCATATTCCTAAGCCTCGAAGTTTTAAATTAAAAGTTTTCTAAACGAATTTACAAATAACAGCAAAGTATCGGTAAACCACTAAAGTTATTTTTATAATTTTAAAAATTATCAAAGTCAAGCTAATTGTATGTTAGGAACTAATTTTTAAATAGAAAAATTAAGTTCATATTTTAAATATGATTAGTTTTTATGAAATTATATGGTATTTATCTTTTTCTAGCAACATGTTTCAAGCCTGTTTTGTTATTTTTATTAAGAAAATTGCTTAAAAACATCAATATTTTTTAAAAGAATATGCCAAATTACTTTCCCTGCATTTTTAAAATAAATCCTCAGCAACATGTGGTAGAGAAGCTTCCTACTACTTCTAATATTTTTGTAACATTTTATTGAACACATGATAAACAAGTAAGAGTGCTATATTCGGCTGTGCCGAATCTTATATACCCTTCACCATTGTGCGAGCAGAATACAGAGCAACTAGACAAAACCTAAATAATTTCTACATAAACATACATATATAAATACAATACATAAAACTTCATTATAAATTAAATTTAAAAAGTTAAAACTGGTAAATATTTTTTTAAATCGTTTCAGAACATAAAAAAATTAAAAAAAAATTTATCTTTTTGAAAAAACACGATTCGAACCAGGGACTCACAGTTTCTAACCTAAACAAACCCCCTAGACAACTGGACCATGAAGGAACGTTTTATGAATATCATTAAAAGTAAATATGATCAGTTTACAGTTCACACAGTTGAGTTGTAATTATTTTTGATGTTTTAGTTCACCACAATAAAGCAAAGGTGGCCTATAATCACCAAAATAGATTGTACCATGTATGTGTGTTTGTTTGGTTTCTTTTTGTATAGGCACTGTTGTCATACCGTAGATTTATCTTTTTTGGCGAGTTTTTAAGAAGCCAACCGAAACAAAAATTCCTAGTTTCTATTTGTTAAAATTATTTCGTTAAATAGATGAAATAATAAAGAAGGCTGATAACGAAAATTATATTGAGCATTATGCTAGTATATATAAACAAATACCCAAGGGGGGGGGGGGTTGCAAACGGACATCGTTAAATCAACTTCGCTTTTTATAAGGACCCAGAATATATATACTTTATAGGGTGTAGGATCAATATTTTGGAACATACAAACGGAATGACAAAGTTATATATACCCTCTTACCTTCGGTGAAGGGTATAAAAATAAAATTTTTTTGGATTTCAGTACTTTGGACATAACTCAGCCATTTATTAACCGATTTGACAGATTTATATACCGATGTCTTAAGGAATAAATTTACCATTTACTTTGGTGATAAAACTTGGACTCAGAAAGACCTATGGGTTCCGAAAATGTGTATTTAAAAAAAAAAAATTTAATTTTGGTCATAACTTTTTCGTATCTGAACCGATTTTCCCGAGTTCTTCAGAAAATATTTTCTATTAAAAATTTCCGATCTTTTGATATATAAGGCGTAACCATAGGTCGTACGACGGTCCAAAAAATTTTTTGTACGGGAGGTACCACGCCCACTTGTTCAATCCCGCCCACATTTTGTAGGATGCTGTGTATTGATAACGTTAATGTGTGTACCTAATTTGGAAACTTTGGCTCTTGCCGTTCTCAAGATATACAGAAATAAAAAACTACAACAACAACAAGGGATTTTTGTGCAAAATCAGAGGCAGTTGTGGTTTTTTGCTCATATCTCCGTCATTTTTGGACCGATCTGACTGAATTTCAATAGCAAACTTAGACGGAGTATATGTGACATAAATATACATCAACCTAGTCCACATCATTTCTGGGGTTTTCGGAAAACCCATTTCAACATACAGACGGACAGACGGACAGACGGACATCGTTAAATCAACTTCGCTTTTCATAAGGACCCAGAATATCTATACTTTATAGGGTGTAGGATCAATATTTTGGAACATACAAACGGAATGACAAAGTTATATATACCCTCTTACCTTCGGTGAAGGGTATAAAAAAAAAGATTTTAGTTTAAAAGATTTTTTTTATTTTAACTATGTTTTTATTGCAACTTGAAAAATAAGATCTTAGCAACATGTTGCAATCAAGTTTTCTATATTTTTTTTAGTAAAATATGTACATAAATTGTATAATTATTTAGTTTTTCATTTAGATTTTTAAATTTTACAAATTTTCTTATAACAGACACGCAAAGCTCCACAGCTTGTCTGCAAGCTTTAAAAACATCATTAAAGCAGTTTAAAGTGAATGAAGATTTTTTGTATTTGTATTTAAGACTTTTAATGCTATTTAAAAAATTATTTAATAGCAATATGTTGCAAACATTATTTTTGATTTTATTTTATTGAATTTGTTTTATTGAAATAACTTAAAGAATTTTAAAATTAATTAGTATTGTGGCTATTTTGTCGAACTATTAATGGTGAAAAATTAAATTTGATGAACTTAAGCTTGATTAAAAATATTAGAATTTTAAAATTGTTTTAAATGGATAGCTTTTTTATACAATAAAACTTTCCACATATTTGCCGGTTTATTTTTATAGCAATTTAAAAAAAAAGTTCTCAGCAACATGTTGAAGGAGACTGTTGTTGCTATGTTTACTAAAATTTTTCAATAAGATTTTTTATAATAGATTTTCTTAAATACAAACTATTCGACGTTTCAAACTAAAGTGACTTATTAGTAAACAACATTTTGCAGATTTTTATTTACAACAATTATACCAACACACTTATAAATTAGATATCAGTAATAAACGTTTAACTATACAACGTTTCGATTAAAAAAAATGTTTAGCTACGTGCTGCCAAGAAAACTCGTATTTTATTAACCTTAATAATTAAACAAAAAAGCTTGAATTTTTTATTTCAAAGGCAATTTTTTAAACGAACTGGATTTTTCAAGTTGTTTGTTTATTGAAAATAAATTTTCAGCAACATGTTGCAAAACAATCGCCTAGAAACATGCCAAGAAAAGTTTTAAATTAAGAGGATTTTCCTTCTCATACATGTTACAATTATTTATCATCTTTAACCTTAAGTTTATTCTTAAGAAACATGTTGACAAACTTATGAAAGAAAAATTTTACTTTTAATTTCTTGTTTGATAAACATTTTAACATAAACATCTCTACTAAAAATTTAATATAGAATTTTTTTTAAAGATTAAACAAATAGCTTCAGTCAAAGTCCTTACATACATGTTGCCAAATAAATCAAATCGCTTAGCAACATAAACAACTTCTCAAAAGATTCTTTTAATCCAGATGGATTCTTATACATCTTGAAATTTAATAAGTAACATTTTTTTTAACTATTTTATAACATTTTGTAAAAAAATTTTTTTAAAAAAATGTATAAGACAACTGTAAAATGTTATAACAATGTGCAAAATTTCATTTTGAGAGATTTTAAAAACATTTTGCTTAAACCTTATAATATCTCTTAAGTTCATTTATATTAAAATTAAAAGAAGTATGACTATTTTTTCTCATTTTTTATAAATGTGTACTAAACTATAAATCACAACATGATATTTTTTAAAAAAACACTTGGTACATGTGTTTAATTGTAAATGTTGCTAGACAAATTTGTCACTAACTTAAAGAACACCACACAAACATAATGTTTTAACAACTTGAAACACTCTGAAATGAGGGTTTTGTTTTTATAAAAAAGCTAAACCAAAGTATGAAAATACCAATAAAAAGATTAAGATAACTTTTGACACATCGCTAAACTTTATAAAGTTAATTTCAGAAGTTGGATGGTGGCAACTACAGAAACCAAAGTTATTTTCAAAAAAAAAAAAATAAATAAATAAAGCAAACAAAAAGCAAAACCAGTATTTAAAATTAAAAATATGAATAACTAAATACAAACAAATACAACAAAAAAATGTGTTGTTTTTAAACAAAAAATAATATCACAGCAATAGTATTTAATTGCCTTAATAAAAATTCCCACCATCTACTAAACCACACAACAAAATATAAATAAGAATAAATTATAGAAAAAATGCAGAAAAAAGTCATGATCTATATTCAGAGACATACTGTAATATTTGTTTAATTATGCACATAAAAGTAATAATAAATATTAAAAACAAAGTCTAAAAATTATTTTGATGCGTTGGAATTGAAAGCAAAAAAGAGTAAAAAGATTTAAGCTTTTCATGAGGTAAATTTGTTTATTGGTACAAATTTTGTGGAAGACGATTATTGGAAATTCCACATTGTATTATATTACAACTTAAATTCAAGTTAATTGATCTTGAAGAAAAAAAATGTATTTCCCAAATGTGTTTTTTCAAGAAATTAAAAGGGCTTTAAGTCAGTTATTGGACTTTATAAATTTAACTAGTATTTGTGTATAAAAAAATCTTTTTATGAATAAAATATCGAAAGATTAATAAAAACTTGTTTGTTTATTAAAGAAAATTGCTCTTTACATCTTGTGAGCAACATGTTGCTAAGCTGATTTAATGTTGTAATAAGTTTAAATAAAGCCTTTTTAGGATTTTGCAAAAAGTGATTTTATTTAAAAAAAAAAAACGAATTAAATGAACAAATTTTAATTTTTAGTTGAACTGTTAATTTTTAATTTTTTGATATTCTTTAATTAGGCTTGATTTCATCATATTTAATTTTCATTAAATTATCTTCACTGAGGAAGGAATTTTACAACTTGGGAAAAAATTATCAATAAATTTTAATAAAATTTCCAAGTTGTAAAATTCCTTCCTTAGTGAAGATAATTTAATGAAAATTAAATTTGATTAACTCAAGCCTAATTAAAGAATATTTAATTAATCGAATTAAATTTTCAATATGTATTTCCTATTCCAAAATTATTTTTGGCAACATGTTGTAGAAGCTTTAATAATACAACGAAAATATTAAAAATATATTAGCAACGTTAAAAAATATAATATTAATTTGAACAATTTGTAATTACAATATTAAAAAGTCAGCTTGCAACATGCTGCCAAATGAATTTTAAAAGCAGATTTTGTTTTTTTTTTTTTATTTTTGTGTATTTGCAGAACTACTTTTATTTTTAATAAAACTTTTTTTAACCAACATGCTGCAAAGGAGAAAAATTTATTAATCCTTTTAATGTTAAAATAAAAAAAACAAGATGTTGCAAAGCAAATTTATTATCAATAAAGTCTGGATATATTTTTTATTTGATTGTTAAAAAACATGTTACCAAAATTTTAACTAAGCACGATTATACTTTTACAAATAATTTTCTTAGTTTTTAATAGCAATTAAAAGTATTTGTTTAGCAACATGTTAACAACAATATTTACTTATATTAGAGAAAATATTTGAAAAAATCCTAAGCAAATGGTATGCTAAAGATTAAAAGTGATATTTTTAATACAGAATATCTTCTGTTGCTTTTGCATGTTTGGCAGCCTTTGAATAATTAACTTGGAAACATATTCTGAATAAATATTTTGAATAGAGAACTTTAAACTTTTACCACAGTATTTAAAAACGATTATTAAATTTAACAAACGTGTATTAAGGAAATTTTATTAGAAAATTTATTTTGTAAGCCCTTGTTAAATTTAAAATATTTTTATCTTATAATTTGATCAACATGCAGCCAAAAAAATTTTAAAACTTAGTTTTTTAAGGCAACTGTCTAGAAACATGTTAACATATTGTTTAGCAACATTTTGCCTCATAAATTAGATTTATTCTGTGTTTAAATAAATCAGAAAACTTTAAATTGTAAAAGATATATTTTTCTTCTTAAATTTCATTTTATGTTAACAGTTCTCAGCAACATGTTGCAGAAAATCTTAGTTATATTTTTCGAGTAGAATATTTTAAATATTATGTTTTAAAGTTATTAAAAAGTAAGGTAAATAAAGGAAATATTTTGATTATTATCGATGACCTAGATTTAAATACATTTTTTTCTATGGCAACAAGTTGTAGTCTAGTAGAATATTTTTTTCAAGTATCATATTGAAAAACTTGTTTTTTAAGTTTTTTTTAAAAGGACTGTATAAAAGACAAATTTTTATAATTGCTGATGAGATAGATTAAAAAATATTTCTGGCAACATGTTGCCATACATATTACATATTATTACTAATATGGAAGAGAAAAGAAAAGAGTTCAAGAAATTATTCTTGTAACCACAAGAAAAACTAAAACAATAAGAAATTCTTTTAGGAACAGTTAGTTTTTTAAAAAACATTAAATTTGAACTTTTTGCAAAGTGGATATTAAACATAAAGAAAAATATGGGTTTTTTATTAATTACAGCTTAGAAGGTATTTAAGTTTATGTTGAAATGTAAACATTATCAGCTTTTTGAAAAAAAAAAACATTTTAAAGCTATGAAAAAATAAAGAAAAGTCTTAAAAGTTTTTTGATATTAAATCTATAATAATGCAATTTATTTTTAAAGAAAATCTTTTATCTAAAAACAACTAAAATTTAAAAAACAATTTGAAATTTTAATTATTGTAATTATTATAAATTTTTTTTTCTATAAAATCGTGGTAGAAAAACCCGAAATAAACACCAAGGAAAACAAAAGATTCAAGCAACAAACTCTAATAAATTCAATACAACTTTTATGGCCAAACAAATGAATGGCAAATATTTGAGCGACATTAATTATAGTAAGTTTCAAATGTTTTAAAGCAAAGACTAGTTTTTTTCATTTATAATTGCCAGTAAAGAAATACTTACGAATTTCATTTTGATGGGTTTTTAAAAAGTTATTTTTACACGTGGTTTGAAATTAAATTTTGTAAATTTTAATAAAGATTACAACAAAACTTTATGTGTTGAAAATTCAAGCAAACTGTATTTAAACCAATTTTTTATAAAAATACACTTTTTTATAAATTTTTAATACATATAACTTCTTTATTTTTCTTAAATGTTTAATTTAATTATATATATATATTTTTTTTATTTTTAATTATATTTTATTTATTTAGCAATTATATTTAATGATTTTTTTTATTATTTTTAGTAAATTTTCTTAACAAATTTGTTAATGTTGTAATATATTACAAAAGATTTTTTTGGTAACTTATTACACGATTCGCGTGGTTTTGTTTAACTTAAAATTTTTTTTTAATTTTTTTTCTATAAATTAAATAAATTAAAAAATAGAGCACGTTTGATTAAGAGCTAAGCTAAATTAAATTTGTTTGTATTATTGATTTTGTTTAGTGAAAAACAACGAAAATTTATAATAAATGAGAGAGTAGTTTTGAAAAAAAACGAACGTTATTTTGAACGTAAAGTGTTAACAGTGGAAGTAAAACAGTTAATGATTTTCAACGGATATGCTTTGTTGGTTTTATATTAAACATTAAACGCTCACTAAAAAAGCCACTAACAACAATAACATACACTTGCTACACTCAAAAACTCACTCATTATGCCTTCACAGCAGCTCAGCTAGCAGAGAAAGCAGCAGAAGAAAAACAAAGCAAAATAAAAGCTCAACATACAGAACAGAGAGCAGAGCACCAAAAAACACAAGCAAACAGATACACAAGCAAACAAATAAACAAACAACCCACCAAACCACCAACCAACCACCTCCATATTAAAATAAAGGTTTATGCTCTTTTATTTCTGTAGTTGTTGTTATTGTTAAGTTTTTTACTCTGTAATTTACAGATGTAAACAATAGAGCAGAAAATAAACTCAGCTTTTTTTAGCAGTTACCAAGGGGATGAATTATTTAATGCTTTAAATCAGCAACAACACAGAAAATAAGAGTGAGTTTTTTTTTTGCAAGAGTTCTTAAGTAAGAGTAAGGTTTTAGTTCTTAACATGAGTAAATTTCTTAGTGTAATTGAGTGTACAAAAGTAAACAACTTTTACTTATAAAAATAAAGAAAATAAAACGTTTTTTTAGAATTTCATTGTAAAATGATTCATTCATTAGTTAGCGGTTTTTTAGATTTATGTATTGGAAGTTCATTATACCTTTCACTGTAAATCAATTTGCTCGAGAGATTTTTTTCAACATGTGAAGTTGTTATAGGAATTGTAATTTCTTTAAACTTAATTGCCGTGTCCTCCAATTCGTTCATTGTTAATTCATTTAATTTGTTTTTATTAAGTATTATAATTAAAATGTAACGGGAATGTAGTTTTTTTTTAAGAACATTATTAATTCATTTTAAAATGTATGATTAAGTTATGTCTAATCTTGTAAAATTGTCAAATGTGACCTTATTTTAATACAGTTTTAAATTGTTTTAAATGTTACTTTGACTTAAACAAATTGCACTTGAAAAAATTTTAAAGAATATTTACACTTTTTGTTAAAACTTTAAGGCTGAACTAAACCCAAAAAAGAAAAAACAGTTTTTTTGACTTATACGACAACGGAACATTAGTTCCTATAAGACAACCCATCCCAAACAAAACAACCGCAAAACTGTCTTTTGACTTAATGCGACAAAACATTAGTTGCAGAAAATACATGTGGTTTGATACAACATACCCAACACAAAGTAAGACAAAACGACCCTCGTTGCACATATTTGCGTGCTTTCTTGTGATGTAACCCGCACCAATTAAAAAAGTCTAAAAACGAAACAAAAAAAAAGCATTGTCGCATTGCTGTCTGATTACCGGTTATCTTTTAAGACAAAAAGTTGATAAGACGTTTTTTTTTTGGTGTGGGTTAGCATTAAACAAGTGTCTTTGACTTAAAAGACAAAATCGTTTTGTCTTTTGTTGGTGTGGGTTTAGCCTAACGATAGATTTTTCTTAATATACAGCTTATAATTGATATGTTGACAGTCTTAAAAGTCATTCAAAGTATTGGCTATCAGAAACTGTAAAGAAAGAGCTGGTCGAAAATTCTTAATATTTATGCAATTCACAAAGTGTACTATTGTGTCATATTGGTTGTATACGCTACAATTTTATGAATGTGACATTAATAATAATATAGCAAATACAACCAATTGTCTTGTAGCATTGACGAATTGTAGCCTGGAACAGTGTTGCCCGATTAGGAGAACTGCCCCCAAATTGGGTATTTCAATATTAGTTTGGGAAAAGATTTTCGAGAGCGGGGATTTAGGGATATTTGGAAATGTAGGAATTTAACATTTTATTAAGATAAATTATTTTTAGTAATAAAATATTCATTCCCGAAAATATTTTAAGACAAATTAAACAATAAAGAAAACTGTGAAAAATTATTTAAATGTTTAAATTTGACAAGCATGTTTTTAAGAGAATTTTTTAAAATTGCACAGTTAAAGATGATTTTGAGGTGTAATTGCTAAGGCCGTTTTAGAAGTCAAATTTGAGTTTTTTTGTTTTTTAGAACTTTTCATTACCATTTTCCATTTAAACCTTTTTTGCTCTTCGGTTAATTGCTTAAGTTGTGAACAACATTTATAAATGATGCTCGACTACCAGAACTATATTCTACACAGGAATTTAGTGTTGGAATTTTGAAATTAATTTAGAATCTTTTTCAATTAAATATCGTTAATAAGTGAATAATTTTTTAAGTTAATACAATTTTAAATAAAAATAGTTTTTCTAAAAACTTTGTGAAATGAAATTGCTGCAAATGTGTTTACCCTGTAGTGCTTTTGTAGCAAATCTGTTAGATAAAATTTTAAAATAAATAAATTTGTAAAAATATACAATGAGCTTTGAAATTGTTATACATAGAAATTTTTAATACAAAAATTAGATTTTTTTAAAGATGGCCGTATTTTATTTACTGCAACTTATTTGGTGACGCCGACAATGTTAACACATACTCCAAGGAGATCTAGAAGCACCGGTAGAAGTCAATCGCCAGGTACAAGTGTAAGATGTTCACTGCAAAATCCTTAAGATCGAGGAAATATGCAAAAAGTTGCAACTTAAACAACCGTCATCAGTTCACAAATTACTACAATTTAGGACCACCCACCCTAAGCTGTGGTTCGTTCAAATAGAATCAGTTTTGCTATAACAGTAATTACAAGGGACGAAACGAAATTTCAATATTCCGTCGCAAACATGGATCCGCTCCTACATACATATACAATCGTTAGGTGATAATAAGCCCACAACATTTTTGCAAAACTCAGAAGTCTTACATCTGGACATAATAGCGATACCGTTTAACAATTGTTTTTGTATCCAAATTCCAACGTTTTACTCACAATTCTACTTGGAATTTTTTCCCGATGCTTAAGACAAACAATATCAGTCTTATTTTTTAATCCATATGAATTCTGCAATGATAGGTACTCGCCCTGTAGCTGCGTCTCATCACTGTTTTAAAAATAAACCATTCGTTTTTAACAATTTTGTGTTTACAAATACAAGATCGGAACTTTCTTGCAAACTAGAAATCTTAGAACGTAAAGGATAGAAAATTGTGATCAATTGTAAACTTTGTTCGTCTAACTAACATTTAAAACAAAAACAAATTTGAGCGATCAATTTTCTTTTCAAGAACACAATTTTCTTTAAGAAAATTAAACGTTATAGAACTTCCAGGCCAACAATTTATGGTCACTAATTATTTAGGTCAAGAAATGACAATGTCAATATTTTAATTAAAAACATTTTCATTTTAAAGATTATAAATTAATAAATTTAATTAAAATTTACAATTTCTGTCTCAAACTTTTTTTAAACTTAAAAAATTGGGGGCAAAATTGGCGATTTATGTATTGAAATGGGAACTTCAAAATTTAAATCGAGGACATGAGCCAAACGTTTTCTGGCAACACCGGTTTTCAAAGGGTTTTGCATACAAACACACATTTTTTATTCCACCAAATACAAAGCATTGACTTTTTCTAACTGACCTGCATTAAATATTGCAATATCCAGTATGAATTGTTATAATAAATCTCTTCTTCATGAATTTATGAAAATTTATCTGGTGACAAAATTGTTCTTCCAGTGGACTAATTGTTGTCTAAAGTTTCCATATCTGACCCAATTCCTATAACCGTTTTAATCGACAGTTAAAAGTGTTATAGTCGGGACCCTTTTTTTATTTATTTATTTATTTATTTAGCTTCAATACAACCTTTAAAATTTTTTTAAATTTTGCCTTCGATTTTATTAGTCATAAGCTGCGGTTTTTTCTACAATCGCTTTAAAACAATTAAGTGGTGGATGTCATCAAGTGGTTAACCTTCTAATGCCTAAGAGTGCCTCAAGGCATGCTTTACAAAATTTCCACCGACGTCCAATATATAACTAATTTTTATTAATTTCCATTTTTTTACAATTGCTTACAGATCTAGAAAAATATTTGTAAAAGCTCCGAAAGCTTTAAAAAGCTCTTAAAGCATTGTAAACAATCTCGAAAACAATGCATTTGTTCAAAGTGCAAACTTCATTTATGATGCTCAAATAATAAAATAGTTTTGTTTTGATTATCATAAACAAAACCAAATATTTTTAATTTGTTTAATTAATGTTTTCTCACATGAAACGTAAACGACTCATCGTACGAGCTTAAAAATATTTTTTTTGAATTCAGAGGCCCAAAAATCCCCTAAAAAAAATTGTTTTCATAATATATTCCCATTGTTCTAAAACTTGGCATTAGAGGGTTAAACTTAATCAATTTTACTTGTTTGTTTTAAACATAAAATTTAACTTTTGGACACATTTTTTTAAATCTTAAATATTGCCGTACTTATTTTTTTTTTCTTTTCTTTTCTTTTATTCTGTAAATAAAGTTTTTGGATAAGTTTTATAGTTTCATATATTGCTAGGATATTATACGAAAAAGAAGCTTTCTCTAAAGTCATTGGACGACATAAAGCATTGTGTAGGAAGCCAAATCTGCTCAGAATCCGCTTCTTAATAATATATAGTCTCTACCACTTTAATAGTACCTTACCAGTAATTTATCTAATTTTTAGATTATACTCCACCGAGTTTTTTTTTTTGTTGTCTATCAGATTAAAGGGTAAAAACGATTGTATGTAAGTATATGGTTTTGATAGAAAACCTCAAAGCTGTAACACGGTTCAGTTCTACGACGCCAAGGCATAAGAAAATTCCAAATGAGACAGAAAAATAAATTTTTATTTCTATATGATCACCTCCAAACATATTATGGTTGCCTTCGAACGTGTTAAAGTTTAAATTAACAATAATGTGTAAACCAATAATAATAGTATTGTTGTTTTCAACCAAGTTATGTTTCTCTTGGAAAAGAGAAAACTTTAAAATCATTAAAGTGTTAGTGGTAAGCAAATTATTGTTTTTATTAAACATTTGCGGCTTCTTGATAGAGGACAAATTTAAGCATTACATGGTTTTCTTTAAAATTTCTTTGCCAAACAAGCCAGGACGGCCAGAATTGCCCTTAAGCCTTAAATGTAAAGTAATCCTTTACAATACAGTCCCAATAAAAAATGGAGCTTCCAACGAAGCAGGTTTGTAAGGGAGAAACATAAACGTTTCGCTTACCATTGCGCTTACGGAAGACATGAACTTTATATGGCGAGTTCCCACTTTGAAGCAATACATTTTTGACACATAAAGCGCATTATTCAGCGCATATAAAAATTGTTAGATGTAACGATCAGCTTTACACACTGAATGTATTGATACAGTTAGTTTTTAGTAGAATGCCGTAGCACTTGAAATGTTATTTATTTTTATAAAAGTTGTTTAGAGTTCTTTCACTTACTTTACTGCATTTCTGTATGTCTTATTGCGTAGCGCACAATTGTGCGCTTATTTTTTTAACTGTACTATTAGTGCTTCGCAAAATTATAAAATTTTTATTGGGATGTTTTGTCAAAATGCCACAGATATGGTTTTGATAGAAAACCACAAAACTTTAACTCGGTTCAGTTCCACGACGCCAAGACATAAGAAAATTTCAAATAAAACAGAAAAATAATTTTTTTTTTCTATATGATCACCTCCAAACATATTATGGTTGCCTTCGAACGTGTTATAGTTTATAATAACAAAAACGTGTTAACCAATAATAATATTACTGTTGTTTTCAACCATTATATGTTGCTCTTGGAAAAGAGAAAAGTTTAAAATCATTAAAGTGTAAGCAAATTATTGTTTTTATTAAACATAACATAATTGAAGGCATCCATAATATGGTTGCGGCTTTTTGATAGAGTACGAATATAACCTTTAAATGGTTTTCTTTAAAATAGTTTTGCTGTACGAGCTAAAAAGCCAAACAAACCACGACGACCTCATTGCCCTAAAGCCTTAAATGTAAAGTACTCATATACAACACAGTACTAAAACCAATGCAAATAGCAGTGAATTATTTGAAACTGCAAGTAGAACCAATGTTAATCTTATTCAAAGAGCTCAATTCAAAATTCTTAGGGCCATGACTGGAGCGCCATGGTACGTAAGAAATGCTAAATTTCATAGAGACTTAGAAGTAAAATAAGTCAAAAAGGAATACGAGAAAGCTCGTTTAAAATATAAATAAAGACTGAAGCAACCGGCTAGCAAGAAAAAAGACTACGTAGTATCGACTAACCAACCTGCTAAGAGTTGATACTTCTAGTTTTAGTTTTGAAATTTTAATACTTATTGTGATGCCCTAAAGGCCAGATTAAATTAAACCTCTAATGCCACATTTTTTGTTTGCCTTAAAAAAAATCAAATTAAGCTAATTTAAGGGTAAGAAACATGAATCTGACTTCAGTTTTTTCCTTTGAGTTCTCGTTGACCTGTAAGGTGAAATGTGTAATGGTCACAATCAGTTTCCTGTTGATTCTATAACTAAAGTTTGCTGCCAAACCTAGCTCATATAAGAAAAACATAATACGATAATTGACAGCGGGAGCCTTACTATCGCTAACGATCAGTCGGTTTGGGGGGGGAGGTTCTTGTCTACTATCGTTATGTTTAGTTATCACTACAAAAATTTTTTATATAGACTCCCTGGATACTAGAAAATATCAAAAAAAAAATCTACTTTAACTAATGGTTATGTAAATCATAGTAAAAACTATGATTAAAAATGAGAATATCTATTGCATCTTATTGATCATAAATTTAGCCAAATGATCTTAAAGCTGTTAAAAGACCTGTGCCTCGAAACCCACGCCAACCTCAATTCTTATGGACACTTCAATACTATATATAAGAACCCTTCATTTACCTTACCCCTCCCCCATCAGTTCATACAAAAAAAATTATTTCCTTAGAATTTCATATTTACCGAATTCAATTAACTTTATTCATCCCAATTAAAAATTAAACTAGTATTAACTAGTATATAAAAATTACAAATTAATAAATTACAAATTTCCCATTAGTATTGAAAATATAAAAACTGAAAATTATGTGATAGACAATTAACCAAATATTCATATAAAATCTTGCCTATTAAAAAAAATGCCCATTTAAATAATCCATTGCGATTAAGATGTATGCTTGGTCTAACATTTTAAATTTACCAAGAAAATAAAATTCCCGAGTTAACAGATTGCGGGTTAATGATCGTTAAACATACCATAACAAAAAGGAGAAAATAAAAAAAAAAACGTAAGAATAGAGGCGTAAGAACAATATTGGAACAACAAACTAGCAAAACAAACTGATAATTAATACCACAAACAATTAGGTCTTATTCTTGGACTTTATAACGTCATTGTTTTTTTTGTTTTTAATATCATTTATCTTACTCCTATATTCTTAAGTTAGAATATTAAAGCAGTGTTTTAAACTTACCAACCAATGATCTGGAACGTTGAGGCCTCAGCGAACTGACGTGGTTGATGAAAACGATGATTCTGCGTCGGTACTATATAAATTGAAAATAGATATTTTCTTTGCTGTGATATGTTGTCACGTGCTAATAATTCATACTTCAGGAACAAAATGTTGTTTCTTTTCTTTTTCTTTTTGGTTCTCTTTTTCTGACTTATATATATGTATGTATATATAAATGATTTGCAACCAACAAAAAAAAAAGAGAATCAAACCAAATCAAAACCAAATGGAAACTGATTTTAACACTTTCTTGATCTATAATTATCTATTATTAATTTACTTCTTAACTATTATACATAAATGTTTCAATTATTATTCACTGTTCTCTTTAACTTTAAAAATTACTAAATATTCTTTTACTTTCTACACTTTAGTTTCACCGATTGTATATTATGATTTGACAATTTCCTAATTTCCTTCATTCACATGTACTCGTTCTGCTTCTTCGTATTTACTGGACATAAAAAGGTTATGATGACAAACTGAGGTCTGGTGTTGGGTAGTGATGGTATTTCACGATGTTTTTGGGCAGATCAGCAAGAACATTGGACGATTTGTTCAATCCCAAATGTTCTTGAAAGCGATAAACCTACATATGTTGATTATTAAACACCAGATTTATATGGGCATCTAGAAGTACGCTGTCGATGCCTGGTGTTGTGTGTTGCTATTCAATTTATTTTTGCATTATTTCCCAAATAGGGATAAGTGCCTTTTTCTTCTGCAGTGAACTAATCATAATTTCATTAAAACAAGCTCCTCTAGCTCACCAAGATACCACTAATCAGAGGTACCTTAAAATTCTTCTACTTTTGTAAGAAAATAAATCTGGTGGCAAGAAAATTTTAAAATATTTCTAAATTAATTCCTTGAGAACTGTAAAAAATATAAAAGGAATACCTTTATATCTGATGAGCCTTCCAAGTTAGTATAGATATTGGCTTAAATCAATAATAATTTTCATAAAAATGGTTTTATGATGTTTTAATTTTAAAGTTGAACGATTAAAACACGTTTTACTTTTCCAAATTCTCCAGAAACAAAGGAAGTAAAAATAATTTCAACCGAACCAAGTTAGCTATTTACGAAGCACCTTTACGAAGTGTAAGAACAAAATACTCAATAACTGAATACCCTTAAAATAACTTGTAATTGGTATTACCCGTTATTAATCAGGGAACACATTATTTTACCCATTTTTCCCCCTCACTACAAAAGGTATAAATAAAAGAATAAGATTTATTTACACAGAACTTTTATTACATGATAAAGTAACTGTTATACTATGATACAACCCAACACTGTCGATTTTACATACAACAAGATGATGGGCTCCAACTTTGCTGATATGTTTGATGCACAAATGTATATAAACACAGGTATCAATACAAATAGTGTCTCTACACAAGGCAAATTCGATGACAAAAATATTTCGGCAAATAAATTTACATGAAAGTAAACATAAAGGAATGGTATGAGATGTAGCATGTTTCGAGAATCGTTCATTACAAAGGGGTCAAACTGTAAAGTCCGCCTTGAGGCGGAGTGGGCATTATCGTAATAATTTAAGATACGTTTTTAATATACATCCCAGCATTGTCTGTGTAATTCCCCAGTCCGCCTCCAGACGGATTCAGCAAAAACATGCATATTCAGCAGCGAATCTATTTTTTAAAATAAAAACTTAATAAATTTTTTAAATGAACGTAATTTTTTCCACCCGATCTAAAGCTTTGAAATATTATTTTTTCGATGCACAATATTAACTTTCTTTACAAAGAATAAAAAATGACCGTTGCTGTTCAAATTCAAGATGACAATATACAAACTCGTAAGAGTGTTGCCACAGAATGAAAAGTTTTTGATAACAGAAGCTTTGATTTACACCTACAATTATTTATTAATGAAATATTGTCAAAATTAAAAATTGTATGACGCTTTTTTGCTACCCCGCCTAGAGGCGGACTTAAGCATTAGAGGGTTAAGAAAGAACAATTAGGCTTTTATTGAGATAATTGGAAAACAGCAATAAAAATTGAAATGAAATCTATTTATAGACAACAACTTTATTTAAAAACAAAACAAAAACGAGACTTGCAAAGTTTTACATTTCTAAAAAGTAGATACAAAGCTATAAATATTTACATATATAATTCAAGAAACTCGTCTTTAAAAGGCTCTTATAAATCGACGATAAATTCACAACATAAATATAAATTAAAAAAAAAATATATAAATTATGCCCACCTTCTCTTTTGCTCTTATTACCTAAATGAAGACTTAATATCTTAATATCTTGCAAATCAAAAATCCAAAGAAAAAAAAAATATTGCGTCATGATGTGTAATTATGAGACCTTATAATAATTGGCCTTATTCTTGAGACCATAGTATTGCATTTAACAAACCCATTTAAACAAATAACAACTTTTAAACAATCACATGGTCCTTCGAACTAATTGCATGTATGTTTGTCTCTTAAGTCTTTTGTTTCACTGCCACCAAATTAGCACAACATAAACTCGTGCCTTAAATGTTTTTTCTTTAAAACAAAGTTTGTTTGTTTTTTATTCTTGTTAAAAACAAATGACACTTAAAATAATTAGTAGTATATCTATGACAACAGGGTTGGAATTTTGGACAACCTTCTTGTAAACACAACAGTTCATTATTTAGCCAAAGAACTATTTTTTTTTTTTTTTTTTGTTTTTTTTTTTTTTTTTTTTTTTGAGTAATACAAGTAGCTTCAAGTTCAAGGTTTTAAATACTTAATAATAATCCCAGTATAACTTTTATAAAATACAAAAGAATAACAGGCTTTAAGAGACTTCAATAAAAGTTAAAATGTTTAATTTAAAAAAAAGATTATATTGAATAAACATTGACGGGCTGACTGATTAGCTGCCTTGTCAAATGGCGTCAGGTGGGTTTTTGTGGTTAAAATAATTTTAAAAAAATTAGTTATTTAAATTGTTTAGCATTGTGTATTGAATTGTTAAGGTTTTTAGTTTTTTTAATTTTAATTGATAACTTGAAAATATTTTTTTTATTTCAATGTAAATAAAAGATTTAACACAACAACAGCAAGAAACAATGTTTTTAATCTTTAGATTATTTTATAACTATAATTGCCAAGGCAAGTTTTTCAAGATTTTTACCAAAGAGTGGCCCGTAAAAGTGTTTTGGCACTTGGTTGATTAAGCTATATAAAATTGTTGGATTACTTATAAAAAGGATAGGCTTGCTTGTGGTGCTAACAAAAAGGAACTTTTGGCCTTGTTAGATTTTGAGCTTAACATTGGGGAATGTTTCTCTGCTTGAACCAGTACAATGAAAGTAACTAGATCCCTATGCTAATGACAGTTCTAGCGAAAGCAAGTGCTTCCAAAAAAGGTTAAGTTGCCAAATCCACTGCCACCGAGGGATCAATTTGGTTTTACTGCCCTGATAAACTGAACTTGATCAAATTGTATATTCGACATTACACTTTCCAAATATCCAGCTGACTGTACCAGCCATATCTCCATAGTCCTAAACCTGGCAAGAAAAAATGCTACTAACTTTTCTAAATTGATAAACATAATTTCCAAGTTTTTCTACAGGGAGACGCTTCCGGGACTGAAGAAGCTATAACTGCCCTGGGATCCTAATTAGGAGGTACTTTTAAAAATTTTTCTGTAAATACAGTGGTGTGGTTATCAAAATGGTCGGGCTTGGCCGACTATACTTTTTTACTTGTTACTTTTGAAATTTGTTTGCATTCTTATTCAAAAATGTTGTCCCTATAAAAACTTGCCCTGACAAAAACTATTAAATATTTAAATAAAAAAAATTTAATTTAATAAATTTTTACCAGATTTATATATACACTAAAGAAATTTTTGACAGTTATTTTATAAATATATTATATTATTTTTAATCCAAATTTTTAATAATTTCAATTAGGCCTAAGTTCATTAAATTTAATTTTCATTAAATTATTTTTATGAAGAAAGGAATTTTACAACATGAAAATTAATTAAAATTGTTATCGATAATCTCCCATTCCTGACCGTGGCCGGGGCTCGAACCCGGGCCGGCAGGTTACCATGACATGTTTCGATCGCAACCACTCGATCTCCTCAGATGGATTTGCCGTTTTACACCCGCAGCCATCGACGACCGCTGGCGTCAATAGTCAAACATCAATCCTTAAACCATATATTATCTTATAAATATATTATATATTGATAAAAATAGATTTTTTTTCTTGAAAAACGTGTGTGAAAACAGAATGTCTATAATATTTTGGTAAATTGAAAATTCATAAAAAATATTTCAGGCTTATCACAGGTTTACAAAACGAATTTTCTAGGAACATTTGTTTAATAAACCTTTTGAATCATGAATATTTTTTATGAATATGGTGGTAAATTTATTAAAATTATTTCATGAACTTTTATTATTTTTGATTTTGAACTTTAATGTCTCAATATTTCGGCTCTATGTTTTAAAAAAAAATCAATTACAGAAAATTCACTTACCGATTTTGCTGCCACATGCAAACTGAAAAAAAAAAGAAAAAGAACAAGATTTAAAAATTATGAAAGAACGACAAGCATTTTTGCATTCTAGAATTTAAAGAAACCCCTGTAGAAAAGCACGTTAATAAGTTTATTTTTTAAAAGGCATAAGTCTTGCCCCCATTTCAGACTTTGTGACATGTCAATGCAGCAATATTCGTATTTTCATTTGGCGTCCCTTCGAAAACTTGTAAACGTTCAGACGTTATGTTTTGTGTTGCATGCAATAAGCTACAATATGAAGTTTAAGAGTTACTGCCTGTTTTTGAAACTAAAATACAAATTTTTGTTTAGAAATTTATATTGAAAACAAAAATATTTGAGTTTTTTTATTATCCCAAGCGAAAATTTTTATTTTATTTTGAAAAACAGGCAGTTAAACTCGAATTTAACTATACAAATTCAAAAAATTTTACTTATCCTATAAAAATGGAACATCAAATTGTTGCTTGATTGTTTAATTCATGCCACATTCTAGACCCTGCTAGCGTCTCCACACTCACGCATAGTATGAATCAGGATTAGTCTAGAGTTTTCATCGTTATTTATTAAATTAACAATTTAAAACAACGTTCTCCGTAAAAGGTTCCGTAGATTATTTATTAATAATTTTCAAGTGTTTTAAAATCTTTTTTTTTAATAACAGATCAAAACAAATCATTTAATTGATTTTTATTTGTGGTTTCATATTTTTTTTTTTCTATTTATTTTTCTACAGTGCATATTATGGAAAATTAAAAAAAAAAACTTGTGATATATTTCTTTTGTTTTTTAGCGGCTGCTTTGATTTAAAATCAAAAAAAAATAATAATAATAAGTGTTTTAAAAGCATGATCTCGATTACTGGTGGATTCAAAAATTAAAAAATATTGCCTTGACGAAATTATTATTTTCGGGCTTAAACAAATGACAATCAATGCTGCATATCGCTTTATAACTTTCTTGCAAGGTTAGTTCTTTATTAAAGATGTAAGAATTTTACGGGCGCCTAACACTGCACCAAACAGTTTCCTTGTTGGGAATAACGATGTCCGCAGTGACTTTCGTGAATTTTTCTCAATTAATATGCAAACAATTTCAAGCCAAATATAACAGCCTGTTCATCGATTTCGAAAGTTAACGTTCGCATAGAAAATTACATTTAAAACAAAAAAAAACTTTAGAATTTTGTTTTTGTTTTACATATAATTTTCTATGCGAACGTTGACGTTCGAAATCGTTAAAGAGGCAGTAAGTTTTATCCCTGGAGATAATAATGCTTTAAAACAGTGCACTAACGTCCCAAAATTCAAATTTTTGGCCAAAACTAAATATTTTACAAGGGCTACGATTATAATTTTGTTTTTGCAATCTAATAGCAAACACAGCAGAGCAACCACAAATGCATTTTGTTTTTGTAAATTGCAATTTACTGTTTAACATTAGAGCATTAAAGTTGATAAACTTCAGTCCACTTGAAAAAATAGTTGAGTGCAGGTGTTTTTTAACATTTTTAAATATTTTCTAGTTTTTTTTAAAAAAAAGTAATTTCTAAAGTTTAAAATGGAAAATAAAGCTGAAGGTATATAGTTTATTCAAAACATTAAAAAATATTTAAGATGAAGTAAATAAATATCAATATGTTGGTGTATTATAAAACTTATGAATTTTTTACGATTTTTAAATTTACGTAGAGTTTTAAAATTTCGGCTAAGTTCGGCTGGCATACGACTAAAAAAAAAAAAGAAGATATTGATGTATATTTTTCATTTCACCATAGCTTGAATTGCGAAAATTTGCGATTTTTAAGATATTCATTTTTTTATATGCCGTGCACGGTGCTCTTGAAGCAACTTTTGATCAAGGGTCAAAGCACATCCGTTTTTTCCCCTGATTTCGGTTATTTATGTCCAAACTTTGTACTAAAAATGTTCTACAAAAATGTAGCCACAGCATAGGCGAACAACTTTTGTGAACATAGTGATAAAATCTGAGCGTGTCTAGGCACACGAAAATCACTTTGTGCCTCAAAAATCGTCTTTTTTTACTTTTTGAGTATACCTTGCAGGGAATCAAAATTTCTTACTACTAGTATTCTACAAAAATGTAGCCAGGGTTTACGTGAATAACTTTGCAAAAATTTTACAAATTTATTATAAAAAAAAAAATATTTTAAAATTTTAATAAAAAATTTTTGTTAATCTAAAAAAAATTTAAATTTTTTTTAATACTTATAAGGCATATTTTCCGAAATTCTTTTTTTGTCGTTCTTTTTTGTGAAGATAAGCGTAATCTTGGTTGTAAATGCTGTTTCTTTAAAAAAAGTAAAAATATGGCTTTAAAATAATTTTGGCCAAATATTTGTTCTAGCGAGCCCTATGTGCAATGGCTTGGATTCCATGTTCTGGTTACTCTTTTGGCCAAAAACACTTTCCAAATGATGGTCATTCGGCTTTAGTTCCTGCCCCACTTGGAAGTTAAGTTAATTAAGAGAGATCAAAAAATTATAGTAGATGAAAACATCACCAATAGTGAATATGGTACTTTTTCAGGGCGTACAAAGTCTTGGCACTGGACTAAACGGACTGAAAATAATCCAAACTGAATTATGGTTTTTAAAATAAGTCAAAACAATTTACACATTGTCATTTATAAAAAAATCAAGTAAAGCACAAATAATAGTAATGTTAACAGATGTGATAAGCTTATGAAGGGATTTTAGGAACAAAATGAGCAACCTCTGTGAAATTAAACAAAACTTTTTTTAATATCAGAATAATTTACAAGCTCATGACCTTCCGAATTAGAATTTTAACATTACATTTTACACAAACAGAATGTCTAGTAAGAGTATAATTTGGTACCACTAGAACTAGTAGATCCTGGACTGGCTATTGATTACGTTCATCCTAACAGAGCTAGGTTAGCTGTTGATTTTAATCCGCTGCCTAGGGTAAAGTTTGGCCTGCTGACGGAAATCTGTGTGCGCTGTTGTTATACAACAGAAGCTAATTGTGGAAACAGGTTTACATGTGCACCGCCATTTGGCCTAATCTAATGGTAGATCTCAACCACTAGGTGGTAAACTATGCTTTTATTAAGCGCCTCTGAGGAGGTTGAGAAACTCTTGAGATATTTTTTAAAGAAATTGCTTTTTCTTCCACGCAACACACCAAATTATATGCTATATTTAGAAACTAGTATATCTCCACTTTATCTCGAAACTCTACAACTGCATTTTAGTTATATTAGAAAGATATTTGAACTTCCGGCAAACAGACTACCGCGTATTCTAGCTGGGAAAACGGTTGAGCTCAATACTTTCTGGGTATCGCACTGGAGAACTTTGTATAGTAAAGTAGGTATTGCATTTGATATTGTGACTAGGAGTAGCATTTTCCTTTCTCAACACAAGATCATCCTTGATTCATTGAGATCTACCGAATATGATAACTTTGTTGCCAGTGCTAGAAACTCGCGATTTCATTATCTATATCCATGTTTACAATATGGCAAACAAACTTATTTCCGTGACGATTATTCAGTTTACCTTGTAAGTCTTGTTATGAAAGCTAGAGGTGGGCTATTAAATTTGAACGCTCGCTCATTTTATAACAACACTACAAATATATGCACATTGTGTAATTCAAATAAAAATGAGAATACGTACCATTTTATTGCCAGATGCCCAATTTTTTCCAATGTTCGTTTAAGTATTTTTGGAAAAGAACATCTATTACTTAAAGAGGTCCTTGAAATATTGAACGGGGAAGATTATATGCGTTTATATACATTTTTAAAAATTTGCTTGAAATATAGAAAACTTATTGTAACCGAATACCGATAACGTAGTTAAATGAATTTGTACATTAAATTGCAGTTAAAATTCAAGCACACAATTATAGTTATACATAATTTTTTTATGTAAATTAGCCAATCAGACACACAACAATTTCGTTATGTCTTTTTATGATTTTTTTCTAATGTAAATTGTATTCTTTAATTGTAAAACATTTTTGAAATAAATCATATATTATTATTATTAAGCGCCTCTGAGTGTGAGCACCACCTAAGCCCATGTAGCAATTTAGAGTGTATATTTCAACTAAAATTATACTTTCACCACTTGTTTATGAGCTGGAGATATCTTACCTACGCTGCATTACCATAGTCGCAGTATCTGTGGAATGACAACAGCCAGAGAATAAGCAATAATATTTAAAAACGCTGTTTTTTTTAATTTTCCTAACATTTTCAGACCGTGTAACACATATTTGTCACAAAAAAGTATTAAGAACCCACTGTGCAAAGCCTTGTAGTAACCAAAAAAAAAAGTTTAAAATTTTTAAAATTATAACAATTCAAAGTTTTCAAATATTATGGCCAGTTGTTTTGAAAATGTTCAGAACAAGTATTATTGAGCTAATGAAACAATAAAAAGATAAAAATGTTCTTTTAAATTCATTTACGTTCACAAATTTCAAAAAAAATGATTAATAATTTGTTAAAAATCAATCATAAGTTTTTTTTAACTGTAGACAAAAAATCTATTTAAATTAATGCAAAATTAGTTTAAGGAAATATAAACTTCTATGTGCGATTATTGGCACTTATTGCGGATATTTCTTTTCTTCATTTGGCACTTTTTTGTATTTTCAAATCTACATATTTTTGTGTAAAAAGAATTAATTTGCTAAATATGTTTATAAGTCTTTAAACTATTATAAAAGATTTAAAAAACATTGAGGGTCGTTGGTTTTATAAAGTTATTGACTTTTTGTGTACTAATTCTTTTAGTCGTACAATAAACAGCAACCAGAAATTTAAAATGGCAAAAAAAAAATTATAAAGTTTAATAAAACTTTAAAGGTATCGAAACAAATTAAATACAGATAAAAATTTGTCAAACATTTTTTGTTTTTTCAGTGGATTCAAAAATTAAAAAATATTGCGTTGACGAAATTATTATTTTCGGGCTTAAACAAATGACAATTAATGCTGCATATCGCTTTATAACTTTCTTGCAAGGTTAGTTCTTTATTAAAGATGTAAGAATTTTACGGGCGCCTAACACTGCATCAAACAGTTTCCTTGTTGGGAATAGTGATGTCCGCAGTGACTTTCGTGAAGCGCCCAACTTTGCGCCATGCAATAAGACATACAGAGATGCAGTAAAGTAAGTAAACGAACTCTTAACGAATTTTATAAAAAAATAGAAATAGAAGTGCCCCGGCATTTCCTTACTACAATGCAAGTTTGTAAGGGAGAATACTAAAAAATAACTGTAACAAAATATTCAGTGTGTTAATCTGATAGCTACACTCACAAGTTTGTATATGCGTTGAATAAAGCGCTTCTTGTGTGAAAAATGTATTTGCTTCAAAGCGGGAACTCACTATATAAAATTCATGCCTTCTGTAAGCGAGATGGTAAGCGAAACGCCAACATTTCTTCCTTACAAACCTGTTTCGTTTGAAGCTCAATGTTTAATTGGGATGCTCGTTATTTTGCGTTGGTAGTAGCTCCAAAACTCCCCACAAGACACAAAAAGGGTCTACCCTTGAATTAAAGTAAAATTTGATAATAACACAGTGTTTCTTATGCTTTAAGTTACGCTGAAATATAATCTGTACAAAGAACTTCTCTATAACATCAAGATATTTCAGCTTAAAGTTAAAAAAAGCTGTTTTTCGCCTTGTTTCTGCTCTGAGATATTTTAACTTAAGGTTTCAAAAATCCGGGCATCGCTATATTCATGGTTTTTTTTTATTAATGTTTTTATTTTCATGTGATTTTTTTTTTTTTTTGATTACTTCGACTTAATTTTTTTTTTTTAATTTTTATGTCACAAACTTCAGGTTAAGATACGTAAAAGAAGGAACAGGATATTACAGAGTTACACATTTATTTAAAAGGTAATTAGACTTTCAGCCGACATATCATATTTTATAAAACAGACGCCCAATTCAAAAATATGCTAAGTCGGCAGGAGAAGCTCTTACACAGAAAGAATTATTGCTGAATTATTTTCAAACAAACGCTTGTTTGAAAATTTTTTTAATATCTAAAAATTTTTTTACTGATTCAATTAATATTTTTGTTTGATTTTTATTTAACAACTATTTATTTATTTTGACAACTATTCAAAAATATAATATACGCGTTATTGGTTTCATAACTTCATAATTTTGTATGAAATATTAACGCTCTTTAATGTTGTCGTAGTTTTGCATATTTTTATTTGATCATAAGCAACACTTATTTATGTGAAATATAAGAACAACAACAAAGTAAGTAAGTTTTATCACTGGAGATAATAATGCTTTAAAACAGTGCAAAAATTCAAATTTTTGGCCAAAACTAAATATTTTTCAAGGGCTACGATTATAATTTTGTTGTTGCAATCTAATAGCAAACACAGCAGAGCAACCACAAATGCATTTTGTTTTTGTAAATTGCAATTTACTGTTTAACATTAGAGCGTTAAAGTTGATAAACTTCAGTCCACTTGAAAAAATAGTTGAGTGCAGGTGTTTTTTTAACATTTTTAAATATTTTCTAGTTTTTTTTTTAAAAAAAGTAATTTCTAAAGTTTAAAATGGAAAATAAAGCTGAAGGTATATAGTTTATTCAAAACATTAAAAAATATTTAAGGTGAAGTAAATAAATATCAATATGTTGGCGTATTATAAAATTTATGAATTTTTTACGATTTTTAAATTTACGTAGAGTTTTAAAATTTCGGCTAAGTTCGGCTGGCATACGACTAAAAAAAAAAAGAAGATATTGATGTATATTTTTCATTTCACCATAGCTTGAATTGCGAAAATTTGCGATTTTTAAGATATTCATTTTTTTATATGCCGTGCACGGTGCTCTTGAAGCAACTTTTGATCAAGGGTCAAAGCACATCCGTTTTTTCCCCTGATTTCGGTTATTTATGTCCAAACTTTGTACTAACAATGTTCTACAAAAATATAGCCACAGCATAGGCGAACAACTTTTGTGAACATAGTGATAAAATCTGAGCCTGTCTAGGCACACGAAAATCACTTTGTGCCTCAAAAATCGTCTTTTTTACTTTTTGAGTATACCTTGCAGGGAATCAAAATTTCTTACTACTAGTATTCTACAAAAATGTAGCCAGGGTTTACGTGAATAACTTTGCAAAAATTTTACAAAGTTATTATAAAAAAAAAAATATTTTAAAATTTTTATAAAAAATTTTTGTTAATCTAAAAAAAATTAAAATTTTTTTTAATACTTATAAGGCATATTTTCCGAAATTCTTTTTTTGTCGTTCTTTTTTGTGAAGATAAGCGTAATCTTGGTTGTAAATGCTGTTTCTTTAAAAAAAGTAAAAATATGGCTTTAAAATAATTTTGGCCAAATATTTGTTCTAGCGAGCCCTATGTGCAGTGGCTTGGATTCCATGTTCTGGTTACTCTTTTGGCCAAAAACACTATCCAAATGATGGTCATTCGGCTTTAGTTCCTGCCCCACTTGGAAGTTAAGTTAATTAAGAGAGATCAAAAAATTATAATAGATGAAAACATCACCAATCGTGAATATGGTACTTTTTCAGGGCGTACAAAGTCTTGGCACTGGACTAAACGGACTGAAAACAATCCAAACTGAATTATGGTTTTTAAAATAAGTCAAAACAATTTACACATTGTCATTTATAAAAAAATCAAGTAAAGCACAAATAATAATGATGTTAACAGATGTGATAAGCTTATGAAGGGTTTTTAGGAACAAAATAAGCGACCTCTGTGAAATAAAACAAAACTTTTTTTAATATCAGAATAATTTACAAATTCATGACCTTCCGAATTAGGGTTTTGACATTACATTTTATACAAACAGATTGTCTAGTAAGAGTATAATTTGGTACCACTAGAACTAGTAGATCCTGGACTAGCTATTGATTACGTTCATCCTAACAGAGCTAGATTAGCTGTTGATTTTAATCCGCTGCCTAGGGTAAAGTTTGGCCTACTGACGGAAATCTGTGTGCGCTGTTGTTATACAACAGAAGCTAATTGTTAAAACAGGTTTACATTTGCACCGCCATTTGGCCTAATCTAATGGTGGATCTCAACCACTAGGTGGTAAACTATGCTTTTATTAAGCGCCTCTGAGTGTGAGCACCACCTAAGCCCATGTAGCAATTTAGAGTGTATATTTCAGCTAAAATTATACTTTCGCCACTTGTTTATGAGCTGGAGATATCTTACCTACGCTGCATTACCATAGTCGCAGTATCTGTGGAATGACAACAGCCAGAGAATAAGCAATAATATTCAAAAACGCTGTTTTTTTTAATTTTCCTAACATTTTCAGACCGTGTAACACATATTTGTCACAAAAAAGTATTAAGAACCCACTGTGCAAAGCCTTGTAGTAACCAAAAAAAAAAGTTTAAAATCTTTAAAATTATAACAATTTAAAGTTTTCAAATATTATGGCCAATTGTTTTGAAAATGTTCAGAACAAGTTTTATTGAGCTAATGAAACAATAAAAAGATAAAAATGTTCTTTTAAATTCATTTACGTTCACAAATTTCTAAAAATGATTAATAATTTGTTAAAAATCAATCATAAGTTTTTTTTAACTGTAGACAAAAAATCTATTTAAATTAATGCAAAATTAGTTTAAGGAAATAAAAACTTCTATGTGCGATTATTGGCACTTATTGCGGATATTTCTTTTCTTCATTTGGCACTTTTTTGTATTTTCAAATCTACATATTTTTGTGTAAAAAGAATTAATTTGCTAAATATGTTTATAAGTCTTTAAACTATTATAAAAGATTTAAAAAACATTGAGGGTCGTTGGTTTTATAAAGTTATTGACTTTTTGTGTACTAATTCTTTTAGTCGTGCAATAAACAGCAACCAGAAATTTAAAATGGCAAAAAAAAAATTATAAAGTTTAATAAAACTTTAAAGGTATCGAAACAAATTAAATACAGATAAAAATTTGTCAAACATTTTTTGTTTTTTCAGGAAGTGAAATGTTTAAAATATTCTTTAATAAGTAATAAACAAAAGAATTTTTATAAAAAAAAATTACAATCTTTAATTAGCATTTCAATTTGTATTTTAAAAATAATTCTTGTGAAAGGGGTCTGTCCTGTTAATAATCTGCTTTCAATAATTTTTTTTTTTTTTATAATTAAAATATTTCACACGTGCACTGAAAACGCCGGTAGTTTTTGCAAACTGGATTGTTTGGATTAATCATAAAACTGTTAAGACTAATATAAAAAGAACAGATGGTTTTGAAAGTGTTTATTACATAAAGTTTAAGTTTGCAATAAAAATTTACATTAATTGGAAAAAAATTAGTTAAGTGTTAGTACCAGGTAGGGTATTCATTTAATCGACCTTTTGCTTTAATCGGTTAATCGCTCGATTAATTAACCGAGGTTTTGGTTTAATCGGTCAATAATCGGTTAATTTTGTTTTTGATCGGTTAACCGATTAATAAAGTTTTTTTCATAAATTAAGTAATTTCAATATATAGAAATGCATTAATTATTTATTATTTGGAGTTGATTAATAAAAAAAAAAAAACATACCAAACATAAAAATTCTTGATCTAAAACGAGCAAAAAAAAAAAACAATTCATTAATATGTAATATGCATTTTTCAATTAATACATAATTGGGGGATTCACATGATGTGCTATCAAGACATATCGTCATAATGTCCCAAATAATATTTTACAATTGCTTAAAATATATATTGTTGTGTTTCAAACAAAATAAAAATTTTAATGCTGTGCTCATTGATTCGTCATAACTGCACAGTAGAAATATAAATTATAAGCGGTAACCCACAACAGTCATAGCGTCGGCTTAACATGCAAACCTGCTAACTTTCTTTCAGCACATTTTACAGGAGAGACAAAAAACTTTTTATTTTTTCTATTTGCAGCTTGATAGAAAATTAAAAATACAATTGGTTTTACACACTTCAAGACTTAAATAGAAGAAAAACTACATGCTGATCGACGAGACGTATCTTTCTCTACCACACGGCATGAACATCTCAATTTACATAAAAAGTGGATCTAGCCGGTTTGCATATTAATCCTTCGATATATATTTCTAGTAATTATTTAAAGACATAAGACTTTACAACTTTATGACTTCCTTGTGAATCCCCCAAATATGTTTTTGTAAAAAATAGACTGAGATAATTTTATTAGTTATTTCAAAAAAAAAGTCATTTGGTTTAAATGTTTAGGAGTAAAGCGATTCTTTTCTTTTGTTTTGACAAAACTAGACTCAGAAAAAATTCTTTCACTTATCGTAGATGAATATCTAATTTCTCAGTCCTTTTTAAGGATTTCTCTAAACATATAAAATATTCCATTATGCCCTTAGAGTCCTGTTTTAATTTTTAAAAATGTTTTACACTTCTAATTGTTTCGGTTAATTTTGTTAAAAAGTCTGATATGAGAAGGTATGAGAAGAAACAAATAACTAAACACATACATATAAAAAGTACGTGAAACAAGAAAAAGCTGTTGGCAATCAAACATTTAACCCATTTTTCGCCACATTCCTGTTGATTGTACATTGAAATCGGTCGGCGGAAAATGGGTTGAAATGAAGATCACAGAACACCTTTGCTTGTAAGAAAAATTATTTTCTGAACACATACCTTTTGTATATGAGACGAAACAAATAAATAAAAACACAAAAAATATGTTATAATACTACAAAAAATTAAAACTTTTATTACATCGGTTAATCGGTTAATCGACTGAAATTAACCGGTTTAATCGTTAATCGAAAAAAGCTAATTTGAAATTAACCGATCAGTTAATCGGGTAGTAATTTATCGGTTAACCGTCAATCGGAATATGAATACCCTAGTACCAGGGCAAGGTTTTTAAACTTTTAGCTTGAAAAATAAGTTTTTGCATATTTCAAAAAGTTCATAATTTCGGAATTCAGCATAATATTTCTTAGCAAAAATAACCTTTTACAAGAAGGTTGGTGCCTTAAAAAAACAAAAAAACTGGGTTAAATGTATATTTTTAAGTTTCAAGAATAAAGTTAAATAAAACACACATAAAGCTATGATTTCGATGCAACTTTTGTTTCATTCTAATGCTTGCTATTACGTACGAAATACAATGTAATTTAAATGGACGCATCTAGATTGGTTGCAGCAGCCGATCGCTTTAAGGTAGTTTTCGACCACTTTTTCGAACATTTTAGGCGGTATCCCGGCGAAAACTTAACGAATGTTGGTTTTCAAATAATACAACGTTGAGGGATTATCCGCGTACACGCGGTCTTTGACATAGTCCCACAAATAAAAGTCTAACGGCGTCGAATCGCATGATATTGGTGACCAAATGACGCCTTTAAATTACGCGTACTTTAAGCTTCCCATACAATATAACCAAAATCGGTCGTGCTGTGTGAACTGGACAAATCGTCCAGTTCATAATCTTCTATTGCCGGCCAAAAAAAGTCAATTATCATACAGCGACCTGAATTGATTGCAACGGTTCTTCCGATATTCTAGGCAGTAACGCTTCCACACTCTTTAAATCTCTTTATAATCCCTTGTACTGTAGGGGTCGATTATGGCGACTATAATTACCCCGTATTGCTCAAAAATGGCCACGTTTGATCCACCACTTTTGTAATAAGTTTTAAATATTTTAACTCGTTTTTAACGATCCATATTCGTAAATGGTGAAACTTTTATTTCAGATGGCAAAGATTTAACAGCTGACAGCCTTGCCAGACCGGCGGTTTTGAAACTACTTATTGGTTAACGATGTGTTTTCTTCAATAAAAATATTAGACGAATACTTTTAATATCGAGCCCTAACCGCGAAAATAACGTAAGCGCCAAAAATCAAATTTTACAGGAGAGAGTTTTTTTATTTTAATTCATATAAATTACATATATATAAAATTTGGCGCTTACGATAAAATTGTTCTTGCTATAAAATCGTAATGGTACCTTATGTGATTTTAGGAGATGTTGCCAATAAAGTCGTTTATTAAAAATAAACGAAAATTGAAAATGATGTCGGTTACATTATTTTCGCGGTAAGGGGTCGATATAATCTATTGATCTGGTCAAAAACTGGTCATTTTTATTCAAACATTTTAAAAAAGAAAACATGTTTTGTATTTTCAGTCTAAAAATTAAAAACGTTTATTAGGTAAAATTTTCATAAAAAATTTCTTTTGCAAACATTTATTTAATTAAAAATATTTTTTTGAATACGGCAGATTATCTTTTTCACTTAATTTGGTATATAAAGTGTAGCGCAGAATGAGCTTTATAGTTTAAATCATTTATAAAGCATAATTTTTTTTAATTTTTCAGCCATATTCTGGAAATCGAGATCCCATGAAATTGAAAGATGCAGTTTTTAAATTAAAATTTTTTTTTAAATGAAAGTGGCTTTTCATGATTTCAAAAGTTGTTATGGTAAAGTTAAGTAGCTCTCAAAGTATGAGGTACATATATAAAAGGGAATATTTTAACGAACTTTAAACACAGCATAGCTTTTAAAATATGTTCGATTTCAGTTTCACTCAAATTCGATTTCCAAAATATGGCTGGTTATTTTTGCTTTATTTTTGTTCTTCAGTATTTTGAGAAAGAAACTTGGGGCATTCAATATTAAGTTTTAATTTCAAACCTTCAACAGACAGATAGACAAGCTCATTCACAATTAAATAAAAGCATCTTTAATGCCATGTTCTACTCATTTAACAAGCAAAATTGCAGGATACACCCATCAGCAGGCTGAACTTTCCCACAAGTGGTGAAAAATCCGAATATCCCTTCCTGCTACTTTGGACCAGAACCGCAACCAGCGCGCCATCCCTGAAGGCGCCTTAAGCTAGTGTCAGACTTATCAAATATTTGACGAAAAAAAGGGACCAACAACCAAACTAAAAAATCATTTCGCTTAATATCAATATTTATTTTGATTAAAATACCACATCTTGCAAAAAACTGTTTTTTGCTATGTCTAGTAGTATAATTAGTTTATTTTGTAATATTAAGACCATTTTAAATCTCACTAACTATCAACAAAAGTAGAGGTTACGCTTATTTGATCAAATATTTAATAAGTGTGACCGTAGCTTTAGCCAATAGTAAGTCTAGTGCCGGGCTACCAGGGGCTTCCGACTCCCATGGTACCAGATAGCATCTCTGGCCAGACGCGATCTCAAGAGATCTGCCACTTACACTCATTTTTTAAAGGTACATCATTTAAAACAAATAAGTTTGCTATATTCGGCTATGCCGAATCTTAAATTACCTTCACCATGGTGAAATAACAACAGAAGGTTATATAAATACAATTAGATATAAATAAATCAACTTTGTGACACGCCCACTTGTCCAATCCCGCCCACATTTTGTCGGATGTTATGCATTGATAAGCCAGAAGCTTGCATCTTATTTGGAAGTTTTGACTCCTGCCGTTCTCCAGATATTCAAAATAAAACAAGTTAGAGTGTTATATTCGGCTGTGCCGAATCTTTGATACCCTCCACCGACAATTTGAATATTTCAGGAGTGATATTAAAATATCTTTATAAAAACAGACATCAACATTAAAATTGGTTGCGGCTTAGACCTATATTAAATTATTGACCGACAATCTTGAGTAAAATATCTTGGTTCGTAACAGTTTAAGCCGAACTTAAATGATTTTCAAGAGGGGGATTTATATTGGAGCCATGGTAAGTTATGAACCAATCATCCCAAAATTCTGCAGAGGTATTTCTGGTATTAAAAAATATAAATTTTAATACAGTGGTGAAATTAGTTTTAGCGTTTACAGTGAATTTCAAAAGGCTGCAAAATATGGAATCTAAAGTTAATTATGGACCGTATATCACAAAATTGCATGACATTTTTTTTTTGGGCCATATGAAACTAATTTGGAAATAATTTTACCACAATAAATATATTTGCTACGATTTTAGGCGTATTTAATTAATTTACCAGAGTGGGCTTTATATGGGGCCCATAGTAAATTATAGACCGATCATCACGAAATTTTTTAGTGCTATTTCTAGTTCTTTAAAACTGTGGAGTATTTAATTTTATTCTGATACCACTATCAATTACAGTTTTAGGCGTACTAAACTGTTTTCCGGTAGTAGGGTTTATATAGGGCCTAAGGTAAATTATAGACCGATATTCATGAAATTTTACAGGATCATTTCTAGTCCTACAAAACTGTGATGTGCCAAATTTTGTTACGATAGCGTTATTAATTACGGTTTTAGGCGTACTAAACTGTTTTCCGGGAGTAGGGCTTATATGGGGCCTGTGGTTAATCATGGACGGATCTTTACGAAATTTAACATTTATGTTAGTTTTTGTAACAAAATTACCAATTTTTAAAGTGGTGGTTCCACATTTTGATTCATATCTCTGATCCTCTGCTGGATTACAATCCGAAACTGCTAAGGAAAATACAAGCAATTTGACACCCAGTTTGTTTATTTCTTTTGAGTTTTTCCAAAGTGAGCGTGTTTTCAACAGACTTAGAATTACTCAAAAAAACCAGAATATATATTCTTTATGGGGTCTGAAGTGAATAATAAAAAAGTTTCACACGGAATGACAAACTTAGTATACCCTCTTCACAACTTATTGTGGTGGAGGGTATAAAAACGGCAACAACAAGGAATTTTTGGGTTAAATTAGAGGCAGTTGTGGTTTTTTGCTTATATCTCAGCCATTTCTGGACCGATCAGACTTAATTTCAATAGAAAACAATTCCGGACTATATGTGACATATATATATATAACATCAAAGTCCCCATCACATCTGGGGTCTTCGGAAAACCCATTTCAACGAACAGGCGGACATCGATTAATCAACTTCGCTCCTCATAAAGGCCCAGAATATATATACTTAAAATGGTCTAAGATCAATAATATAGAAATTACAAACGGAATGACAAACTCTACCTTCGGCGAAGGGTATAAAAAATCTCCAATTTTATTCTGTATTTAAAAAAATAAAAATTCGGCTTAGTATGCAAATCTGCTAACTCCCTTTCAGTAAATTTTATAGGACAAAAAACTTTTCATATTTCATATACTGAGCTTGAGAGAAAAACCATAAATATAGTTGGTTTAACACACTTCAAGACTCAAATTGAAGAAAAACTACATGCTGGTCGACGAGGCGTAAATTTCTTTACCACACGGCATCAAAATATCAATTTACTTAAAAAGTGGGTTTCGCAGGTTTGCATATTAAAACATTTCAAAATTTTTGCTGAATTTTCTATAAAAGCATTAATACTACCCCGCAATGACAACGTGTGTAAAAAAGCTATGACCCTGAAGGAAACCTGGGTGCAAGTGTTTCCAAGTCACCAGTTTTGTCGACTATTTTGGTGACATTGTCAACGAAGTGTCTACACTACACTACATTTGTCACTATATTTGGCTTTAATACGAAAACAATTTTATCAATAACAACTGAGAAGTACAATTCCTATAAAAGTTAAAGAAATAATAAAAAAAATTGTATTCGTACCAAAAGTGTAGACTACATGTACTAAAATGTACTAGTGATTCTCTGGTTCCAATGTCTACATATGTTCCCAAAAGAACTACCTAGTCAGTACCTAGTCAGTAGTACCAACGTCAGTAGTAGATTTCCAATGACACGCACATGTTAAATGTCTATAGTAAATAACATTGTCTGGGGTATAATAAGTCACTAGTACTGGTGACTGTGTCAATAGTGAATCAGTACAGATTCACTAGTGACGTTTCCTGCAGGGGAGTATGCTGGGTATACATACATATTTACATATACGCATACTCTTAACACTTTACAACTGATCATTACTTGCAATGTTCTTTTCTCTACTGCATAAAGCATTAGAACACTTTTGCATGTTTCTTATATTTCTGCACTCCTGTTATACAACTCGCTTTCAAATCATATTTTTGGCCTTTTTTGATTTTATAAAATTTTCTTTGCTTTAAAAAAATACGTACACGCACGTTAAATATACACTACGTGTTCAATAAAAAGTACAGATAAGTACGCTAAAAATACTGTACATGTACGTTAAAAGAAGTTATGTACGTTATCGTAGTGTTTGTGTGCGTCAGCTCACTCTCGCTGTGCACCGTATAGTTATGTTTGTGTACACATTCACATACACAAAAAAAATTTATAGTTTGTGTGTTAGAAAAATACGTTACGAAAGTGTACAGTTTTTTTTCGAACCCTGATTAATAGTGTGCAAATAAGAACTTATAAACTCATTCACTGATCATGAAGGTAATTAAAATAAGTTCGTTTCCTAAGTCTTTTGTTTTATTTTACTACAACTTTTTTCTAAACAATTCATTAAAATTTCTCAACATACAACTTCTTAATCGTATTTCATTAATCATTTATATGAATACAATAAAAAAAAACAAACGATTCTCTTTAAATAATAATTGCATATCAATTAGCACCACCCTGTATGTATGTTCTTTCTTTTTTTCTTATCTTTTCCAATTTTTCAGGATATTTCTCTGCTTATTTTAAGCCTATTTCCCTGCAAATTTTAAAATTAAGTTAATGACCTTTAAAATATAACAGTAAAAAGTTAATGACTCAAGAAAGAATTACTTTATTTCACAATTAAACAGAAAATTGTGTTTGTAATCTAATTTGCAAACAATAGTTTTCTTAATGACCCCTCTTGTCACATGTTTCAATATGTTTTGCTTTAAATTTATTTTCAAAACACCAAATGATGATTCCTTAAACAGTCAGCACGAATTAGAAGTAAATGTATTGTTAAGAGACGAGACACACGACTTACAACTTTAAAAAAAAGTGATACTTCCTTCCGATTGTTTTGTTTCGAAAACCAGAATCGTTATTATGTATTTAAAAAAAAAAAAAGAATACACTTTAATCACCATACTTAAGGTAGGAAGAATATTAATTTCACTGTTACATATGTAACTTTAAAAATAAATTAAAAAAACACCATTTATAAAAAACATTTTTCAATATGGTCACCTCCTACAAAACTATTTTTTAGGGAAATTATTAAACATACTGTGGTTACTTTAACTATTTTCTTGTCACCGGCAATAATACTATGTTCACAGTGCGAACTTCACACCCAGGGTTGTTATGCTTTTTTTAAAAAAAATCGTCAAAAGTTTGAACAAAATTCGTCAAAATCGTCAAAAAATCTTTAAATATTTAAATTTTACAAATAAGAGCCAACTTATTGCACTGATTTTTTATTGATTGGTTCAAAATTATAAATTTTTAGCAAGAAATTCTATTTATGGTAAAAAAAATATGATATGGTTACTACCGTTAATCGGTTAACCGGTAAATTACTACTCGATTAACTGATCGGTTAATTTAAAATTGGCTTTTTTCGATTAACGATTAAGCCGGTTAATTTAAGTCGATTAACCGATTAACCGATGTAACAACATTTTTGATTTTTTCTGGCATTAAGCCATTTTTTTGTGTTTTTAATTATGGGTGAGTTTTAAAACAGCAGTTGCAAACCAACACTCTTCTTTAAATGCATTCTACAATGCAATCATGTCGAATTTTACAATGTTATCTGTACCAAAATTCACCAAAAAAGTCACTTAAGTGCACCAAAAAATTTTTGTTTAGAAATATTTTTTTATACAATATATATTTTTATACAAAAACAGAAATTATGGAATTCAGAAATGAATTTTTTTGCAAAATGCTCGGTGCTGAGCTTTGCCAGGATAAGTTAGATAATGACCTGCCAACAGAAGAAACTCTCGATAGTAACACAACACTAAATTAGCCGAAGCAATTAAAAGTATTAAAAATTTTAAAAAATTAAAACAGGACTCTAATGGCATATTGGAAGATTTTATATGTTTAGAGAAAAGGACTGAGAAATTAGAAATTTTGTATTATGGGTTGCTTTCGATTTCTCCAACATCTACGATAATTGAAAGAATTTTTTCCATGTCAAGTTTTATCAAAACTAAAGAAAAGTGCCAAATTACCCAAAGAAAAGATTATTTTAAAAGATCTGCTTAAACTATTGAAATAAAATGATGACGCGGTTTATTTTTTAATTAATACAGAATATATATGTATTAATTTAAAAATATTTACAACATAGTTATAAATTATTTTTTTGTTTGCTAATAAACTCCAAATAATAAATAATTTTTCATTTTTATTTATTGATATTAATTAATTTATAAACAATTTTACTAATCGGTTAACCGATCAATAACAAAATTAACCGATTATTTACCGATTAAAACAAAACCTCGATTAATTAATCGAGCGATTAACCGATTAAATGAATACCCTAATGGTTACGTTTATATCTATTTACTTATATTTTATAAAAAAATAAGTAAATATATATTTATCATTTAAAAAGAAATACATTAGAAAAAATTTTGGTTCCAAACTAAAGCATTTTCTTTTCTCTGCACTCATTTTTCTGCACAACTTCTTATTAAGAACTAACATCTTACTTCCTAGCACGCAACTATTCTTAGAATAACTTACCTAACAGAATTAAATAGGAATTCGCCTTTTTAGGAATAGAAAAACTCTTGATATGTGATAATGACTTCAGTGAAAAAATCGAAATCGAAAAGCGACGCAAATCGAAACGACGCAAATAGGACCGACGCAAATCGGGTCTCTAGTGTATTATTTTTTGCAGTATCGATGTCATTCATATAATTGTATAATTCAAATTACTTATTCTTATCAAAAGTAATTTTTGGGAATACAAAATTTTAATTTAAAAGATTTCGTTATTCGTGCTTAATTCCCAGTTTTTATTCTTGATAAACTTGGCAACATGCTTTTGCAAGTTGTTTTTTGCATTTTGTTTTTTCTTAACCTACTTACAACTACAATTAATGTTGGAAGAATTCCAATCAATTGTAGTGGGGAATGTAAGAAGAGATAAACTAACTGTTTATTTATTGTTGATGTTTTTGTTTAAACTTTGATATTGTTACAAGTAGAGCTGTTGCTTATGATTCTTATACGCTTAACAGTTTTATTTGGTTAAATATCTTTAGTTTTTCCAAAATCTTTATTATTGCTACGTTTTGAACTGTTCCCAATATAATTATAAATATTTCTTGTTAAGTGTTTTATTGATGCCAGAAAATCGTCTTAACACAATTACTTTTAGTATTTTCTCAAAAAATATCGTCACATCTAGCAACCCTGTTCACACCTATCAAATATTTGACGTCCTACACGTAACCACTAGTTTTATTAAAAAATTTAAGCCTTTTGGAAAACATTTTTTAGATCAAACATAATCTAATAGTTTCTAAATAACATTACACAATTATCTTCTAACAAATAAAGTTAAGTAAATCAATAAAAATTGTTAAAAATAAATCTAAATTTTTATCAATTTTCTGGTCACGTTTTTTTAGATTTTTTCGTCAAATTAGGTCTGGACATACCTTAACTTTATTTTTATAGGCCCTTATTGATTTATGTACGAGCTTTTATAATCAAAAAATTACTTTTTTAGAATTTGTATGTTTCTAGAAGTAGAAAAACAGTACCGGAAACAGTAGTGAAACAAATGAAACAAACAACAGTTTTTATCACTTAACTGCGTCTTCAAAATTTTGCCGAGTAATAGCTGTTACGTAAGCAAATTACTCGCCGTAAATTGGCGAGGTGTGTCTGTAAAATTTCTGTGAGAAAGTTTACGCTTTCTCACATATTAAAAATGCAAAATATGTACAAAGAAAAATAATAATCATATTTTGTTCTTGGCACATTTTTTCATTCTTTAATTATTTTGCTTTTTACATTTTTATAAGATATACGCATGTTTTCAAAGCTCGTTTGCTAACAAAAATTACATTAAAGTCGCACTTTACATTATTTGGTATAGCCGATGGTTGTATTTTCGCCGCCGCACAGTACAAAAATGAGGTGAAGCAATGTGGTTTCAATGTTTAAAAAAAATACTGTACTGTATTCGTATCTAAATAAACTACATGTAGGAAGAACCATTTTTATGTTAAATGCGTTTCGCCGCTGCTAAAGGTCGCAAAACTTGCCCTAATTTTTAATTATATTTTACAAGAAAAATTTAAATTCATGTACTAGGAAAACAATTATTTTAAATTTATTTTAAAGAAGTACCCCAATTTTTTAAGTTAGTATTTGGTAAAAAATATTTAATATGAGCCCACACTTTGTTTAAAGTATGTATTAGTAATGCTCTGGATGAATCTTAAAAAAGTGTTGCCGTAACTAAAAAAAAAAGTAAAAAAATTTTTTAATGGACAAATAGAAAAACTGAGTAAATACTTTTTAATAAACCAAGTGTCTGCCATTAAGAATTAAAAGAGAAGCTAACCACATTTTAGTTCTAACTTAGAGATGTATGATCTTTTTTTATAATTTAGTACTTTAGATTAAAAGCTATAAATATTGTTCTGTACAATAAAATTATCTTATTTTCTATCTACTATGTTTAAAAATTAACCATCTAAAACAATTTACTTCAAGAAAATCTCTACCGTTATTACACATAATTTTATAGCCGTAAAAAAATGCAGGTTGTTTTTGCAAAAAATATGAAAATCGTCAATATTTACTTTAAATTTAAAAAAGAAAACTCAGTGCACCGCTTTTTTCAGTTTTTTTAAAGAATATATGCTCCTGCTGTTACTATTGACGTAAAGAAAAAAATTTACCACAATTTAAGTTTAAGTGTCATTTTTTGTGCTTTTTCCGGAACACCAAATTGTACTTGTTTTTTATATATTTGTATGAAATATTTTAATTATGAAATACAGTAGTTTTCCGATTTCACGAACCTTCGATTTAGTGAACATCGCATTTAACGAACAATCAAATTTTTTCTACTGAGTACCTTATATAACGAACAAAAATTTTTATTTTGTACTCGGTATAACGAACAAATGTAAAATTAAATATAAAACATAATTGCTACCAACAAATAACTAAAAAAGAATGTAAATAAAAATGTACCGTTAATTTTCTTCTTTTGACGGATTTGTTTAATAGCATTTGAGAGTCAGGTGTGTGAAATAATTTGTGTTAGAAACATCAAAATGGGTAAAAGAAATAGATTGTTCTTAACGGATAAAGTTAAAAACCAATAATTTTGGGTATCGCAATAGAAGAGCTATAAAGAAAGGTGAGTTCCCAAGAATGGAAAACTAACTTTTTCAATGGTTCCTTCCTCATGCAACGCAATTGTCATATTCTTTGTATTAACTATTAATTTGTATTAAATGGGATTAACAAAACAAAATAAGTAGCTCAAATTTAATGCTCTTGAGAGAGCTTCAAGAAGAAGCCATTAACAGAAAGTATTAAATTACTTTATGAATTTTTCTTTTACTTATATGTATATTAATAAAATATGTTTGTTTTTTTTAATAAGATATTAAAAATACTACGTATACTTTGAGTTTTGAATAAAATAGAGGACGTTATTCATTTTTAACTTAGTACTGGATATAACGAACAATTCACTTTAACGAACAGGCCTGACAACAATTAGGTTCGTTAAATCGGAAAACTACTGTACATATTTGGGCATTTCCTGGGGTCACGAACGTACGTTCGTACGCTTTTGATGTACAAATAATATAGAAAACAAAACTTTTCCTAGCATTTTTTTTTTTGCGATTCGATAGCATTTTGGTAGATGTATGTTTAGTGCAAAAGATGGATTTCATCGAGTTTAAGTTTTCATAATAATAGTTACAAACATGTGGTCACGAACGTACGCAAAATAGAAGTCAACTTTGGCTGACGTAGTGAAATGTAAAAATCTGCGTAAAGGAACGGAATATTCAAAAGTGATTAATTTATTTCAAAAGTGTATTAATGAAGGTCTCCATACAGTTTTTACAAAATAAAATATCTCTTTTGGTTTTTGTTTAATTGGCTTATGTACCGGTCGCGAACGTACGGGTCGCGAACGTACGATTTTTCCATATGTTTTTTTATTATTATCACCATGCAGATTCCCATAAATATCTTCAAATTTCCTTAACAAGCAACTTAATACTCAATTTACAATTGATTGTAATGGAGAGATTATGAAGAAAGAGTGTAAACATAACATATTTTTTGCATGTAAAATAAGTGCATAAAAATATCTTTACACTCAAAATATTATGTAGTTAAATTCAAACGAAAAATCATTTTAAACAAATTAAAATTCATTTGAAAAACGGATCATTTACATTTCATTTAAAACAAATGATTTTTACATTCATTTTAAAATTTTTTATTTATTAAACTGCATATTCCTTGAAATTGAATAGTTTTTACTTTTAAAAAATTTATTTTAACCGACAAAAATCAAACTACATAAAAAATAAATACGGAAAAACATTATTTTTTGGTAGTTTGTTTTTTTTAATGACAACCACAAATGTTAAAAAATAAAATTATTCCTAAAATAACTATATTTTTATTAAATTTTAACAGTACGGAAAACGAATTTAATAACCCACAATCAGTTACTGTTATAATTTTATAAGTGTAGAAGTAGAAAATATAAAATTTTCCAGTTTCCAGCGCAATTTCCTAAAGTAAAACAGCTGAGATATGCTATGAAACCATTCTTTTATAACAACATAGATTTTTTTATAATAATAAACAATAAAAGACGATGATTATCAACATTTTATTTTTTCATCCTGGTAGACCATTCTGGGGAAATGCCCATTTAAATTGTTTGTATCATATTTTAAAATACAAAAATCCTTGCTAGAATTTATAAAATATTAAGTTCATCAATTTTAACATCATATTTAGATAGATTTGGTAATTTTCAACAATTCAACATAAAAAGTGTTGCTGAATTAAATTTTTTTTAAAAAAAAGGATATATAGGAGGTACATGAATCCTTTGACTGAATTTTTTGAAAATTTTAAATTTTGGTTATTATTATCATATGCAAAATATTATTAGTCTGCGTCAACTCCTTCTATTTTTGCACAATTTTATGTATATGTATGTGTGATTGGCGTTCTCAATGTCTGCAAAGTCACATCAGCTTCTAGTGCAATGTTATGACATTTATAAGGTTACGACGTATCTCTTTTGATAATTTTCGACATGAGATACACCCACACTTTTTTTCTCACTTTTCGAGAAACGATGGAATATTTTGTTTCAAATCTTTTCGATGCGAGAAAATCTGACTAAAGTAACAGAACAAGGGTGTACTTAAAAGCTTCATAAGCTTTTACAGCATATATCGTTCAAAATATTATCGACAGTTTATTTTAGCTAAATGTCAATATGCAAGGTTGCATTTTTTTATCAGCTAATAGCAGTTGCTTCGCTAGTTATGGACTGTAAATAAGATCTAACTCTATATGAACTGTTTTTTTTAGTTTCTGTCTGTATTCGTTCCGTTTTGATTTCAAGATATGCGCTAATCAAGATTTTATTGCTTTTATCATTTCTAGGAAATGTTGCCCAATATATTGTTACAGTATATTATTGTACAATTTCCAAAATTTCTAAACATTAGAAATAGTTCCCAAAAAAGTTATCTATAAAACATTTCAATATTTTTGCTGAATTTTCTATAAAAGCATTAATACTACCCCGCAATGACAACGTGTGTAAAAAAGCTATGAGTATGCAATGGAGCGAGCAGGCCTTGTGCATCCAAAAGAAAGTTCTGAGGCCTTCTAGAATGCATCTGTATGCCCTCTTTTTCCCGCTGGGTATACATACATATTTACATATACGCATACTCTTAACACTTTACAACTGATCATTACTTGCAATGTTCTTTTCTCTACTGCATAAAGCATTAGTACACTTTTGCATGTTTCTTATATTTCTGCACTCCTGTTATACAACTCGCTTTCAAATCATATTTTTGGCCTTTTTTTGATTTTATAAAATGTTCTTTGCTTTAAAAAAATACGTACACGCACGTTAAATATACACTACGTGTTCAATAAAAAGTACAGATAAGAACGCTAAAAAATACTGTACATGTACGTTAAAAGAATTTATGTACGTTATCGTAGTGTTTGTGTGGGTCAGCTCACTCTCGCTTTGTACCGTATATGTTTGTGTACACATTCACATACACAAAAAAATTTATAGTTTGTGTGTTAGAAAAATACGTTACGAAAGTGTACAGTTTTTTTTCGAACCCTGATTAATAGTGTGCAAATAAGAACTTATAAACTCATTCACTGATCATGAAGGTAATTAAAATAAGTTCGTTTCCTAAGTCTTTTGTTTTATTTTACTACAACTTTTTTCTAAACAATTCATTAAAATTTCTCAACATACAACTTCTAACTCGTATTTCATTAATCATTTATATGAATACAATAAAAAAAAAACAAGCGATTCTCTTTAAAAAATATAACGAAATAATCAATTTGACATCTATTAACGTTTTATGTGATTTTAAGCACTTTTGAATACTAAAATTGAAAAAATGTTTAAAAAAAAATATTAAAAAATAAATGAAGTTGAAAATAATTATAAATGGCAAACGTGCAGCGTGCCGGTGTTTTTTAGAGTGATGTGATGTTGTTATTGTTGTACATGTGTATGTTGTTCACAACGAAAAAAAACATCAAAATGGTGACAAACCGAAAAAAATTGTAAATTAAATCTTTTTTTTTAATATGCTGCGTTTAAAAAACAAATAAAATTCATACATTTTGTATGCGATTAATGGGGATTAACGAGTAAATATAACAATGCGTTATTGCACAGTGGGATTATTTGCAAAATAAAAAAAATTTCATTTTAATTTCTAGATAAAATAAAAATAAGTTTTTCAAAGTAAGTTAAACAAATAAATACCAGGAATAAGGAAAAATCACAAAAAAAAACAAAATCTAAAGTTTACAAAATATTTAATCCTTAAAAAACCATATATAAAATCGAATCGAATCATGATTAGAGTTAAATTAAAATTGACGAAGGAATGAGCAAACAAAAAGTTTAGTACCTTGTTGTTGCATGGCAATTTGTGCGAATAGCCTGTGTGTGTATTGTAAACAGTGGTGCCAGAAGATTTTTTGAAAAATACCTACGCATACTAAAATAAATCCGATTTTTCCCTACAAGTTGCAAAAATTTTCCCTACAAAAATCCCTACGCTTTTTATTCATTAAAGTCTTAGAAAAAACAAGAGTTATAAAAACTAATTTCATTCGCATATGTTTAGTAAAGCTCTAACAACAAAAATAAGTAATAAAACTAAAAAAAATGTATGTCAGTTGTTTTCGGTCAATTGAGCCCCGCTTAATTGAGTTTCCCGTTTAATTGCACTAAAAATCATGGAACGAAATCATTCAGTGTAACTGTCTATGTAAAAATACCCGTTTAGTTGAGTTCCGTTTGATTGCGTCACCCGCTTAATTATTTCGCAAAATAAGACCGCATTGCAATGTTTCGGTTAATTGTTTCCGTCTACTTATTAATGTGTTTTTGCTCCACAAACGTAAAAAAATTTTTGCGGCAATAAAGTCATGTTTCATGTTTCTGTTATATAATGAGTTTTATTTTTTATCTACACATGGGTGTTTCGCTTTATTTCACATCTTGCTCAATTAAGAGATTTTCGTTTTAATTGCGTCGGCAATTCAATTAACCGAGTACCGCTTTATTGAGTTCCCGTTTAATTGCGTCAAAAGTCGTGCATTTTTAGAAACTCAATTAAGCCCCCGTAGTCATAAATATTTATTAAGTTTAACAAATGCTTTTTAAGTAAAATGTTCATAGAAAATTTGTTTTGTAAAATTTTATTAAAATAATATTATTTTTATAATCTTTATATGATAATTTAATTTAATTCAGGTACAAAAGCAACAGGCTATTTTATAAATAATCGGCCATGTCATGGAAATCAAAGTCACGTGAAAATGAAATCAAACAAATTTTGAAAACTCTCCCGTATTCAAAGTTTAAAAAAAATATTTCCTTTTATATACCTGAACTAGGGAATGGTAAATCGATTTCGACTCCAATCGAAAATCGATTTTCTGGTAAAAATAATCGATTTTTTGAAATCGAATTTGCGTTTGCGATTTTATACTGAAATCGATTATTGGGCTTTTAAAATCGATTTTTTTATTGTTATCAAAATTTTGGCAGCTTTTAATTTTAATCTTAATTAAATCCATAAATTATGGCCATGGCATGCACAATATAGCTGGAGATTTTTTTGTGCATGCATACGTGTGTAGGTGGTATGTTTATGCAGTTTTTCAAGTAATAAGTTGTAGTTTTGCGTATTTACCTATAAGTACCCTTGGTATACTTCCAACTTTAACATAGGGGCTCTTCTTCTTCAGAAATTAAAGTCACTGAACTCCGAAAGTCCGATTCGTAAAAATCAACATATTATAGAAACACAACAGGTGAATTAAGCCATGGCATCCCTGTGGAAATACGCTAATATTCAAACAGAAAAGTGTGTGATATTTAAATCTTGTAATAAGCAGAGTGAAAAAACAAATCAAAATTACAAGAAAATATCTCTCCATCTTTCCGACATCAATAACATGCAAACGTTTGTTTTCTAAAACTAACTTAATAGTAATTTAGCAAAGAAACAGACGCCACTGATCAGGAACTATTGTCCTAATCCTTTGAAAAAATATCCATACATTCTGACTTGCAATAGAAATCAATTCAGATCAAGTGATTTCGTTTTATGTGAAGCAAGAAACGAAATCACTTTCGATCGGAATTGATTTATGGGACTGTCCTGATTTACTACACAAGAACAAAATTTTAGTATGTAAAATGTACATACTTATATATAGCACTTGTTCCGCTTAAGCCCATCTCAAAACTTACACATTTTCACTTTTTGCAGGAAAATTATATATGTCTACCCACTGTAAAAAACTTAGTTCAATTTCTCCAGTATTTTGCCAAAAAAAATGCTGGTGATCCTGTAATACTGTAATTTATAAGATATTTTTGTCTTGTTGTATTAGAAAATCGATGAAATAAATAAATAAATCCCCCTTTGTGGTATAAAGAATAAGTTTGCAAATTAATCTTAAATGAGTTTGAAATCGATTTTAAAATCGATTTTGAGATTCGATTAATCGATTTCAAAAACCGAAATAAAAAAAGTCGATCAAAAAATCGAAAATCGATTTTGGAATTCATTTACCATTCCCTAACCTGAACTACTTTTGAACAGAGGAAAAGCTGCGTTGATTTTAACAATAATTCAATTGAAAATCTTCGTCGATTCCAATTTCAAGTGATTTCGATTTCCATGACATGGCCGAATATATGTATTTCTTTTGAACTGAATTTTCTAAAGTGACCATTAGTATATTAGAACTTAGTGCAGCCTCTTCCATTGTTTTGCGAAAATTATCGTCTAATACAAATTAAACTTCAAGTAGTGTGGGTCAATTTGTTTTGCTTTATTGTGGTCTCCATTTCTCTGTCCGAAACAGTTTTGATAAAGTTGGAAATACAACCTCGTCATTATAGTTTTTCCTTTTACCATTTTTTATCGAAAACTGTTCCAAATCCATGTTTCAAAACAAATTAGTTTCAAAATTTCAGAAAACTAAATTTATGCGATTGTTTTACACTCATTCAAAAGATCATTGAGGCTTAAGTTAAATGGTTAAGACAATAGTTGAAATTTGTACTCATCTTTTTTTTGTCCAAAAATATGTTCTGGACTTAATTATAAAATCATTATTTAAAATACGTTTTTTAGGATTTATTTCGTATACAATACAATATGAGAAAAAATACCTACATTTTGGCGAATATAAAAAATCTGTCCGATTTTCCCTACGCTCCTATTTTAATAACAAAATTTTTTTGTTGTGTTTAACAGCAAAAAGGGCTTTAAACCAGTGTTCGAAAATAAACAGTACATTATTTAGCATTCGGCTCACACACCCACGAACTATATCAATTTTTTTAGTGATGGTGTAGACGAACACAACTCTTAATACCGTTCGTAACTATTTTCAAGAAAGAGCCGAACATTATAAAATGTTCTGTTCTTCGTCAAAAAACAGAACAGTTGTAGTGATACTGTAGACAAACATTATATTTTAATGTTCTATAATGTTTCTTTTTTTACATTTTGGCAACGACCGCAGCACGAACAGCTTGTGTGTGTATTGTGTATATGTTTTGTTTGTGTAAAATTATTTTGCTGGCTTTTTGTTTCTTTTTCGTATGTGTATTTTGTTTTTGTAAAAAATGTTTGTTTTTTTTTACCAGCCAAAAGGGACGATCATAAATGCGCCATACCGAACACAATGAAGTTTGTGGATTTAAAAAAAACCGAACGGAATTAAATGTTCTCATCTTTTGTTGATTTTGATAAAAACAGTATTATTTTTGTGTTCGAAAGATGACTAACAGGGATTATTTTTTAATGATTTTCTACACAAACACTATAAGCATTTGTGTTTTCCACAAATCTACCGAACCGAACACTAAGGAGCGATATTTAGTGTTTATTTTCGAACACTGCTTCAAATATTGTAAAAAAAAAAACAACAATAGTAATAAACATGTGTATGATTAGCGTTGCCACGACCAAAAAAATTTTGTAACCAAAATATAAAAATAAAGTAACGAAAAGCGAAAAAAGTAATCAAACTTATTTTGTATCAAAAGTACTATTTTATTTGCACTTCAGTTTAAAAATATGGTCAAAGAAGAAATTGTGTTTGTTTGTATCTTGAAGGCTCATAAGCCGCTGGACCGATTTTTTTTTTTTTTTTTTTTTTATTCAAAATATTAATTTTATACTGGAAGTAGGTGCCTCAGCGCCACTAGGACATTATAGAGGCAAGGAACAATAGGCTATAATATTTTTCACAATTTTTAGTGGAAGTGGCACCTCCTATACAAGGTTTACACTTGTTTTCATCAATTTTAAAAACTTTATGAGTTATAGTAAAACGCTTAAAGTTTTGCTGTGTGTTATAATATCAAAGTGCAAAATTGAGCTAAATTTTGCGGTAGATCTTTTATATATAGTGCTTTTTGCCCGGTGGAATATAATCATATTAAACGGGATCGGATCGGAAGGGACGTTTGTGTTTTTCACAAATCAACCGAACCGACCACTAATGAGCGATATTGAGTGTTTATTTTCGAACACTGCTTTAAACTCAACTGAAACCAAACAGCATTACTGTGTTGAACGAAGTTTGTTTTTATTTACGAAAACCCGAACACAATGAGTTGGATAAGCTTAGTATTTTATACGAAGATCACATACAGAGAAACGTTTTTATAAGGTGTTTACTACACAAAACTTAAGCATTTGCTGAGTTACATTTAAAATCGTTTAAATGGAAAATTGCTGAAACATTTTAAATCAACAAAAAAACTCGGTAAAAGCACTAGTTCAATAAAAAAAAGAAATTAAAAATCATAAGAAAATCGTTGAAGGCCCGTTTTCACAACTTACCGATAGCTAAAAGTATACTTTAACCGGCCTTATAAAAAGTGTTCCAGTATTAAAACTTTACTTTAACCTAAAGTCAGCCATAAAGTAAATTAAGGTTCATCCTGCCTGGTAGGTTAAAGTAAAGTTGTAATAATGGAATACTTTTTATACGGCCGATGAAATCCTACCTTTAGCTATTGGTAAGTTGTAAAAACGGGCCTAAATCAGACATATCACAATGAAAAAAAACAATCACCACATTCTAAAATAGAGGGTATTATTTTAAGCCCGATAGAACTTGAAATTGTAAAAAATAACACAACAAGTTAAATTTGAATTAAAAAAATATAAAAAATATATTTATTCGAAAGATCGATACATCTTATTAACATTCACAAATGATTTCGGGCATAAGGGTTTTTGCTAACGCAGCCAGCATAAGACCGCACCAAACGGTAAATTTTGTATATGTAATGGCACCTGAAGGATCTGTTTTATAATGCGATATGCGGCAATTTTGTTTATTAATAAAGCCGTTAAGAGAAAAATGAGCCTCCGTGCTGAACATAATTTTTCGATTAAACATGGATGTCTGAGTTTCAAAGTAAATAAAGATAATTTGGTAACATTGTTTATGATTAATACCCAGTAAAAACTTCGCTTACTTTTTCAAAATGAATAGCTTCTTTAACTCATTGTTTAGTATCTTTTTTCTATAACTACATCTATAACAACTTCTATAACTATTTTTTTCTGGATGTATGTAAGTAAAAAAAAAAAAATAATGACTTACTTTTGAATACGTTTATTTTGGGACTTCCCTTGTAAAATTCATGCTTAACGTACATTTTCATTGAATTTTTGGTTCAGTGAGGGTTTATAGAATAATGAAATTTATCGTATATCAACAATTCTCGACCTTCGATACAAAGCTCGAAAATTTCAAAGACAATAGATCGAAAAAACGTATCGTTGAGCTACTTAACATGACCCTGCATTCGAAAGTGTTGAAGACACCGCCAGCCTTACACCTAGTAGAAGTTCTGATAAGTCGACAAGAACTGACGTTTGGGGTGGTAGTGACAATCTTAAAAACAAGTTTCAAAAAACATGATCCTCTGTTCATCATACGCTGTGGTTCAGCTATAGGAGAAATCTAGATATACCTTAGATCTTCCAATTTTTCTAAAGACGCAGATCCGCTTGCTTACTGGCGCAATTAAATGTTATAACCAAATTTAAGAACATGACGCAGAAATACTTAACTTTAACATCTGAGAGAAAATATTCCGCGGCAGGTCTGCTTCAAGAGGAGTTGCGAAATCGTTTATCCGCATAAGTTGAGAATACTTTGGTTTTTCAACAAATATCTTATTAATTTAAAATATTAATTATCTCTTACACTGTTTAATTTAATAATCTCCCACACATATACAATGTATATGTGTAGGTATGGTCTAAAAAATGCTTGGGTAGCAAAAGTATTGGGGGTCTTTCATATATTTTTCTTTTCTAGGGGCACTCTGGGGCTAGTTAGTGCGGTGGCGGGTAATTGTATAAAAATAATATTTAGTATGGGAGCCCCCTTAAGGAGCGCAGATAGGGGGTTAGTATGTTAATAAAAAATGTAGGGGGGGAGGGGAATATTAGTGGGGGTCAGTCTTACATTTTACCCTTCTAGGAGCGACTCTGGGGCAGTTGTGAAGCTTTTCTTAGATTTTGTCTCGTTTTCCCCTAGCTTTGACCCCGATGAGGAGCCATTTACCCCTATCCCAACCGCCTAATTTTTTTGGCTCATGCATTTTTTTTATAAACCTCACAAAATTGGGGGTTCTAGCGTATCCAATTCTTGTTGCTAAGGATTTCCATATAACACTATTCCACCCCTAATATACATATAGCGATATGTATATTCGTTCCACCTGTAGTTCAGGGTATAAAACGATCAAAAATCGATATGGCTACCCTGCTAGAAAATTTGGAAGTAGATTCAAAAATATTTGGTACAAGCGTACTTTTTTTTTGTTCTATTCGATCAGTTATACAATTTGTAATTGGTTTTCAAACATGTAATAAACAAAAACAAGGTAATTTTAACTGACATTTATTCACAGGTTTTAGTTTATTTTTTTACAATTTTTTGATTTGGCGACAAAGTCTTTTGCATACTCAACCCACTGTTCATAATAATAATAATAATGACAATTAATACACAATATGGCACACTGAGATAATAAAACATTTTCACGGTCAAATGTGACGGAAGATAATAAACATAAATTATAATAAATTTACAGCAACAATAGCAACAAAAACAACAGGACATAAAACATATGTTAAATAAATAAAAAACAACACCAATAAAAAACAATTAAGTTTTTACAATGTAATTGTTTCAAAAATTCTCAAATGTTCAAGAAAGTTGAACAGATGTTGAGAAAAAATTGCTTACATTTTTATTCTAAAAGCTTTTTGAATAGTTTTAATTCTATTTGGACTAAACATGGCTTTCAGTTAGACGGAGTAATTTTTCGGTTTAAACACTCAATTTCATTTATTTCAAATGTTTTTAATGTCACTTTTTTATGTTAAGCGTCCAACATGAAAGAAAACAATAAACTCTTTGAGTAAAACGAAAGTTTTGTTTGCACCAAAAAAATTAAACTGGTTTTAACTTGAATTTTTGTTTGATTTTTCTAATGAATTTTCTCTCCTTAACAAGTTTTAACGAAATATCCAATTTGTTTAAATTTTAGTTTTTTTTAAGATTAAAAATTTAATAGATTTTCTTAATTAAATTACAAACAATGTTTGTCGTATTTTGAAAATCATTGAATTCATTTGAATTGTAACGAATGTTCAGCAAAAAAAAAAAGTTGTTATTAATTTCAAAATGTTGCTTGAAGTTTAATTGAAATAAATTAAAAATAATTACAAGGCTTTATTTTTTAAATTATTTCCTATGAAATATTTAAAATAAGGTTAATGTGCTGTTTCCACAATACAAATGACAGGACGTGTAGAAAAATTTATAGGAAAAGCACTCAAAAAACTAAGTGCTTTTCATATGAATTTTACTACACATTCATGGTCGGGGTCTGCTTCAGTTCGAAGGTCACCAGAGGCTAAAAAGGACCGATACTTTGAGCCTAACTAGAAGACACTTTTAAAATTTGAATACAGCAGTTAGTGGTTACATTGGTAACAACTAATAAACAATAAGTAGAATTAAGATTTGAATACATATTGTAAATTTCGATAAGAAAGATTCAATAATAATAAAAATAAATTAACTATAAAAAAAAAAACATTCATGATAATCATAATATAAATTGCTGTAATATGGTCAGAATTAAACATAAAATGGTCACCTAAAAACATAATATTATTAAAATTCAACCATAGTATGTTGTTTTTAGACTGTGGCTACCACCAACCAAATAATTTCTGAGTGTAGTGTTAAATTTTGAAATAAATTTCTAAACACAAATTAAGTCCCTAAAAATTATTTTTTTTTTGAAGCTCTATACAAATTAGGGGATTGTTTAATTTCGTTTTTCAGGAGATCATTTGTGGGGAATTATTTCGTGCTACCAACAAATAAAAGCAATGCACACTGATAGAAAAATGCATCTTCATATTGATGATGCCCTAACATCAGAGTTGGGACATCAATGTTACTACAAATGGCATCAGTGATCCAAAAAGTAACATCAATCCAATGACTAACGTCTTCGTTCAATTTTGTCATTTTTTACGTGTCATCTATTTTATGACTATAGTGACATTAATTCGATGCCACATTTTGTATATTATTAACATTATTTTTATGATACCAATGTATTATAAGAAGCAAAAATTCCTATATTCTATTTTTTTAAATAATTTAGTTAAATACATGAAATTTTTAAAGTAGAATGATTACGAAAACCATATATGACATAATTTCATTTTGACCCTGATGACACTTTGGCCAAGTGATGTTAAGTTTGACATCACAATGATGACAAGTTTCATGGGGTCAAAAACGAAGACACTTGCCATAGTACTGATGTCAAAATACATCAGCGTTATGACGCCTTCTCTATCAGTGCAGTGTAATTTCCTTAACGGACAATCCCTATTGAAAGATATTGTAACCGGCTGTCGGCAGCATTCAAAAGGAAGGCATTTTGTTATTTTGGGGATTCATCCCCCATTTACGGATACATTTGAATGGTTCCTTATCCCCTTGTCCGCTCATGAGATATTCCACTGTATTTTCTTTTTTAAATGTTTTTGCTATACAAAGGTTCAGAATTTTTGTTTGTATCTACATATATAACATTTTTCTTTAGCTATTTTTATCCTTCACCAAAGGTGGAAGAGGTATATATAAGTTTGTCATTCCGTTTGAAATTTCTATAATATTTATGTAAGACCCCTTAAATTATATATATTCTGCGTTCTTAAAAGAAGCGAAGTTGATTTAACGATGTCCGTCTGGCCGGTGGAATAGATTTTCCAAAGACCCCAGATATGATGGGGGCAAGGTTGTTATACATTTATGACACATATAGTCCGGGATTGTTTGCTATTGAAAGTCAGCCAAATAGGTCCATAAATGGCTGGGATATGAACAAAAAACCACGACTGCCACTAATTTTCCCCATAAAATTCCTTGTTGTTGTTGCTTTTTTATATCCATAATCGAAAATCACAAATACGAAAATGTACAATACAGTTGTATTGACGATTTCCGTCCGTCCATCTATTTTTCTGTGTATCTGGAGAACGGAACGACCACAAGTTTCCAAATTAGGTACACAACATCCGAAAAAATGGGTGGAGAAATGTGCTTGGCTCAAAATTTATTTATATTTATATTTTATTTATAGCATTATTAACCCTGCACGGTTACTCTTCGTCGAATCGACGAAGCTCATTTACAGTTTATCATATAACTTTTTATATTTATCCAAATTACGCTCTTTTTTTCAACAACGTTAGCTGATGCTAGAGTTGTCAATTATTCGCCTTTCAGCTTTGTTCGAATAATTCAAATAATTGTATTTGTTCGTTCGATCAAACGATTAAATCTGAAAAATGATTCGATTAATCGATGAGAATAACAAATAAAAAAATTATTTAAAAAAAAAATAACATATTACATATAAATAAGATACATCCGTCCATTATTTTGCAGTTATGGAAAATCTTCCATTTTCTTCTTTTTTTTCTCAAATCCACAGACTTTTTCTTTTTTTTTTTTTTTGATGCGAACAACTTTTTATCTTAACTCCATATCGGTGTATTACTTAAAGGAATCGTAAAATCCTTAATTATTAAATAATCCGATACAACTTTGGATTTTCGGCAGGCGTTTGCAGACCTTCTATCTTTAGCCAAACTTCTGCGTACAATTCCTTCTATAGAACAACCGCTGTCTCTCTTTATTTATTTTTCCATTGAAACAAGTTCGGCATTTTTTGATGAGACTTATACTATGTTCACACTTGACTTAGCTTTAATCACATCTAAGTCGAGATGATTAACCATATATTGAAGTGATTTATTAATCACTTTAAATTGACATGATTACAAATAAATCACTTCATTAATCAGATTCAATCCTCTGAACATACCTTAAACGGAGTATAATATAGAATCGGTCACCATGAACGTACCCCTCACGTGTACAACCGACCACGATTTCTTCTTAATGTTTTTATTTTTCCTTAAATAATTCATAAGTTTTCACAATTCCATCATTAATATGTTTAAAATAATCTTCTGATAACTTTATTAAAGTATTTTTAATTTTAATTATCTCAAATGTAATGTGAACGGCTCTGATTAACTTAATCAGAGCCGTTTAATAACCCAAGTGTGAATATAGCACTATGCAAATGGCAAAGATATATATAATTTAAAAAAATATATAAAAAATATGTATAATACCAATATATTCTACTTTCATGATATGATTTCTATAAATCAATTATTTATTTTTTAGCTTTTTGTTTATATCCAAGTTTTTCGCCCGAGAGTAAATTATCGAATTTCTTGAAAAATGTCAACGTTTGATTTAAAAAGAACATAAAATAAATTTTTGAAATACTATAAATGCTAAACACGGTTTTTGCTTACTAAACATTGAGATTAATTACAATCAGGGTAAAGCTAAAAAAATCGCTAAAAACGTATGAGAATAAATCAAATTCTAAGCTTTTATTTCTTATAAATCTTTTATTATTAATTTATTTTTTAATAAAAGAAATTATTCGATTAATCGACATAATTCAATCGATTTATTTGTTATTCGAAAATCGCCATTTTAAAATTATTCGAACAAAATTGGAAGAAAATTTTGGAAAATCCCTCCGGAAAAGTCGAAAAATTGGAAAAATCAAAAATCGAGTTTTTGTATGAAATTTTGTGTGAAATTATTCCTTATGAAAAAATTAAAATTGAGGCGAGGCGAAGTTCGCCGGGTACGCTAGTTTTTTATATTTTATATTTTATATTTCTTTTTTTTTATTTTTTTATAAAACACAATTTATGGAGAGCTACAAAATATCTTAAACGATCCCAGACACGCAACATTCCAATAAAAATTAACAACAACGTATGGTGCAGGTCAGACAAAAGTAAAGCGGAAACCTTTAAAACTTTTCTCGAAAGCATTTTCAAACCTTTTTCTTTCGGCTCGGCCCAAGAAGCAAACGAAATAAGTAACTTTATTGACGTCCCATGCCAAATGAGTCGACCTATAAAACCTTTCAGGCTTAAAGAGGTACTGGCTGAAGTTAAAAAGCTTAATACGAACAAATCCCCTGGGTATGACCTTATAGATTCTAAAGTCCTTAAAGCCCTACCGCAGAAAGCTCTGGTATACATGACAACTTTATTCAATGCTGTATTAAGACTTTCGTACTTTCCCACACAATGGAAGCACGCAAAAATAATAATGATTTTAAAACCGAATAAGCCAGAACATTCTGCTGATTCTGAAGAGATGCGTTAGAGAAACAACAATACAGCTCAGCAGTATTTCTTGACGTCAAGCAAGCTTTTGACAGAGTCTGGCATAATGGTCTGTTATACAACTTAAAACAGATACTTCCAGCTCCATTTTGCGTTTTACTCAAATCTTACTTGAATAATCGTAGTTTTTATGTCAATGTCAACGATGAAAACTCAGAAATCGGCTCAGTAAAATCAGGTGTTCCACAAGGAAGTGTACTAGGTCCAATCCTCTTTACTATTTACACTGCAGACTTACCAACAAGAAGCGATGTCATGACAGCCACATATGCTGATGACACTGCAATAATTGCAACTAATGAATCGGCATCTGAAGCTTCATCACTTGTTCAATCACAGCTAGACTTAATAAACAAATTGCTAAAAAAAATGGAACATAAAAGTCAATGCTGATAAGTCAACGCATGTTACTTATACACTTAAACAAGGTGATTGCCCTCCAGTTTATCTAGACGGCGCCCTGATTCCCAAATCAAATCATGTAAAATATCTTGGTCTAAATATTGATAGACGTTTAAATTGGAAAAAGCATTTGCAGCTGAAAAGAAAACAGCTTGATATAAAAACAAAAAAGATGTATTGGCTATTAGGTCCAAACTCAGAATTGAGTTTAAATAACAAATTAAAAATATATAAAACGGTTCTGAAGCCTATCTGGACGTATGGCATTCAGTTATGGGGAACTGCGTCATACTCTAATATTGACGTTATCCAAAAATATCAGTCTAAAACTTTAAGACTCATAACAAAAGCACCTTGGTTCGTCAGAAATAACAACACTCATAGCGACCTTGACATTCCCAAAGTCAAAGAAGAAATTAAAAGATATAGCAGCAATTATATGAACAGACTCAGTTACCATGAAAATATCCTTGCCATAACTCTCCTTGACGATACTTACGAAGTTAGACGGTTAAAAAGGCGACATATATTAGATCTTCCTTTTCTACCCTAATCAAAATTTGTAACGTCATTTTATATGCAATATTGATCTATTATCATTATATTTCTGGTTATTATTAATTGCAACCTTATTCTAATCATTGAAATAGAACAACTTAAGTAGCTAGATACGTAATATTAAAAACTGGTTAAGTTCAATAGAACTTAACACTTCTGTAATTTTAAATCTTTATGAAATTTGCCCATTATTTAATTGTTTTTAAATAGATTGCAAATAAATAAATGAAAAAAAAAAAATAAAATCCTTCCGCTAGAATTTATTTTTTAAAAAGTTCGTCGATTCAGTAACCTTTATGTACTAAAATGAAGAGTAACCTTTCAGGCACTCTAACTTGTTTTTTAGTTGTTTGGAATTACTTACTTTAGTTAATGTTGCTTATATTTTTATTAAAATAAATATGTGTATTAAAATTTATCGACAATTGAGACTTTAAACAGATTATTAACTGTTTCGAAAAAATTGTAGTGCGAATAAATATACAATCATTAAAAGTAATCAAAACTAATCATTGAAAATAATCGGATTACATTTTGGCTACTTTTGATTCTTTTTGATTATTTTGTAGTAATCACCAATAATCCTGATTAGTTTTCCATTACTTCTTATCGTTATCAATTAGTAATCAGTAATTTTTTCTTATAGCATTACATAATCATAACGGTTCTTTTAAAAAAATAATCTAATTGATTTTTAATCGTAATCGATATTTAACAGGTAGATATGATTTTAAGACACTCTTAATTATAAAAAAATTGCGATTTATACAGACTTTTTCCAGCATTTAGGTAAATGTCAACAGGAAGTCTAACTACTTTACTGTTAACACCTGCTAAATGTATTAATAAGCTCTAATTCAATTGGAATTACATCTGAAATCTATAGTTTCTAATTATTAATTTGTCAACACTAACAAACTTATTAATAATATTTTACTTAAGGTCACTTTCTATAAAAAAGATTCACAATTCAATATTCATTTTTTATTACATCAAAACTAATTAATCTACTGTTATATGCCAATTAGTTACTTGTTAATATGAATTATGTTTTCATATTTTTTTCTCCAATTATATACATATGTAACAAGGAAGTTAAACAAGACAATTAAACCAAAAAAGGTACTAGGTACAAACTAGGTATTTAAAAATTTCACAAAATTTTGCAATCGCACGATTAATAACAAGCAAACATTGATCGATATAAAGTATATAAAGTTATAAATAAAACAATATTTTAAGTAATAACATGCAAAAAAAAACATCAGCAATTATAAGTTGTGTTGAAAAACATGTGTTTTTTAGAATATATGTATTTCAAATTACAACAACAAGCCATGACTACGTGACATTAGCAACCGTTATAATGTTATTTGTAAACAAAATACTAGTTCCGCATCCGTTCTTAACGCCAACTGTTATTTGTTCTACCCAAATTAAAACATACAAACCAGTATGAATAAAAACAAAAACATACAATTTAAAACTCTAATTTAAACAAAAATTCTAAAGGTGTGTCTATACAACTGCGTTTGCTTAAATAATTTTTAAAAGAAAAACAAAACAAAAAAAAAATAATAACCTTGACAATGACTTTTAAAGTTGTACTAAACAGAATCAGCAACATTATGTACCAGTCAGAAAAAGAAAAGAAAAATAAACCTCATGGTGATTGTGACAAGTTTATTGGAGCGTGCACGTTTTTTATTTAAAAATACGCGTATGTGTGTGTAAACTATTTTACGCATAATGTTGAATATACACGTTACTACAAATCGTACAACAACTCGTACAAGTACAACATTAGTGAGTCATCGTCCGGACTTGCAATTTTTGTTTCTGCAATTTTTAAAAAATTCTTCTTTGAAATTGCATAAGTGTCCAGATTATGAAATTATAGTTTTGCAATTTTTGTATTTTTATCTTGTCTTCAATCTTCTCATTTTTATATTTTGTATATAAATACAAATCACTGATGGGATTTGTGGTACAATTGTACCAAATTTAGTACAATTGAAACTTAATTGGTACACTGGTACATTTCATCCTTTTTTGGTACAATTTAAAAAAAAATACCCACGAAGTTTTTTGATTTCTTTAAGGTGGATTAAGCCTGGGATCAAGTGACTCCAGTTCGCCACTTTTGTCGATTGTTTCGGTGACACTGTCTACACTTTTCTCTGCCTTTCACAAAAAAAGAACTGACAGTCTGGCTGGTTCTCCGTCCATATAACCTTGTGCACAAAGTACATGTCGCAGTTTTGAAGGTATTGTGATGAAATTTTGTACACTGGTTTCGATTCATGTGGAGAAAGCCTACTAAAAATGGTGAGAATTGGTTTATAATTTCACATAGCCCCCATAAAAACTTCTTTTTGAAATAGTATTTGTGCCTATAAACCATCTTATCTGCTGGAACTTAGATAAAATTTGTGCCAAACGATTTCTTTTGCAATCTATATCATCTTACCAAATTTTATTGGAATCGGTACATATTTAGCCATAGCTCGCATACAATTACTACTCCCGGAAATAGCTTTTAATGCCATTGGTATTGACATAAAAATTGACTTCAATAAACGATAGCTACTGTCATGAAAAACGTTGTTGAGGTAGGTTCAAAATTATCCATAGGTCCCATATAAGCGTCCTTCCTAAAATTAATTAAAAAATTACCTCCTTTGTCAAACTTCCAACCCTATCTACTCTTTTGCAGATGACAGCAACCTTTGCCATTCGTACTCATTCGAATGAAGACCAAGCGTATCCGATGTCGGTGCTATGATGCAGAATATGAATGATACGCTTGGCCGAGACCTTGACACAGTCTCGGAATGGGGTCGTGGGAATAGGGTCGATTTTAATGCCCGAAAAACTTAATGTTGCGTGGTGACGCATAAACGCGCGACAAATCAAGGTGCCTCATCTGTATGTATGGGTGGTATAATTATTGAGGAATCAGAATCTCTTGATGTTCTGGGCATGGGGATACAATGTGATGTGCGATGGACAGAACATATATTCAAGGTGTCGAAAGAAGCATTCAAGTGCCTCGGTTTTCTAAGACGGTGTAAGATAAACTTCACTCCATCTGATCTCCTTACTAATTATACCACCTATATCCGACCGCGTATGGAATACAACTCTCATGTGTGGGCCGGTACTTCAAAGTCTATTTTGGAGCTTCTCGACCGCGTGCAGGAGAGGGCGAAGGTTCTCATTGGTGACAGTTGGGTATCCAATTCTATTGACTCCCTTGAGCACCGTCGCAATGTGGGTTGTATTTGCCTATTTTATCGTTACTACAATGGGATGTGTTCTTACGAAATTAGGGATCTGCTTCCCGAAACCCATACGTTTTTTCGTAATACACGTTTTTCCTCAAGAGCCCATCCTTATGTGGTCGATTGGCAGGTAAATCGTACAACGCATTACAGATAGAATTCGTTTTTTCCCCCCGGACTGTTCGCATGTGGAATAACCTTCCTGCAGAAGTCTTCCCTCTCGCTTACAACATGATTAAGTTCAAATCGAATGTTCATAAACACTACTCCCTCCATCCTCCTTCCCACAACCTATTTTCCTAGTTCCAACACAATGCAATGCATTAGTAGGGGTAATCCCCTGAGTGCTGGTCCTAACAGAAAAAAAAAGGACAAACAAATCTCAATGAAGATATATTATTAATATTTGCCACAAAGAACTTTCACATGAATCTTAACCTCCTAACATAATTTTGTTCTGGCTGGTCCATGGGTCCCAAAAGGGGTACACTTTAGAAAATGTCTCTTTATATACTGTGGTGTAGGTAATCAAACGGTCGGGATTGACCAACTTTACTTTTTTACTTATTTTGTTTTTATTGAAAAAAAAGTGTTATGAATTACTATGTATGCTTTTCACATTTAAAGAGAAACTTTGGTACAATTTATGTCAGTTTGGTACAAACAAAACAGAATTTCAGAGGTCATGAAACTGAGAACCCCTCTCCAATCTTCTCACCCTCTCACCGACAAGAATTGCTGAGGCAAAAATTGCAAGTCTGGACGATTGTTTGTGGTATTTGTGCATCTAAAGCCAATACTTTTTTCATCTACTTAAAAATTATTTTTTTAGGAGCTTAAACTTTAACAGACTATCAACTTAACCATATAAGGTATATACTTTGAAGTGTAGATGGCCATTATCTGCTAGTCTAAATGTTTCATAGGTCTAACTGAAACACTTTTCTAGATAAACAATAAGGTCAAAGGCCCTTCCGATCCCATCCCGTTTAATATTATTATATTTCCACCGGGACAAAAGAATCTATATATAAAAGCTCAATTTTGCACTTTGATACCATAACGCACAGCAAGACTTTAAAAGTTTAACTTGTAAGAGCTCTTTATAAAAAAGGTTGAAAGCTCTAGCTCAAAAAGTTTTTAAAATTAACGAAAGTAAGTATTTGTTACGAACCGTTTGGACGGCCAGGTTTCCTACAAGCTCTTGTGCATTTTTTCTCGGGGGGTTCCAACCCTCCTCACCAGCCACGTGTAAATCTTAATTTAACGGATAACTAGACACAAGGCATGGATAAATTATTGCATATCGACTGATTAAACTTTTCTTTACCGTATGGATGTGTTTTTGCTAAGCCGTTATTAAGAGAACAATTCCGGCTCGACGAACAAATTGCGAATTTTGTGCCGAAAGCTTACACGTGGCTCTCAATTCAACGGATATTTAGAATTTTTACTTAGCAAGGTACAGGTAATGATGGAGTGGTAAGTGGAAAGTGGAAAGAAGTGGTCAAGTGGGAAGTGGGTCATAGGAAGAAGACAAGCGGATGCTTCTATGACATGGTTGGGAGGGCTAAAGGACACTTACAGCTGTCTCCCAAATTCTTCATGTGGTAGAGTAGTGTTCGAATACGTGGCTGGTGAGGAGGGTTGGGACCTTCCTGAAGTCATTCATGCCAAATAGCTAGTTGGAAACCTCGCCAGACCAAACGGTTCGTAACATATTAAGTTTATATAGGAGGTGCCACTTCCACTAAAAATTTCGAAAAATTATATAGCCTATTGTTCTTTCCAGACCATTGGTAATATACTGTCAAAACTTGAAAAAAAAACGGTCCAGCGGTTTATGAGCCTACAAAATACAAACAAACACTAGTTATTCTTTAGACAAACAATTTTTAAACTGAAGTGCGAATAAAATAGAACTTTTGATATAAATAATTTTGGTTACTTTTTTTCGCTTTTGGTTACTTTATTTTAACATTTTGGTTACAAATTTTGTTGGTCGTGGCAACGCTGCTAACTAACATGAATCATGCTGTCGTACTTATAAAAGAAGTACGAAAAGCAATAAAAATTTAATTTTCGTGGGCGGAAAAAACTATATAAACTTTATTAAAATGTCAATTCCTAAAAATTTCATAATGAGTTCAATTCCTAATTCCTCTTTTAACCGTTCCCCACACCATGTCCTTCTTTTTAATTTTTATATCCTTCGCCCCAGATGGAAAGGGTATAGGCATATAAGTTTGTCCTTCGATTTGTAAATTCTAAAATATTTATGTTAAACCCTATAAAGTGTATATATTATGGATTATCAGTAGCGAAAGTAATTTAACGATATTCGTTTGTCCGTGAGTGTGTGTTAAAATGGATTTACCAAAACCCTAGATAAGATGGGGCCTAGGTTGTTATATATTTATGTCACATATACCTCCATTTGTTTACCATTGAAATTCAGTCAGAAGTTCAGGAGAAGTGAGCGTGGCGCAAAATATATTTTTATATCTAACGAACGGTAAGAGAAATATTGTTAAAATTTGATACACAACATCCGATAAAATGTACGCGGGATTGGTGAAGTGGGCGTGACGCCTCCCGTACAAAGACATTCTAGATTTCTATATATCTGAAGAACTGCAAGAGCCAAAGTTTCCAAATTAGGTACATGCATCTTGTTTAAAGATACACAACATCCGACAAAATGTGGGCGTGGCACTTCTGTAACAAGGACATCATAGATTTTTGTATATCTGGAGAACGAAAAGAGCCAAAGTTTTTAAAAAAGAGTCATGGTTATCAATACATACCATCCGGCAAAATGTTGGCGCGATAAGACCAGCGGGCGTTGCACAACGTTGATTTATTTATATCTAAAGAACGGTATTTATATAACATTCTGTTCTTATCGCACCGTGGTGAAGGGTATAAAACCACATACTAAGTTTTGTTGCTAAACGAAAAAATATAACAAAGTTAAAGGGGTTTGGCCCAAATCTCCTAATGTGCACTCTTATCACAGATGGGCACATTGACCTTTTTGAAAATAATTTGTTATAAAACTAGACTCAGTGAAGTTCTATTTTAAACAAATTATAACTTAACTAAAGTAAGCTATGTACTTGAATTTAAAAAATAAACTTAAAAACTTGCAAAAACAAATAAATATTTACATATTACGATATAACTACACTGATCGCGGTCGTGCATTTGTTTTGTTGTTTTAGTTTTTCTTAAAATGGTTTTAGACGACATGCATTTAGCAAAAAAGTACCTATTGCTTCTGTAAATATGTGCGTTCGTTTACTTTTCCAGTAAAATCCAGTAGCTGAGTAATATTAAAATTTTACAAATTTATGTGTACGCGAACGCATTTCAGTAAAATCCAGTATAAATTTGTAGAAATTTTGGGGTAAACGAACGCAGCTAATGTCAGCTCGAATTTGCAGTGTAAAAATTTCAATTAGAGCGTGTTTTATTTTGAACTGACAAACCATCTGACTGGCATCAGCTGTTTTGCTAGTCATTTGTTTTTGGCGGCAAAAATATATTAAAATCTATTTATTTACACGTATTCTTAAAAAGACCCATGGTTTTAATTAACTTCAACACAATTAAAAGAAATATAAGTCAGTATGTAATTTGCTGTTGTGAAAGATTCTAGGTTACGTCAGATGAAACCAACAACGAACGTGTAAAAGCAAAAATTATAAACCTTTTGTACCTATTTGTTAGTTTTGATGCGCAATTACATATGGATTTTACATCTGACAAAGCCACTGCAAAATACATGTCGTCTAAAACCACCTTTATCCATACGTATGTATTTTCCAAAAACAAAAATTAATGTTAAACTTGTTATTATTTTTTTTTTGTTACATTTCTATGTAAAATTTTTAACAGAATTTTATTTTTTCATGATGTTTGTTTTTGTATTGCGTATAAGTACACTTAAATTATAAATGAGGAGCCGCAGAACAAAACGTACTTTTTCGCATTTTTTGACAAATTGGTTTTTTGATATTTTTATAATATTTGGGTTAAAATCTTTAAGAAAAAATCTAGTTAGCTTATTTTTCCTTTTTTTTTTACCAAGAAAATGAGTTGGTGCATAACAAAACGTACTTTTTCATTTTTTTTTTTTTTCAAAAAATGCTTTTTTCATTATTTTGTCCATTTCTTCGAGTTGTTTTAATAACATAACATTTCTTAATATGTATGACGTTTATTTACGCCATTTCATTTTCGTTAAAATTAACTGTTAAATAATGGTGGCTTTTCTTGAAAACGCGTCTTAAAAGTGAAATTTTCATTAAAACAAAAACAAAGTTTAAGAAATTGTTTTTGTGTCTATCATACAATTTACCGTTTATTAAAGAGAGAGAAACGCGTCAAAATTCTAACGTTTATTTAATTTTAGAAATGTACGATAAACAAAAACTATTTTTTGTACTTTGCTTTTGTTTTAATGTAAATTTGTATTTCTTCGACGAGTTTTCAAGAATAGCCACTAATAATTGCAATAATTTAACTATTGTTAAGTGAATGAGTGTTCTGAAAAAATTATTAATACAATAGTACAATTAAAACATGGAAGAATTACAAGAATCTGTAGAAAATTTAAATATTTTTTAAACAAAACGTACTTTTTCAATTTTTTTTTAACAAAACGTACTTTTTTCGATATAAAATTGGTTTGATATTAAACCTCCTTGACATTTAATTGTTAACTTACGGCAGTTTGATTCATCTATTGGCAAACAAAAAACTTGTTTCCATTTCCAGGTTCCTGCAGTTTTGTAAAGGGTCGAAATAAATAAACCTCAATTTCCCAAAAATTTTAAATGTGTGAAAAAGTACGTTTTGTTCTGCGGCTCCTCAAATATTATTTAAATGCCTATGGGCTTTGAAGTGTCTTTTAAATCTTTTATTAATGTAGGTACATATTCATAACAAAATTTAAATTAAATAAAGGTTTACAGAACAAATTTTCTATAAAAATTTTCCTTAATAAACTTGTTATGAATAATGGGGTTAATGTTTCATATAAAATTAAAACTTTAATAACTTTTAAATTGTTTCCAAATATTTGTCGTATTCTGCGAAGAGGCATACTTAATTAAGCAATGTTTTAGAATAGAAAAAACCAAGATAAACTATAAAGACAGATATGTACTTCGCAACCTGAGGACAACAAGGTTCTACTTTTAGCTCAAATTAAGCTTAAGTCAACTTAAGCACTTTTTCCTTTTTGCCACAGATTTATGCAATGCCTACTATTGGTATCTAAATTTAAAAAGAAATAACAAAATTAAAATAAAAAATCTGTTTAAGAGAGCTTTTTTTCTCAAGTACTAATTTTCAATCATTTTAAAGGTTTGATTGAATATTTATTAAAATGTTTGGTAAAGGAAATGCTTTTAAAAATAAAACAAGCTTCAATTTTGTATACCAAACTGCTTTTTAAAAGCATTCAAATCTACTGTAGGGTATTTTGAAATTGACCCAGTCATACATAATCTAATTCGAAAAGTTCAATTTCAAAAATTCTCTAAAAAAGCTCAAACCAGTTTTTGAATTGAAAAAAAACTAAATGTTTTTTTTATGTTCATAAAAACACTTTCCATAAAAATTGTTTCGTTTTTTTTTTTTTTTTTTGATAGACAGTTTTATTAAATCATAAAAGCAGGTGTTATAAATTCGAATATTTAAAAACACTAAACTTTACAGTATTTGAACAAGACTGTTTTAAGAATTACATAGGTATTTAATTTAAATATACATACATATGTGCATGCACCATATGTTTCTTAATTTTTTGGATATTATTAATTAAACAATTTATAACTTTAAGCTGACTTTAAATCTCAAACCTGTTCATTTTTATAGAAAATGAAAACTTTGTAAAAAAAAAATTTTAATAAAAGATTTAAAATAAATTAATTCAAATCCTATTATATAAAATTATTTAAAATATATGAGGGTATTACATCAAAGTTTATGTTTGTTACAATTAATTTAAAATATTTATTGATAGTTTTGGGGAATTAAAAATACATACATATGTACATTGATATAAACATGCTTTGTTATATTTAAAATATAACGGCCAGTGTGGTTTGTTACCATATTGCCAACCTCAAGAGTTGTGGTGAATTAATATCACAAGTAAATAGAGGTGAAATGGTTTGAGAAAATGTAAATGAACACTGGCAAATTACGATTGCACCAATGGGGGTTAAAAACAAATTTTAAACGTTTTATTCAAAAACAATAAATTATTCGTTAGGCTGGACTTTAATTATGTAGTAAGAGCAAAGTGAATTCATACAGGTGCTTTTCAAACCACCGGTTTTTGTTTTTTTTTTTTTTTTTGTGTGTATACTGTAAATTTTTTTTTTTTACATTTTTTGAAAAAATTTGTTAAAATTTAAAATTCAATAAAAATCTAAGTATTAGGAAAAACCAAGGTATATTTACACAAGGTAGACTCATTTAGGAGTGTAGACAATTCTGCTCTATAAAAAGAACCGAGTTGTCAAAATTGTCTTCATACAAAACAAAAACAATTTAACGCACACATGTATAAATTTTGGATCATATACACTAAATTTGACGTTTGGGTTCCAACTAGGGGTAAACAGCTGGCAAACATATGGGCCAACGAGTTTACATTGTGTAAATATACCTAGGGAAAATCCTCATTTAAATTTTATAAAACAAAAAAAAGTAAACATAAAATAGAAGCACAAGGACTTAAAGGGCTGTGCTGAAAATCGAAAACGTAAAACGCAAGAATTTCAAAAGTCGTTTTTCAGTAAGATTTCTGTAATAAAATAATTTTATGACAAATAATTTACAAATATTTCTCTATTAAACCGAATTTTATACAAATTTATAACAAAAATTATAAAAATTAGATTAAAAGCGTATTAAAACAACTTGCAAATTTTTGCGTTTTACGTTTTCGATTTCCAGAACACCCCTGATACTTACTAAAGCAATATATTTTATAAACAAATACATATACGTATTTATATTTTCAACAAATAATTTTGAGATTCACTCTAACTTTTTACAAAAACAAAATACATATGGAAGATTCACAAGGTAGTCATAAAGCTGTAAAGTCATATCGTCAGCTCAGAATTGGTTTGGCGCATATCATGGTAATTTAACCATATGTCTTAAGATAATTACAAGAAACATATATGACTGGTGTGGGCAACCGCTTATAATTAAGATTTCTACTGTACAGTTATGACGAATCAATAAGCACAGCAATAAAATTTTTATTTTGTTTGAAACACAACACTATTTTTTTTTAACAACTGTAAAATATTATTTAGGACATTATGATGATATGACTTAATAGCACAACTTGAGAATCCCTCAATTGTATTTTTAAAAAAAGGGGTTAGCTAGCATAACCCTATCTCATGATGCGGGCACCTGTTTGAATTCTTGACTAAGACCCATTTAGCAAATTTTAGATAGCATTTTCCGTAATTATAACATTAATTTCCACGGCATATATTAAATACCTACTATAAAACAATTTCTTGAAAATCACTTTTTGAAAAGTTATTTTTTGGGAATACAAAATCTATTATTATTAGGATTTCTGTTTGACGTGCTAAATTCCCAATTTTTCATATTTGATAAATACACTGAAATTTGTTGTTGAGGGAAAGCTAGCTTCTATGCGCATTTCACTAGTTGCTTAGGCCAGATCGTCAGGAAACCTTTTTCAAAGATTTTAGAAAAGCTTAAAATATTATACAAATAAAACCTTAAAGAATAAGCAACCAGTGAAATGCGCATAGAAGCTAGCTTTTCCTCAACAATAAATTTCAGTGTATTTATCAAATATGAAAAATTGGGAATTAAGCACGTCATACAGAAATCTTTTTGATGTTAGGTTTAATATTAATTAAAATCGCTGTAAAACAATAGAAAGCTTTCAGGCAAAAAATTGCTTTTATCGCGAACAGTTAAGCAATTGAGATCTCTAAAGTATTAACCAAATGGTGATGTTAAATGTGAAGTGAATTTCGATGCACAATACAACCAACCGAATTAAACAGTACACAAGGCCAAAACTTTTACATAATTGCCAAACTATAAATGGAAATATCTTTAAGATTTTTTGCTTGTTATACTACAGAATATCATAACTTTTATGCTAATTTAGTTCAGATGTATTAAAAATAATATTAAGATATATATCAATTGCAATTATCTTGTTTCAATTTGAATATATTGTTTCTTTTTTTTCTTAAATTTAAAAAAAATGCGTTAACTTTAAAAAAGCTGTAAATTATACAATATCTGCTATCAACCATAACTGCACGAAATGTTATACATATTGTTTTATGCGTAGGATTTAGTGGTAATATTTAACAAATACAAATTCACGGATAAATGCGTTGGTAAAAAATTCCAAAAGCCAAGCAATTTTATGCGAGAAATGCCTTTATAAGAATCTCGGTTTATTGCGTTGCTGGCGCATTTAAAAGAATCTTGTGTAAATTGCGATACTAACGCATTTAACAAAATTTTCTCTTAATTGCGTTCACGGTGCAATTATTAAAAATGTAGTTAAAATGCTTACATCGCTCATTTGCTGCAACAACATCATAAGTCAATAATCGCACTTTATATTACTAATGCATAGTAAATTAGGTATGTACATTAGAGCGACTCACCAAAAAAGTACTCGATGTACCCTTCTACAAATGAACCCTGAACTTTTTTAAGATGACATTTTAAATATTTCGGCTCCAGCTTTAACCTCTCGGGAGCTGGACCATTTTGAAAAAGGGTCTATTTTTGCATGTTTTGTTAATTTGAGAATCTGTTTCCTTAACAACATATCATGGGTATCGTGAGAAAGGTTTTTTTAAGGCGCGTCCAACTGTATATACAATTTGTCCAAGGACGATCATCAATGTACTTTTTTAAGGATTTTCTGTGAAAAAAACGGTTTTTGATTTTTTTTGTTTGGGGTTGTATATGTTGGTAAGGAAACAGATTCTCAAATTAACAAAACATGCAAAAATGTACCCTCTTTCAAAATGGTCCAGCTCACGAGAGGTCAAAGCTGGATCCGAAATATTTAAAATATCATCTTAAAAAAGTTCAAGGTTCATTTTTAGGAGGGTACATCGAGCACGAATTTTGCTTCCATACAACTTGAGTCGCTCTAATGTACATAAATATTATAAAGTAGTAATTATTTAATGTGAAGATATTGTAAACTCGACTCTTGAGAAAAGAATAAAATTGTTTTGCCATTATGTTGTGCTGAAGTTTAAGACTTTAATAAAGCCTTTTTCTGTAATTCAAATATGTTCGAGTTATGACGATGTTGCAGCAAATAAGCAATATGCGCTATTTATTTACTGAAAAGAGACATCAATAAATACCGCAATAGCGTCAATATATAATAGATAATCGTATTATTCAATTCAATTTAGTATTAAAACGGTTTGACTTGTGGCCAGTTCACAAGTGCTATTGTTAGTTAAAATATCACTGTTGTGAACAGCCTGTTGTTTTATGATATGATAAATTAGTGTAAACGTAAAAATATAAAAACCTAATTTTTTTTATTAGTGAACAAATAAATAATTAAAACGAATATTAATGACTTAAAAATGAAAACAGAACATAGCTGAAAAATAGCACACTAAAAACCCTGTAGGTAACAAGTGTGTATTGTCATAATCAGGGCAAGTTTAAATATGCACAAAGATGTTCAAAATATGCATGCAAATACCTCAAAAAAACTAACATGTTTTAATTAGTTTTATTTGAACGAAGTTTTATTCAAATTGAAGCCCGTAGAATTCTATTAAAAACAAAACATCCAAAAATATTCAACAACGGCTTATTTTCAAATTTTTTTGATTTTCCATCAAGCATCGTCGGTGTCACACATTTTGACTAATACTATCATACCAATTAATGAGAAATGCTTGGCCGTGTAAGCGTGAAACTTACTAAAGCGTGATGCACTTATCCGTGAAGTGCTGTTTATACAAAATTTTCAGTTGGGTTGTTAGTTAAAAAGTTAAGTAGTTGTTAATAATGGTGCATGCAGGAAGCCATTTTAAGTTGTTTTTATGTTTTTAGTTTTTTTTCAACACCAGCTATATATTTTTATTTAAGATCCTTCTATATGTCGTTTATATGCATCTCGATTTAATTGCAAATGGCTTATACCAATATTTTACAATATACTTATTATACATTTAAATTTTGGCTTGCAAATATTAATCGATGAAGTTTTGAGTACTAAATTATAATTTTTTTCTACATCTCTACATTGTTTTTTAAACCCACCAAAAATACTGACTACTTTAAATACAACCCTGCACAATTTTTTTGATAGCTGTCAAGCATGGTGGAATATGCAGGTGGCACCGTTACGGCAACAAATACAACATTACAACAAAAATGGAAATTACATAACCGTTTACGTCAAAAAATCGTTAAACAAAAATCAAAGCGTGCCGCTGAACGTGATGAAATAAATAAATTTTTAGCCAATTTTTATTTAATTATGGTCAATATCTTATCAAAATTATCAAAAACTTTAATAAAAAACAAAAATCACAGCACAAAACGTGGACTTTTTGTAAACATAAACAAAACTTTGACATAAACCTAGACAAACAATGCAAGAGCAAAAAATCGTCATCTGGCGTAGTGCTGCCACCTGTTTATTTCACCATGCTGTCAAGTGGTGAAAATTTTTTTTTTTTGCTTTTAATTCGATGTCGTTTCATTTGCTCGCCTCCTCTTGACAGTTTGTGAAAAAATAATACAAGTAAAACTAAAAATATAATTTTTGCAAAAAAATGATTTGTGCATAATTTAATTTATTAAATAAAACCAACAAAAATGAAACAAAGTTCTTTTGGCTTCTACATAAATTGGAAACTAGAATTCTAATTAATTGAACAAAACGCATATGAGAAAAAATAATTAATTTTTAATGAAGAGAAAAACAAACAAGACTTGGAAGAATCAAAGAAATTACAAAAAGGAGCAAGAAAAAATATAAAATTGCATAAAACGAAAAAAAGCGAATAATTGCAACCAAAAAATCAATTAAAACAAAATATCCATTAAAAATTTACGGTTTCGTTGGTGTGTGAGAGAATTCCAAATAAATTGTCACCTTGAAATCATTTTCAATTTTATTTTGTGTGTTATTATTTTAAGTCGAGATTTTTGTTTGTTTTATATTGCCCCCCACTCAACTTTGGTGTGTTGGATTTTCGACGACGTCGACAACGACATGGTCTAAATGCTGGATCCATAATATTGGTCTCAAAGGCAGGTGCTTTGTTTGCGACAAATATAGAAGTGATTAACAAATTACTTGTCTTTGTAAAATTACAAAAAAAAAAAAGTGTTGTCATATCTTTTGCTGTTAAGTACCAGCAAGCCAGCAGTTTATGGATTTTTTTGCTGGCCTGTTATCAATTTATGGAATCAAATACAAAAGCCCCTACCATAACAACAACAAGACTATTTTGAATTATTGCAATTAAGTTGGGGACACTTGAATTTTATTTTTCAGTTTTTTCTTTGATATTTATTTTTATTTGATTTGCTGTAGACATGTTTGTGTTTTAACATATTGTTTGGGTGACTCAACAGCTGCTTTGCACAAATTGTCGTTTGGTCGTTTAGACAGTCATTCGATCGTCGTATTAATAACACCGCCCTGCTTGTGCAACATTAAGTCACAGTTTTGGTTGGTGCTGACGATATTGTCATCAACATAAATTTATCATTTTTTGCATGGCCACCGTTTTTCTGTTTTCTCTCATCTGTTTTATTACAATAACAGCACAAAATGTTCATTCATTTGGTACTTAAAAATTTGTAGTAGTACAATATCTTCTTTTCAATTTTATTCATTAAAAATGTTTAGCTTATCAATATGTTTAACTTGAATTGCACAGTGCAAATAAATGTTAAAGCTGTGAAACGTAGGAAACTATATCATTAATTTAAAACTTGTACTTTAAAATGAAATGATTCATACAGTTTTTAAAAATGTAGATGTATAAAAACAGTTTTTACCAATAAAATAAATGCAAGAACAATCTTAAAGAGATTTCTTTAAAATTTCTTTGTAATCCAAATTGCAAAAGTGCAAAATGAATAGAAATACTATCGCCGCTATAAGCATACGGTGACAATTTTAAGATATGAATGTTTGGACCCTGAGAACAATCTAAAAAGACTACCCATTTTAAGCTTTAGAATTTATAATGCCAAGACAAAGGTCTTTTATACGAAACATGCTATAGTTGGGAATGGTTTGTTTGATGATGTATTAGAAAAGTAACTAATTGGGGATGTTTATTTATTGAGGGACTGGGAGTAAAAGTATCTTTGCGTCTGCCGTATATTTGCAGCGTTTTACAAGCAAAAATATATGCTATACAGCGGGCAGCCAATATTCTGAGGTACAATGCAAGGAATGTGCATCTTATATTGTTTTTAAATCTTCACTTGAAGCCCATATTTTCAGATCCATTCGAACAAATAAGGAGACAAAAGCAAAGGATTGCAAGTTTCTACTTCATAAATTCATTTTAAAGCATTGCTAACTTCGAAAATATGTGTTCCGCTAAAGCATTAATTTTCAGCTGTTTTGCCTACAAAAATAAAACCATAATGTAAGAGCTATTCTTTAAATGGTTCAAAAAATCGCACAAAATAGTTAAAAATTATACAAAAGATTAATTTTTTAAAAGGGTCATAAAAGGTATCAAGAGCTTTGAAAAAGTGTTAAGCTGATACTTTTGTATCACAATGGTAACGCTCGGTATAATTAGCAACGGAAATATATTAACCAAGGCAAAAAGTAAATACATCTGTGCATGCAAAGATGGGGTGATTGCTCTTAAACGATAATGTTTATGACGCTCGAGCTGGTACAATTATTGCCAGGGCAATCACATTTCTCATGAACTTCCCAAACAAAGAGGTCTTTACAGAAGTCTTCTAACAAAGCACATGAAGTCAATTGTCATCAATTTTAAATTCAAGAAAATCTAAGATGCAAAAAGAAAATTTCTCTCCTGATGCAAAATCAGCGTTTTAGGTATCTAGATTCTGTTTAAGCAGCTAATTTCATTGTCCCTAATGCTGATACACAGAAGTGCTCTTTTAATGTTAATATTGATCTTTATCAATTAATGTGTCATTAACAAGTAATTCACCATTTTTAAAGCGTAAATTAGCGATGACAGCTATAGAAAACAAATCAATTCTTTGAGCTATGCTTTTCAAGTAAACTGGCCGAATTTATGCAAAGTCACATAACGAAATTTTTACAACGTTCAAGCGAATTAAAAACATTCGGAACATATGAAATCGAACTAATGGCAAAAATCATATTAAAATACTAATTGCAACACAGGAAAAAATAAAGAAGCTTAAAAATAAATATCAGTACTTTTCTTGTGGTTTAAAATTGTGGGAAAACTCATAAAACATGAATTTATATAAAAACAAGTAAGAGTGCTATATTCGGCTATGCCGAATCTTATATACTTTTCACCATGGTTTGGAAAGAACAGAAGTTTATATATTTGTCTAAATATATGTATATATATATATATATGTATATTTATATTATATATATCGTTTAGTTTTATTTAATTATTTACACATGTTTGCGTGGTATTAAATACTTATATTAAAAGTTTAATTAATATATAGCAAGTTTAGTTTTGATTGAATTTCAGTATTTGGTCGTAAACTCGGCAATTTTGTAACCGATTTGACACATTTTTAGATCGACATCTTAAAAAATAAAATTACCATTTACTTTGGTGATAAAACTTGGAGTCGAGAAGTTCTATGGTTCCCGAAAATAGGTATTTAAAAAAAAAAAACTATATTTTTGACATTACTTTTTTTTTACCGATTTTCCGAGTTTTTCAGCAAATATGTTCTTTTAAAGATTTCCGATATTTTGATATCTTAAACGTATGAATAGGTCATATTACAGCTCTATAATTTTAGTTTTTATAAAAATTTAATGTTTTTTTGAGTATTTTGCTCATAACTTAACCATTTTTAACCTATTTGACAGATTTATATATCAATGTCCTTAAGAATAATGTTACCATTAAATTGGGTTATATATCTATACATACGTTCATATATGTACATACATATATTTAAACAAACTTAATTATAAAAATAATAAATAAAAACAAACTTAATTATAAAAAAGAGTAATTTTTGGGATTTCAGTATTTTGATAATAACTCAGCCATTTGTTAACCGATTTGACAGATTTATATACCGACGTGTTTAAGAATAAATTTACCAGTTAGTTGGGTTATAAAGCTTGTACTCGGGAAGACCTATGGTTCCCGAAAGTGCGGAATTAAAAAATTTAATTTTGGTCATAACTTTTTGTATCTGAGCCGATTTTCCCGAAATTTTGAGAAAACATTTTTTACTAAAGATTTCCGATCTTTTGATATTTAAGGGATAACCATAGGTCATATGACAGTCGAAAAAATCCGGTTTTTATACAATTTTTGATATTTTTTGTACGGGAGGTACTACGCCCACTTCTCCAATCCCGCCCACATTTTGTGGGATGCTGTGTACTGATAACCTTAATGTGTGTACCTAATTTGGAAACTTTGGCTCTTGTCGTTCTCCAGATATACAGAAAAAAGTATTAAAAATACAACAACAACAAGGGATTTTTGGAAAGAATTAGAGGTAGTCGTGGTTTTTTGCTCATATCTCAGCTATTTTTGGACCGATCTGGCTGAATTTCAATAGCAAGAAATAGTGGACTATATATGGCATAAATGTAAAACAACCTAGCCGCTATCATGTCTGGAGTATCCGGAAAACACATATCAAACGAAAGACGGACAGACTGACATCGTTAAATCAACTTCTCTCCTCATAAGGACCCAGAATATATATACTTTATAGGGTCTAAGATCAATATTATAGAAATTACATACGGAATGACGAACTTATATATACTCTTTTCCACCTGTGGTGAAGGGTATAAAAATAAAGAATAAACATCGTGTGTACTTAAGAACGATTGATTACAAAGACAATAAGGCAAGTGTTCTATTGTGTCATATTGTTTGTATTTGCTATAATTTAATGAATGTGACATTAACTGCCTGTTTCACTAACAAAACAAAAACAAATTCTAAAAACATTGTTTTTGTTTCAAATGTATTTGTGCGAAAGAAAGCGTTCATTCGACATCTTGAAATTGGCCGTAGTAAAAAAATCGTAAATACAATCAATATGTCACAATAGAACACTTTGTGAATTGCCTAAATATTTAAATAAACACAAGATTTCTTGACTAAACACAAACATAAGATCAAAATCTTTATTTTAGACGCAAAAGATCTAAAATTTTGCAAAACCATACAAAACCCAAAAAGTTGTCATCTAAATAAGCATCATTGACTACACGAAAATCCACTACATAAATGAAAAAATGCATTCAAGAAAAACCCTTTCCTCTATAATATTCATAATATTTATTAAACACACAACTTCTTTATTTAATATCGTTTTGGTTAAATAAACAACTTTTTTATTATATCACACATTCATCATTGTCATTTTTAACAAAATAAATTTAACATTTTTCTGTAATAAATGTAACCGCACCTATGCAATTGTATTATATTTTATTCTAATTAATTAATAATAAACTTTAATAAATTTATTTCTATATTAAAAATTTTACACTGATTTGTTTGTTCTCTGAATTTAGCTTAGAAAAAAAAACTTAGCCATTCGTCGTCGGCGGCGTTTCTAAACGTTAGGTTGAATGTGTATAAGTGCGTTCGTTCGTTCATCTACATATGTGTTATTGTAAAAGTTATAATAAATTATTAAGAAACAAAAAATATCAATAAACTAAGAAAGACATTAAATTAAAATTAGTTTAATACATCGATTAAAAAAAAAATAAGCTCAAATGAGCAGAAATATGCGACCACAGCAGGAAGGAGGTCAGACTGCACCTCCTTCTATGCGGCCAAAACTTAACGCATCTAGTTCTTTGCTAACACAAGATGAAAATGATGCTGTTTTTCGTATGCTGGGACGTAAGTGTCAGGTGAGTTGGGCGTTTTTAAATAATTTATACTACTATTTTAAACTATGTAATTAATTTTTTTTTTTTTTAAATATATATTTATATAAAAACATATTTAATCAATATCAAAACTGCCTTGTGAGGCATTTTAAAAATCTTTTATTTTTTATTTAAAGAATGCAATGTATAATCAGCAAATATTATTTCAAGGATGATTTTCAACTGCAAATAAAGTACATATAACTAAAGAAAATATTAGGTGTATGAATGAGCTTACGGCCTTTTTTAAAAAGATTTATCCTGAATAGGATTGGGTTTGAAATCCTTAACATTGACATATTAGTGGTTTTGTATCAACATAATTTGCAATATATTCGTTTTAACTCATTTTCTTTACAGTTCTAGTTAAGTTCTCATTGTGTTCTTGTTTAATTTTATCTCATTTTAAGTTCAATTCTAGGGGAGTTAAGGCAAGGTTATGGTTTAGGGCTAGTTCAGTTCTAATTTTGATTTAGATTTGTTATGGATCAGTTTTAATTTATTAAAATTCCGTTTCATTACTTTTTTTTATTCAATTTAAGTTCATTTATATTTAAATTCTAGTGAAATTCTAATCTGTTCTATTCAGACTAGATTTTCTTCAGCTTTAATTTAATCTAATTTGTAAGCAGTGACTTTGGATTTATTTTATTCATTTCTTTGAAATGTAAGACAGATATAGATAGATATTTAAAATCTGGAAATAATAAAGCTTCAAATTAGAGGTGTACGCGAGACGAGAATCCAAAATCTAAATTTAAGAAGTTTTGAGTAAAAATATTAAAACTGTTTCATTGAAACGGCACTTTCGGAAATACGATGTTTCATGAGTGTGAGTGGCTTTAGGATTTTGAAAATTATTCGTAAGGGCGTTGTTGTAAGAATGTCATAATTCCTCGCAGGTGAGCATGCGTGATTACATTTCTTGACCTTAAGAGCCTCACTAGAACTGCCTGTAGGACGATTTTGAACATTAACGTTCACATAAAAAATTTCAAGCACTAAATTTTAAAAATATTTTCCATACAAAATGCTATACGAACGTTTACGTTAGACATTGTTGAACAGTCAGTACATCAAAAACTTGTTTGTATTCCCAATATTTTCTACTTAAGCAAACAAACAATCTTGCACATGATCTTTAAAAATAAATATTAATGTTTAAAAATTCAAATAAAAACTACATGTTATTATAACCCATATTTTTGTTAGACTTTATGACGCCTTTCAGATGCTGCTGTTAATCAAAGGAAAAAGTAGAGTTGTTAGAGAAACGTGCCAAAAAAAAAGTTAAAGAGAAAACTTATAGTCAAAAACATTTCTTTTTTTTTATTTTTGGTTGCCAAATGGAACGAAACGAAAAATAATCAGGTTTCTAATACAAAAAGGACTATCTAAGAAATATAATCGAAATGACACATGCAGACACACACTTTAAATGACGCCTGAATTATTCAACTATGTATTATAAATATTTGTTTTTATAGCTTTGCTTTTTGGCAGAAAACTATTTGAAAAATGCAGTTTATCATGTAACATTTTTAGACAGCATCTTACATGTTTATACATATTTTTATTCTTATGTACATATATATTTTAAAAACATAAAAGTAAAAAAAGGTTGTACTGCTAAACAAGATTTTGTAAAATGGCAGGATGTCTAGGACACAAAAGGGAAATTAAATCAATTTTTTTAACTGCGTGATTTCGCTTAAGAATACATACATGTATGTTAGTAGTATAAAAATAACTTAAACAAAATTCATATTAAATAAGGCATATACACATTTTTAAAGCGTTAAAACATGTATAACGTACATAGTGGATATATGTTGGCTAAACGTAAAATAATATACGTGAAATACTTATTTTTAAGTAATATCTCACTTCCTTATCTACCCTGGACGCAAAATCTCTACCCTGGCATCTAATGAAGCAGGGAAAGATGCTGCACAACCAGAAAAATATGTATTGTAACGAAAAAGCAACCTAACACAGTAAATTATGCTGAAATTAAAATAAATGAATATTACAAACAAACTAAAACCGCAAATAACAAGCGAATAGAACTCACCAGTGGATATACATCAATCACTGACACGTGCGAGCGACTCGAGTGGTGTGTTCGACTTATCGGCCCAATAAGACCACGTTAGTGGCTCGCGCGATTTTTATTGTTAAATTCACTTCGAAACAAATACTCTGCTATTAAAATTTGCAGCCAAGGTTGTTAGATGTGACGACTTTTCGTCATTTTATCGATTTTTTTGAGAAAATACAGTGAAATGACGATTGACGATTTTTTTACTAAAAGTAATAGTGTTATGACGATTTTCTGGCATCAATAAAACACTTACAAGAAATATTTACAATTATATTGGGAACAGTCCAAAACGTAAAAATCAATTTTTCGAAATAAAAAAATTATTGGAAATTAAACAAAAAAATAAAAAAAAATTCTTCCCCCACCTGGCTTTCATTAGAAAGAATCATTAGTAGTTCGAATTCTACAATTGCCATCGATACTGCAAAAAATATAAACTAGAGCCCCGGTTTGCGTCGGTCCTAATTGTGTCGCTTTTTAAAAATTAGTTAAATCCGCTTTGCGTTTTTATGATATTTTTTTATATAAAAATATATTTTTTCTTATATATTTCTTTTTAAATGATAATATGTTTCAGCCCACTTGCTGAAATAAATAGAATAAAACTTAACCATATCACTTTTTTTTATCATAAATAGAATTTTTTGCTAAATATTTTTGAACTCTTCAATGCAGTAAATTGTTTGATTTGTAAAATTTAAATATTTGACGATTTTGTTAAATGTTCGTGACGATTTTGACTAATTTTGTTAAAACTTTTGACGATTTTTTAAGAAGAAAGCCTAACAACCCTGTTTGCAGCGTCAACGAATTTTAGCGGCAATTTTAAACGGTCGAAAAATGTGTCGGGGAGGAGACTTAAAATACGATGGACATAAACTGTGTAATTTTTTTAATAGAATATAAAAGTAATTTGAAAGTTTATTTAAATGACAATCATTTTTATTTATACTACTTTATGTAATAAATAACGATTAGATGTTTAATAATTTAGTAATGTGTTAAATTTCAAAGATTTTGTTACAGAATAGTAAAGGGACAGGCCAAGGTAGATACTTTTTTCTAGGTAAACATGAAGTTATGACTAAATTAAGGTAATTTAGGTATTCCAATTTATTGTTAAAAAAGTATACTTATTTATTATTAAACACGTTTGATATTTCCACAAATTTTAAAATTATATATGATTTTTTAATGTAGCCGTCGATAGTACCTATTAACGTAGAAACAACCATAACTGTGCGAATTCATCTTTATTTATAAAACCTTATATGCCATCTGACATTCCTACCAATTATGTTCCATTGAAATATTCGATCTCAGGGAATCAAACTGAATGGAAAACGGACTATGGACAGGGCTTCAATAACACTACGGTACAGACATTTTGCGCTCTGGAATTTGATAGAAAATTTTTACTAATTTGAGGTCGCTGATTTCAAATCGAATCTCCTTTTTTCTCTATCAGCTCTACTTTTCGAGATATACCGTTATTTCCAAAATTAAGGCACTTTCACTACATATGTATATTGGAATAACTTGAAAACGGTTGACCATATTCAGTTAACAAAAAATAACAGAAACTCGACCATAGTATTATCTTTAAGCCGTGCCTACATTGTTTTTAAATTTAAGTTATCGTCTCAGAGATATGGTTGAATTTTTGAAGAAAAAAATGAACATTTAAAAAAAAAACAAATTTTTTGTTCTTTAAAAATTCATAAAAAATAAAAATGCGACAAAAATCTTAGTTTTGGTCTAAAAACATTAATCTTGACAAAATTTCGAATGAATGAGGCTTATTTTATTGTAATCGGTGCACAACTTTTGATTTTATTCACAATTTACTGAGAAAACTGAATATCGATTTTCATACAAAAAGAAACCCTTTCATGACACACACACATTTAAAATGTTATTTTTGTATTGAAAATTTGCTATCAAACTCCAGAGCGCACAAAAAAGTTTAAATTTGTTCCGCAGTGTAATCAATAATTACTATATCCAAATTGTATGGTGAAAATTTTTATACATTTTTGAAAATTTGACTTAAAGTGAAATTCTCCTGAAAGTGCTGTGTGAGGGATATGGCCACTGTGTCCAAACCCTTCAATCTAGGAGCATCCTACGCGCCGTACCGGCTAAATTTAAGAATTTTAACCATACACATATGGCGTTTTTATAAAATTCTTAAGTTTTAAAATGTATGACCAGCCCCACTTTATTTTTCATCTCAATCATTTATTGCTAACATACCTACCCGCTATCTCCATTCCTTAAAGGGGCTCCCATACAAAATGTTCAATGCAGTCTAGAGATATATTGAAGAAAAAGTCCCATAAATGCATAGGAGTTGCCCCTAGTGGGATAAAATGTATGACCGACCTCATGTAGTTTTTTGTCTTTAAAATCTTAAATTAATTAAAAATTGTCGACTTTTGTGAATAAAATCAAAGGTATGGCTTGTTTTGTCTGCAGCTTCGGTTTTTATATGTCTGCAAAAAATTAGAAGCCTAGCTGCATTTTCCAATTTTTTATGAATTTTTTAAAAAACAAAAATTTTGATAATAAAACAAACTATTTTTTTCCCCAAAAAAAAAATTATGTTTCTAAAACGACTGCTATTAAAAATAAAATGTTTTACTTTTCTTAAAAGAAATTTTATTGTGTAATGTCAATAAACTGAACCGTTTTTGAGTTACGCGAATATATGTTGTGCAACCTCCTCCATTTTTGCCCAGATTGGATGCGGGGGCAACCAGGGTTCTAGTGGGATTGGATAGGGGTGGTCTTAGAACACCTCTAGGGTTCTTGACGGGTCATTGTCCTGTTAGGACTTTTACGGACAAATGGGACAACACCAAACCGGACTTCTGCAGATTATGCGATGATTCAGAGGAGCTGGAGACGATCGAGCATGTACTGTGCCATTGTCCCAGGATGCAGGGTTTCAGACAGAAGTGGCTAGGAGATAGGTTTCACGACGAACTGGGGTGCATCGCTGGAGCTAATCCGGCTGATCTACTGGGGTTTGTCAGGGAAATAGTGCGGCTGTTTCTGTTGAGGGGACTGTAGAGAGGGAAATGGTTCTACGCGATACCTACTAACTTTCTAGCTTTCTTGATTCTATCCACCTCATACTTCTTTTCTTTACTTTTCACTTTCTCTACTTTTTCTTTTCATTGAAGGGAGGTGTGCCCTTGGACACATAACCATTCTTAACCTAACCTAATCTCCTCCATTTTCGAAATAACGGTATATCTCGAAAACAAGAGCTAATCTAAAAAAACGGTGGGCAACATTGGATTCAGCGTACCCGAATTATGCTAAAACGCCATGTGCACGGCTTGTCTAATTTTGCAACTAGCACAGTGTTATTGTAGCCCTGTCCATAGTCTTCATTTTCCATTCGGTTTGATTCCCTGAGATCGAAGGGCTTGCACACAGTGGCCATATCCCTCACACAGCACTTTCATGAGAATTTTACTCTAAGTCAAATTTTTAAAAATGTATAAAAATTTTCACAAATACAATTATCAAAGTAATTATTGATAATTGTAGCCCTGTCGAAACCCTCAGATCGAAGGGTTTGGACACAGTGGCCATATCTCTCACACAGCACTTTCATGAGAATTTTACTCTAAGTAGTATTTTTTCAAAAACTGTAAAATTTCGTGTAAATAGTCGTATTTTTTTATAACACGCATGCGATATTTTTTTTTAAATATTTTTTATCGCATGCGATATTTTTAAAAAACGAATTTCATTTTTCATATTTATCTTCACACACGTTGTGTATTGTGAAATAAAAGCGAAATGTAGCAAACAAATCTATCGAATTTGCATTCACAGCCAAAATACCATGAATATAGTGAACACCCGGATTTTTCTAAATTCAGGCCTGTTAATAAAATGGGCCTTTTCAACTTTCTAATTAATATTTTTGTCGTTCAAGTTTTATATTTCTTCAAATCGTATTTATACTTTTGTAACTACAAAGAAAATATTTAAAACAATCGTTATAAGCTTAAAAATGTTTTATAATAAACGTTTTAAATAAAAGTAATGTAAACATAAATGTTTTGTATGGTTAAACAAAACAAACCGTTGCAGATTATTGTTTGCAGAGAAAAAAATGTGTGATTTCAAATCGATTTAATACGTTTCATTATTTGTTTATTTTCTTTCTGCATTTTTAAAATTAAGTCAGCTTAAAAAGCTGCATAATATGTTTGAAAGTATTTATACGAACTAATTTTGTAGAAAGTGTAGTGATCGTTGTTTCTATAACTTGAACTGTAATCTACTTGTTAATTAATGCTTCATCTGTGTCTCACGATCTTAGTTAGTTTCCAAATATCAATTTAAAAATGTATTCCTTAATAGATTTACAGCACCGATCTCCAAAGTAAGATTTAAACAATTGAAGAGATTTCTCCTAATCTTCGTCTTTTAATTAAACCTTTATGGGAAATAAGTTGCATAAATGGTTCTCAAAATAACAGCAATCACGAGAAGACATAATCTCTTATCCAAAATATTCTAATAATATAATCCAACTCCTGGCAGGATCGCCAATTATATCATTCAATTAATAAAACAAGTAAATATTTATAAAGGAAATGAATTAAATTTATTTGTTAAAAAAATTTTACAATTAATGAAAATAATAAAACATAAAAATCAAATCAAATTTGATTAAAAAAAAACATTATAGCTTAATTTAAAAATTTTAAATTCAACAAGTAGACTACTGTTCCAGTTATAGAAATACCGATCACTACAAAAGTATTCATACCCACATCACAATAGTGGATAGTGTATTATGCGTGTGTAACACATAAAAATATTGGTTCTAGATTCACCTTTAAGTATACCGACTCAAAATAATTTTCTAAGTCGATATAACGATGTCCGTTCGACCGGCTGGCTGGTTGTCTGTCCATGTACCCTTGTAATACATAAGGACGAAGCCTATTGATAATAGTGAGAATCGGTCCACATTAGTGGCCCAAATAGGGTACAAGTTTGAAAATTTGGGTTTATATACAGTGATGTAAGATACAAATTGTTCGTGCTTGATCGACTATACTTTCTTACTTTATTTAAAACGTAAACGACATGATTAAAGTAATAAAAGGTTTTGGTATTTTATTATAAGTTTTGTTATAAAATTTTTTTCAAGTCCCAGATTTTAAATCAAATTTGAGTGTTTTCTACGTAAAAAATCAAACTAAATTGACTTTTAACGAACAGATAACAAATTAAAAACCAATTCTTGAGTATCCCAATGTTAAAACTATTTATTAAATTTAAGTAAAGATCGTATAAACTTGCAAGTATTTTTATAATTCGCATCCAATTCTAAACAAATTAAATTTAAGTTTAGTTTTTGTTTAAATCTAATTTAGTTCTTTTTCAAGTCTGGTTCGTTTCAAGTCCAGATTAGTCTTAGTTCTGGAGGAAAATTACCCCATTCGATATTGATCGAAAATACAATACAATTTTAGTATTCGAGTGCAGTTTCAGTTGAGTTCTTTTTCAGTTCTGAATATTTTCGAACTTTTTGTTCTTTATTTTATTCTTCACTCGTGAAACATTGGCGCATTGTACATACATATGTTCATCAAAAGACATGCTTTTGTTATGTGGAAACATTTCATTTTGTTTTTTTTTTTTTTTTTTTTTTTTTTTTTTTTAATTTGTGTATAAATATATAACGAAACTTTGTAAAAAAAAATATCTTTTGTTTTCTATGTCGATTGTGAAAAATTAAAGAAACAATTTATATATGTACATACACTATTTCCAAAACAATTTATTAAAAAGTTTTTAAATACATATTTACTTCAGAAAATTTTATGTAAAAAGTTAAAAAATATTAACCCAATTACAATATTTTTGAAAAATGTAAACGATATTTTGATATTTAATTTTCTTTATTACTTTTTGGAAATGGTTTTAAATACATGAAATTTTATCTCTAATTAGAGCATAATAAAGTCTTTTAGTATAGAAATGAAAATATAATGAACTTTATTTAACATAAAAAAAAAGTGAATGAAACTTTTTTTGGCGCTTTTATGTAAATTTACTTGTTATGAACAAATAGCGTATGAAACGTGGGTTGTCGTTTAAGAAATAATTAAATACTTATTTGAGAATCGTGGATGTGTGTTTTGTATTCCAATAAGTTTTTTAAAAGTATTTATCAAAACAGATGCTTTAAATATGTGCGTATATTTTTCATTCCATTTTAAAATGAAAAAAATCACGTTCTTCTCTATACGAGAGTTGCTGTTGATTTAATGAGCCGTAGCAACGCTGAGTTAACAGGTGATATCTGACGTTTACAATTGAAAGTTTAAACTTCTTAAACATTAATATTCCTTAGAATATTTTGTCTTTATGTAAGTCCTTTATTCAATGGTACGAATAACATAAGTTATAATATCTAGTAAAAAAAAAACTATTAATCTTGTAAAAGAATAGCGAAAGGTATGTTTAAAAAACTTTCTAGCATTTTTAAAAATATTAATGAGTTGAGGCTTTCAATGGTAATCGTTACCAAAAATGTCCTTAAACTGTGTAATAGTTGCTTAACCCTTTCGACCGGACTTTCGAATAGCAATGGTTAAGTTTTTGATGAGAACAGATTATTTAAGTAATATATAACTTATCGATTAAAGAAAATCTGGAAAACAATAAAAGGGGAGTTTGGGGTTGGTGGTGGTACACCATTGTACCATTCGGGATATTATATGCTACAAATATGTAAGTACGAACCGTCCAGTAAAATAAACTATGTATACAAATCTAAATACTAAGATATATAGGTAATAGAAAATCATATTTTATTGATTTATTATTTTCAAACAGTGTGCTATGGTTCAAATCACATTTTTATAAAATTTAAATAAATGAATAAATAAATAAATTTAATAAATGACTTTACTGGCAACACTTGCATCATCTCCTAAAATATCATGGTCACATAAGGTACTGTTACGATTTTATAGCAAAAACAATTTTATCTCAAGCGATAAGATAACTTTCATAAAAAATTTTTATGAAATAAAGAAACCTTCTCTTGTAAAATTTTGTTTTTATCGCTTTAGCTTTTATTGCGGCTCGACATATCCCGCTAATCAAAAACTTTTGTTATTTAAGGTATATAATAGGACTTTATATGTTTTTTTTTTTTTTAATTTTTTAAATTTTTAAATTTTCCGAATTCCAGGAAAACGGTAGGAGATGGGCGGATGTAATTTGTGGACAAAGTGGGCTTTTCTGAAAATGGACAAATTGAAAAATTCGTATAAGCATCTGACAATTATTTTTCATAAAAGACCACTTTGTCCACAAATTTCATACCTAAAATAATAAAAGTTTTTGATAAGCGGGATATGTGTTAAGCCCTATATTATTTCACAGTCCAATAGATCCAAAAATGTAGGTATAATTCCAATTTGTATACATATGTCAAAATTGTATATGGTTAACAGAGTTATGTTAGCGCTTTAACAGAACTCTGTTATGCAATAAATTTCGAAATTTAACTTCACATACATCACTTCACTTTGGTAGCGTTGTGACTTACAAAAAGCGGTGCCGTAAATGCAAACAACAAAAAAAAATACATAACGAAACGTATTCGAATGTATTCAGGAAAGCTTAAAGACAATAAGGTACATTTCAGAACCCAACATCAAATTTGAAGCTATTAGGGATGTTTAAACTTAAAGTGGTACATATATCGAGTCTTTTCCGCAAAAAAGCTTAAATGACAAAAAACACAATTTTACAGAATTTTTTTTATTATCATAAAAATTATTTATCATATAATTATTATCATAAAAATTTAGTTTAAAGGTTGGCGCTTAAACTAAAATTGTAGAATAGTAACGGTACCTTACATGGGGTCATTACCTAACAATTTTTTGTCATAATAAACGTCAAACTTCATATAAAAAAAGCTGAAAATATATTAGATTTTTTTATATAGACTTTGACTTTTGGTATAACAAAAAATTGTCAGGTGAAGACCCCATGTTATGTGACCATTACATTTTAGGAGATGACGCAAGTGTTGCCAATAATTTCATTTATTAAAAAAACAAAAAATTCCAAACGATGTCGCTTTAAGCTATTTTTGCTAAGGGCTTGATATGAATCGTCCGGGTCGAAAGGGTTAAATAAACAATTCGAAATTAAAGAAATAAATACACCCATATTCTATAATTTTCCAACTAATCAAAATACAAATATGAGTAACTTATGGATATGAATAAATGTTTATCTAATCTTTTCATGGAAAATTATATTAATATTTTTTTAAGATAATAATACATGAACATATGTATTTGATATACTTTTTATGTAAAATTATATACTTATGATTAAAAAAAGGCAAAACCTTGAAAAAAAATAATGTTAATAATAAAAAAACAAACGGAAGAAAGTTGTTGACTTTAATGCACTTAAGATAACCTTCACTAAGTAGAATGACCCATGACCCGATGGAAGAAAACCAGTTTCAAACTGAAACTAAACTAGAGGTGAACTAAAAACGAACTTAACTTAACCTAAATTTGAGCTACTGAGGACTTAACAAGAACTAAACTAAAACTGATCTAGAATTGAAATAGCCTTGAGCTAGAACTCAACTAGAAGTGAACTATAACTACGGTGCTATGCACTGGAACGATTCGGAGTTCAACGAACTACCAAGGATTGTCAACTCAGTAACACCTGTCTCAACATTTCCTGTGGTGCTGCTACAACAAGTGCCGGCAAAAACAAGAACAAAATTACCAGTGAACTAGAACTCAACAAGAAACTAACTAAAATTGATATTAAAAATTTGGAAATTTTGCAAAATTTCGCAAACAAAAAATCAAAAACCTACAAAAACAAGTAAGAAAGTTCTGACGGTGAAGCCCAACCCTATGCTACCCTACTCCAGAGTATATAAAAATTGTTGGTACTGTACCCTGTTTGGGACCAATGGGCAATAATGGACCCGCCTAAGCAAAATTATGTTATGAGGTTAAGATTCATGTAAAAGTTCTTGCGCCGAATATTATTTAGATATCTTCATCTATATGAGATTTTAGGATGGGGCTTTATATGGGACCTATAGTAAATTTTAAACTTACACTTATAAAATTATTACAGTAACTGATTGTGGGTTATTAAATTCGTTTTCCGTACTGTTAAAATTTAATAAAAATATAGTTGTTTTACGAATAATTTTATTTTTTACCATTTATGTTTGTTATTCAAAAAACAAACTACCAAAAAATAATGTTTTTCCGTATTTATTTTGTTATGTAGTTTGATTTTTGTCGGTTAAAATATATTTTTTTAAAGTAAAAACTATTCAATTTTAAGGAATATGCAGTTTAATAAATAAAAAATTTAAAAATGAATGTAAAAATCATTTGTTTTAAATGAAATGTAAATGATCCGTTTTTTGAATGAATTTTAAGTTGTTTAAAATGAATTTTCGTTTGAATTTAACTACATAATATTTTGAGTGTACCAAAACAACATTTTTCCTTGATATAGTAGCTATCGTAAAAGTTATTATAGCCAATTTGTATGTAAATACCAACATTTTTTGGGTTTTAGGTACAAAGACCCTATTCCGGAAAGAAGTTTGTATGGAGGGTACGTTGCATTATGGACCATTTTCAAAAGGCATGGTCCTTGTGTTTGTATGTACCAAATTTCATCAAACTATCTCCAAAATTGCGGCTTGTACTTTGCGCACAAGGTTTACATGGACAGCCAGCCAGCCGGACGGAAATCGTTATTTCAACCTTTAAGGTTGGGTTGGGTTTTTAAGCATCAGCACAAATGCATAATGCCCTCTTTAATATTGTGGTGTGGGTATAAGTAGCACGACATGTATTAATTGGTTGGCGGTACGAAGTTCGACAAAATTTTAAGCATCAGCACAAATGCATAATGCCCTCTTTAATATTGTGGTGTGGGTATAAGTAGCACGACATGTATTAATTGTTGGGCGGTACGAAGTTCGACAAAATTTAAAAATTTCTCTGACTTTGAAATAATTTTATAAATAACGCGTAGACAATTACTAAAGGAATTTATTGGGATTCAAATTTAAAAAAAGGCAGTAAGTGAATTTAAATGCATTTTTCCTAAGCACTGCAGTATACTAGATCTGATATAGACCTGGTTGAACTACCCAGCGCTGATGGAATAATAAAACTGAACTTGAACTGATAATCATACAAATTGAAATTGAATTAGCTAAACAGAACTGAAATAAAACTAAACTAGAGAGATAATTAAACTGGGATGATCTGAATAAATGCTTAACTAGAATTAAGCTAGCTCTGAAATAGTATTAAATTTGAATCAAAGTAGTGCCGAATTAGCAAATACTTTTTAGAAACTACGTTCTTAACACTACTCGACATTGATGTTTTCTTCATTTATAGCACAATTTTTTGTTAAAAATGTCTACTTTATAAAGTTACCAATTTTCAATACAAACATTAGTTATCTACATAATTTAGATAAGAATTTCTTATCAATTTTTTGTATTTTAATACTTTGAGGTAAGCCTAGTTAATGATTAATAGCATTATTTTCGTTTTGTTTTCAATAGTACACAGACAAATTACTAACACTTGTACCAACAATGTTGCAAAAAGAATAGTCATACATGCTTTATATATATATATATTTATTACATATGTATGTATATAAAACATTTTATATGTATCTTATCAAACATATTATATCAATATTTAACTTAACCCCACTTCACTTCTCCATAAAACTTTTCAAAAGGTTTAAACGTTTAAAGGTTTAAAAACCAATACGAATTTTTTATTTTTTTTATGATTAACACATTTGACAATGAGTTCTCAAATTTCGTTATTATTTGCTAAATTTTAATTTAAATTCACATGCTATAGAGAAAATAGGTCTCAAACATTTATTGCTATTATTTTTACGACACATTGTTAACAACTGGACCATGAAAATAATTTATAAAGCAATTTTTTGAATGTTTATTTTGTAATTTCTTTAAACCATACTCGGATATGCAATAACATTGTTGGTAACATAGAGAAAAAGTCCCAGCTCTGTAATCAATGAATGAATTGAATAAATATTTGAATTTGTTGTATTTTTAACACTAATAATGTTTTCACAAAATATGACAGTTTGTTTGTAATTTAAGAAGTGTGTCAATTAAATTATGACATCTAAATAATTTATCATAAATAACATTGTTTATATGTATGTAACAAATATTGTGTTTATATGCGTGAAATTTGTTTATAATAGGGCTTATTATAGAAAATATCAAATGTTATACTTTGATTATAAAATGACTTGTTATGACATGTTCAAAATAGAATATTTTTGGTACATCTAAATGGTTAAATGGTTAAGTTGTGCTTATTTTTGGGCTCTGCTAGATCTTTTCAATAGGACTATGTCACAAACTAAACGAACCAAAGAAATGAGATTTAAACTAAATTAGGGCTGTTGAACACGAATATGGCATTCATTTAATTTTCTTAAGATGCGTTTTTGAGATATGTAAACGCGAAAGTCGTGTTTTTCTGCAGTTGTTTTAGCTTTTTCGAAAAATCTCGAGAAGTGTTTATCTGAATTGTACAAGATTTAAGATTTTGCATAGATATGATACATCTTTTCTCTTTCAGCCCATATACATACACATATAAGATCGGAAAAAAATTTATTGAGCTACAGGACGTTGAGCTTGACCTTTTACGTTTTTTCAAAATTTAACATTTTAAGTCCCTCCAGTGGGCAATAAAAAAAAATTTAATTTTTTTTAATGTTATCTTAAATACATGTATTGTTTCAAATGTACTAAGCGGACAAAAAGTTAACAATCGTAGTGTTGATTATTAATGTCGATTAATAATCAACACTACGATTGTCTTTGTATATGCTATTATTGTATTTTTTTACGTTGTTGCAGTTTAAGGTAAAGCGTGGTCTAACCAAAATGCACGATGTTAATTGAAAATATGTAAAACAAAAATTTTTTAGAGAACTGTCTTAATATTTTTTATTATGATAGAAGGATCTATGACAATTATGAGTGAAAAAAAATATCGGCCAAATGCTCGCTACGGCTTTGGTGGCATACATCTATCCGATGGTCCATATTTTCAATGACTCTGAGACATATTTGAGGTTCTATGCCATTTATATGCCGTATTATTTCATCTTTTAGCTCTTGAATTGTTCTTGGCTGATTGACGTACACTTTTTCTTTTTAATATCCTTAAAGAAAGATGTCCAACGGTGACAAATCACATGATCGTGACGGCCAATAAACATCGCCACGACGCGTCGCGACGTTAGGTAACACGGCCATTAAATTTCTCGCGCAAAAGAGCCATTGTTTAGTTGGCTGTGTGGCAAGTGGTCCCATCCTGTAGGAACCACATATCGTTCAGGTCCATATCCTCCATTTCTGACCACAATAAGTTCGTTATCATCTCGAGATAGCGAACACCATTCACGGTACCTCTTGGCCGACCTCATTTTCAAAGAAGTACGGCCCGATGGCGCCGTCAGCCCATAAACCACACCAATCAAGTACTCTTTGTCGATGCTTCGGCTTTTCAACAATCGTTAATAGATTCTCATTTGCCTAAATGCAGCAATTCTGCTTGTTAACGAATTCATTATGCTGACCAAAAAAAACCACGAAGTGCACGAAATGCACAACTCAGTTGAATTGTAAATAAAACAACTGGTTGTGTTGAGTTGTAATTATTTGATGTTTTTGTTCGCCGCAATAATAGCAAAGTTGTAAGCAGTGTTCCCAGTTTTGGGGATTTATCCCCAAATTGGGGATTTTTTTTGTAATTGGGGATAAAAATTTCGTGAAAATCCCCAGGGGATTTTTTGGGGAAAAGCACTTTTTTCGCTGGGGATTTTTGGGGATAATATATTATTCTAAATTTCATTTTTCCAATGGCAAGACCGATTTGGTCAATATGTGGGTACAAATTTTAGTATTTTCCCGGTTTTAAACTATTTTAAGAACTTGTTGAAATAGGTTTAAATATGCTTTTTGTACCAACAAGCGTTTCTTCTGTTGAACTAGCTTTTTTCTGTAATGAATACAACCAAAATCAATATTTGCAACAGAATACAATATGAGTTATTAGGAGCTCTTCTTAGAATAGAAGTTTGTACACTTTAAAATAATGCAGCTTGCTGTGACAAATTTATTCAACAATCTTAAATGCACTTTTTAAACAAACAACATGTAAAACAAAATTGGATTGGCTTATGACTTAGAAGATTATGGATTCCCTAGTTTTGGAAATGATAAATATGTATTGACGCATAATTATTTTTCTTTTGCGTTTTTACGTTACCTTTGTTACATTCAATACATGTGTACACATAGATACGTAGAACTCAAAGAATAAAAACCATTAGTTTTAATTATATTACACAAATGGATTTATTTATATAAATCGATGTATGCATATTTTTCCATTGACATTATATTATGTATTTAATTTTTAAGAAAATGTGGGGATTTTTGGGGATAAGAAAATGGCTATTTTGGGGATTTTTGGGGATGAAAAATCACAAATTGGGGATATGGCTTAAAATAAAACTGGGAACTCTGGTTGTAAGCCATAATACAAAAATTTAAAAGTTACTCAACTGAGTTGAGTTGAGTAGAACGAATTTGTGCAAAATCTTATATCAATATTTGCATTGTGCCACTATAAATGTTAGTTTTTGTAACAAAATTATCAATTTTTTATGGTGCTTGTTCCATATTTTGATTCTTAACTCTTATCCTACTTATCCGATTTCGCTGAATTTTAATCCCAAACTGCTTAGGATAACTAGAAACAACCAACATTGTTCTTTTCCTTTGCGTTTTTCGAAAGTCAGCGTGAACCTCATTCACCACGAGTCTCCACCACTCGTATAAAAATAAATATTAAAAAACGACAATTTGACGTCCAAAATGCGTTAAGCAAAAAACACCCGCGGTACCCATATGATATTCCAGGTTACCGTGATGGTAACATCACTAGTTGGGTGGTTTTTTTACCCTGCCTGTATACATGCAAGTAAGTAGTGTACATGTAAAATACCCGAAAATGTCAAAGTCAGTTGTAAGTTTTTTTTTTAAATGTTTTCGAACCGTAAACATCTTATAAAAAAAAGCATGTGAACGATGTAACAAAATCAATTTAATAATTTCTTCTTTATTTAAATCTTGCTTCATCATGATGATGAAAATATTTGGGCATGTTTTTTTATAAATCGAAATTAAGTGGATATAAAATCGAACAAATTTTGAAAGAAGGTTCATAAAAATATTCCTTTTTGTATACTTTCCACTTTGAGTACCAATTACACTAGTTTACAAAATAAAATTTTTTTCATGTACATTTGATGAGATGTGATTTTTCTTATGTATTTTCTTCCGCTGAATTCAAAAATCAAGGTTAAATTTTTTTTTATGGAACAGTTTTTGAGATATGGTCATTTTCTCATTTTTTCGACCTTTTTCCACTTGACAAATTATATCTCGAGCTAGATATGTCCTATTGGGTCGTTATTGGTACCAAATGGAAGGTATTGAGATGACGAACAAATATGTATAACTGGATCTTTGATTGGTAAAGCGGTTCAAAACATATTGATAAAATATGGCACATTTTCAAAAAAAATAAAAAATATAAATATAATATATAAAAAATAAAATATGATTTTTTTGAAAATGTGCCATACTTTCATCAATATATTTTGAACCGCTTTACCAATCAAAGATCCAGTTATACATATTTGTTCGTCATCTCAATACCTTCCATTATACCCAATAGGACATATCTAGCTCGAGACATAATTTGTCAAGTGGAAAAAGGTCGAAAAAATGAAAAAATGACCACATCTCATAAACTGTTCCATAAAAAAAAATTTAACCTTGATTTTTGAATTCAGCGGAAGAAAATACATAAGAAAAATCACATCTCATCAAATGTACATTTTCAGTGTAAACCAGTGTTATCTTTACAAGAACAACTTCTAAAAACAGGAAAAACTGCAGTCATTTTGTAAATAATTGAAATCAAAATCTCGTTCGATTACAATCCCACTTCATTTCATTTATTTTTTTAATTTTAAAAATATGTGAATTTAGTATTGCCGTGTTTCTGATGTTATAAAATTACTGACTTTTGTTATCTTTGACTTCCATTGGAGCATACGGCCACTTACTGAACAAACACTTTGATTAACGATTTTTTTTTTTTTCAAAATGCATTCAAAAATATTATTTAAATGAGTTGTGTTACGGTTGCACTGTTCCTTCATTTGTCATTTTACTTGCTAAAAATGTCAAAAATATACTTACAAGCAATTTCTCTTGCAGGTTGAGCTGCAAGTACGAAAATGTAGTGGTAATAGTGAAAAAGTGTGAGTTTATTGAGTTTTTCGAACTTGCACTTGCATGTGTACATGTCAGGATACTTATAAAGGTACCAATGATGTTTTAGATTGCACTGCCGTAGATTATAAATACAATACTGACCTAATATTGCCAGATTGCAAAAATATCTAGGGAACCAGTAATTCTTAAGCTACGATCACACTTGGCAAATGTTTGACCAACAGGCAAACTAAAATATAATTTTCTTCAATTTCCAAAAAAAAATTAGATAGGTTTTTGCTATGTCCATAAGAACAATTAATTTTATTGTGTTATATTAAGATCATGTTAAATCACACTAACTATTTGCAAAACTAGTGGCTACGCTTATTTGGTCAAATATTCAACAAGTGTGCCCATAACTTTAGTAACCTAGGACTCTAGACTTCCTATGCATATGAATTTATCGCTATGAGTTAAGCCCGAACTACGCATTGAAATTTCTTATAATGAAATATTTTTACCGCTCTAATGTAGTTGACATTATTAGAGTTATCGATTCTTTTCCAATTACCAAAATAAATTTTCCCTCCAGAAAACTTTCTATTTGTAAAACACACTGTATTAACTTAACTTTCTTAAAGAACACTGTTCTTTTAAATAAATAAATTTTAAAATAATAAAATTATTGATTTCAAACGTATTTAACTTCCATAACTAATAGATCGAGTATGTTCAACCACACAAATTTTATCAAACAACCATTGTCATTGTCAATGTTTTATGATTTCCCCTTTTGACAAATAAAGAAACAACAACAAAACTATTAAATGTAAAATCCACAACATGCTGCATGTTGTTTCGTTGAATATAAATATTAAAAAAAAAAAAACCATCAAATGCACTTCCTTGCTGCATTTCATAAACAACAATTTAACATTACCAAAGTTAACTTTAACTCTATTACATAAATATTGTGCCAACTTTGAACATTAACACATTAGAGACAACAACAGCAACAATAACTACTTATATACGAGTAAAATAATAGAAATAAAAATAAAATTATAGAAAGACATGAAATGAAGAAGACATTATTACCAACTAACAACAGCAGCTAGTAGCATAATAAAATATAAAGCTCCAGCTACCACGACAACGACGACAAATGTCTGCCAAATACAATTATTATAAAATGTTACAGAGAGCGCTAAAATAATGTGAAGAAAAAAAGTGATTTATTAAAAACATTTCAAAGTTTGAGTTTCGGGAACTTGTTGGGCAATTCCACGCATTAGTCTACCAACAATGGTAAAAATTAATATCTGATTTTGGTAGAAAAAATGGTGGCAACATTATGTTATTTTAAAGTTTTTATAGTGGCAACATTTTTTGATATTTTTTTAAAATATTTGATATTTTTTAAAAAAATTTGAATTAAAAAAAAAAATTTTTTTTTGTTTTTGAAACATTTATATTTCTTATTTCTAAAAAGGGTTTGTTTTGAATTATTTCAGTTTCAATGTTGGTTTCTAACTTATTATTAGTGATTTCATTTAGGTGGTTTTTATATTTAAAAATAGCATTTTAACGAGTTTATTAATTACAATTTTGTATCTTTAATGATTTCAATTCTAACGTTTCATTTAAAAATACTGACTTTTATACCACAATAAACGAGTGTAGTGTCGGTCACGTTTCGAGCTGTAGTGTCAGTCACAATTTATTTTACTAAAAAATATTTTTTAAATAACTTACCGCTTTTATTAAAGTTTAAAGTTATTACGAAAGTGCATAGGAAGATTATTGAAGTTTAAAAACACTCTCGAAAACGACTTCCTTTTGCATGTAGTGTCAGTCACGTTTATATTTTACTAAATAAATGATATTTCAAAATATCATTGGTTGCCATTTTTGTCTCCATCGGATAATTGTTGAAACTGCTAAATAGCCATGTTTAAATTGATACTAAAAAAATATTACTAATCGTAATATGTATAAGTGAAAAAAAAACGCAAATTGTGTTACATGTAGAGTCAGTCACATATGGAATTGCCCTGTTGTGAATAGCTGAAATCAAGCCTAATATTTTGTTTCTTTGGAGTAATCTACTTAAAAAAGATCCATTTAGAATGCTTGGACCTAAAAATACAACTCGTATAATGTATTAAACGCCATTAGGAATGTTCAAACATTTAGTTTCGACCACTATTTGTCGGCAAACCCGAAATCTTATCGCTCCTTTATTGCAACACAGTGATATCTCAAAAAAAAAATTAAACTTGGCAAAATGCGGTTAAAGTTTTCAAAATGCACCTTTATATACAGATTTAATAAAATATATTTGCTATAACTTCGGTTCAGTTTGAGATATACAGGGGTGTCATGGAAGTCGAAAACGTAAAACGAAAGAATTTTAAAAGTCGTTTTTCAATAAGATTTCTGTAATAAAAAAATTTTATGACACTTATTATACAAATTATGCTCTATTAAACAGAATTTTTTAACATAAATTGTAAAAATTAGATTAAAAGTTTAATAAAAAGAACTATCAAATTCTTTCGTTTTACGTTTTCGATTTCCATGACACCCCTGATAATGCTGATTTTGGTTTTAGATATAAAGAAGTTATAAAGGAACACTTTTGCTTAAGTATATGTATAAGTAACTTGAGATATGACTATGTTGCAATAAAAGAGCGTTATATCTTCATTAATTTTAAAACAAATTTTTTCTCCATTATCCCCTTTGGGAGCATATGGCTTCTACAAAGCATCTTCATCGTACATGTAAGATTTCACTGTCCTTGTTGTTGGAGTATCGATCCACTCAGTATTGTTATTTTGCCTTCTATCAGTTTCTTAACGATTGGTCTGCTGAAGCAGGTTAAATTGTAAGATTGCACTGTCCTAAATCTTGGAGTATCGATCAGTCTATTGTTATTTTGCCTTGTATCAGTTTCTTTGTTCGGTTGTTGTTCCAGCTAAGTTGGTCTGCTATAGCAGATCCTAGGTGAGGCTGCTATCTGTCGTTGCCTAGAAAAAATGCCCTCCTTCTTTTTTGGTGTGGGGGTGGGGAACCTTGCTAATCTTTGATTCCTACCTTTTTCTAAGGGGGTGTCGGGCTGCTTTACCTTTGACATGATGTGATTATCTTTTCCTAGAGGAAGGTGGCCAGGGGGATTCTTGAATGGAATGTTTGCATGGGGGTTGAATCCACTTAATTTATAAACTCGAAAACCATATTAAAATTTTTTCTTCTAGGCAAGTTCTTTAACCACTACACCACGCACTTTAACCACTACATTACACTGAAGTAAATTATTTACTTCAGTTAATAAACTCATTTAACAGACCTCTATATCAGATAAATCATGAATGACTTCAATCTTGCTCTCGAAAAACGCTGATTACAATTCCATTTAATGTAGCATTAAATGCTTTAAAGCTCCATCAAAAGTTTTTTAGATTGAACCGAGATAGACGCAGATAAAGCCAACATTTAAAAAAAATGATTACAAGTTTTGTTTAAAACAGCTTTTGTAACACGTCTTCGCCAATTTAATTTCAGAATTGGCTATGACAGGCCAGCTGTTACAACCAACATTTAAAAGTACACCAATACCCCCATTTGCGTCGCTAATTGGGACCGGAAAACCCCGACGCAAACCGAAGCACTATTTTCCATGCATTTGTATTGATTTTCATTTAATTGATTCCGAGATTGATAATTTTAGCTAAAAAAAATTAATTTTGATTTGATAGACTTTGTAACGGATAGTTTTATTTTAGATCTTCAAATAAAGTTAAAGCTTTCTTTTGAATATCCTTTTGTTTTATGGGCATTCGCCGCTGATTTTGATCTTATATCCAAATATTAAGAAGTGGCTCCATTTTTTCTCATTTTTTTACCTGTTTATGTTTTAACGATGTTCTTGTTTCAACAAATTTCTTAATTTTATCAGCGTCACTGGAACAGCAAATGGATTTTATTGTATTCTTTCAATATCAACAGCATTTTCCCCTGATTTAGAACGCGTCAAAATGCTCAGTTTTTTTCTAAGCTTATTTGCTTCATTTGACTCGTTGCTGCAAAATATTTAAATTTAACTTTACTTCAGCAAATGTAATTTGAAACCAGTTGCAATCACCAGACAACCTTCACATATATATTTGCTTTAGACTTCAACGGGAAATCCCTTTTTCTGTTAAAGCTTAAAGCTTTGTACAAACATGTTTATATTAACGACGCAAATCGAAGCACTAGCGACTCAACTTCGAAGCCATGCGACGCTAAGTGAAACAAAAACAACGCAACTTCGAAATCGTAGAAATTTTAAAAAGACGCAACTTCGAAAACGACGCAAACCGGGGTATTGGTGAATTGATTGTAAACTCTGTTTATGGAGCTTTTTTAAGAACCTGCCAACATCGTCAAAAAGGAGATATAGAAAATCTACTGATAATTCTTCTATTTGAAAAGCTTAAGGGAAAGCCGAGATTTAAATGCTTAAGTGGTTTTCAGATAAACAAAAATTGGTTAATAGACCCAAAAAAATTGCTATTTAGAGAAACTACGTCCATTCAAAACTATTAGCAAATGCAGTCCTGATATTTGAAAAACTACAAAAAAGAGTAAACAGAAACGCAAACGCAAACGCAATAACCTTTTTTGAGATTCGAATAATAAGTGGTTTGTTTAAGTTGCAAAGTGTTAAACATTAAGATTTGAATGGCTTAGAATCGGACAGTTATTTTAACTCAAACAAGTGCTACAATATCTTTATATCGGCCTAAAGATTAGATGGACGTGAAACGATTCGAACGGAAATTTTTAAGTCCTTGTGTGGAGGCTAATGTCCCGCAGGAAGTTGAATTTTAAAAGATTGAATTTCGCAAAGAAAAATTTCACATTTAATAACAAACATTTTGCTTAACATAAGCACAGTTCTAATTTTTTTGGAATGACTTTTAAGCTTTTTAAAGTTGTTGTAATTTTTAAAAAAATTTATTACAAACTAGTTGTTTGGTCCCGGCGTTGCTCGGGATTTTCCAAATTATAATAAAAAATTAAATACTGGTGAAATCCTGTCTGAAATTGGTCATATCAACTTATAAACCTTCGCCGGCTCATGCTCAACAACTTTGCTAAAGATCATAGCATTGTCAAATGCAGAGCTTACGATTTAATTCATACTGAGTAATTTTCAATGGCGCCACCTATTTTAGATTTTTTTTGCTATTCTTCTTACTTGGTCAGAGACCATTCCGAATTGGTACGAATCATCGAAATCGGTCCAGCCGTTCTTTAGTTCTAAACGTAGTAACTAACGCCACTTTCTTTTATATATATATAAGATTTATCGGAAAGTTAAGTTATATAAAAGAGATATTAGTTTAATTTACCAGTTCGTTATATGATTACGAAGGATCATATTATTTGTAATAAGCTGACTTACTTCAGTGTACATACTATCATATTGAACGAAAAAATCTATTTGCAAAAGTACGAGTATAATACTTTTTTAAGATACTGATATCTTGTTTTATTTATTGAAACCAAAACCTTTAATTTATTACAAAGATTATATTAATGCCACAATACTAGTATCCCTGCCCCTATGTGCATTTGCGGAAAAAGACATCTCGTGAAAACCTACTATTATAAATATATAAATATATTTATTCAAAATTTTTATAGGAAATCTTATTTAAGGTTAATTTATTCTCTAATTAAATAAGTTTTAAATTATAACTAAAAATCTTTTGTCACCCACTGTATACTAGTTTGAATGTATGTGATTGTGTACTAATAACAAATGGTCATTTATGTGCATACATATTATGTATGTGCATAAAATTTAACTAACTCTTATGAATGTATGTAATAGAGTATGGACATACAAGCCAAACTAAAATTACTGACTATCTGTCACTAGCACTTGGCGACAACAGTTGATGATGATATTATTTGTACGTGACAAACATTCAAAATCTTGTACTTTAACACGCTACACTCTGCATTCACACTAACATGTATGTGTTTAGTGTTTGTTAGTGCTGGTTTATGGCCAATGAGGAGTACGCAAAATGAATGATGAATTAAATACATACTTTTTTTAACAATGTGATTGCAGTTGGAAGAAAGATTTACAACAATATTACAACTGGTTAATTCATATGCAAATACACGAATTTAAAATTGATATAAAATTAAATTATGTTTATTACACTTTGACACTTAACAGCGATTTGTATACACGCGGTGATGGGAAAAATGCTGGCTCGATCATATATTCAATACTTACATTGCTGATTTCTAGAGTTAAAAGAATGAATTTAATCAAGTTAATGTCATTAGGATTTCTTCCATTTTTTTGAGAAAAAACCTAGAATAAAGTAAATAATAATAAATATGAGTTTAAAGTTAAAATAGAGAACGAAGATAAAACGAAATTAACGATTTTCGAAAGAATTTTAAATGAACAACTACTATTTGATTTGGTCCACGGAAACTTTATGAAATATCAAAAGAAAATTATTGTTAATTTTTCGAAACTTTTAAAAAGACTGGGGTTCTAAGCAGGAGTTTTTACAGAAACCTATGGCAACATAAGCAAAGTGCTAGGCTTAGATTAAGCGTTCCAACGACAATCGGTTCTACGCACCGGAACTATTCGGAGTTCAATTCAGCAACACCTGTTCTTCAGGTCTCGCTGCTTCAACAACAACTAAGATTTAGTGATAATCCAAGATCTATACCAAAGATTTTTAAACAAGCTTTAATGACTAAAGCAGATCCCAAACTTCGATAGAATTAATGGGACGCAACAGGAAAGTTTTAAAGAATGAATGCGTGTATAAACTAACTTTTCTTTTCCTTCAATTTCCATAAAAATTGGTTGTTCTTTTACTGATTTGAGACATATTTGCAAAGCTTCCGAGAAAATAAAAAGTCCCAAAAATTTGGAACTGTTATTTTGTAGCTGTAAAAGTTGAAACCTTAATGTATATATTTTTTTTATAAATATTTTTTATAGCTTTATTATTAATATCGCCTAATGATCATCAGAACGTCCCTGTTTGTGTACCTTCACACGTTTTAGTTCAACTATCGCATTGGTTTATGGGTTAGGTCTAGCCCTACTGTACAGCGCACATTGGGGCAAAAGGATGTATTTTGTGGCATCCATTAAACTGCTGGGCTTTGACGAACTTTATATATATCATCGTTAAGAGCATAATTATTAGTTTGAGTTAACCTAAAAATATTCAATAATTTCTTTGCAAAATGAAGAAAAATTGCACAAAAACAAAAACAAATCGTTAAAAGTTTAATATTGAAATGGACTATTTATAACATTTATTCATTACGGGAGCCACAAGTATAAGTATCCCAATAAAAAAATTTATCATTTTGCGAAGCACTAATGAATGGTACATTTAAAAATTTAAGCGCACAATTATGCGCTTCGCAATAAGACATACAGAGATGCAGTAAAGTAAGTGAAGGAACTCTTAACAAGTTTCATAAAAGAAAAAATAATATTTCAAGTGCAACGGCATTCCCTTACTACGAAGCAGGTTTGTAAGGGTGAACATCAAAAATAACTGTAAAAACATTCAGTGTGTAAAGCTGAACGCTACGTTCACCAGTTTTAATATGCGTTGAATAAAGCGCATTTTGTGTCAAAAATGTATTGCTTCAAAGTGGGAACTCGCCATATAAAATTCATGCCTTCCGTAAGCGGTATGGTAAGCGAAACTTACATTTCTCCCTTACAAACCTGCTTCGTTTGAAGCTCAATTTTTTATTGGGATCGTATTAGAACTATATTTTTTTGGTAATATATAAAAATATTAGGGATGATAAATCAAACATTTTTAGCAAAAATCTAAAAATTTTTTTAATAAAAAATTAAAAAGTTTGTAAAAATCATTTTTAAACGAGAGTTAGTAAATTAAGAATATAAAATAGCAATTACTATCCTGTTTGCTATTTTATGTGCCCTACTACTTTTTAATTACACTACATTAGTGGTGGACGATATACATCGATGTTTTAAAACTTCTCGATGTAAGGTACCGATACATCGAAATAATCCGATGTTTTTTTCACTCATCAAGATTGGTTGAACATCGATGTTTTTGGGTCGATGCATCGAAGCGACAAATTTAATACAAGAACTTGTAGCGTATGTTGAATGTGATTATTATCAAATATTTTTAAACCTTGTGCTTCCCCATACACAGTTTTGAGAACGAAACAAGGGAGAAACTATCCTTCTCTGCTTTTTGTCCTAAGTTTATTTGAAGTTCAAACTTAAACTGAAAATCAATGTTGCCAGAAGCACCTATGACTGTGATATATTTTTCCAATTCTTTTATATTTATTTTAATTTATTTATTTATTAATTTATGATTTTTGCTTCAAGAAAGCGTTTCTAAAAACAAACACACACAGGGCACACACATAACGCCCTATTTTTTATTTTTTATAATTTACTAACTGAAATTCCAAATTGTTGGTTCTTCATTTTTATGACTTTTTACCAAAAGTGTCTGGCAACATTCAAGAAATGTTGACAAAAGAAAAAATTAAAAAAATCAATTAATTTTATAAACTGCACTAGAACAAGTTGTGAAGAGGATATATTAAGTTTGTCAATCCGTGTGAAACTTTTTAAATATCCATCTAACCCCCATACTGGAATTATATTCTGGGTCCTTGTGTAATTCTAAGTCGATTTAGCTATGTCCGTCTGTCTGTCCTTCTGTTGAAATCAAGCTCGCTTTCGAACGACTCAAAAGAAAAGGTTCAGTAGGATAAGAGTTATGTATTTAAAATTTTATTACAAAAACTAGCATAAATAGTGGCGGAATGCATATATGTATTAATATGAGTTCATAATTCACCCGATCCGATATAAAGCCCACTCTTGAAATGTCAAAGCTGTCAGTGGAGGGTATCCAAGATTTGGCACAGTGGAATATAGCACTCTAACTTGTTTTAATTGTTAACGTTATAAAGCTTTTTATTATGAAATCGCTGTTTTTTTAACGAAATTCATATCTATTAGGTTACAAAAAACAATCGATTTTTAGAAACCGTCAATATTTTTCACACAAATAGAAAAAATATTAATGTTAAATTAACATTGCGCCATGTTGATTAAAAATTATAGTAAATTTCTGCAAAAGTATGGACATTATTTAAAATTATCATTGTTTCATATTAATTTTAAACGAAAAATTTAAAAAAAAAACATTGTTCAATATTAAATCCATAAAATTCTGTTTTATTTGTTTTGTATAGAAACAATAACAACATTATAAAAAGAAAAACATAAATTTTGTTATTTGCATGCCTTAAATTATTATATAAATTGTAGGTGCTTCTGTAAACAAAGTGGAAAACCAAAAAGTTAAGCATGTGTTACAGGAAAATAAATAATTATATTCTCTTTCTAACTGGTTCCGCGGGTAGGTGTTTACAATGTTTCTTAAATTAAGGCATATGTTGTCTCCGATGCTTCTTCTCACTGTTATTTCAAACTCAAACCAATTCGATTCTACTCGAAGTTCATATTGTTTCAACTTGAAATAACTTTCATTCAACTTGATTCGGAGTGTTATTTCAATATGAATGTAATTTTGCTTTAACTTTACGGGAATGTTAAATTAACATGAATTATATTTATTTTAAAAGAAATTAACATGAGTAACTATGAAGCAAAATCACTAACGAAAAATGTTTTCGAAGATTTTACATTGATTTTTTTTTCTGTGTGTGTTTAAGATATATCCATATAACATCGATGCCTGTATGCGATGCATTGCATCGAAAAAAACATCGATGTATTTTTTCAATGTATATCACTACACTACAGTAAAGCTTTATTGAAAAAAAAAGTTTAAAACTCAAAATGTAATCTAGAAAATTTTAAAATCAGTGAAAAATATTTTAAGTGCAATTGCACAAAAAAGGCACCTTTCGAGCAAGATTTTAAAACTGGTTTAAGTTTAAAACATTTCAGCCTACCAATTGGCGAATATGTGAACAGAGGGGTTCCTCTATAATTTTTTTAACCATTGAATTTTCACTTTTCTTAATTTGCCAAAAAAAAAAAAATAATAAATAAATAAAAAATAAATAATAAATTTTATAAGATTTGTTCTAATAGTTGTTGGTAAAATTACCTTCAAATGTATGAACATGGTTATAATAGTTTAAATTCTTTTATTTTAAGCTTTTAACTTAACACTGTTTTTTTTAATATTTTTTTTTAATTTTTCAAGTTTAACACTGTGCCAATTTAAGATGCATAGTCAAATAAAAAAAAAACACAAAAAAATACGCATGATAGAAAGAAATTTTTAAAAATCGCAAATTTAAAAATTTAATTGTTGCCAAGAGCACCCATACACCTGCCCCAACGTGCAGCGTTACGGTTTTTTCGATATTAATTAAACCTTTTAAAATTGATACAAATTCAAAAATATATCGATTGCGCTAAAGCTTATAAACAAATTTTTTAGCTTTTGGGCATATTTTTGTTTTCTTAAAATGCTGTGACTTTTGTTAGTAGAGAATATAAAGACTGAACAGAAGTTCAGCGGTTTATAGCAATATCTCCGTCCACTTATATAAGTTTTTAATATGTTAGTATGTGGATTCAATTCCAATTTTTGGGCAAGTAAGTCAAATTTTAGTTCCATATTAATTTTTTACATTTAGTTAATCAAGATAAAAACTTGATATAAAATGTCCAAAATTAAACAAAAAACTTTCTTTGATTTTGGCACATTTTTAATTAAAAAATCTACACAGCAAACAAATCTTTACGGTTACCTAAATATTTTATATTTGGCTACTGAACTCGGCGTCAGTTGCCATCTGTAATATATTTTCAACAACTAAAAACTCAACATAAGTTTAGTTGCCATACATAATCGACCCATAAAAAAATAAACCTATTTAGGGTAAGTTGCAAAAAAGGGCAAATTCGTTTAAATACAACCTGACCTTTGTGCATTAAAGTGATGTTGAACTTATGAATTTTTTTTTTTTTTTTTGGAACGAACTGTATTTAATCCCGGCTTAAGACACACTTTTGTCTTTGCAATAAACAAACAAATTTCAACAATACTATTACCAATGCCAACAAAATTTCATCCATACACATTGAATAAAAAGCAAAAGCAGCAGAAATAACAATAAGAAAATATTTTTTTTTTTTTTTTAATTTTATTTTACACATTTCCACTTGTTGGCTGATTCAAAATTGAAAGTAGTAGAAGTAGTTGAGATTGGTTAATGGCACGCAAAAGTACAATACTCCCCAGATTTAAATTGAATTGAATATTAAAATCTAATAAAATTATTGCTAAATAAAAAAATCTAAACGTTAAATAATGAAAAAGATTAAGGTTAATTTAAAGTTATTGAAAAATTCTGTTAAAAATAATGTTCAAAAGTTAAACTTATAATTTTGTTTGTTTGTTTTGCAATTATTTTTTTTTTTTTTTTGTTTACAGACTCTTAATACAGCTGTGGTACAAATTTACAAAACAGAGGCTTCCGCTCATTCCCATTGGAAGAAAAAGTATACCGGTGTCGTTTGTTTCGTTAAGGATAGTGCTATACGTTCCTATTTTCTGCGTGCTTACTGTTTAATAAAACATGAATTAATTTGGGAGCACGAGTTATATGATGAAATGAAAATTAATAAGGCCAGACCATTTCTAATAACATTTGAAGGGCAGGTTTGTGTTTCCTTAATATTTTATTTAATTGTTTATTAAATGTTTATTGTTTCTTATAACTAACAGGATGGTCATGTTGGCTTAAATTTTGTTTCCGAAGAAGAATGTGATTCATTTTTTCGTGCAGTTGATACAACAATTGAGACAAGAAATCGTAAGAAATTGGGTAAGTTTTTATAAAAAAAATCGTTCTTTAGTTAAGAATCTTGAATTGTAATTGCCATAAAGCAAAACATTGTAAAGGCTGTTCCAAAACGCATGATATTAATTGCAGATAAAACAAAAAGTTTTCACAGAATTATCTTAATATTTTTTATTTTAAGAGAAGGATGTGTGAAACAAAATATCGGCCAAATGCTCGCCACGGCATCGGTGGAAAAGGTATCCGATAATCTATATTTTCAATGACTCTGAGACATAATTGAGGTTCAATGCCGTTTATGTGCCGAATTATCTCATCCTCTAGCTCATGAATTGTTCTTGGCTTATTGACTTACATGATCGTGGCGGCCAATTAATATCGCCACGACGTGAAATAATACGGCCATTGAGTTTCACGCGCAAAAGAGCCTTTGGCGCATTGGCTGTGTGAAAAGTGGCACCATCCTGTAGAAACCACTTATCGTTCAGGTCCGTCTCCTCAATTTCTGACCACAATAATGGCCAATTTTCAGAATAGTATTTAAATCTTTATTAAGTTAATCTTCATATAAACTTAATTTATATAAATACAGAATGATTTTTTGAGTTTTTTGAAAAGTCTTATTTAATTAAGAAAAAAGTATGGTAGCACTACTAAATACAAAAAAAATATTATAAAAAAGTCGGTTTTCTTACAAGGTGGTCTCAAAAAACAGCTGTCTGTTATTGCTTTGCCTGTTGTTGTTGTAAAATTCAGGCCACCTTGCTAAGTTATTACAATGGAAACTTAAGTTGAATTTTAATGTACAGCTTGGTGAATTGCGTTACGTTTAAGTGCTTAGTGAAGAACAGAATTTTGTACTTAAAACCATTTTAAATATAAAGGTGATACAACATCAAACCTAAAAATTGGCCGTAAGTCGGTTATCATCTTGCGATAGCGAACACGGATTTACGGATTTTATACCTTTTCCAATTAAGATTTTTTGTTTTTTAGGTTAAAAATTACTTGTTTATTTCCACGATTTTACTTACTTTTGTAGTTTAAGTTAACTAAGGATTGTTTGTGACATTTTTTTCGATTTTCAGTTAGTATTTTGTTAGGGCTGTATGTGAAAATTCACAACTTTAAGCTTGCCAAAAAAAAATTTAAACAAAAGGTAAGGTATTGATCTAAATTGTATCGATAGATCCCAAGCAATATAATACACTTACTAGTTGTGATAAGGGTATACTAAGTTTGTCATTCCGTGTGAAGCTGTTTTAATATTCATCTAAGACCCCAAAAACATATATTTTCTAGGTCATTGAGTAATTCTAAGTCGATTTAGCCATGTCCGTCTGTCTATCCGTCTATTGAAACACGCTCACTTTTGAACGACTCAAAAGTTTCTAGTTTCCTAAGCAGTTTGGGATTGAAATCCAGCAAAATTGGTTAAATAGGAAAAGAGTTATGAATTAAAATGTGGAACAACCACCCTTAAAAATTTATCATTTTGTTACAAAAACTAGCATAACTAGTGGCAGAATGCAAATATTGATATACGATTTTGCACAAATTAGTTCTATATGACTAAAAATCATACTTATAAAACTTAAGTTAGCCTAAAACCGTAGTCTATAAATTACTTGTTCAAATTTCATGAATATCACCCTATAATTTACCATAGGTCCCATATAAAGTAGTGCTGGGAAACTATCGATAGTACTATCGATAGTATCGATAGTCTTAAAATATCGAAAATATCGATAGAAAAAATATCATTATCGATATTATTATTATTTAAAATATAGCTATGAAGACATCTAACAGCAGCTATACACACACAGTTTTTTGCCGCCAATTTTTACTTGATATTATTAATTATAGCAATGAATACAAACAACAGAAATGCCAAGTGGTATGGATTGCTTAGCTGTGCTTTTTACTGCTAATTAAAGGCCTTAATTTGTACATGTTTTTATAGGGACTAAAATGTCAAATATTTTTGTAATGTAAAAAAAAAGCAAATCCAAATGCAATTGCAATTGCGAGCATGGGACAAAACAATGAACGACCATTAGAGGATAAGTCCGCTAGATTGATTGCCTTTTTGGGTTGAGAATCAAAACCCATTTAGAAAATTATTTAAAGTTCCAATAGAATATCTTATAGTCAGTCCCTGCTACTTCGGTTGCTTAAGAAAGGTACTTATCAATTTTTAAAAAACTGTCATCTAAAATAACGTGCGTATATGCATACGTCTCATACGTTCAATAAAGTGATAAGAACAACGAACTGTAGCCTGATAAAAACTAGTTAAAGTTTTCCTGCACAAGTACAAAAATTCAGTCGATAGTAATATCGATATATCGATAGTGAAATCTTAACTATCGATAAATATCGATAGTATCCCAGCACTAATATAAAGAGCACTCCGAAAATATTTTCACTGTGGATGGTATCAAAGATTCGGCACAGTCCAATTCATTATTCTAACTTTTTTTTTGGGAATAAAATAGCTAGGGAAGTTGGAAACCTTAGTATGTAACGTATTTGAGAGTCATATGCCTTTGAAAATGCAGCTTTTATCTAGATTTATATAAAACTTTTAAAAATGTTTAGTTTTAACCGGTATTTTAAAAAAAAATCCCGCAAAATTAAATATTTAGCGGTTTTGAAGTCAGATTTAGCGGGAAATGTTCAAAAAAAAGTTGGCAACAGTGCTACTTGGCCAACCTCATTTATAGGTGAGTTGCCAAACTCGTTCGTTACAAAATTAAAAATAAGAGACGACAAATGATTCTCACAGTTCTTTTGGCGCTTTATGTTAAAATCTTAATAATATAAATATGCCAATAAAAGACAGGGAGACTCTAACGAAGTAGCGGGTTAAATGCTAGTAAATAAATTAATAAATAAAAATTAATCGATTTAACAAAATACAAAATTTTAAGATAATAACTGAGTCATAAGAACATTGTTTATTTTAGGGATATTAGATCTTTTTTATAACAACTATGTACTGTGAAAGTTTAAGAAAAGTTTTTGGGATAAACCAACGGTTTACTGAATAGCCCTTTTTAAGATGCATTAGAAGGTTTATTAGATTACCCTGTTAGGAAGATAAACATGTAGATACTAACGTATGTTTTATTGGGCAAAGTTTTAAGGATGGAAACTTTGGCTTTTCCGGGACTAAAATTATACAGAGAGTAAATTTGTTTAACATTTTAAACGTTTATAACTTAATTCTCTATATCTTTCTCCTTTTTAGAAAAACGCAATAAACGCAAATCCCAAATGGCTCCTTCAGCACCACATGCGCCGCTGCCAAAAGAACCCGACTACAATAGTGTGCAACTGCGTAATAATTCAAAAATCGGTACTGTGAATTTTACGCCTGCGCCCATGCCACAACCACAACAAGCACCACCAAAAAAATTTCTCTCGTCATTATCGTCTTCCAATAATAAAAATAAAAAATCTAAAGTCAATAAATGTGATATTGGGGCACCGACCAACTTTCGTCATGTCAGTCATGTGGGTTGGGATGCTGATAAGGGTTTCGATTTGACGGGCAATGAAAACGATGAAGTACTCTCGCAATTCTTTCAGAAGGCTGGTGTATCGAAACATCAACTAAATGATCGAGATACGAGGGCCTTTATATATGATTTCATACAAAGCAATAATGTGCTGGGTACAGTAAAGCAAGAAAGTGTGGAACAACCACAAAAGACATCACCAACATCACCACCACCGCCACGAGTAACACCACAAGTCCCAACCAGGCATCATCAACATCATCATCATGTAGGTTTTATAAAAAATTTCATTACTTAATAAATTTTTAAATTTACATGCAAATTTTTCTTACTAATTTTTTCAAAGACTCAAAATGGCAACTCAACAAGTACTTCAACAGTGACAACCCAAAGATCAGCACCACCACCACCTCCACCGGCCAGACAACCTCCACCACCAGTACCTACAACTGTACCTGGTATTTCGAGGGCACCAGCGCCTCCTTCTAGGCCACCACCCATTAATGCTGCACCACCGCCACCGCCTGCACCTATTATGACAGCACCGGTACATTCTTAGAAAATTTTATTTATCTTTACATTTCTTTAACTGAACTTTTTGGTTTTTGCTTTAAGCCACCACCACCTCTTCCGCCAGCTGCCGGTGTTCCACCGCCGCCTCCTCCACCACCTCCAATGGCTGGAATCGGTGAAATACCCTCAATCACCACTACACATGCTCCATTAGAAACTAAAGCAGCCTCTAGTTTACCTCTAGTTCCTGATACACACAATGAATTCTTGGAGAGTATACGCAAGGGAGTGCGACTTAAGGTAAGTTTGGTTACGACGCTGAGAAAAATTCACGAAAACGAAAATTCCAGAATTAAAAAATTTTTTTTCGCAAAAAGCTAAATAGAAATTTTGTCAAAAACCATTTTCGCGTGTAATATTTTTTATTTGTTTTATTTTCTACGAAAACTTTTCATTAAAAACAGTATAATTAAGATATTCCCTTCTTACTTCTCTCATTACAGAAAGTTGATACGTCAGCCCTTAGTACGGGTAGTGGAGATTCGCGCAGTGAACTTATGTCCGAAATTCGCATGGGCATTGAATTGCGGCCGGCTAATCAACGTGAATTATCTACAAATCGTGCTAGTGATGAATTTTCGGGTACAGATGCTTTAGCCGACGCCCTACGTCGGGCACTGCAAGAACGAGTGCGCGTCCTGCAATCATCCGACGACGAGTCAGAATCATCGGGCAATGATGATGAATGGGAAGACTAAATTTTAAAGATGGCAAACGTACAAGTATGTATAGTAGTATATTTTAGAGTAAATGTATCTTTATGTACGTATGTATGTATGAATGAACATCTGTATAAATGGTAGATTTATTTTATATAAATTGTATACCAATGATAAAATACGGCTTAAAAATGGAACGTGCTTTGTTATTGCACATACAATGTACATTTGATGTCATGTCATTTAAGGTTTTACTTTTACAAGCAAGTTTTGTATTAGTGAACTTTTAGTTTAATTTAATTTTTTTGTTTGTAATAATTTTATTATTATCATTATTATTATTATTAATGCATTTCAATAGATCTTTTGTTAAAAAAGCCTTTTATTTTATAAAATTTTTGGTTTTTTTTTTTAATTCAAAGAATAGTACGGCAAATTAATATGAAATGCTGGAGGTTAATTATTTTTTAATAGATTTTTTTAGCAAAATCTTTTGTGAGAGATGAAGAAAAATTCTTTTTTATTGAAAAATTTTAAGATTTAACAAAATAAATATTTAAAACTTATTTTACAGCCTGATAACTATTGGAAACACTGTCTGCAATTAACTTTAAAATTATCTTCGAAAATTAATGAAACTAACTGCCTATTTCACGATGTCATTCGAACGATTTCGTTCGCACAAATAACATGTAAAACAAAAACAAACTTTGAGAATTTGTTTTTATTTTACATGTAATTTGTGCGAACCAAAACGTTCGAGTAACATCGTGAAAAAGGCAGTAACATTTTCAAATTTTTCGTTTTAATTCGTAAAAATAAAAAATATTTAACTTTTTTTAAAAATCACAAATTACACTAGAAAAATTTTTATTCCGGGCCATAGTGCCATTTTGTATAGACACCGCTCTAATCAATTCTTAAATTCGTTTCAAGTTTTCATTCGAATTTCTAAAAACGAAAGATATTTTGCTCCTAATGATACTTTTTTTTAAATTCCCTAAGCTCATCCCGCGAAGCTCTACGCTTTTCTGATGGAACGAAACCAGAGTCTCTGGCGGGAATCGAACCCGCAACCTCGGCGCTGATAGACTAGCTCACTACCAGCTAGTCTACCGTGGCACTCTCCTACTTAAGCTTTCAATATTCAAAAAAATCGCTAAATTGCAATTATATATTCTTCTGTATTAGTTTGAAAGAATTTTAAGGCACTTTTGTTTGCTTAAAAAAATTCTTTTATATGCATGTATTTACAATAAATCAATAATAATTCTATGTTTTATTAAGCCTTATTACGGTTCTCGTTCTCGTAAACGTAAACATATAAATTTTCTTTTAATTTAGCCTTTTCAAAGTTTTTGTACTAAAGTACAAAATGTATTATGGTTTAATTTTTTTTTTTTTTTTTGCTGTAAAATTTAAAAAAAAAACGGCGAAAAAATTTAATTAAAACTATATTTCAACTCATTATTGGTTTGGCGCATAAACAAAAAAGTCGTTGTGGGGAAAAACGACAATGAAGGTTATCAGGAAGTTCTCTGTATTTATTTTCTGTTAATAGTTTTTTATCGAAAGTGAAAATTATTGTTTTGTGCTGTATACGCCACTTTTCTAAATTTATTTCTAAAAAGTAGCTTTTTGTACTGCATACGTATACTTACTGCTATGTATTGAGTTGTTGACACTTTATTTTGCTTTTGACTAGTTTTATCTTCCGACAATGAAGCGAAGCAAGAGTAAAAATTATTTTGTTGTTGTCATTTTATTTTGCTTTCGCTTTGAATACTGGTTTTTCTTACGGAAATGAAGCAAAGAATTTATTTTGTACGTTTTTTGTATGAGGAATTTGTTGAGTGTAGAGCAAAACAATATTTAATAAACTTAAAAATAGTTCATATGAAGCAAAATTAATGCTTAATATCTCATTAACCATTAAAAATTTTGTGAAGCAGGTTTTGGATTCATAAAGGGATATTCAAAATATATGTACCCCATATTTAGCTCTAATTAGCTGACGATATATAAAAACATTCACAACAGTACACAAAGATTTATTATATATGAATTCTCCATAGATTATTACGTGATTCGGACCATGCGACATGTCGCACAGACATATTTCATGAAACAGAAAATTGGTGCCAAGCAACAATTTGATGTTCCTCTTTAATATGATTCGTAAAAATTTTCGAAATTAAACACATAGTTAAATTTGAATTTAAAACTTTAACTTTAAATTTTAGCTTGCAAAAAAAAAACGTAATGTTTGAATGTATACAAGTTTTCGAAGGGGCACAAAAAAATACGAATATTTTTGCAAAAATTTATAAAAACTAATGAAAACTTTTTAAAACACCTTGTTTACTGACAACTAAAATCGAAACGTTATGCAACTTAAAAATTAAAAAACATTCCCAATAGTAAACAAGATAATTTTAATACTTAACGTTCAGTCTGCCATAAGTTGTTTACGATTCGCAATCATAAGTTCTTAAGTTTTAGTTGTTCATTTTTCTTAATGTATTACTGAAAAAAGTTGAAAATGTTTCACATTACATTATGGCATCGATAGACCTTTTAAATGAAAAAAATTTATATTTAAACAAAGGAAGCGCTAAATTTTGAATTGCAGGCAAAATTAATGGAAATCATCGTCATTAGTTGTCGTTTCAATTGTAATTAGTCTATTAAATTTTAATATTTTGCTAAAAATTGTTAAATTTCTTTTAAAAATTATTTTTTAACTTCTTTCAAACTTTCTAGTCTTTATTTAAATATTTTTAGCATGATTATTATTTTTTCCATATTTACGTTCTGTTTTTCTTAAAAAAAAACATACTTTTATTTAAAGTCAAGCATATCCAGCTCAATTGAAAGTAAAAATTCTTTTAATCTCACAAAAAAATATATCAATAAAATTGCCCAGCAATCACAAAACAAAAAGTAATATTAACTTTCAAACATATTTAAATTAAAATTGTAATTCTTTTATGAAAAAAGTATTGAATATAGTATAATCATAAACTCTATGAAAAAAAAATAGTAACAATTGTGCCAAATCAAAAGAAAAATTATTGTATTTAATTATAGATAAATAATAAAATATTAACTAAACAAAACATCACATAAACCATTTTAATGCAATATAAAAAATTAATAACTTAGGAAAAGAGTTAAACAATTTAAGATATTAAAAACACAAAATTTTGTAAAATTAATTTTCTTGATTTAATGAAATTAATGAAGATTAAATTTGATGAACTTTAGCCTAAATTAAAATATCGAATTTTTTTTTAATTGTTAAGGACTAACCCCCATGTTCATAAAAAATATTATTGATGTATAAGAGGTTTTTTAAACAGATTTCCATAGGAAATTCGTTTAATAACCCTGTTATTAATCTGAAATATTTTTTATACATAAGGCCTTACTTTTAAAATTTTCCAAAAAAAAAAACAATTTTGTGGAGCTCGCAAGCATTTGCACAAGTGAAATTAAATATTAAAAACTCCAGGTTTTTTTTATTGAGATTTACACCCATACCAAAAACTTTTTAATTATAAAAATGACAAAATTATGGTAAAACTAAGAATTTGAAAAAAATTTTTAAATAAATTTGTCATTGTCACGAAGTTTAGAATAGCCGGTTGAATAAAAAGTTTTAATGACTTTAGTTAATTTAAACAAGTTTTTTAAAATTGTAAATCTATTTTTCGATTAAAAAGATAAACGTCCAATTTTATTAGCTGCCAATTTTACCAACTTCAGTTAAAACTAACTATTACTTTAACTTTCAGTTAACAATATGTTTTTGGCAGTTATAACTGATAGTTTTTTATAACTGAAATTTGTTCAATTAATTCGTACTGACGAGCACTTTCAATATCAGTGGTGATCTTAAAAAAGAAGAGTTTTATGTTTTCCGTCTAAAATAAAACTCATTTTAGGAGGTTTATTTTTTCCGTATAAAGTAAAACGCATTTTACGAGTTTTTTTTTCGTATAAAACCTTTAGAAAATTTACTTATTCGAACTTTAAGCAGGCAAATTTCTTGGAAAAGTTATTAAAATGTCTGTATCAGTCTTTCTTTCTTTTTAAAAACTTGACCAAAAAAACTTGCTGAGTGTAATATTAACCAAGCTTATTTACGAGTTTAAAAAAAACTTCAACACTTCTAATTATAAAAAAAGAAAACTATTTTTTGTGTTTTTAATGTCTTTTTTTAAATCTTTAATCCATCTGATTTCAACAAACATTTTATGAAAATGTGCCTATTTAACATTTTCTTGTTAAAATCAGTTTTATAAGTAAGCTAAATATATTATTTAGAAAAAAAAACAAATTAGAAAACTTTCTAACTAAAACTTTGATAAATGTTCAAATGAAGGACTTCATATATTGTGAGTGTATAATTTAATATCTTATTAAAAACTTAATTTTAAATAAAAAAAGCTATACGAAACTAAAAAACCGAATGTTTAAGAAAACATTAAATAATTTTCCTCTGAATTAAAAAAAAATAACTATAGTTTTATTTCAAGTTCGTTAATTTATAACCAAAAAAAAAACAAAATAAATATTAACTTTAAATTAAAAAAAAAAAAAAATTATTATCTTAAAGACAAATTTTAATAATCCTAAAGAAAAACTAATATTTTTAATCTTTTGCTTCCTAATTCCTTGAAACTTAAAGAAAAACATAAAATAGTCTTTTACTTTCACCACAAAAATATTTTGAGTGAAATGCATTTAATGCAAAAAATTTATATTGAAAAACCAAATTAACAATTATTTAAACACAATTTTACTTATTCTAAAAAATTAGTGAAGATCTAAAAAAGTTATCATTGTATTTAAAAAAAAAAACTAATTGTAGTTTTAATTTGAATGTGCTCAGTAAATCATTTATTCGATTTGAAACAACAAAACAAGTTAAAAAAAATACAACTTTATTCAAAAAAAATATTTAATTTTTCATTGTAATATTATGTTAAACATTGTAATTATTAATTTAAATCATCTGTAATTAAAAAAATAGTTGTATAAGAAATCTATTATTTAAATTAAAACGAACTTAAAATGTTTGAAAGCTCCGTATACAGGAGAGTATTTTATTAACAAAATTATAAACTTAATGTTGAAATTTAGGTGTATTATAGTAACATACAAAAAAAATATATAAAAATAAATATAATAAAGATAATAAATCAAAAAAAAAAATTAATAAATAAAATGTATTTAATTTTATTAACTAAAACATTATGTGTATTTGTCATATGGATTGTCACTTTTTCACATGTTAAATTTGTTCATATCGTCTGAACCTCTCCAAACAATATCATGTGTTATTTCTCTGTGAACAGTACATATGACATTTTTAATTTAGAACAAGTTCTATTTTTAAGTGACAAAGCATCTGACATCAGCTGTTATTTATTAACAAAATTGTTTGTGGCGGCAAAAACTAATTGAAATATTAATATATGTAAATTGTAATAGTAAATAAATAATAAAAAAAATACAATTTATAATAAGCATGTATTTTTTTTTTTTTTTTTTGATAGGTTATGTAAAATGTACGTAACATACCAACAAGTTAATTATAAACCTAACGTAATGCTGGGTACAGACAGTGCAATCTACATGCAGTCTACATCAATGCAATCTCAAAATATCAATCATCCCAATTATGAATAAAAATTCCCCGGGAGTTTTCTCCCTTCTCTCATTTTTCCTATGTTAATTCAATTGTAATAGTAGGAAAAGGAAAAAAACTCCCGGGGAATTTTTATTCATGATTGGGCTGAATACGTTTTGATATTAATGAAATCTCGAATGAATGAAAAATGAATGAAAATAAATTTAATTTGCTAGATTACGTAAATGCATTGCAAAGTGTGTACCCTGCATAAAAAAAATTTTCACATGCACATGAAATCACATGTGGGTAGAAAAGTAACATTCCACATGACAAATACACATAATGTGAACATAGCTTAACTGTACTATCTCCGCAAAAAGTAAACGAAACAAGAAATGTTGATCTGTGGTCACACATTATTTCCAATCAAAATCAATCAGAGGTGTGCTGGAAATCGAAAACGTAAAACGCAAGAATTTTAAAAGTCTTTTTTTATAAAATAAAAATATAAAATATCTGTATTAAAAGAATTTTATGACAAATATTATACAAATATTTTTCTATTAAACAGAATTTTATGACAAAAATTATAAAATTAGATTTAAAGTGTGTTTAAAACAAACTTCCAAATTCTTGCGTTTTACGTTTTCGATTTCCAGCACACCCCTGAATTTGTTTATACCAAAACCCAAAAAAAATAAAAACATGTAGTTTCTAAAACAAGGCTCTAATCGAGAAAAGGACCAAAATCTGGAAAAATTCAAATTTTGTGTAGCATTTCAAATAAAGCTATAATAGGACATTCATCTGTGATCACTCATAATTTTCAAAAAAATTAATTTTTTTTCCTACCAAAACATGAAAAAAAATTAAAATTTCTGTAGTTTCTTAAATAATGCTCTAATCGCGAAAAAGATATTCAAAGGTGATCACTTATAACACTACGATTTTGACACGTAATCTTTATGTAAAATCCGAATATGAAGTCAGAATTGTCAAAAGTAGAACAGTTTTTGAGATATTCCAAAATAACCGTTATTTGTGTTTTTAAAAAATATGATGTACTAAATTAAATGTAGATGGCGAAATTAAAGCAACAGAAAAATCATCTGTTAGCCAGAATTTTAAGCAATATTATTTTATTTGCTGAACATGTATTAAAATATGCTTCAAAAAATATGCAAACTATTCATAAACAACTCGATACCAAAATTCATAAAAAGCTCTAAAACCTTCATTGGTCGCACAAAAAAAACCATGCAATTGCATGTTTACGGTTTCCTTAAACATAAGTTTGTATGTATTCAGGACAGCAAATCTCATTGTTTTTTATTGCTATCTCCTTAGATTTAGCTGATACATGTAAAAATTCCTGTCTTAACTTTTTTTCATACATCAAAGTTAAAGTATCTTGTAAATAAATACGGCACTGAGGTATAAAAACGTATTCGCTTAATTACCTCAACGAGGTAGTTAAGCGTACTCGTTTAAATACTTACCCCGCATAATTACCCAAAAATAGTGGCATTTTTGGCGAGGTAATTATCCGTGTAATATTGTATCCTTACTCGAACAAGAACAAAAGTCAGATTATTTGACACTCTAGTATAACCTTCCCAAATACATTGTTAAATCTGAGTTTATTTCCCACCCATAATTTTAAATATTTATTCACAAACTTTCAAAATTTTATATAAAAATTACAAAATATGTAACAAGCTCATATCTTCTCCATTTTTGACCGATACGGCTAATAGGCTTTTTACACTGACCAATATCTAACATCCACCATCAATTTGCTACAATTTGCGAAGATGTTAACATCTTTCCATAAGAAATACATAGGGCTAAAAACCAACATCTTTAAAAGATGTTCCTATCTCATTTTATTCCATTCTACATCTTTCGATTTGTGTCATCACTAGAAAAGTGTCAATAAGTTATATTGTTATTGTGGCATCACTGACAAAAAGAAGTTTGTTTTGAAAGCAGTGTTACCATTTGTCAAGTTTTATCTTTTATTGCAATGTTTTTTTGTTGAGTATTTTTTATATTTTTAAACAAATTGAACTTCAAATACATTTTTGTTTTTTCTTTTTAAATTTTGGCACTTTTGTGAGAAAAAAAACATTTTTAACTTAAAAAAAAAAAATTTTTCAAAAATGGTGACATTTTTGTTCGATGGTAGATGTTAGATGTGAGCAATTTAATACCCTTTGTACACTTGCATACATCTCGGAGGAACGCATGGAAGATGTGAAATACGCGTTCACACTTGAAACATCTAACATCTACCATTAGTAAAAAATGTCACCATTTCTGAAAAAAACTAATTTTTTTAAATAATTTTTTTCTACAAAAGTGGCAACATTCTAAAAGATAACACCAAAATGTATTTCTCAATCATTTTGTTTAATAATTTAAGCAAAATAATGCTTGTAAAAAAAGAAAAACTTGAGAAATGGTAGCCCTGCTTTCAAAGCAACTTCCATTTTGTCATTGATGCCACAATAATAATAGAATTTATTGCCACTTTTCTAGTGATGACACTAAAAGAATCGAAAAATGTAAAAGGAAACAAAATGAGATAGTAACATTCTGTAAAGATGTTGAAAATTTTTGATTTTTAGCCCTATGTATTTCTTATGAGAAAATTCCAACATCTTCGCAAATTGATGTTAAATGTTGACAAGTGTGAAAAGGCTATTAGCCCTATGTATGTATTTCTTATGGGAAAATTCCAACATCTTCGCAAATTGATGTTAAATGTTGACAAGTGTGAAAAGGCTATAAACGATGTTTCACATTTTCTACATCTTTGATGGTAGATGTTGATCAGTGTAAAAAGCCTATAAAAGAAAACTAATTCCACTTTTATTTTCCAAGAAATATTGTATTTTTTTATAAAATAATTGATTTTCTATATAAAAACATAAAATCACAATTATTTCATTTTCAAAATTTCGTTTCAAAAATTGTAAGTGATAATGTGAAAATAATAAAAATCTGCTACTGATATATAAAGCTAATCTTTAAATAACTACAGAGGTGTAATTTTCTTAAAATAAGTTAAATATACAATTAACTTAATAATATTTAATTCAAATGTTTTATAGAAATATATTTACAAATTACATACCTGTATCGATGTCTGTTGTAAGGAAAATTAATTTTCTTCAGGGTACCCAGATGGATTAGTTTGGGTGCGCTAGTCACCAGTTAGTTATTGCGGATTCATTTTCCGCTAAAGACTTTGGTTGGTATGTTCTACTACAATGGATTGAAGGTATACATTTCTAATTTAAGTTAGAATATACACAATTTGTAGTTTTATTTGTAACACTTTTTATGTAAATAAATAACAAAATTTTCTTCACTTTTAATTTAACACAAATCATATTTATTTTATAACACTGGCCATAACTTTACATATAACAATAAAAATATATACACAAAGCCGTTCACGCGTGTAGATCGATAAGTTTAAAATTTAAACAAAGTCGAAATGCCTATTTATCCCTTCATATTCCTAGCTTAGAAAAACATAAAAATCCTGTGTGTTTTAATTACGCGGATCTATCTATTCAAATATTATCAAAATTGGTTGGATTTTTTCGGAGTGGTAGCAATTCTTCGTATATCGCCTCTTAGTCGCTTTTGGTCCGGGAACGGTCGAGCGAAGAGATAGACTGGAGGCGGAATGGAAGGTAAACCGCGTACTCATGGTAAAATGGATTTCTTTTTCTTTTGAGTACGAAAACTATTGCTTTAATAGATCTCTTCTGAAACGATAATCAATATTTTTTGAATATGGGTGGTTAAGCGACCCTGATCCCTATCCTAAGTTAGTTGCAGCTAGAGATATACAAAGTACCAAAAAGAAAATCCCTTTTACAGATTCTCATTCACTCAGAACTTTGCATGTTTAATTTGATGTTTCTAGGTCCAATATTAACGAAAATTCAAAAAATACCAGTTTAAGAGCAAAAAAGTACCAAAAAGCTCCTCTTACAGACTCGTATTCACTCAGGATATTGCATCTTAAATTTAATGCTTCTAGGTCCAATATGAACGGTAATTCAAAAGGTAGCAATTAATCAACATAAAAAGGACCAGTTAAAGAACGAAAAAGTACCAAATAGATCCCTTAAACGGTTCTTAATCACTCAGAGTTTTATAGCTCAGGATATTGCATGTTAAAATGTATGATTCTAGGTTCAATATTAACGGTACCAGTTGTAGAACCAAAAACCTAAAGAAAGAAATTTAATTTTTCGTATTTCCCATTTTTGGTACTTTTTCCCCCATTGATGTTTCAAAAATTTCTATATTGAAGAAGGAGCCCATTTAATATATGTATGCATATGCCAAAGAAAGGAGAAAAAACTTTGTAAAAAAAGTACCAACTATAATTACGAATTTCACCCCATAAACTTTCGAATTTCTAAAAAGTACCAAATTTATATTTTTTAGATATGTTTCGAATATATAATATTTATTTTTACGTTTTTTTGTTTAAAAGATAGACGGAGTGACAAAATAGTACCAAAATTCAGGTTTGAATTCCCTAAGGGACGAATTTCAAAAAAAGTACCAGACACCTGTCCGCTTATTTTTCTAAAGAACAACGATAAGTATTAATTTTTGTTTTTGTCTCTTTGTTTTAAAGATATGACTGAGTTAAGAATAGGAGGTTTAGCGCCACTGTCCGTAAAAGCCGTTACACACTATCCCACAAAGTCTTACGTATTTTTAAAAAATGCTTCCCTGATCTAATTATTCTTTGAACATTTTTAAAAAACAATAACAACTTATCGTGACAGGGTTGTATTTTCGTAAATTACTAAAGACTTTGTGGGATAGTGTATAACGGCCTTTAGGGATTCCATTCTTAATTTTTTAAAATCGGATTACCTCTTACAAACATACTAACAGCTTTATAATAATAGTATAGATATAGATTACTTCGACTTACTAAGAGACCATAAAAAAAAGATTTTGAATGGAAGAATAAAACAAATTTTGATAAGTATTTAAATTAATAAAAACGTATGTAAATGCCAAAGCGAATTCATTACACAAACTCTACTACATATTTTGAAGAAAATACTTCATTAATCTAATTATTGTTTGAAACCTGTCAAAGAACAATAACAACTTATCATGACAGGGTTGCACTTTCCTTAAAATACGTAAGACTTGTGCGATAGTGTAAAGTATCCCTTAACAGCCTTGCTGATAACTTTTTTATGCCCTTCACCGAAGGTTAAAGTTTGTTTGCCATTGAAATTCAGCCTGGGGCCAGATTCTGGCAGTCGTGATCGAGTACTTTCTGGATTCGAATGCAATTTAATATCTAATTATTTCAGTCAATACTGAACGAATCGGAATTATTTTTTCGTTATTGTAAAGCATTCATTTGAGTTTCACAATACTGAAAAAATAATTCCGATTCGTTCAGTATCGACTGAAATAAAATTGCTTTAGAATCGAAAAAGTACTCGATCACGAATGCCAGAATTAGGCCCCTGATCGGTCCACAAATGGCTGAGATATGAGCAAAAACCACCACTGCCTCTAATTTTACCCAAAAATCCCTTGTTATTGTTGTTTTTTATTTTATTTTTATGTATATCTGGAGAACGGCAGGAACCAGTGCTGCCAATTTAGCCATTTAGTGGCTAGATTTAGCCATTTTTCACCTTGTTTAGCCATTAAAAAATGAGTTTAGCAATTAGCCAGTTTTTTAGCCGTTTATTTCTTGTGTTTTTTTTTTGCCGTTTAATTTTTATGTTCTTATAAAAATTTATAAAATTGGTAAAAGTAAAATATAAATTTTTAACAATTAAAACGCATTTTATTTAACTCACAACTTTAACAAATGTTGAAAATCACTATAAACGATGATGATGAAATGAAACATCTTTCAAAATAAAGGAACTATATTCTAATACTAAATTTATAAAATGGATCAACACAAACAATACCGTTTCTTTCTGGTCGAAAGTATTTTAATATAGATTTGCATGCGGCAACAAATTTTTTTTTTTTGAATTTTCAGAGTTTACTTTAAAGTTGCTCTTTTTTCCATGGTCTAATGCTGAAGTAGAGAGGGCATTTAGCCAAGTAAACCTCAGTTAAAGGAATTTGAGAAATAGGTAACATTTAGCAACCGTTAATTTGATTTTATCAATTAGATAAATATTTTTACTATAACAATAAAATATTTTTTATTTTTTTTTTTTTTATTTTAGATTTGGACTCAAAAGGTTTTTGCCACGATTATGATTTACCTTTAAATTATATAAAACTAATAGGCATGAGTGATTCCTATGAGATATACAATAACGATATCGAATTTATCGATGATATAATTTTATGCATGCTAAAATATTTAATTTACGATTATTCTTGTGTAACAAGTTGATCTTAATTTACAATTTTATTGTAAAAATTTTTAAATGAACTATTTTTGTTTTGTCATTGAATTTTAATGTGTTTTTATTTAAAAAAATTTTAAGCCATTTTTTAGCCAATTTTTCCGTAAATTTAGCCATTTTTGATCACAAAGTTTTGGCAACACTGGCAGGAGCCAAAGGTGCCCATACAAAGACATTATAGATTTCTATAAATCTGACAACGGCAAGAGCCGAATTTCCCAAATTAGGTACAAGCATCTTGATTTTCAATTCAATTATTTATATTTAAAGAACGGAATTTATATAACTTTCTTTTATTTTCGCACCATGGTGAAGGGTATATTAGATTCGGCATAGCCTAATATAGCACTTATACTTGTTTTGCTTTATAATTGATGTCAAAATTTTGCTCGTTATATTTGTCTTTGTTTCCCTACAAATAATAGGAGTAGTTCCAAAAACACGTGTAAAGTGTAGCGCACAAGGGACTAGGAAACACGCGTGTAAAATGTAGCCCACAAGGGACTAGGACTAGTCCAAAAGTTTTTTAAACATTACGATGTCCTAGGGCAGGACATTAAAACCCAGCTTTGGATTACAAAGAAGTAGTCTTAAAACTACTTCATGGTATACTCAAGAGGATTAGTTTTGAAGTCGTTTAAAAGCGAAAACATTTCGTTAAAAAACAAAGACATGTCGTCTCACTACAAACACTTTTTAACAATGACATGGTCCATGCTTGCATTACATTGGACCAGTCCATGGAGTAGTCCATTTTATCAAAATGGATCAGCTAGTCCAATATTATTTGCAGGGTTGATGTAGTACCGAGATTACCTGTAATAAATTCGCCTTGGTACATGCATACATACTTATGTAAATATTTTATTCAATATTTTAGAAAAAAAAAAGAAGTCTTTCTGAAATTAATCTGCTGAAAAACTAAGTTAAGTTTAATATATTTTGATTTACCATTCTTTTAAGCCATTCTTCATCAACTTATTTCTAAGCTTTATTCTTCCAGCCTCATATTTTGTGGAATTTATTACCAGGTTATTTCATTTGTGTATATAGAACATACAATTCCTTTAAATGATTCACGTTAATGTTTTTTTTAATAGAACTTAATCAAATCCCATATAAAACATTTATATTTTTTTTTCTGCAACGATTTTGTTTCACAAAACTACATTTTACCAATTTATCTGCGATTTTGTCATTAGCACACGGACGCAATTAAACGATCACCGAATCGTAGAGAAAAAAAGAAACAAGGACTAGAAGGCAAGAAACTCTATGTAACAGCAACGCCACTTTTTTGTCTTGGGAGCAATTTATATAATTTATAATAAATATTTATTTATTAAACACAAATTAATCATATTTTAACTCCTTACTCATTTAAATTTAAGAATCAAATGACGTTAACACACTAATGGAACCAATGCGATAAATTGAATTTTCCTAAAAAAAACTTTTACTAAGATATTTTCCAACTAAAATCAGTTGCTAACTATTGGTTAAACACTTAAATCTACACATTTAGTATTTTTTCTGTTGTTAAACGGCAAATTTTAATAATTTTTACAAAATATCACGACCGGACAAATTTTACGCGCACTTTTTAGATTTATTAACTCATGACTAAACTTTTAGAGAACGAGAATAAGCAAATAAAAGGAAATGTCAATTTAGAGCGGATATGAGAGTTGCCAGATTTTGATTTAAATGTTAAACCGAAAAGAACTTTGAAAATAATTTAAAAATATATGTACTATTTGTTTTAAATTGAAATTAAACGTTAATATGTGTTATTAAATCTATTTAAAGTTCTGCCATTTCCACTAAATTGAAATCATTGAAAAAGAAATTACAATTAACACTAATCAATTATTTTAAAAAAATTTCCCTTGCGACACATGGTTTTTGTATAATTTTAATATTTTGTATAATTTTAACATTTTGCATAATTTTAACATTTAACATGTTCACAGATATGTCAAAACTTAAAGTTAAGGTACATATGTTCAAACTTAACAAATATTTGACGAAAAAAGCATATTTTTATTGATATATGTATTAAACTTTTTTTTCTTAAAAATCGATGTAAAGAAATTGATAAACCGTTAAAATATTTTTTAATTTAGCAAGTATTATGAAAATGATACAAATGCTTAATAAAACAAGAAATAGTGCTATATTCGGAAATATTTTATACCCTTCATTCATGGTGCGATTTATTATTGCTGCTTTTTTGTTTTTGAACAATGTTGTCATTAAAATTGACTAAAAATGTCTTGCAACTGTGTGAACATTGTACGCTATTTTCATTTGGCAGATGTGGTAAATTAATGCATCTGACAATGGCACTATTGTCAGAAAAATTACAATATTCTAAGATCTGACCATCGTCTGTACGAAGCTTAATAGTCAGCCATTCTATGCGATCAGAGTTGCATTTTATTGTAAAGTAGCTAAGTCATTTGAGTTTGCATGTTTTTTGTTGGATAGTGTGGCATCGATAGCAGATTTTGCAGACATTTTTTTTGTGTCGGATAGAATTCCGTCAGATTTTCGTTTAAATGAATCGTACCATTGTGTAGGATAGTGAATCCTGGCCTTTAGTTTTAACATAGCTTTAGTTTAGGAAATATTTTTAACTAATTATTTTATACCTTATTCTTCTAAAAATACCGTTAGGTTTTTGATAAAATTTTAAAATGTGTTTGTTGTTTGTAGTTATTAACATATTATGATATCGTCATCTCATATAGGCCTATAGACTTATGTTTATAATCATGTCAAGATTATTGCAATTGTAAGAATTTTTCTATGTCTGTGGCTTTTCACATGTTTAATTGAGGTTTAATAAAGGATATAAAACTGTTTAGCTTAACTATTGTATAAGTAGAACGAAAAGATATTTCCGAGGTGTTTTTATTGGCTCATGCAGTTCATTTATATTTTGAAAATTATGTTTTTTCATAAATTCTTTTTATGGCGGCATAATACTTCTAATGTTTGTTTTTTATTTCACTAAAAGATTTTATTTTGCGTGTTAGACCAAGGCGAATTTATACAAGGTAGTCTTATTTTGAAAACGTTTTACAACACTGTAAAATATTTTAACGTTGTGTCAAAAATTCATGCAAATATTTCATTTTGTTTTCAATTTTAAATTGTGTGTTTTGAAATGTAATAACATAAAAGTTTTAAATTTCATAATTTTAAGCGAAAATTATAGAATTTAGAAAGATTCCCCACCCCAGAACCACTAGAACGGTGTACCATTTTGACACAAGGTTAGTTCTCAGCTGTTGCTTACGTAGCAAGATAAGTTCACCTGGTGTTAATTTACCTTGTGTTAGACAATGATTTTTTTTTTTTCTTAAAAAAAAGTTTAAAAATAAATTTTTTTTGTTCAATTTTTTGTATGCATTATTTTACACTTTTGTAAATATGTATTATTTTTTTTTTTGAACCTTCTTGCTAGCATTTGTCTGATTATTTTTTGTAAAAATCACCCAAATGATTCTTTTCAGATCAGTTGTGATGATTAAAAACTGATTTATCACTTGAGCGATTGAAAAAGGATTCATATATGATTCATTAATATTTTTAAATAATGATTTTTAAATATTTTGAATTTTTGTTTTTGCCAAATGAAAAAAATTAAAATAGAAACTTTCATGTTAGCCAAATAATAAGAAGCTTGGCTAAAAAAGAAGCCCAAAAATTATTAACAATTTATGAACATTATTGTTGGTTTCTTTTCTTCTTAGCGAAAACCCGATAACTTTTGTTTGGCTTAAAATAAAGCTGGTTCGAATAATCAAAAGCCATAATTAAAAAATGATATGAAATATAATCAATAGTTTAAGATTGAAAAATGAGATGAAAACGGCTCAATAATGATTATAAAAACTACCATTAAATTGATCAAATAGGAATGAGAAAATTGTATCACAAATGATTCTTTTAGGTGATTCATCGGTAGGGTACCATTTTCTCACAACGAGAGTATCATTTATGATCGAAAAATGAGCTTGTACACAAGTATTTTGCTCTTGAAGCTGATTCCTAAATAAATAGATTATGATACAAAATGCTAGCTGGGATTAAGAAAATATATATAAATATTGAAAGGACCGCAAGTGGCAGGCCTTTTAGAAGGCCTCTTTACTCCTTTTTAAAAGATTCGCTTTGTATGATATCCTGCCTTCTATATGGTATACATTTATTTTGAAACACCTACCAAAATATTCAGTACACATTCGCTAGTGACCTTCCTTACTCCCTTCTTTGGGAAGGGAACGAAGTTGTTATTAAAGGGAGTATGGAAGGGCTTGTTTTCAATGACAACCTGTGTAAAAAATAAATAAATATGAAATGCCTGCCAAATAAGGCTTTATTTTAGGCCTTTTTACTCATTCTTGTTACCGCTGGGTATTTGCGAAATATTAGCTTGAATTTGGCGACTACTAATGTTATGAAACAGGCGATCACAAGTCGTTCCTCCTTTTTTGGTTTAGAGAGAGATATGATTTGTAAAAAAATATACATATGTATTAAACACAAATTCAACAAATTTTAAATAAACAAAAACAAACATTAGCGGAGTTCAGTATTAGTCTTGCAAATGCAAAATATCGTAGCTTTTTTGTTAAATCCAACAACAAAACACACAGAGTTTCCGTTGAATTTCCTTAAAGAGCTACGATATTTGCTCATTTGCAAGCCTAAAATTGAACTCCGCTATTGCCAAAATATTTTTACACTATTTACTTTTTTTAATTTAAGAATCAATTATATTTTACAAATGATTTAAATTTTTCTAACAAAAAAACTTTTACTCAAGAAATTTTCCAACTAAAAACCATTGTAAACGCTTGAATCTATACATTTGGTATTTTACCTATTGTTGAACGGCAAATTTTAATAATTTTAACAAAATTTCACGGACGAAAAAATTTTACGCGCACTTTGTAGATTTATTAACTCATGACTAAATTTGTAGAGAAAGAGGAAAAGCAAATAAAAGGAAATGTCAATTTAGAGCGGATATGAGAGTTGCCATACTTTGTTTAAATGCAAGCACATGGGGTACTTTAAATATATTGCAAAGAAACAACTTCCGTTAAATTTAATTCGAAATTAAGACAAAATATTATTAAGTTGATAAAAAACGCTTTAACTTGGATGTTTTGGTTGTAGTTTTGTCATCTATTAATATAAGAGAGATTTTTGTATTAAATATAATATGTATAATGAAATAAGATAATAGTAATATGTTCGGTATTTATAAAGTCGTAAATTCAGTTCATATTAATTCGTGGTAAGTAAACACAACGAAGCGAGTGTCATGCATTAAAAGTATTGCATGGATGAAAAATTTTATTATGGTAATTAACAATTGTTTAGAGGAACAAATTTCCTTCGGAAGAAATAATATGTTTGTCTTTATGGCAATGTACATAGTGTATATTTTAAAAAGTTTAATGACTAAAAAATTTTAGCCCCACTTCGTAGTTAATTGAACACATTAAATTTTAACAATTATTAATATAGTTTTATCTAAAATATGGCATACCTTTAAAAATAATACCTAAGATCAGTGATGCCAACTCTTGGCACCCGTAAAGACATTTGAAAAACGGACTAAAAAAAGGCTAAATTGAGAAAATTACGGTTTTAGTGCATTTTCATGCTATTTTTTTCAAAAATGCGCAAAAAAAGGTAAATTATTGTTTTAAAGTTTTAATTGGAGTATTTGCTGTTTGGACAGACATTTGAAGCACGTTTGTATGAGTCAGTGTTGCCAGTGGACTTTTCGAAAAACTACCTACGCATGCCAAAAAAAAAGATCTGATTTTTCCCTACACTTTGAAAAAATGTTCCCTACAAAAATCCCTACGCATATTTTCATTAACATAGATGAAAAAATATTAGTTAAAAAAATAAATTTTATTCGAATATGTATTGACAAAAAATAAGTACAAAACAAACAAAAAATAATAAATTCAATTTAATCTTTCAACATTGAATAATATCCCAGTGGTATAAGATAGAACCATTGCCATTAGTGACTAGCGAAATGGTTGGCATTTTTACTCTATATACCAATGGCTTCAGTGACAGTGTACATACATACATTTTTCTCCAGACACTTAAAACTGTAACAATTGGTACCCACTTTTCGTCAGCTTCTTCGGTAACCGTAAAGGCTAGTTTACACGGTAATACAATGTATTACGACTTTGTAGAACCAAAATAATATGAAATTCTCTCCGTGTTTAAAAGAAAAAAATAAAAGTCTGTTGTAAGTATATTTCATGTTTACACGGATGGTATAAGTAAAATCAAAAATAATAACAAAAAAGCAGATGGTTACAGTTTTGCAATTTTTACAAAAACAACATGAAAATTTCCTGAGTTAATTTAGTTGTTTTTGTAATTGTAAAAAAATTCCACCTTCAATATACTCTGTGAAAATACACTTCTGGTGTGATGAGAATACATAATGTCGTTCGTAAATTATTGTGTTCCATATGGGTTTATTTTACATATATTATAGAACACAATAATTTACGAACGACGATAAGTTTCTAAAATGGTTTAGAAAAAAAGCATTTACCGACCGTTTGTCAGATTTTGTATTCGTATTTTCTCTTACTCAATACATTTTGCTTTTACATGATAAGATTTTTCTCATTATACATCATGTCGTAATACAATGTATTACCGTGTAAACTAGCCTTAAGTAATGCAGGAAACATATTTTTTATTTGTCACTAAGGCATTGATGTCCATTTCAGCCAACAATTGTTAAGAAACCCCACCCCCAAAAACACATATACGTTGCCAACTTTTTAAACTACAAAAAACTCTAGAAATATATTTTTAAGCGATTTCAGGGAAAATAAAATTTCTTAAACGTTTTGGACAAGAAAATATTACTAAAAATCGTTTTTTCTGCATTTATTTCATAAAAATGCGATATTACGAAAAATCCCTACATATTGAAGATTTTAAAAACTCTGTCCGATTTTCCCTACGCTTTTATTTTAGTATCAAAAATACCTACATGTAGGTATTTTTCCCCTTCTTCTGGCAACACTGGTATGAATATTAAACATTTTAATTATTTGGCAAATATCAAGGTAAATTCGCCTTGGCAAATATGTTGGATATTTGTCAAACTTTTTGTAATGCCTACTAGTGCTAAATGTAATCATCACAGAATATGGTATTCTGTGGTAATCATTTTAGTGAAAACTTAGCCGAGTGAAGACGTTGAAAAGGAAGTATTAAAATCATTTTCAGTCGCTTTGTTGCATTGATTGCTACAAACAACTCGTTGTTTTAGCCACTCTTTGCTCCAAATTCTTGTCTCTTATTTTATATTTCTCCTCTGTTTAAACTAAAGGCGAGCAAAATAGCCGCTGCATTTATTGAAAACAAAAATGAAAATTTAATGCTTGTACGAAATATGGTTAGTGTTGGTTATTGGCGAACGCAAAACGGAAACAAATTGTGTGTTTGTCAAGCCATTTGTGTGGTTTATTTTGCCCTTAAACTTATCTGTTCGCTTTTTCTATTCGCAATTTAAAAGACAGACTGCCTTCATAAACGTAGTATTACAATGCAATACTAAATGGAATAGCTTCATAAACACCACAGCTTTTCTGTAGACAATGTTTTGAGTTCATTATAGATAGCATGGTTACTGTATTCACTGCACAATGGTTGCGAAAATTGTGCATTGTTTTTATTTGTAATGCCCTTTTAACGCATTAGTTTTTTGTGATGCTTTGCAATACCGCGTTTATGAAATCAGCCACAGTTTTTACAACTCGACATAGCCAGAAAAGCAAAAAATGTAACCACACTAGAGCAAAAGCAAAAAACGGGCTAAATTAAAATAACAAAAAGTGAAGAAAATGCGCGGTTTTTAGTTAAGGGCTACAAATTTTTTTTATAGCGTTTCAGGTACTTTTAAAAGGGCTAAATCTAGCCCAAAGAGGGCAAACTTGGCATGACTGACTAAGATTTAAAATGAAAGTAGAGATTCCGGTCAGGAGTTTAGGTACTTCCCCAAACTAACGTGCGTTATGATCGTGTTGGACACCAAAGCATTTATTGACTCGAGATATAAATGTAAATATCAGAATTGTAGAAAGATTACCTCTTGAGTTTGCAAAAAATATAAGGTATGTATGTTTATACGATAACAAAAAAAATTATTCACATTATTTCATGCCTAACATTATTAAATGTGTTACGGACCTGCTGTTGGCCTCTGGATTCCACCAATCCCACTAGCTCTCGCGGCATGATCCCGGGGAGCGGTTCTCAACCCTTTTGATGGCTGAGGTCCGATACAAAAATAAAATAAAGGATTTAAACAACAACAAAAACAAATGCCAACTCAATAAACAACGGGTGAAACAAACACACATAGGGAGAAAGGTGACAATCTCCAATCGCCCACCCTACCATGGCCGTACTGTATCCACTACACATATCTTACGGGCCCCATACTCCGTCCATCACGTCCTATCACTCAATAACCCCTTCCCATAATTTACTCACTAGTATTCATTACTTTATACAATTTATTAAAAGTCCTCTAACCTATACATAATTTTTGGTTTATAATAAATAAAAAAATACACATTTACAATACTAAGTTTAACAAAATATACGTAACTTAATAAAACCTACAAATAACAAAAAAAAACTTAAACAAATCTATCTTTTTAATACTTCTTTTTAACGTCTACAAGCGGCAATCAAAATGTTGTTATATCAGTTTTTATTTCCTCTTTGCTTGATAATATTATTTGTTCCTCTAAATTTGTAAATACAATAATTTCATCAATAATTGTGCTTGAATTAATTAGACACTTTGCCCTTAGTTCTCAGGTATTTAAAAAAACTTAATATAAATAAATAAAACTTATAACTAAAAAAAAATTACATATGAGACATGCACAAACAACTAAACATATATAAATACACTCAACAAATCAACCTAGTAAAGGATCGAAAAGATCATAAACAAAAAAAAACAGGCCTTTTACAATATCCTGCCTGCCCAAACAATGCTGCGAAATACAATCTTTCCCTAAAAGAGCTCTCTGAGGTACTTATAAATCCACAACAGTTAGAGACACTTTCTCTTTTTAATTTACTCTCGTAATTTTACTTTTTCCTCTAACGATCCCTTTCACACAATTTAATATCTTAAAAAAAAACACGAAATTTTACCACATAAAACACAATATTATTTAATTACTCTTAAGACTACCCTAACTTAACCATTACTGAGAACACTTTTTTTCTTCCTAAATTTTCCACTGGGTCTTTTACCCTATTTTCTTTACCGAACTTTTTTGTGTCGGTTTAAAACTTCACTACCCTTTTACCCTAGACTTTAAAAACTCTCCAGACACAGAGCTTTTCTCATCGGTCACTCTTGCCAACACAAATTTACCTTTTATTTCCGGAAACCACTACTTTTCTTTCTTTTACACAGCCACTGTTTATTCTAAAAAAAAATACATTTGTTACCTTTTAAACTTAAATTTCATGACATCCCTTACATAATTCCTCCAGTGACTCCCGTCCCAAGCTTATAAAAATCTCGACCTGTAGTGGACTTCTCCCCTCAATCACAGTTCCTTCAACACGCTTAGCAATTGACCTTACTCCGTCTGGGCAAAAGGAATCCTATCTAAACGTTTCACTTTATTTAAAATTTATCCACTTTCACAAAATTTACTAACACTTACTTCATCCAAAGTACTATTTATTTAATTAGATTTAGTGATAATTCTCACACCACAAATTAAACTCTTTAAAACTTTCAATTAAAATTTTGCACAATGCACTTTACTGTCTGACGTTCTCTATATTATTGATCTTATTATTTTTAAACTTTTCCTTAAAACCGCAAATAAAAAAAACGTTAATGCGTTACAAAACAACAAAACCCGAACCTAAAAACAAAGTACCGAAACCTAACACTAACATACATACTGTCATACATTAAAAATACCTTGGGGTCAACAACTTTATTTCCTTTGGCCTTGAACTCAAAAGAAATTTTACAGAGAAAATATTTCTTAATTTTCTCTTATTCGGACAAAGTTATCAATATCAGTCCTTTACAAATTTGACACTGTTCATACTACAAATTTTATCAACCCTGTTTATACAAAAAGCTCTTTTTCCAGAATGGACTTCCAGTCCACATTCCAATTCATCAACAGCTGACATTAAAGAAAATAACCGAGCACACAACATACCATTACCTCAACACAAAGTTAAAAAAAAACATAATAACCGACATTAAACCCAATAAATTCAAAGCACCACAAGTGAAACAACTCCCACACGCCAGACTATCACCAGAACATACAAACGACGCTTCCCGGAAAATAACAAGAACAAACAAAAAAAATATAAAGCCACAACAACAACCGCAACCGGACAGCCGCCCAGCACTCACCACGTAAGTAAATACAAAAATTACATTACCAGGAATAAACTTTGTGTTCCTTCTTTTGCCCCCTTAGAACCCTCCCCGGCATCGACCACCAGAAACTCCGGACCAAAACCAATCTGGCCCCTGGCTGAAAAGCAACATACCCCCGCAACAAAACTCCGCTGCCGCTGATGGCAGTCAGAGGAAGTGGTGTGCGGTGATTCTGCAGCGTTACCAACGTGGGGAACTCCCACCCCTGAGATTCCATTAGCCGGGCAACAAAAAAACACAATCCAATGGTGGCAATTTGGGCATCACACTCAGTACCGCCGTCATATTTAACAAAAATCCTACGCTCTATTATCTTTTCAAGGGCAATTAACCTAATTATAAACACCCGCCCCCAACGCTGTTGACACTGAAAAAATTCAGGTACTCAAAGAATTTACATCAGTAAGTATTGACATACAATATTCAATCAATGACATAGAAAAGTGTCAATATTAGGACGAAAACAATTACATGTATATAAAAAAAATAATTTTATTAATAATTACTTTGTTTTCTTAACCTAATATTGCACCTTAACACTATATCACAGATAAAAAAATATTGCACTTAGTTTTGTCACAATCAGTACTTAGTAAAATTCAACCAAACTGTGAAATAAATCTAATACAACATTAGAACAAAACAACACATTTAAAATATTAAAAAAAAATAATTAAATACACAATTCTACCCTAATATTGCACTACTTATCATTATCACAGTTCTGAAAAACTCACTATTGCACTTCTTTGTTTTCACACAGCTCAAATTCAACACTCAAACTACGTTTACAAGGATTTTCTCTTCCCCTAATCGATCGTCCTTGGATAATGTACCCCATGCACACAGGTTAGACCACGCCGACTATTGCCTTTTTCTACAAGAAAATGCATAGTGGCTCCCCATCATTGCAACAGGTAAACAAAAAAAAACAAATTCTTGTAGTTGGTCCTTGACCAACTGTAGCACCGTTGGCGCAAACTAAAACGAATGCTCATACCAAGCATATTCAAAACAAATATAATATATTATCAAAATCGTCAAATTAATTTTATTATCTTTCAAAATCTCATATCATATACGACCATTATCTGTGCAACTTACTTTGGAAACGCCCCTATCATTCTCGTTAACGTTACGACTAACACCTACCTGCATGGAGCAATCTTACCATACCTTTCATTATGAAATGTAATTAAAGATCATTATACATTCTCCGACAATTTGACCACGGGAAGTATACAAAATCAACCTTTTTCTTTTTAAGTTTTTACTTTGTTTCATCCTTTTTCCCTTTCAGCAACCTCACAAAAATCCACCCTAGGACTAAAATTTAAATTAGCATCACAAAAAAAATACAAAATAATTCGGATATTACAACCTCAAACAACATCTAGGACCATATTGCCACATAATCATGGTAAGTAAAAATTTTCAACATATATGTATACTATATAATAATATATTGGCAAAAATGTTAGCACTAGGGTCAGAAATTATAAAGATTTTAAAGAACCTTTTCCTGTTATTTCACCGACTCGTAAATAATTTATATTTAGGCTTATATCTTGATGTCTTTCGAATGATACACTCCCAACGATTTACCCTGGAGTGTCTCCAATTCGTACATGTTGTTACCTATAGCTTTTACCACTCTACATTTCAAAAACTTTCTACAGAATTTTGCATTTATGTTTTTGCCAAAGTTGCTCAATACAGTATTACGTCGATACACCTCTTGTCCTGGCAAAAACTTTACAATTCTTGCACCCCTGTTGTATCTCTCGGCGCTTCTCTCATATGCCTTAGCCATTTTCTGCTTCATTATTTCCCTGATCACTTGCATTCTATCATTTACACTTAATTGTACTATTTCATGATCTGTAAGCGATCTTAGCTTTCTACCTAATTTGTAATCTGCCCCACTGCTAAACATGTGATAACCAAACAACGCGAAAAAAGGTGTTACACCTGTGGCTGCATGTACCGAAGTTCTTAACGCGCATTCAATTTCGGACAAATACAAGTCCCAATCACGGTGATCCTTCTCTAGATATGCACGTATCGCCGCTAAAACAGATTGGTTCACACGCTCACTCGCATTGCTTTGCGGTGAATATACAGCAGTTTTGAGATGTTGTATTTTATACAAATCCATCAGGTTTTCAAAACCTTTAGCAATAAATTGGCTGCCATTGTCACTGTGTATCACTTCTGGCACTCCAAATTTGTGAAATATTTCAGTGACAAGGAAGTTAATGACATTTGATGTTGTTGCTTCTTTCATCGCCTTTAAAAATACAAACTTCGTAAAATGATCAATAACTATAAAAATGTAACAATTGCCTTTTTTAGATCTTGGATATTTTCCCATAAAATCTATATAAAGTTTTTGAAATGGTCTTTCCGTCACTACTTGTTGTCCTATTTCCGGTCTCATATTCCTGTTGCTAGGTTTTGTTTCCTTGCATATTTGGCAATTAGCTATAAATTTTTTTACCTGTGCAGTCATTTTTGGCCAGTAGAAAAATCTTTTCAACCTTTCCAGCGTTTTTGTTACTCCTCCGTGTGCTGTTGTTAATGTTGAATGGGCGTTTTCGATAATTGCTGTAGTAATTGTCGCCGGAATCCATAGTTTCCATGGTGCTTCTTCGTCATTTTGATCATACGTCTTCTTGTACACAAGTCCATTTTCAACTTTTAAATCAGGCAAAATTTCAGAATTTTTTTGTATGTGTGCTGCTAGCTCTTTATATTCTTGGCTTTCAAACTCTGTAGTTTCAAATCCTAGCAGATTAGTTATGTCTATCTGATCAACATTTGGAATCCTTGACAGCATATCTGCTACTACGTTTTCAGAGCCTTTTCGGTGTTCTATTTGAAAATCGTATGCCTGCAATTGTAAAGACCATCTTGCCAATCTTCCTGTGAGATCTTTTAATGACATTAGCCATTTTAGGCTGGCGTGATCTGTCACTATTGTAAAGGGCATCATTTCAATGTATTGCCTAAATTTCTTTACAGCCATAACGGCAGCTAAACACTCCTTCTCTGTAACTGTGTAATTCCGTTGGCAACCATTTAATTTCTGTGAGTAAAAAGCAATAGGATGTTCCCCTTTTTCTCCGTGTATTTGATAAAGCACTGCACCAATACCATAATCACATGCGTCACATTGAATAAAAAATCTTTTCGAAAAATCAGCATGTCGAAGTACAGGTGCTGAGGTTAAGGATTTCTTGAGATCATCAAATGCTTTACGTGCCTCTGAAGTAATTTCAAATTTAGTTGCTTTTTTCAACGTGTCTGTTAAGGGAGCTGCTATTACGGAAAAGTTTTTTATAAAGCGGCGATACCAGCCCGCTGTACCCAAAAAGCTTCGCACCTCTCTTATCGATTTTGGTACTTTCATTTCCGTTATAGCTTTTACTTTATCCGGATCTGTTCTCAAAAGACCATTTCCTATGATAAAACCTAAATATTTCAATTCTTTAAAGCAAAACTGAGACTTACTAAGACCTATTGTTAAGTTGGCTTTTCTTAGGGACTCTGCTACTTTCTCCAATAAATCTAAATGCCTGTTGAAATCATTAGAAATAATCAAAAGATCATCCAAATAAATGAATACATTATCCTTTAATTCCTGCGGGATAACCTTATCCATTAGTCGACACAAGCGTTGAGCCGCGTTACAAAGGCCAAATGGCATTACCCTAAATTGGTAAAGCGGCCTGCCAGCAACGGTAAATGCAGTGTAAGGCCGGCTTTCTGGCTCCAATTCTATCTGCCAAAACGCATATTTAAGATCAACGCTACTTATAAAATAAGTCTCGTCGATTCGGCTAAGTATCCCATCAATATTTTGTAAAGGATATGCATCCTTTATTGTTAAATTATTTAATTTCCTTGCATCTAAACACAATCTGTTCTTTCCCGGTTTCCTAACTATTGTAATTTTGTTATTCCACGGGCTCTCACTAAGTTCTATTACTTTCAATTTCAGCATGTTGTCTATTTCCTTATATGTGATCTCCTGAACGGCTGGAGAAATCGGATAATACCTATCCTTTACTGGTTCTGATCCCTCAACTAACTTTATACTATGTTTCTCCAACGTAGTTTGTCCCAAACCTTTCGACTCAAATGTATCAAATTTTTCTATTACTTTGTCCAGTCTCTGTTTTTGCTCCTCTGTTAAATCATGAACACCTAACTTATTTTCCTTTTCAAAATCTACAAAATCCTCGATAATCTTACTGACCTCAATTTCCCCTACACTAATAACTTCCGGAGCCAAATTAAACATTCGCCAAAAATCAATGCCTAAATATAATGACTGTTCCAAGTCCGGGCAAAGGTACAAAAGGATATTTTCCTCCTGTCCTTTGTACTGTATGGATGCATTTACTTTACCCAATATCCTATGGTGTTGACCACTGGCGGTACTTACACTATAAAATAAAGGTGTAATTTCCAAATCTAATTCCTCTACTACTTCTCTACAATTTTTTCCTAGGATACTTACAGACGCTCCACTATCCAAAAGTCCAGTCATTTCCTTATTTTCAATAATAACATCTAAATAAATTCTATTGTCCTGACCTACCTTTCCTGCTCTATCTAACGATTCTATTATTAAATTTTTCCTCTCTCGCTTTATCTTATAAAGTTCTCTAATTCTTTTGATGCGTTTTGTTAATGGTTTTCGAACGTCGTTTGTCCCGAAGATTTTCGCTCTTATTTTAGCATAGTATTTTTCTCTAATTCCCAGTGGTATCATGTGTCTCAATTCCGGTATATACATTTCTATATTGTTGTTTTCCAACGGGGTACTTTTATTTGTTGTTTTATATTTTTGCATTATTGGTTTTCCGCAGGGGTTTTCTGTGGACGTGGGTCCCCGCTCACTCCCAAGTCCCTCATTCGGTTTCCCTGTTGGCAATCTGGACACTTAGGTGCAATTACATTGGGCTTCCCACAACGATAACAAAATAATGTTCTCTCCGCAGAATTGCAATCGCGGAACCCGTGGCCTGCCATTTTGCAGTTCCAGCACTTCAACACTTGTCCTTGCCCCGCTATTTTTATGGCTGCGATTTCTTCTAAACTTAATGCCTTATCCGTAAAATTTTCAAAAGTAACCTCGTTTACACTTCTTATCGGCCTCTGTGGTTGAATATTATTTCTTAGTTCCCTTTTTGGAAAATTTCTTTCGGCCTCTAAACATTCTAGGCGTAATTGTTCGACAGACGATACCGAAATTGGATATACAATTTTCGCCACACTTTCTTTGACATTTCTCTTTAATATTTTAATCATATCAAATTCGGGAATAGGCTGTACAAGACGGGATCTTAATTTGCACATTATGTGGAAAAACACCTCTAGAGATTCATTTGGCTGTTGCCTTCGCTCTACCAAATCTCTTATAATTTCTAAGTTCGACGTGTTTGTACGGTACTGGTTGTATAATTCACAACGCAAAGTTGGCCATGTCATCACCCCATGCGTACGGATAAGTAGCCAATACCAATCCTTTGCAGGGCCAGTGACTAGCAAGTGAAAGTCCCTTAAGATTTCATCCCAACTAATACTATAATGCGCCTGAAGATGTTCGATTCGAAATATAAAATCCTCAATACTTAATTGCGAATTATTACCATTAAATACTATTCCCCATTTATCAACGCGTATATTAATTCTTTCCGTATTACCATTATTAATATTTTCAGATGTCATATGACCGCCTGGAGTAGCCCTATTAACCACCATTGGATCAGCGTTCATTGCACCACTACCATTGTGACTATTCTCTACGGGCCGCCTATTTAAATTGCCACCTATCTGCTGAGGATAATTCACATTATTTAAAAAACCTAACGAACCACCCTGAAAGTTAAACCGGGGTTCTACAGGGAAAACGTTTCCATATGGATTTCCCGGGCCGTTTACATTATTACTAGTTGAAGGTTGAGAATCCACTGAATTATGAGTGCGAGTTGACAAATCTCTTACGACCTTTGTAAGCTCTCCCATAGATTTTCTAATATCACTCATTTCAACCTGCACCATTCTCTTGACTTGTTCCTGTAATGCCCTTTGGACCACTAAGGTTTCATCAACAACTAATTCCCTAACTTCCGGATCTATGGTACCTACTGGAGCGCTTGTAGAAGGACCCTGTATATTATCTGTACCGGATGTATTAATCGGCTGAGTAGGTCTAACATTAATAGTTTCCGATAAATCCATAAAATTTCCGCTTTCAGCCATTTGTGATCTGTTATTATCAAATCTTTTATGTTTAGGTTGTATTATTGTGGAATTATTTAAATTTGTATATGGCCTGGACCTCTTTCTGTTTCTTGTCTGGATCCTATATTCCCTACTCATATCACAAACAAATTCGATTATTCTAATCACTCGGATCACTTTGATTGCTTAAAATTAAATTAAAATAAACGAAATAATAATAATTAAAAACACTTATTTACTCAATATATAACTTAAATAAACAAATACCTAATAATACAACTAAACACCAAACACAAAAAAATATTAAAATTACCAATACTTAATAAAATAATTTATAAAATAAATGCTAAAATAATTACTACACCAATAACAATAATCTATTTTAATAAAACAAAAACACAAACACAACAAAAAACATAAATTAAAAAAAAATATATCTATATAAATTAACTTTACTATAAGATTATTACACGACAATCAGTTAGGGATTATTGAATGGCGACGGCTTGACGGTAATTATTAATTGATTCTCCATTTCAGAGCTATGTATGTGAATGTTTCACCTAATCAAGATATATCAACAATAGAAAACATAATAGAGGCGTCATCAACATCCTCACTTAACAGTTTATTTTGTGCTCTAGTATTACCCTTAAGTCTGTAACCACCAGAGGCCAGTAAACAATTCCCATCGACACAACGGACCACAGGTTTTCATAACCCTTGCGGCTGTCAATGTAATCATTGCAACTGCTCCACAAAAAAAAAACATCAAACTGAGCTAATACAAACAAAAAGACAAAAATACGAAGTATGGTAAACGTTTAGAATGAATTCTTTTCCATTTTCTAAGAATATACCATATCATCGTCTGAACAAGTCGTGCAATTTATACATTATACTGACAAATCTGAAATTCTATCGCACAACTGACTTTTTGAACCTAAAATCAAAAACGGCTGCGAACATTCACTTCGCCAGCACATCTATAAAAATTGTACGTAGGGCTATTTTCTTATAATTCTAGTAGTATATTGCCTAGTGTGTCGTTGATCTACACTAATTATTTAAATTTTTTTCACTTTTTTCAGTTTGGGCGCCATATTCTGTTACGGACCTGCTGTTGGCCTCTGGATTCCACCAATCCCACTAGCTCTCGCGGCATGATCCCGGGGAGCGGTTCTCAACCCTTTTGATGGCTGAGGTCCGATACAAAAATAAAATAAAGGATTTAAACAACAACAAAAACAAATGCCAACTCAATAAACAACGGGTGAAACAAACACACATAGGGAGAAAGGTGACAATCTCCAATCGCCCACCCTACCATGGCCGTACTGTATCCACTACACATATCTTACGGGCCCCATACTCCGTCCATCACGTCCTATCACTCAATAACCCCTTCCCATAATTTACTCACTAGTATTCATTACTTTATACAATTTATTAAAAGTCCTCTAACCTATACATAATTTTTGGTTTATAATAAATAAAAAAATACACATTTACAATACTAAGTTTAACAAAATATACGTAACTTAATAAAACCTACAAATAACAAAAAAAACTTAAACAAATCTATCTTTTTAATACTTCTTTTTAACGTCTACAAGCGGCAATCAAAATGTTGTTATATCAGTTTTTATTTCCTCTTTGCTTGATAATATTATTTGTTCCTCTAAATTTGTAAATACAATAATTTCATCAATAATTGTGCTTGAATTAATTAGACACTTTGCCCTTAGTTCTCAGGTATTTAAAAAAACTTAATATAAATAAATAAAACTTATAACTAAAAAAAAATTACATATGAGACATGCACAAACAACTAAACATATATAAATACACTCAACAAATCAACCTAGTAAAGGATCGAAAAGATCATAAACAAAAAAAAACAGGCCTTTTACAATATCCTGCCTGCCCAAACAATGCTGCGAAATACAATCTTTCCCTAAAAGAGCTCTCTGAGGTACTTATAAATCCACAACAGTTAGAGACACTTTCTCTTTTTAATTTACTCTCGTAATTTTACTTTTTCCTCTAACGATCCCTTTCACACAATTTAATATCTTAAAAAAAAACACGAAATTTTACCACATAAAACACAATATTATTTAATTACTCTTAAGACTACCCTAACTTAACCATTACTGAGAACACTTTTTTTCTTCCTAAATTTTCCACTGGGTCTTTTACCCTATTTTCTTTACCGAACTTTTTTGTGTCGGTTTAAAACTTCACTACCCTTTTACCCTAGACTTTAAAAACTCTCCAGACACAGAGCTTTTCTCATCGGTCACTCTTGCCAACACAAATTTACCTTTTATTTCCGGAAACCACTACTTTTCTTTCTTTTACACAGCCACTGTTTATTCTAAAAAAAAATACATTTGTTACCTTTTAAACTTAAATTTCATGACATCCCTTACATAATTCCTCCAGTGACTCCCGTCCCAAGCTTATAAAAATCTCGACCTGTAGTGGACTTCTCCCCTCAATCACAGTTCCTTCAACACGCTTAGCAATTGACCTTACTCCGTCTGGGCAAAAGGAATCCTATCTAAACGTTTCACTTTATTTAAAATTTATCCACTTTCACAAAATTTACTAACACTTACTTCATCCAAAGTACTATTTATTTAATTAGATTTAGTGATAATTCTCACACCACAAATTAAACTCTTTAAAACTTTCAATTAAAATTTTGCAAAATGCACTTTACTGTCTGACGTTCTCTATATTATTGATCTTATTATTTTTAAACTTTTCCTTAAAACCGCAAATAAAAAAAACGTTAATGCGTTACAAAACAACAAAACCCGAACCTAAAAACAAAGTACCGAAACCTAACACTAACATACATACTGTCATACATTAAAAATACCTTGGGGTCAACAACTTTATTTCCTTTGGCCTTGAACTCAAAAGAAATTTTACAGAGAAAATATTTCTTAATTTTCTCTTATTCGGACAAAGTTATCAATATCAGTCCTTTACAAATTTGACACTGTTCATACTACAAATTTTATCAACCCTGTTTATACAAAAAGCTCTTTTTCCAGAATGGACTTCCAGTCCACATTCCAATTCATCAACAGCTGACATTAAAGAAAATAACCGAGCACACAACATACCATTACCTCAACACAAAGTTAAAAAAAAACATAATAACCGACATTAAACCCAATAAATTCAAAGCACCACAAGTGAAACAACTCCCACACGCCAGACTATCACCAGAACATACAAACGACGCTTCCCGGAAAATAACAAGAACAAACAAAAAAAATATAAAGCCACAACAACAACCGCAACCGGACAGCCGCCCAGCACTCACCACGTAAGTAAATACAAAAATTACATTACCAGGAATAAACTTTGTGTTCCTTCTTTTGCCCCCTTAGAACCCTCCCCGGCATCGACCACCAGAAACTCCGGACCAAAACCAATCTGGCCCCTGGCTGAAAAGCAACATACCCCCGCAACAAATGTTACAAGAACATATTTATTTCTTAAATGCCTTAAGTATCAAAATTTATACTTACTTTATTTTTGCAATTAAGTGTGTAAAAAATTAGATATTTTTTTTACTATTTTTCCCTCTATATCTTAATCAAAATTATGGCCCCTATTACGGTTTACAACTCAACTCAGTTGAGTTGAAATTAAGACAACTGGTTGTGATCAGTTGTAATTTTTGTTATGTTTTTGTTCACCGCAATATAGCAAGGTTGTAAACCATAATACAAAAATTAAGAAAGTTGAGTTGTAAACCGTAATAGGGGCCTATTTTTTTTAATTAAATTTGGAAAATTAGGCTTTCAAGGGTAAAAGTGCTTTTTGGTTCAAAATTTACCGCAATATCTATATTTTCTACGGTTTTGGACGCATTTTAATGTTCGAGAGTGAGCTTAATACGGGGCCTATGGGGAAATATGGACCAGTCTTCACGAAATTTGGTATTTGGTGTGATTTCTAGACATATGAAACTATAATATACCAAACTATACTAAAATAGCATTTTTGGTTACGGTGAACAAAGCTCCAATAACGGTTTTAAGCAAATTTCTATTAGGAACATTCTGTGTTTTTTAAAAAAACACGTTTCCTAAGTATTTAGTCCTGTAATTTTTGACACTAACAAAAAGAAATGCTTTTATTTATATGTTTAAAATTTAAGCTGATTTTCTTATATTTTTTAAGTGTTTTCTGTAATTTTATCGCGTTAACCTATATTTATGTATATTTATAGATTTATTAATATCGCACACTCCGAATTATGAGTTGACAATAAATATTAACAATATTTTTTTAAATATTATTTGCAATAAACTCTTTACTTTTATCAAAAAAAATTTATCTGTTATATCAAATAAATCTACATTTTATTTTTTATGATTTTTTTAAATTTCATTAAACAAATAAACTTAAAATATATGTTTTTTTTAAGTATTAAAATCTAAATTAAAGCCTTAAAAATAATTTTGAAAATAAAAAAATTATTACAAACTAAACAGCTATAGGAGAACAAAAATTAATGAAATGTTTTAAACAAAATATTAAAATAAGATTTTAAATATTCTGTTTTATCTCGTTCTTGCCTTATTAGTATGTACTGAAATTCAAAATTAAACTTTATTATAAACCGTATATAATATGTAAATAACCTTAAAAGTATAATTTACAGTACAATAATGTATTTCGAAAATTTTAAATAATCTTTATATGAAAAAAACAACGAGAATAAAATATAAAAAATTTGGGTAAAATTTGTATTAAAAATTGTTTATAGAAAAAATAGGATAAAAGGAAACAAAGATTGAGGATGGGGCAAGACTTACTTAAAATCTAAAATATTTTTTTTTACATTATGGGTTATTTGGGGTATGTTGATGTTGGTGCTGCTCATCTTGCAATTGTTCTCTTTCTATATTTGCATTATTATTATTTTCAGCGATTTCATTGATATTATCAAAATTAAATGTTGGCATATTAGGCGGTAGTTGTTGGGCTAAATGTGGTTGATGTGTTGAGGACGCCATTTCCAAAGAACGACGACTGAGAGCATCATTCGATTCGTTTAAAATATTTTCAGTCTCTTCTGTGTTGAAAAGCCGTTGTTGTTCTTGTTGTGCAGAAGGCGCTGTTTGCAGCGGCGGTGGTGGTGTTTGTGATAAGGAGTTACTTAATAAACTGTTACTACTTGATGAGATATCTTCTAAATAAGGATGCAACGATAAGGCTGTTGGTCTTATTTGCGATAAAACTTCTTGATTTTGATCATTTTGACGTTCTTCTAAATTGTTTGCCAAATCAGTGCCTTCATTACTAACATCTCCATCTTCTACTTCATCTTGTTCTTCGTTATCATCTTCCTCATTTTCATCAATTTCGTTTCCCTCATTCACACCTGCTTCATTATAGACATTTTCTGTAAGTGGTTTTGCTTGCAAATTGACTTCTTCTGCCTGCTTTACAATGCCTTCAATCGTCGTCGTTTCTTCTGGATTGTCTTTTTTTTCAATTTGTTGGGCGTCATTATTGCCTAAAGTATTAATGGCTGTTGATGTAACAGAACTAATTTTGAATACTGGGTGAAGATGTTCTGATGATTGAGGTTGGACCTCAGGATTATGGGTATTTGGAAGATTTAGTAATAAAGCATGTGTAGTATATTGTGCCTCTTGAGCATCTGATATCTGCTTAAGTTCAATTTGACCACATTCTGTTGTATTTTGCAAAGTATATTGAGGTTTAATTTGAGATTCTGATCTTATTTCCTCATGATTTCTTTCATCTTGGTCTAAACACTGTTGAGTACCTGGATAGTCTTGTGCTGCACTTTCAGAAAGATTTTCTGAACCATCGGCAATATTGGAATCAGCTCTATATTCTTGTAGCACTGGGACGTTACAATGTGTTGCATGACCTTCCTTATCTGTACTTAATTGGTTTTGTGGTCTAGTAATTTGCAATTGTTGACCAGAATTTTGCGATTCTTGTATTGAGGTTAGCGTAGCATCTGTAACGTGTGATTCTAGACTGAAATTTAAAGTTTGTGGCGTTAGATCGTCGGATTTTATTTCAAAAGGCTGGCCAAGTTGTAATGCCTTTTGTGGGGGTTGTATATTTTCCTGTAATATTTGTGTAGGCAGTGTTGCTGTTAAGGGTTGAGTATTTTTGACCTTAGTGCCGTTAGAAGTTATTAAAATGACATCAGTGTGAGCCTCGGCTGCATTAGTATTTGAAGACAATGCAACTGATGATAAATGAATGTCATGGTTTTCTTGACTTGCTGTATGTTCAAAATTCTCGAGCGGCAAAGAATTTAATGTTTCAAGTTTGCTATGATCAGAATTTGGTTCTATATTTAACTCATCTACATTACTTTCAGTTACTGGTGTTGAAACATCAACATGATTTAGTAAAACATTGCTAGTATCCACGTCTGTATCGTTTAGTTTCGAAATCTTTACATCATCAATAAGCTGTTCTGAACTTTCTAAGGTATGAAGAGATGCCTCACTGCAAACACTAGCTATAATAAACGAAGGTTTGTCAGTATTACAGTCCAAATCAGTTTGGTTGTCATGTGTGTTTTCCTTAGTACACTCTTCAAATTGTTTAGATTCTTGGTCATCATTTAAAACCTTATTGTTGAATTCTATTGATTCTTGATCATCATTCAAAATCTTATTGTTGACTTCTATCGCTTCAAAATGTTGGTCTTCGTTCTTCTTTTCCTCTAACTCAGGGGGATATTCGAGTTCTCTGTATTCTCTTTCTTCCTCTTCTTCAACTGCCTCTTCCTCCTCCTCCTCCTCTTCCTCAACCTCTTCATCATCTTCATCATCTTCTTCATCCTCCTCCTCTTCCTCCTCAACATCTTCTTCATCATCGTCCTCTTCTTCCTCTTCAGTTTCAAGCTGTTCATCATATTCCTCCATTTTTTCATTATTATTTTTAACGTGTTCACTCCGCTCTAATGTTTTATCATTAACATTATGAGAGTGACGTACTGACTTGCTGCGTTTTCTTTTGATGCCATTTACTTTTGCAAATGATTTATAAGATTTCTGTGTGATTTGAACATCGTCAATTTCAATATCTTTCTCCTGTTTTATTGTGATATTACTGAAATCAATAGTAGAAATATAATTTTGTTCCTCGGCACTATGAGTTTGTGATAATTCCTCAGAATTCTCTGTAATCTCTTGCTCAGAAATTATAGGAGGCGGTGCAATAGCTGGCTGTTCGTCAGAATAACCTCGATTTTGGGGTTCTGGCTTGATAAATATAGGAGTAAATTCGCTAGCACTGGCTGGAGTCGAATGTTCTAAAGTAATACCACTTTGTACCGCAGAAATTTGTAAAACAGACATATTTGGAGGTTTTGCTGTAGATTTACAAGCTTTATTACGACTTTTTGTAACAGTTGTCAAAAACTTTTCTTTAGGTTTTGAAGATAATTTAGGTTTAGGTTTCAATAAGGGCTTTTTGATCTTCTTAGCAGTTATCTCTTCATTGTCAATTCCTGTATCTTCAGAAGTTTTATCTACATCATTTTCAATTTCATCCTCAGCAAGTTCTTCATGTTCAGATTCAAAATCGTCATGATGATCATGACTATCTGCATGATCATCGTCATCATTTCCTTCATCATCATTGCCATCATGAGCCATTGGTTGGGCATCAGTAACTTCTGTTTCATCAGTTTCCATTGCAATACCACTGCTAACATGTGATATTTTTAACATACGATCCAATTCTTTACGATTTGGTTTTACATCCGACGGCTCAGCGTCATAACTTGCAGATGACAAAGTTTGCGGCGTTTCAAGTATTGTGTTAGTCCCACAGTTAAACTCAACACCGCTAGAAACACAAGCAATTTGGAATTGCATCATTGGAATAGATGTCATAATTGTTGCCTCTGGATGTGCCCTTAATTGAATGGAAGGTGTAACAGCTATTTCTGCAGCGTTACTTTCATCCTGAGGTTCAGTTTTAATACGTATTGTTGTACATATATTCTCCTCGCTATTTTGATTATTACCATTTGAATCTTGTGAAGCTTGTTCATCCTGCATATCTTTAGTTAATTTTTGTTTATCCTTCTCCTTATCCTTATGTTTCTTTTTCTTTTTACGCTTTTCGGCACGTTTTTCAGAAGATTTTTGTTGTTCTATTATGGACGAATTTAATTGTCCATGTTCCTTCTTAATCTTTAATTTAAGACCGCCACCAATCTTATTTGCATTATCCTCATTTGTATCATCAATTTCTTGTTTGATTTTAAGTGGTTCTAATCCCGTTTCCGCTGTCACACCTGTTTCTGTTGTAGCCGCTACACTGGCAGACGTAACTGCCTCTTCATTTTTATTATCTGAATCTTCATTGTGGTGGAAATCAACACCTAGGCCACCAACTTGATCAACTGTCTGATGATGCTCATCATTATCGCTGCGTTCACCAACACATGGCATTTCCTGATCAACATGTACCTCGGGTTCGTGTTTAATACTAACTAAAGTGTCTAATGTTGACTTAAGCAAGTTATCTACGCGTTTTAAATCTTTTTTAGAAACACCCTTCTTACCACTCTTCTTGCTGCTTGTGCTTGCGGCATCATCTAGACCAGCCATTGAGACACATTGTGAAGCTGCCATGATGATAGGTGACGATAAACGTGTCAATTGCACGACTGGAGCCATATCAAGGGTGACGCCACTTATACGTGCTATTGCTTCCGCTGCTGCTTCTACATCATTTTCATTTTTAATACGAACTGCATCTTCTAAAGCCTCTACCGATGGCATTATATGCTTCGAATAGTTTAGGTAGACTTTGGCACACTGTGCGGAATGTTTTAGATATTCGGAATCATTACGCTGCAAACGATTGCACCCAGCGCAACGTCTTGCTTTAACAGCACACATGTGGATATTGTAAAGGAAATTTGTAGCAAACGAAGAGTGACACTTGGGACACTCGCGATCTAGAACAAGCAAAGCTGGCGGTGTTTCGAACGCATGATCGCGTAAATGTCTAAAAGATAACATAAAATATGATGATTAAAAATGGTAATAAACAAGGGCATTGCTAAATTCGGCTATGCAAAAACTACGATATTTTTAGACATATGGACCTAAACCTGAATCTGCACTCTATTTTTTAACTATATGAAATGTAGAAACTTTCAAGAACTTAAAAATAAAAACTTTTCCAAAAAATTTGTGTTCATAATATTTTACACGGTATTAGTATTAATTTCTGAATGTGAACAATTATGACCCCAGTTAGAGATTATTGTTGTATTTGGGACCTAGCGTTTGGTGTGCTGTCCCTTTGCTCTTTTAAGCTGCCTTAATCCTTTTTGCCATACTTTTACAAAAGTTTTAAGCATTTTCATGTTTATTTTTTGCAAGCTTTAACGGCAAGCTTCCAAAGCTTATATGCAATGTTAGGTGGGTTCCTCTAAGCAAAAAAATTTGGCGTCTTGGAATGGACCAAAGTTACTCAGTGGGTACAACTCTGGCGACTGAGGATGCAAATTTATTTTCGAATTTTTATTTTCTTCAAACTAACTTTTAGCTACTTCTGTAGTATGCTTAAGATCGTTGTCCTGCATGATGATATCACCCTGTCGTGGTTCTTTGCCGATATGGCTAATCTTGGCATCTACAGGTCTTTAAGGATGGTTATGTAGTACTTGGCACACATTTTTCTTCTGAATTTGCGGAGTGCTCAAAGCTGGTTCCCAATCTCAAGTCATTTATGAGATCATCAACATTTTAATATTTTTAGTTATTTCGATGGTTCCCTATCTCAAGTCATTTATGAGATCATCAACATTTTAATATTTTTAGTTATTCCGCTCTTTTACGCTAACACTTGTATCCAGCCATTTTTACTGCCGTCCGACTGGCTCCAGTCTCATAATTTTTGTCCGATCTAAGCATGTAGCACGCATTAAATCTTTAAAACTGAATTTTTCTTACTTTTTTGCAAACTTCAGCCGTTTTCAGCCTTTATTTTTGCTTAAAGGTTGGTTGTCGCTCTTTATTCTAGCTACTAATCTACTAGAACCTAAGCAACTTCGTACGGTTTTAGTGCTTACATTTAAATTGTACTCTATGGTCTGTATTTGCCGGACCTTAATAGCTATATTGACTAAATCAGTAACAATAAGTCATTTTGATTCCCAAAAATCTTTTGGCGAAAGTTTTTTTTGGGCGACCAGCTTTGTTGCTTTTGATATTCAAACTACACTTTTTCTTATTTTACATACAAATCTCACTGAAATGTTGTAGTTTTTGCGATCTTGAGATTTGGTACTCCTTTTTGTATTGTTTCACATTGCTTTTTTTTAAAAAGTGCCGTTTTAACTCGGCGTTATTGAAGAAACTAGGAAAAAATTTTTTGCTCAAAATTTTTAAAAATTTTAATATTAATAATATAATAATATAAAAACTAACGGTCCTTTTGAAAATAAGTTTACATAGTATTATTATAAAATGTAGAAAGCCATACAATAGTTTGAGAAAGTTTCCAAGTTGAAACTTTAATAGTTTTTATGTTATACATATGTTTTTATAATTTCGAGAACAATTTTGTCCATAACTGTATGTCTTGTTGGGGGCACTCTACTGAACAACTTAGTTTAAATCATAGGAAGCTTCGTGACTTGTAAATTTAACAGGCTATTCAACAATTTTAAACGTTCGTATTGATTTTTTTGACAGATATTTTCTATGCAGATGTTATCGTCCTATGAATAAAAAGGCAGAAATAAATTCTTTAAGATGCAGCAGAGTTCCGGCCTTTCGGAGAATTTGTCTTTCCCATGTACAGATTTGTGCCCGGAAGCAGTAAACCAAGATTCAAAACATCCGATTCAGTTAACAAAAATACATAGATATGTACATGAAGAACAATTTGTTTTCTCAAAGTACTCAGACCCTAATATTAAATAACCTGTCTCTTACTTTAGCATTCCGTAATATTAATAAAGCTGTACATTTTTAAAGATCAAACAAAGAAAACAAACAAAACAAGAAAATTTACCTTGAAAATGCATAAGTATTTAGAATGGATTCGCCACAACAACCGCAAACGTAGGGTGTTTTTGATAGTTTATGCCATAGTTGATGATTTTTTATATCAAAACTTTTGCTAAGTACCTCATTACAGGCTGTACACACATAACGTTCAACTTTAGGAATATGTGTAGTTCGAGTATGAGCTTCGAGATTAATTTTAACAGCGAAACGTTCCTTGCAAATGTTGCAGCCAAATTTAAGTTTTGGCACAGGTGCAACCTTAGCTGTAGGAGCTTCTGGTAAAGCCACGGGTGCCAGTTCTACTTTAATTTCCTCTTTACTAAAATAGAAAACGAATTAAATTTTGTCACAAATGAAAGCAACGGGAGACATTATAATAAAAGCTTACATTTCCTCTTTAACCTCAGTTTCTTTTTGATCCAAATTTTTACCAGCTTTTTGTTTAGATTTCTTTGTGGCAGACTCCTTTTGAGCAGGATTTGCTAAACGTACTTTTTTATTACTGATTGATACTGGTGTTACTGGCACTGGTGGTGAAGGTTCTTTTTTTAACTTAGAATCTTCTATTACGGTAGTCTTTGACTTTTTCGAAGTACTAGCCACAGAAGGCGTAGAATCGTCATTCGTCGCTGAAAATCTTAACTTTTTCTTTTTTGACGGAGGAGCTTCCTCCTTAATGGTTGCCTCTGCAAAACGTAATTTCTTTTTCGGAAGTACAGCTTGTGTAGAAGGTATTTCTTCCTTTAAAGCCAATTCTTCAGATTTTCGTTTACGATTGCCGTTCTTATTTGAGGCAGGTGTGGGTGTGGGTGTGGGTATGGGTATGGGTATGGGTATGGGTGTCGGTACTATTGACTCTTCTTTTATTTCCACTTTTGGTTTTATATCTAAAGCCGGCTTCTTAACATTCTTCAAACCCAACAATTTGCGAGTTTGTACATCTGTGGCATAACACATTTCACGAAACTCGTAGAAATCATTGATTTTATCAACACACAAACAACACATAGTCTGTGGCATTTTATCATCCTTTGTTATCTAAAATTTTAGGAAAACATTGGAAAATTATTATTTCTAATGTTTAAACTAATTAAGATATAAAAATACGCCCTTTCTCTAAACCCGTTTACACTTACAGATAAACCAAGTAGTAATTTAATCTTTTGTGGCATTTCCAACTCAGCCTCTACATCAATGAAAGCATTTTTCGCCTGCGTTTCGGTAATAATTTGCACCATATCTGGATTGTCTATACCACATAAACGACATATTTTATATAGATTTGCCTTAAGTTTTTTGTCGATTTTTATAGCAAAACGTTCCATTGTGAATCCTGTGTCTCTTACTTCAAACTGTGTGTGTGTTTCTTTTTTTTCTATGGTACGTCGTACACTTATGGAAAAAATAAAATTAATTTAATTTTTAAGTTTTCACTTGTAAATTATTATTAAAATTTCCCTTAGGTATCGCTGAGCATTTTGTGTTAATTTATTTTATACGATTTTTAGAAATTTTGATATAATTTTATTTTTTATATTTTTTTAATAAAATTTTTCACAAGAAGTACACAAGCAACCCTCTGTTAATTTTCTTCTTTGACAGTTTAATAAATTAAAAATCAATGCTGCCAATCGTTTTTTAAAAAATGGTGAGTATATAATAAACAGCTGAATTTAGCATGATTATTCATCATGGTACTTAGGACAGAGTACTCAAGCTGAACTAACAAAAATATGTTCGATTTTCGACGAGTTAATATTGATGTACAGAAAATAGATAAATACTTATGTATGTATACATACTTACATGCATATACGAAATTATATGCATAAAAAATGTAATTATGTAAAATTGTAGTAAATCAATTCAAAAATAACAATATTTTGTAGAGCCATAGTTTTTATTTAAAAAATACAAATTATCTTTATACATACTTAGTTGTATAAAAATATCGTTTTTAGAGTTAGTGGGCGATTTTTTAATGTAAACCAACAGTACTAACTTTTTAGTGTAAAGGGCCAAATAAAGCACACAAATTGCTTGGCAAACACACACTTTAAACAACAAAAAGATATTTCGTTCAAACTTAAATATTTCATTTTTGTTTTGTTTTCAATGAAAGCAGAGGACGATAGTGCTGTGGCAATTTTGCTCGCTATTTGTTTAAAACGGAGGAGCAATATAAATTAAAGGAAAAAATTTTTGATTTTTTACGCGTGGGATCAGGGCTGTCAGATGTGGCGATTTTTCGCCAATCGTGGCGATTTATAAACCTTTTTGGCGATGCAATTTTGTGTTTGGCGACATGGCGATTTTTCTGGCGAAATTTAAAAAAGTTGGCGATTATTTGGCGATTTCTAAAACACATTTTATCTTTTTTTCATATTTATATGAACAAATTTATAAGAACTTGCTAAGTTTTTTCTTTGAATTTTTAACAAATTTTAGAATCGCAATACGAATGCGATTGTTTAAAATGATAAATTGATAATATTAAAGAATAAAGCTTAAGCTTTCTTAGATTTTCGCACATTTTCCTGATCAGAAGTTATCAATAATCGGACCTTTACCGAAAAACTTATTTTGCAAAAGAAATTTTAAAAACGCAATCGTTTTCGATTGCATAAGAAATGGGTTTTTTAAAATTAATAAACAATAATGTATACTTGGTAGTATGCAAAAATAGTTGAATTATAGCGAAAGAAAATCAGAAAATTTCTTAAAAAAAAGTTGCATTAATATCAGATTCTATATAGCAGTATCAAGCGCAAAGCGAAAAAATGCGCACTTTTACACGAAATAAAATCAAATATTTCTTTTAAACCTTAAAAAATTAAAAAAAAAATTAAATATTCACTTGAAATTTTCGAAAACCCTGATTTTATATAGAATCGAAAACGAATCTGGGTTAGAAGGTAATTTTTAAAAATAATTCATGTACTTTGTTTAGACTTTAAGTATTCCAATTCAATTTCAAATATCTAATTTAAATAGTACACCTTTTAAGATATTTATCCTTTGCTTCAAATAAATACAAAATTTTACCATATTCTGGCTTATATTCACATAAAGAATTACGCTTATAAAAACTCACTTTTTTGCATCAAACTCTACTCAGTTTACATGATTGATGAAATTAATGTTTTGGCAAAATTCAATTAACTGATCTCACAAGTTCTAGGTTTTCAGATAATCCGCCTTCTTATGATTACAAAAATTCTGGTTCCCTTCAGCATACTTTTGCAATTTAAAGTCGCCAATCATCTTGCGATTGCGATTAATGATTTACAGATTACAGAATTCAAGTCAGAATCACAAATGTTAAGCGTTTGGCGATGTTCTTCTATAATATAAACACACTACTAGAATAAGGATAAATATGGAAAATTCATATAAAGGTAAAATACACTTGTATACTGTTTTTTATATAAAACTTTTATTTGGCGATTTTTGGCGAATTTTTTTTACCAAAAATCTAAAAAAATTAATTTTTGGCGATTTTTGGCGAATTTCGGTATACTATCTGGCGATGAAGGTGAAAAAAAATCTGACAACCCTGCGTGGGATAAGCGTTTAAGGTAATTACAATCAAGAGTGAATTACGTGTGATCCGAAAAAATCAAGTTACACTTAAACATTTAGTATGGAGCAATCTTTCCAGTCCTACCCTGGTGGGCAAATCAATCCTTGTTTCGAGTTTAAAATTTTGAATATAAATATTTACACAAAATATGTATGTAGAAAAACATGTTTTTAATTATTAAAAATTAAGTTACCAAAACCACAAATTATTATATAAAATAGGCTTATAAATATTAAAAATTTCGAGAATAAGTTAAAAATATCAAAAATTTAAATTCCTTTAAGAACATATTTATTTTTAAGGTAAGTTCCCAAATTTCTATGAATTGAAATTGTGAAAATAGGTAGTATATCCAATTTTGAAATATGTTTCTGGCGTTAGAGTTCAACAGATTTCGAATGTATTACAGAGAAGTTTAATAAAAATCATAGCGATTAACCTTAATAAAGTATCCTTGAATCTAAAATATGTATTGTCGTAGAATTCTAGGAAGAGTTTATCCAAAAACCAAATTTGTTGAACTTGTTGATCAATTGAGATTTTACTGCACATAAAAGTTGATATTTTGGTTTCATTGAAATATATAACTTAAGCGGCTCATACACTTGCAATAAAATTGTTCATTTTTACGTTTTGTACAATTATATCGCCAATGTGTATATGATATTCGAAGGTGGCACAATATATTGGCAACAAGCAAAAAAACAAGCTTTTGATTTTTATTGCACAATGAAAAGAAAGTGAAATGTGTTGGCAGCATTGTACAATGCTGTTTATGTTATTCCTATAGATTATGTTCACCTTTTTATTGAATGAATGAAACCATTGTGCGAATCATTGCATAATATAGGACAAAATGCAACTAATATGGTGGATATCATATACAATAATATTGCAAGTGTGTGGGCCGCTTTATTCAAAGATTCAAGGAATGTTCGATATATCATAATCCAATAATGCTTTAAATAAAATAAAAAAATACTGTGCAAATGAAATTTTTCATCTGTCTTAAGCTACGGTCACACTTTTTAAATATTTGATCAAATAAAATTAACCGTTTTTTTCGTCAAATATTTGATAAGTCTGACCGTAGCTTTACATTATAGCAAATGTAAGAAACATGACAACTCATTTTTTCTAATTTGCGATAAAGGCTAATATAACTTAATGATCGAGAAAGTAATCTGAATTGCTTTTTTCGACCATTTATCTTACATCTCATTACCGTGTTATTACCTCACAAATAAAGCAACGGTTACCCTGGTTACTACTTGTGTTTCAGTTTTTACCACAGACGATGACACTAAAAACCAGTGCTACCACTAGCGAAATTCTAAATAGCATTTAAGATGATGCAAAATTACCCGATTGAATTGATATTACACCTGATATTAAATTTACGATTTATTTTATAAAAAACAGCTTTTGGAAAGAGAACAACACAAAAAGTTTATTTAAAGGAGATCCATTTAATGCTTCGCATTGATGTGTTCTTGTTTAACATATTTTCCATAAGTTTTCGCAAAATGTTGAGGGTTATGACCGTGAGTTCATATCCAATTCTGGTTTTCAGTGTGTAATACATAGAAATGTGTACCAATCGTTTAGTATACCGATCGACTTAGAATCACTTTTTAAAGTGATTTAACAATATCCACCCGTCCGTCTGTCTGGTTGTCTGCCCATGTAAACCTTGCGCGCAAAGTAAAAGTTGATTAAAAATTGATAAAAAAAAATTTTTTTTGACGATTTTTGTTTTGAAATTTTTTGATATGGATATAATATGGAAATTTAAAAAAATATACCACTCAAAAATTTTAAAATATGCATTTAAAATCAAAATATGCAAAAATATGCATTTTTACCAAAATTTGCAACAATATGCAAAAACAAATCGATGCCATTTTAACGCAAATTTAATGATTCGGAAAGATAATTGGTCGGCATCGATCTTAGACTATCGACAAAAAACATGCATTTGCATGGAAATCGCATCCCTAGTAATTACTTTTTGTAATACAGTAGACGCTCGCAAATTAGAACCGCTTTGTTTTTGAGGCAATTCTAATTTCTGAATTATTCTAATTTCTGGACGTTTTTATTTCGAATAAAAAATAAAAATTACTTAAATTTTTTTTAATTCAATTTTATTTGATAAAAACAAGAAAACAAAACGTAATTCACTCATACATTAAATGTATTTTTTAAAATTAAAAATACCGTGTCGTTTCTTATATTTGGAAAACTATCCATTGCTTCAACGGAATGCATTTTCATCTTTATAGGAATATTCCTCTCTAAATATTTTTTTAGCTTTCTCTTTAAACCACTCATACAGACGACTTACCATATTTGGGTATTCAGCGCTGTGCAAAGATTTATTGCTTGCTTCCTGATATGTGTTGAAAACAGCATTTAATATTGCTGTTCTATGTGATTTGATATAGCTGATTGAAGATGTCGTAACATTAATATTCCCTTCAAACCCTTTGTCAAGCTTTTCTAATCTTTTGACCTTCGTTTCCAATGATAAAGTGTTTTTTTACGTTTATTTGACATTTCGAATGATACACTTTCACTTTTTAATAGAGACTTCCAAAATATGTACACATGTTTCAAATTTCACAAATAAACTAGCCACAAATATATATAAATGCGACAAAAAACAACAAATAAGGAAACTCATCTAAAATTTGGTAATTCCCCTTTTTAGTTTTACATGTTCAAACAGAATAAAAATAAATTGCGGATTTCTTGTGTTCAAATAAAAAAAAAAAAAAAAAAAAAACGCTCTGAAACTAGAACTATAAATTCGAATTTTAAAGCGTTTAATGTATTGCAAACACTGATTCTAATTTCTGGACGTTCGAATTACTGAAAGCTCTAATTTGTGAGCGTCTACTGTATTTAAAACATATCTTATAGTATGAACCATGGTGAAATTACTACAAGGTGGCATCACTACGGCATCTGGTAATTTTTTGCTTAACTGTGGTGAAAACCCCAAGATGTCATTTTTTTTTGTTTATGTTTACATTCTTGAAAAACAATTTAAAAAAAATAATTTTTGTGCGGTTTTTAAATGAAAATTGTGCATAACAATTAAAATATTTGCAAAAAACAAATCGTATGTGGTTTTTATATGTGCGTCTTTAGTTGGGCTAGCAGTTTTTTTTTTATTAATAAATAAAAACAGAAATAATTGTGTATGTGACCACGTCGTGTGTTCGTTTGAAAAATGCGTATATTTTTGATATGCGCTTGTGCGCCACTTTCTTTAAACCTCCAAAGGACTTGTAGTGAAAAAAAAGTGGAAAAACAATTGTTTTTAATTCAAAAAACATTAAAATTTTAAGTATGAATCTTTTAGTAATTTTTTCATAATATTTTTCGTTTTATTTGTTGCAGATCAGAGTTGCCACTGAAAATTTTCTATTCGACCAAACTTATTAACCAAAATCCTTTGGACTCGACCAGTTTTCTATTTTTGATACATTAAAGCAAGTTAAGTTATAATTAACTACCAGTTATAGCTGTTAGTTTAAAACTTTTTTTTTATACACCTTAAATATAAAATTAAAATTTGTTTTGCTTCTACTGAAAATTTTTAAATTTTAAGTTAACATGGAGCCGTAGGTAAATTATGGACCGACCTTCACCATATTTGGTATCATGAAAAGGTTTTTGTTGAAATTTAATGACAAAAAAACAAAATGTCGGATAAAAACAAGAAAAAAAATTTGCAAAATAGCGAAAATTTGAGAAAATTTTTTATATTTCAAACAAGCCATAAAATTTATTACAAGTCTCTAAAACTATAAGGAATTTCAAAAATTCGGTAAAAATTGCCTAATTAGCGGAAATTCGCAAAATTTTGCCAACAGCGGCATGATAGCAAAGTCTACTATTTATTATAAATCGTTAAATCTGTAAAGAATCATAAAATCGCTTCTATCGCGAACATGGCTAAAATTTGCAAAAAATTGCAAAACTTTAAACAAAACCTTCAACTAATTTGAGTTCGCTAAATTGGTAAAAAAAAAAAATAAATTGTCAAAATATAACACAAAAAATGTTAAAAAATGAGTTATAATTCAAACGACAAACTTATTGTGTTTGCTTGTGCTTTCGGCTATCGAAAATCACACCGAAAAACACAAAAACGATGTGATTTACAGAACACCACAAAATCACACGTGTGATTTAAAAAGCACATGTGATTTGAAATCACGTGATTTTCAGAACAGGCCTGATACTTTATGGGATCTTCGATGAATATTGAAAAAAAAATAAAATTCACATAGAATGATAAACGTAGTAATATGATAAATTAAATTTCTCCTTAATGCACAATTTGTTTAATAACGAAATTGTTTCAGAATTCCTACTTCGTAATGTTTAGCTTTCTGTTTCTATTCGCCCTTTCAGAAATAGCATTCCACTTAGACTTCAATATTTTCATTCTCATTATGCAATGTTTATACGTATATTGGTTTCTATGATCCTTAAGCATTTAAAATGACCACTTTAATATCTTTAAATAGCTTTGATCTTAAGTTTTTTCGATTTTGTTATATATGTATTTATTAAACGTGTAACATTGCCCTAAGGTTTAGCCTACCATCCTACCAAGCGAAAATTATCCGACCAAATGTTGTCGGAAAAGACAAACAATGGCAACATTGTTGCACATAATTTTTGACAGCACGGAGTTTATTACACAAACAAATTTGCCTGTTTTTGTTGTATTGTTGTACAACAACACCTAGTGCTGCCACCTTGTAGTAATTTCACCATGGTATGAACAAAGAGAATCTGGGAATTTATTTCTCATGGTGAGTAAAATGTATTATATAAATTTTCATATTATACGAATGTGTATTCTAAGTCAAATTACAATTTTCAATTCTCAGGATTGTAATTTGACTTAGAATCCACATTCAAATAGTATGAAAATTTACATATCTTTAGATAAATATTTGGCAATATTTTTAATTTAATTTATAATAATAATAATATAATATTATACAATGGTTCACAACATATTTCAAAACGCCCAATTTTGAAATATATATATACTTTAAGGTATATATATATTTTTTTTGCTAATGTTTTTTAGATAAATATTTGGCAATATATAAATAAATAAATTTAAAATAAAATTTACAAATAAAAGAAAATATATGTTAATTAAAAATTTTTTTTTTTTTAAATGTGTTTTACATATCACTAACCATTTCCAATTTTACAAAAAAAAAAAAAAACATCGCCAAACGTTTGTTTGACGAGAAATAGCCACATTTAACAGCCCTTCTACTGATAGTCAAAAAGCAAAAAATAATTTAATTTTTCCTTTTTTTGTTGTTTTTTAACTGTGAAGTGAAAATGTCGTTTCTTGTAAGTGCTGGTTCACACTCTTCAAGTTTTAAGGCCCAAATACATTGATCAAAATACTCATCAAGGATTGTGGTAGTATTAGTGAAAATGTGCTTCTATATGTGACACCGACAACGCTTGATGAAAAATCAAAAAATTTAGATATGACGGCGAATATTACGTCCAGCACACGTACACGTTGAATTCGCCGGCTGGACAAGCATTTGACAAGGATATTTGGGTCTTTAGCCTTCAAGTCTGGAGATTTTAGGAAACAGGTGCAGGCTTTCACACATCAAGTTTGACTCGTCAAGTCTTGAGTGTTTAGGAGAGAGGGGACAAGAGAATGGAAAGGGGTACAGACTTGATCGTCCCAGTCAGTTTTCTGTTTTCCTTGTGTTAGTTAGTTTATATGTTAGTTTAAGGTAAAAACAAAAAAATTGACGACACAAACAGATTTTGTATGAACGTACACGCAGATTCGAAAGGGAGTTAAAGAAAACATGGTCAGCTAAACCTGACCTGTCTGAACTAGCACTAAGGGAAAATAGAAAGCCATTTCTTTTCCTCTCTCTCCTAAAAACTCAAGACTTGACGGCTTAAGCTTGAAAACTACGAACCAGCACTAAAGGCCATATTACACATTTAACAAATTTTAAAAGTTTAAATCAAGGCCCATCTATTAGGTCTGCTTACTTGTACAAAAACAAAAAACGATTCTTTTTAGTTGTCAAAAATTTACTACCACATATACAAAGCAAAAGGAAAAAACGTGTATGTGTGGCATACCACAAACGTATACATGCACATGTAAGCAAAATCTAAACAACTTTTGACAACTAAAAAGAACATAAACAATGATCATCAGGCTTCTTGCGCAGACCTTTTCAATCGGCCTTGGTTTAAATATTAGTTTTTTTCTTTTGACGCTGTTTAATTTTTTCGTAAGTTTTTACCCATATTCCAGTTTTAACAACATACTTCACGCTTTTTAATTTTAAGTTGGCAGCACTGGTCTGCGGGTAGCATAAGTTTTAAGGCAAGGTTGAATTTACTAGTGAATTCGCCTTGTTTTAAGGCTTGACGTCGTAACTGCAAAATTAATCGACTCGGGTCTCTATTTGTCAGACCGCACTATTGTCACACTTATCAATTATTGCATAAAAATGGCGTCTACTGGGGAAGAAGAAAACGTTTTACAAGAGAATTCTGGTAAGTTTTTTGCAAGAAAATCCAGTAATATTAAATAATTATTTTATAAAAATCTGTAACAACTACAAAGTAGTAAATACAAATAAATTTGCAAAAAAATTTTCGACATAATAGGAAATAACTTAAAAATAAAACCTCCATTAAAAGCCACATGATTGACATATACAACAAACGTGAATAATTTTCCATGACTTAATGATTTGACCACAATCTGCATGACTAAAAAGGCGGCTGTCTTTTAACCAAAAAAATTGTACACATTTTGTTCTTAAATTTTAATTAATGTTGTGATTTTTTCCGAATTTAGGACGACGTACACGTTCGAGCAGGCGGGTCTCTGGTACGCAGCCAGTCTCCACTTCACCTAGAACCACTAGACGTTCAAAAAAGCAAGAACAGGTTGGTAAAAAATGTTTAGAAATTTCAAATCAAAAAAAAGATGATGACAACCATTGCATTTAACTCTACATATGAGGCGTTGTTCCGTATGTAAATGATAGTAACCTTTGGATATAATTTTATTAGTATATTGTATTCGGAGGTAACTTTGTGATTTTTGCAAGGGCCATCTGAAAAACTACTAAGAAGTTTTGTGTTTTCACAATAAAATTAGCTATTTTAATGTTTAAATTTTCGGGTTTTTTACAGTTGACTGAACAAGAGGAAATACACGAGTCAATAGACGCAGAGCAATCTAATGTGATACATGAAATGTTGACGGGGGCAGCTCATGAAATTGTAGAGGATTCTGCACATGAAAACGTCCCAGCTCAAGAGCAGGAAGAACAAGAAGTGATGGAAAGCGAAGTAGTAGTTGTGGGCGAGGAATGTGTAGTTTATGATGAACAGGTGATAGAAGAGATATATGAAAATCAAGATCATATAGCTGCTAATTCTGATGCAAATCTGGATGAAAAATCTTCATCATTCCCCTTTGCGACAGAGGAAGTAGGACAATCGGAAAATTCAGAAGATTTAAATGAACCGCATGAGGAAAAAGAAGAAAATAATGAAACCGAAAATCAGGGAGCACAAGAAAATTCCCTATTGGCTTCTTTGGTAGGCGACAACGCCAATAGTTTACCATCAGTGGGCTGTGGCGCTGAAGCAGAAAAGGAGCATTTTGAATCCAAAGTTTTAGAAGAGAATTGCGAAAAGTTGGATTCAGAAGACTCTATGTCGGAGCCAGCTATAGCTGAAGAACTACCCAACGCAAGTGGTAGTGATGATACAATGGTTAATACAGAAGTTATATCAGAGGACGAACTGCCGTTACCTACTAAGCCAGAAATAAATGATGCTGAGGAGGTATCAGATGAAGAATTGCCTGCACCCCAACGCGCCGAACTGCCAGCAGATGCTGAAGTTATATCAGAAGATGAATTGCCAGTTACAACTAATGTGGCTGAAGATAAAAAAGATTCTCCATCCAAAAAGAGTAAAGCTGAACTTCCACCTGATGCTGAAGTAATATCCGAAGATGAATTACCCTCTGCTGCAGCTAACGAAAAACACATTTCAGACGAAGATAAAACAGTCAACTCTTCGGGTAAAAAACGTAAAGCTGACCTACCTCCAGATGCAGAAGTTATATCTGAAGATGAATTGCCAGCTTCCTCGGCAGTTGGTGATAAACTTAGTGCGGGTAAAAATGATGACACAAATTCTTCTGCACGTAAAAAGCGTAAAACAGAAAGTCGTGGAGGTTCCAAAGAAAAGAAATTAGAAGGGGATTTCAGCAAAAAAGATGAACAATATAATCCCATGAGCCCTACTAGCGAAAGTAATGATTCAGCGCCTTTAGATAAAAAAGCCAAAATGGAAGGTAAGATTTTGTTGATTAAGTTTATTTATTGATAATGTAATATGGTTTTACAAAGTTCTTAATTCTAATTCACTAAGCCCAGAGGCTTGTCAGCTGAAAAAAACTTATTATTTCTGTGTTAAGTTCATGCATATCTTGAGCTAAATTCCTAACCAAGTTGACTAAAACGCAAAAAAGTATAAAAAAAAATATTTTTTAAGTCGTTTCACAAGATATTTGAAGTAATAATATTACAATAAACGTATTCAATGACTTAAAAGATAGAAAACTGTAAAAAAATTGGCTTACAAATTTACAAATACAAAATTAGCCTTAAACGGCTAATTTGATTCTCCTTTTTTTATTATTGTTAAAAAATTTTCATTATTTCTTTTGTAGATTCCGACCACAAGGACAAAGAAAAACGTAAAGACAAAGAGCGCGAAAAGGATAAAGACGGCAGCAGTAAAGATAAAGAAAAAGAACGCGAAAAAGATAAAGAGAAAGAACGTAAAAAATTGCCAGATTTGGATAAATATTGGCGAGCTGTTAAAGATGATCCAGCTGATTTTACAGGTTGGACATATCTCTTACAATATGTGGACAATGAGGTACTTTTTTAGCAAAAATAATGCAAACAAAAAATAATTATTTGGTTTTTAGTCTGATGCCGAGGCAGCACGTGAAGCTTATGATGCATTTCTGTCCCATTATCCATATTGTTATGGTTATTGGCGAAAATATGCCGATTATGAGAAACGTAAGGGTATTAAGGCCAACTGCAACGCGGTGAGTACAATACGAATTCAATCAAATTTATTTGAAATATGTTGTATTTTTCAATATTTATTATATTATAATGGAATTTATTATAATTCAATAAAAATATATTCATTTAATAAAAATAAAACCAACAACTATCGTAATAGAAACTATCTCAAATTATAAAACAAAAACAATCAATATTTAGGATGCTAATTATCAGGACAACTAACTTTCAAAAAACAAAGTGAATTAATTTTCGAAACTTAACGTTTCAGTTTGATTTGTTTTTCCTTTTTTAGTTTTCTTTATTTTCTTAAATTTCTGTTATTTTTCTAATTTTACAGTTGTTTCATTTTTTTAATTTATTGTATAATTTTTAAACAATTTTTGGTTGTTTTCAAAATATTTGTTATTCTAAAAAAAATATCAATAGCATTGGTTGTGTTTGTCGGTTAAAATCTTTTTATTTTGCTTAAAGAATTAATTAAAAAACTTGCCAACGACAAATTTAATTAAAAAAAATAACCAAAAAAAAAAAAAACAGAAACATAAATATAAATATACATTGAGGCGTAAGTACAAATGGAGTTAAATGAAATTCAGTGTTTTATTAAAAAAAAAAAAAATAAAAGTGTGAAATTTTTATTATAAAGGATAATTGAGATATTTGTGTAAAACAAAATTTTAATTTAGTTCTTAATTAACATTATGAATAAATGTATATTAATAGAGAATTTAGTATTTGCAGCACTTGTAAAATAAATACAATAAAACTAAGTCTGCGCCAAACACATATAATTAAAAGTCTGTATGTGTACTTTGTGTGTGTGTGTGTGTGTGTGTGTGTGTCAACTTTTCAAATATCTAAAAAAATCCCTTAAAACCTTTTCCTGAATCCTTACATTATAAAAACATTAAAACTGTATAGTCGCTATTTAAGAAACATTTTTTTTTATTAAGTTTTGATTGTATAGTACAATAGAATGTTTTTTTTTTTTTTTTTTTTTTTTTTTTTTTCAAATTGTCAAAAGTAAATAATCTCCTGTTATCGCATAAAACAGTTCATGAAATGGAAAACACTATTTCAACATCGCAAGATGTAACTGGACTATATTTGAACTCTAATAGATCAGATGGAGAAAAGTTGTCAGTAAAATCATCCGTCTCACTTTCATTAAAATATGAGCAGTCCACTTAGCGGTGTTCACAAGTGGACTACTCACATATACTATTTCTTATTTTAATTAATCTTGTTATCCGATCTCAAACTTTTTTTAAACTTTTCAACAAAATCGTTTTTACTGACATCTTTAATATTTTCCTTAGCAATGTCAATTAAGTCTAAGCTTTCATTTATGAAAAGCCATTTTGTATGTTATTTCAAGAGACTTGAGCAGATGCATTGAAAGTGCTATTTTATGTGCACTTGACCACTTTTAACGTCCGACTTTTTCAACATTCATTTAGAATTTAGAATAGATTCTGCCTCATATTCGCTAAGCTTATTAAAAAATTTCTTCTTGGTTGAAAACAAAGGGATTTTTTTTGGCAAGCCGGACCAAAAATGGCTTTTTAACGAAATAAAATGGCATATGCCATAAAAAACTTGCCCGGCTTATAACATAAAAAATTGGGTATGCCAAACTTTTAATTTGGTTTCATTTATATCAGTATAGTAATCTGCAACCCGACTATTTATGTTTGCACGTACATATGTATACATTACATTTTTTTAGCGGCTTTGGCTTGATACATGATCTACCATACTAAAATATAGAGGCCACTCGAAAGAGCACAAATAATCTCTTTGCTTTGTAGAATTTTCGCCTATGCTTAATGTGCGGGCTTATACAGCAATGTTCTATTTAGAAATCCAAATCACGTGAAATTAAAATCGAAACAATTTTTAAAACTATCCTGAGTTTAAAGTTCATAGAAATATTTCCTTTTTTATACCTCATACTTTGAGGACCACTTTTATTTACCAAAAATACTTTTGAAATCAAGAAAAACTACGTAAATTTTAATAAAAATTTAATTGAAAATCTCTATCGATCTCAATTTTACGTGATTTCGATTTCCAGAACATGACTGATACCACTACGTGACAGTTTTTTGACCAAATGTATTTGACACCTAATTTTTATGTAAATTTGTCCGCTGAGTCCGAATATGAGTTCAGAATGGTCAATAGTAGAACAGTTCGATATATATTCGATATAAAATAACCATTATTTGTGTTTTTAAAAGAGATGATGTCAACTAAATGCAAATATCTTCAAAAATATTAAACAGATCATGTTTTTCTTTTTTTTTTAATGAAAATAATAAAATTATGTACTTAAATAAAGATAGGAGGCTTGTAAAAATTGGCCAAGAAATGACAGAGTTGCAGTGGACAAAAATTCAAACTTCATGAAAAATTAATAAATTACTAGGTCTGATAGAGTACTAACAGCATAACTGGAAAATCTGTTCCGATCTAAAAGTTGTTGCCATGGTGACTGCTTTGCAACAAGGCTACACAAAATATTCTTGTTTTTTGTGCAAATGGGACAGCGGAGCGCGACATGAACACTATGCCCGAAAAGATTGGAAAGCTAGATTAAATTTTACGCTTGGCCAAGATAGTGTCATACGGGCATTTCCAGCGAAAAGTATACTTTTTGTAACGTAACGCCAGAAATAATTTAAATTGTTTCTCAAAAAATTGTATATGTATGGTTTACATTTTTATATTTTGGTGTTAAGCGCAACTAGCTCTACATTTAGTAACAAAAGGGATAACGGTTGAACAACATGGTCCTAAAATACAACCTTATTTGCATTCTGGCGTTACATTAAAAAAATTAGACTTTTCGCTGAAAATGCCCCTAAACGAGCAAATATTTTTAAATTTGATAGCTTGAAAAATAAATCTATATAAGTCCAAAGCTTACTAAAAAAGGTTTTATACAAAACGTCGTGCTCAATTCGCCGCAGTCTTATTCAGTTTTGTAATGCGAGTCAAAATCCACTTCCGTTTTTTTTTAACGTCACCCCAGCGCATATTTTTGTTTATATCTGCAAATCCTTAGCGTCGATTGTTGTAATTTTTTTTCCCATATTGTGCTAATTCATTACTTTGCATATATAAAAACCCTTTTTACAAATTTGACTTCTTCATTTAATTTTTTTACATTTTGTCGTACAAATATCACGTCACGTCAAAATGGAAATGCCCATATACAAAGCTCTGGTAAAAATGGAAAACATTAAAACAAACAAAAAATTTAAAAACAAGAAATATTTATATATTTACATATATATATCGTCAGCTCATTATTGGTTTGGCGCATATGCCAAAAAGTCGGAGTGAGAAAAACGTTAATAAGAAGATTTCTCAAAATGTATACGATAGAATATTTTTATATTTTCTCCGCTGCTTTCGGCATATGTTTTGAAGAAAAATGTAAATTTTTATCAACTTTCATGAATGAAGTTAGAAGTTAATAGTATTATATTGAAAGTAAAAATTTTTTTTTTTTATAAAATTATTTCCTTTACTGTTGTCACTTTATTTTGCTTTTGCTCATGGTCCAATTATTAGGTCTATGCAGAAATACAGGAACTAAAAACAACACGCACTTTGTTTGTGTATGACATGATGAAGATATCAAAAACAATTGCTACAAAAACAATTGAATGAATAAAAAACAAAACTCTACAAAAGTTCAGCAGTCAGCTTTTGCTTAAACTAGCTTTTTCTTAGTTTAATGAAATTATTTTTTTACGTTTTTATACGAAGAATTTGCTGCAATCGCGGTGCAAAAGTGTAAAATAGCTGATATGGAGCAAAATGAGTGCTTAATACAGGTTTTGGGTTCAGAAACCTAACTCAATTTTTTTTTAAATGGTCGGTAGGTCAACCAATAATGAGCGGACGAATATGTGTTTAAAGATACACCTTCTGCACTTAAATTTCATGCATGATGAGCGTTTTCACCAACAAATACGATGTTGGGTGACTATGGTTGGTTCCTTGTTCGAGATGCAGAAATAAATCACAATAGGCAAAGCAAATCAACAATTTTTTTTTTATATATTAATCTTCTGTTACTTTGTGATTTTTGCACCGATATAGATTCTATTGGGCACAAAATGTTCGTATTAAAATAAACTAACGTCGTATGTTATAAAACTTGAAAAAATTTTATTGTGTGGTTTAAAAAAAAAAGTTGAAAAGAGCAAAATTGCAAAAAATCAATAACCTTTTTTTGTGAAATTTGAACTTTGGCCCCTGTAACTCAATTAAACAATTTTTACAAACGACCCATAGTTGTTTTAGTAATTATATTACATTTTTTAATAAAAATAAATAAATAACAAATCCATTAAATATTTGACCACTTTTGACCATTCCGACTTCATATTCGGATTCAGCGAAGAATTTGACATATAGTATATAAGATATCAGATTCATTTTGTCACGACTTTGTTGAAAATTTGTGACACAGTGTAACACTTAAAAACAGTGCTTTTCATATAAATTTAATCGGCAATCAATCGTCTTAATATTTCACACACACATAAACAATTCGAAGTGAAGCAGTTTTCCAAATCACTTTTCCCAGAATAATATAGGGGTTTGTTTATAAAAACTTAAAGCTAAATGCAGCATAAATATAGATACTGTATTTATACGATAATACTCCAAATTAAATTAAAAAACGCCTTTTGTAAATATTATGTGTACAAAAACGGGATTTTCTTCATTTTGGTTTTTGTTTACTTCACCCGCTTCTTTAAAGCAAAATAAATATGATTTTAGTTTCAATAAATTGTGCTATAAATAAAATCTCATTTAATATATGCAATAACATACAATTTTGAACATAAATAAAAAATATTGTCCCTAGGGTTATTTAAGGCACGAGATTTCAGTATATGTACTGCTTTTTATGGTTTATTCTAGTTTTCAAAGCTTTATATAACGTACTTTTTTAACGTTTTTAATAATTAAAAATCTATTTAGTATAAAGTAAAACAACAGAAATAAAGATTATTTGATTTAAGGCGGTGGTATGCTTTGAGATCTGTCTTACTCATAAATGCCCAACAGTGGTTTTTATCATGATTTCGTTCTAAAATTAAATGTGGCGTTCTTTAGATTTAATAAATCTAGTAAGACTTCAGAGATTTATGTAGAGTCAACTTCACACCATCACCCAGAGACCAATTGTGACGCCTTAGTAAAGCTTTGTACAGACGATGGTCAGATCTTACAATGTTGTCATTAAATAGCGTTCAATGTTCACACAGTTGCAAGACATTTGTAGTCAATTTTAATGACAACATTGTAAGATCTGGCCACCGTCTGTACGAAGCTTAGGTAATCATGTTCCTAACGCAGACCCTACTCCTGCCCAGCAGCGAGTCCGAATTGAACTTCTTAAGCACCAGCCACTGTGCACTCGGTGCCCTGCAGTCCGTTCGGTTCCCCAGGGGTGGAAGCATATTAGTTTAATTCATTATTAAGTTAAGAAGAAAAATAAAGATAAAACCCTAAATTAAATATGTAAAAACCACCGACATAGGTGGCTGCAGCATCTGCGAAAGTATTTTCTCCCAAACAACACTGAATTACTAAGAAAAGCGCAAAAAGAGTAAAAAAAAAAACGAAATATGAAAGTATTTAAGTATCAGTGTGAACGTTTAGCATTTTTGCAACTAAATTTAGCATTAAAAATTTTGGTATAGCTACAAAACTTTCGTTTAATTAATAATTTTTATCTTAGCAAACTTGTTTTGTAAAAAACAATTGGACATTTAGGGAATCTTGATGGTCGATTACGGATAGCAACACAACTGAAGTTGAGTTGCCAGCAACGAAATCAGGCTTCGCTGCTCATGTTAAAATATAAAATAAAAAAAAAATCTTGTATATTTTAACATGAGCGGCGTTGCCTAATTTCGCTGCTGGCAACTCAACTTCAGTAGTGTTGCTATCCGTAATCGACCCATTAGAAATGACCCAATCATGTTGATTGTAGAAATTATTTTCCATTTATAAAATTGACCTAACACAATCGTGTAGTTTGGGTGTTAAAGTTTAAAATAAACAAGAAACAATTAATGGTTTTAAATTCATTTTACTTTAGTATTATTTAAAAATAGCAAAAAAGAAATTGTTTCTTAACACAAATTTAAAACAAATGATTCACAGCCAAAATTAAGATCAATTTATACATAACTCAAAAACGAATCATTATTTTGTGTGATATTTCTTCAAACAGGACTTGTTCTTTGCGAGCGGCTTTCACAGCCTGTATTGCGGCATCCTTTTGCTGTTCCATCTAAAAATTCACGTCAGTGGTCAAATCGATCATGCCTTATATCTTCTGAAGCGTTATGGGGGTGATAGGGTTCATCTTTTTTTGGAATGATGTTTTTGTACTTTGCCAAAACTTTAATTTCCATTTTAAAACTCTGGAAATTCTTTATCTTTTATTTTTCGGAGTTTGTAGGATTTCTGAGTCTTTCCTATATTCTTTCCAGATGTAATAAATAGCTATAGCTAAGTCTAACAAATGGAAAGTACCTTTGCTGGCCACTTACTGCTTTTCATTTAAATACGGTAATACTCCATCATTTGGTCGGTTATATCAACTCCTCCCATTAAATCATTATCAGCCCAATTATGAATAAAAATTCCCCGGGTGTTTTTTCCCTTCTCCCATTTTTCCTATGTAAATTTAATTGTAAAAATGAGAAAAGGGAAATAACTCCCGGGGAATTTGTATTCATAATTGAGCTGTATATGTATAGCTGAATAACCGCTGGAACTGAAACTGGCAATCGCCCTTTTAGATTTTTTATCCAACGTTCTTTTTCACCGACTGGATCTTTTCCGCTTATAGTTGATTTAACCGTAACACATTTTGTATCGCTCCATTTGCTATAGCAATAATATACTTTTTGACGAAAGAACCATTTCGCCTCGGGACATTTTCTTATCAGATGGTAGGTTAATTTTTCTGCCTAATCGATTTGCCATTGTGGTGTTTGTGGCCTTATATCCCATCTGTTTTAGTTTTATTAGTAGCGGTATTGAAGTAAAAAATCGGTCAAAGTATAGTTGGCTAGGTTAGGTAGAAAGGCTGGTGCGAAGTGAACTTCAAACACTCATCCAGAGACCAATATGGTCCATTGTGACGCCTTAGTAAGTGAAAGTATTCTAATAAGAAAAGAATAGGAGAAATAAAGAGTAAAGGTACAAGAATAAAGAAAGTAGTGGAAGATAAAAGTCGGAAAAATCAAGCAAGAACAACCTTTCAAAAACTTCCCTACATGTACCCAGTCCCTAGTCTTCTGCTATGTAGCCAGGTTATTGCCACTACGAATCCTATCAGATTCTCGAGCCCACAGCCCGATAGTTCTTTCAATTTGCGCAAGAATCTACTACCGAACCATTTTAGTCTGCTGCTTTGTAGAATGGGGCAGTGACAGAATATGTTCAACTGTTTCCAACTCCTCTGGGCTCTCACACAACCTACATATACCGACAAGTCAGATCTCATCCTCACCATCATACAATGGCCCGTGAAAATGCTATCATGTTCCTGACACAGACTCTACTCCTGCCCAGCAGCGAATCCGAATCGGACTTCCTAAGCACCGGCAACAGCGCACGCGATACCCTGCATTTCGTGCGGGCCCCCGGACTCGATTATCCCCTTTCAGAACGCATCCCCTGATTCTTTCAAAAGAAGCCTATTGGAGGCTTCCCCCCATCGTGGTCTTTTTTTTAAATAAATAGCTTATGTATTCATCTGAATTGGGATATATCAATGTTTTAAATTTCAATTAAATCTGTTAGATAGTTACGGATATGCCACAATTTCCTGGTGGCCCGGATTTAAAAAAAATTAATTGCTTATGTGTCCATCTAAATAAGGTTCTATATATTTATGTTTTTTAGCTTTCATTTAAATCGCTTTAATAGTTTCGCAGAGGAAGAAATTGCCCCCTACCTCCCCTCGTGGTCATAGTTTTGAAAAATATATACATATAGCCAAAAAAACATCTTTTATATGTATGCCTTATCTAAATAGGGATCTGTACATTTTTTAAATTTGTTTAAAATCAGTTATTTTATTTTTACCTCCCCTCGTGGTCCTATTTTTAGAAAAAATTCATAGATGTCTATCATAATAGGGATCTTTTTATGTTTTAAATTTAATTAAATTTAAATTTCTTTTTTAAGTAGTCGAGCAAATTTTAAAGACCAAATTATTAAATTTCTGGATCAGAGATCGTGAATTCACTCGGCACAGTCAGGATTGCGAAAAGGTTATAACACAACTTCGCTGCTATTGTCTCTGACAGATTCTATAAGACAGTTTTTAGATAGCCGTAAGAACGTGGTTTTACTCTTTATAGATTTCTCAAAAGCGTTTGATAGAGTAGTACACTCTAAGAACTATTTAAATTGTCTCATGAATTTAATTTTACCCGTTACGCATGTAAACTGATTCAATCTTACCTTTATAATAGATCTCAATATGTATCAATAGGTGCTTGTTACTCCCAGATTCGTCAGATTACAAGTGGTGTTCCACAAGGATATGTAATTGGCCCACTTATTTTATGCTTTATATTAATGACCTGTTAGATACATTTAATGGTGTCTCCTGTAAGCCTTTCGTCTATGCTGATGATGTACAATTTGTTTGTTATTCTGATGCTGAATTCCTCGACGTGTTGGAGGGGGGTGTTAATTATGTGATACGTCAGGTGGTTACATGGGCTCATGACAATAGATTCAGCCTGAACCGAGTTAAAACGACAGTAATGAGACAAATAATATAAACATCACCATTGATCGGGTTTCCTGTTTCGTTTGTGTTGAAAAGACTCTATTCTCTAAATATTTACTTGCCTTATTCAGTGAGAAGGCGGGTTGCTGTGGTGTTTTAAATGCCACATATTCTATACTGTTTGGAAGTCTTTTCAGGCGCAGGTAATTATGTACTTGCGAAATGTAAGGTTATTTTTAACAAAGTTATTCGCTATGTTTTTTGTTTGAGATTTCGGGATCATGTTAATCGGCGTACGCTTACCTTTCTACGGACATTTTTTGAAAATTGTATTGCTATTAGAATATTATTATTTTTCTATAAATGCATTGTAAATGGTAACCTTGATTATATTGTTGAAAATTTTAATTTCTTTCGGTCAACAAGGTAAAGTTAAATTTTATATATATACAGTAGACGCTCGCAAATTAGAACCGCTTTGTTTTTGAGGCAATTCTAATTTCTGAATTATTCTAATTTCTGGACGTTTTTATTTCGAATAAAAAATAAAAATTACTTAAATTTTTTTTTAATTCAATTTTATTTGATAAAAACAAGAAAACAAAACGTAATTCACTCCAATACATTAAATGTATTTTTTAAAATTAAAAATACCGTGTCGTTTCTTATACATATTTGGAAAACTATCCATTGCTTCCACGGAATGCATTTTCATCTTTATAGGGATATTCCTCTCTAAATATTTTTTTAGCTTTCTCTTTAAAACACTCATACAGACGACTTACCATATTTGGGTATTCAGCGATGTGCAAAGATTTATTGCTTGCTTCCTGATGTGTGTTGAAAACAGCATTTAATATTGCTGTTCTATGTGATTTGATATAGCTGATTGAAGATGTCGTAACATTAATATTCCCTTCAAACCCTTTGTCAACCTTTTCTAATATTTTGACCTTCGTTTCCAATGATAAAGTGTTTTTTTAACGTTTATTTGACATTTCGTATGAAACACTTTCACTTTTTAATAGAGACTTCCAAAATATGTACACATGTTTCGAATTTCACAAATAAACTAGCCACAAATATATATAAATGCGACAAAAAAACAACAAATAAGGAAACACATCTAAAATTTGGTAATTCCCCTTTTTAGTTTTACATGTTCAAACAGAATAAAAATAAATTGCGGATTTCTTGTGTTCAAATAACAAAAAAAAAAAAAAAACGCTCTGAAATTAGAACTATAAATTCGAATTTTAAAGCGTTTAATGTATTGCAAACACTGATTCTAATTTCTGGACGTTCGAATTACTGAAAGCTCTAATTTGTGAGCGTCTACTGTATAAGTAACATTCTTTTCTTGTTTATTATGGCCCTAAGAGCTCGGTTATGTAGTTGAAGAAAATAAAATAAATAAATAAATTATATTCGGTTAGATTGTTTCACAGAGGCAGAAATTTCGCTCGTAGTCCTTGTTCTGAAAAAATATATACCCTCAAACCATCTTCACAAAATTGCTTTATCTTCTCAATGAATTGGCTTAATGCCACTTTTTTTTATTTCATTACACATATTTCTCTCATTTTGCTGTAACAACTGCATAAGTCAAAAATCAAAAATTTGGCTAAATATCACACAATGCGTAGTAAATCAGATGTTTTATGAAGTGGTAATGATTTCATTTGTATACATATATTGTAAACTCAACTTTTGAAAGAAGAATAAAACTTTCTTTTTCCATAATGTTGTGTGCAAATTTAAAACTTTAAAGTCGGTTTCTGTAAAACTGATACTTTTGAGTTATGACAATGTTGCAGAAAATGAGCGATTTATTTATTTAATTATTATAAATAACAACAAATTTTAAATATCGTACAAACAATAAATGTGCACAAAAATTTGTTGTTTGTTACTATAGAACATTAAAATATAATGTTTGTCATTAACAAGGTTTCGTTTAAATGTGCTACATTCCCATTTCATACTATTGATAAACTGAAATTTATTGTTAAAGTGATAAGCTATTCCTATGCGCATTTCACTGGTTGCTTAGACCAGATCGTCAGGAAACTTCATCCAAAGATTTTAGAAAAACTAAAGATATTACACAAATAAAACTGTTAAGCGAATAAGAATTATAAGCCACAGTTTTACTTGTAACAATATCAAAGCTTAAACAAAAACAACAACAATAAACAGTGAGTTTATCTTTTCTTACAGTTCCGGCTACAATTGGTTGGTTTTTTGTCAACTCTAAATGTAGTTGTAAGTGGGAAAAGAAAAAACAAAAATAAAAACAAATTACTTTATTTTATTTTGCCAGTTCAGTTTTATTTACACTGCCACATGCATATTAGTTATCAAAGTTTTTCTTGTCTTCAGAACCACTACAATTGTTCTGTTTTATAATGAAGAACAGAATAGTGTTCGTTACTTTCTTGCGATGAGATGCAAAATTCTGAGTGATTTGTTGTTTGAGCATTTTAAGAGAATTGTGTTAACCGTTATCTGCAAAAAACAGTTTTTGCAAAATATGTCTCTTATAACGTTATTCGCGGCCTTTGCTTCAACTAAAAATTTAAATATCATAAAAAATGTTGAAGCCTAGTTGTATGCAACAGACTTTATCATAAAGCTGCACTGTAATAAGTTTAATAATGGTGTTTTCTTTTCTACAAAAAAGATACCACATTTTAAAAGGTGCATTTATAAAATGTCTTGCCTTACATGTAATAATGCAATTTTTTATTTGACGAGAACAAAACACAAAATAAGATCGCCCTGTTTTTAACAGCTGACAAAAAGTTTGTTCTTCAATATATAAAAAAATATGTACATAAATCAAAAAGGATGTTCTTCAAAATATAAAAAAATACACATAAACCCAAATTTGTTAATATATTAATATTAAATAAATAAATAAATGAACAAAATGAATGACCAAATTCCAATTTCTTTAGTTTGTTTTTCATAAAATATGTAAACAAGAAAATACTTTTGCCAGATTGCGAATTTATTAACACCAAGTTTTTACGATTTCTTGATTTGACGTTTTTTTTCAAAAACAATTTTTTAACACCGAATCCATTTAAATTGTATGTCACTGACAACCTACCATTAATAATGTTATGCTTTTTTTTGTTTTTACTTTAAAATAATAGACAAAATTACTATTAAAACTTAAAAATTTTACTGTCCTGATTAGAGGCGATTTTTTTCCAACTTCGTCTGGTAACCCTATATATAAATAGAAGCCATCTTTTTACAGGGCATTATCAACACTCTCGATTTATACGGGGCGTAAAGTGCAATGCCTTATGCCATTTATGGGTGCATTTTTTTAGAATAAAACACGCTGCCCTCTTAGAGAGCAAAGCATTTTTAAGAAACGAACACCAAATTGCATTTTTTTAAATAAAATGTGACATTTTTTGTAGAAAAGAAAACACCATAAGTGATTGGTGAAATTCCTTGAATTTTTTTGGGTAATTTCAAAAAGAACATATATCCTCATGCTGCATTCGGTTAAAGTAAGACAAAGGAAGTAGCCAAGAATATGATGTATTCCAATAAAAATAGACTTGAAAATTTAGCAGTAAAAATATCTTCACGCATAAGTTACTGGGTTGCGTTAACATTTTTGTCAGTTTTCGTGGTAAAATATTTGAGAAACTTCATTAGATTCTTTCTAGCACAAAATGTGACTTTTTATGAAAACCAATAATGGATTTTTTTTAGTAAAACAGTTCTCTATTGAACTGCATTATTTTTTTGACAAGAAAATGCCGAAAAATAGCTTTTTTCCAACCAAAAACCCCATCTGTGTGCCGTCAGACTAAAAATTATTGAATTTTCCTTTATATGGGTAATTCCAAAGTGTTGAACGTGACAGTCGTACGCATCAAAAATGCAATTGCATTTTAAACAACAAATATTTTTACGTTCTTTTAACCCTTAAATTATAGCACTAGGATAGCACTATTATATATCGTTACCTTAATATAAAAAGGCCCCAACTCATCAAAAACACTTTACAGGAGAAGGAAAAAACTTAATAAAAGCTGAAATAATATAGCTACACAAACATTGTCAATATAACATAACTTCTTTATTTTTAATCTAATTTGCTTGAAATTTTAATAGAATGTGTATTAGCAACCATTCTACAAGAATCAATAAAAAAACGGATTTCCAAAAATAATGAGTTGGGGCCTTTTTATATTAAGGTAACGATATGCTAAAGTTTATGGGGGGCGCGATTTTAGGTCAAAGATAATGGCAAAAGAAGTAGCTGTTTGAACGTGAAAAAAATATAAGTAGTTTTTTTGGCCATATATAAAAAGGCTTAATTCAGCGAAACCTGGCACAATTTTTTAGTCAAACTACTTTCAGAATTTTACGTAGCAATATAACATTAAAATGTCTTTGGTTTGGTTCCAAAATCTTCTGTATTTTTTTTTGTTTAAACCAAAATCTGGTTCGATATGTGACATTTCGAACGTGAAATTTTTTCCATAATAATTTAACTGAATAATGTTGAATACAAACTAAAAATTTACCGTTAATTCGAATAACATATTTCTCTTTGAACTCTTCCTTGGATTACAGACCATGTAAGAAAATTTTTTTGGAATAATTTTTATCAAATATCACCTCTTTTAAGGAAGATGATATTAAAGAAAAAAAAAAAAGGAAATAACTTTGCAGTCTGATTGTTTATCTAAGTGAACAAATTTATGGGTAAATTTATAAAATTAGTAAAATCTAACGGTCTAATTTATTAAAAATAAAACCGGTTAATAAAGGCTTTATGAAACGGATTTTCATACAAAATCCGTTTAATAAACCCTTTATTAACATGTTTTATTTTTTATAAATAAGGCAGTAAATATATCTCTATAACAATATCGTAAAATAATCAGATTTTAATAACTTTTAAATTTTCGGTCACGGTGGACCTTTTGACGGAAATGCCCATATGTGAATAAGGAGGCATTTACACGATGTCTTTTCAGACATGTCTGTTTTTGACATTCTCTTTTGAACGTGCTACCGAATGTCACGATGTCTTTCCAAATATGTCTGTTTTCATATCTAATAGTCTAATATATATATAGTTTTAAATTGAAAACATGAAAACTCGTTCCGTGTCTGTTTGGCAACCCCTCTTTCTTCTCTTACCCGATCGCCTACAAACAAAACAAGCGTGTTTGTTAGACATGTCTGGAAAGACATCGTGTAAACATGGCGTAATACAGTTTTTAAGAAATCAAGATTTTTTTAACATGATTTTGAAAAATCAATTTTTTCTTCTGATTCACTTTTCTTATAAGGGGTTTATTTTGTGCGATTTGATTTTTAAAGGGTTAGTTACAAATATATCCATGTCAGATAAAGCTTTGATTCAGACGTACATACATAAATAGTTGCAATATGTTTTGTAATTTATTTTTGTTAAAATTATTTAATTTTTATGTCAGTAAAATTAAAGAGGCTTTTAAGGCCAATTACCTTTTGTAATATAATCTATTTTTCTTGAGTACTAAATACATGCAAATTAGTGATAGTTAAAATCACATTACCGTATATTTCCATACAAAACGCATCATATAGTAGGTTTTGCCTATAGTTAACCCTAATTTCTAAATTGATTATACATTATCAATACTAATTTATTAGTGACATTTTAAAGTAAGACTTTAAAACTTAAATAGCTTTCTATATTTATTTAATGCTAAACAGTTCCCCAATTTCCTAACTATCCAAAGTTTCCTAACTACTAAAAGCCCTAACTATAACAAAGTTTTAATCCTACCTCATACTAACTCACATCACATACACACATAAACACATTTGAAATGTTTCTAGACCAAATAAAACAAAAAAAAAACCATTGAAGAGTTAAGTATCAATGAAGTACAGTAATCAACTAAACACGTGCCAAAAACCTCTTTTTCTTCTTTTCCCCCCTTCAATAACTATCAAAAAATATCAAAATATACAACAACAAAATAATTAAGGTCTTTGAACGTGGCTTGGAAGCAATACCACTCTCGGTAGATTTATGGATTCACTATTTAACCCATGTCAAATCAAATCATAGTGATGAAGAAGATTACATACGTTCGCAATTCGAACGTGCCGTTGATTCTTGTGGTCTTGAGTTTCGTTCGGATAAACTATGGGATGCCTATTTAAAGTGGGAAAATGAAGGAAAACGATATCAGAACATGGTGAAAATTTATGACCGTTTAATTGCCATTCCAACTCAAGGTTACAGTGGACACTTTGATAAGTAAGTTTGGTTAAAATAAGAAATAAAAATGTGTAATAGAAAAACATACAAATGCTGAGAAACAAAAATTTATAATTTTTTGTTTTTTTTTTTTTGTAATAAAAAAAGTTTGATTTATGAAAGGTTAATTAAACAAATTTTCATTATAAATCGTTTTTTAAGCTTTAATAAACCATTTATGGCATTTATGATTTGTTTTACAGTTTCCAAGATTTAATTAATCAGCACTCCATAACTAGCACCATAACAACAGAGGAAATAAAAAAAATACAAACCGAGCTCAAAGAATCTTCATCGAAATCATCTTCTTCGCGCTCAAAATCTCGACGTGGCAGTTCAAAAGATAAAGACTCTGAAAATAAGGAAAAAGAGAAAGATAAGGAAATTGATAAAGACAAAACTGATAAAATTTCTAGCGATGAAACCTCAGAAAAAATTGAAACTGATTCAAATATTGAAACAATGATTATTGATAGTGAGGAGATAAAACCGGAAAAAACCACAGAAGATTTGGAAGATTTATCAACACTTACAGAAGATGAAATCCATTCGATTAAAGATAAAGTCATATCATTAAGACGAAAAATACACAAATCCACTGTATCAGCAATTACAGCCCGCTGGACATTCGAAGAGGGTATTAAGAGACCCTATTTCCATGTAAAACCCTTGGAAAGATGTCAACTGAAAAATTGGAAAGATTACTTAGATTTCGAAATTGAGAAGGGTGATCGCCAACGCATCTTAGTGTTGTTTGAAAGATGTTTAATAGCCTGTGCTTTGTACGATGAGTTTTGGCTTAAAATGATACGATATCTAGAAACTATAATCGATCAACCCGATGTGCCGGCCATAACCAGCGATGTCTATCGCCGAGCCTGTGAAATTCATCATCCTGACAAACCTAGCTTGCATCTTATGTGGGCTGCCTTTGAAGAATGTCAAAATAACTTCGATCGTGCTGCCGAAATTTTAATAAATTTAGAAAACCGAGTACCCAATCTTTTGCAAGTATCCTATAGACGCATTAATGTCGAAAGACGTCGCGGTGATTATGATAAATGTAAAAGTTTATATGATCATTATATAAATACAGCAAAAAATAAAAATATTGCTGGGAGCTTAGCCATTAAATATGCTAGATTTTTAAATAAAATTTGTCAAGATTTAGAGGGTGGCTTGAAGGTTCTACGTCAAGCACTTGATAAGGACAGCGCTAACACTCGCGTAGCCTTGCAAATGATTGATTTAGCTTTACAGCGTCCTATTGTCGATGAAGATGAAGTAGTCTTAATAATGGATAAATTTATGGCCAGAGAAAATATTGAACCCGAACAAAAAGTTTTATTTGCTCAGCGTAAAGTAGAATTTTTAGAAGATTTTGGTAGTTCCGCTAAGGGACTACAGGATGCACAAAGAGCTTTGCAATTGGCTTTAAATAAAGCTAATGAAGCGAAAAAGAAGCGGTAAGATTATGTTAAATTTTTAAAAATATTTTCATTGCGTTAACAAATAAGTCTGCCATATTTAACAAAACAATTGGGGTTGATATTAAATAAATGCAATTTTATGATTTATTTAAACGCACTATACTACTGTTGCTTTCAACAAATCGAATTTGTGTTTGTTAACTTAAGAAAAGTCGTATGCTTTAATCTAGGTAAATGGTATTCAGGATGGCAACGTCTTATAAATATAAGGAGCCGTATTTATAACAAAAAAGTTAGCCACAGCTTGTAAGCTTCGTACAACGAGCTGCTAACTGGAATGTCGATTTAGCTTAGCAGCTTGTTAGTACAGAGTTAATTCATAACAAATTTTAATCCGTCTGCTAAATTTCAATAAATCAACTTTGAATCTTATTGATGCCACATTATATTGCTCCAAAATGCAACATGTTTTGCATTAACCAACGCTGGTTTTGTAATTTTTTTCCCTCCACATAAACTTTTTTTTTAAAAAAGTTCTTAAAATCAAAATAAATTAAAAAAAGACAAAAAAAAAAAACAAATTGTTTGACAATAAAAGGCTGTTTTTGACCAGTTGGCAAACGTTTGGCAGCTTATTAACAATAGTTTAGCAAATCGTTAGAAGTCAGAGTTTGGTAAGTGCTAACATCATGCCAACTTTTCGTTATGAATACGGCAAAAAGTGCTTTTCTTTAAGCATCACTTGTGTTATACTGAGTGCCTAAGTAATTCTTTCTTTCGTTCTTTTAATAAATATACTCGCCTTAGTACTCTTTCAATTTGTGATTTTAAATTTATAAAGCTTCTCGTAACAATTTTACTTAGTAAAAGCACTTTTACCATATTCGCACACATGCAATTAAAGCACATTATCTAAAAAGTTACACGAATTTAGTGTATTCGGGTTTAATGCTGACATTTTCGCATGAAAAAATCGTAAAATTTTAAGGTTTTGATTTTGCCAAACTCTGCAATATGACTTTCTTCATCTTCCAACATAAATTAATTTTTAAAAAACGATGACACATTTGTGCTAAAAATTAATTTTGTTATAAACGAATTTGAATGCCATTATTCTTCATTAGATTCCATGTACTACATCGTAACCGATAGTCTCTATTTTCAGTTTAAATTTTAAAAATATTTTAGCACCACTAAATATAAAAAATCTTTAATTCACAGTGACAATAGTCCTAGCCGTAAATCTGGTCATAAAGATGCCTCATCAATATCTGCTTCAACGCAATCCGTTTATAACAATGGCTCCTCTTCAGGTGCAACTGGTTATAACTATGGTTCAGGCAATGCAGCCTACTATGCCCAGCAGAATAGTAGTGGTTCTTATCCTCAGCAACAACAATCCTACGACAGTTATTACAATCATTGGCAGTACAATACCGGCTACAGTGGTTATGGTCAATGGAGTGGTTACACTAATTACTATTAATATAAAAATTAAAATAAAAACAACAAAACAAATTTTAATACCTTAACAAATAAAAAACAAAACTTTTTTTAAAACTTACTCTTATAATAATTATAAAATAATTATATATTTTCCTTTTAATTATTAGTGTTTTTCCTTTAAATTCTAAGATTTTTTTTCAATTACATATTTGCGTTGCTGACCAAGAGTATATAATTGATATATTTACTTAATATAAACTTTCTCTTAATATCTGTATGTTACATATTATCGTATACATGAAACCACTTTTAGAACATTAAATATATACAATTATCTTAACATTTTTCTATACAAACCAATTATTATTCTAATTTTTTTCTTTATTTACAAACATTACTTTTTGAGTTGTATTTTTCAAATTTATGGAACTTGTGTTTTTGGCTCGCTTTCTCTACGAAAAAGAACGAAAGTTTCAGTTGTTTTTTTATTTCTTACACTTACAAATCTCTTTAAAATATGAGTTTATTATCCTTTTGGGCCTTGTAAACACAAAAATTAATCGTATCTATATAAAAAATAAAATAAATTTTTTATTGAATGCAATTTATTTTGGCTTATTGTAATGTTTAGTGTATATTTAGTTGAACAAATAAATTTTAAAAATAAAATTGTAGCAATAGTGAAATAATACAAATATGTATTTCAAAAACATCAATTTAGCCTTTTTTTTACTTTAAACACATTTGCCATAGTTGCTAGTGAACACTGCGGAAAAAAATTTCGAAAAAAGTGAAATAAAAATTTTAGAATGTAATTAAACAAGTTAAAGTCTCAATTAAATTAAATTAAATAAACCGATACTAATATACCAAAGTACGAGTACTAGTTTTGCGAATAATTTTACCGGCCGTGTTCTGACAATCGCACGATTTGAAATCGCAAAACGCCAGATTTATTTTATGGTGTTCTTAAACTCGTGCGTTTAGCTTGCGATCTGCCATAGTTTTTTACAAATATTCTAGTTCTATTTTGCAATTTAAAGTCGCCAAACTTCTTGCTAATGCGATTTACAGAACACCTAATTTAGGATTTTAAGTCGGCATCGCCAATGTTATGCGTTTTTAGATTGTCAGAACATAACCGTACGTTATTTAACTTTCGCTGCCATAAATTTTTATATCAACGTTGGTATCAAGATAAAATTCGACACAAATAACATTTCTAAAAGTCGAAATCTTTTGTAGAATTAAGTTCATAGTCGACCAAGCTCCTATACCCATCCGATTTTCAAAATCCATTTTCAAAAAAAAATTTTTAACATGCTAAACATTTTTCTTACTATGTATTTGAAATTCGAAATGTTCTCAATCCCAGTATTGTCGTCTTGTTGGTGCAGATACAAAATAAGTCAAAAGTAACCAGAACTCATGAAAATAGCCATCCTCATTTGATTTTTGAATTTCAATAACCTATGCTGAATAAAATGAATTTCCACATTCTATTTAATAAAATCTTGATTTGATTGATTTTTCGATCATAAATGATACTCACGTTGTGAGAAAATGGTACCCTATCGAAAGAATCATTTGTCATACAATTTTCATATTCCTTTTTGAGCAATTCAATGGCAGTTTTTTTAATCAGTGTTGAGTATACTGATTAAATCAGTATTCATTTTTCAATCGTAAGTTATATAGTTTTTGATTATATTTAAAATCATTTTTTAATCGTCATGATTTTAATTTTTTCTTCGATAATTTGAACCAGCTTTATTTTGAACCAAATAAAAGTTATGTATTTCTCTCAAAGAAAAAAAGAAACCATTCGAACTAACATTTATTTTCATAAATTGTCAATAATTTTTGGGCTTTTTTTAGCCAATCTTTTTATTTGTTTGGCTGACACCAAAGTGGCTTTTTTTGATTTGGCGTGACAAAAATTCAAAATATTTAAAAATCATTATTTTAACACATCAATGAATCATTTATGAATCCTTTTTCAAGTGGTATTTCAGTTTTACATTCATACATTTAGAAATCATTATTGGAACATATCACTTAGTCATATAGTTATATGAATCCTTTTCTATCACTTAAGTGATAAATTAGTTTTTAGTCATCAAAAAATAGGTGGTTTTTACAAAAAAATATCACTCAAATGCTAGCTGGGTAAAGGCCCAACTATAATATGCATAAGCTGGCTTAAGCTACGGTCAAAAATTATAAAAGGCTCTCAAAAGCATTTAAAAAAACAAAAATAAAATCAAAAAAAATATTTTATTCCGTACGGAAAGTACGATCTGTTTCGCACTTTGCTTACGCAAATGCCAGGTTCATAATATTAACCAAAAAGTTTTCTTAAGTTCAATATGGTTCGACACATATGAATCACATTTATTCGTTCAATTGCTTAAGCCAACTTAAGCATATTATAGTTGGGCCTTAAGTATTGCCGTTTTTGAAAAATTGTATTTTACTTAATTGTTTTGAACTAGAAAAAATGATACAAAAAATTAAGATATTAAAGGGCGATTAATTAAAAAAAATGTTATCTGCAAAACCGGAAATGACCAATTTAAATTTAAGTTTTTCTATCTTCGCCCTTATTTTTTTTACCATAATTAGCCTAGGGTATCTCATTACACTTTAAAATTTTGAGAATGGGATCTCTTTAAGTTTAAAAGCTATGCAAATTTCTTTAGACGCGTACCGCACATCAAAACCGGAAGCAATCATTTTAAATTCCGATTTTTAACATCAAGCATACTCATAGTGCTGTTAACCTCTTGAAATGTGATAGACATTAGTTTAAAAGATACTTAAATAACTGTCCCACAAAAAAGTCCCATAACTGCATAGGATTCCCCCCAGAGAGGTAAAATTTGTGACCGATCTCCATTAGTTTTTCCACAACATTTTCTCACAACATACTTGCCCCTTATTTCTATCTCTTGGGCCGGCTCCCATACAAAAACGTGGGTTATATACATCCATAAATTTGTACATAAATTTGCATAACTCTTTAACTTATGGAGATCCCATTCTCAAACTTTAACAGAATAATAAGGACACTATGCTAATTTGGATAAGAAAAAAAAGGTCGAAGTTAGACAAATTTAAATTGGTAACTTCCGGTTTCGCAGTCCGACAGCTATTTATGTTTCTGTTAAAATAATGTATGCATATCCTACTTCAAGACTTGTTTAGTAGGGATGTAACGTTATGATACGCCTTTTTGCCGATACGATACCTATACTGAAAATAAAATGTCGCCGATATCGATATTGAATTTGAATTCAAGTTAAAACAAGTAAGAAAGTACAGTCGGTCAAGCCCGCTATATCGTACCCTACACCACAGTATTCTCGTGGTCTTACGATTCGACCCATTTTCAATAGGCTTGGCCCTTGTACCAATAAGAAACTAAAAGCCAAATTATCTCCAAAATTGCGACCTGCACTTTGCGCACAAGGTTACATGGACAACCTGCGAAATTCAGATAAATATTAATTAGCTCAATAAGACGTTTTTTTTTTTGATACGATTGAAGTCGATTGTCTTTGAAAATCCGAAGCATCGCCGATATACTATGAGTAGGCTTTAGGCTAAAAATTGGAATTGGATTTATCACTTCCGGCTACGCTTGTAAAAAATTTTTATAACTCTTATAAAAAATGCATTCTCAAAATTTTACAGTGTAATCAGAGCTGACAGATTTGACGATTTATCGTCATTTTGACAATTTTTTTGCTCCGAAATTAGCAAAGTGCCGATTTGCTGATTTTTTCTAAAACGTGACGATTTTATTCAGTCACCAAAAAGAGAAAACTTTAAATGTTTTTATATATTTATATAGGTTTTTTCCCCTTAAAACTTTATGGGGAAAAGCAAAATTTCAGATGAAGTTTTATAAATTTTATTACACGTTCATTAACTTGTGTTGTGAAAACAGCATAGGCCCCTATTACGGTTTACAACTCAACTCAGTTGAGTTGTAATTTCTTAATTTTTGTATTATGGTTTACAACTTTGCTATTTTGCGGTGAACAAAAACATAACAAAAATTACAACTGATCACAACCAGTTGTCTTAATAACAACTCAACTGAGTTGAGTTGTAAACCATAATAGGGGCCATAATTAATCTTGGACTGTTTAACAGACGTGCCTTAACAAGAGCGGAAAATTAAACATTTTCTTCCGCTTAGCTATTACGCTAATATGCCATATATATACAAGAGCCTCAACGATGTGTCACGGACAGTAGTGATAACTCTCTTGTTTAATAAAACCTACAAAATAAATAAAAATAGAGATAAACAAGTAAGAGAGCTATATTCGGCTGCGTCGAATCTTATATACCCTTCACCATTTTGCGAGCAGAAAACAGAGCAACTAGACAAAAACAAAATAATTTTTACATATACATACATATTTACAATACTAAAAACTTCATTATAATTTAAATTTAAAAAGCGAAAACTGGTAAATATTTTTTTAAAATCGTTTTTGAACATAAAAATTAAAAAAAAAAATTTGTTTTACGTTGATTATAACTCAGCCGACGTGTTTAAGTAGAAATTTGCCAGTTAGTTGGGTTATAAAAAATTATAATTTTGGTCATAACTTTTTCGTATCTGAACCGATTTTTCCGAGTTTTTCGGAAAACATTTTTTACTAAAGATTTCCGATCTTTTGATATACAAGGTATAACCAAGGTCATATAACAGTCCAAAAAATCAGGTTTTTATACAATTTTTGATATTTTTTGTACGGGAGGTGCCACGCCCACTTCTCCGATCCCGCCCACATTTTGTGGGATGCTGTGTATTGATAACCTAAATGTGTGTACCTAATTTGAAAACTTTGGCTCTTGCCGTTCTCAAGATATACAGAAAAAAGTAATTAAAATACACCAACAACAAGGGATTTTTGGAAAAAATTAGAGGTAGTCGTGGTTTTTTGCTCATATCTCAGCCATTTTTAGACCGATCTGGCTGAATTTCAATAGCAAGAAATGTTGGACTATATGTGACATAAATGTAAAACAACCTAGCCGCTATCATGTCTGGAGTCTCCGGAAAACACATATCAAACGTAAGACGGACGGACGGACAGGCGGACATGGTTAAATCAAGTTCTCTCCTCATAAGGACCCAGAATATTTATACTTTATAGGGTCTTAGATCAATATTGTAGATATTACAAACGGAATGACAAACTTATATATACCCTTTTCCACCTGAGGTGAAGGGTATAAAAATGTAAATTGACCAAAAAATTGTTCAAAAATACAATTAAATAAGTACTTGTTTACTTTATGCTTTGTAAATTATTAATCTAGTTATCTTTGATATTTTTCATTATATGTATTAAAATATTTGATTTTCTTGTCGTTAGTTTTTCAAAACCTTTTGTTAATATTAAACAATAAATTTGTTTTCTCCATATTTTACCCTTACAAATTTGTATATTTTATCTGGTTATGGGCCCAGACATGGCTGAGGAAATGTTGTAAAATGAAATATGTTAAGAATTGAAATTAAAAATGTGTTATTCTGCAAAGATTTAAAATGCAATTTTTTTTCCGTAAAACGGATCGAAGAAGCAGGAATGACGGTGGTATTTCAGAATAAAAGTGTTAATGTATATAGTGGTGATTTACTTGTGCTTGAAGCTGAACGAAAAAGCAAACTTTACGAATTTAATGTAAAGTATAATCAAAGTGCATCTGCAAATATTTCTGATAGACAAGAAATCATTGACTTGTGGCATCGTCGTTTAGGCCATATAAATTTTTCAGATTTGAAAAAGCTAAATGGAATTGTTGATGGTATAAATAATGTCGTTGGTGAAAAGTTTTTCTGCGAGCCATGCGTATTCGGGAAGCGATCCCGGAAACCTTTTAAAACAAATACAAAACTGACATCTTCAAAAATATTACAACTTGTCCATAGTGATGTATGCGGTCCTATGAATTCTACTTCTTGGAATGGTAAATGGTGGTGAGTACACATCAACTGTTTTTAAAACTTTCTGTACGAATTCAGGAATTTCAATTCAATATACAAATGCTTATACTCCTGAGCAAAATGGCAAATCTGAGAGAATGAAACGTACGTTGATTGAAAAAGCTAGATCGTTAATGTCTAACAGTGGTTTGGACAGTACATTGTGGTCGGAAGCTGTTTATTGTGCCAACTACTTGACGAATAGAAGTCCAACTAGTGCTTTTCCTTGCAATAAAACTCCAGCAGAAATTTGGTTTGGAGTTAAGCCAAATTTGTCAAACTTTAGAATTTTTGGCTGTGTAGCGTATTCTCATATTCCTAAGGTAAAAGGTAAGAAATTGGATATGAAATCTGAAAAGTTAATAATGGTTGGATATTGTGGCAGTGGATATAGATTATGGAGTCCAACTCATCTAAACATCGTTTTGTCAAGAGATGTCGTTTTTAACGAAAATGTTTTCACAAATTCTGAGAAAATAAGCAATAAAAATTCAAAAATTATAGAATTTGTAAACCCGTCAAATGAAGTAAAAGAAACTGTGAGCACAATACAAAATGAAGATTCTGAAAATAGCGATTCGGATGAAGAATTTGAGGAAGCAGTAAGCCAAAATGAAAATGAAGTAGGGGGTGCAGAGGATGCAATTAATGAAATTATTATCAATGATTCGGAAGATGAGCAACAAGATTCGCAATTGCGTAGAAGTAAAAGAATAAGAAAACCTACAACACGTTATAATTATTTTGGTTTAGCATTAAGTGCTGAACAATTTGTGTGTGATACCCCTACAACATATCAAGATATTAAAAGCTGTCATAATTCAAGTGAGTGGTTTGATGCTATAAAAAGTGAATTGCATTCGTTACACAAAAATAATACGTGGGATATGGTCAAACGCTCTGAAGGGAAAAGCGTTATGGACTGTAAATGGGTTTTCAAGAGAAAATTGGATGGTGATGGTAATCTTGGCGAATACAAAGCACGAGTTGTAGCAAAAGGCTTTACACAATGTAAAGGTTTTGATTTTCAAGAAACATACTCTCCTGTTGCTCGAATTAGTACTTTTCGAATTTTACTTGCTGTTGCCAATAAAATGAAATATATTATTCAACAAATTGTAGTGTACCTTATAAGCGTCCACTGCTTACCCAATAACCAATCTAAAATGCATACATGCCACCCCAATTACTGTAGGGTAAATGCCATACATAAAAGATCAAATAACGGCATTTACCCAAATAACTCAATGTGTTCGAACATGAGTCAATATAATGGTAAAGCAGATCAATCAGAATGTGAGTGACATGAATTTGGATTGTCTAACGAAAATGAGTACATTCCTTACTCATGCATTCTGATTGGTCATAGCATTGTGCATAAGGAAAAACCATATTAATTCCATGGTACTGAAAGAGAAGTATAGATTGTAAGAATTAATATTAAAAGTTAGAATAAGTAAGCAATATTGTAAAATTAGTATAAAAAGGGCAGTAGCCCACAAATAAAGCAGACTTTAGATTTGAAAACATAAAGTGGCACTTGTTGCCTAGTTGAATTATTTTTAGTCTCCTAATTTGGCAGTTCGCTAAGAACGCCTGACCATCGAGCTGGTACCCTACAGCTGCATAAAATTATATTGGGCTATAGGGCAAACATCCTGTCAACATCATACACTACATGGCGATCCTGCCATCATACACTACACTACATGGCGATCCTGCCCACTCGGACCACCACATTTTGAGATCCTGCCCTAATCTAGGACCAATAATTTTGCCAATCTAGGACCGATAATTCTAAGAAGATTAAATGATGCGTTTCCTGTCAAGCATTAAATGGCACGAGAAGAAAAAGAGAGGTCGTCAAAAATAAATTAAATTACCAATGGACTTTTATTTCACAGCATTTGTATACAGAAGAGGCTGAAGCTGAAATCTAAATGTCACCAGAAGAATAAGTTTATATAAAAAGATAGATTAATTTAAGACAATAAGAAAAGTTCAGACTAATCAATAATTGAAGAGACGAATATCAATTATAGAAAAATAAATAGAATAATAAATATACTTTTCCTTTATTACAACAACAATAAATATTAATGGACGTTTATCCAAGTTTTTGGTTTTTGAATCCTACAATGAGCAAACCTAAAAATAATGTAGAAATGAATACAGTAAAATATTATGAACAATGTAAATGCAAAAATCACAGAAGAGTTAGTGCCGGAATATGTTAAAACTTTATTTGTAGTTATATTAATACTATACGCAGCATATAGAATTAATGAATATTTTAAAATATAGAAATAGTAATAGCAGTAAAAGTACAACTGATGTATAAATTATAAAAAAAAAAAAAAAAAAAAAAAAAAATATAGTTAATTTTTACTTACACATAAATCTAAAAATATATGGAAGAGAAATTAAGTATCTTGAAGGAATTCTGGAGGAACTTGAAAAAGAGTCCAGGCAGAACCTATACCGAGTCAACGGTATTAAATAAATTAGAATATATAGAAAATTTAGAAAGTGAGTTTCAACTAATAGAGTTAGAAGAGGAAGATACAGAAAGAAAATTAGCGTTAAAATTAGAGTTTCATAATCTTTACAAACTCGTGGAAGAATACCTAAAGAATAGTATAAAGAAACCATTAGAAACAAAACATATAAACATGGCATCGTTTAGTTTAGAAACAGTTGCAAAAGCATTACCTTTGTTTACAGGTAATTACATTGAGTTAGAAAGTTTTATAATAACAGCAGAATTAATAAATAAGACCCTATCAGACACAGCAAAAATAGATTTTCTTCAGTATGTTTATCATGCTAAATTATCCTCACAAGTCAGAACAGCAATTGGAAGCTATGCAAAACCTGAAAATTTCGAAGCGCTCAAGAAGCTATTAGAGCAAAGATATAGAAGCAATAAAACAATTCCAGAGTTACAAACTAAACTTAATACATTATTCCAAGGGAAAATGTCTATTAATTCGTATAAGGAGAAAATAATGGGTATAATTGACAATCTAAATAAGTTAGGCATAGAAGAGTTAGGAAATCAAGCTTCAGAAGCTGAGAAAACCGTAATAGTTCGATTAAATAATAAACTTGCTTTAGATACATTCAAGAAAGGTTTAAATGAATGTTTCAAGTCGACCATATACGCGGCCCGACCGACTACATTACAAGAAGCATCCGACCTTGCAATTGAAATTGAAAATGAAAAGAAGGCAACGCATAACGAAATTCTGCATATCAGAAGAGAGGAACCACGGTATCAACCTCAAAATAACAATAGAAATAACAACACATTTTCTAACTACAGCAATAACAGGCAATATAACAATCAAAACTTTAACAGAAACAATAATTTTAATAATAGAAACAATAGCAACAATGCAAATTCCAACAGAGTCAATAATTACAACAATAATCAAGCTAGAAATAATAATTATGATAATTATAATACACGAAGCAATACAAACTTCTCTAGGAATAACAACTACCAAAACAACAGAGGTAACAACAATAATGGTAGAAATAATAACAGCAGTTCTAACAGAAACAATGATAACAGAAACAATAACAATGAAAACAGAAGGTACATACGCACGGTACAAGATGAGGGAAACGAGGAAGGCCCGGAATACAGGGATATTCCGGAAAGCCAAAATTAAAGATATACAAAGTTTCAAACAATAATACAAATTTCATAATCGCTAAGTACAAAAATAAAGAATTAACATTTCTTGTCGACACAGGAGCCGACGTATCATTATGTCGCACTAGAGAAATTTTTGATGATGAGCCATTAAATGTGGAGAACAGATGTAAATTATCAGGCATCACTAAGGAAGAGATACATTCATTAGGGACAAGCGAACTTAAACTATCGCTAGCAGACCAGATATGTAAATACAAATTCCATATAGTAGATGATGATTTCCCAATAGAAACAGACGGGATAATAGGAAGAGACTTTTTAAAAGAATACCTTTGCAAAATAGATTACGAGACATTTACAATTTCTTTGTTTGCAAACAATGAAACCATAATTCTTCCTATGCAAACAAAAGCATTCGACACCTTAAAAATTACTATACCAGCGCGAACAGAAATAATACAACCACTAAAATTGAACCTCACTGAAGATTGCGTCATATTTAATACCGAATTAAAAGACGGAGTTTTTTTAAGTAATTCAATAGCACCTAAAAACGGTATGACACACGTCAAAATTTTAAACACAACAAATGAAACAACAACTTTACAGGGCATTAAACTACATACTGACCCACTTAAAAACTACGACATATTAAATTACAAAAATATAAACGGCGACGAACGTTTTTACAAAATTTTGAATGACTTGCAATTAGACCATGATGACGAATATGCAAAAACACAATTAAAAGAAATATTTAAAAAATATCAAAACGTTTTTCATTTAGAAGACGAAAAATTAAGTGTCAACAATTTTTATGAACAGAATATCACGACCTCAGACAATACAGCTGTGTATATAAAAAACTATAGATTACCACACTCACATACAGACGTAATAAATGAACAGGTACAGAAAATGCTTGATGACGAGATAATAGAACCATCCGTTAGTCCATACAATGCTCCACTCCTTTTAGTACCAAAGAAAAACATGGAAGATAAAAAGAAATGGAGACTTGTTGTAGATTTTAGAAAACTTAATGATAAAATCGTTAACGACAAATTTCCTCTAACTAGACTAGAAGATATTTTGGACAAATTAGGTAGAGCAAAATGGTTTTCTACACTCGATATGACGAGTTCTTTTCATCAAATTGAACTAAATAAAGACTCGAGACCACTAACTGCATTTTCAACACCACAAGGACACTTTCAATTTAAAAGACTTCCATTCGGACTCAAAATTTCATCTAACAGCTTTCAAAGAATGCTTACAATAGCATTATCCGGACTAGAATCCGAAGCATTTCTCTATGTAGATGATATAATTGTATACGGTTGCAGTTTAAATCATCACAATCAAAACTTAATAAAAGTTCTTGATAGGCTACAAAAATACAATCTTAAATTGAATCCAAAGAAATGTTGTTTTCTAAGACCTGAAGTAGTTTACTTAGGACATTTAATAACAAAAGACGGTGTGAAAACAGACCCATCAAAATATGAAGTAATAAAAAACTATCCAATACCAAGAAACGCTGACGATGTACGACGATTTGTTGCATTCTGCAATTATTATAGGAAATTTATACCAAATTTTGCAGACATTGCGAAACACTTAAATATGTTATTAAGAAAATCAGTAAAATTCCTATGGACAAATGACTGCCAAAATGCTTTTGACACTTTAAAAGAAAAACTAATGAAACCCCCAATTTTGCAATACCCAAATTTTGACAAACCTTTTATTTTAACGACTGATGCTTCAAACTACGCACTGGGAGCAGTCCTGTCTCAAGGTGAAATTGGACAAGACCTACCAATTTCTTATGCAAGTAAATCTCTACAGAAACACGACTTAAACAAGCCAATAATTGAAAAGGAATTGCTCGCAATTCATTGGGGAATAAATTTTTTCAAACCATATTTATACGGTCGAAAGTTCATAGTGGTAACAGACCACAGACCACTAATTTCCCTATTCTCACACAAAAATCCATCATCAAAAATGACAAGAATTAGGTTAGATCTAAGCGATTACGATTTTACAATAATCTATAAGAAAGGAAAAATTAACACGAATGCGGACGCATTGTCAAGAATTGAAATAGACTCGGAAATACTTAAGCAAATGATACCATTGGAAAATGACGAAACAGAAAAGAAAATATTAATAACCACAAGGGCAATGAAAAAGAAGAATGAAGATAATATAAAGTTACAAGAGGCAAATAAAATAGCAAATAAAGAGGCAAATAAAGTTAATGGCAATGAGGAAATAGATATGAATGAAGCACGTGTAAACAGAAGTAATATGGGAAGATGCATTTCTCAGGAGTCTGATCAACTTCTAATATGGGAATGCACATCCATAAATGATATTAAGAATATGAAAAAATTGCAATTTAATAAGTTTGAAAATATAGAAGACGTCGACATAAGAATTGAAGATAATATTGTGCACATAGGACGTGATGATAATTCATCGAAACAAGATTCGATCATGAAGAAATCACGTACCCAAAATAATAGTTATGTGAAGAAAGGATGTAATGATAATTCATCGAAACAAGATTCGATTATGAAGAAGTTACATGCCCAGAACGTACAAGATGATAATAATATGCATGCAAGATTCAGCGATAACTCAGCGAAACTAGATTCGATTCTGAGAAAACTGATATCTAAAATGAAGAAAGAAAATATAAAGGAATTAGCGCTAGCAAAGAATGATAAAATATTTAAGACGTATACAATGAAAGAATTAAAAGAAGCATATGCAAAGATAAGAATAAACAACAAAAGTCCTCTACTAAAAATATTAATTTACAATGCCCCAACAAGAATAACAGATGACATTCTGAAATATAAACTCATCGATGAATTCCACAATGCCACACACGCAGGCCACTTAGGAATTAGAAAAACGGTAATTAAGTTGAAACAGCGGTACATTTGGAAAAACATGAACAAGATGGTTAAACAATTTGTAAGATATTGTGACAAGTGTAATATAAACAAACAGACAAAGAACATTAAGGAACCACTTACGTTAACAAACACCCCAAACAACAGTTTTGAGATAATATCAATTGATACTGTAGGACCTCTTCGTATTTCAAACGGATACCGATACATATTGACAATGCAATGCGAACTAACAAAATTCGTTATTGCGCACCCAATGTCAACAAAAGATGCACTTACAACTGCCAAAACATTAGTAGAACAATTAATTTTAAAATACGGAAAATTTAAAGTGCTCAAATCGGACAACGGGACTGAATTTAAAAACGAACTGATGCGTAACATATGCTCGTTACTTGAAATCAAGCAGACATTTTCAACCCCTTACCATCATGAAACAATAGGTTCGGTAGAAAGAAATCATAGAGTTCTCAATGAATTCTTGCTAACAACAGCAAATGATTATGAATGGGATAAGTGGATAAACTATTTTACTTTCGCCTATAACACGGCACCACACATAGACACTGGTTACACACCATTCGAACTAGTTTATGGTAAATTACCATGTTTACCATCAGAAATAAGTAACAATGAGGAAATTAAAATCTATAATTACGATGATTATGCAAAAGAGCTGAAACAAAAACTAAAGTTTTCTTTAGAAAGAGCCAAGGAACTGACAATAAAGACAAAAGAAAAAAGAATACTAGACAATAAATATAATAATAGATTAAATTTAAACATAGGAGATTTAGTTTTAATAAAAGTAGAGAATAGAAAGAAAAGCCAAAGCCCGTACAAAGGCCCATATAGGATAATTAGGAGAAATAATGTAAATACTATTATAGATTATAACGGAGTAGAAAAAGAAATGCACAATAACCAATTAAAACCATACCTAGGATTAAGAACTAATGATTAAAATAAAACTATATAAAAACAAAAATATATAACCATACTTATGATTAAGGACTAATAAATAAAACAAACTATGTAAAAATAAAAGTATAGAGATATAAGAATTAATTATGTAAATAGATTTTAAGAATCATTAATTAAAACAACAGATTATAATTATTACAATATTTTTACAGTACTATGAAAATATGAAGAAAAATTACTCCCCTAATTTTTCTCTTAACGGTGAGGGTGTAGTGTACCTTATAAGCGTCCACTGCTTACCCAATAACCAATCTAAAATGCATACATGCCACCCCAATTACTGTAGGGTAAATGCCATACATAAAAGATCAAATAACGGCATTTACCCAAATAACTCAATGTGTTCGAACATGAGTCAATATAATGGTAAAGCAGATCAATCAGAATGTGAGTGACATGAATTTGGATTGTCTAACGAAAATGAGTACATTCCTTACTCATGCATTCTGATTGGTCATAGCATTGTGCATAAGGAAAAACCATATTAATTCCATGGTACTGAAAGAGAAGTATAGATTGTAAGAATTAATATTAAAAGTTAGAATAAGTAAGCAATATTGTAAAATTAGTATAAAAAGGGCAGTAGCCCACAAATAAAGCAGACTTTAGATTTGAAAACATAAAGTGGCACTTGTTGCCTAGTTGAATTATTTTTAGTCTCCTAATTTGGCAGTTCGCTAAGAACGCCTGACCATCGAGCTGGTACCCTACAGCTGCATAAAATTATATTGGGCTATAGGGCAAACATCCTGTCAACATCATACACTACATGGCGATCCTGCCATCATACACTACACTACAAAATGGACGTGAAAACAGCATTTCTTAATGGGTATTTATACATACATGAAACCTCCGGAAGGATTAAAATGTGATCCAAATTTGGTATGAAAATTAAATCGTATATTATATGGTCTAAAAAAGGCTCCTCGAATGTGGAACGAGAGATTTAACAATTATATTTTGAAACTAAAATTTGAACGATCCAAAAATGACTATTGCTTGTACACGCGGAAAATTAATAATAATATAATATATTTGTTGCTTTATGTAGATGACCTTTTACTTGTTGGAAATAATATTAAAGAAATTGAAGTAATAAAATCGTTACTAAGCAAAGAATTTGAGATGAAAGATTTAGGAAATATTGATATATACTTGGGAGTCAAGGTTATCCGAAATTTTGAAAATTCCGTTAATTAATCAAAAATCGTTCATACTTAATCTACTTAAACGTTTTGGAATGGAAAACTGTAATGGTGTTGATACTGCAATGGAACCAAAATTATCTTTGTCAAAAGACTCTAAAGATATACTTACAAAAGAACCATATAAAGAATTAGTTGGATGTTTAATGTATTTAATGCTCACCTCAAGACCTGACCTTAGTGTTAGTGTACATTTTTTAAGTCGTTTTCAAAATTGTGCAACTGATTGTCATTGGAATCATCTAAAAAGAATTCTTAGATATTTAAAGAAAACAATTACTATGGAACTTTCATATGAAGCAAAAACAGATGCAATTTTGGTTGGCTATTCTGATGCATATTGGGGCAATGACGTAGATGATAGAAAATCTGTTAGTGGTTACCTAATTAAAGTGTTTGGCTGTACTGTTTCAAGGCTTACTAAAAAGCAACCCACCGTTTCCTTATCATCTACTGAAGCGGAATACGTAGCACTTTGCGTTACAACATGTGAAATTATTTATATCAAGAAATTATTAAAAGATTTGAATATGAAAATAGAGTCTCCAATTTGTATTTTTGAGAACCAAAGGAACATCAAAGAATGAAACACATAGACATAAAATACAATTTCGTTCGAGATTTAGTTCAAGGAAAAATTATTAAAATTATATACAAATTAACCAAAGATCAAATTGCAGATTTCTTTACAAAGTCTTTATCTAAAACAAGCTTTGAACATTTTAGAAATAATGTGCGATTTATTTGCGGTGTTGAAAAATACCATTAAATAAGTACTTGTTTACTTTATGCTTTGTAAAATATTAATCAAGTTATATTTGATATTTTTCATTATATGTATTAAAATATTTGATTTTCTTGTCGTTAGTTTTTAAAAACCTTTTGTTAATAAAAAAAAAATAAATTTGTCTTTCTCCATATTTTACCCTTACAAATTTGTATATTTTATCTAAAATAGCTAAATTGCCATTATTTATTAACAATAGGGGCCAACTTCTCTATTAAACGCGCTGTCAAATTCGGATTTTCCAATTGCAAAGCGTTGCCGCCGCGCTAATTAGAGATGCTTCATACAAATAGTATGGGCGTGACGAATTAAATGATTATTTCCACAGTACAAAAACACAATGTTACTATCTGTTTATCTTTCTTCAAACTATTTTCGAATGAACCTTCTGCAACTCTTTGTATAAATCATATTTTTAACAATTATGCGGCAAACATTTTACGAGTTGTAAGATAATATCTACATGAGTCTCATACGATATATGCGTTTTGAAAGACTCGTCAGATAATCTTGACCCACATCTCAAACGATTCCCACAACGATTAAAGTAAGCGTATTTCGTGTTATGGAAGAATCTCACTCGTGTTACAGTTTCTTCTGTGTGAAAAATCTTCTACGATCAAAAAATGCGCAAATCGACGATCAAAAACGCTCTTCATGAGACTCCCAGTAGCTCTTACATGATTGAAAATGCAAGCTGGGTATGAAGTTATTATAATTTTGTTTGAATGTTTATTTTTCTAAAAATCGACAAAGTCAAAAAGTTAAAGAACTCAAAAAAAAACTAAATTTTAAGTTGTCCGATTTTTTTGACGATTTTTCAATACGAGAATGACGATTTTTTTATTTTTTCTCAGGAAATAGATGATTTCTTCACAAATTTATCTGGCAGCCCTGAGTTTAATGAGAACACCCTAGGCTAATTTTGGTAAAAGTATATAAAAAAAAAATTAGGGCAAATAACTAATTTTGTGATTAGTAATGTATGTATGAATATCAATTTTTTTTAATGAAATTTATACTTTGATGAATCTGCTGTAAGTGCTATTTTAAGCACATAAATCACCTAAAACAATTCCATTAAAAAAAAATAATTTTAAAAATGTTTGGTTGGTGGACTGTTTCTGGGATTTGCCCATATACATATTTAAATTTATGCTAAATTTATGCCAAATATGAAATGAAATTTATTTGGTATGTCTTCATTGCGAATAATGCTTCAAATATGTAATAATATTTGTACATTTAATTTATGTATATTAATCAAATATTTTATCTTACCGTGTTTAAAGTTTCTTTGAATAAGCAACTCAAACCCGCATATAAGCTATTAACATCCGGTTCCATTGATACAGTTTTGCTATACATATAATATTTCGAAATGTTTACACTACTTTCAAGCTGGCAGCACTCTTTAAAATGAAGATAAAAAAATTTGTATCCACTTCCTTTCTGTAATTTTTTTTCAAATATGGCATCCCCGTTTTTCCGTTGCTTTTTTATTGTTTGCTTGCATATTGTCAAAAATACAACATTGCTGTTTGTTTAGCACATTGTTTAGTCAGGCCTATTTTTTAGCGCAATTAAAAATAATATAAATATAATATTTAAATAAATTAATAAAAATAAATAAATTAAATTAATAAAAACAAAAATAATAAATATGTAGCATATTTGATTAAATAAGGTTTTTGTGTTAATACAGAAAAAGCGAAGTGTGGCAGTTGTGAAATTGTTTAAAGGAACATTTTGTCAGTTGTTGATTGCGGTTTTATAAGTTTGTGGCCAAGTTGAAAACCTTAAATATCTGTTAAAGGTGTGTTAACGAAAATGTAATGAAGATAAAAAAATAAGTAATCATTGGTAGGAGCCATTTTGAAAAATAAATTATTGGTGTTTAAACGTTGTAAAAGTTTTATTAAAATAAATAAGTTGTAAAAGTTAAATAATTCATACATGTATAATAGAGTGGAGCGTCACAATTTTTTTCCGAATTTCAATTACGAATAGCACTAACACGTTGCATTTTATTCTCAGATACATTGGAAAAATAATGGAAAGAAAATTGGGACCTACTTTGAGCCCTCTACCGCTGCATCAATATTTTGAAAATGAGATCAATTTGTAAAAAATCACATGATGTTACATTTATCATTTCTTTATAGTTGTTGTAACTTATTTTTATCAAAATATCCACTTTTTTCACATTTAAGGTTAGATTTGAAATAAAGTTATGACACCATTTCTTCAACTCCTAAGTTTTTGTAATATCTTAAATAAAAAACATTTTTTTTAACTAATTTGAGATAGCTGAACACGAATATTAAAATTTATTTTTAATACGCGTTTTGGCGTTATTCGCGAAAAATAATAGAAAGGCTCATCTGAATAAAATAAGTTTTACACTGATAAATAGATATCTCTCTTTTCATTCAGATAATACAACAATTATGTTGATGTCATAAAAATGTATTGAGTTACAGGCTTTATAAGCATACAAATTTCTTAGACGTTTTATCAAAAACTATCACTTTAAATTGATCCGCTAAGATGAAAAAAAAGAGACAGGATATTTTTATTCGGACCGTATTTCAACAATAATTTTGTAACGATTACATGATGGAAAAAAGTTGTAAACTTAAATAAAAATTAAGGAAGCTATAAATAAGCCTAGGTACATAAGAAAAAGCCGATTTTTTTTTTGCAAACAAAATTGCTTTAATTTATATAGTTTAGAGCATAAAAAATTGTTTGGTTTGGATGGAAAATAATATTAGCTTTTTTTACTCAATGGCGAATAACTTAATTTTTTGGCAGAGGTCCTCTATTTTAAGTTTCTTTAATTCAGCATGAAATTGGATCTTACGTTTAAAATTTTCCAGATTTATGAAGCAAATTAAAATAAAATTAATACAATTGTATTACTCCAACTTCCAGATATGTCCAAAAAATTTAAATTTTTTTGTATATAATTAAGAAAGGTGCAACATAATAGAGGAACTCGAAATTTGTTGGATGCTTTTTTTTATACACCGACGCTTCACCCTAATGTATAATGCTATTAAAAATAAATATTTAAATTAAAAATAAATAAACTAACAAAATTGTTGAAAATCTAAAATTCTATCCGGGTAATAATAATAATAAAAAATTAAACTATAATCAAAAAACAACATTCCATAGTTGATGGTTAATGGCTCCCCCCCCCCCGCGCAGCAAAAAAATAACAAAAAAATCAAAAAAATTCTAAAAAAGTTTGATTTATTTAATATTGACAACAATGGACTAAAAATTGGTAAGTTTTTGTTACTCATCATGTATATATCTAATAAAGTAATGTTAAATCATTTAATTGAATGCATTCAGTTACTCTTAGTCTACTTTCACACGTTTCATCTTTTGATGCTCAACTCTTATGTTTTTAGGTGAGGGAAGAAAAAAGAAAGGGGGTTAGTACGGAGATGCCTGTACTCGGTCAGTACGCTTTGTGTTTTTATTCGTTGGTATATGCACAACGATGGCTGCATGTTATTATTTATTTTATTTTTCTCTTTGAATCGCTGTTGTTAAAATTATTGTTGTTTTGAACCGAAAAAAGTTGAAACCGGTTGCTGCGTGTGATTATATTGGCATCTTTAAAAGGGAATTGAAAAGAAGTTGAGCATCAAAAGATGAAACGTGTAAATTCAGACTTACTACAAATTGGTACCTAGTCTTATTTATTTATTGCCAGAATAAAGGCATAAACATATGAGAAATATGTAATATGTATTAGTTGGTTGTATAGGTACCATCGGCTGAAAGTTGGCTTTGTACCTATACACCATCTGCTGAAAAGACATACTTTTAAGTTACCGATACAAATCTTTCTTTTTTATTGAGAGCAGAATTAGTCCGTTTCTTTCAAAAATTCATAGATTTCGAAGTTAGGTTCTATGTAAGAATTTTTCGATTGTACATAATTACGAGTACAGACAAATTTAATTTATCGGGTCTGTTCTGAAAATCGTGTGATTTTGTGGTGTTTTGAAAGTCATAAAGTTTGGTGTTCTGGAATTCACACCCACATGTTTTTATTCGTTTTTAATAAGAGTAGTTAGAGGTTGGTAAAAGGAAAGCGATTTGACTTTTGTTCTTATAGGTATGTGATAACGTATTAAACAAAAAAATGTAGATTTTAAGTTTGAAATGTTCTTTATTCAATTATATAAACAAAGCATATACTTTCACACGAATATTAACGGCCAATTTTACCAAGTTCAGGTAACACTAACTATAACTTTAACTTCCAGGTAACAATATGTTTTTGACAGTAATAACTAAAACTTAAATATTAAACAAACATTTTTAAACTTTACCAAAAATTTCAAGTTGTTTCTGGGCTCTGTAATTGTATATAAGATAAAACTAAAGCTCCTGGCATTTTTATGTAAAAGTTTTTTTTTACGAATAAGTTTTGATACAATCAAGAAAACAAAATATATGATTCCTTTGACTAGCTGATAAAAACCAGTTTTTCATTTTTTTGACATTAAGATTTTTTTAAGCAAAAACTTCTAATAAACAGAAACAAGCGAACTTGAAAACACCAACTTATGAATTATGCGGATTCAAAAAATTTTGCAAGTCGAAACCTAGAACACAACTGTATATGTATAAGTATATAAAAATTACTTTTTCTCTTTAGTTATTCTTTGTATATATTTATTGTTTATTATTCATAATTTATCTTAACTTTAAAAAAAGATTTTATTTTTTAATTAGTTAAAAAATATAATTTCAATATTTTTGCCAATAAACTAGAAAAATACTTTTCTTTCATAAACAAAAGCCCTTACAAATTTATATTTATATAAAAACAATTAAAAAACTCAAGAATTTATGATTCAAATAAAAACTTAAAATTTATTACCTTTACATAAAAACTATATAAATTCAAATGATGAAATTTAATAAAATAAAAAATAAATGTATGTACTTTTTGTATAATAGAAAAAAAAAAATTACTAAAAAACCATCTACAAGATGGGATGATACCAAACTACTTTGCCACTCTTACAACCACTGACCAGTAGAGGTTCACGTGGACTAAATTTCGTACTAAGAACAATATCATCGTGAGCTTTTAATTCTTTTAAAACATTTAATGTACGTGGACTTTGTTTAATGCTATTGATTTCTTGAAAATGTCTAGGATACTCGGAACAAATTTCACTGTAGCCCAATAACCTTACACCATTATCATACGGTGAGCAAACAATGCGGCCATCCGATGAGAAACTAGGTTCCTTTATGAAACCTTTGCCTTTGTTGGGTTCTTGTATATAGTACATAAGTTTTTTAGGGTTTTGAAATATTTTACGCTCGCGATGATAACTATTACGTTTAGGAGGTATTGTTATAGGACGTACACGTTCAAAGGGTACATAGGGAGGAGAATCGCTGCTTGAAGTGCTACTGCCGTCAGTAGATGTAGCCAGATCGGCAAATGTAACACGCCGTCTAGAGGATATTTCAGTTGGACGTGCATTAGATGATTCTGTGTTTGTGTTACGTGATGCTGTTGCCGCCGCTGGCAAAACACCGCTACTTATGGCATAGACATAATTATAGCCGGTTACAGCATTTGAATTCCTTGCACGGTTTTGTCTTATAGCACGTTCATGTACAGTTACTTCAGCAGCCCATATATCGGGTATAAACGATTCAGGTCGTTGATTTGTTGATTGCTGTTGTTGTTGCTGCTGCTGTTGATTGCTAACAGAGTTAGTTGTGTTATTGGCATTTGAGGTGGAACTTGTAGAGTGTAGAGAAGATGGCGGCGGTGGGGGCAAACGAGACAAAGATAATCGTGATCGTACAGTACGCTGTCTACGATTTATACTAAACAATACATCATCCGAATCTCCACTTTCTTCACCCAAACCATTGCGGGCCTCATCATCACTGTCACATTGTAACTTGCGCTTTCGTCTTGAACTAATGTGTTCTTCTTTGATACGTTCTGTAATGTCGCCAGGCTCTTCATTGATATCGTGAATACATGACCATTCCGTTTTTTCATCATAGCTTATGTTCCGACTTAGTATTGAGTGTCCTTGAGGATGGATCTAGAAAAAAATTTTCCTCTAGTATTTATTTGTGCAAAAATAATATAATATGAGTACTTACTTGTAAAGCTAACACTACTTCTGCGTCATTTTCTTCTGGAAAATCTGTTACCAATTCAACACGATTTTTCTTTTGTTTTTTTGAAAACACATGATCAAATTTTGCTGCTTGTGGTATGTATTGATGACCCATTTGCATTAAACGATAAATACTTGGCTGTATATAAAAAATATATAAAAGAATGTAATACTTTTTGATTTATTGTTTTATTAAATACTTACTCTAAAACCATTTAAGTCCTTGTGTAAAGTAGTTAAGTCCAAATTGTGTATGATCATCAAGTAACCACCAGTTGAACAAATTACTAATTTTGTGCAATCCGGCGCAATGCGACAACGCATTAAACCGCTTGTATGAAAGACCTTTTGATATATAAGCCCCTGTTCGGTATGTGAATTTATATCCCATGTAAAAATACTGCCATCAAAACCTGATGTTACTAACAAATTATCTTTGTTGGAATACTCAATATTTTTAACCCAATTTGAATGACCATGTAGACTGCGAACTTTCATTTTCAAATAACGTAAATCCCATAGTGCAACCGTGGTATCATCGGAACATGTGGCAAACATACGTTCATCTAGAAATCTAAAATGAATGTGCATGATATTAATATTTTCCTTTAACAAATCGGGTTGACATTTTCTAATTCTAATGGCCTGTTTGTCGATAACGAATGAAGAATCCGTTCGCTTAACTTACATGTAAGCGAACGAAGTCTTCATTCGTTATCGAAGAAAAGGCCTTAATTTTCAAATATTATTTTTAGATTTCGAAGTTTTGTAAGTCCGAAAAATTTTTATCTACTAAAAAAAGGTTCATGTTAAAATTCCTACTATTTTCAATAGGCTTGGTTCTTACGACAATTAGAAAATGAACCAAATTTTCTCCAAAATTGCGACCTGTACTTTGCGTACAAGGTTATAACGGATAGCCTGCCAGCCCGACGGACGGGCGGATGTCGGTAGATCGATTCAAAAAGTGATATATACCAATTTAGGCCTTCTTAAAAAAATTTTATGTTTTGAAGCTAAAAGGGACAATGTCAATATTTTGCTGTTTTGATTTAATCGTTGCATTAGGTGTCTATTCTCAATCTCTTTTATTTTGCTGATACAGGCGATGTCTAAAGAGCAGCTTCATAAGTGTTTTGGTAGCCAATGTCACTAAAAACTCATCTATTAAAAAACTTTAATTTCAATTTTCTCTGAAGTAAATATTTTGACATTGGCGCTTTTAGTCCCAAGCCACAGAATTCATCTCTGATAACCAAAAAATAAATTATTTTTATAATAGATATGTATAACGGAAAAATCTTTTGGGTTATTATAATGGCTATTTATTTGTTCAAGTATTGTAACACAAAGCCTTCAAGGCCAAAAATAGTATGTATTCGATATTTCACAAATTGCATAAAAAACATCCAAAAAATGTATGAAATGAGATGAAATATGACCCCAACGCTCAATATTGTAACAAATCTAGCAACAGTGTTAACATTAAATTTTAACCTATTAACAGAAACACTAGAACAACCAGGTATTATTAGGCAATATATCGTATCGCACGAAATGGCTGTAACTTATCGCTCACCTTAGGTTTAATTAAAATTGTAATAATGGAAAACTTTTTATACGGCCGATAAAATCCTACCTTTAGCTATCGGTTAGTTGTGAAAACGGGACTTAAACATATTAAAGAGATTACAATTAAAGTCACCTACAATGACAATATTCAAGTACCTACAAAAAATAAGCCTATGACGCTCTTCAAACGTGGACAAGTTACCATTTGCCAGGTAAACAATACCAAATAAAACTGATGCTGCCAAAAAAAACCCCAGAGGGGGTTTTAAATTCGTGCTTCTGCAATACGAATATAATCACCCCACCACCCCTAAAAGGACGATAATTTGAAAAAAAAACATAACCAGGAACACTAACAGCACGAGAAGAAATATTCCCATCAAGCCAAGCCTCAGAGACAGCAAAAAAGTATTATCGTTTAACATGGTAAAAATTTTATCAAGTTTAATTGAGAGATGACCAACTTTAAAAGTTTATCTACATCCCTGGTTAAAAGTTAGTTTTCAAAAACTTACTTGATACAATTAACATTATCCGTATGGGCGTCTTTTATTTTATGAGTCTGCCTTTGGGTAACGGCATCAAAGAGCAATATAGACTTCTTCTCACATGCAGCCACTAAAACATTGCTAAAATTAAAAAAAATCATAATATATATTTTAAAAGCTTCCGCATTTTAAGCTATTAACCCTCTTGGTGAGAATTCCAAATTGAAAACAGCTCCATAGTCAGACGTTTGATTTGGTAGATCATTCCAATGTTTAAAATCATTTATTGAGCTGTAAACACGGTGCATAATATTGTCGAAATCTCCATGATTGGAAGGTAAACCATATTCTCTGCGATGCAGCCATCTGTGTAGGCTCATACTGTTTTTTAAAGTAGATTTTCTATTGGTTTAAGTACGTTCAGCACAAGTCTCGTTTTTCGTAAAATTACCAACCTGGCCAAGTTAGCAAAGAACGTTTAGAATTTATTGGACAGTCTTAAAAACGACTGCTGTAGTTACTTAAATAATTTTGTGTCTATTACACTCTACTATTTATGCTATTTCCATGAAATATATATTTATTTTCAAGGATAATTGAGGAATTTTATAAAATTTTCTTAAGCACACTGCACACAAAAAGTGAAATCAACTATTTTTCCTTGACAGTTGGTATTCTCTATAAAAAAGACATTTGTCAGCTGTTTGACTAGAAAAAATGGTGCGTGCGAGGATGCCAGAATAAAAAAAAAACAAATAGAACGATTAGAAGTAAATTACATAAATATAGATAAGTGATTAAATTAAATACAATTTTTATTTCAAACAACATCCAATTTATAAAAAATTTGTTTTGTAAATGATTTTTTGAAGAATTTTACCTAAACTAAACATTTAATTAAAAAAGCGTTTTTTTTTTCTTAAAATTCCGGCAACTTTATAATATCAAATGTCAAAAATTCTAATTAGAATTTTTTTAACTAATTTGTAAACAAAATAAAAAACAAAAAAGTAAATAAAACTTTAAAAATGGTTGTTCCAAATTCAAATTCCTTGGAAACTAAATTATTTAAGCTTATATCTAATAAAGATAAATTGGAAACACAAATAAGAACTTTTGGAGATGTTCTGTCCCAGGTAAGTTGTGATCTCTTAATTAACAATGACTTTGCAAAAATTACAAATTATAATTTCTGAAGAATGATAATGTTGGCATGTCGGGCCCTTTAATAGATGCTGAGGGTTTTCCTCGCAATGATATTGATGTTTATCAGGTGCGCCAGGCGAGACAACAAATTATTTGCTTGCAAAATGATCATAAGGCCTTACTGAAAGACATTGAGCAGATGATGCATGAACTACATGCCGAAGCCAAGCAAGCACAGAACTCCCAACAATTATCTTACAAAGCCGCAGGCTTGAATTTAAATGAAAACTCTTCTAATGACTCGCCGGAAATGTTAGACGCTCCAATGCCAAAATCTATTTTAAAAGTAAAGAGTGTTGCACTTGGATCACCAGCTGAGCAAGCTGTAAGTTTGATTGTGTACATCTATCTTAATTATTATTTTGTTACGTTTTTATGAATTTTTTCATAAACATTTTAATATTTTCAAGCCGTGAGCGTAATATTTTTAAGTATGATTAAAAAAAATAACAATTGCATATCCTATTAAAGTAAAAATAGGCACATAAATCAGCAACGCCTTAAGAAAAATAAAAGTGGAATAATTTTTTTAATCCCACATTTTTTCACATTATGGATTTGTTTACCCTAGGGAATGGTAAATGGATTCCAAAATCGATTTTCGATTTTTCGATCGAATTTTTTATTAGGGTTTTTGAAATCGATTAATCGAACCTCAAAATCGATTTCAAAATCGTTTAAGACTAATTTGTAATCTTATACATTATATCACAAAGGGGGATACACCAGCATTTTTTTGGCAAACTACTAGAGAAATTGAACTGAGATTTTTACAGTGGGTAGATATGACTACTTTTTACAATTTTCCTGTAAAAAGTGAAAATGTGTAAATTTTGAGATGTCCTTTAAAAGAACAAGTGCATGTACATTGCACATATATATTCAAATTGTATTCTTGTGTAGTCAATCAGGCCTGTCACATAAATTGATTCCGATCGAAAGTGGAAGTGATTTTGTATCTTGCTTCACATAAAACGAAATCACTTTGATGGGAATTGATATATGTGACAAACCTGAATGTATGTTTAGTATTTCAAAGGATTATGACAATAGTTCCTGTTCGGTGGCGACTGTTTTTTTGCTAACTTACTAGTAAGTTAGTTTTAGAAAACAAACGTTTGCATATCATTGATGTCAGAAAGATGCAGAGATACTTTCCTTTAACTTCGTATTTCATAGGATAAATTACACACTTTTTGTTTTTTCACTCTGTTTATAACAAGATTCAAATATCGCTCACACACTGGTCTGTTTGCATATTAGCATATTTCCACAGGAAGGCCATGGCTGACTTTCAGTGTTTGGTTCGATACGATATGTTAAGTACTGTTTTGTTCACTGTCCATTGATGACTTTAATTTCTGAAGAACAAGAGACCTTATATTAAAGTTGGAAGTATACCAAGGGTACTAATAGATAAATACGTAAAACTACAACTTTAAACTTGGAAAACTGCATTAGCATACCTACAGACGTATGTATGTACGTACAAAAAAAAAATAAGTTTTATTGTGCATGCCCATAATTTATCGATTTAATTAAGATTACAATTAAAAATTGCCAAAATTTTGATATAAAAAAAAATCGATTTTAAAAGCCCAATAATCGATTTCAGTATAAAATCGCATACGTAAATTCGATTGCAAAAAATCGATTTGTTTTACCACAAAATCGATTTTCGATTGGAATCGAAATCGATTTACTATTCCCTAGTTTACCCGAAGTTATTGTCAACCGTAAAAATAACCGAATTCAAGACGAAAAGTGTATTTTCTTTATTTAACATCTAAGGTTATTCTCTAACATTTTCATGCGTGAAAAAATACTCATAGAAATTAATTTGCAAAAAAACATTTGGAAAGAAACCACCTTGTTGTTTTTGTCTCAAGATCGTTTAAAAAAAAATGACTGAGTTATGAACAAAAATTCAAAATATTATTACAAATAAATGTTATAGTTATACATACCTACATACATCTTAAAGAAAAGTACTCTATGTAGATAAATTAAAATAGAATTGCAATTGTTAAGCACATGTTAGTACCAGAGAAATGCAAAATCAACTATTTTTGTTGATTTATTCATACGCTTAAATTTACATTAACTCTTTGCCTGCAAAACAAAGTTCAACTCAAGGTATATTTAAATATACCTTGGTTCAACTTTGGTAATTTTGACATCGTTTTGTACACATTTGATATGTGCATGTGTGAGTTTTTTATTGAAAGTGATTTGTTTGCATTTATTGTTGGCGGACGCAATAACTCAAACTCCTCTTAGTCAAAAGGCAAACATTCTTATGCTTTTGCATTCACGTAGTCATTGTCCACTCGATAACAACAATACATTGTATATACAGAACTACTGTACTTTTTAAGAAATGATAAAAAATAAAAACAGCCTTCTATTTCAATGGAAATTGTTTGTACCTAGTGCGTTTGCGTTTCATTTAAATTTTTTTTCTTGTACTACATAGCAACTGCTGAATGCCTACATGAGTAATGATTGCTGGATTTCTGGCTTTTTTTTGTATTTTTTTTCTTTACCAACACAATCACCGAACACACAAACATCTTAATTAAAAAACGAAGCTAAACGATGGTATAAATAACAAAGCACGATGTGCATTATTTGAATGACTGCAAACCAGCGAATGTGTGCAGTTGTGCAAGTTTGATTGTATGACCGAAAGCGAGTGTATTTGTTGGTATTCATTAAATGCGATTTTTTTGCAATCGCACAAAGCCGTTCTCTGATACTAGCCAAAAATAGTCATATGTCATATCCGAAATGTCATATATTCAATGGTATGCAATTTTACATATACATACTTGTGTGAATAAAAAAACATGTTTATTCAATTAATAATTACTTTTTGGGGAGTACTCCAAGATTTTCTTGTTAAATTTAGGGGGCAACTATCTTCCTCCTCTCAAACCACCAATATTTTGTTGGAACAGTTTGTTCTAAGTCGTAATTTCTGCCTGGGTGACTTTAGTTTCGTAATGTCGTATTTACAATGAAACTATGCCGCTACAAAATTGCATATACAAAAACTAAACCTTAATTTTGTAATACTGTGTCAACAATAATTCTATACCGCTACAACGCTGTATATACAAAAATATAGTCTTAAATTTGATTTACTAGTGCCGTATTAAAATTTAAACCAAAAAACCATTTTAGGTAAGAAAAATTATAAAAATTTAATAAAGATCCTTGTTTATTTAGCGAATTTATGTAACTACATATGTATGCACATTGCATTTAGTTAGTTATGTAAAAGAGTAAAAGCTATTATTTTATTATTTAATTTAGTATGCTTGTTAAACTCGATATTATAGTCTAGTTTTTTGACTTTATACAATCTAATTTCTTTTGATAAAAGTGGATATTAGAAAAACTCAATAATTTCAAGAAAAATGTTCCTTTCATTTTTGTTTCTGTTCTGGGAAAATTGTTTACCCACAATTTCTGTGACTGAGTATATATCCATTTTGTAGTAAACATTCATTATAAGGATGGGTTGTTGTAATTTTAAAACCACAAATAGTTACAGAGGAAAAACAAGCTCTTGATTCCGAGCTTTCCTTAATATTTCCTAATGAGTGCTTAGCATTTCTAATAATAAGTGTTCTGATTTTTGGAATAGAAAAGGTGTAGTTTTCTTTGAAAATATGCAATTAGATTGGTGGGGACCTTAAAAAAAGTTTTAATAAAACGAAGACTATTTTTAAAATCAAAGCAGAAAATTCTGATAATGGCGCTCCCATATTTATTACAACATCTGTTATATGAATAAGATTGTGAATATTCATTGTCTGTATATTTGGGACATAAAAATGTGGCATTACTTCAACAAATTTATCAGTATTTTTATAGCAAAATACGCTTTTGAAACAGATGATTTTTGAGATAACAATATGTGGCATGAAGTATGTAAAAGTAAAAATGCCTATATTGAATACACTGTAGGACACGATTTTTGACCCATGATCAAACTTACCAGATTCTGAAAATATAGCTTAAAAAGGTTTTGAAAAAAATTAGCAAAATCGGTTCAGGGGTCCAAAGCTTTGTATCAAAATTTAATTTCATATGAAATTGTATAAAAATGTAAGAAACATCGTAATGAGCTTTCGACCCGTGAACCGAGTTTGCTAGTTTTTTATCATTACATGTGATAACTGGTGTGGGCAACTTGCCCAAGGGATAGATTGCAGGATTCACATTAAAAATTGAATTGCTCGTAAAAACACGAACGAATTGATCTGGGAAAACAAAAAGATACGTACAGTGAACTCGCGAATACGTGAACACTCGAATACATGAACGACTCGAAAACGTGAACACTTTTATTTTTACATTGACTACTCCAAAACGTGAACAAAGTCTGAAAGCTCTAAAACGTGAACAAAGTTTTCTGAGTTTTTTTTCGTTTTATTTTTTGAATTTACTTTTAATTTTGGGAATCCCAAAACTCATTTTACTGTTTACGTTGATTGTTTTCACAAATACATGCAAATGAATATGTATGTACGTTGTATGTCCTCAGGTTTGTTTTATAGAAAATTTTTTATTTTTCTTTAAAAATTTAAATGTGAAATTTTTGAAATTGATAATGAATCCAAATGTGGCGAAGATAGTATTTCTATTGTAGAACAGTCAGAAATCGTAATAAAACACAAGGCAGCAGTGGAAGCATTAAATAAAGCCTTAAAATGGGCTGAAAATAAAAAGGTTGACCAAACTGAAATAAGGATTTTGAATAATCTCAATGGTAAAATGGTAAAACAAAACACATACCAAAAGAAGATCAGCGATTTCTTTGTGTAAAAACTAATAGAAAACAAAATCCGTCCTTTAAAGGGTTTTTTTTATTTAATTTAATCAATTTTTATTCAGTTGCTAATAATTACAGAGAATACCCAGCTAGCATTTTGTATTATAATCTAATCATTTAGGAATCAGCAAAATAACCGTATATGAGCTCATTTTTCAATCATAAATGATACTCTCGTTGTGAGAAAATGGTACCCTACCAATGAATCATCTGAAAGAATCATTTGTGATACAATTTTCTGATTCCTTTTTGATCAATTTAATGGTAGTTTTTATAATCATTATTGAGTAGTTTTCGTCTCATTTTTCAATCGTAAATTATATAGTTTTCGATTATATTTCATATAATTTTTTAACTGTCATGTTTTTGATTTTTTCTCCGATAAAATCAGCTCCATTATAGCTTTTGATTATTCGAACCAGCTTTATTTTAAACCAAACAAAAGTTATCGGTTTTTCGCAAAGAAGAAAAAAACAATTTGCACTAACATTTATGTTCATAAATTGTCAATAATTTTTGGGCTTTTTTTTAGCCAAGCTTCTTATTTATTTGGCTAACATTAAAGTTTCTATTATTATTTATTCATTTGTCAAAAACAAAAATTCAAAATATTTTAAATCATTATTTAAACATATAAATGAATCATATATGAATCCTTCTTCAATCACTGAAGTGATAAATCAGTTTTTAATCATCAAAACTGATCTGAAAAGAATCATTTGGGTGATTTTTACAAAAAATAATCAGCCAAATGCTAGATGGTATGTACATATGTATTTTTAATAAGAAGTGAAAAAGTATAAACATTTTATTTTATTTTTGTAAAGTGAATAAATGAAAAATTTAAATTTTTTATCCAATCTTAATATCTGATATTTAATTGTTTGTTTGAAGTTATTATTTCGAGCTTAACTTTTTCTAAAATTTTCACAATCGAAAACGTGAACAAATTTGAAAATGTGAACACCCTTGTTAAAAATTAGTTCACGTTTTCGCGAGTTCACTGTATATCATTTTTTAAGCTATATTTTTAGAATCTGGTCAGTTGGATCAACAGTTGAAATTTGTCGTGCAGTTTTACAGTTTAAAATTATTGGCCCTACATACAATAAAAAAAGAGAAATTGTGTAGCCTTCCAATTCTTAAAAAATGTTTTCTCTGAAACTCTACTGTTATATCTTAAGAAATATTTAAGAAGTTTTTTTTTTGTAAATCTTGAAAGTTTTCTTGCACTGCAAATGGGAATTATATTTTCAGTTTATCAACATTAGATCAAGATTAATAATTAACTTTTATGTTTTTGATTCAATGTTGTAAATTTAAACTTACGGTTTTGTGACAATATTAAAAACAAAGAGTCGGAAGACGGTTATTTGGCGTTATTTTTATATTTTGGCTTGGAAGGCTTTGTATTACTTTATTGAATAAATAAATTATGGCATTTATAGCCGTTTTCGGGAGCAGCAAAAAAATCTGTTAAGGTGATTTAGAAAAGATACAATTAAATAAGTTGGAACCAAATTTAGTATAAATCCCAAAATAAGATGGTTTATTGGCACAACGACTCAATTCCGAAAAGAAGTCTGTATGGGGCTATGGGAAATTATATACCGGTCCAACAATTAGACAATTAGGACAATTACCAAAATTCAACAATTGTCTTTAAAATTGCAGCCTGTACTTTGCGCACAAGGTTTACATGGACAACCAGCCAGCCGGAAGGACATCGTTAGGTCGATTTAGATTGCAAACAACAGCACAAGTGCACCACTATTGTGGAGTCGGTATAAAAGTATATGTACTTATATTAACAGTGCTTTACGGTCTGTTTATTTTATGAATTCATTTTTTCTAGGCGATTTTTTTAATTTTTATAATGTAGTTTTAAATCATTTTTTATAATTTAACTTCTATATAACACTTTTTAGGGTCTTCGAATTGATGATGAAATATGTGAATTTGGATCTGCAAATGCTAACAACTTTAACAAAAAGCTGGAAACTATTGTTAATATAGTAAGTCATATGCGTGATCGCCGTATTCCTTTGAAAGTTTTACGAAACAATGAAACTTTGGATCTTATATTAATACCCCACACCTGGTCTGGGCCTGGCTTATTGGGTTGTAATATTGTTGTTCTCGATAATTAAAACATTAAAAAAGAAAATGATACAATAAAATGGAAGACGTAAAATTATAAATTTATTTTATGTATTTATATCAAGGACATAAGAGTTATAAGTTTTATGAGATATTTGTTAAAAAGTAACTATGTATTATAGTTGAATTTTTTATTTTTTTACTTAGCCATAAGTAATTGATTCCAAGTAATGTTTTTTTCCTTATTTGATAACAGTTATAGACAACGGAAAGAAATATTTGCTATACATTATAATTGTAATTCCCGATAATTTGTAATAAACTTTCGGTCCCTTGAAAAAATCTCGTTAATTCGTAAAATTTCCATACATTTTCGTCCCCTCGCTAATTTGTAATTTTTTTCAAATAAAATCTTCTTTACCTCTTATAAATCGTAATTGTTTGCTAACTACCACTTATAATCGTAATAAAAACAACAGAAACATGGAAAGAATGATTTTTTGTTTACCGCTTTTTTTGCGTGGGTTTTTGCTTGTGTGTGTGTTTATTTTCTTAAGATCATCGTTTTAATAAATAAATTAAAAAACCCCTTTAACTCGTATTTATTTTAACCCCGTTAAATCGAAACCCCTATAGTTCGTAAGAAATGGCCGGTCCCTTGCGATTACGAATTATCATGATTCCATTGTAATACATAAACTGTCCTATTCATGTGACGCAAATTTTAAAGGCATTTTTTAATTTGGTCTACAAACTTCTTTATAAAAACAAAACCGGTGTATATCGAGCCCTTAGCGCGAAAATAACGTAAGCGACAAAATTCGAATTTTACAGGAGAGTTTTTTTATTTTATTTCATATAAATTTTGTATGAAATTTGTCGCTTACGATGAAATTGTTCTTGCTATGGAATCGTAACGGTACCTTATGTGACCATGATATTTTAGGAGACGATGCAAGTGTTTTCAATAAAGTCATTTATTAAAAAAAAAAACAAAATTGAATATTATGTCGATTGCGTTATTTTAGCGCTAAGGGGTCGATATATTGAACCAATTTTTAAATATAAATAAAAATTAAGTTTGTAACCGTTTTTTTGTAGAAGCTATAACCTTTCGAACAAATTGGCAGGGAGTCTCAAACATTTTTTTGTATGATTTTTATTTGTCCAGCTATGGAGTGCTAAAAATTGCCGCTTTTGTAAAATTGTTTTTTTGAATTATTGTTTTTTTTTTCCTTTTTTTTTTGAGAATGGTTTAGGAGTTACATATGCAAAGTCTTTAACACGCGTTACGCACTTTAAACCCGGAATTGATCAAAGGATAGCTAAGGTAAAATGTAACAAGAAAATACAATATAATAGTCTGGTAGTGTATAAAAGTAATTCCTTAAAATTTAAGGAATAGAACTATTACAAAAAAGCTTTATAAAATACATAACTGAAATGTAACTCATAGAATAAATTCGAAAAATCAAAAATGTTGAATATAATATAAAGTAACCTACGAAAGGAGATAATTCCCAGTTTCTATTTGTTAAAAATAGTTGAGTTAAATACATTCAATTTATAAAGTATCACTATCCAGTGTGACACAAAGAATGCTGACGAAGGCCGTAGCGGGCCAGAAAATGCATTACATTCTGCTGGTGTCTAATAATTGTAAATTTTTCTGTACATACAATATACTTCATTGCTATCCAAAGGATAGCTAAGTTAAAATGTAACAAGATAATACAATATAATAGTCTGGTAGTGTATAAAAGTAATTCCTTAAAATTTAAGAATATAACTATTACAAAAAAGCTTTATAAAATACTTAACTGAAATGTAACTCATAGAATAAATTCGAAAAATCAAAAATGTTGAATATAATATAAAGTAACCTACGAAAGGAGATAATTCCCAGTTTCTATTTGTTAAAAAAAAATCCATAACTGCCACAGAGTCACTCTTAGAGGGGTAAAATGTAGGACCGGCCCCCATAATTTTTTTCTTCCCGAAGTTTTTTCCGAAAATACATACATACTTTCTTCATTAAGGGGCTTCAATACAAATTTTATGAAATAATAAATATTTTTTTTCTCATTATTTATTTATTGAGTCTTTATATATTAAATATGAACTAACAATAATTATTAAAATCTTATCCTAATACTTTATTTTATGTCCTGCCAGTGCCAGACAAAAATTTTCTTCATCACGGGTTTTGTTCACATATATGCAGGTGTTTATCGCTCATCTTAATTGATAAGTGCTGCAGTGTCTCTTCTCCTTAAGCGAGTGTGGCCGCTATCATTTAAAATATTTCGAGCTAGTGGGTTCGGATGCAATTCGAGCCTTTTTAAGTATTATACTGCATATTTCGTAATCATAGTTTTTACTAATGAGTTTTTAACATACTAAGGGGCAGCTGTGATTATTCGAAGAAGTTTATTTTGGCGCCTTTAAATTTTTTCGTTATTAGAGGCCGAGGCAGTGCCCCATAACTGAATACCATAGCACCAGATTGGCTTTAAGATAGAGTTGTAAAGTAGAAGTTTGCAGTCGAGACTAAGAACAGAACAGAGTTTCTTCCAATAAGCCAATGAATTTGGATGGCTTTTAGTTTCATTTGAGTTAATTTTGCCTCTATATGGCTTTTCCACGTTAAACGGCGATCTAAATGTATACCGAGATATTTTACATGCGAATTTTAGGGTATTATTCGAATTTTGATTTTAATAGGGGGGCATGATTCCCGACGCAAGGTGAATGTTATATTCACGCATTTTTGCTCATTGACCCATTGTTTCAACCATATTTCCATATGATCCTGTAAGTAACGAGATGCTTCATGACTCTTAGAAAAGCTGTATCATCAGCAAATGTTGAAGTTTGGATGAATTTGTTTGTCGGAATATCCGTGTTTACTGGTAAGTTTAGCTTCAATTTATGTAATAAGCCTTCATGCCAGACTTTATCAAAAGCTTGAGAAAGATCGATGAAGAGAGCGGAACAATATTTTCTTTCTTCAAAGGCTTTTCTTATGTCGTTTACTATTCGATGGGTTTGTTCAATTGTGCTGTGGTCTCTTCTAAAGCTGAATTATTGGTAAGGAATACATCTATTTTCATTTAAAATTGGGGTTAATTTTTACACTAACAGCTTTGATATATTAGAAAGTAAGCTTATAGGCCTATATGACTCAACTGTTGTGTGATCCTTTCCTGGTTAAGGTTTCATGGTGACTAAGGAAACCTTCCACTTTTGGGGATAGTATTTAAGGCGTATAATAGCATTACAAATTTATAGAATAATAGAATACGATTTTGATGATTATATTAGTGAGCGCCAGATTATTTTGTTTTATAAGATTTTTAAGTATACGCGCACAATATTTGATGAATAAGTTCGATTAGATCATCACAGTTAATATATCCTGTTTATTCTACGGTAATTATGAGCAGATCTTTTGTGGTCAAGGTGGCCGGACATTTTCTGGAACTGTGGTACAATTTGAGTACCTTTTTAGGAATCAGTTAAAAAGTTGAAAATCTGTTTTTTTTTTTTTTTAAATTTTGTTGCTGATATATTTCGTTGCTGGACCTTGTAGCTGTATTTACATGGAGAGAAATTTTTTTGGGGGGTAAGATTCTGGTATTCGGATTATAATTGTTGTTTCGATTTTTTTTTTTTTTGAATTTAGCATGAAATGAATATGAGTTTATAATGGAACAATAAAATACACAAATAAATAAAAAAAAAATAATTTTCTTTGCTAAGCTGGGTACAGTGATGTTAACCGTACTTTAATTGCCCTTTTTTTAGGGTAATTATGGACCGCAAAAGGTAGCAAGGTAATTTTATTTAAAATACGGTAATTTAAAAAAATTTGGATTTTTGGTATAAATATACGTACTTTTGAGAGGTGATTTTCAATTTAAAAATACACTCAGGTTTCGTTTTATGTGGATTCAAATTTATGCAATTTTTAATATAACGATTTTTTTTAATTTTTACGGTTTTTGAAATTTTAGATGTTTTTTAAGCTTTTTTACCTTTTTTAAATTAAACCAAGTTTGCATCACTGATATAATCGTTATAGTTTGTTTTATTTTGTGTTTTTTATATGCATAGCCGATATGTTTGTATGAGTGTTTTCAAACTAATGAAGAGCACATAATATTAGTTTTACAACGAAGGCTAATTTCGGTAAAAATAGAATCAAAAATTAGGTGGAAGTTAGAAAAATTCAATTTCAAAACCCGTTCTTTCTTGTCTTTTACGGTACAACTTTGTAATAACCACATGTACGAGTGTAAAGAAATTTGCATACCTTTTAAACTAATAGAGGTTCCATAATAAAACTTTTACAATATGATAAGGACACTAAAGGCCAATTTAGATTAAAAAATAAAAAAACATTAGAACTAAGTTGATTTAAATTGATCATATCCGGTTTTGCAGATGAAATTTTTTTTTTTTTATTAATTTTGTTTATTTAAAGATCAATCGATTTTCTATAAGAATCACCTAAAATTTTTTTTGTTTGATTAGTTTTTAGTTTGAAATAATAATTTAAAAACACATTTTTTTGAAAACGGCAACACTTTAACACCTCGTAACTCGCCAAAAAAATATTTCGCACACTTATTCATATATACTAGAACTATCGTTATGCCAAATATAAAGGAATTCCAACAAAATATTTTTATTGGGTTGTCCGCTTCACATATAGATCACATTTGTTGATTTTTTTTATGCGATTTTGTTTTGATTTTTTAATTCAAATTTGAATTTTCAGAATTTTGGAACGAATCATTACTTTTTATATGAAGCTGGAGATAAATATTATAACAAAAAAAAATTAAGAACATATTGTTTCTAGTTAAAAATGTTTTCGTAACACCGATGTGCAAAATAAGAAAAATTAAATTACTCTTGTATATAATTAATTTTATATTTAACTTTTTTTTTGTTTAAAAATCAACAATTCTTAAACATATGAAATAGCCACAATGTTATAAATTTAACTTTAATTTTCGGATTATTTTAAGTACGGATCAAATTTAAAACTATTTTACTACCTTAAAGGGTGTTCAATTAATCGGTTTTTATTTTTGTTCGATTAAACGATTAATCGATATTTGGCATTTTTAACTTATTCGATTAAACGAATAAAATTTTTAAATTAATCGATTAATCGAATTATTCTAAATCCAGAAATTTTATAAATTACGAGATTTTTTTTTGATAATTTTAGAAAAAATTAGTACTTGAGTAAATAAACATTCTTTTTTAAATTAAACTTATCAATGTAGCTCCAAATTTCGAGCACTTAGATTTTAAAAGAGTCAATATAACTTTGGACTTTTTTAATCTTTTCAAGGACATTCGATGCAAATAGTTTCCTCTAGAGAATTGATCGAAGAATCTTGTTTAAAATATTTACTCATTGGACCACTTGTAGCCCCCTTTGATTTTGTTGGTGGAGCATCTTCTTCAAGTACTTTATTATAGTCACTGTGTGAGTGGTAAATTAGTGAAGTTGTTGAAGAACATTTACGTTAATACATTTTTGGACACCTATTACATTTACCATTATTAGTTTTATCCTTCGTACAATATTTTTAAGCCAAACTCAGTCTAAAGAGAGAAACCCATGAACTATTTTGTTAAAAAATACGGGCGTGTTCTAGAAATCGAAACGACGTGGATTTAAAATCGAGCAAATTTTAAAAACGACCCTGTACTGAAAGTTCATAAACATATTCCATTTTTTCTACTTCCTTCTTTAAGTATCTGTTATTTTTGCAAGAACAACACTTAAAAGCATGAAAAACTACAGTTCTTTTGTAAATAATTTAATTTAAATTATCGCTCGATTTCAATTTCACTTCACTTCGATTTCTAGAACATGCCGGATAAATTAATATAAATCTTTGAATTACCATACCTTGTCGTTTTTACTTTTGTGAAATGAATAAATAAATGGTGTTGAAAAATTTAACTTAAATATAAGCTAAATAACTCACTGAACATAAATGTTTTTTTAAATTCCAACGGACACATACATTTAGTTTGTTCATTCGACTTAAAACTTTAAAAAATTATACATTTAACAGAAATACTACATATTATTATTATTCGATTAATCGGTTTAAGTACTTCGATTAATCCTTTAATCGATATTAGCAATTTTTTAATTATTCGAACCATTAATCGTCTAAAATTGTTCGATTAATCGAACAAGAATTAATCGGCTGAACACCCTACTACCTTATTCATAAAAAATACAATAATTTTGGCTAAAAATTTATTTTAAGACAAAAATTTACATTCAGATTTTTCTTAAAACATAAATAAAATTTAAATAAATGGTTTATAAATATTGCTTTTATGTGCTGTTAACAAATGACAGGCGATGCACTGAGTGCTTTTCATATAAATTTTATTACTGTCATTTGGAACAGCACATTAATGTTTTGATTAAAAATTTTTGCGTACGGTAATTTTTAGAGGGCCGTGCGGTAATGAAAAAATAAAAGTCAGCTCCAAAAGCATTTTGTTACTGATAATAAACATAACAAAAAAATATTTGGCACACACATTCATATCTACCAGTTATGCCAAATAGTATGTAATTTCGTTAAAATATTTTTTTTGCTATGATCGCTTCACAAACAATGCCTAATATGAAAGAAAAAGACCGATATATTTTCACTTTGTAATTTCAACATATTGACTTAAAAGCAATTCTTTTGTTCAAAACGGCTGCCAAACTGCGTAATGCTAAATATTTTTATATGCATATCAATAATGATTGTCTTGGGTAAAATTAAAAAAATATGCAAAAGCAAATTTTCAATGCAAATGGCATAAAAAACTCAATTGTTCTTCTCAACAAAATTAAAAAAAAAAAATCGACTCATGAATAGAAAAGTTATTTTATGAAAATTATGGCGATTTCTATTCTGAGAAAAAAATGCTACAGTATATGCATGTAACACTTTTTCATGTTACCTATAATCACTCGAAGTGTTACATGTTGTACAACTTCAATCGAACAGAATTAGCTGCCTTTATTTACAACTATTACACTTTTATTATTAATGTAGTTCATTAGCGATTTTTAAAACTATTCGACTATTTGCTGCACACTTACTTTAAGGTTTGGAAACAGACATTGACATCACTTATTGCTGGAACAAATTTAAAACGATAATAAATACATAGAATTTTCCACCAAAATAAAAAAAACGATTTAATTCACAATGGAGTATGCCGTCGAAGAATATTTAGATGTAGAATTCTTTTGACAAAACTTTTAAAATATTTTGACAAACAAAATAAAATATTGGTTGTACAAACAAAGTAGTAAGTACCAAAGTTGTAAAACAGGGCAGTATGAACCCTTAAGTAAAAGTAAAGGCCCAACCATAATATGCATAGCCTTACTTAACCTACTGTCAAAAATTAACAAAAAGTCTCTCAAATGTATTTAAAAAAACAAAAACAAAATAAAAAAACATTTGATTCCGTACGGAATGTGCGATTAGATTCGCACCTTGCTTAAGCAAATGACAGTTTCATTAAACTTAGCAAAAAGTTTCCTTAAGTTCAATATGGTTTGCCTCATACAATTTACATGTATTCGCACATTTGCTTAAGCCAACTTAAGCACATTATGGTTGGGCCTTTAGGGTAAAACATGTAACATGTTTTGCATGTTTTTCATCAACATTTTCACAAAAGAACTTGAAAATTTTTACCACAGTTGTATTTTTTGTACAAACGAACGCAAAATGTAGAACATGTAACATTAATGCAACATTTTTCTCAGAAAAGAAATCGCCAATAGTCTCAATAAGTGCAACATATTTTTTTTATTTAATTTACAAAGTTTCTTTTTTCTTGTATTTCTTGTTCAGAAACTTAGTTTTATCAAAATTATAATATTTAGCAAAAGAATCTCACTTCAACAACATTTCCATACCGTTCAGTATCCTATTTAGTCGTAATATTTGTCGAGAAAATCGTATTTTCTTATTAAGTCTGACTTAAAAATGAAATTTACTAACAACTTTTTTTGAACATTTTGTCCGACTTGCAAATGTTTAAGAAAATTTTCATAAAATAGGTGCGTTTGAGTACTTTTACAGTAAAATGCAGTAAATGAGAAAATTTTAAAATTTGCTCTCACAAAAAGCTGTTGTCCAAAAAAGTACGCGAACGCAAATTTTGTAAGAATTCGTAAAATAAAGGCAACAGCTGATGACAAATAATTGAAGTGCTGAAAAATGTTAACACTTTTGACTACTTAACTCGTTTTCTTATCGGTACTCGGTTAAATACTTTTTATAACACAAACATTTTTGGAAATATGTACAAGCAAATTATTTGATGCAATCATTCATATTTGTTTGTTTTTTATTTTATTTGATGTTACTTATTTGTGGCGGGTTAATTTATTCAAAAGAACATGAATAATTTTTTGCTATTGATTACTTAGTACCCAAGTACTTAGCACTTTTGCAACTCTAAAAAATTAACATAACAAAAAAGTTTCAAATGTTGGTATTTATATAAGTAAATGATTCACAAACAAGTTTAATTAATTAATATTTATTCACATTTTGTTTTTGTTTAATTTTAATTTCAACTTTTCCTTAATTTAACAATTTTTTCACAATTTGTAAGCATTTTGTTTGTTACTTTTGTTTGTTTACCTTTTGAAACATATGTTTTTTGTTTTACTAAATTTGACTGCAAAAACTTCTGTAGTAAAAATTTGTAAATACTCAGACAAGAACTGTCAATTTTCGCTCTCAATTTGTGTTCTCATTTACTGCATTTTGTGTACTCGAATGCAATTTCGTAAAATGCAGTAAAGTTCAGTAAAAAATAGTAAAAACCTTTGTGTTCTCGAACGTAGCTAATGATAGATTACATGCCATCAGTGTTACATTTTCTTGTAAATGAGCGGAGTCATATGTTTTTGCATCTCTTTTGTTTGATAGTGTGGCAATAGCTGCGTTCGTTTACCCCAAAATTTGTACAAATTTGTACTGGATTTTACTGAAATGCGTTCGCGTACACATAAATTTGTAAGATTTTCATATTACTCACCTACTGGATTTTACTGGGATTTTACTGGAAAAGTAAACGAACGCACATATTGACAACAGATTTTGGGAACATTTTTTTATGTCGGAAATCTGTCAGATTTTCTTGTGAATAATAGTGAATGCTGGCCTCTTAGGTAGAAGTACATAATACGCGTTAGTGCGGTGTAGACTTCTGCTAGTTTTTTCCATAGAACAAGTTACTTTAAACTATTTAACACGTTAAGTACTTTGAGTCATGTAGGAAAAATGTATTGAAGAGGTTAAAAAACATGCAGTAGGAAACTGTACAAAAGGAAGCCAAGACTGCAAAAACAGGCTTGAAATTTTACAAGCAAAGTGTTAAATAAATTTGTAACCTGTAAATTCCAAAAGCTACATATGTATTTAATTCTTGTTCCTACATGTTTTCTTCTAAAGTACATATAAAATTTTTGCAATAAAATAAATAATTTATTCAAGCTTGAGGTCTGTTTAATTTTTTAATATTTCGACATCTTCAGGAATACCAAGTCACAAAAATACACAACAATAAGTTTGTTGGGGTACTATTGCACTTTTTTCCACTGTTAAATAAAAAAGTTGGCCGCAGCCAGTGCCCTTTAAAAAGTAACGTTTCAAAAGCAGTGTGTTTTTTTCTATTTCTTTTGAAAAGTGTGAGCTCTATTTTTGTTTTGACACTTGTTAACTTTGGGTTTTGATTTATTTTTAGCTTAAGAAAATGCAACATTTTGCTGCTTTTTAAACCCTGCTCATCAGTATTGTTTGGCAGCTCGATTCTTCTGTCAACAATACAGCTGTTGTTTGCGTTACCAATCAAAAATTATTTATTTTTACCGTTAAACTCTTAAAGTTTTTTTTTACTAAATCTACTTGTATTTTTTTCACCCTCTCTGCCATTTTAATCAAATTCTCTCGTTAACTGTCGCTCTTTTTTTGACAGGATGTTAGATTTTCTTCTTAGTGAGTACCCTCAGTGTTTTCGTCGTCATCAAGCTTATTAAAATTTGAACGCGCGTGCAACACAATATACAACAAAATAATATCTACGACCAACACGACACGGAGCATTAAAGCTTATACAAAAAAAGGAATAAAAATTTTTTTATATTATACAGTAAAATGTTGAAAGGAAAAATATGAAAACGCTGTAATACATCTTTCGATAGTTAAAAAGAAGTTATATTTTGCCAAATTTATAAAATTATTTAAATAAAATGGAAATGTTTTTGCATTACAACTAAAAATATAAATAAAAGTAATATTTAAGTGATACTACAAGGAAATTAAAAGAAAAAAGTGATTAAAGTGAAAATGTGATATCCTTTTTTATTTGCTTCTTTTTATTGGTCTTTACATAATGTCGTACATAATTTTTTGCTGTTGCTCTTTATTTTTCAATTGTGTTAAAGTTTTTTTTTTCTAAATTTACCTATTTAGTTTTTTTTGTCTACTTTAATTTTAAGTCTATATTATAGAAAACATAAAAACCCGACAGATAGACAGACAGACAATAGGATATTTTACTTACATTTTTTACACAGTTTATGAACTTATTGAAAGAAAAGAAACATGCTGATAATAAAAAGAAAGAAAGAAATAATAAGGAAATGAAAATTAATAGAAACACATTATGATGGTCTGGAATATGGTGGCCATTGTCAGTGTCATTTCTTAAACTACAATTACAACAAAAACATTTCATATAAATTAGTGTCATAATGATAAATATAAAACAATTTGTAATCCTCTCGCTCATTTACTAAATAAAAGAACAAACTAAACAGAGTCCGAGTATATGTATGTATATAATACATTTGTTTGTGTGTGTGTATGTATATAGTTGTATGTATATGTGACTAGATCTCTACGGCCCTTTTGTTTTTAATTAGCAACGTACAAATATAAATTAAAGTTCCTTTCTATTCTTTTTTTGTTTTAATTATTTAACAAGTTTCCTTGTGCTATAATTCTATAATGCATTAAGTACTTACACTACACTATGATTTTTTAAAAGTGTATCACTCTTAACGTTGCCATTTACAAAATAATGACTTCATTTCATATCTCTACGTCTTCTTTTTCTCCGAAGTTTAAATGACATAAGTACATAGGATATACCATACCCAGCTAGCATTTTGTATCATAATCGAATCTTTTATGCATCATTTTTATGAGCAAAATAACCGCATATGAGCTCATTTTTCGATCACAAATGATGCGCTCGTTGTAAGAAAATGGTACCCTGCCTTTTAATCACCTCAAAAAGTCATTTGTAATACTCTTTTCGCACACCTAGTTTAAAGAACTTAATTTTTCAGAAATCGAAAACAACTGTTTTTGACCTAAAAAAAAGTTAAAAACAAATCTTTGGACCATTTAGTTAGAAAATCCATACAGATTATGATCTAAAAAAATTATGCACTAGATAATAAACAATTTTAAGTTGTGTCATTTTTGATGATGTATTATTTGCACAAGTTACCGAATTATTTTAATTTTTTTAACTTTAGCTAAATTCTTTTCAAGTTTTGACATTTTTGTCAAATTCTAAACTGACTCATGCCAACAAAGATTTATTTTATCAAAAGTGTCACAATTCGAATTAATACTATTTAGCAGTTAGCAGTAGGGATCAACTACCATTGTATTTTCTGACAAAACTAAAAATAAGTTACTTTTACGAATTGCAACTTTATAACAATTGAAACATAAAGAAAGACATAATTTTTTTTAGCAACAGCTAACAACAACAAAGTACACTGAAATTTTTTAATAGATAAACAAGTGTTATTGTGCATAGTTTAAGCATGAAAACCGGAAAAAGTAAAATTTTGAGTTGAGACACTTTTGAACTAGGTGTGCGGAATGTAAATCCTTTTTCAATCGCTCTAGTGATAAATAAGTTTTAAATTCAAAATAATTTGAAAATTATTTTATGAACATATAAATGAAGCTATATATACATATATATATAAATAAGTTGTACGAGTACATGCGTTGGAAAGGTCTACTTTCACTGATAGTTTATAAAAAAAACTCCCGATAGGTGGCGTTGTTGTCGTGAAATTAAAAAAAAATTCTCCAGTATTTCAGTTTTAATTTTTATTTAGAAAATCCCGAGCAGCGCCGGTACCAAACAGCTAGTTAGTATATATAAAACTTTTTTCAATCGCTCAAGTGATAAATCAGTTTTTAATCATCAAAAGTGAACTAAGAAGACAGATTTTGGTGATTTTTACAAAAAATGATCTCCCAAATGCTGGCTGGGTATAAGCATATTTGAGTATAAATGTACATATGTAAGTATGTACATGCAAACATGTATACATGGGCGAATGTACCCTTTTAAGTACTGCTGATATAAGTAATGCAGTTTAATTAAAAAAGATTGCCAAATTAATCATTTAAAGAAATTTTGAATTTCGTTTCCAAGAAAGTAAAAAAATAATATTTACAGCTGGGGTAGGCTAGCTACTTGTTAGCTAGTCTTATTAATGCGAGGATTGCAGTTTCAATACCCGACTCTAGTCCAATTCACTACAACAGGCTGAAGGTCTACAGAACTATTGCTTGATAAATTAGTTAGAATATATTTTCTAAATGTATTTGTAACGTAAAAAATAATCGTTAATATTAGCGACGAAATATTGTAATAAATAAATAACATGCACATCTTAAATTTTGAAAATTTTCTACTTGTGTGACTGTGGATTGCGCCTATCCCTGCTTATATCCCAGCAAACAATTTTGACTGAAAAATAATCTAAGTAATTTCCTCATTTAGCAAAAATCAATCGCTTTTGCTATTCAACTCTTATTGATATGGTTATATCGTTCGGGATGAAGTTTCCAACTATCCTTATATTTACATTAAGAATCTACCTCATGTCTACAGTTTATTTAGTAAAAGAATCTTCATATTTTTTTAACCAATGTACACGCGGAGCAAAATATAAACAATATATTCATACAGTATTGTAAAATTGTGTTTAATATTCAACTCCTAAAAGAATCTTCTAATGATTATCTGACGAGTAACAATAATAAAAACATTAAAATTGTTTATTTATTAGTTTTTTAAAAATTTTCTGACACGCTTGTCTTTTAATCTTAAATAAACCTTTTGCGACTCTCCTTATGAGTCATATAGGCAGTGTTGGGCAAAATACATGGTTTGCGGTATTTAAAATACAAAATACAAAATACTTGCTGGTCATGTATTTAAAATACAAAATACTTTCAGGTTATGTATTTAAAATACAAAATACTTACACATCCTGTATGTATTTAAAATACAAAATACAAAATACTTCCATTTATTGAACGTAGTATTTCAAATACAAAATACAAAATACTTCCACGTCATGTACATTAAGGTTATAACTTTTTTTTGAGTGCAAAATACCACTCCAGCGCCATGTGGGGAATTTTGTTCTGATAATAAAAAACTGTTTTTTAAGCTGATTCGGTGAAAAAAGTTTCCGCACCGTAAGCGATTCCTAAAACTCCATATTATGTGTAAATTTTATTTTTGGAAATTGAAACCCTTTTGATTTTGCATTAGACTTATGAAAAATGGTTTAATGTTAAGGATTATATATGAATTTAAACAAAAACGAACTTATTTAAGACAAGAGCCACTGATTTAATGATAAAAATAAAAAATAAAAACAAAACTTCAACGCTTTCGGTGCGGAAACATTTTTCACGAAAGATGAAAAGTGACACCATATTTTTTTATATTTTGGTAGATTAAAATGCAATCAACCATCAATAAACTGACAGAATATATTTTGTAAACTATGTTTTTAAAATACAAAATACTCCCATTTTTTTACGTATTTTAAAATACAAAATACAAACTACAGTGTAAATTCGATAATCCGGACTCCACTAATCCGTAATATTCGGTAATCCGGACAGAATTTTGCAGCTCATTGCGTATTCTATAATCCGGATTGATTGCAACTATATAGTCCGGATTGAATAACACCCGTTTTAATTTATTTTTTTTATTCAAATCAAAGCATGCTTTGAAAAATACAGTCATTGCGTATTCTATAATCCGGATTGATTGCAACTCTATAATCCGGATTGAATAACGCCTGTTTTTATTTATTTTTTTATTCAAATCACAGCATGCTTTGTAAAATGCAGTTAGATAAGTGTGATATGAGTATGTTTGCACATGCGTTTTTTTGCTATGAATTATTATAATTTTTAATAAATACATACATGCGGTAATCCGGATAATTCGCTACTCCGGATTGGGGTCTGCAATCAATTATCCGGATTATCGAATTTTTACTGTACTTATATTTATTGTATGTACACCAATACCCCGGCTTGCGTCGCTTCGGTTTGCGTGGTTTCGAAGTTGCGTCGTTTTCAAATTTCTGTGATTTCGAAGTTGCGTCGTTTTGGTTTCAGTTTGCGTCGCATGGCTTCGAAGTTGCGTCGCCAGTGCTTCGATTTGCGTCGTTGATATAAAAATGTGTGTACAAAGCTAAAACAAAAAAAGGGGATTTCCCATTTATGTTTCAGTTTGAGTAGCATGACTTCGAAGTTGCGTCGCCAGTGCTTCGATTTGCGTCGTTAGTATGAAAATGTTTATACAAAGCTAAAGCAGAAAAGGGGGATTTCCCGCTTAAGGCTAATGCAAATATGTACACAGAAAAAATTATTGCCGAATTATTTTCAAACAAACGCTTGTTTGAAAATTTTTTTAATTTCTATAAATTTTTTTACTGATTCAATCAATATTTTTGTTTGATTTTTATTTAACCAACAAAAATGTGGACAACTCTTCAAAAATATAATAAACGCGTTATTGGTGTCAAGTTTTCATAATTTTGTATGAAATATTTAACGCTCTTTAATGTTGTCGTCTTTTTGTATGTTTTTATTTGATCGTAAGCAACACTTCTTTATGTGAAATATAAAAACAACAACAAAAAACACACACAGTCTATTTTTGGACGCTTTAAAAAAGTGCAACTATAAGAAAAACAATAGCAGAAACAACATTATAAGAAACAAAATCCCGTATTCAATTTTTTAAAACTGTTTGGTTAAATACCTACATCAAATACGACAATAAAATGATGACGATAAACATGTCGAGTCGGTCTGCTGCCAAGGAAAGCATACAGCAACAGTGAGTGAAGAAGAAAAAAAAGCATTGTGTGTATAAATTATTCCAACAAAAAAATGTGTCTCAAAGCCAGGCGCCGGCCGCTCTGCTCTGCTTTGCCTTTACCTTCTACAGTGCTTGCTTGTGTGCGCGTGCGTCATTGCTTGTGCAAAAAAAAACTTTTTTGTTTTTGTTATACCTATGATTTTCAGTAAACTATTTGTTTGATTCAGTTAAATTATTTGTTTGAAAAAATCAGTGTTTTTTTTCAATAAACGAAATGCAAATAAATTGTTTGAATATGCAAATTTGTTTGTAGGACCGATTTCAGACAAAAAATGTTTTGATTCTACAAATTTTTTGTTTGAATTGGAAAAATAATTTTTTCTGTGTATGAACAGGTTGTCTGCTAGTTGAAAGTTAAAGGTCGTTAGTAAAAAATATACAAAAAAATTGCATTTTTTATTGAAAAATCTAATTTTTCTGCTAAAATTATGAATCTCGGAACCAATTAAATGAAAATCAATACAAATGTATGGAAAATCGTGCTTCGGTTTGCGTCGCGTTTCTCCGGTCCCAATTAACGACGCAAACCGGGGTATTGGTGCATTTAAAATACAAAATACAAAATACTTGCTGGATATGTATTTAAAATACAAAATACAAAATACTTGCACGTCATGTATTTAAAATACAAATACAAAATACGTATTTGTATTTTAAATACGTATTTCAAATACATGTATTTCAAATACTGCCCAGCCCTGCATATAGGCCCTTATTACGGTTAACAACTCAACTTAGTTGATCTGTAATTTCTTAGTTTTTGTATTATGGTTTACAACTTTGCTATATTGCGGTGAACAAAAACATAACAAAAATTACAACTGATCACAACCAGTTGTCTTAATTACAATTCAACTGAGTTGAGTTGTAAACCGTAATAGGGGTCATAACAATTACTAAGCTACCTAAAAAGGAGCGTTTTTAAAACATGAAAATTCATTTATTGTCAATACAATTTCATTTAAAAAAACTCGACGTAAGGATCTGCCAAATAAGATTTTCCAACAGGATGGTGTTTAATTCCTAATCTTAAGGTTTCTTTCGTATAAATTGTATGAAAGTTAAAAGTTTCTTCATTAAAAAGAAGCTTGATGCTCTTGTTTAGGTGGCTCAGTTGTTCTAAGCATTCCACGAGTTGTAAGGGCATTCCTACATGAGTCTCATAAGATTCTTGATGTGCTTTATAAAAGACTCATTAGATAATCTTAACACAAATCTCAAACGAATCCGTCTACGATTAATATAAGCGTCTTTCGCTGTGTTGTAAAAGTATCTCATAGAGGAATCAGCTTGTGTAACAAATTTTCATGTGCGAGAAATCTTCTACGATTAAAAATTGCGCTCGTCGACGACCAAAAATGCTCTTCATGAGATTTCCAGTAGATTCTTTCATTAAAAATGCTAGCTGGGTACATAAGTATGTATGTATGCATGTTTGTATTTACCCTGAAAATAATGCGACAAGTCCATACACACATGTCAAATGTAGCCCATAAGGGGCAAAGACTAGTCCAAAGGTAACCCCAATGAATGGAAAAAACATGGCTTATTTAACATTACGATGTCCTAAACCAGTACCATATAACCCAAATTGCATTACAAAGGAGAAGTCTTAAAATTACTCCGTGGTATACTCCAGAGGATTAGCTTTGAAATCGTTTCAAAACGAAAACATGTCGGTAAAAAACGAAGACATGTCGTTTTATTCCAAACTGTTTTTAACAATGACATGGTCCATACTTGCTTTACATTGGACCAGCCCAGGATCAAAATGGATTAAGTAGTCCAATATAATTTGCAGGGTATAAAAAAAAATAATACATACATACATATGTTCGTGTATATGTACATACTTATAAGGATACGTAGATTACTTATCCCTATTTATTAAGTTTTTGCACATTTTCCGTTTTTGGCCGCAAAGATATTTTTTAAATATAAAATTAAAATTTAAAAAATTTAAAAAATTTGTTATCAAAAGTAATTTCTTGGGAATACAAAATTTTAATTTAAAAAATTTGTTATTCGTGCTTAATTCCCAGTTTTTATTCTTGATAAAAACACTGAAATTTATTGTTGATGGGATAAGCTATTCCTATGCGCATTTCACTGGTTGCTTAGGCCAGATCATCAGGAAACTTCATCCATAAACATTTTGGAAAAACTAAAGATATTAAACCAAATAAAACTGTTAAGCGTATAAGAATCATAAGCAACAGCTCTACTTGTAACAATATCAAAGTTTAAACAAAAACATCAACAATAAACAGTGAGTTTATCTCTTCTTACATTCCCCACTACAATTGATTGGAATTCTTCCAACATTAATTGTAGTTGTAAGTAGGTTAAGAAAAAACAAAATGTAAAAAACAACTTGCAAAAGCATGTTGCCAATTATTTTAATCTACACAGAAAAAATTATTTTTCCAATTCAAACAAAAAATTTGTAGAATCAAAACATTTTTTGTCTGAAATCGGTCCTACAAACAAATTTGCATATTCAAACAATTTATTTGCATTTCGTTTATTGAAAAAAAACACTGATTTTTTCAAACAAATAATTTAACTGAATCAAACAAATAGTTTACTGAAAATCATAGGTATAACAAAAACAAAAAAGTTTTTTTTTGCACAAGCAATGACGCACGCGCACACAAGCAAGCACTGTAGAAGGGAAAGGCAAAGCAGAGCAGAGCGGCCGGCGCCTGGCTTTGAGACACATTTTTTTGTTGGAATAATTTATACACACAATGCTTTTTTTTCTTCTTCACTCACTGTTGCTGTATGCTTTCCTTGGCAGCAGACCGACTCGACATGTTTATCATCATCATTTTATTGTCGTATTTGATGTATTTAACCAAACAGTTTTAAAAAATTGAATACGGGATTTTGTTTCTTATAATGTTGTTTCTGCTATTGTTTTTCTTATAGTTGCACTTTTTTAAAGCGTCCAAAAATAGACTGTGTGTGGTTTTTGTTGTTGTTTTTATATTTCACATAAAGAAGTGTTGCTTACGATCAAATAAAAAAATACAAAAAGACGACAACATTAAAGAGCGTTAAATATTTCATACAAAATTATGAAAACTTGACACCAATAACGCGTTTATTATATTTTTGAAGAGTTGTCCACATTTTTGTTGGTTAAATAAAAATCAAACAAAAATATTGATTGAATCAGTAAAAAAATTTATAGAAATTAAAAAAATTTTCAAACAAGCGTTTGTTTGAAAATAATTCGGCAATAATTTTTTCTGTGTATTTAATGTTTTGACAAGAAATTTAGTAAGCAATTGGGACTTTTAACTATTTTTTTGGTTGTGAATTTTGGTTGTGAACCAAAGCAATAATTGACGAACGAAACTAAACATGGTATGAATGGCAAAGCCAACACGCTGTGCATGACTTGAATGAATTTTAAAACAACACTGTGTGGCTGAGAAAGTTTGATTGCATGAGCACAAATGAGTGTATTTGATGTTGTTCATTGAATGCGAATTTTTTGCAATCGCACAAAGCCGTTCTCTGATACTGAATGATTTCGTTTCATGGTTTATTGCAATAAAACGAGAAACTCAATTAAGCGGGGCTCAATTAACCGAAAACATCGTACATAAATTGATACTTTATTAAAATTTTATTTCAAATAACAGATCATTTTATATAGTATGTGTATGTATATTTAATATAAAAGAAACATTAACAAAAACCATGAAAATTCACAAAGAACATAAAAATTTATGAAAAAAAAACAAAATAATCGCGATTTATATTTTTATACCCTTCACCACAGGTGGAAAATTTCTTGCTATTGAAATTTAGCCAGATTGGTCCAACAATGGCTGAGATATGACCAAAAAACCACGACTGCCTCAAATTTTTCCAAAAAATCCCTTGTGGTTGTTGTATTTTTATTACTTTTTTCTGTATATCTGGAGAACGGCAAGAGCCAAAGTTTTCAAATTTGGTACAAACATTAAGGTTATAAATACACACCATTCCACAATGTGGGCGAGATTGGAGAAGTGGGCGTGGTACCTTCCATACAAAAAGTATTAAAAATTGTATAAAAACCTGAATTTTTTGACTGTTATATAACCTGTGGTTACGCCTTATATATCAAAAGATCGGAAATTTAATTAATAAAAAATATTTTCTGAAAAACTCGGGAAAATCGGTTCAGATACGAAAAAGTTATGACCAAAATATTAATTTTTTTTTGGAAAATACCCATTTTCGGGAACCATAGATCTTCCCGAGTCCAAGTCTTACAACCAAAATAAATTTCTTCTTTAACACGTCGGTATATAAATCTTTCAAATCGGTTCAGAAATAGCAGAGTTATGACCAATATACTGAAATCCCAAAAATTACTCTTTTTTGTAATTAAGTTTGTTTTTTATACCCTTCACCGAAGGTCCTGCACCCTATAAAGTATATATATTCTGGGTCCTTATGAAAAGCGAAGTTCAAATCCGGTTGTCGTCTCATCTCTCCCCCCTTCCATTTGTTTACATATACTAGCATAATGCCCAATATGATTTTCGTTTATTATTTCATCTATTTAACGAAATAATTTTAACAAATAGAAACTAGGAATTTTTGTGTTTTTTTGCTACTTAAAAACTCGCCAAAAGAGATAAAAAATGACAACAGTGCCTTTACAAAAAGAAAACAAACTAAAAACTGTGTTGAGTTGTAAAGTTTACAACTTGTTTACAATGTAAACAGTAAACGGTCTATATTTCATTTTAATGATATTTAAACAGCGTTCCTTCATGGTAGGGGGTGTGTTAAGTTAGAAACTGTGAGTTCCCTGGTTCGAATCTTGGTTTTTTAAAAAGAATATTTTTTTAATATTGTTATGTTCCAAAACAATTTAAAAAAAATATTTACCAGTTTTCGCTTTTTAAATTTCATTTATAATGAAGTTTTAAGTATTGTAAATATGTATGTATATGTAAAAATTATTTAGTTGCTCTGTATTCTGCTCGCACAATGGTGAAGGGTATATAAGATTCGGCACAGCCGAATATAGCACTCTTACTTGTTATAAACAGTTTTAATTTGATATTTGTGTAAAAAAGTGGCCACCATATTTTTTCATGTATGCAGCAAACTTTGATGTTTTGTATGAAAATATTTTAAAGCTGCCCAAAAATATGAAAAATATGCAGGTATACAAAATGCACGTAAAAAAGGATTTTGAAGAATAATTCCAGAAAATATGTATTTTGGGCAGTCAAAGTGCAGCTAACTTAAATTTTTTGTATGAAAATAATTTTAAAATTCCAAAAATGTTGTGCATTTATCTTAATTGTGCAGGTATAGAAAGTGCAATTAAAAAAGGAATTTGTATGGAATTATAAAGGATAATTCCAAAAATGATCAATTTTATGCAGTTAAGTCAAAAGTGCACGTAAACAAAAGGCAGTTAAGTCAAAACTACTGTATTTTCATTTGTTGTACTCGAATTGAAACAATTCCAACAATCAATTATTAGCTCCAATAAATGAATTAACATTTATATTAGAAAATTTATTGACGAAAGCAAATTATTAATTGCAATGACCAATATTCAGTATTTAATTCGGTTGTGATTCTAACCATTTGTACTTATTTTTATAACTAAATTAAGTTAGTTATCATAACTAATAAAAGAATTGAAGAAATCATATTTCAATAAGAATAACGTTTTAATAATCAAGAGAATTAAAAATCAGTTAGAACTATACATTTTTAATAGTTGCAAAAATAAATTATGTTACTTGATAAATATTTTATTACTGCAACCGTTTCCCAACCAATTTGTTTTCTGTGTGTGCTTAAAAGTTTAAGTGTGTTTCTCGTGTTTTTGAAAAATGGAGTTACCTAGTTTTTCCATACGGCCACAGATGTATGAAATAACAAACTTTCCACCTGTGATAAAAAGTATAAAAATTTGGCTTACTTTCGTTTTAACAGGTGAATGATTATGGAAATTTATATTTCACCGCTTTTCAACAAGGAACACCATTTTAAGCAAGTTCCAATAAGAAATAACGGATCAACTTAATGAGCACAGTAATCAAAAAGGAAGCTACTTTTATTATTCAAAATCAAACTTAATTCTGCCAGAAAATAGTTTAGTTGCTAAACAAATTTTTTTAAATTGGCCACTATGTTTTTGATTTAACTGTTATTTTTAGATTCAAGAAAGAATATCTTTTAACCCTTCGGAAAATGAAAAAACTTAACTTATTATTACTTTAATGTATGGCATGCTCGCATGAATATGTAGAAGGATTTTACCATGCGTTATAGCTTGCAGTTGTTCCTTTTTATGTGTATTTTTTTAGCGATGTTTATTGGTTAGTAGCACTTGCAGCATACACAAAAAATCTCCATATATCCTTAGTACTCAGGTATTTTACAAACCCTCTGTTCTACTTTAAAGGGTGCATTAATTATTCAGCATGTAGCTGCGTTAAAATTTCAAAAACTCATACATTGTAAGTATTTATTTTAACTATTTTATGTACGCTCTTTTAACACTTGCACTAGTGCCCACAATAACTATAGTTATGAAGGTATGTATATCTACACATACTTAATGTTCATACTCCAAAAATGTCTTAAGTTAGGCTGCCTTGTGTACTTGAAGGTTGAAAGTTTAAATTAAAATATTTTATGATTCCCTACAAAACAGAAAAGAAAAAAATTTTATATATACTTAATTTGATTATTTTTTAATTTAGCAAAGCAAAATATCTAATAAAATAAATAAACACTTCATCATGCTGTTGTTACGGTTACACCAAATTAAATTTGCTTGCAAGGAGGAATTGCCAGAAAAATCTATCTAGAAGTTTTTTATAGATGATTTCCTGAAAAATGATTCTTTAATACACAATTTTCCTTGTTTTACGACAAGTTTATATAAAACTAGCATTTCACCCGGCACTTAATAAGCGTCTCCCTTTCTTTCGTGAAGCACCACATCGCACTTGATTATGAAAAGGGGATTTACTCAAATTTTTTTAGTAGTAGCAAAAAAATTTAAAATTTTTAGTAGTAGCAAAAAAATTTTGAATTTTACATTAAAGGCATATGAAAAAAATTTTTTATACCAACCGTTTCATTACCAAAAAGTGGACAAAATAGCACGATATTTTTACAGAGGGTATATATGAATATTAGTGTCGATTTTTTCCAAAAAGTGAAAAAGTAAAAATTTTGTTTTATTACCCTCTTTATGACTAAGTGCGAAATGTAGAACGGAAAAGACGTACTTCACCTTTTTGATAAGTTTTTTTCCCCATAGAAGTATCAACAATTTTAATAATGTAGTTTTCTAAAAAAAGTAGCAAAAACAGTTACGATTTTCGAAAAAAGTACCAAATTTGTATTTTTTGATAAGTTACGAATGTGGTATAGTTTTTAATTCTATGATTATAAGTTTAAAAGATAGATAAGGTGACAAATAAGTTCCAAAATACAGGTTTTACCCGTTTACTCTCCAAAAGGTCCGAATTTCAAAAAGTACCAGACCCCTGTCCGCCTATTTTTCTTATGAACAACGATAAATATTAATTTGTATATCTTTTAGTTTAGGAGATATGAGGTAGGCGAATATATCCGTTTTTACCAACTAAACATTCGAATTTCCAAAAATTCCGTCTAAGTAGATCGATTTGGCGAGAGACCAACCTCCAGCCAAGAGTGGGACCCGACCCCTTTCGATTTTAATGAAATTTGGTCAGAAGGTTCCTTTTATCCTATAAGGAACATACATATATGAACGAAAAAACAATTTAACATTTTTTTGCAAAAGTTATGTCATATTCAAAATGTCATAATTTCGCCGAATTAGCCCAATGTGTTGAGATTATTTCTTCAATATCTCGAAAACTATTTTACATACGAAGATGATTTTAATGTAATTTTAAAGAGAATACTTGGGGCTACAAGCCATATATTGAAAAAATTTTTTTTGTTTAAATGTTATATCTGCAAAATATTAAATGTAAAAAACGGACTAAGTCAAAAACCTATTTTTTTATTTGGTTGATTTTTTTTATATAATACCTCAAACTGTTCTTTAAAAATCCTGAAACTTTGAAGGAGGTGTTTTTTTTTTAAAGATATGATTTTTTTTTCTTTCGTTACCTTTAAAAAATAATCTTAAAATAGAATTTTAATAATGGAATTTTGGGCAATAAGTACACTGTGCTAGTTGCAAACAACAGACAAGCCGGGCACCTGGCATTTTAGCCTAATTGTGGCACGCTGAATCCAGTGGTGCCATTTTTTTTAGGTTAGCTCTTGTTTTGAAGATATACCGTTTAAATTTTAAAATTCGTATTATGTAAATGGGCACAAAGAGCACGCAAATGATTTTGAAAATAGGTATTTATGATAAGAAAACTTAAAAATTTTTTTAATGAAACTCAATTATTAAATGAAAAACAAACTACATATTTAGGTATTTATGGCGCATTATAATTAAATTTTTAAAATAATTCTATTTAGTGTTTAAAATAAAAATAAAGTACAAACGCAAATTCATAGTAATTTCTAATTGTTTGGAATAATAAAAAACCTTTTAACGACTTTTACTTTATCACTGTCCATAAAGAGAGCAAAAATCGTCCTTTGTGGTTTCATATCTGTTAGCTGATAATATTGATATTCTACTTGTGGAAAGTACATATTTTTTGAATTTTTTGAAAAAATTTCTGTTTGTACTCGTTACCTAAAGTCAATGCAAATAAAAAAGTAACGATATTATGTGATAAAATTTATGTTTACATTTCAAATGTTTTTTTATAATTCTTGAATTAATGTATGTATTTTTACGTGATGTCTTTTGCAATTTAAAAATATAGAATGCAAAAAACTGAATATTTTTATGTGAGTGTACAATGAATATACATATCGCATTTAATCAAAAAGAGGGTATTAACTCAAAATTTAGAAATTTTCAGTAGAAGCAAAACTATTTGAAAATTTACATTCAAGGCATATAAAAAGAATTTTTAAACCAAACGTTTCATTACCAAGAAGTACACAAAATAGCATATTATTTTTACAGATGGTAGATATGAGTACCACGTGTCGATTTCTTCCCAAAAGTAAAAAAATAAAAATTTTGAGTTAATACCCTCTTGTTGATCAAGTGCTATATGTGTGTAGGTATATGTTTATTTATTAGAGTTTTTCCGCATTTTTCAGATTCCCGGGAAAGCGGAAAATAAAAAAAAAAAATTCCCGGGATCCCGAAATTTTTTATTTACTTATTTCTCTAATGAAACTTATATTTCTTACTTGCTAGTATGCTTAAAATCACAAAATCTAGTATCTTTTATATAACAAATACGAAAACATTTAATATTAATGTTATTTTAAGACAATTAAGAAAGAGGTTATATTTGAAAAGGATCATAAAAATCAACATATTTATAAACATTGTTAAATTCAGAGCTAATTCTGCGGATATGATCAAAATTTGCATAAGGGAGAATATGAACCAGTGTTGCCACTTTGTGGGGGTAATTACCCGAATTTGGTATAATTTTTACTGTCGTGGGTAGAGCATGGGTATTTTCTCTTAGGTGTAATTCAGGGGGTAATTACCCGAATTTGGTATAATTTTTACTGTCGTGGGTAGAGCATGGGTATTTTCTCTTAGGTGTAATTCAGGTGTTATTTAAATTCTTACTTCCATGATATTTATTTCTTTTTAAGAAAATTCTTTAATCATTAAATATATGCTTTCAAAAGTTAGTTATGAATGTGATGAATTCTTAGATTTGGATAAATATGACTATGATAGTGATTAAGAACCAGAAGTTTACCGAAAAAAGTTATTTAAACTAAAAACTAACATGGGAAAAGATTTGTTTTCAATATTCCAACATATAATTAACTTGTTTTGAAGAATATTTAACTCCCTTATCTGTTGTAAAACTAATTTAAGAAAGGGACAGTTGTATAAAATCCTGCAGGCATTTTGATTCCTAAATAAGGTATAAAGGGTATTTTTTTAAAACAATAAAACTTAAAATGGTAAACAACACAAAAAAATTAATTTTAATCGCAGATTAATACGCGGCATTACCATTTGAAAATGATTTCAAACCAATAGGCACCGATGCCTGTCCTTGATGAAACGCATTCCAGACGTCCAATTTTGTTCCACTTTTTTTGAGCATTGCCGGCTGCATGTCACGAATAAAATGAACAATGTTAGTCTCTAAGACGTCAATTGTTGCTGGTTTATCAGCACAAACCAGTGACTTCACAGGCCTACGGAAAACGATCAAGAGGTGTCACATTGCACGGCCTTGAAGTCTAATTGACAGTTAATTTTCTCATAATTAATACATCGCCTTTATTTGTGAAAAAATAAGTTGCGTCATTTTAGTCATGAAGTCGGCTATAAGTTTTGAAAATCGATGGCTGATTTCCAAAGTAAATTTGGTGGCGTTGTTCAAGGATGAATCTATTCATGAAGATGTGCCTGAGCAAACAGTGAGAGCAGTATCGTTTGACAGCTAACTTTTCTTAAGTTCTATCGGGCTTAAAAACACCAATTATAAAGGAATGGTAATGAGAATACATATATATATGTATTGTAATGAGAATACATATATATATGTATTCTCATATATATGCAACCAAATGTGGAAGTTAAACTCATTATTTTAGGAGTTTATTTATTTTCTATTAATTGTTCTTAGGTCTTTAATGTTATTTTTGTTAATTTATTTTTTGCACTCTTTTTTACCAGCTTTAGTGATGATTGTTATTTTTTAACTACCACTAAAAAAATTTTAGTCATATTGCAAATTTTTCTCACTATCACTAAACGCAGATTGAATGCAAAAATCTGCATAAAGCTGCATGCAAATATTGAACATATCACTAAAATTTAAAAAAATGTTGTCCAAACACGGTTTGAACACTAATTTTTTTTTTTTATCGTATTAAATATTACCGATATAATTGATTATAAAATTTTGTATTAATTATGTTATTTGGTTTATTGCCATATTTGTATAAATTTTGAATTTGAATTTTAACGGTTAAATGAATTTATTACTCGCCAACTTTGGTTAAACGTCAAAAATATCCCTTTGCTATATAGTTATATAATATAGTTATAGTTATATAACTTGAAGTACAACAAAAAGAAAAATAATATGTAGTATTGTGTTTTAACGTTAGCTTTGACTAGCATTAAAATCTAACTTCACTTTTTTCTTAACCAGCAACCAAAGCGGTGATCATAAATCTAAATAAAAGAGATTATATTGAATTCCCACCAAACAATTCATTGTTGTTTTTTATTTTCCTCATATGTGGAATACCAACGCCTAATTCGGTGGAGCAATTGTTCTCTACACAACCCAATCCAGCCGTCATATACCAAATTTGGAAGGGTAGACTTCCCTGACGACAACTGACATAGATCAATCCACGTCAGTTTTTACTAAAACCCCCAGTGTTTTGTTCAAATGTAATTTTGTATGTTTATGGTTTTTGATTTTTTTTTTTTTGGAGGATATGCATAAGCAAAGAACAATAAACAAAATTAAATTTTGTCAATAACGTTATAATTATTGGCTTTAATCGTGTAAAAACAAGTTTTTGATTTTAAATTAAGTGCAACAAGTTTAGTTGCACTTAAATGAGTAAAGAAAAAAAAGTTTCAATAAACTAATGATTGCTTTTTTTAAATCAAACTATTTTTTTTGAGTGCAAAATTTTTTAACATCACTATCACTATTGTTTAGTGAGGCTGCAAATTTTCACTTCATCACTCAACATCAACAAAATGATTGTAAAATGTTTGCACTATCACAAAGTGTGAGTTTACACTGCAAAATGAGTGCCGCACACCCATCTATGGTTCATACGACGATATAAACCACTCGTTTCGCTCTCTGAAACTACATTGCCAAACATGCTGTTAATACGACTCATTCTTGTTTCATTCCGACATTTTCTTGTATATTATATTTTGTTAGTGTGATTTTATTTAAAATAAATAAAAAAAAATATAAAAGATATTATTTAATACTTTTAATAATATTATTATTTTATAATTATCACTTTATTTTATTTAACATAATTTTTTATTTTGTTTTTTCTTTGTTTTGATTTTTTTGAGAGCTAGTTCAGATAAACTAACGATAATTGTTATCAAAATTGGAGATGATGGTACATTTTTCCTGTTTCGCAGCATGTTTCAAAATTAAACGATCTGTTTCGCTCTCAGAATTTTGTATGGCAAAACATGTTGTTTTGTGGCGCGAAACAGGAATGTTGCTGTCCGTGTGAACATGGTATTACATGCTCATACCCAGCAAATATTTTTAAAAAACATGTTTCATTTAATATCTTAATTTATAAAAATATGTATTAGCGAAAGCCAAAAAGTTATAACCAGCAGAACAAATATAGCACCGATCAAATAAGAATTTTATAAATTTATGTAAAAGCTATATTAAAACATAAATATTTTCCATTATTATAAAATTATGCTTATATTAACAATAATAAAATAAAAATCTCTTTTACGAGAGGTTATTTATAAAAAGAATTCAAAAAAAGGGGCTATACTGTTTTGGGATCTATTCTGTTTCTTTTTTTATGTTTTCAGTTAAAGAGAAAACTCGCTTTGATGCCTCGCTGCTGGCAGGAAATTTTATAAAACTCTTGATTCTTATTTAGGCAACCGTGGATACCTTTTGGAGTTGTTTTTCCACCAAAGCATGATGTCGAAATTTTCTGTAAGGCTAAAGGCGCAGTTAGCCGGGAGTAACAACATTAACTTAACCTTACCGTAAAAAAGTAAGACCAATCTACTTCTTACAGATTGAGACGTAACATCTTACTGCTAACTATAATCGTTCTAATTGCTTTACATACAACAAAATGAAGCAGCTGATTTGCAACGTTACTGTTACTGCCGGCCAACTGAGCCTTAACGTTTTTGTTGCATACTGAACGATTTCAGCCCTTGCACTTTAAAAAGGGATGTAACGATACGCTTTTAGCGATACGATACCGATACTCAATGAGAAATATCGGCTATACCGATACCGATAAGAATATTAAATTTAAATTCAAGATAATATTAACATCTTTCGAGTAGAGTATTTTTTTATTATACAAAATTACAGTTGAAGAGATTATTGATATTTCAAATTGGTATTTATAAGATTTAAAAACAACGAATTGAATTTAAATTCATGGTAATATTAAAAAAAATTAATTATTTTTTAAACAAGAAACGTGTAAGAGATAATTAATATTAATAAGATTTTTGTTAAAAAAAAAAAACAAAGTATTTTAAACTTTTGCGTTTCGTTGAAGCAGACCTGCAATGGAAAATTGTATCTTAGATGCGACAGAATTAATTTGAAAACTAAGGTATCTCTACGCCAAAATTAGAAGATCTAAGGTAGACTTTTTCTTAAACTAAACCACAGCGTAGGATGGACAGAGGATAATCCTTCCCGAAATTTTCTTATAAGATTTCACCAACGCTCAAAAGGTCAGTTCTTGTAGACTTATAAGAACTTTTGCTAGGTGTAGGGGTGACAGTGCCTTCAAGACTTTCGATTGCATATGAAGTTGAATTTTCAAAACTTTAAGAATAATAATGTGCACTGGGTAGTATGCTAAAAAAGTAAATTTATTTTTCAAAATAAAATAAAAATTTTCATTTGGGAAAATATGTACATATAATGAAAAATTAGAAGATCTAAGGTAGACTTTTTCTTAAACTAAACCACAGCGTAGGATGGACAGAGGATAATCCTTCCCGAAATTTTCTTATAAGATTTCACCAACGCTCAAAAGGTCAGTTCTTGTAGACTTATAAGAACTTTTGCTAGGTGTAGGGGTGACAGTGCCTTCAAGACTTTCGATTGCATATGAAGTTGAATTTTCAAAACTTTAAGAATAATAATGTGCACTGGGTAGTATGCAAAAAAAGTAAATTTATTTTTCAAAATAAAATAAAAATTTTCATTTGGGAAAATATGTACATATAATGAAAAATTAGAAGATCTAAGGTAGACTTTTTCTTAAACTAAACCACAGCGTAGGATGGACAGAGGATAATCCTTCCCGAAATTTTCTTATAAGATTTCACCAACGCTCAAAAGGTCAGTTCTTGTAGACTTATAAGAACTTTTGCTAGGTGTAGGGGTGACAGTGCCTTCAAGACTTTCGATTGCATATGAAGTTGAATTTTCAAAACTTTAAGAATAATAATGTGCACTGGGTAGTATGCAAAAAAAGTAAATTTATTTTTCAAAATAAAATAAAAATTTTCATTTGGGAAAATATGTATAATGAAACAACAATAATACAACCCAACTTTGTTTTTGCTTTCAATATAAATTTCTAAACGAAAATTTTTATTTTAGTTTGAAAAACATTTAGTTAATATACATAGATAACTTTAATAAAGGCAAAATTACTTTAGTATACTTTTTATACCCTCCACCACAGTTGTGAAGAGGGTATACTAAGTTTGTCATTCCGTGTGCAACTTTTTTATTATTCATCTCAGACCCCATAAAGTATATATATTTTGGCTCCTTGAGTAATTCTAAGTCGATTTAGCCATGTCCGTCTGTCTGTCCGTCTGTTGAAAACACGCTCACTTTCGGAAAACTCAAAAGAAATGAACAAACTTAACGTCAAATTGCTTGTAGTTATCCTAAACAGTTTGGGATTGAAATCTAGCAAAATCCGCTAGTAGGATCCGAGCTATGAATCAAAATGTGAAACCATTCCCCATGTCGAACCCGGGGAATTTTTATTCGTAATTGGGCTGATTGATAATTTAGTTACAAAAACTAACATAAATGGTAAAACGGAATGATATAAGATTTTGCAAAAATTCGTTCTATTCGACTGTAAAATTTCGTAAAGATTCGTTCATAATTTACCCTAGCCCCATACAAACCCTACTCCCGGAAACAGTTTAGTACGCCTAAACCCGTAGTAAATAATGATATCAAAATTGTCATATAAATTGATTTCAAAAAATTGATTGCATTCGAAATTAGAAAATTGATTGTTTGATTTAAAATTAATATCATACAATAAATTTTCCGATTTTGAATCCAAACAAAAATTATCAACCATTACTGAGAAATAATGTAATTGCAACTAATGGTGTTTTCTTTTCTACAAAAAAATGTGACATTTTATTTAAAAAAATGCAATTTGGTGTCAGTTTCTTAAAAATTTTGCTCCCGAAAAGGATGAATTTTTTATAATAAAAAAAGCCACCCTTTTTGGGAGCAAAATTTTTAAGAAACAGACACCAAATTGCATTTTTTAAAAATAAAATGTCACATTTTTTTGTAGAAAAGAAAACACCATTAATCGATTGCAATCGCTCACAGTTCTGTTTTATACCTATATGTTTTTTAGAACATTTGTTTGCTAGTCTCGTTATTTTATTTAAGTATGTAGTTGTGGTTTACATTCATTTGAAAATGAAAAGCTCAGAGCAGCTTAAATGTTTCCCTTTTACAAGTTATTTGCTAATGCACTAAGAAACAATCATAAGATTTTTGTTTCCTTATTAAGATGACAGACATAAATATTCAACAAAATACTAGAATTTAAAAAATAATTAATGACTGTTTTAGTCACAAAATTATACGGAAATACAAAAATAAAGAAAAAAAAGTATGCAGGGGTTATCTTATAGTAGAAAACTACTTGAAATTGTCCTCGATGATTTAGTTTCTGTAGAATACCGGGAATATTAAGAATTTTAAGTTTATGTATGCTTTTATTTGATCTTCAAAAAGTATGTATACTATATTGCTCTGACTTTGATAAAAAATCTACATTTGTAAGCTTTACAAGACACATAAGTAATGGATAAGTTATCCTTAGTTTTGTGATAGCAGGATAACAACAGTATTTACACTAATGAAAAGTTCTGCTGAGTTGTGCAAGGTGGCAAAAAAGTTGTCAATCGATGTTCTTTGACAGTATTTTTTTTATCAATAGAAAATCTATAGTTTTACTTTTGGATTGTGTTTACTTGATGTCAATTTTTTATTGTAAAGTAGAAAAATGATTTGCCAGAATTTCAGGCGATATGTTCTCGTTTTCCTGAAGAATATTTTTTTAGAGGACTTAAAGAGTCTAAGGCTTGTTTACATAGACTCGTGATTTCCAGAAACCCCACAAGAAGAAGTCTTAAATGGTAAAATCGGATGATACTGCCGACCAGTGTCTCAGAATTTCCGTAATGATTCAGCAAAAAAAAATCAAAACAATTTTATTGCGTTCTTTAGGAGTATAGCGCTCCATTTCTTGCTGAAGTGTATTTTGTATCAGTTTTCTTCACAAAGATTTGACATTTACCGCTATTTGCGAAAATGGCAGCATGTTTTCGATAGGGTGGTGACTTTTGCGCCACATTGAATAAAAACAAACAAACAAGCCATTTACAAGTTGTTTGTTTAAAAGTATGTAACCACAAAAAAGTAAACATATCTAATTTAAGATCTGTTCTGACATTAGAGTTAAACAGAAATTGCTGACCTTTTCTAATCTTTGAGAATGCATACTTGCACAAATACGTGATGAAAAGTATTGACTATCAGCCCAATTATGAATACAAATTCCCCGGGGGTTTTTCCCCTTTGTTGTAATAATGGCAAAGAATTCTGATGATTTAGATTTTTAATTGTTCTTGGCTTATTGACGTACACTTTTTATTTTAAATATCCTCAAAGAAAGAAGTCCAACGGTGTCAAATCACATGATCTTGACGTCCAATAAACATCGCCACGACGTTAGGTAAAACGGCCATTAAATTTCTCGCGCAAAAGAGCCATTGTTTCGTTGGGTATGTGGCAAGTGTCAACTTCCTGTTGGAACCACATATCGTCCAGGTCCATATCCTGAATTTCTGGCCACAAAAAGTCCGTTATCATCTTGCGAACACCGCCAGCCCATAAATCGCACAAAACAGTATGCACAGGTGTTTTCACATTTTCTACAGACCCGTTTGCTGAGATTTTCGCACAGTCCCTCCGATCGTGGACACATTTGGTCGATTATGCTGACCAAAAATATCACAAAGTGCACGAAATGCATATTGATTTGAACGCCCATTTTTGTAAAAGGCTTCAACATGTGCTGCTCCATGGTTAAATTTGTCAAACACTGAAACAAAGAAGAAGTTGAGAAAAAAACTTGACGTTAAGTTGTGACGCACAATTAACATTCTGCATTATGGTTGGACCACCTTTTATTATACATATCTGTGTCATAAATTAAATGAAATATTTTAAGTTATATTTTTACTTTTAATATTATATTCATAATTGAAAAAATTTAAACTTTTTTGTCATTTAATTTTAAATACTACACTTATTTATCTGTCAAATTGTGAAGATTGGAGTAAAACACTTTGTGAATTAATTATCTTGTTATAAAAGAAAACGATGTTTTTTTTTTTTGCTTCAGTGAAAATGTATTAATGTTTTATCAGTTTTTTAAAATAAAGTTTTTAATTTTTTAAGGAGCAGTTTTTTTTCATAAGAACAGGTTTTTTTTAAATTCTCAGTTTTTGTAAAAACAAAATAAAAAATGGGTGCTTCCAGTACTTTTACAGTAAAACGCAGTAAATTAGAATTACTGAGAAACCTGACAAAATTTACTGTTAAAAAAGCTGTTGCCCAAAATAGTTCGCGAACAGAATTTGTAAGACTCGTTTATTTTGGGAACAGCTGATAGCAAATAAATGTATGAATGAACATTTTTTACACTTTTGACTAGTTGATTCCTTTTATTAACACCTTTTCTTATCTCGATTAAATAGTTTTTAAAACACGAACATTTTACGAAAATACAAACAAATTATTTTATGAAATCTTTCCTATTTGTTTTTTTTTTTTTTTAGTTTATTTGATTTTGATAAATTGTGTCTGGTTAAATCCATACCAATCCAACTTTAAAGTACATTAGTATTTCACAATATGTATGCTTTTTGTTTGATTTTTTTTTTAATCATATGTTTTACTTAATTTTACTGCAGTCAAAATTTGTAAATACTCAGAACCGTCACTTTTTTCTCTCAGTCCATGTTTGCATTAACTGTGTTATGTGTACGCGAACGCAATTTAGTAAAATCGCATTGATTTTCGTTTTTTGCTTACTGACATTATTTACAAAGGCCAATTAGCTTATTTTGACATTTAACCACACAATTCAAAATGTTTTATGCTTCTTTTGTTTTTGCACTGTTTGTGTATTTTATAAACAATTTAAAGACTTAAGTCCACACCAAGCGTTCAATGCGTTTATGCATGTCAAAAAAAGTTGAATCAGTTTAAAATTTTATTGACAAGTTACACAACACACGCGTAGAATGGATTTACGCAACGAACGCATTTAAGGCTAGTTTTCACTATCTCACAAGTCTTACGTATTAAATAATACATTGTGAGATAGAAATCTAATGAGTTTTGTTGCGACTGTCAAAAAATCAAATTTAACATGACAGTTTGTGTTCACACACAGTATAAACACTCACACATGAAATAAAATGCAAACCCTGATCCAATAAAAAGTATTATTGTTTAGAAATTTTTCAAAAAACGATGAAGTCGTATGGAATGTCAAACTTTTTTCATAATACTTGTCATTTTCTTGACACATTGCATTCACACTTTGTTATATTACTTGAGTTTTTGACATGTATTAATACAAAGTATAATAGTGTAAACTTGCCTTAAGGAACATTACTATCTAATTTTGCATGCGTCTTGAAAAAATGTCAAGAAAGTATCAAACACATAGAAAGCGTAGTGTGGACCGCCTGTTTCCTGTTTCACACTACGCGACAATGTTTATATATTAAATCTGTAAATAATCAAAAGTAATTTTTGGGAATACAAAATTTTAATTTAAAAGATTTTGTTATTCGTGCTTAATTCCCAGTTTTTATTCTTGATAAAAACACTTGAAATTTATTGTTGATGGGATAAGCTATTCCTATGCGCATTTCACTGGTTGTTTAGGCCAGATCTTCAGGAAACTTCATCCATAAAGATTTTGGATAAACTAAAGATATTAAACCAAATAAAACTGTTAAGCGTATAATAATCATAAGCAACAGTTCTACTTGTAACAATATCAAAGTTTAAACAAAAACATCAACAATAAACAGTGAGTTTATCTCTCCTTACAATCCCCACTACAATTGATTGGAATTCTTCCAACATTAATTGTAGTTGTAAGTAGGTTAAGAAAAACCAAAATGCAAAAAAACAACTTGCAAAAGCATGTTGCCCGGTATGTTTTTTTAGGCCGTGCACTTGCCAGTTTATTATCAAAAGTAATTTTTGGAAATACAAAATTTTAATTTAATAGATTTTGTTATTTTGTTATTCGTTAAGTTAGAATTTTGTATTCCCAAATACATTGATATTGTTACAAGTAGAACTGTTGCTTATGATTCTTATACGCCTAACAGTTTTATTTGGTTTAATATCTTTAGTTTTTTCAAAATCTTTATGGATGAAGTTTCCTGATGATCTGGCCTAAGCAACCAGTGAAATGCGCATAGGAATAGCTTATCCCTTCAACAATAAATTTCAAGTGTTTTTATCAATAATAAAACTGGGAATTAAGCACGAATAACAAAATCTTTTAAATTAAATCTGTAAATTTAAATTTTATATATAAACGTCAAATTGTTACATATATATATTTTTTTTTTTATAATACAAAAAATTTAGAAAATCCAAATATAATATCGTCCCCTCAATATAACAATAGCGTATGTGCTCATACGCTATTATTTTTTTATTGCATATTTAGAATCTCCATCATTGATTTTATGTCTGGTCAAAATTTCGTAAAATTCTACTTCCAAAAAGTGGGTCAAAATGTCGTTGGAAAAAATAGTGTATAATTTCTTGTTCAAAATTTTCCTTCAATAAGTGTGTAAGCTCATATGCACTATTTTACTTGAAATTGCCATTCCAAAGTTGTTAAAAGAATAATAGTGTATACGCATTATACTCCATTTTATCCTGTAGAAAAAAATACAATTTATGAAAACTTTAACTCATAAAATAGCTTATAATAATATACACTATTGTTTGAGAAATAGTTTCATTCCGACCATTTCTATACCCCACATAAACTGTTTTATTTTCAATACAAATTCGAAAGTTTTATCAACAATTGACAAGAATAGTAGCCTATGCGATGTTTACGTTATTTTGACAACATAAATGCCAAGGAAATATTGTAGTCATTTGAAATTTAAGTTTGCAAATTCAGTTCGCAGAGAAAGTTTGTTCGTTAAAAATATGGATTTGAAGCGTCTGAGTGAGTATCTTCTATTATAATATAATGTAAGTGAAGTGAGTAAGGTAAATATCAACAGGCTGTGACTCGAAACCACCAGTTCTGGAAATTGATCCAAAGACTGATGAGTCTGATTTCGCTGTGGGATCGTCGGACATAGAGATACCTGGAACAGATGATGAAAATGGTACAGACATCTCTGCAGGATCGTCGGAGGAGTATGTCCCCGATTCGGATGATTATGCACAGGCCTTGGCAGATGAATTAGATAATTCAGCGATAAAGACAGCAGATGTAGTTTTAGAAGAAATCGCAGACTGTGCTGATACTTATATCAATAACAAGTATGAAAATGCTAGAAATATACTTACGCGAAAGAGAAAGGTGAGTACAGCAAACAGCTTTTGAGAAATATTGTTTGAGTCTAGCCACGTCTAACTGTGAATTATTTCCGATCAATAGATTGAAAGTCAGAAATGGGTGCAGAAAAAAAGGAAGAATCATCGAAACAAAGGGAAGCCGTATGTCACTAAGAGTGGCAAAAGAGTTGAAGAACGTGTTCTGAAACCCGTTGACTGTAAGTGCCGCCATAATTGCCCACAAAACTTCTCAGAAGAAGAGCGCATGGAGATCAATGCAGATTATTGGAATTTTGGCGACTATTCGAAGCAGCGACTGTTCCTGGCCAATTGCGTGAAAATTGAAAAGTGCAAAAGGACATTGACAATCGGATCACGGCGGGCGAACACATTTAATTATACTCTCAAAGCCAAACAGGTATGCAAGAAGTTTTTTTTAAATACTTTGAACTTGTCAGACGGCGCAATATCTGTGTTAGCCAAGAAGATGTGTCAAAATGAACTTACTGATAAGAGGGGTCAACATGGCCACCAGAGGAAATTAGACGCAGAGACAGTTGTGCTTATCAAAAAGCACATCGAGTCATTTCCAGCCGTCGAAAGCCATTACACTCGAGCAAAAAGTCAACGACTTTATCTTGCCTCCGACTTAAAATATCAAAAATGTACGATTTATTCAAAGAACTCCACCCGGACGTTATCATTAAAGAAAACGTTTATCGCCGGATATTTTGCAATGATTATAATTATTCTTTCCATCGTCCAAAAAAGGACACCTGCTTAACATGCGAGAGGTACAAAAACGCTGAGGACAAACACTCCATTCAGAAATCCTATGATGAACACATCTTAAATAAGACAAAGGCAAGAACTAACAAGCAAACTGACAAGGAATCAGCTAAAAGTAACAGTAACTTAAAAGTGTTTACTTTTGACCTCCAGTCAGTGTTAACGACTCCTTGTAGCAACGTAAGCACGATGTATTACAGCCGAAAGTTCGCGACGTACAATAACACATTTTACGATATTGCCAGTGGAGAAGGTTACTGTTTTCTATGGGATGAAAATCAGGGTCAACGAGGATCGGACGAAATTGGGACCACAATATGGAAAATGATGAACTCGTTAGACGAATAGGTAACCGATGTTATTCTCTACTCAGACTGCTGTGGGGGACAGAACAGAAACAGGTTCATTGCTACACTATTGATTTATATCAACAATACTTTGAAGCTAAATTCGATAACAATTAAGTATCTCCAAAGCGGACACACACAAATGGAGGTAGATTCGATGCACTCTGCAATAGAACGTGCGAAGAGGAATATATGCGTCTATTCGCCGGAAGAATGGCCAACTATAATGAGACTGGCAAGACGGAGAAACCCCTTTGCTGTAGAGAGGCTTCAAAACAGTGATATGATTGATCTCAAAGCCATGTTTTTGAGGTTAGGCCATAGCCTTAAGAAAAATATAAAAAATGACTCGGTTAATTGGCTTAATCTTAAGATCCTCCAAGTGAACAAAAATCAACGAAAACAATTATTATACAAGGAGGAATGGGATGGAGACTTGAAAGCAATTGATATTGGAGGAACGCGAAAAACAAAAGAGGTGATCAACTTTTCGTTTACTGGAAAATACAATAAAGAGCTGCCAATTTGTAATCGAAAGCTGCATGATCTCCAAAATTTGTGCAAGAAGAATGTAATTCCTCGTGGCTCGCAGTCATTTTTTTTAACTTACAAGGTGGAAAGAAGCGAAATTGTTTAGATGAGCCAGATGAAGCAGAGAAAGAGAAAGAAGATGAATGAATTTCTAGTTATTTTTGATTTACGCAATGTATACCTTAACTTATCATAATTTTTTGTTTATAATAACCCAAATTGGAGATTAATAAATATGTGCAACTGAATTAACTAAACTATAATTAATCACTGTTTTATAATGTTACAAATTTATATTTTTGAGATCAAATATTTGAATAAAAATACCGTAAAATTATTGAATAAAACAGCGTATACCATACAAAATAAAATAGTGTATCAGGTACATCATACAAATTCCTTAAAAAATAAAATAGCCTATATGGAGGAGTTGCTCTTTGAATGACATAATTATGGTCTTAAAGGATGCGTAGAATAAAAAAAAATAGGTCAAGTTAAAGACAAGAAACGGTTTTATGTATTCGTCGAAAAATACAATATGAATAATTTTTATTTACCGCGATAATGAGGTTTCAATAGAGATCCGATTTGACAAAAACTTTAAACACGATTTACTCAAAACCCCAAAAAAATTATACGCTATTGTTATATTTAGGGGACGATATAAAAACTTTATTTGTAATTTGTCTTTAACAGCTTAATCAAGTGAAGTGAAAATAAAAACTTAAATTATAAAGAACATAAATAACAATTTAATACACAAAACAACTAAATGTAACTCTACTAATATCTTAAATATTGTGATTTTAAGTTTTTAATAATAAAATCATGTCCATATATAAAACAAAAAATCACTTTGCAACAAATTGCAAATCGTTTATATCACTTATCTCCCCGTTCCTAACCATGAAACCGTTTAAATGAAAAATGCCAAAATTTAAGTGATGCAGTGACTAAATAAATATAAAAAGTATTCTTCCTTATTACAAACACAAATTAATGCTTCTTAAATTGTGCCAAAAATTAATTTTAACCCCCCAAAAAAGTGTGCCACCAGATTTTGCATTCTGATTGTATTAAAAATAGAACGTACAGATAAAATAACCTTAAAAGTATTCTTATTTTATGCATATGAATTTTGTGTTGTGATAGAACCTAAGAAAAAAAAAATAATAATAATGGTGGAAAACGGAAACGAAAATAGAAATTTAAGTTTTGCCTATTTGTAAAACTTTTTTGTGTTTTTAAAATACGTTAATTGCCAGCATACCAAGAACAAATAAAATTCTTCTTCTAAATGAAGAATGAAGAAACAAAATGTTCGCACGATATCATTGATCGTGTGTACATTTACTTATTTATTAGTTGGAGCAGCTGTATTTGACGCACTCGAATCGGAAACGGAAAAATTACGCTGTGAGGCTTTACAAGGTAAGGACCTTTAATCTATATGGAATTCAAACTTAGAATTTTTATTAGATTTATCTTATATGATACCTGAAAAATATTACTTCGATTATGATATTAAAGTAACACTGGTCGACAGAAAACAAAAAAAGTCTAAAGCAAGAACTTTGTTAAGTGATTTTAATTGACTTAAGCGTGTTGTATCTGTTAACAGATTGATGCTTTTTTTAAAGAATCAAAAAGATAAAGAGCGCAGACATCATCATGATAAACAACGTCCTAATTCACCCCTCAGACCAAATGTTTGTTCCTAATAATTTGTGAGTGTTTTGATCAAAATCGTGCGATATATTAGTACATCCCATAAAAAAACTAGACGCGATAGAAAAAAACTAATAACGGTTTTAAATGGAGCGTCTTAAAATCTTTATTTTCCATATATTTTATTTAAAAACAATTTTTTCTTTCAATGAAGAGAGCTATTTGAGTAAGCATTTCAATGTAAAGACCTAACTGAAAAAATAAATTTAAAAAACACGTTAAAAAGTATAGTCGGTCAAGCCCGACCATAATAACCTATACCACAGTATATTTCTTTTTAAATTCCCTAAGCTAATCCCGCGAAGCTCTACGCTTGTCTGCAGGAAAGAAACCAGAGTCTCTGGCGGGAATCGAACCCGCAACCCCGAAGCTGATAGACTAGCTCACCACCAGCTAGTCTACCGCGGCACTCAATATAAGATCAAATGTTTGCAAAGTGTATTCTATTTGGGACCCATGTGCAATCATGGACCCGCAAGAACAAAATTATATAATTGAGGTTCAAATATATATAAAAGTTCTTCGTGCCGAATATTATTTAGGTATTTTCATCTATTGAGAGACAGCTTACTTGAGTCCTTCAGTGGTCTCAGCGCCAATGCCCATCTTACAGAGCAATAACTCAGAAGGCGTCAGTGCAACCGATTCGTTTTCCTACACTAAACCAAAAATTTTCCTAAATAGTTACTGCAAAATGGGGTGTAAAATTGAACAAATATATATAGCTTAGGAAATAAAATAAAATAAAAAAAAAAAAAAAAAAAAAAAAAAAAAAAAAAATTGATTGAAAAATTAGTCAAATTTAGTAGTTAAATATTATTAAGTTTGAATAATTTTTTTATTTATTTTCACTAATAAATGTAGTTATTTTGAATATCTTTTTGATTTAAAATGACGAATCATTATCCAAATTAAATAATAAACTTAGTATGTTAGTTCCTAGAGAGCTAGTTCTCCGTAGTCAGGCCATAGTGCCCCGGATATGGAGCACGTGGATTCGCAAGTCCATCCCATCTGCGCGACTCTATAAGAATCGCGTATGATAAGTGACTTACAGTGAGTTATTGGAAGGCCAACGAATTAATCAATGAATGTGACATCCATACGATCACCTCGTTTGGCAAGCTTATCTGCTATCTGGCTGCCCGGGCAGTCCGCATGCCCTGGTATCCACATTATCGTTACTTTCGAATGCTTCGCAATCACATTCAAAGACATCAGACATTATAAGTATGCAGTCAACCTAGATGTCATACATACAGTAAGCCGCCCGCCTCATAGCCGAGATTTCCGAGACACGACTCGTCTAGCTATGCGCCACGACTAGCCGTGTCGCCGAGCAAAGAGCCAGTTTAACAATGTAAACAGCGCCCTCGTAGGTGTGAAACGCTTTGATCCAGTGACCAGTTTGTTTCCGTTTCAAGCATCGCGCGGTACCTGCCTTTATGCATCGCAATCCACCATACTGCAACCCAGTTTAACAGAGTCGGCTTAACTACAGCCTTAAAGATCCAATTGACACGCCTAGGGCCCATGCCCCAGTTTCTGCCAATTGCATCCCTGCACGCATATTAAGCTACTATTGCGCTTTCTACCCTCATCTGGACATTCAGTCCCCACGACAGCCTACTGTCTAGAACCGCGCTCAGATACTTGGCGTGGTTGAAAATCTGAAGCTTAGTTCCGTTTTACCAAGGAAGTCTGAAGCTCTGGTATCTCCTGAAGAGTACTAGTTCTGTCTTAGACTGATTAACACCCAGTCCACATGATATGCTCCAAGTGGTGAGTACCTGTAATTAGATAGAATGAAGATATTCAACGAGTTCAACGAGCTAAGACTAAAGATCTTATGTTACCTGTACCTTTCGCAAACAATAGCTTGTAGCCTTTAAGATTTATTCTGCAAACACGATTCTTGTAAATCCGTTGTTCTTGGACCATCACGAGCTCCTTCCCTCTGTCTGCTTCTCGGAGGAGCAATGCTCATACTGTCGTAACGACGATGTCCTCAAATGTTCTTCTAGAAAACCTTAACCATAGAGGGGACAAGTCACATTCATAATTGACGACGATGTCGTCAACAACAATCTAGCCTACTGGGATTGCAGTACATATGTATCTACCAATACTAGTGAAAGCAACATTTAAATTGATTAAGAGTTAGCCACTAGATAATAGAAACCTAATGGAAATTCTATATTAATCTCTTGAGCTCTGAATTACATTTTCTGTATCTGTGGCATTTTGACAAAAAATCTAAGTCAAATTTAAAAAGTTGGAAAAAATGTTATCAGTTCGAAAATAAACAGTACATTATTAAGCTTTTGGCTATTTTTTTTAATTGATTGTGTAGACGAACACAACCCTTAATACCGTTCGTAACTATTGTCAAGAAAGAGCCGAACATTATATATTGTTCTGTTCTTTGTTAAAAAACAGAACAATTGTAGTGATACTGTAGACAAACATTGTATTTTAATGTTCTATAATGTTTCTTTTTTACATTGATAAAGAAATGAACAAACAAAAAATGTTAACAACGACCGCAGCACGAACAGCTTGTGTGTGTATTGTGTATATGGGCATTTCCTGGGGTCGCGAACGTACGTTCATACGCTTTTGATGTACAAATAATATAGAAAACAAAACTTTTCCTAGCATTTTTTTTGCGATTCGATAGCATTTGGGTAGATGTATGTTTAGTGCAAAAGATGGATTTCATCGAGTTTAAGTTTCATAATAATAGTTATAAACATGTGGTCACGAACGTACGCAAAATAGAAGTCAACTTTGGCTGACGTAGTGAAATGTAAAAATCTGCGTAATGGAACGGAATATTCAAAAGTGATTAACTTATTTCAAAAGTGTATTAATGAAGGTCTCCATACAGTATTTACAAAATAAAATATCTCTTTTGGTTTTTGTTTAATTGGCTTATGTACCGGTCGCGAACGTACGATTTTTCCATATGTTTTTTTTATTATTATCACCATGCAGATTCCCATAAATATCATCAAATTTCCTTAACAAGCAACTTAATACTCAATTTACAATTGATTGTAATGGAGAGATTATGAAGAAAGAGTGTAAACATAACATATTTTTTGCATGTAAAATAAGTACATAAAAATGTCTTTAGAAGTAGAAAATATAAGAAAATAGAAAATTTTCCAGTTTCCAGCGCAATTTCCTCAAGTAAAACAGCTGAGATATGCTATGAAACCATTCTTTTATAACAACATAGATTTTTTTATAATAATAAACAATAAAAGACGATGATTATCAACATTTTATTTTTTCATCCTGGTAGACCATTCTGGGGAAATGCCCATATGTTTTGTTTGTGTAAAATTATTTTGCTGGCTTTTTGTTTTTTTTTTCGTATGTGTATTTTGTTTTTGTAAAAAATGTTGGGTTTTTTACCAGCCAAAAGGGACGAACATTAATGAGCCGAACCGAACACAATGAAGTTTGTGGTTTTAACAAAAAAACCGAACGTGCTAAGAATCATTACTAGGAAGTTGTTAACTGAAATCTTAGGTACATTTTTGTAGTTGATTGTTTCCTTGAATTTTTAACGGTTTGCTACCTTTGGACCTGAACAGGGAAAAAAAGGTAAAAAAAATCGAATTTTTTTAAAGCTTTTTGCAATTTTGATCTTGAAGATGAAGTTTTTTTGATTTTATATGTTGACAATTTTTGTTCTTTATGGCAAGAGCTACAACTTTGTCTCAGAGCGTAAATCAAAATTCCGAACGGTTTGTAAGATATTAGCCTGAGAAAATTATCATTTTTTTGCAAAAATGACACCGAGTCCCCAAATCTTTGGGGGCCCATAAAAAAGTACATGACTTTGGGCAAAACTGTTAGGCACGGGTCTTTTTTTTGTCTTTTATCACGTAGAGTTGTCCGTATATGGTTATTTTTTTTTATGTTGCACTGTGTTATTTGAAAAAAATTTATTTTTTCACCGATTTTTTTTTAAACTTTTTTGCTATCTTATCTCGACTTAAGATGTTTTGTCAAAATGCCGCAAATATAATATTGACTATTTCTAAATTTTAAAAAAATTCTTTGCTTATTGCTACCCTCAGGCACTTTCTAAAATATATGTATAACTATTTTTTAAGATTCCTCTTACAATACTTACGCACAAACCAAAATGCTAACCCGGATTTAAGGATTTTTAGTAAACTTTTCTTTTAATTTATAAAATAGATAATTTTGTTATTGTACTTTACAGCTGTCGAAGATATGATTATAGAGAAATATAATATTTCTCTGGAGGATTTCAAGGTTATGGAAACGGTTGTATTAAAATCAGAACCACACAAAGCCGGACAACAGTGGAAGTTTACAGGTGCATTCTACTATGCAACAACAGTACTGACCACAATTGGTTATGGTCATTCGACACCAAGCACAGTTGGTGGCAAATTATTTACCATGTGTTATGCAATTGTAGGCATACCACTGGGTCTGGTTATGTTTCAAAGCATTGGAGAAAGAGTTAATAGACTGAGCAGGTGAGCAATTGCAGTAGACCTGCTTTATAAATTTCTCTGATAAAACTTTTCGTTTTATTTGTGTTTTTTATTTTTTTTGTATTTAGTTTTGTCATACAGGCGGTGAGAAAATCATTGCAATGTAAACGAACTGTCGCCTCTGAAGTAGATTTAATATGTGTTGTTACAACGCTTAGCTCCTTGACAATAGCTGGTGGTGCTGCGGCATTTTCAAAATTTGAAGGTTGGAGCTATTTCGATTCAGTATATTACTGTTTTATTACTTTAACTACAATAGGTATGTACATATATATGTAGCTGAAACGCTGAACAAATCTTGTGCAATTCTCTTTGTTTGTTTCAAAAATAAAATTTTAAATTATATTCTTGTTTTTTGCTTTGTCTTTTTGTTTTCTTTGTCTATTTCAATTTCAATTTTCGCCCATTCTGTGTATTTATGGAATGGACGTTTCTTTTATTTTCGGCTTAATGCTTTTATTGCAGGTTTTGGAGATATGGTAGCTTTACAAAAAGATAATGCCCTTAATAATAAACCAGAATATGTAATGTTTGCTTTAATATTCATATTATTCGGTTTGGCCATTGTGGCTGCGTCTTTAAATCTCTTAGTCCTTAGATTTGTTACCATGAATACAGAGGACGAACGACGGGACGAGGCACAAGCAATGCAGGTAATTTACAAATGTTTAAAAGCTGTATCCACTGTAAATACATTTTCAAAGAAAAAGTGCTCTGTCATGCAGTTCAAGTTTGATTTTGGTTTTTTTTTCGTGTGAATATTATATTTAGTGTTGCGTTTTATTTTAGTGTTTAGCTTGAATGTCTTTAACTAACATATGTTTATTATTTTTATATCATAAAAGTTATTACCGTTTTACGATTTATAAATAAAAAAAAATTTGGATTAGTAGCATGAATTTTCAACTTGTTTATTTTACGATTCTTGAAAATATGTTATAATTAACATACATTAAGATGCTTCACTTAAATATTTGTAGGAAGTAATGGGTAATGGATTTTACATTACACAAGGAACGAACTTATAAACTTAAAACTACAATCCCATTAATAAAGTAGCACAGGTTGAATATAAGTATTTAGGTTTAGCTCATATTTAGTCTTAAAACGTTAAAATATAACCAAACTAGATTACCTCCTGAAAGTCCCCCGGGGTCCTGTCAGAGCTCCTATTTAACTTCAACTTCTCTTAACTTCAAATGCTCCTACAGAGGGTTGAGGTGATCACATATGCGGCGGATTGCACCATCATGTCGACTCGTCACAACGTTGATGAGCTTCGCGATGTGATAAATGGTTATCTCTACCAAATACACAATTTTTCTACTCCAGCTATCACCAACAAAGTCTGGGAAACACGAAAGAAGTAATAACTTTTTAAGGCGATTTAATTATGTCCGTCCGTCCTTTTGTCCGGCGATAATTTCACGTATCCCTCATAAAAGCTTCTTTCCGAAGTAGTCTTTGTACCCATTAACTATCTTATTATGTTGGTATAAGAATGTATTTAGCTCAAAAATGCTTTAAAGCAACAAAATAAATCTTTCAAATACCCCTTCTAATTGTCGACGATAACTTGTAAATATAATAGCTATAATGGCATTGTACTCTCACTGTATTCAGTTTTATGAAGACATGTATGTATATGTTTATTAAAAGGTACATTTACACAAGGTATATGCATTTGGATGCTAGCTGTCCCTTTTTTTGCATTTTTTGCATATGGATTTGACATTTAGAAGACATAAAACTGCATACACAAATGAGACAGCCAGCAAAGGCTTCTCTAGTGCATATTGTGTAAATGTACCTTGGTTTATTCTGATTTTTTTTAAATGCTTGCTTGTGTTTTTTTTTGTTTTTTATAATTTTTTCCGTATGGGAGTAACATGATAACCATGGGGGGTAATTTATTAATGGGCGTCGAAAACACAGCTGAGCTATTTTTTTTTCTAAGTCCAAATTTACCCTATGGACAGACGAAGTTTGTTGGTAAGGGGGCGACCCTGCAAGCGTGACACACTTTACTTTTTGCGTCTATCGCCCACAAACTTCATCTGTCCGGCAAGAAATGTTCATAGTGTAAATTGGGATTTAGAAAGAGAAATGTCAAAAGTGGACTGTGTTTTCGACATATCGACCAACTAACGCAACAAATTCGCCTTGTGAGTAAATTCAGTTATCACAAAATTAAGCGTAACAAAAAATTTAAAACAAAAACAAATTTTAAAATTTTGTTTTTGTTTTAAATGTAATTTTCTATGCGAACGTTAATGTTCGAAATCGTTGAACAGGCTGTTAGTTTTAGTAACTCAGTCATTTTCCATCCTCAAGAAAAAACATTTTAACCTATTTTCATAGAAGTTAATTTTTTATTCACAAATTGTTTTATATTTTTTACAAGCAACCCGTTAAATTTTTTTTTTAATTCTGAAAGCCATTTGCCAAGTTTATTTCTAATTTGAGAATAACATTTGATAACAAATTAATATCAAATTGATAAAACCTTGCATGGCAAACGTTTATATTCAAATAATTATCAATTCGAATGTTTAAATTAAAATGTTAAATCAAACCATTGAAAAAAGTTTGAGAATTGTTCTTGATAATAAATGATAAGGACGGTGTGCATATATCAAAGGTTTAAATTTGTATATGTAGGGTTATATCTTTATGTGATAATAATTTCTTAACAGTCAGTTAAATTAAAATTTATTGTATAGTCTTGTGTTCTTTCAATATTTTTTAAAAGTTTTTAAATCTTTGTAATTAATTGTATATTATTAATACATGTTTATAATGCATCCAAACTTATAAACATAATTTATATTCTTTTTTTATTTCTGCTTCAGCCGTAATTTAAAGTAGTAATAGCCCTTTTGATTATAAAGAACAACTTCTTTGATTCTAATAATATTTCAAAATTTCTTCAAAAATATATAAATAAATACCTACAAGAATACGAACTTATACATAAATTCAATTAAAACTTCAACTTTAAATTTTTTTACAATATTTTTACGAAATATTTGCACTTTCAAAATTGTTAATGCACACTATTATTTCCAATTTTTTTTTTTTTAATAATTTTTTAATACAAATTCTATTAAAAAGTTGAAAATTAAATTATAACACATATATTTTCGTTCTTTTTTTAAATTTTCTTTTATCCATGTATTAATCACAAAAAAAATAAATATTTTGGGCGGCCAAAAATCGGGTTAAACGTTAAATAGTTTATAACAAAGTCCAATTTTTGGACAAACGAGGTGATTTTTTCTCTCTCCTTACTCTAAACCAAAAAAAAAAAATTGTGAAAGCTTTCATTTAAATTTAACAAAATATATAATAACAAATACAATCACCTTTCAATTTAATTTTTATAAAAATTCTTCTCCAACTACAAAACTTACACCGAGTAACACTTTTGAAAAAAATATGTATCTACAAAAATATTTAATTTAAACAATAAACTTCAGTTTATAATACTACAATAACAAACACCTCTTTCTACTTCTTCCTATAAAACCAATACAATTTTACTTTATACATTTCCGCTTCCTGTTTTCAAAACTTGGTTATTACTACAATATTATTACTAATTTCAAACAACAAGAATACAAAACGCCATTTTCTTTATGTTGTGTTTATGTTAAAAGCCTTTTTTTACAAATGTTTTTTTATTTGTTAAAGTGGTATTAATAATAATGTTTATTTTTGTATTCTTTAATGTTTTTTTTTTGAAATCATTGCAAATAGGCTCTTCAGGGTTCGGTTAAACTTGAGGGCGATGTTATAACTGCAAATGGTTCCATACTGAGTGGCTATGAAGGTCATGATGGTCAATCTTTCAGTGGATCAAATGTATCGTCAATGTGTTCATGTCGCTGTGCATGTTTTAGTGCAAAACGACATAAAAGGTAAAGTGTTAAAGTTTAAATATAATTTTTTCATATGTCATTTTAGAAATATTTATTTTTATCATTATTTCCAAAAATCTGCAATATTTACATTCAGGCGGATTGCGGTTGGCGTAAACGCCTGTGTCATTTTTGTAATAGATTAAAGTAACACACAACCTTTGTGCTAAAATCTACTGCAAAAAAACAACTTATTACTAGGGAATGGTAAATCGATTTCGATTCCAATCGAAAATCGATTTTGTGGTAAAAAAATGATTTTTTGCAATCGAATTTACGTATGCGATTTTATACTGAAATCGGTTATTGGTCTTTTAAAATCGATTTTTTTATTCTTATCAAAATTTTGGCAATTTTTAATTTTAATCTTAATTAATTCGATAAATTATGGGCATGCACAATAAAACTTGAGATATTTTTTGTACGTACATACGTGTGTAGGTGGTATGTTTACGTAGTTTTCCAAGTTTTAAGTTGTTGTTTTACGTATTTACCTATTAGTACCCTTGGTATACTTTCAACTTTAATATAGGGGCTCTTGTTCTTCAGAAATTAAAGTCATCAATGGACAGTGAACGAAACAGTCCAAACATATCGTACCGAAATAAACACTGAAAGTCAGCTTTGTGAAAGTCAACATACTATATAGAAACACAACAGGTGATTTAAACCATGGCATTCCTGTGGAAATACGCTAATATTCAAACAGACCAGTGTGTGAGCGATATTTAAATTTAGTTATAAGCAGAGTGAAAAACAAAAAGTATGTAATTTATCCTAACAAATACGAAATAACAAGGAAATAAATCTGCATCTTTCCGACATCAATGACATGCAAACGTTTGTTGTCTAAAACTAACTTAAAGTAACTTAGCAAAGAAACAGTCGCCACCGATCAGGAACTATGTATTGTCATAATCCTTTGAAATACTATCCTAAATATATGGATTGTCACAGAAATCAATTTCGATCAAAAGTGATTTTGTTTTATGTGAAGCAAGATACGAAATCACTTACGATCGGAATTGATTTATGTGACAAGCCTGACTGACTTCACAAGAACACAATTTTAATTCGCAGGGGCCATCTCAAAATTTACACATTTTCACTTTTTGCAGTAAATTATAAACAGTTGTCATATCTACCCACTGTAAAAATCTTAGTTTAATTTCTCTTGTAGTTTACCAAAAAAAATTCTGGTGTATCCCCCTTTGTGATATGAGGAATAAGTTTTCAAATTAATCTTAATCGATTTTGAAATCGATTTTGAGGTTCGATTAATCGATTTCAAAAACCGAAATAAAAAAAGTCGATCGAAAAATCGAAAATCGATTTAGGAATCCATTTACCATTCCCTACTTATTACCAGTTTGCGCCAACGGCAACTTATTAATTTTTTTTTTATTAGGTGTCCAGTTTTACACAAATACGGAAGTTTAAGTTAGGACAAAAATTAAAAAAAATTGTTAGGACAAAAATTAAATATCTGAAAAGTCGTAACATTCTCTGTTCAAGCATTTGCTAACATGCATATCCCGCATTTAAGTATCCAATATAATACAATCTAAAAAACTGCTTTCAAAAAATAATTGAAAACTTGAGTCAATTTCCTTTAAAGCCAAATTTGTTAAATTTAAGGCAAACTTCGAATAAACTGTTGCGCTTTTGATGCAATTTAAACTGTTTTTATTCATGATGTTGATAAAATTAAGCGAGCACTATAAGCACTTTATATGAAAATAAACTACTTTCTATAAATGAATTTATCGTTAAAAAGCACCAAAAGCCGTCTAAACAAAGAAATCATAAGGCCGTTTTACAGTCATATTTGAAAGGCCCTTCAGAATCTTGTATCTATCTTTGTATATACTAGAAAACAGTATGATATATCGATAAACCACGCACAACTGCGTACATGACTTCTTAAGGGAACACTTAACCCACATACCATTCTAGGGTTGCAATATACTTTAATTGTTGAAATCCTATGTAAGAAGAGTCTGAGAAGACATTCAATAGAAAGCCGTAGAAGATCTTGCAAAGCTGAGGTCGGGATGAAACAACAAAATTATATTATTTCTGTACCGCATAGATTTTGACATCCCCAAAGTGTGCTCAGTATGTTGTTTCGTTGCTCGTGACACACACCAGTAAATTTAGTTTCAACTGTAGCCAGATATATGTATACAGATCTCGAAACTCGAAACTTTTCTACAATCATGTTTTATAACTTACTGGAGGGGCTATTATATGACAAAGTCATAATTTTTTCAATTTAAATGCGTAAAAATCTTGAACTTATTTCACCATATACTTTTTTATACATCTTTATACAGTGGTATCCCGGTTTAACGAATTATATATTGTCAGGCCCTTTCGTTATATCGAAAAATTCGTTAAATCCCGAAGTTTTTTTAATACATTTTTTTTAATAAAACAATAGTATTTTAATAAAACAAAGAAAATTCGTTTATTTCCATTCATAACACAAACAAAAAATAAATACATACTTCATATCATTTTAAATTAATGATTACATAGTGGAGAACAAAACTAATAATAATGAACTAAAAAAACGTAAGACATATTCAAGTTATTTAAAATAATCCTTTATATTTGTCTGTTTTCGAAAAACTTCAAAAAGTTACGTAACATTTGAAACAGAAAACAAACATTTGTTTTGTAAAAAAAAGAAAAAAATAACTTTGTAACGTACAAATTTTTATTTTGGAGAGCAAGTATTTTCTTTGCTTTCTTTGCAAGAAAAGAAAATACTTCTCTTAACTCGTTGTTTTCAGTAAAATCGCTCTTAAAATATGGTTAAAATTGTACAAAAACAAAAGAGAATGGATACAAATATGTTTGCATTCATTTTTTTTTTGTTTTTTTTTTTTAATTGTTTTGTAAAAATTCGTTATATAGAGTACAAAAATTTGCTTTTTGTCCGTAATATAAGGTACTCAATGGAAAAAATATAACCGTACGTTAAATCGCGAATTCGTTAAACTGAGTATACGTTAAACCGCGATACCACTGTATATGTATATCGTTGGTCTCATGTAGAAAGGCCCTAACTCACATAATCGCAACTTTACAGGAGAAGGCAAAAACATAATAGAAACTGTATGTATCAAAATGTAAAATGACTTCTTCAATTGTTTGTAAAACTGATATTTTTGATGCTATTGCATCAAATTCTTGTGACGTGGTGTATTTGTGGGAAATGCTTTGAAATTATTAAAAAACTCAATTTCGAAAAAAAATCAAGTTAGGGCCTTTTTACATCAGACCAACGATATTTAAAATTGTAACGCTACTAACTGACTGATTTATCATCGCACAATCCCAACGCCCAAGTTAAAAAAAATTAAACTTGAAATGGAGGTTGGTCTCTCACCAAATCGATCCACTAAGACAGGATTTTTGGAAATTCAAATGTTAGGGTAAAGACGTGTAAATTTGCTATCCTCATATCTCCTAAACTAAAAGAGATACAAACAAATTTAATACTTATCGTTGTTCAATAAAAAAAATAAACGAACAGATGTCTGGTAATATTTTGAAATACGACCCTTTTTGGCGTAAACGGGAAAAACTGGGCCCAAATCGTCGCAAACGTGATCGAATGAACTTTCGTATCGAATAAAACTTCGTGACGTATCAAAAACGGGATTGCGGCATTCGAAAGCTTTCGAATCGAAATTTGTTTAAAAAATGTAATAGATTTTTATGCTTGTATACTAATGGCATAAGGCATTGCACTTTTCGCATATAAATCAACAATGTTGATAGTGCCCTATAAAATAGGTGACTTCGGTTTATTTATGTGGCTTTTTTTATAACGGCGGCGCTTGCCAAAAAGAGCAACAAAGCAACGCAAAAATTCCAAAAATTCGGAAAGCATTTTACAAATTCAGAAAATTTGCAAAAATAGCGAAAATTCGCGAAAGTTTTTAACATATCAAACAAGCCATTAAATTGATTAAAAGTCCCTAAAATTACAAGGAATGGCAAAAATTCGATTAAAAATTTTAAATTAGCGGAAATTTGCAAACAGCGGCATGAAAGCAAAGTCTAGTATTTATTAAAAATTGTTAAAGCTGTACAGAATCAGAAAACTTACAGAAAAAATCGCTTCTATCTATGACTATAATTTGCGAAAAATTGCAAAACTTTTATTTTTTATTGCTGAAAAAGTTTAATACTTAAATTTTTAGCTATTTTTTAAGGAAATCTAATATTTATTCCCAAAAAGTGTGTAAATTGTTTGTAAAAAAAACCATTAAATGTTTTTACGAAAGCTCTTAACCTATCGAATGACATTTCGAGTAAAATCATTTGATCGACTACTCGTTATCGAATGACATAATCTCAAAAAGTAAAATTTCGGTCAAAGTCACTCGATCACGACTGCGACGATTTGGGACCTGGTATTTTTGAACTGTTTGTCAGCCTATCAGTATTTTAAGCCAATAAATATTGAAATAAAAATTATATCATACTTATCTTAAAAATACAAATATAAATTTGTTACTTTTTTATACTCGAAAGTTTAAGGGGTTAAAAGCGCGCCTATTTTTTGTAATTTTCTCCATTCCATTTATATATGCGTATTAAATTATGGGCTCCCACCATGATACAAAGAAACCAAGGTAAAGCATTAAGCTTTTAAAAATGATCGACGTCACATCAGCGTATAAGTACAGCCAAAATATAGAAACACAAGCAAACAAACATGTGTATAGTATACATCAGTATACTATTATCATATTAAACAGTTGAAGTTTTTTATCATTCTTCGGCTCCCCCTACTAAATTGGAACTTTTGATACTTTAATGAGGGAAAAAAGTGGAAATACAGGAACTACGTTCTACATGTGGTACTTTTTTACTGTCTGTTATATTTTAACATAATATTATAGGGTACATTGTCCTAAATGAATGAGTACCTCTAAGATGAAAAATGTTGGTACTTTTTTGTCAAAACCTAGAAACATAAACTTGGTATATACATATGTCGACAAAAGAAAGGAAGAGGCTAACGAAGTAGCTGGTTAAATGCTAGTTTTCTAAAAATAACTTCAATATCTAAAGCTTCAAATATTTGACGAAAAAAAACGTGACCAACAGGCAAACTAAAATATAATTTCCTTCAATTCCAATATTTAATTTGAAGATGATACCAAATCTTAAGCTTCGTAGAGACGGTAGTCAAATTTTACAATACTGAAAGGGGTAGCAATGTGGCCTTTACACATGCAAGTACAAGTTCAAAAACTCAATACACTCACACTTTTTTGCTAACACCATCAAAATTTTTTAATTTGAAATTTGAAAATTTGAAAAAGTAAAAATAAATTTCAGTGTTTTTATCAAGAATACAAATTGGGAATTAAGCACGAATAACAAAATCTTTTAAATTAAAACTTTGTTTTCCCACAAATTACTTTTGATAATAATTATTAATGTCAAATGTTTATTTAGAAATGAAGCTCTGTTTCGCACTTGGTATCTCTGATTTGTAAGGAACTTCCACTTGACTGTGTAAACATTCATGCAACTTGTATGACATTCGACTATTTCGTCGCCATTTTCGATGTTAATACGTATAGCCTACTTGCAAGTAATTACTTGCATGTGTAAAGGCAGGGTAAAACAGTTGTAAGAAAACCATACAATTTCATGGGCATGCAACTGTCTGACAATAAATTCACTGCCAACAAAAATTGTCAGTTCACACGGTTGTCACACTCAAAATATTATGTAGTTAAATTCAAACGAAAATTCATTTTAAACACCTTAAAATTAATTTAAAAAACGGATCATTTACATTTTATTTAAAACAAATGATTTTTACATTAATTTTTAAATATTTTATTCCTTAAAATTGAACAGTGTTCACTTTTAAAAAATATATTTTAACCGACATAAATCAAACTACATAACAAAATAAATACGGAAAAACATTATTTTTTGGTAGTTAATTTTTTGAATAACAAACATAAATGTTAAAAAATAAAATTATGTATTCGTAAAATAACTATATTTTTATTCAATTTTAACAGTACGGAAAACGAATTTTAAAAGCCACAATCAGTTACTGTAATAATTTTATGAGTGCAGAAAATGAAAATTGCGTGTGTTTTTATAAATTCAAAAAGTAGAACTATGGTGAAATAAACAGGTGGCAGCACTACGCCAGATGACGATTTTTTGCTTTGCATTGTTTGTCTAGGTTTATGTCAAAGTTTTGTTTATGTTTACAAAAAGTCCACGTTTTGTGCTGTAATTTTTGTTTCTTATTAAAGTTTTTGATAATTTTGATAAGATATTGACCATAATTAATAAAAATTGGATAAAAATTTATTTATTTCATCACGTTCAGCGGCACGCTTTGATTTTTGCTTAATGTATTTTTGACGTAAACGGTTATGTAATTTCCAATTTTGTTGTAATGTTGTATTTGTTGCCGTAACGATGCCACCTGCTTATTCCACCATGAGTAGAACTATTGTATTGAAGGAATAAATCAATAGCAAGTATTTATACTTTTGCTTCAAATAGGTTTCATTGATTTTCAATCAAATTAAATTTAATTTTACAAAACTAATGTGTCGTTTACAGAACACGAGCGCCTTACTCGACCGTTCAACTTACATTTAAAACAAAAACAAAATTTCGGAAATTGTTTTTGTTTTAAATGTAAGTTGAACGGACGAGTAAGGCGCTCGTGTTCTATAAACTACACATAAACTTTTTTTGTTTTTTTTTTTCTTTTCACTCAAGCATATCAGGGATGGAAACTATGATGCAGTTGTACTTAAAAAAAAAAATCATAATTAATAAAAAGTATTTTTTTTATCATATATATCAAGAGTTGAGCTAGAAAATATAAAATTGGTACCGTCATAGTCTTAAAACAACGTTTTGTTATTAAAGTTGGCAAAAATCCTAAAGCACATTTCCATCTCTGTATTTGCAGCGTTGTCAATAGAAAAAGGTATCTGACAATAATATATAATAAATAAAATAAACTTTTAATGCCAATTGCAATGAAAATTGTTCATTAACAACGTTGTTGAACTAAAATTGGCAGTTTACAAGATTGAAACACATTTTTATCACATTTAATTAACAATATTGTTAGATTTACTGCCTATTTCACGATGTCACGCGAACATTTACGTTCGCACAAATAACATACATATAAAACAAAAACAAACGTAAACGTTCGAGTGACATCGTGAAATAGGCAGTTAACCACCGTCTCTACGAAGGCTTAAGGCCTAGTTAGGCGAACGTTGCTGTACCCGTAATGTACCGCACCGTACTGTAAGCACGTTGGTGCACTTATAGAACATTTAAAAATGTGTCATATGTGTTTCCCATACATAAACAAAAAGCAATAGTATACCAGTGTTGCCAGTGAAATTTCGAGAAAGATACATTTTAGTTTCCAAAAAGATACGCTTTTTCCCAAAAAGATACGTTTTGAAAAAAATTTGAAAATCCATTTTTAACGTTTAACATTTATTAACATAACATTTTTATTTCAAATTTAAATAAATATTGTAAAGAAAATGATTTCGTATAAATTCATTTTTATATTTATTTAAGTCATAAATATTATGTACATATCGTTACTTTAATATAGAAAAGCCCTAACTAACATTTTCCTTACTTTACAGGAGAAGGAAAAGACTTAATAAAAATTGTAGTATCGTAGTTGCGATTTTTTTTAAACGCAGTTTTTTATTAAATTGTTTAGAGAGTTTAATAAAAAACTGCGTTTAAAAAAAAATCGCGACTGCAAGAACATAATTTTTATTAAGTTTTTTCCTTCTCCTGTAAAGTACGGAAAATGTTATTTAGGGCTTTTATATATTAAAGTAACGATATGTAATTTTTAAAAATACAGTAAGCAAACTTTAAAATTAATTATATGTAATTATTTTTGGATGTTATTAAAACAAATTCATTTTTGTAAAAATTAATATACGAGTTAAGGCGTTTATACTAAGGCGATTATATTGAAAAGTTCATATAAATTTCCTGAAAATAAAAGAGATTTTCATATTTCCTCAGAACAACTTCGCACTACTATCATCGATTTAGGTGGATCGTATGTTGCAACCCCTTAATGTTTTCTTTCACCATTATTGAAGCTGCTATCAAGGCGAATTCACTAGAAGTTGGGGTCAAGTCAACATATGGTGTTTTTTTCGGTGGTCGACTTGTCAAAGTGTGTATGCAAACTAGTTTTTTATGTAAACTAACCTTTTTTTACTAGCAATATTTTTGACAATCCACAGAAGCAGTGTTGTTGTAGAGTTGACCGCACATTCTAGTCAATGCGCCTTGGCTGCTATTGTATTAGTATTGAGTCGGTTACGATGATCAATCTTAATGAGTTTTAGTTGGCTCAAAATTCTCGAATGTTTTGTTTCTGTACATTTTGCGTACAGATTCAAAAGATACGAAAAATGTCAGGATTATACAAGATACTTGAAGTAGTCAAAAGATACGAAAAATGTATCTTTCGTATCCTAACGGCAACACTGTAGTATACATAAAACAAAACACAAAGTGATGGGAATCAAAAATGTTTAAATGGTGACCGCTGTGCAGAAAAAGTACCAAGTGATTTAAATGGTATTAAAACAGTATTTTGTGTATGTAAAAAACATTAATTATTTATATTTATATTATCCCAGCTAGCATTAAGTATCATAATCTTATCATTTATGAATCAGCTTCAATTGCAAAATATCCGTATATGAGCTCATTTTTCAATCATAAATGATACTCTCGTTGTGAGAAAATGGTACCCTACCGATGAATCCCCTGAAAGAATCATTTGTGATAGTTTTTATAATCATTATTGATTCGTTTTCGTCTCATTTTTCAATCTCAAAGGGCTCTGGAGACTTTCAAATAAGCCCGTCAATCAGTGCATATGTGTTAGTGTCGTTTATTTGAGGCTTTTTTGGAGATGTTTAAATAAACGCGTCAATCAACATTTGTAATTTTGATTTCATAGGGTTCGTTTCAAATAATATTTATATTTATTTATATTTTTTTTTTCTTCCGTACATGCCAACATACACAAAGCAAATAAAATTTTTTTGTTAATCACAACTGGAGACTCAAATAATCAGCCATCAAATAAAAAAATCAAAACTTTTTGATTTTCATCAAGCATTGCCGACAACGCGTATGTGTACCCGAAAAAGAACGACTGCACGCACACAACTATGTGATTGATGTATTTATTTGATAGTCTCCCGGGCGTTTAAACTTTATATTTTTTGATTATATTTCATATCGTTTTTTAATTAACATGTTTATTTATTTTTTTCCCCATAATTATGACTTTTGATTATTCGATCAAGCTTTATTTTAAACCAAACAAAAATTATCGATTTTTCGCACAGAAGAGAAGAAACCATTCACACTAACTTTTATGTTCATAAATTGTCAATAATTGTTGGGCTTCTTTTTTAGCCAAGCTTCTCATTTATTTGGCTAACATGAAAGTTTCTGTTTTTATTTTTTTCGTTTGGGAAAAACAAAAATTCAAAATATTTAAAAATCATTACTGAAACATACATATAAATGAATTATTTATGAATCCTTTTTCAATCACTCCAGTGATAAATCAGTTTTTAATCATCAAAACTGACCTGAAAAGAATCATTTGGGTGATTTTCACAAAAAATAATCACCCAAATGCTAGCTGGGATAGATTTACAATAAACAAATTTGTATTTTAGCATATATATTTTTAGCATACATATATTGTATTGTGGTGTACGCACCAAACGAGGTTTTGATAATATTTAAAGCCTTTTACTTGTTTCACATTTCCATTGTATGTGTATTTAATTTTTTTTTTTTTTACATCTAAACATAAATATATTTGGTTTTATGGAAATATGTTGTATTTTAAGTTGCTTTACTGAAAAAAGTTCCAAAAAAAAGAGCGAAAATACCCACATTCAATTAAACATACAAGCAGCCCATCACTGCCTTACAACTGTCACGTAACAACGGCATGAAAATCTGTTTTATACAGATCGAGACATTCCGTCAACGTGACATTTAAATTCAGTGAGCATTTACATTGTTTGCAAATAACAAAACGAACCAGACGTTCCGTTAGGGGACGTGGACGTTCGGCTAACTCTGCCTTTACAAAAAAAAATAAAATAGTTTTTTGCTATGTCTAGCAGTATAATTATTTTGTGGTATTAAGACCATTTTTAATTACACTTACTACTAACAAAAGTAGTGGTAACGCTTATTTCGTCAAATATTTAACAAGTGCGACAAAAGCTTAAGTATTTTTATTTCTACACTTATATTTTTTAAGTTCACCTTTATATGTTATGGTCTTATTGGCAGGCAATCAAATTCCTACCAAGATAACGCGTAAGACTTTTTCTATTGTCAATAATTTTTAATTTTACCAGTCAAAATCTATTAATCCTAATAAAATATTTCACTAATAATTAAAACATATATTTTGTTATTAGGCATCAAATGAAAGGCAGACGTTCTCCATCATCACATATGCGTCATTTATTACCCGAAGTTGTTCCAATGCAGGACTTAGGCTACGATTCCCATAGTCTTAATCATCCATTAGATGGTGTTGATGTAGTCGATACAACAACATGCTCTCAGCCTCAATTGCTTAAACGAAATGTATCGTTATTATCATTTCAATATAATATTTAAGTATTTATTGTTATTTGCAGTTATTTAAAATTTTTTTTTTTTTCAAAAAAAAACCAAAACTTAACTATTTAAAACAAAAATAAAAAGGTAACTTCATACAAGGGAACAAAGCATTCGCATTAAAAAAATTAAATTATTATACAAAACATTAAATTCAAAATTTTATTTCATAAAAATTATCTTTTTTTTTAATCGCAGGGTTACTAAAAACTTTAATGCTAATATTTCTTAAACGATTTTTGTTTGATTTTTTTTTTTTGATAAAAAATAAACCACTGCCATTTCCCTCAAGAGATTTCAAATTAAAAAAAAAAACCGTAATAAATACTAAAGAAATCAAATCTACTAATTTTTAACCTTACCACAGATATTAATAACAAAAACTAGTTAATAATTGCAAAATTTGTTAATCTTAAGGTAAAATTTAATTTAAATGAGTGACGATTCCAAAGTTGCAAAAAAAACTCCTCGTATCCATATCAAATTTTACTATCTTTGTTCGAAGAGAGATCAGCTGACTATTTTTGCTTCTTTCATTTTGATCTAGTTTATCTTGTTTCGCTGTCAAATATTTTTTGTACACTGATTTTGACAAATAAACTAGAGATTTTTCAGAGCGAATTCGGGCGAGTCTTACTTTGCCTTTACAATAAAGACTAAACTTCAGTTTTCTTAAACTTGCTGTGAGTAAATTTTATATTAGTTTAGAAAATTAACATTGGCTATTTTTGCAAATCGTGATTAGTTTTGCAAATTACGTTAGAAAAACATATTCGCTTTTGTTTAATTTGTAAGAAAACATAATATTATATTTATTACATGGTACTATTTAATTTTAAAACTCGCAGAATTGTATTTGAAAACATTGCATTTGTGGCTTCGAAATTTTTAAACAGAACTTCCTCGTCAAATTAAATTTTTAAGACTATTTTTAAAATGTGCTTTTACGATTTATAATACAAAGTTTATAAATATTTTGTTAATGTTTATTTATACATACATACATACCTATGTATTTTTAATTTTGAAAGAGCTTTTTTGTCTTGAAATCTCTACTATGAGAGATATGATATACAAAAAGTTTAAAGGCCCAACCATAATGTGCTTAAGTTGGCTTAAGCAAATGTACGAATACATCTAAATCATATGAGGCAAACCATATTGAATTTAAGGAAACTTTTTGTTAAATTTTATGAAACTGTCATTTGCTTAAATTTTATGAAACTGTCATTTGCTTAAGCAAACTTAAGCAAAGTGCGAAACTGATCGCACATTCCGTACGGAATCAAATGTTTGTTGATTTTATTTTCGTTTTTTTTTAAATACATTTGAGAGACTTTTGTTGTAGGTTAAGCAAGGCTATGCATATTATGGTTGGGCCTTAAGAATTATAGATTTTGGTACAAATATTTCATAGTTATTGTTTAGAATTAAAATAGATATATGAACATACATATATGTATATATTCGCCGAAAAAAGGTTTTAATACAACAAAAGAAATGCAAAAGTGTGCTCTGAGTAAAAGGTATATTGTCTTATTTTATTTTTTATGTTTATAAAGGGTTAATTAAGCCAATTTTCAAAGAAAATCCGTTTTATAAACCAATTTTTTTTATAAATAAGGCCCTAAATATTTAGTTATATTGTCAGGATCTACTGCAATATGTCTTATTGTCCTGCGTTCTTTAATTTGTATAAAAAAGTGTGTGTTTGTAATATTGAATTTATTAAATTATTTCTGTAATATCAAGCCTTAGAGGCCATAACAATTTTACAGGTTAATATCACCTGAAGTGATAAGCATTTTAAGATTTATAACAAGTGGCTCCCCAGCCGCAATAACCCATAAAAATACCCTTTTTAGTTCCAATCAGTAGACAAATTCTAAAAACAAAAGAGTTATATTTACAAAACATAAAAAAAGTGCTAATGTATGTATATATTTCTTGATAAAAACACAAAAGGTTTAAGAGAACTTCATTATTTGTTCGAAAATATTTAGTAAAAAATATAGTGAAATTTTTCGAAGAATTTTTCTATCCTCAATACTTAACACCTTTAAAATAAAGATGATCTTGCAAATAAAAATGGTCTATATAGTTCAGTTCGCCTGCCTTATCTAATACAATTAATCGCTAATTTACCGCAACAACATCATACGTTAAAAATCGCATTGACCTTATATCACTAATGCATACTAAATCATTCCTATGAATTTATTGTAAATATTTCTAATGAAGATATTGTAAACTCAACTTTTAAGAGTAAAATAAAATTTTCTTTTTCCAATATGTAGTGTATAAATTTAAAAATTTAAAGTCGTTCTATTTAAAATTAATATTTTTGAGTTATGACGCTTTTGCAGCAAATGAGCGATACGAACTTACATATATCGCGCTTGATCATAAAGTGGGTATTTACTCAAAATTCAAAAATTTTCAGTAGCAAAACAAGTTTTAATTTAATATTAAAGGCATATGAAAACAATTTTTAAACCAAACATTTCAATGCAAAAAAGAAGGCAAAATAGCACGATATTTTTACAGCTGGTAGACATATTACGTGTCGATTTTTTCCAAAAAGAGAACAAATTAAAATGAGTTAATACCCCCTTTGTGATCAAGGGCGATATATGCTTTACTTTTCTTAGATTCCGATGAGCATGACAAATATTTAGGTATGTAATGAGGATCGATCAATTTCAAAACGATCGTTTAAACCAGGTGCAACGAGCGATTTTTGAATACATTTCAGAATAAGAGAGTTAGTTTGGGTGTCAAAATATAGTTCAATTAATCTTATACGCAATGGAAAATTCAAGTTATGAAAAATACATTCTAAGCAGAATCCCAAAAGTTCCTCTTTTTTAGAGATCAATATTTTTGTTTATTTAACTAACTTTTTTTAAAAGTGAATAAATAATATAGAAATTGCATACATACTTATACATATTATGACAAATATATAATCAATGTTGTAATTTGGCCTCTAATAAAGTTGGTTGGCAATCAAGAAGAATATCTTTCACTTCTTTGGAAAATACCACTTGCTTAGACAAAGACAAAATATTCATGACAAGAAGGTATTAGCACGTTTGTACCAGTAAAAGTACTTTAGTTTAAAAGATGTTTAATTAAGTTAAATACTACTACAAATATATATTTTTCTTATTTTTATTGGCCTTAAATTTCGACCTACGGTATGAAAAAGGCCTTAATGCTTAAATTAAACTTAAGAATTTCAAATTTGTAAATAAACATACTTATATCTAAGTTTATTTTTAATTTTTAGTTTAGTCATAAAATCTGGGTGAACTTATCGTAACAACCCCTAACCGTGCCAATGTGTTTTTCTTCCATTTAAACATTTGTAAATCATTTTCAAAATTGCTTATTATTTTATTTATTACCTCTTTTGATTATTAACCTTTAACTTACGAGGTGAAAATTTGTAACATATAAGAAGAGGTGGTAGTAAATTTTACACCAATTTTGTTTAAGGAATATTGTCAGCGCTTTTTATGTTATAATTGTTTTATTCTTTCAGTACTCAAGGTTAATAACTTCCCAATACCGAGTTAGAAAAAAAATTAAAAACAAAATCAGTTTTCATTATAAATTTTGTTGTTTATTTCACAAGTCTTTGTTTCTATAAACCAAAAACAGATTTATTTTTTACTTCTGTATTAAAAAAAATATAAGTTTACAAAAACTAAAATGGCGTTTTTCCACAGCCTAACAGTTATGTTAGTTAAAAACAAAAACAAACGTATCAATATTTCTTATATATTAAAAACTAGCAACCAATCTTTCAAGCCAAGTTAAACGCTAAAAGTTGAAACGTATTTAAAGAGGTGGTAGTAAATTTTACACCTATTATTTTTAAGAATTATTGTATTTCACAAGCCTGCTTTATATGTACATACATATACAAAAATATATATATAATGATAAAAAAAGAAATAAGTTAACATAAAGTTATATTATACGGCATTTTTCACAGCCCACTGTAAATAGTTAAAAAAAGGAACATTTCAATATCTCTTACATACTAAAAATTATATACATTATAGTATTTTAGGTGAATATATCACTCGTCAAAATCAGTATTCGCACAATTTATACACAAACGCTTACTACAGCCCATACACATGGGTTTTACACATTGTAAACATGTGTGAGTTGTTTTTCTTTTTAATTTATTCGGACAAATGTAACATAATTTGCTTGTCGTAATTGGTTTTTGCACAACAGGCTGAGGAAGAGAGTCAGAACGCAAAATCATATGTATTATATCTCGTAGAGAACGAGTTAATCTTTGGTTGTGTTCTCTTCTTTGTAAGTGTGGCACAACTAAGTTTCTGGCTAGGGCTTTTAAAAAATCCGCTCTGGAAATTTCATTATAATTACGAGAAGATTGTTTCAAGATATATGCATTAACTCCACTAATATCTATTAATCTGTAGAACACCGCTAAAGGCCAACGTCGTGTACGGCGACTACATGAGTAAATAGAACACTTTTTATCTAGCTCATCAACTCCTCCTTTTGTGTTGTTATAGTCAGCTATCATTTCTGGCTTATTAGTCAGTGGATCATTTGCTTTCTGATGATGCATAGTAGATATTAAAATTACAGAACGATTTTTTTTGGGAACGTAAGACAAAAGCGTTATATCTTTTGTAAATCCGTAAATACTACTCTCAACTGCCCTTCTTCTGTTTGGTAAAAATTCTAAAGGAATTTCTTTTTTATTTTTTCTTAGAGTACCCAAATAAGTAAGTTGACGTTCTCTTAATTTTTCAGCTAATTGAATTGATGAGAACCAGTTATCTGCAGTGATGTTTCTGTTACTCCCTTCAATTATACTAGATAATCTCAATACAGATTGAGTTGGCACTGCAAGCTTCTTCTCTTCACTTGTAAGGTTAACACCGTCACAGTTCTTTCCGTAGTAAATATAGGCATTTGCAAGATAGTGTGTACGTGCATCCGTTAAAGCCATAATTTTAATTCCATATTTGGCCGGCTTCTGAGGCATATAAACCTTGAATTTGCATCTGCCACGAAATGGTACTAACATTTCGTCGATACAAGCATGAGTACCTATAGAGTAATTTGATTGACAATTTTTGATAATAATTTCAAAAATTTCTGAAATCGCTGCCAAAGGGTCGTTTGATAACCTTTCTTTTCGGTCAGAAGAGTTATCAAACCGTAAACAAGAAAGTATGGTTAAAAATCGAAGTCTAGACATTGTCGCTCTAAAAATATCTCTGCCGGTTCCATCAGTTGCAAATAGAAGATCTATGGATTCTCGGTTAGATTTAAAAACAGACGTATAAAGCAACAAGCCCAAAAATGCTCTGAATTCAGTTTCGTCCAAAGGCTTCGCTTCTAATTTGTTTGTTGATTGATATACCATATCTAACTTTTTGTTGGTATGTTCGATGATTATGTTCTCAATAGAGTTATCAAATATTTTTGACCAGTAATACATATTTTCTGTTTCGGCTTCAATATTATGAGAGTACAGTGCAGTTGGCAATCTTACGATATTATGTAGGGGAGTCCTACTAAAACGTTCTGGTTGTTGTCCTGACCACTTAAAACGATTTTTTCCATAAAAGTAACGAGATTCTGAGTAATCGTTTGATTCTACTTGGTTTTGTAGAGTTTCAATGCTTTCTTCAACGATATTTTCTCTTGTCATAAGAATCGTATCAACTTCCTCTTCGCTACTAGTTCCCGAAATTTCGGAGCTACTTACACTACAAATTTCAGGGACGAAGTTTGTATCCACGACTTCATCATCAACTTCACTTTCATCACCATAAATTTCGTCAAAGGAAAAATCCTCATCTTCCTCTAATATTCTAGTGATTTCCTGACTGCAAATTTTTTTTGAATGGGTCATTTTTCACTAGTTAATTAAATAGTATAAAAATATTGGAATAATTTTTTTATAAAACTTTAAACCAAACCATATATATTTTTCTACAAGAAAACTTACGCTTATGTTGATGTGGTGGTTAAAAATTTTCTATGAAAAAAACTCACAAACAACTACGTGGTAGTAAAAAATTTTCTATGAAAAAATAACCTAAGCGACGACGTGTAGTAAAATTTACACCTAAGCACGAATATCTCCGCGCTACTGTTACCGACGACAAAGCAAACAATACTGAAATGAGAGCACATCATTATATGAGGGTACTGAGAATATAAAATTATTTGCGATCAAAAGAGAGAAGTTTTTAAAGAAATAAAAAACAACGGTGTAAAATTTACTACCACGTCATAAGTTAAAGGTTAATTTAGTTATAGTTTGTCAACACAATATTAAATATTTTTTTTACTCATATGTAGATTTAAAATTATCTTAAAATAACAAATTTTCTAATACAATCTGTTACAGTAATTTTTTTATTACATAGTTTTTAAAGCTGCATGTAGACGACATGTTTTTTACATCTGACATAGTCTCTGTTTTTTTTTTTGCATAGTTATTGCAAAAACCCAAAATAAAAATACCGCCACGAAAATTTTTATTGACGCCGTAAAATAGTTTAGCCATCTTAACATATTTTTCTTTTAATTCGAAGATACCAATTTAGGATATTATAATGAAACGGTTTTAATATATATATTTACATAAATTCTATTCAATGGTGGGATGATCATACATATCTCGGTATTGTAAAATATTGATTTCAGCCGGCTAATGATTCCGTCAATAGTCAACGCCGCTGCCGGTTCCTTCTCGTCATAGATTTCTAATGTCAGATGGTTTGTCAGAAGAAAATAGAGCACGCACTAATTGAAATTTTGTCAGATGACTTTGCATCTGACTTTTACAGAAGCAAAGTTAAAAAGGTAACACACGACATGTATGTATTTTGTAGTGGGAAATATGACATGTCAGATGACAAAAACATGTCGTGTACGGTCGCCTTAACTCCAATAAAAAAAGTGTATAAGTAAGGCGGCATTTATGCGATGATTTTCAAGACATGTCATTAAGCATTCGGTAGAGTAGAAAAAGGGGTCGAAAAAAAGACATTATTTCTGTTCTTCTGCTGGCCTAGGAATCGACTACCTAGCCACCTCAACCTACTGTTTTTCAGCCTGGGACAGTGACACAGAATGTGGTCAACTGTCTCCAACTCCTCCGGGTCCGCACACTACCCGCACATATCCGATAAGTCAGATCCAATCCTCGCCGCCATCCTGCATATTATACAGTGGCCCGTGATAATACCAATCATGGATCTAACGCAGACCCTACTCCTGCCCAGCAGGGTATCCGAATTGGGATTCCTAAGCACCGGCTACAGCGCACGTGATACCCAGTAGTCCGTTCGGTTCCCCCTAACTCGATTAGTCCAGCTCAAAACCTTTTCCCTGATCCTTCCAAAAAAGAATCCTATTGGAGTCCTGACCAAAACCAAACAGTTAGGATCCTCCATTTCCGAGACCAGTCTCGCTAACTCATCAGCCATCTCATTGCCGGTGATGTTGCAGTGACCCGGTACCAAGCACGGACTCAATATATATTCCCCTTAGATTTCTCCTAGAGCCATTATACAATCATCCACCAGTTTGGAGTTTACATAACATCCCACCAAAGCTCTAAGAGCCGCCTGGCTGTCCACATATGTAGTGACCTCCGAACCCCTGGAAATGTTACCCCTTATCAATTCCACAGTCCTCAATATCCCTAGAACCTTTCCCTGAAATCCACTGAAGTCGTAAGGCATCCCACCAAACACAGCATTAGAGGCGGCTGACGCAATAAATACTTGGCGGTGGCTCGTAGCCGGCTGTGAGCCGATAGAATATATTAAAATTAAATCTACATTTGTGTGTACATATTTATATTATTATAACACAAACAATTTACGCCATTTTTCGTACTCTATCACTAATTTTAACTCATTTTCTTATATGTCGTTATTGTAAAAATTTGATGAAATTTTGGTGCTTTATAAACAAGAACCGACAGTATTGGGAGGCAGACATTATTAGAGTTGCGCTTTTTAAGGATAGTCAAACAAAAAATAATGTGGTAAGGTGTTTAAAAAACAGAATAAAAATTCTTTACAAAGTAATCGGAGCTGAATTTTAGCTGAAGAATTGTGGGCAGCGGCGGCTGCAAATATTTTTATCGGCGGCTGGCTTATCCGGCTATTAGCCGCTTCGGCACAGGTCTCTGCTCATACGTAAGAATGGGTCTAACCACCGAAGTGTACAGCCATCCAACCACTGGCGGCCGGAGTCCCCAGTTCCAACCTATCGATGATTTGCAAGCATAGTAGGCATTGAGACCCTCTACTGTAGGTAGTTATGCCATATATGTTGTCATTTTGACTCCTTTTGTCTCCTTTTGTCCTTAAGGCAATGAAGCTAACAAAAGAGAAAAGTTTATTTTGTACAAAGAATTTGATGCAATTGCTAAACAGTTTCGTGTAGAACAAAAAAATACTTAGGGCCAAATTCACCAATTTTATTTAAATATCAATTCATATTTAAATATAGATTTTCATATAATTTTGTTTTTGTTTTGACATGAAAAACAAAAATTGATATTTAAATACAATTGGTGAAATAGGCACTTAATAAACTTTCAAATAGCTGATGTAGAGCAAAATTAATGCTTAATATCTAAATTTTCGGTAGGTCAAACCAATAATGAGCTGACGAAATGTCAGATGCAATGCGCAATAATTTGTTCATTTAGTTTATATGAGTGTTTGTTAGTTACCTTTTAATACAATAAAAAAAAACGATCCCATAAACGGACATCTCCCATCAGCGGACAAAATTGCGCCTACGAAAGCTTTCACTGTGCATATATGCATACGTATGTATGTATCTCGGTCGGTATACTTTTGCTTTGAAAAAAAACATTATGTTAATGCTACTAAGAGAAAATGTCACAAAAATTACAACCAAACATATTTCCTTTCTAACTGTGTACTTGTTCAAAGTTTAACTTTAATAAAAGCTCTGTTCATTTACTAAAAATTGTTAGGAATCTTTAACAATTTTTAGTAAATGAACACAGCTAATATTAAACATTAAAAATATACATATATGAAATTTTTTGTATTAAACACATAAACAGAACCGGTTGAGGTTTGCTTTTAACTACAGATTTTTAAGTGATTAATGGACAATTTCACCAATTTATTTATATATCAATTAATGTTAAAAATTTTTGTTTCATGTCAAATGAAAATAAAATTGTATATGAAAAACTTCATTAAAATAGAATTGGTGAAATCGGCATAAAGAAAATATTTAAATTTATTTTCAAAATTTTAATGAAAATTTCATTTTTGTACAAAAAAAAAAGAACTAAAAATTGTTTCGCTAAATTTAAATGTCCAATTATGAATAAAAATTCCCCGGGAGTTTTTTCCCATTTTTACAATTGAATTTACATAGGAAAAATGGGAGAAAACTCTCGGGGAATTTTTATTCATAATTGGGCTGAAAACTAAATTTTTCCTTTAAGGAATATGTTATGAAATATTGTGCTTAATTTTAAATATTCTTGTGAACTCGAGCCTAACTAAAAAATATCAAAAAAAAAAATTAAAATTAACAGTTCAACTAAAAATCACAATTATTATTATTCTTGTAATACATATACATATTTGTTAATAATTTGTTTAACTATTATTTCTTATTCATTAATCATAAGTACATAGAAAGAGCTTTTTGCTATACAAACTTCCATTATAATTTAGTGATCCAGCATTTACTATTACAAAAAAAGATCATAAAATAAATAAAATCATTTTTGTTTTAAATTATAAAAATCCATATCTTTATGAAAATTATGATACAAATTCTTTAATTTTTTTGTTAACCAAAAAAAAAAAAGAAAACAAAATACTTCCAAAATATAAAGCAAGAACTCGCAGCGAATGAAAAACAAAAAGAAAAAAACTTTAATTCTACAATAGTTTTAATAAGGATTTATTATTTAAAAAAAAAATATTTAAAAATTGTCTATATCGAATTTATTGTATACTTTACCAACAGTAAATTACTAAATGACTATTAATAATATGAGTCAACATATTCGCATTAGAAAATAGAAATTTAAAAAATTTCAATTAACTTCTTCGCATAAAAATATTAATTGAAGGAAAATTTTGTATTAAAAAAATTTAATAAACTCATGCCTGTATCCATAAAAATATTTGAAATTGAATAACGGTTTACACAACAAATTTGGTATTGATATTTTCCTTATTAACATGGCGTTTACATTTGCCAGTACTGGCAAGACAGTAGCAATTCATTCAAACTTGTTCACTAATACATAAACACTTTTACAGCTATTTTGTTTTTGCATTGTTTTGCCAACTTATATGTAAATCAGTGTTGCCACCTTAGGTGTAATTACACATATCATGTGTAATTTTTGTTTTCATGTGTAGCCCATGTGTAATTGACTCCATGTGTAATTCATGTGTAATTTTAAATTTTAACGTTTTGTAGCACTGATTTTTGTTATTATTTTGTTACAAGATGTAAAAAGGTTTAATATTCTTGGCAAAACTTAAAAATTTAATTAATAGAATGGAAGCGTTAAAAGAGCTAAACTAAAAATGGTTGGATCATTAACAACTAACCATTTGGCATTTAGATAGATTTTGTCACAATTTATTACCTATAACGACAAAACATCCCGGGTTCATTCTCGTTTTTTTTCATTGACTGCAAAAGAAATGTTTGAGCTTCTCAAAAGCACAACTATAGAGAAATGGATTCCTTTTGAAAATCTAGTTGGATGCACCAGATACACCTAATGTTATGTTTGGGCAGTATAATTCAGATGTTAAAAGACAAAAAGCTATATATTGCTTTCATAAAATGCTCGTAGCGTCAATGGCCTGTCTGAACCTTCCAACATATTTCGAAAATTTACTTCGCAATATTATATCTTGTTTGATTAGAAGTAATGCTCGGCAAACTTAAGTAGTTTCAAGAATGCATATTTTCGCGACAACGTGCACTCTTACATTTTGAAAAACTTTAGCTTCATAGTAATTTGGAGCCAGAATATTATTGGAAAAAGGTTTTTAAAATAAAAAATTCATTGGGAGACAGATTATTTAAAATAGTTATTTTTGTTTTAGTCTTTTCAAATGCTGCTGCGGAAAGAATACTGAGCAATTTAAACAATTGTACGACAGATTTAAAAAGGAATACATAGAAATGGTGACCCAAACTTTCCTATTCCAATCATTATAAACAAAAAGTAGAAGCTTTAAATAAATGGAAAAATCAAAAAAAAAATCTATTTCAATGTAAATGTGATGTATTTTACTTTCTTTATTTTTTAGTAATAAATTACTTAAAAAAATAGTATGAATTTTTTGTTTTGAACCGTTATTTTTTTAAAATTAAAAATGACTAGTTAATTTTTTGAAAAAAAAAAACGCATTCGCTTTTTTTTAACTAAATGAAAAGTTTATACATTATAAAATTCAAAACAAAACTCGTGAGATTGCAAATAAAAGATTGCATGTGTAATTTGTATTTTCACGTGTAATTTTGGCATAATCCATGTGTAATTTACCATTTCGTTGGTGGCAACACTGATGTAAATGCTTACTGTCTTGCCAGTACTGGCAAATGTAAACGCTGTGTAAACCTTTGGTAAATCTGTCAATCTGCAGCACTTTTAATTTGTATTGCCAGTGCTGCTTCGTTTTCAAAAAATTTTGCGAAAGGGTTTGCAAAAGCGATAGAGAGTACTAAATAGGCCTTACCGCATTAAGCATTCGTATCGAAATTTTTCAAATTTGAAGCATCATAGGTCAATGGCAATCGATACAGGGAGATGATCCAAAGATTTTTTTGGCGGAATATTAATGATTTAGACGTAGAGAATATGAGGTTTCAACAGGATGGTGCCACTTGCCGCACAGCAAATGAAAGAATAGTTTTAAAATCGCGTTATTTCTCGGAGAGTAGAAGTGAATTGACCACCAAGATTGTGCGATTTTACACCTTTAGACTATTTTTTTGGGGGTTTTTGAAATAGAAAGTGTACAACAATAATTCCAAAACATTTCAAAAGCTTAAGAACAACATTATCGAGCAGATATCAACCATTGACAACAGTTTATTGAAAAACGTGATTGAGAATTTTTGTAAAAGATTGGGAGCCTGCCACTTGATCGACATAATTTTTCTCATTTCATAATTCTTGACAAAAAGTACGAAAAACAGAAGTAAGGAAGAACATGTAAATCAATTAAAATAGATAATCATTTAAAACAAATTTCTATCTACCAAAGTTAAAATACCATTTGGTTTAAAGGTGAATGTTTGATTTTGACTGCAGCCGTCACCAATGGTGGCGAGTGTTAAACGGCAAAGATTTCTGAAGAGATAATGTGGTCACTATCGCAACATGTCAAAACTACCTGTCCGTAAACGTGAGTTCGATAATAAATTTTAATTCATTTCATGTCCGCGTAAAATTCCTTTTTTCATAAAATAATTTAATGGAAATTAAATTCAAGGAACTTTAGCCTGATTAAAATATCAAAATTTCTTTGGAAACCCCATTTCAACATACACGCGGACAGACACACTTTAAAAGGTCTGAGGCAAAAACTGGCAAACGGAATAACAAATTTATGTATAAACGAACTTATGTTTACACCCTTTCCACTTGTGGTAACGGTTTTTTTTTTTAATATATGCATATTTTTGGAATAATTCGAGAACCTGTTTTTAAATGTCGGTTTTTTTGAATGCTCTAGTGTTGACTCAAAAGTTTTAATACTGGGATAAAATTATTTAAAATTTTTTACAACTTTTTCTGCCATCAAGAAAGTGATAGTAACAGTTTTTGTTAAGTTTTATTTTTTATTTCTTTAAACAAAGTTTTCGAATTTTATCGATAATGTATTCGCTTTAAAGTTTAAAAAATGTAAATACGCTTTTTTCTTCTTCCTTGTAAAATTAAAGTTATAGTTATCAAAAAATTAATTGTATATTCATTTAAGCGAAAAAAAATTAAATTAAGTAGTTATTTAAAATTATTAATTTACTTTATTACTTATGACTTAAATTTTAAACAATTTTTTTTTAATACAAATGGAAAAAATACCAAAACTTTTGTGTACTAGTATACACAATTACGTAGTTACGTTCAAAATAATAAATTCTTAAAAAAGAAAAATAAACTCATAATAGATTTTTTCCAATTAAAAAAATTAAAATTTTAAACAAAAATGAATTTAAATAAGACTTTGTAATATATTTAACAAAAATAAAAAATAAAAACAATTTATATGATAAATTAAAAACTGTGTTTTTTTATATATAAAATAAAAAATTTAAGGTTGTGGTAAACACATAAACTTAAGTGTTTAAGGTAACTGAAATAAGAAATCATTCTATTTAAATAAATTCCCTTTAGCAGGTACATATCGGTCATTTATTGCAACATAGTCATATCTCAAAAAATCAAAAATTTGAAGTTACTTAAGCAAAAGTGTTCCTTCGTACCTTCTTTATATGTAAAAAAATCAGTATTATATCTCAAACTGAACCGAAGTTATACCAAATTATATTTTATTAAATCTGTATATAAAGGTACATTTTGAAAACTTAAATCGCATTTTGCCAAGTTCGACTTTTTTGAGATATGACTATGTTGCAATAATGGAGTGATATGTAGTTGTGTGATGGAAATCGATTTTGAAAGCTAAATAAACATTCTCTTTTTATTTTCTGTTTTAGTCTTCTTAATTTTATATTATTCTAGCTGTTTGGTCCCGACGCAGCTCGGGATTTCCAATATAAAAATGAAATACTGGAGAATATTGTTAATGACTTGACCCCAGCGCTATCTACCATCAATAAAAAAATATTAAATATCACGACAACAGCGCCATCTATCGGGAGTTTTTTTATTAACCATCAGTGAAAGTAGACCTTTCCAACGCATGTACTCGTTTCAAAATCGGTTGAGTGGTTCTCGAGTTATAAAATCACGTGCATAGGACAGCTTATTTTTATATACATATAAAGATATTGGTATTTTCATGAATACATATGTCAACAACGAATCAAAAAACAAAAACCCTTAAAATTTTTTTTAAAATATGATAGAAAGGAAAAAACTCTCAAAATTTATTATGCTGAGGTATGTACCCTGCGGGAAATTTTCCTAGAGGGAAGCTAACTAACACCAAAGTAGTCCCGTGATAGGTCTTATTTATATATATATTTGTTCCTTTAACTCCTCTGGGGAGCATAGGGCCGCTTTATATGAATGGGACCTATCACTCTAACATGGGGTTGTTATTGGAGGGGGTCAATTGACACTAGGGTACTCATTCGGTTAACCGATTAATTACTACCCGATTAACTGATCGGTTAATTTAAGATTGTCTATTTTCGGTTAACGGTTAAACCGGTTAATTTCAGTCGATTAACCGATGTTACATAATTTTAAGTTTTTTGTAATATTATAACAAATTTTTTGTGTTTTAATTAATTGTTTCGTCTCATATACATGTTTAGAAAATATTTTTTTATACAATATCAGCCCAATTTTGAATAAAAATTCCCCGGGAGTTTGCTCCATTCTCCCATTTTTCCTATGTTAATTCAATTGTAAAAATGGGAAAAGGTAAAAAACTCCTGGGGAATTTTTAATCATAATTGAGCTGTATATTTCCTTCTAGCAAAATATTCTTAACAGAATTACCCGAAACAATTAGAAGTGTTAAAAATTAAATCAGGACTCTAATGGCATAATGGAAGATTTTATACGTTAAGAGAAATCTAGGAAAAGGACTGAGAAATTAGATATTCTTTATTATGGCTGCTTCTGATTCCTCCAGCACCCACGATAAGAGAAAAAAAAATTTCCAAGTCAAGTGTTGTCAAAATTAAAGAAAATTATCGCTTTAATCCTAAACATTTAAACAAAATTTTTTTTTTCAAAATTTATTAAATCAGATCTCTTTAAACTATTGAAATAACTAATAAATCATAATAATCTAATTTTTTAATTTAGTTATAAAATTATGTTAAATAGGTAAATATTTGTAAATAAAATTATTTAACTACAGAAATCTTATTAAAAACGACGTTTTAAATTCTTGCGTTTTGCGTTTTCGATTTCCAGAACACCCCTGATGATATCACATATTTATGAATTATTTTTTTTGTTTGCTCGTTTTAGATCAAGAATTGTTATTTTTGTTTTTTTAATAATAAACTCCTAAAAATAAATAATTTATGCATTTTAAATTATTGAAATTACCTTATTTATTAAAAAAACTTTATTAATCGGTTAACCGGTCAAAAACCAAACTAACCGATTATTAACCGATTAAACCCAAACCTCGGTTAATTAATCGAGTGATTAACCGATTAAAGCAAAAGCCCGATTAAATGAATACCCTAAATGACACCTAACAGCCACCGTGTTAAGTGTTACTACAATGTATTATTATTTCAATACAATGTTTTATTATTTCAATAAAACAAGTTCTAGAACTAAATCTAAGAACCAAATTTTAGAAAGTTCCAAAAAAATGTGTCACATCACCGGTGAAGACTGTACTATAATTCATTACTTTTTCTACCCTTTTGTTCTTCATATACCAGTTAAATGATTAGTTCTCCTTTCACTGGTCATGAGTTCTTTCTTTTTGTACTGGTTATACTTTCACAAATCCCAGGACCAATCTGTTGGAACAATTGATACAAATTTCCCGCAGGGTTGTGTGAGAATGAGAACATTAAGAAAGGAGAACTAATTAATTACTTAACTGATATAATATATTTTAAAGTAAGAACAAAAAGATAGAACATGTATTTTAATAGTATGTATATTTATTTTCTAATTATATTTAAATCAGATTTTTGAATATACATATGTACTAAATTTTGTATTTATTAAGCTTTAATAAATATGCACCCTTAAAAGGTGTAAAACATTTAAATATGTATACTTTTATATATTTATAAGAATCAGATCTTTTAATTTACTATATTTTGTATTAATTTTCTTTAAATGATTTTTTTATATAAAAAATGTAAAAGGACTTTCTATTTATTTATGAGGACTGTTTTTGTAACAGGCTCAGTGTTCAACGGGGGTGTGATACTTTTATTTGGGACTATTTAAAAATAGTTTCTTTAATTTAGTTCTAGGACTCGTTAATTGAAACCAAGGACTAGCATTGTTGTAACTAACACTAAACACGTTCATTGAGAATAGATGTGTGACTGGTCAAATGGTAGCTGTCTGGTGTCAATTAAGCCCACTCACAATATTCTGTACGTAAAATTAACTGAAATTGTTAAGAATTCTGAATTCTCGTTTCCTATTGATTTCATTTTCCCGCTGGGTACTTACCTTGTTACACACATTTGTTTTGTTGTACTGACCCTGTTGTTTACAGAAGAACTCTCAATTATAACAAACAAGCAAATCTTTTTTATTGATAACTAAAAAAGTATTTTTGGTAGTTAAATTATATAATATAATTAAATATTCCTTTGTTTTTACGGAATATGTAGCTAATTTTTTGATAGTAAGTTTATATAAAATAACTGAATATTCATTTGTTTTTATGGAATTTGCGATGGAATTTTTTACAGTTGAAATTAAATTTACTTTTCGTTATTTTTTATTATATTTTCATTTTATTTTACATAAAGAAGAATTTAACTAATTAACGGACAATATTAACTGCAACCGAAAATCCGTATTAATATGCGCTTAGTTCTTTGAATAAATGTTAGAATCAGTTAAAAACAGTGTTCGAAAATAAACAGTACATTATTTAGCGTTTAGCTCACACACCCAAGTACGATATCTATTTTTTTAGTGATTGTTTAGACGAACACAACCCTTAATACCGTTCGTAACTATTTTCAAGAAAGAGCCGAACATTGTATATTGTTCTGTTCTTCGTTAAAAAGACAGAACGTTGTATATTGTTCTGTTCTTTGTTAAAAAGACAGAACACATAACAATTGTAGTGATACTGTAGACAAACATTTTATTTTAATGTTCTATAATGTTTCTTTTTACATTGAAAAAAAATGAACAAACAAAAAATTTTAGCAATGACCGCAGCACGAACAGCTTGTGTGTGTATTGTGTATATGTTTTGTTTGTGTAAAATTATTTTGCAGGCTTTTTGTTTTTTTTTCGTATGTGTATCTTGTAAAAAAAATGTTTGGTTTTTTTACCAACCAAAAGGGGCGAACAATAATGAACCGAACCGAACACAATGAAGTTTGTGGTTTAAAAAAAACCGAACGGAATAAAATGTTCCATCTTTTGTTGAGTTAGATAAAAACAGTATTATTTTTGTGTTCGAAAGATGACAAGCAGGGAAACGTTATTTTTTTAATGCTCTTCTACACAAACGATTTCTTCCACAAATCTACCGAACCGAAAACTAAGGAGCGATATTTAGTGTTTATTTTCGAACACTGGTTAAAAATAAATTTGCTTGGAATTTTAAATGTTTATTTATTTAAAAATTACTGAACGTAATACAGAAGAATCTCACAAATTAGAACCACTTTGTGCACCGGACAGTTCGAAGTTCTGAAAAGTTCGAATTTTTGGAAATTTTTTTTTTACAGAAAATGATAAATTTATAATGAAATAGTGATAGATAATGAATAGTTGTGTAAGCGTTATTTTAACTCAAAACTGTTTTTATTTAATAAAATTTAATTAATTGAAAATATTAAATTCATAGAAAAACTTTTAAAAAGTTTTTTAATTATTAGGTACTTATTGGTCTTTAATATAAAATAAGTAATACTTGTTTTTTTTTTATTTATTAAAACTGGATACAAATATATCGTTACGTACGTCCAAAAGGTTAGACATGTGTTTACTGGAATATAGGTATATCACTGGTTTTGCACCATTTTATAACATTATTGATGCCTTCAAGGATTTTTTAATGAGGAATAGCGGGCATTATAGAGCGTTTAATATTTTTTTTTCGCCTATTAAGTTCAAAATCATAAAAAAAAAATTTTCTAGTAGAAATAAAAAAAAAAAAACTTCCAGAAATTAGAACCTGTGGGTCTAATTTCAGAGCGTCCAATACATTGAAATGGCAGGTTCTAATTTCTGGACGGTTCGAATTTGTGACGGTTCTAATTTGTGAGATTCTACTGTACTTATTAAATAAACTACAGTCCGTTACTGTAATAATATTGTGAGTTTAGAACCGGTGTCTACCACCAAAGAACCTAAAATGGGACTACTTAAGTATCAGTTCGCTTCCCTCTAGGGTACTTATAGCTTGACCCTTTGATTTATATTTAGAAACTATTTTTACTCTTCTGGCAATTAAATTCAGATATTGGCAACATTGCAATTAGACCAGGGTTTAAAAAACTGCAGTTGAAACCAAAAACTGTCGAAACGAAAATTTGTGTACAACTTTTCGCTTTTTGAGTTGGTTTGACAGCGACTAATAACATTTAATGAATTAGAAATAAAAGCAACAGTTTTTTTTTTTTTTTTTGGCGAAAGACAAGTGTAGAAGTTAAAGAAATGGCAGTTTTTCTACTTTGACTGCAGTTTTTTAAACGCTGAATTAAACTTTAAAAAATTTGTTACAACAACAATGAACAAGATCCATTAGGAAAATATATATGTAGTTCGATTAGCGGTATATTTTTTGGTTCTTGTTCGATACTATTTTAATGCCACGTATTTATCATTTGTTATGGAAATTCAGCCTGATCGGTCCACAAATGGTTGAAATACGAATAAAAGACCACGACTGCCTCTCTATTTTACCCATAAATCCCTTGTTGTTTTTTTTTTGTACACCTGGAGAACCGCAAGAGCCAAAGCTTTTAAATTTGGTACAAGCAAATTGGTTATCAACAAGGGAAGAATTTTTATGCAAATACATGTTTGTTGTCATCAGCCTGAATTTAACATGCATATACATATATGGGGGATTTCATGTCAAGTGACCCAATTTTGAAATCGATGTCTTCCGATTTGAATGAAATTTGCACCAAGGTTAGTCCTATTGGATAGTAGCTTAGACACAAATTTTCAACAAGATCGGTCTAAAAGTTTCTGAGTTAGTGGGGGTCAAAATTTGACATTTTGACCATACAGGTGTTCTTTCTTATCCATGTAACTTATTACCTATTGGTGTTAGCAAAATTTGTCCCAAGTAGCTTCGATAGCTATTTGATCCATCTTTTGAAAAAAAATTTTTTTGTTTTTTTTAAAAATTTTTTTTATTTTTTTTTTTTAAATTTAAAACTTTTTTTTATTTTTTTTTTTAGCGGGTATGTTTTTTTTTTTTTTTTTTTTGTTCAAAAGAAAGCTTATGTCTTTTCCTTTAAGGTAGTTTTGGTCCCTTTTTGGGATGCGAGCGGCTTATGTATAAAAAAAAATAATTTCTAACTCTAGAGAAGGGTTTTTCAATTTTTAGCATATGCAGTGTTCTTTCTCATCCATTTAACTTATTACCTATTAGTGTTAGCAGAATTTGTCCCAAGTAGCTTCGATAGCTATTTGATCAATATTCTGAAAAATTTTTTTTTTGTTTTTTTAAAACTTTTTTTTTTCAATTTTCAATTTTTTTTTTAAATGTAAAATTTTTTTTTTATATTTTTTTTTATCCGGAATGTTTTTTTTTTTTTTTTTTTGTTCAAAAGAAAGCGTATGTCTTTTCCTTTAAGGTAGTTTTGGTCCCTTTTTGGGATGCGAGTGGCTTATGTATAAAAAAAATTATTTCTAACTCTAGACGAGGGTTTTTAAATTTTTAGCATATGCACTATTTTGAATTTTTTCCTATTTGTGTTTAAGTGTTTCTAAAGCCTTAAAAATAAAACGTTTGCAAAGAAACTAGACAAATTAACCTTTCCGACGGTATGTTACAAACCCAATTATTATTTTATACCTTCGATACTATAATGCCCACAATATGTTAATCCCAGGAATAAAATCACTTTTTTTCTGTAGAAATGTTGACAAATTAAATTCTTTTTATTAATTTGTAATAATAATTAAATTAATATATAATTATTATAATAATAATTTCTAATAATAATAATAAAAAGATAAAGATAAATAATTTAATAAAATTTATGTAGGAAAAATTAAAAAAAGAATTATTTGTCAACATTTCTACAGAAAAAAGTGATTTTATTCCTGGGATTAACATATTGTGGGCATTATAGTATCGAAGGTATAAAATAGTAATTGGGTTTGTAACATACCGTCGGAAAGGTTAATTTGTCTAGTTTCTTTGCAAACGTTTTATTTTTAAGGCTTTAGAAACACTTAAACACAAATAGGAAAAAATTCAAAATAGTGCATATGCTAAAAATTTAAAAACCCTCGTCTAGAGTTAGAAATAATTTTTTTTATACATAAGCCACTCGCATCCCAAAAAGGGACCAAAACTACCTTAAAGGAAAAGACATAAGCTTTCTTTTGAACAAAAAAAAAAAAAAAAAAAAAACATTCCGGATAAAAAAAAATATAAAAAAAAAATTTTACATTTAAAAAAAAAATTGAAAATTTAAAAAAAAAAGTTTTAAAAAAACAAAAAAAAAATTTTTCAGAATATTGATCAAATAGCTATCGAAGCTACTTGGGACAAATTCTGCTAACACTAATAGGTAATAAGTTAAATGGATGAGAAAGAACACTGCATATGCTAAAAATTGAAAAACCCTTGTCTAGAGTTAGAAATTATTTTTTTTTATACATAAGCCGCTCGCATCCCAAAAAGGGACCAAAACTACCTTAAAGGAAAAGACATAAGCTTTCTTTTGAACAAAAAAAAAAAAAAGAAAAACATACCCGCTAAAAAAAAAAATAAAAAAAAGTTTTAAATTTAAAAAAAAAAAATAAAAAAAATTTTTAAAAAAAACAAAAAAAATTTTTTTCAAAAGATGGATCAAATAGCTATCGAAGCTACTTGGGACAAATTTTGCTAACACCAATAGGTAATAAGTTACATGGATAAGAAAGAACACCTGTATGGCCAAAATGTCAAATTTTGACCCCCACTAACTCAGAAACTTTTAAAACGATCTTGTTGAAAATTTGTGTCTAAACTACTATCCAATTGGACTAACCTTGGTGCAAATTTCATCCAAATCGGAAGACATCGATTTCAAAATTGGGTCACTTGACATGAAATCCCCCATATACTAAATATCATTGCGAATAAAGTAATTTGCAGTAAAATGGCATTGATTTGTTAGTGCATATTTTGGTTTGAATGCATATTTTTGCTTGTTTTAATTGCTTTATTTTAAAATGAATCATGATGCAGAAGTGATAAGAGACAACTTCGATGATATTTATTTATTGATTTTTTATGGGAAATATTTTGCACATATAAAGAGAAGTATCCCGATTTATGTCTTCTTCCACAGCCTATAACAACTAGGTGGGGAACTTGGTCGAAAGCAATTATAAACAGCGTTACCGTTGTGCGACTTTAGTTGCAATTTGCAACCTTTGACGCTCTGACACTTTTTGTGCGACTTTTTCAAAATCGTCTAATTTTGCAACTTTTTCCAACTTTTTGCCCCTTTTTTGTAAGTGAAATATTTTTTTCACACTGCATAATTTTACATATTTTCCCTTAAAAGATTAATCTTGTTTTAAACATTTTTCAAGATATGTAACCTCATTCGATTGATCAGGTGATTATTTTGTATCCAGACAATTTCAACTAATGAACTGTATTGTATATGCCTTGTTTTGTATCGTGTTCATTGAATTTCCATGCCAATCTAGGATGATCGGCATTATTATTTAAAGCGTTTAAGACCAACTTTTTTACCGCTTTTGATCTCATATCTTTATTTAAAAGTGTTACAAATGACACAGGCTTTTATTAACGAATTCAATTTAGAAGTGAATCCAATGATAAATCATACAATTACATTTTTAAAATTACAAATGCCAACCATTTTTGGCATACAGAAGGAAGCTTAAAAATTGCTTTTAATTAACCATTGTACCTTAATTTAGACAAATAAGCAGCGCATGTATTAACTCTACCGCATAACAGGGCGTGTGCTGACAATTTTTTTTTCAAAATTAGTATTAATGAAAAACAAGTAAGAGTGCTATATTCGGCTGTACCGAATCTTATATACCCTTCACCATTGTGCGAGCAGAATACAGAGCAACTAAATAATTTTTACATATACATACATATTTACAATACTTAAAACTTCATTATAAATGAAATTTAAAAAGCGAAAACTGGTAAATATTTTTTTAAAATTGTTTTGGAACATTAAAAAAATATTCTTTTTAAAAAATCAAGATTCGAACCAGGGAACTCACAGTTTCTAACTTAACACACCCCCTACCATGAAGGAACGCTGTTTAACCCTCTCATGCCCGAATTAAAATGGGCGTGGCTAAAATTTTTTTGAGTAGACATATAAAATAGAGTTGACCTCAATATCAACTGACAAAAATTTCAATGTCCTAGGTGTCCTGGTTCAAGAGCTACAGGATGTTGCGTATATGCAACATTGGGTAATGGTGTTAAAAATTTAAATACAAGCTGATTTTTTTTTAAATGCAGTTTATTTCAATTTATGTATGGTAGGATACAAAACAATTTTTTTGAGGATTGGAGCACAAGTGCACATTGCATTTGCTGCATTTACAGCTTGGAAACGCAGTGTTGCATAGCCTACATCTGCCCCTTGTTCCCCATTCCGGTCAATGATTATAACCATCAAATCGTAGGGATTTTGCAGTCTCTGCAACCTATGTTCTTTTATAGGGGTTTGATTCAGAACCCGTAGAAGGAGCTGGTGATAATGGAGCTGGTGATGATTGAGCTGGTGATGATGGAGCTAGTGATGACGGAGTCGATTGAGAAGGTGATGAAGTTCCTGAATTCATTTTCAAAAGGAGTGATGATGGACGACCTCTCTTTTTTGCGACTACTGAAGTTTGACTTGCGTTCAAGAGCTCTGTAGCAACATCTAATTGGAAATTTATTAGCGGCGTATGCTTCAATTGGCTGTCTGTATGTGTGATGTCTCTACGGTACAACAACCAACTGTTTACTAAACTCGAATTTATGCACCAGTACACTATGCGCATGTACCATTTATTTACGCGGTGGTTGATTTTGTACAATTCAAGCAGCATGTCCGCAAGATCAACCCCTCCCATGTGCTTGTTGTAGCATTCTACTATACCTGGGCGAGGTTATAGTTATAAACTTCTTCTCTTTGCGGCACCATCTCTTACATTCACTCATGGGGTTCTTACCTGCATAGTTTGAAACCAGTTGTACACTCTTATTGTCATACCAACGACAAGCAATCAAGTTGTGCGTTGCTTTATATTTGAAATCGCTTGATCCTCGTCCTCGTTTTTGAAGTTCCTTCTCACTAATTAGAGTACAATTTTTCAATCGGTTGTTTCTAATTGTTCCAACGGCTAATATGCCTTTTTCTTTCAGAGCAATCATCAAGCTTATTGAAGAAAACCAATTGTCAAAAAACAGTTTGAAATTTTGGTTTACTGGTATATTGGATGATAAAGATAACACAATGTCTGATGATATTCCTAAGCCATACGACTTGCACGTTCCTTCTCCAATGTAGAGAATAAAATCATAAATAATCCCAGATACACCAGATTGGAAGATCTTGTTTCAAACTATGTTGACCTAAGAAAATAATTTATTATTGTATTATTCAGAAATATATTACATATGTTCACAAATAATAAGAAACCTTTATATGGAAGCGTTTGCTCATCAATGCTTTGGCATTCTTCCTGTGAAATTTCATTGAATTTTTTTTTATGGAGTCCAACAAAGGCCGAACTTTGTATAACTTTTCGTACCAAGGTGTTCCTTTCTGAGGCTGGTTAGTATTATTGTTCAAGTGGAAAAACTGTTTGATTTTTTCGAATCTGTTTCTTGGTAATGCACTTGCAACGGCCGCTAGTTTGAAATTGGCCGCCCACGCCATTCTATATGTTGGTATTTTCACAACTGCAGGGTATAGTAGAATGCCAACAAACCTTTTTATTTCAGGCACAGTACATTTCAATTCTATGCCCTTTGTTTGCATGGCATATAAGTTCGTTTCATCACATATTTTCTGCCACAGCTCATCCGCAAAGAAAATAGTAAAATATTCGATAGGTTTTTTCACCGCACTGATGCATAATTTACTTTTCTAGCTGGTCTCGCTTTCCATTAACTCTGCACTCCTCCACCTCAAACTCTGTAAATCAATTTTTTCCATCACCTCCTGTGCAACGTTTTCATTTTCGCTTAAATCTTCATCATTTTCGGTTGTAATAAATTGGTCAATCAAACTAACTTGCATATTTTCAGATCTGTTATCCAAATTTTCCAAAGTTTCTTCTATAATTCTGTCCATATTTCCATCTTCTTCTTCTTCATTTTCCTCGTCAGCCGAATCATCCCAATCAAAGTTGGCAAATTTTTCAATTTCAGCCTGAGGGTCTAAACACAATGTTTGCGGTGCGGTGCGATTTCTCGTTGCGGGAGAGAAAAATAAACATAATACAACGGAAGACGGCGACGGAAATAGTTGTCATTTTTTGTTTAAATTTTTATTAATTTATTTGTGAATACATTTTTATCATGTTGTTTGTTTTCAATAATGTTGTGAACAAAGCCAATTATTCAAAAACTATTGCAACATCAAAATGAGAACGAGTATCAAAAATTGAGATACAAGGCGAATTAAATTCGCTTTGTTGAGAGAGAAAGAAAGTCCGCAATGAAAATAAAATAGATTTTAATTTTATGCCGTTCCGCACTGCGGTTTTTTACTTCAAAATCGTATGAAAAACCGCACCGCAATAAAATATCGTTACATTGTGTTTGGACTCTGAGTCAGACCTTTTGGGCGCATCTTAGAATGCGCATACAAAAATAAGTTGTTATTTTTGGAAAATGACCACAATAGACCAATGTTGCATATACGCAACACTACATTTACAAAATTATTACAGACAAACTAAATAATATTTTCATGACGAGTTTTTTTTAAATTACTCACTTACCTTTAACTATTTAGTTATTGAACTTGGTTTTAGAATGAATTAATTATATTAATGTTTTTTAACACTTTTTTAAAACGACGTTTTTTTGCAAAATGAATTTTTCAACTTCGCTCTCGGGAGAATAGCTACTAACTGAACACGTGCACAGCTCACTACCAACTAATTAGCTGTAAGCTTTAACAATACATGAAGTTATAATTTTGCGAAAGGTTAAAAAAAAAATATTTAAAATAGCGGTACTTAGACGCTCATAAACACAATGTTGCATATACGCAACATCGGGCATGAAAGGGTTAAATATCATTAAAATGAAATATAGACCGTTTACTGTTTACAACTCAACACAGTTTTTTGTTTGTTTTCTTTTTGTAAAGGCACTGTTGTCATTTTTTATCTCTTTTGGCGAGTTTTTAAGTAGCAAAAAAACACAAAAATTCCTAGTTTCTATTTGTTAAAATTATTTCGTTAAATAGATGAAATAATAAACGAAAATCATATTGGGCATTATGCTAGTATATGTAAACAAATGCGAAGGGGGGGAGAGATGAGACGACAACCGGATTTGAACTTCGCTTTTCATAAGGACCCAGAATATATATACCTTATAGGGTGCAGGACCTTCGGTGAAGGGTATAAAAAACAAACTTAATTACAAAAAAGAGTAATTTTTGGGATTTCAGTATATTGGTCATAACTCTGCTATTTCTGAACCGATTTGAAAGATTTATATACCGACGTGTTAAAGAAGAAATTTGCCATTTATTTTGGTTGTAAGACTTGGACTCGGGAATATCTAAGGTTCCCGAAAATGGGTATTTTCCAAAAAAAAAATTAATATTTTGGTCATAACTTTTTCGTATCTGAACCGATTTTCCCGAGTTTTTCAGAAAATATTTTTTATTAATTAAATTTCCGATCTTTTGATATATAAGGTAATTTTTGAATTTTTTGGGGCATATTTTTAAAAATTTTTAGGGCATATTTTCAAGTTATTACTGCATATTTAATGCACATAAAACGCGTTTTTTAGAGCATATTTCTGGTTTCCTTGGTGATGACATAACATGTAACAAAAAGTCTTAATTTTGTATTTATAGTGTTACTGCAGTACTTAATTTTTGGTAAAAGTCACAATTACTGCCTGGGTAGGTATTTATTATTTCATACTTAAGGGGAATTACATATAAATGTAGATTAAGGGTTTTTATATTGTACATAAGTATGTGTTTAATTTGTAGGTTAAGTTCTTTAGTGTTTTTGGTTATTTTAAATTTGAGCACTAATATTTGTTTACTTTTTGGGTGAGTATAGTTTTTCTTTTCTTTAAACGAAAAAAACTTTTGGTTTTTATTTAACTTAAAAACACTTTAGTTTTCTGTGAGGTTCGCTGCAGTTTTCGCACCAGCTGTTGATGGGAGCGTTAATGCTGCAAGTGTTGGTACTAATGGTGTTTTCTTTTCTAAAAAAAAATAATAATGCATTATAATTGTGTAATATCCCTGCAGATAACAAAACTAGTCCATACATGCATGTAAAGAGTAGTCCATAAAGGAGTAGGAGTACTTCAAAACTACTCTAAATATATGGTTAAAAGGTGGTCGATTAAAGATTACGATGTCTTAGGAGTGGACCATATAGCCCAGTTTAGCATTATAACGGATTAGTCTTAAAACTACTCCATGTTCATACATACTCTAGTGGACTAGTTTTAAAACTACTCTATGGTATACTCGAGAAATAGTTTTAACTTCGTTTAAAAACGAAAACATGTCATTTCACTACAAACTCTTTTTAACAATGACATGGCTCATGCTTGCATTACATTGGACCAGTCCAGGGAGTAGTCTATTTCATCAAAATGGATCACGTAGTCCAATATTATCTGCAGGGATATTTATCAGGTTACACGCACCACCCAAAGTGATACATTTTTCTACATTACAATGAAACAAAGTAATATCTACGTTTAACACTCAACACGAATGTGTATTTAGCGTGTAAAATCGACCCCTTCGCGCGAAATTATCGTATATGCCAATTTTTTTGAAATTGAGTTTTTGATGCAATCTTGTTCTACATTCAAAGAGACGTCACCTGACAAAATATTGTAGGCGAATTCCACTTCATTGCTCCAAAAATTGATTGCGCAAAAAAACAATATTAAATAAATGTAAAACAAAAAGTTTTTAAACATATTTATAACAATATAACCCAAAATCACATTATGTATAACACAAATTGTACGCAAACACAAGAAAAAAGTTAATAAGAAAAATACTTGCTTGCATAAAAAGTACTTACCGCAGATGCAACAAAGGGTATTATCTCACACTCAATTATAACTGGGGGTAAGAAATGGAACAAATTTGCCATTTATTTTTGCAACATATTTAGAAAGAAAAACGACAACTTTTTACACTTTTGCATTTATTTTTAGAATAGAACAAAAACCCGCGCGAATGGTAGCATACATAGACCATTAGCTCTCTTTCTTTATTTTTTGGGTAAAGTTCGTGAAAATGAGAGCAAGCATAAATTTTATCTCATAAAGAGAACAAATTACACAAAAGTACGGGAACAGAAAAAACGCAATTTTAAGCACAAAATAAAAATTCAGTGTTTTGACAGTCTTTACAACACCAAAAAAATTTGCGCCACTTTTCAAAAATTTTATATTGGCTGTAGAAATAATCTACTTTTACCAAAAATAAAACAAAACAAACACTTTTAAATAACTTACATTATGTTTTTCTAATATTTCAATATAAAACTTTACTCCACAACACTTTTTCCAAAATTTGGTTCATGATTTTTTTCTTTGCATTTTATAGTTTTATTTATGTTTTACAGCTATTTGACAATTTACACAATTTGCACGAAGAAAAAGTCTGGACTGTTTCGTGCAAGAAGAAGAATTTTATTATCTCATATCCGCTCTCATTTACACAAATTAAACGTACGGGAACGCTTTTCGTGCAAATTGAGATCCCGAGGGATCCCAAAGTAGATTAAAGAAACCGAGTATTATTGTCAGAAAAGAAAACAACGTAAGGTACCTTTTTGTTCACCGTATGAACACATTTTTTGAAAAAAATGGACACGTTATATTCATATCCACCCGCTGTAAAAATATCGCTATTTTGTCTACGTTTTGGAAATTAAGAATTGTTTTGCTTCTGCTGAAGAACTGCGATATACAAAAAAAAAAACAAAATACAAGCGAAAAAATTTTACACATACAAGCTATTCGTGCTGTGGTCGTTCCAAAAATTTTTTTGTTTGTTAATATTTTACTCAATGTTAAAAAAAAACACTTTAGAACATTAAAATGTAATGTACATGTGCATGTACATTAGACCGACTCAAAAAAAAAGTTGTTGATGTACACCTCTACTAACTAACTTTGACATATTTTATGAAGATTCCCAAAATATTTTGGCTCTAGCGATAATCTCCTGTAAGCTAAACCGCGTCAAAAAAGGGTCCAAACAGGTATTTTTCATGAATAAAAAGTTCGCAAATTTTTTTTTTGTCCAATGATAACAGAAATTTAGGAATTCTTTGCTTCTGCATTAAAACATTTTATAAATCTAACCCCAGACTCGAGATAGCGAGATGATAATGTCAGATTTTTGATGCTTTTCAATTCGATTTAAAAAAAATAACTTAAGCATTTTTTGTCTGATTTTCATTTCAATTGCCGTTTTTGCAAAATGTTTTTTTTCTAAATATCGATTAGAACTATATAAAATCGTTTGATCCTTTAAAAAAAAATTAAAAAATAAAAATTTTCATCTGCAAAACCGGAAGTTAGGGATGGGCAAATTAAAAAATTATATCGATATATATCAAATCGATATTTTTAAGAGTATCGATATTTATTATTTAAAAAATATCGATATATCGAACGTTCTTTTGTACATTCATACATATTTATGAACAAACATAATATACATATGTAATTACATTGTAACTTTTTATTCAATCAAAACAAAAAATTCAATTATTACAAACACAAAAGGGAAGAATACAAAAAAACCATATGAAATCTAAATAAAAGTAAATACGAAAATTTTAAATGGAAGTAAATAAGTCATGAAAGTACCAACTTACCTTAAAACTTGAATTGCACCCCAAAAGTACCAACTTTAACTAGAAATGTTTTTGATTGTTTTAGTTAAACCAGTAATCATCAGATATGGACATCAGGAGCACTCTCTGTTTTATGTGGTTTCCTGTCAATCTGCTTCTTGTATCCGGCACTGTTTCTTATAAATGCCAATCATTTTAGATCTTCATATTAGTTTAAAAAACATATGATGCATGCAGTGATGCCAATTCTTAAAAAAACGTATTGTTTGAAAAAACGGCTAAAATTTAGGCCCCTATTACGGTTTACAACTCAACTCGTCAGCTTATTATTGGTTTGGCGCGTATTATAGTGAAATTACCATGATACGCGCCAAACCAGTAATGAGCTGGCGAACTGGTTGTGATCAGTTGTAATTTTTGTTAATTTTTTGTTCACCGCAATATAGCAAAGTTGTAAACCATAATACAAAAATAAACTGAGTTGAGTTGTGAACCGTAACAGGGGCCTTAGAGTTTTTAATGAAGACTGACTTTAAAAAATATAGAATTCAATAGTCGTATTTCAATACGGATATATCGATATATCGGTATTTTAAATATCGGCGATATATATCGATTATTTTTTATTTAAATATCGATATTTTGATATATCGATTATTTTTTATTTAAATATCGATATTTTAATATATCGATATTTTTTGCCCATTCCTACCGGAAGTTACCAATTTAAATTAAAATTTTTCTAACTTGGATGCCCTTTTTTCTTTTATTTTTTTAACAAAATAAGGCTACTCTAGATCCCTTGAAATGGATCTCTATAAGTTGAAAAGTTTTGCAAATATATGCACAAATTTAAGAATTTCCATAACCCCAACATTTGTATGGGGGTTCCCTAAGGGGGTTGCCCTAAATGGGACTTTTTTGTTATAAAATTATATCATACTAACGGCCAATTTCACCAATTTCAGTTATAATTAACTTTGAGTTATAACTGTCAAAAACATATACAGCCCAATCATGAATAAAAATTCCCCGGGAGTTTTTTCCCTTTTCCTACTTTTACAATTGAATTAACATAGGAAAAATAAGAGAAGGGAGAAAACTTCCGGGGAATTTTTATTCATAATTGGGATGATAGTAAACTTGAAGTTAAAGGAATATGTAGTTACTTTTAACTGAAGTTGGTGAAATTGGCCGTAAATATTTAAATAAACTTGTTTTTTAAAAAATATTTTGTGGTTTTATTGTTATTATTATTATTTTATCTACACAATGCATATTAAAAAACTAAAATATTATTTCATTCCCAATTATATACTTTGAAGATATTTTAAATAGCTTAAACAAGTTTCATTTAAGAAACAAAATTGTTTTACAACTTAGAATAAAGATTAAAGTCTAATTATCGCTAAGAAATATTTCAACAAAATGAAACAGATTTAACACATAGAATTTCTTTCCTTTTGATAAAAAGTTTGAATGAAATTAAAACTACAGGAAACCACATATTAAAATAAGAAAGAAAGACTATATTTTAACAATTTAATATGTAAAAAAAACATGAATTTTTGTATAAATTAAAAGGCAAAATGAGAATAATGTGGTGAATTGAAAAAATGAAACTAGTAAAGCATTAGTTTATTTTTGTCAAATTAATCCCGCGTACGTAAACCCCAAATTGATGTGCGTCTTGTGCCCACCGTAGGACGAGCCACAGAACTGTGAATAAATTTATTAATACCGATTTTTGAGAAAGTGTGTTCTAACATCTCCAAGGCAGAATCGGTAAGCATGCCGAAAATATCTAAATACGTTAAAGTAGACATATTTCGTAGTTCTCTGTAAAGTAAAGTACATAATTGATATTTTTATTTTTATAGTTAAAATATTTTTTCATGCAACTTACATATAGGCGGTTGCAGGTATTAAATAACACCTTGATAAAGATAAATATTCGAGCATTTTAAATTTACAAATTATACCTATAGCACTACCAGTTAAACCAGTACAATCTGATAAATCTAACTCTAACAATTGCGGACAACGTTTAGCTAAACTGGCTAGATCTGAATTGTAATTATAAAAAAAATATTTTTAAAAAATTATATTTTAATACTTATTTGTGTTTTGAAATAACTTACGCGAATCAAACATAGTTTTACGACAACCTGCCACATTTAAACGCATTAGATTTGGCGTTACATTGGTAACCAAGGATGTTACAGCATCTACTGAAAGGTTTGTCCATGAAATATTTAAACTATTTAGCTGCATCAGTGTTTCCATAAGTTTTCGCACACTCCAAGCTTCTAGACCGGAACACATGGCTAAGTTTAATGCTTCTAGACCAGTATTTTTTGCAATTTCATTACAGATTTCATCATTGAGTGCAACATGTTCTAAACTAAGTTTTTTTAATTGCCGACAACGTGTTAATAGCATTTTTAGTGATGGTTTGGTTATTGAGACCATACTTAAATCTAAATATTGTAACTTCGATTCATAACTGGGTTCAGCCTCTAGAAAGCTTTGTTCGAAGATTGGATGATTAAGCTAGAAAAAATGAGAGATGTGGGAAAAACATGAGATATTTGATTAATCAGAGATCTTGATTTATCAAAATTATGATTTATAAATATCTAAAATGTTTTTATTGATCTTAATTATTCGATTATTTTTAATATTGGTTAATCAAAATCCGGAATAATTGATTGATCAAAAATTTTCGTGATTTAAATCCTGAAGAAATGTAAATTTTCTTTTTATTATTTATACGTCAAAGATTTGTGCCATGTGTGAATCACTCGTGATTATGATTACTTCAGATATTAAATCATGCGTGGAAGGTTGTAAGTGAGCGTGCATGATCATAAGAATTGCAAAATTTCTGGTGCGTGATTAATTTCCCTCCTTGTAAACGATTGTGATAGCGAATTAAAAAAACACCTAAGGGCATAGATAGCTCCACTTTGTTTGCATGATTTTCATATTGAGCGATATTGCTTTTTATGGAAGTGGTATACAAAACATTATCGTTTTGACCAATACAGTTTTATTTTGTTAAATTTTTTATTATTTTTTAAATTTAAGAATTTTTAGATAAGATTATTCAAACCAAGATAATTAAAATTTAATTAATTAAAAATGTTGATTTATCGATCGCATTTTCTTCAGAACTAAATACACATCGCACCAGTTGCTGTATTATAAATTTTAAATTTTTACAAGAAAACGATAAACGATGGTAATATTTACCCTACTACCCTTTACCGAAAATTTATAAATTTTAAGTTGACCTCCTTTATAGTTACCATTGAGTATAGACTTTCAATAACGTAAGTATGTTGTACTTTTGTCTGAATTGGACCTCTGTAAAATATTTATTAATTTTTAGTGTAAGAGCCCGCGCTTTGATCTTCAGTTTTGTTAAATTTTAAATAAGTTTCGAAAAAAAGAGAAGGTTTAATACAGACGAAACTTGAATAAAGACAAGAGATATCAAGATTTGACCGTAAACAAGCACCCCTATCGTGAATAACAAGTGGAATATTTGTTCCCATGAAATTTTCATTCACCTCGAAGGGAAAAAAGCAATCGTGAACCTCATGTGAAAAATTTTTCACGCTATCAGCTCCAGTGAATGTAAAAAAGAAGAAAGATTAGAAAAAATTAAAAATGAATGAAATTTTTCTTTAAAAATATACATGTATATATTTTAAGGAAAAGCAAAAATAATAAATCTAAATAATTAGTATTGGAGGGATAGGTTGATTACAACGTTAGTTTTTTGCACTTTTTAAATTTTATGTAGTAAAATATTTTCCAAAATTCTGCCAACACGTCTTTCACAAATCCGGCGGCAATCAACCTGTTATTTTGCATTTTAGTGACCAATATATCGGTTTGTGCCTTATTAACGTATCTAGCCCTTAATATTCGATTTATAGGAGGAACTACTTACATACATAAAGTGAGAAAATCTAAGGGAAACGTGAACAAATTACTAGGGAAAAAACTTTTCACGATAAGGGGAATTTATTCCCGTGAAATTTTTTTTCACGTTATTATTCTCCTTTGATTTACCTTTTTTTCATGGGAGTTGTTCATGATCGCAAATATGTGAAAAGGGGAAAAATTACGAGGAAAGAATTATTCACGATAGGGGTGAAGATTTTGTGACGAAAAAATAACTTTATACTTTCGTGATTTTATTGTTGTATAAGATCCAAAGTTTTATTTTTTTAAGTTTAATTAAAAATGTTTTCAGTTTTAATTAATAATAACACTGATCAACAAGGTTTTTGCCACACGGATTCTGTATGCTAATTATTACTTTACTATATACCCTCATTGCAAAACACAAACTAATTTGTTTCTGTCACGCCCAGATGGGTGTGACACCCACTATGAGTTTACCTTATTTTCCGTTAATACTACTGTTCGTACGGTTTAATTGCATTAAGTTTTCATTTAAAAAATTGTGACATGTTTTACACCCCCTCTTGTCGAGCCCACCAGAGTACTTTTACCACCACTACATTTAAACTAGGTTTGATTAAAAATTTTATTAAAGCCATGGATCGCAACGGCTCAGGTTTTACGAACTTGAGAGAAAAGTTTCCTAAAGTTAGTGACGCAAAAATAAAGGAAAGAATTTTCGTTGGACCTCAGTTTGTTAGAGAAATCTGGTTGGAAAATGTCGCACAAAATTTTTTGGGCAACCACAAAGCAAGTAACTACAAAGATCTGATAGTATCGAAGTATCAAGCATTGGGTTGTAATATGTCACTCAAAATAAACTTTCTACACTCCAACCTTGATTTCTTTCCCGAGAGGAGCCGTTAGCGACGGACACGGCAAAAGGTTCCATCAGGATATTTCCGGCATGGAAAAACGATACCAGGGAAAATGGAGTCCTCGAATGTTGGCAGATTATTGTTGGACACTTGCAAGAGACCAGCCTAAGGTCAAATACTCCAGAAAATCATAGCTTTTAGTTTAAAAAAACATATTCACCCTTATCGTGGTTGGCGTATTTAAAATACGCCTGCGGCTGTTTGGTAATAGATTAATGAAAATAAGTTCACGTTCTCTTTAATCTATTACTAAACAGTCGCAGGCGTATTTTAGATTCGCCAACCACGATAAGGGTGATTATCAAGTATAATTGTATGTAAAGTATGTATCAGTATTTTTTATGAAATATAAAATACCTGTCAAAAAAAAAAAAACTATGGGTGTCAAATTTTTTTTTCTACCTCTGTTTTCCACCGAAGGAAGTCAAAAAGCCCATGTGACAAGTTAAACGTAAATTTTTGTCAATCAGTGTAATTGATAGTATGTACATATATTAAAATTAAAAAAATTACTTTTTTTCAAAAATACTTAATTCTAAAGGAGATACGGCTCAAGATGTGACTTTTTTAAAATTTTTTTTTTTTAGCAATTTTTGTTCGTTTTAACGTTATACAAAAAAAAAATTAGCTATCAGAATATAATTCTCGAAATTTTATTTTTTCTCATACATCAGTGCCCCATCCTAATGTACATACATTAGGGCGGGTCAAATTGTATGGAACGATTTTTTTGATGAAGCGTATAGCAAAAACGTAATCTATAGGTGATTCTGAGAAATTTTGCTCAAGAGACCATAGCTCTAAGTCGGGTTTGGAGCCCCCCAAAATTTCAAAATAGATATTTTTCCATATATACATAGAATAATTTAATTAAATTCGTCATAAAATCGGATAGAATTATAGTAGATTTCTCAATCTGGGCTTGTTTGAAAGGTATTTTTTATCACCTTTCAGAATCTGTATTGATACCAATTTAATTTATTTTAAAATTATTTTAAAAAATGAACTTTTAACTAATAAATTCTGAATTTTCTTCGATTTTTTCGAGATTTTTTTTTGCAGATTATGAATATGAATGATATGAATGAAAAATGACGTTACAAAATAATGACGTTTACCAACACTAAACGTTGCCAAGCTTGCTTTTCCTTTTTCCTTAATCGTTCATCGTGCTATGCGCGAAAAAAAACTCGGTTATCACAATACCAATATTTTTATTTTTTTTTTTAATTTAGTGTGACACAATCAAAGATTGCAGTTTGCTATACGCTTCATCAGAAGAAAAAAAATTAACCCGCCCTAACGTACATACATTTATACTTATATTCTTTTATGAATAATGTGAATTTTCAAAAATTAATTTCTAACAGATTGACTCATATAAAACTAGTTTAAAAGAATCTATTAAGATTATGCTATACTTTATAATAAACATATTTTTAAAGCCCTACAAAAATTTAATATGTATATTCCTACCTCTGCCTGAGCTAATCGCTGTATAACAACACCACGTTTTAAAATATTTTCCATTGCACCCGGTTTTATAGATCTTCCACCTAAATCAAGACGTGTCCATAAAGACTCATCGCTGGCACATCGATTGAAACGACGACACACATAACCGCAACGTAAAAGGGTTTTCTTGGGAAGCCATTTAAAAATTTGCAAAATGATTTCATCTGACAGACTATTAAAATGATCTCTTCCATCTGGATTACGTTCACGCATCGCTTGATTTCGGAATAAAAAGAAATTTTCATTAGGAACAAAACGCGGCTGTAATTGTTGTTGTTGAACCAATTGACATTGCTGTTGTATATATTGTTTTTGCCATTGCTGTTGTTTTAGTAGTGCTGCCTGTTGACTTGTGGAGGGTAACATTGAAGGAGATTGAGATCTTTGTGGTACGGTATTGCTAAAAGTGGCCTAAAGGGAAAATATGATAAATCAAATTTATTTTTAAATTAATTTTTATTTAGGTATTTGTTAAACATACTTGCTGTTGCAATTGTTGTTGTTGCTGCTGCAGTAATAATTGTTGTTGCTGTGTATTTCTTAGAAAACTGTTACATGCCACGGTGGCTAAAGGACTTCTGGTATTTTTTCCACCATTCGATGGCGAATGTCCATTTCCTGCTAAAGTAGATGCTCCTATCCCTAATATGGCAATCTTTTTTTGTTGTGAACCTGTTGTTTTTAGCTTTTGCAATGTTTGCTGTTGTTGTAATTGTTCGTCCGTATAGATATCAAATGAAGATGATGAATTGGAATTGTTGCTGACATTTAATCTGTGTTGCTGCTGTTGTCCGCTTGTCGTATTATTATTCAGATTAGATATCTTGGATTGTGTTTCATTAGGATCTAAAAAACTATGATTACTAGCATTGTCTGTTGTAGCATCCAATAGTGATGTATCCATATTACGATAAATTTGTCTTTGTTGATGAGAAAATTTGGGAGCATCTAAGTTAGGTGTTGCCTCATTAGAATTTTCATCAGCGTTTACTGAAACAATGGCCGAAGCTGCTGATGAAGAACTTTCTTCAGAGTCTAACATACCAATTCCCATTTCTTCTAAATATTCGTTGGTTAAAGCCGAAGGAGATGAAGTTGTATCAAGTTTAGCTAATTTCCAAGCTGGAGTTTGGGCTGAACTCTTGCTGGGTAGACGTTTTCTAATTAAATTAAAACAGAAGTAGATCATGATAAACCACAATAAACAAATTTTCAGCCTTTTATACCTTTACAAAAAGTGTTACAACGTTTAAAAAATTAATTTGGTTTTTTATGTCACTATTTTTTTTTTTTACTTTATTTTAACATCTAAAAAATTTATATTTCAAAAATTAAAATTATCTACACGTATTTATTTAAAGGGTATCTAAGCATAAACAATAATACCTAAAAAAATCATAAAATGCATAGGTACAAACATAAACAAGCATACATAGAAACATAAACAAAACATTTATATGCCAACATTACTCCAACAAAAACAACGCCCATATAATAATAAAAACAACAAAATGCAATAGGCTAATTTGAATTTAAATGACCCCAATAAAAATCAACTAAGAGGGTCATAAACCTTTTTAATTTTATATAAATCAGCAATTATTTTATTGAAACATATTTTGTATAAATAACAAAAATCTTACACAATGACAAATTATGTATATTGATGATGGTCCCAAAAAATAAAGCAAAAAAAAAAAAACTAAACACGTAGAACAAATCAACAAGCGGCACTAAAATTGTAACTAAAAAGTACACAAATTTACAAAAGTAATAAATTTACATTGATAAGCAATTTTATTTAAAAACTATTTTTGCTTTTGTTTGTTTATTATTTAACACTTTAATTAATTGATTTTCGAAAACAATTAACGCTTTCTTAGTTCATTAACTGCAACAATTTTTAATAAAACATTGACAATTGCATTTTTGTACTTGTTTTTCCGTATATAACAGTGTTATCGACTTAATAAATGTTAAGGCAATTGTAGTGATTTTAAAAGTAATGAAAGTGGTTTCATTTGGTTGAATTTTGTTTTGACGGATTTTTTTTTACACCAATTCAAAATAAAACGGTTGGCGGAAATAAACTTATCTTGTTTTTACGTTTTTTTCTTTACACGAACAAAACTTTACACAGCGTTTACATTTGTCAGTACTGGCAAGACAGTAAGCATATACATATTAGTTGGCAAAACAATGCAAAAACAAAATAGCTGTAAAAGTGTTTATGTTTAGTGAAAAAGTTTGAATGAATTGCTACTGTCTTGCCAGTACTGGCAAATGTAAACCCCATGTTATAGTTATAGAATAGTAGCTCTTATAGAAGTAGTAAGCTTTTTTCAATTTTTGTTTTATTTTATATAAACACACACATATGTATATAATACCCAGCTAGCAAAGGCTGTTTGTAAGACGATTGTTTAATATACAACTCCTAAAAGAATTTTCTCATGATTATCTGACGAGTAACAATAACAAAAACATCTACATTCTTCTTATTTATTACTTTTTTTATACATTATACATTTTTATATACATTTATACATTTATACATTGGGAAACTGTTTCCCACTACCCTGTACAATCGTACTATTCATTCACACGAAAAGCTGACATAATTATATTTGACAAAAAAAAGTATCTGCAAAACCGGTTGTCAACGCCATACCACCCAACAAAAAGATGTAAACTCATATTACAGCTTTTTTACAATAAATGCTACTCTGATCGCAATGAATCTATCATTTTATGAAAATTTTCCTAAGCATTTGCAAGTCGGATAGACTTGTCAAAAATATCTGTCACTAAATTTCATTTTTAGGTCAAACTATTATATTTTATGAGCACACAAGATTTTTTTGTCAAATCGTACGACTGAATATACCTATATGTATTTATTTGCTTAGTTTCAAATTGGAGCATAGCACCATTAACTTTTATATAATATAGCTTTCTTTAAAATTCATGTATTTATGACAAACTCGCTAGGAATAACCATAACAATATGTTAAAGATCATTTCAAAAGTAAATTCAATATTCTGCATTCAATCGATGAACCGATATTCAAATACAGCTATTTCTTAAATTCCACAAGGATCTAAAAATTAATTTTTTTTAATCAAATAATTGTCAACACCGTAAATAAATATATGTCGATAACACTGTTCCCGATTGACATTTCTTGTAAAAATATTCAACGTGGGGCAGGGGGTGGGAAGGTAAACAGCAAAAAATCTCTTAAAATGACACGTTTAAAGAGTATTTCATTATAATCTAAAATATAAATGAAAAACTACGCACTTTGCAGATATTGTTTCTTAAAAAAAGCCACAATTGTATTAATTGAACAATTAAATATTTACTTATCACTCACTAAATTTGTTTCTATTTTTTAATAAATTAATTGCAATTCTCACCTATTAATTGGACACAAATTCTCGTTGTTTTCCTTGGTTTTGACAAATTTGTTATTCATTGTTTGTTTGTTTCTGTTCAAATTTTAATAAATTTTTCAAAACACACTTCAATTTATTTGTATTTTTGTTCTGAAACTTTAATATTTCCTATTATTGATTCAACAAGTTTAATGTTGAATAGTTTTAGATCAGCAGAAAAAAGAGGCGCGAGGAAAATTAATGATATACATAACAGAGTTGTAAAGTGTATACCAATTATTGATAAGGGAAATGTTACAGTGTTGGTAATGTGATTACAATCAGAGTTGCCAATTAAGCGCCCTTGGCGCTAGATTTAGCGCTTTTTAATTTTTGGATTTTCTTGTTTTAAAAAAACGAAATGGATTGATTACTTTAGAAAATAAGCTTCTTTCCCTGTATAGTACATATTTCAGAGTAAAGTATTTAAAATACGGAAACAAATTTTGGTTTAATGTCTTGATTTTAATGTATGCAAATCAAAGTACAAAAATGTTGGGTATCAATTTTGTATTTAGCGCTCTTTTTTAAAAAAGCGCTAACAGTGCAGCCACACTCTCAAGATTTTCTTGATAGTCTTTTACATATACTATTTGTCAAAATTAACAAAAATTGAAAGTTGTGACGTAGGCTGCATTCCCCCGGGTCTTCACGTAGCAATATTTATTGCGGCAAACGTCAAATTTCATTGCTCCATAAAATTTGCGACGTATAGACCGCATATTGCCATGAGTGGCAATCCATTGCGCAATGATTGCTCTTCTTATTGCTTGAGCAATTATTGCTTAGCAATATGCTGTCAAATCAGTTGTTATTTATCTGACATTTCATTTCTCTGTACGGTTGTTTTTTGTTTGTGTGTTTATTTATTAAAAAGCAATCAATAAATTAATTATTATATATTATATTTTTTAATAAACGTCAAGATCAACAAAAGCAAACGACGAATTTTTTTTTTTGTATAATTTTATTTGTTCAATAGACCAATTCAACTTTTTTTTAACGCAAATAAACAAAAAAGTAATACAAAACACAGCTACGACAATTACAATTAATTATTTTATTAATTTAAAAAAGAAAATTTCACAACCACTTCAAAACACAACATAAAACATTTGTTATAAATATGTAGAGCCACAAAACTTTATACGACTAGTCGCGGTGAAAATTGCAAATTTATGGCAAAGCAATTTCAATTGTTCTCCAGCAATAAATTCAGCAATTATTGCTCCATTGTTCTGTCATTGTTCTGCCGACGTTTTTGCTTGTACTTAGCAATAAATATTGCAACGTGGAGACCCAGCGTTCAATTTTTGAGCAATTTACAATCAAGATGTCATCAGGAAAACAATTTATAAAGGCAAACGAAAAATTTGCCCACTAACCTTGAAATCAGCTGTTTTCTTGAACGTAAATTGAAGCACTATCTAGAAAGAGAATTTTAAAGGCAAGTTCGTTTCAATTTTTAAAAGTATGAGTGTATTGGTAGAAAAGTGCGAGAGTATTAAAACTTGATAGGCAAAACTTGATCGTGTAACCCTCAAGTTACTTGAGGGTTACACGATCAAGTTTTAATACACTCACACTTTTTTACCAATTCACTCATACTTTTAAAAATTGAAACGAACTTGCCTTTAAAATTCTCTTTCCAGTGAGTGTTTCAATTTACGTTCAAGATTCAAGGTTAGTGAGCAAATTATTTGTTTGCCTTTGTAAATTGTTTTAATGTTTGAAGATAATACTGTTTAAAACTTACTTTGGCATTGCCATTGCAGCAAGCATAACTTCTCATCATCGATAAGTTATCGATGCCAGATTGGACGAGTTATCGTCATTTCGACGACTTCATAGACCAAAAATGGACTATTGACGTTTTATGCCCTTAATTTGACGATTTTTCAAATGACAAATTTTGTATCAATTTAGAAAATTTTTAGTATTATTTCACATTTTTGAATAAATTTTTGGACACTTTCGTTAAATTTGTTTGCAGTAATTTTCATGTTTAAGTTCTTAACACAAAATATGCTTTATTGTCAGTTCATGTGGCATCCAATTTTCGCCATTTTTTTAATGAATGAACAGTTTTTTATTGTGTTACTACAATGATAAATTATCTTAATCGAGTCACGTCGTTAATTCTAGATTCTCAAAGTTTTAAAGCAAAGTGCTGGTTCACACTAGGGAGATCGATTATTCTAGTTTTTTCAAAAACCGGGTTTCGAATATTCCGAAAAGCGTCCATTTTCAAAACCCCGGTTTTCGGTTAAGCATTTTAAAAATAGCCGGTTTTAATTCACATACATAAAAATACAAAAATCAAGTATTTGACGATAAAATAAAAAAAGCGTGACCAGTAAATCGATTAAACTTAAGCTTTATTTTTAACAATTCTATTTATTTACTAAACTTTATGATGATAATTGTATAGGTAATGTAATTTAGAAACTGTTAAATAATGGTTGCTCTAGCCAAACGTTTTGCAAAAGCAAAAAAGTCTTTAAGAAAACTAGTGGTTACGTGTAGGATTTCAAATATTAAATAGGTGTGAACATAGCTGTAGAAATTTTGAAAAACAAATAGAAACTGGGAATTATTTCCTTTCGCAGGTTACTTTATATTATATTCAACATTTTTTATTTTTCGAATTTATTCTATGAGTTAAATTTCAGTTATGTATTTTATAAAGCTTTTTTTGTAATAGTTCTATTCCTTAAATTTTTAGGAATGACTTTTATACACTACCAGACTATTATATTGTATTATCTTGTTACATTTTACCTTAGCTATCCAGAAAATGCATTACATTCTGCTGGTGTCTAATAATTGTAAATTTTTCTGTACATACAATATACTTCATTGCTATCCAAAGGATAGCTAAGGTAAAATGTAACAAGAAAATACAATATAATAGTCTGGTAGTGTATAAAAGTCATTCCTAAAAATTTAAGGAATAGAACTATTACAAAAAAAGCTTTATAAAATACATAACTGAAATTTAACTCATAGAATAAATTCGAAAAATAAAAAATGTTGAATTTTGAAAAACTTTAGTTTAAAAAAAGAATAGGAATTTAATCAAATTATTATTTGAGATAGTCTTCCAAATTTATTTTAAATGAGTTCTAAATTGTTGGTGATTAAGCGTGTCTATATGAATCAGCAGACTTCAATAATATTTTTGAAAAAGTTGCAAACAAAACCTCTTACCCAGGATTATATATTTCAAATTATTTTGTTCAGCATTATAGAAACGAAAAGTAACATGAATAGGCTTTTTGTATGAAATATCTGTCAATTCGTCGATCACAATTTAAGAAATTTCATGGCATTGTTTGATTTCTTCAATTTTGTTTTAGTTCTTGGTGTTTTAATAAATAAAACTGATAAATTTTTCCATATCGTTGATTTCGCCGATATGTTGTAGTTTTAAGCATGAAGATATGCTAGAGCTATATACTTAAGAGTTCTTCATTCATTTTTGGCTGCATATTTTAGTATTATTTGTAGTCTCTTAAAAACTACTTGGAACAGAGTCAAGTTTTACTTAGCGTATATTTATGTCAAGCTTGTGGACTAATTAAAGGTGATTAATAAATCGTGACGTTGAAGAACCTTTGCAACTTATCATTTTAGGGCCCTTTTGGCACCATTGTCTTTTCGAAATATCACCAGAGATGACATCTTTATACAAATATAATATAATATTTCAAATACTTTCAAATTGCTAATTACTTTTTAAGCTGAACTTTTTTTTTGTAGTATTTTGAATATCTTTTGGTTTTTGTTGAAAGAACACACGCTTATATAAGCGATTTGTATTTACATTGCTCACAATGTTTTTCGACTTTTGTTAAATTTTGTTTTGACATTCTTCATAAAAAGTTTTAGTTTGCCCTATATTCCATTAGAAAAATATTTAAATTTATAATAAAAGTAAGGAAAATGTATATAAATTACACTTTACTAAAATAACAGATTTATTCGACAATCGAAAAATGGGTATTTTAAAATATCCGACTTGTGCAAAACTTAAATAACCGGTTAAATCCGGTCGAATAATAACCGTTCGATCTCCCTAGTTCACACGCTTTGAGTTATAGTCGTCAAACACTGAGTTTTTAGGAGAAAAGGAAAAAAAGAGAGAGGAACTCTCCTAATAGGCCGTTTACACTACAACTTACGAGATTTCGATCCAAATCTAGTTGTTATTGACTAGATTTCCCATACAAAACAAAAACTACTGCATGACAAGATTTTGACGAAATCTACCCAATATCTAGTTTACTTAAGAGCATAATAAACCAAACAAAATGCTTGGCAAACACACACATTTGTTTCCGTTTGGTGTTTGCCAATAAACAACACAAATATACTCCGTAAAAACATTAATTTTTCATTTTTATTTTTAATGAATGCAGACGCCGATAGTGCTGCGTCAATTTCGTTGCGTTTTTCTTTAAACAGAGAAAAAATACAAAATTAAGGCAAAGAATATAAAGTGAAAGGTGATTTAAACAACGAGCTGTTTTGTGGCAAGCAATACTGATAAAAAAAAAATTGAATTAACTATATAAAAAAATTTTAATTCTTATTTTTCAACGTCTTCACTCTGCAAAGTTTTCGCTGAAATGAATACATTTAGCATTAGACGCCACAAAAATTTATAATATTTCTACTAACATTGCTTGAAAGGTTTGTCCAAACAGCAAACACCCCAATTAACAACACAAAATATTTGTACAAACGTAAAATTTTGACATGTTGGCCAAGATATTTGTGTGGTTTATTATGCCCTTTAGTAATGCAACTATGGTTTTCTCCATATAGTACAAAAAAATATTTCCCTGTACAACAAAAAATAACATTTTAACAAAAAACTGTTAAAACTGTTAAAAAATTCAAAAATTTTTAGTAATACAATGAAAAAGTTAAATAAAACAAATGAAGTTAATTATAAATAAAAAAATAACGCATATTTTTAAATGCCTTTTTTGTATATGCATGTACTGTCAGCGTCAAAATAAAGTGTACAACTGGTTTTCCAATATAAAAAGTTTTATTTTAGTGAAAAAGAATTCAAATTTTTAGAAGTTTATTATCATTTACAAAGCTATGGAAAATGTTATTAAAATTTAAAACTAAAAATTTTAAATACTTCAAAAACAACAAAAACAGTACAATAAAAAAACAAATTAAGAATTTTCTTCAGAGAGTGCTTGCTGCTTATATATTTTTTTTAATTTGTCTGTCCAAATGTTCCCAGATGTTTAGTTGAGTTGATAACTAGCGACTATTGGGCTGATCCATCTGTCTTAGGACGTTTTACAAAGGCCAACCCTATCACGCTTCACTATAGATGTTGTATTTTTCCGTAAAATTTCTTATTTCTACCTTTGATCAGGTTTTTTTTTTTTTTTTTGTCCAACTTGCTTTCGTCAATTGTTGGCTTGACGTCTGGTAAGATTTGGCAAAGTAGAAATTTATCATTTATAAGTAACATAACATTTTTTATATTGGAAAACAAGCTGTACACTTTATTTTGACGCTCGCAGTATGTTTACACAAGAAACTTTTATTCAGCTGTTTTAATTAAGAAAATAAAATCTAGCTTATGTCAAAAAATTGTAATTTATACGCATTAGACTTCGAAGAGGATTTTAAATGAAATCTATGAGATTTCGGCCTGATGTAAATGTGCTATAAAACGCAAGACTTGACGACTAAAACTTGAAGCTTGTGAACTTTTACTTCCAATGTTTCAAATATTTTCCTATCTTGAATTTTAAAAAAATTAAATTTTTCTTATATATTAACGCTTGTCACTCTTATTTAGAATGGCCTTGAAAATAAGTTGAAAGTTGCATACATAGTTAAAAGGAGCGAAAATAGTTTTTCAATTCTGAGATATTTTGTGGGACAAGAACGTATTAGAAACAATATAACAATTTTAACAGCAATAAACTTTTACAATACTACGATTAAACCACATTTTGAATTTGAATCTACTGTTATGTAAATGCTGTTTAGAACAGCTAATACTCAAAATGCAAAAACTACAGAATAAAGCAATGCGCCCAATACTCAAATGCAATCGATTTACCTCAGTAAGATATATGTTGGATACACTCAAATGGCTTAATATACAACAAAGATTAGAGCTGAATGCAATTAATTTTATTCAAAAAATTAATTTTGGGAAGTCACCCGATTATATAGTAAAAAAACTCAGATACGTTAACGTTCGCATAGAAAATTACATTTAAAACAAAAACAAATTTTCGAATTTTGTTTTAAGTATAATTTTAAATGCGAACGTTGACGTTCCAAATTGTTAAACAGGCAGAAAGAATCAAATCTTTACAAAATGATACCAAATATTATTAAAAATTAAATTAATCCAAATGTATTTGAAAAGAAAATTGTAGCTTTTATAAGAAATATTTAATTTTAGTTTATTGATGTAATTTGTAATTTGTAAAAGTATTAAAAATGCTACTAATAAATAATAATAATAAAAAGTAATACAGACGTATGCATATTTTTATTTCAATTAACCCATTAACGCCGGATGGGTAGAAAAATACCCAAAAAAAGAGCCATTTTAGAAAAATTATATTAAAAGTTAGGTAAGACATATCGAAATATGCTTTGATAAACTGATAGACAAGGAACTGAAGTATGCAAAACAGGTTAACGGGATTTTTTAGCATTAAATTTTGGAGGGAAACTTAATAGGTCAAAGGTAGGATAATTTGTTATGTCATAATTTTTTTTAAAGTAACGGCTTTGTAAAAGGGGGGAAAGGAAAATCCCATAAATCCTATTGGGCCTACATAGCCCTATATATGTTCTGTTATGAAAAAAATATTTACTTTAGTTGCTCCACTCATTTGGAATATATGTAAAAAATAACGGCATGGGTATTTAAATACCCACTTCGACACTAAAGAGTTCTCAACTAATAAGTTTTAAGTAAAAAAACAATTTTTTTTAAGAGATCAAAAACTGTTTTATTATGTATTTCTGCCAGTTTACGTTTAAAATAATTGTTTTATTATTGAGATTTTTTTATTTTTTTAATATTTTTTGGAATACCGTCATGAAATTGTGCAAAACAGTCCTTCGGATGTAAATTTACATTACATTTTGAGCAGCCGAACTCTGTCTTGCCACCACATTGTCCACAACGGCTACGTTTTCCAATCTTATTTATTGTGTGATTAAATTTATCCGTGCGCCTTGCAATTTGTTGTGCATTTGTGAAACTTTTTCCAGAAGCAACACATCGGCTCTCTGGAATTGTTACCAATGACTCAACAACACTCAAGCGAAAGTCCAGTTGGCTCATTATTGTCGCACCTTCACATCTTCTACACATGCAGTGTAGTTTCCAGGCATTCACCATGGCTGCATCCATTGCATTTGTGAGCAGCGGCCAATACCATTTTTTGTTCATGGCATTGTCGAACAAATCAACTCCACCCATCCGCTGATTGTATGCGTGGACTAGATATGGTTGCTCAATATTGGCCATCTTCCGGTTTTTACGGTCAAATCTCTTCGCACGGCACATTGGCTCCAAGCCCAAAAAATTGGACATTACAGTGACCACCTACAACAAAAGTAATACATATCGAAGTATGTTATCTACTAATACATATATATAGGATTATATAAATATTTATATACTTACCGAATTATCATTCCAACGCACTGCGATCAAATTATTGCTTTTATCGAAACAAAAATCGGACGAACCTCGAGGTTTCTTTTTCATTAACTTGTGATCTTCCAGTAAAGCGTTATTGGTTCGATTGTCGCGAACAGTACCTGTCGCAAAGTAGCCTTTTTGAGATAATGTGCACAGCAGCTTGTGGCTTGTAAAAAAGTTATCAAATGTTACATTGTGTTGGGATGGATCCGATATATTTTCTAATAATCGCAGTACAACGTTTTCTCCAAGACCATAATTAGCATCATTGTTAGCAGAAGCACCAGCATATGGAATAAAAAAGTAACAGTATCCTGTCGCTGAAGCTAAAACCCAATATTTGTAGCCAAATCGTATCGGTTTGCCTCTAATAAACATTTTCAAGGAATGGCGACCGTAATAAGCTATCATCTGTTCATCTATCGAAAGGTTGTGATCAAATACACCAAATTGCATAAATTTTTTATTCAAAACATTATTCAGTGGAGTAACTTTTGCAAATTTATCACTAGCATCGAGATTTTTATTATCACAAACGTGTAAGTTTTGTTTTATTTTCTCAAATCGATCTCGACTCATTGCATTTTTCACAAATTGACATCCTAAAGTGGACTGATTTGACCAATATGATCTGGTAGTTGGCAAGGTATTATATCCCGTAAGATACAGAATTCCTAAAAAGGTTCTTATTTCACCCACTGTGGTTATAAAACCAGGCACATTTTTTTGTCCAGCATACTCATTCGTGCTGTCTACGATCATGTTCATGACTTCGTCATCGAAAAAGCATTCCCATAATTGCAATGGTGTGTAAAAACCTACAGAAAGAAAATATAGTTCTCAGGGTTTATATAGAACAACATATTTCTTACCAATTTTCTCGTACAATGTTTTTTGGAGTTTCTTTTCGTTATCTATAGGTTGTTTTTCGAAATTGAATTTTTTGGATTTAGACCATTTAGGTTTGTTTTCTACTGGAATACGTCTTCTTGATTTAGATGTTGATGGCTTAACATCACAGCGGTCAATGTCAATATCTTTTAACTCATTCTTTGTTTTTGATGCCACCGGTAAATTCACATTATCTGCCTCACAAATGTATTCTATTTCAAACTGACCAGGCATTTCTTTGGGCAAATCCATTTCATTATTTATAACTTGGACATTTTCATCAATGTCTTCATTGTCGCTGATATCATCAACCTTATCCGGTGGAATAATGATAATGCTCACTTTATCTACTTCATGGTTCGCATAATTATCTTCTTCATCACTGGTCCATGCATCAATTTCAGCTTGAAGTTCAGCAACGGTTAAAATCTTGTGACTTCGATACATTTTTATGTAATTAAAAATCAGTTCAATATTACTTTACTGAGTATTGTTTTGCACTTTTCACAATCGCGACGCACACTAAAATGACAAGTTTTGACTAACACGATAAGTTTTTTGTAGTATTGAATTACCACAGGGGAAGTCCCGTATTTATTTGGAATGGCGATGCCACCTTTCATGGATAGAAAATAAACACTCAGACAAAGTGCTAAAACAGGGTTTGCCAAAATAGGATTTGAAATAGTCAAACTTTATAAAAAAAATAAAAATTATTTCTGTAAGTTTTTTCAAGCGTGATAGTTTACGTTCAACGCGACTTAACATCGCAACCAGCACACACACAATTTTTTTCACTCATACGTTTTCCAGATTGTGTTAAAAAAAAATTTTATTTAGAACACATTTATGACGAAGTGGGTAGAAAAATACCCAGACACCACAGGTGCCGGTACCCCAGATAAAAAAAAAATTATAATTCCATATCAATGTAAATAGCCTAAATACCGTCTGTGCGAAATTTTATCAAAATCAGACAACGAATTCGTGGGTCAGGCAGTAATGGGTTAAAACAAACTAAAATAAGCTATAAAATTTTAATAATTTGGAAAAACTAGTATTATTTTACAGACTATTTTTGTGACAATTTAAGTGAGTTAATTTGACGTTTTTTTTAGCAAAATTGTGCGATTTTCGACACCTTTTACCTGGCAACTATATCGATAACTTGGCTTTCGTACTAAAAATTCAATATGGCGGTTGTTTAATTAAAAACAATTTAATATTTTTCATTCCCTCAATTTTTGTGTAATATTTATTACTAATTTTGTTAAAGCTTCATTTTAAATAATAATAATAATATAAAATTTACATAATTGTGAGCTAATTTTTTAAAATATACATAAAATGGTGAAAACACGAGAAAACATTAGAAGCATAAAAATTAATACAGGAACAAAAAAAGATAAAATTACCACACCTAAAAAAACTATGAATGGAAGAGTGCATAAATTGCGTATTAATATAAAAAACAATATACAATTGAATAAGGAAGATTTTAAACAAAATACAATTCAAATACAAAATCAAACATTATTCTCAAAAACTCGTCCATGTTATGTAAAAGTACGACGCACTCCCGCTAACGATACATTCAGCTTCTACAACAATAATAACAATACATTGCAGGCACAATGTAAAGTTATTGAAGAAAACCAACAAAAAGTAGATAAAAGTATTGAAAATGACACTCAACTTTTAGGCGAGTCTGTAAAAAAAATAAATAAAGCAGTTGAAAATCCGAAAATGACAAGAAACAGGAAAAAAGGCGACAAAGCATCTGAAACATCCAGTGGAAATGTCTTGAAGCAAATAAAAAACAAAACTACATCTAAAACAAAAGAGAACGCAAAGGATTTACGTTTAGATAATTTAAAATCTAATCCAGCAATAAGAATTCTGCATCAAAAAGATCAACCATTAAATCCGTTTACTGTCAGAAAATGTACGGTTAAATTACAGAGAATTCTAACCCAGAATAAAAAAGTAAATGTTGCGTCAGTTGCTCCTCTATCTCCAAACACCATTAAGAGATTTATAGTTAAATTACCTAGAACTCGGGTTACGTTGAAAACAAAGGAAATTTTTGAAAAACCTTCAACACCTAAAGCAACTAGAACATCTGCAATTAGTATTCAAAAAACACCCATTTCGAAAATTAATATGGAAAATTATGGTAAGTTTAGTTTATTAATTGAAGGCTAGAGTACAAACAAACAAATTAGGGCTTAAATATAGGTTACCAACGCAGCTCCAAACAAATAAAAATATATGTGGAGGTATATAACAAAACGCAATAATTAAATTTTAAAAGTTTTTTTTATTTTTTGATTGAATCCTAATTCTACACGTTGAAAGCATTCCAAAACTCAATTACTACACTGCAATTCAATATCAAATATAATGGTTCAGAGCAAAATGCAAAAATTACACATAAAAAAGTGTTTTCAATATCAAATATAATAGTTCAGAGCCAAATGCAACAATTACACATAAAAAAGTGTTTTCATTTTTCTACAAGTGGTTGCGATTTAAATCATAATTATATAATACAAATCTATTCAAAGCAGAAAGCAGAAATTCCAGCCCTAGTTCAAATCAAAACGCAATATTGATAACCATATTAATTCGCTGTCAAATAGAGTTTGTCTCACCTTGAGAAGGTTATACTCCCTTAAACCATATACACCTAGACATGTAAGATACCGATTGGCTCACTCCCTAATTATGTCTCAGTTTAATTATGGCCTTGAAGTTTTTTCAGGTTCTTGGTTATACAATGTGGACATACTTAGTGGAATTATAAGAAAAGTTGTTCGTTATGTTTATGGTGTTAGAGTTTATGAGCATGAACGTACTAGGGAACTTGTTCCACAATTTTTAAAATGTAGTTTTGATGATTATCTAAAAATTCGCATTTTGCTTCATTTTTATAAAATTATGAAAACTCAACAACCGGAAATTTTAGTGAATAAATTTTCTTTTATCAACTCCACACGTAATATTCAGATTGATGTGCCGTTTAGACATCTTTCAATATCTGACCGCTCTTTTGTAGTGCGTGTCTATCGAGTTTGGAATGTTCTACCTAATAGTCTTAAACTTTTTTCATATTCATTTTTGACATATAAGCGAAAAATAATTGAGTACTTTAATGGAAATATGACCTAATATATTGACACTTAACTGTTTTTTCTTTCTTCTGCCTCTTGCCACGTTTTAAATTTTAAATTTTTTATTTTTTTGTCCTTTATTTGATTTTAATATTCCAATATTCTTATGGCTGGGGGGCCACTATACACGATACTTATATATAACAGCTAAATTGATATATTTTTGTTTAAGTTTCTAGTTTTTAAGTGGTATACTTGTGAAGTTTGTATTTATCAACAATACATAAATAATTGGCCTTGGAGGCTTTCTTTGTATTGATATTAATAAAATAAATAAATAAATAAATAAATATTTTCATACAGTTCAAAGCAAAATGAAATACAGTTGAACTTCTATAAGTCGAACTTCTGTAAGTCGAAAATTCTTTAAGTCGAAGGGAATCTCTTGGCAATAGCGGTAGATAGACCAATTCACATGATTTTGTTTCTATAACTTGAACTATTAAACTTCTTTATCTTGAATTTTTCTATAACTCAAAGTAAAGTATTTGCACTACCTGTGGCCACACTTCCACAAGTCGAATTTTTTTCCAAAAATTGTTTGCCATCTTAAATTTTTGTTTTATTTAAAACTAATTAGCATTTAAAATATGACATTTATCTTTAGTTAAATAAAATTTGATAAATCTAAATTCAATAATTCTAAGTTTTTCAAATTTTGCATGTAAACACTTATCGAATCACACAATATTTCATTAAATGAAATCTTTAAATATGTACATATGTATTTGTACGAAATAAAATTAAAATAACATGAATTCCGAACGAATTTTATTTTTTGTTGTGCATTTATTACAAAATTCTCTAACTTGAAGTTTCTGTAAGTCGAACTTTTTTTGTCGGGATAATGGAGTTTCGAGTTATAGAAGTTGAACTGTAAATACTATGATTCGGACCAAAACGCAATAATTCCAAATTTGCTATCTAATTAATTTTTGAACAAAGTGTCAAATAAAATAATTAATTTGTGATTAATATTTTTTTTTGTAGACAATAATATCTCAATAATTGTTTTTTAAAAAAATTATGTGCTACTTACTTTAATTACATTTTGTCGTTTATACAAAAAAATGTTATAGTGTAATTATTGCGTTTTGTTATGGACCTCCTCATATAGAAAAAGTCTCGGAAACGCATAGTATTCTAGTTATGGACCTCTGAAGTTTTTATATAAACATACGCGATTTTCCACAATACATATTTCTGAACCAATGTGGCCAATATTATTATTTGAAAGCTTTTGAATATATCTTTCAGGATATATAAAATTTATTTAAAAATTATTAAATCATTAATAAGATAAGATTTTAATGCACTAAAAAATCGAAAATATGTGCATAAAATATGTACTAAAAAGTCCAAAATATGCATTAAAAAAATAAAAAATATGCATTTAAAACTTAAACATTTTCAATAAAAAAGCGTTTTATGAACTCTCAACGTCAACCGGTGTTATAGGAGCGCATACCTGTAGGATGGCAATTCATTTATAAAATATATTTTCTAATTCAGATCCCACATTTGATTCCAGATCTAAAATGTTTGAAATTTGTTTTTATTTTTTAAAAACCTATATTTTTTGGTAAAATGTTTTATTGTAATACAAAGCCATTTGGGCCAAAAAACGTATTACACAGCAAAAATAATCCCGAGTATAGTACTTAACCTAATCTATAAAAATAACTTACATTTATTAATGTAACTGCACCCATTAATACAACTTATTGGCTCCCCAGCCGTAACAAAATAAAAAAAGTACTATAAAAAAGATTCAGTTCAGCAATTTTAATCCGGTATTTGTCAGAACTCATATCAAATATTATGAATCATAAAGAAGTAAAAAACAATTTGATAGCTACTTTACAGAAAACATAAAAAAAGTATCGAAAGAAACTTGAGAAATGCTTTTAAAGCTTAAGGCGAAACACATTATGGGATTGCGAAAAAAAAAGCAATTCATGCGGTAAACTATTCCAGCAGCGAGCAACCCTTACAATAAAAGACCTCTCAAACAAAGAACACCTAATTCTAAGTATAAGAATTTGCTTGTTCCTATTCGACCGCGAAAAAGTAAATTCATTACATAACTGGACAGGTATGCCACTTTTAATAATGCGATGAAATAGAAGAATATAACGGTACTTTACGAATTTATCAAAATGACACCCTAAAAATTTCGTTACAAATTCGGATATATGCTCACGTCTACAGATATTAAAAACATAACGAGTCACAGCATTTACAAGCCGCTCCAATATCTTTAAGTTCATGGCAATAGTCCCTGACACCAACTCAAGTCCATATAATATCTGCGGCATAAGAAGCGCATGAGCTAGTCTACATTTAACCCGAAAAGGCAGGAATATATTCGTGGAATATATTCTACGTAAAGTACAAGAAATTTTGCGATGCACAGATAAGAAATGAGACACATAACTAAGCCTATTATCAATGATGATACCCAAACATATATGTTGACTTACAAAATCGATTTTGGTATCCCGAATAAAAATCTCAAAAGTTGTCACCAAGTTCTCAGACGATCCAAACAAAATAGCCTTAGATTTAGACGGGTTAACAGCCAGTAAATTTCTGGAAGACCACAGGTCGATTTTATTAAGGCAGTAGTTAATATTAGACTCCAATACATCAGCAAAATCTCGACCAGTACTAAATTAAAGCAAAATATCATCTGCAAATAAAAACGGCTTACACATACTAGAACTTAGAACTTCAGGCAAATCATTAATATTAAGTATAAATAAGAGGGGGCCCAAAACCGACCCCTGAGGAACACCGGATGTAGTTGAAAGAATACTAGAAAGCCTACCATCTAAATCCACAAACTGTCCTATCACATAAATAAGACAAGGTAAAGAAATTCCTAAGTTTCATAATCATAGTAGAGTAATATATAGAATTAAAAGCTTTAGTTAAGTCCAAGGAAACTAGCACACTTAATTTTCCGTCATTTTCACAACTTCTAACAGCATCAGTTAGATTTAGCAAAAGCGATGTAGTATTAAATCCTCGGCGAAAAGCAGACTGAGAATCAAAAATTGTATTCAATTCAATTCAATTTATTGCAGGTAATATAAAAGCCTCATTAGGCCAATAAACTATATTACAAAGAAATATACCTGAATTAATACTAAAAATATTTCAATTAGAATTTAACTAAAATCCCTAGGTCCCAAACCAAAATAAAAATCAATATACATATATATGTACAGTGTACATTGTACACATATATATATATATATATATACAAAGGTAGAATTAAATAAAAAATATAAAAAGACAATTGATCCCAAAATATATGTAAGCAACATCACGTTTTAAATTAAATAAAATGAATTGTTCACTATAAGTTCGGAAGAACAGCCAACATTTTCACACGAAAGGCGTTATTTCAGTGTGAAAACACACGAAGCTCAATGGGTAATGTGTTCCAACGACGTGCAATTCTTACAATAAAAGCCCTTTCAAATAAAGCATTGTTAATTCTAGGCAATATAATTTGAGGGTTTCTTGTTGAATGGGAAAAAAGAAATTTGGAATAAAGTTGCGTGGGAAACCCGCTTTTTATAATTTTATAGAAAAACCCAAGTTACGTAAAGTTATTACATTACCGAAAGAACAGCCCATAAAGCGTTTAACATATTTAGATATGTGATCATTTCTACGAACACCATGATCATTAATTATATGCTCCACAACCTTAGACAACGCAGGAAGAATAGAGATTAATCTCAAATCATCAGGACCGCGAACTCGTGCAATCTTCCAAGCCTCAGGAACACGGACATGGTCAAAATAACATTTACCACATGCAAAATAAGAATAGAAATATGAGGATAAATAAGTTTCAAAAACTGAATAGAAACATTATCAACACCAATAGACTTGGACTTTACCTTATTTAAGGCTACAAAAACTTCATATTCAGTAACACAATGAAATGAAAATGCACCATCCAAATCGTTAAAATTGTTCAAATCAACTTCAAAGTCCCGAGCAGGTCCTACACCACGAACAAAGTACTCATTTATTACATTCACATTACCATCACAAACAATATCATTAGAATTTACGCATCCAGCTCTCTTCCACATACCCGACGTATCCAATCCCCCAAACTGTTTAGCATAATGCCTCCTCTTTTCCCTTCTAATAGTAGATTTTACTCTGTTTCGAAATTTACAAAATACACTCCATTTATGACTTGTAGGATCAGTTTGATACGCAGAAAAAGCTAGATCTCGAAGAGATCTTGCCAACACAATAGTTCTAGCCTTCATCCAAACATCATCACCAGTTGAACGAAAAATCCGCCTTACAGGCACAAAAGAAAAAAAAAATTTGTGAAATATCCAAATTCAACAAAAAATTTTGGATATTCTTCCTTCTACATTGTTAAAATGTTACTTTCTGCAATGTCAATGAATATGAGCTGTCTATTAAGTGAACTAAATTCCTTCAATTAAGTTATTGTTTCACCAACATATCCGTAGTTGGAAAATACAAATGCCAATTGATCTTTTACTTTTTTAGTTGCAAAGCATCGGTAGAAACTAGTTCTTGAATAACATTCTTAAATTGCTCAAATTTTTTGGAATAGTATTCTACAGCATCTAGCCAGGTACCCAATCTGGTTAATACTGGCTGCGGTGTTAAAGGTACCAAAAGATACATTTCATCAAAAATTGCAAATCGTGAAGGAGCCTTTAAAAATATTTTTTTCCCGTATGAAACTAATAAATCAATATTATCGAATTAGACTCTAATTTCTTCTGCAACTCGGTGTAAATCATGTGCCCAGCATGTAACATGTACCAGTTTTGGATAAATATTTCAAGCCCATCGGCTGCCTTAGCCATGTTAGGTGCTGCATTGGTTAAAAATAGAAGGACCTTTTGTCGAAATCTTGTATTTTAAGCAGAGCTCCAAAAAAATTTATTTATTGATTTGAAATTTTTTTTTTCGAAGACTTTTTGTTTACATCGATATTTTTTGAGCAAATTTTTTATATGTAAATTAAAAAAATATATCACTTAAAAATGTTAAAATATGCATTAACCAAAATATGCAAAAATAAATCGATGCCATTTAAACCTAACTTTAATGATTCGGAAAGATAATTGGTCAACATCGATCTTAGACTATCGACAAAAAACATGCACTTGCATGGAAATCGCATCCCTACTCATTAAGAAGCGGAGATGATTTTGTGAAAATACAAGAGTTTTTAGTAGGCATATTAATTGCCTTTAACGCCCTATGTTCCTCGTGAACATTATATTTAAGTATATACTTGTTATATTAAGGTATAAGTACTGTACATATTTAAATAAATAAAGGAAATATATATATATATATTAATTGCTATGCAGAGAAGTCTTAGTTAGCAAAGCTTTAGTTAGCGAAGCCAGAGTTTTGATACCATAGAGGAAGAAATCCTTGCGCCCGGCCAAAGGTCGTCTATGAAGAAAAGCTTTAGTTGGCGTTGCCGGTTTTTGTTATACCATAGAGAAGAAAATAGTTGCGCCCGGCTGCATGCCGGCTAACAAGCGAAGCTTTATTTATCGAAACGGGTGTTTGTTATTTGATTAAACTTTTTTAACGCTTTTATTTAAATAAACTACATACATATGTACATATTTACCTAGTGCAATTCCGTAATATTTTGGTGTCAAATGTTGTAAAATTAGTATTGGGAACTAAAGAGCTTTAAATTTTTAAATGAATTTTGTATATCCGGAAAGATATATTCAAAAGCTTTCAAATGTTTTGAATATTGGCCACATTGGTTCAGAAATGTAGTGAAAATTCACATATACATATGAAAACTTCAGGTCCATAACTCGAAAACTATGCGTTTCAGAGTCTTTTTCCACATAATTTTTTCTTCTTATTTTTTAATTTTCTATCTCCCTATGTGCATTTTTTTGTTTGGAGCTGTGTTGGTAACCTAGATTTGTTCCCAAATAAACCAGAAAGTTCCTTTTATTACACACTTTAACATTCTTTAAATTTTTGCTTAGTTTTAAACACATTACTATTTATTAATTGGTTTTTTTGAAACTATTTCTTTAAACTTTCAATATTTTAAATTTTTAGAATGTACAGAAACTATGTCATGTGAACAATCATTTTCTTCAATGCTTGAAATTGATAATAAAAAACGTGATAATTTGCATAAATTAAGTTTAACAAAATCGTCTAGGAAATCAACGAAAGAAAATAAGGAAAATGAAAATGTTATCATTTCAAATTGTGAAAATTATAAAGAAACAGAAAAAATACTTAATAATCTGCAAACTTTAACAAATGATAATAAATTAATTAATATTAAACATTTTGGAAAATTATCTCTAAAAAAGCCAAATGTACAAAAACAAACAAATACAACACATTTAGAAAAAACACAAATTGAACCAGAACAAAATTCTACAATATGTTTTGAACCAGCTAGAAATTCCACTTTACTTGAATTTGGTTTCGGTAGAGATAATAAACAAGAAAAAAAATCTAATGCCCAAGACAAGAAAACGACTTCACCTAAAAACCTTGCAAATAAATCTGAAGAAATATATGAACTGCTGAATTCTCTAGAAGACGATGAAGAAATAGTATTAGGATCGCCAGATAATAAAAATGAAAATGAAAATGATTACTTAATAGTGAATAAAGACAACAGAAGTGGAGATATAGAAAATATAATTTCACCATCTAACAGCAAAATAAAAAAGTTTTTTCATCGTTGTAAGAAAGATGGAGAGAATAATATTTTTAAAGAACCAGTTCCAACAAAGATAAAAACTCTTGTTCAAAACCAAAAGAGACGTGTTAATAAAAAACGTTCTTCCATTGCAAGGCGGGAAAATGTATACGAATTTTTATCTCAATCTCAAACTTCAGATTCGGATTGTGCAAAGCATTCAGATCCGACCGCTGATATTGTTAAGAAACTTATACAACAAGGTAAAGTTCGTGTTGCCACCACTAACAAGGGCAAAGGTAAACCTAAATTTAAACGCAGAGTGCAAGCAAAACAGGTAAAAACAATTAAACAACTTGCTAATATTAAATTAAAGCAATTAAATAAGAACGCAAAGAAAGTCCCAATAGAAGAGAATAACGAAGTAGAAGAACATGATCACTTTGCTGATGATTTCTATAATTATGATGAACTAGGTCCAGATATTGACAATGATAGGCAGATTAAAAAACAAAACATTGGTATTAAAAAACTAAGCAAACATAAGAATACAAACCAAAGAAATGATCAAGAAGGAACATTTAGTCGTTTAGCTAAAAGTGTTTTAATAAATCAAGCGGGACGCTCTGATATGCAAAGAAAAAATCCATCACAACTTTTGGATATAGTTAAAAAAATTGTTAGTACTCCAAAAAATAAGAAAATGCCTTTTACTCAAGCCGCCTTGGAAACAGATCTATCCCCTATTGCTATGCCGTCAATAAGACCTATAGCTAAACCCTCGCCGTGGCGTGTTAATGAAGATGCATATTTACCTAGAACTTTTAATTTTTCTAGAAGTTCGGGAAATTTGCCATCGTTTTCCAGTGGATTTATACCCTCGACACCAAGAAAAGAAAAAACAAATAAAAATTTAAATACATTGCAACAATCAACCATGAACAATGAACGATCTCCCATAAAGAGTAATCAAAGCATTGTATTAAGCACATCATCTGTACCGAATCCCCTTCAATATGAACAAGAAAACATGCAATCACCACCAGAACACGCCTGCATAGACAATGAGCCATCGGTAATATCATCATTTTCTTCAAATGATTCAAACGCGGAAAATGTGCCACCTCCTAAAGCCACCTCGGAAAACTATCTTGAAAATGAGAGTATATTTGATTTGAAACAACTACCAAACCCCCGAAGAGCTTTAAATTATCGCAGTCCTTTAAAAACAATCAATATACTAGAAGTAGTACATCTTCCTCTGTATAAACCACCCATAAAAACGCCTTCTGCTCAAGAGACTAATAGAGAAATAGTTGATTTGTTTGATGATTCATTACAAGCAAATCAAAGTACTGTATCAGCTGCGGTTTCCCCACAAAAAACAGCTATCAAAAACATTAATGACTGTCCTAAAGAAGATCTATTTGGATTCGAAGATTTTCTTTCCCAAACAGCATATTCTAGCGAAGAGAACAATGTCACTACAACAAATCAACAAAATCAAACTATGCACGAAAAATTACAGAATTTACGAAAATTAAAACCACAGGAAAATGAACTTCAAATAAATGTACTTAGAGAAAAGTGTAGAAGTCCATTTAAATCTATACCTGTATTCGACGATGATGACGTTACAAAAGCAGATGGTATGAAGCAAGGAGATATTAAAAAAATGCTTTGTTCCACAATGATAAACCAACAACCGTCGACTAGCAAGGAGGCTTTAAAAAATCAAAAAATGAAAAACTTTGGAAACAATCTAGATCTTAGCGAGTTATTTAAAGATCCTGAACCAGAAATTACATTTAATGAAAGCGTAAGTATTTCATAGCGATGTGTTGCCTTTTCTTTACGTATATGCATGTATATGCTCAAAAAAATTAAGTTTTTACATGTGTTCTGCAACACATAAATAAATTTGTATTCGATAAATGTAATAAAACTGAAATTCGGGATTTAAAAAAGTGTGATTATATAATTTAATATATAATAATAATAATAGTAAATTTATTTGTGGATAATTATTTCATTTAAATATTAATTTGTCTAATTTCATATAAATATAATAAAGATAATACAGCTATAACAATAATGTCGTCAGCTGAATAAAAAGTGTGATTATAAAACTAAAATCTAAAAATGTCCTTAAGTTCGATTAAAGTCAATCGAATTAGCTTTTTAACTTTCGGACTTGTACGTACATATTTAAATTAATGTAAAGTGCACCTGGGCTTAAATAATGTCAAATATAAAGTATAAGCTCATTTGTAACATTTAAAACATTCCGGCATGTTCTAGTAATCGAAGTGAAGTGGAATTGAAATCAAACTAGATTTCGATTTCAATTATTTAGAAACTGACTGAAGTTTTTTTTAAGAATTTTTAAGAATTATACTTGTTAAGATAATTGGTACTCAATGTATAAACTACATTAAAAGAAAAATTTTTATGAACTTTCTTTACAGGCTCGTTTTCAAAATTTGCTTGATTTTAAATCCACTTCATTTCGATTTATAGAACATGCCCGATTATTATAATTCTTTCTTAAGTTCCAAGTCTTTTTAATAAAACTAGGTCCTAAAATACCTTATATAGGAAATATTATTTAAATAGAGTATTTGTTAAATAAATTTAAGTAATTTTATTTGCTATACAAGCTAATTTTGCCTTCAATGCACATACAACCAACCAGTCACAAATGTATGATCAAAATTCATAATCATTATAAAGAAATAATCCCATTAAGTATTCTAGTTTGCAATAGAAATAATTCCTTTTGTATAAAACATAACAAGGAATATTTTAATTGTTTTATAAACAGTTGCTATAAAAAATTGAACTAGTGTAAACGTATTTTTTTGTTACAAGTTCAGAGTCAACAGGGCCACAAAGATTTAAGTTCATCTTGGTTGGTAGTATAAAACTCACACATAAATAAATATATTATAAATTTAAAAAAAAAAACTATTATCCCTATAACGGCCATTTTCACCAAGTTCAGATAAAACTAACTATTACTTTAGCTTCCAGTTAACAATATGCTTTTGACAGCTATAAATGATAGTTAATTATTACTGAACTTTGTGAAATTGGCCGTAAATGAAACATCCAGTAAACATAATCTACCCATTTATGAATAAATAATCCTCGGTAGTTTTCTCCCTTCAACCATTTTCCCTATTTATTTAAATTTAGTTGTAAAATGGGAATTGTTATATATAATTGGGTTGAATATGATTTTTGGATAATTAAATAAACACCCATGATCATTATAAAGCTAATTAGTAATTACTGTTAAATTCCTATTTTTTGTAAAATTTTGTGATAAAGTACGATGAATCCCATAGGGTACCAAGATATTTTGCCAGATGTTATGATCCATATTCATAAGAAGATATGCCGTTGCTTTAAGTTTTTAAACAAATTAATGACACAAAGCATACTTCCGCGTTAGTCTGGAATTGGTTCAGGTGGAACAATGTTAATCCTTTAAGTTGGCCTAGCCAATCACGAGCTTTGAACCCCATCAAAACCCTTTAGGACGTAGTCATGAAGAAGCTTAGTAACGAAACTTAGAAATATAGCTTTTTATACCCTCCACCACAATTAGTTGTGAAGAGGGTATACTAAGTTTGTCATTCCGTGTGAAACTTTTTTATTATTCATCTCAGACCCCATAAAGTACATATATTCTGGCTGCTTGAGTAATTCTAAGTCGATTTAGCCATGTCCGTCTGTCTGTCCGTCTGTTGAAAACACGCTCACTTTCGAAAAACTCAAAAGAAATAAACACACTAGGTGTCAAATTGCTTGTAGTTATCCTAAGCAGTTTGGGATTGAATTTCAGCAAAATCGGTCCGTTTATTTCGAATAGAAATTACACTGTAAAATTTCGCGAAGGTCGGTCCATAATTTACCCTAAGCCCCATATAAACACTACTCCCGGAAAACAGTTTAGTACGCCTAAAACCGTAAAAAATAATGCAATCATAACAAATTTTGGCTCGTCACAATTTTATAGGACTATAAATGATACTGTGAAATTTCGTGAAGATCGGTACATAATTTACCCTAGGCCCCATATATGCCCTACTCCCAGAAAACAGTTTAGTCTCCTAAAACCATAATTAATAACAAATCGTCACAGTTTAAGATAATAATAATAAAAAGACATCATACAGATATTACTCCTTAAACATTCGAACTGTCGGTGGAGGGTATCAAAGATTCGGCACAGCCGAATATAGCACTCTAACTTGTTTTTATTAATTTTATCAAAGGAATAAATGTTTGCTATTTTTTTGTTTTTCAATTTCATTAGAATGATTTTGTTTTTTTTTTTAAGATGGCAATTTTAAGGAGCTCCTATTATTATGATCATGAGTGTATATAAATATAACAATATTTAACTTAAATTCAAAATTAAACTAATAGTGTAAAGATAACTTAAATAATAATCTTTGATTAATATTTATAAGATAAAATTAATCAATATAAATTTAAAATTATTTCCAGGATGCTCATCGAACCTATATACGGCCATACAAGCGTAAACGTCGATTGAAAGAAAATAACTTTGTTATGTTTCTAGACAGTGATGAATCCGGTGATGAAAATAATTCACCTGTAAAACAAACACATCAGATTGGTCATGAATCAAATAGTAGTACGGAACAGGCTCCCAAGCAAAAACGACATCGTAAAAAGCACAAAGAAAATCCAGAATTAAAAAAATTTTTGGAAGAATTCAATGAAGAGTGTAAAGGAGTAGATAGTTTTGAATTAGTTGTAGAAAAGAGCGCATAAAACTTTGTTCGCAGATAAACCCTGTATTATATAGAAAAATACTTCTTATTTAGACTTATATTTTATTTTGCCTTTAAAAGGTTAATTTTAATTTGTTTATCATATTTGTTTTGTGAATGTTTACTTTAAAACTTCTTTTATCGCTGCAATTTTAATTTTTTAAGCATTTTGAGACCATTAACCCAATTTTTAAGATTATTCAAAATATATTGATTGATTCAATATGTTCTTTCTAATTAAAAAAATGATTGAAGTGAGAATAAAATAAAATTGATGCTTTGAAGTATTTTCTTGTTTATACGACTTAGAAATATGTTTTAACAAAGGATCCTATTTAAAATTATGTAGTTCGATTTCATTTTCACTCGAAATCGATTTCCAGAACATGGCTGTTTGTTTAAAAACGATTTTAATGAAGCTCAAGAATATATTTGGTTTTTGTTTATTTTGTTAAGATTGTGATTTTGTTTAACTTGCTTGTTTAGAAAATTATTTTTCTAATTTTTATATTTAAGTGTGGTAAAAAATCTTATATTTGAAGTATTTTAAAGTAATGTTTAAAAACTCTTTAGTAAAAACCTTATTTATGTAATATTTTTAATTTTATTCAAACCTTAAACAATTATTTTATATACCTATTTGCTTCTGCGATATTAACAGGACCTAAATATGTGTAAAGTCAATGAATTTTTGCTAAAATTTGTGGCATTTCATTTGAGAAATTGTTTGAAATTTTGGAAAATATTTCTTAAATTTTTTTAAACAAATTTTTAATTGACAAATGTTGAGGAAATCATGAATCAAATAAGGAAGATTACGCAAAAAACTGTAACAAAAATTTTGATTTCTCTACGCATGACAACATAAGTTACACTTTTCCCTTTACATGTAAAAACGAATTTTTGTCCATATACAGTAAAAGCTTGATAACCCGGATAATTGATTGCAGACCCTAATCCGGATTATGAAATTATCCGGATTACCGAATAAAAATTTTAAAACAGTGTTTTTGCATTAAAAATATTTTTAAAAAACATATCGAATGATATATTTATTTATTAATAATTTAAATAAATAATTACATTTAAAAAGAACAAAAAAAAAAAAAAAAAAACAAGTGTACATAGATAAGCATATCGAGCCCTTAGCGCGAAAATAACGTAAGCGCCAAAAATCAAATTTTACGGGGGAGAGTTTTTTTTTTTTGTTTTATTTCATATAAATTTTGTATGAAATTTGTCGCTTACGATAAAATTGTTCTTGCTATAAAATCGTAACGGTACCTTATGTGACCATGATATTTTAGGAGATGAAGCAAGTGTTGCCAATAAAGTCATTTATTAAAAAAACAAAATTGAAAATTATGTCGCTTACGTTATTTTCGCGCTTAGGGATCGATATATTTCATTTATAGTATGTACTTTTTTTGCACGGTACTTTTCTGTTTTAGAAAAAAAACATGGAATTGCGTATCAAAATAGTTTGTTTTTGCAGCAAAAAAGAGAAAAACTTTATTTGGAGTAACAATTAATAGAGATTAATATGTAGTTTATAGAACACGAGCGCCTTACTCGTCCGTTCAACTTACATTTAAAACAAAAATAAATTTCGATATTTTGTTTTTGTTTTAAATGTAATTTGAACGGACGAGTAAGGCGCTCGTGTTCTATAAACTCAAATGAGTGAAGAAAAAAAAGTTGCAATAAGCTGATGATTGCTTTTTTTCAATCAAACTATTATTTTTTTTAATGAAAAATTGTTTAACATCAATATGACTCATGTTTAGTGAGGCTGCCAATTTTCAAGTAATCACTCAACATCAACAAAATGATTGCAAAATTTTTGCACTATCACTAAGTGTGAGTTGAAACTGCAAAATGAGTGCACTACCCCCATCTATGGTCCGGACTAACAAGCTTTTACAGTACATAAAATAAAAATGCTTTTTACTGCCTGTTCATCTATTTCCGAACGAAGACTTCGTTCGCTTAACTTACATTTAAAACAAATTATAAAATATTGTTTTAGTTCTTGACGATTTACTTTTTATAACTAAGCACTTTGACTTGTACGGGTTAATGCAGAGACCATTTGCAGTTGCCCATGAGTGAACACGTGCAATATCAAAATGGTCCAAGTATGGAACCTTGTGGAACAGCTTTTGTTACATTTAGTCATTGTGAGGTATGAAGTAATTAGACGTACAGAAGCAGTAGAGAAATTGGACATTTTCGGGCATGTTTTAGAAATCGAAATGAAGTGAAATTAAAAACGAACGAGATTTTAAGTTCAATTATTTACAAAATGACCGTGGTTTTTCCTGGTTTCAAGAGTTGATCTTGATAAGCTAATTGGTACTCAAAAACTGAAATTGATTAAATGGAATATTTTTATGAACTCCTAGTAAAGGGTCGTTTTTAAAATTTGCTCGATTTCAAATCCACTTCATTTCAATTTCTAGAACATGCCCGTTTATTAGTTTTTTGCAGAGTATACCATGATCGACCATGTCGAATTATTTTTTGGCTAAAAAAAAATGGTTTGTAGACAGTAATCGAATTTCGATTTTGCATATCAGAAAATGTAGCTTCAATTATAAATAAAAAGCTTTTTCATCATTGTCTCCAATATCAAGAATGATAGAAATAAAAGTTACGTCATCCCGAAAACAAAATTTAAATCTTCCGCGCATGTATATAACAGACTACTTCATCTAACGGGAAGTTATGCGCATGCCGTAATCTTTATTTCTATCATTCTTGCCCCAATATTACACTGCGGAACAGTTATTTTGCGGTCTGGAATTTGATTGCAAATTTGGACTAATTTGAGGTTCTGATTTCAAATCTAATCTTCATTTTTCTCTATCAGCTCTACTTTTCTAGATATACCGTTATGTCCAAAATTGAGGCACTTTCACTACATATTATATTGGAATAGCTTAAAAAAGGTTGACCATATAACAAATCCGAAACTCGGCAACAGTACTATATTTAAGCCGTGCTTACATTGTTTTTTAATTTGCCCTGTAGTTTCAGAGATATCATTGAATTTTTGTAAAAAGGAAAATTAAAAAAAAAAAACAAATTTTTTGTTCTTTAAAAATTCATAATCCGACGAAAATCACAGTTTTGGTGTAAAAACATTTATCTTAACATTATTTCGAATGAAAAGAGGATTATTTCATTGTAATCGGTGCACAACTTTTGATTTTATTCACAATTTACTGAGAAAACTGAATTTCGATTTCCATTCAAAAATAACGGCTGATTTCATAAACGCAGTTTTGCAATGCATCACTAAAAGGAATAGCTTCACAAACTCCATAACCGTTATCTAGACAATGAGGTCATTATTTCACGGTAACCGTATTCACTGCACAACGGTTGCGAAATTTGTGCATCGGTTTTATTTGTGATGATTTTTCAACTCATTGGTTTTAAGTGATGCTTTACAATACTGCGTTTATGAAGTCAGCCAACATTTTAAATATGTGTGTGTCATGAACGTTTTTTCCTTTTTGTACGGAAATCGATATTCAGTTTTCTCAGTAAATTGTGAATAGAATCAAAAATAAAATCCAAGAAATCGCGCCGCCCACTTAGTGGAATGTGGGTACTAAAATAAAGGTAATTTGCTTACGATCGCAATAAATAATAATGGCTTAAGTCGAAATTTCGCGATTTGAGATATTAAGGGTTTTGTCTAAAATAAATGGTGTGTTGTGTTGAGTAAGTTAAAATATAAATGCGTACAGTTTTATTAGTAATGACATTTCATACTTGAAAATTAGCTAAGTGATAGAACTTGAAGAAGAGAATAAGAATATGAAATAAAATGAAAAAGCACTTATGTCGACTTAAGCCATTATTATTTATTGCCACAGCTATATACATATATACGATTTTCCTCTATACTTCTGAACCAATGTGGCCAATATTTGTATCATTTGAAAGCTTTTGAATATATCTTTCAGGATATACAAAATTTATTTAAAAATTGTTAACCCATTAAAAAGCGGAAATGATTTGGCGAAAATACAAGAGCTTTTAGTAAGCATATTAGTTGCTATGCAGAGAAGTTTTAGTAAGCGAATCCGGTTTTATACCATAGAGGAGAAAGTGCTTACGCCCGGCCAAAGGCCGGTTATGCAAAAAGACTTCAGTTATTCAGATATCAGTTATTCAGGTATGTGATGGAAAACGATTTTGAAAAAATACGATTTAAAAACGATAATATCGTTTTCAGTATCTTTTAAAATTGATTTTTAATACATTTTCCTCTGTTTTCCTGTATATATTCTTTTAAATTCTTTGTTATATATGTTAATTGAACTATATGTTGAACAAAAAATTAAGACTTAACTGCAGAAATGGATTTTAAGATCGGTCGAAAATCATCACACCTACAAAAATGATCGTTTTTCATCACATACCTGGGGCCTGATTCTGACAGTCGTAATCGAGTACTTTCTCGATTCGAAAGCAATTTAATATCTTTATATTTCAGTCAATACTGAACGAATCGGAATTATTTTTTCAGTATTGTAAATCATTCATTTGAGTTTCACAATACTGAAAAAATAATATCGATTCGTTTAGTATCGACTGAAATTCTTTAACACTTAAGTAAGCTACAGACATATTTACATAGTGCACTTCCGTAATATTTTGGTGTCACATTTTGTAAAAACAGTATTGGGAACTAAAGAGCTATCAATTCTTAAACAAATTTTGTATTTCCATAAAATTCTATTCAAAATCTTTCAAATGATACCAATATTGGCCACATTGGCTCAGAAATGTAGTGGAAATCGCATTTACGAATGAAAACTTCAGAGGCCCATAACTTGAAAACTGCGATTCCGACAGTTTTTCCGTATTAGTTTTTCTTATTTTCAATTTTTGTTTGGAGCTGCGTTGGTAAACTTGATTTATTCCGATTTTAAAAATTGAGCACAGAACAACTTTTCAGTGATTTCAAATCACTTTCAGAACATGCCTGCTAAAAATAGTTGGCTTACCTTCCCAAATGAAGAAATACATAATTATTAGCTTTCATATATGTATGTTCACAAACAGAAATGACAATCAGTTGACATCTTTTTTTGACACATTTTTTTATTTACAAGTGACTAAACAGAAGATAGCGAAAGAATTTCTATAAAAAAAAACCATAAAATCCACAGTGATTAATGGATTTTTGATAAATTTTATAAAAATTTCGATTACAGAAAAATAAGTCATAAAAAAATAAATAATGGAAAGCCCATATGCACCTTTAAGTGAATCCTGTGCGAAAGCACTGGGAGACAAAGTTTATGATAAACGCAAACTGGCTTCGCAGGAAATAGAAAAGTATTTTTTAAATTTAATTATAAATTTTGTGCTAATAATAATATATTTGTAGAATGGTTACTGAATTTAATATAAAAAATAATTCAGCCCAAATACGTAAATTAATAGAAGTTCTGTCCAATGATTTTGCCGCGTCTAGGGATGCCAATAAGAGAAAAGGTGGCCTTATTGGTTTGGCAGCAACCAGTTTAGGTTTAGGAAAAGTGGGTGCATAATATAATAATTAATGTTTATTTTTATATAATGCGTTATTTTTTCTAATTAGGATTCTTCAAAATATGTTAATGAATTGGTAAGTCCTATACTTAATTGCTTAAGTGACCAAGACTTGAGAGTGCGCTACTTTGCCTGTGAATCTCTCTACAATGTTGTCAAGGTGGCACGTTCTTCAATTATACCCTTCTTTCCGGATTTATTTGCTGCCTTGTCGCGCTTAGTGGCCGATTCAGATCAAATGGTCAAAGATGGCAGTGAATTACTAGATCGTTTACTTAAAGATATTGTTACTGAGTCATCACAAACCTTTAATTTAGAAGCTTTCATACCTCTGCTTAAAGAACGCATTTATGTTAAAAACTCTTTTGTAAGACAGTATGTGATATCGTGGATATCTATATTGAATGCTGTACCCGAAATAAATATGGTTATCTACTTAACTGATATAATTGATGGCCTTTTTACAATGTTGGAAGATAATACTCAGGAAATACAGAGAATGTGTGAAACTACCTTGACGCAATTTCTCAAGTCGATTCGTAATGATTCTAGTTCAGTTAAAATGGAAGATACAATAAATATTTTAATTACACATGCACAATCACCTAATGAATTGATTAAGGTACTGAAATTCTAAAAAATGTTCTTGGTATCCTTTTTAAATTAACAATAATTTCTTTAGTCAATTGCTATAACTTGGATACGGGAATTTGTTGTAATATTTAGCTCAAATGTTTTGCCCTATGCAAGTGGTATTTTTACTGCCATATTACCATGTTTAGAATATAATGTTGATATGAAAAATATTAAGGAATGTGCAGTTTCTGTTAATAAATCTATGATGAATTTGGTTTCCTCAAAAGAACATAAATCTAAAAATATTGAACAAATTGAATTACGTTCGATAATGGAAGTTTTATCTCAATATCTCACTCACAATTCGGTACAAACTAAAGTAGCTGTTTTGGAATGGATACACCATTTGCTCATACATTTTCCCAGCGAGGTAAGGTATATGGAAATATTTTTTTTTAACAATTTAGGGTTCAATATAGGTAATTTATTTAAATATATATATATGTATATATCAGATGGCCAATCATACTACACAACTGGGTAATAACCTTTTAAATATATTATCCGATAACTCTGATGAAGTTGTTTTAAAATGCATTTCCGTTTTGGCGGAAATTGTAAATTCCCAGCACTCCAAAGGTTTGTTTAAAATTATTTATCTCAAGGAAAATATTTTTATTAATAACCAAATGTTTTATTCACAGAAACTACGGACTTTAACAAAGCCCATTATCGTAAATTTTTATTAAGTTTAGTTAATTTATTTATTGAAGATAAAAGTTTCTTAGATAACCGCGCAAGTCTTATAATAAGGCAAGTTTCAAGTATATTACCTTTTATTTCAAACTTTACATTAACATTTATTTCAGGAAACTTTGCGTACTTTTAAATGCGGAATATATTTATTTAACATTATCGGAAATCATAACTGAGGAGCTAACAAATCTTAAATTTGCTTCATTGCTAGTAAGACTTTTAAACAGTATCTTATTGACATCATCGGAATTATTTGAATTGCGTGCGTTCTTGAGGGATATATCGAATGAAAAGTCAGCAAAACTTTTTAAATGTTTGTATATGAGTTGGGCCCATTGTCCCGTTTCTACTTTATCATTGTGTCTGTTGGCCCAAAGTTATCAACATGTATCCGAGTTGGTGGTATTATTGTAAGTTTTTCAAAGTTTAATATTTTTTGCTGTTGTTTGTTTTTAATATTAACTTTTTGGACAGTGCTGATGTAGAGATTACATTGGAGTTATTAAATGAATTGGATAAATTGGTACAATTAATAGAAACACCCATATTTGCATGTAAGTTTTTCTTCTTTTTCTTCTTTTTGTTATAAAAGATTAGAAAGGAAACTGGAAACTACATTATCTCACATATAGTACAAAATAACAAAATATGAAAATTATAATGTTTCCACACTTTTGGGAAAGGAAGATATAATTATTATGTATTTAAAATTAATTTATAATATGCTTTTTTGAGACTTTATAAAAAATAGTAAACTATATATACATATTTAACTTAAAAATTTAAATAAAAAAAATTTATTTGAAAGCAAATTTCGGTATTTTAAGAAATTTTCGATTTTCTTTGCTTTAATTTTTGTTGGTGAGAAGGGAGAAATATGTTTCGCTTTATTTTGCTTTTTAAGCTCTCATTTATACAATAATGTAAAATTATTAAATACTATTTCATTTATATTAGCCTTAAGACTTACCTTGGTTTCGAAAGAAAATAACTGTGCTGATGCCCAATATTTAGCACATGCCTTATTTGGAGTACTCATGCTACTACCTCAAACTGATGCATTTAATATGCTTAAAAATCGTTTGCAATGTGTTCCCAATTATTGGGGACAACAACCTATGTAAGTTTACTATTTACTATTTCTTACATTCTATTAACACTTTAATAATTTTATTAATTTAAAATTTAGCAATGAAAAACATTCCTTACAACATAAAAGTAATATAAATTTTGTTGAATTATTAGAGCATTTTAAAAATATTCAAAAAGCCCATCGAGATCAACGTCTTACACAGCGCAAACGTAGTGTTATAGTTAATGATACAGCTATATAAATACAATAACAAATTTGACAAAAAAATGTATTAAAACCTTTTTCAACACAATCTATTATTATTATTAATTTTAAGCTGTGATTGCTAACAAATATTATTTACTTTATAGATATAATGTAGCTTGTTACAGTATAATGTATGTACTATATGATTTCTTATATTAGTTTTGTTTTGATCTTATTTTTGCAATTTGTAAATTATAAATTAAGTTTAAAATAAATGCTTTTTATAAATCGTTGTTACGTATAAAAATGTTGTTATTATTAGTTTATAATAAAAGTTATACTAATAAGTTGGCAAAGGAAGGAAGTAAAAACACCTTTATCATGTTTTAGAGAAAAACGACTCAAAATATTTTTTTATATTTTTTAGTATTATATTCAGCCTTATTACGGTTGTCGTTGTCATAAACGACTGCGTTGTTTTTTGTAATATATTAAAGTAGCACAAAACCTGTGTTCTCTAATCTACAAAAAAAAAAAAGAAAACGACAACCGTATTACAGATTATTATTCCAAGGATAAAGTTAAAAATTATTAGCCGAATATTTTAAAATTTGTTTATTTCTAGAAACTTTAAAAAAACGGATTCTACGCTTTATAGAAATATCACTCACCTCAAATAGTCAACACTGCTGAACAGTAGTGTTTTCGAAATTAGCATTGCCTCCAAATAAACCTTGGAACAGACTCAAAGTAAATAGTAACATACAATTCCATGCTTTCTTCTCTTAATTCGTGCAAAGCGGTGCTGGAGGAATGGACTTCAATTGAAGATTTAACAACAAAATATAGAACGTACATTCCTAAAAAGTAGTTAGTTTTCGTAAAAATTTTATGTTAAAACATTTTTTACGTTTTTTAGATTAGATTTTCGATATGTAGTAACCCTACAAATAATATTGGACTACTTGATCCATTTTGATCAAATGGACTACTCCCTGGACTGGTCCAATGTAATGCAAGCATGGCCCATGTCATTGTTAAAAAGAGTTTATAGTGAAACGATGTGTCTTCGTTTTTTAACGACATGTTTTCGTTTTTAACCGATTTCAAAGCTAATCCTCTGGAGTATACCATGGAGTAGTTTTAGGACTACTCTTTTCTAATGCAAAGCTGGGTTATGTGGTCCTGCCCAAGGACATCGTTATGTTAAATAGACTATGTTTTTTCCATACATTTGGGCTACCTTTGGACTAGTCCTAGTCCCTTATGGACTACATTTTACATGCGTGTATGGACTAGTCGCTATATATTTTTTAATTAAATAACTTATGGTGTATTCTTTTCTACAAAAAAATGTGGCATTTTATTTAAAAAATGCAATTGGTCCCTAAAACTAAAAGGAATGGCAAAAATTCGGTATAAATTGCTTAACTAGGGGAAATTCCCAATGATAACAGCGGTATGAGAGCAGTCTAATATTTATTAAAAATCTTTTAAGAATCAGAAAACTTGCAGGATAAAATCGCTTCTATCGCAAACACGGCTAAAATTCGCGAACAATTGTAAAATTGAAAATTTTATTGCCATTATGATATTATTATTTTTCTATAAATGCATTGTAAATGGTAGCCTTGATTATATTGTTGAAAATTTTTAATTTCTTTATTTTAATTTCTCTCTCGGTCAAGGAATCCTCAAATTATTTTTCCTATTAGACGTTTGAACACTTTTGGACAGTCGTATCATATTTGGGTTTCAAAAATCTGGAAAATTTTCTTATTCGCCTCACTTATTTAAATATTAGTTGTTGGAATTTGCAGAGCTAAATAACTTGTCAATTCACAAAAACGAATAATTGCCAATATGTTGGAATTTTCTATCTGCGTAATATGGAAACAGAATATATGGCATTATTAATATCTTTGTTATTTAGTGTATTAGTTTTTTTAACTTAAGTTTTCTTAATCGTTTGTAGGATAGCTAAGTCAAATTTTAAATACATAAGTAACATTCTTTTCTTGTTAATTATATTTTGTTATTAATAACTGGAGTTTGTTGTTTAATTAGTAACTTTTATTAACCATAAAAGGCCCTAAGGGCTCGGTTATGTAATTGAATAAAATAAAATAAAAAATAAAATTGGAAACAAACCCGCTAAATCGGTAAAAAATAGAAAAACATAAAAAGTTTTAAACATAAGCTTTTTTAATTCCGTAAGCTAATCCCCGCGAAGCTCTTGGCTTGTTCGCAGGAAATAAACCAGAGTCTCTGGCGGGAATCGAACCCGCAACACCGACGCTGATAGATTAGTTCACTACCAGCTAGCCTACCGGGGCACTCAATAATGATGAATAACTAACTTTTTGTCAGGTGATAAAAACAGGAAAGGATATTCCATAATATCGTGTTCAGATATGCACCTTAATTGAGTTTTGCGAAATAAATGGCATTATTGATTTCAGTTATCCATATAAAATTGCAATTAAACAAAAACAATTTAACGCACACATGTACAAATTTTGGCTCATATACACGCAATTTGACGTTTTGGCTCCAACTAGGGGTAAACAGCTGACAAACATACGAGCCAACGAGTTTACCTTGTGTAAATATACCTTGAGGCATAGTGTTTTGACATTTGGCAACTGAAATTACAACAAAACAAAGGCCCATACATTAGCTCTGCGCAAAATTCAGATGCTTATTTCTCAAAGATGCCAGAAGTTGTTTACATTTTACCTATACATGTACATTTTTGTTTACATTGAATATTGCAATGTTTTTTTTTAAACTGTCAAACGCTAGAGTTAGCTAAATTGTGTATATGTGAACAGAAAGACAATTATGTCAATAAACCGAATATTGACTCTATAAAAAGGTATACTGATCACGGTATAAGAAAAGTTAAGTTTTTTGAGCACTTTCTACCTGAAATAAATATTTTTTGTTTGCTTATAAAAAACTTCGTCTTATTACTGCTTGGCCCCTTTTTTGGAAAATACCTTTTTGTGACCTTTTTCAAAAATTTTCAACGGACGCCCTAACTAACCCTACAGATAATATTGGACTACGTGGTTCATTGTGGCAATAATAGACTACAGAGTACGCCATAAAAGGCGATTAGTAAAAAATGAAAAATGCTTAAACTACCCCTTTCGTGTACTCCATACTGTAGTGGCATGGAGTACTTTTAAAACTAACCCACCTTAGTACTCCATGGAGTAGTTTAGGGACTACTTCGGTGGTTTATATAGTCTCCTCCTAGGACATCGTAATGTTAAATGGACCACCTTTTACCCATATATGTATTTGGAGTACTCCTACTCCTTTATGGACTACTCTTTACATGCATGTATGGACTAGTCTCGTTATCTGCAGGGAAGCGATGACCAGGGATACCGCTATAATTTAGGTATGACAAAAAATTGTAAAGTGAAGACCCCATGTAAAAAGTTTTTTAATATTTTACCCATGTCAACGCCAAAAAATAAAAACAAACACCAAACAAACTGCCAAACTAAGAATAAATTGTTGATTGATTTTAATATTAAGACGAAAATGCCAGACAGGTCGCCACAAAATTAAAAAAGTCGTTAAATGACTTTAAATCTCGCAGACTACCAAAAAGGGGTAAAATTGCAATTATATTGGAAGAGCGGTAGCCCTGGCAATGACATCACGAGCAGCGTTGCCGCTTTGGTTACTTTTAACCTAAATTGGTTACTTTTTTTCTCGATGTGTACTTGTGTACTTTTTTCCATTTTGGTTACTTTTTTTCAAAACAAAAATAACCAATTTTTTGTTTTGTAACAAAAGCTTCCGCTCCTCTTTTTTGACCCTTAAAAATTATGTGTGGTATTTGTGCATCTAAACCTAATACTTTTTTTCATCTACTTAAAAATAATTTTTTTAGAAGCTTAAACTTTAACAGACTATCATGTTAACCACATAAGGTATATACTTTGAAGTGTAGATGCCCATTAACTGCTCCTCTTCATGCTTCATAAGGCTAACTGAAAAACTTTTCTAGATAAAAGATAAGGTCAAAGGTTCTTCCGAGCCGATCCCGTTTAATATGATTATATTCCACCGGGCAAACACAGCAAGATTTTAAGCGTTTTATTTGTAAGAGCTCTTCATGTAAAAAGGTTGAAAGCTATAGCTCATGATGTTTTTAAAATTGACGAATATAAGTGTAAACTTTGTATAGGAGGTGCCACTTCCACTAAAAATTGTATAGCCTATTGTTACAAACAAATACAATTTCTTCTTTAGACATATTTTTTTTTTGTGCGAATAAAATAGTACTTTAGAATCTAAAGTTTAGATACAAAATAGTTTTGGTTACTTTTTTTCGCTTTTGGTTACTTTTTTTTACATTTTGGTAACAAAATTTGTAAGGTCGTGGCAACGCTGGTCACGAGAGAGTCGGAGAATTTTCATTATTATTATTTGTCAAAAGCACCTGATTAATGTAATTACTAGCAGTCATTTTCCTAAAAACTTCTGTTGGTGAATTTACGTTTTAGTTTCAATTAAAAAATAAAGTTTTTTTAAGGTAAATACATAATATAAACAAAATGGGCAATAAATCTTCACTATTATTGCGACCCGAAGAAATTGCACAAATTCAAGAAGAAACAGGCTGTAAGTATTAAAACACGCATTTATTCTTTAAAAAAATCATACATAAGGGATAAATATTAAAGCTAGAAATTGACGAATTGTACCTATTTTTATTACATACTTTTTTTTTTATCAGATAACACAAGTGTTTTTATTTTAAATTTATTATCTTAACTATTATCGTTATTTAAGCAATGATAAGTAATATTTGTTTATTATACCCTTCACCACAGATGGAAACGGTATATACGATACATAAGTTTGTCATTCCGTTTTTAATTTCTACAAAATTTATATTCTGGGTCCTTATGAGTAGCGAACTTGATTTAACGATGTCCGCTTAAATGGGTTCTTTGCCGACAGATATGATGGGCACTAGGTTGCTTTTGACGTTCAGCCATATCTGTCCACAAACGCCTAAGCTACGAGCAATAAAATAAAACACGACTGACTCAAATTTTTACCCATAAACCTTAACTTTTCTAAGTCCTCTTGTAATTTGTGAACTCAAAATTTCCCTTTTCAGGCAATACAAATTAACAAAATATTCATTCCTAAAAATTTAAGAAATATAACTATTACAAAAAAGCTTTATAAAATACATAACTGAAATTTAGCTCATAGAATAAATTCGAAAAATAAAAAAAAATGTTCAAACTAGGTCCTTTAATCTCCTAGTAATATACAAAAACATAAATTTTTCCACCAAAATAATGGTTTTAGCACTGTAGCGCCCATACCATAAAAGGTAGGAGGATCAAACTAATAAGAGGTGTCAAATATTGAAAAGTAGCCAAACCGGTCCACTATTTCACCTGTTGGATAAAATTGAGCTCAAATATAACTTTCTGCTTTTTTTTTTAACGATGGGGAAGGGTACATAAAATTCGGCTTAGCCAAGAATATCAGTTTTACTTGTTTTTGTTCAGCTTCTATTTTTAAACATTAACTTTTTTGTTTGGTTGCAAGCTAATTGATTATTTAGCTCATAAAAAATCTTGATGAATTGTAAAATTGAATTAAGTTTAGATAACAAAGATTAAAATAAGGTGTAGTTTGTAAAGACAAGAGATTTAAAATAGGAAGGAACTTTTTTACATCTTTTATTAAATCCAATGAATGTGATCTTCAACCAAGTCCTCTAAAGCATAATTTTAAAATTGCAAATTAAATTATTTAATTTTTAGCCAAAGGAAAAAAAATATATTTATATGTTCTTATTTATACCATAACGAAATTAATAGGTGCGAGGTTGAAAAGCCAAGCGGTACAAGTGACAAAACTAAACAAGAATTAGATACAGCAATCAACTCTTAATACTAATATCGATAGCTATACAGAAATTCAGGACTCTATAACTAAGTATCTCAAATTATCCTATATACATATCGCACTTGATCAACAAGAGGGTAGATTTTAACTCGAAATTTCAACAATTTCAGTAGAAGCAAACACTTTATATTAAATGCTTATAAAATTAATTCTTTAACCAACCGTTTTATTACCAAAAATTAAAGAAAATAGCACCACATTTTAACAGCGGGTAGATATTAATATTACGTGTCGGGAAAAAACAAAAGTTAAGTTTATACCGTTTTTATACCCTCCACCACAATTAGTTGTGAAGAGGGTATACTAAGTTTGTCATTCCGTGTGAAACTTTTTTATTATTCATCTCAGAGTAATTCTAAGTCGATTTAGCCATGTCCGTCTGTCTGTCCGTCTGTTGAAAACACGCTCACTTTCGAAAAACTCAAAAGAAATAAACAAACTAGGTGTCAAATTGCTTGTAGTTATCCTAAGCAGTTTGGGATTGAATTTCAGCAAAATCGGTTCAGTAGGACCAGAGCTATGAATCAAAATGTGGAACCACCACCTTCAAAAACATGATAATTTTGTTACAAAAACTAACATAAATGATGAAAAAATGCACGGAATGACATAAGATTTTGCACAAGTCCGTTTTATTCGACTAGAAATGACACTGTAAAATTTCGCGAAGGTCGGTCCATAATTTACCCTAAGCCCCATATAAACACTACTCCCGGAAAACAGTTTAGTACGCCTAAAACCGTAAATAATAATGCAATCATAACAAATTTTGGCTCGTCACAATTTTATAGGACTATAAATGATACTGTGAAATTTCGTGAAGATCGGTACATAATTTACCCTAGGCCCCATATATGCCCTACTCCCGGAAAACAGTTTAGTCTCCTAAAACCATAATTAATAACAAATCGTCACAGTTTAAGATAATAATAATAAAAAGACATCATACAGATATTACTCCTTAAACATTCGAACTGTCGGTGGAGGGTATCAAAGATTCGGCACAGCCGAATATAGCACTCTAACTTGTTATTGTTTAGGTGCTATAGGTATGTACAATTAATTAATTTTAACAAAAAAACTTTAAAACTCAACTTCTCAGTATTTTCATTTTTAACTTCCATCCCCTCAATTATATTTGAAAACAGCTAATGGTCTACAACTACAAAAGTTTTCACTACTAAAAAAATAAAATTTGTTTTAGGTCGTCATCTCGTGCTTATGAAGATTTTTTTGCAAACGGATTTTTTATTGTACATATTATTTTGTTTATTTTCCTTTGACTTAAATGTGTATCACAATACAAAATAAATAAAAAGATGTAAACTAAAACACGAAATGTTTAATTTTTTGTCCCTTTTCATATTTTGAAAAGAAAGGTTCTTATATACATACATACATCTTCTTCTATATAATAAAAATGAAATGTTGTGTGTTGCTAATCGCATAACTTGAGAACGGATTGGCCGATTTGGACGATTCAAAATGATCTTTAAAATGATCGCCATGGTCCAACTTAGGTTTTTACGAAAATACATTTTTCCCCGCCCACTTTTACGCCTACTTTTTTCGATTTACCTAAAATCAGAAAACGGCTCCATCGATCAGTGGTAATCAGCTACCGAGCGAAGCCGGGGGGCGGCCAGCTAGTATGTATATAAAATTTCTTTTTAATGATTATGATTTTAAACTGATAAGAAAAAATAGAATAATAAACTAGTAGTGGTTAAACAAATTTAAAATAAAATATCTATTTTCGATAAACACACAATGCTAGTTGAAAAAACAGACAAGCCGGGCACATGGCGTTTTGGCATTATTCGGGTACGCTGAATCCAGTGGTGCTCGCAGTTTTTTTTTAGATTGGCTCTGATTTTCGAGATGTAAGGTTATTTCGAAAATGGAGGAGATTGCACAACATATATTCGCCTAACTCAAAAACGGTTTAGTTTATTGAAATTACTAAAAAAAAACCGAAATTCCCATCTAGGAGCGTCCTAGGCACTGAATGTTGTAAATTTCCTTTCTTCATAAAAATAATTTAATGAAAATTAAATTTAATGAATATAAGCCTAATTAAAAATATTAAAAAAAAAAATTTGGATTAAAAACCATAAATAGGTCAACAAAATAAACACAATACTAATTATTGTAAAAGCTAAGGCACGAGCTCTATGTGTTCATTTGTCCTTCAAGTTGTGCTGAAAAAGGTCAACAAAAAAAAGAAAGAAAAAAAGGAAAAAACAAAAAATTTACTTTGGACTTCAAGAAGAATTCTTGACAAAAAGTACGAAAAAACAGAAGTAAGGAAAAAACATTTAAAATCAATTAAAATGGATAATCATCCAAAAAAGCAAATTTCGATCTACCAAAGGTTAGAATACAATTTGGTTTAAGGATTGATGTTTGACTATTGACGTCAGCAGTCGTCGATGGCTGCGAGTGTAAAACGGCAAATTCATCTGAGGAGATCTAGTGGTTGCGATCGAAACATGTCATGGTAACCTGACGACCGCGGTTCGAATCCCGGCCACGGTCAAGTATGAACGATTATCAATAACAATTTTAATTAATTTTCATGTTGAAAATTTCCTTTCTTCATAATAAATAATTTAATGAAAATTAAATTTAATGAACTTAAGCCTAATTAAAATTATTAAAAATTTGGATTAAAAACCATAAATAGTTCAACAAAATAACCACAATACTAATTAATGTTAAAGCCAAGGCACGAGCTCTATGTGCTTATTTGTCCTTCAAGTTGTGCTGAAAAAGGGCAACAAGAAAAAGAAAGACAAAAAGGAAAAAACAAAAAATGTACTTTGGACTTCAAGAAGAATTCTTGAAAAAAAGTACGAAAAAACAGAAGTAAGGAAAAAACATGTAAAATCAATTAAAATGGATAATCATTCAAAAAAGCAAATTTCGATCTACCAAAGGTTAGAATACAATTTGGTTTAAGGATTGATGTTTGACTATTGACGTCAGCAGTCGTCGATGGCTGCGAGTGTAAAACGGCAAATCCATCTGAGGAGATCGAGTGGTTGCGATCGAAACATGTCATGGTAACCTGCCGGCCGCGGTTCGAATCCCGGCCACGGTCAAGAATGAAAGATTATCAATAACAATTTTAATTAATTTTCATGTTGTAAATTTCCTTTCTTCATAAAAATAATTTAAAAAAATTAAATTAAGTGAACTTAAGCCTAATTAAAAATATTAAAAATTTGGATTAAAAACCATAAAAAGTTCAACAAAATAACCACAATACTAATTATTGTAAGAATAACAGCTTAACTTTAAGCTACCAGGTAAAATTAACCATTCTTTAACTTATCGATCATTTAAAATTAAAGTAAATTTGTAATAATGAAATTCTATTATACGGTCAATAAAATCCTAGCTTGAGCATTTGGTAAATTGTAAGAACAGACCTTAGAGTGCTATTACAACTTTGCTTTAAACTAAATTGAGCAGTCTGTCAAAGGCAAGTTCATCCTACCGGGTAGGTTAAAGTTAAGTTGAAATCATAAATAATTTGGTATACGCTCGACAAAATTCTACCTTTAACTGACGGCAATAATAATGGCCCTTACATATAGAAAAACTCTAAATTAAAAAAAAATAATATGTTTATTTTTTCAAGCTTAAATTAAGAAAATAAAAACGTCAGTTTAGCTTTTATATCCCAATTCATTATCTCTCATCAAGATGCAAATTTATTTATTTTTAGAACAATTTAATATTCCTTAAAAACAAAATTTTAGTTACACCCAATCAAATTGAACGTTTATATTCACGTTTTACTTCTTTGGATCGTGGTGATTGTGGTACATTGTCACGTGATGATTTCTTGCGTATACCTGAATTGGCCATTAATCCATTGTGTGAGCGTATAGTTCATGCCTTTTTCGCAGATAGTACCGATGACCGTGTCAACTTCCGCCAATTTATGAAAGTATTGGCCCATTTCCGACCAATCAAAGACAAAAAGGAAAGCAAATTGAACTCTCGTGAAGATAAATTAAAATGTAAGTACATTTATACTAGTAAATATGTCATAACAAAAATCCTATACATACTTAACAATTATTTAATTACAGTTGCCTTTAAAATGTACGATTTGGATGATGATGGTGTCATTAGCCGTGATGAGCTCTTGAGTATACTTCACATGATGGTCGGTGCCAATATAAGCCAGGATCAATTGATTAGCATAGCTGAACGTACAATCTTGGAAGCAGATCTTTGCTGCCAGGGTAAAATTTCCTTTGAAGATTTCTGTAAAGCTTTGGAGCGTACCGATGTTGAACAAAAAATGTCTATACGCTTCTTGAATTAAGAGGAGCACGCGAAGATGTGAAAAAACTATATTTTATTATTTACAAGAAATATGTATACGTACATACGTTTTCACAAATATTTTCAAGCTATTTTATATAAATAGTAAAAAAGTATTAATTTTAGAACAGCTATTTAATTTATTTTTGTGCATTAATAAGTTTTCTTTTTGTTGAATATAACTCATTCCGTTTAGTAACAATAGTGTTGTTGTGTAGAATTGAAACTGGGCTTTTATATTGGTATTTAATTACATATAATGTTTTAAATAAATAAAATACGTGCGAATTATGTACTTAAAATGTCAAGTGAACTTTTTTTAATAAAGAACCTATATTTCCAAACCAAAAACTATTTTCTTAAACACCATAAAATTTATGATAATATATTAAATATCTTGAAAACTTTAATTGCTGTTTTCTTGTAAACTGTAACAGATACATAAAAAATGCAAATCTGTGATTACTCTATATTTCCCACCAAAATACGGTTCATAGATAGAACAAAATATCGAAAATTGCTTCTATGCATTGTTTATATTCCCTACCAAAAATCACTTTCCTGTAAAGACAATTAAAATAAGGGATTTAACGATACACCTTTTTGCCGATACGATACCGATACTCAAAAAGAAATATCGGCGGTACCGATATACGGATATTAATTTGAATTCAAGTTAAATTTAACAAAACTCAAGCAGAAATTTTTTTTATAATTCAAAATAACACAGATATTTATGTATGCGATGGAAAACGCTTTCAAAAACAACGATTTGAAATCGATAATTTTGTTTTTATTTATTTATTTAATATTTTTAAAAATTGATTTCCAATACATTTTCCAGGGTTTAAAAAACTGCAGTCGAACCTAATATTTTAATTTGGTTTTTGCCGAAATTGGCCTACGGCGCACTGTGGCTGAAAATTGAATTTCATCGGCCAAAAGTCCATTTTTTTTTTATCTTTTGCAATCATTTGTTTTTTTACGTTTTAGTGGATCGATTTGGCGAGGATCCAACCTCAGGTCGATATGTAATCTTCCACGTGAGTCCGTTAGTGTTTAATTTAATTTTGTAAGTTCAATAGAAAAAATACCAATTGAAAATCCAAAAAATATTAAAAAGTATCATACATTCTCATTCTCTCAGGACCTTGCATGTTTCATTTTACGTTTCTATGTCTTATGTTAAAGAAAAATAATCAAAGTACCATATGTAGAACGAAAAAGTACCAAAAAGCACACCTTAATATTCTTACTTACTCAGGACCACGCGTGCTTAATTTTTCCTTTATGGGTCGAATATTAACAAAAGTTTAAAAAGTACCAGATGAAAAACTTAAATGTACCAACATTTTTCATCTTATAGGTTCTTATTTACTCAGGTACAATATTAATTTTAATTATCATAGATTGGGAAAATCATATTCTAAAATTGCTCAAATAACTAATAGAAGTAAGTCAACAATACAAAAGGTAATAAATCGCTTTCAAAAAGAAAAACGAATGGAAAATAAAACCAGGTCAGGGGGCAAATTATGGCAGTCGTGATCGAATACTTTCTCGATTCGAAAGCAATTTAATTTCTAATTCTTTCTGTCCATACTAACCGGATTAAAATAATGTTTTTAGTGTTGTTATTTGTTATTTGAGTTTTCAAAACTCTGAAAAAATAATACGATTCGTTCAGTATTGACGGAAATAAAATTGCTTTCGAAACGAAAAATTATTCGGTCACGACTGCCATAATTTGCCCCCTGGGCGTCCTCGCATGCGTAGTTTCTGAGAAAGAGGAAAAATAGTGTCTTTATTAAGGAATAACCCCTTTAAAAGTGCACCAAAGATTGCTGCCGAGTTGAAAGAGTCCATGGACAAAAGTGTTTCCGCGGATACAGTACGCAGATCAATAAAAAGAGCTGGGTACAACGATCGTACAGCACGCAAAAAGCCCTATATACATATGATTTACAATGTCAATAGAGCGAATTGTTGTAGGAATTAAAATATTGTGATGTGATGGCTGTGTTCTGCATCTAAATGTCTCATTTGTTCTCAGTCGCGAATTTTCACCTAGAGGAAAAACAAAGCCTATGGGTTATATGCTTACCTTTTTGTTCACAGCTTAAGCATGAATAATAGCCAGTGTGTCCTTTTAAACCGAGTATTAATGACCTTATAGGGGCGTCCATTATGAAACACCTCGTTTGAATATTGTTTACTCGAAAATTAACAAAAGACCATTTTCAATAAAATCTTTAATTCCAGATATTAAGGGTAGTAAGAACTCGTTTGCACATTCTGGCTTTGAGTAGCCTTCGAAAACACCAACCAGTAAAACATCTTCTTGAGTAACAACATTACACACACTTGTTTATTTGAGCTTTTTGATAGAGGAAAGCTATCTACTAAAGCCCTGCACGAATGCATTTGAATGCCATTTCAAATCATTCGTTTGTTTTTCAACTACTGATTGTCGATTGCTTTTTGCTAACGAATCAAATTCTGTACTGTGAAAAACACATAAAGCACGAAAAAAATATAAACACACAAATGCAAATGAGTTTAAATTAGTGTGTTATAAACGACCAAACACGAAGTGTAAAGAGCACGACATATACTCCACACAACAACGAAACAAACGAATAACACAAACTAAACCAAATCACACGAATCGCACGAATCAAACGAATCAAACGAATCACACCAAATCACACTACACAACAGTAACAAAATAGGTGGCATTATTTTATTTTTATTATTAGGTAATTAGTAATTTTGTATTAGCAAAAAACAAATGAAGATGCAAAATATTTTTATACAATGTTTAAGTTTTTATTTAAATTAATTTATTCAAAAGTTACAAAAATATATTTTGAAATATTTTATTAAAAGTAAAAAAGAAATGAAAAGCTAAATTCAATTAATTGCAAAATTAAGATAAAAATAATATAATGAGCAAAATGGTTTAAAATTAATTTGTACGGTTTAAAAGTTCATTTTGTATTTCAGTTGCTTCTATATTTGAATGAAGAAACATTATGGCATTTATAGAATCACCGTTTGAAGCAATGCTGCATCTTTTTTCAGAAATCAAATTCCGTGCTACTGAAAAAACTCGCTCTGAAGCTGCAATACTAGCAGGCGTTGCTAATATTTTGCAGCTCCCTTTGTAGAGAAGTGGAAATTCATTTTGATGTAAGTTCCACCATTGCAAAATGTTGAAATCTTCAGTAATACCAACATTTAAGCTTTCATACATTAGCAATTCGTTGGATACTGTATCAAGTTGTGTAGTATTTTCAGTCGGTGGTAAAAAATCAGAATATAATTCTATGATATGACTAGATATTGCTGTTGCACTTTCAAATGGATTTTCTGATTCATGTTGCTCTTGAAAGTATTTTCTCATAATGTGCATGCATTTGTCTTTAATCGAGAGTTTTTCTTCTTCACTAAATTGAACTAATTTGTTTAATGGAGGGAATAGAAAAACAGCAATTTTATGGTAGATAGTTAGATTCCGAATTACTATGGAATCTATCAAAATTGCTAATTTTTCTTTAAACTCTTTTGAAATTTCTAAGTCACTGATATCAGTATTACATTTTTTCTTTAAGCGATGGATATAAATATAAACAAGGTGTATTGTCGGATACTTTTCCCCTTCTAACTTTTTTAAAGTTTCTTCGAAAAGTTCCAAAATTTTAATTAAAGCTGTTATATGGTTCAAATGAATATTATTGATTCTATTGAGCTCGTTTTTTTGTTGCAAAAGTTGAACTATTTCGGACCAATTTTTTTCAACAGAAACAAATAAATAGTAAATTGAATTCCAGCGGGTGGGTGAAAAGCTTTTAAGGGTTGTTTGTAAATTTACATTTAGACCAGAAATTTTAAAATATTTTACGAGTTTAGTACATAAACTACATAATTCTGAAACAGCAGGTACTTCTTTCATAGCTTTTTGAATAGTATTATGCAGTAAATGGTCAATGCAAAATATGTGGTTATTGTTCCGAAAGGCAGCGACCATGTTTGCTCCTCGATCTGTGACAATAATGGCTTTGTCATCCAGATCTAAATCGAAATTATTAAGTATTTTTCTTAACTTTCGACTGATATTATCATCTAAAAATATATATATTTAAGTTTATAATATACCTATTTATAAATATATATTATCAAATAAATAAATATTACTTGTACATTTTTCACCATCCATAGAATTAATGCCAAGAAGTCTACTAAATATATGTCCATCTTTTATGTAGTGAATGGTCACAGCTATATATGTTCTTCTAATAAAGTTATCGGTCCAAAGGTCTGACGTAAGACCAAAACCAAGACTCTTCACAGAATTATTTATTTATTTTTTCAAAATGTTTATTGTACACATTCATTATATTTCGGGAAATTGTTGTTGAATGTGGCAAAAGACTTCGAACATCTACATTTTCACCGAAATTTGCCCCAACCGATAGAAGAAACTTTGCAACTTTGTGAAAGCCAGTATCTTCTATTAGTTGGAATGGTCTGCAGTTCTCCACAATCCATTCTGTAAATATCAGAGTTCCATTTTTTTTTGTCTCTGCATTAACTTCTACTTCTTTGATGATCTTATTATTAGATGTCAAATAACATTTATGTCTAACTAAATTAGATGTAGTTGCTCCATTATATTTATAAACATTTAAACATTTTCTACAAGCAACAACGTCCTTTATTTCTTCCTCTGACATATTTTCAACTTTTCCGAATACTTGCCACACTTTACTTCTTCCTCTTTTTGAGCTTATTTTTAACTCGCCTCTAACAATTGAATTTCTAATAGCAGGCGTACTTAATGAAGTATTTGGGGAAGGATTTGAGTTAAATGAATCGTTTGCTGACATCTTTTTTAAATATGTTTGTATAAATATGTACATAAATATAAAGAAAAATAAACGAATTATTAAAACTAGGTAGATAAATTTGGACAAAAAATTTGGTTTGCTTTTTTAAAAATTTTAATTTAAATAAGCCAAATATTTTTAACATTATAAAAACATTCCGTATGGAGGTATGAATGTATATTAATTACCTTTTCCTAATATCTTTTTCCACTTTTGTGTATAGAAATGGATTTTCCTGGTCTATTTATTCAAATATAAAATAATCTAAATGAGAATTATAGCGTGAAAAAGTTATTTTAGTAAAAAGTTAGGATATTCATAGTGATAAGTAAAATAGTAAGGGTATTCACGGTGTTGGGTTACTTATACTTCAAACATCTATGCATACATTTTAATTTTCCCTAATGGTATATAATAACTTTTTACAAAATACCAAATGCGCACCTGAGTTTGCCTGCAAAAATGTATAAAGTCATTATAACAGGTCAAAGTTACGTTAAATAGTTACCATAAATTGATAAGGTGAACTCTTTAGGCTCGGCTCGGTCATATAATTGTAGCATAAAAAAGTAAGCAATAAAAATAGTGCGAAACAATAAAGTTTCATTAAAACATCAATAAAACACATCTTCTTACCTAAAAATGTTACCTACTGTCACATTTGCTATTATGTATATAGTTATTTACACATAAATTGTAGTCAGTGCTGGGCAAAATACATGGCTTGCGGTATTTAAAATACAAAATACAAAATACTTGCTGGTCATGTATTTAAAATACAAAATACAAAATACTTTCAGGTTATGTATTTAAAATACAAAATACAAAATACTTACACATCCTGTATGTATTTAAAATACAAAATACAAAATACATACACATCCTGTATGTATTTAAAATACAAAATACAAAATACTTCCATTTATTGTACGTATTTCAAATACAAAATACTTCCACGTCATGTACATTAAGGTTATAACTTTTTTTTGAGTGCAAAATACCACTCCAGCGCCATGTGGGGAATTTTGTTCTGATAATAAAAAACTGTTTTTTAAGCTGATTCGGTGAAAAAAGTTTCCGCACCGTAAGCGATTCCTAAAACTCCATATTATGTGTAAATTCTATTTTTGGAAATTGAAACCCTTTTGATTTTGCATTAGACTTATGAAAAATGGTTTAATGTTGAAGATTATATATGAATTTAAACAAAAACGAACTTATTTAAGACAAGAGCCACTGATTTAATGATGAAAATAAAAAATAAAAACAAAACTTTAACGCTTTCGGTGCGGAAACTTTTTTCACGAAAGATGAAAAGTGACACCATATTTTTTTATATTTTGGTAGATTAAAATGCAATCAACCATCAATAAACTGACAGAATATATTTTGTAAACTATGTTTTTAAAATACAAAATACTCCCATTTTTTTATGTATTTAAAATACAAAATACTGTAAAGATGTAAAGAAAACTCTAAGTATTTTTATTAATATTTAATTTACTTGATCTTTTATTATTTGATTTATGAACAGCCGCTTGTGCGACTGTTCTTCTCTTGCTTGTGTTTTACAATTGATTTCTTAAAAATTATTCTTAAGTCTAGATACTTAAAATTACACTAATACTAAGGCATTTATTTTGAACAAAGAATCATTAATATGATACTTTGTTCAATGCCACTTACAAAACATTGTTGGGAATGTGCTAGTCAGCATAATCCCACCAATGAGTTTGGCGTGTGTGGACATTGTTGCTTCAACAAAGTATGAAGCTCGCGTTACATACAGAAGGTATGGTAACAGCGACTAGTCAAACACACTACACCTCCCTTTTTCGGAAAAGAATAATCAATACGAATAATTGATTATTCTTTTATATATTACAAAATTTTGGTATACATTTTTTTTTTTTATTTAAGTAGGGGCTTTGTTGTCCAGTTCCTGTGACCTTTACATTTCCTTCCCCCTTTTCGAAAAATTGAAAACACTTAAAAAAAGTTTTCAGTTTCAAATTCTTAGTACTCATGAAGTGGTAAAAAAAGGCTTGTTGTAAGTGACAAATAAATGCAATGAATTTAATAGGAGATTTTCTTCTAACATTGAATTAGGGTAGAGAGAAAAAAATATTTTGTTGTTATTAAAAAAAAATAAATGCAATAAAGTTAATGAAGTGGTTTCTTCTAACTTTGAATCACAATTATCAAGAGGAAAAAAAAATATTTTAATTATGTATTTATACAAAATAATTAAATTAATATTTGTTTAATATATGCTTTATGTAAAATTATATATTTAGGAGAGGAGAAAAAAAAATAAATTTTGGCCGTTTCTTGTTTTATTAAGTCAAAAGAAGCGGTCAAAAGAAAACTTATTGAAAAGTAATTATTAACGTTAATGTGAAAAATTATAGGTTCACTATAATTAAAATGGGAAATGAAAAAAAACATAAAAATGTTTTTGGATGTCTAACTGAGTGACTACTCATTACTAGGGGAAAATTCTCCATTATGGAGGTTTTTGACTCTGTTCTTATGGACTGTGAACAGTTTACCGTTAGTATCCATCAATGTGACATTATTTAAGAGGTCAATTTCTTTTACTGTGAAGGGGCCTTTATAGACTGCATCCAGTTTATGCCCTCCTTCATTGCGGACTAGAACAGAGTCGTTAACATAGAGTGTGGTTGGATTTGAATCTTCATTGGAGAACTTCTGTCTTAGAAGTTTAGCATTTTCAATTAGACTAGCGGCTCTACGTTGTGCTACTTGGAGTCTGAATTTGACTTCCTTTTCATATGCATCAACGTTATATATTGGGTCTATGCTGTTAGTATTGGTAAAATCTAGCTCTCTGGGGGCTTTTCCATAGATTAATTCAAATGGACAATATCCATGAGCTGTAGATGGAGTTGTATTGTAACAATATACAAAAAATTTTAACCAATTATCCCAATCGGATTTGTCTGATGATACATAAGATCTTAAATACTCGTTGAATGTTCTGTGAGATCTCTCAACAGTACCGAGCGTCTCATGATGGTAGGCTGTAGAGTTTAATTTCTCTATCTTCATCAGTTTGCATAGTTCCGTGAGTACTTGATTCATATATTCAGTACCTTGATCCGTTACTATGGTGTTCATTGGACCATATATTAAAATAAAATCTTCCATAATGGCTTTCGCTACATTTCTGGCAGATTTATTAATTATTGGGATAGCCACTAAGTATTTTGTTAAATCGCACATTATAGTCACAGCGTATTCATTCTGTGAATCTGACCGAGGGAGAGGTCCTATAGTGTCGATAATCACTCTTTGAAAAGCTTTTAAAGGAGTTGGTGTTAAAACGAGAGACTCCTTGCCTTTAACCGTGGTTTTGTTGGTTTGGCATTGAAGGCAATGTTTGACGTACTTGGCTATGTCTCTAGTCATGCCTTTCCAATGATATTGAAGTCTAATTTTTTTTGTCATTCGAGTTATGCCTGGATGTCCACCAGTAATGGGATCATCATGATATTTATGCATAATTCTTAGTTTTTCAGAATCAGAAGAAACTTTAGTAAGTTTTGGAATGAGCACAATAGTTAAGTTAAAATCTTGCAAGATTATATTACCTTTACTTTTGAAGGTTTCAATATCTGTTCCTAGGTAAAATAGCATACTGTCATCTAGTGAGAGTAGCAATGTTGTTAGACCAATATTATTAGCTATTTTTGCAAGCTTTAGAAAGAGGTGACCTAGGTCGACTTTTCTATTAATAATGAGGTCCTTCAACTTAAAATAGGAAAGAACTTGCTTCCCTTTATGGATAATTACTTTATCCTTAGTAAAATACAATCTAGGTATTTTACGGTGCTCATGGGCATTTATAGCCTCATAAATTTTAAGATTATTTGATTCTGTTGGCGGTATAGAAGATTTATTTTTAATTGACACGCTTGCTTTAGTCTGAAGTCTGGTTGTAACCTTCAGAACTGTGTTGACTTCAATGTTCTTAATATCCTGAAACTCTATGCGTGACAGCGCGTCTGCCACTGTATTTTCCTGACCCCTAATATACTCGACTACAAAGTCGTATTCCTCGAGGTCAAGTCTCATACGCGTGAGCTTGGAGGATGGATTCTTTAATGAGAATAGGTAGGTGAGTGGTCTGTGATCACTTTTGATCACAAACTTTTTGCCGTAAATGTATGGTCTGAAATACTTTACAGCCCAATGTATTGCAGTTAGTTCCTGCTCTATGGTAGATTTGTTACTTTCGCCTTTAGTGAAAGATCTAGAAGCGTATGAAATTGGCATTAGTGTACCGTGTTTTTCTTGGCTTAGGACAGCGCCACAAGCGTGTTTGCTTGCGTCTGTGGTAATAAAAAAAATTTTAGAAAAATCGGGGTATTGCAAAATTTTAGGACTTAGTAATTGGTTTTTGAGGTACTGAAATGATTTTTCACAATCTTCATTCCATTCGAAAGGTACATTTTTTTTCGACAATCTAGTGATATGTCTGGATGATTCAGCAAAATTTGGTATGAACCTTCGGTAATAATTACAAAAGGCTACGAAGCGTTTAGCTTCATCACCATTTTTTGGTGTTGGATAGTTTTGTACTATGGAAAATTTGCTGTCATCAGGCAATATACCTTTGTCAGTGCATTTGTGGCCTAAAAATGTAACTTGTGTACAGAAAAATGAACATTTATCTGGATGTAATTTCAAATTATATTTTCTGCACAATTCAAATACGTTTGTTAGATTACGTAACATGTGTTCCTTAGAACAACCAATTACTACTAGGTCATCCATATACACGAATGCTTGTGCCGGAGATAGACCCGAGAAGGCTAATGACATCATACGTTGAAATGAATTAGGGGCTATTTTAATACCATACGGCAATCTTTTAAATCTGAAAGATCCTTTATCAGTGGAAAAGGATGTAATATCTCTAGATTCTTCTTCAAGTTCTATTTGGTGAAAACCTGACATCAGGTCAAGACAAGAAAAGAATTTAGCTCTACCTAGTTGATCAAGAATATCGTCTATTCGAGGCAAGGGAAATTTATCAGCTACCAAATTTTTGTTAACTGCTCTGTAGTCTACTACTAATCTCCATCTTTTTTGAGTGGTACCAGGCAAAGGTTTCTTTGGTACTAGAAGTATGGGGCTGTTGTGATCTGAAATTGATGGTTCAATAATATCGTCTTTAATAAGCTTATCAACCTGGTTGTTTACTTCCTCTTTTTGAGAATGGGGTATTCTGTAATTTTTTATATAAACAGGTTGTGTATTATTCACTCTAAGCTTTTGCTTATAAAAATTATTAACCGATATGTGTTCAGATTCTAAGGCAAAAATATCTATAAATTTATGGCATAAGGATTTTAAATCTTTTTCAACGAAAGATGGAAAGTTCTTAGACAGTCTTTCCATTTTTTCTTTAGAGTTAGTAGGCATAACATTTTGTTTCGCGATTTTGTAATCTTTGAGATTTTCAGTAACAAGATTAATATCAGAAATTATTAAATCTTGCTCAGTGGTATTAATAATTTTTACTAGAGGGTTTGATTTAGAAGTAATAGTATTGGCGACATAAACGCCGTCTTGAATTGTTTGATATGGTATCAAAACGGTTTGTTCCGGTGATTCAAAAGGTATTGATCTTATAACTTCAGATCTGGCGGGAAGTGATATTGAATTTATGGAAGGACCGTTTCTAAGTGGTATTCCAATGTCATGATCAACTTCATTTGATCTAATAATCATTAAATCTTTATCATTGGAATATTGTAAAATACAATTATACTTTCGTATGAAGTCCATTCCAATAATTCCATCTGCCTGTATTTTGAAATCATCTTTAACTACATGGAAAATGTGTTTTATCAAATATTTGTCTATTTTTAATTCTGAACGTACGCTACCTAACGTTGAAATTATGCCCTGGCCAATGCCGTTTAAGTTTTTTTTGTTATAGACATTTATAGATTCATTTAAGACCTGGTTGTGCTTGATGACAGAAATATCAGCACCAGTGTCTATTAGAAAGATAGAAGTAGTATCATTTAGAGTAGTTCTACAGCGCAAATAGCTACATAAATTTAAATTGATATTGTATGTTTTGGATTCTACTGAGTATTTAGGGGTGGTTGCCCGTTTCCCGAGTTGTCTTCTGCAGTTAGATTGATATTTCGGTTTTGATAATTATTATGGTTTGTATTGCGGTTTCTGTTATCGTTATTATTACGAGTTGAACCTGAGTTATAGTTGTTATTATTATTGCGATAAGAACCTGAATTATTGTTGTTATTACCATTATAACGGTTACTAAGGTTTCTGTTCCGATTGGAACCATTATTATTGTTCCTATAATTGTTGTTTGAAAAAGTATTATTTCTATTTAGGTTACTATTATTATTAGAACCTGGGCGTCTAAGACCATAACTAAGGATTGAATTTTCTTGACCATATATTTCGGTACAACTACTTATAAATTTAGTTAGTACTTCATTCATGTTGCAGAATGTTCCTGATTCCATGATCAGTTTGACTCTGTCGTTGGACGCATTTTTGGTTATTGCCGTTACTGCTGAACGAGTAGCATATTTATTAGCTATTTCATGAGGTAATCCGTCTCTAATATAGGCAGTTTCTAATTTTTTCGTTAATTCCTCCATTTCTTTGGCATAAGAATTAACGTTTTTACCGCTTTGTCTAACGCTCATTAATTTTGCGTTAATGACATCAACGGATTCTCCTTTTACTGTAGCTTTTAGTTTGGAAATGATTTCGGATAATGTTGATTCAGAAGAAATTAAATTTCTTGCTGTTCCTTTAAGTTTTGTTTTAATGAGGTTAACAGCTACTGACTCATGAGTTTCCTTTATCGAATCTACTAGGTTAATAGCATCGATAAAGCTCTGCAGGTTTTCAGAATTTCCATCGAAATCTGGGATTAACCTTGAGGCAGTATTTAGGAATTCTATGAGTGTTTGAGGCATGGTGGATTTTTGTTTTTGTTCTATTTCCGGTAAGCGATTGAACACTATTGGTTCGTGAAGAGAGTGTGGAACAAAAACTTTAATATTTTTCCTATAACTTACGGAAATTAATTTTTCACGTAGGTCAGAATATATAAGGCTGAATTGTCGAATTCATTTATAGCAGAGTGTGCTGAATTAAAAAATAGATACAAATAAGAATAATAATTGTATCGCAAACAACTGGAGTTTTTATAAGAGTGATATAAATTATTTTAAATAAAATAAAAGAAGGATTTATTAAATAAAGAATATAAATTTTATCCACTGAATTATTTTAGTGGAAGAATTATCATTATTATATATCCAGTAGAAGGGTACGAGCAAACTATTGGAAGTGACGAGGCCTTCTTATAATTAGGTTTTAGGTAAATTAACTTAGAGAGATTTATAAAATTAGCAAAGAAAGTTACTATATTAATACCATAAATAGGTATTACTCAATAAAGATACTTTGTATTCGAAAAGAGAGTTGACATGATTAAGCTAAGCTTTTCGGAACTGTTACGTCCTGTTAGTGGCTAGACCGTTTACATTTGCAATGGCAAGTTTACATTAATTTTTACTTAGACTAAGTTTACACGGCCAGCGACTTGTTAGTTTGTCTTTAATGTCCTGGGGCGTATTAGTTCTTAAATTTAAAGGAACTTATGTCATAACGACCGTCACCATTGTTGCAGGGTGATTAGTGGTCATGGCATAAGTCGGTCATCACCAAATGATGATCGAGAACGGTTAGATCTTTTAGGTTATACCACTGCAGGGACACGTATGTATACAGCGGTGAATTAGTTTTTAGTAGAAGTGTTATTTAATTATTGATTTTTATTTTATTATACCATTTTTAATGGTTATTTAATAATGATTATTAATTTTTCTTGTTAGGGTTAGTTGTTAAAATAAAAATTAAAAGTTGTATATATAAAAAATAATTTTAAAAATATTTCATTTATTTAATTTAAATCACTTTTTATTTATATATTTTCTTTGCTTTTTAAAAAAAAATTATTATATAAATTTTTCGCATCATTTTTTTTTTTAACTTAAAAACCTCATTTAAAATATTTAATTAGTTTTGATTAATTTTAAACTTTAATTAAAACATTAAGTTACTTTACGTTAATTTTATTTTTTTGTTTGTATAAAAATTAACATTAAAAAAAAATTTTTTTTTTTGTTTTTATTTACGTTACACAAGAGTTTTGTTGTTTAAAATAATTGTTTTTGGCTCTATCAAATATGATTTTTGTAGAAAAATTAAAACTTTTAATTATAAAAAAAAATTAAATAAAATAGATTAAATAAAGAATTTTGGATCTAATTATGCTGTTGTGAAGTGTTATTAAAAAAATTTTTTTTTAAATCCTTTTATTTAGTTATTTTTTTTTTTGTAAATCCTTTTTATATTTTTAATATGAAATATATAACGATGTTTATCAGGTGTTGTGAGGTTAAAAATTTTCATTAATTTTTTATTTAACTACTTTATTTTTAATTTTAGAAGTTAGATATATGCTTTTATTTTACTTAGAACTTTCAACATTTTTGTATTTTATATTTTTTTTTTAATTATTTCTTTTTGTTTATAATGTGTAATGATTCATATAGTAGCAATATTATATATATAGATTAATACATAATATGTATATAAACTATTTTTGTTTTCTCATTAACAGAATTATTAATGTTTAACTTTATGTTCCATTCCACCACTTTTTTTTTTTTTATTCCCTCGTTGGCTGGTCCTTGGCCGACCAGACTGGCAGGATCGCCATGTAAAGATGTAAAGAAAACTCTAAGTATTTTTATTAATATTTAATTTACTTGATCTTTTATTATTTGATTTATGAACAGCCGCTTGTGCGACTGTTCTTCTCTTGCTTGTGTTTTACAATTGATTTCTTAAAAATTATTCTTAAGTCTAGATACTTAAAATTACACTAATACTAAGGCATTTATTTTGAACAAAGAATCATTAATATGATACTTCAATGCCACTTACAAAACATTGTTGGGAATGTGCTAGTCAGCATAATCCCACCAATGAGTTTGGCGTGTGTGGACATTGTTGCTTCAACAAAGTATGAAGCTCGCGTTACATACAGAAGGTATGGTAACAGCGACTAGTCAAACACACTACAATACAAACTACTTATATTTATTGTATGTATTTAAAATACAAAATACAAAATACTTGGTGGATATGTATTTAAAATACAAAATACAAAATACTTGCGCGTCATGTATTTAAAATACAAATACAAAATACGTATTTGTTAAAAAAAAAAAAACCGAAACCAAAATATTTTTACAAGCACAAAATACCAACAAATTCTTGTGGCTATTTTGTTTCTTAATAATTTCTGTATTTAGGTACGTTTTTTTAAAGAAGGAAAAAGGGACCCTTTTACAGGTATCAAAGAATTTTTTTTGTCATCATAAAGTTTTTTTCTGTTAAGATGAAACAAAATAACATAGCATCCGCTAGACTTGTACACTTGTCGAAGTCACATAGACGACTGAATTGATGAGCAAAAAAATATGTGTTAGTAGTGGTATACACAATTGTGCAAAGAAATGGAATTCCCTGTTATAAACTCACAATTGCTGTGTGTTATGTTCGTTTTCACATCAAATCATACATTGAGTTGATTTGTTTTTTTAAATCAAACTACTGCTTAACAACGAGTTGTTTGAAGCCAACTACTGTTTAAAATTGATTCGGTTTTTCATTGTGTATCATTCGAATTGATTTAAAAAAAAAAACACAGTATTTGACACAACAATAACTTGGTGTGGAGAACTGTGAAAAAGAAACAAATGCATTCGTGCAGGGCTTTACTATCTACATTAAAATCTAGTTGCACTAAAGCTTCGTACAGACGGTGGTCAGATCTTACAATGTTGTCATTAAAATTGCCTTAAAATGTCTTAACTGTGTGAACATTGTAAGCTCATCTTCATTTGGCAGATGTGTAAAATTAATGCATCTGACAATGGCACCATTGTCGATTTTTTTGGCAAAATTAAAAAAAGTCGGCGATTATTTTGCCGATTTTTAAAAAGCATTTTATTTTTTTTTTTCATATTTATATTTACGATTTGAAAAACGCAAAACACATTTCAGCATGTTCTGAAAACCAGGCGATTTGATAGCGTTTTGCTTTTTTCGAAGTTGTGTTTAAGCAAAGAAAACATATGTTTTATCATAAAAAAACGCAAACAAACAAATAATTTACAAATTAGTTCTGTGAAATAAATTTAAAATTCAAATGCCTACAGCGTTTTTACATGTTCATAAGTAAACTACTGCGACAAAAAAAAAGACAAGCTCAAAGCAAATTTTTAAATTGCATTTTTTTAATTAAAATCGTGAAAAAATCTTACAAGTTTTTCCTTAAATAAAAAGAAAACATATTCAGGTATGTGATGGAAATCGATTTCGTCGTCCAAACTTTTTGAAATCGACAAAACATGTGATATGGTAACATGCGTCGAATTACTGTATCGATTTCATATTCCATTTTGTTTCAATAAAAATAATGACATTTTTACTATGTGACACAATTCGATAATGCCTGTTTGAATTCGTTTGAAAATCTGTTAAATTTACTGCAACGAATTTTGAAAAAAATCCAAACAAAATGTAAGTACATAAATTGATTTTAATAAAAATTAAATAAAACTAATCTTATCGTTGGTTAATAAGGGGCAAACATAAAAATAGCCTTCAAGAAGATGCCTTAATACAATTTATGGAAAACCATCCTGATATGGCGAGGGGATTTACTAAAGGAGACAGAGTGGACGTGGAAGAATTAAGCCGGCGAATTGAATAGCGTTGGTCCACCAATTCACGATGCAAGTGCTTGGAAAAAAGTGAGTTGGTCTGTGTAACCGATTCCAATTTTAAATTTTTTTTTCTTTTTATAAATAACAGGAATGGCGTGACTGGAAGGCGTGCATAAAGAAGAAAATAGCTACCAATAAACGAGAAGCTATTTCTACAGGTGGAGGTCCGTTCAACCAAATATACATCTCAAAAAAAGAGGAAGCAATAGGCCAAATTTGCGGGCTATATACATTGGTTGATGGAATAAATAACTCTGTCTCAATGATAGGGACCGAGTTTTCTTCATCTGATGATGACGCAATTTTGTGTGAAGCTTCAGCTGCAACATTTTTGAAAAGCATTTTGAAACAGTAGTGCGATGCATGCCAATATTTGCGTCATTTCCAACAGACCGTTGAAAACTTCCCTCTGCAAAAAATCTTAAGGCAGCTGCCAATTGTATTGTAAGAGGAATAGATGATCCTGTCGGCCTACTTCCGATTTTATTTAAAACTATAATAAAGCCTTCCTTGCTTAATCGGAAATATTGAATAAATCTAAAGAATAAATGTGTTCATATACATTAACCATAAATACAAATTCACATTGCTACTCACGTTTCCTCGGGCAAACTTAAGGGGTCAGATTTGTCTCGTAGGCGTTTCCGTCGTACATACTCACTTTCATCGTTGGTATTAATTTCATTAAGAAATAAATAAAGTGCAACAGCATAAGGCATTTTGTTTTTAAACAAAAAAATATGTTTTAAATAATTTTTTCAAATACATGCACAAAAACACAGTATAGAGTTGTATTATACAATTTCAAAAGATTTTATTTATAAAAAACAAATTGGAATGAAACAAAAGTGGAATATGAAATCGATCGAAATCTGTCACACGTTTAACGATTTGAAAAAGCGATTTACTTTTCAAATCGAACGATTTCCATCACATACCTGATTAAATTGAAATTGTGGGCCATTTCCTTTTCTCATTAAAGTGCAGTTTAAATAAAATAGACCAGATCGCTTAAAGCGGCCCATACACTTGCAATATTATTGTATAGGATATTTGTCAAATTATTTTTATTTTGTCCTATCCGTACAGATAATATTGGGTTACGTGGTCCATTGTGGCTTAAATGGACTACTTACAACATGGTCCAATCTACTGTAATATGGACCATGTTGAAATGCATGATGTATACTTTTCTATAGTTTACAGTATTACACATTGGTAGCCCTGATGGTGTCCATTATTAATTATTTATTTAAAAGTGAAAGTTTGTGAAATTTGTGAAAAAAAAGGTAAACAAATTAAAAAAACCAAGTAAATATATTTAATAATAGCAATAATAGACTACAGGGCACGCCATAAAAGGCGATTAATAAAAAATGAAAAATGCTTAAACTACCGCTTTAGTGTACTTCATACTGTAATGACATAGAGTACTTTTAAAACTAGCCCACTTTAGTACTCCATGGAGTAGTTTAGGGACTACTTCGGTGGGTTGTATGGTCCCCTCCTAGCACATCGTAATGTTAAATGGACCACCTTTTACCCATATATTTAGAGTAGTTTTGGAGTACTCCTACTCCTTTATGGATTACTCTTTACATACATGTATGGACTAGTCTCGTTATCTGCAGGGATATAATGCAATAAGTCGCACAATGGTTTCATTCATTCAATAAAAAGGTGAACATAACCTATAGGAATAACATAAACAGCATTGTACAATGTTGCCAACACATTTCACTTTCTTTTCGTTGTGCAATAAAAATCAAAAGTCTTTTGATTGTTGCCAATATATTGTGCCACCTGCGAATATCACATACACATTGGCGATATAATTGTACAATACGTAAAATTGAACAATTTTATTGCAAGTGAATGAGCCGCTTAAGTATACACTAGCGGTTTGAAAACGCCAAATTTCTAGCGTTTTCGTTTTTCAGAACACATGTTTGGCGTTTTCAAATTGAAAACGGATCTTTACCGAAAAACTTATTTTGCAAAATAAATTTATAAAACTGAATCATTTTCGATTTTATATGAAATGGTATTTTTAAAATAAAAAAGTAATAATGTATGCTGGGGAGTATGCAAAAATAGTTGAATTGATAGCGAAAGAAAATCAGAAAATTTTTAAAAGAAGTTGCAAAAATAGTACCAAGCATATTTTTCAATGTGGAGTACAGAGCGGAAAAATATGCAGTTTTTTTATACATTTTGGCTCGATTTTTTACGAAACAAAATCCAAAATTTCTTTAAGGCCTTAGTTAATAAATATTACAAAAAAAAAATAAATATTGCCTTGAAATTTTGGAAAACCCTAATCTTATATAGAATCGAAAACGAGTCTGGGTTAGAAGCTAATTTTTGAAAATTATTTGTTTAGAAGACTGAGTTGACTTTAAGTATTATAGTTTAATTCCAAATATCCAATTTGAATACATCTTTTAAGACATTTATCCTTTGCTTCAAATAAATACAAAATTTTACCATATTCTGATTCACACAGAAAATAACTTCTATAAAATCTGATTAATTTGCATCAAACTCTACTAATTTTGCATACTTGATTTAATTAATCTTTTTGCAAAATTTAATTAACTGATATCATAAGTTCTAGGTTTTAAGATAATCAGCCTTCTTATGACAATTGCACGATTTAAAATCGAAAAACGCCAGATTTCTTAAGGTGTTCCGAAGCACGTGCGTTTTGCTTGCGATCTGCCATAGTTTCTTACAAAAATTCTAGTTCCCTACGGAATACTATTGAAATTTGAAGTCGCTAAACTTCTTGCGATTTATAGAACACGTATTATGCGATTTTTTATATAAAACTTTTATTTGGCGATTTTTGGCGAATTTTTTTTACGAAAAATTTAAGAAAATTAATTTTTGGCGATTTTGGGCGATTTTCAGTATGCTATTTGGCGATGAAGGTGAAAAAATATCTGACAACCCTGTAGCTTACCTCTAATGCACTCAAACTTTTCCAAAGGTACTTACTTCTAACTTTCCATCGATTTCATCGGAATCACTCAAAAATAATAAATTATTATGAACTTGATCTTGCTGGAAAGTCGAAGAAACATTCACCCTTATCGTGGTTGGCGAATTTAAAATACGCCTGCGACTGTTTGGTAATAGATTTAAGGAAATAAGTTTACGTTCTCTTTAATCTATTACCAAAAGTCGCAGGCGTTTTTCCAAATTGCCATACACGATAAGGGTGATTATCTTGATATACATACACCACTTACGGACTCTTGAGTTAAATCTTTCTTCGTTTTCTGTAAAAATTTCGTCCATAAATTTTAAAGCTTGCCTTTTGCTTAGTTCCCTAATAGCTTTAAAATACATTATCGTGGAGATTACGCCTTTTTTATACCCACTCCACAATAGATGTGTGTAACACCTTAAAACATGGGTCATGGACCCGCCTTAAAGTATACCGATCGACTTTGAATCACTTTCTGAGTCGACCTAACGATGTCCGTCCGGCTGGCTGGCTAGCTGTCCATGTAACCTTGTGCGCAAAGTACAAGTCGCAATTTTTAAAATAATATGATAATTAAGCCTTTAGGTTCTCATTGGCACAAGGACCACGCCTATTGAAAATGGGCCGAATCGTAGGACCTCGAGGGGAGATAGGGGCAATTTCTGCCTCTCAGAAACAATCAAACCGATTTTAATGAAATTTAAAACATAGATAGATCCATATTTATATGCTTACATGAGCTATGCAGTTTTTCAAGGGGAGTTAGAGGCAATTTCTGCCTCTTTCAAACCGATTTTAATGAAATTTAAAACATACTTGTATGGATACATAAGTATAATTTTCCATGGGTCCCGAATAGGGTGTACTCTTGTAAATGTGTTTTAAAATACTGTGGTGTGGGGTATCATATAGTCGGGCTTGACCGACTGTATTTTCTTACTTGCTTATATTTAAATATTTTAAAAATTAATTAAAATTTGTTTCTGTCTCAAAAACTATAAAAAGAAAGAAAAAAAATATTACATTTTTTGATTATTTGCTTCTCGATAACAATTTGGGGATATTGCTAAACTATTGCAATCTTCTATTTATTTGCAGGGTATTTGATAGAAAACTTTGTGTAATTGGAAGAAAACTAATTTTTTATTTATGTGTTAGTAGCAAATTTGAATGCTTTTAACTCTGAAAATATTATACAGAACAGCACTTCTGTTAGTAAATACCTTTCAAATGGTGTATTTTTTGTCCAAATCTGTTGACATACAGATATGTACATAGTTTTGGTACAAATAGATAGTTTGGTTTTCTATACAAAAAATATGTCAAAAAGCTTCAATATAAATATAATATATTTCTGTCTATCTGGTAGGGTATTCATTTAATCGGGCCTTTGCTTTAATCGGCTAATCCCTCGATTTATTAACCGAGGTTTTGGTTTAGTCGGTTAATTTTGTTATCGATTGGTTAACCGATTAAAAAGCTTTTTTTATAAATTAAGTAATTTCAATAATTAAAAATTAATAAATTAATTATTATTTCGAGTTTATTAGTAAAAAAAAAACAAAACCTAAACAAGTCTTGAACTAAAACGAGCAAACAAAAAATAGTTCATTAAACTGTAATACTTATTTTTTAGCTAAAATATACTCACCTTATCGTGGTTGGCGAATTTAAAATACGCCTGCTACTTTTTGGTAATAGATTAAAAGAAATAAGTTCACGTTCTTTTTAATCTATTACCAAACAGTCGCAGGCGTATTTTAAATTTGCCAACCACGATAACGGCGATTATGTATTAATTAAAAAAAAAAAAATTATGAAATTATTTTATTAGTATCAATAGTTTATTTATTATTGTTTATATAATTATTTTCCTAGCAAGACTTATTTTTTAACTAAAATTCATCGAGCAAAAAAGAATAAAATGTTAAAGTACAAGCTATGAAAGCATATCGAGCCCTAACCGCGAAAATAACCTAAGCGCCAAAAATCAATGCTGGGTACACACAATGCAATGCATTTACGCAATCTAGCAAATTAAATTCATTTTCATTCATTTTTCATTAATTCCAGATTGCATCAACATCAAAACGTATTGATATTTTGAGATTGCATGTAGATTGCAATGTGTGTACCCAGCATTACAGGAGAGTTTATTTTATTTTATTTCATATAAATTTTGTATGAAAATTGTCGCTTACGACAAAATTGTTCTTGCTATAAAATCGTTACGGTACCTTCTTACACCATGACTTTTTACGAGATGATGCATGTGTTGCCAATTAAGTCATTTATTAAAAAAACTAAAATAAAAAATTATGTCGCTTACGTTATTTTCGCTGTTAAGGCTCGATATATTGGCTCAAAACTATTTGATACAAGTTAAAATAAACCCATTGCATCAGATATCGACCGATATTACAATACAACACAAATGAAAATTTGGATCGACACCGAAAACCGTAGTTTCCCACTAGACTCTATTGAAAATTTAACCTGCTAAAGGTATTTCGTGTCTTATTATTTTGAAATATTTACTACCTTCTCCACCGTTCAAAGCACTTTATCAGTTTAAATGTTTGTATACTTTCAAATATGTATGTATGTTTGTCAATAAACAATTGAGAGCGTTTAATAAAATATCTCACGTAAAAAGTGTGTAGGTACTCAGTTAACATTTACAAACCAAATGATCAAAACAAAATATAAGAAAAATTCATTAAATAAATAAATAAAAGAAACAAGGAGAGCATAACAATAAAAATAAATTGTCATCAGACCAAGGCCCATTGAACAGGTCTGCGCAAGAAGCCTGATGATCTTAGTTTATGTTCTTTTGAGCTGTCAAAAGTTGTTTACATTTTGCTTACATGTGCATGTACATATATAGATGCGTTTGAGTACTTTTACAGTAAAATGCAGCAAATGAGAAAATTTAAAAATTTGCTTTCACAAAAAGCTGTTGTCCAAAAAAGTACGCGAACGCAAATTTTGTAAAAATTCGTAAAATAAAGGCAACAGCTGATGACAAATAATTGAAGTGTTGAAAAATGTTTACACTTTTGACTACTGAACTCGTTTTCTTATCGGTACTCGATTAAATACTTTTTATAATACAAAAAATTTTGGAAAATTCAAACAAATTATTTTATGTAATATTTCATATTTGTTTGTTTTTTATTTTATTTGATGTCACTAATTTGTGGCGGGTTAATTTATTCAAAAGAACATGAATAATTGTTTGCTATTGATTACTTAAGTACCCAAGTACTAAGCCCTTTTACAACTCTAAAAAATTAGCATGACAAAAAAAAGTTTCAAATGTTGGTATTAAGTCAAATAAATGCTTCACAAACAAGTTTAATTAAATAATATTTATTCACATTTTGTTTATGTTTAATTATACCCTTCACGGTGCAAAAGGGTATATATAAGTTTGTCATTCCGTTTTTAATTTCTATAATATTGATCTTAGACCCTATAAAGTATATATGTTCTGGGTCCTTATGAGGAGAGAAGTTGATTTAACCATGTCAGTCCGTCTGTCCGTCTTACGTTTGATATGTGTTTTCCGGATACTCCAGACATGATAGCGGCTAGGTTGTTTTACATTTATGTCACATATAGTCCACTATTTCTTGCTATTGAAATTTAGCCAGATAGGTCCAAAAATGGCTGAGATATGAGCAAAAAACCACGACTACCTCTAATTTTTTCCAAAAATCCCTTTTTGTATTTTTATTACTTTTTTCTGTATATCTGGAGAACGGCAAGAGCCAAAGTGTCCAAATTAGGTACACACATTAAGGTTATCAGTACACAGCATCCCACACAATGTGGGCGGGATTGGAGAAGTGGGCGTAGTACCTCCCGTACATAAAATATCAAAAATTGTATAAAAACCTGATTTTTTCGACTGTCATATGACCTATGGTTATCCCTTATACATATATCAAAAGATCGGAAATCTTTAGTAAAAAATTTTTTCTGAAAATTTCGGGAAAATCAGCTCAGATACAAGAAGTTATGACCAAAATTAAATTTTTTTTAAATCCCCACTTTCGGGAACCATAGGTCTTCCCGAGTCCAAGCTCTATAACCCAACTAACTGGTAAATTTATTCTTAAACACGTCGGTATATATATCTGTTGAATCGGTTAAGAAATGGCTGAGTTATAATCAAAATACTGAAATCCCAAAAATTACTCTATTTTTAAAATTAAGTTTGTTTTTATTTATTATTTTTTTTATAATTAATTTTGTTTAAATATATGTATGTACATATATGTACGTATATATACATATATACCTATAACCCAATTTAATGGTAATATTATTCTTAAGCACGTTGGTATATACATCTGTCAAATAGGTTAAAAAAATGGTTAAGTTACGAGCAAAATACTCCAAAAAAGGACTAAAAAACACTAAATTGTTATAAAAACTAGAATTTTAGAGCTGTAATATGACTTATTCATACGTTTAAGATATCAAAATATCGGAAATCTTTAGAAGAACATATTTGCTGAAAATCTCGGAAAATCGGAAAAAAAAGTAATGTCAAAAATATAGTATTTTTTTTAAATACCTATTTTCGGGAACAATAGAACTTCTCGACTCCAAGTTTAATCACCAAAGTAAATGGTAATTTTATTTTTTAAGATGTCGGTGTAAAAATGTGTCAAATCGGTTACAAAATGGCCGAGTTATGACCTAATACTAAAATTCGATCAAAACTAAACTTGCTATATATTAATTAAACTTTTAATATAAGTATTTAATACCACTAGAGTTTTTTTTTCCCGGACTTTTTCGATTCCCGGGAAAGCGGGAAATTTTTTCAAATTTCCCGGGATCCCGGGATCCCGCTCCATATAAATAATACAAAGTAAAATTTGTTATTAAATAATGAAAAAAACTTTTATAAAAAACGTAAGGGAACTCACGCCTTTATTCCCTATTATTATGCTTTTATTCAGTATTATTATGCTCTGGATACAAGATAAAAAGATAAAATAAACATAACAATTTAATTCATAAAACAATAATAAAAACAAAATAAAAATTGAGGTTCTCAAGATATAAGATCAAAAAGTTAATTAATAAAATAGATAAAGTACTTTTATTGTCTTAGGAAATAACTTTCTGACACACTCAAAGCGCTTTGTAAGTCGTCAAAAAGTATATTCTTGATTTTCTTTACTAATACCATGTTTCCGAAAAATTTCGTTCATTTTTTACCGAGGTTGGACAAATAGTTAAAAGTGCACCGTTGTAGCATGCTTCGGATTCACAATCAGAAGCAATTTTTTCTTTTTTATAAACAACGTCAGTCAAATGTAGTCAAGGTTGATGAAAAAATAGCATCAACCGGACTGCTTCTTACAAACCTTTTCATTTCAATAGGTCCATTTGTAATCTTTAGGACAATGTGTTTTTCAAGTCGTATGTTGTAGTATCTTACACGAGTTTCCAAAATGTTATTTTATTTTGGTTTCCCCGCATTTCACGGGTATATAAACCAACACAAATTAAAATTGAAATTGGGAATTTGTGTTTATTACCTAATAAACATATCCTTCATACCTTCTCGTATTATATCTCAAACTGAACCGAAGGTATAGCAAAATATATCTTTAAATCGGTACATTTTGAAAACTTTAATCGCATTTTGCCAAGATCGTTTGTTTTTGTAGATATGACTATGTTGCAATAAAGGAGCGATATGTTTATCTCCTATTTTTAAGACTTGTTCATGGACAATGAAACTTTACTGCCTGCATCTTATTTTGAATTAATGTACTTTATTAACCCTTCACTTCACTAAATGTAATAATTATCAACTGTTGCACTGCCCATTCTGCTTTTAGTAGATTTATTGCATCAGGAGACATTGATTTAAATACATGTACTCACTTCTTGTAATTGATCTAATCCACAACCCATCCACAGATGCTAATTTTTAAAGAATAGAAAACTAAATTTTAAAGTATAAATAGCTATTTTCTGAAATTATGAGAAATTTTTTATTTCCCGGGATCCCGCAAGAAAAATCCCGGGAAAACGGGAAATAAAATAATTGAAATTCCCGGGACGGGAAATCCCGGGAAAAAACCCTAAATACCACGCAAACATGTGCAAATAATTAAATAAAACTAAACGATATATATAATATAAATAAACATGTACATATATATATATATATACATATATTTAGATAAATATATAAACTTCTGTTCTTTCCAAACCATGGTGTAGGGTATATAAGATTCATGGCCGAATATAGCACTCTTACTTGTTTTTATTTCAACTTTTCTTTTATTTAACACTTTTTTTTCACAATTTGTAATCATTTTGTTTGTTACTTTTGTTTGTTTACCTTTTGAAACATATGTTTTTTTGTTTTACTAAATTTTACTGCAAAAATTTCTGCAGTAAAAATTTGTAAATACTCAGACAAGAACTGTCACTTTTCGATCTCAATTTGTGTTCTCATTTACTGCATTTTGTGTACTCGAACGCAATTTCGTAAAATGCAGTAAAGTTCAGTAAAAAATAGTAAAAACTTTTGTGTTCTTGAACGCAGCTTATGTTTGTTTACGTTTATTGTTTTTCCCACACAAATTTATGATATGCCACACATACACGTTTTTCCTTTTGCTTTTTATATTTGGTAGTAAGGTTTTGACAGCTTAAAAGAAATTTAACAAACAAAATACATGTCGTTTTTTCTTTTTGTACAAGTAAGCAGACCTGATAGATGGGCCTTGCATCAGACGATAAAAATACATTTTTATCAGACGATGGAATACAGTATAAAGGGGACGGTTAACAAGTCAAGTTCTTAAATTAACCAATCGATACAAATTTAGTGAAAGGTTTTTATAAACACCGTATAAGAAAAAGTGAAATTTGTTGACAAAAATAATATTTCGTTTTAATTATACAAATGAAATATTTAGTAAAACTATTAATAACATTTTCTTATATTTTTCAACAATGTGGTGAGTTAAAAAATACAAGACGATTTTAAATTGTTAATAGATAGTTAACAAAAATCATGCAATAAATTGTAAGATTTAATAATTTATGCACTATATTATCTCAGCAAATAGTTTTTGTACCACATAAATGTACATATTCTATAGTATTTAGATAGTGAAAATATTCCCTGTGATCTTCAGCAAACTAAATATGGATATATTTGTAAATGTACCTCCGATTACTGTGACTATTTAGAAGAACCAGCATTAACAGCAGAAAATAGTTGGTTTGCGGTTACATCAAGTAAAGTAAGTATAGTTTTAATTACTTTAATTTTATTATTCAGGTATGTGATGGAAAACGATTTTGAAAACAAAACAATTTGAAATCGATAATGTCGTTTTCAGCAACCTTACAAATTGATTTCTCATACATTTTACTCTTTTTTCTGTCTTTATTCTTTTGAGTTTTATATTAAATTCATATGTTAATTGAACTGTATTCTGAACAAAAAATTTAGACTATAAATTAAAAAGAAATGGATTTTAAAGCCGATCGAAATTTATCACAACTGCTATAACCTATCGTTTTGAAAACGATCGATTTTCAACACATACCTGATTATTTTATTTATTTTTATACCCACCACTAAAACAAAGGAGGTACCCAGCAAATAATGTTGGACCACCTGATCCATTTTGTAGAGCTGGCAAACTATCGATAGACGTAACATTCGATATTTCCGATAGTTTGTTGACAAACTATCGATAGTATCGAATTCTCTGTAGAATTCTTAAATTTAATTTTTAAGTACTTAATTACCGTACGTTTCAATGTATGTAGCAATTTAAAGAAATACAATTTTCCAAATTTGGAATAAAAGTTTAATCTTTCTTTGATTTTATGACATTTTCCTTGTCAAATATGTATTAAAATATACACACAGTATGCAATAATTCGGGCTAATATCATTTTTATAACAATCTTCGGGTCTACACTAAAAAAGTTTTAATTTTTCAATTTATTTTCGATTGCATATAAAGTTGAATTTTTAAAATTTTAAGAATAATAATGTACGCTGGGAAGTATGCAAAAAAATTGAATTTGTATTGAAAGTAAATCCTTTTTTCAAAGTGTTTCCATTGGTCTCACGTTCTATATAAGCGTATTTTTAAAGTGGTGTGCAGAGCCGCAATATACTTTCTGATTTGATTTTTCAACGAAATAAATTTTTTTTTTTTTTATTTATTTATGTAGTATATAAAAATTTCTTCATATTAATTCATAACACTTCAGTTGCCCCAGAGCCTTTAAGGCATTATTGAGGCAAGTTGGCAGGAATATTTATAAAATACAAAAATTTACATATAAATACTACTTATAAAATATTTTAATAATTGAATAAAAAAGATATAATATATTTTAAATTTGTACATTATCAGCAAGATTATTCATTACATTTAATTTAAGCAACATGTTGAGTTAAAAATTCTTTTATTAATCTTTTGAAAACTGATATTCTTGGTTTATTTTTTAAATTTTGCGGCAAATTATTGAACTCACGAATACCCATAAACGTTATACGCTGTTTGGTTGTTTTAAACCTACACAGAGGTATTAATAAGCTTCCATTATTTCTCGTATTTATTCCATAATTATTTCGTAGAAACCGAATAGTGTGATGACCAATTTTATTAATGGCCAATTTTTAGGATTGATATTAAAACACATTTATGTTTAAAATCGTTTTAAATACAAAATTCTCTTCTTCACTAAATACTTAAATAAAACTTAATTCACCGATGTGGTTCATTTAAATTCAACTTAAGTTTCTATTGGAATAACTTAGCAAGGTGGCCTCAATATGACAACAATACAATAACAACAGGCAAAGCAATAACATTCAAGTGTTTTTTGAGACCACCTTGCAAATAAATTAACTTTTTTATGATTTTGCAACGATAGTATCGCTATCGAAAATAAAATATCGATAGTCACATGGAAAGAGAACTATCGATACTATCGAAAGTACTATCGATTGTTTGCCAGCTCTACCATTTTGATTAAATGGACTACTCCATGGACTGGTCCTATGTAATGCAAGCATGGACCATATCATTGTTAAAAAGTGTTTGTAGTCAGACGACATATCTTCGTACGTTTGGGTTACTTTCGGACTAGTCCTAGTCCCTTATGGGCTACACTTAACACGCGTGTTTGGACTAGTCCTATTATTTGCAGGGTATGTATATTGATTTTATCACACACATAACACATCAAAATAATTATCGGACACCCTGCTATGTACATACTAAGGTATTTATTTAATCGGGCTTTTGCTTTAATCGGTTAATCGCTCGATTAATTAACCGAGGTTTGGGTTTAATTGGTTAATAATCATTTAATTTTGTTATTGATCGGTTAACCGATTAATAAAGTTTTGTTATCAACTAAGTAACTTCAATAAATAAATATGCAAAAAATATTTATTATTTGGAGTTTATTAGTAAAAAATCAATAACATAGTAAACAAAACAATTCTTGAACAAAAACGAGCAAAAAATAAGTAATTCATAAATATGAAATACATATTTAATAATTTGTACATATGTAATATTATTATGTACATATTTATTAACAAAGTTCAATGCCCTCATACAAAAAATCCCCCGCATTGTAACGGCCATACGGGATAAGCTAAAGCACCAATGCTTACTAAAAAATATTGTTAAAAAATACTGTTTGCCAGAAAAGGGATACATTTTTTCACTATTTGATATCAAATGAACATGTTTCTTAAAAATCTTCGGTTAAATTTAAACAGTTGAAAAAATGTTGTTAATCATACAAATTTTCATTCAAAAAGCATTTTTATTTACGTTTTTAAAATTTCGTATTATAGACGAAATTTTTCGTTAGATTTAGTTTATTTTATCTATAAACATAAATACGTTTGTGCCGTGTATGTGCTGCTAAAGCTTAAGAACCGCTAAGACGATTGACAACAAACTTGAAGAATAAATTAGCTTAGAATGGAACCAGGTTTCTCTTAAGTTTATTCCCGATAGATGGTACTGTTGTCTTGATATTAATTTTTTTTTTTAATTTATGGTACGCCAAAATTTACAAAATATACTTACTAAACAAAAATAAGTTGCCTGATAAAATTTATTTATTAAACAAAAATTATAAAAAAATAAACATTTTGACCGGTAGATAGCGCTGGTTATTAACAAAATTCTCCAGTATTTAATTGTTATTTAATAAAAATGAGTTTTTCACAGAGTTTTTTTAAAAACTTTCTTGCTATCGTATCTCGACTTAATATGTTTTGTCAAAATGCCACAGATATGTTTGTTAAGATGTCATTTTTGTTTTTATAATTTTACGTCAATTTATTTGATCTAATAGTGGTGGGTATCATAGATTCGGCTGTGTTGAATACACCCTTGTCTTTTTTTTTGCTTTTTAGGATGGTTTACGGTTTTTTGCAGCTGAAGGAAAATTTGGATTATCAGAGACATTCAAAATCAATGATTACCATGAATCCCTTCAAAAGAATAAAGCTTCCAAATCGTTTGATACGGATGCTTTTACTTTTGATAATGACAGATCTTTTTTATGGTTATATGAAGGAAACAAAAGATGTAAGTAAAATGTTATAATTTTGTTAAATACTAGTCATATACATACATACATACGTACATACAATATTTATTTATTGTATTAAAAAAAAAATTAAATAAAAGTAGAAAAGTAACAGCTAATTTCACTAATTCTATTTAAATTTTCATTTCTATTTATATAGTTTTTCATAAAACTTTATTTTTATTTGGCATGAAAAACGAATGTTAAATGATACCTATTTAAATAAAGTGCTGAAATCGGCCATAAGAGTTATTCGGTTATGGCTAGTCTTATATACCCTTGACCATGGTGCGATAAGAACAAAAAGTTATATATACACCGTTTTTGGATATAAATAAATTTATTTTGTGCCACGCCGATTTTTATAGTATTACCCACATTTTGTCAGATGTTGTGTATTGCTAACAAAGATACTTGCTCCTAGTTCAGAAACTTTGGCTCTTGCCGTTCTCCAGATAGACAAAAATATATAATGTCTGTATGGGGAGTACCACGCCAATTCCACCCACATTTTGACGGATGTGTGAGTACTTGTAGCTAATTTGGAAACTTTTGCTCTGTCCGTTCTCAAGATATACAGCAAATCAGACGGACATCGTTAGTAAATTTAAAATATTAAAAAATTTTAGGTTTTAATCTTAGCAGATTCTTAGCATATTTTCTTAGTTTGACGACTAAGGAGATTTTAGCAGGTTTTTTTTTTGGAATTTTTGGCATATTCTCATCAAACAGTTATGTCAACACTGGTGACCATTTTTAAATTTTGAGTTGATCACCTTTAGGGGAACAGGTGCGATATGTTCTTTAAACATTTTAAAATATTTCGACAAGTATCTTGAGTAAAAATAAAAAATGAAAATAAGTTACTTGAAACTTGTAAGCCAGATAATAAATATGTGTTTAACGTAGAACAGAGAGTAAAAAATATATCCAGTTATTTAACTTACACAAAAACAATAAATAACAATTTTTGTGCGGCAAAGGAAATGTGCTAATCTTTAATTACAAATAACCTTTAATACTAATTTGATATTATTATCAAATTTGATCAAATTATAATTTGATATATCGATATTAATTGCCGTAATTTGGCCCACTCTTTTGTAGCATGTCAAGTTACTTTTAATTGCATTTATACAAATAAGTACATACATATTGAGCCCTAGCCGCGAAAATAACGTAAGCGACGTCATAATCAATTTTCGTTTTTTAAATAAATGACTTTATTGGCAGCACTTGCATCATCGCCTAAAACGTCATCAGCGTTGCCGCTTTGGTTACTTTTAACCAAAATTGGTTACTTTTTTTTCCAGTGTGTACTTGTGTACTTTTTTTTCATTTTGGTTACTTTTTTTCAACACAAAAATAACCAATTTTTGGTTTTAACATAAGCTCTCCCGCGCCGCTTTTTGAACCTTAAAAATTGTGTATGGTATTGGTGCATCCAACACCAATATCTACTTAAAAATGATTTTTATAGAATCTTAAGCTGTAACGATTTTTATGTATGCTCCTGCAATAGCAATTCTAGCAAATTCATTTGAATTTTTGCAGGCAAACGGCAACGATGGCTTGGTTAGAGCGCGCATTTTTTTAAAGGTTTTATTGAGAAATGTGAAACTCTGCCAGACTTATGGAATATAAAAAGTGATTTATATCATAATAGAAATGTCAAGCAAAGAGGTTATGAAAAACTTTAAGTAAAATATCTACCGCATAGTTTAGCTCAATTTTGGACTTTGATACCATAAAAACACAGGAAGACTTTAAAAGTTCTACTTGCAAGAACACCTTATATAAAAAGGTTGAAAGCTCTAGCTCAAAAAAATTTTGAAATAGACGAAAATAAGTGCTAGCTATGTATATGAGATGCCACGCCCACGCCTTTTGTTCTTTTTAGACATACTGTCAGAATTTTATCAAAATCGGCCCAGCGGTTTAGGTGCCTACAAGGTTCAAACAAACACAATTTCTTCGTTAGATACAAAATAATTTTGGTTACTTTTTTTCGCTTTTGGTAACTTTTTGTTTTGAAATCGGCCCAGCGGTTTAGGTGTCTACAAGGTTCAAACAAACAAAATTTCTTCGTTAGATACAAAATTATTTTGGTTACTTTTTTCGCTTTTGGTAACTTTTTGTTTTGAATTTGGTTACAAATTTTTGTTGGTCGTGGCAACGCTGAACGTCATGGTTACATAGCCCCAGGTCTACACTAAAGGTAAATATCTCAGCTAGTTGGCAATAATGTCGGCAGAATAACAGAGCAATATTTATAATAGCTCAGCTTATGTTAAAGGCATGGGAACACGTATTTATGTTAACTCATAATTTGAAAAATCTTGCAAAAATTATTTTTATTAATATCAATTCATTCTTAGTCGACTTAATTATTTATATGTATATTAATTTGTTGAGTTTGAGGTCTTTTTTATATAAAAATATTAATTTTTATTAAATATTTTTTTTGTTATATACTAATTTTTATATTTATATAAAAAAGAACTCAAACAAATGTATATAAAGTTAAATAATCAAGATCGAATAAAAAAAATTGTATTAATAATAATAATTTTGCAATTTTATTTAAGTGTTTATTTAATTTTTAAATTTAATTCATTTACTTCAATTATAATTTGCTACCATTTCACAAACTTAATTTCTTTCCCACACAATTTGCTTCTATTTTTTTCTATTTTCTTCTTTTTTTTAATTGACAACAAAATTTGACGTTTAAGGTTAGCAATAATTGTCAACGAAAATTGATTAACAATTATTGCAACATAAATATCCGGCAATAAATATGTACAAAAAAAGTGCTGTCTACATTAAAGATAACATAATTTTGACATTTACAGCAATATATGTTATAAACCCGTAACGGGTTTCTAGCAAGAACAATTTTATCGTAAGCGACAAATTTCATACAAAATAAAAAAACTCTCTCCTGTAAAATTTGATTTTTGGCGCTTACGTTATTTTCGCGGTTAGGGCTCGATATGTATGTACATCTAACTTAAAACTTGTTCTTTTTTAGACTTTAATTTCCCCCAAAGGCTAACCAAATCTACAATAACCGTAGATCGTTCTAAAACTTTTCAAAAAATCGTAGGATTTGGCGGAGCACTTACAGGAACTGCGGCATATTTGCTGAAAAAGTTACAACCTGCTCTGCAAGATCATTTATACAAGTAAATTATTTTTTAAATAAGATCAATAATTATTTTATTTTCTTAAAATCTTTTTCTTTAGAACTTATTTTCACAAAAGTGGTATTGCCTATAATATGCTACGCACTTCTATTGGAGGATGTGATTTTGATTTGGAACCTTGGGCATATAACGAACATCCACAAAATGATAAAAATTTAACAAATTTTTACAAATTAGATCCCCGAGATTTATTAAAGATTCAACAAATTAAGCGAATTAAATTAGTAGCCAAATTGGATGATATCAAAATTATGGCTACAGCATGGAGTCCACCACCATGGATGAAAACAAATAATAACTGGACTGGCTTTAGCAGTTTAAAACCGGAATATTATGAAACATGGGCTAAATATCATCTGAAGTAAGTGAAAAAATGCATTTGCCTACATATGTTTTAAAATATTTGTGGGAGGGAGTGTTTGTAAATATACCTGAACCAAATAAGTGTTTCCATGTAAATTTTAAATCATTTCTTATAAATTTATAATTTTTTTGTTACTGCATCAGGCCCTAAGGATTATTATATTTTTGCATGATCGTTAGCGTTAAAGATCATTTGTTTGCTTTAGTCTTGTTTTTAGTTTTCTTGTACTTTTTTGTTCTTGTGCAGATTTCTTGAATTAATGTTGGCTAAAAATATAACGATATGGGCCATATCAACTGGCAATGAGCCATTAAACGGAGTCATTGGTTGGCTTTTTATACATTTCATGAGTTTAGGTTGGACACCAAGAAATCAGGTACATTATTTTTTAAATTTAAAACATGAAAATGTTAAAATGATAAAAAAAATAATTAAATTTCTCTTAACAAACTTCTTTTATGTGTTGTTTCATTTAGAGTATTTATTTGAATGATTTCTTAGGACCAGCTTTAAAAAATTCTCATTTCAAAAAAGTTTTGATATTTGGTAATGATGATCAACGTTACTCATTTCCAACATGGTTTCAAACGGTAAGGGAACATTTAAATTTGTTAGTTATTGTTTTTTTTAGTAATAACACTGTGCACCAAAAAAAAAAAAAAAACAGCGTCAATACTTGCAACGCGAAATAAAGCTAGACTACTGGTAGAGCAAAATTGCCAAAGTGTTGTGAAAAGTTAAATTGTGTTTTTGAAATTTCGGGCCTTGAAGTTTTTGAATTTTTTTAAAAGGCGTTTGGAATAAGTCAAAAAAATATACTAAATGTACTTCTGTGCTAAAGAATTATTTCAGATGTCTTCAGTAGATTCTTTTCTTAGAGTATATTAACCCTCCAACTCGCATTGCAAGTATTGAAGCTGGCGGCGATGACCCGAATTTTCTTCAACTGATTGATTATAGTAGATTCAGGTTATGGCAAGAATGTTTTTAAATCAAATTACAAAATTCCTAGGTCAAGTCGAGCCCCATTATATTTTTGTATTAACTTCATAAATTTGTTTTTACTTCTTTTCAAGATTAATATAATTCCATTAAAGTTTGTTAATTACGGTAAGGCACTTTTTTGTGATACAACATAAATATATTTAAACGTAATTTTAACTAATAAAACTAAAATGCAATCCAATTTAATGCCAGAAACAATAGACAGTGCCTTAAAGAAATTAAATTCCATTCAACTAATCGCTTTCCCGCCAACACAAACCAGTTTTGTAGAAAGGAATATAAAGGGACTGCAATATTTCAAAAATATTTTTATTGTTAATATTAACAGATGAACTCTACTCGTCCTACATCCCTGAACTATCTCGACGGCTTAGCTGTACACTGGTATTGGGATGACATTTTCGGACCCGAACTTATTGATGCAACTTTACAACTTTTGCCGGACAAGCTATTACTTAATACAGAAGCCTGTGTAGGAGACAAACCTTGGCAAACTCATGGGCCGGAACTTGGGTCATGGGAAAGAGGTGAAAAATATGTAAGATCCTTATTACAGGATTTACAACATAATTTTAATGGTTGGATCGATTGGAATCTATTGTTGGACAAAAATGGTGGCCCAAATTATGTTAATAATACAGTTGATGCTGCCATTATTGTAAATACTTCCAGTTAGTTATCAAAAAAATTTTTCTAAAAAACAGCATTTTAAATCAAACTAAATTTTTATTTTAGATAATAATGAATTCTATAAACAACCAATATTTTATGCTATGGGACATTTTTCTAAATTTATTAGAGAACATTCTAAACGGATAGAAGTAAATATTTCTTCTAGACAAAACACCATTAATGCGGTAGGATTTAAAAGACCAGATTCAAAAATAGTTTTAATAATATTTAATAGGTAAGTAAGAAATGTATTTTATTACAAAATTTAATTGAATATATATGTATATAGGGAGCTATAGTAGGAAATAGTTGGCACGCTTTTTGTCTATGTATTTATAGTAATATGCTGTAAAATCTTTAACAGAGAACTATTAAAATGTTTTAAAGTATTTTTATGACATTATTATTAAAAAGCTATTAACGCGTGTTTAGTGTTAAGTACATATATCACAATTCATGATGTTTTTCTATATTTCATTACACTTGAGAGCTAGTAATATTTTCAATAATATATGTATAAGAATGTATCTTAAATATTTTTTTATACACAACTTGCGACTTAAGTGTGTTTTCCTTAATATTTTGTAACCATACGCGTAGATAGTTTTGAGATACACTTGAGAATACCTATTAAAAATGCATCTGTTTTATTGACATAGAGAAATCTATTAAGTCACCACACACCATCTTCTTTTTTTCTTGCACGTTATCTCCAACAATATATTTATATTTATTTAAATACTAAATTTTATTTCTTTCTTACAGTGGTGCAATTCCCCAGGATATTAACCTAAATGATAGTATACGTGGTATGTTAACTATAAATGTACCAGCCCGTTCAATACATTCAATTGTTTATGTGTAGTAAAAGTTTTAGGATTAACTTACTATTAAAAATATTAAATTTAAAATAAAAGTATTCTTATTTATTTAGTATTTAAATTTTAATTTAAATTCGAATTTGACGTTATTTTATTATGATATGAGGCAGCTTGTTTTATTATTTATCTCTTAAGTATATGTATATTGGCATCACCCTGTTCTACTAGCATTTAATTACCTTCTCTCATATACGCTTATCATTAATTTAAATTTTTTTAGTCATAATTTTGTACACCTGAATTAATTATTTGCACTTTATTGTTAAAGTTTTAATTAATAAATATGTACATATATGTAAATAAATTGTGTTTTATTGAATTATTTTTATTTGCTAAACATAATGTGATAAATCAAGTTATAAAAAGTGCATTAAATTCAAAGATGTGAGAAAAGAAAATTGTCCTTTGTGCAAGTCAGATACCCCAGCCATTTAGAGAAGCCCATTTTTTAAAGTTGAGCTTAAAAAAGCACGAAAAAGAAATTAATTGATAAAAAGTGTTCCGTGATTTTACAATAGATAGTAGAAAACAAAACATCAATACAAATCGTTGCCGCCGGCAAAGTCCTTGATAATCAATTCGACAAGCGTTTTACATACATATGTATAAGAAAAAAGCACAAGTAATAATTTTGGAACTTGAGTAAATCACATTTAAAATAGAATAATGTTCTTTAATGATTTTTGGGGTAAGTTTACATAATATTTGTATTTAATAAAATTAATAATGAAGTAAATAATGAATAATGAATTTAAAAAATATGTGAATATTAAAAAAAAAAAATATAAGCTATGTATAGGCATTGGCTTAAGTCTAGTTTACCAACGCAGCTCCAAATAAAAAAAAAAGTACATAGGGTGATAGAAAATTAAAAAATAAGAAGAAAAAATAAAATGACAAAATTCTCGGAAACGCTTAGTTTCCGAGTTATGGACCTCTGAAGTTTTCATATGAATTTGCGATTTCCCATTACATTTCTGAACCTATATGGCTAATATTGGTATCATTTGAAAGCTTTTGAATAGATCTTTCTGGATATAAACATTTTATTTAAAAATTCTTAATCCATTAAGGAGCGGCGATGAATTTACGAAAAAACAAAAGTTTTTAGTAAGCATAAAAACCAATATATGCATTTATGTTTTAAATTTGTTTTTTAATTCAATTTTTTCTAAAATAAACTGGTAGAGGAGGAAACCTATGCAGAAAAGCATTAGTAAGCGAAGCCGGTGTTTGTTATACCATAGAGGAGAAAATCTGTTCATCCGGCCGAAGGCCGGCTATGCGAAGAAGCTTTATTTAGCGAAGCCGGTGTTTGTTATACCATAAAGGAGAAAATCCTTGTACCCGGCCGTAGGCCGGCTATGCGGAGAAGCTTTATTTAGCGAAGCCGGTGTTTGTTATACCATAGAGGAGAAAATCCTTGCGCCCGGCCGAAGGCCGCCTATGTGGGAAGCTTTATTTAGCGAAGCTGGGATTTTTTTGATTAAATTTATATTACCTAGTGCACTTCCGTAACATTTTGATATAAAATTTTGTAAAAACTGTATTAGGAGCTAAAAGAGTTAAAGTTTTAAAAAAATTTTGCATTTCCAGAAAGATCTGTTCAAAAGCTTTCAAATGGTACCAATATTGGCCATATACGTTCAAAAATGTAGTGGGAAATCACAAATTCATATGAAAACTTCAGAGGTCCATAACTCGGAAACTATGCGTTTCCGAGAATTTTGCCATTTTATTTTTTCTTCTTATTTTTCAATTTTCTATCACACTATGTACTTTTTTTTTTATTTAGAGCTGCGTTGGTAAACTAGACTTGTTCCTAGGCATTTTTACATTTTTATTTATGTATGCAAGATTTTAGTCTGTAATTTTTAAAAAATATGAAACGGTTATATTGTAATGGTAATTGTGCTTGAAATTTTTCCAAAAACCTTTTGCTCCGCGATGGACTTTGGCACGCTGGTGTTTACGGCTGTAGCTCGCCGGGAATGGGAGGTTCGTGTCCATCTAAGTTTTCACAATTACTATTTCTACTCGTGCCAAAATTGAAAAGATGTAAACAAAAAAGGAAGCAAATAAAACGAGCGACAGTGTTAAAAAAAAACCTTACGAAAGGGCAAAGACCTATCATAAACGGACAGACATTTCGATGACAGGAACTTTCACACTACATTTGTTTTGCCGGACTCGAATCCTCGGGACAAGGTGAAATGGTCCCGGTCAGGCTGCCCACCCCACATGACAGGTTAATGTCAACCGTGACATTACTTGTCGCCTGAGTAAAAAAAATAATAAGTAATGTCCCTAAAGTTTACTTACCACGCTTTATTTTTCTTTAGCTACCGTTCAACCATTTTTAGATGAATTAAAACATGTTTCCTTTCCAAATATCAAATGTCATATACAACAAAATTTTATTAACTATATTCTGCGAGGTGTAACAATTAATTCAATAAAAGAACAAGTTATATCTAGAGCTTAAATACAAGAGCAATTAACATTTTTTTTTTTTTTTGCAAATTCAGGTATTTACGAATATTTACATGTGGTATAGTATAGTATAACACACCATAGTATAAAATAGTATAATACAATATAGTATACTATAGTATAGTGCAATGCAGAATCGGTCATACAATTTTTTAAAAAAAACGTGTTCTATTAAGAAGTTGACATATATTGGCTGTAACTTATCGGTTAATTCTATTATTCATTATCTTACTTATTAGATTATTCGCCAAATTATTTGTTTGTTATTGGTTATTCGAGTATTCACCGGAATTTCATGTGACTATATATTCACTGGTTCACTTATCGTGATATCCCAAAATTTTCATTCGAATATTCGATTAAATATTTTTGCTTATATATATATACTAGCATTTAACCCGCTACTTCGTTAGCATCTCCTTTTATTCGTGGACATATTTGTATGCCAAAGTTTACTTTTCTAGGCTTAAACTTGTTAAAATTCAAGCATTTAACCCGCTACTTTTTAATCGGGCTTTTTCTTTCATGAACATATTTATATGCCAAAGAATATGTATCTATGTTTTAGCAAAAAAGTTCCAAAATTTTTATCTCATAGGTTGATATTTACACAGGACTTTGCACCTATTATTTTGTGTTTCTAAGTTCAATATTATAAAAAATTCAAAAAGTACCACTCGTATAACACAAAAGCAAATGAAAGTAAGTTAATTACCCGTATTATCCGTTTTGATACTTGTTTCACCCCATTTATGTATGAAACATTTCAGGGAGACCATAATTAAGTACGAAGATGACAATGAATGGAGACAAATATTTTGTAAAAAAGGACCACATGACCTTGCATGTTGAATTTTATGTTTCTAGGTCCAATACTAACGGAAATTCAAAAAGTACCGATTAATGAACAAAAAAGTACCCAAAAGCCCTCTTTCAGGTTCTTATCCACTCAGGACCTTGCATGTTTAATTTTATGTTTCTAGGTCCAATATTAACGGAAATTAAAAAAGTACCAATCAAAGAATAAAAAAGTACCAAAAAGTTCCCTTTTATAAATTCTTATCCACTCAGTGCATTGCATGTTGAATCTTATGTTTTAAGGTCCAATATTAACGACAATAAAAAAATACCAGTTGCAGAAACAAAAAGCTAAAGAAAAATATAAATTTTCCGTATCTCCCCTTTTTGGTACTATTTTTTTCCCCCATTTAGTTATCAAACATTTCAGTATTGTAGTGAGAGCTCATAATTAAGTACGAATATGTCAATGAATGGAGAAAAATGTTTTGTATAAAAAAGTACCAAAAATAGTTAGATTTTTACCCTTTAAATGTTCGAAATTCGAAAAAGTACCAAATTTATATTCGTATTTTTTTGATAAGTTTTGAATGTTGTATAAACTTTGTTATTATGTTGATTGGTTCAAAAGAAAGATGGGGTGCAAAAAAGTACCAAAATTAAGGTTTTACCAGTTTTCTTCCTAATAGGACCAAATTTTAAAAAAGTACCAGACACCTGTCCGCTTATTTTTCTAAAGAACAACGATACGTATTACGTTTTTACCCTTTTTTACCCCTAAACATTCGAATTTCCAAAAATCCAGTCTTAGTGGATCGATTTGGGGAGTCACCTATCTCTGCTCCAAATGTCAAGTTTTTAGCTAGAGGAGTTTAGGCTGTGCGGTGATGACTTAGTGAGTCAGTCATTCAGTAACGTTACAATTTTATATATATAGATAGATAGATAGATGAAGAAAAATTTTGTGAAAAAATAACAAAATTTGGAACGATTTTCACACCTTAAACATTTGAATTAAAAAAATCCAAATCTGTTTTGTATTGTTTAAGATAAGGTACGAATGTGATATAATTTGTATTTACCCTTTTACTCCACAAAAAGGCCATACTTCAAAAAAGTACCAAGCACCAGTCTGTTAATATTTTTAATTTTGAATCTCTTTTAGTTTAGGAGATATGAGGTTAGCGAATTTTTCTAATAAACAACAATAAATGTTAATGTTTTCCTTTAGCTTAGGAGGTATGAGGCTAGCAGGATCGATTTAGCGAGAGGACATACCCCGGTCCTAATGTCAAACTTTTAGGATCTGCGATGAAAGATAAATATATGGAAACAAATATTTTGAAAAAAGTAACAAACATATCTTAGGAGATTTGAGGTTAGCAGGATCAATTGGGAGAGAGGAGAGCCTCCGGTCCAAATGTCAACCTATTAGCTTCAGACGTTTAGGCTCTGCGATGAAAGATAAATAGATGGAGAAAAAATCTTTTGTAAAAAGTAACAAACATATGTTGGTACAATTTTGACCCCTTAAACGTTCGAATTTCCATTAAGTACCAAATATGCATTTGTATTTTTTAGATAAGTTACAAATGTTATATAATTTTTATTTCTATGTGTATTGATTTAAAAGCTAGATGGTGGAAAAAAGACCCAAAATACAGGTTTTACCCGTTTGCTACCTAAAAGGGCCGAATTTCCTTAAAGTACCAGACAGCTATTAGCTTTTTTTATTTAATGCACAAAAATTAATATTAAATTAAATAAAAGTTCCAGTTTATTTAAAACAATTACCAGTTAGAGAACGAAAAAGAACCAAAATATCCTTTTTACAGATTTTCATTAACTCAGAAACTTGCATGTTTAATTTTATGTTTCTAGGTCCAACAAATACGGAAATTGAAAAGGTACCAGTTAAAGAACAAAATAGTTCCAAAAACCCTCTTGCAGATTCTCATTCACTCAGAACCTTGATGTTTAATTTTATCTTTCTAGATCCAATACTAACGAAAATTCAAAAAGTACCAGTTAGTAACTAAAAAAGTACCAACAATTTTCCTCCTATAGATTCTCAACCACTCAGGACATTGCATGTTGAATTTAATTATTCTAGGTCCAATAATGACGGAAATTCAGAAAGTACCAGTTAAAGAACAAAAAAGTACCAAAAAGACCTCTTACAGATTCTTACTCACTCAGGACCTTGCATGTTTAATTTTATCTCTCTGGGTCCAATACAAACTGAAATTCAAAAAGTACCAGTCAAAAAATAAAAAAAGTACCAAAAAGATCCCTCTTACAGATTCTCGTTCACTCAGGACATTGCATTTTAAATTTTATGTTTCTAGGTCCAATATTAACGGAAACTCAAAAAGTACCAGTTATAGAACAAAAAGTACCAAAAAGTTCCGCAATAGATTCTTATCCCCTCAAGACATTGCATGTTGAATCTTATGTTTTTGGGTCCAATATTAACGATAATTAAAAAAAATACCAGTTGTAGAACCAAAAAGCTAAAGAAAAATATCAAATTTCCCGTATTTCCCTTTTTTAGTACTATTTGTTCCCCCCATTAAAGTTTCAAAAATTTCAGTATTGTAGTGGGAGGTCATAGTTTGGTACGAATATCTCAATGAATGTAGAAAAATATTTTGTAAAAAAAAGTACCAAAAATAGTTACGATTTTCACCCCTTAAATGTTCGAATTTCGAAAAAGTACCAAATTTGTATTCGTATTTTTTTGATAAGTTTCGAATGTGGTATAAACTTTGTTTCTATGTTTATTGGATCAAAAGATAGATGGGGTGTCAAAAAAGTACTAAAATTCAGGTTTTACCCGTTTACTCCCTAAAAGGGCCGAATTTCAATAAAGTACCAGACACCTGTCCGCAAATTTTTTTAAAGAACACCGATAAGTATTACATTTTTTTTGTATCTCTTTTAGTTTTGGAGATATAAGATTACCGAATTTTCCCGTTTTTACCCTTTTTTACCCCCTAAGCATTCGAATTTCCAAAAATCCCGTCTTAGTGGATCGATTTGGGGTGTGACCAATCTCTGGTCCAAATTTCAAGTGTTTAGCTTCAGGCGTTTAGGCTGTGCGATGATGAATCAGTGAGTCAGTCAGTCAGTAACGTTACAATTTTATATATATAGATAGATAGATAGATAGATAGATAGATGAAGAAAAATTTTGTGAAAAAATAACAAAATTTGGAACGATTTTCACACCTTAAACATTTGAATTCAAAAAAAATCCAAATCTGTTTTGTATTTTTTAAGATAAGATACGAATGTGATATAATTTGTATTTACCCTTTTACTCTACAAAATGGCCATACTTCAAAAAAGTACCAAGCACCAGTCTGTTAATATTTTTAATTTTGAATCTCTTTTAGTTTAGGAGATATGAGGTTAGCGAATTTTTCTAATGAACAACAATAAATGTTTATGTTTTCCTTTAGCTTAGGAGGTATGAGGCTAGCAGGATCGATTTAGCGAGAGGACATACCCCGGTCCTAATGTCAAACTTTTAGGATCTGCGATGAAAGATAAATATATGGAAACAAATATTTTGAAAAAAGTAACAAACATATCTTAGGAGGTTTGAGGTTAGCAGGATCAATTGGGAGAGAGGAGAGCCTCCGGTCCAAATGTCAACCTATTAGCTTCAGACGTTTAGGCTCTGCGATGAAAGATAAATAGATGGAGAAAAAATCTTTTGTAAAAAGTAACAAACATATGTTGGTACAATTTTGACCCCTTAAACGTTCGAATTTCCATTAAGTACCAAATATGCATTTGTATTTTTTAGATAAGTTACAAATGTTGTATAATTTTTATTTCTATGTGTATTGATTTAAAAGCTAGATGGTGGAAAAAAGACCCAAAATACAGGTTTTACCCGTTTGCTACCTAAAAGGGCCGAATTTCGTTAAAGTACCAGACAGCTATTAGCTTTTTTTATTTAATGCACAAAAATTAATATTAAATTAAATAAAAGTACCAGTTTATTTAAAACAATTACCAGTTAGAGAACGAAAAAGAACCAAAATATCCTTTTTACAGATTTTCATTAACTCAGAAACTTGCATGTTTAATTTTATGTTTCTAGGTCCAACAAATACGGAAATTGAAAAGGTACCAGTTAAAGAACAAAATAGTTCCAAAAACCCTCTTGCAGATTCTCATTCACTCATAACCTTGCATGTTTAATTTTATCTTTCTAGGTCCAATACTAACGAAAATTCAAAAAGTACCAGTTAGTAACTAAAAAAGTACCAAAAATTTTCCTCATATAGATTCTCAACCACTCAGGACATTGCATGTTGAATTTAATTATTCTAGGTTCAATATTAACGTAAATTCAAAAAATTCCAGTTAATGAACAAAAAACAGTACCAAAAAGCCCTCTTACAGATTCTTATTCACTCAGGATCTTGCATGTTTAATTTTATGTTACTAAGTCAAAAAAAAACGGATATTCAAAAAGTACCAGTTAAAGAAAAACAAAGTACTAAAAAGCCTATCTTACAGATTCTCATTCACTCAGGACCTTGCATGTTTAATTTTATCTTTCTAAGTCCAATACTAACGGAAATTTAAAAAGTAAGAGTAAATAAATAAAAAAAAGTACCAAAAAGTTCCCTCTTATAGATTCTTATCCACTCAGGACATTGCATTTTGAACTTTATGATTCTAGGTGCAATATTAACGGCCATTCAAAAATTACCGGTTAAAGAACAAAAAATGCCAAAAAGCCCTCTTACAGATCCAAATACTCTCCGGACCTTTTATGTTTAATACTATGTTTCTAGGTCCAATACTAACGGCAATTCAAAAAGTACCAGTTAATGAACAAAAAAGTACCAAAAATCCCTCTTACAAATTCTCATTAAAGCCCTCTTACAGGTTCTTATCCACTCAGGACCTTGCATGTTTAATTTTATGTTTCTGGGTCCAATATTAACGGAAATTAAAAAAGCACCAGCTAAAGAACAACAAAGTGCCAACAACTTCCCTCTTATAGATTCCTATCCACAAATTACATTGCATATTAAATTTTATGTTTCTAGTTCCAATAATAACGGAAATTCAAAAAGTACCAGTTAGAGAACAAAAAAGTACCAAAAAGCGATTTTACAGATTCTCATTCACTCAGGACCTTGCATGTTTAATTTTATCTTTCTAGGTCTAATAACAACGGAAATTTAGAAAGTACCAGTCAAAGAATAAAAAAGTAACAAAAAGTTCACTCTTATAGATTTTCATCCTAGGTGCAATACTAACGGAAATTCAAAAAGTACCAGTTGAAGAACAAAAAGGTACCAAAAAGTTCCATCATAGATTCTTATCCACTCAGCCCATTACATGTTGAATTTAATGTTTCTAGGTCCAATAATGACGGAAATTCAGAAAGTACCAGTTAAAGAACAAAAAAGTACCAAAAAGACCTCTTACAGATTCTTATTCACTCAGGACCTTGCATGTTTAATTTTATCTCTCTAGGTCCAATACAAACTGAAATTCAAAAAGTACCAGTCAAAAAATAAAAAAAAGTACCAAAAAGATCCCTCTTACAGATTCTCGTTCACTCAGGACATTGCATTTTAAATTTTATGTTTCTAGGGCCAATATTAACGGAAACTCAAAAAGTACCAGTTATAGAACAAAAAAGTACCAAAAAGTTCCGCAATAGATTCTTATCCCCTCAGGACATTGCATGTTGAATCTTATGTTTTTGGGTCCAATATTAACGATAATTAAAAAAAATACCAGTTGTAGAACCAAAAAGCTAAAGAAAAATATCAAATTTCCCGTATTTCCCTTTTTTGGTACTATTTGTTCCCCCCATTAAAGTTTCAAAAATTTCAGTATTGTAGTGGGAGGTCATAATTTGGTACGAATATCTCAATGAATGTAGAAAAATGTTTTGTAAAAAAAAGTACCAAAAATAGTTACGATTTTCACCCCTTAAATGTTCGAATTTCGAAAAAGTACCAAATTCGTATTCGTATTTTTTTGATAAGTGGTATAAACTTTGTTTCTATGTTTATTGGATCAAAAGATAGATGGGGTGTCAAAAATGTACCAAAATTCAGGTTTTACCCGTTTACTCCCTAAAAGGGCCGAATTTCAAAAAAGTACCAGACACCTGTCAGCTAATTTTTTTAAAGAACACCGATAAGTATTACATTTTTTTTGTATCTCTTTTAGTTTTGGAGATATAAGATTACCGAATTTTCCCGTTTTTACCCTTTTTTACCCCCTAAGCATTCGAATTTCCAAAAATCCCGTCTTAGTGGATCGATTTGGGGTGTGACCAATCTCTGGTCCAAATTTCAAGTGTTTAGCTTCAGGCGTTTAGGCTGTGCGATGATGAATCAGTGAGTCAGTCAGTCAGTCAGTCAGTAACGTTACAATTTTATATATATAGATATACATACATATATGCGCATTCAATACCAGGTTATATACATATATATATTTATTTATTTATATATACATACATATATATATATATATATGATTGAATATATATTCGCAAGATTTCTATTCGAATATTCAATCTTTGTTTGACCAATGAATAAAAAAAAGAATTTTCTATTATTTTTTTTTTTTCAATATTCAATCGTTTTCAACCAATGAATCGAATCAAACAAATGAACACATATTCAAACTAGTTGGTTGAATGTTTGTTGGTATATTTACACGATTCATTATTCAGATGCCAAATCGGACATTTGTTTTTATAAATATTTGTTTGATTATTTATTCAAATATTTATCCGCATTTTCAAACGTTAAAATTTCTTTCCTTTATTCAGAGATGTGCTAAAATTTTTGCTTGAATATGTATTCAAATCTTTATTCGAATATTGAATCGAGTATTGGTTTGTCCATAACTCTATATTTGTTCGAACCGATATTAAATTTGCATCCGAATATTTAATTACATATTTGCGGAAACAAATATTCACCACAATTTTTTTTATTAAATTTGAAAGTCTGTTTCAATACATGTTTGAATAATTAAGTTAAATCCGTGTGAATATATATTCGAATTATTACTCGAATATTCAATCGAATATTTGTTAAAATATATTTAAAAAAATTTTCCTTTTTTTTTTTTTTTTTTTATTCGAATACGAAATTGAATTTTTGTTTGAACATTTATTCAAATATTAGTTCGCATATCTATTCAAGTTTTTTTTTTTTTTTTTTGAATATTCAATTAAATACCTCTAGGTATATATTTAAAATTTAATTAAATATTTGCTTGAATCTGTATTCGATTTTTTTTTCTTTTAATATTTATTAAAATATTCGAATATGTATATATATTAAAATTCTCGAATATGTAAAACAATTTTTTTTTTTTTTGTCGAATAATCAATACAATGTTGGTTGGCGTATATGAAATAAAAAAAATTCATTTGAATATTAAATTTAATATAGGTTGGGATATACGTTAGAAAATTTTCGTTCGAATATTAAATCAAATCTTCGTGGGAATATATATTCAAACTCAAACAAATATTTGCTTGACTACGAATCCGAATTTCTATTCGAATATCTAATTAAACATGTGCTCTAATATGTACTCGAATCTTAATAAAGCACCCGTTGGAATATTCGTTCAGATTTCTACTCGAATACCAAATTGAATGTCTGTCTGAACATGTATTCAAGTTGTTTTCGAAGATGTTCAATTTACTGTCTGTTTGAATATATATTCGAATATTTAATATAATATTTATTTGATTGTTGTTTATTTATTAACAAAAAAAATAATGTTTCCTTTATTTCATTAATTTTCCTCTTCATTCATTTTATTCATTTTCTTTTTGATATTACTTTACTTATTCTTTTATTCCAAAATTTACTTATTCTCTTATCAATTTGTTAGTTATGTTATTAGGTTAGATATAGTACTTATTACTTATTCATTTAGTTAGTTTTAGTTACTTAGTTAGTGTTAGTTAATTATTTAATTAGTTTTAGTCATTATTAAGTTATTAACAATCTACTTATCTAATTATTTAGCAATCTACTCATATAATTATTTAGCAATCTACTCATATAATTATTTAGCAATCTACTCATATAATTATTTAGTTAACTATTTATATAATTATTTAGTTAACTATTTATATAATTATTTAGTAAACTATTTATCAAATTGTTTATTAAATTATTTATAAAATTATTTATTATATTATTAAAAAAACATTATTTATTGAATTATTTATCAAACTTTTATAAAATTATTCATCAAATTATTTATGAAATGATTTATCATATTATTTATAAAATTACTCATTAAATTATTTATAAAAATGATTTATCAAATTATTTATAAAATTACTTTTTAATTCCTCAACGTTCTTATTGTTCAATTTAGATTTCGCTAGTATTGAATTTCCTATTTATTTGAGAAGTTTATTTTCTTTCCCTTGTTTTCTTTTTACATTCAGTCTAGGTATCGAAATTTTTTTTTTTTTTTTTTTTATTCACCCGCAATGATTAAGTTTCGTATTCAAATTGAATTTACATGGATAGTATATGGATGTTATCTAAATTTTTCAAATCAAGTCTAATAAAGAAAGATGAATTTTAGATTTCGATCTAGTATTTACGTCCAAATTTGGAATCCAACTCGAGGTACGGAAATCAAATTTAACTTCAGAATTGACTTGACGATTTATTTTACTGATCGAAAAATAAGACTGGTGTTTAAGTGTAAATCACGTTTACTCATAAGATTCCAAGTTACGACTAGATTTTTAAAATTTAGATTTTTATTTGGTCGACTAAACTGAAAGGTGGAATTTAAGTTAAAATTAAATTTAGTTTCCGTGTTTGGGATTTAAATTGAGTTGTATTTGATTAAATATTTAAAACGTTAAAAAAAACACTGTAACATTTTATGCAAAAAAAAACGATTCATGACGTGACAGGGGTGTAATACAACTGGATCCTCAATTTTCAAAAAAAATTCAGTTACAAGTTTACCTGTGCCTTTCCTGTGGTACTTTTACTTATTCCTCTTGTTTCCCGGTTGTCTCAGGATATTACATATTCCTTAGCAAGGTTATTATTAACTTCAATTTGTTTCAGGTAATTAGTGAGTCTGCTGTTAGTGGTATAGCTACGGGTAAGCACGATGATGTTTTGGAGTCACGGAAGTACGGTGTAGATGGTAGAGTTGCAGGTAAGTAGGATGAATTTTTAAATTTTCCAAGTAGGCGTTGATGCTAAAGTTCCAGGTAAGTATTGAGGTTAGGTTGAAACTACGTCGTTTAATGGCAGGTGAGTATGATGAAATTTCCAAATTTTACTGTAGGGTAGTAAAGTTGCAGGTGGGCATTGTGAGGTTATGTTGGAATTACGTTGTGTCGTTGCAGGCGAGTGGAGTTTAAGTTGACGTACAGATGTGAGTTTTGTTTAAGCACATGGCAGTTGCTTAGGCAACTGGCGTGTGTTTAAGCACATAACGTTTTTTTTTAAAGAGCATGGTTTTTTGACACAGCACATGGCATTTGTTTGAGCACATGAGGTTTTTTCTTTTTACACTTTAAGAAACCTATTTTTTTATTATTCAATGCCGACAGTTTCACTACGCTCCTCCATACATATATGTTTAACTTTTCCACATCTGAGATCGCACTGGGACCACACTTGCGGGACTCGAAGGTGATTTCAATTACAAGAAAACTACTCTCTTGTATTTCAAGAGGTTGGACCCGTTTCACTTGTTCTTTTTTTGCTTTTTTAAAAGTTTTTTTTTCCAGGGCCTTCCACGCTTAAAACGATCCAAAGTGAGCCACGTTTTCCCAGGTAAATCCTTTGTGCAAATTGTTTCTCACTAAGGGAAATACAACTAATTTAAAAAAAACTTCACCACTTAAACGAATTCAACTTAACACGGTTACTGTCACTTTAAGAATGAATTTTTCGATTTTTATCTATACCCACGCTGAATCTGTTAAAACTTCAATCGTGCGAATTCGCCGTGGCAGAGTGGTATTTGTTTTGTATGTTGTAAAGTTGTATTTTCTTGTCATTTTGCTAGTGGTGGCACTCAGAGATGGAGATTCTCAATTGTTATTTATTTTTATAAAAACGCCAGCTCTTTTCTCATAACCTGTGGCGTGAAAAGAGTTGGGAATTCAAATGATCTGTCAACTCCCTTTTCATTTCTCATATTCCCTCCAAACAATATTTCCTTCTCCGTCTTAGATCGCCTATTGCTTCAAGTGTTGAGCATGTATCACCCCAATAAATTGTCCTCTAAGATTTTCAATCTCATATTGGCTGTTACCTACTGCTCTTCTAATCCTGCACCTTAGCCACGGTCTGCAAAGTTTTGCATTGATTCCCTTTGAAAATTTACTTTGTACAAAGTTTTTTCTATAGACCTCTTGGCCGGGCATATATTTCACAATCCTGCTTTTAAGATTGTAGGATTTAACATTTCGCTGATATGCATCATGTAGCTTTTCGCCAACCCTTTGGTGGATCAATTGCATTTGTGATGATTTCGGCAGTATCAACATTTCGCCTTCTTCAGCAGATTTTAGTTTCCTTAGTATTTCATAAGCATCCGCATGAGTAATCATATTATAGCCAGTTAGAGAAAAATAAGGGCTAACACCAGTGGAAGAGTGAACCGTAGACCTAAGAGAGCATTCTATTTTAGACAAATTTTCATCCCATTTCGATTGGTCATTATCCAAAAAACTTCGAATGGAACTCAGTATGGTTTGATTAACCCTCTCGCTCGCGTTAGATTGAGGAGAATATATAGGGGTACGAATATGTTTAATGCCAAATATTTCTAAAAAATCCTTAAATGCCTCGGAGGTAAATTGTTTGCCATTATCCGAATGTAGCAATTCCGGCACTCCGAATTTATAAAATACCTCATCTCTCAAAAATTTAATCACAGATTTAGTGGTAGCTTTGGACAACGCTTTTAACAAAACAAATTTTGTTTTGTGGTCTAAGACTATAAAAATAAATGTGTTGCCCGATTTTGTTCTTGTATAAGGTCCTAAAAAATCAATATAAATCTTTTGAAAAGGTCTTTGAGTTACAACTTCTTTTCCCATCGGTGGACGCAGTATTTTCCTTGGGTGTTTTATTTCCTTACATGTTTTACACTCGCTTACGAAGTTTCGGATCTGCTTCACCATTGAAGGCCAGTAAAAATACTCCCTAATATTGAACAATGTTTTTGCTATACCTCCGTGTAAGGTGTTGTCAATATGCGATTTACTTATTATGCCATCTGTTAGGCGGGATGGTACCCATATTCGCCAGCAATCATCTTCATTTTCCAAGCCATTCCGATTAAATTTCACCCTTTTGTAAAGAATACCTTCTTCTACTTTCAAATCTGGAAGTCTATTCACGTTTTGTTCCACAGTGTCTATGAGCGTTAAATATTCCTTACTCTTGAATTCTTCGGAATTAAAATCTAATACAGTGCTACTAGGATCGGCTACTACCTCCTCCATATCCTGACGCGATAGCATATCGGGGACTACATTCTTACTACCCTTCCTATGCTCGATATTAAATTTGAAACCTTGTAGTTTTAAACTCCATCGAGCAAGTCTACCGTTTAGGTCGTTCTGCCGCATGAGCCACTTTAAACTGGAATGGTCTGTTATCACCGTGAAATCCATCAGTTCTATGTATTGCCTAAACCTTTCAATCGCAAGTACAACCGCGAGACACTCTTTCTCCGTCGTAGAATAGTTTTTCTGGGCATTATTTAATTTCCGGGAAAAATACTCAATCGGATGCTCTTCACCTTCATCATCCTTTTGAAACAAGACTGCGCCCAAACCAACGTTTGAGGCGTCACATTGAACAAAGAACGGCTTTTCAAAATCAGGGCTAGACAATACCGGACTGGTAACTAAACGATGTTTCAACTCTTCAAAAGATTTCAAAGCTTCCGCAGTAAAATTAAATTTAGGGGCTTTCTTTAGGGTATCAGTCAGGGGTGCGGTAAGTGTGGAAAAGTCATGGATAAACCGACGGTACCACCCTACGGTGCCTAGGAATCTCCTAACATCTTTCTGATTTTTCGGCGGTTTGATCTCCAATATTGCCTTTACCTTCTCATCATCGGGCCTAAGTTTGCCCCCACCTACAACGTAACCCAAATACTTCAATTCCCTATAGCAGAATTTGGATTTTGACATATTAATGGTCAGACCGGCAGCTGTTAATTTCTGACCTACGATTCGAAGCATTTCCATGTGTTCATCAAAATTCGGGGATACTACCAACAGGTCGTCAAGGTACACGAACACCCTATCTTTCAGCTCAGACGGCACCACTTCATCCATCAATCGACATAATCTCTGAGCAGCATTACACAGTCCGAAAGGCATAACCTTAAATTGGTATTGAGGCCTACCTGGGACTGTGAATGCTGTTTTCGGCCTACTCTCTTCATCCAGAGGGATTTGCCAAAACGCATCCTTTAAGTCGATTGCTGAAATAAAGTGTGTGTCGCCGAGCCTAGCTAGTAAGCCATCGATGTTAGGGAGAGGATAAGCGTCCTTTTTAGTGACCCTATTCAATTCCCTCGCATCGAGACATAGCCTATTTTTGCCGGGTTTCATGACTAACGTTGTCCGATTGTTCCATTCGGCTCCTGTAGTAACTTCTATAACTTCCAAATCCAACATTCGGTCCAATTCTGCGAAAATTAATTTCTGTACGGCCGGACTAACAGGATAATACCTCATTTTTTTAGCGGGTGCATCACCAGTATCAATTTTGTGCGTTTCCAAATCAGTTTTACCTAGACCATATTGAGTATGACATTTGAACGAAAGTTTGACATTTTCGAGAACTCTACGTTGGTGACTAGTCAAGTCGTGAATTTTTGAGTTTTCTGAACCTTCCTCGGCAAGGGCGTTTATTGTTTCGTTCTCGAAACTTATTTTTAATCCGATTTGCCTCCAAAAGTCATATCCGAGTATTAATTCCTGACTCAAATTAGGTACTAAGTATAAAACTGATTCAACTGACTGGTTTCCCGATTTAATAATTGCCTGTATTTTTCCCACTATCATATGTTGTTTACCGTCCGCCGTTCTTACTGAAGATTTGTAATCAAGTACTTTCGCATCCATTTTCCGAACGTTTTCTAAACAATTTTTGCCGAGACAACTTACTGACGCGCCACTGTCGAGAAGACCGTGATAATTCAACCCATTTATATTCACCGACATGTAAGGTCTTATGTCATCTTCACTGCATATTATGGTGGACACGATTTTTTTTCTTTCTGCTTTCCTTGCAGCATATCTTTTTCTAGTGTTAATTATCTTTTGGCTCACCTTGGGTTCGTAATTCGCAAAAATTTCCGCCCTTTTTTGTTGATATATTTCTAGGCGTTGTTCGTACGAAAGATGGGGATTAATAGTTGCTGCAGAATCGAGTTTCTGGCATACGTCAGGATTTTGGTTTATTTGTGGGCTATTCTTTTCATCCATTTGGCTGTTTTCCGACTTAATTATCTCAGTGGTTTGGTCTAAAATCTGGTTTTCGGTTGGTTTTTCGCTAGCTAGTATAAACTTTAAAAAATTGTCATTTACTGGGTTGGGTTTTGGAATGAACACGCCGGCCCAGTCCTCTGCGTGTTCAGCTTTGGGTTTCCCACACATTTAGGGCAAGTCGGGCTAGTCACGTCCTCGAACCCACATTTGTAACAGAAAATTCTCCTTTGGGTAACAGGACATTCAATAAACGAGTGGCCTGGGGACTTACAGTTCCAACAGACTAGTTGTTTCGCTGCGAGGTTAACCTTCTGGAACTCCTCCACTAGCCGCGCTTGATCATCCTTTTCCTCACTATCAAAAACATCAACTTCATATACCCTACGCGTGTTTCCTACAGGCATACGTTGAGAAAAGCGTTTGGCAATGTTTCTTTCTGCCCTTTTGCATTCTTCAAGTAGTTGGTCTAAATTATCAATTCTAATGGGAAAAATTAGTTGGGCCAAACCATCCTTTAAATTATCTTTCACTATCTTAACGAGCTCGGATTCTAACACGTGTATTCTCATTTGGTTTTTGAGTTTTATGATTTCCGTAATGAAGGCATCGGCGGTTTCATTCGGAGCTTGTCTACGTTCCATTATTTTTCGCTGTATTTCGAAATCGCTTTCGAAGTTACGGAATTTTCTAATCAGGTGGTGTTTAAACGTAGTCCAATCACATATGGGATGCTTCATCCGAAAAGCCCAAAACCAGGTACTAGCAGCTCCAGTAACTAAATGGTGAAATCCCTTCATTACCGTGTCCCATGAGCAATTATAGTCATGTCGTAGAATCTCCACCCGAAAAACGAAATCTTCAACAGTCAAAGATTTATTAGTACCGTCATACTTAATACCCCACTTTTCTAACTGGTTAGGTGATATGGGATTATAACCATGGTTATGTGGTGAATTATCAAAACTAGCGGGTTCAAAATAATTTTGTGGACTATTTCCAAATAATTGTTGTGGTACATGTGGCTGAGGCAATCGACGTTGAAAAGGCATTTGAGGATTGTTTGGTGGACGAAATGGTGGTTGGGGTCTATCATTGTTGTTAAAAGGTGTGCGAAAATCTTGATTTGGATTAAACTGTCTAGGATTCTGTGGATTTGCCTGGTCCATAGAATGGCTGCGCTCGGAACGTATAGATTCCCGGATTAGTTGCGGTAACATCAACTGCATATTCTGTACTTCCCTCATTATTGAAGCTTGTGCAGCTCCAACAGATGCAGCGACGTATTCCCTAATCGTCACTCCCTCCTCATCTACGCCTAAGCCTGGGTAAGCTTCTTCTCTAATTGGTGGTAAATCTCGATCCTGTTGATCCATGTTGTCAATATCGGGCCTTGCTGGTCTACTTCCTTGTCCGCTAATTTCCCTCGCTGTTATACTGCTATACGTTGGTGTACGGATGGTGATTTCGCTTTCGGGCGAAGAATGTGTTTGCGGTCCAAATCCCGGAGGAAACCTAATAGACATTAACGGTGTAACCGCGTTTGTCGAAATAACCGGTGCAATGTTCAGCGGGGCTGATGTTGTGGCCGAATCACGAGGTTGATTATCTTCGCTGGTAACGGGGTTTCGACTAGAGGACCTGAGATTCCTGGTATTCATTATAAACCACCGTCCAAAACAACTATAATCCCTCAACTAATTCAACAGACAATCGAAAAACGTTCTAAAATCAATCAGATCAACTAACTCCCGATAAGAGAATACCCTCTATATAAATCAATAAAGCGAATCCTAAAAGTTCAAAAAAAAAACAACAATCGTATAAACTAGATAACTATTCGAGCCGTTAAAAACAAGAATCACCAAAAATACCAGATACCAAATCACCGGTACAAATACCGAAGGTAAAAATGACAAGCGTATAGACAAAATTGACAAAAAAAAATTTACCCAAAAAATCCCAAAACAGTGGTTAAATAGGTATCCCCAATCCACCGATAATTGACGCAATATTTAAAAATTCAATAAAAAATGTAATAGAATGTAAAAATGTGTTCGCAAAAAAAAAATCCGTATTATTTACGATTATTTTTTTTTTCAATTATTTAACGCCCGTATTCATAAGAATATTTTTAAATTTAACAAAAGACAAAAAAGATTTTAGTATAGATAAAAAAATTCCTTTAAGCCAAATTCAAAAACCGCCCATGAATATGAGGCTAAATAATTTATAGTGGTTACGTAAAATCCACCAAATAATGTGTATGTATATAAATTCAAGAAAAAATGTAAAAAATGTGTTTAAGAAATAAGAATAATCTGTATTATTTAAGATTATTTTTTTTTTTGATAATTTAACACCCGTATTCACAAGAATATTCTTAAACTTAACAAAAGTAAAAAAAATATTTTAGTATGAAAATTTTCCTTTAGTAAACGTCAGCCAAATTCAAGAACCTCTCACGAATACGTAGCTAAATATTTTATAATGGTTACGTATGATCCACAAAAAAATGTGTATTATCATAAATTTATAAAAAAATGTAAAAATTGTTTGTGTGAAAAAAATCTATATTGTTTTAGATTATATGTATGTTCTGTAATAGTTTTAATAGTTTATAACTCTTACGGTTTAATACTACAAAAGTTTAATGCCAAATACATATATTTTATAATGTTAAACTACAAAAGATGTAATATTATAATTAATAGATACGTTTTGTTAAACTACAAAAGATTTAATAATGTGATTAGTAGATAAGCTTACGAATCCACAAAAAAAATTTTTGTTTGTTGTATAATGTAATTAATAGCTTGAGGTTGAAATGCGTAGCATAAAGTGAAATAAAAGCTGGTAAAAAAAACTGTATAGTTCGAGTCCGCGATTTATCACTATTCTTGATAAAGAATAAAATGGGTTTTAAGCATTGCTTTCAATACCTAAAAACGAATAAATCCAAATCTTGCCAAATGAAAAAATTTAAGTCGTGTGTGAAATGTTGGAGTTATTTAGTTTACTGTCATCGAAATAATTACGGACGAAAAAAAAACAATAAACGAAAATAACATTAATTTGAGTCGCGGGATCCCTTTCTCCTCCTCTCAACAAACTGAACCCAATGAACGCTTAGCTATTTAGCCCCGGATCATGATCAAGATCAATGACAAGATTCGATTAAAACCCTTTGACTCCCCCAGTACTAAGTTCCCTTGTCCGACGCTGACGCAACTCAGGCGTGGCACTATAAACATACCTTCCAGGACATACATTGTCATAAAAAGTTCCTAATACCGAGATCCCTAACAAGTTTCCCTATACGATGCCGACGCAATGCAGGCATGGTATCTAATTAATACCTTCCGCGACATAAGTCATTATATAAAAGAAAAAAGTACGAGATTAAACATTTTAAACGGAAATGTTCGAAAGTATGGAAGCCAGCAAAGATGAATTAAAACACCTTCAGGCTAAATAAATTTAACAGAAGGGTTAAATCACTTTCGGGCCCCACGTTGGGCGCCATTTTTGTAATGGTAATTGTGCTTGAAATTTTTCCAAAAACCTTTTGCTCCGCGATGGACTTTGGCACGCTGGTGTTTACGGCTGTTGCTCGCCGGCAATGGGAGGTTCGTGTCCATCTAGGTTTTCACAATTACTAACTCTACTCGTGCCAAAATTGAAAAGATGTTAAAAAAAAAAGAAGCAATCAAAACGAGCAACAATGTAAAAAAAAACCTTATGAAAGGATAAAGACCTATAATAAACGGACAGACATTTCGATGACAGAAACTTTCACTCTAAATTTGTTTGGCCGGACTCGAAACCTCGGGACAAGATGTAATGGTCCCGGTCAGGCTGCCCACCCCATATGACAGGTTAATGTCAACCGTGACATTACCTTTTGCCTGAAAAAAATTTATAGGTAATGTCCCTAAAGTTTACTTACCACGCTTTATTTTTCTTTAGCTACCGTTCAACCATTTTTAGATGAATTAAAACATGTTTCCTTTCCAAATATCAAATGTCATATACAACAAAATTTTATTAACTATATTCTGCGAGGTGTAACAATTAATTCAATAAAAGAACAAGTTATATCTAGAGCTTAAATACAAGAGCAATTAACATTTTTTTTTTTTTTTGCAAATTCAGGTATTTACGAATATTTACATGTGGTATAGTATAGTATAACACACCATAGTATAAAATAGTATAATACAATATAGTATACTATAGTATAGTGCAATGCAGAATCGGTCATACAATTTTTTAAAAAAAACGTGTTCTATTAAGAAGTTGACATATATTGGCTGTAACTTATCGGTTAATTCTATTATTCATTATCTTACTTATTAGATTATTCGCCAAATTATTTGTTTGTTATTGGTTATTCGAGTATTCACCGGAATTTCATGTGACTATATATTCACTGGTTCACTTATCGTGATATCCCAAAATTTTCATTCGAATATTCGATTAAATATTTTTGCTTATATATATATATATACATACATATATGCGCATTCAATACCAGGTTATATACATATATATATTTATTTATTTATATATACATACATATATATATATATATATGATTGAATATATATTCGCAAGATTTCTATTCGAATATTCAATCTTTGTTTGACCAATGAATAAAAAAAAGAATTTTCTATTATTTTTTTTTTTTCAATATTCAATCGTTTTCAACCAATGAATCGAATCAAACAAATGAACACATATTCAAACTAGTTGGTTGAATGTTTGTTGGTATATTTACACGATTCATTATTCAGATGCCAAATCGGACATTTGTTTTTATAAATATTTGTTTGATTATTTATTCAAATATTTATCCGCATTTTCAAACGTTAAAATTTCTTTCCTTTATTCAGAGATGTGCTAAAATTTTTGCTTGAATATGTATTCAAATCTTTATTCGAATATTGAATCGAGTATTGGTTTGTCCATAACTCTATATTTGTTCGAACCGATATTAAATTTGCATCCGAATATTTAATTACATATTTGCGGAAACAAATATTCACCACAATTTTTTTTATTAAATTTGAAAGTCTGTTTCAATACATGTTTGAATAATTAAGTTAAATCCGTGTGAATATATATTCGAATTATTACTCGAATATTCAATCGAATATTTGTTAAAATATATTTAAAAAAATTTTCCTTTTTTTTTTTTTTTTTTTATTCGAATACGAAATTGAATTTTTGTTTGAACATTTATTCAAATATTAGTTCGCATATCTATTCAAGTTTTTTTTTTTTTTTTTGAATATTCAATTAAATACCTCTAGGTATATATTTAAAATTTAATTAAATATTTGCTTGAATCTGTATTCGATTTTTTTTTCTTTTAATATTTATTAAAATATTCGAATATGTATATATATTAAAATTCTCGAATATGTAAAACAATTTTTTTTTTTTTTGTCGAATAATCAATACAATGTTGGTTGGCGTATATGAAATAAAAAAAATTCATTTGAATATTAAATTTAATATAGGTTGGGATATACGTTAGAAAATTTTCGTTCGAATATTAAATCAAATCTTCGTGGGAATATATATTCAAACTCAAACAAATATTTGCTTGACTACGAATCCGAATTTCTATTCGAATATCTAATTAAACATGTGCTCTAATATGTACTCGAATCTTAATAAAGCACCCGTTGGAATATTCGTTCAGATTTCTACTCGAATACCAAATTGAATGTCTGTCTGAACATGTATTCAAGTTGTTTTCGAAGATGTTCAATTTACTGTCTGTTTGAATATATATTCGAATATTTAATATAATATTTATTTGATTGTTGTTTATTTATTAACAAAAAAAATAATGTTTCCTTTATTTCATTAATTTTCCTCTTCATTCATTTTATTCATTTTCTTTTTGATATTACTTTACTTATTCTTTTATTCCAAAATTTACTTATTCTCTTATCAATTTGTTAGTTATGTTATTAGGTTAGATATAGTACTTATTACTTATTCATTTAGTTAGTTTTAGTTACTTAGTTAGTGTTAGTTAATTATTTAATTAGTTTTAGTCATTATTAAGTTATTAACAATCTACTTATCTAATTATTTAGCAATCTACTCATATAATTATTTAGCAATCTACTCATATAATTATTTAGTTAACTATTTATATAATTATTTAGTTAACTATTTATATAATTATTTAGTAAACTATTTATCAAATTGTTTATTAAATTATTTATAAAATTATTTATTATATTATTAAAAAAACATTATTTATTGAATTATTTATCAAACTTTTATAAAATTATTCATCAAATTATTTATGAAATGATTTATCATATTATTTATAAAATTACTCATTAAATTATTTATAAAAATGATTTATCAAATTATTTATAAAATTACTTTTTAATTCCTTAACGTTCTTATTGTTCAATTTAGATTTCGCTAGTATTGAATTTCCTATTTATTTGAGAAGTTTATTTTCTTTCCCTTGTTTTCTTTTTACATTCAGTCTAGGTATCGAAATTTTTTTTTTTTTTTTTTTTATTCACCCGCAATGATTAAGTTTCGTATTCAAATTGAATTTACATGGATAGTATATGGATGTTATCTAAATTTTTCAAATCAAGTCTAATAAAGAAAGATGAATTTTAGATTTCGATCTAGTATTTACGTCCAAATTTGGAATCCAACTCGAGGTACGGAAATCAAATTTAACTTCAGAATTGACTTGACGATTTATTTTACTGATCGAAAAATAAGACTGGTGTTTAAGTGTAAATCACGTTTACTCATAAGATTCCAAGTTACGACTAGATTTTTAAAATTTAGATTTTTATTTGGTCGACTAAACTGAAAGGTGGAATTTAAGTTAAAATTAAATTTAGTTTCCGTGTTTGGGATTTAAATTGAGTTGTATTTGATTAAATATTTAAAACGTTAAAAAAAACACTGTAACATTTTATGCAAAAAAAAACGATTCATGACGTGACAGGGGTGTAATACAACTGGATCCTCAATTTTCAAAAAAAATTCAGTTACAAGTTTACCTGTGCCTTTCCTGTGGTACTTTTACTTATTCCTCTTGTTTCCCGGTTGTCTCAGGATATTACATATTCCTTAGCAAGGTTATTATTAACTTCAATTTGTTTCAGGTAATTAGTGAGTCTGCTGTTAGTGGTATAGCTACGGGTAAGCACGATGATGTTTTGGAGTCACGGAAGTACGGTGTAGATGGTAGAGTTGCAGGTAAGTAGGATGAATTTTTAAATTTTCCAAGTAGGCGTTGATGCTAAAGTTCCAGGTAAGTATTGAGGTTAGGTTGAAACTACGTCGTTTAATGGCAGGTGAGTATGATGAAATTTCCAAATTTTACTGTAGGGTAGTAAAGTTGCAGGTGGGCATTGTGAGGTTATGTTGGAATTACGTTGTGTCGTTGCAGGCGAGTGGAGTTTAAGTTGACGTACAGATGTGAGTTTTGTTTAAGCACATGGCAGTTGCTTAGGCAACTGGCGTGTGTTTAAGCACATAACGTTTTTTTTTAAAGAGCATGGTTTTTTGACACAGCACATGGCATTTGTTTGAGCACATGAGGTTTTTTCTTTTTACACTTTAAGAAACCTATTTTTTTATTATTCAATGCCGACAGTTTCACTACGCTCCTCCATACATATATGTTTAACTTTTCCACATCTGAGATCGCACTGGGACCACACTTGCGGGACTCGAAGGTGATTTCAATTACAAGAAAACTACTCTCTTGTATTTCAAGAGGTTGGACCCGTTTCACTTGTTCTTTTTTTGCTTTTTTAAAAGTTTTTTTTTCCAGGGCCTTCCACGCTTAAAACGATCCAAAGTGAGCCACGTTTTCCCAGGTAAATCCTTTGTGCAAATTGTTTCTCACTAAGGGAAATACAACTAATTTAAAAAAAACTTCACCACTTAAACGAATTCAACTTAACACGGTTACTGTCACTTTAAGAATGAATTTTTCGATTTTTATCTATACCCACGCTGAATCTGTTAAAACTTCAATCGTGCGAATTCGCCGTGGCAGAGTGGTATTTGTTTTGTATGTTGTAAAGTTGTATTTTCTTGTCATTTTGCTAGTGGTGGCACTCAGAGATGGAGATTCTCAATTGTTATTTATTTTTATAAAAACGCTTAGTTTAAAATCAACCGCGTTGATCGTCACAATATAAAAAATGTTTACTAATTAAAAAAAAAATTGGTTTGAAGACATAAGCAGTAAGTTAAACTAGTACGCGGGCAAGCCCAACAATATGATTTCCTACACCTCTTTTGAGCCAAATTGGCTTAAATCTAGTTTACTTACGCCGATCCAAATAAAAGAGTACATAGGGTGGTAGAAAATTGAATTGAAAACTAAGAAGAAAATATAAAATGGTAAAAGCGTAGACTATAGGTTTATAAATCTATAGTCTTTGGTAAAAGTCTTGGAAGCGCACAGTTTTTGAATTATGGACTTCTGAAGTCTTCATATGTATATGCGAATGATAACAATGTTGGTATAATTTGATAGCTTTTGAATAGATCTTTCTGGATATGCAAAATTTTGTTTTAAAATGTTTACTCTTAAGCTCCCAATATAGTTTTTACAAAATTTTACGGAAGTGCACTAGGTAAATATCGCACTCCAAATCATAAACGCTTAAGTATTAAATTAAAATTTAATATTTAAACTCCAAAAATTTATACAAAACAATGCCGCTATTATGGTTTACAAATCAACTCAGTTGAGTTAAACATAAAACAAGTGCTAGTGATAAGTTGTTACCCGTAATTCAAAAACGACAAAATTTCAACTGAACTAGAGTTGAGTTGTAAACAATGAAAGAGCCACATATTCAAGAGGAACATCATTTACGAATTTACATTTCGTGCCACATTGTTTGCACAGAAAACGTATCTACAATCTTCGACACAATATTTTGTTTCATGAAATATTTCTGTGCGACATGTCGCATATTGTGAAACAGGTAGTACTTTTTTTTTGTCAAATTTTCATATTCGTTAAACTATAATTTGATCGTAAGCCAATGAAAAATCATTTTTTCACATGCAGTACCCATGTTCTGTAACTTTAGTGAGAACTTCTCGCATCGAAAAGATGTGAAACAAAATATTCCATCGTTTCTCGAAAAGTGAGAAAAAAGTGTGTCTGTAACTTATGTCGAAAACTATCAAAAGAGATTACGTCGTTACGTTATAAAAGTCATAACATTGCACTCGAAGCCGATGTGACATTGCAGACGTTGAGGACGCCAGTCACACATATAGTTAACGGCGACCAAAATTTACTAAAATTGAAAAATTTTCAACGACGGCGGCGAAAATACAACCGTCGGCCATGCCAAATAATGTAAAGTGCGACTTTAATGTTTGTTGTTTGTAAACGAGCTTTAAAAAAATTCGTATATTTTATAAAAATGGTAAAAGAAAATAATAAAACAATAAAAAAAGGGCCAAGAACATAATTTTATTATTATTATTCTTTGCAATTTGCATTTTTAGTTGTTTTTTAGTGTTAAAACTTTTTTTTCGCCCCATTTTTATTCGTGAGTTTTTTTGACAGTCCAAAGCGGGAACTTTTCTCACCAAAATGTTACAGACACACTTTTTCTGTAAATTGGCGAGTAATTTCCTTGCGTGACAGCTTGTACTCGCCAAAAAAAGTTACAGACACAGTTTAGTGAGAAAAACAGCTGTTTGTTTCAATATACGGCATTTTTGTTCTATTTCACACATTTCAATCGAAAAGTTTCTCGACACGAGAGTTACAGAACATGGGCACAGGTAAGTTAAAAAAACAATTCTGCAAAAAACTGAATAATTTATGATAAGTTTTGTGTTAACATGTCTACTTATATACACACATTTGTGGTTTTAGTTTTCCCTGCAAGCTATTCAGTTAACTTTAAGCTAACCCAAAGTTAACTTTTTCTAAACCAGTACCCATGTTCTGTAACTATAGTGAGAATATCTCGCATCGAAAGGATGTGAAACAAAATATTCCATCGTTTCTCGAAAAGTGTGTCTGTAACTTATGTCGAAAACTATCAAAAGAGATTACGTCGTTACGTTATAAATATCATAACATTGTACTCGAAGCCGACGTGACATTGCAGGCGTTGAAAACGCCAGTAACACATATCGTTGACGACGACCAAAATTTACTAAAATTGAAAATTTTTCAACGACGGCGGCGAAAGTTACAATCGTCGGCTATACCAAATAATGTAAAGTGCAGTGTGGCCATATCCAAAAATATTTTACAGCTAAATCGGCTTTAAAATAATGCTAAAAAATGCTAACAAAAATCTTAAACTGCCAAAAAATAATGCTAAAATTTAAATTTTATTATTTTTTGTTATTTTAGTTAATATACCTTTATATGGGCATTTCCTAGAGTCACGAACGTACGTTCGTACGTTTTTGCTGTACAAATAATATAGAAAACAAAACTTTTCCTAGTTATAAATATAAACATGTGGTCACGAACGTACGCAAAATAGAAGTCTACTTTGGCTGACAGTAGTGAAATGTAAAAATCTGCGTAATGGAACGGAATATTCAAAAGTGATTAGTTTATTTTAAAAGTGTGTTAATGTAGGTCTCTATCCAGTATTTACACAATAAAATAAATCTATTGGCTTTTGTTTAATTGGCTTATGTACCGGTCGCAAACGTACGATTTTTCCATAAGTTTTTTTTTTGTTATCACCATGCATTTTCTTATAAATATCTTTAAATTTCCGTAACAAAAAACTTAATACTCAATTTACAATTGATTGTAATGAAGAGATTATGAAGAAAGAGTGCAAACATAACATATTTTTTGCATGCAAAATAGTTACATAAAAATGGTAGCTTAAAAAGAAAATATAAAATTTTCGAGTTTCCAGCGCAATTTCCTCAAGTAAAACAGCTGAGATATGCTATGAAACCTTTACAACATAGACTTTTTTATAATAATAAACAATAAAAGACGATGATTATCAACATTTTAAATGTTCATTCTGGTTTACCTTTCTGAGGAAATACCCATTTATGATTTATTTTACATAATTCTTCCTTATAAACTTACATCATATCAATAGAACAAACTGATTAAAATAAATAAAATATTTAGTAAACATAAAAAGTCTTAAAAATATAAAAGAAAAAATCAAAGGAACTTGACCTATAAATGGCTTTTATTTAGTATTTCAATAAAATTGTTAACATGTTTAATAAAAAATTTCATTTTATTAATTAAATACGTCATCAAAATTAATATTATGCTTCAACTTCTGAAGAATCGATCGAGATATCATTATAATATACATATGTCCTTATCGCATTTTTATGTGAGATCGTACATTTTTTTAAAACTATGGCAAAATTTTAAACCACACTTAATATAAAGTAGCGAATTCAAAGTCTTTAACGTCAGTCTATTTCGAATTTTCGTTTTCAAGAGATTTATACAACTAAAAACCTATTTTAACTTCCGCGTTGCTAAATGGCAAAACCCAGAACTTTATTGCAAAAGAAGCTAATTCACTAAATGGATTTTCATTTATTGCTTTTTTATATCCATATACATTTATCCAGAAATCAACTGTTGAGTTCTTATTTAACAATTCATATGAATTTAGTTTCTGCCACTGATGTTCCAAAGTTGTAATTTCTTCTACAGTGAAATCTATTATTTCTTCTTTAAAATGTTCGCTTAAGTTGCATTTATTAGCTTTTAAACTGTTTTCTACACAATAAAAGTTAGCATTTGTTAAATTATTAAAACTTTTTGGCAATCGTTGTCTAAGTTGACATATTAATTGAGCTATAAAATCTCGGCATGTAATTCGTATTTGTTTTTCTATTTCAAAAGTTATGGTATCACTTTTCGTTTCCAAAAATTTTTCAAAATCGTTATTGGAAAAAATCAGCTTAACATGAATTTAATGGATCAAACTGATCAAATTTTAAAACAATTTGATAAGAAAGATATTTTAAAACATTGTACAGTTTCTATAGCAAAAGAGTAGGGTTTTATATGTGCATTCAACAAAAAAGTGTGGTAGATTTTCAAAAAAATATTACTTGAATATTCTTAAATTAAATAATGCTAAAAAATGCTAAATATTTAGTTGAAAAATGCTAAAAAAAATGCTAACTGCTAAATGAAAAATTTGCAGCAAAATCAGACAAAAAAATGCTAAATCTAGCTGCAAAAATGCCAAAATGGCCACGCTGGTAAAGTGAGACTTTTATGTCTGTTGTTTGCAAATGATCTTTGAAAACATTCGTATTGTTACGAAAGTAACTATAGTTAAGAATAAGTTGTAATTATTAGTTAAGAATTAGTTGAATTTATTATTTATCTTGTATTTATTAGTTAACTTGTATTTATTAGTAATTTTATTAGTTTACATTGTTATAAAAACTTGTTATAATTTAGTACACTTCAATCCCAATGTGCAGAAAGTAGTGCTGGGATACTATCGATATTTTCAACTATATATCGATATTACTATCGAATGTTTGTACTTAAGTAGGAAAACTTTAACTAGTTTTTTCATCAGGCTACAGCTCGTTGTTTTTATCACTTTAATGAACGTATGAGACTTATGTATGTATGCACGTTATTTTAGATGATAGTTTTTAAAAATTGTGATGCTGATAAGCTTCTTTCTGAAGGAACCAAAGCAACAGGGACTACAGGATATTTTATTGCAACTTTATATAATGTACTAAATTGAATTTGATTCTCAACCCAAAAGGTAATCAATCTAGCGGATTTTTCCTCTAATGGTCGTTCATTGTTTTATACTATGCTCGCAATTGCAATTGCATTTTTATTTGATTTTTTTTTACACCATCATAAAACTATCTGACATTTCATTCCCTATGTAAACATATACAAATTTCGGCATAAAGGCTTTAAGTTAGTAGTAAAAAAGCACAGCTTAGCAATCCATAGCACCTGTCATTCTTGTTGTTTGTATTCATTGCTGTAATTCTGGGCAAATTAATAATATCAAGTAAAAACTTGCGGCAAAAAACTGTGTGTGTATAGCTGCTGTAACATGTCTTCATAGCTGTATTTTAAATATGTAATAATAATATCGATATTGATATTTTTCCTATCGATATTTTCGATAGTTTAGTGCTGGGAAACTATCGATAGTACTATCGATAGTTTCCCAGCACTAGCAGAAAGCCCTCGAAATGACCGTTAAAAAAGCTTCAGTATACGTGGTGAAATTATGTAATGCTATGTTCATACGACGATATAAACCACTCGTTTCGCTCTCTGAAACTAGTTTGCCAAACATGCTGTTCATACGAATGCTTCTTGTTTCATTTTGACATTTTTTTGTGTGTTGTTAGTGTGGTTTTATTTAAAATAGATAAAAAAGTAAGTAAAAGTTAAAAATATATAATTTAATTCTTTTTTGAATATTATTATTGTATAATTATCACTTTATTTTATTAAACATCAATTTTTATTTTGTTTTTTTCTCTGTTTTGATTTTTTTTGAGAGCTAGTTCAGATAAACTGACGATAAATGTTATCAAAATTGGAGATGATAGTACATTTTTCCTGTTTCGCAGCATGTTTCAAAATGAAACGACCGGCTTCGCTCTCAAAATTTTGTATGAGAAAACAAGTCGTTTCAGTCATGTTTGGTGCGCGAAACAGGAATAAGAGAGCGAAACACGAATATTGCTGTCCGTGTGAACATGGTATAAATTGCCGCCGTAAATCAAATAGAGTGGTGGATAGTAAAGCCTAAAACCTTCGAAAAACATTTCGAATGTTCTAGATGGCCGAATTGCTGTATAAATACTAGCGGCAACTAGCATAATAAGATCATTCTAAGTTCAGACTTTGTCAATAACGTATCACGCGCCGAAAATTATAGCTGCTTGTGAATAAAAGCTATCAGCCCAATCATGAATAAAAATTCCCCGGGAGTTTTCTCCCTTCTCCCTTCTCCCAATTTTCTAATGTTAATGTAATTGTAAAAATGGGAAAAGGGAAAAAACTCCCGGGGAATTTTTATTCATAATTGGGCTGTATAAATTACGCTTGTTAAAAAGACTTGGTACTAAACAGAGTTCTGTAAATTGTAAACAGTGTCTAAAGTGTTTGTGTTTTATTTATTTTATTTAAGTTGCAATAAAGAACTCGAAACGGTTTATTATAAAGGAAATAAACCAAAACGTTATTGAAAGGCAGTAACGTATCAGTTTATTTTATAAAAAAGTGTCAAAAGCAAAATAATTAAACAATAAAAAAATGTGCTAAGAATCAATTATTACACTGCGCTAGTTGCAAAATTAGACAAGCCGGGCACATAGCGTTTTACCATAATTCGGGTACGCTGAATCCTATGGTGCCCAAAGGTTTTTAGGCTAGCTCTTGTTTTCGAGTTATACCGTTATTTCGAAAATGGAGGAGGTTGCACAAGCATTCGTTTTAGAAACATAATTTTTTTTATCAAAATTTCGAAATTTTTGTTTTTTAAAAATTCAAGAAAAAAAAAAAGAAAAATTGGAAAATGCAGCTAGGCCTCAAATTTTTTGCAGACATATAAAACACGAAGCTCCAAGCAGAACAAGCCATAAATGATTAAAATAAAGTAGGGTTGGTCATACATTTGACCCATATAGGGGCATCCTAGGCGCTGCAGGGGCCAAATTTAAGAATTTTATTAAACCGCCATAAATGTTTGGTTGAAATTCTTAAATTTGGCTGAATTTATTTATTTAAATTATTTAATAATCAACCGACGATTTGTATTGTCCATCGCGAAGCGAAGTTGAGAGTTTGATTTACGTCAAACATTTCTCACGAAAATTTTCCCTCACCCGCACATCACAACGTAGAAAAAACATGGTTGAGGTATAGTTAAAAAGCCATATATGGTTACTGCAATGGCAGCAAACAAACTATTTTTGCTCTTAAAATTACTACTGTAACAATTTATAAAATGTTGTTTCTGCTTATTAAACAATAAAATGTTTAACAATATGGTTGAAAATAGCAATATGTATAATTTTTAATAGGTCGATTATGTATGGAAACCAAACTTAAGTTGAGTTGCCAGTTACCGACAATATATTACAGATGGCAACTGATGTCAATTTCAGTTGCCAAATAATAAATATTTAGGTAACCTTAAAAGTTTGTTTGCTGTGTATAGTTTTTAAGTAAAAAGACGACAAAAGCTAAAAATAAGTATGTACGTCTTTTTGTTTAATTTAGGACATTTTATTACAAATTTCTTATCTTGGTCAACAAAATAAATAATATAACCACTGTACACCAAAATGACTTACTAATGAAACAAATGAAATTTAATATAATTACATATTAAAAACTTTTTACAGTGAATATATTGCTGTTGGCCGATAAATTTGTGTTCAGTCTTTAGAGTTTGTACTAACGTATGCGGAATGAAATATGGACTGGTTTTCAACCATTAGTGCAAAAATAAAACAAAATGTAATATAAAAAGAAAATATGGAAAAAGTAACGGCACTTTCCCTTTAACTATTTGGCTAGAGATCAGTTCAACAAATTGATAATAAGTAGAAAAATATCATAAAACGAATTAGAAGGTCGTAAGTTGATTTGTAAATTTTGTAAAAATAATCCTCATTAAAGGAAATTTGAATTTTTTTCATCACTTTTCTGAAATCCAAGTTGAAAAATCTTTTGTTTATAAGACAGTAAAAGCTTTCAAAAGTAAAAAACCGTTTAATAGAAAACGACGATCTGGTTTAAATTTTTTATACAATGCAACCGAACTCGAGCTATGTTGAATGGACGCTCATGAATGGACACCAATTCATACTTTTTAGGCGAATTTGAAAATAAATTTCTATAAATAGGGATAGGAACCAAGAAACCTAGACTGTTTTATCACTCAAATTTAATGGATGTTATAGAAAATGCACACAAAGGTGTTTCAAGAGTCTATCCGTAGGGTGCCTCAAAATATGAAAAAAGTCCATCGATGTGGCTAGATATCTTTTTGTAAAATAAGGTTTAGTTGTGTATTTTAACAATTGCATATTAACTTTGATTTTTTAATATCTGATATAAATTCTTTATTACTGCTAATGTGTTAGTCAGTCCGCATACGTTAAATAATTCACATCATCTTTGAGAAGAAAAAATTATTCCATCACTTCTTCAGGAATTTTTTTTTTTTTTTTTTTTTTTTTTTAATTTTAAACAAATTCAAATCTATCGGGGCCAAACTTATTTACTCTTACAGTTCTCCGCCGGTGGTGTATAAATTTTTAATTGTGCGACATTTTGTTCTTTAATTTTGCCTTTAGTACCCACGCTCGTTGCCAAAATTGTTTAATTTTTCTGCGATACGCTTCCATGAAGCTTCGGTGCTAGGTTTTGTTGCCCAATAGACCGAAAAAAATGAGCAATTTGACTATTATTTTCTATTTAATGGATTTTCTACTGTTCAAACTGTTTTCGAGTTGTTATTTTTACCATTTTGAAATATTTTCTTTAATATTAACACAAACATTTTTTAAAAGATATATTAGTTTTGCCGCCTTTTTTACTTAAAAAAAAAGAGCAGCAACTACAAACTTGTGGTTGTCAATATATTAACAATAACAAGCTGCTAGTTAGTTGACAGTTGCCATACGTTATATAAATTTGGCAACTGGCATAACAACTGAAGTTCCGTAATCGACCCATAAATTTAGTTCGGTTGCAATGCATAATCGACCCATTAAAAAAATAAGCCATATGTATTATAAAATATAACATAATTATAATATATTTAAACATTCCATTTTTAATTTTAAAAATAATGTGTTTGAAAGTACCGAAACTAAAGTTGTATTGTATTTTGCAGTAGTTTAATGATTTTCAAATACTTGCATGGTTTGCTTAACATACTCACATTATTTTTTTTTAATTAAACTTAAAAAAAAATTTTAACGTTTATCGGTACATATATTAAACTATGTGTTCATTGCGTCTGAGGTATAAGGTATGACCAGCAACTTTGTAGAACATGTTACGGCAAATATTTTTCTGGAACATATTAACCCTCAAACTCCCCTTTACGGTAATTTTTGTCCATTTTTCTAACAAACTAAAATGTTCTTCAAAAATATTGGCCATGCAATTTTACCACATATGTCAAAACACACCAAAGGCCAAAACTTAACACAATCAGCAAAAAACAGCCAAACTTTTTTTTTTTTTTTTTTTTAATTTCCTAAGCTAATCCCGCGAAGCTCTATGCTTGTCTGCAGGAAAGAAACCAGAGTCTCTGGCGGGAATCGAACCGGCAACCTCGGCGCTGATAGACTAGCTCGCCTACCAAGGCACTTAAGAGTCAATACGCCAATCGGCTGGGTTGTACTGCATTTGCCACGGGTTAGGAAATCAAAGGATACTTATTAAAATGGAACGTAACATTGTAACAGAAAAAAGGGGAATTAAATTAATAACAGGAGTAAATAAAGCGAAATAAAATTACAACTTGATCAATCAAATCAAATTAAAAAAAAAAAACCCTGAAATTAATAACCAAAATATGGTTTACATTGACCATATTATTGATAGTTCTGACCATTACATATACACTCTTGACAAAATTATTGATTATTATATGATTAATGACCAAGATATGTTTAATTTTGACCAAAATAATGGTTAATCATGGTTAATTTAAATCATTATATGTTCATTTTTAACTAAAAAATAGTTATATTTAACCATAATATAGTAAGCTGCAGACATTAATAGTTTTAAATTTTAACCATAATATGATGCTCTTGAAATATGGTTACCTCCAACTATATTTTTTTTTCTGCGTGTACTAATATAGTATTTTCACTTAAGTAACAATAATATTATTCGGTAAAACGATCATTAGGACAAAAAACAATTGAATTTAATGAACAAAATTTCGTTTTTTCACCTTAAACAACCGTAACACACCAAAAACTTAAGCTATGTTCACACCTATCAAATTTTTTTTCATAAAATATTTTTGTTTTTGGAAAACGTTTGCTACATCAAACATCATTTTACAGTTTCTAACTAGAGTTGTCAAAACCGATTTCCAAAGTATTCGAAAAATCGATTTTTTTTGCTATTTTTTCGGTTTTTTAGAAAGGCCGGTTTTCAAAGTATTCGAGAAATCGGTTTTTTTGATCTCGAATAATCGACTTTTTATCAAAGTTTTTCTTGGGATTCAAAATTTTAATTAATAAGGTTTCGCTTAAATGTGCTACATTCCCATTTCATACTATTGATAAACTGAAATTTATTGTTGAAGGGATAAGCTATTCCTATGCGCATTTCACTGGTTGCTTAGGCCAGATCGTCAGGAAACTTCATCCAAAGATTTTAGAAAAACTAAAGATATTACATATATAAAACTGTTAAGCGAATAAGAATTATAAGCCACAGTCTTACTTGTGACAATATAAAAGCTTAAACAAAACCAACAACAATAAACAGTGAGCTTATCTTTTCTTACAGTCCCGGCTACAACTCTTAATGTAGTTGTAAGTGGGAAAAGAAAAAACAAAAATAAAAACAAATTACTTTATTTTATTTTGCCAGTTCAGTTTTATTTACACTGCCACATGCATATTATTATCAGTTATTACTTTTTCTTATATTTAATTTTTTAATTAGTATCTTGCATTCGATGACATTTTTTATTAACTGCTTTCGTTATTCACAACAGTATTTTAATTGTTGTCACCATACATAACATATTCATTACAGTACCAAGCTATTGAACTTGCAGAAGAATTCTACAACACAGACTTTTTTGTAATTGCCAGCAGTACGAGTTAAGCGACAATTCTGACTTTGGCTTTGGTTGCTGGTGTACAAGTTAACTCAGTTGAGTTGAAATTAAAACAACTTCTAGCGATGAGTTGTAAATTGTTTATGTTTTTGTAAACCGCACTCAAAAAGAGTTGTAAACCATAATAAAAAGACTGCAAAATTTCAACTGAACTAGAGTTGAGTTGTAAACCGTAATAGAAGAACCGCTTAATGCTATCTTAAAAAAATTCAAAACTGATTTTCGAAGTATTCGAAAAATCGATTTTGTTTCTACCGGTTTTTTAAAAGGATGGTTTTCGAAGTATTCGAGAAATCGGTTTTTTGTAGTATTTAATTTTTTAATTATCTTGCATTCGATGACATTTTTTAGTAGCCACTTTCGTTATTCAAAACAGCATTTTAATTGTTGTCACCATACATAACATATTTATTACAGTACCAAGCTATTGAACTTGCAGAAGATTTCTACAACACAGACTTTTTATAGTTGCCTGCAGTATAAGTTAAGCGATAGTTCAGATTTAGGGTTTGGTTTCTGGTGTACAACTCAACTCAGTTGATGTTTTTGTAAACCGCACTAAAAAAAAAGTTGTAAACCATTCAGGTCAAAAACAATTAATACCAGTGACTTAAAAAAAGATTTTGAATACAGAGATAAATTTTCTAAGATATCTTCCAAATTAGATCTGCTTTACGTGGCATAACTGACAATTAACCCAATCTCAACGATTAGTCAACGTGTTTTCAGTATTGTCCTCTATAAAAACTAAGTTGAGAAATCAAATGCCCCCAAATCATTTGAGACGACTTATGTTGCAATGAAATATGCTTAAGTCAACTTTAATCTAATCACCAACATAATAAGATAGTTTATGGGCACAAAGACTATTCCGGTAACAAGTCACCATTTTCATTAGGATTCGTCCTTGTGACAATTTAAATGTATGTATTAAATTTTATCAAAATTGCGACCTGTACTTTACATGGACAGACAATCAGCTGATCGGCATACTAAGAGGTGGGCCTAGGACCAATATTTTTTAGTGTTATAGTGTTACACACATCAGAACAAACGCATGATGCCCTCTTCACTATTGTGGCGTGTGTATAAAAACCAATAATTTTTTGTTTTATTAAATTGATCGCTATTTACATCTAACTTACATTTATATGTACATATGTACGTACAAATTGTTTGTTCTGTTTTACTTTTTTATTCAATAAATAAATTTTAAAACCCGATTATTCGCAACCGGTTTTTAGTTACAAAACCGAAAATCCGATTTTTTTAGAAGTCGAATTTTTGAAATATTCGAAAACCGGGTTTTAAAAATACACGAATATTTGACAACTCCATTTTCTTACTAATTAACATCATACAATTATTTTTTACAAATAAAGTTTAGTAAACCAATGAAAATTGTTTAAAATAAAGCTAAAGTTTAATAAATTTACTGGTCACGCTTTTTTGGATTTTTTCGTCAAATATTTGTTAGGTCTTAACATACATACCTTTAAACACAGGTTTTAAACAAAGAAAAAATGTATCTAAATAATTTTTATGTAAATTATTTAACTAAAAACATTGTTATGTAAATTTTAATATTTTTGAATTTATTAAACATTTTTCATATTTCCGTTACACATCAACGATAGTTGCCACTCAACTTAATCCTTTTCAAATTTATTATAACAACACAAACGTGTCGTTATGTTTGGATGCTTTAAAAAAATAACGTTCTGCTTTCTTGAGCCAGATATTCAAATGTGTCAATTCTTCACCTTATGAAGAAATACAAATTTGCAGCACTTGAGGTAGAAACAAAAATATTTTAGGAATTACTTGACGAGAAATTTTATTTATTTTATTAAAAAAGACGAATTGTCTGACGATGGTAACTTATTCATATTTACCGATTTTGTCTTGGGTTAGATAAAGGGTGGTCCAACTATAATGCACGATGTTAATTATGAGTCACGCCTTAACGTCATGTTTTTTGCCCGACTTATTTTGACATTTTTTTGGTTCAGTGTTTTACAAATTCAACCATGGATAGGCACACAATTGAGCATCGCGTTAAGAATGCTGAAGCCTTTTACGAAAATGTGCGTTCAAATCAAAATGCATTTTGTGATTTTTTTTGGTTATTATAATCGTATAATCGACCAAATGTGGATTCGTTAACGAGCATAGTTGCCGTATTTGGGCAAATGAGAATCCACGAGTGATTGTTAAGAAGCCAATGCATTTAAAAAGAGTGACTGTTTGAAGCGGTTTATGGGCTGGTGGCGTCATCGGGCCGTACTCCTTTGAAAATAAGTTCGGCCAAGCAGTTACCGTGAATGGTATTCTATATCGCGAGATGATAACGGACTTATTGTGCCCAGAAATTGAGAATATGGACCTGGACGCTATTTGGGTTCAACAGAAATTCAATGGCCGTGTTATCTCACGTCGTGGCGATGGTAATTGGCTGTCTCGATCATGTGATTTGACACCGTTGGACTTCTTTCTTTGGGGCTATTTAAAAGAAAAAGTGTACGTCAATAAGCCACGAACAATTCAAGAGTTAAAGGATGGGATAATTCGGCGCATTAACGACATTGAACCTCAATTTTGTCTCAAAGACATACCAAATATGGACCATCGGATAGAAGTAGGCCACCAAAGCCGTGGCGAGCATTTGGCTGATATTTTGTTTCTATCACATTAAAAAATATTAATATAATTCTTTGAAAACTTGTTTTATTTCCAATTTACATCGTGCGTTTTGGTTGGACCCCCCTTTATTAACAATTTAAACAATAACTAATGATTGTATTATTTTAAATATTCAATTAGTATAGTTGTGTGCTTAAATAAATGAAATGCTTAAATAATTTTTTATTGTAAACATATGAAAATTGTTTACATTTAACATTTCGTTTATTGTTTATGTATCCATTTAATATAAAAGATTCAAGAATGAAAAAGTGTATAATCCAAACATTAAAATTGTTTCTACAACTTATGTAAAACGTGTTGCATGGTACTTTAAAATGACGTTTTAGTGTCACGCAAAATTAAAATTTTTAAATAAATATCCCGTCGGTATCTTTTTTACATCATCTCTAAAAATAAATGCATGACAATTTTTGTAAGAATTGAAGAGATAAGACAACATTTAACTGATTGAAATATGAGCGTTTATTTTCCTCTATTAAAATGTTTTCGTTTTCTAATTGTAGTGTAACAAGTAGCACGTTTATTTCAAATTCAGCGAAGATCCTTAGACATTTGATATGCTTGTTAAAGAAGCATCTATGTAACTCCATGTGTATCCTTAAAATGTAACTTTTTTTAAGATCCGACTATAAAACTTGCAATTTATGAGTTTCCTGAACATTTTAAATCAAGATAAGTATATGTAGAAGTTTTACTGTATTAATAAATTTTACTTGTTCAAGTAGGGTTTTATTTACATACATTTGTCTATTGCTTGTTTAATGGACCATTGGGATTTGTTAAAAATAACAGCTGTTGATAAATTTCCTGTTGATACAATTTGTTGTTATGGGTAAATTACAAATTGAGAGATTCCTTACACAGAAAAGAGAACGTAAGTGAATAGTAGCAATTGTTTGTATGTATTAAAATTAAAAAGAAACTTGTTATGCTTACAAATTTAAGCAAAGCCTTTAAGAAATTAATTTAAAATTTTATTTAATTCAAAACTTTTATTTTTCACTTTTTAAAAAAGTCTACACTTAATATTCATATCTATCCGCTGTAAATATATCGTGCTATATTGACCACTTGTTGGTAATAAAACAGTTGGCTTAAAAATTCTTTGTTATAAGCCTTTCATATTAAATAAAAATTGTTTTACTTCTACTAAAAATTTTCAAATTTTGAGTTAATGCCCAATTTATGATTAAGTGCTTTATGTACATATGAAAATTTTCAAAATTTTCAATTAAAATTTTACATACATATGTGGGGCCGCAGAACAAAACATATTTTTTGGTTGGTTAACGTGGTAGCACGCACAGAACTAGGCGTGCTGCTGTTTTTTGATAGTTTTATAATATTTCGTTGAAGTCTTTAATGTGGTGACTTATGACAGTTTGATGCATCTATCGATAAGTAAAAAACTTGCTACCATATCCAGGTTCATGCAGTTTCTTAAGGAGGCAAAGTAAATTAACCTCAATTTTCCAAATTTTTTCTTTAAGAGCATTTTAGTCGCTTATTGGGATATCTATCAAAAGTAATGTTTTGATTTTATTTTTTTAGCATATGCATTATTTTGAGTATTTTAAAAAAAATTTTGTACTGTAAAATAGACAAATTAAACTTTATGTAACATACCTAACAAAATTTTTATACCCTCGATACTGTAATACCCACAATATGTTAACCTCAGGAATAAAATCAATTTTTTTCTATAGAAATGTGCAAAAAAATATTACCTAATGGTGTTTTCTTTTCTGACAATAATGTTCCATGTATGCTACCATTCGCGCTGGTTTTTGTTCTATTCTTAAAATATATGCAAAAATGTAAAAGGTTGTAGTGTTCCTTTCTAAATATGTTGCAAAAATAAATGGCAAAATTGTTCCATTTTTTACCCCCAGTGTGAGAGTGAGTGTGAGATAATACCCTTTTTTGCATCTGCCTTAAGTACTTTTTTATGCAAGCAAGTATTTTTGTCAGGGCTGTGGAGTCGTCCGAAAAAAGTACTAACTCCGACTCCAAACGCTGAAATTTTTTAAGTGCGACTCCGACTCACGACTCCGACTCCTACTAAAATCTTGATGCTAAATGCTTATGAGACTGGTCCTAATTTGACTATAAACTCTTTTTATACACTCCACCACTATTGAAGAATGAGGGTATACTAAGTTTGTCATTCCATGTGAAACTTTTTTATTATGTATCTAATACCCCTGGTAATTCTAAGTCGATTTAGCCATGTCTGTCCGTCTGTTGAAAATACGCTCACTTTCAAAAACAAAACTTAAAACAAAAGTTCAATCTTGGTGTCAAATTGCTTCTAGTTATCCTAAGCAGTTTGGGAGTAAAATCCAGCAAAATCCGATCAGTAGGCTCATAGTTATCAATCAAAATGTAGAACCACCACCCTTAAAAATTGACAATTTTGTTACAAAAACTTACGTAAAAGGTGCCATAATGTACTTCTAAAATTGTAATAAATATTGGTATCATATTAAAATTTACCATAGGCCCAATATAAAGCCTACTCCCGGAAAACAATTTAGTACTCATAAAAACGTAATAAATATCGCTATCATAATAAAATTTGGTACGTCACAGTTTTATAAAACACTGCAAAATTTCGTGAAGATCGGATCATAATTAACCCTAGGCCCTATATAAAGCCTACTCTCGGAAAACAGATTAGTTCGTTAAAAACGTAATAACTAATGCTATTGTAATGCAATTTGGCACTATCACGCTATAAAATTTCTAGAAGATCGGTCCATAATTTTCTATATAATGCCCCATATAATGCTCATTCTAGGAAATTATTTAAATACACCTTAAACCGTAGCAGCTATAGATATTGTAAAATTTGGTCCAATTTTGGTTCATATGGCTAGAAATAATACCATGCAATTTTCTGATTATCGGTCCATATTTACCTTAGATTCCATATTTAGCAGCTTTCTGAAAGCACTTTAAGCGCTAAAACAAATTTCACGACTGTATTGAAATTTGTTCCATTTTGAATTTTAATAACGGAAATCACTATACAGAATTTCGTGATGATCAGTCCATAATTTTTTTTTTTAAAAAACCCCTTATTTTTGAAAAAAATCTTCTTTTTTTACAAAAGTGCCAACATTTGTAAAAGAAAAAACAAAAACATGTTGTAAGGCTTTTTATATTACTGTTAAATAATTAAATGAAAAAGTATATAGAATTGTGATCTTTACGAAGAAGTAAACACAATTAAAATAATAAAGAACAGAAAAAATGTAAGACCATTTAATAACATGAAAACATCAATTAATATTTGTATCCAATATACTGCAAATTTTAAATTATGTACTTATAAAAAACTTAAAAAAAATTTATTTAAATTTAAAACTTTTTTGCATCTCAAAAAACTTGCAAAAAAAGGGAAAACTTGATAAATAGCAAGGCTGCTATGGGATAATGTAAATGTCCCTCCTGAAAACCATTTTAGTTCGGCATAAACTGTTACGAATCATGATATATTATTCAAGTTAGTTCAAATTGCTAGAAAAAAATGCATGACACTTTCTGATTTTCGTACAATTGGTTTGAACCAAAACCAATTTTTATACTGACGTCCATTTTATAAAGATTATTTAATAATTTATAGCTCTCATATATTCTAACTTTCGGTGGAGGTTGTCAAAGATTCGGTACATTCGATTATAGCACTCTAACTTTTTTAATGTATAAGCTCTTAAATGCACAGAAAGAAAAACACTCGGGATAAATCAAGTTTTTTGTGATTACTTTAAGTACGAGTCGTACTCAAAAATTCAAGTACGAATAACACTAAAACGTACTCAAAACCATCCTAAATGGAATTACTTTCAAAAATCAATCCCGGAATTTCTTGAATAAGTATAAAATTCTTAAGTCAAGTAAAAAAAAAAATTAAATTTTTCGTTGTGTTTAACCCTCCAGCTTACGCATGTTTTAATTTTCTATACACATTGAAAAAAGGCCTGGCCGGACTCATATGTACCACGAAGGGCTAAAAAGTAAATTTGAACGCTTGCTTCTAATTTGGTTTATATTTTTGGTTAAATATGTACATAAGATTTCAAAAGTAAAAACCACATGATGTTGGTTTTTTATCATTTTGTAAGGTGTAATACGGGTAAGTAAATAAATCATAATAAGCACGATTTCAGGATAGAATCAACTTTATAATACTTGAATCAAGCGCATTTTGTGATTGATTCAATCTTAGTTTTACTTAAATCAATCTCATTTCCGGATTATTTTAAGTACGAAATCGGGATTGAATATGGATAACTTAAGTATTTTGCGTTTAAAAACCGTACTTGAACCAATCTTTCTGTACACAGAAAAAATTATTTTTCCAATTCAAACAAAAAATTTGTAGAATCAAAACATTTTTTGTCTGAAATCGGTCCTACAAACAAATTCGCATATTCAAACAATTTATTTGCATTTCGTTTATTGAAAAAAAACACTGATTTTTTCAAACAAATAATTTAACTGAATCAAACAAATAGTTTACTGAAAATCATATAAATTTCAAACAAATAATTTTGCTGAATCAAACAAAAAAGTTTGTGCAAACAAGCAATGACGCGCACACAAGCAAGCACTGTGGAAGTAGATGAAGGCAGAGCAGAGCGGCGCCGGCTGGCTTTGAGACACATTTTTTTGTTGGAATAATTTTTGCACCAAGTCTTGTTTGTTCACACAATGTTTTTCTTCTTCACTCACTGTTCTGTGTCCTTTCCTTGGCAGCAGACCGACTCGACATGTTTTTCGTCATCATTTTATTTCTTTTATTTGATGTAGGTATTTAACTAAACATTTTTGAAAAATTGAATACGGGATTTTGTTTTTCATTCTTTGTTACCAACTTTGAAACCATCAAAAAATTTATTTTGTTTCTTCTAATGTTGTTGTTGTTTAAAAAGAGTGAAACGTTTATTACCTATTATTGTTTTTGTTGTTTTTTACTACAAACCTCGCCACAATATTTTATCATCTTTCTTTAGTTGTACCTTTTCAAAGCGTCCAAAAATAGACTATGTGTTTTTTTTTTGTTGTTCTTATATGTCACATAAACAAGTGTTGCTTACGGTCAAATAAAAAAATGCAAAAACACGACAACAATAAAGAGCGTTAAATATTTCATACAAAATTATGAAAACTAGAAGCCAATAACGCGTTTATTATATTTTTGAATAGTTGTCAACATTTCTGTTGGCTAAAATAAAAATCAAACAAAAATATTAATTGAATCAGTAAAACAATTTGTAGAAATTAAAAAAAATTTCAAACAAGCGTTTGTTTGAAAATAATTCAGCAATAATTTTTTCTGTGTACTTGATTCAAGCAAATCCGTACTCACCGTCAGTGTGACCCTTTTAGCATTTTCATTGCTAAATTTAGTATTATTTATTTTGATTTAGCAGCGAATTTTTCAAATAGCATTTAGCATTATTTTCAGCATTTTTGTAATACTTTTTTAGCATTTTTTAATCTTATAAATTTTATATATTGCTATTTCACAATATAACTTAACATTATTGTCAATCTCTATCATTGTATTTTGTCATTTGTACGTTCATACCAATGTACAACCCTGTAAACACCAAAAAATATTTAAAGAAGAAATGGTAGATTTTACTAAAGAAGATATAACGGTTTTGGGACAGCAATGGCAAAAGCTTAATGCATACGAATGGATGAACCAAAGTTCAACTATTGAATTCTGGATGATAGGTGCTTATAGGAACAAAAACGCTTTAAAACAAAATGTTTTCAACGAGTTAGCTTCTTTTGCTATGAAGTTTTTGGTTTTGCCATTGATTTACGTTAGATGTGGGCTAAAAAGGCTAAATAAATGTTACAGATTTTATCATTACTGTTGATCTTATAAACATGTGTGATGAAAACAGATCATATTCTAATGGTATTTTTACCAACACTTTTGCAGTTAATGAAAACTATTCAAATAATGATGTGTTTAATGTGTAATTAAATTTACTGAAAATGCTGTTGAATAGCCTTTTATGTAGAGTTTTTTTCCCGGACTTTTTCGATTCCCGGGAAAGCGGGAAATTTTTTTAAATTTCCTGGGATCCCGGGATCCCGCTTGATATAAATAATACAAAGTAAATTTTGTTATTAATTAATGAAAAAACTTTTATAGTAAACGTAAGGGAACTTGTTTACAAAGAAAATAAAAGAAATGGTTCAATACTAAAAAATTAATTGAAGATTAAAATATGAACTGGAATTATTATTACCTCTGGAATTATTGGAATTATTATTATGCTTTTATTCAGTATTATTTTGCTCTGGATACAAGATAAAAAGATAACATAAACATAACCATTTAATTCATAAAACAATAATAAAAACAAAATAAAAATTAAGGTACTCAAGATATGAGATCAAAAAGTTAATTAATAAAATAGATAAAATATTTTAAAGAAATATATAACATTTTTTAACGACTAAGAAAATAACTTTCTGACACACTCAAAGCGCTTAGTAAGTCGTCAAAAAGTATATTCCTGATTTTATTGACTAATTATCATGTTTCCGAAAATTTTCGTTCATTTTTTATCGAGGTTGGACAAATAGTTAAAAGTGCACCATTGTAGCATGCTTCGGATTCACAATCAGAAGCAATTTTTTCTTTTTTATAAACAACGTCTATATCAGTCAAATGTATGTCAAGTTTGATGCAAATCAACCGGACTGCTTGTTCCAAACCTTTTCATTTCAATAGGTCCATTTGTAATCTTTAGGACAATGTGTTTTTCAAGTTGTATGTTGTAGTATCTTACACGAGTTTCCAAAATGTTATTTTATTTCGGTTTCCCCGCACTTCACGGGTATATAAACCAACACAAATTGAAATTGAAAATTTCATTGCATCATCATAGTCATATCTCAAAATTTTAAGTTACTTTAGCAAAGTTTTCTTTCATACCTTCTCGTATTATATCTCAAACTGAACCGAAGTTATAGCAAAATATATCTTTAAATCGGTACATTTTGAAAACTTTAATCGCATTTTGCCAAGATCGTTTGTTTTTGTAGATATGACTATGTTGCAATAAAGGAGCGATATGTTTAGGTATCTCCTATTTTTAAGACTTGTTCATGGACAATGAAACTTTACTGCCTGCATCGTATTTTGAATTAATGTACTTTATTAACTCTTCACTTCACTAAATATAATTATTATAAACGTTTGCACTTCCCATTCTGCTTTAAGTAGATTTATTGCATCAGGAGACATTAATTTAAATACATGTACTCACTTCTTGTTATTGCTATAATCCACAACCCATCCACAGATGCTAATTTTTAGAGAATAGAAAACTAAATTTCAAAGTATAAATAGCTATTTTCTGAAATTATGAGGAATTTTTTATTTCCCGGGATCCCGCAAGAAAAATCCCGGGAAAACGGGAAATAAAATAATTTAAAAAAAATATCCCTACTTTTATGTCTTCAATGACAATTTTTGTTTTTACTAAAGTGTTGTATTTAATAATATATGGGTATTTCCACAGAAAAGTCTACTTTTTGTCACGTAACGACACCAACCATTTTAAATTGTTTTTTAAAGAATAATAAAAATATTAATTAATTTTTTGCACTTTGGTGTAGAGCGCAACTAGCTTTACATTTAGTGAAAGAGAGCAAAAATTTGAACAACATACTTCTTAAATACAAGACTTATTGCTTAGTGTCGTAACGGGACAAAAAGTAGACTTTTCTGTGGAAGTACCCATATATGTATGTATATCGTTACCTAAAACTCAAAAAGCCCTATCTAACATTTTGAAAATTTTACTGGAGAAGCAAAAAACGTATTTGAAATGATAAATTTATTAATCGCCTTAAACTGTTAAAAATTTATTTTTCTTCTTCTTTTCTTGTAAAACCTACCATTTGTTTTGACAGTTGACAATGTTGCATATTTTGCAAACTGTAGGTTAGGGCTATAAGCGTTTATCATGTTATATTTTGTAGATAGGGCCTTTTGTTTTTTTGGTTAAAAAATCGCTAACTTTTGTCAAACTATTCCAAAATATTTGTGAACATTTGTGTTTATGCAATACATGAGAATCAATGAAAAAGTCGATCTTAAATTTTCGGTAAATTAGGTTTTTTAGGGATATTGAATTTTATAATAAATTTTTTTAAATATTTTATGTACCATAAATTTTAATATTAATTCGAATGTGTATTCTAAGTCAAATTAAATTTTATAAAGCTTTTTCAGGAATATTTTCTATGCACATTTAGAATGTGTATTCTAAGTCAAATTAAATTTTACAAAGCTTTTTCAGGAATATTTTCTATGCACTATCAGAATTATTTTATGTACCTATACATTTGTATAAAAGACTGAAAGAAATATTTGCATTTTTTATGCAAATACATACATTTAAAAGAAATATAATATTTTCAGGTAAATTAATATATAATTCATTCATTATAATGATACAATTATTTAAGAAAATTTAGCATTTTTTTAGCATTTTCAAATTTTTTCTTTTAGCAATGCTAAAAATGTATTAATTCCCATTTAGCATCTAATTTTTGTTTAGTTGTGGTCACACTGCTGACCGTACTGCTCACCGTACTATTAATTTGAGATGGATTGATTTTTCTTTTGAGTGTACTTAAAATTTCAAATCGGTATTTGAAATATTGCATCGTCAATTTCGAATAATTTTTATTTTGGAAATTTTTTTTAAATTTTTTATGCCGAAAAATTTTGGAGGCGGAGTCGCGAGTTTTTGTGGGTACTACGACTCCGACTCCGGCAAAAAAACCTCAACTCCGACTCTTCAACTCCGACTCCACAGCCCTGATTTTTGTATTAACTTTTTTCTTGTGTTTGCGTACAATTTGTAAATTTTGATTAAATTGTGATGAATATTTAAACTTTTTGTTTGTCGTTTGTTTTAATTTTATTTAATAATTATTTTTTTTTGGCGCAAAATTTTTTACAAAACCCAGCAAAAACTTTGCTTACAAAATAAGTAGAAAAATAATGAGAACTTGACGAACAGACTACTTATTTTTCTACTAGAAGAAGTACTTATTTTTGTTCGAGATGTCCCAAAAGTAATCCCTTATAATTTAGCCTATTATAATCTAAAAAATAATATGTTTTTTTTATACTTAAAATTTTTATAAAAATATATAGTTACACAAAGTCAATAAAGTAAAAAATTTTTTATTTTTTTTTAATTTTTTTTTTTTTTGTTTTTTTTTTTAATTATTTTATTTTTATTTTTTCTTATTCTATTTTACTTTATTTTATTTTTTATTTTTTTTTTCTGTCTCTGGTGGGATTTGATCCCGCAACCTCGGTGATGATAGACTAGCTCTCTACCAGCTAGTCTACCGGGGCAGCGTAGTTTTTGCATTAAAAAACTATGTTTTATGACTATAATGACATTTTTATTGTCATAATGAAAATACAAATTTTTCTGTATATTTAAGATATAATAAAGTTATTATTTAATATATAACTAATAATCCAAAAAGTGGCGAATAAAGCTACAAAGTAATGAATTCTTGAAGTCATTAAAAGTAGGATTGTAAGTAAAGTTTTTGCTGGGAAGCTGACTTTAATTATTGTTAACGCTTATTGGAATTCAAAGAAAATTTTATGTTGAAAATTGCTACAACCGTGGTGAATATCGCTTATTATGTAGTACAAACTTTGCATTCAATATTTAACACGCTAAATACACGTTAGTGCTGAGTGTAAAACGTAGCTGTTATTTTGTTCCATTATAATTTAGAAAAATATATCACTTTGTAAGGGTGTGTGCAACCTGATAAATATATTACATAATTATAATGCATTATTATTTTTTGAAAAGAAAACACGATTAGTTAACAAAAAAGTTGAACGTTAAAAGTTAAAAGGTCTGAAAAACGGGTTTCTCTTACAACAAAATCCTGTATGTAACTTTTTTGTTGGTCGGTAAAAAAATTATATTATTACTAGAAATTTTCCATTCCCGCACTTTTTCATTTCCCGGGAAAGCGGAATTTATTTTTCAATTTTCCGGGAATTCTCGCTTAATATAAGACGGAGCAAAAACAACTAACAATTCATGAGATCTATTAAAAAAGCTCATTACTGCATTAAACGTTAGTAGAAAAATAAAAAAAAACTTTAGTTTTTTTTATGCAAAGCCAACAACAATGACGTAAAACCAAACTTGTTCAATTAATTAAACAAAACATTACAAAATATTTCTTTGAAAATAGAATTTTTTTTCTAATTTTAAACTAGAAGAGTCCTGTCAATGAGAAAACATGCTCCCTTTCCTTTATAGTCAAATTGTATAATCTCTGGACACTTTCGGTTTTCTCAGCACTTCCTTAAAAAACTAGTGTTTGCTTTCATAAAGAAAAGCTGCCATAAATAATAAAAAAAAATTGCAGGAATTTCCGCACAAATTTCCCGGGATTTTTGTCCCAGGTAATCCCGTATGGAAAATTATGTTCTAAAGTGAAGCCAGAGAAAATAAGCAAACTCTGCATCGTTTTACTTGATGATACATTTTTGACTTTGACTGATTTATGTTTTTATGATGTTTTGGAAGAAATAGTTTTTATTTCCAATTCGCATTTTTTTGCCAAAAAACTTATGGCAACGCTTGCCGCAATAGTTTAAGTTACACTTAAGCTCGTTTCACCCATGCGTTCCGAACAAAATTTTTGTCCGGACAAAATTTTTTTTATATTGAGTTTGACGTTTTACTTTTGAGAGAGAGAGCAAAGATTTTGTTCGGAACGTTTTTTCTTGAATTGGTTTAATTTTAATTCTTGTGCCGAACAAAATGAACTGAAGTGCCACTTTTTTTGTACATAAAAGTTGAATTGAGCTGCCACATATTATATTTTTCGTTTTGTGCTGAATAATTCAAAAAAAAAATTAAACAAAAGATGGATGTTAAAGAAAATATTGCCCTGAAACTAATTGAAGAAATAAAAAAACCAGGAAGAGAATGCATTTATGATATGGGCAATCGCTCATATAAAAATACTTACCTTAAACAAAATATATGGACGGAAATAGAAAAATCTATTGGAATTGGTCGTAAGTAAATTTTAAATGGTAAATTTTAATCACCCCTATCGTGAATAATTTTTCCCTCGTAATTTTTCCCCTTTTCACATATTTGCGATCATGAACAGCTCCCATGAAAAAATGTAATTCAAAGGAGAATAATAACGTGAAAAAATGTTCACGGGAATAAATTCCGCTTATCGTGAAAAGTTTTTTCCCTCGTAATTTGTTCACATTTCCCTTAGATTTTCTCACTTTATTTTTGCTAGTGAATAGAACGTGTATGTTAGTAGTTCCTCCTATAAATCGAATATTAAGGGCTAGATCCGTTAATAAGGCACAAACCGATATATTGGTCAACAAAATGGAAAACAACATGTTGATTGCCGCCGGATTTGTGAAAGACGTGGTGGCAGAATTTTGGAAAATATTTTACTACATAAAATTTTAAAAGTGCAAAAAACTAACGTTGTTATCAACCTATCGCTCTAATACTAATTATTTAGATTTATTATTTAAACTTTCCTTTAAAATATATACATGTATATTTTTAAACAAAAATTTCAATGATTTTTAATTTTTTCTAATTTTCTTCTTTTTTACATTCACTGGAACAGATAGCATGAAAAATTTTTCACATAAGATTCAAGATTGCTTTTTTCCCTTCGAGGGGAATGAAAATTTCATGGGAACAAAAATTCCACTTGTTATTCACGATAGGGGTGAATATTTTTTTAACATAATGTTTACCAATTATTGTAGGAAGTGAATGTCAAATATTATGGAAAAGTCTGCGAAGACGCTACAAAGCAGCTTTACCTTAATGTTAAGGACAACTTTTCTGCCGGCGTAATATGCTCTGGTTTACGAATAGGTATACCACGCAAATCAGGCCCTAAAATTGCAAGGATTTCATTGTCAGGAACAAGTGTGTGGAAAACACCGTTTGTTCTTCTTTTCTGTAATATTTTTCTTACTGCTATTCTTTTTACTTTCAACATTTTTTGATAAATTTTTTTTGCTAGTAAATGGGTTTTATGCAATTCAATTAAAAATAATAAAATTAATTTTTTTCTTTCGTCCATTTTCTTTAACACACTTTTATAAAATAAACTAATAGTTTGCTAACTGTGCTGCCACTTTGTATAATCGTTTACATCTGTAAACCATATGGTAGCTTTGTTTGTCCGGACAAATTTTCCGATATGGGTGAATCGTTCTGCAGAACACTCTCTGTAAAAAAATTATTGTCCGGTCAAAAATATTGTTCGGAACGCATGGGTGAATCGACCTTTAGAGTATACTTTAAATAAAAAGCTTTACCCTCAAAACATGTAAACAAAACCTCCGGTCAATGATTTTTTTTTTTTTTTTTTTTTTTTCTTCCACAATAGAGCGGGGAGGTTTCCCACAGTGACAGGTACCGCGACCAAGTCAGGTCTATTGTACCCACTCCCCTTAGCTGGCCAAAAGTCCCTCCGCTTCCCATAGGAACCCAACCAGGGCCTTTGCCGATATACTACCGATTCGGGACGCACACATCATACCATGCCCCAAGTGCCGCCTCCTGGCCCATGCCAGCGCCGGGCAGTCACACAGTACATGCTCCGTCGTCTCGTCCCCGTCCAGACATAGTCTGCATTCCTGATCCTCAGCCAGGCCCATCCGATAAAGATGGTATTTGATCGTGTGGTGACCAGTCAAATAGGCCACCAGCAGTCGCAGATCCCGTCTGCCGAGACCATTCGTCCTCATTACATTCCCGGGAGAGATAAATCTTCTTGCCTGACGCATTCCCGGAAGCGATACCCAGTATCTCCTATGTTCGTCCAGAGCCCAGTCCTCCATGACGGACTGGACCCCTGCCCAACTTAGTCCACAGAAGGGCTCGGGACCTATCATCCGCGCGTTAGAACCAGCCCTGGCCAGCTCATCAGCCATTTTGTTACCCGGGATCCCTGAGTGCCCTGGCACCCAGCAGAGCGTCAATCTGCCCCTTGTTCCCAGCTCCTGTAGCTTTTCACGGCACTCCGCCACCAGCCTCGAGGACATTCTCCAAGAAGAGAGTGCTTTAATGGCCGCTTGGCTATCAGTGAAAATCACATTACTGCCGCCAACCATTCCCGTATCCAGAATGTTGCCGCAACACACATCAATGGCGCAAATCTCGGCCTGAAAAACGCTCGGCGATTCGCCCATTGCCATCGAGAGTCGTGTATTAGGTCCAAAAACCCCTGCACCCACTCCGTGCTCCGATTTTGACCCGTCAGTATACCAGTGCAATTCATGGTTTCCCCGACATGGATTCCCATCACTCCAGGACCTCTCGTCCGGAACGATTGCCCTGAACCTTCTGTTGAAGACCAGTTCCGTGGTCATTATGTCTGCCCTCGTACAGACAGATAGACCCGGAGCCATGTCCATCAAGCCAGCATGCCCCTGGACCTCAGCAAGTCCCGATGTTAGCTTGATCCTAAGGAGACCGGACATAGCAGTCTTCCTTATATGGATGTGTAGTGGCAATATGCCCACTATAACCTCAAGAGCTGCTGTTGGACATGTGCGCATTACCCCCGTCAGGGCAAGACACACCATCCGCTGCAGCCTGTTGCACTTCCTCCTTGCAGTCTCCTGCCGAATCTTAGGCCACCATACCAATGATCCGTAGGTAATTATAGGTCTGACCATCATAAAGTATAGCCACCTTACCATACTTGGACTAAAACCCCAAGTTCTCCCAAAGAAGCCCCTGCATGCCCAGAAGGCCCTTACCGCCTTTCCGAGGGTTTGATCCAAGTGCGAGTTCCAATTGAGCCGTCTGTCCAGAATTATTCCCAGATATTTGACCTCATTGGAATACTCAACCTCAATTCCGTCCACTACTAGCTTCTTAAGCCTGTAGTTGTACCTTCTCGTGAACGGTATCACGACTGCCTTGTTAGGGTTGATATTCAATGATAATTAAGGATTATTGATTATTTTAATGCTAAATTTTTGTTTCATTCCTTTAACGTATACAACTAAAATTTCGAATTAAATTTTATGTTTTGATTTAAATGTCTGCAAATTATAAAAACTTCCTCTCAAACATAATTTTATTCTCATACAATTACAAAACTATTTTATTCACTTTACATGATTTTTTGTTTCCCCAACAAAAAAAGGGGTTTCTTAAGATTTTTGTAGTCCCATCATTGTATTTAAAATCATGTAGACTTTTTGAAGAATAAAGAAAAATACTAATGAGAATCCATTAATATTAAATACATGCTGTCATGTCATATAAAAAATTTCATAAAAAACTGCAGTCAAGTACATGACACAACCCTTTAAGAACAAATTACGTATATAAACAACAAAAATGCTAATGAAAACTATCTCTTTCTTAAATATTTTGATTGAGTGTCTGTCGGTTAGGGGGTGTGTTAACAATACACATTAACGAACAAACATATAAAAGGAATTGTATTTAATGCACTGTCAACAAGATCAAAGTAACGAAACTTATCAATGATATTTATTTGTACATGGTGTTAATAATACCACAGAAGTTAATAATTTTACGAAATATTAATTTACGAAATTCTTATAAAATATGGAACATCCTCTTAGTAAATTATCTAAAAAAAAAAATGAAATAGATTGTATTTAAATATTATGTGTTACAGTGAAGCAACGTTGATTGCTGAACACGACGAATTATCAGGCTATGGGTTTCTATTGTCAACTGAATCTACTAACCTGTCATTATCCCGTAGTATGAAAGAAAGAAGTATGAATGTTCTTTGAGAATTGAGTTGTTCACAAAGGCCATGAGAGGTTAACCGCGTTAGCTAATCTATGTGAAGGTTTTGAAGTTACAGAAATAATCTGCATACCCTTCCTCAAATTTGGATATCTTGGGTTCAAGCCATCATGCAAAATCTTAGTGTGCATTTTAACGATTTGAGATTTATATAGTAATTCAATTCTTATAACGTACACACATCTCTTTTTATTCTATTAAAACATCTATCGGTCCTTGTAAGAACGCCCTGTAGTGGTATGTTTTATGCAAATTTGGATCTCTTTTGTAAGGTAAAAATATTGGCAGATATGTCATCTTTTAACACTTAAAGATCTCTGTAAGCGAAGATTTTAACAAAACGTAATATGAACTTTTTATCCATATTTTTATCACGGGCCATTGTATTATAGATAGGATAGCGGTGAGAATGGGATCTGACTTGTCGGATATGATGGCAAGGTAGTAGATTCTTACACAGAAAGAAAAACACTCGGGATAAATCAAGTTTTTTGTGATTACTTTAAGTACGAGTCGTACTCAAAAATTCAAGTACGAATAACACTAAAACGTACTCAAAACAATCCTAAATGGGATTACTTTCGAAAATCAATCCCGGAATTTCTTGAAATAAGTATAAAATTCTGAAATCAAGTAAAAAAAAGATTTAACTTTTCGTTGTGTTTAACCCTGCGGCTCACGCATGTTTTGATTTTCTATACACATTGAAAAAGGCCTGGCCGGACTCATATGCACCACGAAGGGTTAAAAAGTAAATTTGAGCTCTTGCTTCTCATTTAGTTTATATTTTTGTACATAAGATTTCTAAACTTTAGAATCTAAAGTAAAAACCACATCGGGCATGTCATAGCGTAGAAAAACGACAATGAAGGTTTACATGAAGTTTTCTGAAAATGTACCCGATAGAATATGTATTTTCACCACTGCTTTCGGCATATGTTTTAAAGAAAAGTGTACATTTTTGTCGAAGTTCATGAACTTACTTAGAAGTTAATAGTATTTAAATGAAAGCGAAAATTATTGTTTTGTGCCGCATACGCCACTTTTCCAAGTTTATTTTTAAAAGGTTGCTTTTTGTATTACATACGTATATATAGTGCTGTGTATTAAGTTGTTGACATTTTATTTTGCTTTTGTTTTCAGGGTTACCGTTAGGAATTTTTGAAAAGTCGCACAAGAGTCGTTTAATAAGAATAAAGTCGCACAAAAAAGTCGTTTGAGAAAATAAAAGTCGCACATCTCTTTTTTAACGTTTTTTATAATTAAAAAGCATAGAAAAACCAAACAAAGCAGTCAATTGCATTTTTTCATTTTCAGAATCTTTTTCTATATTATTAATTTATTTTTTTTATTTTTCCATGTCGCTGAACGTCATTGTTTAATTCACTAAAATCTGTTTACAAATACTGCAATAGAGTTAAAAAACTATTCTTTGAAACCCGAAATTAATTAAAATTTATTTATAATTTTTCATTCTTGACTGAGCTGGGAACCCTTACGTGTTTCGTTGCAATCACTTAATCCCTTCAGAGGGGTTTGCCGTTTAACCGCCATAGACGACGGCTGGCAGTCAATAGTCAAACATCAATATACAAATCAAACTTTATTTAATTTTGGTAGATCGAAATTAGCTTTGAATTAGCTTACTTCTGTTTTGTCGTACTTTTTTGTCAAGAATTTTTCTTGAAATCCAAACTACATTTTTCCGTTTTTCATGTTTTTGTCTTTGTTTTTTTTTTTCTTGGTGACCTTTTCCAGCACAACTTGCAGGAAAATGTTAACATAGAGAGCTCGTGCCTTAGCTTTTAACAATAATTAGTAATGTGGTTATTTTGTTGAACTATTTATGGTTTTTAATCGAAATTTTTGATATTTTAATTAGGCTAAAGTTATAAATATAAATAGAATCGGGGAATTTATTTCTCATGTTGAGTAACATTTATTATATAAATTTTCATATTAATTCGAATGTGTATTATAAGTCAAATTACAATTTTAAAAGAAAATACAATTTTATGGAAAATATTGAAGGAATAAGACCATTAGAGAGATTCGCTTTGACATCTAAGATGAAATATACATTCTTATACGAAGCAGGTTACATAAAATACTTTTAACGCAGAGCGAAGCGAATAGTAAATTTTTTATTTTTTTAACACAGTGTTGTCAAAGTTTTTATTGTGGCATACACCTTTTGCTTTGCGCTTTTCTGTCCAAGTACGAAACGTCACGCAAAGCTAAGAAGTTGTATCTGACACGGCCTTAAGAGTGAAATTTATTTTGTACGTTTTTGTATTAGGAATTTGCTGCATTCGCCAAACAGTGGCGTGTAGAGCAAAAAACTCAAAAACTTTAAAATAGTTGATATGGAGCAAAATAGATGCTTAATATCTCAAAAAACATAAAAAATTTTGACAAACAAGTTTTGGATTCAGTAGGGAGGGTGGTACTCAAAATACAGTGGTATCCCGGTTTAACGTATACTCAGTTTAACGAATTCGCGATTTAACGTACGGTCATATTTTTTCCATTGAGTACCTTATATTACGAACAAACAAAAATTTTTTGTGCTCTATATAACGAATTTTCACAAAAAAAAATTGAAAAAACAAAATAGAATGAATGCCAACATATTTGCATCCATTCTCTTTAAGATTTTTACATTATAAGGTCATTTTTTACTTCTGTTTACAAAACAAATGCTTGTTTTCTGCTTCAAATTTTACGTAATTTTTGTGAAGTTTTTGTAAACTTGACATTAAAATGCCCAAAAGAAAACGTTTAATTCTTAAAGAAAAATTAAACAATATTGACGACTATGAAAAGGGACTGCGACTAAGTGCTTTATCTAATAAATATTAGCTGCCAAAGTCATCAATATGCACAATTATAAAATCAAAACTGAAACTTTTAAGCGAAATAAAAAAGACTAATTTTGGATCAAAAAATAGAAGGGCCTTTAAAACATGTCAGTTTCCAAGAATGGAAACAGAATTGTTTAATTGGTTTCAAGACAAGAGGAAGGTAAACATTCCTATTAGTGGTCCTATATTATAAGCAAAAGCCCTAGATATACACAAACTTTGAACAGTGTATTAAATGGGCTGATGAAAACAATATCGAAACGTAAAAAAAATTGTGCTAAGAGACCTCTAGGAAGAAGCAATTCAATGCTCGATTAAAGCACTTCGAAAACAGACAAATATAAATGATTATTTTAAATAACTTTTTTTTACGTTTTTTAAGTTCATTATTATTAGTTTTGTTCTCCACTATGTACTTATTTAATTAAAAATGGTATGAAGTATTTATTTTTTGTTTGTGTTATGAATGGAAATAAACGAATTTACTTTGTTTTATTAAAATATTATTATTTTATTTATAAAAATGTATTAAAAAAACTACGGGATTTAACGAATTTTTCGATATAACGAAAGGGCCTGACAATATATAATTCGTTAACCGGGATACCACTGTATTAAACCCTATACCTAACTAAATTTTTAAAAAAATGGTCGGTAGGTCAAACCAATAATTACAGTAGTTTTGCCTGATTTTATGAATACAGATAAGTGTTTCTTAAAGTATGAAGTATAAAAAACAAAGAACTTTTATGAACTTTTAACACAGGATCGTTTTCAAATTTTTTCATTTTAATATTACTCCATTTTAGAACTGGCTAATATTTTTATTTTGAAATGTTTATTGTTTCTAAGTTTCGTTGAATATTTTTTTAAAAAACAATATCGTCTGGTCCCACTATGCAAATGTCAACATTTTTCCAAAATAACAAAATTAGTATGTATTTTTTTTTTAAACGATCATGTCAACACAGCTGACAATGTGTGTCATGCTAATTTGCCATGTTACTGTTACTCATCTTTCACATCACAACGTTGACAGCTACAACTCAAAAGGTATTTAAATATAAATATAAACAAAAAACATTTACTACTTCCAGTTGTAAGTGTAGGCATCACTCTCGTCAAGGAATATGTAATAAAAAATTGAGGAGAAACACACATTACGAGAGCATTTAACATGAAGAACTGTCAACACTATTTCTTAGTTTGTTTTATTTTAGAATGTAAAATTTTTTTATTTTACTTTCTCATCAAAGTATCCCGCTTAAAGTAGTTGGGTTGATGCTTTTTTAAAGATCTATAATTAAGAGCTCCATATCAATGTACAAATGTACTTAAATTTTCTACTGCTACGAGTAGTTTTAACTTGAATTGACATTGTCGTATTTAGTTTTCTTTTTCTAACATAAAATATCGATCAAATTTCTAAGATACTTTGAATTTAAGTAGTAGTCTTTACAAAATTTAAGTGTTAAAGTGCTTAAAAACTCTTATTTCAATGGTGGCATTTTATTTCGATTTAAAAGAGAGTGTTTATGTTAAATAAGATATGCAATCTCAAGTGATTGACACTATCCGGATGTAATATGTTTTCTTTCCACTCTTTGGAGTCGAAATGAAGTTTATCATATTGTTAAATATGTATGTTTGTATATGGTGTTAGATTGAGTTTTGATTTGGTGATGGGCAATTTTCAAATATTTGTAAAATTTTTTACGATTAAACGTTGTAAATATCTCAGTTTTTGATCAATCTTAAAAAAATGTAAATGATACCTTTATGCATTTTATATCATATTTAGCTTAAAGTAAAACTTTATTTTATATATATCGTTACTTTAATATATAAAAGCCCTAACTAACGTTTTCCTTACTTTACAGGAGAAGGAAAAAACTTAATAAAAATTATAGTCTAGTAGTCGCGATTTTTGTTAAACGCAATTTTTTTATTAAATTGCTTAGAGAATTAAATAAAAAACTGCATTTTAAGAAAATCGCGACTACAAGACTATAATTTTTATTAAGTTGTTTCCTTCTCCTGTTAAATAAGGAAAACGTTAGTTAGGGCTTTTATATATTAAAGTAACGATATGTAATTTATAACCCCTTGTTCACTTTTTCACTTGAAGAACCCTGTCCTTCGTCATATCTTTAACTTGCTGGCATGTTTTATTTTTTTCCGCCAATTCTTCCTGGACTGTGCAGTGTGAAGCTATCTTTCTCTTCTTCTGTTGCCTACAGTTTCCACTCTAATGCCATTTTTGCAGTATCGTCATTATTTTGTCATTCCATCGCCTTCGTTTAATTGTGGTTATTAATTGCTCTTGTTTACTTATTTGCCATAAGTTGTCGTTAGACATTGTGTTGCGTAGGAACCGATGAACCACGGATCTGCCTGAGACATTTACTTTTTTGTAACTTGCAGACTACGTACGTTGCTGTCGTTCAGCTAGGAAGTTTCGCATCCATATAACATGTAAATGGTGGTTAAACCATATTGCACGATGTAAATTGTGAGTCACAACTTTACGACAAGTTTTTGCCAAACTTAATTTGACATTTCAGTGCTTGACAAATCCAACCATGAAGAGGTACACACATTCAATGTTTGATTGAACAGACAGAAGCGAATGAGAACTTTACAAAGAAAATCATCTTCGACGGCACACTTTCACCTCAGTGAATTCGTTAACAAGCAGAATTGCCGCATGTGGGCATATGAGAATCCACGAGTGATTATTGAAAAGCTAATGCATCCACAAAAAGCGACTGCTTGGTGCGGTTTATGGGCTGGTGGCTTCATCGGTTCGAACTTCTTCGAAAATGAGGTTGGACGAGAAGTTACCGTTCATGGTGTTCGCCATCGCTGGATGATAACGGACTTCTTGTGGCAAAAAATTGAGGATATGAACCTGGACGATATGTGGTATATGTTAATTTTTGTATTTCTTGTTGTGTATTCCGATCTCCATAACAGTTTAAGTCTGGCAAAACACCTCTAGTTTTCACGAACCTAAACAATTGAATTTTACTTCTTCTTATATTTGTTAACTGTTTATGTATACGTAATTGTGATTCGATTTTGCTATTTATTCGTATGCTTTTCGTCTTTCCTTCTAATCTCGTATGTAGTCTCCAGGTTATTACTCCAGTATAAAAAGGAATGGGGATAAAGTGCTGAATGTCAAACAACTCTTGATGTAGCAATAGGTCCGCCATATATGTTGTCGTAAAGAACTACATTGTGTGCATTACTCGACATTAGGGTCATGATTCATTTGTTACAAACAATTTACCTATCAACACGTGCTGGTCAGTTTGGCAGACAAAACTTCCGCACCAAATGCAATTTCTAAAAACTCGCAGATAATTTTTTTTATTACATAAGCGGAGTTTAGAAAGTGCAACAACAAAAAACGTAGCCCTTTGGTGCGTTCGTTTACTTTTCCAGTAAAATCCAGTAAGTGAGTTATATGAAAATTTTACAAATTTATGTGTACGCGAACGCATTTCAGTAAAATCCAGTACAAATTTGTACAAATTTTGGGGTAAACGAACGCAGCTCTTCTGTTAAATCTAACAACAAAATACACAGAGTTTCTCTTTTATTTCTGAAAAGAGTTACGATCAGGATGGTGTCACTTGCCACACAACAAGAAAAACAATTGATCTTTTAAAAGAAAAGTTCGGAAATCGCATTATTTCTCGTAGAGGAGGAGTGAATTAGCAACCAAGATCGTGCGATTTGACACTTTTAGACTATTTTCTGTGGGGCTTTTTGAAACCAAAAGCGTACAGCAATAATATCACAACAGTGCTTAAAAACAACATTATCGAGCAGCTATCAACCATTGACAAAAGTTTATTGAAAAGCGTGATTGTGAATTTTGGTAAAAAATTGGGAGCCTGCCGAGTTAGTAGGGGGGGGGGGGGAGGGGACCACTTACTCAGATCTTTTATAAGTTTGATTTGACTTAATTTGTAGGCAATTTGTAATTTTAATAACAAACTTTCTCTTGTTTAAGACCGTATTTAATATGCAATATTGAGATAGCTGAGCTTTAAGAAAGTCGATTTCTTACCTTTGGTTTAAAAAAATGCATTGAGACAAATTTTTTTTCGACTTAAGCATTTGAGTAAGGAAACTTTTTAGTAAGGAAAAGTATGCGCATAATAAAGCTTGTGAAAAGTTTGTTTCCCTAAATCTAAGATCCCACTATCGGCGCAATGTACCAATTTTTGTCGTATTTCATGTGCCGATAGTATGAACGGTCAAAATTTTTTAATATGCGACAATCTGTGCCGAAATTGTGCTGACTGTGGACAATCAAAATTAACCTTGATGCGCCGATAATGTGAACACTCTTTTGCACAATGTGGAGCAATCAAATTGTTTAATATGTACCGATTTTTATCGGCCACTTGTGTGCCGATCACAGTCGCCAATCAGCGCCGATACAAGGGATGGCAAAACGAAATTTTTAAATTTAACCAACTGGCTACTAAAATTTTACTTTTTTGAGCTTAATTGTATCAAATTTACATTTGTTTTATCTATTATTTATGTATTAAAACTTTCAATAGCACATTTGTACTGTTAAATGAAAGAAAACAATTCGCTTTAACTAAAACATTGCAGTCGTATCGATGTTGCCATCCCTGGTTTCTAAACATCTATTTACAAAACAACAAGTACAAAAAAAGAACAAGTGCAGTAAATTTGAATAAAATTGAATACATTTTTTATTTTATATTAATATATTATTTAAAATTGTTAGGAAACATAATGGAATATTCAGTCGGAGAATTTTGCGAATTTCTAAAGTAAGATTATGTCTGCCAACAAGCAAATAAACAAAAAGCAAATAAACAAAAACGTATGATTTAATTTGCCCAAATAGCACGATAGCGTGACCGCATTGTGCCGATTATTGTCGCAATTGAGTTTTGGCCGATATGAACCGAAAAAAATTGTCACAATGTGCGACGATAATGGGACCACCTAAGAACAAATTGTGCAATGTTATTAAATATGCCCCGATATAGCACGATAAAAATCGTCACAGATTGTGCTATTTGAGCCGATAGTGGGATCTTAGCTTTAAGAATTTTTAAAGTTGTAGACTTCAATACAAAATTCATCAGTTCTTTCCTTATTTTTATATTTATGTAATGTTAGACTCTTTGGGAAAATTTCTATTTTTTTTACTTGAGACGAATCATTAATGACTTTTTTTTATAAAATCAGTAATATGTATCTACTTCGTTATTTTTTAAATATTATCCACACTAAATAGCGATATTTTTTGCAGCTATTTAAAAATTGAAGGAAGTTTACCTCTTAGTCTAAGTAAGAGATATTTTTTTTTGCAAAAACCAAACTCACATGGTTGTAACAAAAAGCGCTAAGGCCCCACAAAAAATGAACAAATCGTCAAAAAATAACCATTTTCAAAAAGGGCATTCGGTAAAAAATAAAAAAAATTTAATTCGTTAACAATTCCGAAGTCTAGGAAACTTAGCTGTAACATTCTAGCAATAATCTTTGTTTTTAAAATTTTCACCAATTAGACCATTGAACTGTTGATGTTTTTTTATTCTTAAGTTCATAAAATTTAAATTTTATTAAATTATTTTAATGAAGGAAGGAATTTTACAACATGAAATAAATTCAAATTTATTGATAATTTTTATTCTTGACTGAAACTGGAGTCGAACTTACAATGCTGTTTCGAGAACAACCACGTATCTAAGCATCAGAGTTCTTTGCCTGATTCACCATACCGCCAAAAAGACGGCTGTAAGTCTATAGACAATCATTATTCTTTTAACCAACGGTATTTATTTGATAAAATTTTTTTTATATAATTTTTTAATCTATTAACAATTTACGAAATGAACCATTTAAACCAAATTCAGCTTCATATGATACCACCTCCCCAGCTCTAAGTTCCTCGGAACATCCATATAAGGCATCTTCGTTAAAATAGTTTCGATAACTTTGCAGTAGATCTTCCATGTAGGCAATGCATTCGGCAATGTGTCCGTTAGTACCACCACATTCTTCAGGTAAATTACACTTTGGTATATGATTGTAAAGTTTTTCAAATGTTTTCATTACAAATACCTTAAAAAAAATGTTAAAAATATTTTAGTTGCGAAAATTTCTTTCGTAGAATGAACATTGATCGGAAAATCTAATGCAAATATGCATTTAAATTTTAAATTTGAAACAAAAAAGCATGACTGTTTTACAAGTCTTATAAAATAGAGCATCTTAGGTATATACAAAGTAAAGACCAAGGCGAATTCATTTTGCAGGTGGCGTTATAACAATGTTGAAAAATTCAGTACTTTGGTACTTTTTTCAGTACTTTTTCATATTGAAAATACCGCAGTACCCCCGCGTTGTTTTCAGTACTTTATTATACTTTGAGATTTTTAACTGTGATGTGATCATTTCGATAGCAGGCTTAGGTTATCTATTATGTGTTTGTTGCAAAATATATGTTGTTTTTAAAAAAATTATTAACTACGTTAATATTGAAATGCAAAGCGTGGAAGCCAGGATTCATATTTTGCTTTCCAGCGAGTTGTCACTTTTTTCTTAACACCAACGTGAAAAAAGTGACAACTCGCTCATTCTCTTCTTGTAGGGATGTTAGTGGAAAATTTAAATGAACACCATATTTATAGAAACATGCTATCCTAAGGAAATGGTTTATAAAGTCAAAGAAACGTCGAAATCGTTTTATTCGACAATTTTCGAAACACTAAGAACTAAATTTTGTTTTGAACACAAAATCTTAAAAGTGATAATCAGCTTTACTCCAGAAAATATTGTTTCCGAAAAAACCATTAGCATAATACTTTTTTCTGTTGTTATTAATGTTATTTACAAACGAAAAAGAAAACTATGCATACATAATAATATCAATTCTTAATTCCGTGTTCTAGCGGATTTTTTAGAAATAAAGCATTTTAGAACTGAATATATTTAAATTTCTTGGAAAAATATAGCCAAAATTTCATATATTGCTTTTGGTATTTTATCGATATCTCATTTCTGAGCATCAATTGAACGCACATTTTCAAATGCAAAATGATGTAAAAAACAAAGAAAGAAATCGTTTACACGTAGAAACTGTTTCAAGTTTGATAAAAACTAAAAATCTATTAAAATCAAGTGGTAGTTGCTGTTGTAGTTATAATATTTCTTATGATCTCTTAAAGCAAATTTGCTTTATCTTTAAACACTGAATTAAAATCTTGATTTTTAAACACTTATGTTTTAAATTTTTTTCAGAATTAAGTTCTAAGTATGTAAAATATGTAAAAGTCTGAATAAAACACAAATAAAATTTTTAATTTATTAACTTATTCATAAATAAATGAACTATTTCAAATATTTTTTTTTAGAAAATACTAAAAAACGTACCTTAAGCGGCTCATACACTTGCAGTATAACTGTTTAATTTTAAAGCCAGTGGATTTGTGATAGTCGAAGGTGACACAATATATTGGCAAGAATCGAAATCAGAAAAGAAGTGCACCATACTGTGAAATGTGTTTGCATCAACGTACTATGTATGTTGTTTTTCTTTAAAGGTTATGTTATTTTTTATAAGAGTTGCGCCATATTTTAATTGAAACCATTGTGCCACTTATTGAATAATATAGGGCCATATAGAAATAATATGGCGAATAACATATACAATAATATTTAAACGGATGGGGCGCTTGACGCTTATGTAAAACAAAAAAATTATTTACATGTGTACCTCAAATATTATTTACATGTGTATCTCAAATATAAATACTAAATTTGCTATTAAATACTTAGATAAATGAATTCCCTTTAAAAGTTTTTTGTTCCTTTTATTTTTATAAATTATTGTTTTTTTTTTTTAACAAAAAGTACCATTTGGTGGAAAAAATACTCTTTTAGTTGAAGTTCAGTACCATTTCAAAATTTCAATTTTGCAACACTGCGTTATAAGCACAGATGTGCTACTTTTTTCTAAATTAGAGAGAGGAATTCCAAAAGTTGTTTGTGTTTTTGACATATCGACTAACGAAAGCAACATATAAAATACAATGTTGTGTTTTTGGTGTTGTTACTTGCTGTAGTATCGACACCACCGTTTATATGAATTCGCCTTGGTAGAGACCTACATGAATGCCATTAAAGAGAAAAATGTGCATTTATTTCATTATGAATTCGAATGAATGAATGAATGAATGAGTTGTTTTGTTATCTCCCATGTGCTTGTTAATGTATTGGTTTTGTGTGTGTATGCTTTGCTATGAATGAATCATTCATACAGGTCTCTAATACAAAGCTAGATTTGAAAGTCTAGTGTGCATATGTATATAAAATCTCGAACTCGACTACATAACTGTTATAACTAGATATGCATGAAGTTCCTAAACGCATTATCATTATCGTGTGAATTACCAGAAAGTACCATTATGATTTGCGAAAAGCGATTTGATATAAAAGATAACGCCTTTTGGGAGAAAGTTGTTTCATAGCTAGTTGTTGCTTAAATGTAAGTAAAGTGTTTGGTGGGCAACTATGTTTTCTATTGAGCTTAAACTGATTATTAATACAAAATAATATTTACTGCCTGTTTTTAGAATGTGAGTGCAAAAGTGGCTCGTTAAACTAACATTTAAAAAAAAATTTCAAAATTTGCGCTCGCGTTCTAATAAACAGGCAGTTAAATTTTAAAGAAAAGCAATCAATAACAAATTAAGTGATGCAGAAGGTCAGAATTATGATTATGACAGGTTTCCAAATATTATCAACTTATCACACAATTTGGAATAAGAACGAAATTTTACATAAAATTTTTAAAATGGTTGAGATACATACTTACAACGTTCAGTTTTCATACTCACCGGATATTTCATTTGATGTCTTACAAATGTTTTAACAAAATTAAATTTTCTTTGTATATCCTTATTGGCATTCACAACATAAACCTCTTTAATACGCAGCGGGCAACATTCCTGTACCCACGACCAATATTTTTGAAATAAACAACGATCGAAATTTTGAATACGCTTAAATGAAATATCTTTCAGATCAATAATTTGACAAACTCCCGCAACAGTGGCATGATCATTTTCCAATGAAATCATTTCCATGGCCATCATAATAAATTGGAAAATTTCTTTAATATTATACCGCTTTGGATCGAATTGGCCAAAGCGGGCTATTAAAATAGCAGCATTATTATTGCACTTTGGAAATTCGGGATAATAATGTACCCTGATAAATAAAGTCGAAATGAATGCGTAAATTATTATCAGCATTTTGCAAAACTTACCCCAATCTATTAATATCGAATATTCGGCAATTAACACAACGATTCCTTAGCACTTCTGGAAATACATTGTAATAAGTGAAGAATGCATCAATTCTTTTCTTAGTGTCCTCCAGACTATATTTACATCGTCGTAAAAATGCAATTAAAAATTCATCACTTGTACGAGCCCTTAAATGTCTTTGCTTTCGTATCCATTCTTTTAATATAAATAAATCCTGTTCTATACGTTCTGGTAATTCATTGAGATCTCTGAATGCTATTTCAGCCAAAGTAGGTGAAAGTGGTCTCATTTTGTGAATGTTGCGTAAGGAAACTCGTTAGTAGACTGAATTTAATAACGTCGCTCAATTTACTGTTTTTGATTAATTTCTTATTGCAGAGTTTTATAAATTAATCACTAAATAAATAACTCTTTTAGTGATTGATTATTTGTTTATGCTAATGCATTCATAACTATCTAATGGCTATGGCTAATTAATGCTGATAATTCATAATGGAATGTTTTATTTTTGTTTTAATTTTAATTTGGGAAATTTCTTTTTTATGTACAGTTAGGGACAAAATTGTTCACGTCATTATAAAAAATATATGTATATCATGAAAACTAGTAAAGTTTCAACTTGAGAACTTTCTAAAACTATTGTATGGCTTTCTACATTTTATAATAAAACTATATAAAATTTTTTTCAAAAGTACCGTTAATTTATATATATATGCGTGAACAACATTGACCCTGTGTGAATCTTTCATAAAAATTCCAAAAAAATTTCAAGTTTTGTCTGTGGGATTTGCTTTTAAAGTGAGTAAATTAATTCATTGATTTTAAAATTTGGAAAAAAATTTGAGCAATTTAATTTTGCCGAGTTTCTTCAAGCACGGTAAGTCTAATAAAATAAAAAAAAGTGTAGTTTGGATACCAAGAGCAACAAAGCTGGTCGCCCAAAAATAACTTTCGCCAAAAGATTTTCGCGAATCAAAGTGACTTATTGTTACTGGTGTAGTAAATATAGCTATTAAGATCTGGCAAATACTGAGCATGGAGCACAATTTAGATGTAAGCACTAAAATCGTACGAAGTTGATCGTTAGCGATGATGCTCGTTTCTGGCTTAACGGGTATTGAAATAAGCAAAATTATCATTATTCAAGAGAGCACAATCATCATAAGATTTGTCTTTAAATCTGAAACCGGTGCTAACACTACCATGAATGGCGAACGCTACAGGCAAATGATTCGTGATTCTTTTATTTCTCATTTTATTGTAAATCATTTGGAGAAAAATGATTCAAACAAGATGCGCAACATTCCAAACAGTGCGTGATACCATCATCTTGTTGAGCCAAACGTTTGGTGACCGAATTATCTTGACACCTTCAGATTACTTTTTGCAGAGGGAACTCAAATCTCTGGTCTCTGCTGATAAACCAGAAACGATTTATCATTAAGAAGCCAACATTTGACGCAATATTGATGGATATGCTCGAAAAAGTGGTGTAAAATAGCACACTCAAAATGGCGTTTATAAGGCGCAGCTGGAAGCCATATACCAGATATTATTTTTAAACATTAAAAGCCAAGAAATTTTTGAGCTAATTCAGCCAAAATATTGGTAATTCCATTGAGCTTGTTGTGATTTATTTAAAAAAAAATAGTTATATGCCTCTAAAAAACACCCCTTATATATATGTTTGTAAAGGGTGATTTTTTATGAATTAAGTTTTTCGGGCTGGCAGCACTGGTTGGTAATTGTGCCCAAACTGAATCTGTGAAAGTGAAAAGTGTTCAGTATACTTTGCCATTTCATCATGGAGAAACTCACTAACGAGCAACGACTGCAAATCGTTGAAATTTATTATAAAAATTCAGCTCGATGGAAATCCACTGTTTTATCGAAAAATTGTGTTCAGCGATGAGGCTCATTTCTGGCTAAATTGATACGTAAACAAGCAAAACTATCGCATCTGGGGTGAAAAACAGCCACATGCCGTACAAGAGTTACCGATGCATCTCGAAAAAACGACAGTTTGGTGTGGTTTATGGGCTGGTGGCATCATTGGTCCATTTTTCTTCAAAGACGACCGTGGAAAAAACGTTACCGTCAACGGCGAACGATATCAAGCCATGATACGCTACTTTTTTTTTGCCCCAATTGGCTGAGTTGGACTTGGTTGATATGTGGTTTCAACAAGACGGTGCCACATGCCACACAGCTCGTGAAACAATGGACATATTGAAGGATGAATTTGGTGAGCACAGCTTATCTCTCGAAATGGCCCTGTGAGTTTGCCGCCAAGATCATGTGATTGGACGCCTCTTGACTATTTCTTGTGGGGTTATGTGAAGTCGTTGGTCTATGTGGACAAGCCAAACACAATTGAAGCCTTAGAGTATAACATAACACGTGTTATTCATGGAATACAGGCCGAAATGCTCGAAAAAGTGGTGCAAAGTTGGACCTTACGAATGGGCCATTTGAATACATGAAGTTATTTTTAAAAAGTAAATGGCAAAGACCAATTTATCGATTCCAATAAAAATTTTGAATAAATTATGCAAATTTGAGTGTTTTATTAGATTTTTAAAAAAAACTACGCTTAAAAAATCACCCATTATGTATCTATAAAGATAACGAATGGCAAAAACATTAGGAACTAAACGCTTATCAACTTATCGGTGAATTTAATGATAGTTCAATTAATAAAAATAATTTTCCCGCTGCTGCTGCTTCTTCAGTTAAATGATCTGCTGCGAATTTGTAGTCTGCTTGTAAACAAATTATTTAACATTTGTTCTGAAAAGCGTTGTTTGTCAACTATTTCATTCCATGGATATTCCAGGTATGCATTTAGGGTTTTTGTATTAATATTATATCATATATGTACGTTTTATACCACAATTCGATAAGATATCGAACGACAGACTATTGCTTTTATTTTTACTATTATCATTTAACTACTATTTATGGCATTTGGAGTTACAACTACATACAAAAGGAAAAAACTGCATTCTTTTGAATCCTCATTTTATCAATGCAATTAGTTCATGTTGGCCTGTGAGTGGCGACATATCGCAGTTAGCACTTTTAATTTACTCAACGCAAATGTACGTTCTAACGCCCGATTTGGAAACTGCTGCAAAAGAAAATTGCAATGAATCCAAGGAAATTCGAGAAACATCGTTAGTCTCTTTAAAAGCCTGGCTAAAGAAAACTCCACACTTGAAATCGCGCACAAACGATGAATTGCTTTTATCATTTTTACGCTTTTGTCGCTACAGTTTAGAGGATACAAAAAAGCGTATTGATAGTTTTTATTCTCTTAAAAATGTCTTCCCGGAAGTTTTATTAAATCGTATTATCAATGATTCGTTAATGGATTTATACCGTCAGGGGTATGTGCGTACTTTTTTTTGGATTTTTATAGCTGAACGGAGATTTTATATTCTTCAGAATTTAGTACACAAATAAACGAATATGAAAACGCTTCAATTAATTGAGAATAGCTCAAGAAATTGCAATTATGTTTGATTTATTTCATAAAACATTAAATTTCAAAGACATCTAATAGTAATTTGTAAAATCAGAGGAACTATCACTGTTCACACCTTATTGGCTGTTAAATAGTTTGTAAATATATCAACTGACATCTGTGTTTAAAATTCTTGCGAAATCAGTGCGTGAAATATTAAGAGAGTTGAAGTCCTTAACTTTTTTGTTTTAAAGGGTATTTTCGTGCAAGTACTCGTTGTGTGTTGTAGATCGTATGTTTTAAACGAGCCGGATATAGAAATAATTCTCGCCAATTTTTTTATAAAAATTCAAACAAGGAATTAAACGTTTACTTATATTAACAACATTACTGCAGAAAATGTTGTTAATATCAAAAAATATTTAATTGATACTATTAATTTGCTTAATGGTTCAAATTTAATTAATTTTTTTAATTAATATCACAAATTTTTTAATTGAAATATTTATTAATTTGTTTCTGTGTACTGTTACACAGAATCCAGAGGTATAATATTGTGACAAAACAAAAAGATACAAAAAGATATGAAGGAAGATACAAAATTGGACAGGAACAAAATGACGACGATGCACAGAGGGGTGAACAGTAAAAAAACGAGGATAAATTCAAAAATAAAGTTAGTTTTTCGTATAAGTATTTGGTACCATATAAAAGTAGATAAAATTCAACACGAATAACTGTAAAAATTGTGGATCTATGTTGTTTACTTTTTTTATATGCTGTCAAAGTTGAATAATATTTTATAATTTGGAAATATTTGTTAAAAGTGAAAATCAAGATATTTTAATTGCGAGTTGTGAGAATTGTTTCTTAGCAAATACTATTTTTTTAAATGGATCCATCAACTTCAGGTATTTGACTAATTTATTAATAAATTTCTGTAAAAAATTGGGCAAAAAAATTAGTTATTTTTAAAGAAATGTTGATTTTCAAAATGTTTGTAAGAATACTTGGGCAAACCTTTTTATATGTTCTTAAAATATGGGTTTTTAACTTGCGTTATCAAAAAAACCTTGCACGTTTTTGCCCCATTTGAAAATATTTAAGGTTTTGTGAAACACATTAACTGGTTTTTCTGTTTTCTTTCGTTTAAATGATTATTTTAGTTTTTGTTATTTTTCTGAAATGTTTCTGCTAAAATCACAAAAATTTATGTAGAATTGATAGAAATATTGTGTACAATACATATTGTTGTTTCCAGTGGTCATGAGATTCACTTCAAAATTTCGCGACTTTATCCATGAAACCGCAAATCTTTTCGTAAAACTTTACTTATGGTTTTATATGCCTCTCACTTTACACAAATTCTTAATTCATGTACCCGAAATAGTATCTTATGCTCTATTGCCAATAGGCCAACATTCTCAGGAGGCATAAGAAGCTCGTTATAAAGATTTTAACAATTTTAGAGAACAATATGCTTTCAAAAAAAGACTCATAAAATAGAATGAAGACATTTTTAGTCGGTTTCTTATAACTACAGATCCTTTAATTTCAAGCAAAAACAGACATTATGATAATAAAAAACTACATAAATTTAAATTTACCACAAACAGCACTTGATTTGCTTATTCTGCTAAATATTTCCGATGTTGATGATGAGAACATTAAGATTAATATTTTGATGAAGGTGAAGATAATCATGAAGATGATTTTTAATTCCATATTTTAGCCTTGTTTCAAAAAAAAATATATTGTTCGAAAAAATTACATAGATTTTTTTTAAGTTTTTAGTTTATTAAATAAAACAAAAGTAAAATTCCACTAAAATTTTGCAACAAAAGTTTTTTTTAATTATCAATATACACAGAATCCAAAAAAAAGTTTTGTCATAAATTACAGTCTTCCCTGAATAAATCCTCGTTTTGCATATGTTTCACCCCACTGTTCGATGTAACAAATGGCAAGTTGAGTGACTTCTGACTGAAATAAATATCGACATTTCCTGGGGTCACGAACTTTTCCTAGCATTTTTTTTGCGATTCGATAGCATTTGGGTAGCTCTATGTTTAGTGCAAAAGATGGATTTCATCGAGTTCAAGTTTTCATAATGATAGTTATAAACGTGTGGTCACGAACGTATGCAAAATAGACGTCAACTTAAGCTGACAGTAGTGAAATGTTAAAATCTGCGTAATGGAACGGAATATTCAAAAGTGATAAATTTATTTGTAAAGTGTATTAATGTAGGTCTCCATCCAGTATTTACAAAAAAAATATCACCATGCAGTTTCCCATAAATATCTTAAAATTTCCTTAACAAACAACTTTATACTCAATTTACAATTGATTGTAATGGAGAGTTATGAAGAAAGAGTGTAAACATAACTTATTTTTTGCATGTTAAAATAGTATATAAAAATGTCTTTAGAAGTAGAAAATATAAGAAAATATAAAATTTTCCAGTTTCCAGCGCAATTTCCTCAAGTGAAACAGCTGAGATATGCTATGAAACCATTCTTTTATAACAACATAGACTTTTTTTTATAATAATAAACAATAAAAGACGATGTTTATCAACATTTTATTTTTTCATCCTGGTAGACCATTCTGGGGAAATGCCCATATGATAAAACATATATAAAATTATTTGAAATATTATTTTCATACTTTTTTATATTATTCTTTATGAGAATCTTGCAAACTCTTAATATAGTGTTGACCAATCAGGAAGATCGGGGACATCATATGACTCTGTTCTTTGGATTTCAAATGACCAGTTGGCTTTCTGTCTGTTTTGTCACAAAGATGGTTGAAGTAATAATACTAAGAACCAAGTATCGGATTGAACTTGTGACTTTCCTAAATATAATATAAACATTTAAGAACGATTTAACGGAGATATGAAATGATATGATTGCCGCCATAGTTATAATCTACTTAATCTCCGAAATTTGATGGACTTAGATTAAAATGATTTTTTCTTTTTCCCAGCTTAAATAAATAGCTCGGTAAAAAAAGATTTAGCTCAAACGTTAAAAGCGCATACCTAAGATATACACTAGGGTATTCATTTAATCGGGCTTTTGCTTCAATCGGTTAATCGCTCGATTAATTAATCGAGGTTTTGGTTTAATCGGTTAATAATCGGTTAATTTTGTTATTGATCGGTTAACCGATTAATAAATTTTTTTTATAAATTAAGTAATTTCAATAAATAAAAATGAAAAATTATTTATTATTTGGAGTTTATTAGTAAAAAAAATTAACATAACAATTCTTGAACTAAAACAAACAAAAAAATAATTTATAACTATGTTGTACATATTATTCTTAATAAATTACTAAAGCTTAAGGTCACTTTTTTTAAAAAAATTAATTAAAATATTTTAATTTTTATTTTCAATATTTCGATTTCCGTTGGAAATCTTCTTCAGGAAATTTTTATAAAACATATTTTTTAATTAATACATATAGGTATTATGTATTAATTAAAAAATAAACTGCGTGATCATTTTATTTCAATAGTTTAAGCAGATCTTATAAAATAATCCTTAAGCTTTGATAAAACTTGACATGGAAAAAATTCTTTCAATTATCGTAGATGTTGGAGATATCGAAAGCAACCCATAATACAAAATTTCTAATTCTCAGTCCGTTTACTGGATTTCTCTAAACATATAAAATCTTCCATTATGCCATTAGATTCCTGATTTAATTTTGTTAAATTTTTAATAATTTTCATTATTTCGGTTAATATAGTTGTTGTGTTACTATCGAGAGTTTCTTCTGTCGGCAGGTCATTACCAAACTTATCCAGGCAAAGCCCAGTACCAAGCACTTTGCAAAAAAGTTTATTTCCGAACTCCTTTATTTCTTATTTTGTCCTGTATTTAAAGAATGAATTGCTTGATGAAAATATATTGTATGAAAAAATATTTCTAAACACAACTTTTTTGGTGTACTTTAGTAACATGAACTTTGGTACAGATAACATTGTAAAATTCGACATTATTGCATTGTAGAATGAATTTAAAGAAGCGAGTTGGTTTGCAACTGCCGTTTTGAAACTCACCCATGATTAAAATCACAAAAAATATGGTTTAATACCTACAAAAATCAAAAATTTTGTTACATCGGTTAATCGGTTAATCGACTAAAATTAACCGGTTTAATCGTTAATCGAAAAAAGCCAATTTTAAATTAACCAATCAGTTAATCGGTCAATATGGTCACCTCCAACAAAACTGTTTTTAACGAAAATTTTTAAAATACTATGGTTAATTTAACCATATTATTGTCACCGGCACTGTTGCCAATTTAGCTTATTTAATGCTAGATATAGTGGTTAACAAAGCATTGTTTTATTTAACAATAAAATGTTTAGAAGCAACCATTGTTGACGAAGGACTTTTTTAACCATACTATGGTTCTAGTTGGCAATATGATTAAATTAACCATAATATGTTTACAATTTTTCTTTAAAAATTGTTTTGTTAAAAATATTAAAAAAATATTTTCTCTGCGTGTATTCAAAGTATTATTATTCAAAAAGTTACGAACATTTTATTCCGTCTTCAAAAGTTATTCAAAATTACCTTTTGCAAGCCTAAATTTTAATTCGGGAGAAAAATTATTAATACCACTTGTAACGCAGTTTACTTTCCCAGCTGAGGTATGACTCAGTCTGTCCAGGGTCAATTCGAAGGTCTGCTTCCTTTGAAATGAAACACGGGATGTTTTCGTGTATGTTCGCTTACAATTATTTAACAAAGCTTTATTTACGAAATCTTAATCTACGCTAAATACTTAGAACTATGACGGTTTTTGCAGATTCGGAGTAGATGTAGGCGGGAACGGGTGCTGAGGCAGCGTAATTCCATGCACGTACGGCTGATGATGTAAGGAAACTGCTAGATATTTTCGGCACACTGTAAAGCTCGTTCTGTGCGATCCGTAGGGCAGTGTTAAGTTGCTGATGGTTCGATCTGGCAGAGAAGATGATAATAAACGGGTTTCGGTTATTGTTTGTTAGTATCTAATTCTACGATCGAACCTATGCCGAGTACGGAGCATTTGGTTCGCCCCCCAGTTGGCTTTACACACGACTAACTACTGCGGCTTTTTGGGCCGAGCGTTTCGAACACGAGAGGATTTCGCAACCTCGGGTGTTCGGCTAACTATGGCCCCTGATAAGTCGACGGCTGACGGTTGTCTGGCCATGGTGTGACTAACTACGGTGGTAAATACTTCGAACCCCACGGGAATGCGGAGGCCGTGGTGTTCTGCTAACTACGGTCTTAAATACTAGACATGACTTAAAAATACTTCGGACACCAAGGGATTTCGGGAGCCTTGGCGTTCGGCTAACTACATTCTTAGATGCTAGAAATGACTTAAAACTACTTCGGACACCAAAGGATTTCGGAGGCTTTGGCGTTCGGCTAAATACGGTTCTGGCTAAGCCGGTTCGGTTTAATAGGGTTTTGGTTAATCAGGTTCCGTTAAATACGGTTTTGATAAATACTGAGTAAAATACATCGGACGCCACGGGAATTCGGAGACCGTGGCGTTCGGCTAAATACGGTTCGGGTTAATCAGGTTCGGTTAAATACGGTTTGGTTAAATACTGGGTAGAATACCCCGGGCACCATATTGAATACGGTTCTGGTTAATCAGGTTCGGTTAAATACGGTTTCGTTTAATCAGGTTCGGTTAAATACGGTTTGGTTAAATACTACGGTATGAATGCTGGTTCGTATTCACTACTGGTAAGAATACGTTGACTACTGGTTTGCATTTAGTCGGCTACCTAATGGAATTCGGAGGCACCGGCAGTCGGCTAAATACGACTAACTACGGGCTAATTCTGGTGTGTACTCAGTCGGCTACCGAATGGAATTCGGAGGCACCGGCAGTCGGCTGAATACGACTAATTACTGGTTATATACGGGATGGTATTTAGTCGGCTACCGAATGGAATTCGGAGGCACCGGCAGTCGGCTAAATACGACTAACTACGGGCTAATTCTGGTGTGTACTCAGTCGGCTACCGAATGGAATTCGGAGGCACCGGCAGTCGGCTGAATACGACTAATTACTGGTTATATACGGGATGGTATTTAGTCGGCTACCGAATGGAATTCGGAGGCACCGGCAGTCGGCTAAATACGACTAACTACGGGCTAATACTGGTTTGTACTCAGTCGGCTACCGAATGGAATTCGGAGGCACCGGCAGTCGGCTGAATACGACTAATTACTGGTTATATACGGGATGGTATTTAGTCGGCTACCGAATGGAATTCGGAGGCACCGGCAGTCGGCTAAATACGACTAACTACGGGCTAATACTGGTGTGTACTCAGTCGGCTACCGAATGGAATTCGGAGGCACCGGCAGTCGGCTAAATACGACTAACTACGGGCTAATACTGGTGTGTACTCAATCGGCTACCGAATGGAATTCGGAGGCACCGGCAGTCGGCTGAATACGACTAATTACTGGTTATATACGGGATCAGTGTTGCAAAATTGAAATTTTGAAATGGTACTGAACTTCAACTAAAAGAGTATTTTTCCTACCAAATGGTACTTTTTTGATTTTTGATGAAAATATGTAAAAGGAACAAAAAATATTTTATTGGAATTCATTTATCTAAGTATTTAACAGCAAATTAAGTATTTATCAGGCCTGTTCTGAAAATCACTTTAGCTCAAATCACGTGATATCAAATCACATGTGCCTTTTAAATCACAAGTGTGATGTTTTGGTGTTCCGTTTTTGTGTGTTTTGGTGTGATCTGCAATTGCCGAAAGCACACAAAGAAACATAAAAACGGTATGACTTTTAGAATCCCACAAAATCACACTTGTGATTTTAAAAGCACGTGATTTGAAATCAATGTTATAAGATAAAGCAAATTTACTTTAAGATAAAATAAGATATATTATAACTACAACAGCAACTACCAGTTGATTTTAATAGATCTTTAGTTTTTATCAAACTTGCAACAGTTTCTACGTGTTAACGATTTCTTCTTTTGCTTTTTCATCATTTTGCATTTGAAATTGTGCGTTCAATTGATTCTCAGAAATGTGGTGTCGATAAAATACCAAAAGCAATATGTGAAATGTCAGCAAACATTAGTTTCGTTCTTAATTTTGGCTATATTTTTCCAAGAAATTTAAATATATTCAGTTCTGAAATGCTTAATTGCTGAAAGATCCACTAGAACACGGAATTGAGAACTTATTTATTATTATAATTTTCTTTATCGTTTGTAAATAACATTAATAGCATCAGTATTATGCCAATGGTTTTTTCGGAAACAATATTTTCTGGAGTGAAGCTGATTATTACTTTTAAGGTTTTATGTTCAAAACAAAGTTTAGTTCTTAATGTTTCGCAAATTGTCCAATAAAACGATTTCGAAGTTTCTTTTACTTTATAAACTAATTGCTTAACATTGCGTTTTTCTATAAATATGGTTTTCATTTAAATTTTCCACTACCATATTAGCCTATGCATCCCTTTTTATAAATTTTCTTGCCAGTTGTAAGAACAAATATCCCATTCTGGAAAGCAAAATATGAATTCTGGCGTCCACGCTTTGCATTTCAATATTAACGTCGGTAATTATTTTTAAAACACAACATAAATTTTGCAACAAATAAATGATAGATAGCCTAATGCTAGGAACACAACTGGGGCGAACGACGAATTTTTGGCCGCGAATATTCGTCGCCAAAAATAAAATATATTTGTGTATATGAAAATACACACAATCATGGCGTCGGCCGAAATTCGTCATACGCGGCGACTTTGCAATAGATTTATTTCTATTTCATACGACGGCGAACGACGAACAAATCAGTACCGGGTGACCATGATTGATTTTAGTTTTCAAGTATTTTGGTATATAAAGTAACTTTTTTACTTTAATAATTGTTCTTTATTATTTAATCGCATTTCAAATAAATATACAAAGAAGACAACCATAAGAATAGTTTTTAATTGTGTTTTTGTTAATGTTTGTGTTTTTTAAGTAAACTTTTTTTTATATGGTCACACTATTTCTCTCTCTTTGCACAAACAGCAAAGAACTTTTTCAATTAATAAAGCTGTTAGTTATTCGTCGTTATTGTGTTTCATACGACGAACTTACTCAGCGAATTTTTACTAAAAAATTCGTCGTGTAGGGCGAAATTCGTCGTTCGTCCCAGTTGTGTTCCTAGCATAAGCCTGCTATCGAAATGATCACATCACAGTTAAAAAGCTCAAAAGATAAAAAAGTACTGAAAACAACGCGGGGGTACTGCGGTATTTTTAATATGAAAAAGAACTGAAAATAGTACCAAAGTACTGAATTTTTCAACACTGTACGGGATGGTATTTAGTCGGCTACCGAATGGAATTCGGAGGCACCGGCAGTCGGCTAAATACGACTAATCTACGGCTACTACTAACTACCGAGAGTAAATACTGGGGTTAAGGGCAATATCTACCAGTGTTGAAAAATTCAGTACTTTAGTACTTTTTTCAGTACTCTTTCATATTAAAAATACCGCAGTACACCCACGCTGTTTTTAGTACTTTTTAATCCTTTGCGCTTTTTAGCTTTTAATATGTTTGTAATATTCCAAACTCAGCGTTAAATTAAAACTGAGTTTGGTAATCATGTGTTTGTTGCAAAATTTATGTTGCTGTTATTTATATATTCAAAATAATTAACAACGTTAATATAGAAATGCAAAGCGAGGAAGCCAGGATTCGTATTTTGCTACCCAGTATGGAATATTTGTTAATATAAGTGGCAAGAAATTGTATTAAAGGAATACATTGGATAATATGTCAGTGGAAAATTTTAATTTATATGAAAAAAATTTCCCTTTAAATGAAATTTTTTTTGGAACTCGATTTGAAATTTTTTATAGAAATTTATTATTGATGGGATACGCTTTTCCTATGCGCATTTCACTGGCTGTTTAGGCCAGATCGTCAGGAAACTTTATCCAAAAAGATTTAAAAAAAACTAAAGATATTAAACTAAATAAAACTGTTAAGCGTATAAGAATTATAGGCAACAGTTCTACTTGTAACAATATCAAAGTTTAAACAAAAACATCAACAATAAACAGTGAGTTTATCTGCTTATCCCATCAACAATAAATTTCAGTGTTTTTATCAAAAATAAAAATTGGGAATTAAGCAAATTAAAATTTTGTATTCCCAAAATTACTTTGATAATAAGCTGGCAAGTGCACGGCCTAAAAAAAAACTTAACTGGCAACATGCTTTTGCAAGTGGTTTCTGTTTTCATTTTGTTTTTTCTTAACCTACTTATGCTGGGTACACACAATGAAATGCATTTACGCAATCTAGCAAAATTCATTTGCATTCATTTTTCATTCATTCCAGATTGCATCACCATCAAAACGTATTGATATTTTAAGATTGCATTGATGTAGGTTGCACTGTGTGTACCCAGCATTACAACTACAATTAATGTTGGAAGAATTCCAATCAATTGTAGTGCGGAATGTATGAAGAGATAAACTCACTGTTTATTGTTGATGTTTTTGTTTAAACTTTGATATTGTTACAAGTAGAACTGCTGCTTATAATATCTAATAATTTCTCCATAACAATATCAGCAACTATTGGAGATGCTGGAGAACCCAGAGGAAGCCCCTTTTTTATTGCATATATTTTCCTATCAAATATCTATTATCTACTATACAGAACTTTATAATTCTCAAAAATAAATCCTTATTAATATGCGTTAATCCTGAAATTTTGTCCCAATTTTCCTCAATAATTCTTTAAAGTTTGTAGAATGGAATTTTTAAATTTTATTATGATAATTTTGTTAATTAAAATGTTAAAATTTATTTTTCCATTTAAAAAAATTTCCTGAAGAAGATTTCCAACGGAAATCGAAATATCGAAAATAAAACTATTTTAATTAATTTTATAAAAAGTGACCTTAAGCTTAGATAATTTATTAAAGTGTAATACTATAATAAAATATTTTAAAAAAATATTAACAAAAAGTACCATTTGGTGAAATAAGTACCCTTTTAGTTAAAGTTCAGTACCATTTCAAAATTTCAATTTTGCAACACTGATATCTACTCTGTTTGTTATGAGCAAAACCTTGTCTATTTATTCAAAAATAAAATAAACTAAATGAGACTTATACGGTAAAAAAGGTTATGTAGGTAAATAGTAAGGGTATTCATAGTAGTAAGTAAAATAATAAGGGTATTCAAGGTGTTGGGTTTCTTATACTTTATGATGTTAGTATTAAAATGGTAACATTAAATGTTAGTGTAGGGTAAATTTGTAACGTCACGTTACACACTATCCAGTCGCAAATTTTAATAAGCTGGCCACCCAGCTGGTAAAGCTAAAGCTACGCACAGTGGCCGAAATACCCAATCTAGCGTCGCTTTAGCGAAATTTTAAAATTAAGAATTTGGCAAGCTTTATTTGCAATTTTGAAAATTTAAACCTCAACGGGTTTTTTTCTGTTTTCTTTTTTGTTTTGTTCCTAATATTCGCACAGCTGTGACCATTCAAACTTTACACATGTTTCAGCAAGTGTAATAACAATTTTTGAGCTTTTTTCAAGTGCAATTTTGTTGACAGCAAAAAATTAAATATTTAATTTTTTAATAAGATTTGGGATTTCATTTTTATTAAAAGGTATGTATTAAATAAAAAAAAAATAGTTTTGTGATCTTTGATTGTTTGTTTTAGTGCTGAACAGTGGAAAAAGAAAATGTCCTTTGTGAAAGTGTTTTTAGATATTAAATCCAATTTTGTGTGGAATAAAAGTAGGGTGGATTCGACCGTATTCGGTTCACTGTTTGTATAGTTTGTTTAAATGGGTTGTTATCTATGTCAAGTTCAAATATAGGCTGCAAGTTCTTGCAAAGATTTTATTTTTTTCGTTTTTTAGTTACAATGGCCGAATCTAATCGCACCCTTTTTTTAATATGGCATAGTCAACCAGTGCCAACAAAAAAATTTTTAATGGTTGAAAATCATATATTTTCAAATGTCATTGATCGCTCGAAATATAGCGAAGAACAAAACCACCAAATTCAGAAACAATTGAGAAATTGTATTAGCAAGCTTATACAAAAGTGGAAAGAATGTCACAGAGTTTTGGCTGTATTTGAAGAGCGAAATAAGCTGTGGTTTGATGAAGACATTATTTTCCCTAATCCAGCAGTTGCTCATCGTAAAGAGAAACCGTTTTCAGAGTGCACAAATAAGACTCAAAAAAAAAAAATTTCATCAATTGCCAATGAAACACCGAACCAAGAGTTAATGGTAGCGGCGAGCGTGAGTCTTTACAAAGCTGGAAAAAGAAGTGCGTCGCAGGTTGTTTCAAAATTATGTTTAGAATCTGCAATAGCTACAAAAATGCTTAAATCTGTAGACTCTGAACCAAAAACACCTATTCCGTATACACCTGAGGAAGCCTTAGCTCTTTATATTGATGGTGGATACTCAAAAAGGTCATACAGACTAATGCAATATGGTGCCAAAGAACGAAACTGCAATATTTATCCAAGCTACGATATTTTGGCTAAAACTAAAACAGAGTGTTACCCCAGTGAAATACACGTAACTGAACGTTCAGCCGAAGTTGGCTTGCAAAGTCTCGTAGACCATACTGTTGCACGTATAATACAAGGCTTTTCAACAGCTTTTGAGGATCTCATGACTGTAGGCAATAGTAACGATTGCATAAAAGCAATATTTAAATGGGGCTGTGACGGTAGCAGTGGGCACTCTACTTACCGTCAACGTTTCAGTATTTCTGATACTGGACCAATTGATGAGCATTTATTTGCTGTATGCATTGTTCCTATACAAATTAGAAAAGGATCTGCAATACTATGGCAAAATAGCCGGCCTTCTTCAACACGGTTCTGCAGACCTATAAAAATAATTTTTGAAAAAGAGTCAGCGGATTTAGTTAGGGCTGTGATAGAAAATGTAAATAGACAAATTACACAAATTCTGCCGACAAAATTAAGTTTGTTTGAAGTAACGCACGAATTTCATTTGACCATGTTCGATGGAAAAGTGTTTAATACCATAGCGGAGTCATCATCACTGGCTTGTGGAATTTGTGGGGCGACACCAAAATTGATGAACAATCTAAATTGAGTTAAACTGAGGCAGCCACAAAACCACTTGTATGAATATGGATTGTCGACACTCATGCTTGGATACGGTGCTTCGAGTGTATAATTCATATTGCCTACAGAATACCAATACAAAATTGGCAAATTCGGGGAGAAAATAAAGAAATTGCTCAACAAACCAAAAGAAAAATTCAACGTGAACTAAGACAACTAAGACAAAACATGGAGCAGATATTATTGAAAAAGTTTCCCTACCAATAGGAATGATGTCAGAAGAGGCACTTGAGGCAAGAAATAAAGATTTTCGCTGTTATAGGCTGAACCACACCCGAAAAGACTCGAGATTGCACACAATGGAAGACTTACTTCACGCTCTTTTGGTTTCGTCGGATCCTTTCATTACATCTAAATCAAAAAGCACCTCGAAATACTCCAAAAAAACACATCAAAATAGATAATGAGGTCAAGCAGCTTCTGTTAAATATAAATGACCTACCTGACAGCATTAATTCTGAAAGATCCGACTCTGAATAGTTTTTTTTTTTCTTTATTATTTATTTTTTTCTAAACTGTAAAAAAAATATGAAGCAGAACCCTTTTTTACAAAATTTTACTAGTGTAATAAAAAAAATATTCTTACATTTTAAAAATTCATGGTAAATATGACCTTTGACCCTTTACAAACAAATCTTGATGGACACCATTTTAATAGAAACTTCATTAGCTTTAAAATGAGATATTGTTTATTGTCGTTGCTTAAAAATTGAGAAAGATTTAGCGAACAACGTTGAACTACTTAGGAAAGATTTTGATGATTTTTCAACTTTTCATGACCTGGTATCTCCGGAACCATTTGGTCCACCAATCCCAAATTTTTATATTTGTCTTAACCATGTAGAATACAATTTTCGTACCGAATTTCGTCAAGTTTGGAGAGGGTCAGGTCCAAAATGCCTATTTTATTGGTTGGTTATATATGGATCTACCCATATACATTAAAAAACAAACAATTTTTAAAATTTAATGAATTGGTTTTATTTAAATATATATAAATTAAAAAAAAAAGAAAAAATCATTCACAATTTTTTATGTTTTTGGAGTTATTAACAAAGCGCCTCTAGATTGGGTATTTCGGCCACTGTGCTACGGTCACACTTATTAAATATTTGATCAAATAAGCGTAACCCCTACTACTTTTGTTAATAGTTAGTGAGATTTAAAATGGTCTTAATATTACAAAATAAACTAATTATACTACTAGACATAGCAAAAAATAGTTTTTTGTAAGATGTGGTATTTTAATCAAAATAAATATTGATATTAAGCAAAATGATTTTTTAGTTTGGTTGTTGGTCCCGTTTTTTTCGTCGTAGCTTAAGGCTTATGGTGATAGCCGTTTTTCAAACATTTTTTTTTCCAAATGTTTCGTTATTTTTTTCAAGAACATTTTTTTCGCGTTTTTTGAAAAAAAAATTTTTTCTTAGCTGTGAATATTTTTCTTAACTCTATTGATACAAAAAAACATAATATTGTAGTTTTTATTTGTAGAAAAAATGTTTTTGCGAAATTTTTTTTATTGATGTTAAATAACAAAATTGTAAAGGAAAAAAAATATTTGTGGTAAAAATTTACAGCTTTTTTAAATTTTATAATCGCGGGTTCGAGCGCTAACTTCCCTAGGGAGAAGAGAGCTAACACTAAACTTGTCACGTGACAATTCTAAAGTGGGTGGCACCGGATATAGTTCTAACACTTTATATGAAGGGGTCTTGTTACTTTAACATGGCGATGTCATAGGAGGCGTTTAATTGGCATTTTATTGACACTTTGTAACAGGTCACATTTAATTTCGATTAAAATAATGCCTGTCACAGCTATTGCCCCGAATGAACCATGTTAATATGAAAGATCCCCTTCAAAGTAAAAGAGCCAGATAGAATCCGCCACTGCCCACTCAAAATCCAGTCACATTATAGGTTTTGTCTAAATTACCTTTCCTCTGGGGTAACTACATCTTAAACACATTATCACCACAGAGAAAATAATTATTTTCATATTTAAATACGAAAAATTTTTGAACTTTCTACGATCACAATTTTTGTTATATTGTTAAAAAAGTTTGTAGGATACAAAGTATATTTATACCAAGTACATGCAAGTGATCAGCTGTTCCGTTGTTTATATTTTCGATAGTGTCAAAATTTGTTTACATTTTTATTTTATTTTTTTTTTCTAAATATCGTCACCTTAAATGCAAACGACGAAACTGCACAAGAATTCGAAATCGAGTTTCTGATTGATCATGGATTGTTTTATTAACCTTCGCGTTACCAATACCCACCCGAGTGACCATTTCTGTTTTATTTGTAAAATAATTTCTTTAAATTTGCTTCGGTTAAAAATAAATTTTTAGGAACAAATCTAGCTTAGCGACGCACACCCAAATAAAAAAAAGTACCTAGGGTGATAGAAAATTGGAAAATAAGAAGAAAAACTTAAATAAAAAAATTGTCGCAAACGCTTAGTTTTCGAGTTATAGACGGTTTTAGTTTTCATAGAAATATGTAATTTTTCCACTACATTTCTAAAAGTATATGGCCAATATTGGTATCATTTTGAAGGTTTTGACTAAATCTTTCTAGATATATAGTATATATTTAAAAATTTTGAACTCTTAAGCTCACATTACAGTTTTTGTGTACTAAGTGTATAAATTTAAATTTTTTATTTATTTATTATTTTTTTTTTTTTTTTAAAGATGTTTTATTTTTTATGGAAATATTTAAATAAAAATTAGTACATATGTACTATATACAAAACTAATAAAAAAAATTAATAAATTTTTTAATTTTTTGTAACTAATAGACTATTTCCGATGTGCTAAGGAATTCTTTCCAGCGTTTTTTTTTCTTTTTTTTTTATTCTGAATCGGGTGGCATATTTTTTATATTTTTTCGTAGCCCCTTAAATTGCACTTCGCCAAATTAAATATTTCTATGAAAACTAAAAACGTCCATAATTCGAAAACTAAGCGTTTGCGCCAATGTTTTTATTTAATTTTTTCTTCTTAGTTTTCAATTTTCTATTACCCTTGGTACTTTCTTTATTTGGGTGTGTGTCGCCAGACTAGATTTAAGCCAATTTTTTTTCACTGAACAAATTGTAAAGTTCTTTAACAAAACATGAAAAAAATTCGTTTGACCACCAGTTTTTTTTATCACATGCGGAGTACCACCCGGTTGGTAATTGGATAACGATGTAAAAATATGTAAAAGTCTCCGGTAAAAATGGCAGCATTATAAAAGAAATTTAAACGAACGTAACTACAAGTGCATATATTTTTTAATGCAAAAAGACTTTACTCTTTAAAAAAACATACTGTTGGAAACACTGACAAATCTACTTCAGCTATTTGTGTAACATTTAAAAATATTTGAAATACCGATCATCAAACAATAAATTTTTGACTGGATCTAAAAATATCTGCCCAGCTCATGTAAACTTAAATTTTTTATTTATAAAATTTATTAATTTTATTTTCATTTACAATTCCGTCTGTATTTAAAAACATTTGTTTTTTTAGTTAAAAAATTAATAACATAAATTCTTTTCCTTTTTTTGTCAAAGTATAAATAACAAAAAGAATTATTATCAGCGTTGCCACGACCCAAAAATATTTTTAACCAAAATCAAATCAAAAAGTAACCAAAAGTGAAAAAAAGTAACCAAAATAATTTTGTATTAAATGCGCCTAAGCCCCTATGCCGATTTTCATAAATTTTGACACTATATTACCGATGGTCTGGAAAAAACAATAGGCTATATAATTTTTCGTGGGCGTGGCATCGCATATTCCAAGTTAACACTTATTTTCGTCTATTTGAAAAAGCTTTTGAGCTAGAGCTTTCAACCTTTTTTATAAGTAGCTATTACAAGTAGAACTTCTTAAGCCTTTCTGTATCAAAGCGCAAAATTGAGCTAAATTATCTTAACTCGATTTCGGCAAGTGCTCAGCAGAGCTTTTTAAATTGAAAAACCGTTGGAAAAAATCAGGGAATTTTTATTAAGCTTATAGTTACAAGCTCTTTTTAAGCAATTTTATAGCATTTTATAAGTCAAATTTTTCCTAACTCGACTTTAACTGTTATTGCTTGTGAGCACAGATATATTTACCAAGTGAAAATAGTAAGAATCATATTTACGGGCTGGATTTGGAAACATATTTCACATAATCGTTTTTCCTAGAAAATTATTGCAGTTAGACCTATGAAGCATTAAAAGTAGTGAAGGTTGTTTATACTGGGTGTCTGGTGGCAAATTTATATTCTTAAATTCGATTATTTCAAAAAGTAATAAACGGCGCGGAGGGAGGGTATTGCCATTGGAATTACCGATTGTGGTCGAGTGAGCATCGCGCGTTCGCTGTGGACACATTTTTTAAGAGTAATTGCTCGTCGACAATTTTGTTCAAAGTTCGGTATTCGGCGAATACGTGATAAACCGAGTGTAAATTTAATTCGTTCGTGGGCGCAGAGATTCCCTCGGCCAGGGCCCAGTGGATCTTTAAGCACTCCCGAAAACATTGAACTGGTTGAAAGCACTTTACGTGAAAGTCCGCGACTTTTAATACGGAAAAGTGCAGCCTCACTGGGACTTCAAAGAGCGATTATTCATGAAATTTTAAAAAGGATCTGAAGTTCCATCCTTTTAAAATTTAAATCGTTCAAGAACTGAAAGAAAGTGACTTTGATTTAAGCAATAATTTTTGTGAACCATTTTTTTCGAAAATTCTCGAAAAACAAGGCTCCGTTTCGAATAGTGTGTTCAACTCGACGAAAGACATCTGGATGACATACTCTTTATAAAATATGATCCACATTTGCATTTTATCGTTCAATGCTCTTAATAAAACTTTGTGTCAATTATTACGTGTTTTATCTAAGTTTGAAAATATAAATCTTCTACCAGATACCCTGTATATGATGGCGCGTGAATTAGTTGCTGCTTTGCTAATTGATGCGTTATTTGCGGACGACAACACGATGGATTTATTTTGTACTACTACTTCAATTGTTTCTTCCGGCTCAATTGTTTTGTTGCTCCAATCTTTGCTTCAACTTTCTATTATGGTATATATCACCTTTTATATTCCATTATACTGGCAGCGTTTCATATTTCTAAATAAAACCTTTTAAAAATGCGAGCTCTAACCAAGTCATCGTTACCCTTCGCTTGCAAAGTTCAAATTAAGTTTTTACTGAGTATAGCAGAATTGCTATTACACGAGTGCGATGGTATGATGGCATACATAAAATCAAAAATTTTGAATTTTTAGCATATCCAACCGACATACACGATTTTTTCGCTATTACACGTGTTTGATGGTATGATGGATACCATTCTCGCATACCAAGTATGGGCTTCTAATAGGCGCTTTATATTGTCAAGCTGATAGTTTGTGACAGTTTAATATCTAGAAAAATCATTTTTAAGTAAACAGAAACAGTATTGGAAGCACGAATACCATAAACATTTCTAAAGTTTAAAAAAGCGGAGCGGGTAAGCTTGTCCCAAAACCAAAATTTGGTTATTTTTGTGTTGAAAAAAGTAACCAAAAAGGAAAAAAAGTACACAAGTACACATTGAAAAAAAAAGTAACCAATTTTGGTTAAAAGTAACCAAAACGGCAACGCTGATTATTATTTGTGGCATTATTGATTGCACATTTAAAAATGACTTATGTAAGTGTTGGTGCGCCCTCTTGTTTCAGAAAAAATCAAGCCAAAGTACGAAACTAACATAAAAACTAAATATAAAGAAAGTGAAAAAACTTAAGTTTTTTGTAAAAAAATTAAAAGTGTAGGTACAGCCGTTTGCATTGAAGGTGACGATATGTTTGTTTACATTTTTAAACACATATATATACATATTTATGTGTATCAGGAATGATATATTACTTTTTTAAAATTGTACGTAATTCAGTAAAAAATTTTGTCTTTTCGACCCTAAATTGTACTAAAAATCAAAAAATATTTTTTACTATATTTGTTATTTGAATAACAAAAAATCGTCGTATATATATAACTAATTAATTGTACTATAATTTCATACATAATTTAACTATACATTTGGCAATTAACAAAAAAATAAGTAAATACATACATATGTAAAAAGGAACTTAGACGAAAACTTTTTAACTTGTTATCTTAGAGTTGGTAGTGAAATAGGAAAAAATGCATTCAACCGAGTAGCAAGTCCAAACCTTTTGAATTTGGTATATCGCTAAACGCCATTTTACAATAAATCAGTTTAGTCTGGAGCTTCTCTTAAATTAACATTTTTTTAATTTACGGTACGATTTGGCTGAAATTCACAAAATATTATTAATAAACAAAAATAAGTTTCCTAATAAAATTTTGACCCGGTAGATAGCGCTGGGGTCAAGTTATTAACAAAATTCTCCAGTATTTATTTTTTTTTTTATTTAGAAAATCCCGAGCAGCGCCGGGACCAAACAGCTAACATTGGTATGAAAATATCAGATCCTTGGCGAATGTGGTATAGACAATATACCTTTGGCGATTCTCTGATATCTGGAAACATTAGTTCATTAATTTCATGTTTTAAATTTCCAACCCTTCCTTAAAATATTTGAATTTTAAAATAGTACTTAACTTGTAGTTTTAAGTACTTTTGTAATGCTAACAGAACTGAAAAATGTACAATTGTACTGACTTTATCATCCCTGATGTGTATGAATTAAGGCTCAGTTAGTCTTTACTTTCTGTTCTGTTACGAATCAGCTGATGTGTTTTTGTTATTAAAGAACCTGTGAAATTGATTAGTTTTTCTGTTCTGTTGCTGTTCAGTTTGTTAAAATCAAAAACTTGTTAAGTAATTGTAAGTGACATCAAAATAAATAATAAAAAATATATTTTTGTATTGAAATAAATTATTTTTTTATTTTAAGAATTCAAAAAATTTAATTTCTTCAAATTTATGTGCTTAAAGTTATTGAAATAAAACAATGGATGGTGCAAAACTAATAAATTTGTCATAAATGGCTGATAAGTTGCTACAGAAAAAGTAACTATTACAATTTCGTAACAGAACGGCAAGGAACGGAACAGAAACAGAAAGTAAAGACTAACTGAGCCTTTAATTTATTTTTGACAAGCTCGGAAGTTTTTACACAAACAAAATGCCTGTTGTTTTTTGTATTGTAGTTTTGTTGTAGAGTTGCATGTACTTTTATGAATATACTTTGGTAGGATAGTTATTGAATTTTTAGTCAACAACAAATTTATTGAGTCGATAAAAAATTGTTGCCCAAAATTTTTGAATTAACGGACAAAAATATTTTTTATAAAATATGTAGAAATATTTAATTATTTGATTGTTAAATATGTTTTATTGAGTGCTATTTTGCAAAGTGTAACTTTGATAAATATTTTTATTGAATCAACTAAAAGTTTGTTAAATTAAAATTTTATTTTTAACAAGCGGCGGTGTTAAAAATTTTCTTAAGATATTTTTTTCTGTGCAGTTAAGTGATATCTCTCAAAGAAAAAATAATTTTCATATTTGAATACGAAAATCGCACATTTGATAAAAAAATTTTTTGAATTTTCTGCGATGACGATTTTTGCGTTATTGATAAAAAAGTTTGTAGGTATAGTTATTGAATTTTTAGTCAAAAACCAAGTTTATTAAGTAAATAAAAAAAGTTGTTGCCCAAAATAATTTTATTCCACAATGTTAACGTGATTTGTTAAAACAAATTGTTGAAAATCAAAAAATCAAACAAAATGTTTATCGAATCTTTATTAATTAATTATGATGTGATAAATTCCTAATTAAAATAAAACTGTAAATCAAATGAGAATTATGAACTATTAAAATGAATAGTTGTGAAAATACTGTCTTTACTTTGATTCAAATATTTTGTTTTATTGAATTTGAAGAAATATTTAATTTTTTTAATATAAAATATGTTTTATTGAGTGCTATTTTGCAAAGTGTAATTTTAATACATTTTTTCATTGAATCAAATACATAAAAATTTTTTTTTATCGAAAATTTTATTTTAAACAAACTGTGTTGTTAAAAATTTTCTTGAGATATTTCTTTTTTTCAGCGCTATCACAATTCGTTCCTTTTTATTATAATATTGTAATCCCTGGTCAAGGGATAAGTGCGTTAAGAACAATTGACACAAATTTTTCGCAGGGCTTAAATTCAGCGTACTTGAATTGGCTTCACCAGTAGGGTGCCCAGCTTGATACAATTTGCCACTTACACAGTAATTCAATAGAGTTAAGAAAAAAATGTCTTTGAAAAAAATCGGAGAAAAAAATTTCCGCCAAAAAAAAAAACGAAAATTTGTATTTGTATTAATTATTAAACAGTGAAAAAAGAAAGTTGTGTGTTTTTTTTATCTCCCTGTAGGTCCGATCACTTAAATTTAACAAGGTTAGATTGATTAAAATTGAAAAATAATAGCAAAGGTATAAAAAATATCGTTTTATGATATATTAATATTAAAATTTATAATCGCGAATATCGCGCTTACTTCGAATAATTAATAGCACCAAATTAACTTTACTGGTAGGGTGTCCAGCTTGTTAAAAACGTTTCAAATTAATTGAGGTACAACCGCTTTAATAAACTAGATAAAATCGACTGGTTAACACGTCACAGCTATAAAAATCTTAGATAAAATCTCTCAAAAGTTAATATGAAAACTATGTATTTACTTTTTAAAAGGATTCACACTATACTGATTAAACCCTTGAGCAGCAATGGCCCACGCATTATTATCTCCCAGTATAGTAAATATGATCCAAAGAAAAGTAATCCGAGAGATGCATTTAAATTACTATTTATGCTTCTCGAAATATTGGCCAATGAAGACCCAAATGCAAGTATAGCCGGAGTAGCATATGTTATAGATGCCAGAGATGTTAGCATGGAGCAAATGTTACAATATGATCCATATTTATTAAAGAAAACTTGGACACTGGTAGAGCATTGTTTGCCTTTAAGATTTACAGAGATACATTTGATAAATATGCGCAAAGAGGGACAGGCAGTATTTAACTTTGTTACTTCATTCTTACCCGCCAAAATGACCATAAAGGTTGCAGTTAAATTTTTTTTCATATATTTAGGTGCCTTAATGAATTGATGTTTTTTTTTTTAAATAGTTTTTAGTTCACAAAAAAGCTGAAGATTTATTCGATCATTTACCTAGAGATTGCATGACTGTTGAATATGGCGGTCACAACGGCTATCAACCGGAAGCTTTAAAGCACTGGGAAAATGTAATGCTCAAATACAAGGATTATTTTGTTGATGATGTTAACTACTGCACCAATGAGAAGTTGCGCTCTGGTATAACGGCTAGTGTTGAGGTTTCAAAACTTACCGGTTTAAGTGGTTCATTCAGAAAATTGGAAGTGGATTAAAAACTCAGTAAAAATATTATGTTAATTACTTTTTTTAATATAGATATTTTATTTTAAATTAAGTTAACTACTCGTTTTCTTAAACTTAGTTTATAAATTAAATACATACATAATTTTTATAAATAAATGAAAAAAAAAAATTAATGAAATTCTTTGGTATATCTTGTATCCGGTTAAAGTGAATGTGTCTTCCTCAATAATTTATCTTACAGTTTTTATACAACTACAGTCATAGCAAAAATCGTGTTAACACTTTAAGTTTTATTAATTTCTAAATAGAACTGCTACAAATTCAGATGCAATTGTAGCTGAAACTGTACGTTTACTTATTTTTTTTTACTAAAAGTAAAATTACAATAACCTTAAAAAAAATCCAACTATTTACCACACACACTCTCTGCATTTTCATGTTGAACATTTTTGTTTAAATGTTGCGTTCAATGATGAATGAGTTGCGGAGACTGATGGTGATGCTGATGAAATCGATGCTGGTGTTTTTGTGCTTGATGACGACGTTGTTGCTGTCGTTCCTACTGACGATATTCCATGTGCATTCGAAGCAACATGTTTTAATGCTGAATTGCTGCTGTAAATGTTACTGCCGCCACTGTTGCCGCTCAGAAGTGTTGACGAAGATGTTGTACATATGTTGATATTTTGTACAATCAGATTGAGACAATCTAAACTGGAGGTATTGGGTGATGACAAAGAATCATAGGAATCTGTAATAAGATGACACAAAGAAAACGTTGCATTTAAAATTGAGCGAAAATAGTTTCAAAACATTTTTAATTAAAGAACTATTAAATGCATATTATTTTGCAAAAAGTTAATCAAACATATATAAGTATTTAATATATTAAAAATTGAATTTTATTCTTCGATTTTTAATTGGTATATGCGAAGAAATAATGTTATATACAAACCTTATATCATTCAAGCATCCTTTCTTTCGCGACTTGTTTAACGAATTAAAAAAAAAGAATTAACACTAACCAAAAACCAGTATCAGTAAGTTTATAACGTACACTTCTGTACACTTCTGCTAGCTATAAATTTAAGTTTTATAAGCTTTTTGATAAACTGATGGTTTAAACATTAGCAAATCGTTCTAAAGGGAGTATACAGAGTCTGTGTTCTAAAATATTCAAAATATGAAAGAAATTATTAAACGCTTTTGCTTTAACTTTGCCGACAGCTTCTTTTAACGCTTATATAAGACTCTTTATTTTCAATTCGATGGAAACTTTCAGCAAATCGCATAAGCTGCTGCTTTCTAAATAAGTCTTAAAGATATTTTGCAATTAAAAATCAATTTTATATAACTGTAGCAATAATTGAGAAACCGACTGCTGCACTAATTCTCTCTAGAAAGAAATTTGCATTGCGGAAAAGTAAAGTAATATCTAGGAATAATGGCTTATAAATCAGTAGATGTATAATATGTAGTTAAACTCAACAGTTGTAAATCAGTGTCTTATATATTATATGTCGCTTAAAAAATAATCGGCCTAATTGTGTCAGGCGTTGTCATTAAAGCATAAGTCGTTTTTTTAAAGATTAGGGAACACAGGTTGTGTGTTACTTTAATATATTACAAAAAATGACTCAATCCTGTACGACAAAATCTTACATAATAACGCCGAATATTGTTGCAACACTACAATAAATGTTTGTAAAATGCATATGGTCTGCATTGGTTGCTTCATCTCCCAATTTTATGCGTATATAGATGGTTTATGTGTTTACTGATTAAGAGTTTTGCTGGTTAAAACACATTTTAAAACAAAAATAGGGTTTAACTTGTACTTATTTATTAGCCCTAAGGAGTCAAGCAGAAGCTTCCTAGATCTCAGTACTCCTTGATCTTAGCAACTCAAAAGAAATCAATTAGAGTAAACTAAAATCAATTTTTGTATAACTGCACCAGCAGTTGAGATTATTATTTTATATATGTATCTTCCAATTTAATATGAAGCATTTAAAGATCGATTGCTTTATATAAAAAGGCCTAACTTAATTTTTTCGAAATTGCGTTTTTTTTTTGTATATTTTGGTTGACAGATGCACCTTGCTTTAACGTTTCAGGGAATTGCATTAACACTTTTTTGTATCCTGAATTTTACGGATTTTATTTAGTTCTTTTCTTCCCCTGTAAACCAACAAAAAATCTAGTTACGCCATCGATATCTTGTAATGTCTCGCAGACCAATGTTTAAAAGAATGTGAAGAAAACCTTACAAGAAGGAATTTTATCCTAATGGAATGTCTAATACCCTTTGAACACTTGCATACATTTCTGAGGAACGCATGGGAGATATTGAAAATATGAAACATGCGTTCACACTTGAAACATCTAACATCTGCTATCAATAAAAAAATGTCACCGTCACTGAAAAAAACATTTTTTTAAATTCTTTTTTTCTACAAAAGTGCAGAAATTTTAAAGAAAACACCAACATATATACTTGGAAAAAAAACACTTGCAAAAAAGTAAAATCTTGACAAATGGTAACGCTGCTTTCAAAAAAATGTCATTTGTCACTGCTGCCACAATAATAATTGAATTTGCTGCCACTTTTCTAATGATGTCATTAAAAGAATCGAAAGATGTGAAAGGTAACAAAATGAGATTGTTTATTCGTCCCCTAAAAAATTTTCGATGTTGCCAAGAATGTATCTGAAAATTTTTGTATTTATTTTTACAAACCTTCTGAAATACCTTTGCGGACCCGCTGGACCTGTTTGTCTAATCGATTTTACGTTTGAAATATTGGATGCAGAATTTGCTTTTTTATTTCGTTTCTTCTTTTGCGGACAAGTCATGTTAAATTGCATTATTAACTAACCAAGATAAATTAATGCGAAATTTTTAGGAACGAAAAAAAAGAAAGAAATACAGGTATAATAGGAATCTCGGCTTATTCAATCAGTATGACAACTTTAAATCTTTTCATATATATTTTTGTATATTATCACAAAGTACTTTGTGATATCGTGATCTTTAAGCCACCATTAATTATGACAATTTAATCTTAGTTGTAAGAAAAATATAAAATTAATATTTTCCATGCTACTCTTGCGACAAATCTTAAAAGTGGCGTTCAAGGAGCTTACCACTTTTAAGTTTCTTTCTTAAGATGTTTATTATGCAAATGGACTAAAACTTAATTTTAAAGAATGAAAACCTATGAAAAAATAATTTTTTACACAATTGGTTTAAATTTTGCGTAACGTTCAAGACATTTTTACATGTACACTTTAGTTTAATGTTTTTTATTTTTTATTTCCAAAATTTTCGTATTTTTAAAACCAAGCTCTTTCTTAACCTAGCGCATACAAATACAATTAGTTAGTCTGAAAAAAATTAAAAATGCGTGGCCTTCCAGACAAAATGGGGTACAAAATGTTATCAGAAGTCATAGTCCGCGTTTACAATGTTTTGGGAATAAAAACAGAACAAAATAAATGAAATAATTACAGTATATGATTTGTTTACTTTTTTCATATCGAACGCTAAAGGTTGATTTAGGCGTACGTTGCTGTAAAGCTTTTGTATTGCTTTTCATATAACAAAACACGAACAGCTGATTAATGCAGTACAGATATGGTACAGCAACGTTCGCCTTACTGAACCTTAAATCATAAAAAGACACAACTCAAAATTCAAAAATGTTTAGGAGAGGCAGAAAACTGCCATCAAAAACATGATTGCAATTTTTTAATCAAATCGATTTTAAAGAAGACTGTGACTCAAACCAACATTTCGTGGTCGCGTTCGATTTGATTTGCGAACTAGTTTTTAGTTGTGCCTTTTATGATTTGCAGCCTGTTTTTAGAAAACGTAAACATGTGAGTGAGTGGGAAATTATATTGAAAACAAAAACAAATTTTCCAATATAATTTCTCACTCACTCACTTGTTTACGTTTTCTAAAAACAGGCAGTTGTGTACAATATGGTTTATCAAAAAGTTTACCAAGAAATAAGTTTTTTTGTATGGGACGAATAGAAGGGAGCAATTTAATACTGATCTCAATCAATCATGGCCCTTCTCCTATTTTTATTTTATTTTTTGTGTTTTTACATAAGCCTGCAGCCACACGTTCAACAAATCACTTTGAAGTTGTTCACACAAACTGCTTGTAAAAACTCGTTTGAATTGACAGCCGTGGTACAAATTGATAGTTAATTTTATTTTAAATATGCCCCGACGATGAAACAACTTAAAACGGTAGCTTTTATCAAAGTTATGTAGTAAAAAATCACAAGAATTTTTAAAAACACAATTTTTTTTAATTAATCAAATTTATTTTTTATAACATATATTTTTTTTTAAGAAAAAACAAAAATTTCTTTCGTACTTTTTGTCAAGAATTCTTCTTGAAGTCCAAAGTACATTTTTGTTTTTCCATGTTTGTCTTTCTTTTTCTTGTTGACCTTTTTCAGCACAAATGTACACATAGAGCTCGTGCCTTAGCTTTAACAATAATTAGTATTGTGGTTATTTTGTCGAACTATTTATGGTTTTAATCCAAATTTTAATATTTTTTAATCAGGCTTAAGTTCATCAAATTTAAGATTTTTTAAAGCGAAAAAGACGATTTTTTCATTTTGTATAAAGAAAATTACAATTTTTTTCAGAATGTTATTTGACAGCCCTGCTAGGAATACTTTTTTAAGACCTCCTTTGAAAAGGTACATATATGAAGTGAGGGAAGGGCTTATGTTTCTTACTGCTAGTTAGAAAAATGTCGGTCCAGTTTACATACAGTTAGTTTTCTTGCGCATATTTTGAATTCACATAAAACTGAGAGGGATATAAAGTTTTGTTCTTCATTCTAGTCTTATTCTTAACTCAAACTTAACTTATGTATCGAACCTGAATGACGGTTTTGCTCAAATATTCTCTTGTTTAATAGTATGACCCCTAATTTTCTTCATTCAACCAGAAAATTGTTTGTGAAATGTTTCACTTTCACTTAAGTTCAATAGTGTGTACCCCACTAAAGTAAAAAAAAAATTGCGTTTATAGATTGTCTAAAATTTTCTAATGATATACCTAATAATTTAAATATTTCAGAAACAAATACCTGTCAATCCACTGTAATCATTTTCGTGCTGACTATATTTGTGAAACATATACGCACCTGTATACGAATTCTGAAAAAAAGAAAAAAGAAACATTAATTAGTAATTATTAAAACAAATAAAATATATGTATGTAAAAACTTAAAATTTAATTGCTTTATTTTTAGCTTTTACACACAAGACACACAAATACAAATTTTATTTTAAATCTTGTTTATGTTAAATTCGGCACCCATTTGCCTTCATCAAAACAACACACAATTATCCTTCATCATACAACAAATTGTTACCAAAATGCATCTTCTTAAATGCATTTACATAAATCTAAAAAAAAAAAATATCTACGAAACAATAAATTTCTCAAATAACGAAAAAATTAACAACGAAAAATACTTGGTACAACGTCAAAAAACTTAATTTTTCTGGTTTCTGAAAATAATGATTTTATTTTTCCTTTGCAAAAAAACAGAAAAAAAATTCGACAGAAAAGAAAAATTTAGTCTAATGACGAGATAAAGCCAAAATTTATGTTTTATAATTGTTGGCAAATATTAGACAATAGTTTTTTCTTATTAAGTACTTGTACACTACAATGCCTAGACAAACATAGATTCTTAAATGCAATCGTTGGGGTCGCCTAAATATTTAGTAAACTGTAATATTAAATTTGATAAATTTTGAAAATTTCTTAATGGAATAAAATATTGATATATGTATACAGATTTTATTTAGTTTTTTTTTCACATATATATTTACTTTTGTATTTAACTAGCAATAATTTAACTATACATTTATTAGGGAGTCCCATCGTAACTTTGGTCAGTTTCACTACAACGGACTAAAGGTTTTCTTTACTATTGCTCGGTAAATTAAATGAAAAATTACCGTAAAGGAAAAGACTTAAATTTTTTTTTGAGTAAAAAAAAAAAAAAAAAAAAAATCATTTAAAAAAAGTTTTAAATTTAAACATTTTTTTGAAAGCTATATAATTTGTTTGGGACCAATTTTGGTAACACCAATAGGTAATAAGTTACATGGATGAGAAAGTACATCAGTTTGGACAAAATGTCAGATTTTGACCACCTCTAATACTACATTTACACCTACGCAAAATCTAGTACTTACGAGATTTCGAGCCAAATCTAGTTGTTTTTGACTAGATTTCCCATACAAAACAAAATCTACTTCGTGACAAGATTTCGACGAAATCTACTTAAAATCTAGTAGTACTTAATGATGCAACTATGGTTTTTACAATATAGCACTAAAAAATATTTCCCTGCACAAGAAAAAATGACATTTAAAAAAAAAACAAAACAAAAATTGTTAAAAAAAAATATTAAAAATTTTTATAAAAATTGTAAAAAAATTAAAAACACGAATAATATTGATAAAATAAATATCGTTGATTATTAAAAAAAAGGTAATGCAAATTTTTTAATGTATATTTCTTTTTGTGTTTGTGTGTGTAACGAAAAAACTTTAAGTCAGCTGTTGTGTTATAAAAACAAAATCTCGCTAATGTCAAAAAAGTACAATGTAAACGCACTAGATTTCGAAGAAGATTTTAAATCAAATCTACAAGATTTCGGCCTAATGTAAATGTAGTATAACTCAGAAACTTTTTGACCGATCTTGTTAAAAATTTGTATCTAAACTACTATCCAATTCATCCAAATCGGAAGACATCAATTTTAAGAGTTGGGTCATTTAACATGAAATCCCCCGGATCTATATATATTAGGGCGGGTCGATTTTTTTTTAAATCGTTTATCAAAAACGTAAACTACATAAAATTCTAAAAAATGTATATGCCCGCCTTTGCCAAAAAAATTAAATGTTTGAAAAAATAGCTTTTTCCAAAAAGATATCAAATTTACTAAATAAAATTGTTTAGTAAGTTTGCACTTTATATTTTTCTACACTCAACATTTTTCTACAATAAAAAAAATTTTTACCCAAGTAAAAAAATTTCAAGTCGAGAGGCACGGATTAGGGTTTGATTTTAGACCCATGGTTTCTTCGGAGAATTTTCTTAGAATTTTATGTAGATTACGGTTTTGCTATACGATTTTTCCTTATTATCTGCTTGTGGGAAACAAAGATGAATGCTACCGGACGGTTCAAAGGTTGCGGATAATGTAACGTCCCGTAGATATGCGGGGTAGCTGCTTTTCAGCAGTCGCGGATAGTCAGCGGCTATAAGGGAAGAATCTTGAAGGGGTTTTTTCGAATTCCCGCTAAATCCGCTAATGGCGCCACTAAAAAAATCAATCGTACAAAAACACCCTGCTAAGTAACTTAAATGCATGCTAACACCAGAAGTTAATTCTTTGATTTTTAAACGTTTAGCGAACGGGGCCCGTATAGAAGTCTGCTGGCAGCCCCAACATCAAGATCGGATACGGAAGGAAACAAGCTTAATATTAATTAATAAGCAATTTTAATTAAAATAGCTTACACATAAATTAAAACGAATTAAACATATATGTTTCATTAAGAAGAATTAAATTTGTGGTGTTAGTTATCACAATCCAAAAAGATTTTTAAAAATTCACCAAACAATTATGAAAATTATCAACAACAAAGGTACAATATTTTATAATCAGACGATTATACAACGAATACGACGAGAATGCGAACTTGTAAATTGGACAGTTGTAGTTCTAACTCTTAATAAATAAATACGCCCGATACAACTTACGAAAAGGTTAGCTGTGAAATGAACTGTCATACTGGGCTCCCTGTAAGACTATGTTAAGTCGCTGGTTTATGCTGCTAAACCGACTGCAATTGAGGTCTTGGAGGCCAACATTGTTTATGTTATTCGTGACATACTGCAATCCCTGGAAAAGTGGACCAAAACGGGACGTCCACTACAGCCGCGGTGCTAATATTGGATTTTTAAATGTAAAAGCCATGTATCTTTCAAAAAAAAAAAATGTAAGGAGAGATAAACTCACTGCTTATTGTTGATGCTTTTTGTTTAAACTTTGATATTGCAAATATAACTGTTGCTATAATTCTTATACGCTTAACAGTTTTATTTGGTTTAATATCTTTAGTTTTTCCAAAATCTTTTTGGATAAAGTTTCCTGACGATCTGGCCTAAGCAACCAGTGAAATACGTATAGGAATAGCTTATCCCATCAACAATAAATTTCAGTGTTTTTATCAGAATAAAAATTGGGAATTAAGCACGAATAATAATTTTTGATTAATTTTTTTTTTTTTTTTTTTTTTTTTTTTTACAATTTCAAGTTCTATCGGGTTTAAAAAACACTCTTTAAAAGGAAATGGCTACTACTTAGTTATTTAAAATTTTATTCAGATTCACCTAGAAAAATCGTTAAGAACCTCTTGCAATTCAAAATATGTTTGTTTGCATGTAATTTCGTTAAAACATATTTAAAGATGCCTCCTAAAATGTAAATCCAATTAAAATTCATTGAACCACAACCAAGATGCCAACAAATTTTACAAATTGTTGCAATTGTTAATTCTTTTGTCTGTAGATCTGTCTGTCTGTCCCTTCGTCTTTTCATCCCTGTGTCTTGCTTTTTTTTTGCTTTATTTTAGTGGAATTGTAGCCGAGGATTTCTACTTAATAGCAAATTAAATTAATTTTATGCAATATTTTCTTAACAAGCTTACATAAATACTTGTTCATACCCAATTTACAATATTATTGTAAATCTACGTATTTTTAGATCTGTTGTACTTGTTGAATACGCAGACGACATGACGTCAAAATTTTAATAAAAATTCGATACTAAAAGTTTGGCGATTTTTTATTTTTTTATTAAAATGAGCCATATTTGATGTAATTTAATGAAAATTTATGAAGATGTTAAAGGCTTTTAAGTTTAATTAGTCACTCCTTCATTTAATAACTAAATTCTTAAGTACTTTTTAATTAAGTATAATAATTTTTAACTTTGGGTTTCATTTAAGGCCCTTATACACTGTCCCACAAAGTCTTAAGAAATTTACGAAAATGCAACCCTGTCAAGATAAGTTGTTATTGTTTTTTAAAAATGTTACAAGAATAATTAGATCAGGGAAGCATTTTTGAAAAATATGTAAGACTTTGTGGGATAGTGTGTAACGGCCTTTAGGAGCACCTCTCACTTATATTTAATTGTCAACAAATATTTTAATCAGTATTACAACTTTGTTGTTAAAAATATTTGTTGAATATTTACAATTTGAATTAACAAAAATATTTTTTATATTTGCAAATTCGGTTGTTGGTGCGGTGCCTTTATAATTAAAAAATTAATTGTAGCAAGTAGTTTAGGATATTTTTCCACTCATTTTATTTATAAAATACATTTTAAAATTTCTTCTTAAAAAAAAGTGCCATGTGGCGCATCTACAAGTGCAAAATTTTGTAACGATTCAGTTGCATCTTCCAAACCCTTTAATAAAACATATGAAAACTATTAAAAAGAAACATGACTTAAGAGATTAAAAATTTATGTTGCACAATTTTCTTAAAAAAAAAAAAAATTAAAAACAAAAATGTTGTAACAAATAAATCATTTATCATTTTTTTAACAACGCCAGACAAATGGACGCTTTAAAGAAAGAAAAAAACTATGTTTAATTCCTTTAATGGCTGGATTAAAGTATTTATTAAAAACATTTCATAAGTTTAAAAAGAAAATAAAATAAAGAGTAAAAGGAAATAATATGAAACTTATACGGAAATAGGGGATTAAAGAATTAAGATACTTGAACTAAAATTTTGGGAAAATTATGTACTTTTAACATTTTTTAATATCAAATGGTGTCGCATGAATTGTAAGTAGAGTTTCCAAATTTACGAATTTTTCTATTCCCAGAATGACGCTTTAAAGTTTTAATTTTTTAATTAGAAGCATATATGTATTTTCCAAGCGAATTTTATTTTTATAACCACTTTTATATAACCCATATTCGGCTAAAATCCCTGGACTTGACTGTATTTTGCGATTTGACAATTGATCTGATTTGTCCTTCTAACAAATTTTGCATAAAATGTTTTATTAACTTTATTTTGAAGTGGAGAAATGGTATTCGATTTTATCTATCTAAATCATAGATTTATTTGCACTTTCTTATTATTTTATTTAATATGTGCACATTTGTCATGACAAATTTCATAGTAGATTTAATGGTGATGTATGGCATAAGGTAAAGCTACCGTTCGCTTTAAGTTGGTCAAGCCAATGCGATCCTTATTGACTGCAACTCAAGGTATCTCATAGACCTCTGCGTATTAACCCCCAGGGCAACGGTGTTTTGGCAACCATGATGACGACAGCTGACTTTTGAGCGGCGAAATTTTCTCTCACAAAAAAGTCCTACAATGAAAACGAGAATAAATGAAAATGAACGGACTCCACATAAACTTGACGGTCACCTCAAATCGGCAAATACATACATACAGTGATGGACTTAAGTATAGGCACAACAGCTATGTAGCACTAAAAGATTGTATTAAAAAGCAGAATGAATATTTTTTATGTTAAAATTTCTATTAATCTATTACAGGCTGATGTATATTTTAAGATTGTAGCAGTTTTATTCGTGTAGAAAGATGAGTTAGTCCGTTGGCAGATAAAAAGTACAAATAGTGCTAAAATACAATGGACAAAAGTATATTCACAATTTTTTTTGGCGTATATACCTTTATTTAAATTTTAATAATCCGGAAACAATTTTAAATTTGACACACGCTGTTGTATTCCGTTATTAATCTCTTGTTCAATTAAGTAACTGAAATGTTGCAAGAAGTTTAGAAAATAGTAATTTTGTTTGTTATCTTTTTAAAATGTGTCCTAAACAATGTGAAACGACTGAATCTCAGCGAAGAATAATTTTACATTTGCTTAACCAAGGCAAACCGTTTGCTGAGATCTGGGAATTAATGGATCGTAGCCGTTTTACCATACGGACCATTGAAAATCGGTGCAAAGGCGAAACAAACTTTGAAAATGCAAGTCGCTGTGGCCGTCCACGCAAATTAACTGAGAGAGAACGTGCTCAAATCGTACGAAAAGTAAGAGGTTATATTCCCAAGTATTTCACAGATTGAACTTCCACAACTTCCCTTCCTTCAACGAAAATGCTAAAATCGGTATCATGATTACTGTGCGGCTTAAACCTTATCAATTTAGTTGTACTTGCATTAAGAAACAGTTTATTTATTCTTGTAAACTCGTTCCATGTACGCTTTAACCACAGTTTCGTGCTTGTATGGATTTTTTTTTTTGCAATATTATTTATTGAATCTTCATACATTAAATATGAACTAACAATAATTAATCAGATCTTAACCTAATACTTTATTTTATGTCCTGCCAGTGCCAGACAAAAATTTTCTTCATCGCGGGTTCTGTTCACTTATCTAGGTGTTTATCGCTCATCTAATTGGATAAGTGCTGCAGTGTCTCTTCTTCTTAAGCGAGTGTGGCCGCTATCATATAAAATATTTCAAGCTAGTGGGTTCGGATGCAATTCGAGCCTTTTTAAGTATTTTACTGCATATTTCGTAATCATAGTTTTTACTAAAGGAACATTAAGATCCTGGTGAATATTTGAATTTTTAACATACCAAGGGGCAGCTGTGATTTTTCGAAGAAGTTTATTTTGGCGCCTTTGAATTTTTTCGATATTAGAAGCCGAGACAGTGCCCTATAACCGAATACCATAGCACCAGATTGGCTTTAGAATAGAGTTGTAAATTAGGAGTTTGCAGTCGAGACTAAGAACAGAGTTTCTTCCAATAAGCCAATGAATTTGTATGGCTTTTAGTTTCATTTGAGTTAATTTTGCCTCTATATGGCTTTTCCACGTCAAACGGCGATCTAAATGTATACCGAGATATTTTACATTCGAATTTTGAGGTATTATTTGATTATTGATTTTAATAGGGGGGCATGATTCCCGACGCAATTTGAATGTTATATGTACGAATTTTTGCTCATTGACTTTTATCCTCCATTGTTTTAACCATATTTCTAGTTGAAATATATGATCCTGTAAGTAACGTGATGCTTCATGACGATTTTTGTGCACGCTTAGAAAAGCTGTGTCGTCCGCAAATGTCGAAGTTTGTGTGTAGTTGTTTGTTGGCATGCCCGAAGTATAAATTAAGTATAATAGGGGCCCCAGAATGCAGCCCTGCCCAGTCCAGTGCCAATTGGCTGAGGTGAACTAAAGAAATTTCCTTCTTTAATAATAAATTGACGACCGACTAAGTAGCTTTCTAGCAGCTTGTGTGTGTTTGCTGGTAAGTTTAGCATCAATTTATGTAATAAGCCTTCATGCCAGACTTTATCAAAAGCTTGAGAAACATCGATGAAGAGAGCGGAACAATATTTTCTTTCTTCAAAGGCTTTTCTTATGGCGTTTACTATACGATGGGTTTGTTCAATTGTGCTGTGTTCTCTTCTAAAGCCGAATTGGTGTTTAGGATTACATCTATTTTCACTTAAAATTGGAGTTAATTTTAACACTAAGAGCCTCTCAAACAGCTTTGATATATTAGAAAGTAAGCTTATAGGCCTATATGACTCCTTTCCTGGTTTAGGTTTCATGGTGACTAAGGAAACCTTCCACTTTTGAGGATAGTATTGAAGACGTAAGATAGCATTGAAAATTAATAGAACAATTTTCTTTGCTGTGCTGGGTAGCTCCAAAAGCATTTTGTTGCTGATCTTATCAAAACCAGGGGCTTTTTTGGGGTTTAATTCACAAACAGCCTTTTCGATAGAAAACAGAAATGGCATCCGCTTAAATAAATAGTTTACCAGATTGTTCGAGATTTTTTAAGGCCATTTAAATATATTGTAAACAGTAAAGGTCCTAAAACACTGCCTTGTGGTACACCATATTTAACATCACTTAACAAACTTTTTTGATTGTTAATTTGAACAAACTGCTTACGATTTGTAAGATAACTTTTTATAAGCGAAAGTTCTCTTCCACAGATACCATATTATTTTAGTTTCCTGAGCAGAATTTCGTGATCAATCAGATCCTGTACGCCCCTATTTCCTTGATCTATACCCTTACAAATAAAATTTACTACATTTACAACGGCTTCTTCGGTGCCACATCCTTTTCTAAAACCATATTGATAATCGTTGAATAAATTGTTGGTGTTCATAAATGTAGTAATTTGATTATAAAGGATTAGTTCAAGAACATTATCAATGACCGACAAAACAGCAATTGGTCGAAACATATCAGCTGTGCAAGCATTGCTAGCTTTGGGAATTGGAACTACCTTGTGTATTTTAAGTATGTCTGGATATGTGCAGCTATTAATCATATTCTTAAAAATATTTTTAATATACGATGCAAACTCATTTTAACTCTATGTTTGTGCTAGTTGTTTGTTTTGTTATTGTAACTTCGCACGTACGACATTTTAAGATAGATTTTTTGTGTTTTTTTTTCAGAGGGTTTCGTCTCTAGTAGTTGCTATATGCTATAAACTTTCAACCGTTCGAACGCGTTCCTTAAAAACCGTTTTTTTTTTATTTTTAATCACAAATAAAGAAAACTTTACGAAAAACTATGAAATTATGATGGAATTGAAATTTTGAGGCGTTATTTTTTACATTACCGTGTGTCATGTTGTAATTTAAACTAAGAATTTAATAAACACTCTCGCAGCATACACTTTTTCCTTCTCCTTTCAAAAATGTTTACAGATCACTTGATTTTTCATAATGGTACCATTTGTTTTTTTCTTTTATTAAGTTTTTAGTTGATTTTGTGCCCTTTATTTTTATTGGCGCATTGCCAAAATTTAATCAAAATTTTTTTAAGATTTTAATAACAAACTCTATGTTTAAATCTCTAAAACATAAAAATATTTTGAAAATTTTCAATATGAATACTAAACACATACACGCATACAAACACATATGTATTTACAAACATGCTTCATTATGTTCATTCCTGATCTGAGGATCATCAAGAAACATTTAAGATTTTAATAAATATCCCAAGTTTTATGGTAAATTAGCAAATTTGTACATTTCTTAAAATTGAAAGAAAAAAATCATTTAAAAAATATGAGTTTTAAACTAAAAACTACAGCGTCAACAACAACAGCAACAATATTTTGCAAAAATATTATTTTATCTCTATGAATTTTCATTCAGTAAAATTATGTTTTCTACTTCGTGTTTAAGTTTATTTTTTGCCTACAATCTCTCACTACATACTAGAAAAGAAAAATACCTTTGAGTATCTATTCATTATTAAAATAAAATTTTGTCTTAACTCAAACTGAAAATAATTAGTGAAGCATCTTAAAAATTGTTTTAATGTTTATTCATACTTTTAGGTAAATAATATTCGCTAGATTGCAAATAGCGTTTTAAAATAATTACGAATAGCTTTTTATTACAAAATTTTAAATTTCATTTGTAATTATTATTATAATTTGGTTTTTTTGAGTGGCACTCTCTGGAAAAATTAACACTCACATGTCATTTAAAGTTAAATAAAAATGGGAATTTGAATAAATTAGTGGGGATTGTGATTGTATTGGATAGTTTTGGTTTAATAAATGTTATTTTACATTAATTTTAATATAAAGCTTTAATATTAATTAAAAGAAGTCAATTAGGTTAATAATTTATCAAATGTATATTACTACTAGCTGTCCCGGCAAACGTTGTTTTGCCATAAACCTAATTTCAAGTAAAATAAATTCCTCTTTCTTTCACTTGAGCGCTTTATACCATAATCGGCGATGAAAAAAAAAACAATAGCTATTTATTTCTTTTCGTTACATATTCAAAAGTTAAACATAAAAAAGTGATGTATTTTTTATCCTGAAGTATGAAAATCAAACAGAGATAATCAATTTTTATTGCATGGGGTCTTCACCTGAAAATTTTTTTTTATATCAAACGTCAAAGTCTATATAAAAAACTCTAATATTTTTTTCAAGTTTGACGTTTACTATAACAAAAAATTGTCAGGTGAAGATCCCATGTTAAGAAGAGCAATTGCGTATACGATTTTTTTTTGTTTGTCAGTCCGTCTTTAGCCAACACAAATAAGCTTGATAGCTTGCCGACGCGAGAACATGCCACGTATAATTGTAGGTCTGAAAAACATGGTGTGCCCAAATCTAAGCCGCAAACAGAAAAAAGGAAAATTGAATTAATTTGGGACGTCTGTGGCAATCATCGGAGTTCGTGGCACCAAAACATTTTCGTCTCGGAATTTACCATTCAAAAAGGTAGCTTCGATAACGTTTTTCATCAGTTTGTTAACGACCCATCGTGTACCATTGCAAAGCCGAAGTAGAATAACCGGAGAAAAAAACGTTTAATAAAGATACATAAACTTATCAAAAGAATCGTTTAATTAATTAAAAAGATATTGGATGGGGGTGCTTTTACCCGCTTACCTTTATTTTACGCCGTAAATGTTAAAATGTATAGCCTTTAGTTCCTTCAAGACTCGAAACTTTCATCGGATAATTAATTAAGAAGACATGGGGAGATGGAGCTTTTACCCTTTTTGCACTATTTTATGCCCTAATTGTTGGAAACTTAAAAACATGTATATCTTAAAGTTCCTTTAGATATTATAGTATCTGCATGCCAAATGTAAAGAATACCGGCTGATTAGTTAAGAAGATATAGGGAGGGGGAGCGTTTGCCTCTCTTCCAAATTTCACGCCCTGAATAATAAAAACTATAGGCTATAGTTCCTTCCAAATGTAACACTATTTGCCTGCGAAATTTCAAGAAAATCGGTTAATCAGTTAAGAAAATATTGGGAGGGGGAGCTTTTAACCGTTTTTCCCTATGTTACGCCCTCTAGCGATATAAAATATATACATTAAGATCTATTCCGAATGTCATTGTACACATTAGGCATTACGATTTGGTAACTTTTCAGGTAACAATAAAAAATCATAATATGGATAATGAAACCCATTTTGTTGAAATTTATATGGGAATAATATATAGGAAAATCTAAATGCAATATCTCTGGAACCACTGGGCCGATTTCGTCCAAACTTTACATAAACCATCTACAGACTATCCCCAAAGTACCGTGATAGTTTTCGTTTAAGTCGAACGACCCGCTTTCGCAGTTAGTGGTGACATCAAAGTGTACACTTCTTTTTATATATATAGATAGATTACTTGCTTTTATTTTAGCTTTATATGCACTAAATAATTTTAATATGCAATTCGTTTATGGCAAGTAAACGATACAGAATACTACAGAACTGTCACGAGACGGAAGATTTTGCGTTTTTTTTTGTCTCTTTTTAAGAACGCTGCCCTTTTTGCATTTCTCTTTGCATCATCTTTTATGCCGCAATACAATGAACACAAATTTATTGAGTTGAGATTTATTTGCAAAGCTTTTGTAAAAATTAACTTTTAAGTTTACCACAACACAAGTAAATAATATTTAAGTAAATAAATAGCATTATAAAACAAAAAATATTAATAAATACATTTATTTTGCACAAAACACAACGTTTGTTGAACTAATGCATTTTTTTTATCGTGGTCTGTGTTTTGTTATTTTTGTTTTGATCATGCCATTTGTGTTGATTGTTGCTGCCTGTTTTTACACATTGCCACTTCACTACCAAAAAAAGCTTTCTGTCTTTTTCTTCGAAAGCTGCCCTCGCAACTGATTTGGGCCTTTTTCACACGTCACTTTTTACAGTTCTGTGATATTCTGTGGTAAACGATGCTTTTAGTTTAATAGTGATTTCTTTTCTACAAAAGAATATCAAATGTTATTTAAATAATTTAATTTGGTGTTCGTTTCTTAAAAATGTTTTGCTCTCTAAAAGGGTGTCATGTTTTATTTTAAAAAATTCACCCTTACTTATGTATGGCATAAGGCATTTGAACTTTTCGCCCCGAATAAACCGACAGTGCTTAAAATGCACTGTTAAATAGGCGACTTCGGTGTATATATGAATTGACATGGTGCAATCATTTGTTTTTTCCGTCTTAGCGAATCGATTTCGCGGGGGACCCACCTCCACTCAAGTCTGTAAATGTTTAATTTAATTTTGTAAGTTCAATTAAAAAAAAAAATCAGAAAGTGCCAATTGAAAAACAAAAAACTACCAAAGTCTTCTCTTATAGTTTCCCAATCATTCTGGACTCTGCATGATGAATTTTATGTTTCGTGATTCAGGATTAAAAAAATTGTAAAAAGGACCAGTTAATGACGAAAAAGTATCAAAACGACCCCTCTTACAGATTCTGATTCACTTAGGATTCAAATTTAAAAAGAGTACCAGTTGAAAGACAAAAAAGTACCTACATTTTTCATCTTATAGGTTTTCATTCACTTAGGGCCCTGCACCTGCACCTACAATTTTATTTTCTAAGTTTAATATTATAAAAAATTCAAAAATTCCCACATGTAGCACGGAAAAGGAAATGAAAGATATTTATTTTTCCGTATTTCCCCTTTTTGATACTTTTTTCTCCCTATTGAAATATCAACAATTTTTAAATTGTAGTGGTAGCCCATACATAAATATGTATGACATATATGTCAATGAGTTGAGAAAAATGTTTTGTAAAGAAGTACTAAAAATAGATACTATTTTCACCTCTCAACTTTTCGAATTTCGAAAAAGTACCAAATTTTTTTTTTTGTATTTTTGATTAGTTAGGAATTTTGTATAATCTTTATTTCTTATTTATTGGCTTTAAAGATAGATGTGGTGACAAAGAAGTTCCGAAATACATGTTATACACGTTTACTCCGTAAAAGGGCCGAATTTCAAAAAAGGACCAGACACCTGTCTGCTTATTTTTCTATTTACCGACGACAAGTATTCATTTTTTCATCTTTGGAGATATGAGGTTACCGAATTTACCCGTTTTAACACTCTCAGATTTTAATAAAATATATAGTGTGCACTTCTGTAAGTAATTACCTTTCAAATGGTGCATTTTTTGTTCAAATCTGTTGACAAACAGAGGAGGAAAGTTGTCTGAACTGTTTTGCCTTTGCCGATTTATATAAACTAGTGTTCGCCTAATGGTCAAAATTTGACCATGCATTTTTATGTAATTATTAAAAAAAAAGTTCATCTAAGTTTAAGTGAATAAACGTGTTTCGAGCATTTATTATTTCCATCTTAGTGGATCGATTAGGCGAGAAACCAACTTCCGATTCATATTTTATGTTCTACGTGAGTTAATTTAATTTTGAAACTTCAATATTAAAAATATCAATTGAAAAACAAAAAAGTATAAAAATGTCCACTCAGGACATTGCATGTTTAATTTTATGTTTTTATGTCTAATATTAACGAAAATTAATCAAAGTACCAAATGTAGAACGAAAAAGTACCAAAAAGCTCCCTCTTATACATTCTTATTCACTCAGGACCATGCATGTTTATTTTTATCTTTGTAGGTCGAATATTAACAAAAATTTAAAAAGTATCAGATGAAAAACAAAAAGTACAAACATTTTTCATCTTATAGTTTCTCATTCACTCAGTTACCTGCACCTATAATATTATGTTTCTAAGTTCAATATTATAGAAAATTTAAATATTGTTACATGATGCACGGAAAAGTAAAGGAAAGAAATTTAATTTTCTGTATTTCCCCTTTTTATTTAGTCGAAATATTCGAAAAAAAACTTCTGTAAGTAAATATCTTTCAAATGGTGTATATTTTGTTCAAATTTTCAAATTTTTGTTGACATACAGAAGAGGAAAGTGTTTTTAACTGTTTTGCCTTTGCCGATTTATATATAGATATATTAAGTATTCCCGAGTATTACTTTGATAACACTAGTTTACAAAATGAAATTTTTTTCATGTACATTTAATGAGATGTGATTTTTCTTATGTATTTTCTTCCGCTGAATTCAAAAATCAAGGTTAAATTTTTTTTCATGGAACAGTTTTTGAGATATGGTCATTTTTTTATTTTTTCGACCTTTTTTCACTTGACAAATTATGTCTCGAGCTAGATATGTCCTATTGGGTCGTTCTTGGTACCAAATGGAAGGTATTGAGATGACGAACAAATATGTATAACTGGATCTTTGATTGGTAAAGCGGCTTAAAATATATTGATGAAAATATGGCACATTTTCAAAAAAATCATATTTTACAGTGCTTCTGTGCCGATGGAAAAGTACAAATCGTCGAAAAAACATCTGGTTTCTCTTCATGTACGTCAAGATGATTCTTCTACGCAAGAACTAACACCAACTAGAAGAAAATCGACCGAAAAATGACAAAGGGAAGTGGAACAATCCAAATCCCATATTTTTCGAAAATTTTATTTTTTTCTACAGTTTATTGGGTTTAAACGATTTTAATACATTTTTGACTTTTTTGTGTGTTAAAAATAGTTGAGGCTCTTGCTTTGTCTTCGATTGCTTTTGGGATCCGTTTCTCTAGTGAGAAACCATACATAGTCTCCCAACATGGCTGCATCCCAAAATCCTTGATAGCGCCGCTCAATGGTCTTAATTTGTTGGTGAAATCTCTCGCCGTGTTCGTCACTTACGTCACCAAGATTGTCCGGAAAGAAATCTAAATGCGAATGTAAGAAATGGATTTTGAGAGACATATTTACACCTGTATGAAATAAATAAAATCGTAAAAACAATACAATAGAAAACAAGCAGGAATGAAATTAAATAATGGCACTCCGTACCCATCTTCTTGTAGTTCTTCAGTAAATCCGAAATAATTCCCTCGTAGTTAGAGCTTTTATTGTTCCCAAGAAAATTGGCAACAACCCGCTGAAATGACTTCCAGGCCTCGTTTTCAACGGGAGTTAAATATTTTGGAAAATCTGTGCTTTTTAGCAATTTCTTTATGTGTAGACCATCGAAGACGCCTTCCTTGATTTTTATTAAAGAAAGCTGCGGGAAAAGGGTTTTCAAATAGGAAAATACTTGGCCTTCCTTGTCTAAGGCCTTCACAAAACTTTTAATGAGGCCAAGTTTAATGTGCAACGCTGGAAGGATTATATTTTCTTTTTTGACAAGAGGCACGTATTTAATATTGTCTTTGCCCACTGTTACGTTCTCCCTTTCTGGCCAGTGTTTTCTTCTATAATGATGTTCACGAGCACGACTATCCCACAGGCAAAGAAAGCAGCAATATTTTGTATATCCACCCTGCATTCCACACAACATGCCGACGACTGTGAGATCGAAACATATTTTCCAGTTGTGACGCTCATATTGAATGTATTTTAGCAAACTGGCCATTGTGGCGTATGATTCTTTAGTGTTGATGGCATGAGCGATGGGGATAGAAGGTTTTTCATTTCCAATATGCAGTAGAACTGCTTTCAAACTCTCCTTACTACCGTCAATGAACAAGCGCCACTCATTTGGATCATAACGCTCTCCGAGTTGCAATGCAGGAATATCGTTGCAGTAGCATATGTCGTTCTCCTTCTTAAAATGTTGTGAGTAAGGTTTATCACGGTTTCTGTAAAATGTTCCATTTACTCCCGCAGCCAAACAGTTCTTTTGCTTCAGGCGAGATGCAAGTAACTCCGCTTTTTCCTTTGACAGGTCGAGATCTCTCACCAAATCATTCAGTTCAGGCTGCGTAAAATAATGCTTGTGTCTGTCTCTTGTGATGATTCCAAAAATTGAATCGTTGAATCGGGGCACTTAGGATGAGGAAATTCACCTGAATGTGGAACTGGAAGCGAAACAGATGCTATTGTCGCATAAACCCATTTGGCACTCTTTCCAAAACCAGTGGATTTGCTCAGGCAAAAGTAACAATCAACCGAATGGCAGAGCGGCTCTCTCCATATCATCGGTACACCGAATTTCATGTATCGTCTAGTTCCGAAAAAAAATTCACTTTATCACTAATTGCATTGTTTATACATATAAATTTAATCTTACTGCGATGAACCAGAAGCCCACGCGGCAAGTGTTATATGGCACGATAAACAAACATTATTTGGTGTCCATTGCTCATGAAAAGTTGCAGGTGCTATTCCAAAATATTGCAGATAATTCTGTTGTAATGAATCGGTGAATCTACGTCTATTTGGTTGGGCGACAAATTTTCCACATACGTAACAAAAATTATTTGGATTGTTTACGCACTCGAATTCCCGATTTCTTTTAGGCATTTTGGTGAACACAAATAAATATAATTTCAATCAAATTTGTACTACGTTTTATACAAGCTGTCAAAACAAAATGCATACCAGTGATGCAAGCCGCCGCTCAAAAATGTATTAAAATCGTTTAAACCCAATAAATTGTAGAAAAAAATAAAATTTTCGAAAAATATGGGATTTGGATGGTTTCACTCAATAGCTTATACCTTTGTCATTTTTCGGTGGATTTTCTTCTGGTTGGTGTTAGTTCTTGCGTAGAAGTATCATCTTGACGTACATGAAGAGAAACCGGATGTTTTTTCGACGATTTGTACTTTTCCATCGGCACAGAAGCACTGTAAAATATGATTTTTTTGAAAATGTGCCATATTTTCATCAATATATTTTGAACCGCTTTACCAATCAAAGATCCAGTTATACATATTTGTTCGTCATCTCAATACCTTCCATTTGGTACCAAGAACGACCCAATAGGACATATCTAGCTCGAGACATAATTTGTCAAGTGAAAAAAGGTCGAAAAAATGAGAAAATGACCATATCTCAAAAACTGTTCCATAAAAAAAAATTTAACCTTGATTTTTGAATTCAGCGGAAGAAAATACAGAAGAAAAATCACATCTCATTAAATGTACATTTTCAGTGTAAACCAGTGTAATTAATAAATATCTTTAGTTGTTAACGAAAATAAAATAGTCCTTCTTTTAGGCGTTACAAATCATTATTGAAATATACAAAGCACTCGATTCTTTGCTATTTTAAATAAAATATCTATTTTATTATAACTAGCATGGCAGTGGGCGTCGCAGCGGTTGAACTTGCGTTTTGAAATTATTGATTTAATTTGGAATCTAAGGCTCTTGCGATTCTTCAGATCAGGGTTGCCGTTGAAAATTTCGAAAAAGTGCCATAAAAAGGATATTTAAGAAAAAAGGGTCAAAAAGGGCTATTTTAAAGTAAAATAAAGTTAAGCTTATTAGTATGTATTAATTAAATACATAAGACTAAAATAAAACTAATTATACATACTTAAATTATAAATCAATGTTAAAACTAAGAAACAGTTCCCATATTATCAAAAAAAGCAGTTACTTTTACAAAAACCTTTGAAATACTTATTCTATATTTTGTTATTAACTATTCACTTGGAGTCCATTCTTCCAGGTCCGATTTGAGCAAAATGAGAGAAGAAAGTATGAACCCACAAGTTTCTATATTAAGTTTGTTTGTAAATAGTGTCCGTAGACACTATGACACTGGACGTTACGCCATGCTACCAATTTTCATATGCATGTTAACAAAAAAAAATTTGTTAAAATGATGCAAAGGGATAAATTAAAAAAGGGTCACAAAAAGTGGCATTGGCATGAAAATGGGTCAAAAGTGATACTTTAGTGTCATAACGGCAACGTTGCTTCAGATGAACAAAAAAAAAAAACAACAAGGATATTGGTAAAATTTAACAGAGCATATATCGATGCCTTACTTCCTCAACCTCGTCCCTTAAAAAATACGGTTTTGACTTTTTCATATCAAACGACTGTTATGTTTGTGTTCTAATACTGCAACAACTTATTATTTTAATACAATATACATAGATGTAATCTTTTCTTTAATTATTCCATTTTAGCTTTAAACCAAACACCCAACAAGTAAGGCATCGATATGTAACTCGAAAACACGGCTCGCCCCTTGAGAAAAACTCCTTAATTTGCAAATTTCCCACACATTTTGGTTCCCTCGCTCATTCGTATTTTTTTACACTATCCATACTACTTTGTGAGATAGAAATCTAATGAGTTTTGTTGCGACCGTCAAAAATTCTTATTCAAAATTACAGTTTCTGTTAACACTATCCACACATGAACATGCTTTTGTAAAAATGCAACCCTGATCAAATGAAAAGTATCAATGTTTTGAAAAATTTAAAAAAATTATAAAGTCGTATGATATGTCAAATTGTTTTTCGTAATACTTGTCATTTTCATGACACATTGCATTCACACTATCACACTTTCTCATATAACTTGAGTTTTTGACATGTATTAATACAATCTATAATAGTGTAAACTAGCCTTTAATCGTACTTACTAGTTCTGATAAGAGCATTATCGTTAATGAAAAATAAATTTTTTTTTTGTTGTTTATAGCATATTGATAATATGTATAGATGGGATAAGGGTAAATATCCAATTGGTAAATAGGGAAAATTGGGTAAGAATTGGTAAATATTTACCCAAAGGTTAGGTATACACGTTTTGTACAAAATTTGATAAAAATTTATTGTTTAACAATTTTAAATCCATATACTCCGACATATTGTGGTTTTAGTGCAAGTTAACCAGTTTTTTTTTTTATTTTAAAAACAAAAATTAATTTAAAATTAAATTCACCCCTATCGCGAATAACAAGTGGAATTTTTGTTCCCATGAAATGTTCATTCCCCTGTAAGGGAAAAAAGCAATCGTGAATCTCATGTGAAAAAATGTTTCACGCTATCAGTTCCAGTGAATGTAAAAAAGAAAAAAGATTAAAAAAAATTAAAAATCAATGAAATTTTTGTTCAAAATATACACGTTTATATTTTAAAGAAAAGTTTAAATAATAAAGCGAAATATTTAGTATTGGAGGAATAGTTTGATTACAATGTTAGTTTTTTGCACTTTTTATATTTTATGTACATAGTAAAATATTTTCTGCCACCACGTCTTTCGAAAGCTTCACAAATCCGCAGGCAATCGACTTGTTGTTTTGCATTTTGTTAACCAATATATCGGTTTGTGCCTTATTAACGGATCTAGCCCTTAATATTCGATTTATAAGAGGAACTACTTACATACATGTTATGTTCCCTAGCAAAAATAAAGTGAGAAAATCAAAGGGAAATGTGAACAAATTACGAGGGAAAAATCTTTTCACGATAAGGGGAATTATTTCCCGTGAACATTTTTTCACGTTATTATTCTCATTTGGATTACCTTTTTTCCATGGGAGTTTTTCATGATCGCAAATATGTGAAAAGGGGAATAATTACGAGGGAAAAATTATTCACCATAGGGGTGATTAAGTTTATTGACACTTTATGATTGCCATATGAATACCCAAATAAATTCTTAAAAAAAGGAATACACCTGGTATTTACTCGGTATTTACCCAGACATCAGATAAATACCCGGTAGAATCCCATCTTTAATTATTTGGTTTAAATAAATTTTAAGCTTTTTAAATAATTTTTATTTAATTTAAGCCTCATTCAATTCATACCCCAATAAATCGTTTTTGTTTAATTTTAACCAAGTTAAATCAAAATCTCTCTCTAGTTCAAAAACTCTTATAACACTGCACAACAAAATGGAGATTTTTCAAAGTTTCTTTAATAAAAATTGCTTATCCTTATGTATTTTCATTTGCTGATGATGATGGTATCATTAGTTTAGTAATCTCAAAATATGTACATAATTTAAATATGTTCACCAATCTATTCAAATGAAAGAGATTTTTGTGTAGTAGGTAGTTTGCAGGGTCATTCGTGAAGTATTAAGCAAAAAATATATAAAATGGTGTTAATTATGGGGCATTATTTGTGAAGCGCACAACCCAAAAAAATGTTTTGTTGGAGTTCCTTTATATTTGGCATAACTATAGTTCTAGTAGATATGAATAAGTGTGTAAATTATTTTTTTATGTTTGTTTGTTGATACATAAACAAGCGCCTTGAATTATCATTTGCATAATTTTTAAACTTATAAAGGGCACATAATAAAAGTTTTACAATATAATAAGTACACCGTAGGCTTATTTCGTTAAAAATAAAATTAAAAAATTGGGTCGAATTTAGAAAAATTTTAATTTAAACTCGTTCTTTCCTGTCTTTTACGGTACCACATGTACAAGTGTAAAGAAATTTGCTAGACTTTCAAACTAATAGATGTTCCATAATAAAACTTTTAAGGCCTTATTCATAAACAATATTCCATGCTTATAACAGGTTTATAAGCCGAATTTTTTTTATGAAAATTTGCTTAATTAACCTTTAATAAAACTGAAATATTTTTATGATTAAGGGGGTTAAAATATAATAAGAACATGATAGGCTTATTTAAAGTTCATTCGATTTTCTTCTTTTTGTTCAAAAAAAACATTTTTTTGAAAACGGCAACATTTTGCCTTCCCGTTACTTGACAAATAAACATCATAAAAAAAATATTTCGCACACATACCCTACGTTTCCACATGCAAGTATGTAATTACTTGCAAGTAGTGTTTACATCACTGTTGCCGCCAACGAAAGGCTAAATTACACATGGATCATGCCAAAATTACACATGAAAATACGAATTACACATGCTATCTTTTTACGCAAGTCTCAGAAACAAATTTCGATCAAAAGTGGAACTAAAATCGTATTTGGCTTCTTCATAAAACGTAAACCAATTTCAATTTTCTCAGTGGAATTGATATTTTAAGCAACATATATACCTAAAAAACTTATTATTGCCACTTTTTTATTTTGTACAACTCACTAAAAATTTTTGACTCTAAAAGCGATAATACTACTGTATAAAATTTTTGTTTGCAAACAAATAAACATAAATATCGTCACCTAAAATGCAAAAGGGCGTAACGACACTTTTTATTTTGTTACAGGAGAGGCAAAAAACTTTACAAAATAAATAACAACAAGGTATAGTTGGCGATTGAATTTCTTTAATAAAGTCGCCATTTTTGATCTAAAATTTTTTTTTAATAAACGAACAAAACTCAATCAAAAACTCTTATTTCGATTTTTTTTTTGTTGCTAAGCCCTTTTGCATTTTAGGTGACAATATATAACTTACATTTTATTTGGGTATGATAAATGATCTGATGCATCCTTCAAGTGTCGTCGACTCAATTTTTCAACGGAATGTTAACTCAGTTCCTCTATTGCTGCAACATTGGATTTGCCGGACATTTTTATATTGTTTACTTATCCAGCACAAAAATATTTTTCAAATGTCTCTTTATTTGCATTTTTGTTTACAACAATCGTATCGTTGCTATATTTAATGCAAAAAAAATAATATTTTCATTTTACTTTTTAAAAGATTAAAACAAAAATAACTACTTGCAAAGTAGGAAATAATCTGTCTCCAAAGGAATTTTTATTTCAAAAACCTTTTTGCCTTCAAATTACTATGAAGCTAAAATTGTTCAAAATTTAAGAGTGCATGTTGTCGCGAAAATATTCTTGAAACTCCTTAAGTTTTATCTGCGAAGCATTACTTCTAATAAAACAAGATCTAATATTACAAAGTAAAACTTTCAAATATGTTGGAAGGTTCAGACAGGCCTTCGACGCTACGAAATGTATTAGGTGGCACGAGCATTTTATCAAAATAATAACTGGCTTTTCGTCTTTTAGCAACTTAACTTCTGAATTATACTGTCCAAATATAACATTAGCTGTATCTGATGCAAATCCAACTAGATTTTCAAATAGAATCCCTTTTTCTATAATTGTGCTGTTGAGAAGATCAACCATTTCTTTGGCAGTCGATGATCGACTCTCTTTTAAATAATAAAAAAAGAAGAATGTACCCAGGATGTTTTCGTTATAAAAAATTGTGGCAAAAGCTATCTAAGTGCCAAATGGTTATTAGTTAATGATCCAACCATTTTTAGTTCAGCTCTTTTAACGCTTCCATTCTTTTAATAACATTTTTAAGTTTTGCTAAGAATGATAAACCTTTTTACTTCTTGTGAAAAAATAATAACAAAAATCAGTGAAACAAAACGTTAAAATTTTAAATTACACATGAATGTGAACATGAAAAAAGAAATTACACATGATATGTGTAATTACACGTGAGGTGGCAACACTGGTATACATATTAACTACGAAAATCAGGAGAAATACAAAAAAAAAAAAAACACAAAATTTTTTTGAGTGGCTACACAGGACAGTGCAAATTCATTTTTTAAATGTCGTCATTAACAAAAATTCTAGCTTTGATTTTCAAATCATTGCATCTATAGACTCTTCTCATGGCTACGATATAAATTAATTAACTTTATAATTTTTTCTTTATTTAACTTTTATAAAATCATCAAAAAGTAATTTCAATTTTTCAAATACTTTTGAAACTTTTATAAAATCTTTATAAAAAGTTATATTTATTTTTAAAAATATGTAAGTACAGTATAAAATTACTTAAAATAATATTTTGATTTAAATTTTTTTTCTAGATGCCTGAAATTTATGTCTAAAAATACCATTAAGATGCGTTATTGTATAGTACAGAAATCAGCTATAAACATAACTTTTATTTTACTTAGTACTAAATTATTGATACAAAACTCATCCACGGTAACACTGTTTTTCATTTGTCATTTTACTTGCGAGAAGTGTCAAAAATTTACTTGCAAGCAAATTCTTTTGCAAAATGAGCTGCAAGTACGAAAAATGTTATGGTGTTAGTAAAAAAGTGTGAGTGTATTGGGTTTTTCGAACTTGCACTTGCATGTGGAAACGCCAGGTTATTCATATCTACTAGAACTGTACTTATGTCAAATATAAAGGATTTTTTTATTGGGTTGTCCGCTTCACAAATAATGCCTCTTATGCATTAAATGCCACTATATCTTTAAAACTAAAGCTGTTATAAAAAACTAATCATAATCAGCATCCTCAACTTAACTAAAAATAATAGTCAGAAGTCGGGAAACATTTGGTGTGTTGACCAGAGTTATTCATATTTTCCGGTAATTCTTAACAATTACCACTGCCGATGGTATTGCCGTAACATAATTTAAAATGTTAATATTGCAATAACTTTTGTATGTATGTCCAGAATTGGCATATATGAACTCCGTCCATAAAACAACTTTAAGATGAAAAAATCTCATTTAGATGTTAATATCGGATAATTAACTGCACAAATAACTCTTATTTAAATCTTAACCTCATAACATAGTTTTGTTCTGGTCCTTGCGTCCTTAATAGGAAATACTAGAAAATTTGTTTGTCAATACTGTGGTTTGGGGGCTTCATATGGTCAGACTTAAGCGACTATCTTTTTTTAACTTGTTTATTATATAGAGGGCTTAGAGCTGAAGCAAACCAAGGCGAATTCAACTACAGGTGGTGTCGCAACTACAACAATCAAAAAACAACAGAAACAACATAGGGGTTTTTACATTGCATTGTTAGTGCCATTAGCTCGAAATGTCAACCATTTTTAGCAAAACACTAACAAATCAAAACAAATAAGCTCGAACTGTCAAAATCAGATGCCGTTTCGACACCACCTGTAGTTGAATTCGCCTTGAAGCAAACCAAGTCAAAAAAAAAAAAAAAATATTTGGGTAATTGAACTCTCATTAATTTCTGGAGCCATTGACTTGGGCTTATTACAATTACCTTAGGAACGAAACACTAAATTTTGCACCAGTTTTGAAATTCATATTCATATGTATAATATTTTATGACTTTTTTCGGTTCAGGGGGGCAAATTATGGCAATCGTGATCGAATACTTTTTCGATTCGAAAGCAATTTTATTTGTAATTATTTCTGTCCATACTGAACGTTTCGAAATTATTTTTTTAGTGTTGTAAAGCATTTATTTGAGTTTTCACAACACTGAAACAATAATAACGATTCGTTCAGTATCGACTGAAATAAAATTGCTTTCGAATTGAAAAGTATTGCCCCCAGCTCTGAGCCCTCCACATGTATGCAAATATTAATATATTGTAAATGGTTCTGCTTTTAAACAAGCCATCTTGGTGTATTTTTAAGGTTTATTATAACAATTTTTAGAGCATATTTTCAGGTTTTTAGTAAAAACTTTTTACTGCATATTTTTTTGAGCATAAAACACTTTTTAAGCATGTATTTACGTTTTCCCTTCTTCTAACTCACACGAAAATTATACAGTCCTGCTAAGAAGCACTACGTAACATGAAACAACCAGTATATTACCCGGTATTTTAATCACACTGATCACCTTTCTTGCGATTTGTGTTTAATTCACGGTTTTACTAACTACTACCAGGTTTAATAAAGCCCTAGAAGTTACTGGTTCTCGGGAACCACAGAGGGTCCCAATTAGAGTTTTTTCCCGGACTTTTTCGATTCCCGGGAAAGCGGGAAACTTTTTTAAATTTCCCGGGATCCCGGGATCCCGCTCCATATAAATAATACAAAGTAAATTTTGTTATTAATTAATGAAAAAAACTTTATAATTGAAGATTAAAATAGGAACTTGAATTATTATTACCTCACGCCTTTATTCCCTATTATTATGATTTTATTCAGTATTATTATGCTCTGGATACAAGATACAAAGATAACATAAACATAACAATTTAATTCATAAAGCAATAATAAAAACAAAATAAAAATTGAGGTACTCAAGATATGAAATCAAAAAGTTAATTAATAAAATAGATCAAATATTTTAAAGAAATATATAACATTTTTTATTGGCTTAGGAAATAACTTTCTGACACACTCAAAGCGCTTTGTAAGTCGTCAAAAAGTATATTCTTGATTTTATTTACTAATAATCATGTTTCCGAAAAATTTCGTTCATTTTTTACCGAGGTTGGACAAATAGTTAAAAGTGCACCGTTGTAGCATGCTTCGGATTCACAATCATGAGCAATTTTTTCTTTTTTATAAACAACGTCTTTATCAGTCAAATGTATGTCAAGGTTGATGCAAAAATAGCATCAACCGGACTGCTTCTTCCAAACCTTTTCGTTTCAATAGGTCCATCTGTAATCTTTAGGACAATGTGTTTTTCAAGTTGTGTGTTGTAGTATCTTACACGAGTTTCCAAAATGTCATTTTATTTCGGTTTCCCCGCTCTTCACGGGTATATAAACCAACACAAATTCAAATTGAAATTGAAAATTTGTGTTTATCACCTAAATAGCATATCGCTCATTCATTGCATCATAGTAATATCTCAAAATTTGAAGTAACTTTAGCAAAGTTTTCCTTCATACCTTCTCGTATTATATCTCAAACTGAACCGAAGTTATAGCAAAATATATCTTTAAATCGGTACATTTTGAAAACTTTAATCGCATTTTGCCAAGATCGTTTGTTTTTGTAGATATGACTATGTTGCAATAAAGGAGCGATATGTTTAGGTATCTCCTATTTTTAAGACTTGTTCATGGAAATGAAACTTCACTGCCTGCATCTTATTTTGAATTAATGTACTTTACTAACTCTTTACTTCACTAAATATAATAATTATAAACTGTTGCACTTCCCATTCTGCTTTTAGTAGATTTATGGCATCAGGAGACATTGATTTAAATACATGTACTCACTTCTTGTAATTGATATAATCAACAACCCATCCACAGATGCTAATTTTTAGACAATAGAAAACTAAATTTCAAAGTATAAATAGGTATTTTCTGAAATTATGAGGAATTTTTTATTTCCCGGGATCCCGCAAGAAAAATCCCGGGAAAACGGGAAATAAAATAATTGAAATTCCCGGGAATTCCCGGGACGGGAAATCCCGGGAAAAACCCTAGTCCCAATGTATATTTTATAAGCGATATTAATATTATAATTGGCTTAAATAGAAATTACCAAATGTAGCAATAACTGCAAAATAAAAATATTTTCTATTAAATACTAACTTTTTCATTTCCACTTTTATATATTTCTCTATTCGTAGACCACACAAAAAAATCCTATTAATCTATTAGTGAAACGAAATATATATTTTTTAAGCACTTTGCAGACCTTTTTTTCTTTTTTTTTTTAATCTCCAGTGTTTTACTAATGGGGGGACACCCAATGGTAAAACATCATGGGTAAATGCCATAAATTTACCATACTTTCTTTAATGTTTTCCCGTTTTTAACATTGTAAAATATGTACGCTTAAATATTCTTAATGTGAGGAAAATTATTTAAAACAAATTTGAATACATTTAAATTATGTTTTTATATTTTCGGATCATTTGAAATACACGCAGATGTCTGGCTCCTGCCATTTTCGGAAACAGAGCAACTATGGATTCTATAAATTTCATGTACTACACATTTCAGTTTTATTTGAAATATTCGTTTAGCAATGACACTGAAATATCATTTTGTTATAAATTAGTTGTTTGTTGGGATCAGTATTAATTAAGGTGTGTTATGGTGAAGGGAAATAAAACACGATCGTCTTGTTTAGTGTCTTGATGACAAATTGTGCATAAAAATTTTACATGACACGAAAATGAAAACTGTTGTAGTACAACAAACGTGTTAATTCTCCAGAAATGGGATTCACTCTCTTGTTTTGTTTTTGACCTAAATTTCCAAACAATTTTCCAATTTTTCCAAACAATTTTTGAATTTTATTTTTTAAATTATTAAATCTATAGTTGAAATTGCCATTTCTAAATTTATTTTGCAAGTTTAATGAAATCAGAATATTTAAGAGTCAAATTAATTTTTTATTTTAATTTTTACCCATTCACAGTAATTTTGAGAAAAAAATATGGAAATTATTCAGTGTAATACTTTATAATAAAAAATCCAGCTGAATATTTGGACCCATTTCCGCTCTACAGGATAAAAAGGAAAACATTTTTGATACCTTTATTATATAGAACCGATATCGATGATTTTTTTTTTAAAGTGATAAACTTTTGATGCAAATTGAATTTAGTTACATTTTTAATATACATGTTTATTTATGTTTTTTCCAAATCTTTAAAAAATTTCAGAAAAAAATATGTTTTTGTATTAAATTTTAGTTGGCTCTTTTCTTTATTGAACAAAAGTCAACAATAATTTAAGAGGGTGGGCAACTAATTGGTACCTCATAAATTTTCCTTATTCATAAAAATATGATTTCTAAAATCCATTAAAATTAACAATAAAAAAAAATTGTTAGATTTCCTAATCTATAAAGTTTAAATAAAATATATTTTATATATGTATTTCATTTTAAATCATTTAGACCACATCACGTTGTTTATAAAAACAAAAAACATATTGACTCAAAAACATTTTGCAACTACAACGTATTTTTTCGTCATTAAAATTATGAACAAGTGCGAACACGAAAGGTAAACGTAAAATTTGTTAAAAACCAAAACGATCACTTTTAAAAACGCATAAATATACAACTTAATCGGAAAAAACATAAAATACATTAATACAAATTAGGGTTTCTAATTTCCCGGATTTTCCACGCCTGGGAGCGGAAAAAGTTTTTCTCCCAATTAACTTAAATAGGCATGTGGCGTTCTTGGTATTTTTCCAAATTAAAAATTTGTAAAGCAGTGTTATTAAACATTAGTGGCTATTTTAACTTAAAGCAGTAAAGTGAAAACATTCAGGCAAAACTGAATCGTTTGTAATGTTTGAATACTTTAAGACATAAGAAAAAATCGCTCAGCATATATATTTCGAGTCTTTGCTAAAAGCCAGGAGATCTATAAACCCGTTTCATTACTTTAAACATTTCGTAAAGATTCTATCGGGCAATAAGTCAAGAATTATGTCCTTCCCCCAAAGTCGTTGAAATAGATTTTAGCTAGTCAGCTAGTACTCCATTTTGTGATTTAACTGTAGACATAACCAGAGATCGAAAAAAACATCAAGGTACTCACGTTGTAAATATACAATTCTATAAAAAAATACAAAATAAAAACATTTTTTTTTGTGTGAATTGACGAACACATATAGTCAGATAACGACCCGATCTTATTTTAGCGTTCGTATAGTGTTCTTTTAGCGTACGCGTTCGGTATTTTCGTGCGACCTCTATCACATGCAGTATCATTCATTAAAGAACGCAAATGCAGCAGACGTATGGTTTGTACAACATGTATTCACTACGCGTTTAATAAAAATATAGAACGCGAACGCTTAAATAACACTACACGTACGCTAAAACCAGATCGGTACGTTTTTTTTTTTTGTATTTAAGTTCTTCAGCGTACAATCGTTGTGTACCGTATTTTGTTTGTAAACAAATTCAGAAACGCAAAAAGTTGTTTTAGAGTTTGTGTTTTTAAGAAATACACTACGTTAGTATACAGTTTTGTTCGCAATCCGATCGTAAGGCTATCTTGTATTTTCTTTACATTATATGTAATTTTTATATAAAGTTTCCTTAAATTTACGTTAAAAACTTTTGCAAAAAAAAAATATCCTGAAAATTCCAGTCTAAATATTTCCGGGAGTTTGAAAAATATTTTTTTACAATTCCAGTGAATTTCTTCCCGTATAGAAACCCTTATACAAGCAGACACATTAAGAAATATGTGTGTGTATAAAGAATACAAACTCTTAATGTTTTACAATCTATCATAATGAAAATAGAAAAATAAATAAAAAATTATTAAAGAATTCTAAACGAAATATTTACTAGTTTCTTTATAAATTTCAGAAAAAAATCTAAGGTTTATGCGATACTTTTATACCCTACAAATTAATAAGAACATTAAATATGGTAATTTAATTAAAAGTAGAAAAAAATATTGTCGGGCTATGGTATAATCACATCTGGGACGAATGACGCACATCGCATAGCAAGTCTTATTCGTCGGAAAGAATTCGTTGCGTAAATTCGTCTAATGAGACAAAATAAGTGCGTAAAGAACAGGTGTTATTTAATAAAAAATTGATTAGAATTAATAACAATTTTTATCAAATAATAAAATAAACCAAAATTAAAGAAAAATTTCATTTGTAATGCAAAATTTTAAAAATGTAAACAAAAATGTTTTTGAATTAAAAATTCGTATGATTAACATAAATTTTTTCAACTTTTTAAATTTGACTTAAGATGTTTTGTCAAAATGCCACAGATAGGTTTACGCATTTGTTTTTCGTGACTTCTTTTACTATTATGTCATTAATAAGAACATTAAATATGGTAATTTAATTAAAAGTAGAAAAAAATATTGTCGGGCTATGGTATAATCACATCTGGGACGAATGACGCACATCGCATAGCAAGTCTTATTCGTCGGAAAGAATTCGTTGCGTAAATTCGTCTAATGAGACAAAATAAGTGCGTAAAGAACAGGTGTTATTTAATAAAAAATTGATTAGAATTAATAACAATTTTTATCAAATAATAAAATAAACCAAAATTAAAGAAAAATTTCATTTGTAATGCAAAATTTTAAAAATGTAAACAAAAATGTTTTTGAATTAAAAATTCGTATGATTAATATAAATTTTTTCAACTTTTTAAATTTGACTTAAGATGTTTTGTCAAAATGCCACAGATAGGTTTACGCATTTGTTTTTCGTGGATTCTTTTACAATTATGTCACTGCTTTCAATTTTTTTTAAATAGCACCAATTTTTATTAAACTTTTTTTGTAAATTAATTTTTATTATTTGTTTGTTTACATTTATCACATCACAGTATTCTAATAATATTCGTCTTATATTCGTCTGCGCAAGAAATAGAAATAAACCTATCGCAGAGTTTGTTACGTCCGACGAGTTTTGTTCTACGCAAGCAGAGCTGCCGTTTTTGGTTATTTCTAACCAAAATTGGTTATATTTTTTTTCAATGTGGAGATGTGAATATTTATTTCATTTTGGTTACTTTTTTCTAAAATAATAATACCTACGAATATGTTTTTTTGATACACGAACTCGAATAATTTATACTGTACTATGATTTTTTCATTATTTGTTACCAATGAGCGGAAGTTTTTTATACTTTATCGAAAACAAAAAATCCTTTCAAAACTGCCAACAAATAATATTTTTAAGTTTTTTGTTAAGAAAAATATTGCCATTTGTGATTTTTATATTAAAAACGGCCATGTTCAAAAACATATGAAGTTTTAATCGATGGAGATTTAAAAACATGCCGAATAAATTTCAGAAAATGACTGAAAAATTACACAAAAGTCGTTTTAGTGTTTCTAAAAATATGAATACAAGTAAAATTTTCTAAATTTAGGTTATTTCCAGAAGTAGATATATTTAAATACATATTTGAAAATACACATAGGAATTTTAAAGATTTTTCAAAAATACATTGATTTAAAATATATCATTTATAACTTGTTTATAACTTGTCGGTATGTTTATTTATTTAATGTTTTTAGATTATTAATTATTTGGCAATATTTTTAATTTATAAAAAAACCTTTGACTGTCTCTTTCCCCATTTAATGTATGCTCCGAAAGGCGAATTTGTTTATATTCGCCATAATATCTTACAATGATTCACAAAATGTATCAAATAGAACAATTTTAAAACAGTTATTAATAATAAGAATTATAAATTTGAAATAAATTTTACAAACACGAGAAAAAAGTTTTTATAATATTTCAGATACATATATGTATGTAAATTAGAAAATATTGGCATATAGCCAATCGTTTTCAATTTCGAAAAAACAATCGCCAAACGTAAATTTCCATCGACAAAAGGATTTAAAAATCGCCACATTTGACAGTCCTGTCAATGACAGCTAAAAAGCGGAAAACAATTTTCCTTTTTTTGTTATTTTGAACTGTGAAGTACCATTTTCGTTTATTTAAAACGACATATTAAAAAATATTCGATTTATTAACTATCAATATACATACTGAATTTTGTATGGAAATTTGACGGATTTAACTCTTATAAAATAAAAATATTTTTTACGAAAAAAGTCTCAAATAAATAAAACTTTTACCCTCAATTTCACCAAGTTCGGTTATAATAAACTATCAGCTGTCAAAACACATTGTTAACTGGAAGTTAAAGTTATAGTTAATTTTAACTGATCTTGGTGAAATTGGGGGTTAATTAAGTTTCTCGTTATTTTTGTAATATGTAAAATAATTTTGTTTCTTGTTTTGTTTTCTTGACTTATACAGCCTGTTCAACGATTTCGTACGTTGACGTTCGAATAGAAAATTACATTTAAAACAAAATTCTAAAGTTTGTTTTTTGTTTAAATGTAATTTTCTATGCAAACGCTAACGTTCGAAATCGTTGAACAGGCTGATAATTATTATATTACTTTAAAGTGCAAATATCTTTGTATTACAATGCAACTTAAAATAAATTTTAATGATTTTCTCAATTAATAAAAGGCATTTTAAATTTGGTTATATTTGGTAACATTTGGTAACTTTTTCAAAAATTTTGGTTGCAAAAATTGTATTGGTTGTGGCAGCACTGTACGCAAGGGTTCTATTTCAGCGAATAATTTGTCGTTCGTCCCAGTTGCACTAGTCGCTGATTTTTGTTCCTAAACCATAAATGAAGTATGGCCCGCCGGCAGATGTTAAGATGTGGTTTTGCTTTTCCGCTGCTTTCTAGTGGGTTGTATAAAGTTTATACCAAAAGGGTAGATTTCAGCTAGCTTGGCGATATCAATTTACCTTTTGTAGTAAATGAGGTGTCATTTTGGCAAAAGCGCGTCGAATATACGTTTCCATCGTTTGATGTTTATCTGCATTGAACTAAGACTTTACATATCCCCAGAAATATCCAACGGCGTCAAATCATATAAAAAATTTGGCGAGTTAAAACGTCCATTTCGTGAAATGATTTTTCGAAAATGTTTCATTTAGTAAATTGATAGCACCACCATGCTAAAACTACATGTCTCCAAAAAATTAAATTTTGGAGTTATTGACGCAGAATTTATTTATTTATTAAAGAATTAGGTAATACATAAATATATATGCAAAAATAATTGTAGTAACAGAATATATACTTTACAAAAGATACTTGTATTACTAAAATATTTAAAAAGATGATGTTAGATGTTTTTTTTTTTTGTTAAGTTTATTTCTTATATCTTGTTATAAAGGTTTATTCTTTTCATGTAAGTTGTAACTTTGTTAATGGAATGTTCTGAGGAAAATGATAGCAACGAAAGTGGATTGATTACAACGAATATTTGTTTTCAAATTAGTTTAAATTTAGTGCACCTACATAAGATGTATTCAATTTTAAATGGGCTACTATTATCACAAACACAATTAGTCGGGGCATCGCCCGTAATTATGTGGTTATGAGTAGTTCTAGTATGACCTAATCTAAGTCTAAGGCATATAATTATATCCCTCCGTTTTATGTTATTGTTTTTTGATAACCAAGTGTAGATATTATTTTTACCCGGGTTAATAGATTTATACCAATTATTCGTATCAGACCAAGTACGGGAGTTCAGGTTGTTAGCTTGTTCTTTTACAAATTTTCTAGTATCGGAATAATTTCTGTTCATTTCCGCAGTTAATGGTGAAAAATGAGCTAGTTTGGCTGCATTGTCTGCGAGTTCATTTCCTGGTATCAGAGTATGGCCTGGTACCAAAATAAGGATAACTCTTGGAAAATATTGGATGAGAAAGTTTCTTATATGGACCGCATACAGATTGTGGTTGTTAATATTTTTAATGGCGTGGACTGCAGATAGTGAGTCAGTGCGTATAGAGAAATTACCAGATTTTCGACAGTATTCGGTTGCTTTAAAAATTGCTATTATTTCAGCTGTAAAAACGGAACTGTAGTTGGGAAGTAAGGAAGTATAAATAATTTTTTTTGTTCTAATGTGATCGCAAAGGAGACTGAATCATTAGACTTAGAACCATCCGTGTAAATGAATGTTCTGTCATGATTCTGTTCCCTGATTTCTTGGAAACCTATGCGGTATTGGTCTGGAAGGGTTCCTTCTTTTTTTATATTTGGAGAGAGATAACTCGATGGCTTAAACCTTTAGATTCCATGGAGGATAAGAAACAGGTCTAGGCTTGGGAATTTTTGTTGGAACATCAAAATTTAAGGAGAGTCTAATTATTTCACAGAGAGCTGATTTAAGTTTTTGTTTTCTATTAATTTTTCCATTTGTGGCGAAAGTAAGGCGTTTTAAAAAAATGGTATCGTGGTAAGAAAAAACGATAGCAAATACGACACCATTTACAAATCTTTTACAAAAAAGGTTATCCTGGTTGGCGTATTTGTTGTAAGAAATGTCGATAAGTTTTTTAAACACGACAGCGTTTATGTAAAAATGTTTTATGTGTTTAACTTTTCTATTACAAACATATTCGTTAACCCCAAAATTTGTACTGGATTTTACTGAAATGCGTTCGCGTACACATAAATTTGTAAAATTTTCATATTACTCACCTACTGGATTTTACTGGGATTTTACTGGAAAAGTAAACAAACGCGCATATTGTAGACTACGTTAATGTTACATAAACGATGCGATCGACTTCAATGATTAACAAAATTACCTAAACGTGAAAATTTAAAAAATTAACCTACCCGAACAAAAATCGTGAACGTCGATGAAATGTTCGCTTTATCATCAAACATAAAATTATTTAACAGTTGATAACAAAAAACAGTGAAACATTTTAATTTTATCAGATTCATCATGAACGCAACGTCACGTTTACGTAAGAGTACCTATTAATATAAAAAAGTTTGGTTAGAAAAACGGAACTGCGATCCGCAAACGTATACCTTGACGTAAGAGTAACAAGCCGTTTAAGCTTTCAATGAGTTCCAATTTATTACTTTATTTATTTTCCCATAATTTTGCTCTAAATTGTATTTTAAGTTTTTTTTTAGAATTAATGTTATCGAAAATCCGAATCCATACAAAATTTAAATTTATTTTATTTTATTATTTTGACGCCGGAAAGCTTAACTATTTTCAAAAGTTTTTGTTTCGTGGAATAAAATTAATCTTACAAAAAAAAAAAAAAAGATATTTAGAAGGAAAACCAATTTTTTTTCTAATTTTCTGAACACAACAATTTGATGAATGTGTTTTTGAGTTTGAAAAAAAAATGAGAAAATCTACTTTGTATTTAAATATTCCCGAAACATATTTCAACCATGAACAACAAGAATCTGTTATAAAATATTTAAATACAAATTTACAAAAGGAACGAAAAAACACCGAAATTTAAAATGGGCAGCAAATAATTGCAGCACGCGTTTGTAGCAACAAATGAAAATTATTAATTGCTGTTTATAAATAAATAACAAAAGATGAAATCTAAAGAGATGAAGAAAATTTCAAAAAAAAATTCTTTAAAAATAAAAACAAAAACATTTAAAATAAGACGTTTTTATGGATTCTTTAGTTACAGGTGTTTAAGCACGTTTGAAGCCGACTTTTTTTATACCCATACAACAACAGTAAAAAGATTATGATATTATGCGTTTGTGCTCATGTTTGTATCACCTTAAAATATTGGTTGTAGACCCACGTTTCGGACATAATTTGATTAAATTTGGTACATGGCATCTAATTGTACCAAGCACCAAGCCTATTAATAATCTTGAGAACCGGTCCATAACATCACAAAATTTCTTCCGAAATAGAGTCGTCTTTTTCCCCATAGAGCATCTTATTATGTCGTTATTTAGCTGAATATGGCCCAAACTTATTTTATTGCAATCTAAATCATCTTCACCAAATTGTTTAAAACCGGTCCACATTTGACCAAAACTCCCTTACAAATACTACTCCCGAAAATAGCTTTTAATGCCAAAAATTTCTTATAATAAATATTGGTATTGCCATAAAAATGTGCGACAATAACGCTTACAATAGCAACTATGTCATGACAAATTTAGTGCTGGTAGGTCAACAATTATGTATACTTCCCATAAAGACCCCCTTCTAAAAATCACTTTAAGGAAAACAAATCTGCTATATATAAAGATATCTAAATAATATTCCGCACAAAAAACTTTTACATGCATCTTATGGTTTTTTCTTTTCTACACAAAAAATATTTCCTTGTGAAAAGGTGCATGTAAAAAATGTCTTGCCAGCCCTGTAGTAATGCTATTTTGTCGGCTTAATATGTAAACCTGTTAACTCCCTTTCAGAACATTTTACAGCAGAGACAAAAAACTTTATATTTCATATTTGCAGCTTGAGAGGAAAACCAAAAATATAGTTGGTTTTACACACTTCAAGACTCAAATTGAAGAAAAATTACATGATGGTCTCTAATACACGGCATCAACATCTCAATTTACTTAAAAAGTGAATTAACCCATTTACGCCCGGCGTACTCATATGAGGACGGTTGTTCATATGACCACAATATTTTGTTTCGATACTTTATATTTCGTTTATAAACAAATTTGTATTAAAAAATAGCGTGCTTAAATTGGTTAAAATTTGATGTTTAATTCATATCTTTAAAGAACTACGTTATAAGCCAAAGCTACGCTATTATTTTTTTATATGCGTGGATGCTTTCATGCGTTTTTAGCCTAGATTTATTTGAATACAGTCGTTTTAGCAAATTGTATTGAAATTGGACATATATAATCAGTGTTGGGCAAAATACATGGTTTGCGGTATTTAAAATACAAAATACAAAATACTTGCTGGTCATGTATTTAAAATACAAAATACTTTCAGGTTATGTATTTAAAATACAAAATACAAAATACTTACACATCCTGTATGTATTTAAAATACAAAATACAAAATACTTACACATCCTGTATGTATTTAAAATACAAAATACTTCCATTTATTGTACGTATTTCAAATACAAAATACAAAATACTTCCACGTCATGTACATTAAGGTTATAACTTTTTTTTGAGTGCAAAATACCACTCCAGCGCCATGTGGGGAATTTTGTTCTGATAATAAAAAACTGTTTTTTAAGCTGATTCGGTGAAAAAAGTTTCCGCACCGTAAGCGATTCCTAAAACTCCATATTATGTGTAAATTTTTTTTTTTGGAAATTGAAACCCTTTTGATTTTGCATTAGACTTATGAAAAATGGTTTGGTAGATTAAAATGCAATCAACCATCAATAAACTGACAGAATATATTTTGTAAACTATGTTTTTAAAATACAAAATACTCCCATTTTATTATGTATTTAAAATACAAAATACAAACTACTTATATTTATTGTATGTATTTAAAATACAAAATACAAAATACTTGCTGGATATGTATTTAAAATACAAAATACAAAATACTTGCACGTCATGTATTTAAAATACAAATACAAAATACGTATTTGTATTTTAAATACGTATTTCAAATACATGTATTTCAAATACTGCCCAGCCCTGTATATAATAATATTTGAACGAAAGGTGGCAAATTGTAGTATGGTGTCCCCAAATGGGTCCAATGGGCAGAAAGCTTATATATTTTTGTTTACTTTTTGCTAGCGTCAGTCATGTGTTTTCGATTTCAAAAGCAATATCAACCCTGCGGGAAATTTCAATTTCAATTTATTGCAGGTAATATAAAAGCCTCATTAGGCCAATTTGTGTCAATTGGGCCATTTGTGAAAATAGAACAAGTACAAAAAGAAAGGACTCATGACCAGTAAAAGAAGAACCAATCCCTTAACTGGTTTATGAAGAACAAAAATGTAGAAAAAGTAATGAATTTCAGTACAGTCTTCATCGGTGCTGTGACACATTTTTTACTTTTTAAAATTTGGTTCTTGAATTTAATTCTAGGACTTGCTCTATTGAAATAATACTACATTGTATTGAAATAATACTACATTTTAGTAACTGACACTAAGTACGTTCATGAAGAATAGACCTGTGACTGGTCAAATGGTGTCAATTGACCCCCTCCAATGGCAACCCCATTGTGATAGGTCTTATTCATATAAAGTGTTAGAACTAGAACCGGTCTCTACCACCAAAGACCTATCACGGGACTACTTCGGTGTCAGTTCGCTTTCCTCTAGGGTAGAAATAGGTTTATGGAAATTATTTTTTTTACATTTCTATAACAATCAGTTTGCTTCCGGTTTTCTCAATAAGATGCTTAAATTAAAATCTCTTGCTGTTTTATAATCAAGAAGTTCTACCAGTGAAGCGCGTTCTTTCAATAGACGAATCAACGATAAAATTTTTCGGAAGTCATCCAACCAAGCAATGATTGCATGTGCCAATGGGTATTTTTATGCTTTCGAAGTATACTGAGGGAAATCGGCAGGAGAGTCGAGAAATGAGAAATTAGGATTGAAAGTCGTCAAGAACTTGTTGAAAAAAGCAAATGTTGCGCCACATGAGCATACCCTATAATTTCACAACTCTTTAACTAGTGAAACATTCCTGCGAGATTTAAGCGAAGTCAGTTATAGTGCTACTGGTACCGTCAGGGAAAAAGAACAAAGAAATGCCTACTGGATTATGTCAAGAATATGATAAAGAAAGCCTGTGTTGAATTTGACTACTAATCAAATTTTTTCGTGCGGTGGCTTGACAATAGTATGTACCATGTGTACAAGCTGCGATTTTGTTTATTCACTTGGTAATGTAAAAGATGGAGCTGCTTTTAAAAAAGGAAAGTAGATCTGAACATTCCTCTTGCCTTCCAGAACTACAACGAAGGCATGGGAGGCGTCAATCAAGCTAACCAATCTATTGACCAATATATATGCTGAACTTGTCTGCGGCTAAGGGCCATACTGCACTGCATCTGATGCGCATATGTGATAAGCTTGCAATGTTTATGGAAATTAACTGATGCCAATGCTTGTTTGTTCCGCAGTTTGATTAAATTTTAAGCACAATATGCATTAGCCAGCTCCAGTTTTTCCGAAGTATATGCAAAACTCACTTAAGATATTCGGAGGGTGAAAAGATGATAAAAGGTGGTGCAAGCCTTCATCAGTGGTATCATGTAAAACTTAGATAATATTGGCGACATCCCCCAAAAACTTGCCTGCCAACTACGATGTGTCGTTTGCTGCATTAAAGCCCGTTTGCAATGTAAGAAACTCATTAAATCACTCTGCATCGAAAAAGGATGTTTTGAAAAACTTCACGTATGATGTATGTGCCCATTGGCCCCATTTAAGGACGGCGATTTCTTTCCGAACCAAAGAATTTTTTTCTTAATTTTATTTCTTAAAAATGTTTAATTAGCTTCTAATAGTTACAAAAATAAAGCTTTTTTAATAAATTTCCTTCTAGTTTACATTTGGGTCCAAATGGGTTAAGCAGGTTTGCATATTAAGCTGACGATTTGTTATTTGATGAGAACAAAACACAAGTTATGAAAATGTGGAATGCCTGGAATGCCTGTGGAATGCCCTGGGGCCTAATTTTGGCAGTCGTAATTGAGTACTTTCTCCATTCGAAAGCTGTTTATTTCAGTCGGCACTGAACGAATCGAAATTATTTTTTCTGTATTGTGAAAGGCAAATAAATGCTTTACACCACTGAAAAAATAATTTCGATTCGTTCGGTATTGACTGAAATAATTAGATATTAAAATGCTTTTGAATCGAGAAAGTACTCGATCACGACTGCCAGCTCATTTTTTTTAACGCCTTTAATGTTATTTTTCCGACATTTTATTTTTAAACCGATTCAACGATTTCAAATAAATGTTAGGGGTTGTTTCTAATTTTGCAATTTTTCGCGAATTTTAGCCATGTTCGCAATAGAAGCGATTTTTTCCTGTAAGTCTTCTGATTCTTTACAGCTTAAACGATTTTTAGTAAATATTAGACTTTGCTTTCATGCCGCTGTTACGCGGAGGTCTATAACTGACATGATTTGCTGTTATAACATGATGTTATAAAAGCGTTGTTAAAACATTTGCATCGACAACCGTGTTATAACATGAGAGAACCTCTATACTTAACAATAACATCATATAAGTGTTAATGATAAGCATTTCATGTTAGTTGTAGACTGCATGTTAGCAAATTTTTGCGAATTTCCGCTAATTTAGCAATTTTTACCAAATATTTGCCATTCCTTATAGTTCTAGGGTCTTTTTAAAAATTTTATGGCTTGTTTGAATTATTTAAAATATTCGCGAATGTTTTCTATTTTTTCCGAATTTTCGCGATATTCGCATAGCTTCGTTGCTCTTTGAGGCAATCGTCGCCGGTATTAAAACAGCTCAATATATAAACCCTATTTTATAGGGCACTATCAACACTGTCAATTTATACGGCAAGGAAAGTGCAATTCCTCATGCCATTAGTAAGGGTGAATTTTTTTATAATACAATTTGCTACCCTTTTAGAGAGCAAACATTTTTAAGAAATGAACACCAAATTGCATTTTTTAAATAAAATGTCGCATATTTTTGAAGAAAAGAAAACACCATTAATCTTATAACATAATTCTGTTTTAGGTAATTTATGTTTGAAAATTTTCCATAAGAAGGTTTTTCGATAACTTTTGTCTTTGTTACGGCTTTCTTTGCTTAAGCCTAAACTGACAGTAGGGGAGAACGATTTTTGTTTTTCGGTAAAAAAGTTTAGTATTTTTAACGTTATTAATTACATAAAAGTTTTTGTTTTGCTGTCTTTAATCTTAATGGTAAATAAAATATTCTTTCGTCAAAGACAAAAATAAAATAAAAATACTTTATTAGGGTGCTTTTTTCCCGCGAAAAGTAACATAAAAAGTAAATAAGATTTACGGTACTAATTATAAATAAAGGGAATTTATAGAAATAAAGTTTTCGGAATCATGGTTTGCATAATTTAGGACTCTTTTTCAGATTTGCGGACCCATCAGAGGTCGGTTACCTTCTCTTTTGTTCCAAAGTTCGTAATGCATATTATATGTTTTAAGAGACATAAAAGTTAATATATTTAACCATTAGCTTGAAACATATGAATTTAATGTTCTCCTAACTAAAAGTTTAAACTAAATTTCGAAATGATTACTAACTACCACTACTGTTTTATAATGTTTAATGTATTTTTCTATTTGCCTCTTAAATTGTTCTCTTGTACAAAAATCGTTTTTAAAATTTTAATATTTTCTTCGATTCAATAGTGTTCCTTGAATAACTTCTTATCGATATCGATTTAATAACAGCTTGTACCAAATCCTTTAGTTAAGGCACAGCCTCAACGCCTGAAGCCAACAAATTGGGACCGATCCACTTAGACTGAATTTTTGGGAATTCGAATGTTAAGGGGGTAAATAAGGATAAAGACGTTTTATCTCGCTTACCTCATATCTCCTTAACTAAAAGAGGTAATAAAAAAAATTTAATACTTGTCGTGATTCATTAAAAAAATAAGAGAACAGTGCCCATGTGCTGTACCTCTCGCGTCGAGAAACTTTTCGATTGAAATGTGTGAAATAAAACAAAAATGCCATATATTGAAACAAACCGCTGTTTTTCTTTTTTTTCTGTCTTTTTGGTGAGTACTAGCTGTTACGTAAGAAAATACCTCGCCAATTCACAGAAAAAGTGTGTCTGTATCATTTTTGTGAGAAAAGTTCCCGCTTTGAACTATCAAATAAACTCATGAATAAAAATGGGGCGAGAAAAATTTTTAACACTTTAAAAATAATTAAAAATGCAAAATGCAAAGAATAATAATAATAAAATTTTGTTCTTGGTCGCACTTTACATTATTTGGTATAGCCGACAGTTGTTTTTTCGCCGCCGCTGTTGAAAATCTTTAATTTTAGTAAATTTTGGTCGCCGTTAACGATATGTGTTACGGTCTCAACGTCTGGAATGTCACATCGGCTTCGAGTACAATGTTATGACATTTATAACGTAACGACGTAATCTCTTTTGATAGTTTTCGACATGAGTTGCAGACACAGTTTTTTTCACTTTTCGAGAAACGATGGAATATCTTGTTTCACATCTTTACAATGCGAAAAGTTCTCACTAAAATTACAGAACATGGGTGCAGGTGTCTGGTACTTTGTTTTAAATTCGGCCCTATTAGGAAATAAACGGGTATTTTGGAACGTTTTTGTCGCCCCATATCTCTAAACATTGAAATAAAACTCATATCACATTCGTATCTTTTCTTAAAAAAACCAAAATTAATTCGGTTCTTTTTCAAAATTTTAAAGTTTTAGTGGTGAACGGTATTCCTATTTTTGGTAAGTTTTTTTACAAAACATCTTTCTACATTCATTGACAAATAGTACATACGTATTAAATATGGTATGGAAATATAAACTTTGGCACATAAATATGTTCAAGAAAATAAATGCTAGTAATTTATAATTATACTTTTAACATATAAGAAAATTAAAAAATGCCTTAAAGTAGTTGTTTTAAAGCTTCCGATAATTTGAAAACCGTTATTCCTAGAAAATCCCGAGAATTGTTTCGTAACCAAAAAGGAATAAATATTTAGTACTTTGTAACTTTTGTTGGACATTGCAAATGAAACTAATGGGCAAAATAAACCAGTCAAATGGCTTGGAAAACACACACTTTGTTTCTGTTTTCAACAAACAACACAATCATATTTCGTGCAAACATTAATTTTTCTTTTTTGTTTTATTTTCAATGAATGCAGGTGGCGATTGGCTGCGGCAGTTTGGATCGCTATTTATTTTAAACGGAAGAGGAATATTAAGTAAAGAAAAAGATTTTCCGGTTAGTATTGATTTTAACAACGAGCTGTTTTCCCTAAAAACTATAATATAAGGCTGAACATGATTTGTATGCTACTTCTTCTACGTCTCCACTCTGCAAAGTTTTCACTCAAATGTTTACATATTGCATTAAACGCCACAAAAAGTTTTACAAATATCCAGCATGTCTGCCAAATATAAAAATTTTTTAATATTTCTACAAACATGTTTGTCCAAATAGCAAACACCACAATTAACAACCCAAAATATTTGTACAAACTTAAAATTTTAACATGTTTGCCAAGCAATTTGTGTGGTTTATTTTGTCCCTAATGTTTATCTCTTTTATCAAATACAATCAGTCCCGTTTTTTTTGTCAAATATTTGATAAGTCTGACCTGACCGTAGCTGAAGGCTTATTAATAATTCAACCGCGCGCATTATCAAGTCAAACGTTTTGTCTTTGGATATAGATGGCACATGCTGGGATTGAATGTAGAATAATAAGATTCGATTACAGTAAACTAGACGTTTCATTGAAAATATCGAATACCTATATAACTATTAGGATTAGGATTTGGATACTTATTGAAAATTTCGTTAGAAATTCAAGGAAAAAAAAAACAAAAAAACCTTTGCTGGGATTTCCAAAAATTTTGTACCTACATTTAAAAAAATATTATTATTGGGAATTGCTGTATTATCGAAATAAACAAAACATATTTTTATAATTTAGAGGGGGGGGGGGTAATTTCCTTATTTCGCCCCCCTTCCCCCAAATCCGCGCCTGCCATTACGTTTCGCTTTATACGGCATTGACTTACAAAAGTTCAAAGTCGTTCTTGTTCTTCTAAGCAAGGATGTTATATTGACAGTCCAGTCTTAATATTAACTAAAAAGCCGATTTCGTCCACTTACCAAATAATCTTGCTGACATGACTTCCCACTTATTGTGTCTGTTAAATTATCCATACTTCGTATTGGCGATGATTCCTAAAATGAAAAAAAATAATTTAATTTATTGAACAAAGTTTTTCCTTTCCAGCAGATAATAATGTGAATTTATTCTTTTTTACTCAAAAGATTTTTTAAAGAGGTATTGTATAACTAAATGCATTCGGTTAGAATAATAATCGAGTGAGAAACGTATATTTACAAACAAAAAAATTAGGCAAATAAGCTCTTTTGTAAGCTAATTCAGGAAAGAAACTTGTATGGGGGTATGTCTGATTAGGGTGACCGTTAAAATCAAAAGTTGGATTTCTTTAGGTCTCACTCCCCAATTTGGTGGGTATTGATAAAAAATTACGCCAAAAAAAATTTTAGGACAATCGGCAAAGGGTAAGCCGTCCCTCAAGCCCACCAAAGTTTGAGAAATTATATTTTTACATGAAATCTGGATTTTATGTTTCATAACTTAGAAAATATTAATTTTAAGTTGATAACAAGTTTTTCCTTAATCTCAAATAAACTAAAAATATCGAAAAAACTACAAAAACTATAAAAGAAACGATTTTTTTCTGAATTTTGTTAATTTTGTTGAAAAACATTTTTATTATTTTTTTTGTTGATAAGATTAATATTTTCATAACATTTCGTATATTTCATATTATTGAATTATTTTTTCTTTTATGCAACCTGAATACTTACGCTTATAATCTTGTACAACTTGTAAAACAAATTGTTTCTGTCCTTCATCTTTTGTGAAAAGTAAATTAAAATTCTCCATTAACTTGACACCCCTTTCAGCTGTGTCATTAACTACCTTAATTAGACCAACAATTTCTTTTGCTTTGTTAAAAGCAATAATTTTTTGCCAGTCTACTGGATTTGATTTTAAAAATTCTTGATCTATTGAGAATCTTTCAAAGAAAAGTTTTGTTTCCGCGGAAAAAAATTGCTCAATACCATTGCTAATTAGAGTTGACATTTTTTGGTTTTTTATAATCGGTCGCTTTATATTTTCTCCAATTTCGCTAACATCTTTTAAGGCTTCAACCATTCTCGCTTTAGTGGTATGTGGTATTCTAGAATCAAAAAATGCAAAAGCGACATTTTCAGGACTTATATACCATAAATGATTTTGTAATTTTTGAATAGCAATCTGCGATAATTCCTTGTCAACGTTTCTAAAATTGTGGATGTTTTGTAGCAAAAGAAAATCATTATATGGCGCATGAGTTGCTAAAGTACACGAAAACCAAGCTTCGACATATATTTTTACTATGAAAATACAGATTTGTCGCAGACTATTCAGTTCCTGTGTTGACATTTCAAATTCTTTGTGAAACAAGAAGATTTTTAGACTATAAATGGCTTTTGCCATCCATCTTGCATGATGAATAGCGCCTGGCGTACGAAACTTGACAGTGTCATATTTGAGGTTCACAGGTGTTTGTCCTAAAAATAACAAGGTAAGTTCTAACAATTCTTTGTAATCATCTCTTGGTTGTTTTTCTTTAAGCGTAGTCTGGGCAAACTTTATAACATGGCTGGCTGATTCTTTTAAATGACGATTTGTTACTCCGTCGTCAACTCCAAATTTAAAGTTTCGCAAATTAAGTTTAGGCCAAGCTTTCTTAAATTTTTCAAAAATAGCAACATTTGGGCTTTCGTTTTTAATCATTTTGGCTTCAAAAACACTCCTTAAAATAATCTCGTGTATATGATGTATGCACGGTAACCATAATAGTGGTTTATGTAAGAAATTTTCGATAAGAACACACGTTCCATTTATACGTCCAGTATTGACGGCTGTTGTGTCAAAAACCAAAGCCTTAATATGATCCTGCAGACCCCATTCTTGAATAGCGTTGCATACAGCTAATGCCTGTTCTTTTCCTGTTCCACTTTCTAAAGAAGGGACTCGAAGCAATTGCTCAATACATCCGTTTGTAATTATTATTGGCAGCCTGTCTACTTTGTCGTTGCCAGTTAAAGAAGGTAATAATTTACCGTCCCAATGCAAGGACAAGGCATTACATTTGCTTACATCAAATTGTTTTTTTAATTCTGCAGCGTAATCTTTGCGCATTTTTTCTCTTGCAATGTGGATGGATGTTTTGTTTATTATATAATTTTGCGCATTAAGTCCTAATGCCTCAACAACTGCAATTATAACATGCACTGCTTTTCTGTCACTAATCATGCAAGCATCGAAAGCTGCTGCAAGTTTTGGTGTTAAAATTTCTATTCTACCTCTCCTTTTAGGTTGTGCTGGTGTGGCCTCTACCAGTTCTTCTTCCATAAGCTGCAAATATTTTCGTAAAAAAGGTAATATTGTTAATGGATGTGTTTCGATATATACCTCAACATTTTCGGTTGATTGTGTTGGCATTACGGATGCTTCTTCTATGAACTATTAAAGAAATATGATAAAATCTGGAAACTTTTAATGCTTTTTAATACTTAGGTACTTACTTCAGTGCTTTCACTTTCTGATGCTGACGATATTAATTGAACGTCTTCTTCTAAAAAACAAAATGAGCTACAATCAAACAAAAAGATTAAACTGTTTTCATACCTAGAGCAGCTTTTTCACAGATACTGCGTTCTCTTTGACTAGATATTTGTTGGTACCGTGCTTTAATTTTAGCTTCTCTTTGCACGCTCTTGTGGTCTATGCCATACATGAATCCCGGCCTGCCATTTTTTCTTTGGTTTAACAAAAATAGTTTATCCTCCTCAATTTTTATCAGATTCAAGGCGTTTGTGTGTGAAACGTCAAATAGATCGTCTAATTTTGCATCCCATGATTTAACTTTTTCACGCTGCGTTGGAGTTTGTCTTTTTGAATTTTTTTGTAAACTGCTCCAAGCGGAATATAGTTTCTCTAATTTAATTATGCAGTGTTGTTTGGCTCTAGTTGGGATTCTAGCTTTCTCCCAGAATACTGAAACTTCTTCAATTACTAACTTCGCACTTTTTCGTACGTTTAGTTTCACCACCCGTAAATTAAAAAATAAAACCTTTAGCACTTCTCTGTTTGATGGTAATTTATTTCCACCTAAACTTGTAGAAAAATTGCCTACTAAGTATATTTTTTCGCGTAATATCCTTGAGCACATTTTTAAACATTCACCTTGAATTATAGACTTAAACTGATCTGCTTGCAGGTTAGAAAAAATTGTTAGTCAAATGAACTAAAACAATGCAAAAGTCAAATGAACCGTCATTTAAAATGTAAACTGGGGAAACCCAAGTTAATATTTAGCTTAAAAATTTGGGCTTGTGTGCATTTGTTTACCAAAAATAGTCACACGATATACATATGTATGTGTTTGACTTTTTTTTTGTAAACAAACACACAACTATTGAAACTGTGTAAGTAAAAAAAAATAATTCTAAAGAAATAAATTCGCATCAATGTCGCTCTTTGCGTTTTATTTTAATTAGGTTTTGTTATATATGAGATTTAGAGAAAACTTGTTAAGACAAAAATTGTTGGAAACTTCACTAGTAATAACTTCTTAGTATACGATTTTTATGTAAACATAATATTTTCCAAGTTATGAGCAATAGAAGTCGGAATTTACGATTTTTTTCAAACTTTGGAGGGCGTGAGGGACGGCTTACCCTTCGCCGATTGTCCTAAAATTTTTTTTAAGCCGTTTTTTTATCAATACCTACCGAATTGAGGGGTTAGAGCATGGAAAAATAGAAAAAAAATTGCTCCATACAGTTAACGACCACCCTAATGTCTGATTTGTCTATGCGAAATTTTTCATTATGATTTGTGTGCCAATTAGAACGTATGTATCAAATTATCTTTAAAATTGTGACCTGTACTTTGCGCAAAAGGTTACCATCGACTCAGAAAGTGATTCTGAGCCAATCGGAAAACTAAAAGTGGGTCTAGGTCCAATATTGGCTTAAACTAATTTCTTTGCAGTATTATTTAGTGATAGTGAAATGTTGATTTAAATCAATATTTAGTGCACTACCCCCAACTATGGTATTTGGCGCTTTACTGATTTAAGTTTGTATTGTTACTGTGATATACATATATATGGTGGATTTCATGTCAAGTGATCCATTTTCCACAAAATCGGTCAAAAAGTTTCTGAGTGAGAGGGGGTCAAAGTTTGACATTTTGGGCAAACAGGTGTTCTTTTTCATCGATGTAACTTATTACCTATTGGTGTTAGCAAAATTTGTCCCAAGTAGCTTATGGCGTTTTCTTTTCTTTTTTAAAAAAAGTGTTGCATAAGTGTTACATGTGACTTGGCAAAATTCTTAAATGCACCCCTAATTTTTAAGAAGTGTTTCATATTTTACGTTTACAAAAGAACACAAATTTCGGCATTAAATAATAAAGTACAATTAGCGCAAGGTAAATTCAATTACAGGTGGTGGCAAGACTAAAACAATCGAAAGCCAACAGAAACAAAAGAAGTTTTTTGTATTGCATTGTTAGTGTTTACGGCTCGAAACTTGCCACCACCTTGTACTGAATTCGCCTTGATCTTGTGCTGCACTCATGCCCCTTTAATTAAAATGAGTGTTGAACTTGTAGCATTTCTTTTAATTTTAAAGGGAACATCATCAGAAAAGAACGCTTTACACTTTTAAAATAACACATGTTTTCAGAAAAGAACATAAAAAATGTAAAAGGCAGAATAAATGCAGAATTTAACTCAGAAAAGAAAACGCCATTAGATAGCTATTTGATCAATCTTTCGAAAAAAATTAAAAATTTTTTTTTAAGCGGGTAATTTTTTTTTTTTTTGCTTAAAAGAAAGCTTATGTATTTTGCTTTAAGGTAGTTTTGGTCGCTTATTGGGCTTATCGGCATATGTATAAAAAAAAATAACTTCTAATTCAAGACGAGGCTTTTTTAAATTTTTTAGCATATGCACTATTTTGAATTTATTCCTATTTTTGTTTAAGTGTTTCTAGAACCTTAAAAATAAAACTTATGTTGATAAACTAGACCAATTAACCTGTCCGACGGTATGTAACATACCCAACTAGCATTTTATACTTTCGATACTTTAGTAACCACAATATGTTAATCCCAGGAATAAAATAATTTTTTTCTATAGAAATGTTGACAAATTATTTTTTTTATTAACTTCTAATAATAAAATAAATTAATATATAATTGTAATAATAATAAAAATAAAAATAATTTAATAAAATTAAATCTTAATCACTTTAGATCCTTTTATATCATAACTAGGTTTACACTTAATTTATTGTAGCTGATGAAGTGTTTAAGCTTTGCAAATTTTCAAATACCCAATCTTTTATCTTTTTTATTTATCGCCTTTATTTTCTGCTTTCCTTTCTTGGCGTTACTAAGTTCAGCTGTTGATTTCGCTGCTGGTATATTTTTTGGCTTTGGAAAGAAATCGCAATGAGTAGAGTCAGGAAACTTTTTCAACATGATCCTTCCATCGACAAGCGGTATAAAAGCATGGTATTGAGCGGTGCCATCGGTTGGTTACCACAGCATCGAATCTGCCCTTCAGTGTTTTCAATGTTTCCTCATGATCGCATCTAAGATGCCACGAAATAACGACTTCACCAGACTTCTAAAGTATCTTCAGATCCTTGAAGAATGACCACTGCTAAAAACTAAAAAGTCGTAGGTTCTCAAACTTTGCAATCCTCTACACATTTCTTCCACAAAAATGATAATGAATGATTTGAAATGATTGTTTTCAATGTGTATCTTTCAGCCTGAAGCCAAGATTCAAATTTAAAACTTTAACGCTGTTTCTAAAAAACTAATTTCCGAATGTCTTCAGAATCACAATAAATAGTTTTTTAAGATCATATAGTAGGTAGTACATTTTACTATTAAATTGTACTAATAACACTGTGCAAAAAAAAAACCAGCCTCAACACTTGCAACGCGAAATGAAAGTAGACTACTAATGGAGCAAATCTGCCAAAGGGTCTTGAAAAGTAAGCTCGGGTTCCCGAAATATGGGCCCCTAAAGTTTTTGAATTTTTTGAAAAGGCGTTTGATAAGTCAAAAAATATACTAAATGTACTTCTGAGCTAAAAAAATAATTTCAGATATCTTCAGTAGAATCGTATGGCGATTCTTTTCTTAGAATTGAATAATCATCTAACTCTGATTTTAGGCGGTAATTGTTGTCCTTTTCCCAACTCTTACACAAAAGTATTCTAGAACAGCACTTTAAAGGTTTACAATGTTCTACGTATATTTTCTGCATCAAATTTCACTAGGGGTCTTTTAAGACCAAAAGTTAGTGTGATGTATTTAAAACGGATATTCGAAATTTCGGACAATGAAATTTTTGAATTTCTTGAAAAGGCGTTCGGTCCAAGTCAAAAAAAGATACTAAATGTACTTCTGAGCTAAGAGACTATTTGAGATATCCTCAGTAGAATTGTATGGCGATTCTTTTCTGTTTTAAAATAATGTTTTTTTATTTTTTTATATTATCAAAAAGTAATTTCAATTTTTGGGAATACAAAATTTTAATTTCAAAAGATTTTGTTATTCGTGCTTAATTCCCAGTTTTTATTATTGATAAAAACACTTGAAATTTATTGTTGATGGGATAAGCTATTCCTATGCGCATTTCACTGGTTGCTTAGGCCAGATCATCAGGAAACTTCATCCATAAAGATTTTGGAAAAACTAAAGATATTAAACCAAATAAAACTGTTAAGCGTATAAGACTTATAGCAACAGTTCTACTTGTAATAATATCAAAGCTTAAACAAAACACATCAACAATAAACCGTGGGTTTATCTCATCTTACATTCCCCACTACAATTAGTTGAAATTCTCTCAACATTTATTGTAGTTGTAAGTAGGTTAAGAAAAACAAAATAAAAACAACAACAACTTTACAAAAGATGTTGTCAATTAAGTGTTTTTTAGGCCGTGCACTTGCCTGTTTATTATCAAAAAGTAATTTAAATTTTTGGGAATAAATAAATTTCAAGTGTTTTTATCAATTATAAAAACTGGGAATTAAGCACGAATAACAAAATCTTTTGAAATTAAAATTTTGTATTCCCAAAAATTGAAATTACTTTTTGATAATAAACAGGCAAGTGCACGGCCTAAAAAACACTTAATTGACAACATCTTTTGTAAAGTTGTTGTTGTTTTTATTTTGTTTTTCTTAACCTACTTACAACTACAATTAATGTTGAGAGAATTTCAACTAATTGTAGTGGGGAATGTAAGATGAGATAAACCCACGGTTTATTGTTGATGTGTTTTGTTTAAGCTTTGATATTATTACAAGTAGAACTGTTGCTATAAGTCTTATACGCTTAACAGTTTTATTTGGTTTAATATCTTTAGTTTTTCCAAAATCTTTATGGATGAAGTTTCCTGATGATCTGGCCTAAGCAACCAGTGAAATGCGCATAGGAATAGCTTATCCCAACAACAATAAATTTCAAGTGTTTTTATCAATAATAAAAACTGGGAATTAAGCACGAATAACAAAATCTTTTGAAATTTTTTTATATTTTATCTTTTTTCATATATAGGCCATATGGGTATCAAATTTTTTCATTTTTCAATTTATCAAAATGTGAAGAATAAAATTACAATAAAAAATATAAAATTTGTAAAAAATCTTTTCGCGATTCTATCTTTGTATAAAGTTTGCACGATTCCATTTTGTTTGCAATATGACCAAATTTTATTTATGTCGCCTTGGAGCAAAGTACAAAAAAATTCAAAAAACTGAAAAAAGACCTTTTTAAAAATGGTCCAGCTCATGGGTGGTCAAAGCTAGCACCAAAATATTTTGCGAATCATCATAAAACATATTAAGCTTTATTTTCAGAGAGGTAACAAAAACATTGTTTTCAGCTCCATACAAGGTGAGTCGGTCTAGCCTATACATGAAAAAAGATAAAATATATCGCGATTTTCGCGTTTTATATGAATAATTACAAAAAAAAAATAAAATTAACATTATTTTAAAACAGATTCAAATTGAAAAGCAGAACATTATTTCCACATACGTAGAATTTGTATGAAAACCCGAAACAAAAATATGTATTTAGTTAAATATCTCAATTATTAGGTCGCAAGTGGTTTTATATACCATTAGATGCTGCTTCAAAAGCTCTTTTCGATGATACCAAATTGTATTTATGTCGTCTTGGAGCAAAGTACAAAAAAATATGAAAAACTGAAAAAAGACGTTTTTTAAAAATGGTCCAGCTCACGGATGGTCAACGCAAGAACCAAAATATTTTGGGAACCATTATAAAACATATCAAGGTTTATTTTCAGAGGGGTAACAAAATCACTTTTTTGAGCCGCTCTAATGTATATAAGGACACATACATATGTTTAAGCTAACTTTTCTGATTCTAATACTTTAATTATAAGATAATGTATCTTGTTTTATTGATAATCATTAAAGAAAATCTTTCGACAATTTTATTTCTATAACATGAAGGAATCCCAGATAACTTAATTTGCAATAAATTTACCTGTAATAAATCCTCCAAGCTCTCAATATATTCGATGGCATTCCTTAATATTTCAACTTTTGGTAAACGTTGGTTCGGATTCGAAGAGGTACGTCGTTTAAGCACTTCAAAAGCCTCGTTAACCTGCAATAAATTATAAACAAAAATTAAATTTGAAAAATCATAAATAATCGTCTAAATAAAAATAATATAAAAAAATAAAAAAAAAACAGACACAAGCAGTTTAAAATTTATAGAAAAATAAAAAGGAAATCACAGACAATTAATTATGTTTTAAATTAATTTAAAACGTTTCTTTTCTACGAAGAAAACTAAAAAAAAAATAATTGTTGCAAAGGTTTTTGTTTTATTAACATATTTGTTTGTTTTGTTTCTTAATACGAGATAGATCATAATTCAAATTAAAATATGCGTTAAATTGAACACAATAAAATTTGTTTTGATATTATTTTGTAGCTTATTTAAGTCGTCCCGTCCCCATTTTTACCACACAACCCTAAAATAGTTTCAAAATGTTTTTAATACAGTTTTATGATATTAATATTTTTTTTTTGTTGTCGTCTTTTCCTAAATCATAAAAATTGTGTAAAATTAAAAAAAGAACATAAAATTTTAATTTGTTTCCCCCTTCTTATTTATATTTTACTTCTTACTCTTTTACACCAAAATTTTTAAACCAAAACATAAAACATAAATTTTTTAAGTTTACGACAGTTTTTTTTTTGGCTCTAGTACTGGGCTATTTGTTTTGAATAGTCTTTTCTTTTTCCGATATTGTGATTATTATGAACGTAAAACTTGAGTTTAGTTTGCTTTTACTTGCAACAATTTAAAGAAAGAAAAACTTTTGCAGATCGTAAAAAATTTTTATTGACTTTATTTTTTCCCCATTAATTTTAATAGTTTTAAAAATAAATTTGTTCACATCTTAATTTAATGTCAACTAAATTGTTTTTGACTTTTATGAGAGTTTTTCTTTAAATCTCTTATGATAATTGAAATAGGAAGATTTTTTTTTCAATTTTTATATTTAATATAACTATGTATATTGTAGAAAGATCTCATGGTCAATCCAATCGATCATAATCTAAAAACATTTTTATTATATTTATTTAAATATTGAAGAAAAAACCTTAATTAAAGTAATGCCCATTGAAACTAAAACAACACAATCGAACAAAATTTAACGTTTTTTTGTGTTGATTGGAACTTTATTGCAATTTTTTTTTATTAATTAAAGATCGCTGATTTTAAATCGAATCTCTATTTTTCTCCATCAGCTCGTATTTTTAAGTTACAGGTACTATTCGTATTTTTGACTTTTTTCCAAAAATGCTAAGTTCAAAAAAATTTTCAAAATAACCAAAAAAAAGGCTGGGATCCAATTGTGCTTGTTTAGCTTTATGAAAATTCATATTAAAGAAGTTATTTATGTGATTACATATTTTTCGTCTTTTTTGGTTCAATCTAAAAAAATTTTAATTTTGTACTATTAAAAATCATGAAAAATCCAAAACGGGAAAAAGTGTAAACTCTTATTACTTTCACGTAAAGTCACATAACCTATGAACAAAATGAGACATAGACCATAAAAATCGATGAACGCGTTTCGCTTTAATTCACAATTTAGTGAAGGTACAACATTTTTTTGTAAATAGAACAGCAGCATAAAACACAAACACATTAAAAAAATTTTATTTTTGTATGGAAATAGGGATTTTTATTAATTCTGTTTTCTCATTAAATTGTGAGCAATGAAATAAAGCTCATTTTATTCGTAATATGTTTAACTAAATGTTTTTATACCAAAAATGTTCTTTTTGTCGCAAATTTATTTTTAATTTAATTTTCTTTTAATTGATCTTTTTTTCAAAACTTCAACTACTGGGCAAATTAAAAACCAATGTAAACACGGCTGTACGTTGACAAATTTTGAATTTTTTTTTAACTGAATATGGTGAACCGTTTATTAGTTTTTCCAATGCACAATGGTCTCCAAGACCCATTTTTTTGGCCAAAACTCAAAACTTTTTTTCCTATATTTGTTGTTGGAATATTTTAGCAAACACTTCAGATAAGCAAATAAAATAATTTGTTTTTGCAAATTTCAATTAACCGTTATTCTATGAAGTAAGGAAGTTACTACAGTGCCTTAACTGCAGTGATAAAGTGAAACAGGTTACACGAAAATAAAAAAACTTTTAAAATATATTAGTTATGGTTATTAATGACGATAGTAAGTTTTTAAATTTTTAATAGTGAAATATAAAATAAAAATTATAAAAATAAGAAATAACATGAACAACTTTTATAACCTCAAAATCAGTGATTTAAGCTTTTAATAAAAAAAAAATATATTATAAAACTTAAAAATTTCAAGTGATTTCAACAAACTAAAAATACACAAAGTTACAGTGATATTAAGTGCTTACAAATCAGTTATTTTCTGCTAGTTTTTGCTTATTTTTAAGATATCAATTATTGTTTCAGGAAACTTTTGCTTCAAAAATTGTGATTTACTCAGAGTTTGGCAGAGTGGAAGTAAAAAACAAGAAAAAACCGAACGTGTTTTTAGTTATACATATATTGGAAAGAATCAGAGAAACAAATATTTCTAATGAATATAAGAAATATTTTTTAAACAAAATCGGGTGCACTCCGGGAGACTACATATAAAATGGCAGAAATCTTCAAGATCAATTGACCAATTTAATACAAAACATGAAACCTGTCTTCAAAATCACTTTGTATTCAAAACAACGCGCATACATCAACGAAAGCGCTTTACATTTCCACCAGAAGTTATCGCTTTATTAAGCTTCGAGGATCTTCCTGATAAAAAAATATAGATATGTAGTGTAGAAAAATCAGACCATGAATCTGAAGAACAAAATGAAGAAAATAACTTAATTTTGGAAAACGAATTAATTGAGTAATTTACATATGTGTTTTCAGAATAATTCTTACCTTATAAACCACATGAACGTTTATTGAAAACCAAGTACAAATCAAAAATAAATCAATTCCCAATTTCCAGTCTCTGCCTGATTTTTACTTGAATAACACTTAAATAATAATTTTTTAAATAAAATAACTAGAAGATTTAATTTAAAAAAAGATCATTATAATCAACAATAAAGTACAAATAATATTATTATTTAACTTAAGGTAAAAAAGTTAAAAAAGTGAAGTAAATAAAATGTTCCTTAGGCTCTAGATGGGCTAAACAATAGATCTAAATTATTAAAAACTTAATCAAATTTTTGTTTTTTGCTTGTTATCAATTGTGTCTCTTATTTGAATTCATATGTATAAGTGAAGAGTTTAGTTTTGGCCAAAAAATGTAGCTCGCCAGACCAATGTGCAATGTAGCGGAAGTGCATTAATTTTAGACATAACGGTATATATATATATTTCGAAAAGACGAGCTGATAAAAAGCAAGTGCAGATTTAGATTAACCGTCCCAAATAATGTTAAAAAAAAAGTTTAGTTCTTAACCAACAAAAACCTTGTTCAATTAATTAATTAATTAATTAATTAATTAATTAATTAATTATCTTTTAAGCTTTTATTCGTCACTATATATCACAATTTTTTAATGAAATTATATTTTTTCCTAGTGACCGTAACGGTTAAACTTATAACTTATAAGTTATAAATTAACTTATAAGTTATAACCGTTATAAGTTTTATTTTAAAAATTAATTTTAATCATTATTTCTTGTATATAACACTGCTTTACAAATTTTTAATTTGGAAAAATACCAAGAACACCAAATACCTAGATAAGTTAATTGGGACCTCCTGAACACGAAAAACGCTGTAATTTTTTTTTTCTAAGTACCGTTTTTAGTTAACGGTACTTTTGTGTTTTTCGGTATATGGTCCCACTTAAACCCTTGTGGAGCCCAACCGAAGTCCGATCGAGATAAATAGCATATCGTTGGAAAGGTAATTGAATTTCTATCTGATAAGAAGTGGCTTAGTTATAGCACCAAAATTTGCCTATTTTTTACGTTTTTTTCAAAATTTTTCAATTTTATTTGGTTTTTTTTTCTACGTTTTAGTAAAGGTCTGGAATGTTTTATTTTTTTACCAAATAGTTTATTTAATTACAGCGTTTTTCGTGTTCAGGAGGTCCCAATTAACTTATCTAGGCATGTGGCGTTCTTGGTATTTTTTGGCTGTAAACCAGTGTAATTTTTCTCTTCGAAAAGTTATTTTCTAAATTTTATTTATTCCTTAAAAAGAAAAATTATTTCTTGCTTTTGAGTTTCATTATTTGTTTGGTAAATAAAATAAATCTTTTGAGTTTTATTTTTTGTTTATAAAATAACAGTTACATTTTGACTTTTATTTTTTTTTTTTTTTTGATTAAAGAAAAAGAAATTTGCTGCGCTAAAATTAATATTAACCGACTAAAGGGCGCATTTATTCCCAGAGTCTGTGTAAAAACTTTTATATGTTAAATAAAATTAATTTTGTTTTATTTTATTCAATTTAAAAATTACTTTTTTCCAAGGCTGACAACCGATACCAATACCGTTTAAATTGAATATCGGTATTGATACCGTTACCGAAATTAGTTTTTTTTTGCATAAATTAACGGTATACGTCTACCATTTCCCTTAATACCGGAAAAATCGTTTCGGTATTTAAAAATACTATAATTTTTCAAAAGAGAAATGTTAAAAGTTTCAACACTTGTGCTAATGAAAAATATGTTTGTTAACTTGACGTTCTATGGTTGCAACACTGTTATTGTTTTGTTACTTACTAATAGTAAGTAACTATGATAAAATCATATAAAGTAACATAAGTTCTACAACAACATTTATAAGTAATTTTTAGGTGTGTTGTTTGACAGCTTGAAAAACAAAAGTTCAAGTATAAAAATATTCGATCAGCTTTCAGAAGGGCCAAATACACTTATCAAAATACTTATCAATCATTGTGGTATTACTAGTGAAAATGTGTTACTTTGTGTGGAAACGACGATGCTGGATGGAAAATAAAAAAAAAAAAAAAAATAATAAAAATGATGGTTAACATACATCCAGCACACGACCACGAGTGAATTTGCCAGCATGACAAGCATTTGACAAGTGTAGTTGACGCTTTAAGTTTGTATTGTTATTGTGATGGTAATATTTTTAGTTGAAATCAATAAATTAAATTTAATACATAAACACATGTATAAATAAATAATAAAATACATACACATAAATATGTATATGGGCATTTCCAGGGGTCACGAACGAACGTTCGTACGCTTTTGATGTACAAATAATATAGAAAACAACACTTTTCCTATCATTTTTTTTGCGATTCGATAGCATTTGGGTAGCTCTATGTTTAGTACAAAAGATGGATTTCATCGAGTTTAAGTTTTCATAATGATAGTTATAAACATGTGGTGACGAACGTACGCAAAATAGAAGTCATCTTTGGCTGACAGTAGTGAAATGTAAAAATCTTCGTAATGGAACGGAATATTAAAAAGTGATTAATTTATTTTAAACGTGCATTAATGTAGGTCTCCATCCAGTATTTACAAAATAAAATATCTCTCTTGGTTTTTGTTTAATTGGCGTATGTACCGGTCGCAAACGTACGATTTTCGATATGTTTTTTTATTATTGTCACCATGCATTTTCCCATAAATATCTTCAAATTTCCTTAACTTAATACTCCTTTTAAAATTGATTGCAATGGAGAGATTGTGAAGAAAGAGTGCAAACATAACTTATTTTTTGCATGTAAAAAAAGTATATAAAAATGTCTTTAGAAGTAGAAAATATAAAATTTTCCAGTTTCCAGCACAATTTCTGCAAGTAAAACAGCTGAGATATGCTTTGAAACCATTCTTTTATAAAAACATAGCCTTTTTTATAATAATAAACAATAACAGAAGATGATTATCAACCTTTAATTTTTTTACATAAATATATTTTTCTTTTTTTAACAATTTTTTTTTATATAAATTTTCATATTAATTCGAATGTGATTTCTTAGTCAAATTACAGTTTATAAAGCTTTCTTACTTCAATATTTTCAAGGAATATTTTCTATGCACTATTAGAATCTTTCGTTTGTATATTTATGTTACAAGGCTTACTTTAGCTATTCCTTGAAGGAATTTATTTCTCATCGTGAGAGAAATAAATTCCCAGATTCATTTATTTTTTTTGGTTTGGTTCATTTAATTGTAATACGTATATATACCGTTATAAAAATTGTTATACCGGTATACCGATACCGATATAATTAAAATACCGACACTAATACCGAAATAAAGAAAAGTTTAATACCGATACCGAAATTCATTACGGTTTGCTTTTTTCTAAGCCAAAAATCAAAATTCAAGCAATAACTTTTATTTCTGAGGAATAAATAAAAATCAATAAATAACGTTTTTTCTGGGGAAAAACTCAACAAATAACTTATTTTCAAAGCAAAAATTAACTCAAGAAAAAAAAAATTTCTTTCCTAAGGTTTAGGTAAAGTTGAGCTTTTTAATACAACTTATAAAACCACAATAGAATTGAATGAACGTGTAGTAAAATTGATATGAAAAACACTCAATAAAAATTAATGCATCTAAAGTTAGTAAATCTAACATGGATCATCTTGAACACAGCACTTCTCTTTTAGTTTGATTTTTTTTAGTTTATGTTTTTTTTTTGCATATTTTCTTTAACATAATGTTTCTGTTTTTGAAATTTTCAAACGAAAAGTAAAGTGGGAATAAAAAATGAAAAGTAAACGAAACTGAGTAAATACCACAGTTAACTACAGCGTAACCGCTTTAATACTAAAGTATAAGTTTGACCCTCTTTCAACGTCCTTAATAGCTTTTATAGTAGTTAAAACGTTCATGACGCAAGCAGCTTTTTTGTGAACAGCGTTGCTGTTGTGCACCAAATAATGGCAAATTGAACCTTTATTGGAGGCCTTTGCTGTTTTATGTCCCTTTTTTAAAGTAACGTTTTGTATCATTTGAAATAAATTTCCTTTTTAACCATTTTTGAAGTTATCTTACAAAATTTAATCAAAAAGAAATAAATAACGAGAATGAGTGTCTTCAAGATTTTAGAACCCATATTTAAAAAATCCATACAAGATATATTAATAGGGACGAGATTTTCATGCACTAAAAAATATGCGCTTAAAATAGTGCACTAAAAACTTAAAAAATTTCCATTAGAAATCGCTTTTTAATTAAGAAAAATATAAAAAATTCAGTCAATTGTTATTCAAATATCTTTAAGAAACTTAAAAAACTAATTAACATTATTGTTGGTTTAAATAAATAAATAAGTAAATAAAATGTAAAACTTTGTACTGTACTAAAACTGTACTACAACGCATTTTGAAAAAATTAATTTTCAGATCCCACTTTGATTCCAGATCAGATTAAAAATATTTTAAATTTATGTTATTTTTTTGTTGGGCTATTCACATGGTTTATTTTACTTTCTGCAATATCCCATATTGTTACTACTGGCTGTGGTAGAATGGGAACCAAAGGGATACATTTTATTAAAAATTGCAATATTATCGAATTGGCTTATAATTTCCTCTGCAACACGGTATAACTAGTGTTTTTCATACGGGATTTCCCGGTACAAAAATTCAGGAAAAAAATCCCGGGAAATTTGTGCGGGAATTCCCGGGATTTTTTAATTTAATAATATATAATAGTAAATAAGTTGCGTGTTTAGTCAAAAAAACGCATTTGATTTTTTGATTCGCTTCAATTCATTTTTTTCTCTTTTGTTTGGTTTAACTTACCTTTATTCTGGGACAACTGCTTCTAGTCGTTATCATCTGCTCTTAGGAAAAAAGTCTATGGAATACACCAAATAAATATTTTTCAGTTTAACATAATGAAAAACTACATTTTCTGACTTAAAACAGTTTTGCCAAACGTCAAAGAGATGTCAATTTATATCCGATAAGTAAGGCAAGGTTTAATGCTCTGAAGTTTCAAAATAATAAGAGTAAAAATGTACAGAATTTTTAATTTGTTTAAAGACCCACATTTATTTTATAAAAACGAAAAAAGTTGTTCCCACTTGCTTCAAACAATTTAATGATTTTATTTTATATGCAGAGCACCTGTATAAAAGATTTTTCGGATTAGATTCTGTAACCGAAGATGACAGAAGTTATTAATTAAGAAAACGCTTATTCGATTCGAAGAAAATAATTGGGCTATTCACAAGGAAGTCATAAAGTTGTAAAGTCATTTGTCTTAAAATAATTACAAGAAACATATATGACTGCTGTGGGCAAGCGCTTATAATATAGATTTCTAATGTACAGTTACGACAAAATAATGAACACAGCATTACAATTTTTATTTTGTTTCAAACACAACAATATTTTTTTTAAACAATTGTAAAATATTATTTAGGACATTATGACGATATGACTTGATAGCACACCTTGTGAATAGCAAAAATATTTTTTTAAGAAGCAATTACAAGTTAAGGAAGTGCTAAGAAAACTGAAAGGACCAAGATATTATATAATGTTCCTTTGACTATATAGGCAAGCATCAGTAGAACGGAAACGTGTTTTCTCATTGAAATCTTCTTGATAACCATTTGAAATAGGCTTTCAAATGTTTCTGTTAATCATATTCTGAACTAAAATCCGATTTTAAAAGAAATATTTTGTAATAATTGAATCTCAAAGAAATAAATACTCAAGCTCATAGGTTTTTTTAAAAAATGTATTTTTTTTATTTTATTTATTAATATAATTTCAATATCGAAATATTGAGTATTTATTTCTTTGAGATTACATTAACAAAAGGTCGATTAAAAAAACCAACTTTTATTTTGTAATAATTTGCTTAAATAATTTAACTTTTTTGGTTTAATATACATAAATGCTGTTGGCTTTGAAATTATTCTATGTTAATAAGTGCTTAAGTCTATTTGTTTAGTTTTAAAGGAGAACAATTTAAAACTTTAAAGGTGGCTTTTGGAAATTTACTCTAAATTTATATAATCATTAGTTCTCTGCGGTTATAGATTTTTAAGTTTTAATTCCTTAACGCTCCTAATGTCACAGATCGGAAGCATTTATTATTCCAAATGTTATTGCACATTGAAAAAAGATAACCATTTAGTCATTTTGCTGTAACTTCCTCAAATATCCTACAAAACAAGTAAAATTTTGCTTATGTGGACTTTTGAACATAAAGATCTTAAGGTGTCATTAAGTACTTTTTCCTTTTTGCCACAGAAATAAAAAAGTTGAATGCATTTATAAACTTATTTATTTGATCACATTTGATCAATATTTTGCATCGATTTGTATTGAGCGGGAATTCCCGGAAACCCGGGAAATTAAAAAATAAATCCCGCTTTCCCGGGATTTTTGTATATTTAAAAAATTGTTTAAGATTTTTTTTTATAATATGGAAATTAAAGAAAAAATTACTCAAAAATTACAAAATATGCATTTAAAACCGAAATATGCAAAAATATGCATGTTCACCAAAATATGCAAAAACATCGTTTTTAGACTATCGACAAAAAACATGCATTTCCATGGAAATCGCATACCTATATATTAATATATATTATTATAAAATTCTTTCCGAATGTAATGGCGATTTCTTTTCTGAAAAAATTGATAAAAAAAAAAATGCAAAACATGTTGCATATTTTACACTCTCTTTTACTTAAGGAGTTCATACTTCCCTGTTTTACAACTTTGGTACAAACAACTTTGTTTGACAACCCAATGTTTTATTTTGTTTGTTATAATTTTGTGAAAAAATTAATATGTAGCTTAAAACCAAAACATAAAAATTTTTACATATTATGCTAGAAACATAACTGCGACGAACGACGAATTATTCGCAACGAATATTCGTCGTCAGAAATAGAATACATTGGTATGTATGAAAATACACACAATCGTCGTGCGTAACGAACTATGCGATAGGTTTATTTCTATTTCTTACGCAGACGAACGACGAATAAATTGGGACAGGGACAGCTAACTGCAGCATGATAACAAAGTCTAATATATATTAAAAATCGTGAAAGCTGTAAAGAATTACAGGGCAAAATCGCTTCTATTGCCTACTTGTCTGAATTTCGCGAAAAATTGCAAACTTTGAAACAAACACTAAAATTTATTTGAAATCGCTAAATGCAAAAAAAACAAAATGTTGAAAATTCGCGAAAATTTTTAATATTTCAAACAAGCCATAAAATGTTTAAAAGTACCTAAAACTAAAAGGAAAATCAAAAATTTAGTAAACATTGCTAAGTAAGCGGAAATTCGCAAAAATTTGCTAACAGCGGAATGATAGCAAAGTCTACTATTTATTATAAATCGTAAAAGCTGTTAAGAATCAGAACACTTGCAGGAACAAATCGCTTTTTTCGCGAACATAGCTGAAATTCGCGAAAAATTGCAAAATGTTAACCAAAAGCAAAAACTTATTTGAGATCGCTAAATCGAAATGAAGAACACCAAAAATGCTGAAGTAATCCACTTTCGAGTGGATTCGGATTCTAGAACACACCCGATTAATAGTTTTTTTTATGTTTTTTTTTTTTTTTGTTGAAATAAACAAATTACAAAGAAATTTAAATAAAATTTATTGCTAGTTAAAAAGATGAAAATGGATGCAGTAAAATACTTAAAGAAAGAAGTACGGAATAATAAATGTTTTTATAATCTAGTGTCCAAGGTATTTATTTTTATAAATTAAAAAAAAAATTAAGTCACATTAATACCTGGAATCCAAGCCTTTTTTTGTGTCTCATTTGACGAATTTAAGCAACGAATTCTCGCCGACGAATTCGTCGTACTGTGCGAAGTTCTTCGTTCGTCCCAGTTGTGTTTATACCATTAAATGAAAAAACTCTATGTTTGTTTTTATTGTTTTAATTTCGTCCATTAGGGATGTAAATAATGTTTTTTAAACGGTAGTAGCGTGCAAATAGAAGCAGCTAATTTTGTTATATTGAAATTTCACAACATGCAATCTTCGAGTGGTTATAGGTAAAAGAAATCGCTATGAGTTTTAGTTTTTTATTTTCTCAAATTTAAACAAATTCATTGCATTTATTTTTTTCTCTACTCCTAAGTAGTGTTTCAGCTAAACAAGTGTTTTCGATAAAGCATTGCTTAAAAATAAATGAGTAAAAAGTTTTTGTTTACACATTTTTTACGACTTTTAAATTAATTTTTCTATAGCCAAGTACATATTTAAATTAAAAGCGCAATTTACCTAAAAGAACAAAGCTCACACCGCAAAAATAAGTTACGAAAAATTTTGTTTAGACTGGGTTCACACTATGAAAGGTTTCTTTCAGAATGTCTTAGTTTATTGATAAGAAGGGAGCGAATAATACCATGTTCTCTTCCCCTCTCACCAATAAACTCAGACTTTCTGAAAGAAAACTTTCAAAAGTACAAAAAATATCGTTTTATGGTACATTAGTATTTAAATTTTTAATCGTGAATATCTCTTATACGAGCGCTAACTTCGAAAAAAGACTTGCACCATTGAATTCAGTGTACTCTAATTAGCTTTAATGTTGCAGTGCCCAGCTTCTTAAAAAAAAGTGCCAAATTCGTGTTATTAATGCCAACTGTTTGTTTATACATGAGGTTCTGTTTCTCACTTGGTAATTCTGATTTATAAAGAACTTTCACTTGACTGTGTAAACATTTTTGCATTCGACTATTTCTTCGACAATTTCCATGTAAATACGTATACTCTATTTACAAGTAACGGATTTAGGTTTGCATCTTTCCTAGGCACACTTTGATATGCCTCCCTTATTACATAATTACATATGTAATTATATAGAAGTGATTATAAAGAGAAAAAAAAAACATACATACATATACTTTTTTGTACTAATTTTTATTATTTCACTCTTTTAACCAAATCAAACGTCACTTTTTAATAAAAATACAAACATACCATATAAAGTTTATTTCTTGCACTAGTTGGGCTTCAATAGACAATTATGCGAAAACATTAAGTATATCTTGGCCAATTTTTACTCTTTTCTGGGTGGAAAATTTTTTTTTGCTAAACAGTTAGAAGCAGGAATACTTAAAAAAACTCATTTAGCTACGTATTAGTGATGTTACGGATATTAACTTTTAATATTCGCGAATACAAATGCGAATTGGGAAATCTGCGCGAATATTCGTCAAACACGAATACAGGTATCAAATTTGAAATTTAGCTCCACACGATGTTTCAAATTTGATTGAAAAAATCTCCCGCTTACGTTGATAACAATAAATTGGAGAGCTTGAGCTCTGTATAGTATTTGTATTTATTTTTGATTATTTGAATCTGTTTACACTCGACAATTACACGCCTATAAAATAATAATTGACACACTGTAAATAGAGATTTCTAAAACAAAGTATTCTAAATTTCTCCAAATAAAAAATAGCTTTAGAAGTTTTAAAAATATAAAAAAAGGAACCACATTTAAAATTTTTAAAACACATTTAAAGCATTTTAATTTTTGGAAATTAATTTAGTTTTAAACAAAATCCCTTTTACTTTTAAGTTATTCGAAATTATATTAAATCCAGATTTACAACTCTCCTACCTTTCGTAAACGTCTTCTCTCACGCATTGTTGCGGCTTTTCGCCGGTCGACGGCAACACTTTTCTTTTTACAGGCTTTGCAGGCCCACGTCAGACAAGGTCTAGACGATTGGGCGTTTGCACAGACCAGTGGAGCTAAAACATGCTCTTCCGAACTTAAACTATTTTCATCGTAATCCGTAAATATGGGCGAAGGAGTTAAATTGTGCGATTCATTAGAATCGTTAAAATTACGAAAGTTACAAGAGTTTGCGGCACGCGATAAACTCAAGGAGTCGTTAGTTGATGCGACACTATTCAAACGACTTAAAAATGTTTGTAATTGTTGTTGTTGCTGTTGATGGTGATGTTGTGAATGGTAATGTTGTTGTTGTTGTTGGTGTTGAATAACCACACTATTTTGCTGTCGCATATTTAAATGATGATTAATCATTGATTTTGTTGAACTTTCAAATAAATTATTAAATTCTTGTTTAATTGCTGTTTGCGGAATTAATGAATTGTTAGCATCACTGTCACTGTAATTATCACTGGTATTTTCGTTATTATTGCTATTAATATTTGAAATATTTAAATATTGCAAATTTCTTTGATATTTTGTCATGGTTAAAAATAAACAATTTTGTTTTTAAAACACTATTTTTTAAATAACTATTTTCCACTTGTTTTTCCTTCTTTGGTTTTAATTAGAATTTTAATTATAATTAAAACTTTTTTTTTCAAAAAGTAGCACTTGAAATTAATTTTCCCTTTTTAATTTTTCAAATTTAAAATTTTCATTTAAAATTTTCGTACACAATTTTACTTTTTCCATTTATTTCCGTTATGCCGCGTTTCACTCGTATGTCTTGTCATCTGCGACGCTCATTCAACATTTAGTGACAAAAATTTTTTTGTTGCTTTATTTTAAAAATATTTACATCTCAATTTTATGTTTTAGTTCATTTTTAAAATATTCTCAAGATGTTTTTTTTTTTGCCTTAAGATGTTGTTCTATTTTTAAATCGGCCGACAATTCGTTGAATTTCTAATTCTAATTGAGCTGAAAATACATAAATTTTGAGTACTTCTTGATTTTAAACACGCCCATTTTGTACTTTTTTCTTATTTTTATATGTATCTGATTAGATTTAAAAGGAAGACATTTTGTAAAGTTTGTGAGAATTTTAAACAGCATTTTGCAAGGATTTTTGTAAATTTTTGTAGAGTTTGTTAAATTGAAATAATTTAAATTAGTTAATTATTATAAAGTATGTATGGCTTTTTTAAAAGTTAAAGTTCTGTAAGAGTATGAAATTAAAAATCAAAAATGTCAAACACCATTCATCTGTATTCTAGCTGGTTTAGTATTGATAAATATTTAGTTTAAATTCTTTTTTTTAATATTAGTATTTTGAGCTGTTTGTTAGTTAAGAATAAAAACGTTAAAGGTAAGACATTACATTAATATTACATAAAAAATCGGAGTATGATTTAATGGCGATTTCTATTCTGAGAAAAAAATGCTACAGTATATGCATGTAACACTTTTTCATGTTACCTATAGTCACTCGAAGTGTTACATGTTGTACAACTTCAATCGAACAGAATTAGCTGCCTTTATTTACAACTGTTACACTTTTATTATTAATGTAGTTCATTAGCGATTTTTAAAACTATTCGACTATTTGCTAAACACTTACTTTACGGTTTGGAAATAGACATTGACATCACTTATTGCTTGAACAAATTTAAAACGATAATAAATACATAGAATTTTCCACCAAAATAAAAAAAACGATTTAATTCAAAATGGAGTATGCCGTCAAAGAATATTTAGATGTAGAATTCTTTTGACTAAACTTTTAAAATATTATGGCAAACAAAATAAAATATTGGTTGTACAAACAGAGTAGTAAGTACCAAAGTTGTAAAACAGGGCAGTATGAACCCTTAAGTAAAAGTAAGGGTAAAACATGTAACATGTTTTGCACGTTTTTCATCAACATTTTCACAAAAGAACTTGAAAATTTTTCCCACAGTTGTATTTTTTGTACAAACGAACACAAAATGTAGAACATGTAACATTAATGCAACATTTTTCTCAGAAAAGAAATCGCCATAAGTCTGTTATAATCAGTGTGACCATATTATCTTTTTTCGAGCTTTATTTTTTCACGTTTAGCTTGAAATATTTGAGCTGAATATACATAAATTTTGAGTACTTCTTGATTTTAAACACGCCCATTTTGTATTCTTGTTTTATTTTTATATGTAACTGATTAGATTTAAAAGGAAGACATTTTGTAAAGTTTGTGAGAATTTTAAACAGCATTTTGCAAGGATTTTTGTAAATTTTTGTAGAGTTTGTTAAATTGAAATAATTTAAATTAGTTAGTAATTAGTTAGTAAGAGTATGAAATTAGAAATAAGAACATTTTGCAGTCAAACGGAATCAAAAATGGCAAACACCATTAATCTGTATTCTAGCTGGTTTAGTATTGATAAATATTTGGTTTAAATTCTTTTTTTAAATACTAGTATTTTGAGCTGTTTGTTAATTAAGAATAAAAACGTTAAAGGTAAGATATTACATTAATATTTCATAAAGAATCGGAGTATGCTTAAAGTCACCAAATAGTCTGTTATAATCAGTGTGACCATATTAGCTTTTTTCGATCTAAATTTAGCTTTATTTTTTCACGTTTAGCTTGAAATATTTAATTTAGCTTTTAGTTTTTTTTTATCTTTTTTCAAAAACGCGTTTAGCTTTTTTTTCAATTTGAATTTTATGTTATTAATTCATATTTCAAAATAAATAAAACAGTTTATTAGAATATATTTATATATAAACAGCCTTATTTATAAAAAATAAAACATGTTAATAAAGGGTTTATTAAACGAATTTTGTATGAAAATCCATTGTATTAACCCTTTATTAACCGGTTTTATTTTTTATAAATTAGGCCGAAAGTATTTAAAAAATAATAGACTGTCAGCGCATAATATCAAGTTCTCAAAACTTTTTAAGAATATAAATTGTAAAAAAAATATGCAAATACATACATGTAACTAAGCTTCAAAAAGCTAATTTTATTTCCAATTCTTCACGCACTACTTTTAAGACTGATAAAGCAAAACTAATGTTTATAAAATATAACTTGGCTTATTTATTAAACTTTAAGTATTAAGAGGCCTTATTCAATGAATTTCAATGGCAATATTTTCTATAAAAACTTTTGTAGAACCTAATTTCTTCAATTTAATTATTATAAATGCAAGTTTTAATCAGGGTTTACAAAACTGCAGTCGAAACCAAAAACTGCCGAACAAAAAACGAAAATTTGTGTACAACTTTTCGCTTTTTGAGTTGGAATGGCATCGACTGTTTAGATCTAATGAATCAGAAGTAAAAGCAACAGTTTTTTTTTTGCCAATGATAAATGAAGACGTGGAAGAAATGGCAGTTTTTCTACTTTGACTGCAGCTTTTAATTCTTTTGCCTTGTATCCCTTAAATTGCATTAACAGGATTAAGTTAAAGTTTTATGATGTTTCTGTGTTATTTTTAAATATACTTATGTATGCATATATCACTCATTTTTTTGGCTCAAAAAAATAATGGGGCCATTCACATGATCGTCAACATTTTCACAAAAATATAGACTCCTGAACCATTTCAGTAAAAATAATAATATTTTCGGTAGAACAATTACATTGACAATTAATTTCTCCGATTCGTATATTTAATTTGAATTCCAGTTAAAATGAAAAAAAACTTAAGTAGAGTAATAATTTTATCAAATAGAATGTGGGAATTATTTATTTTTCATAAGTTATTTTTAATTGTGTTAGCCATTTTTTCGAATTTGATTCTATGAGCCAAGATAGCAAAATTGACGTCATTGCTAACCAAACACCATTTTCTGGTAGTGTATAGAGTTATTCCTAAGTATAAGTACATTTATATAACTTCAATGATAACCAAAGGTTGGCTTAAGCAAAAAGTATGTTAAATATTGAGGGAATAAAACTATTGAAAAAGCTTTATTAATTGAAACTTGAATCATAGAAGCACATTCGAAAAAATGGTTAATATAATTAAAAGTAATATTTTTATTATACAAAATTACAGTGTTGTGTTTAAAAAACAAAGAATTCTCAGCTTTTACGAATATAGACGATTTCGCAAATCCATTTGAACTAGCCCTGCAGTTGAAATTAGTCTCTCAGATGCGACAGAACTCATTTGCAAACTAAACCCTCCGATGTTCATATGGGTCTGGCCAGACCAAATCGATTTTTAAATGTATTAGTATCTTTTTTAAAAACTAGTTGAGCTGCCTTAGTCCATGACTTCTTAAGATATTGTGCTCTTAACACTGTGGAAAAGTGAAGTCTACAAAATTATCAAAACTTTTTAATTCATTACTTAAAATGATTTAATGAAAATTAAATTTAATGAACTTAATTAAGCCTAATTAAAATATCAAAATCTTCAATAGAAAAACAACAGTTCAATAAAAAATTACAATTGTTATAATTTTTGATATATTTTGCATAAATTTGCATCTTACGTAGGTTGGCAACCGTTTTTAACAAAGGAATGGCTTTTAAGTCAATTAAGTTGCAATTACAAAATATATTCTTCTTTTCCTTTATATGCATTTTTTATAATATCGAAATTTTAAACAAAAACTAGAAAAATTAGGTCGGGTTAAGTTTTTTTTTATTCTAAACGGTTACTGAACAATTTTAGATCTTTTGTTTTTTAAAATGATTTATTTAAAAATGCCAAGTTTTTTGCGATTTTGATCTTGAAGATATAGTTTTTTTGATTTTGTTCTTTATGGCAAGAGCTAAAACTTTGTCTCAGAGGGTAAATTCCTAACGGTTTGCAAGATATGAGCCTGGGAAAATGGTCAATTTTTTGCAAAAATAACTTTGGGGGCCGATAAACAAAAGTGCATGACTTTGGGCAAAACTGGGAGACACGGGTCTCTTTTTTGTTGGTTTTTCATCACGTAGAGTTGTCCGTATATGGTTATTTTTCCATGACTTAAAAAATTACACACGGTGTAATATTAGTTCACATAGAGTTTATCGGTTTCGCTTTTATTAAAATAAACATTTATCCAAATTTTGATATTTATAATTAGGCTAAAGTTTAATTAAATTAAATTAAAATTAAGTTAAAATTTAATTTTCATTAAGTTATTTTTATGACGAAAGGAATTTTACAACATGAAATTAATTAAAATTTATTGATAATTTTTCATCAATGAAAAATCTTCATAAAAATAATTTAATTAAAACAAGTAAGAAAGTATAGTCGGTCAAGCCCGACCATATGATACCCAGCACCACAGTACTTAAAAACACATCATGCTTATGTGTCCATATAAATATGGATTTCTCTGTGTTTAAAACTTCATTAAAATCGGTTTGAAAGTTTTTGAGAGGCAGAAATTGCCCCCTACATCTCCTTGTGGTCCTATTTTGTATAGCTTATGTGTCCATATAGATATGGATCTATCCATGTTTTAAATTTCAATAAAATCGGTTTGATAGTTTCTGAGAGGAAGAAATTTCCCCCTATCTTCCCTCGTGGTCCTACGATTTGACCCATTTTTAATAGGCTTGGTCCTTGTGCCAATAAGAACCTATGACCCAAATTTTATCAAGTTATCTCCAAAGTTGCGACCTGTACTTTGCGCACAAGGTTACATGGAGAGCCAGCCAGCCGGACGGACATCGTTAGTTCGACTCAGAAAGTGATTCTGAGTAGATCGGTATACTTTAAGGTGGGTCTAGGACCACTATTTTAAGGCGTTACACACATCAGCACAAATGCAAATTACCCTCTCCACTATTGTGGTGTGGGTATAATTAAATTTGATAAAATTTTGCCTAATTTAAAATACAAAAATAACCACAATACTAATTAATAAACATTAATTGTTTTTTAATCTGGTCAACGTATGATGTTTCTTTTGGCAATTGTTAAATAAATCTCTATTAAAAACAAATCATCCAAAATTGTTCAGTAACCGTTTATTTTAGAAAAACTAAACACAATATGGTTGCTGTAGCAGCGAGACCTAACGAACAGAGGGAAAATTACGGCATTCGATATCGTTCGAAATTACAATACAATTTAAGTGAAAATTTCGATCGATATCAAATGTTGTAATTCGCCCCAGCCGAGTTGACAATCCTTGGTCGTTGCTCGTTGAACTCCGGTGCGTAGAATCGATTGTCGTGATATCCCGTTGTAATTTCCTTAAGTTCTTGTTTAAAATTAGGATATAAAAAAATGCATATGAAAGAAAAGAACCGATATATTTTTGTTTTGTAATTGCAACAGATTGACTCAAAAGCAATTTTTTATTCAAAACGGCAAGCAACCTTCGTAGTATGCAAATTTATGCTATGTTTGCACTGATTACACAAGTTTACAGTACATTTCGTTCCGAAAAAATTTAAGCCTTCGCTGACTATTTTTTCAGATTTTCAATGTTTAATTAAAATTTTTTATCAGCTCTAGGTTTTGCGATATAGCATTATATCAAAAATGAAGGCACGTGCAGGACATACATTAGCATAACTTGAGAAGTTATTCAGTAAAATCAAAACTGTTTAAGACGTGCAAATGTCTCAATATCTGTGCGGTAGTTTCAGAGATATCGTAAAAGTTTTGACCAAAAAAATTAATATTTTATAAAATTTTGTAATATTTTTGTTTTTAAGAATGCATTAAAAATAAAAATACAATAACAAGACGGTTTTTTGTTCAGTAGCATGTAGCTTGAAATATTCCAAGGTAATTTAGCCCTTTTTAATTGAAATGGGTGCACAACTTTGATCATTATTCACAATTTAGTGACAGAACAAAACTAATAGAAATTTAAATTTTCAAACAACAGTCCAACACGCATACACAAATTTAAAAGTTTTTACCTGGGGTCTAATCACCGCATTAGACACTATCGTATCGAGTAAACTATTAAATTTTTTTGCATACGATAGACACTGACGTATCGAATGAAAACTCGATAAATGTAATGTCGAGTTACTCGATATCGAATGCAATTATTTCAAATTCAATACATTTCATTCGATATCGAGTTTCACGATACCAAAATATATAATTTCGATCAATTTTGCTCGATATCGTATGCGGTGATTAGACCCCTGTTCTCTCACTAAATTGCAAATAAATTTAAAAGTAGTGTACCAATTTAACGAAAAAAAACCGCAATTCCTTTGCTATATATTTAGCTATGTTTATGGTATTGGACAAAAAACTGTCTAGTTGTTCCATTTTTTTTTTATTCATTTTAAAAAACCAAAAAAACTTAAAATTATTTATAAAACTTTTATTTTTTGGGTAAAACTTTGATGACATCTCTGAAACTGAAGAAAATTTTGAAATGAATTTAAAAACGTAAACAAAAATGTTTTTTGATTAAAAATTCGTATGATTAACATTTTTTTTTAAATTTTTAAATTTATCTTAAGATGTTTTGTCAAAATGACACAGATTTATATTTGAAGTACACATGTAAATAATATTTCTGTTATACAAAAGCGTCAAGCGCCCCGCCCCATCCGTTTACAATGTCCGGATGTTTAATATGTTATTCGCCATAGTATCTTTATATTGCCCTATATTATTCAATAAGTGCAGTGTTGCCAAAACTTGGTTACCAAAAATGGCTAAATTTACGGGGGAAAATAGCTAAAAATGGGCTAAAAAATGGCTAAAAGTTTTTTTAAATAAAAACATATTAAAATTCAATTACAACACAGAAATAATTCATTTAAAGTTGCTTACGATGAAATTGTAAGTTAAGATCAATTTGTTTAAAAAGTATAAACGTAAATTAAAATTTTGATAGATATTAAAAATTAAATCATCGATTAATTTGATGTCGTTATTGTTCATCTCATAGGAAGCACTCGTGCCTATTAGTTTTTAATGATTTGAAAATAAATCCTAATCACGACAACATTTACCCAACCTTTTGAGTCCAGATCTACAATTTAAAACAAGTTAAAAAGTATTGTCGGTCAACCCCGACTAATTAGAACCTATGTACCAAATTTTGTCAAATTATCTCCAAAGTTACGACCTGTACTTTGCGCACAAGGTTTACATGGACAGCCAGCCAGAAAGTAATTCTAAGTCAATCGGTATATGTAAAGGTGGTCTTAGGACCAATATTTAAAGGTGTTACAAACATCAGCACAAACGCATAAGGGTACCACTGTTGTAGTGCTGGTATAAATATTTTATTGTTATGGTTAAAATGTTTACCTAATTGATAAAATCGAATAAACGGCTGCTAAATGTAACCTATTTCTTTAATTACTTTTAACGATGTTTACTTGGCTAAATACCCTCTCTACTTCAGCATTAGACCATGGAAGTGAGAGCATATTTCTAAAAAAATTTTGTTGCCGCCTGAATCTCTTTATTGAAATACTTGCAAGTTGCAACCAGAAAGAAACACTGATGTTTGTGTTGATCCATTTTATAAATTTAATATTGGAATACTGTTCATTTACTTTGAAAGATGTTTCATCCTCTTTTTTTAAGCGATTTTCAGCATTTGTAAAAGTTTTGATTAAAACTAAAGGCATTTTAATTGTTAAAAATGTTTATTTTACTTTTATAAATTTTTATAATAAAATAAAAATTATTCTTTTAAAATAAAAACGGCCAAAAATTTTTGGCTTAACAAGTTGAAAAATGGCAAAAAAAATGGCTAATGGCTAAACTAATTTTTTAATGCCTAAACAGGGTGAAAAATGGCTAAATCTAGCCACTAAGTGGCTAAATTGGCAACGCTGAATAAGTGGCACAATGGTTTCAATTAAAATATGGCGCAACTCTTATTAAAAAAAACATAACTTTTAAAGCAAAACCACATAGTACATTGTTGCCAACACATTTCACAGTATATTGCACTTCTTTTCTGATTTCGACATTATTCAGACTTTTACATATATTAGATACTTAGAACTTAGTTCTAAAAAATGTTTAAAACATAAAATAAAGCAAATTCACTTTAAGAAATCATAAGAAACTGATCTTTAGTTTTTGTCAAACTTAAAACAGTTTCTTCCTTTGCTTTTTACATAATTTTGCATTTGTTCAATTGATGCTCAGAAATGTGGTTCATATCGATAAAATACCAATAGCGATATGTGAAATGTCAACAAACTTTAGTTTCATTCCTAATATTAGTTATATTTTTCCAAAAAATTTAAATAAATTCTGTTCTGAAATGCTTTATTTCTGATAGATCCTCTAGAACACGGAATACTGTTAAAAACAACAGTAATATCCTATTGGCTTTTTCGGAAACAAAATTTTCTGGAGTGAAGCTGATTATCGCTTTTAAGGTTTAATTTTCAAAACAAATTTAGATCTTACTGTTTCGCAAATTGTCGAATAAAATGATTTCGCAGATTCTTTTACTTTATAACGCATTTCCTTAACATTGCATGTTTCTATAAACATGGTTTGCATTTAAATTTTTCACTAGCATATTATCCACTGCAATTTGTTTACATTCTTGCCACTTGTAAGAATAAATATCCCATTCTAGAAAGCAAAATATGAACCCTGGCGTTCACGCTTTGCATTTCAATATTAGACCCCTTTCAGACTCGGCAAGTTAGCCGGCAACAACAAAGTCTGTACAAAATTTTTTTCTTTACCCCGACTTTAGCGCTAACGTCTACAAACCAAGAGTTGCGCAAGAGATTTGCGCAAGTAACTTGCCGAGTGTGAAAGTGGTATTAACGTCGTTAATTATTTAAAAAAAAAACAACAACATAAATTTTGCAACAAACACATGATGACCAAAGCTCTCGAAATTATCACAGTTAAAAAGCTCAAAAGATAAAAAAGTACTGAAAACAACGCGGGGGTACTGCGGTATTTTTAATAAGAAATAGTACTGAAAAAAGTACCAAAGTACTGAATTTTTCAACACTGCTATATGTGTTGAAAGTGCCTTTATTTTTTTACGTTACGCTATATCGCGAAAAACATCTGCTCTATTACCAACGTACCAAATAACTTAAGAAACAACTATTTTTTCGAAATTTGAAAATAATAACTCATTTAAAAAAAAATTCCCAAAAATAAAATAAAATACACTGTGTGTAATTGAATGATTCTTAGCACCGTTTATGTAGCCGCAAAAGTGAAAAATTGCCCGAAAATTCGATTTTTGTACCTTGTTTCCCATGTTCAGGTCCATAGTTTGCAAACTGTTCAAAATTCAAGGAAACAATCAACTATAAAAATGTACCTAAGATCTCAGTAAACAACTTTTTAGAACATATGAACTTCCTAGGAGTGATACTTAGCACCGTTTTTGATCTTTTATCACGTTGTGGTGTCCGTATATGGGTATAGATAGCGTAGTGTCCCAAAGTTGACGTAAAGAAAAAAACAAATGAAATTGAAAAATTTTCCGGAATTTTTTCACTTTTGCGGCTACATAAACGGTGTTAAAAATCATATGCTCTAGAAAATTGTTTATTGAGATCTTAGGTACATTTTTGTAGTTGATTGTTTCCTTGAATTTTGAACGGTTTGCAAACTATCGACCTGAACAGGAGAAAAATGGTAAAAAAAATCGAATTTTTTAAAGTTTTTTGCCATTTTGATCTTGAAAATTAAGTTTTTTTGATTTTATATGTTTACAATTTTTGTTCTTTATGGCAAGAGCTACAACTTTGTCTCAAAGGGTAAATCAAAAAAACGGTTTGCAAGATATGAGACTGAGAAAATGATCACTTATATGCAAAAATTACACCGAGGCCTTAAATCTTTGGGAGCTCATAAAAAAAAGTGCATGTCTTTGGGCAAAACTGGGAGATACGGGTCTTTTTTATACCCTCCACCACAATTAGTTGTGAAGAGGGTATACTAAGTTTGTCATTCCGTGTGAAACTTTTTTATTATTCATCTCAGACCCCATAAAGTATATATATTCTGGCTGCTTGAGTAATTCTAAGTCGATTTAGCCATGTCCGTCTGTCTGTCCGTCTGTTGAAAACACGCTCACTTTCGAAAAACTCAAAAGAAATAAACAAACTATATGTCAAATTGCTTGTAGTTATCCTAAGCAGTTTGGGATTGAATTTCAGCAAAATCGGTTCAGTAGGACCAGAGCTATGAATCAAAATGTGGAACCACCACCTTCAAAAACTTGATAATTTTGTTACAAAAACTAACATAAATGATGCAAAAATGCACGGAATGACATAAGATTTTGCACAAGTCCGTTTTATTCGACTAGAAATTACACTGTAAAATTTCGCGAAGGTCGGTCCATAATTTACCCTAGGCCCCATATAAACCCTACTCTCGGAAAACAGTTTAGTACGCCTAAAACCGTAAAAAATAATGTAATCATAACAAATTTTGGCTCGTCACAATTTTATAGGACTATAAATGATACTGTGAAATTTCGTGAAGATCGGTACATAATTTACCCTAGGCCCCATATATGCCCTACTCCCGGAAAACAGTTTAGTCTCCTAAAACCATAATTAATAACAAATCGTCACAGTTTAAGATAATAATAATAAAAAGACATCGTACAGATATTACTCCTTAAACATTCGAACTGTCGGTGGAGGGTATCAAAGATTCGGAACAGCCGAATATAGCACTCTAACTTGTTTTTTTGTTTTTTGTTGCACTGTGATATTTAAGTATACGTTCCTAATGGCCATAAGAATGAAAACAATCTTGAAAATAAAGAACACTAGATAGTGGGCTAATTTAAAAATTTAAACAATTATGAGACTTTTTGTAAATTATTTAAAATGTTTGGCAAATATTTTTAATTTTAATTTTTAGTTTGTAATCTGAACTTAGCAACTTGTTTTATATTAAATGTCAGTCTAAGATCCTGTAGATATATTTCACTTGCATTTGTCCCTCGAAAATGCCAGTCTGTCCGCTTGTTAATTTATTGTTGTCCAAATAGATAATAAATTTATGTTCAAGAAACGTCATTAAATTTTTTTAAATTGATTTGTAAATCTTTTTAGTAGATTTTTTTGTGGTTGGTTTGCATTCATGCTTTTTTTTAATGTCCGTCCGCATATTTAGATCTTATCTATTACACACTCTTGTGCATTTAGATTTTAGTCAAACATCCACCCACCTATAACAACTCAAACATACATAGTTGTACATTCAGTTAGCCAGTCAGTCAGCTTGTTAATTTTTGGTCCATGCACATCTATCTCATTCATATACATCGCATCCATTCGATAATGTTTCTAAAATGATTTTTTGTATGAAATTTGTTTTTGTTGGTTAAATTTGGGTTTGGGATGTCATTAATTTTAAATGGCAATGATAAATACTTTGTTTTGATTTTATTTGAAATGTTCTTAATTTCTCAATGAATGTTTTTGTTTCAACTTCTTAATTACTAATTATCTAAAATGTATATTTGTTTAATTTTTAAAATGTTTTCTGCTCAATTTGTAAAAACCTACAAGCATCTAAGAAAAAAATCCAGTAAAACTATTCAAATTTAAACATTTTTTTATTTGATCTTAATATGTTTTTAAATCAATTTGTAAATTCTTACAAGTTAAATTAAAACTACAAACGATCGAACAACTTAAGTGAGATATTATGTAAAATTGTTATTTTTGAATTTGCTTTAGTTTGTTTAATTTTTTTACGAGTTAACTTTACTATGGACTTAACATTAATAAGAAACTGGACCTAACTGTTGCAATCCGCAAAATACTTTTTCCTTTTTCTGTTTAACTTTTGGAATGATTTCTTAAAATTGCCATTTTATTGTTTTGCAAGGTTATTTAAAAACTATAATAAAAAAGATTTCACACAGACATTTTATTTGGGAAATACTTGCCCTATTCTGGGCTCAATTTGCCAAAAAGTTTACTCGAATAAATTAGTTAAAACAATTTAAAAAATTTTTTAAAACACAGATTGTCTGAAAATGCAGAAAATGTCTGTACAAATTGGCCATAAAATTAATTATGGAGTTTTCTTTTATGATGCAAAATGTGGCCAACATATTTTGTACCTTTATCAAGCGTTATTTGCATTTCGAATCCTTTGTAAAATTGAGGGTAAAACATGTAACATATTTTTGATTTTGTTGGGCAACATTATTAGAAAAGAACAGGTTATGCGCCCGCAAAAATTTATTATTTCTTTTAGAAAAGAACGAAAATAAAGGAAACATTTATGCCTGAAAAGAAAATGTAACTAAAAATTCAAAATGCCCTTTTTACCCTGTACTACCACATTAGTGGGGAATATTATTCGTTTATGCTTAAGATTTTAACTTCGTACAAGGTGGCGCAGAATGAGCAATATTCTTAAATGGTTTAAAAATTTTTATTGATGCAATAATTATTGATTTTATTTAACAACAGTTTAATATTGGGGATTTTTTTCAATTAGCTTTAAATAACTATGTCCTGTTAGTGATTTCCAAAAAAGAAAAAAAAAACGAAAAATTGTACCTATTCGTTTTATGGTACTTTTTTATTGAAAGTTTTGATCGAGAATATCGAAAATACGATTAAATACGAAATAAAAAGTCTACAACAATTGAATTTAGCGAACTTCAATTAGTTTTATTGATAAAGTGCCCAGCTTGTTACAAAAAAAAATTATCAAATTCGTGCACAGTGTGGTAAGTGGTAAGCAAAATATGAGCAAATTTAATCAAAACATTTTTAGAGGCAACCATATTATGGTTGAGGCATTAAGATGGAAGACTAATTAAACCATAATATGGTTGCCAGTAACAGCAATATGGTTAAATTATTGTCTAATAATACTGTTTTGTTATTACAAACTAATTTTTTGAAAAAACAGGTAAAAAGTACCGTTAATTGTCTTAAAACCCATAATTAAAGTCAAACGCTTTGAAATCTGAAAATTGAAGGAATTTCAAACATAATTTTCCCGGTAATTTTCCTTCAGAGAAGATCTACTCCCAACTCTAAAATTCAACAATCCAATTTCATCAAGTAAAAGTCGCAAATAAACACAATGGCAACGTTTTGTTAAAAGCACAAAAGGGTTATTGCCAGGGCTGCAGATAAATTTGTGAGAAAATCATCATTCACGATTCGAAAAATCGTAAAAAAAAATCGGACAACTAAAAATTTAGTTATTTTTTTAAAAATTTTTGTTCGATTTAAAAAAAACATTCAAACAAAAAAATTATTACTTCGTACTCAGCTTGCATTTAAGACACTGGGAGTATTATGAAGAGCGTATTTGATCGTCGATGACCGCATTTTTTAATCGTAGAAGATTCCTCACACGGGAAAAACTGTAACACGACTGAGATTTTTCCATAGCACAGCGAAAGACGCTTCTTCAATCTTTGTGGGAATCGTTTAAGACGTAGGTAAAGATTATCTAACGAGTCTTTCACATCAAGTATCGTATGAGACTCATGTAGATATTATCTTACAACTCATGAAATGTTCGCCGTATAATGGTTGAAAATATGATTTATACAGAGAGTCTTAAAAGATTTATTCGATGATGGTTTGACGAAAGATAAGCAAAGTGTAACATTGTTGTTTTTGTACTCTGAAAATAACCATTGAAAAATTTTCTTAAGACTTGCATATTACAGCCGTACCTAAACAAAAGCGGTACGCGTTTTCTAGTTTTTGAATAGAGCGGCCTCAACGCTTTGCAATTGGAAACCCCGATTTTTGACAGCTCGTTTAATAGTGAAGTTTGCCGCTATCTTTTATAAATAATTGGTAACTTTATTCAGACTGAAACAAATCGTCACTTTTTAGAAAAAAATCGGCAAATCGGCGCTTTGCTAATATCGGAACAAAAAATCGGCAAAATGACGATAAGTCGTCAAATCTGGCAGCCCTGGTTATTGTTATGACTCAGTTAATTTTAATACAATCTGCATTGTACCAAGGTCAATCCAATAGGTCTGCGCAAGAAGCCAGATGTTTATTTGGTTTATTCCTCAACGATATCAAAAATACTGTGATATAATTTATAAATGATGTAAACTGACGAAAAAGATTATTATTTAAATAAAAACTCAATCCCTGAAGAAGTTGGAAAGAATACCAACGAAACGTCGGATTTAATTGAGAATGAAATAAATAATCTTTTATTTACATTAAATTAATGACCTTGAAAGCCTGCATATAGGAAACTATATAAACTATTGAGAGTAATCAAAAAAGGTCGATCAACACTTATAATTAAAAGTTGTTTACGTTTTCCTTATACATACATGTATATTTTTGTTTACGTTTTTGGTTTTTTGTCACCAATACATGCAGACAAAACACATTTTTCTTTTTGTTTCGCCTATGTAGTAGAAAGATTTTGACAACGGCAAGGAAGTTTACATAAACAAAATGCCTGTTGTTTTTTGTATTGTTGTAGCAGTAAAGGCTAGATTACACTATTATACTTTGTATTAATACATGTCAAAAACTCAAGTAATATGACAAAGTATGATAGTGTGAATGCTATGTGCCACGAAAATGAGAAGTATTATGAAAAAAGTTTGACATCCCATACGACTTCATCGTTTTTTGAAAAATTTCTAAACAATAATACTTTTCATTGGATCAGGGTTGCATTTTATTTCATCTGTGAGTGTTTATACTTCGTGTGATGGTGTAAACACAAACTGTCATGTTAAATTAAATTTTTGACAGTCGCAACAAAACTCATTAGATTTCTATCTCACAAAGTATTATAGAATACGTAAGACTTGTGAGATAGTGTAATCTAGCCTTAAGCAGATCTATTGGATAGGCCTTGCATTCTACATTCATACCAGGGATGATAAAGTTAGTACAATTGTACTTTTTTCAGTGCTATTAGCATTGCAAAAGTACTGAAGTACTTCAACGACATGACAAGTACAATTTAAAAATTGCATATAATTAATTTTTTTTTCATTAAATTGTTTACAAACTGTTGCCTTGATTTAACAACACTAATGTTCAGTCATATCAAACCAGTGGATAGATTTAGCCAAGGCGAATGGACTAGAAAGTGAGGTCAACTCTACAACAACACTGCTTCTGTGGTCGGGTTGTCAAAAATATTGCTAGTAAAAAAATAGGTTTGTATACATAAAAAACTAGTTTGTATACAAACTTTGACAAGTCGACCACCGAAAAAAAACACCATATGTTGACTTGACCCCACCTTCTAGTTAATTCGCGTTGGATTTAGCCATGAAAAAAATCAATCTAGCAACTTGTAATTTTTTACCATTTTTTTTATCCAAATTTTCTTGAAGGTTTTCCAATTTCTATACCAAAACATGCTATAAATTCGGCGTTAGTTGTGTTCTTATGTTGAATTAAGTCAGTTAAGGCGTATGACTTTTAAATTAAAAAAAAATCAATTTTATCGATGCTTAGTTAAATAATGCCATTATTAGCCACGGTTTTGCCATTTTTTACCAATCAGTTTACCATTTTTAATAGTGAGGAGTTGGTATTACTGCATCGTAGGCTAGCTGGTAGTGAGCTAGTCTATCAGCGCCGGGGTTGCGAGTTCGATTCCCGCCAGAGACTCTGGTTTTGTTCCTGCAGAAAAGCGTAAAGCTTCGCGGGATAAGTTTAGGGAATTAAAAAAAAAACAAAACCGTACTTTTTCAACAGTTGATATTTATTTTCACAGCAGTAGCTAAAGCAAGAGTTTACTTTTTGAACATAAAAAAACTTCAAAGCAACAGCATAAAATTTCAAACTTTTGCTTTTCTGCTGTCAGTTTTTTTAACGCTGCTCTACGTCTAAATTCCCTATCATTTACTTAATTTTTCTTTTTGTTAATTTTTAAATATACTATACAGTCAAACTTCCATAACTCGAATCACCATTATCCCAAAAAAAAACTTCGACTTATGGAGACTTCGAGTTACAGAATTTTCTTGTTGAAAAGAGAATAAATTGCAAACTTGTGTACATTTTGTATTTTTTGTTTAAAATAGGCACTATTTGTAAGCTTCATACCTAAGCATGTAGGTATGTATTTGTAATAAACAAGTTACAATGAAGTAAAATATCGGCATGGTTTGACTTCTAGCTGCTGTAAACCAATTGAGGACTGCTATGTCGATAATTTTGTATATTTGGGTCTTAATCATTTTACTAAAGAGATGAGATACTGACTCAAACGAGTTGATAATTAATTCTTTATTTTTAAAAATCTATGAGACCGTACTAGCTGGGACACCATATTTATTGTCTGCTTCCTTTTTCTTGAATCCACCCTCGACTTCTTTTATAAACTTATATTTCCCTCCATCGACAAACATTATAAAACACGTTTACTTGCCATGAAATAAACACATACAAATAATTTTAACATATTTAGGCAAACCAAAAGACACACGTAATGTACAAAAAGGGATTTCCCCGAAAAAAGAGCAAAGTAAAATATATAAACCTGCTAAACAAGCAAAAGAAAGCGAAATAAATAAACAAAACAAGCAAAAAACTTCGAGTTATAGAATACAAATTTGAGTAATTGGTTCGAGTTATGGAGAATTTCGTGTTATGGAAGTTCCAGTTACGGAAGGAGAATTGTATGTAGTTTATTGTTTTAGAGCTACTGCCAATCAAATTGGTTCGAGTAAGAGAAAATTCGAGTTAGAGAAGTTCGAGTTATGGGAGTTCGACTGTATTTAAAATACAGATGTAGAGTACATGTGAATTTAAATACATTTGTTGTTATTCTAAAAATTAAACTAGTAAAAATATATTTTTTTTTTTGGGTTTTAGTACAGTTAGAGTCAAAAAAGTACATTTTTTTACTGAATTAAGTACAATTTTGAAAATGTCGTTTATCATCCCTGATTCATAAATACATTTGTATGTGAATAAACGGACTGCCATTTAAACACTATTATTACACTAGTTTTCAAAAATGTTGTTAATTAATCTCATGCTTATAAAAATATATTACATACAACCAGGTCCTTTATAAATGAAAAAAGTGATTACTGTTTTAGATAATCACTTTTGTCAAATTTATAAATAATTTCTTTTGTATAGGTACGAATAACTACAAACAATTATATTGTATACTTTAAGGCTTATAGTTTTGTAAGATGCCACAATCATGAAATATCTAAAGAAAATTGCGTCATACAATTTCTTTTGATACAAAATTTAGAGAAAATTTCCAACAGAAAGTAAGTGACATACTACATAAATATGCACATCCTAATACATTTTTGATAAACATGTGTTTTGTATCTATGGATGTGTAAGGAAGACTTAACATTTGTTGAGAAAAATATATTTTAGTTCTGTAGTGTTGTCAGATTTATTGTTACTGTAAAAACTTGGGAAATAAAAAGTTGCAAATATAAATTCGCCAAAATACAAGGAACGTACAAAATGTTAGCAAGGGTATTTTTCGTAATACGTACAGTTGCCCAATAAACTCTACTATAATTTATTTTAATGAAATTTAGCCATGTTAAAAATTATATTTCTAAGGGGATTTTACAGAAAATAGTAAAAATAACGAATGGTAAGAACAAAAGGCCGAAAGTTGTAAATTCTGGTTTTAAAAAATTACGATTTTCTTAATTATGCAGAAAAAATACAGCAAAGCATATTTCAAAAAAGATCGAAAAAACACATCTTATTATTTTATTTCTTTACTTATTTTCACAATATACAAGATATTGTTATAAGGAAACAGATTTTGATTTAATTTTCCAAAAATACCACAAATAAATAAAAAAGAAAAGAAGTTGCTGCATAAATTAAATAAATTGGGGTTCTACAGTTCAAACTTTTAGATGAAATTTTAATAATATCAATATCACTTAAAATAACCCCCTATCAGGTAGGCCAAACAAACATTTATACCGCAAAAACGAAATAATGTTCGTTTTTACGGCCTGAATGTTAAAAACAACTTAAAACTAATGCGAACGATTTGGATAAATGTGATAATATTAGTATTCATTCCAAAAATTTACGAAATATTTTTAGATCTTAGCCGTATTTTATAAAAGTGCTATTAATTAGCGGAGTAAATATGAAAAAGGATTCGTGCTTGTGAAACTTTACAAAAATCAGGAAACAGGGTTTTGAAAAATGTAATTTTTAGCGATAAGTCTAAATTAACATATTTGGCTACGATGGTAATAAAAAAAATTATGTGTGTTTGTTAAATAATATATCTAAAGGCATTATTAATAAGAATATCTTAGGTATGCAGACTTTATTTAGGGCATTGTTCATTGTTTATATACAAACATATAAATCTGTGGCATTTTGACAAAAAATCTTAAGTCGAATTTAAAAAGTTGAAAAAAAATGCTGTTAATCATACGAATTTTCATTCAAAATACATTTTTGTTAACGTTTTTAAAATTTTTCTTTAATTTTTGTTTATTTTATTATTTAATAAAAATAATTGCTTCGCCGAGCTTTTTAAAAACTTTTTTGCTATCTTATCTCGACTTAAGATATTTTGTCAAAATTCCACAGAAATTATATTCACCCCTATCATGAAAGTCGAAGTCGTTATTGACAGCTATTGGCAGTCACTTGGAAATTTTTACGGCGCTTTTAAGTTGACATCTAGTAAAACTGGCGCTGTTTAAGTCGACAGGAAATTTTGCGACGACTTAAATGAAAGTTAAAGAAATTTTAGTTAGAAGGTAAATACATATATTTATTTAATACATTTGAAATAAAAAGATTTTAACAAAGTTGTTGACATAAATTTTAAATTTATAAAATGTAAAGCTTTGTTCACAATCAGAGCAACAATTTCTTTTTCTCTTCTATCTTATTTCTTCCCAAAGTATTTCATATATTTTTCTTTCATTTTATAAACAAAAATGTAACTAAAGTTTTTTTAAAAAATTGAGTCAACTAGAACTTCAGCAACAACTTGTATGAAATTGTTTCTGACGTTTAAAATAATTTTGCTTAGTTTTAAATGAAAATTTTAACAAAATTTTCGAAAAAATAATAATAAATACGTAATATTGTTCTGGGCGAAAATTGCAAACGGTTTCTTTATTTAAAATGTGTGTGGTCGCGACAAAAATTGTTGCTCTATTATGAACACCAGTGAAAATGTTGCTGCCTATTGTGAACAAAGCTTTATATTTCAATATTTAAATTAGTTTTTATGTTATTTGCCATATTATTTCAATTTTGCCCTTTTTTATGCAATATGTTGCACAATGGTTTCAATTAAAATATGGCGCAACTTTTATTTAAAAAAAAGCAAAACAACATTGCACTGTGTTACCAACACATTTAACAGTATATTGCATTTCTTTTAGCTTTGCAATAAAAATTAAAGGTCTTTTGATTGTTGTGCCATCTTTAAAAATCCCATACACATTAGCGATATATATTTCGCTTTTACAATTTACACTATGGACATTTCTTGCCGTACAGAAAATCAATTAATCAAACTTAAGCAAATGAGAGTTTCATAAAACTTAACAAAAACTTTCCATCAGTTCAATATGGTTGGAAACATATGATTTATAGGTATTCGCACAATCGATTAAGCAAGCTTATACATATTGTAGTTTTTTGGAGAGCTTCATAACATAAAATTGGTGAAAATCTGTTGACACGTTTTTTACTTAGAAAACATTGTTTTTCCTCTAAAATATTGGGTTCATGAAAAAATTAAATCACATTTTGTTTTTATCTTTCGCCACCAAGTTTTGGGTTTCTTTTCAAAAAATCCATTTTTTAAGAGGATACACTGCCGGACCCATCTACTTGTTTCCAAAAGTCGATTTTTTTCTCAAAATGCCAATATTTTACATCGTCTTTTAACTGATGCATCTATGTATGCAGATGAATAATGTCAATTAAAAAAATTAAACAATTAAGGACAAAGTTGGGGATTTGAATTAAGGATAATAGTAAAAAGTTTTGGTAACACTGAAAGCGTGGTTAACAAAATGAAAAGAGTGTGTTCGGGTGTAGAACAGGGATGGGACATGGCTATTCTTATTTTGTACCAACTGTAAAAAACAATTTTTAGACCATGATGGTATGAATTATTTTTTAGTTTTTTGAAGCAACATTAATTTCTTTGTACTTGATGTAAGAAATAAATAAATTTCTTGCACCATTTTAAAATACATATTTGCACGCAGATGAAACATATATGTATTTTATATGGTAACAACTAACAAAAATTTTTTAAACGGAAAATTATGGTCACATTAAGCTAAAAAAATTATATATCGTTACCTAAAACGCAAAATGCCCTTACTAACAAAAAATTCAATATCGACTTTTTCATGTATTCTGATGTATTGCATCAACAGAAATGTCCACAAAAAATGTTGGCATCGATTTTATTAACAAAAAACCAACGGCCCGCCCTTTCTTTTAAAGATTATATGATAAACGCAAAAAGACCTGACTCACAGTTTGCATAATATGCAACATTGTAAAAACAACTGGTATGTTTACAAGAAAAATAGAAGCAAAATAAATTATAAATAGTTAAAGGCAATTTATCAATTTATCATTTAAACAGTTCTTTGCTTCTTCTTTAAAATTTTTAAAAAATAATGTATTTAACCGAGAGTTTTATTTAAATTAACCGAAAATAATTATACGATCGTGTTGTAAAATTTTCTGAAATCGAGTCACAATGGCCTTAATGTACAGTAAGAGCTTTCGCAGGCAGACACCGATCGTCGGCGCAATTTTGTCCGATTACCAAAGATGTCCGTATATGGGATCGTAAGCTTTGATGTCCGCCTGTGTCACCTGTACGAATAGACAGCTTCTTTATATAAAGGGTGGTTTAATTTTAAGGGCCGATGTTGATTTTGAATAAAAAACAAATTATTTAGGAAATTACTGTCATTTCTTTTTATTATGAAAATATTGGTATGGTTCAATTATGTATGGAACAAAATATCCTCCATCCGATGGTCCAAATTTTCGATGACGCTGAGGCATAATTGAGGTTATATGCCGTTAATGTCCCCGAATTATCTCATCCTTTAGCTCTTGAACTGCTGCTGACTTATCGACGTACACCTTTTCTTTCAAATAACCCCAAAGAAAGAGGGCCATCGGTGTCAAATCACATGATCTTGGCGGCCAACTGACATCGCCACCACGTGAGATAACACGGCCATTTAATTTATCGCGCAAAAGAGCCATTGTTTCGTTAGCTGTGTGGCAAGTGGCACCGTCCTGTTGAAACCACATATCGTCCACATCCATATCTTCCAATTCGAGCCATAAAAACTTCGTTATCATCTCACGACAGCAAACACCATTCACAGTAACTGCCTGACCGGCATCATTTTGGAATAAATAAGGCGCGATGAAGCCGCCAGGTCATAAACCGCACCAAACAGTCACTCTTTGTGGGTGCATTGGTGTTTAGACAATCACTCTTGGATTATCATTCTTCCAAATGCGGCAATTCTGCTTATTGACGAATCCACTGAGGTAAAAATGTTCCTCATCAATAAAGATGATTTTCTTCGAAAATTTATCATCCACTGTTGCCATTTCTTGCCACCATTCTGACCATTGACGACATTTGGTATGGTCAAGGCTTTAGTTCTTGAGTCAATTGCACCTTGCAAGTATTTATGCATAATGTTCATCAACGACGACCGTGAGAGGTGCAATTGTAGGGCACGACGACGACTTGAGGTGGACGGCTCTTCGGCCACACTATCGCGAACAGCCTCATATATTTCAAAACATGATTGATGAACTGCACAAGTATTGTTATCGTTGGTGCCTGAAAGTAAATCTTGATAAATCTAAAATTGTAATTTTTCGTAATAGCACTAGAATTTCGAAAAACCTAAAATGGAATTTTGGTGGAAATAACATACAGATCGTAAAAAGTTACAAGTACTTGGGAATAGAAATAAACTACAATTTATCATTTAAAAAACAAAGAAACCAAATTAGCTTTTTCTAAAATGGCGATTTCATCAACGTGGTACAGGTGTATAAACCAACCTATGATATCAAATATTAATAAGCTTAAAATCTTTAATGCGGCATCAAGGTCAATAATGTTTTATGGAGCCCAAATTTGGGGTTATAAAATGTATGATGACGTCGAGAAACTTTTAAGATATTAAAAAATAAAAATTCTGTACCCACCCAGCAATACACCTAGCTACATGCTTTTCTTGGAATCTGCATTTTGATTACGTGAATAATGTGCTACACTTACCTAACTATAGACTACCCCGAATTTTATCTGAGATGATTATTACAAAAAAAAACTTTTTGGGCAGAAGAATGGCTGCACATATGCAAGAATATCGAATTTGTACCTGAAAATGAATCCACTCCACTATGCTACTTTTCTTCAACAATCCTACAGCTTTTGAAAACAAAGGAAACACATGATCTGATGCTAGACGTTCACAGTTCCACGATTTGTATCCTGAGCTAAATTATGACATTAAACCTCTATCGATATCCTCCCTTTCGTCTCAAGCTGCAAGTTTAATCATCAGGATAAGAGGTGGAATGTTAGACCTCAATGCTAGATCGTTCAAAAAATCATCAGTCCGATATATAAGGAATTCAGGTTGTAATATTTTCGCAGCTCCATTCTCTACCATAATGAAGTTATAGAAATACTTAATGGAGATAACTTCATAAATCTTAGTAAATACTTAGAAAGTATTTACTAATATGCAAACTTTAATATTTCTGTTATTTGTATTCAGCTTTGCTAATCAATCTGGCCCACAACCATTGTGTTATGTCGTTTAGAGATTATACTCTGAATATGTTTATATCTCTAAAATTGTAAATGTATTTAATTTAAATGTATTAATAAATAATAATAATAATATATGAAAAAGGAATAATAAAGTTTAAAAGTCGAAAAATCAACTTTGGACATCTTAAGAAATGTTTAACCAAAAATAATATTAAATTAACGGTTTTGTAGGAACTAGTCAGGGACAAGGAACGCCCTATATGTGAGATGAAAGAATAGCGCCTAGGGATTAGTAAACCCTTTTGCTTTAAAACTGTAACAAGTTAGTCGCGGTAGTCATACGTAGGAATGGGCAAATTGGAAAAATATATCGATATATATCGAATCGATATTTTTTAAGAGTATCGATATTTATTATTTCAAAAATATCGATATATCAAACGTATTTTGCTGAAACTATTACCAAATTAAAAAATTTAATATACCTTTGTACATACATATTTATGAACAAACATATTATATGTAATTACATTGTTACTTTTTATTGTTTCATTTTATTTCAAAAAATTAATAAGAACAAAAAATTCAATAAAGACAAAAAATTCAATTATAACAAAAACAAAAGGGAAGAATAAAAAAAAATCATATGAAATCTAAAAAAAGTAAATTACGAAAAACTTTAATGGAAGTAGATAAGTCATGGAAGTACCAACTTACCTTAAAATTTGAACTGTACCCCAAAACTACCAACTTTAACTAGGAATGTTTTTGATTGTTTTAGTCAAACCAGTAATCATCAGATATGGACATCAGGAGCACTCTCTGTTTTATGTCTCCTATCAATCTGCTTCTTGAATCCGGCACAGCTTCTTATAAATGCCAATCACTTTAGATCTTCATATTAGTTTAAAAAACATATATGTGGCATTTTGACAAAACATCTTAAGTCAAATTTAAAAAGTTGAAAAAAATTGTTGTGAATCATACGAATAATCATTCAAAACCCATTTTGATTTACGTTTTTAAAATTTTGTATTATTAACGAAATTTTTCTTTAATTTTGGTTTATTTTATTATTTAAGAAAAAATATTTTTTCACCGAGTTTTTTTAAAAACGTTTTTGCTATCTTGTCTCGACTTAAGATGTTTTGTTAAAATGCCACAGATATGATGCATGCGGTGATGCCAATTCTTAAAAAACTATATTGTTTGAAAAACGGCTAAAATTTCGAGTTTTTAATGAAGACCCACTTTAAAAAATATCGAATTCGATAGTCGTATTTAATATCGATATATCGGTATTTTAAATATTGGCGATATATATCGACAATTTTTTTTTAAATATCGATATTTTGATATATCGATATTTTTTGCCCATTCCTAGTCATACGGTATAAACAAATTCAAAAATGTGCAAAAATAAAAGTTAATTGTATCATGATTTCCATCCCTGATGATGAATGATGATTTTTTTTCATCATGCTGTTAGTAGAAGTTGAATTTAGTTATAGTTGGCGAAACGACATGAAAGGTGGTGCTCTGTTCGGTAAAAAATTAAAAAAGAAATTAAATTTTATTAGCATTAATTAAAACAAGTGTTCGAAAAAATAGTAGAAAAACAACAGATTGCAGCGATCATAAATAAAATAAAAAAGTTTCTAAGCAAAATCAAAAGCTTAAAAATTGTTTATAAAACAAGTTAAATAAAAAAAATTAAGAAAGTCTTAATTTTTTACACTATAAAAACAAGGTAAAATAAAAAATGTTTTACATATTCTAAATTGTGTTGAGTTTACGAAAATTTAAATTGAAGCAGCAACGTGTAACTTTAGAACATTTATTGAAAGTTTTTTTTATTGTTTACAATTTTTATTTTTCTGATAGTATTTTGCAAATACAGTAAGAGAGAAAGTAAATTTACTAAATATTTCATTGATACAACATTAGTTTTAATTACGTCCCTGTTAAGTTAACAGCACAACAAAAAGTTGCCAAAGTACATAAATGTATTATTATGCTGAGTATACACGTTACTACAAATCGTATGATAATTTAACAAGTACAAGATTAATAGCGTGCATCATGCTGTCGTACTTATGATAAGTATTTATAAAACGTAGTTTTTTGTGACTCATTTTTAAAATTCGCTTTATGTTTAAGCTTCGTACAGACGATGGTCAGATCTTACAATGCTGTCATTAAAATTGACTAAAAATGTCTTGCAACTGTGTAAACATTGTACGCTATTTTTATTTGGCAGATGTGTTAAATTAATGCATCTGACAATGGCACCATTGTAAGATCTGATCATCGTATGTAGGAAGCTTTCTTAAGTCTTAATTTTATTCATTTTTGTTCAATTAGCACTTCACTTTTTATTAGTAAAGCCACCACATCATTAATTTTGCCGCATATCTATTGCGCTTGAGATTTTTCTTTCAAATGATTTAGTACGATTTGTAGTAAAGTGTACCTCAAAACCGTACTGCAACTCTTACTACATGTAGTAACGTGCATACTCAGCATTAGTAAAAGATTTGAGGGATGTAAGAAACATTTTAAAACTGTATCAAAATTAATCTCCTTATTATAAAAGTCGCCGACACAAGTCGATGTCAACGGTACAATAACTGTTTTTTTAGTCGTTATTGACAATAATCGATTACAATTGACATCCACATAGTGTTTTCTACGGCGTTTTGAAGTCGACTTTGAGTAAAATTGTCTTTGCTTTAGTCAGTGCTGCCAGGTCCTTTTAACCTTGTTCCAAAAAAATAGAAAAATCCCCAAAAATTCCCAAATTAAAAAAACAAAACCTTAAAAAGTTAATATTTTTTTGTGTTTTTTTTCTGACCAAATTTAAATTTTCTTTAAATAATAAGAAAAATTATAATAAGAAATCCCCAAATAATAATGTTTAGTAAACAAATTCTTTATTTTGTTTGTATCTACTGGTTAAGAATTTGGAGCATGTTCAATCGGTTTTAGCCATCCTTAGAATCAACAATAAAAATACATACAGTGTTGGAAAAAATAATAGGGACGACATTTAGTTTTCAGTTTTTCTTAAATTTTTATTTACAGACCCATAAATAAAAAAAGTTTATGCATAAAAAAATGTATTTCAATTAGACTAACAAAAAGAAAATGTATTCTATTCTATGAATTTATAACAAAATATTTAAATTCCTAAAAACAGCCTGGAAAAAATAATAGGGACGATTTAGTTTTTTTTAGAATTTTAAATTTTAATCAATAACATACTTTCATTTTTCAATGTTATATTAATATTTGGTAGATGCTCCATTCATATTAATAACCTCCTTGCATCTGCGTTGCATAGATCCAACAAGATTACCACAGGTTTCCGGAGGTATAGAATACCACACTTCCTGGACTTTTTGCAACATATCGTCATTGTTTTTACTCTTATATGGTCCTATTTTGTTTTTAAGAACCCCCCGCAAATGATCAATGGGGTTTAAGTCCGGAGACTGGGAGGGCCAATCTAGAAAACGCACGTTGTTCTCTTGAAACCATAACTTTACAAGCCTAGAGGAGTGCTTCGGGTCGTTATCCTGCATAAATTCCCAGACAGGAGGCATTTCCTCTTCGGCAAATGGTAGCATTTGATTTTTAAGTATCTCTACGTAATCTACTGCACACATTTTTTCTTTAATCCAAAAAATTGGACCGACGCCAGATGACGAAAAACAACCCCAAATCAGTATGGAACCCTCCACCACGTTTGACAGTCTTTTTTGTGTACCTGGAGTAAAATTCAGATCCGAACAAATTAATTTTGGTTTCATCCGACCACAGTACATTTTTCCAATTTTCCTGACGGAGGTGTTGATTGGCGAATAATAACCGTCTTTTAATATTTTTCTTACTTAATAAAGGTACTTTTCTTGGACTTCGTCCCTTTAATCCAGCTTCAATAAGTCTATTCCTTATTTTACGACTTGTAACTGATGCACATAAATTCTTACTATTAGTTGGTCCAAGCATGCTGAGGTTTTTCTCTTTCTTCCTCGAGTTTCATGTCTTTTTTTAGAGTGAAGTGCATTGAAAACTTTATTTTTGGAACATTTTAATATTTCTGCAATTTCACGAATAGATTTTCCGTCTTTTTTTAAGCTCAGAATAAAATCTTTCTGAGCTTGAGTGGTGTGAACACCTCGTCCCATTTTTAAGCAATAATTTAAATAATTTGATTTTAAAAGTAAAATTGAATTACAGGAATTAATTTTTTACCGTTATATTTCATCATTTCTTTTCGTTTAGAGTACAAATTTAAAATTCAAGGTCAGGCATTTTGTTTAAGGAAAAAAATTAGTATTACGTCCCTATTATTTTTTCCAGCCTTTTGCTTACCTTCTTATACTATTTTGTAAATATAGTTTAATTTGTGAGGACAAGCATCAAAAGAAGAACTGACAACAATTATAATGTCTTTCATATTTACTTATTTTTGGGGAACACATATTTGCCTAATATTTGCATCCAGAATATATATACTTTATAAGGTCTAAGATCAATATTGTAGAAATTATAAACGGAATGACAAAGTTATATATGTATACGCTTTTACCATCGGTGAAGGGCATAAAAAATAATAATACTGTATCAATATTTCAAAATCTTCAGAATCAAAATTGTTTGATTCACAACCAATGCAATTTTGTTGTTGTTTGTATTAAAAAGTGTTAACATTTCAGAAGTTGGAATAAATTTATCACAGCAAGCTGAATTAGCCGGTATTTATTTTAAGAAGAGCTTCTTATAACTCATACATCTTGACCAAATCAATCTTGCTAGTCACAAATGACGTTTTTCACTGTTCTTCATATAAGTTTTTAAGATTGTTGATATATAAAAGAGGATGTACACGGCATGTTTTTTACATCTGACTTGTCATCTTTTCATGTCACATGTAATTGTGCATGTCTGTCAAAACTGCCGTTTTACATAAGGTTTATAACATTCGGTCTCAAACGTACATGTAATTTGCTTCTGACTTTGTCTCTGTTTTTTTTCACATAGTTAGTGCAGAAACCAAAGTAGTGCTCGGTTTCACAATAGCGTGCTGCCGCCACAAAAATTTTTATTTCCGCAGTAAAAGACTTCAGCCGTCTTAAAATTTTTTTCTTTAAATTTGAAGATACGAATTAAGGATATCATAATGAAACGTTTTTATACATAAACGTACATAATTTTTATTCAGTGGTGAAATGATCGTAAGTATATCGGTATTGTAAAATATTTATTTCTGCCGGCTAATGATTCCGGCAATAGTTTACCGCCGCTGCCGATTTCTTCCCGGCATAGATTTCTGACACAGCTGATGTCAGATGGTTTGTCAGAAGAAAATAAAGCATGCTCTAATTGAAATGTTGTCAGATGACTCTTACATAAGCAATGTTTTAAAGGTAACACATGACATGTGTGTATTTTGCAGTGGAAAATTTGACAAGTAAGATGTAAAAAACATGTCGTCTACATTCAGCTTAACACATAATTTTTTTAATGTTATCACAAGCTTGAAAAATATGATTTGTAAAAAATATGGTTTGAGTACAGAAAAAGAAAAATTAAATAACAAGATTATTAATAATATATTATCCCTTAAAATTCCCAGCGAAAAATCAGTTTTTCTCAAAAAAAAAAAAAAAAAAAAATCCCTGTGTATTTTCACGAAATTTTTATCCCCAGTTACAATAAAATTCACTATGTATTTGGGAACAAATCCCCAAAACTAAGTACGCTGAATTCAATAGTGCTAGTTATTTTTCGAAGTTAGCGCTATTAAAAATTTAAATACATTAGTATCGAAGGACGACTTTTTTGTAAACTTTCGTTTAATTTAAATCAATCTGTTAAATAAAATTTTTCATAATATATTTTTGCGAAAAAATTTTTTTGCGTTGTTTTTTTGTTGTAAGAATTTTTTTTTCATAAATCTATTGAATATTTTTCTATAGCATAGTAAATATTGCCTACCAGTAGGATGCCCAGCTTAATAAAATTTGCGACTAGCACAATGTTATTATTATAAAAAATAAAAAGGGAATTAAACGTTGCAAATTGGCAACATTTGTATGTCACAAATGCTCTCTTTTCTGTTATTTATTTTGTTTACATTCAGCATCTCAAAAACTGTATAATTTTATTGTTAATGCGATTTTAGAATTTTGGTTTTTGTTTTATATATTAATTTGTGTTAAATGTGTCAATAAAAACAATTGTCACCGTTCAAGGTCATTTTGTAACTTTTTATGAATGGATTTTTGTTTTCTTATTTGTGAACAACGATTAATCGAGTGGATAGGTACTCTAATACCTACATAAATATTTTTGAAAACATTTTTAAGTTTTCCTCAACAATTTCTTCTAAAATCCCACTTTAAAATATGCCTTAAAAATTTGATTTTTATAAACTTTTTATGTTGTTCTGCTCTGTAACTAGTAACTCCATTCACATAGTATGGGAGCTAAGTAAAGTAGTGGACCTACGGAACCCATTATATGTAATTACCCAAAAAGCCATATAAAAAGAGAATATAGGATCATATTTTCAATATTAAACAAAGCTAACATAAAAAGAATATTCGTGCCGAACTCAGTTTTCCTAGGTTATCTCGTTCGTTTTTAAGTACTGTTAATACCAAGTTAATACTGTTAATACCAAGGCGAATCCATTTTTGGGTGCGTTTTTAAATTTTGTGTGCGAAAAATTTTCTTGTTGGTGCGTAATGCGGTTTTTTTTAAATTTCGGTGCGTTTCTTAATTTTTGGTGGCACTAAAGCAAATTGAGTGTGAGAAAAAAGTCTTTGTACCGTTTTGATTCACCAGTGCAAAATTTTTACAAACTATTTTATAGACCACAATAAGAACAACAAGTAATGCTGTTTAAGACGTACCAAATCATGTGAACTAATCTAAACGGTCTTGTTGTTGTCGATCATTTGTATTATTTAAAGAAAAAGAAACATTTCATCATATGAAATTCGATGTATTATTAATTTTAAATCCATACTATTATTCGTTTATATCTTTTTAAAAAGTTTTCTACGGAATTTATGAAATTATTATCTACACCATTTTTTATTGAAAATGAGAAAATTCCAGACAAAATTCCAAATTAATTTTATAAATTATAATGAAATTTTATCAATTTTAAATTACAATTTCTAAATTTCTCTTCATTTAGAATTTTCTCAATTTCAAGTTAAAATTTCCCAATTTCATTTGGAATTTTCTCAATTTCAAGTTAAAACTTTCAATTTCGTTTGGAATTTTCAAAATTTAATATTCTCAATTTCAACTGGAATTTTCTCAATTTCTCATTTTATTTGGAATTGTCTCAATTTCGAATTTAAATTCGCATTTTTATTTGAAAGTTTCCTAATTTCGAATTTCAATTCGCATTTTCATTTGGAATTTTCTTAATTTCAATAATCAATTGTGTACTAAAATGAATACAAACAAATTTGTCTAGTTTTTTTAAGTTTTTTCTTATATGTGTTTTCAATATAATTGTAATGCCAAATTTTGGTGCGTTTATAATTTTTAAAGTTGACAACGCTGACAGCTGTGCTTTTTTTCTAAATTAGAGAGAGGAATGTCAAAAATTACTTCTGTTTTTGACATATCGACCAACGAAAGCACCAAATAAAATGCGATGTTTTGTTTTTGGTGTTGTTACTTACCGTTAACATAAATTCGCCTCGGTTAATACCTTATTCGCAATATCTACATAGGTATGTATGTCAGATTTTGTTCTTTTAGCTTTCTTGATGTAGACGCTAATGCCAGAGAAAAAAAAAAGGATTTTTATTCTATAACTTGGCCATGAACCGTTGTCGTTAATTTGAAAACTTACAACATCGATTGTAACATTTCAAAAACAAAGAATAAAATTAATAGAGTTCCTAATATAACGGAATTTTTCAATTCCCGCGAGCACATACAGTTTTTCTTAGATTTTAAATGTGAAAAACTATAGAAGACGTACGAATGACAATTATTTACAATCATTTCATGCAATAAAATAAGTAAGAAACGCCACAGTATTTTAAAACAAATTTTCGAAAGTGTACCCTTTTTGCGACCCATGCGCAATCATTTACCCCCGCCAAAACAAAATTATGCTATGACCTAAAGATTTGTGTAAAAAATTCCTTTATACCGAATATAATTTAAATATCTTCATCTATATGAGACATGTTTGCTTTTGAGTCACTTCAGCAAGGGGTTTTAAGGGGGTGACAACATTTTTTCATGACATAGAAGGTATCGTAAAAGTTATTGTCGCCAAATTTAATATATATACCAATTTTTATTAGGAATTTATAGAATTAAAAGCATTATATTTTCGGAAGTAATATTTGTATGGAAGCTATAGTCAAATTTGGACCGATGCCAATAAAATTTGGTAGGATGATTTAAATTGCAATAAAATAAGTTTGGACAAAATTTAATTTAAATACCAATATAATAAGAGAGTTTATGGGCACAAGACTTTCTTGCGGAAAGAAGCTTATGTGAAATTATAGACCGATTCTCACCATAGGCTTGGTCCTTGTGATAATTAAAACCTATGTACCAAATTTAATTAAATTATCTTCAAAATTGCGACCTGTACTTTACTCACAAGGATAACATAGATCGATTCGAAAAGTGATTCTAAGTCGATCGGTTAAGAGAACATACTTATAGGTTAAGAATTTCAGTAAAAAAAATTCTTCTCTTATTTCTTCGACATTGATGAACTGGCGGTAAGTATTATTTAGTATCGCAAAAACTTTCAATTTAAAGCAAACAGTTTGTGAAGAAATTTTTGTAAATTCCCGCCTTATAATATCCGATAAGTTAAAATTTTTTTTAGAACAAAATCGTTCCTTACTGAAAATTTTGCTAAAAAGTGTTATTTCAATATTTGATTTAGCTCTCTAATAAATGTTTAAACTTCGTCTTACTACGTCAATGTTGGCAAAAGTTGTTTACTAGGTACACATGTATATAAGCGTGGCCGTTAGTTGTATGGAGAATTTTTTTTTTTTTTGATTTCTTATATTCTCCCCCCTCCGCCAAATCGGTTCAGTTTTATGTAAACAAATACAAAAAAATTTCATAGCGATAAGTTGTTTTTTATGGGGGGGGGGGGGCGTCCGCTCCTCAAAGTTTGCCTTCAAGCCCATTTATTCAAATGTAATTTGTTTGCATATGACTATCCCTTTAAAAAAACATTTTACAAGAATATGATACAGTTGAACTTTAATAAGTCGAACTTCTGTAAGTCGAAAATTCTTCAAGTCGAAGGGAATCTCTTGGCAATAGCGGTAGAGAGGCCAATTCACATGATTTTGTTTCTATAGCTTGAACTCTTGAACTTCTTTATCTTAGAGGGGGTCAAAGTTTGAAATTTTGGTGTTCTTTCTTTTCTTTTATTTGATCAATCTTTAGTATGTGGTTATTTTATTGAAGTGTTCATGATTTTTAATCAGGCTAAAGTTCATTAATTTTATGAAAAAAGGAATTTTACAACATAAAATTAATTAAAATTTATTAATATTTTTCATTCTTGACTGACCTGGGAATCGAATACAGGTTTTCACGAAAAGGTTACCCTGATGCCCTGATTTTTACATATGAAATTAAAAGTTGTACATTAATTATTAGCAGGGAAACCAAAAATATGAAATTGCATGTTTTTCCTTGTGCGAAACTGCCATTTCTTCCACTTCTTCATTCATTATTAGCCAAAAAAAAAACTATTGGTTTTACTTCTAATTTATTAAATGAAAACATTAGGTTGCAAACCAACACAAAAAAGCGAAAAGTTGTACACAAATGATCATTTTTTGTTCGACAGTTTTTGGTTTCGACTGCAGTTTTTTAAACCCTTGTTAAAAGACCCTTTTGCAGCAATTTTTAAGTTGTTAGCGCATATTTTGACCTTTTGAGGTATATTTTGATACATGTAAAATTTTTTAGATGCATACAAGAGCTTTTGCAAATAAAAAAATTTTTTTTTTTCCAAAATTTTGGCTTTTCTGTTTTAAATATAATTTCGCCATCTACATTTAATTTTTACTCGAAAATTGTAAGACAAAGCAGGTTGTCATTAAATAGAAAGGTCATTGCGATGTGTGTAAACATAGAAATCTGGACCAATCTTTTGGTATACCGATCGCTTTAGAATCACTTTGAAAGTGATCTAAAGGTAACCATCCGTCCGTCTGGCTGGTTGCATTTCCATGTTAATGTTGTGCGTAAAATACAATTCGCTCCTTTATTGCAACATAGTCATATCTCAATATAATCAAACTTGGCAAAATGCGATTAAAGTTTTCAAAATAAACCTTTATATACAGGTTTAATTTAATATATTTTGCTATAACTTCGGCTCAGTTTGAGATATAATACTGATTTTTTTTACATATAAAGGAGGTGTGAAGGAACACTTGCTAAAGTAGCTTGAAATTTTTGATGTTTTGAGATATGACTATTTTGCAATGAAGGAGCGAATTGTAATCTTGTAGATAATTTGATCAAATTATGTGAAAACATTTTAATTGTACTAAGGACGAATTTTATGTAAATACCCCAGAGGGAAGCGAACTGACACCAAAGCAGTCCCGTGATAGGTCTTTGGTGGTAGAGACCGGTTCTAGTTCTAACACTTTATATGAATGAAAGACCTATCACTTTTACATGGGGTTGTCATTGGAGGGGGTCAATTGACACCATTTGAGCAGTCACAGATATATTCTCAATGAACTAGTTTAGTGTCAGTTACTAAAATGTAGTATTATTTCAATAAAACAAGTCCTAGAATTAAATTCAAGAACCAAATTTAAGAAAGCACCAAAAAATGTGTCACAGTATCGGTAAAGACTGTGCTGTAATTCGTTACTTTTTCTACCTTTTTGTTCTTCATAGACCAGTTAAGGGATTGGTTCTTCTTTCACTGGTCATGAGTCCTTTCTTTTTGTACCTGTTCTATTTTCACAACTCCCAGGACCAGTCCGTTGGATCAATTGACACAAATTTCCCGCAGGGTAGTTTTCCCTGCTCATTAGTGTAAAAACTAAAAACATTAAAAATTCTTTGGTAAAGAAATTTTTAAAATTTTTACATCATATTTTCTAACTTCTGCAAACAAATAAAAACACATTTACGTATTAAAACAACAAATAGATAAAATATACCTAATGGCTTTTTAACTTAACAAAGTTATTGTGTTTTTAAATTATAAATAATTTTTTTTATTTTAAAAACATTAAAAGTTCATTAACATTTTCGACTATCAATTTAATGATAAAAATTTACAACAAAATCAAAGATTCTGTAATGAAAAGTAAATAATACAAAGTGTTTTCATTCAAATTTTGTCAAATTATTTGCTTGAAATTCAAAGTCCTATGAACTAGATACATTTATTTCTAGTCAAGGTTGCAAACAATGCAGCCAGCTAAATTTGATTGCAAATCGTCAAATCAAGGTTGGCAACCGATACCGTTTAAATTGAATACTGGTATTGATACCGATACCGAAATTATTTTTTTGCATAAAAAACCGGTATACATAAACCGTTTCCCTAAATACCGGTATCAAACCGGTACAATTGTTTCGGTATTAAAAAATAATATAATTTTTCAAATAGAAAAAAAATTAACAAAGTTATTTACGGGGATACAAAATCATTAATAAGATTTCTGTATGACGTGCTAAATTTCCAATTTTTCATATTTGATGAATACACTGAAAATTATTGTTGAGGGAAAGCTATCTTCTATGCGCATTTCACTGGTTGCTTAGGCCAGCTCATCAGGAAACCTTTTCCAAAGATTTTAGAAAAGCTAAAAATATTATACAAATCAAAACCTTAAGCGAATAAGAATTTTAAACACTCAAAGTCTTGCCTGTACCAATATCAAAGCTTAAACAAAACACCAACAATAAACAGTGAGTTTATCTTTTCTCACATCCCCTAAAAATTGGTTGGGTTCTTTCCGACTCGAATTGTAGTTGTAAGTGGGTAAAAAGAAAAAACAAAATTAAAAAACGAATTGTTTCATTTGTTGTCTTCGTAAGAAAACAACAAAAAAAAAACCAATTTGCCAATTCAGTTTTCTGCACGGGCACATGCAAGTATATTATCAAAGTTATTTACGGGAATACAAAATTTATCATTAATAAGATTTCTGTATGACGTGCTTAATTCCCAATTTTTCATATTTGATAAAATTAAGTTTCAACACTTGTGCTAATGAAAATTGTGTTTGTTAACTTGACGCTCTATGTTTGCAACGCTGTTATTGTTTTGTTACTTATTAAGATAAAATCATAGAATGTAACATAAGTTCTTCAACAACATTTATAGGAAATTTCAAGGGTGGTGTTTAACAGTTTGAAATACAAAAGTTCAAGTATAAAAACATTCCGTCAGCCTTCTTAAGGGCCAAATACACTTATCAAAATACTCATCAAGCATAGTAACAATGTGTTGGAAAATCAAAAAATTTTGTTATGATGGTTAACATACATCCTCACACGTACGCGAGTGAATTTGTCAGCATGGCAAGCATTTGACAAGTGTATTTGGCGCTTTAAGTCTGTATTGTTATTGTGATGGTAATATTTTTAGTTGAAATCAAAAAATAAAATATCCCAACAAACACGGAGGTTTGATTACAAATTGATAATTATTTGAAATCGAACGTTTTCTCAAACGACATGATTTGAAAATCATAGCATTCTCAACAAAAAGGGGAAATTATTTTCAAATTGCCTTTATTTTCAACTTGCTTTCAAACGTAGTTCTCAAATGTTTTTCAAAAGTGGATTTTAATACCATGTGAAACATAAACAAAAATATTTAATTTTTTTAATTTAGATTCATTATTTACATATTTAAATAAGCTGTGAGATTAACATTCGGCACCATAGCTAAAAGATGAAAGAGTGTTCTTTCCGTCCTCTAATTCTTGCATAGACGAAATTGGCTTCCTTTTATTTTGAGGATTGTAGCACAGTGGTCATACAACAAACTTATAATTTCCGAACTTTTCCGTTTTTTTTAATTCGTTTTCTTAATCGTTGTAATTACTTACAAATAAGTTTTATTTTTCACAAGAAATAAATCGTTCACTTGTAAAACACATTTAAGCACAAAGTAAAAATTTAACTTTAATCGCCATTTTTAATGTTTACATTTATTTTTCGCTTTAGTATTGCCAAGTTTAGTTTTTATTTAAATTTAATATTTAATACCAATTTGACATTTGAAAAACGTTTGAAAATTGTGTTTGAAGTCAAATGATAAATTCATTTCATATCAAATGTTTACCTTCGTGTTTGTTGGGATAATGCAAAAACATATGCTTATATGAATAATAAAATACATACACATACATACATATATCCCACTGCTTCCTCCGAAGGGTGTTAACTCAAAATTAATATACTTTCAGTAGAGACAAAAAACTGTTTTCTTTTTATATGTACTCTTATACTACAAAGGAGGATACAATTGTATTTTTTTTTTTTTTTTTTTTTTTTTTTTTGCAAAATGCATGACCACTGTACATCGATTTCTTGCAAAGAGTAAAAATTGAAAAATTTTGAGTTGACTCTCTTAAGAGGAAGCATATGTATATAACTGTATTTTCCTTTTTTTTACATTTTTGTTGTGTTTGGTTGATTTAATTGTAATACCGATATATACCGTTATAAAACTTGTTATACCAGTATACCGACGCCGATAAGATTCAAATAGCGATACCAAAATAAAAAAAGTTTAATACCGATATCGAAATTCGTTTCGGTATCCAACCTTGCATCAAATTGAATTACCAAAGTCGCAATAAAATCGTCCTTGTAAAATAACACTAACTTTCCATGATTTTTGAAAATTTGTTGTTATGTATTTTCAGTTTCCGTTTCGAATAACATTCTTTTATAAAAAAAATCCGAAAAAATATTTTAGTTTTCATTAACTATGTAAGCTTAAACTTGTTACAGTAGTTTTGACTTAACTGCCTTTTATTTACGTGCACTTTTGACTTAGCTGCACAAAATTGATAATTTTTGGCATTATTCTTTATAATCCCATACAAATTCCTTTTTTAAGTGCACTTTCTTTACCTGCACATTTAAGATAAGTGCCCAAAATTTTTGGCATTTTAAAATTATTTTCATACAAAAAATTCAAGTTAGCTGCACTTTGACTTAACTGCCCAAATTACATATTTTCTGTAATTATTCTTCAAAATCTTTCTTTACGTGCATTTTGTATACCTGCACATTTTTCATATTTTTGGGCAGCTTTAAAATATTTTCATATAAAACATCAAAGTTAGCTGCACACATGAAAAAATATGGTGGCCACTTTTTCACATAAATATCCAATTTTAGCTGTTTATAAAAACAAAAATCGCAAACAAGTCAAGTTGTTTGCATATACCTACATTTATGCATATGGGTCGTGGTTACAGCAACTTTACCATGATTATATGAAAGGAATAGCAAATCTTAGGTCTGGAACAGAATAAAGTAGTTTTAGTAGTACATATTTGAAGCGGACAAATGCTCTCTAGCACAGCAAATTTCAAAATTTCGATTTTTGCGCTTCAACGGCAACGACTACTACAACTACGTATTCTGTTGACACTACTTTTAAACTGCCGTTTTTAATTTTTGACAGCTTGCAGTAACGTTGTACTACAGCGACTTTTCTGTCCCACACTTTATTGTTACCAATTTGGCTATCTCGTTCCGTCTAAAAATGCATAAGAAATGACTACAGGTTGTTTGAACGTAATTGTTATTATCAATTTATTAATAAAAACGTTGTTACTCCTCTTTCAAACACTTTACTTTAGCTGCATTTTTATGCAGGTAACCACAATTGCGTACCTGCACATTAAGGCAGCTAAATACATTTAAGATAGCTGCATTTTTGGTTTACCTGCACAAAAAATCGTGCAAAGGAGATTGTGCAGCTAAGTCAAAATTACTGTATAAGGGGCATATAAACTACACAAACAGTTTGTCAAACACACACGTTTTGTTTGCGAATTAACGACACAAATATTATTATGTGCAGTAAATTTTATTTAAATCTTTTTATACTCATAAAATAGAAAAATATTTGAAATATTGGAAGTATAAATTAATTCATGCTATTTGTCAACAGACGACTTTGCTATACATGTGAAGGTTACAAAAGTTTGAAAATCTAATATTGAAGACTTTACTTTATTATGATCTAGGATTATTGTTACAACCAAAAATTTTATTGTAAGATCTTACCATCGTCTGTACGAAGCTTTATTCTCTTCTGTTTGACGTTATACGGGGTTTAAAATTAAGAACAAATTTTCTAATGGCTATACTTTGTACTTATTTTGCCATGGCATTTAATATAATATTCTTATCTTTTTATTATTTTGACAATGTTATTATAAAATATATTTTCTTTAATTCCAATTACTTACTTAATGTGTTTCAAATGCTTAATACTTTATTTCTGATATACTAAAGAAAATCAAATAAAAATTATAAAAATAAACAAAAATTATTTTTGTGCCTATTAAAAAAAAAACAATAAAAGGTTTGTTTCTTTACATTTCTGGTAAAGTACGGTAAAATAAGATTAAAATAAATTATTACTCACTTTGAGGTAAACAAGTACAAATGTACGCGAAGGACAATAACAAAATTTTTTTTGACAAAAAAGAAAAAGTCAGACTTATATTTATAGTTTTGTGTAGTATTATGTAAATCAATCGGGCATTTTCTAGATATCGAAATGAGGTGGACTTAAATTCGAAAGAGTTTCGTAAACGTGCCTGTTTTATATGCGCTTCGACCCAGTAACCCAGGAAATATGACCCCAAAGTACTAAATGAAGAATGGCCCAAAAACTTTATATAAAACACAACAACATGCACCGCTTTCATTTACACGATTTTGTAGTACGAAACGATTTTCTGCAAAATTGTACGGAACATACCTAATATCAGTCGGTACACACGTAGGTATTAACCTTATTTAATTTTGTTAATACATTTTAGTTCTAATATTCGAATACAGTAAACATTCTAAAGTTCAACACAAATGACAGCTAGCATTTATTTCAAAATTGCTCATGTAGAAGACTGTTAGTAATATGTATTGTTTTACAATTTTTTTATATAGGTATAATCGTACATATTTTTTTAATAATTTTTTGTGTTTTTAATTGACTTACTTTTGCCAGTTTTTATGGCTTTTACTGTACAAATATCATCTACTTTTTGTAAATTAAAAAAATGTTTTTGTCTTTTTAATGGCTAAAAGTTCAGTATCAAGGAAACTATTTTTAAAATGACAACAAAACATTAAGAAACCACATGTACACCATTTCCAATTTTAATGTTAAATTGTATTATATACAAAATGTGATATGTATATAACTATGTACATAAGAGTAATGACTTTTTAAATGTTTTACATACAAAAATATTAACAAACGCCCTCATTCTTTTTCGCTGCGTTAAAAAAGTTCCCGCATTAAACGATTTGAAATTTTAGTATTGACTATGTATGATAGGCACATTTTTTGAAAAAAAATAGTAACCACCCTAATGTAAATATTTGGGATTTTGTATTATAATTCTGAGGTTTTCTCAAATAACCAAGTATGTTTGTTGATTTCTGATTTAAAATTAATATTGCAAAATTGCATAATTTATTAGAAAGCAGTTAAATTTGTTTTCTATTATTTCACAGGGTACAATCAGTGTGACCCTTTTAGCATTTTCACTGCTAAATTTAGCATTATTTATTTTGATTTAGCAGCGAATTTTTCAAATAGCACTTAGCATTATTTTCAGCATTTTTGTAATATTTTTTTAGCATTATTTAGCATTTTTTAATTTTATAAATTTTATATATTGCTATTTCACAATATAACTTAACAATTCTGTCAATCTCTATCATTTTATTTTGTCATTTATACGTTCATACAAGTGTATTATAATAGCAACCCTGTAAATACCAAACAAAATTTAAAGAAGAAATGGTAGATTTTACTACAGACGAAATAACGGTTTTGGAACAGCATTGGAAAAAGCTGAATGCATACGAATGGGTGAACTAAAGTTCAACTATTGAATTCTGAATAGGTACAGAAACGCTTTAAAAGAAAATGCTTTCAACGAGTTAGCTTCTTTTGTTATGAAGTTTTTGGTTTTGCCATTTAGTAACGCGGAAGTTGAAAGAATTTTTAGCGGTATGAACCTTATAAAAACCAAGATTAGAAATAGGATGGTATTGAACTCATTGATTTTCGTTAGATGTGGACTAAAAAGGCTAAATAAGTGTTGCAATGATTTTATCATTACTGTTGATCTTATAAAAATGTGTGATGAAAACAGATCATATTCTAATGGTATTTTGACCAAGACTTTGGCAGTTAAGTAATATTATTCATATACATAATAATTTGTAATTAAATTTATTGAAAATGCTGTTGAATAGCCTTTTATGTTTTCAATGTCAATATTTGTTTTTACTTATATTTTGTATTTATTTATCGCTACCTAAAACGCAAAAAGCCCTATCTAACATTTTGAAAATTTTACTGAAGAAGCAAAAAACTATTTAAAATTATAAATTTATTAATCGCCTTAAACGGCTTATAATTTATTTTTCTTCTACTTTTCTTGTAAAACCTACCAGTTGTTGGGACAGTTGACAATGTTGCATATTTCCAAACTGTAGGTTAGGCCTTTAAGCGTTTATCATGTAATGTTTTTTAGATAGGGAATTTTGTTTGTTTTTTTTTTTTTTTTTTTTTTTTTTTTTTGTTAAAAAATCGCTAACTTTTGTCAAACTATTCCAAAATTTTTTTGTGAACATTTGAGTTGATGCAATACATGAGAATCAATGAAAAAGTCGATTTTTAATTTATGGCAATTTTTTTTACATATTTCATGTACCATACATTTTCATATTAATTCGGATGTGTATTCTAAGTCAAATTACAATTTATAAAGCTTCTATACTTTTATAGAGTTATTCCTCCAATATTTTTTACGAATATTTTGTATGCACTATCAGATGAGGCCCTATGTTCCTTATAGGAATTTCAAGGATTATATATATACTATCAGAATTATCTTATGTACCTATGCATTTGTATAAGACTGAAAGAAATATTTGCATATTTAATGCAAATACATGAATTTACATGTATGTAAATATATATATAATTTACTTTGTTTATGTTCCGAAATTATTTTTATAAAATAAATCTATGTATGTATATACATTTTTTATATCAACTTCGTTATATTTAAAAGAAATAATATATATTTTCAGGTAAATAAATATATAATTCATTCATTATAATGATACAATTATTTAAGAAAATTAAGCATTTATTTAGCATTTTAAAATTTTTTTTTTGCATTTTTAGCATTGTTTAAGCTCCATGGGTACAACTAATAATTAAATTAATGTAAACACATAGGAAATTTGTCGTATTTGTGTCGTTAACGACAACCATACATACAGCCATGTCACAGAATACAATTTCGTTCGAAATCGAAGAAAACATATTTGTTTATTACCTCATTGAGGTAATTAAGCGAATACGTTTAAATACCTCAGGGAGGTAATTAGATCTTGAAATTAAAGACAAATTTCTTTTATGTTAAGATTGAGAAATAAGCAAAGTTTTATTATAAGAATTCTTGTTACAGAAAGTTCACGACTGTTCACAAGAATGTATTAAACGTATATGAAAATAAAATAAAAATTTGGTGTCAATTAAGTAAAAATAAAAAGAGTTGCCAAATTACTATATTCATATGCTATACATTTTTTGGAATACAGTGAAACAAATGTTAAGTTATACCGATTTTGGAATTGGCAAATAAAGTTAAATTAAAATAAACGTATTTCCAATATTAAACGTATTTATTTACAAGATACCTTAACTTTGATGTATGAAAAAAAGTTAAGACATAGGCATTTTTACATGTATCAGCTAATATAAAGAGTTAGCAAAAAAAAACCATGGGATTTGGTGTCTTGAATTTTTTCTGTAATGCTTTTTGAGATGTCCTGTCATATCATATTACGATCAGGGAAACCGTAAATATGCAATCGCATGTTTTTTCTGATGCAACCAATGAAGGCAGAAACAATATATTTATCCGTTCTAGAGCAAATGTATAAATTTGTGCTGATACATGGACATCGAGACGCTTCTTTTAGTACACCGGTTTTATCATGTCCGTCCGTCCATCTGGCTGGTTATCTGTGCATGTAAGGCTTGTGCGCAAACTACAAGTTGCAATTTTTAGATAATTTGATAAGATTTGTTAAATACGTTTTATTTGTCTTTGAAACCTATGTTAATTGTGAGAATCGGTGTATAGTCCCCATGCAAACTTCTTTTTTTATGTCCATAAACCATTTAGTCATGTTCATATTAAGATTAAATTTGGCCCTAAATATCTTACTGCAAATTAAATATGGTTTAATCGGTTCAGATTTAAACATACGGCATTCAAATATCAATCCCTAGAATATACATACTATTTTATCCTTCAAATGTTAAAATAATTTAAAATTAAGCGACCTTTTCTTTAATCCCTTTAAGACAAAATATCTCATATATTCGGTGTATCTAGATAATATTGAGCACAAGTATCTTTTATATGACTCTTTACCTCATAGCATGACTTTATTCTTGTCAGCTTAGAATAAAGTTTATTTTAATGCAAATATTAAATTGTGAAATATTTTGCTTTCAAATAAGCCATACATATTTGTGTTTTAGGCATATTTTTTTAAAAAATTTATAGGGCATATTTCAAATTATTAACATGTAAACTTGGTTGCATTACTTGCTGTGTTGTTGTCAATTGACAAATAGTAATGAGGCTATTTAACGAATGAAATTTAGGTGTAATTTAATTTTGGGAGTTTAATTTTTTTAGGCAATTACCCGAAGTGGGTAATTAAGCGTATGGATTTTTGTTTGAAAAATTGATGAAAAACGGGGATTTAAAACTCAAGGTAAATAAGCGTGAAAGGCATTTAAGCATGGCGTAATTAAACGGGTCATACTGTAGAATGTAACTTTTCAAACTATCTGAGTATAAATTAGGTTTCTATCTGCCGTACCATAATTAAAATTGCATTTGTAGAAGTTGGACGAAAGTTACCACCTATTTTAAGTGTTAGTGCCGTATTCATAAAAATATTTTTTATTTAATAAAGGTTAACAAAAATTTTTCTTAATAAACGTTTGTTATATTTAACAATCGTTTATTATGACGGGGGTAAGTGTTTAGACATTTTATTTAAATAGCAATTAAAGCTAGATCTTTTAAAATAAGGCTATTAACTTTCTTAGTACTAAAAGGTTTAAAGTTTTTTTCGGTAGATGCCCCTCCTTCCAAACAAGGGAATTACTTTGTCTTTTTTTTAGGAAAATATTACAGCTGGAGCTTTTAGTTGTAATTTGTATTTTTATAGCATTAGCGGAATAGAAGCAAACGAGAAGAACGCCTTATAGAAAAAGTTGGTGTTTTCAAACTGACTAAGTGTCGATTAAAGCTAGAGTTTTTAAAATTAATAGTAACCGTTGTAGTACGAAGGTAAATAATTTAACTAAATACTGATCAGTTAAGGGCAAGGTAAATTTTCATTATCAAAATTTTTGAAAACACTCGAACTGGTAGAGTGTTTAATTAATTTATCATAATTTTCAGAATTAACGGTTTTATCAAGCTCAAAAAAAAAACCTCGAAAAAAAAATTCGTTAAATTTGTTCTAAAAAAAGTAACTAAAATGAAACAAAAGTACACAAGTACACATTAAAAAAACCTGTTTTGGTTAAAAGTAACCAAAACGGCAACGCAGCATACGATCCACATAAATCGATGATTACTAGTAGTGCGAAGTTGTTTTGAGGAAATATGAACACCTTTTTTATTTTCGGGACATTTATATGAACTTTTTGATATAATCGCCTTAGTATAAACGCCTTAATGGTTGGTATAAACACAACTGGGACGAACGACGAACTGCGCATAGTACGACGAATTCGTCGGTAAGAATTCGTTGCGTAAATTCGTCAAATGAGACACAATAAGTGCGTGAATTCCAGGTATTAATGTGACTTGAATTTTTTTTTGTAATTTATAAAAATAAATACCTTAAACGCTAGATTATATAAACATTTTCATCTTTTTTAACTAGCAATAAATTTTATTAAAATTTCTTTGTAATTTATTTGTTTGTTAATATTTATCAAATCATAGGTTGACCATATTTTAACAAAAAAAAACCTTTTAATTGGGTGTGTTCTAGAATCCGAATCCACTCGAAAGTGGATTACTTAAGCATTTTTGGTGTTACGCATTTCGATTTAGCAAATTCAAATTAGTTTTTGGGTTGGTTTTAATGCCATGTTCGCGATTTGTTCCTGTAAGTTGTCTGATTCTTTACATCTTTAACGATTTATAATAAATGGTAGACTTTGCTATCGTGCCGCTGTTAGCAAATTTTTGCTAATTTCCGCTAATTTAGCAATTTTTAACGACTTTCTGCATTCCTAATAGTCTAAAGCCCTTATGACACAACATTTTTAATGCATTGTTCAAGTTTTGGTGAACAGTACAAATATAATGTATTAGAAAAGTTTACCAAGTGCATAGAGTTAAGCTGTATTAATATAAATGGCGAACTGTCAAAAATTTTACTAAAGTTATCGATAAAAAATGAAGTTATGTCAAAAAAAATGTAAAATTGTTTAACTTAAAACTTACTTTTCAAGCTTGAAATATTAAAAGTGTTGCTTTTTGTTGGTTTTGTTTTTATGTTTCTCATAAAAGAAAAAACTTTGTTTACATTTTTTATAGTTTGCTCTTTCTAACATTAACTGTTTCTTTCTATCAATTCTATATCAATTCAATGAATAAAAAATGTGGTGTCATAAGGGCTTAAGGGACTTTTAAGCAATTTTTTGGGTTTCTTGAAAAATGGAAAATTTTCCCGATTTTTGCAAACTTTTTTATGTTATTATCGAAAATTTTGATTTTTTTTTAACTGATTTAGCGATTTCAAATAAATTTTTGCGTTTGTTTTAATTTTGCAATTTTTGTGAATTTCAGCCATATTCGCGATATAAGCGATTTTTATCTGTAAGGGTTGTGATTCTTTATAGCTTTAACGATTTTTAAAAAATATTTGACATTGCTATTATTATGTCGTTCGTCCCAGTTATGTTTCTAGCATAACTCGTATACAAATTTTTACAAAAATTAATTTGTTTTGATAACAGCCAAATATAGTTACATATATGTAATTAATTTTAAAGTTTGCTTACTGTTTTTTTTTTTAAATTACATACCTATATAAATATAAAAAAGAATTTATATGATATCATTTTCTTTACAATATTCATTAAATTTGAAATAAAAATGTTATGTTAATAAATCGTTAACGTTAAAAAGGGATTTTAAAATGTTCAAAATGTATCTTTTTGGGAAAAAGTATATCTTTTTACAAGCTAAAATGTATCTTAATCGGAATTTCACTGGCAACACTGATAATAATACCAATTTTTAAGAACGACTCGTTTTCGTCTACGACAACGCACGGTAACAAGGAAAACTATTGTTAATATAAAGCGGGGCGACTGGCTTGAGTATAGTATAATCTAAAATTCTAACTTTTGACGGAACAATGACAATAATTTAGTATCTTGACCATAAACTGCCTAAGAGTACCTTATAGCACAAAGACCTTATGTAAATCAGTTGCGTTTAAACGCATTGTGAACAGAAATATTTCAGATAAACATGATTACCTGTAATGACGACTAACTAACTAACGTTGCTCTTAGTAGGTACATTGCGTTGAACAGCGCGGGCACACATGTACAAAATAGCATCAGCAGACAGACAGGAACAATAGCCAGCAAGGCAAATTCTTACCTTTTATTTTTAAGACCTTTCCTCTAGCGGTTGGGTTTTAACCACTCGATCCACGAAGGGGCGCTAGCCATAATGGCTTCGTTGTTCATAGGTAAATGTTGCAGGCGTATTACTAAAAGTACGTAAACGTGTTCAGAGAACATTTGTCAAAATTAATGAATTTAAGTTATATATTCATTTTGTTTAAAAAATGTCGTGTTTTTGTTTTAACAGCCTGTTTAACGATTTCGAACGTTAACGTTCGCATAGAAAATTACATTTGAAACAAAAACAAATTTTAGAATTTGGTTTTTGTTTTAAATATATATTTTCTATGCGAACGTTGACGTTCGAAATCGTTAAACACGCAGATAACTGCCGGTTTTATTAAGAATATGCAAATACAAACAAATCGTAAATATTAATTACATAATAACAATTTAATATAGGCATTTCCATGAGAATGTCAACCACGACTCAAAAAATTAAAACGCTTGAAACTTTTTTCAAAAATATATATATTTGCTGCAAAAAAATATTGATCGGAATTTTTTTTTAAATTTATATAATAAAAATTTTATAAGCTTTTAAAGCTCGTCACGTACGATATTGTCAATACAAAAATGCAACTTAATGCATCATCTTATTATGTTGTTATTTAGTTTAAATTTGGTCAAACCTTATTTTATTACAATCAAAATCATCTTACAAATTTTTTTTGGAATCGGTCCATATTTGAACATAGCTCCCATACAAGTTTTACTCCCGAAAACAGCTTTTAATGCCATAACATTCTTATGAATGTTGGTATTTACAAAAAATTGGCGACAATGACTTTTACGATAAGTACTATGACATGACAAATTTTGTGCGGGTAGGTCCAAAATTAACAATAGTTCCCATATAAACCCCCTTCCTTAAATCGGCTAGGGACAAACAAACCTCGTATAGATGGAGATAACTAAATAATATTCGGCACAAATAAGTTTTATATAGTTCTTAACCTCAAATCATTATTCTGTTCTGGCGATCTTGATTGGCCATGGCCCCATTTTTTTTTTTAAATATTATAGTGTAGGGTATCATATGGTCGGGCTTGACCGACTATACTTTTTTACTTGTTAGTTTTACGCCCGTTTTCACAACATACCGATAACTAAAGGTAGGATTTTATCGGCCGTATAAGAGTGTTCCATTTTTAAAACTTTACTTTAACCTACCAGAAAGGATGAACCTTAATCTTCTTTATCGCTCACTTAAGATTAAAGTAATGTTTGAATAATAGAACACTTTTTATAAGGCCGGTTAAAGTCTACTTTTAGCTATCGGTAAGTTGTGAAAACGGGCCTTATTTCATGCCTTGTAAATACTATAAGAGAAAAATCTGTCACGTGCGGTATGTCACGAACGATATTACATTTTGTTCACTATAAAACCATCCAAAAAAAAATTTTTTTTCCAATTACGGATTATAAAGGAAAAATATGTGGCTTAATGTATAAAATTAAAAAAAGAAGAAAAACCTCCCACAATTCGCAGATCTTCGTATTTTTTTACATTTACCCCAAAATCACTTCCGTTTTATGTCACGTACGATATGCACTTATTTTGCTCAATATTTTGGACAACAAGGTTCCGAACTTAATAATTTGTTTCCTCTAAATGAAACATAATGATAAAAAAATTTTCCGGTTAAAACTATTTTTGCAAAATTTCTATTTTTCTGAAGGCGTACAAATGTCACGTACGATGACATAGAAATGCCCATATGTAGATTGCTTTATTTTTTTTTTCCATTTATATTAGATACATTCAGATAAAATGAGTAAGAGTCTGTGACCGCAACACCTTTCACATACTTTATTAATTTACATAAAATTTTTTTTATTTACAAATGACCTTTCCATGTTAAACGAAATTTATTTATTATAAACGGGACAAGAAAGATACATAAATATTTATCAAATTGTGCCAATAATTTAAATATGAATTATGATTTAGAAGCTTGTTTGTATTTATCTTATTATGTTTCAAATAAACTATTACTAAAGTACTCGTATGTACTATATAAGAGCGTAAATCAAAAGTTTATCATATACCACATTACATGGCGAAAATATTTATTTGCAAAAAAATAACACCAATTTAAAATTATGTGATTTTGCTCTAAGAACCATGAGCGTCTCCAAATCACATTGTTCAGGGGAGGGATTCTGCTTACCGGTAAAAAGATATTTTTTTAGTGCCGATAATTTTTAGACGGGATATTTCGGAATCTTTCTGCAATGACTTTGACTTAAATTTAAGGTTTAGTAAAGTTAAATTGCCAGTTCATGTATAGTGAAAAATTAAATTAAAAATGTTTGGACCGGAGTAGATAATAACCAATCAAAATGCAATTTTGGGATATATGTAGGTTTTAGCATGAAGCAAGATACAAAAAATTCGTATTCATTGAGATTTGATTACCAATTTTAAGAATTTTACAACTAAATGAGAGATAAACGACTTCTGTAGAATTCTATTTTCTCAATAAATCCCAAATAATTTACACTACAATTTAATTCTTATGATTATAAAATTCGTTGCTTTTGAGAACAAACTAAAAATGCAGATAAAACAACGTACGTCAACACCGTAGTTTTGAATGTTAGCAGAACTGTTAAAATATTAAAAAAGTGCACTAGTAGCGCATTCTAGATGCTTTGTGGTTTTCGGGTTAAAACACGCACGGTGACATTCTTGATCTGAACCAAAATGTTTTAAACGAATTTACGCAATTCGCAAGCGTTGGGGTATTTAGTAAAGAGCTGCACAAGCACAAAAAATTGTTTACAAGCAATCTCATTTTAAAGTGTGTGTATATTACTCTCTTAATAAAAAACACAAACTTCCAAAAATATTGAAGAATAGAATAAAACTGCAGTAGAACAATGTTGGAATAAAACAAGTAAGAGTGATATATCCGGCTATGCCGAATCTTGTCCACCCTTCACCATGGTTCGATAAGAATAGAAAGTTATATAATTTAAGTTCTTTAGATATAATTAAATCTATTTTGTGCCACGAGCTCTTCTACATCTCAGATGTTGTGTGTTGATTACCAAGATGCTTGTACCTAATTTGGAAACTTTTGCTCTTGCCGTTTTCCAGATATACAAAAGTCTACAATGCCTACTTCTCCAATAACCGAGATGTTAGTACCTAATTTACAATCTTTGGCTCTTTCCGTTCTCCAGATATAATGAAATTTATAATGTGTTTGTATGGGAAGTGCCACGCCCACTTCTCTAACTCCACCCATTTTTTAGAGAGGTTGTGTATTGATAGCAAGATGCTTGTACCTGATTTAGAAACTTTGGCTCTTGCCGTTCTCCAGATATAAAAAAAAAAATAAATTAATAAAAACAACAAGGGATTTATCGGTAAAAATAGATGCAGTCGTGTTTTTTTGCTCATATCTCAGTCATATATGGACGGATCTAACTTATTTTCAAAAGGAAACTTTAATAGAGTATATGTTACCTAAATATATGACAAGCTAGTCCCAATCATTTCTGGGGTCTTCAGAAAACCCATTTCAACATGCACACGGACAGATGGACATCGTTAAGTCCACTTCGCTAATCATAAGGAACCAGAATACATACATATGAATAATGTTAAGTTTAATTGAGCCAAGATATATTTTATAAACATAAGTTTTATCCTATATCTCTCTGAAGAGTAGTGTGTTAAGAATCGTAAATTAAATGTATTTTTTGACGTTTGCTAAAATTTGTTTTCTTAAAAAAAGTTTACAGATGCTGTTGATATTGCCATTATTAGATAGTCCGCAAATGCGAAAAAACATTTGCTGTCCCCTAATAAAAACTAATAATTTAAACAATACATACATATAATGTAAAAGTATAAATTAGAGGATGTCTGTCTGTCTAGCTGCAAGTGTGAGCGGAACTATAAAATAATAAAAATAATTTGCGAAAAAAAAGTAAAATTTTCTTATTTTTGCATTCCAACATCAGCGATAAGTGGGTACGCGATAGAGAGAAGGGAATATTTATTAAAACACATGTTACAAAACAGTGAACTATAATCGGTCATCATGGATTTTTATCCATAAGAAAAAAAAGTTTTAAACAAATTACAATAAGCTGCATACAATATTTAATTATATTTTGCTAAAAATCGTATAACTTTTTTTTTAATCATCGTTATTTTAAAATATTTTATTTTGCTTTCTTTCAGTTTGAAAGTCCCAGTTTCGATTCAATTTGGTCTTTTTTAGAATTTCTTAGCTTACTAATATCAATCAGAAATTTCCTCGTATTTTCAATATTTCCCAAGGGATCCCAATTTGCACGAAAAGCATTTTCGTACTTTGAATTTGTGTAAATGAGAGAAATTCTTTTCCTTCTTGCACGAAACAGCCTTAACTTTTCCTTTGTACAAATTGAATGACTGCTCAACATGACTTGGACTTTATGAGGCGAGCTGGCCAAATATTTAAATTTTTAACTTTTAACAATTAAATTTGATAAATTTACGGCCAATTTCTAAGACCAAATAATCGTGCAATGTATGTAAAACGGGTAGGGTTTTTTCTCGGGATTTCCCGTCCCGGGAATTCCCGGGAATTTCAATTATTTTATTTCCCGTTTTCCCGGGATTTTTCTTGCGGGATCCCGGGAAATAAAAATTCCTCATAATAGCTATTTATACTTTGAAATTTAGTTTTCTATTCTCTAAAAATTAGCATCTGTGGATGGGTTGTGGATTAGATCAATAACATGAAGTGAGTACATACGTAAATCAATCAGCCATGTCACAGAGTACAATTCCGTTCGGAAACGGAATTCATTCCGTATTTTGGTGCTTCAGAAAATGACAAAACAATGTTTCGGATTGAAACCATTTTTGTTTTCATGAACGGAGTGGGAGTTTTCTGTAGCTGAAAGGCCAAAAAACTATCAAAATACACTTTCTATTAAAAAACAAATATGTTGTCTTCGATTTCGAACGCAATCATTCCGAACGGAATTGTACTCTGTGACATGGCTGATAGTCTCCTGATGCAATAAATCTGCTTAAAGCAGAATGGGCAATGCAACAGTTGATAATTACTACATTTAGTAAAATGAAGAGTTAATAAAGTACATTAATTCAAAATAAGATTCAGGTTGTATAAAGTTTCATTGTCCATGAACAAGTTTTAAAAATAGGAGATACCTAAACATATCGCTCCTTAATTGCAACAAAGTCATATCTACAAAAACAAACGATCTTGGCAAAATGCGATTAAAGTTTTCAAAATGTACCGATTTAAAGATATATTTGGCTATAACTTCGGTTCAGTTTGAGATATGACTAAGATGCAATGAAGGAGCGATATGTTTATTAGGTGATAAACACAAATTTTCAATTTGTGTTGGTTTATATACCCGTGAAGTGCGGAGAAACCGAAATAAAATACCATTTTGGAAACTCGTGTAAGATACTACAACATACAACTTCAAAAACACATTGTCCTAAAGATTACAAATGGACCTAATGAAATGAAAAGGTTTGTAGGAAGCAGTCCGGTTGATGCTATTTTTGCATCAACCTTATCATACATTTGACTGATATAAACGTTGTATATAAAAAAGAAAAAATTACTTCTGATTGTGAATCCGAAGCATGCTACAACTATTTAACTATTTGTCCTACCTCGGTAAAAAATTAACGAAATTTTTCGGAAACATGGTTTTAGTTAATAAAATCAGGCATATACTTTTTGACGACTTACAAAGCGCTTTGAGTGTGTCAGAAAGTTATTTCCTATGCCATTAAAAAATGTTATATATTTCTTTTAAGTATTTTATCTATTTGATTAATTAACTTTTTGATCTTATATCTTGAGTACCTCAATTTTTATTTTGTTTTTATAATTGTTTTATGAATTAAATTGCTATGTTTATGTTATATTTTTATCTTGTATCCAGAGCATAATAATACTGAATAAAAGCATAATAATAGGGAATAAAGGCGTGAGTTCCCTTACGGTTTTTTATAAAAGTTTTTTTCATTAATTAATAACAAAATTTACTTTGTATTATTTATATGGAGCGGGATCCCGGGATCCCGGGAAATTTGAAAAAATTTCCCGCTTTCCCGGGAATCGAAAAAGTCCGGGAAAAAAAAACTCTAAAAACGGGTTTTCGAAAAATTCAAAAATTTCAAGGCCCGCAATTTCGAAAATCCGTTTTACATTCATTGCACCAATTTTTGGTCTTAGAAGACTCCTAGTGAAATTTTATGCATAAAATATTCGCGGAACATTTTAACATTCTAAAGTGCTTAGTATACTTTTGTGTCGAAGTTAAAAAAAGGACAAAAATTACCCCTTTACTGACGACCTCTGAAATAGTCTTTCAGCTCAGAAGTACATTTAGTTAATTTTTTTTACTTGTACCAAACGCCTTTTCAAAAAATTCAAAATCTTTAGGGGCCGATATTCCGGGAACCCGAGCTAACTTTTCAAAACCCTTTGGCAGATTTGCTCTACCAATAGTCTAGTTTTATTTCGCGTTGCAAGTATTGAGTAATTCGGCGATGACCCGAATTTTGTTGCACTGTGTAATAGGAGAGAACGAACTTTTTACTATTTTCATTTCTTAAGAACAGATTCTTAACAAAACGGAATCTGTTATTTAATCTTAATAGGACATATCTTCAAATTCGTACTATTTTAAAAATATTTAATAGGAAATTTCTATAATTTCCAATTCTATCAATAACCTCGAAATTCCGCGGTTTAATTTCTGGCAAAACCAAAACTCATTTAAATTTATTTAAAAATTGAACATTTTCTATTGTGAACCGAATGGAATGACAAAATAAATATATTGCCCTAATTGAAATAGTACGTCTCATAGTAGTGCCTACTAACAATTCGCATAAAAAGCGAATTTGTATAAATTCTTGAAAACGTCATAGATTAAATAGAATGAAAAGAAAATATAAACAAACAAATTAAAAAATGTCTTTGTTGTTATTTACTATGTCTTTGTTATTTATTATTTTGTTTTTATTTTACTTCCAAGCAGCAGTGCTGCCGCTACTACTTCAATCGAAGTATTTTGCTTCATTTTCACAAAATTTACTTCGTCACTCCTTCTTCCAAAAATCTGCTTCACTTTTTGTTCTGCTTCAAATTTTAAAATTTTTTCCCTATATTACCTAATTGTTTTTCATATTCCCTTAATTACGATGAAAATAGTGGTTTTAATCACTGAACATATGCAAACGCTATTTTTCATCGCTGGAATAGCAACCCTTTAATTTGAAAACTGGGTTCCACCCAAAGAAATCATAAATAAATACCAAAAAATTAAGACCAATTAAAATTTAAAATTATTTTAACATATTTGTATACATACATGTACTTATCATAGTAACGATATGTGATTTATATTATTATTTGTATGTTTATTTTATTATACGTATCTATATTTAATATGAAATGTCATTTTTTTGTTTTTCTTATTAAATAAAATGAATTATATTGTTTTGTTTTCAAAAATGTATACTACTTCAATTTTATTCAATCTACTCCACTTTTTTCCAAAATCTACTTCACTTAATTTTTCTCTAGCGGCAGCACTGCCAAGCAGAAATTTTACTAAATTTTAGTTCCCAGCGATCTTATGCCGGGAACGGAAGTGTTGTCACAAGTACGGTAACGGTTGTGAAAAAAGTGACAATAAAAAATAAAAACCAAATAAAAATAAATAAAAGAAAATAGTTTTAATAAATTTCAATACAATTTATTTTTCAGAGTATAAAAACAAAACTGAATAAAATGCTTGAAATTGAAAATTAAACAAAAAGTAAAAGAAACAATAAATTAACAAAAAGTCTGGCAAATAAATTATTTAAAATTAAAGCAAAAAATATATAAAAATGTTAAATTTGTGAAAGAGAAAAATACATAATCCTTTCGGCAACAACACAAATTTTTAATAAAAAAATCCTTGGAACACACATTTTTTGAAAACTTTCGATGTCTGAATTTAATTTGCTTAAACCAGAAATATCCAAAAGTGCAAAAGAAACTAGAAAGGAATTTTTAAAGCAGCTTTCTAGCCAAAGACAACAATCAAAAGGCCAAAGAGTGCTAAACAAGTTTAAAAGGATCTCATTAGTTGAAAATACAACTCATAAATTTAGCTAACATTCGTTTAAATTGTCGTCTAACAACAAAATGGCAAATAATTATTGTGTACGCATCCCACCAACACCTCATCACCCGAACTCTGGCCACGCTCATAATCCTTTTCCCGAACATTTTGAAAATCTCTTTATTAATGGCAATTTTGCCGAGGACGATGCTGACAATAACAATTTGGGAGCTGCAGCTAACGGAAGGAATCGTGATCCCCATTGCTGGGTATTCGGTTATGGTTCATTGTGCTGGTATCCTGGGTTTGAATACAATAAATGTATAACCGGTTATATTAAAGGTTATAATCGAAGATTTTGGCAGGGAAATACAACACATCGTGGTACCGTTGACAAGGTGAGTTTTTAAAATACTAAAGTATTTTTTTTAGATGAAACCCCGTTAAGTGTGTGATTAAAAAACCACTGTTTTGGGGTATTTGCCTATTTTTTATTTTAGTCTATATAGCGAAGAACTTAAAAGCCTCTATATGTACGCCAAACGAATTCAAGATAAAATACAAATAAATTTAAGGCAAAATTGTAAAGTTTCGGTATCAAAACAACGAAGTCTAACTGCCTGTTTTACGATTTCGAACGTCAAAGTTCGCATAGAAAATTATATTTAAAACAAAAACAAAATTCTAAAATTTGTTTTTGTTTTAAATGTAATTTTCTATGCGAACGTTAAGGTTCGAATTCGATGAACGGGCTGGGCTGTAAATGTGTTTACAAGTGCATATTAAAAGCGTCACGAATGTAGTCCGTTTTGTTTTCATTCTTGGCAACATAAAGAAAAGTTAAAGATACAACAAACCAATTACCAATTTCTACTGATTAAGAACATTTAATTTTTTTAAAAACGACAAAAGATATATATTTTAATTTTTCTTATTTTTAATTAAAAAAATAAGTTTTATATCTTCTTAGTAATTGGAAAAGCAAAGAAAATTATTAACCAGTAATGACACCAACAAACAAATGAATGAAATGAATCGCTTATTATCTTAATCTAGGTTTTTAAGATCTCAGTTTAACTAGGTTTAGTTAATCTGAAAACAGAGTTGTGCCGTCATTACCAAGAAACGGATTTTGTTTGAAAATTTGTTTAATGTGTTTAATAATTTGGCTTTTGCTTTAAAGTTTTGTTAATATGCTTCCTTATTGCTAAATTTAATGCTCTTTAATTGCTATTTTTGCTTGTAAATTATTCGCTTATTATTGCTAGATCTTCTGCTATGTATCGCTACGGTTTTCCTTGTGAGTTATAAGCCTTTATTTTAGACTACTGCTTCTTCTTTATAAATATAGTGTAGTATCAAACGAAATCCTAAAATTCTGCTACTGTTAAAATTTAATTTGTTGCTACTACAACTATTGCTAGGAAAATGAGAAGATAGTTAGCAGTAGTAGTAGCATTAATATGCAATACTCTAAAGGTAGAAGTACATACAACGCGTTAGTTCGTCGACGTGTGTCTTGCGTTTAAAATCGTTTGCGCATGAAAAATTGTAAGTTACACAACGTGCGTTACAAAAGCCATATCTGTCAGCTGTTTTTTTATTTTTATTTGTTTACTTATTTGTACATTGAAAACGGATTCAAAAATATATCAAGATTTTTTATTTCATTGAATTTATTCTATTTATATATGTATATTGTATGTTTTTTAACCTCTTCAATAAGTTTTTCTTTCATGATTCACAAATTTGTTAAATTATTCTTGTTTATTATCAGCTGATTACTTGTCAAAAATACACAACGCGTTAAAAAGTTTAAAGTAAACCAACTTTCTGGCGCAAACGCGTCGAAATATTTTGCGTGTTACTTGTTCTATGAAAAAACACTAGTTTAACTCTTTTTGACAGAAGTCTACAGAGCGCGCGCACTAACGCGTGTTATGTTCTTCTACCTTAAGTTATTTTCATTATTTAAAAATACTATTTGAGCATAATTTCATTGCTACTGCTATTTGTAGTTTAGTTTTATTAAATATGTACTTCCCAGTTGGCCCAATGTTAATTCCTGCACGACACGTAAGGGACAACTAATGCAAATCGTCGACGACATTTGCATTAAGTTGAATTGTAAGTACTTACAATATACTTACCAGAAGCCAAAAAATCACTAGTTAATAGACCTAATAAGTAATTATTGAGTGCGTTGCCAGTAAGTAAATATTCAGTACTGAAAACAACACAAGTAATAAGTAGTTACTGAGCTGATTATTAGTAAGCAAATATTCAGTAGTGAAAATAATAGAAGTAATAAGTAGTTGTTGTGTTCATTACTAGTAAGTACTTATTAAAGTTTTTAAAATAATGACAATTGTAATGACAACAACTTACCAGGTAACGTATGAAATAACTACCACCTATTACTAAAAATCAAAAAGTTTTTCCTGGGAAGACCTAAGTCTTTGAGTTCTCAGACTTGACTGACTGATTTTCTTCACTTTGCTTTGGTTGTTTTTTATTATTATCGTTATTTTACAGTTTATTTTTTTTATTGGGAACAAATTATATTTGTTTGTTTAAAATACAGCTTACAAGACAATGTCGCTCATATTGTCGTGCTTAGAAGTTGATAAAGGACACCTTACAAGACACTGTCGGTCATGCTGTCGTGCATACACTTTAATACAGGACAGCTTACAAAACACTGTCTCTCATACTGTCGTGTATAGTTGTTGATAGAGGATACCTTACAATAAAATGTCTGTCGTGTTGTCGTGGATAAGCTTTGACAGAAGACAACTTGAAAGACAATGTCGGTCATGTCGCCGTTTATTAACTTTTTTAAAAAACAGTGCACTAGACAATGTCGAGTATTTTGTCGTCCACGACATTTTTCTCAAAATTGTCTTCCAGAAATCCTAAGTGATAGAGGACGTGTCGAGCATAAATCGTTGACGACAATGTCGTCGACGGCAGTTTGGCCAACAGGGTTGTTTTGGACATACATTATAAAAAGAGAACACAGAAAGAGGCCTAAATTTATTATAATTCTCTTGATTTATAAGCATTTTCTTGGTTTTTTTTTTAATTTTTTCAAAAAAAAACACTCATTTCTAAATAAGATATAAATACATTTTCTTTTATTAGTTTCCAGATTTTCAATTGTTAATTTTTCTAGCATACAATTTATTTGTTTGTTACTTTTATTTATTTAGATACTTATTTAATTATAAGCAAAAGTATATGCATAATTAAAAAAAAATTGTATTGGTGGTACCCCCTTCTAAAACTCTCGTTTTCAGCGAAAGTACATGTTATAAGTTGGAAAACCTTATCGCAATCGGATGAGCGGTACGGCAGCGTATAAATAAGATAAAAAACAAACAATTATTTATTTTTATATGTAAGGTACATAAATATTTTTCAAAATTAATTAGTTATTTCGTTTCTGGTTGTTACTTCTTCATCGGAATTTCCAAGAAAGTATATTTTTGTAAAAACTTATGTTGCTGATCTGTAATTGGCAATAATGAACTTGCACTGTGGTATATTTGATCATGTACTTTAAATGTTGGCAAAAAATTATCAGTAACTATTCTGTCAGCCCCAAATGTTGTATTTTCTAATAAATTTCTAAATAATTGCGCGTTCCTCTTGAGTTTGTTGTGAACGTAATGTTCTTACACTTTAACGTGAGCGATGCATTTTGATTAAATATTTTCATAATGAATAACATATTTAAAATACTTATTTTGAATAAATATTGACATGAAAATGCTTATTTTTTTAACTATTTATGATTTATGTAACTCAATAATAATAATTTTCAATCTTAATTATTTTTTACAAAAAAAAAAAAAAAACGGTTGGCATCACTGGATTCAGCGTCTTTAAATAAGTATACCTGCCGGGTGCCTCGCTTGTTGCATTTTTGGCCAAGCACAGTGTTATTAAACCCCCCTTTATTATTATTTTGCAATAGTGTTTGATTGTGACTAGAATTCTATTACAATTTTCAAAACCTTTAACAAACTGTGCTTAATAAAATGTTTGCAAGTACAAATTCTTTATCAGTTAGTAAAAATGTATAAACAAATAATAATATTCCATATGCATGTAATGTTAATAAATTATTGTATAAATGATTTTAATTAGTACACATTTGGTAATGAATATATTCCATATATAAAATAAATATTATATTTGCACTTATCTACTATTAATTAAACAATAAAATAGTTAGTAGACAAATATCTAATATGCATTAGACAGGTTTAGAAAAAAGTATTTCGTATATTTTGGTCACTGAATTTCAGAAAACGTTGAATATTTTTGTTGTCGAAAAAACTTTTCAAAAACTTTTTGCTAGGAACACAACTGGGACCAACGACGAATTTTTGGCCGCGAATATTCGTCGCCAAAAATAAAACATATTTGTGTATATGAAAATACACACAATCATGGCGTCCGCCGAAATTCGTCATATACGGCGACTTTGCAGTAGATTTATTTATATTTCATACGCCGGCGAATGACGAACAAATCAGTACCAGGTGACCATGTTTGATTTTAGTTTTCAAGTATTTTAGTATATAAGGTTACTTTTTTACTTTAATAATTGTTTTTTATTATTTTATCGCATTTAAAATAAATATACAAAGTAGAAAACTACAAGAATAGTTTTTGTGTTTTTGTTGTTAATGTTTGTGTTTTTTATGTGGTCACACTCTCTCTCTTTGCACAAACAGCAAAGAACTTTCTCAATTAGTAAAGCTGTTAGTTATTCGTCGTTATTGTTTCATACGACGAATTTACTCAGCGAATTTTTACTAAAAAATTCGTTGTGTAGGGCGAAATTCGTCGTTCGTCTCAGTTGTGTTCCTAGCATTTGTGTTTTAAGAAGTGTATATCGTCATATTGAATGCAAACGGACTTAACTACTCTTTTTATATATTAAAGAAAAAGCAAAAAACGTTAAAAAGGTTAATATTAATAATTATTAAAATTAAAAAATATACATTTAAAAAAAATATATGTAAGCGAAAATCTGTCAAAAATATAAAGAATATGTGGCATCACTTAACTGGTCGTATTTAATACAAAGTAATGTAAAGTACCTCAGTAGGTTTTTAATGTTTAGTAACGACTTGCTTGTAATGCCATTGATAAGCGCATTACATTTACACCATTTTATTAAGTACTGTCTCGTAATTCACACAGTAATTTGCTCAGTTGGCTAGAGGGCAAAACTAAAAAAAAAACAAGTAAAAAAGTATAGTCGGTCAAGCCCAACCATATGATACCCTACACCACAGTATTTTAAAACAAATTTTGCGAGAGTGTATGGCTATATGAATAAGGATATATCTATGTTTTAAATTTCATTAAAATCGGTTTGATAGTTTCTGAGAGGCAGAAATTGCCCCCTATCTCCCCTCGTGGCCCTACGATTCGGCCCATTTTTAATAGGCTTGGTCCTTGTGCCAATAAGAACCTATGTGCCAAATTTAATTATCTCCAAAATTGCGACCTGTACTTTGCGCACAAGGTTACATGGACAGCCAGCCGGACGGACATTGTAAGATCAACTCAGAAAGTGATTCTGAATCGATCGGTAAACTTTGTTTGGTCTAGGACCAATATTTTAAGGTGTTACACACATCAGCACAAATGCATAATACCCTCTCCACTATTGTGGTCAGCGTTACCGTTGGATATTTTCAAAAAGTACCAAAAAAAGGGGATATTTACAAAAAAAGTGGCACCAAAAAGGGGATTTAAGAAAAACTTCTTTTAAAATCAGAATAAGTACACAAAATAATGTTTTTCCACGTATTTTGTTAAATTTTTTTAAAATTTCAAATAACATTTTATAAATGGTAAACAAAATTCATGGGCTAGAGCAATATTTCACCCGAATTAAGGCGGTTGTGCTAATACATTTTATCATAACTTGAGATCGATTTGACCGGCTATGTCAAAACAATTACAGGTGATTATTAATAAAATAACTTTGAGTAATCCAAATACACTTTTTTATATTTTCAACTTTGTATTTCGAAATTATTCAAAAATTAGTAGCGATACATTTTTTGCAAAATTAGTACTATTTTTGTTTTTAAAGTTTCATACAAAAATGATAAGGATAGAAATTTGAAATTTTTCTGATTTTTCTGAAAGCCACGTATATTACGAATATAAAACGGCATATATCATGAAAATCGTACGACAAATGTTAAAACGTTATATAAGTCGATTATTAAATCATTACTTGAAGATATTTGTACGATTGGATACAATTATCAGCGAACGATTTGGAATTAAATTCTCTTTAAGCCATCTTAACAATATTTTTTTATATTTTAAACAGCTTCGGGAATATTCAGAATATATACATATACGGGCCTGTTCTGAAAATCACGTGATTTCGAATCACGTGTTTTTGAAATCACGAGCGTGATTTTGTTCTGAAAGTCATGCCGTTTTTGTGTTTCTCGGTGTGCTTTCGGTAATTGAAGATCACACCAAAATACACAAAAACGGGACACTAAAATATCACACGTGTGATTTTAGTAGGCACATGTGATTTGAAATCACGTGATTTGAGTAAAAGTGATTTGCAGAACAGGCCTGATAGATGAAAAAAGGGTAAATACCCGGTAAATAAGAAAAATTGGGAGAGAATTGGTAAATACCCTGGTATTTACCAAAGGGTGCGTACAAAAGTTTTGTACAAAATTTCAATTAATATTAGCTTCACTAATAACCACATACATACCTTCTTTACAATTTCAAAACAATATTCTCCGGTTGATTGTAGTTTTAGTACAATTTAACAAGCTTTTTGATATTGAATGACGTTTTTAAAAGACGAAAAGTAATTTAAAGCTAAATAAATTTTATTGACAGTTAATGATTGCCATATGAATTTGTGTTTTATGAATACCCAAAAAAGGAATATACCTAGTATTTACCCGCCATTTACCCAGACATCAGGTAAAAACCCGGTAGAATCCCATCTATAAGAATATAGTAGAGGTTAATTTTTTAAAGCAAAATTAATGATATTTTTGTTTAAAAAAAAAATTAAAAAAAATGATAAGAACAAAAATTTTACTAGAAAAACTAGGTATATAATGAATAAAATAAGCGATTAACCATTAAAATAATTATTCTATTCAGAATTCATTGAAATTTTTATTTACAATACGTATACAGAAATATCATGAAAGTAGTGTAAATGCAGTGTTACATAAAAACTCAAATTTTGCGATTTACTGCGTATTTTTCTTAGTAAAAATCTTAAGAAAACTAAATTTGGCGAATTTTGCCAATTTTCGCTGTATAATTGGCAACGAAGATTAAAAAAAATCTGACAACCCTAATTAATACAGAGATAGTACGCATTCAAACAAGTGACACTTTCCAAGAACACTTGCCTGCAAATATGTATGTTTACATAATTTATTATACTATTATAAAATATATTTATTTACATAATTTATATACATAAGCTAACCACGCATTACAAGAAAAAAGGTTTCACATAAGCTTGATTACATGCATATGTAACTTTCATTAAGGCTGGGATTTTAATAAGACCGAAAGTAAAAAAAATTTTTTCTACATTTAGTAAAAGTATCAAAAAATGGCAAGAATTGCAAAAAGTATCACATTTAGGTGCATTTTGTAAAAGTAGCAAAATAGTGTCCAAGCAGTCGAAAAAGTGGCAAATTGCTACTTTGGTAGCACCAACGGTAACGCTGATTGTGGTATGGGTATAATTATCAATAAAAACGGAAGAGGCCTAAGTTCAAACCGCAGCCGGGGCAAGTAACATTTTTAAAAATATTGAGATTTGTGCTTGTTAGTAAAAATAATTTGTTAACTCTACATAAACTCTTTCGTACACGAAACGTCTTTGCGGCAGCATTATTATTTTGTTTTTTTTTTTTATCCAAAGTTTAAATATGAAACACAAAAAGCATTTATGTTACTTTATTAGCGAAAACCCCATCGAATACAGTTTAAAAAAACAAAGTCAAACAAGTAAGTAAGTATAGTCGGTCAAGCCTGATCATATGATACACTACACCAACGTTTTTGAAATTAAATTTTCGAGAGTGTGGCCTATATGGGACCCATAAGCAATCATGGACTGTCGGAATAAAATTATGTTATGAATTTTCATGTGAAAGCTCCAGATATCTTTATACATATGAGGTTGTATGTATCTTAACCTTCGCTTTATCAATACCCATCCGGGTGACAATTTCGATTTTTTTTCTTTAATAACTTCCTTAAATTTGTTTCAGTTAAAAGGAAATTTTAACTCGCTGAACAAATTCTCAAGTTCTTTAAAATAACATAACAAAAATGTTGTTTGTATTAGGGATTGCGGTTCGGTTTTAACCGAAATCGAAACCGCGGTTTTAATGCCTAAAAACCGAAACAGAAAACCGACCATAAAACCTCGGCTTTAGCTTTTACCTTAAATATATATATTTATACTAAAAGAAATTGAAAATTATACATTATACTCGTACTTCATATAAGAAAATTGTATACAATAAAAGTACCTGAAATGAAACAAATAAAAAAAATGTATTACATACAAAAATATATATTTGTATGTAGTTTTGCTTGGCTATTTTCAAAACCGAAAACCGAACCGGTTTTAATCATTTTAAAACCGAAACCGCGGCTTCACATTTTTACGGTTTTTAGAAAACTCTAGTTTGTATGACAAAAGTTTGTTTCATCCTTCATACAAAACTTTTATGAAATAAAATAAAAAAAAAACCTCCTGTAAAATTTTATTTATGTCGCTTAAGCTTTTTTGCGGTTATGGCTTGATATGTGCAGTACCACCCACCAGGTAAGTAGATAAAAACCTTCGGTAAAGCGAACGTTAAGACATGTCTTTAACAGCCTACGTTCGAATCCCAGCTCAGCCACAATTTTTTTTTTACGTAATTTTTTTTTTTTTTTTTTTTGTACATAGTTATTTATTAACTGTTCATAAGCAAGCAGATTTTCACTATTTTAGTATGCACATTTGTAAGAGGCACCCATGAATTTTTAAACATTTTACCAGAAAAGTTAGTCCTGAAGTTTTTTGCAATGTTATTTGCTGTCTAGGTAAGTAGAGTTTTTGCTGCGTGCTTGTGAAATATCATTCCAAACAAGATCATATTAGTAGTTTTTAAGATAACTATCGTCTATCTAAAAATCGAAAGCGTTTTTACTAGGACGGCACGAAGTGTCACAGAAATTTTTAATATCTACATTTGATCCTTAAGAGTAATATATGTAATTAACACTTAACATCTAATAGCTTCTTCTCGTTTGTTGATTTCTTTCAAAATTAGCTTTTTGCTAGTTTTATTTGTTTTTAAACTAATGCACAATCATTCGCTTATCAAAAAAAAAAAAAAAAAATACGTGCACAAAATTGCAATAACCCCATAGAATGATTAATTACTTATACTATTTAAAAAACACGAGCTAATTAACAAAGAAAACTTTAAAGGAAAAATCGTTGTCTAATTTGATTTAAATGCAATTTTTAAGTAGTCTTTCCATGTCTTTTCAGCGGGAAATTACGGCATTCGATATCGATCGAAATTTTCATTTAAATTGTATATATTGCTTCCCTTTTTTTTCTTAATCTCTTAAAATGTACAAGAAACTGGATGAAATAATGTACTTAGGAATGAAAAATAAATTTGCTTTAATATAGTATGTATGTTATAAATACAGTGGTTTCCCGATTTAAAAAACAATTGATTGTCAGCCCTGTTCGTTAAATTGAAAAACTCTTTAAGTCCAGTACTAAAAAATATATTTATTCATGTAACAACAAATTAAAAGAACAATTCATATCATATCGTATTACAAGTAAATGGATTTTATAAAATAAAATTAATGAAAAAAGTAATTATTTAAAAATAAAAATAAGAAAAAAGTACATAATTATTTAAAGAAACTTGTAATTGACGTTTGTTTTTGAGATTTTTTTAAACTTTTTTCAATTGCTTTCTCTTGAAGCTCACGTTAAACAAGGTTTTTCATGGTATCGCTTAAAATTGCCTTTTGTGCAAATGGGCAAACTTGCGAGACTCGTTTCAGAAAGACCCTATTTAATTTGTAATTTTAAACAATTAATGCCAATTTGTAAGAAACGCCAATAGAAAAAAAATAAGTTAAAAAAAATATTAAAATGTGAAATTTGTTTTTAAAAACGCATCAAGAAAGCCAAAAGACTAAAGTGCTGAAATCATTGCAAGAATTTATTGTTTGTGATTTTTAACACTTGAATTTTTTAACGGAAATGGCGGTAAGCATTAAAAAAATGTGTTTTTATAAATGCACAATTGAACTCCGAAAGCTTACGAGTCAAAACTGCTGGGCAAATTTATGAAGTTTGTGTATATTAATTCTCATACAATTTTTGACAATTCATTTGCGAGGGCGTAAATATGCACAGTTTGCACATATTGCGAGACTTTTAAACGATATCATGAAAACCCTTAATGTGTTGGAATATCGATATTATTTTCCTGTCCTCACTGGATACATACATCAAAGCTTTTGATTACATTTCTGTGTTTAATTTTTACCCCTTCATCAGCATCATACATCGTTTTCTAATCGTGCAATAATTTCTTCATCTTCGTCAAGACTACATTACATCTATGTATTTAAATAAGTTTAACGAATTTTTTGTATATTATTATTTTTATTTGTTCGTTACATCGAATACCAAATTGGATTTTATTTCGCTATACACAGTATCTAATAGGCTTTTTACACTTGCTCACATCTTACATCTTATCGCAAGGATGATAACATCTTCCCATAAGAATTGTACAGGGCTAAAAATCAACACCTTTCTTCATCTTTAAAAGATGTTTCTATCTCATGTTGTTTCATTTAACATCTTTCGATTATTTCAGTGTCATCACTAGAAAAAACAAATATTTTGTTAAAAAGTAAATATCATCACTTGAAAAAAATACTAAAGAGCAGGACAGCAATATCAATTATTTAGTTTCTATTCGCTCTTACACGTGAAAATAAATATTTTTATGATGAAAGATGTTACAAATGTAAACAAGTTTATTTCATTTTTAACATCTTCCACGCATTCCTCTAAGATGTGCTCAAGTGTAAATAGGCTATAAGGTAAAATTTTTGCCTGTTCGTTAAATCCGGAATTCGCTAAATCGATAGTTCGTTAAATAGGGAAACCACTGTATAAACATTAGGTGCGTTTGAGTACTTCTACAGTAAAATGCAGTAAATGAGAAAATTGTAAAATTTGCTCTCACAAAAAGCTGTTGTCCAAAAAAGTACGCGAACGCAAATTTTGTAAAAATTCGTAAAATAAAGGCAACAGCTAATGACAAATAGTTGAAGTGTTGAAATATATTAACACTTTTGACTACTTAACTCGTTTTCTTATCGGTACTCGATTAAATACTTTTTATAACACAAACATTTTTGGAAAATACGAACAAATTATTTTATGTAATCTTTCATATTTGTTTGTTTTTTATTTTATTTGATGTTACTAATTTGTGGCGGGTTAATTTATTCAAAAAAAACATGAATAGTTTTTTGCTATTGATTACTTAAGTACCCAAGTACTTAGCACTTTTACAACTCTAAAAACTTAACATAACAAAAAAAGTTTCAAATGTTGGTATTTAGCCCAGTAAATGATTCACAAACAAGTTTAATTAATAATTATTTATTCACATTTTGTTTTTGTTTAATATTTATTTCAACTTTTCGTTTATTTAACAATTTTTTCACAATTTGTAAGCATTTTGTTTGTTTACCTTTTGAAACATATGTTTTTTTGTTTTACTAAATTTTACTGCAAAAATTTCTGCAGTAAAAATTTGTAAATACTCAGACAAGAACTGCCACTTTTCGCTCTCAATTTGTGTTCTCATTTACTGCATTTTGTGTACTCGAACGCAATTTCGTAAAATGCAGTAAAGTTCAGTAAAAAAATAGTAAAAACTTTTGTGTTCTCGAACGCAGCTATTATCAGGTATTTTTGTATTTTATTTATTCTGATTTTAAGTATTAATGTTATTGAAAATATATATTAAAATCTTCATGATCATATGAGGACGTTGAAGATCTCTGGTGTATGGGAGCTTCTGTACAAATTAAAACGATTTACTTTGTATTATCGCAGGCTGTAATAGCAGTGGTGCATGTGAATAAAAACTCTACTTAGTATTGAATATAATGGGTGAAGGACGGACGTTTATAAAAATAATTATTTAAACATGCAAATCTATAAAAGTAAAATTGATTATTTATTTCATTGTTTTAATTTAAAAATTCCATATATATTAACTCAGTACTATATACATATGTATTATTAAATAATAATAATTTCTTCTTTTCTTTTTTTGTTTGCAGCCTGGACGTGTAGCTACTCTAGTAGAAGACAAAGAGGTGAGATATACAATTTTTTATTTAATATTTATGATAAATTAATTAAATGTTAAGTACATATTTAACAAGGTTGGTAATTCTCGTCATGCTTCTAGCAATTTAAGCCAAGTAGGTAAAAGTTGAATATTGGCTGATCAGTTTGTATTTTTTTAAGTTAATATTGATACATTTGTACTTGTAGTTCGTGAGAGGCAAAATTATATGTAGTTTTGGTTGTATTAATATCAACCATCCATCAATAATAATAAAAAAAAGGCTTTATTTGCGTTGTTATGGTCCGAATTTCCCAGTATAAGCCCCATTGAGTGTATGAGAATTGCTTCCCAAACTTGTCAATGTCTAAGATATCTGGCACGTTTTCGCAGACACAAGCATATAAATTCGTTTCATACGAAACTCTCCATTTGAAATGCTTGAGAATTTCCACGAAATATAGGCGAATATTTGAATATTTCAAACACTTTTCACGCCTTAATACTTTCTATCCTAGGCCCGGGGACTTTCCCCAGGGTACGATATAACCAATGGTATTTGATTAATAAGAGTTACTAGGAACTCGTATGTAACCCCGAGAGACAAGCATGGAAGACTCGAATAAAACAACTGTTAGCCCCCAATGTTTATGCATTATACATTGTATATATACAAAAAGTTAAAGAAAAAAGAAAACAGGAACTATACGAGACAAAACACTCGTCATAACAAATTAACAAAGATCTTTTAAATAGACAAGAAAATAAACAAACAGAAAATAACTTACGTTGTGTGCAGGGATGCCAGATGTTTATTTTTGAAGTGGCTAAAAATTACATTGGTTTCAAACTAGTCTTTTTATGTTATTCTTTTTTTTATTTTAGATAACAATTTTTTGAGTCTTTTACAATTTTTTTATTTTTGAAAATATTTTTAAAAATTTTAACCTTATTCGAAAATTATACTACATGCTTGAAAAAAAACATTTTTTGAGATAAATGTACGTTTTTAAATACATTTTATCGACTTCTTAACAGTTCTCAGGTATCAAAGAAGATTTATTTTTTTATCTATTTTTTCTTTATTTTATGTTATCTTCACACTTAGGGTTTTAAATGCGTTTAAGCAAAATGTTGACTAATTTAATCAAAGCCGTTCACATTAATGTTTTGATGTTTAATTTTGCAGAAAAAGACTAGTGATTAATAAATACAAAATAACAAACAAATTTATGTTTCTCTAAAGCATTAAAAATTAAAAAAAAAATACTTTAATAAAGTTATCAGCAGATTTTTTTTAAACATATTAGATGGAATTGTAAATATTGATGGGTTATTATTTATGGTAGAACACCTTAAAGGTACGTTTGAGGTGTGTTTCAGATGATTTTATGTGATTAATGTGATAAATTATTTAAACATACAAATTTATAAAAGTAAAATTTATTATTTATTTCATTGTTTTAATTTAAAAAAAATTCCATATATACTAACCCAGTACTATATATTATTATTATTATTAGAAAATTTTATTGTGATTTTACAACGCAAGGGCACTCAAACATAAAATTGCTATTTAAAAGCATAAAGTTTTATTACATATTTAAATTTTTAAAATAATTTAATAAAAAAAATATTTAAAATTTGATTTAAATTTTTTTTTTTGTTGTAATTAAGAAAATTAAACTTCCAATTTTTAATTACTTTAGATTCTTATCTTTAGTTACTTAAGATTCTAAAGTAAAGAATTTATTTGCAATTATAACAATTAATAATTCTATTAAAAATGGAACTAAAATTCTCCTTTAAACAAAAAAACAATTTTAATATGGTGGCACCTCTGTTTATTTTTCTAATGAACCTATTTATCGACATGTTCACTGATTACAAAACACTGCCTTATCTCAATATACTATTTGGCACGCAGGGTTGTCAGACAATTTTTCACTTTCGACGTATAATTAATCGCCAAATTTTATATTTTTACGGCCTAATTTATAAAAAATAAAACCGGTTAATAAAGGGTTAATAAAATGGATTTTCATACAAAATCCGTTTAATAAACCCTTTATTAACATGTTTTTTTTATAAATAAGGCTGTTACAATATTTCTCGAAAATATATGTTTACCGAAAATATTTAAGCTGTTGGCCTGACTTCATAAACGAAGTGTTGCAATGCAACACTGAAAGCAAAAGCTTTATTAACTTCATAACTTTTCTGTAGACAATGTTTTAAGTTCATTATTGCATGATAATTTGTAAATTGTTTTTGTTTGTGATGCTTTGTCAACGCATTTGTTTTTCGTGATGCTTTGCAACACTGCGTTTATCTTACAATCTGGAAAATTCGTCTGCAAATGCTATGGTGTATTGTCTTTACAGACTAATTTTTTTTCTTGTTTTCTTGCAGATATTAAATTGTTTAAATAAGCAATATTTTGTTTTTTTGGGGCATATTTTTTTAAAAATGTTTAGTTCATGTTTTCAAGATTTTAGTGCATATTTAATGCTTATAAAACACTTTTTTTTAGATGATATTTTCGGTTTTCCTGCTTATTAATTATATGTAAACTTGGTGGCATTATTTGCTGTATTATTGGCAAATAGTGCTGGGCCAGTTAAACAAATGAAATGTAGGTGACATTTTGTTTTAGCAGTTTAATTTTTAAGGCAATTACTTGAATTGGGTAATTAAGTGTATTGCAATTAAACGTGGATTTTTGTTTGAAAAAGGGATGAAAAAACTGTGATTACTGGGATCAAGGTAAATAAGCGTAAAAGGCATTAAAGCGTGGGGTAATTAAGCGGGTTATACTGTTATTAAAAGAAAGCTGAATTTTTGCACGTTCCATGCGGTTTTTCGAAAAAATCTCGCTAAGGATAACATTCAAATGTGTAGCTTAGGAAATTTCCTAGGGCTAACGTCTTTTGGGAAAATTCGTTTAAAAAAATTGTATTTAATTTTAGAAATAAATAAGAAAACACGTCATTGAAAATGCGTTTTTTTGTATCGTCAGCTAACGAAAAATGTGCTTAAAATCGTAACATTTGGCAGAAAATCGCCACAACTGACAGCCCTGTTTTACAGTAACACTGCAACTTAAAACCAGGGTAGGTATTTCCTCGCAAAGAATTCTTTTTTTTTTATCTTTCCCTCTTCGTTTCGCGAAAAGAAGAGATTTGTTGTTTTTGTTTCGTTTCTATAAACGAAGGCGAGAAACTGCTGTGTTTTCTTTCGTTGATATTTGTGCTGAAATAAAAAACCATTCGTTTGGCTGAAAAAGAAGGAAACGAAATGGAGAGAAGAAGCAAACAAAATTGTTTCTTCTTTCTAAATCGAAGGAAAAAAATAGAGGGAAATAAAAGAAGGAAAAAACTTTGTTCATTGAAATTTGTTTTAATGAATAAATAAACAATAAAATAAATATTATTTAAATATTTTTTCTTATTTCTGTATTTACTAAACCAAGTCTTTGCTTTTAATTTTACTTCATAACAATATAATTTCAATAAAAAACAGAAAAAGAATTCTTTATTTTTTCCTTCCTTCCATTCGATATTTCGATTTCATTTTTCTTTTCTAATTTTATTCTCCTTCAGTTTGTTTCCTTCTATATCATTCCTCTTCGTTCTGCTAAACGAAGAGAAGCATTTGTGTTTGCTTCGGCAAACACAAAAGAAGGAAACAACAACAATATTTTCTTCTTTCTCGCGATAATGATAATCGAAAAGTTTTGTACAAAAAAACCTTCGCGAGAAAGAAAGAAAAAAGAAATTCATTTACCTACTCTGCTTAAAACTATATGACCCTGTTATGTTGCAATTATGTATATCCGAAATAAATGATGTTGTTAAATAAGTTTTTATGTTATTTTTTATAATTACAGGGCATTACTTGGGGCTGCGCATATAGAATAACTGGACAAACAGCTTTAGATTATTTAAAACAACGAGAATGCACATTGGGTAAGTTAACCAAATTTTTAATCTTAATCCAACTCTTAAAAACTTGGAAGCACAAAAAACGCACTACTAGTCTTCACTATCGATTGGCTTCTGTTATAAAAATTTACCGAATTATCAAAGTAATTTTTGGGAATACAAAAACTAATGAGATTTTGTATGTCGTGCTCATGGATTTTTTTTCCCCCAATTTTAATTCTTGAAACACTTAGAAATATTGTAAATTTTTACAAAATCTTTTAATTTAAGCTAGAATACATACAATTAAGCAGAAAAGGCAATTCCTGATACTTGTTTTGATCTTTTGATGTACAGTAAAATAATCGATGTTTTGTATTTATCGATTAATTGCGCGAATAATTATTTGAGGTAAAAATTTAATTCAATAATAATCGAACAATTTAATATTATTCGGTTATTAGAATAATTTTAATATTGTCTAGTTTGAAAGTTTAAAAATAAGACCAAAAATTATATTTTTTAACATAAAAATTTTATTCAAAAAGTAACAACAATTTAACAAGAGGGACTTCATGTAATAAAAGAGGAAAACTTTTTAAATTAAAATTAAAAATAGCATCAAAATATAAGCTAATCTTAAAAAATGATCTTTCAAAAAGAGTATACAACAGCTTAAATGTTTATATTTCCAATGATTTCTTTCTTTTGTTTTGATAAAAATTGATTTAGAAAAGATTCTTTCACTTAGTGCCGGTTCACACACGTCAAGCTTGACTCGTCAAGTCTTGAGCTTTTAGGAGAGAAGGGAAAAGAGAATGTCATTTCTTTTCCTCTCTCTCCTAAAAACTCAAGACTTGACGTGTGTGAACCGGCACTTATTGTTGACGTTGGAAAGATTGAAACTAAAGCGTTATAAAGTATATTCAACATCTCTGTTCTTTTTCTCGTCTTTTCTTAAAATTGGTAGTCCTACATTATACCACTTGAATCTCTTTTTGATTTTTTAACAGTTTGAAAAATTTAATAGTCTTGTTAAGGTGTGGTAGAATGTTGTTTTCAATCGTCTCAAAAAAATCATCTTCATCTGAATAATTGTGGTAAAAGTCTGTTTTAAACATTATTAAAAATAAATTATACCCAAACTATATTGTTTCAGTCTTTGTACTATATTTTAAGCATTTGTTACTCGAAGGAAATGTTCCTGAGTTAAGTAACCAAAAAGGGTATTTAAAACGTACCGGCTTGTTTTTTACATAAAAGAAAAAACTAATACTGTGAAAAAACAAATCTTCGATTAATCGACATAAATTATTCGATTTATTTGTTAATCAAAAATAGGCAATTTTAAATTATTCGAACAGTTAATTGCCCAAAATAACTCGATTAATCGAACAACGGTTAATCGTTTTAATACCCTAGTATATACTACTAGCATTTAAGTCGCTACTTCGTTAGCGTCTCCACAACTTTTTTGAAAATACACATGTATGCAGTAAATTAGAAAATTTTGAATTAATTCTTTTACCACAAAGTAATGAATTGAATGAAATTTGAATCAATTCAAACGAATTAGGCAGAAATGAATTTCAATTCGTTTTTAACTCAAATGAATTTGTAAAATAAATTGCAATTCACTCCGACAAATTAAAATGAATCTGTAAAATGAATTGCAGTTCGTTTGAATTGATTCAAATTTAATTCAATTATTATTTGTTATGAAAAGAATTAATTCAAAATTTAGCTAATTCGTAACGAATTAAAATCATTTACAGCTCTGGTATTTATACGCCAAAGTTTTTGTTTCTAGGTTTTAACAAAAAAGTACTTAAATGTTTATTCTTATAGGTTCTCATTTACTCAGGAACCTGCACCTAAAATTTTATGTTTCTAAGTTCAATATTATAGAAAATTCAAAAAGTACCACTTGTAAAACGAAAATGTTAATGAAATTTACTTTCCCGTATTTTACTCTCTTGATACTTTTTTTCTCCCCATTGAAGTGTCAAGTATTAAAGTATTAATTATTATAATATACGTCAATGAATGGATTTTTGGTTAAAAAGTACCAAAAATAAGTACGATTTTCACTCCTTAACCATTCGAATTTCGAAAAAGTATCAAATTTATATAATTTGATATAATTGTTGTTACGTCAAACGCAAGAATTTTAAAAGTCGTTTTTGTTTGATTTTATATTTTTTCCTATGAGTTTTGGATATTTTTGTTGTCTTTATTGTTATATAAATTAAGCTATTGGTGCCTTAAATATTACCATAACAACTTTTTCGTCTTTTCTTACACATTTACTAAACATCCGGAATTGAGAGTTGTATTTAGACTTCTTTCTTTAACTATATGTAGAAAGTAATTTATTATTAAATTGTTCTAATCAAATTTATTTCATTTCCTTCTTTTAAGGTGGTTACACAACAGCTGATACAAAGTTCTACCCCCGCATCGCGTCCTATGACACACCATTTGGCGGTGAAGCCTTAGAAGTTTTAATTTATATCGCCAATACGGATAGCGAGCATTGGCTGGGAGAAGATAAATTGGAAAATTTGGCCAAACAAATTGTCGAATGTCAAGGGCCCAGTGGTCATAATGCCGAATATCTATTGCGTCTGGCCCAATTTATGCATGATGAAATACCAGATGTTTGGGATGAGCATTTATTTCAATTAGAAAGATTAGTGTTACAAGAATTGCACAAGCGTAATATACCTCATTGGTCTGTGATGGGTGTAAATCCAGAGCGTATACGGCGAGATTCTCATGAAGAAATTAGACGACCACCCAGCTTTGAGTTCACGTCACGTATACCGGAACGTAAGCTGCGTTGTTTAAATATTTGAGTAATGCAATACTTTCCATATCATTATAGAAAGGAAGTATTATAATTTTAGCAACGACTATAAGTCGAAGAACTATTAAGTTTAAGAAAATTTTATTAAGATTATTGTATTATAGTTTTCGATATTTAACTGCGAAGATTTTCATAAAAATTGCCAAATTATAACTATAATATATACATACATATGTACGTTAGACCGACTCACAAAAAAAAATGTCAAAACAAGCTTTGGTTTTTCAAAAAAACGATTTCCAAAACAATTCAGGTTCAGAGCTGTCTGTTTGTGAGCACAATAAATAATAAACAGCTAAAAAAACTGGCTTTAAAAACAAGGTTGCCAATTTTTTAAATCAAACTGAGCTCCACAAATGTTAAAGAAGAAAAGTTAAAAAAGACAGTGACGCAAACGAAACTTTCATGACGTTATGGATTTGATTTTGAGTTGTGGCTGTTGACTATTTTGTGTTCGATATGAATTTTCATCTTGGAAGAAAATAAACAAAATTCCCAATAAATAATGGACCTTTTTTACAAACGTTCCAGCTCACGAACGATACTTTTGTTCTCCAGACAAAGTTAGTTGGTCTAATGTACATAAATATTACATAAATTGAATGTAAATACATAGCTATAACATTTTTTTATAAATCATATAAAACATTTATGGGTCGATTACGGATGGCAACACAATTAAAGTTGCCAGCAGCGAAATTAATTTTTTTATATTATATTTTAGCATGAGCGGCGTTTCCTGATTTCGCTGCAGGCAACTCAACTTCAGTTCAGTTGCCATCCGTCATCGACCAATAAAATAAGGTTAGGGCTCGATTCTAAATTAATAATTTTTATACTGGTTACATCTTGACATTCATTCAAATGTTAAAATTTACACAATACAGCCCAATTATGAATACAAAAAACCCGGGAGTTTTTTTCCCTTTTCCCATTTTTACAATTGAATTTACATGGGGAAAATGGGAGAAAGGAGAAAACTCCCAGGGAATTTTTATTCATAATTGGGCTGAACATTAAAAAAAATATCATAATATGTACTAAAAAATAAAAAAAGATTTATAAAATTTAAATATAAGTAGATAGGTTCCAAATATCAAAATTTAAGTCAATCTTGTATTGAAAATTTTTATGTAACGAAAAAAATTACCAAATGTAGTAAAATATACACCAATTAATGAAATAAAGAATAACAAGTAAACAATGTTAATTTTAATATAAAAAACTGTACTAAATCTGGTTGCCCAGATTCACAGCAAAAGTCTAACTGCCTGGCCCACAATGTCGACAAGAACATTACTTTCATATTTTCATATTGAAAACAATAATAAAACACTAAAATTTGTTTTTGTTTTCAATATAAATATACGAAAGAAATGTTCTTGTCGACATTGGGGGCCAGGCAGTAAATGAAGATATGCACGGTTTTAAAATAGTTTTCGGAATAAAAAACAAAAACGTTCAGTCGTAACGCCTTAACCAGCAATGATTTCTTCAAACAGTTTTCAAACTTCAGCGAAGTTGAAAATGAACTGTCATTGTCATGCATTTTTACATTACGCAGTGTAAACAGACAAAAATAATTTTTCTTACATAATACTGTAGCCCATAATTCCTTCTATCATCCCGACAAGTTTCATCCAGATATCCCTTCATCCGCCGGAGATATTAAGAGAAATCCAAAAAAATTTATTTCCAATCTAAACAAAAAACTAACTTATGAAAAAAATCGCAAAAATTTAGCATTTTTTTTTTCAAGTACTAGGAGAACAGAATTTGATAGAAGGTGAATTTTTAATACAAAAAATGTTTTAAACTTAATAACTTTTGAACCAGCTGGAATTTTTGAGAGCAGTTTTCGGAGATCGATAGATAAGGAAGCCAGCTTTCAACCCATATTACTTTTTACCGCCCACTGGCCCGCCTACTTTATGTAATTTAGCGTTGTTTGCCTTCATAGCGTACAGTTTATTGATTTAAAGACCTAAATAATTATTTATACAATATGGTTGTGCCTCATCTTCTGCTCTATCACCCTACCAAGTTTTACTACAATACTCAAAACTCTAGCAAAGATACGCACAGTATTCTGAAATAGTTTCTTGGATAAAAAAGCTAAATCGGTGTAGGAAACGCTTTCAGAAATGATTCAATAACTTGTAAACTATTCACGATTTCTTGAAACGGGTTTCGATTATCGACAGAGCAGAAGAAAAGCTGTTATGTCCAGCTATTTAGTTACCGCCCACTGCCACTCCCTCTTTTACATTACGCAATATACCAATGTCGACTTCGCACGCTTATATCTCCTAAACTTTAACAACAAAATCAATTTTTCTTACATCGGGCTGTAGCCCATATTTCCTTCTATCATCCCGACAAGTTTCATCCAGACATCCCTTCACCCGCCGGAGATATTAAGAGAAATCCAAAAAAGTTTATTTCCAATCTAAACAAACAAACACATGAAAAAAATCGCAAAAATTTAGCTTTTTTTTTTCAAGTACTAGGAGAACAGAATTTGATAGAAGGTGAATTTTTAATACAAAAAATGTTTTAAACTTAATAACTTTTGAACCAGCTGGAATTTTTGAGAACAGTTTTCGGAGATCGATAGATAAGGAAGCCAGCCTTCAACCCATATTACTTTTTACCGCCCACTGACCCGCCTACTTTATGTAATTTAGCGTTGTTTGCCTTCAAAGCGTACAGTTTATTGATTTAAAGACCTAAATATTTATTTTTACAATATGGTTGTGCCTCATCTTCTGCTCTATCACCCTACCAAGTTTTACTACAATACTCAAAACTCTAGCAAAGATACGCACAGTATTCTGAAATAGTTTCTTGGATAAAAAAGCTAAATCGGTGTAGGAAACGCTTTCAGAAATGATTCAATAACTTGTAAACTATTCACGATTTCTTGAAACGGGTTTCGATTATCGACAGAGCAGAAGAAAAGCTGTTATGTCCAGCTATTTAGTTACCGCCCACTGCCACTCCCTCTTTTACATTACGCAATATACCAATGTCGACTTCGCACGCTTATATCTCCCAAACTTTAACAACAAAATTAATTTTTCTTACATCGGGCTGTAGCCCATATTTCCTTCTATCATCCCGACAAGTTTCATCCAGACATCCCTTCACCCGCCGGAGATATTAAGAGAAATCCAAAAAAGTTTATTTCCAATCTAAACAAACAAACTAACTTATGAAAAAAATCGCAAAAATTTAGCATTTTTTTTTTTCAAGTACTAGGAGAACAGAATTTGATAGAAGGTGAATTTTTAATACAAAAAATGTTTTAAACTTAATAACTTTTGAACCAGCTGGAATTTTTGAGAACAGTTTTCGGAGATCGATAGATAAGGAAGCCAGCCTTCAACCCATATTACTTTTTACCGCCCACTGACCCGCCTACTTTATGTAATTTAGCGTTGTTTGCCTTCAAAGCGTACAGTTTATTGATTTAAAGACCTAAATAATTATTTTTACAATATGGTTGTGCCTCATCTTCTGCTCTATCACCCTACCAAGTTTTACTACAATACTCAAAACTCTAGCAAAGATACGCACAGTATTCTGAAATAGTTTCTTGGATAAAAAAGCTAAATCGGTGTAGGAAACGCTTTCAGAAATGATTCAATAACTTGTAAACTATTCACGATTTCTTGAAACGGGTTTCGATTATCGACAGAGCAGAAGAAAAGCTGTTATGTCCAGCTATTTAGTTACCGCCCACTGCCACTCCCTCTTTTACATTACGCAATATACCAATGTCGACTTTGCACGCTTATATCTCCTTAACTTTAACAACAAAATTAATTTTTCTTACATCGGGCTGTAGCCCATATTTCCTTCTATCTTCCCGACAAGTTTCATCCAGACATCCCTTCACCCGCCGGAGATATTACGAGAAATCCAAAAAAGTTTATTTCCAATCTAAACAAACAAACACATGAAAAAAATCGCAAAAATTTAGCATTTTTTTTCAAGTACTAGGAGAACAGAATTTGATAGAAGGTGAATTTTTAATACAAAAAATGTTTTAAACTTAATAACTTTTGAACCAGCTGGAATTTTTGAGAACAGTTTTCGGAGATCGATAGATAAGGAAGCCAGCCCTCAACCCATATTACTTTTTACCGCCCACTGACCCGCCTACTTTATGTAATTTAGCGTTGTTTGCCTTCAAAGCGTACAGTTTATTGATTTAAAGACCTAAATAATTATTTTTACAATATGGTTGTGCCTCATCTTCTGCTCTGTCACCCTACCAAGTTTTACTACAATACTCAAAACTCTAGCAAAGATACGCACAGTATTCTGAAATAGTTTCTTGGATAAAAAAGCTAAATCGGTGTAGGAAACGCTTTCAGAAATGATTCAATAACTTGTAAACTATTCACGATTTCTTGAAACGGGTTTCGATTATCGACAGAGCAGAAGAAAAGCTGTTATGTCCAGCTATTTAGTTACCGCCCACTGCCACTCCCTCTTTTACATTACGCAATATACCAATGTCGACTTCGCACGCTTATATCTCCTAAACTTTAACAACAAAATTAATTTTTCTTACATCGGGCTGTAGCCCATATTTCCTTCTATCATCCCGACAAGTTTCATCCAGACATCCCTTCACCCGCCGGAGATATTAAGAGAAATCCAAAAAAGTTTATTTCCAATCTAAACAAACAAACACATGAAAAAAATCGCAAAAATTTAGCATTTTTTTTTTCAAGTACTAGGAGAACAGAATTTGATAGAAGGTGAATTTTTAATACAAAAAATGTTTTAAACTTAATAACTTTTGAACCAGCTGGAATTTTTGAGAACAGTTTTCGGAGATCGATAGATAAGGAAGCCAGCCTTCCACCCATATTACTTTTTACCGCCCACTGACCCGCCTACTTTATGTAATTTAGCGTTGTTTGCCTTCAAAGCGTACAGTTTATTGATTTAAAGACCTAAATATTTATTTTTACAATATGGTTGTGCCTCATCTTCTGCTCTATCACCCTACCAAGTTTTACTACAATACTCAAAACTCTAGCAAAGATACGCACAGTATTCTGAAATAGTTTCTTGGATAAAAAAGCTAAATCGGTGTAGGAAACGCTTTCAGAAATGATTCAATAACTTGTAAACTATTCACGATTTCTTGAAACGGGTTTCGATTATCGACAGAGCAGAAGAAAAGCTGTTATGTCCAGCTATTTAGTTACCGCCCACTGCCACTCCCTCTTTTACATTACGCAATATACCAATGTCGACTTTGCACGCTTATATCTCCTAAACTTTAACAACAAAATTAATTTTTCTTACATCGGGCTGTAGCCCATATTTCCTTCTATCTTCCCGACAAGTTTCATCCAGACATCCCTTCACCCGCCGGAGATATTAAGAGAAATCCAAAAAAGTTTATTTCCAATCTAAACAAACAAACACATGAAAAAAATCGCAAAAATTTAGCATTTTTTTTTTCAAGTACTAGGAGAACAGAATTTGATAGAAGGTGAATTTTTAATACAAAAAATGTTTTAAACTTAATAACTTTTGAACCAGCTGGAATTTTTGAGAACAGTTTTCGGAGATCGATAGATAAGGAAGCCAGCCTTCAACCCATATTACTTTTTACCGCCCACTGACCCGCCTACTTTATGTAATTTAGCGTTGTTTGCCTTCAAAGCGTACAGTTTATTGATTTAAAGACCTAAATAATTATTTTTACAATATGGTTGTGCCTCATCTTCTGCTCTGTCACCCTACCAAGTTTTACTACAATACTCAAAACTCTAGCAAAGATACGCACAGTATTCTGAAATAGTTTCTTGGATAAAAAAGCTAAATCGGTGTAGGAAACGCTTTCAGAAATGATTCAATAACTTGTAAACTATTCACGATTTCTTGAAACGGGTTTCGATTATCGACAGAGCAGAAGAAAAGCTGTTATGTCCAGCTATTTAGTTACCGCCCACTGCCACTCCCTCTTTTACATTACGCAATATACCAATATCGACTTCGCACGCTTATATCTCCCAAACTTTAACAACAAAATCAATTTTTCTTACATCGGGCTGTAGCCCATATTTCCTTCTATCATCCCGACAAGTTTCATCCAGACATCCCTTCACCCGCCGGAGATATTAAGAGAAATCCAAAAAAGTTTATTTCCAATCTAAACAAACAAAACATGAAAAAATCGCAAAAATTTAGCATTTTTTTTTCAAGTACTAGGAGAACAGAATTTGATAGAAGGTAAATTTTTAATACAAAAAATGTTTTAAACCTAATAACTTTTGAACCAGCTGGAATTTTTGAGAACAGTTTTCGGAGATCGATAGATAAGGAAGCCAGCCTTCAACCCATATTACTTTTTACCGCCCACTGACCCGCCTACTTTATGTAATTTAGCGTTGTTTGCCTTCAAAGCGTACAGTTTATTGATTTAAAGACCTAAATAATTATTTTTACAATATGGTTGTGCCTCATCTTCTGCTCTATCACCCTACCAAGTTTTACTACAATACTCAAAACTCTAGCAAAGATACGCACAGTATTCTGAAATAGTTTCTTGGATAAAAAAGCTAAATCGGTGTAGGAAACGCTTTCAGAAATGATTCAATAACTTGTAAACTATTCACGATTTCTTGAAACGGGTTTCGATTATCGACAGAGCAGAAGAAAAGCTGTTATGTCCAGCTATTTAGTTACCGCCCACTGCCACTCCCTCTTTTACATTACGCAATATACCAATGTCGACTTCGCACGCTTATATCTCCTAAACTTTAACAACAAAATTAATTTTTCTTACATCGGGCTGTAGCCCATATTTCCTTCTATCATCCCGACAAGTTTCATCCAGACATCCCTTCACCCGCCGGAGATATTAAGAGAAATCCAAAAAAGTTTATTTCCAATCTAAACAAACAAACACATGAAAAAAATCGCAAAAATTTAGCATTTTTTTTTTTCAAGTACTAGGAGAACAGAATTTGGTAGAAGGTGAATTTTTAATACAAAAAATGTTTTAAACTTAATAACTTTTGAACCAGCTGGAATTTTTGAGAACAGTTTTCGGAGATCGATAGATAAGGAAGCCAGCCTTCCACCCATATTACTTTTTACCGCCCACTGACCCGCCTACTTTATGTAATTTAGCGTTGTTTGCCTTCAAAGCGTACAGTTTATTGATTTAAAGACCTAAATATTTATTTTTACAATATGGTTGTGCCTAATCTTCTGCTCTATCACCCTACCAAGTTTTACTACAATACTCAAAACTCTAGCAAAGATACGCACAGTATTCTGAAATAGTTTCTTGGATAAAAAAGCTAAATCGGTGTAGGAAACGCTTTCATAAATGATTCAATAACTTGTAAACTATTCACGATTTCTTGAAACGGGTTTCGATTATCGACAGAGCAGAAGAAAAGCTGTTATGTCCAGCTATTTAGTTACCGCCCACTGCCACTCCCTCTTTTACATTACGCAATATACAAATGTCGACTTTGCACGCTTATATCTCCTAAACTTTAACAACAAAATTAATTTTTCTTACATCGGGCTGTAGCCCATATTTCCTTCTATCTTCCCGACAAGTTTCATCCAGACATCCCTTCACCCGCCGGAGATATTAAGAGAAATCCAAAAAAGTTTATTTCCAATCTAAACAAACAAACACATGAAAAAAATCGCAAAAATTTAGCATTTTTTTTTCAAGTACTAGGAGAACAGAATTTGATAGAAGGTGAATTTTTAATACAAAAAATGTTTTAAACTTAATAACTTTTGAACCAGCTGGAATTTTTGAGAACAGTTTTCGGAGATCGATAGATAAGGAAGCCAGCCTTCAACCCATATTACTTTTTACCGCCCACTGACCCGCCTACTTTATGTAATTTAGCGTTGTTTGCCTTCAAAGCGTACAGTTTATTGATTTAAAGACCTAAATAATTATTTTTACAATATGGTTGTGCCTCATCTTCTGCTCTGTCACCCTACCAAGTTTTACTACAATACTCAAAACTCTAGCAAAGATACGCACAGTATTCTGAAATAGTTTCTTGGATAAAAAAGCTAAATCGGTGTAGGAAACGCTTTCAGAAATGATTCAATAACTTGTAAACTATTCACGATTTCTTGAAACGGGTTTCGATTATCGACAGAGCAGAAGAAAAGCTGTTATGTCCAGCTATTTAGTTACCGCCCACTGCCACTCCCTCTTTTACATTACGCAATATACCAATGTCGACTTCGCACGCTTATATCTCCCAAACTTTAACAACAAAATCAATTTTTCTTACATCGGGCTGTAGCCCATATTTCCTTCTATCATCCCGACAAGTTTCATCCAGACATCCCTTCACCCGCCGGAGATATTAAGAGAAATCCAAAAAAGTTTATTTCCAATCTAAACAAACAAACACTTATGAAAAAAATCGCAAAAATTTAGCATTTTTTTTTTTTCAAGTACTAGGAGAACAGAATTTGATAGAAGGTGAATTTTTAATACAAAAAATGTTTTAAACTTAATAACTTTTGAACCAGCTGGAATTTTTGAGAACAGTTTTCGGAGATCGATAGATAAGGAAGCCAGCCTTCAACCCATATTACTTTTTACCGCCCACTGACCCGCCTACTTTATGTAATTTAGCGTTGTTTGCCTTCAAAGCGTACAGTTTATTGATTTAAAGACCTAAATATTTATTTTTACAATATGGTTGTGCCTCATCTTCTGCTCTATCATCCTACCAAGTTTTACTACAATACTCAAAACTCTAGCAAAGATACGCACAGTATTCTGAAATAGTTTCTTGGATAAAAAAGCTAAATCGGTGTAGGAAACGCTTTCAGAAATGATTCAATAACTTGTAAACTATTCACGATTTCTTGAAACGGGTTTCGATTATCGACAGAGCAGAAGAAAAGCTGTTATGTCCAGCTATTTAGTTACCGCCCACTGCCACTCCCTCTTTTACATTACGCAATATACCAATGTCGACTTCGCACGCTTATATCTCCCAAACTTTAACAACAAAATTAATTTTTCTTACATAAGGCTGTAGCCCATATTTCCTTCTATCATCCCGACAAGTTTCATCCAGACATCCCTTCACCCGCCGGAGATATTAAGATAAATCCAAAAAAGTTTATTTCCAATCTAAACAAACAAACACTTATGAAAAAAATCGCAAAAATTTAGCATTTTTTTTTTTTCAAGTACTAGGAGAACAGAATTTGATAGAAGGTGAATTTTAAATACAAAAAATGATTTAAACTTAATAACTTTTGAACCAGCTGAAATTTTTGAGAACAGTTTTCGGAGATCGATAGATAAGGAGGCCAGCTTTCAACCCATATTACTTTTTACCGCCCACTGACCCGCCTACTTTATGTAATTTAGCGTTGTTTGCCTTCAAAGCGTACAGTTTATTGATTTAAAGACCTAAATAGTTATTTATACAATATGGTTGTGCCTTATCTTCTGCTCTATCATCCTACCAAGTTTAAGTACAATACTCAAAACTCTACCGAAGTTACGTACATTATTCTGAAATAGTTTCTTGGATAAAAAAGCTAAATCGGTATAGGAAACTCTTTCAGAAATGATTCAATAACTTGTAAACTATTCACGATTTCTTGAAACGGGTTTCGATTATCGACAGAGCAGAAGAAAAGCTGTTATGTCCAGCTATTTAGTTACCGCCCACTGCCACTCCCTCTTTTACATTACGCAATATACCAATGTCGACTTCGCACGCTTATATCTCCCAAACTTTAACAACAAAATTAATTTTTCTTACATCGGGCTGTAGCCCATATTTCCTTCTATCATCCCGACAAGTTTCATCCAGACATCCCTTCACCCGCCGGAGATATTAAGATAAATCCAAAAAAGTTTATTTCCAATCTAAACAAACAAACACTTATGAAAAAAATCGCAAAAATTTAGCATTTTTTTTTCAAGTACTAGGAGAACAGAATTTGATAGAAGGTGAATTTTTAATACAAAAAATGTTTTAAACTTAATAACTTTTGAACCAGCTGGAATTTTTGAGAACAGTTTTCGGAGATCGATAGATAAGGAAGCCAGCCTTCAACCCATATTACTTTTTACCGCCCACTGACCCGCCTACTTTATGTAATTTAGCGTTGTTTGCCTTCAAAGCGTACAGTTTATTGATTTAAAGACCTAAATATTTATTTTTACAATATGGTTGTGCCTCATCTTCTGCTCTATCATCCTACCAACTTTTACTACAATACTCAAAACTCTAGCAAAGATACGCACAGTATTCTGAAATAGTTTCTTGGATAAAAAAGCTAAATCGGTGTAGGAAACGCTTTCAGAAATGATTCAATAACTTGTAAACTATTCACGATTTCTTGAAACGGGTTTCGATTATCGACAGAGCAGAAGAAAAGCTGTTATGTCCAGCTATTTAGTTACCGCCCACTGCCACTCCCTCTTTTACATTACGCAATATACCAATGTCGACTTTGCACGCTTATATCTCCTAAACTTTAACAACAAAATTAATTTTTCTTACATCGGGCTGTAGCCCATATTTCCTTCTATCATCCCGACAAGTTTCATCCAGACATCCCTTCACCCGCCGGAGATATTAAGAGAAATCCAAAAAAGTTTATTTCCAATCTAAACAAACAAAACTTATGAAAAAATCGCAAAAATTTACCATTTTTTTTTTTCAAGTACTAGGAGAACAGAATTTGATAGAAGGTGAATTTTAAATACAAAAAATGATTTAAACTTAATAACTTTTGAACCAGCTGAAATTATTGAGAACAGTTTTCGGAGATCGATAGATAAGGAGGCCAGCTTTCAACCCATATTACTTTTTACCGCCCACTGACCCGCCTACTTTATGTAATTTAGCGTTGTTTGCCTTCAAAGCGTACAGTTTATTGATTTAAAGACCTAAATAGTTATTTATACAATATGGTTGTGCCTTATCTTCTGCTCTATCATCCTACCAAGTTTAAGTACAATACTCAAAACTCTACCGAAGTTACGTACATTATTCTGAAATAGTTTCTTGGATAAAAAAGCTAAATCGGTATAGGAAACTCTTTCAGAAATGATTCAATAACTTGTAAACTATTCACGATTTCTTGAAACGGGTTTCGATTATCGACAAAGCAGAAGAACAGCTGTTATTCCAGCTATTTAGTTACCGCCCACTGCCACTCCTTTTTTTACATTACGGAATATACTAATGTCGACTTCGCACGCTTAAATCTCCCAAACTTTAACAACATAATTTTGTTTCTTAGATCGGGCTAAAGCCCATATTTCCTTCTGTCATTCCTGTTTCTTTCCTTCCAATCTAAAAAATCTATTCGAAGATCGCAAAAAATTACCAGGCTTACAGGTTAATTAAAGAACCAAATAAGTTTATTCTAAAATATAATTGTAGCTTTTCTTATCACCCTGCCATGTCCAATATTTAAAGTGGAGATATGCACAGTGTTGGTTTTCAAACTGTGTGTACGTTCGTAAATTAATCAAAATGTGATGCAAAATTTTGTTGCTTATGCGTGATCACCAGTTGCGCTTGTAATGCTGATGCTTTTTTACTGCACAACAGTTGGGCTAAGTTTAAATTTTTGTACACGAGATAAATTTTAACAGGTTTATAAGCGAACATAAAATAATAAAAAAAAATCTTATCAACAATAGCGATGACAAATTTTATTGAAAATATTTAAATTACAAGAAAAAGCATCAAAAAAGAAAAAAAAAACGATTTCTTTGTTGTTAAAAGTTATTGCATCAGAAAATTCACTGATTCAATAATCAACAACATTTTGCGTTACGTTATGAATGTATGCAGTGTTTAGCTTACACACAAGATTCTTATAAATATTTCTGCAAATGAATTTTAATTCACCATCTGCTCTTTTATTTTGCGAAGTTTCATTGCAATACTTAATTATATAGCGAAGATATGCACTGTGGTCTAAAATATTTACCTGAGTAAAAACATCAATTGAAACTAGCAAAATCTATAAAAAATTTTCGGTGATCGATTAATAATAAAACTTACTTATAACAATATCTTTAAAAATTATTGGAATACATTTTTTTCTTAAATCATTTTATTAATAGATATTATAAAATTATGTTTATTTAATTTTTTTATCAGAAAGTTATGATACTATACTAGTTTGTTAAGATTTCAGCAGCACGTGATTCCATTAATTTTTCCATGGAACTAATACTGGACATCCAATGATCCAATGTTGTGGCCATACCAGCAATTTGTGGACGATCCAGAACACGGGGCAAAACCTATTATAAAAATAAAAAATATTTTCTTAAAAAAATCCTTAGAAAATTTTAATATTGTATAACTTACCCAAGACATATTAACGACGCCAGCAACTTGATCTATTTCTCCTTTTACTAGATCCAATGCCAAAGCTTTCATTATTAGCAGTTCAACTTCTTTAAGAGGCAATTCAGTTTCACTTGCTATATTCTCAAATGAGATTGATCGTTGTGTGGCTGAACGTTTAAAAGTCATTTCCATCAAACATAAAAGAGAAATTTTTTGACGTAATTTAATTTCCTGAGCAGCTAAATCTGGAATTTTAGACCAAACTGGCTTCATTTCATTGAATCTGAAAATATATGCAAATACCTATTAAACTTTTTTTATACTATAAATATTTAATTCTATTTTTTACTTTTTAATGTCTCCTGTATTGAAAGCTTTTAGCAATTCCATTAACCATTCATTTTCTGTACCCTTTAAAGCGGTCAAAATTGGGTGAGCTAACTGTAATATAAATAACAAGAATATTGGTTAAACAGTAATATTTTTGAGTTCAATTTTACTCATACCAATTCGCCAATATTATATATACCATCACCAAGTAAAGCCGCTAAACCCAAAAAGAAAGCCTGCTCTGCCCATTGATCTTTAGGATAATCATCAATTGAACAGCCCAAAAATTGTAAACCACAACGATAGTAATCACTGTGTTTTCCTACACGACGGTAGTATTGTGAAGCTAACATATAGTATTTGCCATGAACTGGAGTAACATTTCCAACATCTTCCAAAGTATCTCGCAATTCTTCGATAATTTTTTTACAAGCATCTAAGTCATTCAAATTTGACAAGTAAATGTTGCCTTGGAGTACCTGTAATTAGTTGAGAAGTAAAAAATTTTAAATTAAATGAACATAACACATTTTTAATTTTGAGTTTGTTAAGAGAATTTTATTAAAAAATCTACTTTTTTTCAATTTCAATTTAAAAAAAAATATTGAATTAACAAAAAAAGTTTGACTTAGAGAAATAGTTGAGAATTTCCAGCTTAATAAAATTGAGTAAGTTTTAAATATAGACTGTAAAAAAAATCTGACCATTAATTATGAAAATTAATCAAATACAAATGTCCACCGGTGGTGCACGTGGGGCTCAAAGTGTTAAATAAAACTTAGGCAATAAGGAAAAATTGGTTAACACGTTTGTCACTCAACAATTTTTTGCGATTCCTATGCAAATGAAAAAAAAATGTGTCATACATAGGTGACATAAGATTTGCAAACAATTTTTTTAATAGAAACTGTGTGTCACATATTTGTGGCAAATGTAAAAGTCACTTATAAGAAACATGATCTTTGAGTAAAATCGGTGTCACATTTATGAGCCACTTAGTGGTTTGATTATTATAACTAAAGAAACAAAAATCTTAAAAAAATTTATATAAATTTATTGCCACTTTTGTCTTTAATTGAATGTACCAAATTTTAAAACATGGATATAATCCAATTAATTTCCCATCATAGTCTCTGCAGGCTGTACATTAACACTCAATCATCAATTACTTGCATAAAATATTATATTGTACCATGAACCCCCTTTAAAGTATCATTTTTTTCCAAGAGTACAAAATTTTACCCTTTTTGACCCTCCCAGTCAAAATTTTCATATTTTTACTCCCGATATTCCCTAGTAAAAAGAAACCAACTTTTCAAATTTCAAGTCTCTAGATTACCTGTGCAACAACTAGACTAGTGGTTGAGCAAATCTGTCAAAGGGTTTTAAAAAGTTAACTTTGGTTTTCGAAATTTCGGCCATTGAAGTTTGAAATATGTCAAAAAATATATATTAGACGACTTCTGAGCTAAAAAATTATTTCAGATGTCTCCAGTAAAATTGTGGGGCGATTTTTTTCTTGGAATATATTAACTCCCATTGTAAGGGGTAATTTTTGTCCTTTTTTCAAACTTCTACGCAAAAGTATACTTAAACGGCACTTTAGAAAATTTAGAACGGTTCTACGAATATTTTCTGCATCAAATTTCACTATGGGTCTTTTAAGACCAAAAGATCGTGCAATGTACGTAGAATGCTTAATAAGGAAAATTGAAAAACAGCATAATTTTTTAAAACCTTTTCTTTAGCTTCACTTCGGAAAATCAAATCTTGTAACGTTAATTTAACCGCCTTATACTCAATGCAAATGGATGAAACTTTGCAGGCATACATAATCCCGATGACAATACACGAATACATGGGCGTAGCCAGGATAAAATCTAGGGGGGGCAAAATTTTTTTTTTTTAGTAAAATGCTTTTTTGACAGCCTTTTACTCAAAGCAAATGGATGAAACTTTGCAGGCATACATATTCCCGATAACAATACACGAATTCATGGGCGTAGCCAGTAGCCCGTTTTTGTATATCTCGCATGAAACGTGTGAATTGCAACAAAAATGGTGTGAAATGAAACAAAAAATGGTTTTTCTCACACAAGTGTTTCTGTATCTTTTTTTTGCGAGAATTATCTGTCATTTAAATAATTTTCCAGCAATTATTGGAAGGATGCGAGAAAAAGTGTTTCTATAACAATATTTTGCGAAAAGTTTCTTTCAAGAACTGTCAAAATAAGTCACATTTGAAATTGGTGGCGAGAAAAACAAAATATAGATATTTTGAATTTAAAATATGTTTATATACTATTTTTTTTAAATAAATAAAAAAATAGAAGGAATATAAATGATAAATGCATAATTTATATGATGAAAATAAACAAAAAACAATTGTTATATTTTGTTAGTTTAAATTTTTTTTAGCTTTTTCTTGTTTTGGTTTTAATCAGTGCTGCCAGATAAATTTGTGTCAAAATCGTCAATTTCCTGAGAAAAAAATAAAAAAGATCGTCTTTTTTGTTTTAAAAATCGTGCAATTTAAAATCAATTTTAAACAAATTTGTTTCGACTTTTATTAAAAAATAATCAAACAAAAACATAGTTAAAGCTCATGGGTATTTAATAATTATTATTTAATAATTGAGATATAAATCTTGAATTTACCTATTCCTATAATCTTTTTCTTTTTTACCTGAAATAGACTTAGTAGAATACCTTGTAGTTAAAATTAAAAATATCGGTTCATAAATAAACGGGTTAAAGACCCAGTAAAATCTTCGCCTACAAAATAATATGTTAAGTAATCAGAAACACATAAAAGCACTACATACAATTCTACTGAAAAACTAATGAATTTTACAAGGGTTGTGCCAAAAAGAACAAATTCAAAAGTAAGTCATTTGTTTTATCTTAATACATCCAGAAAAAAGTCAATCATATTTTGTATATGTATATAAAAAGTATTAAATGTTCAAAATAAGCCAAGTCGGTCCATTACTTTCCCTCGAAATTTTGCTTTTGCCGATACATTTTTTAGGGAAGAAACAAACAATTTTCGAGGACAATTTTCACAATAGGGATAAATATAAAAATTTAAGCAGCCTTGTTTCTAAAGATATCTTTTTTTTCTAATAAACAAACATATAAAAATATTTACAATTATCTTATTTGGAAGACTAAGGGGCTTATAGTGTAAAACGCAACGCCAACAATTTCTTTAAAAGCAAAAATAAAATCAAAAATATTTTATAAATTTGTTTTTGCTTTCTACAGACATTCATATTATTTTTTTTTTTTTCAATTTTCAACGCCACAAAATAGAAGTGTTTGAAATTTAAAAATTCAAGATGAATTTCTATAGAAAGTAACAACAAAATTATAAAATATTTTTGATTTTGTTTTTGCTTTCGTCACTTTTTTAGAAAAAATCATCAAAACGTCACTTTGTTAATATCGGAACAAAAAATCGTCAAGATGACGATAATTCGTCAAATCTGGCAGCCCTGTTTTTATTATATTTATTTCTTTTGTTGACGTTTCGCTTTTATTTGACACTTAAGTACTGGAAATATTCCAGTATAAACAGAATTTGTTGTGTCTGTTTTCGCATTCAAATACAGAAACACTTTTATCTCATAAATCGAGAAACGATGGAATTTTTTGTTTCACACTTCATGCAAGAAATTTTACGATGCGAGAAATACAGAAACGAGCTACAGGATAACATCAAGGGGGGGGCCACAATTTTTTTAAATGCTTTTTATTAGCTTCACTTTGGAAAATCAAATCTTGTAACGTTAATTTAACTGCCTTTTACTCAATGCAGATGGATGAAACTTTGCACGCATACATATTCCCGATGACAATACATGAATCCATGGGCGTAGCCAGGATAAAATCTAGGGGAGGGGGGTTAAAACCTTTTCTTTAGCTTCACTTCGGAAAATCAAATCTTGTAACGTTAATTTAACCGCCTTTTACTAAATGCAGATGGATGAAACTTTCCAGACATACATATTCCCGATGACAATACATGAATACATGGGCGTAGCCAGGATAAAATCTAGGGGGGGGGCAACATTTTTTTTTTTGGTAAAATGCTTTTTTGACTGCCTTCTACTCAATGCAAATGGATAAAACTTTGCAGGCATTCACCAGGATAAAGTCTAGGGGGAGGGGCAAAATTTTTTTTTTTTATAAAATGCTTTTTTGTCTGCCTTCTACTCAATGCAAATGCATAAAACTTTGCAGGCATTCATACTCCCGATGGTAATACACGAATACATGAGCGTAGCTAGGATTAAATCTAGGGGGGCAGAATTTTTTTTTTGTGAAATGCTTTTCTTTACATTCACTTCGCAGCATCAAATCTTGCATCCATTTGAGTTAAGTAAAAGGCGGCTAAAAAAAGCATTTTACAAAAAAAATTCTGCCCCCCGTAGATTTTATCCTGGCTAAAAAAAATTTTCTAATGAATTCCTTACTTACTGCAGTTTTTACCCCTAAATATTAAAAATATTTTCATTTAAATTTAAACCTATTTTCGTAAATGTAAATGTAAATGTAAATTGTAATGTATTAATTAAAGCTATTCGTTACTAAAAAGTAAAAAATAAAAAAGAAAAAAAAAATTTTAAGAAACGCTTTTCTTTACCTTAATATATTGATCAGTTGTGGACACAGAATAAATATGAATACCAAAAAAATCGACTAAAAGTCAAAAAATAACAACATTCCAAACAACATAAACTTTTAAATCAAAATGGAAAACAACTCACACATCCCTTAAAGAAAAGCGTGGGGCGCCCATACTAACCTAAACTTAAAAAAAAAACATGACTGCCGTGAGTACATTTTAATATTTCAGACCGAAAGAAATACAACCAATCATGTTTAAAGCTACCAATTTTCAATAATTGAGCATTTTGTTTCATAACAATGCGCCCCACGCATTTCTTTAAGGGATGTGTGAGTTGTTTTCCATTTTGATTTAAAAGTTTATGTTGTTTGGAATGTTGTTATTTTTTGACTTTTAGTCGATTTTTTTGGTATTCATATTTATTCTGTGTTCACAACTGATCAATATATTAAGGTAAAGAAAAGCGTTTCTTAAAATTTTTTTATTATTTTTCATAAAAGTAGTGGAAATTAAGTCAAAAAAGTGTAAAATATTTCTGAGCTAAATGGTATATTAGGATTTATACAAAAAAAATCTTATGGCATTTTTTTTAGAAAAATATATACTATATTTTCATTTTCTGGGGTCTTATTTGACCTATTTTAAATAAAAATATTAAAATTTTACAATATACATATCGTTAGCTCAGAATCGGTTTGGGGCATAGCATGGTAACTTAACCATGATTTGCGCCTATAATATTTGCGCATATAATATGTTCTACTAATATTTTGCTAAACAAGCTTAACGAAATATATAAAAAACTATGTGCTTCGAGGTCATCTGTAATGATTACTTCTGATTTGGACCCACAAGATGATAGCAATGATTGTCATCTCCCCACAACATCTAATGCTATGTTCACACTTGGATTTTTAAACGCGTTTAAGAAAAATGTTGATTCAATCAGAGCCGTTCACATTACATTTGAGATGATTAAGATGTCAGTTGATTAATAAATAAAACACAACAAACAAATTTATATGTCTTCAAAATATAAAAAATTGATAAAAAATTCTTTAATAAAGTTATCAGAAGTTTATTCTGAACATATTATTGATGAAATTGTAAAAATGTATGGATTATTTAAGAATAAATCGTTTATTGTTAATTGTGGCCGATGCAAATCATACTCAGTTTAAGGTATGTTCAGAGAATTCTATGTGATTATTGAAACGATTTAACATGCCAATTTTTAAATGGTTAACAAATCACTTCAATGAATGGATAATTATCTCGATTTTGATGTGATTAGTGCTTAATCACGTTCGAGATAGTTTTTAATATCGTCAGCTCAGAATTGGTTTGGCGCATATGCCAAAAAGGCGGAGTGGAGAAAAACGACAAACAATATTTACATGAAGATTTCTCAAAATGTACCCGATAGAATTTTTTTATATTTTAACCACTGCTTTGGCATATGTTTTGAAGAAAAATGTTAATTTTTGCGCACTTTCATGAATATAGTTAGAATTTAATAAAATTTTTTTGAAAATGAAAAATATTGTTTTGTGCCGCATACGCCACTATTCTAAAAAAAATTAAAAAAGTGGCTTTTTGTGCTGCAGACGTATACTTATTGCTGTGTATTGAGTAACTTGTTGTTGAGATGAATGTTTCTATACTTACAATCTAATAAAAAGTCAACATTAATTTTTAATTTTTTTTATTTGGTTTTATTTTACAAAAACAGAAAAAACAGATTTACTGTTATAAAAAGGTACATAAAAAGCCACAAAGTAAACAACTTAAATAATGCAAAAGTTAAATAGAATCAAGAAAAAACAACTAAAATTTAAAACTAAATATTGAGTAAATTCAACATTTTTGAGTTACATTTCAGTTATGTATTTTAAAAAGCTTTTTTGTAATAGTTCTATTCCTTAAATTTTTAGGAATGACTTTTATACACTACCAGACTATTATAAAATAAAATAAAAATAAAAAATGTTAAATATAATATAAAGTAACCTACGAAAGGAGATAATTCCCAGTTTCTATTTATTGAGTAAATTTTTATAATAAGTTTTATCAACATGTTGAAGAAATATAAGCAAGTCTTTTATGTCTCTATTTTTATCGCTGGAAATAAATGATGGTTTCGACATTTTCAAAACATTCGTCAACAAATTCTCAGGAGTTTTCAAACAATTTTTTGATGCAGGATTAACCAAAATTGCATTTTTATATTTTTCCTCTCTCGTAGAAGTTTTATAATATATACATAAATCATTATTTTTATTGTATAGAAGTTCTTTAATTTTAGCAAAACGGACTTTTCGAAAGTTCATTTTATTTGCTTCCAACGAGTATGTCCGAAAATTTTCCGGAAGCATTTCCGCAACTTTTAATTTTGTTTTATTATATGGCATTGTTTTAAGCAAATTTATTAAATGAAGAGGACTATGAATTTCAATGTTCTTTAAGTACCGGTCAATAACACCATGGACACAGTCTACTTCTTGGTTCTGAAGACTTTTGTATAACGGCATCAATTATTTTGTTAAATGAACATTTTGATTGCGGTTGAGTTAATTCGATTTTTATTTTGAGGTACGCAAGAATCGCTCCATAATGTCAAAGTTTTAATTAGGGGATAAACTTTTATTAATTCACTTAAAATTTTTATTAAAGCACTAGCAATATTGTTACCACTCCGACCACTATGAGCTTCCCTCCACAAGGCACAATAAGTAAAGTTGGTATATTTGGCATAATTTGATTGCTGTAAGATTATACATATTTAATTTTCGGCTGAAGTGCGTACGAAAAAAAATATGCCACACGATTCAGAATAAAAAAAGAATAAAACCAAAATTAAAATTTAAGGGGTCTGAGGCCCGTGGGGCCCTCTGGAACAAAAAAAACTGCTCCGCCCACTTAATGATATGTGTGGTTACTCAAATTAAAGGTAATTTGCTCACGATTGCAAATATGTATTTTGTTTTTGTATTCGCATATTATTTTCCTCTCTAGGTTAATTTAAGCATCTGTTAGGTGCAGAAAAGCTTTAGTTAGCTAAGCCGGTGTTTGTTATACCATAGAGGAGAAAATCCTTGCGCCCGGCCGAAGCCAGTCTATGCAGAGAAGCTTTAGTTAGCGAAACCGGTATTTGTTATACCATAGAGCATAAAATCCTTGCGCTCGGCCGGAGGCCGTCTATGCCGAGAAGCTTTAGTTAGCGAAGCCGGTTTTTGTTATACCATATAAGAGAAAATCCTTGCGCCCGGCCGAAGGCTAATAGTTACAAACAAATTAAAAAAAAAAAACGAAAATAAAACATTAAAAAATACAAAATAAAACAAAATATTTAAAATCATGAGCAAATTACCTTTAATTTGAGTACCTACCATAGATGGGGGTAGTGCACTCATTTTGCAGTTTCAACTCACACTTAGTGATAGTGCAAAAATATTGCAATCATTTTGTTGATGTTTAGTGATGAATTGAAAATTTGCAGCCTCACTAAACATGAGTGAAAGTGATGTTAAAAAATTTTGCACTCAAAAAAATAGTTTGATTTAAAAAAAGCAATCATCAGCTTATTGCAACTTTTTTTCTTTTTCACTCATTTGAGTGCAACTAAAATTTTTGCACTAAATTTAAAATTAAAAACTTGTTTTTTTCATGATAAAAGCCTATAATTATACCGTTATTGCCAAAATTTCATTTTGTTTAATGTTTTTTACTTATGCATATCCTCAAAAGAAATCAAAAACCATGCACATACAAAGTTACATTTTTTAAATTTTAGTGAGACAATATTTGTATGCAGCTTTTTTGATTGCATGTCCAAATTTTGCACTATTTGATTTGAGTGCAGATTTTTGCATTCAAATCTGCGTTTAGTGATAGTGAAAAAATTTGCAATATCACTCAAAATTTTTAGTGGTAGTTACAAAATAGCAATCATCACTAAAGCTAGTAAAAAAGAGTGCAAACTAATTTCTTTGCAGTTTTATTTAGTGATAGTGCAATTTTGATTTAAATCAATATTTAGTGCACTACCCCCAACTATGGTACCTACACATAGATATAAGTGGGATGAGGGTCCCAAAAGGCCCGCCCGCCCTAAATTTTATTATTTTCGTTTTTCTTGTACAATTAGCTTTATATCTCAGAAACCACAAAAAATTTCGCGAAACAGATTTTGGATTCAAAAAAGGGGTATTCAAAATATATATACCCCATACCTAACTCAATTTTTTTAAAAATGGTCGGTAGGTCAAACCAATTCTGAGCTGACGATATATTATGTATTACTATTGTTTATATTTAAATACAAACATAATATTCAAATATTAAAAACATTTTTTGGCCCTATCAAAAGTATTTTGGCCCTTTTAAATCGTCAATTTGGCCCAAAACAAAACAACTCAAAATTCATCACTGTAAACTAGAGTGTATTGATAATGGAGAAAAACAAATTTTTTATTTATCTGAAATTAGATTTTAATAAAAAAATATTCTGTCAGTAAATACCTTCCAAATGGTGTATATTTTGTTTAAATCGGTTGACATACAGAGGAGGATAGTGGTCTTAACTGTTTTGCCTTTGCCGATTTATAACGGGTCCGCCATCTAACGTTTTTTTTTCAACTAGTGCTTATTTCGTGAATGGTAACACTTAGCTCATGTCTGATTTGACAGATAATTAGTTTTATCCTTCCGCTAAACGAATATAGTTGTGTATACGCTTGAACAACGCTGAGAAATATTGCGACATTACTTTGAAAATCATGGTAATATTGCAGAATGTGTGCGAAAATTGCGTACGGATTTTGGAAGAAGAGAAGCACCGTCAGCTCCGTATGTTCGTTATCTTGTGAAAAAAGTGAAAGAAACTGTCATCCTCATCGATAAACCAAAGCGTGAAAAGCCAAAAAACAGTGCGTACACCCGAGAATATTGCTGCTGTGGCAGAAAGTGTGCGTGAAGCGCCATCAACATCAATTCACCGTCGTTCTCAATAATGTATGACGCAATACAAAGTCCAATTGGTTCAGGAGTTGAAGCCAACTGACCATCCAATGCGTTTTCACTTCGCTAAGTGGGCCTGCGATCGACTTACAGAAGATGCCGATTTTCCCAAAAAAAATCATCTTTTCGGATGAAGCTCATTTTGATTTTGGCGGGTATGTAAAGAAGCAAAATTGTCGCATTTGGGGCACAGAAAACCCGCACGCATACATTGAAAAGCCGATGCACCCAAAACGAGTCACTGTTTGGTGCGGATTTTGGTCCAGAAGAATAAGTGAGCCATTTTTCTTTGAAAAACGAGTCACTGTTTGGTGCGGATTTTGGTCCAGAGGCATAATTGGACCATTTTTCTTCGAAAATGAGCAATGAGTGGCCGTTACAGTCAATGGCAATCGTTATCGGGCCCGCACGCATACATTGAAAAGCCGATGCACCAAAAACGAGTCACTGTTTGGTGCGGATTTTGGTCCAGAGACATAATTGGGCCATTTTTCTTCGAAAATGAGCAAGGAGTGGCCGTTATCGGGCCATGTTGAACGAATTTTTGTTCACAAAAATTGAAGAGTAGGACATTGGCAACATATGGTTTCAACAGGACGGAGCTACGCGCCACACAGCCAAAGCTACACTCGATGTTTTGCACCCTGTTTTTGAAGATCGCATTTTCAGCCGCAGAGCTGATGTCGTTTGGCCACTTCGGAGCTGCGATCTGACACCGTTGAACTATTATTTGTGGGGTGCCGTCAAAGATAAGTGTTACGCAAACAAGCCAGAGACAATTGACGCTTTAAAGTACAATATTCGTGAAGCCATTGGTGAAATACAGCTGCACACAATCGATAATATGCTTAAAAATTGGACCGATCGTGTAGGCTACTGCATGGCCAGCCGAGGCAGCCATTTGAATGAAATTATTTTCCATTATTTACCGGAAGGATTTTACTTTCAAATAAAAAAAGAAATTTGAGAAAATATTCAGCAGTTTTTTTTTATAGCATTTTCAAAAAAAAAAGTTATTTGGCGGACCCTTTATATACATTTAAGTCATAAATATTAGGTATGTAATTTTTAAAAATACAGTAAGCTAACTTTAAAATTAATTATATGTAACTATCTTTGGATTTTATCATAACAAATTCATTTTCAAAAAAATCATATACGAGTTAAGGCGTTTATACAAAGGCGATTATATCAAAAAGTTCATATAAATTTCCTGAAAATAAAAAAGATGTTCATATATCCTCAGAACAACTTCGCACTTCTAGTTATCATCGATTTAGGTGGATCGTATGTTGAAACATCCGTAATGTTTTCTTTCAACATTATTAAAGCTGCTTTTTGTATTAGTATTGAGTCGGTTACGATGATCAGTCTTAATAAGTTTTAGTTGGCTAAAAATTTTCTCTAAACATGCATTTGAAAATGGAATTACAAAAGTTAAACAAACTACTTTTTTAAAATTTTTAAACATCGGCTCATTAGTCCAAACCCATATAAGAAACATTTGCTGTAGAAACTTTCTTTAATTCTCTTTTGAATTCGTGTCCATGCAATAAAACTTTTGTTTTGCAGCATTAAATCATTTTGTAGGTATACCTTTTATCTTTCTGTCAATAACAAACTCACAAAAACTGCTTGTACATGAAACAAAGTATGTACACTTTTCCATTCGTCTTTTCCCCTTCATCATCAAACTCAAATGTTCCGCAGCAAATGTTACATAATATGGAGTTGGACTTAACATAAAAAAAACACTTTTTCCCAATATTCATCAGCGGTCATGTCACTGTTAAACCAAAGTTTAATATTTTATTTCTGTACATTTTGTGTACAGATTCAAAAGATACGAAAAATGTCAGGATTAGAAAAATTTATCTTTTGTATCCTAATGTCATCACTGATTGTAATACATTTGTTTAGTTCAAAAATTGTATTCAGTTCTACTTAATTAGTGCAATTTCAAATGGCATGATGTTCGTAGATATACACATAACACGAAGATATACATATACGGGGTTTGTTTCTAATAGTAATTTTTACACTTTATATACAAGTAAGAATATAATGTCGCTCAACCCGGCCTTATAATATCCTACACCAATATTTCAATGTTTCACACATCAGGACAAACGCATTATCCCTTTCGCACCTATGAATTTGTAGAGTATATGTATCTAAAAACTTACCTGTACATACCAAACAGCTTCATCACAAATCTTAACTTTATCCTTGATTTTACCCAAAAATTCAACAGCTTCCTTTTTATCAGAAATGTGATCAACAATAACTTCTACGATTTCAACTAAACCATAAGGATTGATTCTGAAACACAAAAAATTGTTTAGTGAGTAAACAAAAAAAAATTAAGAGACAAACACATAACCTTACTTAACATGGGAGCTTGTATCTTCCCCTATGTACAATATGTACTTACTTCATTTCAAAAGTTTGTAAGAAGTTTTGGTATAATTGCAGTAACGCATCCTCATCTTGCATAGCAGCGTTGCGAACGAAATTATTTATTTTAATCGTTAATTCATTCCATAATCTTAAAACAAAAGTTTATATTAGATTTATAACAAAATTTTTAAAGTTCTGCTAGAATATACTTACTTTTCATTGTAAAGATCTTCCAAGGCTGCCCATTCAGTGGCCAATTCTTTGTTTGTGGTTTTCTTTTGATTAGCCAAGTAGTTAGCTACATTAACGGTAGTTTGCGCCATTCTATTTTCTTAAAGTTATGTTTTTAATTTGTATTATAAATTAAATAAATTACCAAACAAAATTCTTTCTCCTGCTTTACAATAAAAATTTTTGCAAATCACAATTGGTCTACGCGGCTGTCAAATACGTCAAATTAAAAGTTTTCATATCAACGACCTTTTTGATATTTTCTTCCTGAAGGGCTGCCAGATTCCAATTTCTGAAAAATAAAAGATCGTGAGATTATATTAAAATTGTTTCAAATAATATCAATACGGTTTAAAACCAAAATACAGAACAGTAGTTTAAATATTTGTTAAAGAAACACAAAATTGACCCAGCAATAAAAGCCAAATATGAACTAATTTATTCTAATAAATACAATACTCAAAGTTCTGCGACATTGTAATCAGAGTTTTAAAATACTTTATCGTAATGAAATTGAACAAATTTACGTAGAAATAAAAAATCAAGTATAAAATAAATTTTGAAGAGACTACTTTTAAATGGAAATAAATATACATATTTTGAATTTTGTATTTGCATTTTCAATAAATATATTTCAAGGTATCAAGGCAAAAGTTGTAATAAAAGAACACTAACGATCTTAGAACGAGATATCTAAAAACTATTACCCAACAATACATTTATAAATTGTATACAATTTTGAAATTCTGTTTAAAATCTCAGTATTTTTGCAAATTTAAAAATAAATCTTTTTATTTCGCTTGTGTCAAAAACAGTTTATTATAGTCCGTGGTTATTTTTAAGAAACATTTTGTTATGGCGGTTCTTCTATATAAATCTCTTATAAACACAACACTGCTAGTTAGATGATTTGTATATAAACTTAAGAGAGGAGAAAGTTTTTTTTAAAATAAAATTTATTTTTTGGTATACAAAACAGTTTTTCCATATCTTAGGTCATATTCACAATGACAGCAACTTTTTCACTTAATGTTCACAATAAAGCAAACAATTTTTTCACAAGCATGAACATTATCAGTCAAGAAAATCTTTTACCCAGAACTTCATTATGCTTTAAAAATATATGTTTTTAAACATGTTGCTAAAAAGTTTATTTAAAACTAATAAAATCATTAAAAACGTAATTTCTAACTTTATACAAATTGTTGCTGAGGCAAAAGTTAAAAAAAAATTTAAAAAAAAAACTTTTGTTATAATTTTTTTCGAAAAATAAAAGGAAAATATATGAAATACTTTGGAAAAAATATGATAGAAGAAATACAACATTTTGCAATCATTCTGAACGAAGCTTTATTGTTAATTTAAATTTGAACTTTAATTATTTCTTATTTTTATTTCACCATCGTTAATGTTTGAATTTTGTTAGTCATTAAATTAGTTAGAGCCAGAACGGTTGGTAAAACGGAACTGCAATGAATTCCTTTTGAAATTATTGTTTTAAAAACTGTTTTAATCGTTTTCCACACACCTCTCAACCTTAACTGTACCACAATGTAATGAAATTATTTTAACCGTTTCGGGTTTCTTTGGGTACAGATGAAATGTAAACACAAGTTTTTTACACGCTAGTTCCAATGCTATTGCAACAAATTTATAAAACAATTTTGTAATAAAATTAAATCAGATTTTTTATGATCTCCATTGCTTTTTTTTATAGAAGCAAATTATGGAAAAAAGTTCACATAATATATATTTTCGATAACTTAACAATTCAACTATAAGCAGTAGATTTATAAAGAAAAATACCGTTGACTACTTACAAAATAAAGTTTTAATCAAAAATGTTTCATTTTTAAACAAACTTTTAATATTATTAAGATAATTAAAAATTACACTTCCCTTTATTTATGTAGACTAAAACATTAATATTAAAAATTTATATTACATAGTTTAAGAACTTTAAAATTAAATCAGGATAAAAATAATTTTGAAATATTTCTTCTATAAGTGTGTTATTAAAAATTTTTTTGTTAATATTGTGAACACCCAAAGCAAGGCGAATTCATACAAGGTGGTCTTATTTTGAAAACGGATACAACACTGTAAACTACTTTAACGTTGTGTCAAAATAAATCAACACTGCAGTAAGCAAATAAGCTGTGCACTAACATACAAACATGTAAATATAAATGTCAACAAAAGTAACAGCATATCATTTTGACACAAGGTTAGTTTTCAGCTGTTGCTTACGTAGCAAGCCAAGACCACCTTGTATGAATTCGCCTTGACCCAAAGATTACTTTGATTGTCAATTATGCTATTGTGAATTAACTATCTTTAAAAATAAAATGAAAACATTTTTTATATCGCAGTTCAACAATTTCAAATTTTTTTATTTTTCCTGTTTTTTTTTTTTAAATAATATAAAAATTTTCGCTTGGGAATTTATATTGAAACAACAATAAATAAACTAAAATTTGTTTTTGTTTTCATTATAAATTTCTAAACGAAAATTTTTATTTGATTTTGAAACAGGCAGTTAATTCAAGAACTTAAATTCAAAATTTTTATTACAAATACAATAAATATTATAAAGATTAAAAAATGTCGAAGGAATAAAATTTAATTTATTATTATAAAGATTTTTTTGTTAAATGCCTGTTTTTAGAAAATGAAAACAAAACTTCGTGTGAGAAATTATATTGAATATAATTTCTCACATAAAATTTAGTTTTCATTTTCTTTAAACAGGCTGTAAGAAGCATAATAATTTTGAATGTAACCAATACTCAAGGCGAATTAATTTTCAGGTGGCGTTGAAAACACAGCTGTGCTACTTTTTTTTCTTAATTAGAGAGAGAAATGTCAAAAGTTCCTTGTGATTTTGACATATGGATCAACGAAAGCAACAAAAAAATACATTGTTGTGTTTTTGGTGTTGTTACTTGTTGTAGTATCGACACCACCGTTTACATGAATTCGCCTTGCCAATACTATTTTCTTCGTGAGTAGCCATTACTTCTTCTCCTACTTTACAACACTATAATCTAATGTCAAAGTGTCGAACAAAAATTTTCATACATTCACTGACAGTTCGAACGGAACAGCTGTAAATGTTGGATGTGCATTCGGAAAAACATAGTGGAAAAAATAAGGAAATTGAAATCAGTGGAAAATTTTATATCTCTATTAAAAAAGGATAAATTTTGTATTTTAATAAAAAGTTTTGTTATTATATATGGTGTAATCAAATTACTTAATTAAATAAAAACAAATTAAGTTCAAAAAAAACGAAACAAATGTAATTTTTAAAGCAAAAAAGTGGCTCATAAGAAAATTTGAAAAAAAATTTTGCTTAAGCAAAACAAAATAAGTTGAAAGAAAAAAGTAAAATAATAAAGCAGCCTTATGAAATTTTATTCTGTAAAAAAGTTTAGTGTGAAATAAATGAATTAAATGACAAAAACAGATTATAAACAAAAAACAGCAATAAAAAAATTATATAATAAATTCAATTGGCAACTAAATTGACTGACTTCACGATACCAAAAAAAGATTTTGGTTTTTCATTATTTCCCGATGATGATTTGTTTATGTAGCTATTTTTTGTGAAATTGTTAAAAAAAAAGTTGTTAAAAATAAATTTTTGAAAGCGTGTAAAAGAATTGTAATTATCAAATGAAAATCAAATCAACTATAAGTTACAAATTGTTTCATAAATTGAATAATAAAAGTGAAAAAATAAATTTTGTGCGTTTGACCAACGAGTGATAATAACAATAAGAAACTTTTCGATTCGATAAATACCTAAGAAGAAATCAATCAATAGTGCTTTATGAAATTAATGCTTTCTCAAATGTGAGGACTTGAAATCCATATCAAAAATAGACGGTTAGTTTAATTTCTTTTTGTTATTGTTATTTAATGAATTCTTTAATATTTACCAAAAGATCAAAAACATCTACTCGCATGCGTATTTATGACTAAAACACAGTTAGTTTTAAGTTTAAACAATTCGTTTAGTAAAATAGAGATGTGATCTTAAAGAAAGTTATTTGTTCGGCGGTCAATACATTTCGAATTATAAGCCCACAAAATTATTATATAGTATATAGGTACATACTTATTCTTTATGTTTGTTTAATGAATTTATACAAAAATATTATTTATTCATTATGAAATTTAATAAAAATTCCTTTGAGATACATATATGTATGTAAGTATATAAAATTAACGGCAAATTTACCAAGTTCAGTTATAATTAACTGAACGGTCGAAAACATGTTGTTAACTGGAAGATAAAAGAATAGTAAATTATAACTGAACCTGGTGAAATTGGCCGAAAAACTTTATAACTCATTAAAAACTATTACGGATTTTTATTTTTTACTTTATACCTATGTACCTAGGTTGTTTAATTTTGTAAAAATTGTTATAAAAAATACTTAATAAGGCCTTGTTCAACCTTATTCCAACCAAAAACATATGAGAACTAAGAAAAGAACATTAAATACATTTAATTTGAATGAAACGTAAAACATTTGGGTTACTTTTCAAATTGGCACAGCAAAAGTTAGGGCACAACCTAAAACCCATTAACTTTTTCTATTTCATCTTTTTGGCCTTTTTAATATTTTGTAAGTGCCCATTCACCCAAGTCAAGTTTGACTCGTCAAGTCTTGAGCTTTTAGGAGAGATAGTAAAGAGAATGCCATTTCTTTTCACTTGATGTGTGTAAACCGGCACTAAGAGTAGCCTTTCTTTTCTATTACAGCTTCTAGACTTTTTTTTTATTATTAAATTTGACAAAGTTTTTGTTTTTTCGGCATTAAGCTTATTCTATTCTTCTAAAAGGTGTTCCTTTTAAAACATAATCAGAATCAAATAGGTTATATTTCGACTCGTCAATGAAAATAACATGATCCCAAAACACTTGGGGCTTACCTAGAGTTTTTAAAACCTATTTTCGAAGTATTCGAAAAATCGATTTTTTTCTATTTGTTCCGTTTTTAAACTCGCTTTTTAAAAAGGACGGTTTTCGAAGTATTCGAGAAATCGGTTTTTTGGTTTCGAATAATCGACTTTTTCTTAAATTTAATTTTTTAATTATCTTGCATTTGATGACATTTTTTAGTAACCACTTTTGTTATTCAACACAGTATTTTAATTGTTGTCACCATACATAACATATTCATCACAGTACCAATCTATTGAACTTGCAGAAGATTTCCACAACACAGACTTTTTTATAGTTGCCTGCAGTATAAGTTAAGCGATAGTTCTGACTTAGGGGTCGGTTTCTGGTGTACAACTCAACTCAGTTGATGTTTTTTTTTTTTGATGTTTTTGTAAACCGCACTAAAAAAAAGTTGTTAACCATAAATAATGGTCCATAATACAAAAGCTGCAGAATTTCAACTGAACTAGAGTTGAGTTCCAACCCGTAATAGAAGAACCGCTTAATACTATCTTAAAATAATTCAAAACCCAGCTAAAACGTCAAAAACAATTAAAAACAGTGACTAAAAAGAGGATTTTGACTACAGAGATAAATTTTCTAAAATATCTTCCAAATTAGATCTGCTTTACATGGCTTTATGTTGCAATAAAATATTTTTGAGTCAACTTTAATCTAATTACCAACATAATAAGATAGTTCAGTTTATAAAATAGACTATTCCGGAAACAATTCAAAACTTTCAATAGGATTCGTCCTTTTTACAATTGAAATATATGTTTTATGTGTTACACTCCTCTGAACAAACGCATAATGCCCTTTCCACTATTGTGTTTTGGGTATAAATACAAATATTTTTTTTGTTTTATTAAACTGATCTCTATTTGCATATTACTTACATTTTATGTGGTTATAAACCTAACATGTATTATACGTTTTAGTTCTGAAGTACATATGCACGTACAAATTGCTGTTCTGTTTTACTTTTTTATTAAAAAAATAATAAAAAAAAACCGAAATCCCGATTATTCGAAACCGGTTTTTAGTTGCAAAACCGAAAATACGTTTTTTTCCGAAGTCGGGTTTTCGAAAACAGGTTTTTAAAAATATACGAATATTTGACAACTCTAGGGCTGAACTTAGTACGATTTTGCGAAGTCTATACAAGCTTGTCTGTTGACTTTGCTTCTGTGCGGTTTTTATCTTGGGACATATGGTATAAATAAAAATAAAAATAAAAATATTTTTTTATGAAAACTAAACAAAACCTTAAAATTAAAAATAAATGTGGTTTTTGTTTTAATGTTTTGCTTGAACATACAAAAATTAGCAAAATTCAAAATTGATGTTGATTTGTCTGTCTTAAATCTAATAAAGCCATACAGTTGCATTTGTTGAATTCTTGCGATGTTGGAATTTTAATATTTTATAATTCCTAGAATTAGCTGCCTGTTTTCCAAGATAAAATAAAAATTTTTGTTTAGAAATTTTTGATAATCCCAACATTTTGAAAATTGGATAAAATAATTTTTGTTAATAGGTATTATATTCATAACTGTTTAATAAGAAATCAAATATCTATATAAATAATAATTTATTATTGTCGTTGTTTCTCAAAATGGGACGAAAATTAAACCAGAATTTGCGCGGTTATTTTTTTTTGTTAAAAAAGATAATGAGGCTCAGTAAAAAATTGTTTGGCCAAAACATCAATAATTTTTTTTACAAATTATAAAAGACACGTTTATAAATAGCATAATGCAATTTTTGAAGTCACAAAAGTCAATAATGATAGTGCAGTACAAACAATAAAAATGTTTTTAGTAACTTTTTAACATTTAAAAAACTTGCAAAAAAGGGAAAACGTGACAAACGGCAACGCTGTATGTATGAATATATATATTTTTTGAAGACCACTTTTAAAATCAGAAAAATTTACGTTTATTTAAAAAAAAAGTTTAATTGAAAATCTCCATCGATTTCAAATTTACGTGATTTGGATTTTCAGAATATGGTTGTTGACTGGATTTTATACTTTTGCTAGACATATAAACTTTTTCTTAGTGCTTTAAGTGTTAATTTTATTTTCTTCATTTGTAATTTTACGTTATAATTTTTCTAGACATAAAATAGAAAAACTTTTCGCTTGTAGCGCTAGCAACAAGTAAACAGATATGTCCTACAGCAAAGCAAAATTTAAATAAAATTAAACTATTTTAAAAATAAAAAAACGCCAAGTTCAGACATACTTCACAACATCATGTAATTTTGCCATAAGACACGCATTCACATTTCGCGTACAATTTTCACAAATTTTACAATTGTTGGACAGTCGAGTTTCTCTATAGTGAACTTTTATACAATATTATTTACTACTAGCACTTCGTTAGCGTCTCTTTTTCTTTAGTTTATGTTTCTAGGTCTTAACTTTTTTAAATGCTGGCATTTAACCCGATACTTTGTTAGTGTCTCCCTTTCTTTCATGGACATGTTTATATGCCAAAGTTTATGTTTCTATGTTTTAACAAAAAAGTTCAAACATTTTTCATCTTAAACGTTAATTTCCACTGAGGACCCTGCACCTACAATTTTGTGTTTCAAAGTTCAATAATATAGAAAATTCAAAAAGTATCAGATGTAATTTTTCTTTACAATTAACAAATTTTGCAAATATAAATTTGACTGTATGCAATTTTCCCTACATATAATGAATTGTTTTTAAAGATAATTTCGGCATTTCCAAACAAGTAAGAAAGTATAGTCGGTCAAGCCCGACCATATGATACCCTACACCACAGTATTTAAAAACACATCATGCTTATTTGTCCATATTAATATGGATTTATCTATGTTTACAAACTTCATTAAAATCGGTTTGAAAGTTTGAGAGGCAGAAATTGCCCCCTACCTCCCCTTGTGGTCCTATTTTTGAAAAACTACATATCTTAGGTGTCCATATCAATATATTTCTATCTATGATTTAAATTTCATTAAAATCGGTTTGATAGTTTTTGAAAGGCAGAAATTTCCCCCTATCTTCCCTCGTGGCCCTACGATTCGGCCCATTTTCAATAGGCTTGGTCCTTGTGCCAAAAGGAACATATGTCCCAAATTTTATCGAATTATCTCCAAAATTGCGATCTGTACTTTGCGCACAAGGTTACATGGAAAGCCAGCCAGCCAGCCGGACGGACATCGTTAGTTCGACTCAGAAAGTGATTCTAAGTCGATCGGTATACTTTAAGGAGGGTCTAGAACCAATATTTCAAGGCGTTACACACATCAGCACAAATGCATAATACCCTCTCCACTATTGTGGTGTGGGTATAAAAATAAAAATATATTTTAGTTCTAAAACAAATTTATTTGGCTTACTGTCTTCGGTCGACTTAAACCTTCGTATTCCTATACGAAGGTTTAAAACTTTTAGCATTCTAGTATTATCAATCTTGAGTTTCAAATTGTACTCCACCAGTAATCCGTCTGAGATTTAAATGGTATTCCACCAAATCAAATTGAGTTATGTATGCTCTATACCTAATAAACCGGTAAAAATGGTAAAACTATAACTTGCACGAAAGAAACAAACAAGGACGACCTGCCCTAAAAAAATGCCAATGAAGCGCGAGCAGTTTTATGAATTCAAGATAAACAAATAATAATACAAATTTTGGCAAAATAAAATGGAATTAAATAAAAAAACTAAAATTAAAATTTAATGGTCTGAGGCCCGTTGGCCCCCTGGATCAAAAAAACCGACCCGCCCACTTATTGGTATGTGTGGGTACTCAATTTTTTTTTTGTTTTTTTAATATTTTACGCGCGAATTTTTTCTAAAAAGTTTTTCAATACATAGCCGGCCTTCAGTCGGTCGCAAGGATTTCCTCCTCTATGGTATAACAAACAAAAGTAGAGAAAAATAGAATTTCTTTAACTGATTTTTCGGTCCCATGCAGATTCATTATAGAAAAGTTGGACCGTACTTATAAATCCACAAGATATTTAAATTGTATCCAAGGGGTTAGACATGTATATTTAAGGGGTCATTATTAACAAACAGGATTATTATTAAGATACAGTTTATTTTGAAATAAAACAGATAATATTTTATAGTCAATACCATAATACATAATTGTAATTATACAATATTTTATTAAATTATAATAAAAAGGTCAGTACGGAAATAATTCAAAAAAGATTTCAAACACTTTTAAAAACTATTTTTATGGTAATTTATCGTTTTGTAGACAATTGTCTCGAAATGATTTTGTTATTGTCGGTAAGACAAACAATATGTGGAAATGGCGCCTCTAACAAATTGAATGTGTGTTTTTATAATTCTTAACTCTTTCTTTTAATAGTCAAACTTCATAGAATTTTATATAAGGCATTTAAAAAAGAGAAAGAGCCAAAAGACAATAACGAAACAAAACAATGCACATTTTTAAATGACAAAAAATGGGTGTAAACTGGGTAATTGCTTTTTTATGCTCTTCCCTTTCAACGACAAAGTGGTAATATTTAGGTTAAATTCAGTGTTGCCATTTCGTGGGTAATTACCCGAATTGGGTGTAATTTTTACTGCGGGTAGAGCTTGGGTATTTTTTTAGGTGTAGATCAGTCGTAATTTAAAATTCTATTTTTACACTGAAAAGAAAAATCAATCAATCGGTACGTAAAACAAGCCAAAGATAAGAAGTGCTCCCAAGGTTGCGCTTCTGTCCGATGAGGGTATGCGAAGTAAAGCATGATTTTACAAAAAGGATGTAAAGGATAGATGCTGTTTTGACGAAGGGATTCTCTGGGTTCACGTGGTGGCTGTGGTTTAGACCCAAATTCACGGGAAGGGAGATTCTTGTATCAGATGCCAGTTTGACAGATCGGCAATTAACGGCATTATTTTAAAAGAGTACTAGTGGCATCTGCTTGGCTACGCTTGAAAGCCAATTCTAATCCGCAAGAATCACCGACTGTACTTATAAGCAAATTTTCTTGCTAAAGGGCATTTTTTTTTCTCAAAAATGCTGTGGCTTATTTAGAGATATACATATATAAAGACTACACAAAATTCATTGGTCAATTTGTACGTGTACAAGCGGAATTTGTTGCTCTAGCAAGTAAAAATGTTTTCTTTTCAAAGTGAATCTAGGAACAATATTTTAAGGTGTTATAAACATCAGCACAAACGCATAATACCCTCTCCACTATTGTCGTGTGGGTATATAAATTTAATATTTTAATATGTACTGTAATGGCAAAAAAGTAATTTTTCTGCATTCATACCCAGGGCTGTCAGGTACTTTTTTCCTTGTCCCCAAAAAATTAAAAAAATATCCCCAAAAATCCCCAAATTAAGAAACAAAACCTTAAAATGCTAATATTTTTTTTTTTGTTTTTTTTTTTCTGACAAAACTTTAAATTTATTTTAAAAAATAGTAAAAATAGAAACAACAATTTTAATAAGAAATCCCCAAAAAAAAATTTTTAGTAAAAAAAAATATTTTATTTTGTTTGTAGGGACTGGGTTCGGCATGTTTTTTAAATCCTTTTTATGCGATTTAAGTGAGGAATTACAAGCAGAACAAACCGTATAAGTTTTTGATAAGAGTAAGATAAAAGTTTTGCTTCTTTTTTTTTGTATTTTATACACGAAACAAAGAAAAATAAGCGTAAATAATAAAAGAAGGGAAAATATATTAAAAGAGTGTAAAATCCCCGAATTTTTTTTTTAAATCCCCAATCCCCAAATGACTTTCTTTGTCCTTTTTGCTCGCATCAAATCCCCAACTTTGGGAATAAATCCCCAAGTCTGACAGTCCTGTTCATACCTTGCCAATTGCTTCCTCTATTTCGGAACAAAGCTTTCCTGCAGCACTAAATACCTGCTCACTAGAAACGCTCGACAATTTATACGCTTTTTTATCCAAAGCTATGGAGTTATTATTAAGAAATTGTAAATGAAATTGATATGTACAATTTTTTTTACAAAGTTCAGTAAAACTTTGCAGTTTCGATAAAATTTTATCGAACGCCGAACAAGCTTTTTGCCGAACTCCAGCACCGAACCTGAACTTCTGATTGAATTATATGAATAAAAATGTATAATCAGTCAATTTAATAAATACTGTTCAAAATATTTCAGGTCTTATTCGTAACTGAAGATTTTGAATTTAATATAAAGTTTGATAATATGAATCTGATCGTATGATACCACTGTAAAATGCCCTAAGACTACATATTTTTAAAATTATTGGTTAAATTTATTTTTGGGGCTTGCGTTCAATTCAATTTTGAATTTTATATGAAGACCTATTTAAAAGATATAAAACCCGTTTTGAAAATATTTTTAACTGAATCAGGCAAAGTTAAGAACCAACTCTCACTGTCGAAATAATAGTATTTAGAATTAAAGAAGTTAAATCCCATAATTTATAATTATACTTTAAAAGTTGTGTCCTTTACTTTTTAAGAATGTTACATTGGAACGTTAACGTTCGAAATCGTTGAACAGGCTGTTAAAATATTAAAAAGTCGACTTTTTAAATTTTAAATAAACTTTAGAATCTACACAACAATATTTAAAAGAATGATTTCAGTTTTATTTTTGTAGCACAAATTTAACATGCTTAATAAATTTTTTTTTACAAAATTTCAATTATTTATTTTAAGAGAATATTTTTCAATGTAATTGTTTATTATAAAATATTGAAATTTTTGTTAAAATATACGCCACGCTTTCTATGTGTAAAAAGTTCATAAAAGTTCTTGGTTGCTAACTCGAATTTTTATTAACAAACTAACTGCCTGTTTTTAAAAAATGAAAACAAGTAAGTGAGTGAGAAATTATATAAAAAACAACAATAAAAAACGAAAATTTGATTTTTGTTTTCAATATAATTTTTCACTCACTCACTTGTTTCATTTTCTAAAAACAGGCAGTAAAAAACAATAACATTACAACTTAACAGGTTTTGCTCAATATTAAATACAACTAACTAAATGAAACTCCATTTAATTTTAATTAAAAGTTTAGTTTTTACATGTATTTGACATAACCCCTTTAATTAATTTTTTACAACTTATTTTTTTTAATACTAAAATTCGGCACATCAAAATAATGTTTACGAAAGGTTTTATAACTACCATTTTATTAATCAAAAGAAAGTTAATTTCAATGAACTTTAATTTTAATTCAAACGATGTAAGAAACATGTTTAAACAATAAAAACCTTAATTTTATCTTTTACTAAAAAAATTTCTGGACTTTTAACACAATTTGTTATTTGGAATTTTGTGCTAATGGCTGCTTTTTTAAGTGTCGATAAAAAATGCACTTTGTACCACTGTACTACTTCGTTGAAGAACTTCAAAACCTAAACGCCCCTTATATGTACATTAGGACTATAACTTTTTCACACTTTTTGCGAATATCAAAAACTGCATAGTATAGTCGTGTAGAATATTAAAAGTTATAAATAAAAAATATGATAACTTTTTCCTATACGTATCACTTAAATGCTGTTTTGGAATTTATCCACTGCTTTAAATTTTTAAAATTTTCCTACGGTTTTCAATTCATCGCGGTTCAAAATTTCTTGGAAGGTTTTAGAAATTTGCTTCCCTGCGTGAGATTTTTTTCACAAAACTACGGGAGACAGGTGTTTTCATTACTAAGACACACTTGGCCACTCCGTGGTACTATGCCAAAAATTTGGTTATAGCCCTAATGTACATATTTTATTGATTATGGATTTCAAAATTTCAATATGTTGTTTTTCTAAACTAAAGTTTTTTACTAAGAGAAGAAGAATGAATAGAAGTGGTAAAATTCAACAACTGTAACTGTTAGTTTTTATGTTCAAGAGTGGGTTTATTAACTCATCGCAAAATTAAGCAAAAAAAAATTAATAATAAGAAACACAAAAACAGCTATAAGAAATACCTTATTTCCGTTTTCTGCAAGATGTTGACTACATAAAATTACTTAAACATCTGGTGTACCACTCATACTTGATACCAGCAGTAGCCACTGCCAAAGTACAAAAAATCAATGTCTACCCAAAAAAGAAAAAAAAAAAGAAAAATAAATAAACTTGAACAACAATCCATCCATGTTACGTCGCACAAACTTTTCACTTGTATTTACTACAAATTGTATATAGTCGGCCAGCCTACCAACCCATCTTGAAAATTGTTTTCCATCGTAAAAACAATAAAGAAAACAAATTTTGGATACAACATAAAAAAAATAAAACAAAGAAGTTTTTTTGTAAAACATTATCATTAGAAAAGCAAAAGTGCCCGGATTAAAAAAGAGCCACATAGTATCAGACAGTAACAGCAATAAAAATAAAAAAAGAAATACCCTCTTAAACTGTTTAAGGTTGGAAAATAGCTGCTGCAAATAATGCCGTAAAGGGCAGAGATTTTTAAGTGTCAGTTAAGCAAAACTTTCTTTTAATTTAAAAGTTTAAAATTTATAAAATTCTTTGCACATGTTCTGATATTTTGAAAAGAGTGGACGGCTGAACTTTAAATATGGCGTAAATTTTAATAGATACTAGGGAGATCGAATGGTTAGTATTTCACCGGTTTTAACCGGTTATTTTAGTTTTGCCGAAGTCGGATATTTTAAAATGACTTTTTTTTAAATATCGAATAAACCGGTTATTTTGGTAAAATAAACCGGTTATCTTAGTAATGTGTAATTTATATTGGTTTTCTTTTGTTGTAAATGTACCCGTAATTTAAGTATTTTTCTAATTCTAATATTGGGCAAAATTGACCTTCTTATGAAGAATTTCAAAATAAAATGTAACAAAAGTCAAAAAACATTATGAGCAATGTAAATACAAATCGCTTACATAAGCGTGTGTTCTTGTCACAAAAACCAAAAACAATTCAAAATACTACAAAAAAATCTTCTGCTTAAAAGGTAATTAGCAATTTGACAGTATAGTAAATATTATAAATATTTTTATAATCTCTATTGATATTTCGAACTTATTTCAAAGACAATGGTGCTTAAAGGTCCCTAAAACATCACGTAAGTAGTTCTAGCATATCTTCATGCTTAAGACAACAATATACTGGCGGAATCAACGATATGGGAAAAGTCATCAGTTTTATTTATTAAAACACCAAGAAAATAAAACAAAATTGAAGGAATCAAACAATCTCATGGAAGGTTTTAAATTGTGAACGACGAATTAACAGATATTTCATACAAAAAGCATGTTTATACATATTACTATTCGCTTCTATAATGCTGAAACAAAATAATTTAAAATATATAATCCTTGCTAAGAGGTTTTGTTTATAACTTTTCAAAAATATGGTTGAAGTCTACTGATTCATACAAAAATGCTTCACCACCAACAAATTAAAATTCATTTAAAATAAATTTGGGAGAATACCTATCTAAAGTAATAAATTTATTAAATTCCTATAATTTTTTAAAATCAAAGTTTTTCAACCACTAGTTTTCTTAAAGAGTTGCTTGCTTTTGCAAAACGTTTGGCTAGAACAAACATTATTTAACAGTTTCTAATTATATAATACAATTCTCATCTTAGAAAAAAAAAATTTAGTAAGTAAATAGAAATTGTTAAAAATAAAGCTTAAGTTTGATCAATTTACTGGTCACGATTTTTTGGATTTTATCGTCAAATTAACTTTTTATAACATAAAGTAATTTGATTTTTGTATTTTTATGTATTCGAATTAAACCCGGTTAACCGGTTATTTTTATATTTTCATAGCAGCTATTCGGAATATTCGATTGAAAAAAGTCGAATAATCGATCTCCCTAAAAGGTACTACACTTGATATCTACGGATGCCTAAAAATCCAACCTAAAGGCTGTACCAGTACTATGCTCAAACGATTTTCACATTTCATTCTTGGTAAGCTGGCCTGATAATGGAACCGCATTCAAAGCAGCTGCATATATTTTTACAGAAGCCGCGAGAAGGATCCTACGACTAAATAAAATCATGTTCCCAGGCTTTTAACTATTAAAGAGCTGCATTTAAAATGCTATACTAAAAATATGCATGCCCATGCTAAAAGGACAAATATAGATTGCTCACATACTATTGAAACGGGACTTTTACATACCCTCAGTAAGGTTATCTTAACACCGAGTAGACATCAGGGTGTCTATAAACCTAAATTGAACATTTACACACAGGGGAAACATTGTGTCTATGTCCAAAAATTGGACATCTACACACAGGTGACAATTTTAGGGCATAACTGCCTAGACAATTGACTTATTTACATATACTTTTTATACCCTCCACCAATACTAATGGTGAATGATGAGTTTATACTTTGTTTGTCATTCCGTGTGAATCAGAGATGCCAATCCCGTTCCCAAAAAAATCCCAGGATTTTCGGGATTAGGACAGTCCCGAAATTGTTAACTTATTAGTTTGTTTTATCTTATTTATAATAAGTAAAATTAATGCATCTGACAATGGCACCATTGTCAGAAAAATGACAACATTGTAAGATCTGACTGACCACCGTCTGTACGAAGCTTAAGTAATCAATATATATTTAACTTTAAAATAATAAATTAATTATAAAAACTTTTGTTTGTAAACACATTTTAAAGACGATTTTTTTAATAAATATGTATCTATAAAAAGCATTAATCTTTTAATTCCATAAAATCCCTAAAACCGGCATTTGCGAAAACCAGTCCCGATTGGCATGTCTGGTATGAATAATTTTTAATATTTATCTTAGACCCCATAAAGAATATATACATATATATATTTTTGGTCCTTGAGTAATTTTAAGTCGATTTCGACATTTCCGTAAGTCTGTCCGTCTGTACGCTTACTTTCGAAAACTCAAAAGAAAAGACCAACATTGTTGTTTCTAGTTCTCCTGAGCAGTTTGGGATTAAAATCCAGCAAAATAGGATCAGTGTTATTAATAAAAATTTAGAACAACCACCCTAAAAAATTGAAAGGGTGTGCAGATAGATAACTTCGTCAGTTAAATACGTCCGAAACCTCTGTTAACTACATTTCACATGGTAAGTTTTGATCAAGCCGGCTATTTTGGACATTTTGGACACTTGTTAAACTTTTTGTAGTGTCTAGTGCTAAATGTAATCATTTCAGCGAAAACTTTGCAGAGTGAAGACGTTGATAAAAAAGCATTCAAATCATTTGAAGTCGTTTTGTAGCATTGTTTGCCACAAACCAGACCACTTTTTTCAACATGCATGGGGGTTTCCAATATAAGTGGGCGAACCACGCCCATTTTTTCTACAAACTTATGTATACCGAATTTTCGATATCTGCTCCGGAACGGCACACAAAGTGTTCTTTTGTGTCATATTGGTTTTATTTGTATAAAGAAAATGTTGTTGCCAAACATATATATTTTTAAAACTTTAAAAAGAAATTAAAAGAACAAAAACTTAAATTTTTTATTTAACACGCATCTTTTAATTTAGGCCAAAATTTCGATTATTAGGAAGCATTTATTACTTAGCCGATGTGTTAATCGACATAAATGAGTAAACACTAAAAAGCAGCATTAAATTTTTAGTTTCCTAAATATTAATTTTATCGCATTTATTAATAAAAAAACATCATTTGTTAAAATTTTAAGTAAATCCAAAAAGAGAAACAACAAAACACAAACAAAAAATATATTTGTGCTAAATTTGAATTACATATTGATGATTGAATTACGAAAAATGTTGTGAATTTTTGATGGACTTCTACGGACAACAACCACATCAATAAACAACCTAAGAAAGCAGCCAAATATTTCGTTTTATAAAAAAACAATACAAAAAATTATTATAAATTTTTGCCTGCCTTATATTTTTATGTTGTAGCGGCAGTATTTTTTTTATTTAACATGATGTTGTTTGTAGTTCGGATGGTTGGTTCGTTTGTACGGTTTTTCTTGCTCTAAGCTGACTGATTTCATAATCCAACAACCTGATATCAGTTAGTTTCTTTAAAAAAATACACTTCTATTTGTTTTTAAATTTGGATTTTAAGCAGCTAAAAAACTTATGCCATAAAATATTTTTGTATAAGTTTAGACTGTACTCTCTACTATTGATATTATAATTATATTTTTTAATGTGACTTAGAGCCAGTTTTTGATTAAAAGCTCAGCGACTAAATTAAACTTAATCTTTGAAAGTCATTTTTTAATAGAAGATTATTTTATTTTGTTTGCTATTTAAACGGCAAAAGTTGGCTGTTTAAACTGAGAAAAGGAAATATAAGTTAGGAATGTAAAAACTATTTAATGTTGAAAAACAACTTCTGGCATATGATTTCCGCGACTGGACCTTATGAACGGCATTCTATCGATAAAAATTTGGCACCACATTTTCGACCAAACCCAATCCTATTTCATCAAAGGTGCGTCGAATGTTGTTTTCTAAATGATCACGTTGCTGGTTTATCAGCAAAGATCAGAGATTTAACGCAGCGTTTAAAAAAATTGCAGTCAAAGTACAAAAACTTCATTTGTCATTGGTCGGAAAAAAAACTGTTGCTTTTACTTCTGCTTCATTTATTATAAACAGTCACTGTGAAACCAAATCAAAAAGGAAAAAGTTGTACCTAAATTTTCGTTTTTAATTTGACAGTTTTTGGTTTCGACTGAAGTTTTTTAAACCCTGATTTAACGTACCCCAACAAAAATTAGTCCAAAGCTGTCACACGAACGATCTGGCAAATTCACAGATATATTAATACATAATTCGGTCACCAAAAGTTTGGCTCAACGAAGTGATGGTTTCATCGGCTGATTGGCATTTTGCGCCGTCTTGTTCGAATCATTTCTCCTCCAAACGTTTTGCAATGAAATGAGGAATAAAAAAAAAAAAAAATTACGAATCATTTGCCTGCAGCGTTCGCCATTCACGGTGATGTTGGCATCTTTTTCGGACTTAAAAACAAATGGGCCGATGACGCCTTCGGCATGTTAACCGCACACAACAGTGATTTTTTGGAAGAAATTGGTGTGTAAAGAGTCTCATGAGGATTGTGCTCTCTTCAAAAACGACAATTCTGCTTGTTTACATTAGCCGGAAAGAGTTTCACCGTTAACTTGACAAAGTGCTCTATATGGTTGCCGAACAGAGCGCAAATTTTGAAAATAAATTTACACGATGTTAGTCTTTGCATGGTGATTTGCTAAAGTATACGGAAAAAAGTCAAACGCAGTACAGTAGTATTGCAGCTAGTTTTACAAATACCCTATATTTAAATACTTAAATCCGACAATTAATAGAAAACTAAGAACAATAAGAACACGTCAAATTTGAAATAACAACTTTACTTCCGATCTGTAGTATTTAGGTATAAAAACTTATATATTTTCAAAAAAAAACATTTAATGTTTAAAATAGCTTTCCTACAAAACTAAAAAAGTAGACATAAGCTTTTTTCAATATTGCCACATATTTATTATTGTCGGCTTCATTGTTTACAAATGTCAGCTGTTCGAGTATCACGGATGCAATCGCAATACACGTAGCAAAAATAATTAAACAGTTTTAAGCTTCGTACAGACGATGGTCAGATCTTGCAATATTGTAAGCAGGCGTTGCCAACAGCAATATTTTTCTGACAATGCACAGTGGTCGAAATCATTGATCTGACGGCATTTAAGTCAAATTTTTAAACTTTAAAATCGATAAATGTTTGACATTGTATCGATAACCGATACTCCACTGAGCAAATTTACGTTTTTACATTTGTTTTGCGCAGCTGTTAGCTGTCAAATATAACATGAGTTGCAGCAAGTGCATTGAAAGAATTTGGCGCCATTTGATTAATAATTTTATAAACTAAGGTTTTTATTTAAAGTACAAGGTATGTATTAACTAAAAAAAATATGTTTGTGATCTGTGATTATCTAGTTTAATAGAAATACGTTGTAGAAGTTAACATTGGTGTAGCAGATTTGAAGTGTTATATACTATAATTTGGTGGAGTGCATCTTTTGGGATTCGATCGGATTCGGTCCAAATATGGTTTTGATTATTAATTTGGTTATTTGTTGTTGTGAAACGTCCAAAATGATCTACCCGTTCTTGCCCGTTTATTGGTTAATTAATTTTTTAGGCATAATGAATGTTTCCAAACGCACACTTTTTTTGATTTGGCACAATGAAAACGTCCCTTCTAAAAAATTTTCAGCTGTGGATGCCCACGTATTTAATAATATAAAAGACCAATCGCACTATAATGAGGAGCAGTGCCGAGAAATGAAAAAAAAAAAATTGAGGAGCTTCATAAGCAAAGTAGTGGAAAAGTGGAAGAACTGCAACAGAACGTTATCGAATTTTGAAAAACGTAATAAAGATTGGTTGGACAGTGAAGTTTTATTAGTTGGGACGACAACTAGTAACAATTTTGGAAGGCCTGTAAAAGAGTTCACTGCTTGTTCATCTAAAACACAAGTCAACAAAGTTTCACAGCTTGTAGAAAAAACTACATGCGATGAACTTGTTGTAGCGACGCGTGTTAGTTTACACAAAGCAGGAAAAAGAAACGCATCAGAAGTTGTATCCATGCAACATTCTGATTCCGAGGTTGCAGCAAAAATTTAAAAAACTATTGCTTCAGAAGCCAAAAATGCTATTGCATACAGTCCTGATGAAGCTTTGGCTCTTTACGTGGATGGGGATTTTACAAAGCACTCGTACAAATTGATCCAAGCTGGTGCAAAAGTAAGAAATGCAAACATATATCCAGCATATGATGCATTGCTATTAGCAAAAAAGAAATGCTACCCTGTTGGAGTCCAAATTACCGAAACGTCTGCTGAAGTGTCTCTACAGAGCTTGGTTGATCATACAGCAACAAGAATCGTCGAATCAAAGAAGGAAGTTTTCGTCAGCCTCAATGAAGATGCTATTACAGCGATATACAAATGGGGATGTGATGGCAGTAGCGGACATTCAACTTACCGCCAAAGCTTTTTTGCCCTGAATCGAACAGGATCGATGAAAACTTATTTGCCGTATGCATTGTGCCGCTGCAAGTGCAAATGGGAAGTGTCATTCTGTGGGAGAATTCTCGGCCTTCTTCAACGCGATTTTGTAGACCAATAAAATTGATTTACGCAAAAGAATCTTCTGAGTTGGTTAGTGCTGAAGTTGATAAAGTGAAACAGGAAATAACTGAAATTATTCCAACACAATTTGAGTCTTTTCAAATTAATCACCAATTTTACATGACAATGATCGATGGCAAAGTTTTTAGTGTAATTTCAGAATCCTCGTCACAAACATGAGGAATTTGCGGAGCCACACCAAAAATTATGAATGACTTGAATGCCATTAATAATCTGCCGGTAAATAGAAATATGTATGAGTATGGCTTGTCAACACTACACGCTTGGATAAGGTGTTTTGAGTGCATTTTACATATTGCGTACAGAATCCCAATAAAAAGGTGGCAAATTCGTAGCACTGACAAATCTGTTGTACAGCAAACTAAATTAGATATACAAGAAAAGTTAAGAAATGAAATGTCTTTATTAGTTGATATTCCTAAGCCCTGATCGGGAAATACTAAAAACGGAAATACGGCTAGAAGATTTTTTCAACAACCAAAATTGGCAGCACTTTTAACTGGAGTCAGTGAGGACTTAATCAGTAGATTCGGCTTTATTTTACACACTATGTCTTGCGGGTACAAAATTAATACACATGCGTTCAAAACATTTTGCTGGCAAACAGCGGAAATATTTGTTAACAAATATTCATGGTTCTATATGCCATCTTCTGTACACAAAATTTTAATTCAGGGTGCTGAAATCATAAATAATGTCTCTCTTCCAATTGGCATGATGTCAGAAGAAGCACAGGAATCGCGAAATAAGGATTTGAGAAATTTAAGAGAGCATCATACACGAAAAAATTCAAGAAAAAACACAATGGAGGATTTAATGCACTCACTTCTTTTCTCAGCTGATCCTCTCATATCCACGCCATCCAAACGACCTTCTAGCTACTCCCGGAACAACATCAAAATTGGAAGAGATGTACAAAATTTGCTTTCAGAGCCAACTGTACATGAAGACACTGTTGGTGCTGATACTTCTGATTCAGATTAAAAACAAATATATTATCTTTAAGAAATTTGTATTAATTATATTAACAACACTCAAAATAATATATCTGTAATTTAACAGAAATATTTCTAATTTTTTGGCTAGGTATCACCAACTTTAATAAAAAAGCTCTGAAATAAATGAAAATTGTTTAGAGTTTAGTTTATTACGCATTTCATAGTCGAAATTAAGCATCAGGCTTTGTTTTTATTCATTTGCGAATTAAATGCCGCCAGATTTGGTATATCGACCACTGTGCAATGGTGCGATTGTCAGATGCATTAATTTTGCACTTCTGCAAATACAAATGAGCTTACAATGTTCACACAGTTGTAAGACATTTTAGCCAATTTTTATGCAATTTAAGCAACGCTGCTTACCAATATTGTATGATCTGACCATCGTCTGTACGAAGCTTTAGTATTGCGCAAACTGGACTTCGTTATTAAAAAATTTATATGGCAAAGCTAAAAGCTTTTCGGCCATATTCATTAAAAGATCTTGTCTTAAGCTAAGAGTAAGTATCAGCCTTAAAATGTTTTTGTCTTATAAACCTTTTTTAAAAATGTGTATTCATCAACGAAGTGGGTGAAGATAAATACGCCGAGTTAAATATGTTTTATGACGTAAAACGTTACGTTATTAAAAACATAGCTGAGCTACGCGTAGCTGATTAAAAACATAGCTCAGCTACGTTTTTATTAATTTTTTTTTTAATTTTGACCGGTGTATCCGGTTTACATTTTTTTAAATTGTGACCGAACCAAAAAAGATTACGGAACGAGAGGGTATTCATTTTATAGGTAATTAGCTCTACATTCGTAATCTTTAAAGAAAATTTATGAAATATAAATTTTTCTATTTTTAAAAAATTATTTTAATTTCCGCTAGAGTATCTGGGAGGGATTTTTTTAAATTCCGACCGAACCAAAAAAGATTACGGAACGGGAGGGTATTCATTTTATAGGTAATTAGCTCTACATTCGTAATCTTTAAAGAAAATTTATGAAATATAAATTTTTCTATTTTTAAAAAATTATTTTAATTTCTGCTAGAGTATCTGGGAGGGATTTTTTTAAATTCCGACCGAACCAAAAAAGATTACGGAACGGGAGGGTATTCATTTTATAGGTAATTAGCTCTACATTCGTAATCTTTAAAGAAAATTTATGAAATATAAATTTTTCTATTTTTAAAAAATTATTTTAATTTCTGCTAGAGTATCTGGGAGGGATTTTTTTAAATTCCGACCGAACCAAAAAAGATTACGGAACGGGAGGGTATTCATTTTATAGGTAATTAGCTCTACATTCGTAATCTTTAAAGAAAATTTATGAAATATAAATTTTTCTATTTTTAAAAAATTATTTTAATTTCTGCTAGAGTATCTGGGAGGGATTTTTTTAAATTCCGACCGAACCAAAAAAGATTACGGAACGGGAGGGTATTCATTTTATAGGTAATTAGCTCTACATTCGTAATCTTTAAAGAAAATTTATGAAATATAAATTTTTCTATTTTTAAAAAATTATTTTAATTTCCGCTAGAGTATCTGGGAGGGATTTTTTTAAATTCCGACCGAACCAAAAAAGATTACGGAACGGGAGGGTATTCATTTTATAGGTAATTAGCTCTACATTCGTAATCTTTAAAGAAAATTTATGAAATATAAATTTTTCTATTTTTAAAAAATTATTTTAATTTCCGCTAGAGTATCTGGGAGGGATTTTTTTAAATTCCGACCGAACCAAAAAAGATTACGGAACGGGAGGGTATTCATTTTATAGGTAATTAGCTCTACATTCGTAATCTTTAAAGAAAATTTATGAAATATAAATTTTTCTATTTTTAAAAAATTATTTTAATTTCTGCTAGAGTATCTGGGAGGGATTTTTTTAAATTCCGACCGAACCAAAAAAGATTACGGAACGGGATGGTATTCATTTTATAGGTAATTAGCTCTACATTCGTAATCTTTAAAGAAAATTTATGAAATATAAATTTTTCTATTTTTAAAAAATTATTTTAATTTCTGCTAGAGTATCTGGGAGGGATTTTTTTAAATTCCGACCGAACCAAAAAAGATTACGGAACGGGAGGGTATTCATTTTATAGGTAATTAGCTCTACATTCGTAATCTTTAAAGAAAATTAATGAAATATAAATTTTTCTATTTTTAAAAAATTATTTTAATTTCTGCTAGAGTATCTGGGAGGGATTTTTTTAAATTCCGACCGAACCAAAAAAGATTACGGAACGGGAGGGTATTCATTTTATAGGTAATTAGCTCTACATTCGTAATCTTTAAAAAAAATTTATGAAATATAAATTTTTCTATTTTTAAAAAATTATTTTAATTTCCGCTAGAGTATCTGGGAGGGATTTTTTTAAATTCCGACCGAACCAAAAAAGATTACGGAACGGGAGGGTATTCATTTTATAGGTAATTAGCTCTACATTCGTAATCTTTAAAGAAAATTTATGAAATATAAATTTTTCTATTTTTAAAAAATTATTTTAATTTCTGCTAGAGTATCTGGGAGGGATTTTTTTAAATTCCGACCGAACCAAAAAAGATTACGGAACGGGAGGGTATTCATTTTATAGGTAATTAGCTCTACATTCGTAATCTTTAAAGAAAATTTATGAAATATAAATTTTTCTATTTTTAAAAAATTATTTTAATTTCTGCTAGAGTATCTGGGAGGGATTTTTTTAAATTCCGACCGAACCAAAAAAGATTACGGAACGGGAGGGTATTCATTTTATAGGTAATTAGCTCTACATTCGTAATCTTTAAAGAAAATTTATGAAATATAAATTTTTCTATTTTTAAAAAATTATTTTAATTTCTGCTAGAGTATCTGGGAGGGATTTTTTTAAATTCCGACCGAACCAAAAAAGATTACGGAACGGGAGGGTATTCATTTTATAGGTAATTAGCTCTACATTCGTAATCTTTAAAGAAAATTTATGAAATATAAATTTTTCTATTTTTAAAAAATTATTTTAATTTCTGCTAGAGTATCTGGGAGGGATTTTTTTAAATTCCGACCGAACCAAAAAAGATTACGGAACGGGAGGGTATTCATTTTATAGGTAATTAGCTCTACATTCGTAATCTTTAAAGAAAATTTATGAAATATAAATTTTTCTATTTTTAAAAAATTATTTTAATTTCTGCTAGAGTATCTGGGAGGGATTTTTTTAAATTCCGACCGAACCAAAAAAGATTACGGAACGGGAGGGTATTCATTTTATAGGTAATTAGCTCTACATTCGTAATCTTTAAAGAAAATTTATGAAATATAAATTTTTCTATTTTTAAAAAATTATTTTAATTTCCGCTAGAGTATCTGGGAGGGATTTTTTTAAATTCCGACCGAACCAAAAAAGATTACGGAACGGGAGGGTATTCATTTTATAGGTAATTAGCTCTACATTCGTAATCTTTAAAGAAAATTTATGAAATATAAATTTTTCTATTTTTAAAAAATTATTTTAATTTCTGCTAGAGTATCTGGGAGGGATTTTTTTAAATTCCGACCGAACCAAAAAAGATTACGGAACGGGAGGGTATTCATTTTATAGGTAATTAGCTCTACATTCGTAATCTTTAAAGAAAATTTATGAAATATAAATTTTTCTATTTTTAAAAAATTATTTTAATTTCTGCTAGAGTATCTGGGAGGGATTTTTTTAAATTCCGACCGAACCAAAAAAGATTACGGAACGAGAGGGTATTCATTTTATAGGTAATTAGCTCTACATTCGTAATCTTTAAAGAAAATTAATGAAATATAAATTTTTCTATTTTTAAAAAATTATTTTAATTTCTGCTAGAGTATCTGGAAGGGATTTTTTTAAATTCCGACCGAACCAAAAAAGATTACGGAACGGGAGGGTATTCATTTTATAGGTAATTAGCTCTACATTCGTAATCTTTAAAGAAAATTTATGAAATATAAATTTTTCTATTTTTAAAAAATTATTTTAATTTCTGCTAGAGTATCTGGGAGGGATTTTTTTAAATTCCGACCGAACCAAAAAAGATTACGGAACGGGAGGGTATTCATTTTATAGGTAATTAGCTCTACATTCGTAATCTTTAAAGAAAATTTATGAAATATAAATTTTTCTATTTTTAAAAAATTATTTTAATTTCTGCTAGAGTATCTGGGAGGGATTTTTTTAAATTCCGACCGAACCAAAAAAGATTACGGAACGGGAGGGTATTCATTTTATAGGTAATTAGCTCTACATTCGTAATCTTTAAAGAAAATTTATGAAATATAAATTTTTCTATTTTTAAAAAATTATTTTAATTTCTGCTAGAGTATCTGGGAGGGATTTTTTTAAATTCCGACCGAACCAAAAAAGATTACGGAACGGGAGGGTATTCATTTTATAGGTAATTAGCTCTACATTCGTAATCTTTAAAGAAAATTTATGAAATATAAATTTTTCTATTTTTAAAAAATTATTTTAATTTCTGCTAGAGTATCTGGGAGGGATTTTTTTAAATTCCGACCGAACCAAAAAAGATTACGGAACGGGAGGGTATTCATTTTATAGGTAATTAGCTCTACATTCGTAATCTTTAAAGAAAATTTATGAAATATAAATTTTTCTATTTTTAAAAAATTATTTTAATTTCTGCTAGAGTATCTGGGAGGGATTTTTTTAAATTCCGACCGAACCAAAAAAGATTACGGAACGGGAGGGTATTCATTTTATAGGTAATTAGCTCTACATTCGTAATCTTTAAAGAAAATTTATGAAATATAAATTTTTCTATTTTTAAAAAATTATTTTAATTTCTGCTAGAGTATCTGGGAGGGATTTTTTTAAATTCCGACCGAACCAAAAAAGATTACGGAACGGGAGGGTATTCATTTTATAGGTAATTAGCTCTACATTCGTAATCTTTAAAGAAAATTTATGAAATATAAATTTTTCTATTTTTAAAAAATTATTTTAATTTCTGCTAGAGTATCTGGGAGGGATTTTTTTAAATTCCGACCGAACCAAAAAAGATTACGGAACGGGAGGGTATTCATTTTATAGGTAATTAGCTCTACATTCGTAATCTTTAAAGAAAATTTATGAAATATAAATTTTTCTATTTTTAAAAAATTATTTTAATTTCTGCTAGAGTATCTGGGAGGGATTTTTTTAAATTCCGACCGAACCAAAAAAGATTACGGAACGGGTCGGAATTTAAAAAAATCCCTCCCAGATACTCTAGCAGAAATTAAAATAATTTTTTAAAAATAGAAAAATTTATATTTCATAAATTTTCTTTAAAGATTACGAATGTAGAGCTAATTACCTATAAAATGAATACCCTCCCGTTCCGTAATCTTTTTTGGTTCGGTCGGAATTTAAAAAAATCCCTCCCAGATACTCTAGCAGAAATTAAAATAATTTTTTAAAAATAGAAAAATTTATATTTCATAAATTTTCTTTAAAGATTACGAATGTAGAGCTAATTACCTATAAAATGAATACCCTCCCGTTCCGTAATCTTTTTTGGTTCGGTCGGAATTTAAAAAAATCCCTCCCAGATACTCTAGCGGAAATTAAAATAATTTTTTAAAAATAGAAAAATTTATATTTCATAAATTTTCTTTAAAGATTACGAATGTAGAGCTAATTACCTATAAAATGAATACCCTCCCGTTCCGTAATCTTTTTTGGTTCGGTCGGAATTTAAAAAAATCCCTCCCAGATACTCTAGCGGAAATTAAAATAATTTTTTAAAAATAGAAAAATTTATATTTCATAAATTTTCTTTAAAGATTACGAATGTAGAGCTAATTACCTATAAAATGAATACCCTCCCGTTCCGTAATCTTTTTTGGTTCGGTCGGAATTTAAAAAAATCCCTCCCAGATACTCTAGCGGAAATTAAAATAATTTTTTAAAAATAGAAAAATTTATATTTCATAAATTTTCTTTAAAGATTACGAATGTAGAGCTAATTACCTATAAAATGAATACCCTCCCGTTCCGTAATCTTTTTTGGTTCGGTCGGAATTTAAAAAAATCCCTCCCAGATACTCTAGCAGAAATTAAAATAATTTTTTAAAAATAGAAAAATTTATATTTCATAAATTTTCTTTAAAGATTACGAATGTAGAGCTAATTACCTATAAAATGAATACCCTCCCGTTCCGTAATCTTTTTTGGTTCGGTCGGAATTTAAAAAAATCCCTCCCAGATACTCTAGCGGAAATTAAAATAATTTTTTAAAAATAGAAAAATTTATATTTCATAAATTTTCTTTAAAGATTACGAATGTAGAGCTAATTACCTATAAAATGAATACCCTCCCGTTCCGTAATCTTTTTTGGTTCGGTCGGAATTTAAAAAAATCCCTCCCAGATACTCTAGCGGAAATTAAAATAATTTTTTAAAAATAGAAAAATTTATATTTCATAAATTTTCTTTAAAGATTACGAATGTAGAGCTAATTACCTATAAAATGAATACCCTCCCGTTCCGTAATCTTTTTTGGTTCGGTCGGAATTTAAAAAAATCCCTCCCAGATACTCTAGCAGAAATTAAAATAATTTTTTTAAAATAGAAAAATTTATATTTCATAAATTTTCTTTAAAGATTACGAATGTAGAGCTAATTACCTATAAAATGAATACCCTCCCGTTCCGTAATCTTTTTTGGTTCGGTCGGAATTTAAAAAAATCCCTCCCAGATACTCTAGCAGAAATTAAAATAATTTTTTAAAAATAGAAAAATTTATATTTCATAAATTTTCTTTAAAGATTACGAATGTAGAGCTAATTACCTATAAAATGAATACCCTCCCGTTCCGTAATCTTTTTTGGTTCGGTCGGAATTTAAAAAAATCCCTCCCAGATACTCTAGCAGAAATTAAAATAATTTTTTAAAAATAGAAAAATTTATATTTCATAAATTTTCTTTAAAGATTACGAATGTAGAGCTAATTACCTATAAAATGAATACCCTCCCGTTCCGTAATCTTTTTTGGTTCGGTCGGAATTTAAAAAAATCCCTCCCAGATACTCTAGCAGAAATTAAAATAATTTTTTAAAAATAGAAAAATTTATATTTCATAAATTTTCTTTAAAGATTACGAATGTAGAGCTAATTACCTATAAAATGAATACCCTCCCGTTCCGTAATCTTTTTTGGTTCGGTCGGAATTTAAAAAAATCCCTCCCAGATACTCTAGCAGAAATTAAAATAATTTTTTAAAAATAGAAAAATTTATATTTCATAAATTTTCTTTAAAGATTACGAATGTAGAGCTAATTACCTATAAAATGAATACCCTCCCGTTCCGTAATCTTTTTTGGTTCGGTCGGAATTTAAAAAAATCCCTCCCAGATACTCTAGCAGAAATTAAAATAATTTTTTAAAAATAGAAAAATTTATATTTCATTAATTTTCTTTAAAGATTACGAATGTAGAGCTAATTACCTATAAAATGAATACCCTCCCGTTCCGTAATCTTTTTTGGTTCGGTCGGAATTTAAAAAAATCCCTCCCAGATACTCTAGCAGAAATTAAAATAATTTTTTAAAAATAGAAAAATTTATATTTCATAAATTTTCTTTAAAGATTACGAATGTAGAGCTAATTACCTATAAAATGAATACCCTCCCGTTCCGTAATCTTTTTTGGTTCGGTCGGAATTTAAAAAAATCCCTCCCAGATACTCTAGCAGAAATTAAAATAATTTTTTAAAAATAGAAAAATTTATATTTCATAAATTTTCTTTAAAGATTACGAATGTAGAGCTAATTACCTATAAAATGAATACCCTCCCGTTCCGTAATCTTTTTTGGTTCGGTCGGAATTTAAAAAAATCCCTCCCAGATACTCTAGCGGAAATTAAAATAATTTTTTAAAAATAGAAAAATTTATATTTCATAAATTTTCTTTAAAGATTACGAATGTAGAGCTAATTACCTATAAAATGAATACCCTCCCGTTCCGTAATCTTTTTTGGTTCGGTCGGAATTTAAAAAAATCCCTCCCAGATACTCTAGCAGAAATTAAAATAATTTTTTAAAAATAGAAAAATTTATATTTCATAAATTTTCTTTAAAGATTACGAATGTAGAGCTAATTACCTATAAAATGAATACCCTCCCGTTCCGTAATCTTTTTTGGTTCGGTCGGAATTTAAAAAAATCCCTCCCAGATACTCTAGCAGAAATTAAAATAATTTTTTAAAAATAGAAAAATTTATATTTCATAAATTTTCTTTAAAGATTACGAATGTAGAGCTAATTACCTATAAAATGAATACCCTCCCGTTCCGTAATCTTTTTTGGTTCGGTCGGAATTTAAAAAAATCCCTCCCAGATACTCTAGCAGAAATTAAAATAATTTTTTAAAAATAGAAAAATTTATATTTCATAAATTTTCTTTAAAGATTACGAATGTAGAGCTAATTACCTATAAAATGAATACCCTCCCGTTCCGTAATCTTTTTTGGTTCGGTCGGAATTTAAAAAAATCCCTCCCAGATACTCTAGCAGAAATTAAAATAATTTTTTAAAAATAGAAAAATTTATATTTCATAAATTTTCTTTAAAGATTACGAATGTAGAGCTAATTACCTATAAAATGAATACCCTCCCGTTCCGTAATCTTTTTTGGTTCGGTCGGAATTTAAAAAAATCCCTCCCAGATACTCTAGCGGAAATTAAAATAATTTTTTAAAAATAGAAAAATTTATATTTCATAAATTTTCTTTAAAGATTACGAATGTAGAGCTAATTACCTATAAAATGAATACCCTCCCGTTCCGTAATCTTTTTTGGTTCGGTCGGAATTTAAAAAAATCCCTCCCAGATACTCTAGCAGAAATTAAAATAATTTTTTAAAAATAGAAAAATTTATATTTCATAAATTTTCTTTAAAGATTACGAATGTAGAGCTAATTACCTATAAAATGAATACCCTCCCGTTCCGTAATCTTTTTTGGTTCGGTCGGAATTTAAAAAAATCCCTCCCAGATACTCTAGCAGAAATTAAAATATTTTTTTATAAATAGAAAAATTTATATTTCATAAATTTTCTTTAAAGATTACGAATGTAGAGCTAATTACCTATAAAATGAATACCCTCCCGTTCCGTAATCTTTTTTGGTTCGGTCGGAATTTAAAAAAATCCCTCCCAGATACTCTAGCAGAAATTAAAATAATTTTTTAAAAATAGAAAAATTTATATTTCATAAATTTTCTTTAAAGATTACGAATGTAGAGCTAATTACCTATAAAATGAATACCCTCCCGTTCCGTAATCTTTTTTGGTTCGGTCGGAATTTAAAAAAATCCCTCCCAGATACTCTAGCAGAAATTAAAATAATTTTTTAAAAATAGAAAAATTTATATTTCATAAATTTTCTTTAAAGATTACGAATGTAGAGCTAATTACCTATAAAATGAATACCCTCCCGTTCCGTAATCTTTTTTGGTTCGGTCGGAATTTAAAAAAATCCCTCCCAGATACTCTAGCAGAAATTAAAATAATTTTTTAAAAATAGAAAAATTTATATTTCATAAATTTTCTTTAAAGATTACGAATGTAGAGCTAATTACCTATAAAATGAATACCCTCCCGTTCCGTAATCTTTTTTGGTTCGGTCGGAATTTAAAAAAATCCCTCCCAGATACTCTAGCAGAAATTAAAATAATTTTTTAAAAATAGAAAAATTTATATTTCATAAATTTTCTTTAAAGATTACGAATGTAGAGCTAATTACCTATAAAATGAATACCCTCCCGTTCCGTAATCTTTTTTGGTTCGGTCGGAATTTAAAAAAATCCCTCCCAGATACTCTAGCAGAAATTAAAATAATTTTTTAAAAATAGAAAAATTTATATTTCATAAATTTTCTTTAAAGATTACGAATGTAGAGCTAATTACCTATAAAATGAATACCCTCCCGTTCCGTAATCTTTTTTGGTTCGGTCGGAATTTAAAAAAATCCCTCCCAGATACTCTAGCAGAAATTAAAATAATTTTTTAAAAATAGAAAAATTTATATTTCATAAATTTTCTTTAAAGATTACGAATGTAGAGCTAATTACCTATAAAATGAATACCCTCCCGTTCCGTAATCTTTTTTGGTTCGGTCGGAATTTAAAAAAATCCCTCCCAGATACTCTAGCAGAAATTAAAATAATTTTTTAAAAATAGAAAAATTTATATTTCATAAATTTTCTTTAAAGATTACGAATGTAGAGCTAATTTCCCATAAAATGAATACCCTCCCGTTCCGTAATCTTTTTTGGTTCCGTCGGAATTTAAAAAAATCCCTCCCAGATACTCTAGCAGAAATTAAAATAATTTTTTAAAAATAGAAAAATTTATATTTCATAAATTTTCTTTAAAGATTACGAATGTAGAGCTAATTACCTATAAAATGAATACCCTCCCGTTCCGTAATCTTTTTTGGTTCGGTCGGAATTTAAAAAAATCCCTCCCAGATACTCTAGCAGAAATTAAAATAATTTTTTAAAAATAGAAAAATTTATATTTCATAAATTTTCTTTAAAGATTACGAATGTAGAGCTAATTACCTATAAAATGAATACCCTCCCGTTCCGTAATCTTTTTTGGTTCGGTCGGAATTTAAAAAAATCCCTCCCAGATACTCTAGCAGAAATTAAAATAATTTTTTAAAAATAGAAAAATTTATATTTCATAAATTTTCTTTAAAGATTACGAATGTAGAGCTAATTACCTATAAAATGAATACCATCCCGTTCCGTAATCTTTTTTGGTTCGGTCGGAATTTAAAAAAATCCCTCCCAGATACTCTAGCAGAAATTAAAATAATTTTTTAAAAATAGAAAAATTTATATTTCATAAATTTTCTTTAAAGATTACGAATGTAGAGCTAATTACCTATAAAATGAATACCCTCCCGTTCCGTAATCTTTTTTGGTTCGGTCGGAATTTAAAAAAATCCCTCCCAGATACTCTAGCAGAAATTAAAATAATTTTTTAAAAATAGAAAAATTTATATTTCATAAATTTTCTTTAAAGATTACGAATGTAGAGCTAATTACCTATAAAATGAATACCCTCCCGTTCCGTAATCTTTTTTGGTTCGGTCGGAATTTAAAAAAATCCCTCCCAGATACTCTAGCAGAAATTAAAATAATTTTTTAAAAATAGAAAAATTTATATTTCATAAATTTTCTTTAAAGATTACGAATGTAGAGCTAATTACCTATAAAATGAATACCCTCCCGTTCCGTAATCTTTTTTGGTTCGGTCGGAATTTAAAAAAATCCCTCCCAGATACTCTAGCAGAAATTAAAATAATTTTTTAAAAATAGAAAAATTTATATTTCATAAATTTTCTTTAAAGATTACGAATGTAGAGCTAATTACCTATAATATGAATACCCTCCCGTTCCGTAATCTTTTTTGGTTCGGTCGGAATTTAAAAAAAATCCCTCCCAGATACTCTAGCAGAAATTAAAATAATTTTTTAAAAATAGAAAAATTTATATTTCATAAATTTTCTTTAAAGATTACGAATGTAGAGCTAATTACCTATAAAATGAATACCCTCCCGTTCCGTAATCTTTTTTGGTTCGGTCGGAATTTAAAAAAATCCCTCCCAGATACTCTAGCAGAAATTAAAATAATTTTTTAAAAATAGAAAAATTTATATTTCATAAATTTTCTTTAAAGATTACGAATGTAGAGCTAATTACCTATAAAATGAATACCCTCCCGTTCCGTAATCTTTTTTGGTTCGGTCGGAATTTAAAAAAATCCCTCCCAGATACTCTAGCAGAAATTAAAATAATTTTTTAAAAATAGAAAAATTTATATTTCATAAATTTTCTTTAAAGATTACGAATGTAGAGCTAATTACCTATAAAATGAATACCCTCCCGTTCCGTAATCTTTTTTGGTTCGGTCGGAATTTAAAAAAATCCCTCCCAGATACTCTAGCAGAAATTAAAATAATTTTTTAAAAATAGAAAAATTTATATTTCATAAATTTTCTTTAAAGATTACGAATGTAGAGCTAATTACCTATAAAATGAATACCCTCCCGTTCCGTAATCTTTTTTGGTTCGGTCGGAATTTAAAAAAATCCCTCCCAGATACTCTAGCAGAAATTAAAATAATTTTTTAAAAATAGAAAAATTTATATTTCATAAATTTTCTTTAAAGATTACGAATGTAGAGCTAATTACCTATAAAATGAATACCCTCCCGTTCCGTAATCTTTTTTGGTTCGGTCGGAATTTAAAAAAATCCCTCCCAGATACTCTAGCGGAAATTAAAATAATTTTTTAAAAATAGAAAAATTTATATTTCATAAATTTTCTTTAAAGATTACGAATGTAGAGCTAATTACCTATAAAATGAATACCCTCCCGTTCCGTAATCTTTTTTGGTTCGGTCGGAATTTAAAAAAATCCCTCCCAGATACTCTAGCGGAAATTAAAATAATTTTTTAAAAATAGAAAAATTTATATTTCATAAATTTTCTTTAAAGATTACGAATGTAGAGCTAATTACCTATAAAATGAATACCCTCCCGTTCCGTAATCTTTTTTGGTTCGGTCGGAATTTAAAAAAATCCCTCCCAGATACTCTAGCGGAAATTAAAATAATTTTTTAAAAATAAAAAAATTTATATTTCATAAATTTTCTTTAAAGATTACGAATGTAGAGCTAATTACCCATAAAATGAATACCCTCTCGTTCCGTAATCTTTTTTGGTTCGGTCACAATTTAAAAAAATTTAAACCGGATACACCGGTCAACATTAAAAAAAAAATTTATAAAAACGTAGCTGAGCTATGTTTTTAATCAACGTCTATGATGTCACGGGTAACAGGCCAACAAATTTATAATCTTTGTATGATGCGCTTCTTACTATAAAACCAACGTCTGTAGAGAACGAGGGCACGCTTTCGGTAGCAGGCAATATACATATCAACAAGGATTAGAAATAGAATCTCCAATGAGCTTTTAAATGGCTTAATAATACTAACAATTTTTTTCTTAAAAGAAAATTAATTTTACCAAGTTGCTATTCAAAATAACTACTAAATATTTATAAGTTTTAATAATTCGTGATCTCCAAAAGAAATAAATATATGTATACATACATATAGGTATAATATGCATGTACTACATATGCATGCAACAATTTATTTGGTTTTGTTTTGGTTTTCTGTGGAATTAATAAAGCTAATTTTTTTAGACTGTTGTATATGTGTATGTATATTCTTTTAAAAAAGTCAAAACTTTTGTCTTGAACTCGTTTAATAAAATCATTGTTTTATTCAAAGAATACCGGGATTCCCGGGAGTAAAATTTTTTTTTGTTTCGTTTCCCGGAAACAGAAAAGGTCCGGGAAATTAGAAACCCTAATGGCAACACTCTTTACATTTTGTTGTCATTAAATTGCTGGTGATGCATTATTTGATTTATATGATATTCTAAAATAATTATATTTTTTATAACTTTAACGGCCAATTTCACCAAGTTCAGTTAAAAATAATTATTGCTTTAACTTCCAGTTAACAGTATGGTTTTAACAGTTATAACTAGGGATGTAACTAATACCGATATATCGCCAGTACTTCAGATTTTCGATATATCGGTATCGGCGATATATTGCTGTTGATACGACGATACTTTTTATATTTTTTGGAGTATTTTTAAACAAACAATTAAATTTTCTATGCTCTTCTTTGCAAAGCAACTAAAAGATATAACACATTAAAAGGCAGAGCATTAAATTGAAACAGAAAAACGAAATTGTTTCATATAATAAATCAATCAACGGAGAAGGAGAATAGTGTGCTCTAAAGTCATATGAAATAAGGCCATGATGGCTTTATTGCTCAATTGAATGGGAGATAAAGCCATAATGGCCTTATTGGACAATCATTGAGAGATAAGGTCATATTTAAAATTTTGCGAAATGAGAGATATAGCCATATTTTTTTTTTTCACAAATGTGAGATAAAGTCATATTTTTCCAGAATATTGTTACTTTACTTTAGTGTTTCCGGGAAAAGTCATTTTTTTATTCTTGTGACGCACGCAGGAAAACTTTATTCAGCGAAGCCACCTGCCGTGTCCTACTGGAGGAGAAAACCCTTAAGCGCGGCCGCAGGGCGCCACGCAGAAAAACTTTAGTATGCGAAGCCAGATTCCAATACTTTACTTTAATGTTTCCGGGAAAAGTCATTTTTTTATTCTTGTGACGCACGCAGGAAAACTATTCAGCGAAGCCACCTGCCGTGTCCTACTGGAGGAGAAAACCCGTAAGCGCGGCCGCAGGCCGCCACGCAGAAAAACTTTAGTATGCGAAGCCAGATTTCAATACTTAACTTTTGTGTCTCGGGAAGACTCTTAATTATAAAAATAAGAAAACTATTAATCAATGTAAAATGCAAAAGTTCTTCAAAACTGAAATGAGAGATAAAGCCATTTTCTAATATCGCTAATGTGAGCTAAGGCCATGATGGCTTTATCCCCCATTCAAATGAGGAAAAAAAACAAAAGGCTTTATCTCCCTATTAAATGAGAGATAAAGCCATCATGGCCTTATTTCGCATGACTTTAAAGCACCCCCCCCCCCCCCCGCTAAATGTTACCTAATTCTTTACTTTTAACGATGTTAACTTGGCTAAGTACCCTGTCTACTTCAGCATTAGACTAAGAAAGTGAGAGAAACTTTATAGTGAGTTCTGAAATTTCTAAAAGTTTTTTCGAATGAAAGTACCCTGCAGTTCAAGTCCATTAGCTAATCTTTCAAGCGTTTTATACAGGCCTGTCATAGAAATCTATTTCGATCAAAAGTGGAAGTAATCTTGTATTTCGCTTTTCCAAAAAAAGAAAATTTTATTAAAAAAGCTTGAACAAATTCGATAGGAATTGCAGCTATGGAATCGAAACCATTTTGAATGAAATGTATGACAGGTCTGATTCTTTGCTAATAAATTTACTTGTAACAATGCCAAAGGTGACACTCTACGAGATACCTGACTTTCTGCTGGAAGGCCAAATAAATCTTCATAATTTTGTCTAAAATAAAGATGTAGATATCGCATTGTAATTACTGCTGCATTTTTATTAAAATTTAATTCGTAAGTGTATTAAAAACTTTTTCGATACACTGACATTATCAAACATTCTCACAGATCATTCTATATAATTGATAATATAATCTCATTAAACGAATTCGAAATTTGTTTATCCTTCGCATTTTTTCCGCTCTTTCAATTGAAGTTTATCTTCTAACTTTATCCATTCGGTTTTAGTAGACAAATTATGGTTGCCAAACTAGTGGATATGGAGGACTCGAATACGGAAAAAATCAAAAGTTATTATGAACTGTAGTAGGTTTTGCTATAGTGTTCTATTATTTAAGTCTATGTAAAATCAGGACATTCTTAGCTCTAACTTTTGATGATAGCAGATAAGAACGCAAGAAAAAGATTTATGTGTGGTTTATAGAACACGAGCACAAAACTCGTCCGTTTAACTTACATTTAAAACAAAAACAAAATTTCGAAATTAGTTTTTGTTTCAAATGTAAGTTGAACGGACGAGTTTTGCGCTCGTTTTCTAAGACCACACATTAAGTTAAAGTACTAAAAAAAATTATATAAATTTGCTTTTATTCGATTTTAACATAAAAGTAGCAATTTATTTCCATTATTTCGCGACAAAACATCGAATCATCAGTGCTAAAGATATATTTAAAAAAATCACAACACAACGTTTAAATCGTTGTTATCACTAATTCTTCAGATATTGCACTTTTATTTTTAAAAATTTTTATGTTCAGCAAAAGAAAACTTTCGGGTTTTCACAGCTTTTTTGTTTTGTAAGTTTAAGTTTTTAACAGGCAAGGGTAAAAATAGGAATCATAATAATTTTTGTCACACTTAGTTCTTTTTGGCTCTTTGTTATAATACGGAACTCAGTTTTCAATAGATTCTTAAGGAATAAACAAAACATGAAAAAAATTCCCATTTTAATATGCAATACGATGATTGAAATTTCTTAGCCACATTTATGGTAAAAAATTTAGTTATGGTGTTTTCTTTTCTACAAAAAAATGTGACATTTTATTTACAAAAATGCAATTAGGTTTTCGTTTCTTAAAAATGTTTTGTTCTCTAAAAGGGTGAGTTTTTTAGAATAAAACAAGCTACCCTTTCAGAGAGCAAAGTTTTTAAAAAAGAACCCAAATTGCATTTTTGTAAATAAAATGTCACATTTTTTTGTAGTAAAGAAAACACCATTAGATTTTTTCGAATCCTCAATTTGTGATTTACAAGTATTAAAAAAAACAAATAGAAAAAATGCAGGCGTTTAGACTTTTTAATCTAGCATGTCTGACTCTTGGCTACACTTTGTCTTTTAGGCATATGTAAGTACATAGTATTTTCGTCTTCTTCTACATAATCTAACAAACACACACAAACAAACAGTCACTCACGTTTTATTTTTTTAAACTCGTTCAAGTATTTTTTATACCCTCCACCACTAGTTGTGAATAAGGGTATACTCAGTTTGTCATTCCGTGTGAAAATATTTGAATATTAATCTAAGACTCCATAAGTATATAAATACATATATTCTGGGTTCTTGAGTAATTCTTAGTCAATTTAGCCATGTCCGTATGTCTGTCCGTCTGTTGAAATCACGCTCACTTTCAAACGACTCAAAAAAAAAAAAAAAAATAATATTGGTGTTAAATTGTTTTTAGTTCTCATAAGCAGTGTTGACACCAGCAAAAAAAATTTGTAACCCAAATGTAAAAAAAGTAACCAAACGGAATAAAAAGTAACCAAAATATTTATGCATTAAAACTATTTTATTTGCACTCAAGTTAAAAAACATTATATGTAAGAATGTATATAGACACATAAACCTCTGGATCGATTTTTATAAAATTTTAGCAGTATGTTACTGATGATCTGGAAGGTACAATAGTCTTGTAATTTTTCAAAGTTTTTTGTGAAATTTGCAAACCCAACAAAGCGGTTCTCTAAAAGGGTGAGTTTTTTTAGAATAAAACAAGCTACCCTTTCAGAGAGCAAAGTTTTTAAAAAAGAACCCAAATTGCATTTTTGTAAATAAAATGTCACATTTTTTTTAGTAAAGAAAACACCATTAGATTTTTTCGAATCCTCAATTTTCATATGATTAACGAGTATTAAAAAAAACAAATAGAAAAAATGCAGGCGTTTAGACTTTTTAATCTAGCATGTCTGACTCTTGGCTACACTTTGTCTTTTAGGCATATGTAAGTACATAGTATTTTCGTCTTCTTCTACATAATCTAACAAACACACACAAACAAACAGTCACTCACGTTTTATTTTTTTAAACTCGTTCAAGTATTTTTTTATACCCTCCACCACTAGTTGTGAATAACGGTGTACTCAGTTTGTCATTCCGTGTGAAAATATTTGAATATTAATCTAAGACTCCATAAGTATATAAATACATATATTCTGGGTTCTTGAGTAATTCTTAGTCAATTTAGCCATGTCCGTATGTCTTTCCGTCTGTTGAAATCACGCTCACTTTCAAACGACTCAAAAAAAAAAAAAAAATAAAAATAATATTGGTGTCAAATTGTTTTTAGTTCTCATAAGCAGTGTTGACACCAGCAAAAAAATTTGTAACCCAAATGTAAAAAAAGTAACCAAACGGAATAAAAAGTAACCAAAATATTTATGCATTAAAACTATTTTATTTGCACTCAAGTTCAAAAACATTATATGTAAGAATGTATATAGACACATAAACCTCTGGATCGACTTTTATAAAGTTTGATGATCTGGAAGGTACAATAGTCTTGTAATTTTTAAAAGTTTTTTGTGAAATTTGCACCGCCCAAACAAAGCTAACACTTAAATATTTTCGTCTTTTTACAAAACTGTATGCGTTAGAGCTTTTAAACTTTTAAAGAATCAACAGGCTACAACTCTATGTACATTATTAGGTTTCTTGTTGCTTCGGTAGGAGTAGTGAAAAGGATACCCCAGATCAGTGATGTTATATTTTTTTTAAAGTCTCTACACAGCCCGAAAAAAACCCATATTTTTCCCTACGCACTCAAAAAATTGTCCCCACAAAAATCCTGACAACTTTGAAAGAGTCCCTAAATTTTAATGATTTCAAAAAAATCTTTCCTTACCCTGCAGCCACACGATAATGTGCTGCTCTCAAGTTTTTTACACATATATATGCTGGTCAAAATTTACAAAAATTGAAGGATTTGATGTAGGCTGCACGCAATTTTAGAGCAATTTATTTCCAAGATGTCGTCAAGAAAACAACTTATAAGGACAATCGAAAAAGATGCTCATTAAAATTGTAATTAGCTGTTTTCATGCACGTAAATAGAAAGAGAATCTGAAAGCAAATAAGATTTAATTTTTAAAAGTATGAGTAAATTGGTAAAAAAAGTTTGGGGGTTTAAAAACTAGAAGTGCAAATCTTGCAAAATTGGTTATTTTTCATTTGAAAAAAAGTTTCAAAAATGGAAAAAAAATACACAAGTACACATTAAGAAAAAAGGAACCAGTTTTGGTTAAAAGTAACCAAAACGGCAACGCTGCTCATAAGCAGTTTTGGATTGAAGTTCAGCAAAATTGAAATAGTAGGATATGAGTAATGAATCTAAATGTGGAACAACCAAACTAAAAAATTAATAATTATGTTAAAAAAACTAACATAAATGGTGGCGAAATGTACGGACTCATATAAGACTTCGCCCAAATTCGTTTATAACGCTATTGTAATAAAATTTGGTCTGTCACTGTTCTATACGACTAGAAATCACTCCGCTGAATTTCGTCCAGATCGGTTCATAATTTTCCATAGGCCTCATATAAAGCTCACTCTCGGAAAACACGTTAATACATCTAAATCCGTAACGAATAATACTATAGTTTTATAAGACAAGAAATCACACTGTTTAATTTCGTGAAGATAGGTCCAAAAATTACCATACGCACCATATAAAGCCCACTGTCGGAAAACACTTTAAAACGTCTAAAATCGTAACAAATATTGTGGTAAATTTTGGTCCAATTTAGCTTTATACGGCCAGATATAACACCATATAATTTCTTAAATTTTTAAAAAGATTGGTTTATATATTATATATTTATATATATATTTATATATCCCATATAGAGTCTACTCCTGAAATATTCTTACATTCAGTGGAGGGCATTTAAGATTCGGCACAGCCGAATATAGCACTCTTACTTGTTATTATAGTTTTAGTAATCAATCGTTTTTATGGCCTTAATTTGTGATTTATTTGTGCTTCATCATTTTAAATTTATTTTTTTTATTCATTTGTAAACGTGTGTGTTTCTTAAGTTTTTTTTAACTAATTTTTTATAAAAAAAAAAATTAAGAGTTTGTTGTATTTTGTCCAACATTATTTTGCCAACAAAATTTCAGCAATATACCAACAATAATAATAAAAATAAACTTTCTCCACCTGTTGAGCCCAACCTGTATGAATACTTTTATGTATGTATGTTTTTATTGTAAGCTATTGTATGTGTATCCAACCTGTTCGTTATTATTTTTTACAGACAAGAGCTATTATGTATTAGTGGCATGGTAAGTTATTACCAAATCAAATACTTCATATCAAACTCATACCAACATGATAACTGAATAGTTATTAAATACTTTTTTTTATTAAATGTTTACAAAAATTTAAAAACAAATTGTGTTTAGTTGCGTTTGCGCGTTCGCTCCTTTATTTTTTGATTATTACCAGTATTTATTTAGTATATTTTAGTTTTTTCTTATTCATTCATACATTTATCTCTTTTTTCCATTTCAATTGTTGCTATTTACTTTTAATTTTTATTAAAAAAAAGCGTTTTTCTTTAAAGTTTTATTTGTATATTCATAATACATATATGTACCTACATACATGCATATATTTTAAACTTGACGTTTGTTGGAAACAGTGGAGCTTAAAGAATCTTTTAAATATTAAATTTAGTGGGCCCATGTTTAAGACAACATTTTTGTGATTCCAGCTTTTGAACAAACCTAAAAAATTCTAGAGCTTATTTAAGACCATAAACTACTTTTGTCTGTAAAACAGCTTGAATCAAAGTGGCCAGTTCTTAAAAGAAAGCTGACCGATTACCGAATTTTTAGCCTAGTTTTTACAAACACCATTTTGACGATTTTGTTGCTTAAGACATCTTTCATTCATGCGCTTCAACAAAGTCATAAGTCAAAAATCGCAAAAATGTAGTGTAGTTATTTCGAATGAAGATATTGTAGCTGAGTTTTGAGAGAAGAAAAATATTATTTTTCCATTATATTGTATGCAAATTTAAGACCTTTAAGTTGTTTGCTGTAAAACTTATATTTTTGAGTTTTGAAAATGTTGCAGCAAATGAGAGATATATAGTTATTGACTAAAAAATATTAAGACACTTCAGAATCATTGGAAAATCTTGCCCCAAAAGCATAAAATAAAATACAAACTGTTGTATAACAAGTAAAATTTTACAAATTAAAAACAGAAACTAATATCGAATTTAACAAGTGTTTTTTTAACTCTAAAGAGCCCCATCCATTATATAATATTGTATATATTATTCGCAGTGTTGCCAAAACTTGGTGACCAAAAATGGCTAAATTTACAGAAAAAAATGGCTAAAAAATGGCTAAAAATCGGCTAAAAAATGGCTAAAAACTTTTTAAATAAAAACACATTGAAATTCAATAACAGAACAAATATAAACCATTAAAAATGTTTTAGAATGAAATTTTAACCTAAGATTAATTTTCTACATAAGAAAAAAAAAGTAAATTAAATATTCTGACATTTAAAAAATTAAATCATCGGTAAATTCGATGCCGTTATCGTTCATAAATAAAAAGGTAAACCATTATCATGACATCCTTTACCCAACCTTTTGAGTCCAAATCTACATTAGAAAATACAAAAAGATAAAAAATATTTTATTGATAGAGCCAAATTTTTTACCTAATTCATAAAATAGAATTTACGGTTGCCTCTTTCTCAAGTTACTTTTAAAAATGTTAACTTAGCTATATACTCAATTTACTTGAGCAATTTACTTGAGAAACTTTACAGAAATACTAAAATTTCTAAAACTTCCGACCAGAAAGAAACTGTTGCTTTTGTTGGTCCATTTTATAAATTGAATATTTTAATATTGTTTCTATTATTTTACTACAAAAACGGCAAAAAAATTTTATGGCTAAACAATTTGAAAAATGGCTAAAAAAATCATTCATTCATTTTTTAATGGCTAAACAAGATGAAAAATGGCTAAATCTAGCCACTAAATGGCTAAATTGGCAACACTGATTATTCGCCATATTATTTCCAGTTTTCCCTATATTATGCCATAAGTGGCACAATGGTTTCTATTAAAATATGGCTCAATTTTTATTTAACAAAAAGGTATACATATCCTGTAGAAAAAACAAACAATATTGTACAATGTTGCCAACACATTTCACTTCCTTTTCATTGTGCAATGGAAATCAAAATTCTTTTGATTGTTGCCATTATATTGTGCCTACTTCGAATATCACATACACATTGGCGATATAATTGTACAATACGATAAATTGAACAATTATATGGCAAGTGAATGGGCCGCTTAAGATATACAACTTAGAGCAAAAAATTAAAATTTTACCTAAAGAAAACGTGTTCCGGCTATGTTTTTGCAGACTTTTAGATTATGTACACATGTTCTGTAACTTTAGTGAGAATTTCTCGCGCCGAAAAGATATGAAACAAAATATTCTATTCCATCGTTTCTGGAAAAGTGAGAAAAAAATGGGTGGGTGGCGTTGAGAACGCCAGTCACACATCGTTGAAGGCGACCAAAATTAACTACAAATTAAAAATTTTCAACGTGCGACTTTAATGTTTGTTGCTTTGAAAACCAAAACCCCGAATCCCAAACTACCACAATATCCCGAAAAATCCGGTGATTTGAAATCCTAAATATCGGGATTGCCGTGAATTAGTCCCGATTGCCATTCCGTGCAACAACATAAGCCTTTTTTATGTGTTTTACTTACAGTGTGAGTAGCTATATATAAATGCATAAACAAATGCAAAATTATCTTGCCTTCTTGCTCCACAATGCATTTTTGTGTTATTATTTTAAACCAGCGTCTTACTTATTACCACTTTATTTATTATTTCTACGTTCAGAGTATGCACCAGAAATTAAATAAATAAAAATTAAAAGAAATAACAATTATTTAATTCATATTAGTATTTATTTCAAGTTTATTATGTGATTGTGCTATGCCATACATATAAATTACTATTTTATACTCAATTCATACTCACAGTAGGATTCATTAGTTCGTATGTGTGTTAACTTTTTCATTCAACTTCTTCCTTTTATTTTCTTACCATTAGTTAGTTATTTTGTTGTTTCCTTTTTTTTTAATTCAAGTTAGCCTATACTTTGATGTTATTGTTGTTGCGCATATTTCTTAATAAATTACAAGAAAAATTATCATGCTGCAGTATGCATACGAAAATATTTCCGTAAACATTTTAATTTAGTTTTCTTTTAATGAAGTTATTAAGTTTTTTCTGTAAGAAATATTTCAAACAAATTCCCAAGAGAACGAGCGGCTTAAGGCCCTTTTACACTATTCTACAAGTCTTAAGATTTATACTCTCACAAAATCCAAACATTTTGGTCTAATTGTTAAAAAATCAAATACATACATACATAAAAAATCTTCTTGATTACATTTTGCGTCTCCATTTTTTATTTTTGTTTTAGGAGTGCTTTTAACAGATATCAAAGAATAAATAGAAGTGATTTGCTAACAACATAAAATGAAATATTTTTTAAATATTTAACTGTTATTAAACAACTGTATTTGTTATTATTATCAAAGGTGGGAAAGTTGGTACGAACGTACCATTTTTATTCTTTGTTCGTTACAAAAAATATGAGTAATTTATTTAAATTTTATATTTGTTTTTATTATTTTGCCTTTTCTTGTAAAAAAATATTAAATTAAGTAAAATTTGTAAACAAAATTAATATTTTCCATCCCTGATTTTCTTCTTGTTCTTCTATAAAAATACAACTCTGATAAAATTAAAAATCTCATTGTTCAGAAAAATTTCAAAAAATGGTTAGACATTCAAATTTCTTTACGTATTTTTTGACAATTCATTGCAAATTGTTTTTACACTATTAAACATTCAAATTTATGTGAGTTTTTGACAAATACTCAGTATTATAGTGTAAAAGGGCCATTATTAAAGAAAATCCTAATTAGGGGAAATAATATTAGATAGGACGCAAGAAATTTGATTATAATTTTCTAAGCTTCATAAAATATCATATTTAAATTGATTCACAATAGCAAATTTAATTAAAAATAATAATAATATTTTAATTTGTTATTTTAGAAATCTTGTAATACCAAAATCAAATATTCAAAGGAATATTGGTTTCCAAAACAACTAATGGCTTATTTAAACATTTGACAACTGGCAACATCATTTAAACAAAGCAAATAGCGAAATAGCAAACCAATTGGTGCAACTTGTTAAATATAAATGTCATGTAAGATTAAACAGTTGACAACACCAAAAGCCAATATTTTTAAGTTTTATCCCACAATGTTTTTGTTTTCACATCTAAAAAATTAAAAAGTAAAATACTTTTTTTTGCTAAAGCGATTATCTGCAGACGAAATTGGAACATCAGTGGCAGAAACTAAATTGATATGAATTGTTAAATCAGAACTCAACAGTTGATTTCTGGATAGATGTATATGGATATAAAAATGCATTAAATGAAAATCCATTCAGTGAATTAGCTTCTTTTGCAATGAAGTTCTTGCTTTTGCCATTTAGCAACGCGGAAGTTAAAATAAGTTTTTAGTGGTATAAATATCTTAAAAACAAAAATTTAACGTTAAAAACTATGAATTCGCTACTTTATATTAGGTGTGGCTTAAAATGTTCCGATAGTTTTAAAAAAATGTACGATTTCATGCGATAAGAACATATATTATAATGATATATCGATCGATTCTTCAGAAGCTGAAGAAGAATATTCATTTGATAACGTATTTAATTTATAAAATGTTATGGTCAGGTACCTTTTGCTTAAAAACTTTTTATGTACATACATAAATTACATACATATGTATACAAAGACTGAAATATATTTGTTTTATAGTTTTAAGACTTTTTAAAGGGAAGAATTATGTAAAAAAAAAATCATGTATAAATATATATTAACTATAATAACAAAAAAATAATACAATTTAAATTTTAGCATTATTTTTTGGCAGTTTATGATTTATTTTAGCATTTTTTAGCATTATTTTTATGCCGATCTAAATGTAAAATATTTTTGGATATGGCCACACTGACGGCCAGTTACACCAAGTTCAGCTATACATACATAATTAACTATTACTATAACTGCCAGTTATATATGTTTTTTTGACAGTTGTAGTGATATATGATTACATGTTAAATTACAAACTATATTCTAAACTATTTACCTAGATATTTTTGTATGTGATACAGATAATTTTAGACATAGTCTGACAAGATCGGTATCACAGTTAGCCCGTAGTTCGCTATGATTTAGGATAGGGATTGCTGTTCGGTTTTAACCGAAATCTAACCCCGGTTTTAATGCCTAAAACCGACGAAAAAATCTCGGTTTTAGTTTTTACTTTAAATATATATTTATGCTAAAAGAAATTGCAAATTATACATAATACTTGTACTTCTTATAAAAAAAACTTTATACATTGCAGTCTGGAACAATGGCAAGGTATTTCAAAATTCTTTAAATTTAAAAAAACTACTAACAGGGGTGTTGTGGAAATCGAAAACGCAAAACGCAAGAATTTGGAAGTTGTTTTTAATACACTTTTAATCAAATTTTTATAATTTTTGTTATGAAATTCTGTTTAATAGAGAAATATTTGTAAAATATTTGTTATAAAGTTTATTTATTACAGAAAACTTTTTAAAAAACGACGTTTAAAATTCTTGCGTTTTGCGTTTTTGATTTCCAGAACACCCCTGTAAAAAGAACAAATGTTTATTTTCAAATAAAAGTACCTGAATTGAAACAAATAAAAAAATGGTATTGCACACAAAAAAATATATGTATATGTATGTAGTTTTACATGGATATTTTCAAAACCGAACCAAAACCGACCGGTATTAATCATTTTAAAACCGAAACCAAGGTATCACGTTTTTACTGTTTTTAGCCAACTCTAATTAAGGAGATTACGACGTTCGGTTTTTTTTTGTTTGCTTAAAATACTATCCTTTATTTAATATGTAAAATTAGCAAAGATTAAAATCTGGAGAAGATTTACAAGTTAAAATTGGAATATATTCTTTTGCTTTTTTAGTTAAGTTAGCGTAATGTTCACAATAGTTACAATTTTTTTACATTTAAAATAAAGTTAAAATTGCGATAAATTTACAATAGTAAAAATTGACTCAGATTCGAAAAAATTAAAGAAAATAATTGTATTGTCATGCTTTAATTAAACTAGCCTACAAATTTCTCTTTTTCTCAAAACCAGAACTGTTTTTATTATTTTAGTATATATATAATATAATATTTTATCTTAACAATCTATTCGGAGATGACGTCTGCGACTTATTTTGATTTAGCTTTAATTGCCAGCCATTAGATACACTTTATGTATACACGCACAGCTTGCAAATTAACTAAAATCATTTAACAATATTCCACAGTTTTAATAATTAAATCATAATGAATACTTTACAAGTATGTTTGTATGCGCAAGTGGAGTGCAGTGTACACTGAAATGTAAATAAATCTAGGTAAATTCTGTTTTCTAACGTTTAAATGACAGACGCGACATTCTTTATCGCAACATCCACAGGCACTTGGGTACCAGTCACGTCACACAAATAAAAATGTAAGCGTCTGAATATTAACATAGCATTGGCCGAAATTAAAAAGCCAAAAGCTATTAATAAAAAAAAACGTTTAAATATGATTTGAATATTTAATTAAGTTTAGATATATATGTACATATAAAGTTTTGGATGCATTTAATATACAAAGTTTTCGTAATGAAGAAAGGTAATGAGTTTAAAAAGGTGTTAAGCCAGTTGCTAGCAAATGAATTATGCTGAAAGCTTTTTTTTAATAAAATTGTTGCATTCTACATTTAAAAGCTATAAAAATTTCATCAATTACAGTAAACATTTTTCTTTACAAATAAAAATGTTTGCTCATTAAAAATGTACCGTAAAATTTCTATAAAAAATAACATTTTTATTTAATGTTAAATTCCCATTCTTTAAAAGAATATATTCTATTTGGCGAGTTAATTCGCTGCAAAACTAAATTCGTCAGCAAATAATTTTGATTACAATGCTTTTAAACCATTCATCATCAAATAATTAATTTTTTCAATTTGTATTTTGTTGAATTAATTCTTATTCAAATTTTCAAAAGGGGACCAACTGTAAAAAAGTAACCAAAATTTGCATCCATAACACTAGGGTTGCCAGAAACCAAAATTTTGAAAAAATAACTGGACAACTTAAAAATAAACTTATACGATAGTTCAAAAAATTTAAATTTTATTTAATTTTTTTACACGTAACAGTCAACAATTAATCGTGACCTAAAAATTAAACTTTCGGAAGGACATTCTATTCCTTTGTTGTTAGTATAGATTATTTAATATACTTTAAGTACTTAAAAAAAAACTTTGCTAATTGGTATGGAAAAAACTAACGAAATCAATTTATCCATATGGATTTTGTACATTATTTATATTAAGTATATTAATTTATATTGTCTTATGTTTAATAAAAAAAATTCTATTTTAAAATGAAAAAATTTTTTTTAGCTGGACAAATTGTATTTGAGCTGGTAACAGGACATGGAATTATACTATCGAAATTTTTAAAAATGCAATTACTGATAGCCTGGATGAAACAATAGTCTATATAATTTTCATAATTTTTAGTGGATGCGGCAACTCTTATACAAAGTTAATACTGACTTTCGTCTATTTGAAAAACTACATGAGCTAGATCTTTTTAACTTTCTATCAATCTATATTTTCACGTTTAAAATTGTCTTAGCGAAGGCAGGAAAAAACTTAAGTCCTCATACATAGTAAATTACATTTCTAACTTATTTAGTCTGGGTTCACACTATGAAAATTTTCTTTCAGAAAGTCTGAGAGAGGAGAGAAGAAAAGCATGTTCTCTTCCCCTCTGACCAATATACTCAGACTTTCTGAAAGAAAACTTTCATAGTGTGATCCCAGACTTATGGCTAAAAAATCACTGATGGTTTAAACGCTGGTTTAGTTGAACTAAACTTGAATTTATATGTAGTTTAAACTCATCAACCATAAATCAGTGTCCCATGTATTACATGTTGTTAAAATAATAACATGTGGCAGCACTACGACAAATGTTGGCAAATTCATATGATTTGTACTGGTAGTTTAAACGCCCAATTTCATGCGTTTAAAGATGGTTTATATGTTTAATGATTTATAGATTTGTTGGTTTAAACACATTTTAAACCAAAAAGAGAGTTTAACTTGCTCTGATTTTTTAGCCCTTAGAAAACTATAAAAGCTTAAGCTTTTACTAATGGCAAAAAACCTTTTTCTATGTTTTCAGGACCAATATTTTTTTAAATCAGCTGTTATCTTATTTACATCTAGTATTGCAAAGCTCACTGTCAACAACAAAATTTTTGCAATAACAAACAGTTGCAACTTAAAACGCACCCAACTTTTAAGACCGCTAATAATTAAGTTGAAAAACGACAGTTAGTTAAAAAAAAGTTATTATTTTTGTGTTGAAAAAAGTAATCAAAATGAAAAATTTCACAAGTACATTTGGAAAAGTAATCAATTTTGGTTAAAAGTAAACAAAACGGCAACGCTGTTGGTGAAAAATCATTCTGTATCTTACTAAATGTCCTATAGCTATACGTACTGTATTTAACCCTCTAATGCCTAAGAGTGCCTCAAGGCATGCTTTACAAAATTTATACTGACGCCCAATATATAACTAATTTTTATTAATTTCCATTTTTTACAATTGCTTAAAGATCTACAAAAATATTTGTAGAAGCTTCGAATGCTCCTAAAAGCTCTTAAAGCATTATAAACAATCTCGAACACAATGCTTTTGTTCAAAGTGCAAACTTCATTCATGATGCTCAAATAATAAAATTGTTTTTTTTAATTATCATAAACAAAATCAAATATTTTTAATATGTTTCATTACTTTTTATTTTCAATACAAACTAACAAACAGAATTCTCAAAATTTAAATGTGTTTTTATTACTAGATACCCAAGGGTGCCTCAAGGCCCAAAAATACCCTAAAAAAATAGTTTTCATAATATATTCCCATTTATTCTAAAACTTGTTATTAGAGGGTTAATAAAACCCAATCTGATTTACCTCATTACAGGAAACTTTAAATTAATTTTATTTTACCTTTATTATATTAATCTTGGAAGAAATCCAACCAATTGTAGTGGGGAATGTAAGAAAATATAAACTCACTGTTTATTGTCGTTATTTTGTTTAAACTTTGATATCGTTGCAAAGTGTTTGTAATTGTCATTCACTCTACAGATTTATTTGCATATCTAATATCTTTAGCTTTTCTAAAGTTTTTGGGAACGATGATCTGGCCTAAGCGGCTCCACGAAAAGCCCCCCAATGAAATAACGCCCAGGAAATAACACCCAATGAAATAAACCCCAAAAAATAGGAAATAACACCCAAAAAAAGTGAATGAAATAACATCGAAAAATAAATGAAATAAACCCCAAAGCGAAAACGAAACAACCCCCAATATTTGGGCGTTATTTCATATGAAATAACACCCAATGATGAAAATGAAATAAACCCCAACGAAATAAATCAGCAACAAAAATGAAATTATGCCCAAAATTCATAAAAGAGTCAGTTTCACCAAGGATTTCATGAAGTCAATATGGACCAACAGCAAAGTCGCAAAAAATGAAATAACCCCCGAATAACAAATGAAATAACACCCAAATTATGCACGCTATGAAACAAGCCCCGAATTTTAAAAATTTGTTGGTTGTTATTTCATTGGAGATTATTTCATAATTTGAAAACCCCAAATGAGGAATAAAATAATTCCCAAAAAAAAAAGGAAAAACGGCCCAAAAAAATTGGGAGTTATTTCATATGAAATAACACCTAAAAATGTATGAAAAAAATTTGGGGAATAATTCATTTCTCGTTCGGGCGTTATTTCATTGGGGGGCTTTTCGTGGAGCCGCCTAAGCAACCAGTAAAATGCGTAAAGGAACTAGCTTTTCCTCCAACAATAAATATTAGTGTCTTTATCAAGAATGAAATTTGGGAATTAAGCACAAAAAAAGGGAATCTTATTAATGAAAAATGATGTATTCCCAAAAATTACTTATATAATTACTTTTATCTATTTATTTAAATTAATTTTATTTTAACAAGCAATTCATGTTCGAGAATATCATCTTTGACACTAACGAAATTAAAAGAGATGTTTTGATTTTTAAGAAAGTCGAGTCGGCAAACCTTTTTTTTAATAACTCTAAGTTCATGCTGTTTTTTTTTTTTTTTTTTGCTTAAAGTCTGAGATATTTGAAAACAAGAAGTTAAATTGCTAATGTCGATAATTTTTAAACAATAACTTTGGTTAGAAAACGGGCTCAGTAGTGCGATTCACTAACTTGTACTACGACAATCGTATCGATAAAATAAATATAACGAAAATATGACGAATTTACTCTTCAGTAACATTTTTATCGATATTCGCTCTCGGTTAAAGTCATATGTTTCTTTAAGCTGTCTATTTTCGTTATTTAAGCGATTATTAAGGAGTTACAAATTAAGCAAATTATTAATTTTATGCAATTTTATAGAGACAATTAGGGAATTAATTCTTTCGAACTGATGATATGACATACTCAAATCTAATCTTATAATGTGGTTATAAAATGTACAGGTATTTGCATAATTTTACACTAAAGAAATTTCTATTTAATCTCAGTGAAATCAATACAACTAATCAACTAATTTTAACATAATGTGCCACATAATATTCTGATAAAACTAATGATGATGATCTTGGCTTTTTTACCACTGTTCCCAGCTGAATGGGAATCAGAGGAGTGCCTGCCGGTTGGTTACATTGTAAGTTAATTCAACTTACAAAAAAAAAAAAAACAAAAAATAAAGACAAGAATACCAAATGATGATCGTAAATTTCATGACACATGGCTCATATTAAATGAGATCTTATTATTGTCATACGAGATTTGAGTGCTGCTTGTACCATTCGCTATTAACTATGAAAACGGCGACATCATTAGCCATGTTGTTAATGTGTATGGTTCATATGTACCACACTAGACTGAAATATGTTAAGTATGAATGTTCTTTGGAAGGATCATTTATTTTTACGTGGGTAATTTTAAAATTTTTGCAAATAAATTGCAATTGTCACAAAGAATATTAAACATTTTACACATAGATTTAATGACATTTATTTAAAGCGAGGGCAGATTTTATCGCTGGCAGTTTTCGTTAAAAAATACCTATCAAAATATATTTCTATTAAGATATTTATAAACGAATATATAATTCTGAGATTTCTTAAAAAATCTATAGCATAATGCTCATGTTACAGTCAAGATCTCTCGAATAGCACAACATGTCCTGTACTTATTGTTCATAGTTTTCTGACTTATGATTTCCATAAAAATATTGTACTACCAAAACGAATGATTTCAATGTTCTCTTTTCGAGCTAATTCAGTGTTTAAATCAAACAAAAGTATTTTACAACACTGTAAATCAAATACATTGTCATTTTAAACTTTGCAAAAGCGTTATCAATTTTAATAATGCGATAGTTGCGTTTGTTTGCATATCAGGTGATAAACTTTTGGAATGACTTACTTTGACAAAATGTGCACGGTTGCGTTTGGGAATACGTTATGTTGTTGCACTGCAAAAAAAGACATTCGTTTGGGATGGCAGCCGTCCTCTATGATTAATTTTTTATCTAGTTTGATTTGTCGGGATTAATGGCAAGTTCAGTTTTCCAGATTATAAAGTAGTATAACTAACTTTTAATTAGTCATAATTGTACTATTGTTCTTTTGAAGATCGAATTGCACTAAAAAAGATATTAATTTAACCAACTCTAATTGAGTTTTAAAAAGCTTTCCAATAAATGGTTGAACGTTTCAAATAAGAAGTCAAAGTCACAACCGTCGAATATAAATAAAAAAAGACGCGTTACAATGTTGGCCGATTGATAAGTTAAAATGGGCCAGATTGTTTATTTAATAAGCGTTTTATAGGTTTATAACTTTGGGGTTTAAAAGCTCTTTTAAAGATGACAGCTTTGTTTGTAATTAACCAAAATAAAATTTAGTGACAATTTTCAAATAGTATTTTGCTTTCGAAAGTTAAAAGGACCCATATACTAACTGTTGGGTTTTCCGCTTGAATGGTTTTTGAAAAATTTTTAAGATGAGATTTAAATAGCAAGAATAAGGCGGCGTAATCTATATTGATTGGACATTTTCCCGGTGATCATTTTCTTATTCCAAAAATAATGAAATAAGAGATTTTACTCCAAAGATTCAAACAGGAAACTGTTTTGAGGATCTGGAGAAAATTAAGTTTTTGAAAGCGGTTACCATTAAAGAAAAGATATGCTTTCAAAGTTCTGAGTTATAAGATTCTAAGTTTTTTTTTCTAAAATATCAGATTTTTCTGCTAAAATTCTCGTACATGATGAATCATGCAGTATAAAAGATATATGTAGACTACATAATGTAATTATAAAATTGTTTTAAAAAATCTACTTTAAATTTAAGTTATCTACTAATATAAAATTGTAACGTACTGACTGACTGATTCATCATCGCACACCCTAAACGCCTAAAGTAAAAAAGTAAAAATTTAGACCATAGTTTTGTCTCTCGTGAAATCGATCCACTAAGACGGGATTTTTGGAAATTCGAATGTTAAGGAGGTAAAAAGGTTAAAAACGTGTAAATATTGTTCTGCTTGTAATTCCTTACTGAAATCGCATAAAAAGAATTTAAAAAAACATGCCGAAACAAAATAAAGAATGGTTTTTTACTGAACATTTTTATTTTGGGGATTTCTTATTATTTTTAAATTAATAATAAAATTTACAAAAATAATATTAACTTTTTAAGGGTTTGTTTTGAAATTTGGGGATTAATTTTTTATTTTTTGGGGACAAGGAAAAAAGTACCTGGCAGCCCTGACCCCATCTATCTTTTAAACCAAAAAACATAAAAATAAAAGTTATATCACATTCGTGACTTATGTAGAAAATACAAATATAAATTTGGTATTTTTTCGAATTTTGAATGTTTGAGGTCTAAAAAAATAGTACATATTTTTAGTACTTCTAAGTGGCTATATTTACCCATTTTTCATTACGTTTAGCCATGAAAAATCAATTTAGTTAGCCATTGGACATTTTTTTTTAGCAATTTTTATTTAACTAAATTTTCTTCAAGTTTTACGGCAAAAAAATTTTTTAAATGCAGCATTTGTTGTGTTGTTTTGAATTTTTATTAATTAGTTAACGCAAATGACTTTTACTATAAAATAAATAAATTTTTTCGTTAATTTGACCTTTTCGGTGTTCGAAGATTTTTCTTGTGTTTAGTTTATTGTTACTAAAAATGTTTTAAGACAAAAAAAAATAAGCTCTTTTTAATAAATTTTGTATGTTGTTTATTAATATTGATGCGTTTTTAAAATGCGTAATAAGATCTTGTGTAGTCATTTTTTACCATTTTTAGTTTTTAGTAGTGAAGAGTTTGCATCACTGATTCATTTTCATATACATACTTATTTAATTATCGGCTCCCACTTCAATATTGAATTTTTGATACTTCAATGGGGTGAAAAAAGTTTAAAAAAGGGGAAATACGTAAGGGTGATTTTTTAAGAGCTATAGGAAAGTTTAAAAAAAAACACATAAAATTCAGAAAAATGCATGAAATCTTTATTTGAATCGGTAGTACGGTCCATATAATTTAATGTTTGAGGATTATTTCATGCAAATGTTGACCGTGACTGCGCCTCAAATGGTCCATCCGCTTAGTACAATTTTGGAATACTCTTTCCAACATTTCGGCCGGTATCTCATGAATAAATGCTTCAATGTTGTCTTCCAATGCGTCAATTGAAGCGGGCATGTGTGTATAGACATGAGCTTTAACTTAGCCCCACAAAAAATAGTCTAAAGGCGTTAAGTCGCACGATCTAGGCTGCCAATTGACCGGTCCCGAACGTGACATAAAATGTTCACCGAACTCGCCTCTCAATAAGTTCATTGTTAAGCGTGCTTTGTGGCATGTGGCACCGTCTTGTTGAAACCACATGTGGTTTCAACAATGTATGTCATGCAAGTCAAGCTCTTGCATTTTGGGCAAAAAAAAGTTGGATATCATCTCACGGTAGCGCTCACCATTCACAGTTACGTTACGATTCGCATCATCTTTGAAGAAGTACGGTCCAATGATACCACCAGCTCATAAACCGCACCAAACTGTGACTTTTTCTGGATGCATTGGTAGCTCTTGCAATGCTTCTGGCTGATCTTCACTCCAAAATTGACAATTCTGCTTATTAAAATGCCAAAAATGAGCTTCGTCGCTGAACACAATTTTTCGATAAAAAAGTGGGTCGCATTTTGATAATAAAATTCAATAATTTGCAAGCGTTGTTCGTTTGTAAGACGATTCATGGTTAAATAATAGACCAAACTGAAGGTGTTTGACAGTGAAACAAAACACGAAACGTGCGTCAGCTGTTTAAACCAGTGTTGCCAAAAAGATAATAGCTAAAAAATCACCCGATATAAGATGTAATATTTTGGTACTTATTTGTTAAAATCTAGAAACATAAAGTTTGGCTTATAAATATGTCCACGAAAGAAAGGGAGAAGTCGCTAGCAAAGTAGAGTGTTAACAATATTTGTATTTCATAATTTGCACTTTTTTTGGTGCTTTTAATCGAGAAATGCGATGAAAACAAGCAAGTTTAATAAAAACTCAGCAGCACGAAAAAAGCTATTTTGCTTGCATCGAAAGTGCATTAATACATCCAAAGTGTAATTAAAATTAAGCAAAATCTAGTTTTGATGAAATAATTTTTGTGCGTTTTTTATTGTATGTATCTGATTCAAGTTTGAAACGATACTTATACGAGAATTTTTTTTTAAATTTATTTATTAAAATTAAATTATATTGTAATGCATGAATGCAGGATATGCTTAAAAGAAAATGCTTTTACACGAAACAATTACGGCTATTTTAAATTGCAAACTGTAAATTTGGATGCAAAAAAGCGTGAAATGCTTATAGCCGTAGTGCAAATAAGCGATAACTACTGTAGTATTTAGCTTAAAGCATAATAATAAATTCAAAGGTTGTTATTTTGTAAATCTCCTACATCTTACGTTAAAAAAAATTAATATATAAGTTTTAGAATATAAAGGAGTAATTCAGACTATGCGACATGTCCTTGCAACAATATTCGTATATACTTTTGGTGTCCCTTTGAAAACACGAATACGTTTAGATGTTACGTTTTTTGTTGCAAGTTACAATTTGAGGTTAAGTTATTTTTACTATTCAATTTAAAAAATTTGTACGGTACATATTGTTTGATTTTACATTTCGTACAACATTGTTTATTCCGCAAACGTCTCTACACCCGTTGTCCCAATTTCTGTTTCATGAAAATTTTCTGTGCAACATGCCACATAGTCTGAATCAGGTAAAAGTCTGTTTATTAGAAATGAAAATAGTTTGCATTTGCATGTTCCTTTTAGATTTTTAAATATTTTGAAAATGATAGTGCTGATTTTCATTTGAATCTTCTTTTTTATTATGGCTTATCTTGTTTTTCAGAACTCTTAACGATAACTTATGTTAAGAGTGGGATCTTAAAGGCCCTACGTGTACATGATGATGTGCCATCACAATCAGTGCTATAACAATATTTGTTAATGATGATAGTTGTTGTTCTTTTATGGGATTGTTTGAATTTGAAAAATGTATGCATACGACGACAGTACACTTAAAGTTGGTTTTTTCTTTAGCTCTTCATATCATAAATATTGACTTTATTGTGGTAAAGTTAATGCCAGGCCAAACAAATATTTAAAAATTAATATAAAAATCTTTTTTTAGCTTCTTCCTTATTGTCTGTTCGCTATTATTTTTGAGAATTAAATATGCCGAAAATTTAACATTTTTAAGAGAAGTTTTGTAATGAGTGCTTTCCTATATTAGCAGTTTTTGACCTACTACATAATGTTTAAAGGATAATCTAAACTAAAATTTAAAATGATTAAAACCGGTCGGTTTCGGTTCGGTTTTTTAAAATATCCCGATAAAGCTACATAAACCTATATATATGGGGCAATCCAAGTCAAATCGGACAGTTTGGGGAAAAATAGTTTTTGATTTTCTTTATATTTTACTGTGATGATGTTCCCTCTTAACAGCACATTTCTGCAAATTTTGGTTACAGAGATATCGAATTCTAAAAAAATCGTGTTATAAGAAAACTATGTTCAAATAAGTTCTTATAACTCTTTCAATATTAGTCCTAATAGAATAATTTTTTTTATGTATATTTTTCTTTTTGTGTCTACTATCCAATAAAAAATAGAAAAAAATTTTGCACAATAGGCTTGGATGCGATTTTCGAGATTTAATACTTTAAATAAATTTTTTTTCCTTATTTGTACTCTTTGATTTTTTTGAATTTTTTTTTGTATTAAGTTATGATTTTTCTCTCAAATTTTAAGACACATTTCGTTGTAGAATTCAAAAAACTACTACTTTTTCTGATTTTTTGAAATTTGTTAAAAAAAATTTTCGATTAAACCACTGTGGAACATTTTTTTGTTTATTAAAAAACCATAATCATTTTTTTTCTTTTTATTAAGTATTTTTTTTTTAAATTTTTACAAACATTTTCATTTTTTGATGAAGAAAACTTTTTAGCTATTTTTTATTGGATAGCAGACACAAAATATTATATTTTGACTAATATTGAAAAAGTTAGAAGTATTTATTTGAACATAGTTTTCTTATAACGCGATTTTTTTAATATTCGATATCACTGTTACTATAAGCCAAAAATATCTGCAAATTTGCTTAAAGGAACATCAACACAGTAAAAAATAAAGGAAATCAAAAAATATTTTTTTTCCAAACTGCCCGATTTGACTTGTAATGCCCCGTATATATTTTGTATGTTATACAATTTTTTTATTTCTTTAAACCCAGCTAGCATTTGGGTGATAATTTTTCGTAAAAATGAGCTAAATGAGTTTTCTTAGATGACCTTTGATGATTACAAACTGATTTTTCACTTTAGCGATTGAAAACGCATTCATATGTGATTCAAAATATGAAATCATTGAAAAAAATTATTGTTTTATTCATATTCTCAAAAAGGAATCAGAAAATTGTATCCCAATTGATTCTTTGAGGTGATTCATTTTCTCACAACGAGTGTATCATTTATATGCGCTCAATTTCTGATTATAAAAGATACATTTGCTGGGAGAAAATTGTATGATTCGCTTTTTTACTTTTAATGTTGAAGTACGAGTATTATGTCAATATAATTTGCAATTTCTTTAGGCATAAATTTATTTTTGAAGTAAAAGCTTAAAACCGAGGTTTTTTGTCGGGTTTCGGTTTCGGTTTTTAGGCATTGAAAACCGCCGTTTTGGTTTGGTTAAACCCGAACAGCAATCCCTAATCTAAACCCAGTTAACAAGTTGGGGATTTGTTTTTGCAGAACGGGATATATCTGAAACGGAAATATGCACATTTTCAGAAACGGAAATATGCACATTTCAGAAGTGTATAAAAAGCATGTAAATATATGTAAATGACTTACGGCCAATTTCACCAAGTTCAGTTATAATTAACTATCAGTTATAACCGTCAAAAACATATTGTTAACTGGAAGTTAAAGTACAAGTTAGCTTTAACTGAACGTGGTGAAATTGGTTGTTAATCTTGTACGCATTACAAATCGCTACAAGTTCACCAAAGAAAAAAAAATAATTTTGAGAATTGAGTGCTGCGAAAATATTTCAAAAATACTATTTCATTTAAATATAAATATTTATTCCAGATACTCTTTAACACACAAGAATGACAGTTGGAAAAAAAATATTTTTTTTATGGAAGATTCCTTTTACTCTACACTAAAAGAAATTAGTTTTCTTTGTTTTGAATTATTTATCCGGTAATAAAAACAAAATCCGATAAATTAGGATCCTTAAACGGGAGTTTAACGCTACGCGTTCTATGTGGTTTATATTTTCTTTACATTTTGAAGACGCATGCGAAAGTAGAAATGAATCCTTTTTAACTTGCCATAACTTGTTGTGCGTGAAACTTGTCAATAACGGTTAATTCATTTAGTGATTTCAAAATCGCCAGTCTGGCAAAGCTGTCAGTTGTTAAGTAAAAGGTTTTCTAATAATGAATATGTGTACATAGATAGTTTAACAACCAAAGAACGCGAAAAATAGTTAAAATTTACTACTGAAGTGGTGGTTCAAACGTGGCCAATTTTCGAGTATTACGGTGTAATCATGGTCGTCATAAAATATTATAAATAAATTGAAAGAGACTGGAAGCATTACATTACAGGTCAGGCCTGTGCATCATCACAATGTGTGCACTGTTAAAAATATCGGAAGAACAGTTACCGTAAATTCAAAGCTCTATGGCCGTATGATTACCGACTCGTTTGGCCTGCAATTGAAGATTATGAGCTGGACGATAGGTGGTTTCAACAAGACGGTGATGCGAGCCACACAACACGAACTATTTTGGCTTTATTGCATTGGAAGTTTCCAGAATGCGTAATTTAATGATCATGAGATTTGACGCCGTTAGACTTTTTTTCGTGGGGCTACATAAAAGATTTCGTGTCTACGAAGATAATCCCCATCGTTGGAGCGTTTGAAACCCAACATTCATCAAGTCATTTTGCCGAGATAGATTAATCAGCTGCCGTTGAAAATCCGACATATATTTTAAAATCCCTTTGAACGTTAATCTTTCGATTGAGCCTTTTTTCGATCAAATAGTGCTTTTAAATAAAAAAATGTCTTCAAGGAAAATTTGGAAAACAATCTGGCAACAATTCAAAAAAATGCAAAAACATAAAGTTTTCACTTACCCTTAAAGCCCCTTTTACACTATTCTACAAGTCTTAAGATTATCGCTCTCACTAAATCCAATGATTTTAGGTCTGATTGTCAAACAATCAAATAAAAAATTTTTTTGCATCTACACTATCACACTTCAAATAAAACGGAAACTCTCTGTAGAATATAAACAGCAGTTCAGTAAAAATCCGCATTTATGTCCATAAATGTTTGTTCAAACTCGGGTTGATCAAAGCCGTTCACATTACATTTGAGATGATTAAGATGTCAATTGATTAATAAATAGAACACAACAAACAAATTTAAAGTCATTAAAATGGATAAACATACTTCAATAAAGTTATCAGAAGATTATTTTAAACATATTAATGATGAAATTGCGAAAATTTATGAATTATTTTAGGACAAAATAAAAACATTAAGAAGAAATCGTTTGAGGTATGTTCAAAGGATTCTATGTGATTATTAAACTGATTTAGTTTTAATCGGTGGCATGCCAATTTGAAGTGATTAACAAATCACTTCATTGTATGGTGAATCATCTCGATTTTGATGTGATTAGAGCTTAATCACGTTTGAGTTGCTTAAACGCGTTTAAGAACCCAAGTGTGAACATAGTATTAGGATCGCTTCAATTTTCAGCGTGATTTTAAAAGATATTAAATATATGTATGTATCATATTTAGTAAGTTGTTACAACAAATTAAAAAAAAATCACTTGAAATTTTACATTTGCTTAAATCATTTGGTAATTTTTTTATTAGAAAAAAAAAAATAATAATAAAAATTGTGAACAAAATTTTAATTTTCCATCCCTGAATTTTTTGCTTGTGCTTCTATAAAAATACAAAGGGCTTTTAGCAAGCGTCACAAATTTCGCTCAGTGCATGTATTGTAAGCTGCATGCTGTTTATCTTGAATTTTCTTTAGTTTTGTTGCAACTTGCAAGGTAATGTGTTTACAAATTTACACGATTCTTATGGCCTGAAGTGTTTTATTTGAGTACATGTAAATTTACTTAATTCTTAACGTTTTAAGTGAACAACACTCACTGTACTTGTTGTTGTACATGTGTTTGTTGGTGTTGTTGCTGTCAGTAAATATTGCTGTTGGGAACAAACAAAAAATACTTGCGTATTATTTTTTTTGTTTGTTTTTATATTTTTGGTTTCTTTTTTAGTTGCATTCACTTTTGTTACTATTTAATTTATTTTTTTTTTGTTGCGTCTACCAGTAAATGTTGCATACGTTGCATGTACATAAATGCTAAAAACTTGGCTGGAATGAAGAAAAAATACACATAAAAAACAAATTAAAATAATTGTGTGATACGACATTTTTATAGTGTTTGATAAAAATAAAAATAAAATTTCCAATGTAGGAAGTAAATGAAGAAAATGTTTAAATGTTTCTTGTTTTTGTTTTTATTGTTACCAGTTTTTATTGTGAACTATGTATGGTAAAAAGGCTTTAATGTTAAAATAATGTACTAGTTTCGGTAAACAGTATTTATGTGTATTTTTACATAAACCTTTTTGTTAAAATGCAAGTGACGTTTTTGTTTTAATAAAATCTGGTTACTTTTTTAGTTATGTGAAAAATATAAGGAAATCGTTTTTTTTTTTTTTAAATGGCCCACATAGAAGTATTTAATTAAGGTTATATAATAACTGATACTATAAAATGACTGACTCATAAATAGGTACATATTTTTTAAAATCTTTTGAATCGAAAGTATTTATTCGTTTTGCGCTTCAATTGGAAAATTGTAAATGCAGAATTTTTATGAAAAAAAGCATCTTTGATCCAATAATAAAAAAATCAACATCATATAAAAACTATTAAAAAATAATGAAAAATTTACCACAAATGTCCAAAAAAGCAAATTCCTTAATTGAAATTACTAAAACACATTTGAGGATGTAAAACGAGTGTGGTAAATATTTTTTTTAACTCCGAAACTTTTTGGGAAGTGAGATACCTAGATAAATCGTTAATCTGTAGTAGAGTTTGGGTTAAGTAAAAATTCCAGGAATTTTTTGAACAAATATTTTCAAACCCAAAACGGGAATTTTTCAGAATTTCTCCTGAAAGTCCTCGAATTTTAATTTTCCTTGTCCATATTATAAAACAATTGTTGCGAAACATTTGGCAAATAACAGCCCAAAACCCAACATCTTTAAGATCGCCCTCCCTGCGATTTGAACGTACAGTCCCTGATAGTCTAAAGCTACGGTCAGACTTATCAAATATTTGACGAAAAAAATGGGACCAACAACCAAACTTAAAAATCATTTCGCTTAATATCAATATTTATTTTGATTACAATACCACATCTTACAAAAAACTGTTTTTTGCTATGTCTAGTAGTATAATTAGTTTATTTTGTAATATTAAGACCATTTTAATTGTCACTAACTATTAACAAAAGTAGGGGTTACGCTTATTTGATCAAATATTTAATAAGTGTGACCGTAGCTTAAGAATTGTTGGTTATCACGGGAATTTTGCCCTTTTACAGTGAGTTACATGTAACATATCACAACTTAAAGTCGCCATATGAACTTATATTTAATAGATCATATTTTTTCATGACAAATTTTGACCGTTATTTTAAAATAGCCTAACCCCCGACGAATAAAAGTAATATATGTATTCTGTAGACGTCGAACCCCTATGAAAAAACAAGCTTTTATTTTAATTTTCTTGGTTCAAGCCATATTTTCTGGTGATTAAGTAAATAATTCTAACCGCGTTAAAGCTGCCTGATCTCGCCCTGAAAATTTTGAAACTATAAATGGGTTAGCACTTTAAAAAAAAATATGAAAAATATGTATTTCCAAAATATTTATCGGCTTCCAGTATTGAACAAGTCGCCAATATAAACTTCTTCAAACAATTTCATCCGCCCCTTAGCATGTTTAAAACTCTAACAATCACATCGATCTCAATGTGCCATTAGGTTAAACTATAATCTCGAAATATTCGATAAAATATATAGAAAGGCTGGAATTCCACACAAATCCTGTAGCTCAAAACATTTTAAATAATGGCGGCCACACTTGTCAAGGAGAAGAGAAACCGCAAGACTTTACTGATCAGAAGAGCGCTTAACACCTACATATTCTATGTGAACAGAAACCGTGATGCGCAAGGTTTTCGTCCGACACTGGTAGGACATAAACTAAAGAATTAGAATAAGATTTTAAAATTGTTTGTTAGTTCATATTTAATATATGAAGATTCAATAAATAAATTATGTAGAAGAAAAAATCGTATTAAATAAGTTTTAGTTTTTAGAATTAACAAAAGTTTCAAAATGAAAATTGATTAATCATTTTGGGTTCGAATCTCAGGCCAGCCGCCTGGGTTCGAATCTCAGGTCAGTCAAGAAGGAAAAAGTATCAATAACAATTTTAATTAATTTTCATGTTGTAGAATTCCTTTCTTCATAAAAATAATTTAATGAAAAATTAAATAAGATGAACTTAAGCCTGATTGAAAATATTAAAATTTGGATTAAAACCATAAATAGTTCGACAACATACTTATTATTAATCATTTTACAATTTTCTCATTATTGTTCCATGGTGGCACATTAAAAAAGATCACTAGTTATCAAAATCAAATGCTGCGAGATTGTATACAAATGTATGTGTATTATATTTAGATATGTATTTAGTTCATCTGTCAAAGAAAAATCAAAAACATAAAAATGATCTGTTATTTTCTAGTCATCAGTCAATTTTTTTTTATTTTTTAATTTTTCTAATTATAAATATTTCTAGCAGATTCCAAACGTTTTAAACTATGAATAATTTTGATTGTGTAGCTTAAGATGAAAACGATCGACTTGTTTGAATGCCAAATCAAACATTAACACTTTCGGAAGGAAGCAAGAATGAATTTTAAAACAGATGCGTAGTAAAAAGTAATTCATTAATTTAAAAAAATTTTAAATTTTTTTTTAATGCTTCTAAAGTTTCTAATATACAATAAAAAAAACTAATACTGTGAAAAACAAATTTTCGATTTATCGACATAAATAATTCGAAAATAAGCAATTTTAAATTATTCGAACAGCCAATCGCCAAAAATATTGCGTTGTCTGAACTATAACATTTATAACTGGTCCCCATTTTAATTAAAGAAATCCGTGCAAAATTTTTAAAAAACTGGCAAACCATCTGACATTAGCTGTTTCGCAATCATTTGTTTGTGACGGCAAATCGACATTAAAATCTATTAATTTACACAAATTCTTTAAAAAAATAAACATTTTATTTAACTGAAAAGTGATTAGAAATGTAAATCAGTATATAATTTGGTTTCGTGAACGGTTTTAGGTTGTGTCAGATAAATCAAAAACGAACGGGTAAAAGCAAATATTAAAAACATTCGGCATTTTTCCGACATGTTTCGATCGCAACCACTCGATCTCCTCAGATGGATTTGCCGTTTTACACTCGCAGCCATCGACGACTGATGAAGTCAATAGTCAAACATCAATCCTTAAACCAAAACGGCAAATCCATCTGAGGAGATCGAGTGGATGCGATCGAAACATGTCATGGTCACCTGCCGTCCGCGGTTCGAATCCCGGCCACGGTCAAGAATGAAAGATTATCAATAACAATTTTAATTAATTTTCATGTTGTAAAATTCCTTTCTTCATAAAAATAATTTAATGAAAATTTAATTTAATGAACTTAAGGCTAATTAAAATTATTAAAAACTTGGATTAAAAACCATAAATAGTTCAACAAAATAACCACAATACTAATTATTGTTAAAGCTAAGGCACGAGCTCTATGTGTTCATTTGTCCTTCAAGTTCTGCTGAAAAAGGTCAACAAGAAAAAGAAAGACAAAAATGAAAAAACAAAAAATTTACTTTTAAATCCCTTATTTTAAAGCAGTGTTTTTTCAGTGTTTTTATCAAGAATAAAAATTGAGAATTAAGCACGAATAACAAAATCTTTTAAATTAAGATTTTGTATTCCCAAAAATTATTTTGACAATAAACTGGCAAGTGCACGGCCTAAAAAAACTTAACTGGCAACATGCTTTTGCAAGTGGTTTTTTGCATTTTGTTTTTTCTTAACCTACTTACAACTACAATTAATGTTGGAAGAATTCCAATCAATTGTAGTGGGGAATGTAAGAAGAGATAAACTCACTGTTTATTGTTGATGTTTTTGTTTAAACTTTGATATTGTTACAAGTAGAACTGTTGCTTATAATTCTTATACGCTTAAAAGTTTGTTTTGGTTTAATATCTTCAGTTCTTCTAAAATCTTATTGGATAAAGTTTTCTGACGATCTGGCCTAAGCTGTTCCCAATGCGCATAGGAACAGCTTATCCCATCAACAATAAACTTCAGTGTTTTTATCAAGAATAAAAATGGGGAATTAAGCACGAATAACAAAATCTTTTAAGTTTCTAAATAATATAATGCAAAAGCTTGACATCCACTTAACGGTTTGACAAACACAAGATTGGAAAAAGATAATGCATTGAATCTGGCTTATGCCCTTTAATGGCACGACAGCCCGTATGAAAAGTAAAAATAATAATTCAAATATCATTTATATTTGTCGTTGGGCGGACAAATGCTTGAACAAAACCTAAACATCGACAACAAAAGTGGGACCATGAAATCGAGTGGTGTGGAAAAATAGCATCTCCCATAAGCACATATTGTATAGAGTGTTAACTCTCTGTTTTCCATTACATTTTTGTTATGCGATTTTTGTTTAACAAATCATCACATGTATTTATAAACTTCTAATTCGAAAAATTGTGTGTGTATGTTGATATAGAAATGATGATGATAATGACGACGAATGAATGCATGAATGACTAGTTTAATGCCTGGTTAAATAGACGGTTATTGAGCAAGCTTGATAAAGAGCGGGAAGTGAAATATAAATAATGTTTGGAGATGAATGAACTAATGGTGAGTTTGTCGTTTTGTTAAAACCGTTAAACCATCCATGAAGGTGGAATCATTTAACATGTTACCAAAAATTAACAACATCAAAAGATAAGAATGACAATGCCACCACTATTTGTTATTTTTATGGTCGATAGCATTAGAATCTAACGATTCCTATTTTTTTTTTTATTTAAAATAATGATTTTTATTGCGTTTTTAATAAAAGTTTAAAAGCAATATGAAAAAAATTAAGTAAAATTTTCCATTGTTTTAGTTTTAGTAATCCATTAAGATTTTTTAAAATTTTTATAATGTATAAAATGTATTTTATGGTTGACGTGTATTTATGCATTTGAATTGTGAATTATGTAGAATTTTTTTATATTTTTTGGAATTATAAACCTTGAAGTATTTAAATGGAATTAATGTTTGTTGATGGGCATCGTTATTTTGTCGAATACTGCGTTTAGTTTTTTTAAGTTGTTTACATTTAAATCATTTAGAAAATGATTTTTCTAAAAAATTAAAGTGTTTGTTGAATTTTTATCACGTTTACTATTAAAATAAAATTATGAAATTAATTGATGGCCAAGAGTTTTAAAATCAACTATTAACTCAAGTAGGTACTTTTGAAAGTTATGTTTGGTAGTTTTAGTGCTGGAAAAAATAAAAGTAATAACATTTAAGTTTAAAATGTTCATTATTTTAAAATATTGAAAAAATAATATGTTTTATAAAATCTAAACTCGTTTTTTTATTAACTATTATGTTTAATCTGATAACTTCATACATTTTTAAAAAGCGTTGATATGTATGTCAAAAGTAAGATTACTTCGTTTGTGCTGACGGAAAGTGTCAAAATTTTAAGAATCCCCTGTTGTCGTTTTGTACACACGTCGTTGTTATAGTGACAAAACATTTTTCTCATTTTACAAGAAGTCTGGTTTCTTCTTAACCAACTAAAGTATAAAAGTGCTTTAATGAGTTAGTATTAGTATTTTTGTAATTGATGTATAGTTTTTCTACCAAATTTGTTTTTTATATATTTTTTTATATAGACTAGAAAGTCATGTCTCATAAGTGTTACCTATGAAATTTAGCTATGCATAGAAGCATTTTTAATATTATTATATCTAGAGTTTTTTTTCCCGGAGTTTTTCGATTCCCGTGAAAACGGGAATTTTTTTTAAATTTCCCGGGATCCCGCTCATTACAAATAATACAAAGTAAATTAGTTTTTAATTAATGAAAAAAACTTTTATAAACAAACGTAATGGAACTTTTTTACAAAGTAAGTAAAATAAATGCTTAAATACAGTAGTTTTCCGATTTAACGAACCTAATTGTTGTCAGGCCTGTTCGTTAAAGTGAATTGTTCGTTATATTCAGTACTAAGTTAAAAATTAATAACGTCCTCTATTTTATTCAAAACTCAAAGTCAACGTAGTATTTTTAATATTTTATTAAAAGAAAACAAGCACATTTTATTAATATACATTTAAGTAAAAGAAAAATTCATAAAGTAATTTAATACTTTCTCTTAATGGCTTCTTCTTGAAGCTCTCTCAAGAGCATTAAATTTGAGCTACTTATTTTGTTTTGTTAATCCCATTTAATAAAAATTAATAGTTAATACAAAGAATATGACAATTGCGTTGCATGAGGAAGGAACCATTGAAAAAGTTAGTTTTCCATTCTTGGGAACTCACCTTGCTTTAAAGCTCTTCTATTGCGATATCCAAAATAATTGGTTTTTAACTTTATCCGCTAAGGACAAGCTATTTCTTTTACCTATTTTGATGTTTCTAACACAAATTACTTCACACACCTGACTCTCAAATGCTATTAAACAAATCCGTCAAAAGAAGAAAATTAACGGTACATTTTTATTTACATTCTTTTTTAGTTATTTTTTGGTAGCAATTATGTTTTATATTTAATTTTACATTTGTTCGTTATACAGAGTACAAAATAAAAATTTTTGTTCGTTATATAAGGTACTCAGTAGAAAAAATTTGGGTGTTCGTTAAATGCGAAGTTCACTAAATCGAAGGTTCGTAAAATCGGAAAACTACTGTACTACAAAAATTAATTGAAGATTGAAAGCGGAAAATTGCATATTATTATGCATTAGATACGAGATAAAAAGATAACATAAATATAAACATAACAATTTAATTAATAAAACAATAATAAAAACAAACAAAAATTGAGGTACTCAAGATATGAGATCAAAAAGTTAATTCATAAAATATTTTAATAAATATATTAAAATTTCTTAACTGCTTAGGAAATAACTTTCTGACACACTCAAAGCGTTTAGTAAGTCGTCAAAGAATATATTTCTGATTTTATTCTGATTACCATGTTTCCGAAAAATTTCGTTCACAATTTTACCAAGGTTGGACAAATAGATAAAAGCGCGCCGTTGTTGCATGCTTCTGATGTCAAGGTTAATGCCAAAAATAGCATCATCCGGACTACTTCTTACAAACCTTTTCTTTACATTAGGTCTATCTGTAATCTTTAGGACAATGTGTTTTTCAAATTGTATGTTGTAGTATCTTACACGAGTTTCCCTATTTTTTTATTCCGGTTTCCCCGCACTTCCCGGGTAAATTACCAAGCTCAATTTTTTTGTAGATATGACTATGCTGCAATAAAGGAGCGATATGTTTAGGTATCTTCTATTTTTAAGACTTGTCCATGGACAATGAGAATTTACTGCCTGCATCTTGTTTTGAATTTATGCTCTTTATCAACTCTTCACTTCACTTAATTTATTAATTATCAACTCTTGCACTGCCCATTCTGCTTTTAATAGATTTATTGCTTCTTGTAATTGATCTAATCGACAACCCATTCACAGATGCTAATTTTTGGTAAAGAAAACTAAATTTCAGAGTAAAAATAGCTGTTTTCTGAAACTATGAGCAATTTTTTATTTCCCGTGATCCCGCAAAAAATTCCCGGGAAAGCGGGAAATATATTAATTGAAAATTCCCGGGACGGGAAATCACGGAAAAAACCCTAATTATACAAGGACTTAAAATTCTCCAATAAGATTTACAAAATACAAACATTTTAACAAAACTAAATTAAAAGAATCACGGATACAATCAAGGCTAATTCACTTTTCAAGTGGAGTTTAAAACACAGCTGAGCTGCCATTTTTCTTAATTAGAGAACTGTCAAAAGTTACTTGTGTTGTTGAAGCATCTACCAACTAAAGCGACAATACAATGTTGTTTTTTTATTGTTGTACCCGTTGAAGTACTGCCACCACCGGATACATAAATTCACCTTGGATACAATTGTATGCTCTTAGAACTTTAGATGTGCTCCTCACTTGCAATAATGACTTTTATGCAGGGACCGAAAATAACAGGTTTTTTTTAATTTTAAAATAAAAAACTGATTCAAGTATATCATATAAACAAGTCTATAATAAAATATAATTCTTTTTAAAATTTTGATTTTAATTTTTTCGACAAGAATAGAAGTTATTTATTTTTTCCTTTTCTTTTTTTTTGTTGATCAAAACTAAAAGTTATTTTTGGATTTTTTTTTTTTAATTTTATTTATTCTCTAAAGAAATTTACGTGTTAAATTTCTTTGGCGTTAGGCAAAAAGGTCTTAATTAAGAACCTGTAGTTTTTCGTAATGCTTAATTCAAAATTACATATGTATTTTTTAGACTTTTTTGCTAAAGCGCAGAGTATTAAGATTAGAAGCAGTTGTGCTAGACTTAAGTTGTTGATATTAAATGAAAGAGAAAATAAAATTTAATTAAAACCAAGCAAAAGCACAAAATGCGTTTTTTTTACTTGAGACATTTTTGCCTAACGACACAGAACTCTTTAGTTGGCTTTAAATATTTATTTAATTTTATTTAAATGTGCATAAGAAATCCCCGTGATGATCGCACATTATAATAAATATTAAAAGTCGACTAAATTATTATAGCACGTACATTTCTTTAGAGTAGGTATAACTTTTATTTTTGCTTTAAAAAAAATAAAAATAAAGCAAAAAATTACTTTTGTTTTTGCTCGAAAACATAAAAATTAAATAATAACTGTTATTCGAAAAACTAAAATGCAAAAAATAACTGTTATTGAAAATCTGACTTATGAAAAATAGGAATAATTATTACGGTCCCTGCTGTGCGGTTTTTTTTACAATACAAAATCTTAATGAAAGTGCTAAAAAACAATATGAATAAATCAATAAACATAACAAGAAAAAACTTTCTAAATTTATTTAATTTCCCATTTAAATCAATGGTTTTCTTCTTCTTCTACTCATTTTTGCTTAATATTATGGGAACATAAGTGCTCACGTGTGTGTGCTGGTCAGTCAGTCATTCGTCGATAAAATATCGCTTATAGTCTTGTTTTTAATACTTATGTGTCCGCCATATGAATTGGGTTAAGGTCGGCTGTTAAAAAAGAAAAAAATAAAGATCTCTTAATTTGTTTTCTGCAATATAATTAGCATATTGTTACGAGATAATTATTAAATGTTTGTTTTTTATTTTTTCAGGTATGTACTGTGAAAAGGTGCTTTGTGGTTGTAAATTGTGTAATTTGATGAATAAAAAAAAAGAAATTAAAAATTTGGTTAAGCCGATTTCAAATTTCAAGATAAATGAAAAAATGCCATTGACAGTTAACGATTTTGTTGAGTAAGTAAACGAAAAAAAAACAACATATTTGACAATGTGGAATGCAGCGTTGCCGTTGTAACACTAAAGTATCACTTTGATCCTTTTTCATGCCAATGAAACTTTTTGTGACCCTTTTTTTAATTTATCCCTTTGTATAATTTTAACAAAATTTATGACACTCTTTGAACCTTTTTGAAAATAACTACAAGTTTCCATACTCCTTACGAAAGTTCTCATGAGTTTTGTAAACGTACATATAAAAATTGGTAGCATGTCCTAACGTCCAGTGTCATAGTATCCACGGACACTATTTGCAAACAATCTTAAAATATAAACTTGTGAGTCCATGCTTTCTCTGTCAATTTGCTCGAATCGGAGCTGGAAGAATTAACTCCAAGTGAAGAATTAATTATAAAATATAGAATAAACATTTTTTTAAAAGTCATAAACAATTTCAAAGGTTTTTGTAAAAGTAACTTCTTTTTTTGATAATATGACTAATATTAGAATGTACCTGTGAATTGTTTCTTATTTTTAAAATTGATTTACAATTCAAATATGTATGTATAATTACTTTTATTTTAGTCTTATGTATTTAATTAATACATACTAATAAACTTGACCCTATTTTACTTTAAAATATCCCTTTTTTGACCCTTTTTTTTCTTAAATACCCTTTTTATGACACTTTTTCGAAATTTTCAACGGCAACCCTGTTGGAATGGCAAAAATGCTTTTTTTATGTTGAGCAATGTTGCCAGCTGTAATTATAATTTATTGGTTTCTTAAGCTAATATTTGGGTGTGTACATATATAAAAACTAATTATTTCATGAAATCAATAGTAAACTTTCCACTGGAACTAAACTAAGAAAAACTCTTTTGTTAAAACCAAAAAAATTTAAATAAACAATTGGTTCCGCACGAAATAAAAATCTGTTATAGGTATGATTCTTTATAAAACATTTTTAAAAACTTTAAAATTCAGCTTGCTTTATTTAAATTCAAATGAGTTGAACATTTTTTAAAATTAATTGCAAAGAAATTTATTATTTTTGCAAACATATTCACACAAGATAATGTTTGTGTGAATATTAAAACTTGTTAATAAAGGGTGTTTTTTAAAACGTATAGAACTTTTGATAGGGATAACTGTAAAACTACCTGTCATACTAATGAAGTGTGTTTGAATTTTTTTAATTTACTTTGGCAAATCACCATGCAAAGACTTACACCCGAACAACGTTTACAAATCGTAAAAAATTAATCTCCCAAACTCGCGCTCTGTTTGCCGAACTAATAGAGCACTTCGTTTATCTGAGCTGATGTACGAAATGAACTAGAAGTAGAAAATCAACCAGATTTTTATCGTCAAATCATTTTCAGCGATAAGGCTCATTTCTGGCTTAACTGGTATGTATAAAACAGCGATAGGCAAATTTAGGGTACCGCACCTTTTGTTTTATCTTTTTGTGTGTGTACACATTGAAGTGCATTTTACAACATTAACAACAACATTTGTAGAATGCATACAACGCCTACAAGTATACAAGCATAATGGTCGTTTTTGGAGACAACACGATACTCATGAGATTTTTGAGACTCCATAACATTCCGAAAAAAATAATTGTTTGGTGTGGTTTACATAACGAAGGCGTCATCGGCCCATTTGTCTTTAAATCGAAAACCGGTGCCAACATTACCGTGAATGGCAAACGCTACAGGCTAATGATTCGTGATTATTTTCAGGGACCGTAACAGTTATTCTTTTTTTCATAAAAGTCAGATAAACACCGTTATTTTTTTATTTTTATTTTTTTGAACAAAAATAACAGTTTTTTTTTTGATTTTTAATTTTTTTGAACAAAAATAATTGTTATTTTTTGAGTTTTATTTTTCGATCAAAAATAAAAGTTATTTTTTGATTTTTAATTTTTTGAACAAAAATAACAGTTATTTTTTTATTTATATTTTTTCGAGCAAAACTTTAGTAATAATAACAACTGTGATCAAAAAAGGACAAATTTTCTGTGATAATTTTTTAAATTTACATACATTTATTTTAATATTTTAAGTTTTGTGTTGTGTTGTGTTGTTCACCTATACAAAATTCTGTGATATAATTTATTGATGATGTAAACTGACGAAAAAGATTATTATTTTTATAAAAACTCAATCCCTGAGGAAGTTGGAAAGAATACCAACGAAACGTCGGATTATATTGAAAATGAAATAAATAATCTTTTATTTACAATAACAGCCAGGCCCACGATGTCACACGTTAACGTTCGCATAGAAAATTACATTTAAAACAAAAACAAATTTTAGAAATTGTTTTTGTTTTAAATGTAATTTTCTATGCGAACGTTAACGTGTGACATCGTGGGCCTGGCTGTAAATTAATAACCTTGAAAGCATGCATATAGGAAACTATATAAACTATTTAGAGTAATCAAAAAAAAAGGTCGATCAAAACTTATAATTATAAAAATAAAAGTTTAAAGAATTGTACGTGTAATAATAATTTAGTTGACTTTAATTATTAATTTTAATGTGCATAAGAAATCCCAATGATGATTACTCATTAAAATAAAGATTTAAAGTCAACTTAATTATTATTACACGTGCATTTCTTTAAAGAATAACTTTTATTTTTGAACTTAAATATAAAAATCATAAAATAACTGTTATTTTTGTTAAAAAAAATAAAAATCAAATAATAACTGTTATTTTTGTTCAAAAAATAAAGTAATTTAGATCGAAACAATAAAAATCAAAATATCAAAAATCAATATATTTTATCAGTTCATAAGAATCAATATGGTATACTTGAATCAGTTTTTCGGCATTCACTTCTATATGCTTTTTTTTGTTTTAAAATTCTAATTTAACTGTTATTTTCGGTCCCTGATTATTTTTATTCTTCATGTCATTGTAAATCATCACAAGACGGCGTAGCATGCCATACAGCGCGTGAAACCATAACTTTGTTAAGCCAAATGTTTTGTGACCGTGTTCTCTTAAGAAATCGACCTCGAAATTGCACACCTACGGTTTGTGGCGGTACGTCAAATCTCTGGTCTATGCTGATAAACTTTCGACGCACTTTTGATGAAATTGGATCCTGGCGTGGCACAGTCGCGGAGGCCATATTCCAGAAATTATTTTAAAACATAAAATGCTAAGAAATTTGTGAGCTTATAAAGCAAAAATTTTGGTCATTCCAATTACATAATTTGTTACGTTTTATTTTAAAAATAAGTTCTATGCCTCTAAAAAAAACCCTTTTAAATATTAACATAAACATGCTGCATACTTTCTTGTTTATTTGATTAACCTTTTGAGTTGTTTACTTGGCCCTTTAGATGCATTAACATACAAACATATGCGCATACAAACATACATACATATATTTCAAATAAATAAAAAAAACGATTAAATTCCTTTTGTTTTGAGCTAATTTAAAATAAACACCAAATTTAGTTCATTAAGCTACGGTCACACTTATAAAATATTTGATCAAATAAGCGTAACCCCTATTTTTGTTAATAGTTAGTGAGATTTAAAATGGTCTTAATATTACAAAATAAACTAATTATACTACTAGACATAGCAAAAAACAGTTTTTTGTAAGATGTGGTATTTAAATCAAAATAAATATTGATATAAAGCGAAATGATTTTTTAGTTTGGTTGTTGGTCCCGTTTTTTTCGTCAAATATTTAATAAGTCTGACCGTAGCTTTAGACTTTAGCAAGACCTATTGTCTGCCTGCCATATAAAGTCAGTTAGGTTAGGTTTTTACTTGATGTTAAATATTTTATTGTAGGTATTATATTTATTTTTTGACTTATACTGTAAATGTAAAAAATTACACAAGTCCAATAAGTTTGATTAAAAAAAATCCAAAACTAATTTATGTTTTTAGTTTATAATGACTGCATTGTTAAGCTTTTGCATAATTGCATTATGTTAAATGAATAAAAAAATTATTGTTTAAGTTTTTTTAACACTAAACTTTAGTGATACACGTGATTTCTTTCTTGTAGGTTTTTATATGAATGTTTTTTTTTTATTTATTTTGGTTGGTAACTCGTACAGTTTAACTTGGCATACCAATTATTTTGAAATAAAATTTGTTTTGTAGAAAGTTTTTCTTTTTTTAGTCTTTTCAAAAAATTTTGTGCGAATTTAACTTATATATTTATAACTTTTACTTTTTTGTTTCCAAAAAGAGAGAAGAGGAAAACAAACCGGTCGTATATTTTACAAATTTATTTATTTGTAACTTTTTTTATTACATGTAGAGTACCTACATACTGATTTCTTTTCGGTAAAAAGTTTCGTTCATGTTTCTTATCGTGGGAATAAAAATTGTAACAGCAATTATAAAAAAAAAAATTAATTTCGATTTTTTTTTTTTGGCAGTTAAAAAAGTTTTTCTTTCAAGATAACTCCTAGGCATGAAATAATAAAATCAAAGATTGTTGAATTAAATTCTGCATACAGATTGCGAAGATGCATACACAGAAAAAAACTCGTACTAAATTTCAGTTTGTTCTTCTTACTTTAGTACGATTCGTACTCAAAAATTTAAGTACGGATTATACCGTGTTCAGATTTGCACCTTAATTGAGTTTTACGCAAAAATCGCCATTATTGCGCTCAATTATCCATATAAAATTGCTTAGTTATTGCTCAATTAATACGAAATTGTTATAAATATTGAGTATAATTAAAATATGACCCTGTCACAAGTGTGTTTAGTGAGCAAAACACAACTTACTTAACAAAGTGTTTTGACATTTGGCAACTGAAACTACAACAAAACAAAGGCCCATCCATTAGGTCTGCGCAAAAGTCAGATGTTTATTCCTTAAAGTTGTCAAAAGTTGTTTACATATTGCTTTTACATGTTCATTTTTGTTTACGTTGGATGTTGTATGTAGTAGTAATATAAATTGAGTTAGCTAAATTGTGTATATGTGAACAGAAAGATAATTATGTCAATAAACCGAATATTGATTTAATAAAAAAGGTACATATATCTGAACACGGTATAACACTTAAAAGTACTTAAAACAATTCTAACTTTCGAAAACCAACATGCATGCATATATACAACATTATAAAAATTATTTCCATGTTTAAAAAGCAAAATAAGAAGCAATAATTCCCATATTATTTTTTTTAATTATTTAGTTAAATACATCAAATTTTTAAAGTAGAATGATTACAGAAACTATATTAGGCATGCTGTTGGTGTCTTATAATTGAGAATTCTTGTGTAAACAAAGGGTGAAATACAACCAAAGTGAAAAATACATGTGTAACGAGTCACTAAAATAATAATATTCTTTGTGGGGTAAGTGGATTATTTCAAGTACGAATCAAGATAAACCGTCTTAGAAATTCTTAAATCAAGCACAGTTTGTGATTGATTTTATCTCACTTTTAATTAAGTCAATCCTATTTTCGGATTATTTTAAGTACGAATTCAGGATTAAATACGGATAAGTTAAGTATTTCGCACTTGAATTATCCGTACTTGAATCAAGCATTCTGTACTAGATTTGAGGAAATCCGTTCTTACCGTACTATTGACACTAATTCGGCTTTATTTTAGTACGGATGGATTGATTAGTTTTTTTCAGTGTAGTTACTTAGCAACTAAACCCGTTATAAAATAAGAGTTTCGACAGTTGTAAGTGCAAGTGTGTGGTGCTGCCTATAAGGAACATTGGGGCGGAAAGGGTTAAAAAAAGATTATTTTTGAATTCATCAATTTAAACTCATCAATTTTGTCCTTTGTTTTTTTAAATATTTTAAATTTGAATCCAAATTTTGCTATTTTAATTCGGCTAAGTTCATCAAATTTAATTTTCATTAAATTATTTCTATAAAGAAAGGAATTTTACAACATGAAATTAATTAAAATTTATTTATAATTTTTCATTCTTGACTGCCGCTGGGCTCGAACCCAGGCTTTTACGGACAGGTTACCCTTACATGTTTCGATTGGGATTATATATTTGCTATTAAATAAAAAATATGGATGAAAAATCAAGTATTTTTAGGAAAAAAAATTAAAAAGTTTTTTGATAAAAAATTAAAATGTTTTTGAAAAAAATTTAAACGAGAGTTAGTAAATTAAGAATAAATAATTAGTTTTAACGACTTAAGTGACTTAATGCGAAGTTGTTATATGTGAACAGGGGGGGGGGGGGGGGGGTCATCTATAACGTTTTTAACATTGAATTTTTGCTTTTCGTAATTTGCCAAAAATAACTGCTTGAAATCCGCGTAACTCATATTTGGTGAAAGGTTTGCCATTTACGAATATGAATCGTTTAGCAGCTGAAGAACGTGTAAAAATTTGTAATCCCCATTACAAAAGTGGTGGTTCCAATGCGTCCACTTTTCGAGCATTACAAGGTGATTATGGTCGTCATAATTGACCTACTGTGCAAGGAATTGGCCATATTATAAAGAAATTTGAATCGACTAGAAGAATTACCGATGTTTTCAGGCCTATGCATCATCGCAATGTGCGCACTGCCGAAAATACCGCCTCTGTTAGTGAAAGTGTGGCGGATAATCCAAATTTGTAGATTCCATGCCGCTTTGCGCTATTGGCGTATGATAACCGATTTTTTTTTTTTTTTGGCTGCAATTGAAGATTATGAACTGGACGATATGTGGTATCAGCCACGAGCCACACAACACTACCGATTTTTGCTTTCCAGAACGCTTAGTTTCACAACGTTGGTCACCAAGATCGTGCGACCGTATCTACGCGTATAATCACCTAACGTTGGATCATTTTAAAACCAAGATTCGTCAAGCTATCGCCGAGATACCGCCTGAAATGTGCGAAAAAGTGATCGAAAACTATCTCAAAAGGATTTAAATGACATTGTATTTTGTACGTAATAGAAAGCTCTAAGCATTATAATGAATTTAAAGTTTAATCGAAATCATAGATTTATGTGTGTTTTATTTAACTATAAAAATAGATAACCCGTTATTAATAACGCAAAAATAAAGTTGACTTTATCCCAGCCTTTTCACAACTTTCTTAATCGCACGAACCTTTATCCGGAAATATTCAAATAAAAGGATCGTCTTTTTGATTGTCGATTCCTTTATATATCCCGGAACATACAAGATACGACGACTTTCGTGAATATAGTGCTGCTAAGTGCTTTAATAAAATTTTTATAAAAATTATAGGTCTACAATAATTAAAAAACGTTGTCAGAGTAGGTCCAGTTTCTTCAGGCCCTTCAGTACTGCATCAGCCAACACTAATGTATTACTGTATAGTAAACAAATATATAAATTATAGTAAATATGTAAGCAATTTCTATCATTGTTCTTTTAAAAATCTAAAGGCCCAACCATAATATACATAAGCTAGCTTAAGCTACTGTCAATGTGCGATCAGTTTCGCACTTTGTTTAAACATATGACAATTTCATAAAACTAAACGAAAAGTTTCCTTAAGTTCAATATGGTTTGACACATATGTTTTACATGTATTCGCACAGTTGCTTAAGCCAGCTCACGCACATCATGGCTGGGCCTTAATACATAGTAGCAAAAAAGTAAAATTGTACTTTGGCAACTGTCCTTGGACTTTTTTCAATTTCTACTCTAGTCGTTTAAAATAACTTAAAAAAGTTCAGGTGGCAACCCTTATTAAAATATATATTTTTTGTATTTTATACTTTATATTCATTTACGAAATCTGCTCTATGTATTCCTAATAGTAAGTAGTAAAATCTCAAAACCTAAAACTAAAAAACTAGTCCCGCTCCAGAAAAGCATGAAAGATCAGACAGGTCACGTCCTACCAGGGTGGAAGATGGGTCTTCAAAGCCTTGTTCGCGTTTCTAATTGAGAAAAGTGCCTTCAAGCGTATTTATATAATTTTCCAGTTAAACGATATATTTTTCATTCAAATATATGGCAAAAAGGTCTTAAGTCTGAAACTAAAGTTATTCGTAATGTTAAATAAAAAAAAATATTTAATTACCTTATTTAAATTACTTATTGCCTTAAGAGCCCATAATTACGATTAGTACAACTGCTTCCAATCGTTATTACATGTTTGCTCTTCAGACAATAAATGTTTTCTAGGGCAATAAAATAATTTTCAATTCAACATTAGGAATAACTTTAACAATAAATAAATTTTCGAATTTGGCAATATGGTCTTAAATATTGCCAAATTCGAAAATTTATTTATTGTTGTAAAATAATTTTTGGAAAAATACTTAAACTAACTTTACAAAAAAAAAAAAAAAAATAATTAGGGGGTTATTTTCCAAACACTTTATATCACTTCAAAAATATTTTCTTACAAATTTTTTAAAATTAACGCAAGGTGAATGAATTTACAAACTTGCCCCCTTAACCATCATGAGTTTATAAAAAAAATCTTATTTCATTTGTTTTACAATTCTTTGTTAAATATAAATAAAACCAAAAAAGAGTTTTCATATTTATAAATTGTTTAGCGCAAATAAAAAAAAATAATTGAAGAAAATTGTTTCCATTTATTTCATTAACAAATTAGATTCCAAGAATTTTCAGAAAATTCAATACTACAAACAATATTTTTACAAAACTAAACAATAATGTTTTATTACTCAAAGTTCAGGTAAACTAAAAATGTTTTTCGCCATTTGGTGTTGTTTGCTATTTTTCGTAAAATAAATTGCTAAACATGTGGAAAAATGTGTTTTGACTGTAAATACTGGCGTAGTTGGAAATGTGATGTCGATATTTGTTAGTCTAAAGCCCGTTTTCACAATTTACCGATATCTAAAATTAGGCGTTAACCGGGCTTATAAAAAGTGTTCCATTATTTTAACTTTACTTTAAAATAAAGTGAGCGACAGGGTTTAAAAAACTGCAGTCAAAACCAAAAACTGTCAAACAAAAAATTAAAATTTGTGTACAACGTTTAGCTTGTAGAATTGGTTTGACAACGACTGTTCACATTTAATAAATCAGAAGTGAAAGCAACAGTTTTTTTTTGACCAATGACAAATAAAGAAGTGGAAGAAATGGCAGTTTTTCGACTTTGACTGCAGTTTTTTAAACGCTAGTGAGCGATAAAGTAAATTAAGGTTCATCCTACCTGGTAGGTTAAAGTAAAGTTGTAATAACGGAACACTTTTTATACGGCAGATAAAATCCTACCTTTAGCTATCGTTAAGTTATGAAAGCGGATGTTTTTAAGAATGTTTTCTCGAAGAATTAAATTAAATACCTTTTAAAATTTTGGAATTTTTGCTTTAACACAGACATTCTCCTGAAAAAATTTGTAGTTGTATTAAAGTTTAGAATTATTCTTGTTATTTTTTTCATTATTTTGTTGTTAAGCGTGTGTTTCATTAATTTAATTGGTGAAAGATATTTAGCAAAAACTGTTTTTGGTGTTTTATAGTTTTTGTTTTTAATTTTTTCGCCTTAAAATCGTTTAAAAGAAAAAAAAAATAATAATAAAATAACGAGAATTATAAGTTCAGAAAAAATTGTGTTGTTTTTATAAAGAAAGAAAACAAAAGTTTAATATTAAAGTAATTGAGTGAAATACCCAATAAACTTCAAATATTAAAATTTAATAATCCATATGTTAGACTACATATTTTAATTATTCTCATTAATGATTCTCTTTTGCATTAGAAAATAGTTTATAAAAAAACACAACGTTTACATTATGTACTGGTTTTCGACAGTTAACTTGTTAAGTTTGGAAAATTTTTAAAAGGTGACCTCTTGAAAGAACAACGGTATTTTTCACTGTGAATTTGTTTTAAGATGAATTGTCAAAACGTCGTTCGTAAATTATTGTGTTCTTAATATGTATATGTAAAATAAACCCTAATAGAACACAATAATTTGCGAACGACGAAAAGTAAAGTTAGTTTTATTAGAATTTTAGGGAAGGTTTATTTTCAGCTTATTAAGTACATATTTTATACACCACTGTTAAGATTTTTATCTAGTAAAAAATAATTTAGCCCTTATTATCCTAAATAAACCATTGCTGTACCATTAAACTTTAAAAGATACAATAGTAACAAAAATGTATAGCCCTGGTTTTTGTTTGTAGTCTATTTAAGTCGTCTAAAAAAACTTTAAAATGTAGAGGTGGTAACCTTATATAAAATTTATGGCAACTTCAAATAAAGCTTAAGACCCTTTTACACAAAAATACTGAGTATTATGACATGTCAAAAAATAAAAAATGTTCCTATAATATTGTAAAAACAATTAGTTATGAAATGTCGAAAAATACGTAAATAAATTTATCAATCAGATAATTTTCTGAACGAATAGATCAAGAATGAAAATTGGGAATTTAGCAAAACAAATAAAATCTTATTAATGAAAAACTATGTTTTCCCGAAAATAAATTTGCTAGTGCCCGTGCATAAAAAACTGAACTGGCCAATTGCTTTATTTTGATTTTCTTGCGAAATCAATAAAGCAACTTGTTTTTAATTTTGTTTTTTTCTTAGCTCACTTACAACTTCAATTAACATTGGGGAATGTAAGAAAAAATAAACTCACTGTTTATTATTGGTTTTTTGTTTAAGCTTTGATATCGTTACAAACAAGACTTGAGTGTTTGTAATTCTCGTTCACTCTGCAGTTTTATTTGAATAATATCTTTAATAATGTCTTTGGGAAAAGGTTTCCTGATGATCTGGCCTAAACAACCAGTGAAATGCGCATAGGAACTACCTTTATAATTTCAGTGTATTTAACAAGAATGAAAAATGGAAATTTATTCATATGAACCGTTCTCGAAATTTTCAACAACAAAGAAAAACACTAAGGGCTAAAAAATCAGAGCAAGTTAAACTCTCCTTTTAGTTTAAAATGTGTTTAAGCCAACAAATCTATAAATCATTAAACATATAGACCATCTTTAAACGCATGAAATTGGGCGTTTAAACTACCAGCACAAATCATATGAATTTACCAACATTTGTCGTAGTGCTGCCACATGTTATTTTTTAACAACATATTATACATGGGACACTGATTTCTGGTTGATGAGCTTAAACTACATATAAAGTCAAGTTTAGTTCAACAAAACCAGCGTTAAAACCATCAGTGATTTATTAGGCATAAGGGTCATTATTACAAGTTACTAATAGTTTATTTAAGGATGTTATCTGACAGATTATTGGTTTATGCTTATGGTAACTTTACAAGTAAACTTTAAGAATTTTAAGCTGCCATATTTTCTACTGCAGATATGGTAACTTCAATGACAGTTTTATGTCAAAAACAAAACAATTAAACTTATAAAACAAAAAAAAAAGCGCAAACACATTTAGTTCTGCTTTCAATTAAAAAAATAAACGCAAATAAACGTAAGTCGTTGCCACTACGTATTTTAGACGGCTTAAAGCAGTCGGTATCTACTGCTATATTGCCACAGTATATAAATTACATTTTTTATTTCATCGGACAGTTGTAATAATGGAGAAAATTCACGATAGCTATTGTTCACGTTAGCTTTCAGTATTAGTAATAATTTGATCTTATTTTAAAAATCTTGATGCTGCGGTAGCGGGTTAAAACTAGGTCCCAATCAGTGATGTTATACGTAGGGAAAAATCCCTATTCGTAGGGATTTTCTTCTAAAAAAAATCGCCGAAGGAAATAGGGACTTTTTAAAAATGTGGCAAAACTGTATATATTTGGCAATTTTTTTCGATTTATTTCAACATACATACTAATAAAATTTTTTATAAGGCAAAATTACAATTTGTTAAATTTCTTTGAGTGATCGCTTGCCCGCGATGTCAACTTTGATTTTAATATAAATTTGCAAAACTCTCTTTTACAACAATGGACATGCTTTGAGTTAAATTTTTCGGAGCAATAAATAGATAATTTGCTAAAGATGGAAAACAAAAAGTTTTGAAGTAAAGTCACCATTTTAATGAAAATTTTAATTTCCCCCTTTAGTCAAAATTAGCTTGATTTAGCCACATGCCAAATGCCAATACAGATAGCGAAGGGTTTTTTTCTATCATTAATATTCATTTTTGAGCTTCTTTTTTAGCCAATCTTTTTTTTTTTGTTCGGCAGTGAATCATATAAGAAATCTTCTTTAATCGCTCAAGGGATAAATCCAAAAATTTACAAAAAATTATCACCAAACTGCTAGCTGGAAACAACTGTAAAAAGAATTTATCTGTGGCATTTTGGCAAAACGTCTTATGTGGAGATAAGATAGCAGTTTAAAAAAAACTCGGTGAAAAAATCATTTTTTTCAAACAAAAAATAAATCAAAATTAAAGAAAAATTTCATTTATAATACAAAATTTTAAAAAACGTAAACAGAAATGTTTTTGAATTAAAATTCGTGTAATTAAGGCCGTTACACACTATCCCACAAAGTCTTACGTATTTTTCAAAAATGCTACCCTGATCTAATTAAGGTGCATGTAGACGACATGTTTTTTTACATCTGACTTGTCAACTTTTCAAGTCACATGTAATTGTGCATGTCTGTCAAAATTGCTGTTTTACAGAAGGTTTATAATATTCGGTCACAAACGTACATGTAATTTGCTTCTGACATTCTCTCTGTTTTTTTTCGCATAGTTATTGCAAAAACCAAAATAAAAATACCGCCACGAAAACTTTTATTTACGCCGTACAATAGTTTAGCCATCTTAACATATTTTTCTTTTAATTCAAAGATACCAATTTAGGATATTATAATATAACGGTTTTTATATATATATTTACATAAATTCTATTCAATGGTGGGATGACCATACATATCTCGGTATTGTAAAATATTAACTTCAGTCGGCTAATGATTCCGTCGATAGTGAACGCCGCTGCCAGTTTCTTCTCGGCATAGATTTCTGATGTCAGATGGTTTGTCAGAAGAAAATAGAGCACGCTCTTATTGAAATTTTGTCAGATGACTTTGCATCTGACTTTTACAGAAGCAAAGTTAAAGAGGTAACACACGATATGTATGCATTTTGCAGTGGAAAATTTGACATGTCAGATGACAAAAACATGTCGTGTACGGTCGCCTTTATTCTTTGAACATTTTTAAAAAACAATAACAACTTATCATGACAGGGTTGCATTTTCGTAAATTACTAAAGACTTTGTGGGATAGTGTATAAAGGCCTTGTTTACAACATTTTTTTCAAGTTTTTTAATTTGACTTAAGAAGTTTTATCAAAATGCCACAGATATGTTCATTAATACAACTGTTTTTTTTTTTTTTGCATTAATATTTTATCATTTAAAAGTTTTAGGGATTTTTGTAAAGACGCGTATGGAAAGTGTATTACATCACTGGTACTAATATTTTTACAATGTATCTGAGAATAAAATGCAACGTTTAGGTGCTATTCAAAATTTAAATTCGCAAAAAATCTTACGCTCCACCCTAATGTATATATTTTGCCAAAAAATCAAAGATGAAATAAACCTTAAATCACAGATGCTTATGTTCTGTGGGTTACTTGAAATATTGTGCTTGTAGTTATTTTTTACTTGTTCGTCATACTCAAAATCTTGAAAATTTCACAATCATTTTGTTTTATTGATTTTTTTACGAACAAAATAATTTCAATGTGTATAACGGTTAGGAAAATATAATTTGTTTTATTCTTTTTTGTACAATTAACAAAAGGAATTATTCAATGTTTTTGTTTTGTTGTGTATTCACAAGCATTTATCAATCAGCTAAAAGCTATAAATCTAATAAGTATCAGTGTGTAAAGAAAACAGTAAGATATTGTTCTAAAATTAAGAAAAATGCAAAACTAAAATTAAAAAAAAATTTTTTTAAAACTCGGAAATAATTTGTTTATTTAAAAATTTTTTTTTTAAATTTCCATTTCCAAAATAATGAAACAACCAAAGAAAAACCTTCAAAGTATTCGTTTTTAAAAATTCTGACCTTCAGAGTAGCGTTACCCAAAATGTTTAATATGCATGTATGTATTTTAAATTTTTATAAATTTTTAACTATGTATATAAATAAGTATTTGATGTATTTGCGTCAAAATAATTTGTAAATGAATACAAATTATTTTGTATGTACATACTTTCATATTCCATAAATCAGTATGAACTTGAAAGTTTAAGAAATTGCACAGCAGATTTATCCGAGGGCCATTTAAAATAACAATTTGTAATTTAAATTTTTGTAACTTACGTCGTACAGATTCCCGTCAACAAAAAACAGTTTAAAAGATCATTCGAAATGGATATCGAAATTTAACAGAACACTATTTAAAATTCACTAAAATATAAAATATTAAGTGAATGAGGTTATTGATGCTGAAATGTAAAGAACTATTATGTATTTCTCCTGAATTGATTTATTGATTTACGTAAAATTTAATTAAATATTCCATGGTATGTAAAAAAATTACATACAATAGACCTCGAGCTTTAGCATATTTATTTATAACAATGTTGCCAATTAGGAATTCGGAAATTACACATGACTGTATACCAAATTACACATTTGAAGCAAAACTACACACACAGATCGAAAAAGTAAGGGGCAGCAAAACTGTGCATGATTGAAAATATTTAACCCAAAGTAATAGTTTTCTTATAAATTACAAGAAAAAGCATCAAAAAAGAAAAATAAAACGATTTTTATAATGTTAAAAGTTATTGCATCAAAAAATTAACTAATGCAATAATTGCCAATATTTGCTGCAGAACTGCGGGATCTCTGCATAAAAAAACTTTTGACACATAAAAGTAATAATGCCAAGTTTCTTATCAACTTTACTAATGCGCAACTGATGCGCAACAACTGCATTTACGAACGTACCCTAGCTTTAATAGAATAAATTCAACTTGCAAAACCTTATTGATATTTTTTATTTGCAATTAAATGGTTAATTTTACAAAAAAAAAAAACAAAGCTTACCAATTCTCGCGAAGTACATATTTCCGAGTATAACTTCAGAACATAATTGAGTACTTTATTGTGTGGTGTTGATCCACACTATTTAATAAGTTGCGCAACACAAAAAAATTATGTAGCGCAATTTTTCATTTGAATTTATATTTTATTTTATAAAACATTAGAAACTTACATCTAAAATTCTAAAATCACTAGAAAATACACACATACTTTTTTCTATCAAATAACGCAAAAAACAAATGTCAAAGAAATTAAATTCAAATTTAAAAGTTTATGTTAAATTTAAACATTATTTCTTCAAAAAATGTTTGAACAATGTCTGATTTTGCGGTCTCCACATGAACATATGGCGTTAGTCTGAGTTCACTCTATGAAAGTTTTCTTGCAGCAAGCTTAAGTTTATTGTTGAGAGGAAAGAGAACAGCTATGAAAAGTAAAAAAAGTACAAAAACTGAATGTTCGCAAATCCAATCTTGACTGTCAAAAATTAATGAAAAAATAGAACTTTAAGTAAAATTACACACAGATTACACATAAAACTTATTACACATGGGCTACACATGTAAGTAAAAATTACACACAATATGTGTAATTTCACATGAATTGGCAGTTGTGTAATTTCACATTAATTGGTTTGTTAAAAATGCATAAAAAATTGGAAAATGCAGCTATGCTTCTAATTTCCGGATATAAAAAAAAGGAAGTTGCAAACAAAACAACCCATGAATGATTCAAATCTGTTAGCAACTTTTGATTTTATTTACAAAAGACGCTCCAGGGGCCAAATTTAAGAATTTCAACCATACAAATATGGCGGTTTAATGAAATTTTTAAATTTGGCCCGTGCAGCGTTTAGGATGCCCCTAAATGGATTAAATTTATGACCAACCCCACTTTATTTTTCAGCTCTATCATTAATTCTAACATACCTACCCGCTATCTCCATTCCTTAAGGGGGCTGCCATACAAAATGTTCAATACAGACTAGAAATATATTGCAGAAAAAGTCCCATAACTGCCCAGTAGTGCGATTCACTATGCTTTTTAAGCCACAATTGTTTCGTTTAAAAATGTTAACCACAAAATTAACCATTTTGCTATTCACTAACACTTTTAACGACATCTGCTGTTGTTTAAAGCCAGCTGTTTCAGTCAGCTGTTATTTTTAACAAAACAAATTGTGGTTTATTAACACCAACATTTTTGGTGTGGTTAAATCCGCTAAGAAAAAAGTTTATTTTTCGTTGTACCTATAAAGTCGATGAATATTATGGCTTTGGGGTACTTAGCCTAAAATTTATCCACTTCTTGTCACACACCAATTTTCCGTGGAGCCTCTTATTTATTTATCCTAAAACCAACAATTAAACTCAAATAAAACTAAAAATTTAATTTAATTAAAATAAAAATTAAAATACTAAAATAAAATAATTAATAAAATAATAAAAATTAGTAATGTTTTACGCACTTTGCACAATATCATTTAAAATCTATAAATTAAAAGGTTTTTGTTTTGTTTTTTTTATTTTCTCTTTGTTATTTTATCCTATTTTGATGTTTCTCTTGGCAGAGTTGCCACGATATATCAATTTGCATAGAGAGAAAAATAAAACTGTTTACCATTGTTATAAATAAGTTAGTGAATCACATAGTGGTTAGTGCAAACATCAAAATGTGTGGTTTAAGTTAACACTTTTTAAAGTGTTAAAAGTAAGTGAATCGCACTACAGGTGTCGCCCCTAAGGGGATATTATGTATGACCGACCTTTTCGAAACATACTTGCCCTTTATCTCCACTTCTTAGGAGGGTTCCTATACAAATATTGCATTTTATGAAATTCTTAAATTGCTTAATTATTTCCCTGATTATGATACACATTGCTGTATCGAAATATTGGAGTTATAAAATAAATGTTAAAAAATTTTTATATAAAAAGGAAAACCTCACGCTCAATTCTTTAACCCTCCGACGCGCGGTAAGGTCCCTGTGGACTTTTTACATTTTTAAACAAGTGCCATTTAAAAACGGATGGGGAGAATGGCCACATATTTCATGACTTCTATTATTGGAGTGTTTTTAGTGTTTTAATACTAATTCCAGGAGATTTCCTATTTGCAGAGTATTTTATTTTTTATTTTAAAGACTTTTATTACGCCGTTGAGTAAGGTCCGTAGGGACCTTGTATGAAATTTCATATGAATGACTAAAAAATGTACTAAATTTCTTAAAACAAATGTTTAAAGCATGTTCAAAATAATAACAAAGTAATATTTTAACATATTAACATCAAAATGAATTAAAATAAATACAAATTTTAGCAAAATTCCATGCATTTTTATATAAGGTCCCTACGGACCTTACCGCTCAACGACCAACTAAAAAGTTACCGCTCGTCGGAGGGTTAATAAGTTAAAATGTTTCGTCTTTTGTGAATAAAATCAAAAGTTGTTAACAGATTTTAATCAAAAATAAAACTAGACTTCTGGTAGAGCAAATTTGCCAAAAGGTTTTGAAAAGTTAGCTCGGGTTTTCGAAATTTCGGAACTTGAAGTTTTTGAATTTTTGGAAAACGCGTTTGGAATAAGTAAAAAAAAATATACTAAATGTACTTCTGAGCTAAAAATTATTTCAGATGCCTGCAGTAGAATTATATGGCATTTCTTTTTTTTTGAATATATTAACGCTCTAACTCTCATTTTAAGGGGTAATTTTTGTCCTTTTCCCAAATTTTACACAAAAGTATACTAAAGCGGCACTTTTGAGGGTTAAAATGTTCTACGAATATTTTCTGGATCAAATTTCACTAGCGGAATTCGAAGACCGAAAGTTCGTGCAATATATGTAAAATGCTTAATAAAGGAAAATTGCAAATTAGCATATATTTTTATTTTTCACAAAAGCAGTGGTTATTAAGTCAAAACAGTGTAAAGAATTTCTGAGCTATATATTAGGATTTATACAAAAAAAAATCTAATGTCATTTTTTTTAAGAAAAAACTAACCCTATCAGCCTGTTCAACGATTTCGAGCGTTAAAAAAATACTTAAAATTATATAATAAATATGCCTAATATGTTCTACTTATACATATTTTGCAAAACAAGCTAAACGAATTTTTTTCCGTAAAAAATATTAAAAATTATGTGCTTCGAGGTCTTGTTAGAGGATGTTGCTGGGAGGTGGAAATTTTGGCAATCATTGTTATGAGTCCGAATCAGAAGTAATCATTACTTCTGCTCCTGTCTCTGATATACGCCCTTTTCAAAATTTTCCAGTTTTGCGAAGCACTCATAGTAAAGTTTAAAAACTAAGCGCACATTTATGCGCTACGCAATAAGACATACAGAGATGCAGTAAGGCAAGTGACTTAACAAATTTTACATTTGAAGAGTCACGATATTTTCTTGTTACGAATCAGGTTTGTAAAGGAGAATATTAACGAATAACGATCTTTATATTCACCAATGTTTATTGCGCTGATTAAATCGTTTTCTGTGTCCAAAATGTGTTGCTTCATAGTGGGAACTCGCCATATTAATTTTGTGTCTTCCGTATGCGATATGGTTAGCGAAACTTTTAAGATTCTCCCTTACAAACCTGCTTCGTTGGAAGATCCATTTATTGATCCGAGCCACATAGTTTTAAATAATTTTTGCGGATAAAAATTCGTTTAGCTTGTTTTGCTGAACTGAAAGTATTAGGGCTCTTTGCAAACCCTGTCAGTGTTTTAAATAAATACCCAACTTTTCAAAATCTTAATACATATTAATTTTTTTTTTTTTTTTTGCATATACAAACTTTGTATGAGTGTGAATTAAAAAATTCAAGTTCACGAAAGCATTAAAAAATCACTTAAAACTTAACATCGCTGTTTTAACATTAACTTATTTAATTAAACGTAAAAAATTAAAAAGTTAATAACATATTATTAACCTACATAGGTATATTTTTTTATTTTTATATTAATGTGTTGTTTATAACACTGAACAATGTTTGTCGTTTTCCCAAATTTAAATTACATACGTTTAAAAAAATTTGGTCAAAATAAAAATTTTCTTTCTTTTTTTATGTATTTATAAAATAAATTTCCACTCACACTTTATTCCTAGAAATCTAAAGACAATTTTACGTGAAATTATTTTAAAACGTTTATTGCCTTTTAATATTATTTTTACATAAATTTAAAAATGGTCAATGATGACAAAACATTAAAAACATAAAATCCCCTTTTAAAAAAAGCGTTAAAAAAGTGTTTGCTCTTCATTACAAAAACACCGCACGAAAACAAATACAATTTAAATCATTTAAGTGGAATTATTGAACATTTTGAATACGGAGGAAAAAAATAATGAAAAGCTTTTCATCAAAATATCGGGCTACGGTGAATTGGCATGCACGTGCCAACAGTGTGACATAAAAGTTGACGGACATATTATAAACTTCGGTTTTCGTTTGTGAAAATAAAATTGTAGAGCAGGTGTGATTTTAAGCAGACAAATTTTAGATATTAAAACATTTTCTAGCACATTTATATTAAGATTTAAGTTAAAAGAATGACTAATCATATTGCAGCTTCTCTGAAAATAATACGAAAAATCTTGAAAAAAAAAACTATCATGATAGCAGCAATGTAGCAGACAAATTAAGAATACATTAATAATTAATTCACCAGAACTCGAAAAATAATAAATGGAACCAAATAAAGATGTCGTAAAAATTGTTCCTACTAGACAATATTTTTGGAAAACCACATGTTAATTTTGAAAAAAAAAAAAATTATAATTCATTGCAATAGGACAATAATTTTTAAGTGGTAAGACCCGCCAACTCCATCGAAACAGAAAGTCCCTTTCATAAATATGTATGTTCTTATGTTCGGATAATGGCTTTGGAATATAAATTATAATTATGGCAAACACCAGAGCTGTAAAAGATTGCAATTAATTTAATTGCAATCACATGGCTACTTGTTAAGGATTGCTAATTCAAATGCATTCAAAATCGGAAAATTTATTGTCTGTTTGCGTTTTGAAATCATTAACTCAATAAGATTAAAAAGTTCTAATCAATTTTTTGAAATCAAATATTAATTGATAACAATCAAATTTGACTACAAAAAAATATCCAGTAATTTTATAAATAATGCTGCCTCTCATAAATTTTTAATTTAGTTGTGGTTTTAGACGAATTGATTGAAATCGCATGATTATATTAAGATTTTATTGCAATCGAATTTTTTCAATTTAATAAATTTCATTCAATAATTTTTCAGAAGAATGATTTTAAAATGATTCCAATCATGAAATATTGCAATTTTGACAAAATTTCATTTTAAAATATTAAATAATTTTGAAATCAAAGAATGAAAACAGTTTGGTTAAATTCATTTTCATTTCAATGCCAGTTGATTGCACTTTATTACAGCTCTGGCAACCACTAATACACGTCGTTCGTACAAGTACGCAGCGGCAAGAAAAATGAGTAAAGAGGCCTAATGGAAGGCCTTATTTGGAAGACACAAGCGCTCCTTGTCGCATTCCATACTTATTTTATACCCAGGTTGTCATTAGGCTCTTCCACGTTCCCTTCTTCTAACAGGAATCTTAAAAAGCTTTTAGATGAAAGACTTTTAAATGTAAAATAAAGAATGTTGCCGTCGACCTCAATAGTTGGTAGTTTCCAAAAAAGGAAAACGGAAAATTTATCAAAACTTATATAATTAATAAATTTCAACTTTTGCTATTTTTGCGACTTGTATATAAATATTAAAAAAATGTTATGTTCTTTCACAGCTGATAAGTAAAATCAAAGAAAATTTTTAATATTATAAGGCTCATCCGCAACACAACGTCACGTTTACGTAAGAGTACCTATTTATACATAAGCTTGGTAAGGACAACGTTACAGCTGATCTGCCCCGTATTCGTTTACGTAAGAGTAACTAGACAAAAAAGGTATAAATATTCAACAACTATTTTTCCCTTCCCAAAGTTTATTTTATTTAAATATCAATTTATGTTTAAAATTCGTATTTTATGTGAAATAAAATTAAATTTATATAAAAAATATGTATGTATATTTAAATATGAATTGATATTTAAATGGAATTGGTTAAATTGGCCATAAGAACAACAAAAATTAAATCATAACAACTTCGTATCTCCCTTCAGAAAGAAGAGAGTAGCAAATGTGTAATAAATATTTTAGAAGGTCTTTTTAAAAGTAACTTATACTTTCTAGAAGGCATATTATTTCTGAAGGCAGGATATCATAAGAAACGAATCTTTTGGAAAGAAGTATAGAGGCCTTTAAAAAGCCTTGCCACTTGCGGTCCTTTTAATATCCACCGCTGGGTAAACTTGTACAAACATATGTATGTATATGTATGTCGAGGCAAAAATACTTAGAAAAGGAGAAATCTATAGCAAAAACAAGAACAATAATTTTTTTTAAAAGCAAAAGAACTGAAACAAATTGTTTACATTTAAGGGGGCATTAAAAGCAACAGCACAAATAGAAAACAAAGACGACAACGTAAAATTTTAACGCCGTAAGCATTAAATTTCTTTTAGTTTAAAATCAAACACCGATTACGGTTGCCGTAAGTCAAAAAATGGTTTAATATTCCTCTTTTTATAAAAATTGAGATTTAAACGTAGTTTGCTTTTATAAGAAAACATGTTACGCCCAGAAAAAGAAAATTAAAAACACGCGCTGCATACAACCAGACCTGGGCGATTTGTTAAAGCACTAGCTTTAACAAAACGCGAATTTTTTTTGTTCTGGTGTAAGTCTTTGCCTGGTGATTTGCCAAAGTATACTGAATAAAAGTCTAAACAGTTTTCCTTATCGGAAGTTCTTTACGTCTAAAAGCATACCCTTGACTTTACTTTACTATTGATGTAAAATCGCGAATATTTTAAGGTTATGTTCACACGTCTAACAAAACGATTAAGGTTTTTTATATGGCTATAAAAAAAATATTGTGGTCAAACGGCAATAATTAAAAAATTAACTAGTTTTGAAAAATCTTGATGCCTCTTGGTTTTTCTTTTTCACCGTCCATTTTAACGACGCTACGAAAATAATAAACCGTCTCTGAGTTTTCTGCATGTAACACAACCCACTTGTATTCACTTAACAACATGTCATAATCGCAAATTAAATACTTGATGACACTTAAAGTGTATCTGTATCAATTTCTTTTCACTGAACACTTAATAGATAGATAGAGATGGACTGACAAATTATAAGGAAAACAAATTGCTGTATTCTACTTATACAGAATAATATTTATTTATTTTTCATTGTACATTGTATTTGTTTAGATATTTACACTTGATGCGTTTGGAATTCAAAGCGTCATGTGTGCTGGTACGACAGTGTTAAAATATCGTCATAACTTTTCATTTGAACATTGACAGCAATGGGGAATCCCATGCGATGCTTTTTTATTCTATTAGTTCATTAAAAAGAATAATTTGCAAGTTTTAACTTTTGTACATATGAATGTAGGGCAGCCATTTTTTTTCTTTTTTTTTTGATTGTATAATTTTGTCAGGAATCGTTTTTAAAGTACAAGTAAAATTATTCCGCTTTTTTTATTTCTCTTTTATGGATATACATTTAACTATTTGCTGTTTGAAATAGATTAAGAAAAAGTACAAACGATTCTTAAATTTTACCTTATACCTAGTTCTGTATTTCCTGCATGATTCACATTTAAAACATTTTGAGATTATTTAGTTTTTTCTTTTTCAAATATCATTTGCATGTGCAAATGAGATTTGTTAAGTGAAAACATTTATTTCAACATTTAGTTTCGGTCAAAAAATTTCTTTTGTAAAAAAACTGAACAAAAAAATTACTTTTATCTTGAAATCAAGAGAAATGTATTGATTTCACACCTTTTGTAATGGCAATACTTTCAAATGTTAAAGAGAACAAAACAAAATAAGAACAAAAACATAACGTTGCTCTCTGTTTTGTTTCACATATAAAATTGTCTGCCCGAAAAAAGGTTGAGGTTAACCGCAACATCCGTTTTTGCAAAATACATTTTGAAATGTGTGAATAAAATTTTTTTTATTCTAGATCAATAAAAAATGTTTATTTTAAAATAAAAAAATTCAGTTTTTTTTAAAGAAGTAAAAGTGCTGTACTCGGCTGTACTGAATCTTATCTACCCTTCACCATATAGCTATCGCTATCGTTTCAAAATCATTTTTCCGCTAGTATATTTGTATGGGCGCTAGGGCAAAACACTAATAGCCGTGCCGCAGTTATGGCCTCGGATTCCCTTTCCCTGAGTACAAGAACAGCTCTAGACTGCCGCTCATCTCTAAACGAGACGGCTGAGCAGATTGATATCAGGATTATATGGGTTTAAGGGCACAGGGATATACTAGGGAATATTAGGGCAGATAGGCTTGCTAGACTGCAGGATTGCCAGGCAATTATGGCCCGCATGGATGACGGCCGAACCATGTCACTACTATCGATGACCAAGAGGGATATGTCATTGTTGATATCTGTCGTTACAGGACACTGTCTTATATGTAGGCGTACACAGCGTCTGGTAGCCGGGCACTATGGTTATTGCCACAGCTGTGATGACGAAAATGAGGGGGGTAACGTAGAACACCTCTTCGGTTACCGTCCTGCACTGCCGAGAAAACGACTAGCCAAAATAGGTTCCGCCAACTTTGACGGATTATACGATATCTCTGGCGTTGACCTGGAGTGCATTTTAAACTTCGTTAGAAGTTCGGGTTGAATCTACGGTGGAGGTTCTGTTATAGTATGTTCACATTTGGCTTCTTAAACGCGTTTAAGCAGTTCGAACGTGATTAAGTTCTAATCACTTCAAAATCGAGATGATTACCCAAACATTGAAGTGATTTGTTAATCACTTCAAATTGACATGATTACAACTAAATCACTTCATAAATCACATAGAATCCACTGAACATACCTCAAATGTAGAATCGCCAACATGATCGTTTCTGCTTAATGTTTTTATTTTTTTTTCCTTAAATTATTCATAAATTTTCACAATTTCATCATTTAAACTATTAAAATAACTTTATAAAAGTGTTTTTATCCATTTTTAATACTTTAAAGAAATATAAATTTGTGTGTTTTTTTCTTAATCATCTGTCATCTTAATCATCTCAAATGTAATGTGAACGGCTTTGATTAGCTAAATCAACATTTTGCTTAAACGCGTTTAAAAACCTAAGTGTGAACTTAGCATTAAGTACAACTCCATGGTACCACAATTGATCATTGCGTCTAAATTTGTTAGATGGATACTGACTTCCATTTATATCTGACCTTACCGCATTAAAACCGGCACTAGATTTATTAAAGTAAAATCTTACAAAAAATTTATAAAAAGTTAATAAAAAAAATAATAAAAACAAAATATTGCACATTTTAATTGTATGGTATGTGTCACAAGTCTCGTTAACTCAGTGCTAGACATGAGCACTGAACTTGTGCAGTGTAAGGCCGGCGAAAATATTAGTTTTAAGAGTTGATTAATTATTGTCAGTTTCCAATTTTCAAGTGTAGATTTAATAAATAAAAATATGAAAAAAAATTATTTCAACTTTATTAAACAAACTTGAAAAAATGCTTAACTTTTTTTATTGCTAAAGAAAAAAAAAACGACCACAAAAATGGATTTTTATTCTTAAACTAGTATTTATAAAAAAATTTTGTTTTAATTGCCAAAATAAATGTTGCAATTAAATGTTAAATGTTAAACACAAATTTGTTGTTATTCTCGCACTCCTCCACTATCAAAACATTTATGGCAGCTGCTCAAGTAGTGCTAGCTGGAATTGCATTAATTTGTTGAAAACAAAACAATACAGAAAATAAAACAGCAATTTAAAATGTTTTCAACGAAAATTATACAAAAAACAATTTGCTAATATGAAAAAACAAACAGTAGAAAATTATTTTTTCTCTTGCTGTGTAGAAAAAAAGTTTTGATAATTAAGACCATTTTCCACGATATGATAATGATAATGATCATCATTTTTCCGGCTACGATTAGATCAAAATTTTTAAACCCGGTTGGTGGCCACTCACCCTGTAGCAGCACTCATATTATTCTTTTGCGTGTTGTGTGGTACAATTTATTTAAACGTATTCGAAATCTTATTGTTTAATTAATTGTATTTCTATTTAACTTATATTCAGACCTGCCATAAAATTTACATGATTTTGTTTTGATGGTTTTTTAATCACTCACATAAAATGTGTAACTTTTGGATTTACATATTTTTATATTCCAACGTGGGTGTCCAGAGACTTTAGTCTGCTTCTACTTATATCCGTTATTTCTACAAAAATAGATCTAACTGTGTATAGAAATCTATGGTCTAAAAGCTGCCATATTTTAAAAGGAAATTTAAGGCAAAATAAACGTTAAAATAGGTAAAAAAAAAATGTTATGTTCGAAAATGACCAGCTTTCTTTTTGTAGAAATTACGGGCATTACTATAGCTCGAATAATTAAAGGCAGAACTAGTCTTTACTTTCTGTTTCGAAATTGTAATAGTTACTTTTTCTGTAGCAACATATCAGCCATTTATGACAAATTTATTAGTTTTGCACCGTCCATTGTTTTATTTCAATAACTTTAATGCACACAAATTTTTAAAGAAATTTAATTTTATGAATTTTTAAAATCAAAAAACAGTTTATTTCAACACAAATACATAAGTATTTTTTTATTATTTATTTTGCTGTCACTTACAATTACTAAACAAGTTTTTGATTTTAACAAATTGGACCGCAACAGAACAGAAAAACTAATCAATTTCACAGTTTTTTTAATAACAAAAACCAATCAGCTGATTCGTAACAGAACAGAAAGTAAAGACTAATTCTGCCTTAAGTTTGAAAATAATTGAAACGGTTATTTCGAAAAGGACTCAAGTACAAATTTTTGGAAATTGATTTTTTGCTGTTTTTGGAGGTACACAAAAAGACCAATATACTGTAAGAATGAAAGGTAACATAACCCCTTCCATAGCAGTTAAAAACACGTGACTTTTTAAAATGACTTTTGAAAAGGGCTCATCTCCATATTTATTTAGAATATTTAATATTTAATTAAAAAACTTGCATTCAAATTGTTTACAGTGAGAGGTAAGTTTTGAATGTGTGGTCCACTTGTTATAAAAAAACTATTTTTGATTTTGCCATTATTAAAAATTTCTGAATAGTGAACACCGTTCAAGAGAAAAATTAAAATAATAAAACAATTTTTGTTTATCTTCATTTTGAAAATGTATGAATGCAGCTGCTCGGAGGATATTCAGATTGCCGACTTCCAAAATTTGTATGAAAATATTCTGCAATGGCCAACCGACATGGCACATATACATGTATGGGCAAATGCAAAACGAAAATGCAAAAAGAGCGAACGATGTGTATATATACACAAAAAACAAAGAGCAAAGAGCATAAAACCAACAAAAGCAAACCAATACAATGGCACACATGCAAAGCTTTCAATGTAGTGGTGCCCATACCTGCACATATACAATGTTGCCAATCCATGTGTTATTACACATATTGTGTGTTATTTTTACTTGCATGTGTAGCCCATGTGTTATTAGTTCCATGTGTAATCTGTGTGTGTTATTTTAATTTAAGGTCTACTTTTCCATTTATTTTGACGCGCCAAGATTTGCTTTTAGAACATTAGGTTTTGGTAATTTCTTCTTGTTTACATCACAGTCAAACTTGCTTTTTAAACCTGACTTTTGTTTACTTTCCATAACAAGTTCTCTTTTCCTCTCAACAATAAACATAAACTATCTGCAAGAAGACTTTCATAGTGTGAACACAGCAAAACATGCTGTGCATTATTTAAATGATTTAATACTACACAGAAAAAAATTTTGCGCCAGTAAAAGCATTAATCAAAAATAAAATCAGTTTTAATTCAAAATTTAATCAAGTGAATTAAACGTTTAATCAAGTGAATTAAACTTTTAATCACGCATATTAAACGTTTAATTGACAATATTAATTTGCACCAGTAAACAAATTAATAACATCAATTAAACGTTTAATTCACTTGATTAAATTTTTAATTAAAACTGATTTTATTTTTGATTAATGGTTTTACTGGCGCAAAACTTTTTTCTGTGTAGAAGCGAATGTCTGTGACTCAGCAAGTTTAATTGTATGACCAGTGCTGCCACAACGAATACAATTTTTACAACCAAAATTTTTGAAAAAGTAACCAAATGTAAAAAAATATAACCAAATTTAAAATGCTTTTTATTAATTGAGAAAATCATTAAAATCATTGTAATACATTGTAACAAAAAGGTTATTTGCACTTTATAGTAAAACAATAATTATAAATCAAAAAAAACAAAACCAGAAATGTAATTCTTTAACATATTAAAAAAATAACGTTAAACTCAATAAAAAGTTTTTATTTATTTGAGACTTTTTTCGTAAAAAATTTTTTTTATTTTTTGGCGCCCTATGCTCCAGTGGGAATTGGAGGAATATATATAAAAAAATAAATTGAATATTTTTTAATATGCCAGTTATAAATAACAAAAATGGATAATAGTTTTCCGGTTTTTAGCTGTTATTGGAGGGACTGTCAAATGTGGCGATTTCTTTATCCTTTTGTCAATGGAAATTTACGTTTGGCGATATGGCGATTATGTTGGCGAAATTTAAAACGATTGGCGATATGCGAAATGCATTTTATGTAAATATTTTCTAATTTACATATACATATCTAAAATATTATAAAAACTTTTTTCTCTTTTGTGTAAATTTTATTTCAAATTTATAATTCTTATTATAAAAAAATGTTTCATAATTGTTCTAATATATCAATTATTTTGTAAATAATTGTAAAATATTATTGTCTTTCGCCTTTCGTAATGTACATTCTATAGGGAAAAAGTATATGACTGACAGTCAAAAGTTTTTTTTACCAAATAATTATCTTAAAAAACATTAAATAAATATCCATACCGAAAAGTTATAAACAGTAAAATTTCAAATTTCTTTAAACTTACAGCCATTTCTTACAGAAAATTCCATAAATTTTAAATATATATTTCATTTCATTTTCAAATATGTATATAAATATACTATAACCTAAATTCAAACCTTAAACTTATTTTCAAGTTTTTACAAACACTAAAACGACTTTTGTGTAATTTTTCAGTAATTTTCTTAAATCGACCTACTTTAAGTACTAATTATTTTACTTCTCTTTAAATCAAGAAAAACTACGCTCATTAAACAAAAATAATTAAAAATCTCCATTGATTAAAACTTCATTTGTTTACGATTTCAGATCATTGCGTTTTTAATATAAAAATCACAAATGGCAATATTTTCTTAGCAAAAATCTTAAAAAAATTATTTGGTTGCTGTTTTGAAAGGGATTATAAAAAACTTCCGTTCATTGGTAACAAATAATAAAAAAATCGTAGTACACAGTACAAATTATTCGAGCTCGTAAATAATTGTACCAAGAAAAACATATTCGTTCGTAATTATTATTGTTTTAGAAAAAAGTAACCAAAATGAAAAAAATATTCACATCTCCACATTGAAAAAAAATATAACCAATTTTGGTTAGAAATAACCAAAAACGGCAGCTCTGTGTATGACAGCAAAATAGTGTTCATAAAATGCGAATTTTTCGCAATCACACAAAGCGGTTCTCTCATGTTCATCCAATTGTTTCTTACTACAGCAATTGGTAAGCTTTGCTTTTTTGTAAAAAGTTAAATTCATTCTATCAAAAATACTTTTTCGATTTATATGTGTAATTTTTCTTCAAATGTGTAATTTGTGTAATTTCCGAATTCTAAATTGGCAACACTGCACATATAGAAAGAAGAAGATTTCTAATTCATATCACATTTAATGTAACAGAAATCAATTCCGATATAAAGTGGAAGTGGTTTCGTATCTTGTTTCATACAAAACGAAATCACTTTCGATCCGAATTGATTTCTGTGACATGCCTGTTTATCTTGATGAAATATTTTCATTTTTGTTCTATGAATGTATTTGTTTTCTAATTTGTAATCCTAATAAACAGATAAAAATGTACCGGAATGTCCTTATTGTTCATTTATAATAAAAAGTTTTCGTTGAAAATTTTGTTTAAATTATCAAAATTTTGAAGTTTTTAAACGAATCTTCAAAGGGGTTAATCTTATCTTTTAATGCAAAAATATATATTTAAACGTTATAGATTATTTGAAAAATTGTGTGGTTCAATAAATACCATTTTGCTACTAAAACCTCGAAAATTTTTAAATAATAATCGAAAAGGGATCATCTCCCGAAACTGTAATGCGCATTTTCTCCTTCAAATAATTCTTAAAATAATTTTTTGTTTTTATTATAATAATATTAACAGAGGCTTACACGCGCTTTTTTAAAAGAGAGCTAAATTAGCGCTTGTCTGTCAACATTTAGATATGCAACATTTTTCTTACTCTTATTTTCATACATTAAACTCTTGGCACATTAAGCCAAATTTTGTTTTCGTTTTCTTGTTGCAATCAGTAACAAGATTGTGAGTTTTATAATTTTATAGTATAGTCCATTCGAAAACTTAAAGCTATAATGAACCGAAATCGGATAAAAACTAAATAATAAAAAAAAACAAAACTATTATCTCTTAACTTGGATTTTACTTAGTACCCCTTAATATTTTTACATTTTTATAGAAATGAAACCAAATTTATAATAGAGGTTAAGCGCATTACTTTCGTGACACTTATTAATTTCTAGTACATTATAATCATATATACAGCTTAAATTTTGTTTTTTTTTAAGGAAATATGCCAGGCACTAACTTTTGATACATCCAGTGCCCATGTTCTGTAACTCTCGCATCGAAAAACTTTTCGATTGAAATGTGTGAAATGAAACAAGAATGCCATATATTGAAACAAACAGCTGTTTTTCGCACTAAACTGTGTCTGTTACGTAAGGAAATTACTCGCCAATTTAAAGAAATAGTGTGTCTGTAACATTTTTGTGCGAAAAATTCCCGCTTTGAACTGTCAAAAAAACTCACGAATAAAAATGGGGTGAGAAAAAACTTTAACACTAAAAAACATTTAAAAATGCAAAAGGGAAAGAATAATAATAACATTTTGTTCTTGGCACATTTTTCCATTGTTTAAACAGATTGTTTTTAACATTTTTATAAAATATACGAATTTCTTTAAAGCTCGTTTGCAAACAACAAACATTAAAGTCGCACTTTACATTTTTTGGTATAGCCGACGGTTGTACTTTCGCCGCCGTCGTTGAAAAATTTTCAATTTCAGTAAATTTTGGTCGCCGTCAACGATATGTGTTACTGACGTTCTCAACGTCGGCAATGTTACATCGGCTTCGATTGCAATGTTATGCAATTTATAACGTAACGACGTAATCCCTTTTGATAGTTTTCGACATGAGTTACAGACGCACTTTTTTCTCACTTTTCGAGAAACGATGGAATATTTTGTTTCACATCTTTTTGATGCGAGAAGGTAGGCAGATCATTGTACAGATTTTTTTTTTAATTTAAAATTTGTCTTTACTTATACATAAAGTATCACTATACGCAATTTAATATTTCTACGATAACTGTGCTAGTTTTGCCGATTCACTATATGGGGACAGAGCACTGTGCGGCGCTTTTTCATTACAAATAGTTCACAACTCTACCGGTCCGCTTATTTTTTTTTTAACGAGCAGCGATAAGTATTATTTTATGAGTTATAAGGTTAGCGAGTTTAGACGTTTTTACCCTCTAAACATTCGAATTTAAAAAAATCGATTTGGCGAGAGACACACCTCCGGCCCAAATTTCAACTTAGCTTCAGGCGTTTAGGCTGTGCGATGATGAATCAGTCAGTCAGTCAGTTACGTTACAATTTTGTATATGTATAGACAATAAACGTAGGAAATTTTTTAAACTTCGATTTGCCTTTTTTCTAAAACTTTACTAACTTTTAAATGTTTGTTGCCATTATTATTTTGTAATGTTCTGGGTTGCCTATATAGTTGTAATTTTTAGTGAAAAAAAACCTGTCGTATTTTATTTTCTTGACCTTAAAACTCTTAAATTACATCCTTTTAAAGCTTGTTTTGTTAAAAAAATATTACTGTATTAAAATAAAACTATAAGCATTTTTATCAATGCATTAAAATATTGATTTTAAACTGTATTTTAAATAAACCATAAACTTGTGTTTCTTTTTGGCCTTTTTTTTTATTTTGTCCTTTTATATACTGAAGTACTTAAGCTAAATCTACTGCTACTGATGCCAATGTTTAAGAAGAACAAAAAAAATTTCAATAAATAAAAAATAAACAAAAGATATTTTATTAATAAAAAAAAAATATTTTAGTTCAACTTAAGAAATAGCAAGATACAAAGGGTTTTTTACTTTAACATTCAAATTACAATGTTAAGTTTTCCAGGAAATCTATATCATGGGATTTTTTTTTTTTTTTTTTTTTTTTTTTTTTGTAAAAAAAACTAATAAATTTTAGTACAAAATTTTAATAAAAACCATTTTATAAAAGAACATTTCGATCGAGCCTTCTGCTCATATTTATTAAAATCCAATAAAGTCTCGTTGTCCATCGCTACCCATTTTCTTTTCTTGCAGAAGAAACCGGCGTTTTTTTAAGGTCAACTGACCCAGTTTTTAATATATTCTGCTATTTATTTATGAAGATCAATACAAGTGATAATTGAAAGAAAAAACATATTCTGAATTCAGCGATTGAAGATAGAGTAATAGAATTTTCCAAGTAGAATAATCTCTGACTACTACAGCTCAATGAATGTTTTAAAGTTCGGCTCTATGGTTTTGTTTGGTTGGACAAATATGTTTTCTATGTTTAAAGCTGGGATCACTCGATTGCCGCAATGCACCAATTTTCATACTTTTTAATACCTCAATAGTGTGACTGCACAACCAATTGGCTCATGTACCAATCAAGGACAATATTGTGCTTACTTTTACCAATCAAATGCAACCCTGGTGCGGCAATCGTGTGACTGTTTTCTATGCAACCGCGCGTCAATAAAAATAACAAAAATGCACCAATATTTATTGTGTTCTTGTGCGGCAATCAAACAACACAAAACGCACCAATATTTGCCTTTTTTTAATAAATTTACTTTTTTGTGTTTCTTTTAGTAGGTAATGAAGATAAATATTTATTTATTTATTATGCATTTTAATTTTTTTTTAATTATTGCTATTACCAAAATATGTTTGTATGTTCACAAGCATATTTAGCTGTTCAGTGCGAATATTTTTATTTAAGTTTCTAAGCGAACCTTAACATACGAAATTGTTGAACAGGCTTAATTTTTGGAATTTCTTAAAAATTTAAATAAAAATATTCAACAAAAATTTGTTTAAGTACACACATATATGATACATATGGGGGATTTCATGTCAAGTGACCCAATTTTGAAATCGATGTCTTCCGATTTGGATGAAATTTGCACCAAGGTTAGTCCTATTGGATAGTAGTTTAGACACAAATTTTCAACAAGATCGGTCTAAAAGTTTCTGAGTTAGTGGGGGTCAAAATTTGACATTTTGGCCATACAGGTGTTCTTTCTTATCCATGTAACTTATTACCTATTGGTGTTAGCAAAATTTGTCCCAAGTAGCTTCGATAGCTATTTGATCCATCTTTTGAAAAAAATTTTTTTTGTTTTTTTAAAAAATTTTTTTTATTTTTTTTTTAAATTTAAAACTTTTTTTTATTTTTTTTTTTTAGCGGGTATGTTTTTTTTTTTTTTTTTTTTGTTCAAAAGAAAGCTTATGTCTTTTCCTTTAAGGTAGTTTTGGTCCCTTTTTGGGATGCGAGCGGCTTATGTATAAAAAAAAATAATTTCTAACTCTAGACAAGGGTTTTCAATTTTTAGCATATGCAGTGTTCTTTCTTATCCATGTAACTTATTACCTATTGGTGTTAGCAAAATTTGTCCCAAGTAGCTTCGATAGCTATTTGATCCATCTTTTGAAAAAAATTTTTTTTGTTTTTTTAAAAAATTTTTTTTATTTTTTTTTTTAAATTTAAAACTTTTTTTTATTTTTTTTTTTTAGCGGGTATGTTTTTTTTTTTTTTTTTTTTGTTCAAAAGAAAGCTTATGTCTTTTCCTTTAAGGTAGTTTTGGTCGCTTTTTGGGATGCGAGTGGCTTATGTATAAAAAAAATTATTTCTAACTCTAGACGAGGGTTTTTAAATTTTTAGCATATGCACTACTTTGAATTTTTTCCTATTTGTTTTAAAGTGTTTCTAAAGCCTTAAAAATAAAACGTTTGCAAAGAAACTAGACAAATTAACCTTTCCGACGGTATGTTACAAACCCAATTACTATTTTATACCTTCGATACTATAATGCCCACAATATGTTAATCCCAGGAATAAAATCACTTTTTTTCTGTAGAAATGTTGACAAATAATTCTTTTTTTAATTTTTCCTACATAAATTTTATTAAATTATTTATCTTTATCTTTTTATTATTATTATTAAAAATTATTATTATTATAATTATATATTAGTTTAATTATTATTACAAATTAATAAAAAGAATTTAATTTGTCAACATTTCTACAGAAAAAAAGTGATTTTATTCCTGGGATTAACATATTGTGGGCATTATAGTATCGAAGGTATAAAATAGTAATTGGGTTTGTAACATACCGTCGGAAAGGTTAATTTGTCTAGTTTCTTTGCAAACGTTTTATTTTTAAGGCTTTAGAAACACTTAAACACAAATAGGAAAAAATTCAAAATAGTGCATATGCTAAAAATTTAAAAACCCTCGTCTAGAGTTAGAAATAATTTTTTTTATACATAAGCCACTCGCATCCCAAAAAGCGACCAAAACTACCTTAAAGGAAAAGACATAAGCTTTCTTTTGAACAAAAAAAAAAAAAAAAAAAAACATTCCGGATAAAAAAAAAATATAAAAAAAAAATTTTGCATTTAAAAAAAAAATTTAAAATTAAAAAAAAAAGTTTTAAAAAAACAAAAAAAAAATTTTTCAGAATATTGATCAAATAGCTATCGAAGATACTTGGGACAAATTCTGCTAACACTAATAGGTAATAAGTTAAATGGATGAGAAAGAACACTGCATATGCTAAAAATTGAAAAACCCTTGTCTAGAGTTAGAAATTATTTTTTTTTATACATAAGCCGCTCGCATCCCAAAAAGGGACCAAAACTACCTTAAAGGAAAAGACATAAGCTTTCTTTTGAACAAAAAAAAAAAAAAAAAAAAACATACCCGCTAAAAAAAAAAATAAAAAAAAGTTTTAAATTTAAAAAAAAAAATAAAAAAAATTTTTTAAAAAAACAAAAAAAATTTTTTTCAAAAGATGGATCAAATAGCTATCGAAGCTACTTGGGACAAATTTTGCTAACACCAATAGGTAATAAGTTACATGGATAAGAAAGAACACTGCATATGCTAAAAATTGAAAACCCTTGTCTAGAGTTAGAAATTATTTTTTTTTATACATAAGCCGCTCGCATCCCAAAAAGGGACCAAAACTACCTTAAAGGAAAAGACATAAGCTTTCTTTTGAACAAAAAAAAAAAAAAAAAAACATACCCGCTAAAAAAAAAAAATAAAAAAAAGTTTTAAATTTAAAAAAAAAAATAAAAAAAATTTTTTAAAAAAACAAAAAAAATTTTTTTCAAAAGATGGATCAAATAGCTATCGAAGCTACTTGGGACAAATTTTGCTAACACCAATAGGTAATAAGTTACATGGATAAGAAAGAACACCTGTATGGCCAAAATGTCAAATTTTGACCCCCACTAACTCAGAAACTTTTAGACCGATCTTGTTGAAAATTTGTGTCTAAACTACTATCCAATAGGACTAACCTTGGTGCAAATTTCATCCAAATCGGAAGACATCGATTTCAAAATTGGGTCACTTGACATGAAATCCCCCATATTTAATTTTTTTTAATTAACAAACCAACAAGAACTATCAAACAAATAAAAAAGCTACCACAACAGCTGTTTTCGCAGTTGTCAAGTAAGAACAATCGTGTGACTGTGCTGCGGCAATCGTTGTAACCATTTCGCTTTGTACCAACTAGCGGAAATTAAATTTGTTTAAAACAGGGCAATCGTGTGATTTCAGAATATTTTATTGGTCCAATTGGCACAATAAAAATTGTGTCATATTGGTGCATTTGCGGCAATCGTGTGATCCCAGCTTAAGAGTTAACTAATCATCCCAACGATTTTAAACAATTGGAAGTTGACATTTAAGCCTAGTACTCTGTTCAAATTTGTGAAAAATGTTGAACAACATTGATTATTTTACACGAAAATATTGGCACAACTTGACGTTTTTATTCCTTTAAAGTATGCGACATTGTTTTGAGCATGTAAACAAACCCCACATTTATTTTACTAAAATTAATTTTTTTTAATAACAAATTAAATAAAAAAGAAAGTTAATATGGATGAAAAACTGGTACTGGTTGTGTAATTTAAATTTTTATATAAGTTTATACATACTTTTTTTTATTTTGCTTAAAACAAGTGCATCTTACATTATTTCGCAGTTATAGAACAAAATTGCTAGAAACATTTTGTAACTTTTTCACACGTTTTTAAAATGATCGTTTTTAGCAGGTGTGATGAATTTCGACCGATTTTAAAAACCATTTTTGACGTAAAGTCTGTATTTTTTGTTCAAAATTCAGTTCAATTAATGTATATAATAAAGAATTTAAAAGAATATATACAGGAAAACAGAGGCAAATGTATTAGAAATCAATTTTAAAAGAAACTGAAAACAATATTATCGTTTTCACATCGTATTGTTTTCAAAATCGTTTTCCATCACCTACCTGTATATCATAGATATTCCGCACAAGTTTTTTCATATGAATTTTGACAGCATTTCACGTGAAATGTTGAACAGAGTACCAGGCTTTACCAATTACCATTGATGGGGGTAGTGCACTTTTTGAAGTTTCAACTCACACTTGTTGAGTGATGAATTGAAAATAAGCAATCTCACTAAAAATTTTAAAGTGATGTTAAAAAATGTTGCACTCAAAAAAAAAATAGTTTGATTAAAAAAAGCAATCATTAATTTATTGAAACTTTTTTTTTCACTCAATTGAGTGCAACTAAAAATTTTACACTAAATTTAAAATCAAAAACTTGATGTTTTCATGATTAAAGCCAAGAACTATTTCGTTATTGACAAAATTTCGTTTTGTTTAATTTCCTTTATTTATGCATATCATCACAAAAATAAAAAAACATTCACTTCCATAATTACATGTTTTAAATTTGTTTGTTTGTATGCAGCTTTTTTGATTGAAAGTTAATTTTTTTGCACTATTTGAATTGAGTGCATATTTTATGCATTCAAACACCGTTAGCGATAGTGAACAAATTTGCAATACCACAAATTTTAAGGCTAGTGAAAAAAATATACCAATCATCACTAAAAAGTGCAAAGTATTTTTTTGCAGTTTTACTTACTGCCTATTTCACGATGTCACTCGAAAGTTTACGTTCGCACAAATAACATTTAAAACAAAAACAATTTTTTGAATTTTGTTTTTGTTTTATATGTTATTTGTGCGAACGTAAACGTTCGAGTGACATCGTGAAATAGGCAGTTAGTGTGAGTGCTATATTGATTTTAATAATTATGTACAGTAATTGGCAAATACCAATTACTTGTTATTGGTAATTGCAAGTTGCCAATTAGACATAATTCCTAAAATAATTTATAAAAAAAATCGAATAACATTAATGCTAATTTTATTTTATATTTTTTTATCATTTCAAAGAAACAATATAATATATAGGCAATTCACAAAGTGTTCTTTTGTGTTATATTGACTGTATTTGCTATAATTTTATGACTGTCACAAAATTTTTTTATAATTTTCATTTATTCACGTAATACATACAAAAAAATATATATATGTACTTTTATACATACTTTTTTGTCAATTAATTTTTACGTTTAGACTTATTAGTTATTTGACTAGCTGTTAAAACCCGGCATTGCACGGGCATCTTGGAGTTAAATATAATAAAAAGAGTGCTCCAAAAAAATTAACTTGCGAATTTAGAGCATCTTCCCCCTTAAAATTTTCTATGTATTGTAGATACACGTTGTGTAAAATATTAGAATAATAGAATAACTTTAACTGAAGCCGCAACGACACTGAAGGGGAAAAATAATTTTTTTATTATTTTTTAAATTTTGGCATTAAATAATTACTTTTGCAATTAAATGTAAAAGAATCGAAATATAGACGTTATTATCATTTAATTAAGTTATCAAAGACATCATTTGGTAAAAAAAAAAAATTGAGGTAAAAGGTCAAATTTTGACACATTTGGAATTTTTAAAGATAGCGAAATGTTGTATATTTTTCTGCCAATTTTTATGAAACTAAAGAAAATATACCCTAAAGTCATAAGAAGACAAAACAGTCCAAACATGGAGATTAACCGCTAAATGCACTTGCGGTCGAAAGGACCACAAACTTTTTAAACTTTGAAAAATCTGTCAATTTGAATGTTGTTAAACGCAATAAGATTACAAATTAAGGCAAACTTAACAATTTGTGTTGTGTATAAAAATAAAAATTTTTTAAGTTTAAAAAGTTTGGGGTCCTCTTGACTCTATTGAATCAAAAAATACCAAAAATTCCCTATTTTACCAACTTTTAACACCTGAAAAGCCGATATCAAAATGTTCATTTATTGTGACATGCCATCATAGTTATATAAATTCATGCAAACAAAAATTGCACAATTATTTAAAAAAATTGTTTACAAAAAGTACCAAAAGTAGGAATTATACCCTTTTTCAACCTTTTTCGTTAAAATTAGTAAAACCTATATCCCTTGCGATATTTAAGGCCAAGAATAAAATAGCCTTTTAAAATTTTTCAGTCTGAATGGGGTTGATTAAAACGTAACTAAAATTTATCTTTTTTACCGATTTTCAAAATGCACCTTTTTGCGACATGCCCACGTAGTTACGGAAATTCTCACGAATACAAATTATCGATTTTTTTAATCCTTCTTTAGTCCAAAACTCCGGGCAAAATATAGCCTATAGTAAGTTTGCTATGACATTCTATCTTCGTACGAAATTTATTCAAATTCGGTTCAGCCGTTTTGGTGTGATTGCCGAACAAATAAACAAACTTACACCTCACTTTTATAATATATATTAGGATTGGGATGATACAACAGGCTGTTATCAAGCATAAAAAGTACTTAGCACTTAAGAATGCTTTGTAAATTGTCTTAAAGTTTATTCATAAAACTTTTTTAAATTTAATAAAGGTTTACAGAACAAATTTACTATGAAATTTGTACTTAATAAGCGTTTGTTAAATTTAATAATCCTTTATGAATACGACGGTAAAACCTTATGTTATAAATGCCATATTGCATAAATTTGATTAATTTTGAATATTAAACAAACATTTATGTAGAAAAATTTCGTCCGGCAACGGCTGGACACAAAATAAAGTAGGTATATATTAGTATAAGATTTCATTAATTATTGCTAGTTTATATTTAAAATATCCACATTCAATAAAAAAATATTGAAAAAAAAAAATAAAAATTAAGTCCAATAAAGGCAAAATTTTAATTGAAATTACATGTAATTTGCTGGTGTTTGCCAAATACCAATTACATAAAATGTTATTGCTAGCAGAAAAGTAATTGGCAACGCAAAAGTCTGTAATAAATAAATAAAATCCAATAACATAACTATTTTATGCAATATGTTATAGAAGTTTTAAATTTATCTTTAACCTAAAAAACAACTTGCTCTCAACGAAATAATATATTTCATATTTTATTACGTATGTATATGTTAGATCGTTCTACAATTTGAAGTTTTTTTTCTACACTAAGATTCTATATAAATATGCACATACACACTTTAAAGCTAAAAATATAAATTACGCTTTATTTTAATAGTTTTTTTTTTTTTACAAAAAACGTGACCAAAATGGTAAAGCAAATAATGCAGATGCCTGCCATGATAGTGGTAGAGATGACAAAATATCCACTTCTCATACATAAAAGGAGAGAAGGTACTTAAATATCTATGTGCCGTATGAATTGTTTTGCTTTTGTTACCCAGTCTATACCTATTTTAATATTATTTGTATTATTAGTACAATATTTATTGTTTTTATAACGAACATCATTGAGAATTGTATGGGTTAATTGTAAATAATGTAGACTAATAAATCTTGAATTGTTTTTTTTATTTTTTTTTTTCAAAATACTTCTAGAGCCCAACCAGAGTTTGTTATAAATCATAGATTATTTCTAAAAATCATTTGCATAAAAAATTTGAAATTAAACAATTGACATACTCAAGTGTTTAAATAAAATATTAAGGAAATATTGGAGAACTAATAACTTAAAGACACATAAATAGGGCTTAAGTGGTATAGTAAATTCTAAATTGCCCCCAAAGGTAGAGGCAAGAGTTTTTTGTGTGTTTAAAAAATTTTGTTTTATAAATTTATTGGGCTCTTGTTTCACTTGCGTTTACATAAGGTATGTGCATCTCTCTTGTTGTTCTGGCTGGCATTTGTTTTAAATGCAATTTTGATATTTAGAGTAACTACAGTGGTTTCCCGATTTAAAGAACAATTGATTGTCAGCCCTGTTCGTTAAATTGAAAAATTCGTTAAATCCAGTACTAAAAAATATATTTATTCATGTCACAGCAAATTAAAAGAACAATTCACATCATATCGTATTACAAGTAAATGGATTTTATAAAATAAAATTAATGAAACAAGTAATTATTAAAAAAAAATATAAGAAAAAAGTACATAATTATTTAAAGAAACTTGTTATTGACGTTTGTTATTGAGATTTCTTTAAACTTTTTTCAATTGCTTTCTCTTAAAGCTCACGTAAAATTAATAACGATTTTCATGATATCGCTTAAAATTGCCATTTGTGCAAATGGGCAAACTTGCGAGACTCGCTTCATGAAGACCATATTAAATTTGTGTGTAATTTTAAACAATTAATGCCAATTTGTAAGAAACGTCAATAAAAGAATAAATTAAAATTTGTGAAATTTGTTTTTAAAAAGGTTGAAGTTATTGTAAGAAAATATTGTTTGTGATTTATAAACACTTGAATTTTTCAACGGAAATGGCGGTAAGCATTAAAAAATGTTTTTTTATAAATGCACAATTGAACAGCGCACGTTTACGAGTCAAAATTGATGGGCAAATTTACGAAGTTTTTGTAAATTGATTCTCATACAATTTTTGACAATTCATTTGCGAGGGCGTAAACATGCACAGTTTGCACAGATTGCGAGACTTTTAAGCGATATCATGAAAACCCTTAATGTCTTGGATATATCGATATTATTTTCCTGTCCCCACCCCTTCATCAGCAGGTACATCGTTTTCTTATCGTGCATAAATTTCTAAAGACTACAACTATTTGCCTGACTACTCCATCTATGTATTTAAATAAGTTTTACGAATTTTTTGTATATTATTTTTATTTGTTCGTTACATCGAGTACCAAATTGGATTTTAATTCGTTATACACAGTGCCTAAGGTAAAATTTTGGCCTGTTCGTTAAATCCCGAATTCGCTAAATCGAGAGTTCGTTAAATCGGGAAACCACTGTATTTTCATAGTTATGTATAAAAATAAAAACGATCAGCTTAGCGGATGCGTATACATGTACCCATGTTCTGTTCGGTAAGAACTTATCGCGTCGTAAAAATATGAAACTAAGTATACCATCGTTTCTCGAAAATAGAGAAAAAAAGTGTGTCTGTGACTCATGAACTTATCTCACCGCGTTTTGTTTGTGAGTATATTTGACAATTTAAATGCGGGAACTATCTCACGAAATTTTTGCAGACATACTTTTTCTGTAAATTGGCAAGTGATTTCCTTATGTGACAGCTTTTACTCGCCAAAAAAGTTACAGACAAAGCTTAGGAAGAAAAACAGCTGTTTGCTTCAATTTATGACATTTTTGTTTTATTTTACATATTTTAATCGAAAATTTTCCCAACGCGAGAATTACAGAACATGGGTACTGTTAAGTTCACCCTGCTTTTGAAAAAAAAAAAAAAATTATAATAAAGCAATTAAAGTTATTTGTTTTTGACATCCTTGAATACCGGGCTGCTTCCCTTAATCTTAAGTCCTCTTGTATGATTTGCATATATCAAGTTTTCTTGCGTAGGTTTTGAGTTTGAAGAAAGAGAAAACTAGTTTGTAAAAGAAATTGTAAAACGCAATTTTTTTTAACTCTCTCTTCTATTAACTAAAAACTTGTATAAGAAAACTGGATGTATGTAAAATTTCAACAGGATAGCTTCCTTAATTTTTTAGTTTCTTTCAAAGATTTTCTTGTTCAGGTAAGTCTGGGTTCACACTATAAAAGGTTTTCTTTTAAACATTCTGATTGGTCAGAGGGGAGAGAAGAATAGCATGTTCACTTCTCCTCTCAAAAAAACTTTGACTTTCTGAAAGAAAACTTTCATTATGTGAACCTAGACTAAGGCAGAATGTTAAGGGTTCGCATTTTCACTACACTCGCTTCTATTACTTAAATACTTATGCAAGAAGTGTGTATATTAAATCTTAGTAGGGCAGCTTCCTGAAATAAAGGGTGTTTTTTTAAGCCCGATAGAACTTGAAATTGTAAAAAATAACACAAAAAATTAAATTGTAATCAAAATTTTTTTTTTATTCGAAAGATCAATACGTGACATTAACATTTGAAAATGATTTCGGGCATATGGGCACCGCGGCTGTTCTTGACGAAGCGCATTCTGGACGTCCAATTTTGGGCCACTTTTTCGAGCACTGCTGGCCGTATGTCACGAATAAGACGAACAATGCTGGCCTCCAAGGCGTCAATTGTTGCTGGTTTATCAGCATAAACCAGTGACTTCACGTAGCCCCACAGGAAATAATCGAGAGGTGTCAAATCGCACGACCTTGGAGGCCAATTGACAGGTCCATTTCTCGAAATCAACTTATCGCCAAATTTTGATTTCAATAAGTCGATGGTTGCGTTCGCCGTATGGCACGTAGCGCCATCCTGTTGAAACCACATCTCCTCCGGATCAATGTCATCCATATTTTCAAACAAAAAATCATTGATCATGGTGCGGTAACGATCTCCATTGACCGTAACGCGAGCTCCGGCCTCATTTTTAAAGAAATAAGGTCCGATGATGCCACCAGCGTGAAAACCGCACCAAACGGTGCATTTTTCTGGATGTAATGGAGTCTGTAGGGTCTCTTGTGGATTGGTCTCGCTCCATATGCGGCAATTTTGCTTATTAACAAACCCGTTAAGCCAAAAATGCGCCTCATCGCTGAACACAATTCCAGCGATGAGGCGCAATATAAGTTGCGCGAATCGACGACGGATTTTCAAAGTAAATTTGGATAATTTCGTAGCGTTGTTCAAGCGTGAGTCTATTCATGATGATTTGTCAGAGTATACTGAAACGATAAAAAAAAATATTTCATCAAAATTTAATTTTTTGTGTTACTTTTTACAATTTAAAGTTCTATCTAGCTTAAAAAAACACCCTTTATTTAATCCTTTTCTATGATTTACATTCGGGAAGTTCTTTTGCTCATGTAAGTGTTCAGATTCATAAGTAAAAATGTAAAGGCAAATGATTAGGGTTTTTATTTTCCTTAACTATCTTTTTCTATTAACTCAAGACCTACGCAAGAAAACTTGTTGGGCATAAATTAGGTTTTTAGAAGATAGTTTTCTGAAGTATGATCAGAGTGAATTATAAAAAAAAGATTTAATCATACATACCATACTTTTTTTTTAAAATAATGTTTATTTACTAAAATTTATCTATTTCAATGTTTTACTAATGATAAATTAAGTAAAAAACTATTCACAAAACTTTTTTAATCTTTTGATAAATTAACGTTAAAAACTTTTTCGGAACTGTTTATTAGGATATTCATTTACAGGCTTTTGCTTTAATCGGTTAATTGCTCGATTAATTATTAACTGAGGTTTTAGTTTAATCGGTTGATAATCGGTTAATTTCGTCATTGATCGGTTAACCGATTAAAACATTTTTTTTTTTAAATTTAGTAATTTTAATAAATAAAAATGCATGAATTACACTGGTTCACAAATTTTTAACTTTTTGCCATAACCTCAAAAATTAGATGTTTTCTAAAATAAGTCGGGGCTCAGTTTTCTCAGTAACTTGTGTAAACTCTTGCTTCAAAATTCTACGATATCTCTGAAACTACAGGGCAAATTTAAAAACAATTTAAGCACGTCTTAAAGATAATATTGTTGCCGAGTTTCGGATTTTTTTTAACTGAATATGGTCAACCGTTTTTAAGTTATTCCAAGTGAAAGTGCCTTAATTGTGGGCATAACGGTATATCTCGAATACTAGAGCTGATAAAGAAAAATGGAGATTCGATTTGAAATCAGCGACCTCAAATTAGTAAAAGTTTGCCATCAAATTCCAGACCGCAACTTACTGTTACGCAGTGTAATAGTAGCATTCTTAAAAAAAATCTTTTATGAAAATTCAAATTCGAAGATTTTCACTAAATATGCCGTTATTTCTTAATTCTTTGTCCGACGATAATAATTTTACGCTTATTACTTTTGAAACAAAATATTATTTAAGATACATGTTAAAAAAAATTTTAACATTTTTTTATTGCCTTTATGGAGCGAATTAAAATGGTGAATTTTGAAAAAAAAAAACATAAAAAATCACTCAGTAAATCTTTATCCGATCGACACAGTTTGTATATATTCTGAAAGAGAAAAGAGATATCTATGCAACATGTTAAATCTTGTACAATTCAGTTGAACAGTTCTCGAGATTTTTCGAAATACCAAAACAACTGCAGAAAAACACGATTTTCGCGTATATCTCGAAATCGCTTCTTGAGAAAAATAAATGAATGCCATCAAAGTTTTTCTTGGGTTTCAAAAAATTAATTAACAAGGTTTCGTTTAAATGTGCTAAATTCCCATTTCATACTATTGATAAACTGAAATTTATTGTTGAAGGGATAAGCTATTCCTATGCGCGTTTCACTGGTTGGTTAGGCCAGGAAACTTCATCCAACAATTTTAGAAAAACTAAAGATATTATACAAATAAAACTGTTAAGCGAATAAGAATTATAAGCGCCAGTTTTACTTCTAACAATATCAAAGCTTAAACAAAAACAACAACAACAAAAAGTGAGTTTATATTTTCTAGCAGTCCCGACTACAATTGGTTGATTTTTTGTCAACTCTAAATGTAGTTGTATATTCGTGATCAGCAGCCCCGATTTATCTTAGAAAATATCTAATTTTTGAGGTTAATTTTTTTTTGTGGCATAGTGTTACTTATTATTTCAAGTTAATTGGTCAAAAATAACAACACATAACAAACATAAAAATTCTTGAACTAAAAATTAAATTCATAAATATGAAATACATATTTTTAAATTAATACATATTATGCATTAAATAAAAAATAAGCTGTGAGGTAATTTTTTAGTTTTTTCAATAGTTTAAGGAGATCTTATAATATAATCTTTTAGAAAAATTATTTGGTCAATATGTTTAGGATTTCAGCGATTATTTTCTTTAATTTTGATAAAACTTTACGTTCTTTCACTTATCGAAGATGTTGGAGAAATCGAAAGCAACCCATAATACAGAATATCTAATTTCTCAGTCCTTTTCCTGGATTTCTCTAAACATATAAAATTTTCCATATGACATTAGAGTAATTTTTTAATTTTTTAAAACGTTCTGTTAAAATTCTGTTTGTGTTTCTATCGAGAGTTTCTTCTCTTGTCAGGTCATTATCTGACTCTTCCTTAGTTTCCATTTTTGTACTGTATTTTAATAATATATTATTTTTATTTTCCAAACACATACCTTTTTTTATATGAGACTAAACAAATAAATTAAAACACAAAAAAATATGTTATAATACAACAAAAAAATAAAAATTTTGTTATATCGGTTATTCGGTTAATCGACTGAAATTAACCGGTTTAATCGTTAATCGAAAATTGCCAATTTTAAATTGACCGATCAGTTAATCGGGAAGTAATTAACCGGTTAACCGATGAACGGTTAACCGAATGAATACCCTACTGTTTATGATTTAAACAGTTTTTATGTGTGTGTAGAAAATTTTGGAAATTATTTTCAATTTCAATATCACTATAAAAAATAAGAAAAAAAACTTTCAATCTTGCTAATTACGAACATTTTACGTCCAGCTATTTTTATAGGTAGATATACTTTATATAATATAATACGTATATACAAATATATAAATTTAACCAAAGTTTATCTTTAATTTTTTAACACTTTTTAGAAGAACAATAAAATTTTATTAGCAAACTCAAGAAAAAAAATTTTTACATCGCAGACTTGATGGTTCAACTGTAATTGCTTTTTATCTAAAACAAAATATAATTTCAATGGTAATTCCTGTTTCATAGATTTCTTCCCACTCACTTCAAAATCATGCATTACTTTGCTTTTTGTGTATGTAAGTTGTTTTCTTGCCCTCAAATGCATTAACCATTTGAACCATATAAACTAGGGATGTAACCAATACTGCAGGTTGGCTGATATATCGGTATCGGCGATAATTAACTATCGATACGACGATACTTCTTAAATTTTGTTAGAGTTTTTTGAACAAACAATTTAATTTTTAATGCTTATTTTTTGCATAACAACTAGGGTTTTTTCCCGGGAATTTCCCGTTTTTCCGGGATTTTTCTTGCGGGATCGCAGGAAATAAAAAATTCCTCATAATTTCAGCAAATAGCTATTACTACTTTGAAATTTAGTTTTATATTCTCTAAAAATTAGCATCTGAGGATGGGTTGTGGATTATATCAATTACAAGAAGTGAGTACATGTATTTAAATCAACGTCTCCTAATGCAATAAATCTACTAAAAGCAGAATGGGCAGTGCAACAGTTGATAATTATTACATTTAGTGAAGTGAATAGTTAAAAAAGTACATTAATTCAAAATAAGATGCAGGCAGTACAGTTTCATTGTCCATGAACAAGTCTTAAAAATAGGAGATACCTAAACATATCGCTCCTTTATTGCAACATAGTCATATCTACAAAAACAAACGATCTTGGCAAAATGCGATTAAAGTTTTCAAAATGTACCGATTTAAGGATATATTTTGCTATAACTTCGGTTCAGTTTGAGATATAATACGAGAAGGTATGAAGGAAAACTTCGCTAAAGCTAGTTAAAATTTTGAGATATGACTATGGTGCAATGAAGGAGCGATATGTTTATTAGGTGATAAACACAAATTTTCAATTTCAATTTGTGTTGGTTTATATACCCGTGAAGTGCGGGGAAACCGAAATAAAATAACATTTTGGAAACTCGTGTAAGATACTACAACATACAACTTGAAAAACACATTGTCCTAAAGATTACAAATGGACCTATTGAAATGAAAAGGTTTGAAAGAAGCAGTCCGGTTGATGCTGTTTTTGCATCAACCTTGACATACATTTGACTGATTAGACGTTGTTTATAAAAAAGAAAAAATTGGTTCTGATTGTGAATCCGAAGTTCCTATTTCAATCTTCAATTAATTTTTTAGTATTGAACCATTTCTTTTACTTTCTTTGTAAACAAATTCCCTTTTATAAAAGTTTTTTTCATTAATTAATAACAAAATTTACTTTGTATTATTTATATGGAGCGGGATCCCGGGAAATTTAAATCGAAAGTCCGGGAAAAAAAACTCTAATAACAACTAAAGGTGTTTAACACTATAACACAAGTCTTAAGTATTTTGAGAAAAATGCATTACTGATCTAATTATTGCTTGAACATTTTCAAAAAACGATAACAACTTTACATGACAGGGCTGTATTTTTTCAAAATACGTTAGACTTGTGTGATAGTGTAAAGCAGTTAAAAGCAAGATAAATAACACATTAAAAAGAACAGCATAAAATAAAAACGAAAGAATAAACTCTTTCTTTTTTTTTCTTAAGCTGGAGTTCCACACTACGTGTTCTATGACTAAGTAAGTACTAAACTTCGTTATATGCGTTTGATACTTTATTGACCTTTTTAAAGACTTATAAAAAAAAGTAACCCTACTTCATGCGTTCGATACGTAAAGGGTGTTTTTTTAAGCTAGAAAGAACTTTAAATTGTAAAAAGTAACACAAAAAAATTAAATTTTGATGAAATATTTTTTTTTATCGTTTCAGTATACTCTGACAAATCATCATGAATAGACTCACGCTTGAACAACGCTACGAAATTATCCAAATTTACTTTGAAAAATTTAAAAATTTAATCCAAATTTAAATCGCAAAATTGTGTTCAGCGATGAGGCGCATTTTTGGCTTAACGGGTTTGTTAATAAGCAAAATTGCCGCATATGGAGCGAGACCAATCCACAAGAGACCCTACAGACTCCATTACATCCAGAAAAATGCACCGTTTGGTGCGGTTTTCACGCTAGTGGCATCATCGGACCTTATTTCTTCAAAAATGAGGCCGGAGCTCGCGTTACGGTCAATGGAGATCGTTACCGCACCATGATCAATGATTTTTTGTTTGAAAATATGGATGACATTGATCCGGAGGAGATGTGGTTTCAACAGGATGGCGCTACGTGCCATACGGCGAACGCAACCATCGACTTATTGAAATCAAAATTTGGCGATAAGTTGATTTCGAGAAATGGACCTGTCAATTGGCCTCCAAGGTCGTGCGATTTGACACCTCTCGATTATTTCCTGTGGGGCTACGTGAAGTCACTGGTTTATGCTGATAAACCAGCAACAATTGACGCCTTGGAGGCCAGCATTGTTCGTGTTATTCGTGACATACGGCCAGCAGTGCTCGAAAAAGTGGCCCAAAATTGGACGTCCAGAATGCGCTTCGTCAAGAACAGCCGCGGTGCCCATATGCCCGAAATCATTTTCAAATGTTAATGTCACGTATTGATCTTTCGAATAAAAAAAAATTTTGATTACAATTTAATTTTTTGTGTTATTTTTTACAATTTCAAGTTCTTTCGGGCTTAAAAAAACACCCTTTACATGCATTCTACGCGCTGCTGCATAATTTGCAATACATACATTAACGCATTTAACGCTGTAGCCGTTTTGCTTTGCAACATCGTAGTAAAATGTTCTCTTATTGCTTAAACTAGTACCAGTGTTGAAAATTTGAAAAATCGAGATGGTACTGACCATCAAGCAAAAGAGTTTTTTTTCCAATATGTATTTTGGTACTTTTTTCACACATGGTTTTTTTATTTTGAAAAACAAACTTAAAAATTAAAACAAAAATACATCAAATATCAGGAAACATAAGTTCAACAATTTTCCAAAAAATCGAAATATATTTAGGTATTCCCTTTTTAATGTTTAATTTCTGGGAGATCCGCCACCGCACGAAATTAGAAACTGATCGCTTCAAATTTGGGTTGCTCATTTGGAAATAAATTCAATAATAATAGAACTATGCTGATGGTCTTGAAGATAACATTTTCTGGCGCAAAGTCGTTAATCATAATTAAAGTTTTATTTTCGAAATTCAATTTTTTTGTAATTGTGTCGCAAAAGTTTTAGGTAAAACGATTTTGCAGATACCTTGACTTTGTCAACAATGCTAAAAGCAGATCATCATTTTAACATCCAACAACATGAACGAAAAAAAACCAAAAATGTTGTGTAGGCAATGTTGTCAATGTTAGAAAAAATAGAAACGCTTAATTTCTCAACAAAGAAGCATAACAAGAGGAGTGTACTAAAACTTACGTGGGGGTACCGTGGTATTTTTGAAATAAAAAAGTACTGAAAAAAGTACCATAGTACTCAAATTTCCATCACTGCTATATACAGACGGTTGTGAGATTGCAAAATATTGTAAGCAGAGTTGCCGATAGAAATATTTTTCTGACAATGGTGCCACATATGCCAAATAAAAATGGCCTTACGGCAATTTTAATGACAATATTGTAAGATCTGACGACCGCCTGTACGAATCTTTAGTATTGTATGTATTGTACGCTTTTTAATGCTTATTTTAATCAATGTTTGTGAGAATAAAAATCTTTTTGTTGAAAATGTTGCAACATTGTCTGACGCTATTCAGCTGGATAACAGTCTTCGAACATTATTAAAAAAACAAAAAAAAAGAACTAACTTAGAATAAGCTATGAACAAAAGGTTTACTGCCTGTTTTTAGAAAACGTAAACAAGTGAGTGAGTGAGAAATTATATTGAAAACAAAAACAAATTTTCGTTTTTATTGTTGTTTTCAATATAATTTCTCACTCACTCACTTGTTTCCGTTTTCTAAAAACAGGCACTTAAGGTATAGAGAATAACGAAAGCTATTGTTTATTTACAATTCTTTTGATCCTGTAAACAAAGTTCGAATATTTCAAAGAAAATCGACTTCAATAGTGTCAATGTGTGGAAAAAACGCGTTGAGCTAATTAACATGACACTGCTTTCCATAAGTGTTGTAGACACGGTCACCCCTCACCTACTAAAACTTCTGATAAGTTAACGAGAGCTGGCCTTTGGAGCGTTTGTAAAAAAGTTTTAAGAGAATCCGAGAAGAATGAGTCTCTCCATCCTAAGCTATGGTTCTGCTAAAGAAGAATTCTAAAGACTCTGTAGATCTCTGTAGATTTCTGAAGATGCAGATTCGCTCGTTAACAAGTACAATAAAATGTTCTGAAGACGCAGATTCGCTTGTTAACAAGCGCAATAACATGTTATACCTAAACTTAAGAAAATGACGCAGAAATACATAAGTTTTTTATTAGAGTGTGCTTAAACGTATTTGCGAAATCGTCAATCTCCGCAAATTTATTACTTTGTTTTAAAAAGTCTTTTTATTTTTATTTTTTTTTTTTTTTGTATAAAAAAACAAGTTTTTTTGTAACTTTACCATGAATTTAAATCCATTTCGTTGTTTTTTAAATCTTATTAATATCAATTTTAAATATTAAAAAATTACTCTACTTGAGTTTTGTTTGCCTTGAATTCATACTCAATACGCGTGTCGGAATCGGTATCGCCGATATTTCGTTTTGAGTATCGTATCGTTACTTCCCTAATATAAACACTTTAACTTTTTTATTGCAATTAATGAGTATGAACAATAAAATTTGAAAGAAAAAAGGAACAAAAAAAAATACAAAAATGTTTTACTGTACTCTCATGTATGTATGTGTATTTAAATAAAGTCTTTTAATTTTTCTGTGTGTTTTCACTTATTGCAGAATAAATAAATTGTAAGGAAAATAATTATACATTCGCAACATAAACAATTTGGGTTTATTTTCATTAACATGTTTATGTTCTCAATTTTTTTAAATTTTTAATTCGTTTTTGGTTTTTTTTTTGGCAAAAATAAAAATGGAGAATCCGCTATGACTCATAAAGTGTGGAACATTAAGCAATGTTGATTTATTTAATTATACCTAGTTCCATAGCTTTTTTGGTTGCATATTTGCGTGTTCAGATGTTGTATTGGGCAGGAATTTGTTAAGTCTGTGTATGTATGTATAATATACATACATATTACATACACATATTATGTATGTATGGATATACATATGGGGGATTTCATGTCAAGTGACCCAATTTCTAAATCGATATCTTCCGATTTGGGTGAAATTTGCACCAAGGTAGTAGTGGTTAGTAGTTTAGACACAAATTTTCAGCAAGGTCGGTCAAAACGATTCTGAGTTAGAGGGGGTCAAAATTTTACATTTTGGCCATACAGGTGTTCTTTTTCATCCTTGTAACTTATAACCTCTTGGTGTTAGCTAAATTTGCCCCAAGTAGCTTCGATAGCTATTTGATTTATCTTTCGAAAAGAAATTTTTTTGTTTTTTTTTTAATTTTTTTATTTTTTATTTTATCCGCTTTTTGGGATGCGAGTGGCTTATGTACAAAAAAAAATAAATTTAAACTGAAGACGAGGGTTTTTAAATTTTAAGCATATCCAGCACTATTTTGAATGTTTTCCTAAAAGCCCAGAACTACCTAAAAGGAAAAGACATAAGCTTTCTTTTGAGCAAAAAAAAAACACACATTCCGGATAAAAAAAATATAAAAAAAGTTTTAAATTTAAAAAAAAAATAATTTTAAAAACTTTTTAAAAAAACAAAAACATTTTTTTAGAAAGATTGATCAAATAGCTATCGAAGCTACTTGGGACAAATTTTGCTAACACTTATAGGTAATAAGTTACAAGGATGAAAAAGAACACCTGTATGGCCATAATGTCAAATTTCGACCCCCTCTAACTCAGAAACGTTTTAAACGATCTTGTTGAAAATTTGTGTCTAAACTACTATCTAATAGAACTAACCTTGGTGCAATTTCATCCAAATCGGAAGACATCGATTTAGAAATTGTGTCACTTGACATGAAATCCCCCATTTTCCAAATTTTTCGCGCACTTTAGGCTTACACTATCACACAATCCTTACGTATTTCGACGAAAATGCATCTCTGATCTAATTATTGTTTGAGAATTTTTAAAAAACAATAACAACTTGTCATGACGGGGTTGTATTTTCATCAAATTCGTAAGACTTATGTGATAGTGTAAAGTACCCATTCACAAACATTATCGTCAGTGCAAACAAATGGAAGATATCCCCCAAGGCAATAGTTTAGAAATATCCCCAAGTTGTCATCTAAAGGAAAATAATCAAAGTAATTTTTTATTTTCTTCCTTTTATAATTTTTGAGAAAATTACGCAATATAAACAGAAAAAAAGTTTATTATAATGCATGTGTACGTCATAAAAAAAATCAAAATTAATCAAATTATTAAGTCTAAGAAATTAGTTCTCAAAATATTCTGCAAAAGCTATATACTTAAATGAAAAAAATCTGTTTAATATTAATCTGCTTTGGTTTTAATTAAGTCAAGATATTTCTCAGCCCTGGATGCAATTTTAAAGGAGTGGGAGATTTTTTTCAGAAATATGGTGAAGATTTAATACAGTATAACTCGGTTATTTACCTTGAGTTTTAAATCCCCGTTTTTTTCTTCCATTTTTCATACAAAAATCTACGTTTAATTGACAAACGCTTAATTACCCAATTCGGGTAATTGCATTAAAAATTAAACTCCCAAAACAAAATTACACCCAAATTTCATTCGTTTAATTGCCTCAGTACTATTTGACAACAACACAGCAAGCAGTGTTGCCAATTTAGCCATTTAGTGGCTAGATTTAGCCATTTTTCACCCTGTTTAGCCATTAAAAATGAGTTTAGCCATTAGCAATTTTTTTTAGCCATTTTTCAAATTGTTTAGCCATAAAATTTTTTGGCCGTTTTTCTTTTAAAAGAATAATTTTTATTTTATTATAAAAATTTATAAAAGTAAAACAAACATTTTTAACAATTAAAACGCCTTTAATTTAAATCACAACTTTTACAAATGTTGAAAATCGCTATAAACGATGATGATGAAACATCTTTCAAAATAAAGGAACAGTATTCCAATACTAAATTTATAAAATGGATCACCACAAACATTGGTGTTTCTTTCTGGTTGCAAGTATTTCAGTAAAGAGATGCAGGCAGCAACAAAATTTTTTTAGAAATTTCACAATTGACTATAAAGTTGCTCTCACTTCCATGGTCTAATGCTGAAGTAGAGAGGGTATTTTGCCAATCAAACATCGTTAAAAGTAATTTGAGAAAAAGGTTACATTTAGCAACCGTTAATTCGATTTTTTTAATTAGGTAAAGAATTTTACTGTAACAACAACATATTTTTACCAACACCACAACAGTGGAGAGGGTACTAAGCGTTTGTGCTGATGTTTGAAACACCTTAAAACATTGATACTTAAGGTATGTTCAGACCTAACAAATATTTGACAATAAAATCCAAAAAAAGCGTTGCCAGTAAATTGATCAAACTTAAGCTTTATTTATAACAATTTCTATTTATTTACAAAACTTTAATTTTAAAATGATCATTGTATAATGTAATTTAGAAACTGTTAAATAATGTTTGCCCTAGCCAAACGTTTTGCAAAAGCAAACAATTCTTTAAGAAAACTAGTGGTCACGTGTAGGACGTCAAATATTTAATAGGTGTGAACATAGCTTTAGCCAACCTTTACGTATACCGATTGACTCTGAATCACTTTCTGAGTCGAATTAACGATGCTTGTCCTTGCGCAAAGTACAGGTCGCAAATTTAAAGATAATTTAATAAAATTTGGTACATAGGTTATAATGTGGTGTACCGGTATCATCTAGTCAGGGTTGACCGACTATACTTTTTTACTTGTTTTTTATTGTAGATCTGCACTCATAATGTTGGGTAAATGTTGTAGTGATTATGATTTTCCTTCAAATTATTTAAAACTAATTGGCAAGAGTGATTCCTATGAGATGAGCAATAACGACGAATTTTTCGATGATTTAATTTTTTAAATACATATCTATCAAAATATTAATTTACGTTTATTCTTATTTAAGAAATTGATCTTAACTTACAATTTCATCGGTAACAACTTTAAATGAATTATTTCTGTTTTGTTATAGAATTTTAATGTGTTTTTACTAAAAAAAAAAATGTAGCCATTTTTAGCCATTTTTTCCCGTAAATTTAGCCATTTTTCGTCACCAAGTTTTGGCAACACTGACAGCAAGTAATGAACCAAGTTTAAATGTTAATAATTTAAAAATATGCACTAAAAATTTTTTTAAAAAAATATGCCCAAAAAACGAAGTATGGCTTATTTGAAGGCAAAATATAAATTTTATATTTGCATTAAAATGAACTTTTTCTGGGCTGACCAGAATAAAATTATGCTATGAGGTTAAAATGCATATGAGAGTCATTTGTGCTGAATATTATCTAGATACACCAAATATATAAGATATTTTGTCTTAAAGGGATTAAAGGAAAGGTCACTAAATTTTTGATTATATTAACATTTAATATGATAAAAAAAAACTTGAATGTTTTAGGGATTCATATTTGAATGGAAGCTGTATGTTTAAATCTGAACCGATTGAACCATATCGTTACTTTAATATAGAAAAGCCCTAACTAACATGTTCCTTACTTTACAGGAGAAGGAAAAAACTTAATAAAAATTATAGTCTTGTAGTCGCGATTTTTTTTTAAACGCAGTTTTTATTAAACTCTCTAATCAAGTTAATAAAAAACTGCGTTTAAAAAAAATCGCAACTACAATACTACAATTTTTATTAAGTCTTTTCCTTCTCCTGTAAAGTAAGGAGAATGTTAGTTAGGGCTTTTCTATATTAAAGTAACGATATTTAATTTACAGTAAGATATTTGGGCGAAATTAAATCTTAATACATCATTAAATTGTTTTTGAACATAAAGAAAGAAATTTGCATGGGGACTAACTATGTTGTATTATAGACCGATTCTCACAACTTACATAGGCTTCGTTCTTATGACAATTAAAATGAATTTACCAAATTTTATCAAATTATATCAAATTATTTCCGCACAAGGTTTACATGGGCAGACAACCAGCCAGATGGATGGACGGACACGAAAAGATCACTTTAAAACGTGTTTCTGATTCGATCGGTTACTAAACGATGCGTTTAGATTTCTATGTATCTGCACAAAATTATATATGTAATTGTTTTTTTACAGCTTGGAATTACATTTATCTTCAACGAAAGTTTGCTTTGGCTTTCAATTGTAGAGTGTAAATTAAATGTAGATTGCGAAATTGAAGCAACAGAAAATTCATCTGTTAACCAGAATTTTTAGCAATTTTTTTTTTTTTATTTGCTGAACATGTATTGAAATATGTTTTGAAAACGTGAATTATGTGTGCAATAAATAAATAAAATGCAGCAAAAGCTAAAATATGCAAATTATTCACAAACAAATCGGTACCAAAATTTATAAAAAGCTCTTAAACGGATAAATATATTGTTTCTGCCTTCATTGGTAGGACAAGAAAAACCATGCAATTGCATATTTACGGTAAGTACGCTTTTGCTAGTAGGATATGTTAGCACATCTCAAAAAGCATTACAGATCAGCTGATACAACATGTAAAAATAAAAATTCTATGTCTTAACATTTTTTCATACATCAAAGTTAAGGTATCTTGTTAATAAATACGTTTAATTACCTCACTGAGGTATTTAAACGTATTCGCTCAATCAACTCAATGATGTAGTTAAACGTATTCTTATAATTACCTCAACGAGGTAGTTAAGCGTATTCGTTTAAATGCTTTCCTTGCATAATTACCAAAAAATACTAGCATTTTTGGCGAGGTGGAATCATCTAGAAGTATCGCTTTCGTATTGCTTAGGAGTATTGCCATCGAGACACGTTTCTTTCCGAAGGAAGTATCTTCCGCAATACGAAACCGATTATTGCCGCAATAGTATTTTTCATCCAGGCAATACGTTAAGCAATAGATAAGGTGTATTTCTGCGTTTACTGGGGTATTATTTGTATAACGATCTAGGAACAAAAACTAGGATTTTTTAATAATTAAAAATTTTCGAAAAAAAAATAGATTTTTATATAAAATCAATTATATTTTAGGCTAATGATGTTGCCAAATCGATTACGATATTATCACTTGAATAATGTTTGTCGTAATACGAAATAAAACGACATGCAAAACGCTCAGCTATAGGGTGAAAGACTTTTTGACCTCAATGGCTTTAAATATTTTTTACAATTTATCATTTTACTTATTTTATAAAAAAAACAACACTTTTTTCACTCAAATCAATTATTAATTCAAAAAAATATTTTTTTCTCTTTTCAATTGCAGATCTATCTAAAACTGCTTCCAATCAACGGAAAATTGGCAATACAATAAAAAAAAATTGTTGTGACATAAAAACGAGTCAAAGACAAAACGACTTAAATAAACAGAAACGGTTTCCATTAGCAACACCTGTATTTGAAAGGAATCAAAAAAGCTAAACTAAGATAAACCAACACATACACTAACGTTTAAAAAAAGAGCAACAACACAAAAATAATTTTTCATCAAAAAAGTAAAAACAAACCATCAAAAATAAGCTATCAAAAACACTTGATACAAATAAAAACTATAACAATGCAATTCTAAAGCGGTAACGATTATAACAACCAAACGAAGTAGACAACAATAATTACTCAACTAGAAAAGATAAATGATTGTGTTAGCGCCATTTTTTAAACAAACAGACAACAATTCCAAAGCGAATTTAACGTGTAAAAGAAGAAAAACGGATGTTATTGATTGACATTTGATTGATTTCCTGCTGTATCCGTTATTAAATAATAAATTAAAAAAAGAAAAAAAAAATTTATAAAACTAAACACAAAACTTTTTTACAAATATAAAACTCAAACAAAATTATTGGCTAAAGAAAACAAAAACTTTGTCACTACAGCATCACATCACAAATAGTTTACAAGTTTACGACAACATCGTCGCCATCATCATCAATTTAGACAACTCCAATATTTTACATTTAAATTATAGCCAATTGCTTTTAGCAAAATTCAACAAAATTTTAAGTTTTCAACAAATTTTATTTGGAATCAAAAATTTCTCAACATCATGATTGGCCGTTTATTTCGTGCACATGGCGAATTTTGTGCATCACATCCATGGGAGGTTATTGTAGCATTGCTTACGGTGACAGCATGTATGCTGACAGTTGATAAGCAACAATATATTACCACCACATCAGATGCTGGTGGAGGTGGTGGCACCAGCAGTAGTAGTAGTAGTGGAAGTAGTATACCATCTTCTACAACATCTAGTCGACATCGTCCTTGTCATGGCTGGACACAATCATGTGAAGGTCTAGAAGCTGAATACAATGCAGCCGATGTTATAGTCATGACAATTGTTCGATGTGCTGCAGTACTCTACTGTTACTATCAATTTTGTAGTTTACACAAATTGGGATCCAAATATATACTGGGTAAGTTGTTTTTTTTTTTTCTAATTGATGGAAATATGTAGATACAAAATGTGTGATATTGTTATTCAACTCAATTACGTATTTAAACTTTCCGTGAGCTTTCCTCCCTTTTCTCATTTTTACAATTGAATTCAAATGGAAACAAGTAAGAGTGCTATATTCGAATCTTATATACCCTTCACCATGGGTGCGATAAGAACAGAAATTTATATAAATACCGCTCTTAAGATTTGGACAATTTTTCTTTTACCGTTCTTAAGATAAAATATACCTATTCTGTGCCATGCCCACTTCTAAAATCCCGCCCACATTTTGTCGGATTTTGTCTATTTAAAACCAAGATGCTTGTATCTAATTTAGAAAGTTTGGCTCTTGCCTTTCTCTAAATAAACAGAAATCTATAATGTCTTTGTATAGGAAATGCCACGCCAACTTCTCGAATCCTGCCCATTTTTTTGGAAATGCTCCTGGTGTTAGCAACAAGGGAATTTTTGGTAAAATTGGAGGCAGTCATTTGTGTATCGATCAGTCTGAATTTCAATTGCAATCAATTTCGAACTATATGTAACATAAATACATAACTAACAAGTCCCATCTTATCTGGGGTCTTTCATTTCAACGGTTTCAACGGTGTTTATATTTAAGGGCCGATGTTGATTATGAATAAAACACAAATTATTTAGGAAATTGTTGTCATTTCTTTTTATTATGATAATTTTGGTATAATTCAATTATGTATGGAATAAAATATCGCGACCTTGTCGGCACACCTCCATCCGATGGTTCAAATTTTCGATGACGCTGAGGCATAATTGAGGTTCTATGCCGTTAATGTGCCGAATTAACTCATCCTTTAGCTCTTGAATAGTTGCTGGCTTATCGACGTACACTTTTCTTTCAAATAACCCCAACGAAAGAAGTCCAACGGTGTCAAATCACATGATCTTGGCGGCCAATTGACATCGCCACCACGTGAGATAACACGACCATTGAACTTGTCGCGCAAAAGAGCCATTGTTTCGTTAGCTGTGTGGCAAGTGGCACCGTCCTGCTCAAACCACATATCGTCCACATCCATATCTTCCGATTCGGGTTATAAAAAGTTCGTTATCATCTCACGATAGCGAACACCATTCACAGTAACTGCCTGACTGGCCTCATTTTGGAAAAAATACGGCCCGATGATTCCTCCAGTCCATAAACCGCACCAAACAGTCACTCTTTGTGGGTAAATTGGCTTTTCGACAACCACTCTTGGATAATAATTCGCCCAAATGCGGCAATTCTGCTTGTTGACGAAACCACTGAGGTGAAAATGTGTCTCATCACTGAAGATGATTTTCTTCGAAAGTTGATCATCCACTGTTGCCATTTCTTGCCACCAATATGACCATTGACGACGTTTGGAATGGTCAAAAGGCTTTAGTCCTTGAGTCAATTTCACCTAGTAAGCGTGTTAATGCAAGTCTTTATCCATAATGTCCATCAACGACGAGCGTGAGAGGTGCAATTGTTGGGTACGACGACGCGGTGAGGTGGACAGCTCTTCAGCCGCACTATCGCGAACAGCAGCAATATTTTCTGCAGTACGAGCTGTACGGGCATGCGCTGGTGTTTTCACATCTCCTACAGACCCGGTTTGCTCAAATTTTTGCACGATTTTTCTATTGTACGCACATTTGGACGATTAAATTTACCGAAAAAATCAAAAGTGCACGATATGCATTTTGATTTGAACGCCCATTTTTCAGATTGAGTTAGTCTGAAATTGAGAAATGTCAAATGAAATGCAGAAAAAAACTTGAGGTTTAGGTGTGGTTCACATTCACAACATCGGCCCTTAAAATTTAACCACCCTTTATAAGAGATAAACTATGCATTTCGCTAACTTTCTGTATAGAACTCGACCAGTACATCCACTGATTTAAAATCGGGTTAAAATTAAGAATTCCGGATTTTTATTTTAATCGGACTAACAGTTTACAAAATCCAAAATTATTAATATTTTTTTCCCAAAATCTCCCCCTGTGTGTCGCTGACGAACAATTTGTGTAACAATAAAAATAAAATCGAACACCTTATATATTTGACATTCACCCTTATTCTGCATTTCGCATTAAGTTAAAAAACTGAATCGAAAGAAAAAGAAGAAGACAATATTTACAGTTTTGCTATGAAACGTATGAAATCGGAGCAGAAAAAATAACCAATTTTGTAAACATTTTTTAATAAAAAGTTAAATTTATTGTAAGAAAGCAGTGATAAATATAACAAATAAAATAAACAAAATTACAACATTTCTAGTGAAAATGTTAATTCAATAAATTTCTGTTCAGGTACAGTTACTTTTGACCTGTAATTAATTAAAAAAAAAACATTTAAATTTAAGTAAAAAGAATAAATATTTAACCAAAAAAATATTTATTGTCTTTCCTTTTACCTACACAGTTTTTAAACAAAAAAAAAAAACAGAAAATCGAAGAGCTTTCCGTTCAATATTGGTAAAACGTAGCAACGATCGTAATGCAAAATACATACAATCGAAAGAAACAAATTTAGACGGAACGTAGAATACCAAAGTTGCCAAACTGAGAAAATTTCAATCCGAATCGAAATGCAGAATAAGGATGATTATTAATTAACAATTTTGACATTTTGTTAATAAGAAAGTATGTATGGATAGGTCCACAAAATTTTCAACCATAATTTTTTATTTTTTTCAAAATTTCGCTTAAGATCATTTCGCGAAAAGTGGTCGGTATATTGAGCCCTATTTGCGATTATATCGTTAGCAATTTACCGAAATTTTATTTTTTATTGCAATTAGTTTAAAAGTACTCGTTACCATGACGAACAAATTTATAGACTTTGAAGTTGTACCGAAACCCATTTCCTGTAAAATGTGTCTTTTGTCGCTAACGATATTATTGCAAAAAAAGCTCAAAATGAATCGATTATTTATGAAAAGCCTCTTGTCACGAAAAGTAAACTTCTGGAAAATAAAAGAAAAAATTGTTTATTTTCTCCTATAAACTTGATTGGCTTCTGGAGCTGAAAATACTGAAAATATAGGTCCTTTCATAATTAAATTACGCATTGTCATATGTCATTGCTGTTCGGTTTTAACTGAAATCGAAACCACGGATTTTAATGCCTAAAAACCGAAAACCGACAAAAAAAAACTCGGTTTTTAGCTGCATTAAAAATATATTTATGCTTAAAGAAATTGGAAATTATATTTACATAATAATACTCGTACTTGACATAAAAAAAGTTTATAATGGTTGATTTTTAAGCTATTATCTTTTTGGCAACACTGGTTTAAACAGCTGACGCACGTTTCGTGTTTTGTTTTACTGTCAAACATCTTCAGTTTGGTTTATAATTCAACCATGAATCGTCTTACAAACGAACAACACTTGCAAATGATTGAATTTTATTATCAAAAATTATCAAAAAATTATCAAAAAATTATCAAAAAATTTATCGAAAAATTGTGTTCAGCGACGAAGCTCATGTTTGGCTCAATGGGTACGTTAATAAGCAGAATTGTCGATTTTTGATTGAAGATCAGCCAGAAGCATTGCAAGAGGTACCAATGCATCCAGAAAAAGTCACAGTTTGGTGCGGTTTATGGGCTGGTGGCATCATTGGACCGTACTTCTTCAAAGATGATGCGAATCGTAACGTAACTGTGAATGGTGAGCGCTACCGTGAGATGATATCCAACTTTTTTTTGCCCAAAATGCAAGAGCTTGACTTGCATGACATGTGGTTTCAACAAGACGGTGCCACATGCCACACGGCACGCTTAACAATGGACTTATTGAGAGGCGAGTTCGGTGAACATTTTATTTCACGTTCGGGACCGGTCAATTGGCCGCATAGATCGTGCGATTTAACGCCCTTAGACAATTTTTTTGGGGCTATGTTAAAGCTCATGTCTATACACACATGCCCGTTTCAATTGACGCATTGGAAGACAACATTGAAGCATTTATTCATGATATACCTGCCAAAATATTGGAAAGAGTATGCCAAAATTGGACTAAGCGGATGGACCATTTAAAGCGCAGTCACGGTCAACATTTGCATGAAATAATCTTCAAACATTAAATTATATGGACCGTACTATCGATTCAAATAAAGATTTCATGCATTTTTCTGAATTTTATGTGTTTTTTTTTTAACTTTCCTATAGCTCTTAAAAAATCATCCCTTACATAACAGCCTGAGACATTGGCAAGGTGTTTCAAAAATTCTTTAAATTTAAAATTAGTACTAAGAAAAACAAATGTGCTTTGTTTTAAATAAAAGTACCTTGATTCCCTGCTAGCAATTGGAAGATAGTTTTTTTCAAAAATCATCTGGTTGATTCTTTTTTGAGTAGTTTTGGTGATCCAAAAACTGATTAACCAGTTACAGTTACACGTACAGAAAAAAAAACGAATCATAAATGACTTATCAAGAAGAGTTGCGGGTAGGGTACCTTTTCCCCCTTAAAAAGAATTTTTTATAACCAGAAAATGAGCATATTCTTGTTTTTTATTCGCGCTGAAGAGTCAAAAAGACTCAAATATGATTAAAAATTTATCATAGTTGAATCTTTGAGGAATCAACGAAAACCGAACCGAAACCGACCGGTTTTAATCATTTTTAAACCGAATTAAAACGGTTTTAAGCAAACTCTAATATGAACTACAGATTTTCGTAATAAAATTTCTTTGCTAAAAAAAATGACAAAAGGCCTCTCATTAGCAAACAATTCATATAATTTATATTATAGAAATTACAAACAGAATGACAAACTTCTTATATACATATGTATACCATTTTACTTTCTGTAAAATAATCCCTATTTGTTGGATGCCGACAACCGCCAGCAGGCCGAATAGTTTACTTAGTTTACGGATAAAAATCAACCCCTATTTCGGAATTTTTAAAATCTCATGTTTCCCGAGTTAGGTTTGAAATACAGCACCCCGCGATATCCGAAGGGAACACAGGTAACGTTGATCTGGGGCCACACTATATCAGAGTTGTTAACCATAATACAAAAACTGTAAAATTTCAACTTAACTTGAGTTTAGAATTGTAAACCGTAGATAACAAAGGTATAAAGGCCCAAATACACTGGTCAAAGGCTTGACATCAAGCTCGTGTACGTGTGCTTGACATTAGAACATACATTTGCTGGATCAGCTGTCAAGCATTCATTTTGCATTTTATTTTGAAGTGTCAACAGCAGGAGCAACCAAATATTAAAATATAGATAAAAAGTGTTTAATTGTGTTTAATTGTTGCTTTTTAATAAATAAAAACAAAAATTGAAGAAAAGAAGAAGAAAATTATTAATTAAAAAGTTTTCCATAATCCCATCATTTTTTTTTTCCTCCAAAGCATTTTTTTTTCATCCGAAATTTTTAGCGACTGTTCGGCTTGAAATCACGTTTAAAGTGTGTGGCTGCTTGAAGAGTAACGCCAATACATTCATCAAAATCACTCGTCAAGCATGCTAAATATCTAAATTTTTTGATTTTCCATCAAGCATCGTCGGTGTCACACATACAAACTCATTTTCACTAATACTACCACAATGCTGGATGGGAATTTGACCAATGTATTTGGCCCTTAAGAAAACTTTTTAAGTAAGTTTTAAATTTAAATCATGCTAAATATCTCAACATACTTTTTTCCCGTTGAGTGTATTTTATTCCCTTCTATTTTATGAGCTTAAGTTTAATTCTCTTGTTTGAAATTGTTTTCAGTTGTTTGCTCTAAAAGGTTTTCGACATTCGTACATATACAAGCATTCAAACTTGTGTAGATACATTCAAGTGTATCTATGTAAATCTATTGCTGTGATTGTCAAAGACTGCGGTTTGCAATAGCATGTTTTATAACATTCTTTTTTTTCATCATTTGTTCAAACTTTTTTTGCTTTTCATATTCATTCATTCTTAGACCTCTCTAACATTGTGTGTAATTGTTTTGTTGAGTATTCTGAACTTTTTTTATTTTTTGCTTTTTATTCTTGTCATCATGAATAATCTCTACTGTTGTAAGTATAGGTCAGTGTTTCATTCAGAGTTTCAATGCATAATAAGCAGGAATATTTTCATCTGACCCTTGGTTGGATGATTGGCTTAGTTTTTTTTTTCCTTTTTTTTAATTTGCATCAAAATGTGTAGATTTGAAAGTAAAACTGTATTCTTTATTATCTACACTTTTGTGATTATGTACGTACATTTTACAATAAGTATACAGTTTAATTTCTTCTTGGAAGAAAAATTTTTTTTTAATGATTGTTTGATTTTGGGATTTTTTCATATTAATTTTATATATGTTTTCTTTGATTGTAAAGTTAATTGAAGCTGTGAAGACTTCCTCTTTTGTTATAGTCAATTTTATTTCTGACAAAAAAATAGTATACAATAACAAGTAAGAGTGCTATAGTCAGCAGTGCAGAATCTTAAATACCCTTCACCTTGGTGCGATAAGAACATAAAGTTAGATATAAATCACTCTAGTTTGCGCCGCGCTCACTTCTCCAATCCCGCCTATATTTTGTCGGATGCTTGTGCCTTATTTGGAAACTTGGCTCTTGCCGTTCTTCAGATATACAAAAAAAAAAGGGATTTATGCGTAAAGTTAGATGCGTTCGTGGTTTATTGCTCATTTCTCAGCCATTTCTCAGCCGATCAGGCTGAATTGCAATATCAAATAATATCGAGCTATATGTGACATAAATATATTAGTACCAGGTCCCCATCAGATCTGGGATCTTCGGAAAACACATTTCTACGAAACAACGGACAGACGGACATCGTTAAATCAACTTCGCTCCTCATAAGGACCCCGAATATATATGCTTTATAGGGTCTAAGATCAATATTCTAGCAGTTTCAAACGAAATGACAAACTTAAAACCTTTGGTGAAGAATATACCAATTAGAAATACGAATCTATGTAATCTGTTATCATTTAAACGTGTATTGATCACCTCTGCAGTATGATCGTTTTCAGCAGTTACAATAATTTAAAAAGATAGTTTACTTTCATGCATTGCTCAAGAATTGGCTTTACATCCGTGTTTGCGAAATTTTTATGAAATTTTTATATTTGAGTCTATCAACTCCAATATATCGTCGGTCACAGGTTGACAACTCTTAATTTTTTTAAATTGTCAACACGTATTATTTATTTTACTTTTTTTAATGTGAAATAATTTAAATACCTTTGTTTTCTTTACACCATCTTACAATAAATATCTCCTACTAATTTTGGTTTTTTTATTTACTTCCAACACGGTTTAGTAACGGAGTAATAACGTTTTTTTTGTCTCCTGAAAAGTACAAAAAAACATGTTAAGAGTTGTCAACCTGTGACCGACGATATGTTATGTTAACTCAAAGGCCCTTTTTAAGCTAATGCTGCGCAAAGGGCTGTTACAGAAATAATGGTAAAGCTCTTTTAATAAAAACTCAGCATTGTAGGAACTGTATTTTGAAGCATGTAAGCAACACAAATTTAGAGAACGACAAGTGCATGAAATTAGGGCTATAACAACAAACATAGACATGAACACATCCATTTAAAGGGTGACATTTTAGTTGACACATCCATTGTGATTATGGACATTAGTTTAAAAGTAATTTTAAACTTCATATTTTAAAAAAATTCCGCAAAAAAACCAAATTTTTTTTTAATATCCCAATGACAACTCCAAATAAAAATTTGTTTGCTTTTTAACAACAAAACCCCCCTTATTTGGGGTTAGAACACCAAATCTGTCAGCCCTGCCCGAAGCTTAAGTCGACACTTTTAAAGAGAGTCCAGCAGAGGTCCAAGTCGATCGGACTTAGCCGGCTTAGCGGCGCAACCGATGTTTTTTTCTTAGCAACCGCCGCCGAAAAGTCCGGCTAGTTTCGGCTTAGATTTTAAGCCGACTTAGCCGACATTAAAAAATTATAACCCTGGGCTTTAATGTATATGTAATGTATATCTCGTTATTTTCTATTATAACACAAACAAATATCTTTGAAGTTCGGCAAAAACGTTTAAAGTTAGAAAAATCCATTTTAACTTTATGATTGGGTTTACCTCAATTTTGTTTCCTCTTTTGTTTGGTATCAATGACTTTAATCTTTAATGCTTTCAGTTGTTATCATTTGCTTTTTAGAAAATACGTCAATTAAAAAAGGCAAATCTATAATTTTCAATTCAACAATACGAAACACTACAGTTTCTGACTTAAGTTTTTTTTACAAACTTCAGAGATAGGTATAAAAAGTTATTTTTCTACACAAAGTGCGAGTAAAATTATATCAGGGTCAGAAAATGAAGAGCTTTCCAATTACATATAATAATAATTTAAGTTATTTTGGATTTATAGAATATTTAAAAAAACTTGTGCAATAGAGAAACTTATGTAGAAAAAAAAAGAAAGCACATGTGATGTCTCAAATTGCAGAAATTTTTGTGAGATACTTAAATTGGCAAGAGACAGATACATATTAAATTATTTCCGAAACGAGAAATTATACGATCACGATTGCCCAAACCAGGCCCCTGATTTTTATTTTGTTTTAATAAACCTTTACAATTTTTTAACTAAATAAATAAAGAAATGAGTTTTATTTTCTATCTACACATGGGTATTTCGCTTTATCTTGCTCAATTAAGCGGTTTTCGTTTTAATTGGGTCGGCGATTAAATTAACCGAGTACTGCTTAATTGAGTTCCCTTTTAATTGCGTCAAAAGTCGTGCATGTTTAGAAACTCAATTAAGCGGAAATAACTGTACTTGAAAAATATAAGTTCAGCAAGATATGTTTTATGCAAATAAATATTATTTTTTTATACCCTTCAACGAAGGTAAAAAGGTTTTTTTTTTAACTTAAGAAAATTAATTAATTTAACATCGGTTTCAGCCAGCTTTAAGCCGCCGCCGGCTAGTTTTTTCAAGCCGCCGCCGCCGAGCATTATATATCGGCTTGGACCTCTTGGATCAGAAGAATGTTTTGTTTTATAAGCTGCTAAAATCTCAAAATAATTGCCAACCAAATAATTGTATGTGCATACAAATAATAAAAGAAAACTTACCCAGCAAACAAATGGAAGATATCCTCTAAGGCAATAGCTCTTAGTAATAGCTAAAGTTAAGCAATATCCCCAAATTGTCATCTAGAAGAAAATAATAAAAATAAAATTTTAATTTTATTTCTTTTATAGTTTTTTAAAAAAAATATAAAATATTGGAAGACAAAATTTAAATTATTTATTAATATACATCCATATTTATAGTTTATGTATATCAAAAAATACGATAACACGATAACGACGGAACACGACGAAAGTTTTAATTTAAGTGCTGTATATGGGGTAAATAAAGATAATGTCTATTGTTTCTGAATTTTTGCCATTTATATCCCAATAAAAAATTTTATCATTTTGCAAAGCACTGATGATGGTACATTTAAAAAAATAATCGCACAATTATGCGCTACGCAATAAGACATATAGAGATGTAGTAAAGTAAGTGAAGGAACTCTTAACAAGTTTTATAAAAGAAAAAATAACATTTCAAGTGCCACGGCATTCCCTTACTGCCCGTCTATACCAGAGATAATTATTGCGACATATATTGCAGTAAATGTCAAAATTATGTTATCTTTAATGTAGACAGCAATATTTTGTACATATTTATTGCCGGCAATTTATGTTGCAATAATTGTTAGTCCCTTTTCGTTGACAATTATCATAAAACGTCAAATTTGATTGTCAATTGAAAAAAAAAACCAAATTGTGTGAGAAAGAAATTAAATTTGTGAATTAGTAGCAAATTATAATTGAGGAGGTCCATAACAAGACGCAATAATTACATTTTTGAAATTTTTTGATTTTTTTATTGAATCCTATTCTACACATTAAAATCTATATTACATTTATTATAAAGTATTCCGAAACTCAATAACTGCACTGCAATTCAGTATCAAATATAATGGTTCAGAGCAAAATGCAATAATTACACATCTTTGCAATAAATCGCTACAAGAAATTTAAAAAAAGTCAACATTATAAATAAATTATGCTCTGGTGGTAACTCTTAGATAACTGTAAAACGTAAGGAATTTTTGCTTAGTTATTACCTTTCGCTTTTGTTAAGTTAATTGAGAAGGTCCATAACAAAACGCAATAATTACGTGAATAAATACTCTGATTCGGACCAAAACGAAATAATTCCAAATTTGCTATCTAAATAACTTTAAAACAAACTGTCAGATAAAATAATAAATTTGTGATTAATATTATTTTTTGTAGACAATAATACCTCAATAATTGATTTTTAAAAAAATTATGTGCTACTTACTTAATTAAATTTTGTCTTTTATAAAAAAAAAGTTATGGTGTAATTATTGCGTTTTGTTATGGACCTCCTCAATTGTAGTAAAAGAATTAAATAAACACTAAAATAAAATTGCAAAAATTACTTTTATTAAAATAATTTTTTTTTATTCGATCTTTATTGTTAAATTTATATTAAATTGTTTAAGTTTTAGTTCTTTTTTATATAAAAATATTAATATTACTTTAACAAAAAAAAAAAATTTATAAAATAAATATTTTTAGATAAATAAAAAAAGACCTCAAGCTTAAACAAATTAATATACATTTAAATAATAAAGTCAAATAAGAAAGAATTTATAATAATAAAAATAATTTTTGCAAGATAGCGCCAGTTTTTACACTGCACCTTCTTCCTTGATTTTTTTCAAATTATGAGTTAACATAAATATGTTTTCCCATGCCTTTAACATAAGCTGAGCAATAAGAAATATTTCTCTGTTCCTCTGCCGACGTTATTGCCAACTTGCTGAGATATTTATCTTTAGTGTAGATCTAGGGTTACTGCGAAGCAGATTTGTAAGGGAGTACTAAAAAATAACTGTAAACAAAAATGTATTGCATATAAAATTCATGCCTTCCGTAAGCGAGATGGTAAGCGAAACTCTTGCATTTCTCCTTTACAATCCTGCTTCGTTTAAAGCTCTATTTTTTTGGGATTATATAACTTTATTTTAATATTTATATTATTTTTACTATAATTTATATAATAAACAGTTTAATTTTTAATAAAAATCTGCAGTTATATGTAAATTAATAGTTTTTAAAAAAATATTACCAGTTTTTTTTGCTTAAGATTTGTGGATTTTTAATTTTAAATCGTGTTTTGGAAAATTGGTGTATCCTACTGAATAGAAGTTCAACTACCATTTTTTTTAAATCAAAAAAAAAGTAGTAATAAGAGGCCCACTTCCGGACCATGCTTTTAAGTTGTTGGGTGAATAAAAGTTTAAAATTACAAATTTTCAAAAATTATTGCAAAAGTTTTGTACAAAAAACTAAAAAAAGGAGTCCTTTGATGGATTAATCAAAAAAAATTTTAAAATTTACCAGGTAGGCCCTTTTGAAGTGTACTAAAAAATATCACAAAAATGGGGAAATAATTTTTTTTTTTTTAACATCAGATTTTGCGTGGAATGCCCCATATATGTATATTACAAATGTATAAATTCTTTAAGCTATTGTGATACGTATGTACAGTAAATATGCTAAAGAATGTCAAGGTAGTATTTGTGATGATGATTATATAATTTTTTTGTTAGATATTAGCTGCTAATAACTTAAATCAATATCAATACAGTTCATAAATTGTTATTTGCCACCCTGGTAATTTTTGATTATAAACATATTTGTTGTCGTTGTCGTAACGAGCAAAAATTCTTTATCACATAAATCAATTTATTATTACCTGTATTGCAAAAATAATAAACTTTGAATGCCAATAAAATCCATACATAAAAAGGTAGACAAACATAAATATGTATTGAGTAGCACTTATTTTAAAAATGTTTTTGCGTTATTTTTTTGAACAAGTCTTCATCAACCCTGATTTTTAATTTAATATAAGCTTTTTCATTTTTTTCACTTTAAATAATTTTTATGTAACAACGATCTAATCTAATACGAAATGACATGGTTACCAAGAGTGAAGAGTAAATCGTCAGCTCATAACCTACTGACCATTTTAAAATAAATTGAATCCAAAACAAGTTTCACCAAATTTATTATCGTTTCTGAGATAAAAAGCATTAATTTTGCTCCATATCAACTATTTTAAAGTTTATTAAGTATTGTTTTGCTCTACACACCACTGTTAGGCGAATGCAGAAAATTCCTCATACAAAAATGTACAAAATAAATTTAACTCTTGCAAAATCAAAACAAAATTACAACAAGAACAAAAATTTCACTCATGCTTCGATTCATTGCCGTAAGAAAAAAAGTAGTTAAAGCAAAACCAAAATAAAATGTCAACAAATCAATACTCAGTAGTAAGTGTACGTATGCAGCACAAAAAGCTACTTTTTTAAAATAAATTTATAAAAGTGGCATATGCGGCACAAAACAATAATTTTCACTTACAATCAAATGCTATTCACTTCTATGTTTTTCTTTAAAACATATGCCAGAAGCAGTAGTAAAAATGCAAAAAAAAAATAAATAAATCGGGTATATTTTTAGAAACTTCATGTAAACCTTCTTTGTTGTTTTTCTCCACAACGGCTTTTTGGCAAATACGCCAAACCAATAATGAGCTGACGAAATGTAAAGCACAATTTCTGTTTAAACTTTGTTAATGACCTGGCAACTCAGAAGCGAAAAATATTATTATTTATCTTTTAATTATGGATGGAAAAATCAAACATTGAAAAATCATCCAAATTACTTTCGATTACATTAAATAACATACTTCGATGACAAGCCTTTTTCCTTAAATGATTTGCCTGCTTTTTTGGTCGCATATTTCTTAGTGGGCCGCAAATTTGTATGGAAACTGTTACGTTATCGATTGCTTGCATTGTCAATCGTCTTTCGCGCTGAAAATTCAAGTGGGCCGCTAATCAGCGAAGGGTAGCGGTCGACATCGTGGGACAGGCTGTTAGACAAATAATTTGAGAATTAAGAATCACGCGAACTTTATTGCACAGTGAACGATTTGGAATGATGGGTAAAAGTCGTCGTTATAAGTTGCAACTGTGTTGTCGAAGAAACATATATCAGAATTATACGTATAAGTATTAAACCTTTAAAATTTCCTGTAGTTTGTGAAAATGCTGGCTAAACAAATGCCTCTAAATTTCTTTAGCTATAATTTCATTAATTTGTCCATCATTATTTTTCCTACGTTATGTTAAATTCCATGGGCAGCTATTATGTAAACAAATAACAACTACTCCATATGCGTCACTGCCGAGTCCAACTATTTTGTTTTCTTAAAGAAATGAAAAAGTACCTTAATATCTTAGTTATAACATCTAAACAAGGTTGTCCAAAGTGTCTCTCTCCGATATCCCGTAGTCAATATAACCTGACATTTACACAGAAAATGAAACAAGGTTTCCTCTTCATCATGACAACGTCTACAACTACTAAATTTGAGGCCCATCCTCAAAACATAAGTTACTATTCTAATTTAGTTCCTTTTGAGCTGGAACATATTCCCGTTTATTTTAGCCAGGCGCCTAAGAAGCTGAGTCCAGATTTTTGAAGTTTTGCAGTTATTTCATATGAAATAAGACCCCAATATGTATATTCCATTAATTGTACAGTTTTGGTTTAAAGAATCATGCGATAGATAGCATTGAGAGTTCGGCCAAGCGCAAGGATTTTCTCCTCTATGGTATGCCTATCATCGGCTTGGATAACTAAAGCTCTTCTTATCGGGAATTTTAAAAATATTCTTCCCGGGTAATTCTCCAGATAAGGATATTTTCAATAAAAATTTTCTATCCCTATATGTATTTGTAAAGCTACGGTCATACTTGTCAAATATTTGACGAAAAACGGGACCAACAGGCAAACTAAATAATTATTTCCTTCAATTTCAATATTTATTTAGATTATAATTACCCATTTTACAAAAAAACAAATTGGTTGCTGAATTCGAATCTGCCATCAAAATTGGGCTACCACGTCTTGTTCATTTTTATCGCATGCTGGCAATACTGTAAAACTGTCAATACTGAGACTACAACTTCACAATTATTTATATGAAAGAAGCCCACATTCATTCTGAATCTTCATAATAGGGAGATCGTGATTCAAGCCCCGGATTCAAGTGCCCCGGTAGGCTAGCTGGTAGTGAGCTAGTCTATCAGCGCCAGGGTTGCGGGTTCGATTCCTGATTCCTGTTTTCTTTCCTGCAGACAAGCGTAGAGCTTCGCGGGATTAGCTTAAGAATTTAAAAAAAAAATATTTTTGCTTGGTGTGTGGTGAATTTTTGGTTGGAAAAAAAGGATATGCAATATCAGAATCATTAAAATATGCATATTTTCATTATTTTGGTTTTGCAGTCAGAAACTTTGACAAACCGTGGACACCGACAATGTTTTGCATATTCTTTATTCGCATTTAGATTTTTTTGCAAAAAAAAAAACCAACAAAATACAAACGACGCTCAAATAACGCCATTCACTTTTAAAAATTCATTGATTTTTAATAAAACTAGTGATTTTTTATGTAAGAAATTAATAAAAACATTTTTTGTATCTCGAAAACCTGAAGTTATAAAGAAAAACCAATTCAAGATTCGAATTCAGCCCACACAATTTACCCTATGAAAGATATTTGGTTGCTCCAGTCCAAAACCTTGTTGGCTAGTGTAATTAGAGTATTTTGTGATATTAAGACCATGTTAAATCTCAATAATTAAAACCAAAATTAGCGGTTACGCTTACTTGGCCAAATATTAAATAAGTGTGACCGTAGTTTTAATAATGTATACTCAAGAATAAGATTTTAGATTAAACAACCAAATTCTCATTTTTCTTTCTATTTTCATCTAAGAGCAATAATGAGTTTATTCAATTATTTTTTAATAAGCAAACTTTTTCACAGTTGTACTTGTAAAAAGCAAAGTTACCATTAAAACCTTTAGATATAAATAATATTTTTTATACCCTTCACCACAGGTGGAAAAGGGTATATATAAGCTTGTCATTCCGTTTGTAATTTCTACAATATTGACCTTAGACCTTATAAAGTAAATATACTTTTGGTCCTAATGAGGAGAGAAGTTGATTTAACGATGTCCGTCTGTCCGTCTTACGTTTGATAGGTGTTTTACGGAGACTCCAGACATGATAGCGGCTAGGTTGTTTTACATTAATGTCACATATAGTCCACAATTTCTTGCTATTGAAATTCAGCAAGATCGGTCCACCAATGGCTGAGATATGACCAAAAAACCACGACTGCCTCTAATTTCTCCAAAAAAATCCCTTGTGATTGTTGTTGTTTTGTTGTTTTATTGTTTTATTTTAATGCGTTTAATTTTATGCACACAAACCCATAAACAGTAAAAGCGTTCGTAGCCGAGATGTCTAACTCCTCGCCTGAGACTCATGAGGTTGCGAGTTCGAGTCTGAAAAATAAATTTTTTTTATTTTTACTTAATTTTTTATGTTCTAAAAAACGATTTTAAGATTATAAAATTATAAAACGAATTTCAGACATCAAATTTGGCAAAAGAGGAAACGGACTTAGGTACATATATACTAGGGTATTCATTTAATCGGGCTTTTGCATTAATCGGTTAACCGCTCGATTAATTAACCGAGGTTTTGGTTTAATCGGTTAGTAAAGTTTTTTCAATAAATTAAGTAATTTCAATAAATAAAAATGCATAAGTTAATGAAAAACTTTAATAACATACCAAACATAACAATTCTTATACTAAAACGAGCAAACAAAAAAATAATTCATAAAAATGTAATATAATGTATTTTTTAATAAATACCTATTATATATTTACTAAAAATGTTTATTTCCGAATTCCTTAGTCTCTGTTTTTTACTTTATTTTAAGAATGTATTGCTAGAAGGAAATCTATTGTATGAAAAAATATTTCTAAACACATACCTTTTGTATATGAGATAAAACAAATAATAAAAAAGACAAAAAATATTTTATAACACTACTAAAAATTAAAAACTTTGTTACATCGGTTAATCGGTTAATCGACTGAAATTAACCGGTTTAATCGTTAATCGAAAAAATCCAATTTTAAATTAACCGATCAGTTAATCGGGTAGTAATTAATCGGTTAACCGATTGACGGTTAACCGAATGAATACCCAAATATATACCTTTTTTTGATTTTGTCATATTCTTCGGTATGACGAAATGAAAAGTTGGCGTGGCTCAATTAATATTTATTTATATCTAAAGAACATTATTTATATAAATTTTTGGTCTTACCTCACGATAGTGAAGGGTATATAAGTTTCGGCATAGCCGAATATAGCACTCTTACTTGTTTTTTTTTTAGTTTTCTTTGAGCAGTTATTTTTGCTATAGAGTTTATAAACTATTAGTGATTAATATATTGGACTGGATCAATTTTGTATAAACAAGAACTATAAATTTATTAATTTTTATAATTGACTTTATTATGCTAAAAAGGCCGCAGTCATACACGATTGATTATAAGTGCCACTCACTTACTACCAGTGTGACCTTGTTAATAGTAAGTAAAACAATTTAAGTATTAGAAAATGTTTAAATATTTTGGAAAAAATTTTAAGGTGTAGGGTTTTTTTAAGATAAAGGAAAAAACAACATCTTCATAATGTGTGGTAGAGCGGTAGAGGAAAGGAAGAAGAAAAAATACACCACAATGTTTTATTGACATATAAATGTCAACTTACATTGTACATACACACATTTATATTTAAATGCCCATATGTAAAATATTGCTTATACGCATACATATAACTATGTTGGCATATATGTAATACAAACTTACGTAAACAATATGCGTTAAGTATACAAAAACATGCTATAATTTTTAAATATTTATAAAAGATTTTATTTAACCACCGACTGGAGATGAACGTGACTAGATCAACATACATACATAGATTTAAAGTTTAAGTTTTAAACACATACGGAATTGAATTGTGTTTTTCAGAAATGGTTTTTTAATAATTTAACTGCAGAAAAAGGTTTGTACATGTGTAAACTGAATGAGTTATTGCTGAAAAACTTATTTTAACAGCTTATATGGCATACAAATGGAAATAAGATTTAATAGTACATACATACTTTAAAGAAATATATTTTCACTGCGGGAATTAAAAAAAAAAAAATAGAAAACCTTTAGATTATACGGAGTCGGACGGATTTTCACCAAAGATGAGTACCTTAATTTACATATGAGGATAAAAAGTTGTACGATATATAGAAAATATTTAAAGGCAGCCATGTTTATATCTAGCGATTTGGTAGCAAAATAATATTCGAAAAAATCGGTCCTTTTTTTGTTTGGTGATAGGGCTGCTATCTATGTGTCCAAACAAACACTCGTATAACGGGAACATCAAAGAACCCTGCTTCAGTGACTCTATTAAAGTAGTCGTCATCTTATTACCCGAGATGCTAAGGTGGTTGATGAGCATTCAAGCTACAGAGTTCCGACCCAAGTGAATTGGTTATTTAAAGGCCCCAAACAGCCGCTTTGTCGCCCACCCAGAGCCTCTTTGGCAATCAGAATTTATTTGGAAAGTAGCTCAACCCGAAATTCCAACTAAGACCCTCCACTCTGGGCAGCTGAAATGTCCTCGACAGCTTAGCAGCTGCCCCGTATAACTGGTTTTCGAGATTTAAAAATTTTGTGGCTTCAACCCCCCTCCAAACAACCCGTCCAAGAAGCCCCCTGACATATCTTAATCAAGAAGAATCCTGCCAATGAGAAAACACGTTCCCTTACTATGGATGTTTTATAGTCAAAAGTTCATTATTTTTAAATAAAACTATTTTCTTTGAATCAAATCAGCGTTTTCTTTACTGATTGCTGCATTCATTTTTTATATGCTAATTTTTCACTTTTTTCATCTTCTCTTACAGAATAAGTATTTACTGCATTTTCAGAATCTAATCCAGAATCTTATCTAATATTTTCTGCAGCTGTTCTGCATAAAAAATCATTACAAAAAAGATTTATAAATTAAATTTGACTCAAAGATAAAAAAATTTTGGGTCTTTAAAAAATTTAAGATTGTGTACATTTTTAGTCCTCTTCTTTTTTAACTAGTCCGAAATTTTAAAGCATCAAACTCTAAACATTGCCTTACTTATCGAACTTGATTTTACATCTTTTTCCTGACATAACTTATTTACAATTATATCAGCAGTAAAGTTGCCATTATTAAATAAAAAGCCACAGAAATTCCCGCCCAAACTTCCCGGGATTTTTTTTCCCGAAAAATAATCGAAAATCCCATATAAAAAACACTCATGTTTATCTGGGGTGTTCTGCAAATCGAAAACGCAAGCATTTGGAAGTTGTTTTTAATACACTTTTAATTTAATTTTTATAACTTTTGTTATAAAGTTTTGATTCATAGAGAAATATTTGTATAATAGGTATCTGTCATAAATCTTATTAAAAAACGACGTTAAAAATTTTAGCCTTTTGCGTTTTCGATTTCCAGAACACTCCTGTATATAAATATTACTGCCAATTTGTATGGCTTACCATATTGTTCTGAACCAATTACAGTTTTTCCCGCAATTTTGGACTCCCGGGAAAGGGGGGGAAAATCATATTCTCGGGATCCAAGAATTTCCACTTAAATTTTTTTTATTTATTTATCTATTTAATTCTCCAATGAAACTCATATTTTTTACTGACTAGTATGCTTAAAATAGTTAAATCTAAAGTATCTAGTATATATTAAAAACGAAAAAATTTAAGATAAAAAATATTTGAAGACACTTAGGCCCCTTTTTAAAACTTACCGATAGCTAAAGGTAGGGTTTTATAGTCCGTAAAAAAGTGACCCATTATTCCAACTTAATTTTCACCATCCAGTTAGGATAAACCATCCTTTAATTTAACGCTCACTTCAGGTTAAAGTAAAGTTGTAATGATGAAACACTTTTTATATGATAAAATCCTATCTTTAGCTATTAATAAGTTGTGGAAACGGGCCTTAAGAGGTTTATTTTGGTGCCAATAGGAACATAGAAATCAATATTTGTATAAACATTGTTAAACTCGAGATCATTCTATGGAAAGGACTAAAATTTGCATAACTAGGCAAAAAAAAAAATAAGTCTAAGGGAAATATAATTTCTTTCAGTAATTTTGAAGCCATGTTCACACTTTTAAATATTTGACGTCCTACACGTAACCACTAGTATTTTCAAAAAATTTGCAAAACGTTTAGCCAGATCAAAAATCGTTTAACAGATTCTATATAACATTGTACAATTATTTTCTTACAAATAAAGTTTGGTAAATCAATAGAAATTGTTAAAAATAAAGCTAAAGTTTGATCGATTTGATCGTTTTTTTTTTTTAATTTTTTCGTCGAATATATATTAGGTCTGTAAATACCTTAAGTCGATTTAGCCATTTTTGTGTCAAATTTTTCTAGTTCTCCTAAGCGGTTTGAGATTGAATTCCAGCAGAATCGGTTCAGTTTGAAAAGAGTTATTTACGCAAATGTGGAACAACCTCCCTAAAATTTACAAAAACGTACATAAATTGGTGGCAAAATTTACCGATTGTGATTAAATTTGAACAAAAGCGTTTTATATTAATAAGACCACTCTCGGATATCATGTTAGTATGGCTTAAAGCGTAACGAATAATGCGTTTGTGGTAAAATATTACATAATCTACTTTCGAAATCACACCACAAGTGCTAATTTATCATACGCCCCATATAAAATACATAACCGCAAAACATAATAATATTGTTGTCAAATTCAGCCCATGTTTGCTAAGACAAGAAAAAAAATTTCGCAAAGATAGGTCTATAATTTACCATAGGCCCTATATAAAGCCCATTCTCGAAAATCACCTTAATAAACCGCAGGAAGTTTTAATATTGTGGTGAAATTTATTCGGATAAAACAACGTAAGACACGAGACCGACATAGATTTACAAAAGTTTTAAAAAAAGTTTTTCTTAAAAACTTTCCGGGAATCCAGCAATTACTTCCCGAGAAAGCGGGAATGGTTTTTTAAGTAAATTTGTTTAGGAGCTAGATGAAATATACGATTTACCACATTTTTAATATTAATTTATCTGCTTTCCAAACTGATGATTTCCAAATTTCATCTATTCGGATCGACTCTTGTAAGATTTATCATGCCTTTAACAGACAGACAGGCTAAGAGACCGCCGCACATAGTGGTTTTTGGCCAATCTAGCCGGACATTACTTTTTTTTTAATTTATATGGCTTCTTAAAAGTTATTGATTGCCCCTAGATCGATGAAACTTGTGTTATGGTCGTAGGCAAGTAAAGCTCAAAAATAATAAAATAAAAATTGGACGAAGGGGGAAAACCTACCTTTGAAAACTTCAATGAAATTTTAAGTTTTCCCATACTTTTGTTTAGCAAATACAACTTGTAACGTCTGCGAAAGTTAACAACCCTAAAATTGGACCAATGAAAGTGTAAAATGCCATTTTCGCCCGCCCCCTCTTGTGGTCGGTTACATAAAATAATATTTCCAAAAATAATGTAAATATTAAAAGAAATGGAATTCGTACGCCTTAATGTCATAAAAATTAAATTTTTGGACTTATATGGGTAGGGGGAGGTATCCCTTCAATCCCCATTTTTAATTTCAAAAGAATTTTTTTTTTTTACATAAAAATTTAAAATAACATTTTTCTAAAAACTACTTTAAGTAGCTGTTATAAATAGCCTTTCACAGAAAAAAATCAATGTAAAATGTTTATTCGTTTAGTCACAAAAAAAATATTGTAACCTCTCAAAACCGTAAAAAGTCAATGAACACACATGCAATTTACTCAACTTTCCTAACTTTAACATTGTCCAAAAACTACAAACCTCAAGCAAAAGAAATTTGAAAATTCACTGTACGATGCAGAATTTTCTTGTCTGTCGAGCTGCATTCTTAAATTTCATTTTTTGCCTAATGTCCGGCTAGATTGGCAAAAAACCCACCCCTACACTGATAGAAAAGGCGTCATAACGCTGATGTATTTTGGCATCAGTAATATGACAAGTGTCTTCGTTTTTGACCCCATGACACTTTTCATCATTGTGATGTCAACCTTAACATCACTTGGCCAAAGTGTCATCAGGGTCAAAATGACATTATGTCATCAATGGGATGACACATCGGCATCACAGAAATGACGAACAAGTCCTCAGTGCGATGACGCAGTAACATCAGAGAAAGGACACATTAGCATCAATTTAATGACAGTGTGTCATTAAGTCAAAGTCATTGGAATTGAATTAAGTCAAAGTGAGAGAATATTATAATTTACTCACCCGTTGCATATGTTTGTTTCACGTTTGTTGAATTACGACGACCTTTGTTTACAGCAGAACTCTCAAGAATAAGGCACCATGCCTCATATGGTTTTCGTAATCATTCTACTTTAAAAATTTCATGTATTTAACTAAATAATTTAAACAAATAGAATATAGGAATTTTTGCTTCTAATAATACATAGTAATCATGAAAATAATGGTAATAATAAACAAAATTTGGCATCGAATTGATGTCACTATAGTCATAAAATAGATGACACGTAAAAAATGACAAAATTGTACAAAGACGTTAGTCTTTGGATTGATGTTACTTTTTGCATCATTGATGCCATTTGTAGTAACATTGATGTCACAATTCTGATGTTAGGGCTTTATCAATATAAAGATGCATTTTTCTATCAGTGTATGTGCGCCGCAAAGTGGCTCAGAAATAAATTTCATTGGCCAAAAGTTTAATTTTTTGTTATCACTGATTTTTTTCTTTCATTTTAATATCATTCAATAGTAAATATATTAAAACTAAGGTAGCCATAACATAAGGTCAAATTATCGAAAATGGTGGGCTTGGCTTACCGTTTAGAAAATATTTTATGTTATTTTAGAAAAAAAATAAGTTTTTGTAAATTTAATCTGAATTTTTTTGTGCGTTTGTGTAACACATAAAAATATTGGGCCTAGGCCCACCTTTTAGCATATCGTTCGACTTAGAATCATTTTCTGTGTCGATCTAACGATACCCGTCCGTCCGGATGGCTGGTTGTCTGTCCGTGTAACCTTATGCGCAAAGTACAGGTGCCTAATTCTGGCAGTCGTGATCGAGTAATTTCTCGATTCGAAAGCAATTTTATTTCAGTCTATAATGAACGAATCGAAATTATTTTTTCAGTATTGTGAAACTTAAATTAATGCTTTACAACCCTGAAAAAATAATTCCGATTCGTTGAGTATTGACTGAAATAATTAGATATTAAATTGCATTCGAATCGAGAAATTACTCGTTCACGACTGCCAGAATCAGGCCCCAGGTCGCAATTTTGAAAATAATTTGATGAAATTTACATACCTTTCAATTGTCATAAGAACTTAACCTATTGAAAATGGTGCAAATCGGTCCTTAATTTTACATGGCCCTAGGCTTGCCAGACGGTCTTAATTTTTCTTGACTTACAAGAATTTTTAGTACTTTTAAAGAACCAAGAAAAAATACATTTTGTCAAGATTCTTTGAAGTCCAACCGAAAAACACGGTTTTATTTCTTAAATTTGCTAACAGCTCTCCTTTAATAAAGCTATGTAAAAAGCCAATAAATAACTTAAGCATGCGTCTTAAAAAAAAGATCAAAAAAGTAACATACACATAGAACCCATGGCGTGGACCTTCCGTCTAAGAATTAAAAGCAACTATTTATTATTCTGTTTGATTTTATGCTCTGTTTTTGAATGTGCTCTTAGCTGTAATGCAAAAAATAAGCATTGAAAATTTAATTGTTTGTTAAAAAAAAACTATAACAAAAAGTATTGGCGTATCGACAGTAAAATATCGCCGATACTGATATGTCGGCAAATCCGAAGTATCGCCGATATATCGGTATTCGTTACGTGCCTTGGTAGGCTAGCTGGTAGCGAGCTAGTCTATCAGCGCCGAGGTTGCGGGTTCGATTCCCGCCAGAGACTCTGGTTTCTTTCCTGCAGACAAGCATAGAGCTTCGCGGGATTAGCTTAGGAAATTTAAAAAAAAAAAAGTTCGTATGGTTAAATATGAACCGATTCCGATAAAATTTGATACACTATTAAGGTTGGAATAAAATATTTTTGGGCCAAGCTTAATCAAAATACCAGCATCATAAGATGGTTTTTAGCACAAAAACTCTGTTCCGGAAAGACGTTTGTATAGGGGCTTTGTGAAATTATGGACCGATTCTGATCATTTTAAATGACAACTAGAATCCAGAATTGATGGGGACTAGATTGTTATATCTATATGTCACATCTACTTCGTTAAAGTTTTCTATTGAAATTCAGCCAGATCGGTCCAGAATATCCTGAGATGTATTGTTGTTTTGTGAAGGGTATATAAGATTCAGCATAGCCGAATATAGCACTATTACTCGTTATTTTATTACATCAATTTTTCGAAAACAGATGGACTATATATATAAATTGAATAGCTTTCTTAAATAAATAAGTACCTTTTTTAATTTTTTTGTTAATGAAAAACTAATAAAAAACTTAAGAAATTTTAAAATTGTATATGTCCCTATTAGTTTTTCCATCACTGTAGTTCTCCTGTAGCGCAACTCAATATTTCATGTTAACCAAATATTCGCTAAACATGTATTTCCAGTCATAAATATATATGTATATAAATTTTTTTTTTTTTTTTTTTTGTTTATTTTTCGTCTTCTTTAAATTGTTAATTTGCCAGTTATCCAATGGTAACCCATCATATTGAAGGTCACTGTTAAAACTCATATGAGAAAAAACATATTCGTTCATGCACATAATACAAAGTTAATTTATGTAAGTTGTAACTATTTAAGACCGGTCTTCATTTTAAATCCTTATTGTTATACGTGCAACTAGTGAGCAGAGCTTAATATTAAATAACGGCCATTAAATATTTAAAATTTAAATGGTGTCGTTCGTTGTAAGTTAAAGAAAATGTAAAGTATAAATGATGTTTAAACCAAAAAAAAAAAAAAAAATAATAATAAAAAATAAAAGAATTAACCACATTTTTTACCTCAAATAATTTTCAATTCATATTTTTGTTTGAAATGATAAATAAGCAAAGCAAATGCCCAACATGGGTAAACATAAATAATATATTGATGGCTAGCTGAATTTCAATTCGACGAATTTATTTTGTAAAAAGACATTTCAGCTATTCAGTTAGATGAATATTTGAGGAGTTTTTTTTCAAACCTTGCTAGATAAGCTTATTAAAGTTTAAAATTACATTCCCAAAAATCTATTTTCTCAAATGTTTAAAGAACACAAAAAGTGGTATAGTCAAAATTTGAAAAGAACCTTTTCATTTAATCTTTTCAAAATGATATTCAATTTGATTAAATAATCAAAAGAGTAACTTTCAAAAGCTCTTTAATTTAATGAAAAACTCGACCAACCCTAAATAAAACTGAATTAGCTAAATTTATTCTAATAGCGAAATTAAAAAAGGGGAAATAGTAAATATGCCATTTAACGAGTATTCTGCTAATTTATTTTTAAAACCAAACACTTCATTTAATATTGATTATAAAAAAATTCTCTTATTTTTTTGTTCTTCTAATTTCAGGTATTGCTGGATTATTTACTGTCTTTTCTAGTTTTATATTCACAACGACAATAATTAAGATCCTAGGAACCGATATTTCAGACTTAAAGTAAGTAAAAATATCACTGTAAATTTTAAAAATTACAAAATTTTCAAAACCCTTCTTTCCCAATTTCGTTACAGAGATGCTTTATTTTTTCTACTACTACTAATAGATCTATCAAATTCGGGAACATTAGCCCAATTAGCTTTAGCCGGCACTAATCAAGCTGAAGTTACACACAATATTGCTCGTGGTTTAGAACTACTGGGTCCTGCCATTTCCTTGGATACTATAGTGGAAACTTTGGTAATTGGTGTTGGTACACTATCGGGTGTGCAACGACTGGAGGTTTTATGCACATTTGCCGTCATGTCCGTCATTGTCAATTATGTTGTATTTATGACATTCTATCCAGCTTGTTTATCACTGATTTTGGATTTGTCACGCAATGGAATGGATATGTCATTGGTAAGAGCTAAAGCCAAGGATTCGATCTTATTGAAGGCCTTAAATGAAGAGGAACAAAAGACCAATCCGGTTGTGCAGCGCGTTAAAATTATAATGACAACTGGCTTAATGATTGTACACATTTATAGTCGTATGGTGTTTTCAAATAGTGAATACGAAAGTGTTGACAAGACTTTAACACCAAAATTGAATATTAATGTAAATAATAATCGAACAGAATCGGGAGAGTTAAGTGATTTACTAATAAAGTGAGTACATTAAATTAAAAAAACAAATAAGAGTTCTTTATTCGGCTATGCCGAATCTTACATACCCTTCACCATGGTGCGATAAGAACAGAAAGTTATATAAATACCGTTCTTTTGATATAAATAAATCTTTTTTGTGCCACGACCACTTCTCCACTCCCGCCCACATTTTATCGGACGTTGTCTATTAATAACCAAATTGGAAAATGGGAAAATTTAGGTACAGGGCATTTGTGGGTAAAATAAAGAGGCAGTCGTGGTTTTTTGTTCATATCTTTGCCATTTGTGGACCGATCTGGCTAAATGTCAATAGCAAAGTTTTCGGGATTATAAGTGACGCGAATATATAACAACCTAGTCCCCATCATATCTGGGAACTTCGGAAACCCCATTTCAACAGCCAGAGGGACATCTTTAAATCCACTACGCTACTTATAAGGAACCTAAACACATATAAACTATATATCGTTACTTTAATATAGAAAAGCCCTAACTAACATGTTCCTTACTTTACAGGAGAAGGAAAAAACTTAATAAAAATTATAGTCTTGTAGTCGCGATTTTTTTTAAATGCAGTTTTTTATTAAACTCTCTAAACAATTTAATAAAAAACTGCGTTTAATAAAAATCGTAACTACGATACCACAATTTTTTTTAAGTCTTTTCCTTCTTCTGTAAAGTAAGGAGAATGTTAGTTAGGGCTTTTCTATATTAAAGTAACGATATGCTCTAAGATCAATATGCTAGAAATTACAAATAGAATGACAAACTTATATTTGTATGGGTAATTCCATGTCAAATCGACCAAGAGTGGGACACGACTCCATTCGATTTTAAAGAAATTTAATGAGACGGTTCCTTTTATCCTATAAGGAATATATATGAACGAAAAAAAATTAAAAATTTTTTTTTTTCAAAAGTTATTTCATATTCAAAATGTCATAATTTCGCCGAATTAGCCGAATGTGTTGAGCTTATTCTTTTATATCTCGAAAACTACTTTACGTACGAAAATGATTTTATTGTAATGTAATTTTAAAGAGCATACTTGGGGCTACAAACCATATATTGAAAAAAATATAAAATTTTAAAAACGGACTAAGTCAAAACCTCTTTTTTATTTGGCTGATTTTTTTTATATACCTCAAACTATTCTTTAAAAATCCTCTTTAAAGGAGGTTTTTTTTTAATATATGGTTTGTAGCCCCAAGTATTCTATTTAAAATGTCATGAAAATCATCTTCGTACGTAAAGTAGTTTTCGAAATATTGAAGAAATAAGCTCAACACATTCGGCTAGTTCGGCAAAATTATAACTTTTGAAAAGAAAATTTTAAAATTTATTTTCGTTCATAAATGTTCCTTCTCACCAAATTTCATTAAAATTGAAAGGGGTCGGGTCCCATTCTTGGTCGATTTGACATGGAATTACCCGTATACCTTTTCCACCTGTGATGAAGGGTATAAAAAAGTAAAAAGACAAGTTTATTTTTTAGCTTTTTTGCATTAATTTGTATACCAAAAACTCCTTAAAAAAGTTTTTCTGTAAAAATCTTTTAAATAAACTGTTTTACTACAGAAAATTCTTTAAACAAACGCTTTTTAAGAAAACTCTTATACTTTTTGTACACTTGCATACATTTCGGAGGAACGCATGGAAGATGTTGAAAATGTGAAATACGCGTTCACACTTGAAACATCTAACATCTACCATTAATAAAAAATGTCACCATTTCTGAAAAAAAAACTTTTATTTTTTTTAAATACTTTTTTTCTACAAAAGTTCTAAAAAGTTCTAAAAGATAACACCAAAATGTATTTCTCAATCATTTTGTTTAATAATTTAAGCAAAATTAAGCAAAATAAGGCTTGCAAAAAAAAGAAAAACTTGAGAAATGGTAACGCTGCTTTCAAAGCAACTTTCATTTTGTCAGTGAAGTCACAATAATAACAGAATTTATTGCCACTTTTCTAGTGATGACACTAAAAGAATCCAAAAATGTAAAAAGGAACAAAATGAGATAGTAACATTCTGTAAAGATGTTGAAAAATTTTGATTTTTAGCCCTATGTATTTCTTATGGGAAAATTCCAACATCTTCGCAAATTGATGTTAAATGTTAAATGTTGACAAGTGTGAAAAGGCTATTAAGAAAAGTTTTTTTAAAGAAAAGTCTTCGAAGAGAAAGAAACAAAAAACATCTCCTCGAAAATATGATTTATTAAATAAAACCCTTTTAAAAATTTTTTAAGAAGAACTTTTTCTATTAAAAGCTCTGCCAAAAAAAAATGTCTAAAAGAGAAAAATTCAGATTTAAAAATCCATGTTTTCATTTTTCTTTTTTCAATCTTGTAATATCACTACAAATGAATTTATCTATTTCAATGACCCATATAAATGTTTTTTTTTTCATTATTCCAGATGGCTAACCATGAGTGCCGATCAAATTGTGATACTTATTCTACTCATAGCTTTGGTAATTAAATTCATATTTTTTGAAAATCGTGAAGACTTACATGATCAAATACGACAATCAACTGCTGTTTCAATCGCGGCCAAATCGTCCCAGACACAACCACTTGAAGCGCTAAATTCCAGTATGGCAACAACACTTGAATTAAAAAATATTGATTTAGAGCAGCAACAACACAATATTACTCAGGTTTGTAAAAATGAACCTTATCGCACCCTGCATCACTATTAAAACCGTCTATTAAATCTTTACAGCGAATAGCACCACCATCACGTATACCATTATTTACCATTGAGGAATCTAACATTGCAAATGTTGCCACACAAACAGAATATGGCAGTCTACGAGGAGGCGATAGTCCTGAACTTTTACCTTTAAGTGAATGTTACCAATTATCGAAATTACGTTCTCCACGTCCTTTGGAGGAATGCGTGGAAATATTAAACTCTACAGAAGAAGATGGTGGACCGGCAAATCTTACTGATGAGGAAATAATTAATATTGTTAATGCTGGCAGCCAATATTGTCCATTGCATAAAATCGAATCGGTTGTAGATGACCCAGTAAGAGGAGTTAAGCTACGCCGCAGAATTATAAGCGAACGTGCCAAATTGCCCGCAGAACGTTTAGAATGTCTTCCATATAAGCATTTTGACTATAAGCGTGTTATGAATGCTTGCTGTGAAAATGTTTTGGGTTATGTGCCTATACCAGTTGGTTATGCGGGTCCATTGTTATTGGATGGCGCAAAATATTTCGTACCCATGGCTACTACTGAAGGAGCTCTAGTCGCATCGACCAATCGTGGTTGCAAGGCTTTATCTATTCGGGGTGTTACTTCTTATGTTGAAGATGTTGGTATGACTCGAGCACCTTGTGTACGTTTTTCCAGTGTTACTCGTGCTGCTGAAGCAAAGATGTGGATTAACGACGAACAAAATTACAAACGTATTAAAACGGAATTTGATTCCACTTCGCGTTTCGGTCGTCTCAAGGAATGTCACATTGCCATGGATGGTCCTCAATTGTATATACGTTTTGTTGCTTTAACGGGTGATGCCATGGGCATGAATATGGTTTCTAAGGGCGCCGAAATGGCATTAAAATGTATTAAACGTGAATTTCCCGATATGCAAATTATTTCACTTAGTGGCAACTTCTGTTGCGACAAAAAGCCTGCTGCTATAAATTGGATTAAGGGACGTGGTAAACGTGTGGTGACTGAATGTATCATACCAGCAGCTACACTGCGTAGTGTCTTAAAAACTGATGCTAAAACACTAGTGGAGTGCAATAAATTAAAGAATATGGGTGGCAGTGCTATGGCTGGCAGTATAGGAGGTTAGTATTTAATTACTATTGATCTTCTGCAGAAGATGTTAAAAAAAATATCTCTTCAATAGAAAACTCGTTGAAAATCCGATTTTTTTAAACTCTTTGAAACAGTACCTATGTACTGTAACTCTTACGTCGAGAAACTTTTCGATTGAAATGTGTGAAATGAAACAAAAAAAAATTCATATATTGAAACAAACAGCTGTTTTTCTCACAGTAAAATGCAGTAAATGAGAAAATTGTAAAATTTGCTCTCACAAAAAGCTTTTGTCCAAAAAAGTACGCGAACGAAAATTTTGTAAAAATTCGTAAAATAAAGGCAACAGCTGATGACAAATAATTGAAGTGTTGAAAAATGTTAACACTTTTAACTACTTAGCTCGTTTTTTATTAGTACTCGATTAAATACTTTTTATAACACAAACATTTTTGGAAAATACAAAAAAATTATTTTATGTAATCTTTCATATTTGTTTGTTTTTTATTTTAATTGATGTTACTAATTTGTGGCGGGTTTATTTATTCAAAAGAACATGAATAATTTTTTGCTATTGATAACTTAAGTACCCAAGTACATAATTAACACTTTTACAACTCTAAAAAATTAACATACCAAAAAAATTTCAAATGATGGCATTTAGCCAAATAAATGCTTCACAAACAAGTTTAATTAATTAATATGTATTCAAATTTTGTTTTTGATTAATTTTTATTTCAACTTTTCTTTTATTTAACAATTTGTAAGCATTTTGTTTGTAACTTTTGTTTGTTTACCTTTTGAAACATATGTTTTTTTTTTTAGTAAATTTTACTGCAAAAATTTCTGCAGTAAAAATTTGTAAATACTCAGACAAGAACTGTCACTTTTTGCTCTCAATTTGTGTTCTCATTTACTCCATTTTGTGTACTCGAACGCAATTTCGTAAAATGCAGTAAAGTTCAGTAAAAAATATTAAAAACTTTTGTGTTCTCGAACGCAGCTTGTGTCTGTAACTTTTTTGGCGAGTACTAGCAGTCACGTAAGGAAATTACTCGCCAATTTACATAAAAAGTGTGTCTGTAACATTTTTGTGAGAAAAGTTCCCGCTTTGAACTGTCAAAGAAACTCATGAATAAAAATGGGGCGAGAAAAAGTATCTAAAGATGTCCGATCTTTTTATACATACATATATAAAAGTTATCCATGGTTAATACTGGTTTCCTAAAATGTTAGGAAAATTTTGATGTTTTTGCTATTTTTTCACATTTTTGCCCATTTCTTAGCCATTTAACCGATTTGGCTGATTTTTTTACAGAAAAATTCTTGAAAGAATTATCGATCGATAGATAGAGACATCGTACATATTTTGGCGTTGTGTAGGGGCTTCCACAAACTTGATTTCAACCGAGAGACAGACGGTCAACGGGATTTCAACTTCTCTTGTCATATTGATCAAGAATATATGTATATGCTTGGAGGTCTTTGATCAATTTTACATAAAGATTAGGTGTCAGATTTATTTGGTCAAGACTTTGTTGAAAATTTGTGACACAGTGTTATCAGATTTTATTTTGTTTGTAAAAGTGTTTTTACGCCTTAACGTTTATTTTCTTTTAAAACTCCAGGCAACAATGCTCATGCCGCCAACATGGTTACCGCTGTTTTCCTAGCTACCGGTCAAGATCCAGCACAAAATGTTACATCGAGTAATTGTTCAACCGGTATGGAATGCTGGGGTGAAAATAATGAAGATTTATACATGACCTGCACAATGCCTTCCCTGGAGGTAGGTACAGTCGGTGGCGGCACTGGTTTACCCGGACAAAGTGCTTGTCTAGATATGTTGGGCGTTAAAGGCGCCAATGTCGCACAACCCGGTGAAAATGCTAAGAAATTGGCACAGATTGTATGTGCCACCGTAATGGCCGGCGAAATAAGTCTTATGGCCGCTTTGGTCAATAGCGATCTAGTCAAGAGTCACATGAGGCATAATAGGTAAGTAAGAGAAAATTAAGATTAAGATACATAATTAATTTTATATAACATTTTTTATTTTGTTTTTGCAGATCCTCAATAGCTGTAAGCACAAAACTAAATAATACTATCAATGCAAATAATCCCTTAAATGTTACAGTTTCCAGTTGCAGTAAAATAAGCTAAAATTTAAATGAATCTTTTGCAAAGAATTACTATATTAATTATAATATAAAAAATTTCAAAATGCTATTTACTACCTCTTGATTTTTTTTTTTTTTCTTATTTAAACTTTAACAATGAAAACATTTTAATAATAACTATTAAAAAACCTAAAGAAAAATCTCGTTATTTTTACAAACAAAGAATAAAAGTTTGTAAATGGCGCCAACTTTAATTAAACGGTTATAAACCTAAACATTGTTTTAAATAAACAAAAAAGTAAAAAAAGAAATGATACTGCAATCAGGCATAAAAGAACATGTGTTTCAAAAGAAAAGTAATTAAAACCAAAAAAAGAAGGAACAATCAAATAAAATTCAAAACCCTTAAAACAACTAATTCAAATAGAAATGGCGTTATACTAAAATTAAAATAACAAAATTATACTTTAAATTAGTAAAAAAAAGTTTTAAAAACAAGAAAAAATTAATTTAAAATAAATGTGTGATTTGCACAATCTTATGAATAATAAATAAATATCTTAATAGTAGGCCAAGTCATGTACTATATTTGCTAATTTGTTGATATAAAAAAATATATATATAAATAAAAAAACTATTACGATAAAATGTATTTTTTATATGTATAAAAACAATAGTGCTAAAGCAATGTTGCAAATACCAAAGTTTTGTATTAAAAATAAAAAATTCGGCCTTATTGTGTAAGGCGTTGTCGATAACGTGTGAGTCGTTTTTTTGTAATAGATTACAGAACACACGCTGTGTGCTACTTTAATCTACTACAAAAAACGACTCAAAGCCCTACACAATAATGGTGATTATCTTTAAATGCATATTTTTGATTTTAGAACTTTTTTGTTGAGACATGTTTATGTTTAATATTAAAATTCAAAAGAAGAAACAAAATTTAAATGTTATGGTTTAGCTTTAATTTTTGGCAAGAAAAATATTTGTTAATTTTCTTTTTTATTATGAGTAGTAAGCATTTATCCATGTAAAAATGTATCATTAGAAAATATTTATTTTTTTAATTTGTTTTTATTAGTTATAATTTTAATTTAAAACTTAATGTAATAAAGAACGTGAAATAATTTTTTTTCTGTTTTTGTTTTACTTACAAATCAAAGAAACAATCATCCTTATTCTGTATATCGGGAACGTAACCGCATTCAGTTACGCATCAATAACAAAAAGTTATTCCTACAAAAAACCGAATTGAAGGAAAAATAAGAAGACAAAATTTTCAGTTTTGCTATGAAAAGTATGAAATAGGAACAGAAAAAATAAGCAATTTTAAAACGTTTAAATAAAAAGTTAAGTTTATCAGATGTTGTTTGTTTTTGATCTGCAATTAATTAGACAAAACTTTTAAGTACGTTTGTTTACGGAAAGCGGCTTATCAGGTTATCTGGTTAAGAAGTTATATTAACAGCAACAAAATATATTTTAAAGAAAAATGAAAAAATGTATTTTGTCGTTGTTAATACAACTAAATAACCATATAACCTACATTTTTTTTAATTACACATTTTTTAAACCAAATAAACAAAAAAATCGAAGAACTTTTTATTAGTAAATAAACAATTTAAAAAAAACTTAGTAGTTACAATCGTAATGCAGAATACATGCAATCCAAAGAAAACAAATTAAAACGACACAAAACGGAACGCAGAATACCAAAGTTGCCAAACAAAGAAAAAGGGTGAATAATCAGCCCAATTATGAATAAAAATTTCCCGGGAGTTTTCTCCCTTCTCCCATTTTTCCTATGTAAATTCAATTGTAAAAATGGGAAAAGGGAAAAAACTCCCGGGGAATTTTTATTCATAATTGAGCTGAATATATTTGCATCTAATAGAGAATTAATTCACTATCGACCGCTGTGCCAATTTGGGAATATAAAAGTTGTTGACATGTTTTAGAATTGTTTGGCATAATTGATAACTTAAAAGTTCAGACACTATTGAATTTAATTTTCTTTATATAATTTTTTTCCGAAGAAGGGATTTTTACAACATGAAATGAATTAAAATTTATTGATAATTTTCTATTCTTGACTAAAGTGGGAATCGAACCCAGGTTTTCACGGACAGGTTGCCCTGACGTTTCGATTGTTACCACACAATCTCTTCAGAGTGGTTTGCCGTTTAACACCCAGCGCCATTGACGACGGCTGGCAGTAGAAATTTGTTTTGAATGATTATATATTTTATTTTCGTATGACGTGCTAAATTCCCAATTTTTCATATTTGATAAATACACTGAAATTTATTGTGGAGGGAAAGCTAGCTTTTATGCGCATTTCACTGGCTGCTTAGGGCAGATCGTCGGGAAACCTTTTCCAAAGATTTTAGAAAAGCTTAAAATATTATAAAATAAAACCTTAAAGCGAATAAGAATTATAAACACTCAAGCTTAAACAAAACACCAACAATAAACAGTGAGTTTATCTTTTCTTACATTCCCCTATAATTGGTTGACTTTTTTCCGACTCGAATTGTAGTTGTAAGTATGTTAAAAGAAAAAACAAAATTAAAAAAACAAATTGCTTAATTCTATTGTTTTTCCAAGAAAACAACAAAAAACCAATTTGCCGGTTCAGTTTTTTGCACGGGCACATGCAAGTATATTTTTTTTTTTTTATTTATTTTTACATTACCAATAACCTAGCCTTAAAGGCCATAATCGGTTACAAATTTCTACTAATAATTGTAAACAAAAATTAATATATAAATGTTTGTATGTATATAAAAATTAAAATATATTAAAGTTAAAATATAATAACAATAGGGTTAGATAGCTTAATTAAAATGTAAGAATTTAAGCTATGAAAAATCCCAAAACAAACGATTCAGAAAAATTATATGAAAATTTTATATGTAAATTCATGTACATGCACACACATACATATATATACACATATATACATATATATATATATATATATATATATATATATATATATATAATACATACATATATACATACACATATGCATACACACGCACATATGACTAAGTAACAAAATAATGAAAATTTAATAATGAAGAAAAATATTAAGTGGATACCTATTTGTTAACTCTCAGGGTATAGATAATGATTTATTTTGTGTTCATAAAGAAAATACTACACAACAAACTTCACAGAAATAAATTTTCAAATATCATGAATTTAATCCTTTAATGCATATTCAACAGATAAATAGAATCACTTATATAGAAGATTGATTTCCTGAAAGTTCCAGAAAAAGTCTTTTTTTATATGTGTTAGCAGAAACACCAAAAGTTTTCAAAAAGTTAGGCAACTTATTATAAGATCGTGCAACTCTAACATAAAAAGAACGCTCCAATACGGCAGATAATTTTGGTATCTTTAACTGTCTATTCCTCGTTGATCTACAAAATTCAAATAACTGAATTAAATATCCAGGAGTTTGCAACCTATAAGACTTGTAAAAGTGAACAAGATTTCTAAAATTAATGAACTCTACAAAAGAAAAACCTAAAAATTTTAAAACAAATGGTGAGACATGCTGTCTTATTCTCAACGAGTAAAGATATCGCATAACTCGATTAAAAACCAATTTTACTTTTTTTAGAATATAGCCAACTGTTCCAGAGTACACCTCCAAACCATATAAAAAAACTGGCATTATAAGACCATGAACAATTTGTTTCTTAACATACGTTGGCAACATTAAATCTGTATTGTACAGTTTACGTAAAGTAAAATTCACCTTGGATATTATGAAATTAACATGACCTTCAAACGATAATTTAGTGTCAAGTATTACACCTAGGCAGTTAAGACGATCAACAAACTCAATTACACCACCACTAAGAGTAATAGTAAACTCAGAACTACTACATTTGCCAAACAACATAGCCTTAGTTTTACCAGTATTAACTACAAACGCATTATCCAGAACCCAACTATCCAACAATTGAACTGTATAATTGATCACATTTTGCAATACATCAGAAAATTCAGGTGTGCCCTTAAACAAAAGTTGCACATCATCAGCAAATGAAAATGGAAGACACGAATTACTAGAAATTTGATCAAAAAGATCATTAATAAACATTATAAAAAGTAAAGGTCCAAGGACCGATCCTTGAGGCACACCACTGTGAACTGGAAGCAAGTTAGAAGCCCGATTACCACTAACAACATATTGACTTCTACCAGAAAGATATGAAGATATTAACTTGCAAGCAGAACTTGAAAAGTTATAATATCTGTGCAATTTTTGAACAATTAGATAATGATCTACTCTATCAAAAGCCTTAGTAAAATCTAATGACAATAAAATACAAACACCTTCATTAGCTAAATTATTGCGAATATTATCTGTTAAGCCAAGCAGTAACGAGGTAGTACTCCTATTAGCTCTAAAACCAGATTGACAATCATATAGATAATTATTATGATCAATATGTATTAAAAGTTGAATCTTCATAAGATGCTCCACAATTTTAGATAGAACAGGCAATATGGATATCGGTCGTAAGTCGCCAGAGCCAGTTGTTGAATTATTTTTACTTATGGGTACTATCCTCGCAATCTTCCAAAATAACGGAAAATTCGACGTTACCAATATTGTATTGACTAAATGAAGTACATATCTCCCAATAATTGGCATCAAAATCCTGATAAACTTAAGCCTAAAGCCATCTAGTCCAACAGCATTTGACTTAATTAAATAAAAAGCCGAAACCATTTCGCACAATTCAACTGGAAGAAATGAAAATCCAACTTGATTATAAATTGATCTATCCACTATTCAAAGTTATTTAATCTTAACGATAATAAATTTTGTTTTCCCAAAAATAACTTTGATATTCACCCCTATTATAAAAGTCGTCGTCGACGTCGACATTGATTTTAAATTGTTGTCACATCAAGTCGACGACTACATCACTTCGACGTTAAATTGGTATTTTTTAAGAATGTTGTGTCGACGTCGACTAGTTATCGAAAATTTGACTGAAATAAAATTCCATCTCTAATTATTTTTTTATTATTTTTGTTATAGCTCACTTTTTAACGCTATTTATGCTATTTTCCGACATATTTTTTTTAACCGACTTAGCTATTTCAAATAAAGTGTAGATAGAGTTTGTTTTCAATTTTTTCGCGAATTTTTGCCATGTTTTCGAAAAAAGATATTTTTACTGTAAGTTTTCATATTCTTTAAGGCTTTAACGTTTATTAATAAATATAAGACTTTTCTATCATGACGCTGTTAGCAAATTTTTGCAAATTTCCGCTAATTTTGCAATTTTTACCGAATTTTTACCATTCCTTATAGTTTCAGGGACTTTTAATCAATTTTATGGCTTTTTTTATATATTGAAAATGTTCGCGAATTTTTGCTATTTTTGTAAACTTTTCCGAATTTTCGCAATTTTGGCTCCTTGAGTCAATCTTCTTATATTAAAAATTTTGGCGAGTTTTCGCTATTTTAGCAAACTTTTCCGAATTTTCGCAATTTTCGCGTTAAATTTACTAATAAAATTTGTGCCCATAACTTCTTTTAAGTTTTCATATTTTATTTTAAACGTATTTAATAAATATGTTTCCATTTCATTTAAATTGTCTTTAACTTTCATTTGAGTCGTCGCAAAATTTCCTGTCGACTAAAACAGGGACAATTCTACTCGACGTCGACTTAAAAGCGCCTTAGAAAATATCAATTGACTGCCAATAGTTATCGATTATTGTCAATAACTTCTCAGAAAATACCATTACTGTTCAGGTTCCGTCGTCTTGTGTCGACGTCGACTTTCATAATAGGGGTGATTATCTATATATAAATCGGCTAAGGCAAAACAGTTAAGAACACTTTCCTCCTTTGTATGTCAACCGATTTGAAAAAAACACACACCATTTGAAAGATATTTATTTGCAGAAGTGCACAATATATATTTTATTAAAATCTGTTCAATATTTTCGGAGTAATAAGCGTTCAAATTAGCTACTTACACATATGTACAAAATTTGTTTTTTTCAATTATCAAATAATAAAAAAATAGGGTGCTAGATTTTTCGACATTATTTAAGAAACCGGTTTTCAAATATATCGACTATATAAATACGGGAAATTAAAGTTCTTTATTTTACTTTTCCGTGCTGCATGTGGTGATTTATTTAACTTAGAAACTTAATATTATAGGTGCAGGGTCCTGAGTGAAATAAAACCTATAAGATAAAAACCAATAAGAGCATGTAAGGGGAGCTTTTTGGTACTTTTTCGTTCAACATCTGGTTTTTTGATTAATTTTCGTTAATATTAGACATAGAAAAAAAAATAAAATGAAATGTCCTGAGTCGAATACAATTTACAGAGGAGATTTTATGACACTTTTATGTTTTTCAATTGATATTTTTTATAGTAGAAGATAGAATATGAACCAGAGGTTGGTCCCTTGCCAAATCGATCCACTATGATGGAACAAATTTATGCTCAAAACATGTAAATTCATATATACTTAGATGTAGTATCTTCATATGAACCTTAAAATTTATGGTCGAATTTTGACCATTAGGCGAACACTCGTATGTATAAATCGGCAAAGAAAAAAAAGTTAAGAACACTTTCCTTCTCTGTATGTCAACCGATTTGAACAAATATACACCATTTGAAAGATATTTACTTACAGAAGTGCACAATATATATTTTATTAAAATCTGTTCAATATTTTCGGAGTAATAAGCGCTTAAATTAGCTAACACATATGTAAATACAATTTTTTTTTTTCAATTATCAAATAATTAAAAAATAGTGTGGCTCGAATATTCGACATTTTTAATAAACCGGTTTTCATATATTTCGACTATTATACTTTTTCGTGCTGTATGTTACAATTTTTAAATTTTCTATAATATTTAACTTAGAACCATAATATTATAGGTGCAGGGTATGAACTCGGTAAATGCTCAAAACATGTAAACTCATATATACTCCGATGTACTATGTTTTCTTCATATGAACATAAAAATGTATGGTCGAATTTTGACCATTAGGCGAACACTAGTATATTTTAATTGACTTACATGTTCTTCCCTACTTCCGTTTTTTCGTACTTTTTGTCAAGAATTCTTCTTGAAGTCCAAAGTAGGTTCGAATCAATTCATGTTGTGCAATTCCTTTCTTCTATTATTGAAAATTAAATTTAATGAACTTTATCCTGATTAAAATATCTAAATTTGGAAAAAAAAACCATAAACAGTTCAATAAATTAACCACACAATACTAATTATAGTTTACAGCTAAGGCACAGGATCTATGTTTACATTTGTCCTTCAAGTTGTGCTGTAAAAGATTGAAGATTTAATGAACAGGAAAAAAAAAAAATTTTGGACTTCAAGAAGAATTCTTGACAAGAAGTACGAAAAACGGAAGTAGGGAAGAACATGATGTATGTAAGTCAATTAAAATAAGGTCTTGCAACAAAGGAGCTTAATTAAACAAAATCGGCAGAATCAAGGAGCTTAAGCGGCTTTAATTAAATGGTATAAATAAGTTGGTCATTCTGTTTGTAATTGATCTTAGACCCTAAAAGTACATATATATATATATATATTCTGGGTCCTTATAAAGAGCGAATTTTATTTAACGATGTCCGTCTGACCGTTCAAATGGGTTTTCCGAAGACCCCAGATATGATGGGGACTTGTTTGTTGTATAACTATGTCACAGATAGTCCAAATTGTTTGCTATTGAAATTCAGCCTGAATGGTCCACAAATGGCTGAGAAATGAGCAAAAACCCGAGACTGCCTCTAATTTTACCCGAAAATTCCATGTTCTTTTTTTCAGGGCTTGAAAAACTGCAGTCGAAACCAAAAACTGCCGAACAAAAAACGAAAATTTGTGCACAACTTTTAGATTTTTGAGTTGGTTTGACAGCGACTGTTTTTATTTAATAAATCAGAAGAAAACGCTCACCCTTATTGTGGTTGGCGAATTTAAAACACGCCTGCAACCGTTTGGTAATGGATTAAGTTCACGTTCCTTTTAATCTATTACCAAACAGTCGCAGGAGAATTTTAAATTCGCCAACCACGATAAGGGTGGCTGTTTTTCTTATTTTATTTTTATGTATATCTGGAAAACGACAGGAGCCAAAGTTATCAAATTAGATACAAGCATCTGTGTTATTAAAACACAACATCCGAGAAAATGGAAACGGGATTGGACAAGTAGGCGTGGTACTTTCCATTAAAAAATCATTATAGATTTCTGTATATCTGGAGAACGGTAAGTGCCAAAGTTTCCAAATTACGTACAAGCATCTTGGTTATCAATACACAACATCCGACAAAATGTAGACGTGATTGAAGAAGCGGCCGTGGCACAACATAGATTTATTTATATCTATTATTATTTACATATGTAACTTTCTGTTCTTATGGCACCATGGTGAAGGGTATATAAGATTCAGCATAGCCGAATATAACACTCTTACATTTTTTAATTAAAAATCTGTATTTTTTTTGTTTAATTTTATGTATTTTTTTCCACTTTTGCATTTTTCCTTTTTTTTTAACGTAATCGCAAAATATTCGCATGACTTTGCAGAATGCGAAAGTCGTAAAATAGGCGAATATTCCGTGATACAAATATTCGTAACTCACTAATAGATAGCATACCCATAACTCAAAATATTAAATATAATTATTGAAATGGAAAGCAAAGAATAGGCAAACGCTACATATCACTGCAATTACATATAAAGGTCGCGTATTGGCGGTACTAGGTCTTCTAGTGCCATGAAGCGTTATTTTGCTAAATCTAAATAAAAACTATTCAGAGATGTTGAACGTTTTTACGTTTTTCATTATATGTACATTACAAAGTGGTACCCAAAACACTTGTTCGATTTTGTTCATGCACAAATACAGACATCACTCAAAAAATGATCAAAATAGATTTAGGGAACTTTAAATGTATAAATCCGTTGAAATTTCATATGGGAGAAATTTTTTTTACTAAACTTATATGAGAAGTGTCACGCGTACTTTACCCATAACGTTGACTTTTTTCCAGCTAGATTGGCCCGCTGCAACAGTTCTTTCTATTTTTTAACCAACCCAATTTGTAACTCTACCAAAAAAAAATAAAACAAACAATATTTTAAGTATCTTAAGGAACACAATGCGCAAAAATTCGTTATATTTTTATTTAAAAAATAATAAATTTGTATTACATTTTAAACTTGAATTTTTTTTTATTTTTATTTTAATTCTTTTTTTTATTATTTTATTAATTTTAAAGATGATACAATTTGTTTTTCATTTGTAAATGACTGACCTATGTATGTAAATATGTAGTGTGCTATAAAAAAAGAATTATAATTTTTATAATTCCATTAAAGATGTATTAGTTAATTAATTAATAATAATAATTTTGAATCAAACATCAAAATACAATTTTTAAAGTTGTTTTTTGGAAATTATTTAATTCAGTTTACAATTTCCAAATATTAGGGTTTTTAAAATAGCAATAAATAATTTGCTATTTTGTATTCTTTAAACAAAAAATACCTATAGATCATTTTTGATTATCATTTTAAATTTGTATGGGGTAAAACAATTTTCCTTATGTTTTGGTTTTACTAAATCGTTACATCATTTTATGGAAACGAAAGAAAACAAAGTTAAAATAATATTTTAGAAAAAACACAAAACATTAGGAGAAAATTATAATTACACTTACTGGAAAAATTATTAAATTTAAAATGATTGTAATTTACTTTAACTTTTCGATTATTAGTTATTAGAAGAGGCTTCTTGCTGCTGTTCAATAACTGTAGTTTCGTCAACGGAAAGTATGGTTTTCTTGGGACTGGGTTCAGTGGAATCATCATGGTCAGGTTCAGCTGCTGACGCAGCTTCTTCTACTAACTGTTTTGCAGAACCATTTTTAATATCCTCGGTATTATGTTCTGCGCTATTGTTACTGGTAACACATAGCAATTCATCGGGATGTGAAATTTTACGTTTAACAATCCGTTCCACTAGAGCATTGTATAATTGGTTGATTTCGACGGGACGAGCCATAACTAAGAAAATTTTTATTTTTCCTGAATTGTCCATGGCTGTTAAACGTAATGATTTTTGACTTGGACGTTCTACAACCATACCAGCCCATACCTTTAGAAAGTTAAAGAAAATATATATTAAATAAGTTTAATATAAAAATATCATTTTTAATACCTTCGTATTAAGCAACAAACGTAAATTGCCCGCTGTTCTGAATACTAAGCGAGAACATTCATGTTCAATTTTAGAATCATTAAGACGTAGACTACCACGACCACGTTCTTCCCAATTGCTATTCACAAAAGCAAATAACTTGCAATTTAACTAAAATTATACAACAACCATACATTTTATAATTACTTATAAATTTATCCCCGTATTCATGTGTTTATTAAATTTAACAAACGTTTATTAACTAGAATTTTCATAGAAAATTTGCTTTGTAAACCTTTATTAAAATAAAAACATTTGTATGAATACGGCTGCTATTAATGTTTTACATTAATATAATGTTACTTACGTCCACAATATTGACTTCATTCTCTTCGCCTGTAAATGTTTCAACTTCTTCGTATTTACGTTTTTGAGCGCGACTCTCTTCATATTCTCTTGCTACCTCGGTAAGGCTTTTAACTTCGGTCACTGCATCTTTTCCCAAGGCTGAGTCACATCCTTCTGATGATTTTGCTGCAGCGGCAGCGTTTTGTATAACACTGGAAAAAAGTAGGCCTTCTGCTGAAGCTGAAGTTGAAGATTCAGTATTATCGGGCAAAGTAGTAGAATCCGATTTTAAATTTTCCTAAGAAAGTGTATTAAAATTAAACGTTTTCTAAAATTGTAGTTTTCATTAAGAAACTTACACCCATAACACGTTCATGAACGTTTTGTCCGAAAACAAAACCTGATTTCTCTACCAAGGGTATTGAACTTTTGGCAGCAGCAAAAAGATTAGAACGTTCCATACCATTTTTACGTAATAATAATAAGGGATCCGGGCGCTCATCCGTTTCATCATTGTTCTCACCGTTATCATTATCCTTGGCCGCAGATTCCGACTTCTCTTGTAGTTCATCGTCGCCTACTTCTTCATGATCTTCGTGATCTTTTAAGAAGGGGTTACTAGGTTTTTCACTCGATTTCTTGTCAACTCCTTCTCCAGCAGCACCATCACACCTACCAGAAGCTGTTGCCGATGTCTCACTATCCTCACTCGATGAATTGACATTATTTGTTGAGCTGTTATTTGCTAAAACTGAACCTAGCCTAGATGGTCCCAACACCGATGGACGTAATACACCGGCTCTTAATACTGGATTTCCAACAACACTGCCGCCACCGGTCAAACGAGAAGTCTGTATGGAATCACTACCCATGCTGTTTGATTCGTTTGAGTTATCTAGAACGTTATTTACAAAAATGTAGTATAAAATCCTATCAAATTTTTTAACGTCTTAATATTTTGTATCTTTGTTTTATCCTGTTTCGTTTCGATGTTCCGTTGAGACCCGCCTGCAGACTTTTTTCTACACCCTCTCGATTTATTTTTATACATCGATTATTTTTACATTTAATTTGCGTACTTACCATTATTTTCCGACATTTTCCGAGGTTCTTTTCAGTAAGTTTTATATTGCTTATTCGAAATTAAGTTAGTTTTTGGATTGTTTTTTTTTTTATCAAACTAAATTGCAAAACTGATTGAATGGATGTTCGAGGTTAGCGTATGCAGAATGTCAGCACATAAAGAAATCACAATAATTTTGTACACATTCTATTTTTTGCTTTTTCATTTTCACTTTAGAAGTTGCCACATAATCTTTTCCAAAACATTTCTTCTTCCAACTGATTTTAACCAATATCCCAACAAAATTAACTTAAGTAAACCTAAAAAGCCAATGAATTTTTTTGAATTCCAAACTTTTTAGCGTAGGTTTTAAAAAAAGAAAAAATTTCAAAATAAATTATTAAAAGTAATTTTTCGACGTAAAAACATTGATACATAACATGTAAAGGTTTGATCGTGTGAATGCAATGTGTTATGAAAACTACGAGTATAACGAAAAATAAATTACATCCCATACACCTTCATTACCCTTTTATTAAATGTTCCCCGTATGATGTATTTCGGTCTTATTTTATTTTTTCAAAAAATTTAATATGTATTTCTTATTTATATAAACAACAACAAAACACTAATATTTCTCTACTTTTAAAAATAACTAAATTTTCTATACATATAAAAAATGTTTACAAGTTCAATATAACCGCTACCTATCGGTTCAAAACTATAAAATAGACTAGTTAGTGTCTGCATGCCAAATTTTAAGAAAACCGGTTGATTAGTGAAAAAGATATAGGGAGGGGGTGCTTTTACAGTTCTTGTCCTATTTCCTTTTAGGTGTTACAGTGTCTGCATGCCAAAGTTTAAGAAACCGGGTTGATAAGCTACGAAGAAATAGGGAGAGGGAGCTTTTACCGCTCTTGACCTATTTCACGCCCTAAATGATAAAAATATACACATTCATACATACAAAATTTCATTAAATCGGTCAAGCCGTTTCGGAGGAGTTCAATAACAAACACCGTGACACGAGAATTCAATATAAATATATGTATGTATATATATATATGTATATATAGATTTTAAGCTAACTGAGAATCCTCGAAGTTCTGATGGTAACATAAACAAACGCACCAATAATTAATTTTATCTATGCTTGTAACAAAGAAAACTGGCATAAGGTACTTACCTTCAAGTTTCATATCTTGATTGAGTGCTACACATTTGTTGAAAAAGCAAAAATGTTTTTTTATTTACACTTTATAACTTATTATTGCACTAGTACTTATTAAAATTACATTAACAGCTTATATCAGCGTTACAATTTCATTAAAAAATTGTTACTATACATATTTATTTCACAATACATCACATTGCAATCGAAATAAAAAAACCCGTTATATTTTTTGATATCACTACAATGTTTACTACTACTTTACATCAGGGATGGAACATTACTTTTACTTTTTAGGCCCTGAACAGACGGTGAACCGCAACTGCATTCAGGGTTGTTAGATGTGGCGATTTTTCGTCATTTTGACGATTTTTTATTTGAGAAAATACAGTAAAATGACAATTTTTTTAACTTAAAGTAATAGTGTATGACGATTTTCTGGTATCAATAAAATACTTACAAGAAATATTTACAATTATGTATATTAGGAACAGTCCAAAACGTAAAAAACAATTTTTCGAAATACAAAAATTATTGGAAATTAAACAAAAAAAATAAAAAAAAAATTCTTCCCTCATCACAAACCAGGTGGCTTTCATTAGAAGCATCAGTAATTCAAATTCTATTATTATATGAAAGCCAACGCTACTGCAAAAAATATACACCAGAGCCTCGATTTGCTTCGGCCCTATTTACGTCGCTACATACGTTTGGATTTTTTCACTAAAGTCATTATCACATGTGAATAATTTTTAGGTAAGTTATTCTAAGTATAGTTGCGTGTTAGGAAGAAAGAAGTAAGTTCTTAATAAGAAGTTGTATAGGAAAATAAGTGCAAAGAGAAAAAAAATGCATTAGTTTGGAACTAAAATTGGACGTAATAAAACGTTTTAAGTCTGGTGAAAAGGCTGTTGATATAGACAGAACCCTTGGTTTAGCACCTTCAACAGTTAAAAACAATTTGCAATAGTGATAGCGCTAAGAATTAATCATTTAAAGATTTATTTTACAATTTCCCGGGGTTCCGGGAATTCCTGCTCAATACAAATCGTTGCAAAATATTATTTTATTTAATTTATTTGAACAAGTAACATTTCCTGAGATCAATTAAATAAGTTTATAAATGCTTTCATTTCTGTGGCAGAGTTTTTCTTTTCCCGGACTTTTTCATTTCCTGGGAAAACGGGATTTATATTTCAATATCCCGGGGTCCCGGGTATTCCCGCTCAATACAAATCGTTGCAAAATATTATTTAATTTAATTTATTTGAGTAAATTACATTTCCTAAAATCAATTAAATAATTAATTAATTAATAATTATTAATTATGCTTTCATCTTTTTATTTCTGTGGCAAAAAGGAAAAAGTGATTAATGGCAACTTAAAATCTTCATGTTCAAAAATTTCATATTTCAATTGTTTTGTAGGATTTTTTAAGAAGTTTTAGCAAAACTACTTTTTGGTTATTTTTTTTTCAATGTGCAATAACATTTGGAATAATAAAAACTTGCGATCTGTATCATTAGGAGGGTCCAGGAAAAAATATTAAAAAACTATAACTATATAAGGAACTGATGATTATTTTAAATTCGAATTAAATTTCCAAAGACCACCTTTAAAGTTTTAAATTGTTCTCCTTTAAAACTTAACAAATAGACTTAAGCACTTATTGCCACAGAATAAATTTAAAGCCAAAAGCATTTATATAAAACCGAAATAGTTAAATTATTCAAACAAATTATTACGAAATATTTCTGTTAAAATAGGATTTTCAGAATAAGCATTTACAGAATTGTTTGAAACCTTATTTCTAATTTTTATTAAGCAGATTTCAATGAGAAAACACTTTTCCTTTCTACGAATGTTTGTCTTTATAGCCAAAGGAACATTTATATAATCTCTAGACATTTTCAGTTTTCTTAGCACTTCCTTCAATGCTTGTAAAGTTTTTAAAAAAAATTTTTTTTTTTTCGAATCGAATAAGAGTTTTCTTTATTAATAACTTTTGTCATCATCTCTTACAGAATCGAATCCGAAAAATCTATTGTGCATATAAAATCATTAAATTTTTGAAGCAAGTAGGTACAGCGTTTTTTCGTTTTTGTAAAATAAATCTGGGTCTTTTAACAACTTAAATATTTTATACATTTTTGATATTTTGTACATTTTGACTTAAGACCTTTTTGCCTAACGGCTAAGATCTATTTCATGACACACCTAATTTAGAGTTATACATATTAGCATTAAAGTTGTCATAATTAAATAAAAAAAGTCCCGGGAACTCCCACACAAATATCCCGGGATTTTTTCCCAAAAAATGTGCGGGATCCCGGGATTTTTGCCCCGGGAAATCCCGTATGAAAAACAAAAACACACGTGTATATACATAAGTTTTAAAAATGTTAATTTAAAGGGGCATACGGGGTAAAAATTCGTACTTTTGATAATTTTGAAATTATTGGGTAAATTTTTGGGAAAAACACTAGTGTATATGCATAAGTTTTAAAAATTTTAATTTAAAGGAGCATACGGGATAAAAATTCGTACTTTTTATAATTTTGAAATTTTTGGGTAATTTTTACATTTTTGCGATCAAAAATTTAAAATTTTGGTTTGTATGAATTTCTAACAGTGGTTAATTGTTAATAAAACAAAAAAATTTCCGGAGTATTATCTTAATATTTTTTTTTTATTATGATAGATCTATGATAATTATGTGTGAAACAAAATATTTGCCAAATGCTCGCCACGGCTTTAGTGTCATACCTCTGAAGATGGTCTATATTTTCAATGACTCTGAGACGTAATTGAGGTTCAATGTCGTTAATGTCGAATTAATCTCATTCTTTAACTCTTGAATTGTTCTTGGCTTATTTTCGTATATTTTTTCTTTTAAATATCCCCAAATACTAAGTTCAACGGTGTTAAGTCACATGACGGTGTTAAGTCACATGATTAACATCGCCACGACGCACAGTGGTATTTTTTTGGCAAAAAGTCTATTTTTTTACAGTTTTTTTTTAGAAATCTAATGATGCAATTCTGTAAAGAACTGTTTCATTAGTAGAAAACCATGATTTGTTTTCGAAAAAAATAAAATTTTGTATAAAAAAGAGTGTGTTAAAGTTATCTAAATATTATGCAACGAAAACTGATGAAAATTTTACTATATTTCAGTTGTTTATACAATAAATATGGTTCAACTACCAATAGTTTTAGAGCATTTGTATTAAAATATAGTATTTTAAATTTAATAGGAAAGAAAAAATATTTAAATTATATATATAGTTTGAGAGATCTGAGCAAATCAAAATGACTCCAAAAAATTTAGCATTTGCAGTTTTCATTAGAAAAAAAATAAGTTAGCTCGGTCTACCTCCGTGTTGGTAATACTACTAAATGAAAGTTTGGAATGTTTTCTTTCATTTTATGTAAAAAAATTCTGCGACTTTTTGCGATCGCTGAACAAACTTATAAATTTTGTGATAAAACTCACGTATTTTTTGTGAATATTTACAATAAACTGCAATGCATATTTACAATAAAAGGTTTTGTATACTTTTAGGCTTTTACTTTTACTTTTTAATAACTGATTGACAGCAATATCGAAAAAGTGCATAACAAAAAAAAAAAACAAAACCATATGATTATTTGAAATAATAATATTTGCCAAAAAAAGTTTAAGAAAATTATTAAACGTAACTAATATTTAAAATGGGTTCATTTTGTGTTTCATATAGTGAATTGTGCAAGAAACTTATAAATTGCAATAATAATGTGGATTTATTAACTGATTTCATAAAAACAAAAAACATGGTGCTTACTATTAAAGAAATTCAAATTGTGAAAAAATCAGTTCAAAAGCGATTTCTTAGTCACTTTTTTAAACGTTGGGCCGAATCTCACAGAAACAAATCATATTTCTTTAATAAAAATTACACTTGGCTAAAAAGTACGTTTCAAAACAAAATAATTAATGTGTAGCTACTTTGAATCTAATTGAAAATTTTTAGATATATTTGAAGTATATATAAGTAGTATAAGACGTCAACCACGTAAACATATTTTGGAACTAGATGATGTAGTAAAAGAAATGATAATTGATGAATAAGAAGTTTAAAATGAGTTTAAAAGTTTACGCATTTTGTTTATACTCAAATAAAATTATTCTTAAATGTGTAGAGTGGGTGGGTAGAGGGCGTGGCCAATTTTAATGAAACTTTATATTTTTCTTAATTGAGCTAAATAAAGGCTCAAACCAAAATTTCAAAAACTTTGGGCCAAAAAAAAATTTTGGGTTCTATGGGCGGTGGGTGGAGGGCGTGGCCAATTTTGATGAAACTTTATATTTTTCTTAATTGAGCTAAATAAAGGCTCAGAGCAAAATTTCAAAAACTTTGGGCCAAAAAAAATTTTGGGTTCTATGGGCGGTGGGTGGAGGGCGTGGCCAATTTTGATGAAACTTTATATTTTTCTTAATTGAGCTAAATAAAGGCTCAGAGCAAAATTTCAAAAACTTTGGGCCAAAAAAAAATTTTGGGTTCTATGGTCGGTGGGTGGAGGGCGTGGCCAATTTTGATGAAACTTTATATTTTTCTTAATTGAGCTAAATAAAGGCTCAGAGCAAAATTTTAACATTCTACGAGCACTCCTTATATTTTTTGCCACACATTGTATGGTTAAATCCCTCTGTGCGACGTGAGATAACACGACCATTGAATTTCTCGCGCAAAAGAGCCATTGTTTCGTTGGCTCGTCGGCTTTTAAACAATCAATGCGGCAATTTAACAATCAATGCTGACCAAAAATCACGAAGTACACGAACGCATTTTGATTTGAACGCCCATTTTCGTAAAAGGCTTCAACAATCTTAACGTGATGCTTAATTGTGTACCTCTCCATGGTTGGATTTCTCAAACACTGAAACAAAAAAATGTCAAATTAAGGTGTGACTCACAATTAACATCGTGCATTATGGCTGGAACACATTTTGTAACTACGGCGGCATGTCGCAACAAATGTACATTTTTTAAGTCGGCCTTTCAGCGGGTAAAAGTAGGTTAAGCAGGATTTTTTGGATCTTTTTAATTAAGTTCATTTGAACTGCAAAATTTGTAAAGTTTTCTATAGGACTAGAAATCACCTTGTAAAATTTAGTGAAAATCGGTCCATAATTTACCCTAGCCCCCATATAAACCCTACTCCCGGAAAACAGAGTATTAAGCCTAAAACCGTAATAAATAATGCTATCAGAATAAAATTTAATACTTCACAGTTTTATAGGACTAGAAATCATACTAATAAATTTCGTGATAATGTGAATGATGATGATAAAATTTCTAAAAAAAAGCATACAACTTTCAGATTGTCGGTCAAAATATTAATATAGGTCTAAACCGCAACTTATTTTAATGCTGACGTCTGTTTTTATAAAGATGAATTAATAGTAAATAGATATCATATAGATATCACTCCTGAAATATTCGAACTGTTGGTGGATGGTATGAAAAATTCGGCACAGCCGAATATAGCACTCTATTTTGTTTTTTAGGTTTTTCTCGCTTTCAATTTTAGTAATTTTTTGATGATGAACAGTGTTTATATTGTTTTCCCTAAAACTATAAATCTACATTGAAACATGAAACTAGGGTCAAATGCTTTGTTCGTGATGTTTGCTTTTCAGTTGCAAACGATGTCATTTCGTTTATGAAACGCCAAAAAAATATAAAATCCTTACTTTATATTTTTAAGTTTATTTCTTTATATTCATGTTACTGTGCCCATGCTCTGTAACTCTCGCGTCGAGAAACAAGCCGCTGTTTTTCTCACTAAACTGTGTCGGTAACTTTTTTTTGGCGAGTACTAGCTGTCATGTAAGGAAATTACTCGCCAATTTACAGAAAAAGTGTGTCTGTAACATTGCTGTAAGAAAAGTTCCCGCTTGGAACGGTCAAATAAACTCACGAATAAAAATGGGACGAGAAAAAGCACCGAAAAACAATTAAAAATGCAAAATGCAAAGAATAATATTTTGTTCTTGGCACATTTTTTCATTGTTTAATTATTTTGCTTTTAACATTTTTATAAAATATACGAATTATTTCAAAGCTCGTTTGCAAACAACAAACATTAAAGTCGCACTTTACACTATTTGGTATAGCCGACGGTTATATTTTCGCCGCCGTCGTTGAAAAATTTTCAATTTTAGTAAATTGTGGTCGCCGTCAACGATATGTGTTACTGGCGTTCTCAACGTCTGCAATGTCAAATCGGCTTTGAGTGCAATGTTATGACATTTATAACGTAACGACATAGTTGGGGGTAGTGCACTAAATATTGATTTAAATCAGCATTGCACTATCACTAAATAAAACTGCAAAGAAATTAGTTTGCACTCTTTTTTACCAGCTTTAGAGATGATTGTTATTTTTTAACTACTACTAAATAATTTTGAGTGATATTGCAAATTTTTTCATTTTTGATTTCTTTTGAGGATATGCATAAGTAGAGAACATTAAACAAAATGAAATTTGCCAACAACGGTATATTTATTGGCTTTAATCATGAAAAAACCAGTTTTTTATTTTAAAATTAGTGCAGCAATTTAAGTTGCACTCAAATGAGTGAAGAAAAAAAAAGTTGCAATAAGCTGATGATTGCTTTTTTTTAAATAAACTATTATTTTTTGAGTGCAAAATTTTTTAACATCACTATCACTCTATCTATCTAACTAACTTTTGATAGTTTTCGACATAAGTTACAGACACAGTTTTTTCTCACTTTTCGAGAAACGATGGAATATTTTGTTTCACATCTTTTCGATGCGAGAAGTTCTCATTAAAGTTACAGAGCATGGGTACTGGCTATTTTTTTGTTAAAAAAGTGTACTGTTTTTTCTTAATTGTACTCGATGTACTGTTTTTCCCAATGTTCTTTATCTGGCTACCCTACACGAAACCGACAAACTCTAAATTGGTTCACAAAAAATAAAAATTGGGTCGATTCCCATCCCTGTTTTACATGATAACATTAAAATTTGTAAACAAACACATTGTTGTAAAATAAAGTAGTATTTAATTTTAATGCTAATTAGGAATAATTACTAATTAAATTAAACCAAAATAAAGCTTCTATGTATCATCTTACGTGTGAAAACTTAGAAAACAAATATTACAAAAATTTTATGTAGTTTAAAATTATAAAATAATGCTTTATAGTAAAGATAAGATAATTTTATTTTAGAGGAGAGGTAAGTAAACGACGAGGTTGACCTATAGGTAAACTAAAACACCATATCGACAAATAACTGCGTTACAGTAACACACGTCAGTCCTCAAAATACTGTGATAAAAAACATGAAAATAAAACAAAAAGCGTAGACAATAAATAGCACTAAAAAGTTTAGGTGAACAAAACTAAATTTTACAAATTGTTTGATATATTTTTTATTTTTCTTGTTTTTAGATAATTTAATACGATCAATATGAAATTTGGTATAACTTGTGGCGTTGCAGTTGTACTGCTGGTGAATATGGCAGTTGCTGATTTGCAAGGTCCTCAGGTTACTAGTGGAGAAATTTTAGATTCGACAGACTCGTCGCCCAAGCCTGCGTCTAATGAGGAGGCTACTGCAGATGTGAATGTAGAAGATTCCAATGAAACGCAAAATAATCAACGTAAATCTGCAAAATATATTGATGACCAAATGACTGCAGCCAAGAAGGCGGCTCAAATTGCTTCTGCTATTCAACCTGCTGATGGGGAAAGTAAAAATAAACTTTTACAATTTGCCATATTTGAACGGTTGTGGAATGAGGAGGTTGTACGCAAAAAGCTGCAAGAACAAATCGAAACAATTGAAGCTAAAAGAGAACCTATCGAGACAGTCGATCCAACACAAGACGAAATCGAAGGTTGTAAATTTAAAAATTGAAAAGAATTTTTCTAAGCTGTTACTAATTTATTTATAGCTCAAAGTATGTACGAGAAGGGCATGGAAATAATGAAGGGTCCTAGTTCCGATAAACGTGTAGCACGAACTTTGCTACGCAAAGCTGCTGAAATGAAAAATAGTAAAGCTCGTGCTAGCTTAGCTTGGTTACGTATTTTGGATGAAAATATGGAAAATTTTGACTTTAATCATGCTGCTTCAGAATTTGAAGAATTAGCCAAAGAGGGTTTGGCTGAGGCGCATTTGGTAAGATTTTTTTTCAATGAGTACTTTTATGGGTCGATTATGTTTGGCAACCGAACTATAGTGTTGCCAGATGACGAAAACAGAACTTTAGCTGATTTGCCAGTTGCCGAAAATATACTACGACGGCAACTGATGACGATTTCAGTTGCCAAATATTTAATATTTAGGTAACCGTTAAATTTTAATTTCTGTGCAGATTTTTTAAGGTAAAACGACGCCAACAGCCGAAAATTGTCATTTGACAACGCAGCTGAGTTTCATTTACAACATATTATTGACCCATTCAATTATTGTATATTTTATTAAAAACTTTTTTTTTTATCAGGGGTGTGCTGGAAATTGTAAACGCAAGAATTTTAAAAGTCTTTTTTTAATAATCCTTCTGTAATAAAAGAATTTTATGACAAATATTATATAAATATGTCTCTTTAAACAGAATTTTATAACAAAAATTATAAAAATTAGATTCGAAGTGTATTAAAAACAACTTCCAAATTCTTGCGTTTTACGTTTTCAAATTCCAGCACATCCCAGTATATTAAAGTGTTTTTTTTTTTTGTGAAACCGAATTTGGTAATTTGTTTTTATCGTTTTTTTTTAATACATTAAGCCAGAATCACAATGATAGTAAGCAGTATTTTTACTGGGTGTTCACAATGAAAGCATCATTTTTTTCAAAAGTCAAAAATTTTTGTACATATTTGGCGCCAAACAAGATTACGTTTAAATTAATTTTTTAAATCATTTTTTTCTCATTTTCTAAATTTTAACTAAAATATAAGTTAGAATTACGTGTTTTTTTATTATTTAAACGTTTAATTATGACGATTTTAACATTAACAAGGGTGTTCTGGGAATCGAAAACGCAAAACGAAAGAGTTTTAAATGTCATTTTTGAAAAAGATTTCTGTAATAAAATAATTTTATGACAAATATTATACAAATAGTTCTCTATTAAACGGAATTTTATAACAAAAATTATAAAAATTAGATCAAAATTTTATTTTAAAAAACTTCAAATTCTTGCGTTTTCGATTTCCAGAACACCCCTGTAAATAAATTAATTTTTCTTAACATTTTTATTTTGCGATATTAACATTAAATTAACATTAAAAAAATTTATTTTTCTTAGCATTTTTATTTTGCCTGGTTTTTTTTTATTTTTTATATATGATTTGAAGATAGCGATGTTATCTAAGTTTAATTAGAATTATTATATTTATTAAGAAAATCTATAACACTTTTTTCTAAAACGCATAACAATTTTTTTTCAGGGCCTTGCTTTATTTTACTTCCCTGAATTTTTTATTTTTAATCTTTTTTGTTTTGAATTAACAGGGTCTTGCTTTTCTTTACTCTGTGGGAATTGGCGGTAAAAATGTAAGTCAACCATTGGCTTTATTACATTTGACACTTGCTGCACTAGACGGAAATTCAATGGCAGAGATGGCTTTAGGCTATCGCTATTCATTTGGAATTAATGTGCCGGCTAGTTGTGAAAAATCTTTGTCATATTATAAAAAAGTGGCGGCAAAAGTTGCAGCTAATGTTAAATTTTCAAGCGGACCCCTGGTACATCGTGTACGGCTTTTAGATGAATCCGAAAATCCTGGCAGTCAAGAAACAGAAATTGTAGACTATTATCAATTACTGGCCGACAAGGGCGATGTGCAGTCACAAGTTGGATTAGGTCAGCTTTACTATCAGGGTGGAAAGGCGATCAAACAAGATCATCAAAAAGCCTTGGAGTATTTTACGTTAGCTGCAAACGCTGGGAATGCCATTGGTTATGCCTTTTTGGGTAAACTTTATTTGGAAGGCAGTGAGCATATAAAGGCGGATAATGAAACAGCATTTAAAGTAGGTGTTTCAATATGGCAATGAAAACAAATTAACTCGTTTTACTTTTTATTTTCTTAGTACTTTGCTAAAGCTGCTAACTTGGGAGATCCTGTGGGTCAAAGTGGTTTGGGTTTGATGTACCTGAAGGGCTATGGTGTGCCCAAAGATCCTTTAAAGGCTTTAAACTATTTTACTATGGCTGCTGATCAAGGCTGGGTTGATGGTCAGTTACAATTAGGAATGATGTATTTTAGTAAGTTTTCTTGGATTGAAAATATGTTTAACAATAGATTAAATTTTGGGTATCTTCTAATTATTATCATTTAGCCGGCAATGGTGTTAAAACTGATTACAAATTGGCTTTAAAATATTTTAACCTGGCCTCTCAATCCGGTCATGTTTTAGCCTATTATAACTTGGGTATTATGCATGCCTACGGCATTGGTGTATTACGTTCATGTGCAGCTGCTGTAGAGGTAAGTCAGCTTTATTAAGTAGAAATTTTTATAACTATAAATATTTTTCTTTTACACAGTTCTTTAAAAGTGTTTCTGAACGTGGCTCTTGGAGTTCATATCTAATGAAGGCTTATTCCAACTATAAAAATAGTGTTATTAATGAAGCCTTTATAAAGTACGCTCTTCTTGCTGAAATTGGCTATGAGGTGGCTCAAAGCAATGCTGCATATCTCTTAGATCGTGGTGAAGTTACCATCTTCCATGATCGCAACGAGGAGTTAATCAGAGCTTTTTACTATTGGAAACGTGCTGCCGCTCAAGGTTACTCAGCTGCACAAGTCAAATTAGGGGATTACTACTATTATGGTTGGGGCACAGATATCGATTTTGAAATGGCAGCCGCTTTGTATCGTAAGGCTTCGGAACAGCAGTACAACGCTCAGGCCATGTTCAATTTAGGTTATATGCACGAAAAGGGTTTGGGCATGAAAAAAGACTGGCATTTAGCAAAACGTCAATATGATTTAGCAGCAACGACAAATGCTGATGCAAAAGTGCCGGTAGCAATAGTGTTGCTAAAGCTGCAGTTGTTGGCAAAAATTGAATCGATTAAGGAGGTAAGAGAAAAAGAAATCGTACATTTTTGAAGAAAGAACTTTAAACCAAGAAAAGTGTTTGATAATTTTATTAGAATAGTTCTTGGATAAAAGAAAACTTTTTTGGGAACAAAATTAATTGATTCATAAAAAATGTACAGTTCCTTTGAATTATTAAAATTTTTGAATGAATTTGTTAGTTTACTAAAAATAAATAATATAAAACTATTTTAATTCAACTTTAGAAAGATTAAATTCGCATACTAATGCCCGCATTTTCTACAAACAGATATCTAGTCGTGTTCGTACCTAACAGTTATCTTTTCCTATCCGGTAACACTGTTGTGGTAATTTCAACGTTAATTTTGCCTACGTGAATTAACTATCAAAAATCGATGGTGTAAAATACATTACACTTTAACCCGTTGGTTAGAAATACGTTTTAAAATTATCAAAACCATAGATACCTATACACAGCTAGATATCTAATTGTAGAAATTACGGGCATTAAAGATTTTAATAATATTGTAAAGGGATAGAAGGAAAAACTGATTAAATACATTTAAAAAAATTAACATTCCATTCGTCTGTAAATAAAGATTTCACAATTAAGCGACTTATTGCCGAATTTAAAATTCTGCAATATTTAATTCTATTTTGTAAAGAGAAATAAGGAATTCTTTCTTTCGAACCTAAGGTTAAAATGCAGTTTTAATTAACATACTTTCTTTTCAATAAAAACAATTATTTTTTTTTACCTTTTTTGTTTTAGTCGCCTTATAAATTTATCTTTTATTTGGATGAAAACATCGCTGCTAATTGGGATTTGTATATGATAACGATATTGACTTTACTTTTGGGTTTCATAATGTACACAAGACGTACATTGGACAATCAACAACAACAAGTTCAAGAAAATGTCCAGCAGCAAGAAGAAAATGCTGCTGAACATCCAACTAATGATAATAATACCTTAACACCACCATTAGCTGGTAATGACACAAATAACACACAAATCGCACAATCCTCAACATCACCAACAAAAGCAGCTGAAAATGCTAGTACTACAACTGAAACAGAAACAAAAAAAGACTCTACAAGTGATGAACCTTTAACATCTAAAGCAGATGCGCCTTCATCACAAAATACAACATCTACGACTGCATCAGCGTCAGCAATACCATCAACATCTTCAAATTCAATTGCTGATCCCACTGAGTAGTAACATAAAAAAAATAAATTAAGTTCTTATAAAATTACTGTATATTAAATAAAAAAAAATCTAAAATGAAATTAAATTAAAATTTATTTTAATATATAAATGTTGTTTAGCCTTTAGCATATGACTCCCCTCCCACTTCGCCTCCTTAAACAAATATCTTTAATCCCAAAAGTACTTTTTTCTAACCTTTTTGATTTTCCATTATTTAAGATTTTTCTGTACATATTATGTATATTTTCGTTTTCTTTTCATTGTTAGATTAAAACCTTGGTATAATAAATGTTATTATACCACGATTAAAACTATTTTCTTTAATCTTAAATACATATACATATATACATACATATATCCTAAAATAAATAAAGATTTATTAATTCAAAATGTTTAATTAAATTTATTAGGGTTTATATTTTTAAAAACATTGTTAGAATTTGAAAACTTAAAAAATTCAAAACAGATTCCTGAAGAGTTTCAATTAAATTCTAAAAACCAAAGTATAGATATACGCTAAACATATTTAAATATATAAAACTGTTTTATTTTGCAAAAGTCTCTTTAAGAAGCCACATCTTCTTTTTTTTAAACCGACACAGTTTGTTTTGAAGCTTTCATCTCAATTTTTTTAAAAATGTATTGGATACACAAAAATGTTTGGTATTTTTAAGCAAAGTTAAAGTAATATAATTTTACGAGCTTATTTTATCAACCCACATCTATTCCAAATCAAAAACTTCTTATTAATTTATTGGGCGTATAAACAAGTTCTGGAATTTCGCATCATTATTTATTTTTTTATTTAGTAGAAATCTGTAAGCCGATTATGGCCCATAGGCTAGGTTAGTGAAATTTAATAAATGAAAAAAAAAAATCAGTGATATACAAAAAAAAGCCTTTATTATTGAGAAAAGTGCTGCTGCTAATCACTGTACTATTTTGGCTGTATATATTAATTTGCAACCCTTCAAATATGCTGTTAAAGGCAAAAATCATTTGGAAAAGCCACAAAAGTTCCTAGATAAAAACTAAAGAGACATTTTGTAATGAAGAGCCATACATAAAAAACATATCACTTAATAATTTATAAAAACACAGCTGGCTATTTTTATTAACTTAAATGATTTGTAATTTATTAAAGAGTAAGAGAGGTACACTTAAACAAGGTAGATTCGTCAGCGGACAGCCATAAACCCCAATTGTAAAATTCATATGTATGATCCAAAATTTGTTTTATATGACATTGTGTTAATGTACCTTGACAGAAGAATATTGCGATCCATTTAGACGCCGATTTCGTAAGCTCCAGGAAAACAACTTATTAGGAGTCCGCAATGTCTGGTCTATAAGTTTCACTTGTAGACAAGTCCATCCGTTTCGATGGATGCAAAATAATGTGGCAAGAATTCCCCTTACCACCAGTCGAAAACTAAAAAAAAAACAATGGGAAGTTTTTTTTGCGCAAAAATGGTCATATTAAAAAAAATAACAATAGCTAATACTATAGCGCCCCGGTTACTCTTAAGGAGGTTTACTCTAAATTTAGGGACTTTTGTTTTTATACCCACACGACAATAATGTAGCGGGTATTTTGCATTTGTGCTGATGTGTGTAACACCTTAAAATATACCTAAAAGTATACTGATCGACTCAGAATCACTTTCTGAGACGATCAAACGATGTCCGTCCGGCTGGCTGGTTGGATATAATTTGATAAAATTTGCCACTAGGTTCTATATCGCCTGGGTAACAATCTTGTCGAGATGTGAGGGCTTAAGTGCCCTCTACGGTTCCGATCTCCTGGGTTGATGTATGTGTGTGATACGTCTTAGCAGGAGGTCAGTAGTGGAAATGTACACTGTCCAGTTCATTATCAGTACATATAACACGACGTATCTCACGCATGCCGTCACTGCGTGGACGGTCCGTCTAAACGTGCGAACTGGTGGGAACAAAAATGAAACCAATTCAAGAAAATAACAATGACAACCATAAACAAATAAAGGAAGCGACGGCCCGGGGTCATTCGGACGTCACTGTCGGGGAATCGGGCAATACCCTCTCGGTTGTTCATGATAGTATCATGGAACAGGAGCAACAGGTACTGACCGATTTATATGTGGCTGGTCTTTTGGGACAGTTGAGTGATACCTGTGGTGAAACCGAGGCTACACAGGGGTTGGAGAGGCTAACTCTGTTCTCTGACGAGTTGCATGATATTGAAAGTACATCTGCTCACAGTCAGGGGACATCAGGAGGGACACTCGGGAGAAGATTGTCCACAACTTGTTCGACAGGGTGTCGTGGAGGAGATGCCAAGCGCCCCTTCATGTCGTATTAAAAACACCAGCCGAACGAAGGAGGAGAAGGCGCATAACTGGACAAGGAAATCTCTGGCATATCTGGATAAGATGGCGAAGAGCGATCCTTCAACGTTAACTGCGAGGGGAAGGTACCTTCTAAAACGACACCGACAAAGCGTCGCAAAATTTGAAAGAATTTACGGCCGTCAGTACCGTGCTGGGTTGGTCCTATCCCTAGAAAAAGCAGGTGGTGGCAGCCGTCAGCCCGGACACTACTCAAAAGAGTACAGGGTCGGTGGCTTCATCAACCTGATGAGAGGATAGAGAGAAGGCAGGTGTTGCAACTATGAGCAAGGCGCCTATGTCTTCAGAACGAGCTGCGAAGGGAAAAGGGGCAACACCCAAGGTGGTAGGCAAAGTGGCTAAGGCAACGGATACGGAGAGAAAGGCTAGTAAACCTCCGTCCTAGTGGCTCCCGTATGGACACCAATAGGGGAAAAGGCACGGGTGGTAACAAGTCTTCCAAACCAGGGGGGGGGTCTGGTACATCCCCAGCTGAAACTCCTAGTGGTCCTAAGGAAAACATTAAGAGGGTCGATCTGGGGATGATCAGCCTTGTTCATCGAACAAGATGGTGAAGAAGTTGACGAGCCTGGAAAATCATCTTCAGGTGGCTGTCATCGATCGGAATGATCCAGATGGGAGGATGGTGGAGGGTAGGGTAATTAACGAACTGTGCGTATTCAGTGGCAACAAGGAGGATGTATCCTTCAACGGTGCGGACTGGGTGAAGGGAGTGAAAATTGTCCATTGTGGTAACAAGAACTCCTTGGAATTCTTCAAAACCACAATTGACAAATGTAGCAACATTAACCTAGAGGCAAGCCTCCGAATTGCTACTTAGGTCCATAGTGACAGTATGGATTTCACCACCCGTTCGCGCGGTAGTATTGAGCAAACAGAACGGTAGGCTCCTTACGGACCAATGGAGGCTTGTGACCTCACTGGTGTGTAAGGAGAATACCAGTAAGGACTTCCGGTTCGCCGTGGATCGCAAGTCCATGGACTTATTAGAGGAGGTGGGGAGTTGTAAGTTTGGTTTAGGTAATGTCACGTTCAGGTACCCGAAACATGACAGGACCAAAGAAGCTGTTATTTTATAACTTCTAACATTCTTATTACCTCTAATATGGTAACACGTCGACCTTCAGAAATAAAGATGGCCAAGCAGTAATAGACCTGACATTAGTAAACCGCGACGAGCAACTTGTTGTGGACTGGAGGATGACAGCGGACTGTACTTTTTCAGGCCATAGTCGTATAACCTTTAGACTGAATTTTAACCTGTCTGGGGTTGCTCCGTTTAGGAAACCGAGGGGGACAAAATGGGACTCGGGTCGGAACTGGGTTGGCTCAACAGGCCCTGTGCGATTTGCTGCCGACTGATTTGAAGGGTGTTGTGAACAGGTTCACTCATCTGCTAAAGGTGAGCTATGAGCTGTCCTGCCTGGTAAAATTTCCGGGTAGGCGTAAACAGCACAAATAAAGGACCAGGGAACTTCAGATTCAAAAGTCGACGGTTAAGAGACTGTTTAATAGGGCCAAGCTAACGGGTGCACCTGGTGTTTGGAAGACCTACAGGGTGCATTTCAATAGCTAAAAGGCGGATCTAAAAAGGGCAATGCAACTATCATGGAGGAAGTTCTGTGAATCCATCGATAATGTTAACGAGTTGTCTAGATTCCGACGGATTTTATCCAAGGGTCCAAAGGAATGACGGCTCATGGACTGAGTTTAGCTCTGAGACCCTAACATTACTTATGGAGGCGCACTTTCCTGGATGTACGGAAACCGAAGGTATGAAAGATGACCAATGGAACGAAATGTCTGTGGCATCGAGTCAAGCTTCCGCTTGCGTCGAGGAAATAGTCACAAGGGAGAAGCTGGGGTGGGCGGTCAATACTTTCGACTGATATAAGTCACAGGGTCCAGACGGTATTCTTCCGGCCATGCTTTGCAATATCGCGGACGATTCACTTTTTATACTGGTGAATATATTTAGGAATTGCCTCAGTAGAAGGTATCTGCCTAGGGGGTGGAGAGAGGTCAGGGTAATCTTTATATCCAAGGCCGGTGAGGGCAGACCACCTGAAGTCGGGGGATTTCAGACCTATTAATCTATCTTCATTCTTGTTGAAGACTCTCGAGAGACTGATATATCTCTATCTTAGGAGCAATATTGATACCCACCTCATAAGCAGCGCTCAACATGCCTACCTTAAGGGTAGAAGAGGGAGCCTCTACCTGACAATGATAAGTGCTTGGTTAACATCCTCAACTGTAAACTGTACTGGAAGAAGAATACTCAGAACAGAATGAGCAGGGGACTCAACGCCTGCTACACATGCAGAAACTCCATAGGTAAGAATCAGGGCACTGACGAATCATGCGGTGCGATCGTGCCTTGTCGCACAGTATATGATTGCTCTGAGGGAGCTCTTGGGGGCATTGCTGTGTTGGGTACCCGGACACTGCAGGGTAGAAATGGGGTGGCGGACAAACTCGCGAGAGAGTTCGAATCTTGATATAGGGGTAATGGACGGGGGAATAAAACCCCCCTTATGTCACTACTATGAGGCAATACGGAATAGATTCCGCGATGTCGTTAACCGATCCTGGAGGGATAGAACGGATTGCAGGGTTTCTAGGGCACTTTGGCCCGGTTCGGACGCAGGGGCAACCAGGGTTCTATTAGGATTGGATAGAAGTGGTCTCAGCACGCTTATAGGGTTTTTAACGGGTCATTGTTCTGTTAGGGCTTTTACGAGTAAATGCGACAACACAATACCGGACTTCTGCAGGTTATGCGAGGATTCTGAGGTGTTGGAAATGATTGAGCATGTTCTCCACTGTCTCAGGCGGAAGTGGCTAGAAGATAGATTTCACGACGAACTGGGGTCCATCGCTGGATGTTACCCTGTTGATCTACGGGGTTTTGTCAGGGAAATAGCTCTGCTGTTTCTGATGAAGGGTATGTAGAGGGAGTTTTTGTTCCATGTATTATCTTTCTTCCTTTCGTTTTTGCTATATTGAAGGGATTCACAATGGACCGGTCTCCGGGTGGAGGTGTGCCCTTGGGCGTATAACCCTTCCTAACCTTACATAAAACATATTTAGAACTATCGTCCATGTTCTGGAAAACATGGGCGTATATTTATAAGGATACATAAGCTATGCAGTTTTTCAAAAATAGGACCACAAGGGGAGGTAGGGGGCATAGTCTGCCTTTCACAAACTTTCAAACCGATTTTAATGAGGTTCAAAACATACGCCCATGTTCTGAAAAGCGCAAAACGCTTAAAATTTGCGTTTTCAATTTGAAAACGCCAAACAGGTGTTCTGAAAAACGAAAACGCTAGAAATTTGGCGTTTTCAAATCGCTAGTGTATACTTAAGCGATTTGGTCTATTTTATTAAAACTGCACTTTAAAGAGAAAAGGAAATGGTCCACAAATTCAATTTTTTTTTTAAGGAAAAACTTGTAACATTTTTTCACGATTTTAATTAAAAAAATGAAATTTAAAAATTTGCTTTGAGTTTGTCAATTGTTTGTATTTCACAGAACTTATTTGTAAATTATTTGTTTGTTTGTTTACGTTTTGTTATGATAAAACATATGTTTTCTTTGCTCAAACACAACTTCAAAAAAGGCAAAACCCTAGCAAATCGCGTGGTTTTCAGAACATGCTGAAATGCGTTTTCCGTTTTTCAAATTGTAAGCGATTTGAAAACGCTGCGTTTTCCAGAACATGGACGATAGATAGATCCATATTTATATGAATAATAAGCATGAATCTCCATAGGTCTCGAATAGGGTGCTCTCTCGTAAATGTGTTTTTAAATACTGTGGTGTAGGGTATAATATGGTCGGGCTTGACCGGCTATTCCTTTTTACTTGTTTTTTATATCGAGGGTTAATATTTAAATAGTGCTATCTGCAAAATCACAATTTTACAGCAGAGCGAAAAACTGATTTTTTCGATAACTGTGAGATTCGTCACTGCGGGCGCAATGCTCTTTCGAAATATACCTATTTTATGACACATTTTCTCCAATCCCAAATCAAAAATCAACAATTTTTACTTTTTTTTAAGTTTTACAGTTTGTATGACTTAATGTGCTTATGATAACTGTGCAATAGAAATCCTTAGACTCGTGCTTGGTAGCCATTATATTTCCAAAAAAGAGAAACAAACAAAAAATAATGTTTGGGGATTTTCGACTAGTTTTTGGGAATTGTGTTATGTACTTGTAAAATGTCATTAAATGATATTAACTAATAAAGATTTTTTTGCATAAACAATAATTTATTGACAAAAACTTATAAACACATTTGCTGCAACGTCGCCATAACTCAAAAATATACGTTTAGAAATAACATGCATTATGCATAAAGTTTTTCATTTTCTTGCAGCACTAAGAAAGATGTAAAGATAAATATGAATATAAATATAAAGAAAAACACGTCGAACCATTCTGCATCACTAACTCCAAAATCTAATTTTTTGAGTTATGACGACGCTGCAGCAAATGAGCGATAAATTAAAAAACAGCAACAGCTTTTTTACAGCCGTTATTTTAAATTAGAATAAATAAAGAGTTATTAGCGGATATCAATATTAATCTTGCAAAAGTGCAAATGCAAAATATCGTAACTTTTTTGTAAAATCCAACAACAAAATACACAGTTTCCGTTAGATTTCATTAAAGTGCTACGGTATTTTGCATTTGCTCTTTGCAAGCCTAATATTGAACTCCGCTGTTGTAAAAAGCTTCTAACAAGCTTACAGTTTACTATTTTTGATTATTTAAGAAGCGTTTTATAGAAATTAATAAACAGAATCTGGGAATTTATTTCTGATGGTGAGTAACATTCATTATATAAATTTTCATATTATTCGAATGTGTATTCTAAGTCAAATTAGAATCCTCAAAAGCTTTTATACTTTAATAGGCTAATTCCTTCAATATTTTGTATGCACTATCATATAACAGAAATATACAAACAAAAAATTCTGATAGTGCATACAAAATATTGAAGGAATTAAAGTATAAAAGCTTTTGAGGATTGTAATTTGACTTAGAATAATATGGAAATTAATAAACTATTTTTGATAACTTAAGAATAGAAATTATACATTTTCGCAAAAAAAAAAAAAAAAAAAAAAAAAATTTCCATAAACGAATTTTCGATTTTTTAAAAACAGTTTCAAGACGAATTTGACATTCCTCTCTCTAATTTAGAAAAAAGTAGCACAGCTGTACTCTCAAAGCCACCTGTAATATGAATTCACCTTGAACATTTTTTTTTAATTTTAAATTTGTTTCAGTTTTTCTTTTCAATTTTAATACATTTTTTTAAATATTTTGTCGACAAGTAATCTTTGAATTTTTAAATTAAAGTTTTGTAATAAATATTTTGAAAATTATAAAATTTAACACAGCTTTCATCTACGATCTAAATATGGCATTACATTTAGCCAAGGTAAATAAAAATACACATCCTACAACAAATCCATGATGCATTTTATTTTCTTCAGCATTTAGTTCGTGCGAATCTAACTAGATCAATTTTTCTAACCAGCCCCTCAATGCAGCAACAACTACAACAATGCAGTAAAAAGCCAAAATTACCGGCAAAATTAATCCGATTACAAAAACTTTTCCAGGCGAAAAACGATCTCCCGGTGTTTCTTAAAGGCGGAACTACCGATAAAATGTTGTATTACACAACTTTGGGCTTATCAGGATTGGGTCTAATAATGAATTTAGCACTTTTCGCTGGCTATATTATAGATTAATGTAAACATTTCAAAATTTTTATAAATTTATTTCAAAATATTTGTTTAACAATAAAAAAAAATAATTGTCATTTATGTATGTAGCTCTTAAAAACATTTAACGTGGTTGATTTTTTTATTATTTTCGTCACACGCACCTTAAAATATCTTAATTAACTAGAAGTTGCATGACTACCTTCCTCATCGATTTTATCTATAACCAATTTTAGACAATCTTTAGTAGACATTTTTTCCAAATTGCACGCTTTTGTCAAGTCCATAGTCGAAATTTGCTCTATTATTTCCTTAATACGTTCCTGCTTAATAATGGCTTTCACTGATTGTCTAGTCGTTGAGGTTGTATGAGTACTGCTAAGTTTTTTTTCTTTGGAATCATTTTCGATATGTTTACCTTTTGCTCGATAATGCTGTTCAATTATTCGGCGTATTTTTAATTTCGTTGCACGAGTTTTACGATTAACTTGACCCAAAGCTAAATTATGTAATTCTTGAAAATTAATTTCCTTATTTAATTGAGCTGAATCATTTGTCTCTTCGAGTAGTGGAGAAAAATCTTCGTAGGACTCTACGGTGGATACAAAAGCATCATCTTCTAAGCTTAAACCTTGACTTAAAAGCTTTGTAAAGTCGGATGGCGATTCGGGATTAGCCTTTGTTTCTAGAGTGGGCGTTTCTTTAGAATCATGTTGTACCTCATCTATAACTTCCTGAGCAAAATTTTCTTTTTCAATATTTGGGTTTTGTGGACTTTCTAGATTTTCTGTTTCAATGTCCAATTCTGTTTCCATTTCTATATTCTCCTGCAAATGTTCATTTCTTTTCTTCTTTTTCTTGGATTTTTTAGCTTTCTCTGTTTGGTTTTCATTAGAATTTAGGAATTCTTCATTTTCCATAGTTTTTATAGATTTTTTCTTTTCGGATTTTGTTACTTCATTGGGAGTTTGTGGTTCTTGGAAGTTTTCTGGTTGTTGTTCCATTTCTAAAGATTTTTTCTTTTCGAGCTTTGTTACAGTTTTTCTTTTTAAAATCGCCAAACATGGTTTGGTTTTAATTTTAACTGGTATTATTGAATTGTATTGAATTCCAATGCTATTAAAACAGTCTATATACTCCAATGTGTCAAAATCTTCCTGTAGTGAGGGCCACAGTTGGGTATTGAACTTTTTGTTTGCCTCCATTAATAAATAAGTATATTGCATGGTTTCTTCTTTGGTATAATTCATATGTTCATTTTTACAATATCTGTTAAGTGAACATTATTAAATATTATTATTATTATTTTATTATTGCAAAATTTAGAAGAAATTCAAAATGTCTCCCTAAAAACGTTTCAATAGCTTTGAGTTCTTTTGCACAACTAAAGCTATGGTCTACTATTGGCTGTACAAAAAAGTTTTTATTATTTTTTAATTTCTCTTAAAATAAGTATGTTAAATATGGTCTATCGTTGGCTGCGACCTTTTACTTCTTTTTGATACAGGATGGATTTCGACTTTTTGATATTAAAGAGAAAAATAAAATTCGCAAAAGTCACAAAATTTTTAAGTAAAACAAATTAGAGACATTTTTTAAATAAAGATATGTATCAAACATTAAAAGAATAATGAGCAATAGTTCATTTATTACCAGTCACAATTTGATGCAAAGAAAAAATATTGAAAAAATTCATCAAAATCTTTCGGTACGGTGACTTTTTGCGGCACTTTTTTTTATTAAAAATAGTGAAGAAAATTGCCTAACAATTTTTTGTATGCTAAATATTTCAAAACTTTTCAGTCGGTTTCGGGAAATTAAAATGCTTATTTTGGTATGTTACGTTAACGTTCGCATAGAATTTTATATGAAAAACACTCAGTTTTAAACATATAATCTATCCATAGTAAACTCTATACGAACGTTTACGTTCGAAATTTTTGAACAGGCAAATAATTCCAAGTAGTACGACTTCTTGAAACGTTTAAAAGTTTACAAAAAATTTCTAATCCAGAAATTTAAAATTTGTTTAACTCACCTCCAATCATCCCTTATTTGCCAAAATCTGCTTACTCCACTTTGGGCCGCCAAATTAGAGATGTGTACGGAAGCGTTTGTTGCCTGAGCCTCCAAAATGTGTAAATTTCTCAAGGCCACTCCCCCAGGGTAATTTGTGCCCGAAATCCTAAGCAAAAATAAAGTAACAAAAACATTTGCTAATAAATGGCCACCAGCGCACAAAGACAAAAATCCATGCCATACAGATTTAGAACTATTTTGCCAGCTTAAAGAAAACAAAATTTGTCATTTTATGTTATATATACAGTTAAACCAAAGCTAATAAACTTACAATCTTTGACAGGCCGAGGCGGCTGCTAAATTCAAAACCGGAAATACATAAATAATAAAACGTAATTCCTTATGTGGCAATATAGAATATATTAGTACAAAACCTAGAGCAGCTAGAACTATAGGTCTTATACGACGTTCTAGTATTAAGCCTAAGGGAACAAAAAGTAATGAGGCACCCATGGCCCTAGGTAATGCTGAGTAGAAATACCACAAAAAGGGAGAGGTCTAAAAAATATTAACAATGTTAAGGAAAACCAGAAAACAGTAATTTTCTTTATAACTTTGAAATACCCAAATTTGGGATTTTATTGACTAAAAGCTAGTCGGATTAAAAGTCATTAAGAATCCTTTAAATAAATAAAAGTCCTGATATACTATAGTTGTTAAAAAAACCCACAGATAATATTTAGAAAAAAACGCATTTTCTATTGGAGTTTCCGGTCAAGTATATGAAATCGAAATGAATTTGTTATTGTAAAGTTAATTTAGTAAAGTGTAGTTCATATGGGTTTTATTTTAAAAAAGGATACACCCCAATCGGAGCTTTTATTTAATATAGTATTGTAGCATAATACTTCGCCTTCTGGCCACAATAAACGCTTCCAAAAGAATGAATCCAACACTACTGAAGTAATCAAAATTACTAAGCCAGCTGGTAAAGCAATTTTTAAAATTCTAACAAAATTTATAAAAACAAAAAAAAAATCGGTTACAAAAAGTCTACTTATAATTAAACAATACTCACCTATCTATGGTTATTCTATGAAATTTTAAATCAAATAGTAACAGCAGACCTAAAAATATAATCAATTCCGAACGAAAAACCAATATAGCTATACCGGAGCATATAATAAAAGGTTTTAATTGGCCATTTAACCAATAAGCCAAAGCATATAAAACTGAAAATTTTATTAAAAAAAAAGTTGGTAGGATTAAAAAAAAAAATAAGAAATTTTTGTAAAATTACCTATAGGTAGAGCCATTGTATTGGGTAAAGATCTACTCATGTAAAATATAAAATGAAATTGTGTTAAAGTTATCAGGCTAAACCAAAAACTAACATTCGAGCCATATAACTTTGTTATCACACGTTTCAGTTTGGTCCAGGCAATTGTTACAACAGCTGCTAATATTAAACGTACTGTATAGAGTAAAATATGGACATGATTAAGTTACTATTTAAAATGAATTTTTTTTTTGTTATGTCCAACATTGAAGTTAAAAGCTACTTTTATTAAAAATACATAAAAACGAATAGTTTTACTTGCGAGCCATTTTAAAGCTACGGTCAGGTCAGACTTACCAAATATTTGACGTAAAAAAAAACGGGACCAACAACCAAACTCAAAAATCATTTCGCTTAATATCAATATTTATTTTGATTAAAATACCAAATCTTACAAAAAAACTGTTATTTGCTATGTCTAGTAGTATAATTAGTTTATTTTGTAATATTAAGACCATTTAAAATATCACTTACTATTAACAAAAGTAGGGGTTACGCTTATTTGATCAAATATTTAATAAGTGTGACCGTAGCTTAAGAATGGAATAACATTGTACCGAAACCACATACCCTTTTTAGGTTTCCTTTTTTACGAGTTTATTATTCTTCAGAAAAGAAAAAAAAAAAAAAAAACAAACTGGAATCCTTCTCGACAAGACTACAAAACCGATAAGCAGAAAAAAAGTTTTTCATTATAATGTAATGACAAAATAGTTCTAACACATTTAAGATACTTATGAAAATCGAAATTGAGTGAAATTAAAATCAATGGAGATTTTTAGCAATGAAATTTTGCATATAAAGAAATTTTAATATTTAAAATACATACATAGCTGATAAGCAAAAATGTTTAAATTTGCTAAAAAAAACAATCCCACAATCCCCAAATATATATATGTATTAAAAAATTCCAAAATTGGAATTTTTACCTCTAGACCACATGGCTGGGAATAGTTTATGTATTCGATTTTTTACTATACATAGGATATCGGTTTACACTACTTTGGGAGTATCTGCTTTTGGATTTTAAAAAGATTAGCAAAAAATGAACATTTTATTATCGCTATACATAATACCAAATCTTTTAACATTTAAAACCGTATTTATCCGGAATCAGTAAATGTTAAAAATTCAGAGGTTAAAGTAATGAATTACATTTTATATAATTACAACTTGTCCAAAGCTTTTTCGCATTATCCAAAATTCTCAAATTTTTTAAAAAAAAATACCTTAATAATTTATTATAAAAAATCTGTGTTTTTCACATATTGGGATCGATACGGTTAACCGTAAAAATACCATAATTCCCAAAAATAAATCGAAAAATCCAATTGTTTATTTATACAGGTCTGTCACAGAAATCAATTCCGATCGAAAGTGATTTCGTTTTATGTGAAGAAAGATTCGAAGGCCTGCGGCCTAATTCTGGCATTCGTGATCGAGAACTTTCTCGATTCGAAAGCAATTTAAAATCTTATTATTTCAGTCAATACTGAACGAATCAGAATTATATTTTCAGTGTTGTAAAGCATTAATTTGAGTTTCACAATACTGAAAAATAATTTCGATTCGTTCAGTATCGACTGAAATAAAATTGCTTTCGAATCGAGAAAGTACTCGATCACGACTGCCAGAATTAGGCCCCTGATATAGTCCACATTTGATTCAGAGCTAATAACATGCTTTTATATCTTTGTTTCTAATTCTAAAAAAATGAGATTTTAGCAAAAAGGATATAAAATTAATAATATGATTATAAATGATTCAAATAAATAATAATAAAAAAATCGAAAAGTTATAGAGGAAGCTGCGTAAAAAAATTAGATTTTAATTTGGATTTGTTTTATGTCCCACTGTGCATTGTTTAATTACAACATGGTACGTAACCAAAAAATTATAGTGTTGCAACTGTTAAGCATCAATTTAAGAAACAGCCGATAGCACAAGTGCTAAAAAAATTTAAATTTTAACTTGTTTCTATTCTTTGCGAATTTTTTTAATACCGAAACGGTAATATTGGCATTAGGGAAAACGGTTTACGTTTACCGGTATTTTTTGCATACAATTTTTATTTAGGTATTAATAACAATCATGTTGGACACAACCGCTAAAAATATACATATACATATTAATTTTTTTAAATATTTTAATTATGTTTACCTACATATTGCGCCCAAAATTTGTTGATATTTAGAGTTTCAAATAGTAAAATGAATGGTGTCGATAGTATTGATATAAATAAAGGGCCCAAAAATGTGCGTGGTACCACACCAGGAAACTCATGATGATCGTACTTGTTAAAGTAAATTAAAATAAATAAAAATATAAAAAACAAATCCAAAAAGAGAGGCCTACCTGTGTAAAATTATGTCGTAAATATAAAATATCATGCATCGCCTGTAGATTAAAACTTTCCTCCACTTTGGTAAACGGAGTGTACACAAGATGGCCAGCTGCCGTTAAAAACAGCAACAAGTCCATGTTTACTTCGTTTCCACAATAAAATTTTAGGATTATTTTAATTTTTATTAAAATTTTTTAGTTATTAATTAAGATAATTACATAATTTATAAAATTTCCACAACGAACTAAAGACAATTCTCCGTGCACGTAAATACAATGTACATATATTGTACATATATTAAATTTGAAAACAAAACCAAGTATTTTTGTCCAATACACTTTTTAGCCAAATGTGACGTACTACATATATCTATAGTTTGTATGAATATATGCGAAGAACAGGCAAAAAAAAAAAAAAAAAAAACTAAATTTATAAATGAAAACAACGGCCAAAATGTTTTAATAGAAAATAATATGTGTCATATAAACATTTCGTGGATGTTAACGCTGACAACTATGCGGGTGACCTGTTGGAACAAGCAATTTGATTAACACAATTAGCCGGCAAAACAAATACAAATTTGTTGTGATTATTTTAAAGTTTTTATTGTAACTAAAACTTGCTTTTATTTTGCTTATAAACTACTTGTTTTATTTCTGATTTTTAGTTAAACTTCAATTATTAATATTTTTTCGTTAAAATTTTTCTTTTTGTTTATGTATGTAAGTATATTTAGATTTTTTTCATTGTAAACATTTATACGTGGTCAAAAACAATAACAAAAGTCTAAAAGTAAATGTCAAATTAATATATTCGTCAGTTGCTGCTACTCACTAGCAGATGTCAGCAAGACCGGTAACATTGAAAAAGTAATGCCAAGTCTGAGTTACTGTTAGAATATTAATAACCAACAAAATACAGTTGAATCTACTGACGGCAAACCACAAAATTACAATAAGAAGTCGTTTTTATGGAATATTTTAGATTTTAATAGAAATATTGCCAATATTTTTTGTGAGCACAAATAAAAGACTTTCTTAGTTAACATGATTAAGAGCGAGCGATTAATTAGATTCATTTTACATATATTCAAATTCAACATAGAATATTATCTACTTGATGCTTAAAATGGACTATAAGTCAACTTAACATAATCTTGATTTTTTGCTAAGACGTGCGTTCTTTTTAGTTTTAAAATTTTTAAGTAAAATTAGTTTTTTCTAACAAAAAAATGTACAATAAAACAATTTTTGAATTAAATTAATTGAAATAACTAAAAAATTATTTATATAAGAAAACATTAATAATGTTAATTCAGACGCTGCTTTTAAGCTCTAAAATCATTTGTAGAAAATTTTCATACTATACTACAAAATATCCTCGTATATCCAAAATAAATTTATTCCTAAAAGTACTTTATTTATTCTTGAATTTGAATTATTTCAACTTTATGGCACATTTAACAACAATATTGCAAATTCTTTATTTGGATTCACTTTTAATAAAGATGAACACATGTCACTAAAACTTATTATTTCTCATAGACTGTGAAATATTTTAGCAAAGTTGTGCGTCTAATTTGGTAAAGAGCAGAAATAAAAATACAGTGCACTCGCGTTAATATGAACGCCCTAATATATGAACACCCCAAAATATGAACACTTATTTTCTTCCATTGACTACTCTAAAATATGAACTTGTGGAAAAGCTTTAAAATATGAACAACTTAAAGTTGTATTTTTAATGGTTTTTATCTACCTACACAGTGTTAAATCAACTGCATAATAACCTGGGGATTTCCCCAGCTATCGCTTTAAAATTGTATTCAGTTATTAATCAACATGTTTTACATACACTTTTTTGTTAGTTCTCACATTAACATGGAATTCTATATACATTTTTAAATATAATTTTAACGTGAAAAGTTTTTACAAATCATAAGTTCTGAACTTTAAAAAGAAAAATCAAAAAATTTAGAACATTTAGGAAAAGATATTACTATATTAGCGAAAAAAATTTGTTTTTTTTTTAACTTGGAAAAAGAAAAGTGTGTGGTCTTCCGAATACCCAACAAATGGAAAATGGTTTTTGAAAATAAGATACAAAAATATCACTGTTAGCGGACACTACAAATATCTGGAGATTTTTAAGAGAGCGGGGCGGGGCGTTTTTAAGCTGATTGAACGAAAAAAAATCATAGACTTTTTCGCATAACTTTAAGTTGGTTTTTCTTTTTTACAAATCAATTTTTTTTTTAAATCCAAAGAACAATAAATAAAAAAGCTTTAACATTATAAACTTTTGTTTTTATGGCAAAAACGTTTTTGAAGGGAAATTAGATGACTTTCGCAAATATGAACAATCTTGCAAAAGTGAACTGGCTTTGTTTTAATTAGTTCATATTATCGCGAGTGCACTGTATCACTAAAAAAATCTCAAAATGTCTGTCTGAAATATCAGAACGAAAATTTACCGATGTAAAACTATTAAAATTATGTGTGTAGGTATGCATGTTTTTTTTTTATCAAAGTGGCACAATACACCGTCAGATAAAAACAAATAAAAGTAATATTTTCGGCTATGCCGAATCTTATATACCCTTCGCCATCGTGCGATAAGAACTGAAATTTAAATACATAAAAATTCATATATATATATATGGGCATTTCCATTGTGACGTGACATTTGTATAGATAATATAGATTATATAGATTTATTTTCCAAGTTATCAAATTTTAAAATCGTTGCTAGTTTAACGGTACATATGGGCACTTCCAGCGAAAAGTGTACTTTTTGTTATGTAACGCCAGAAAGCAAATAAAATTGTATTTTAGGACCATGTTGCTTAAATGTTATCCCTGTGGTCAGTAAATGTATAGCTGGTTGCGCTTTACACCAAAATATAAAAATTATCACTGGAAAAATATCCAACAAATGTCGTACTACAGCCCCTTAAAAATTTTAAATCAAGATACATGTGGCATTAACTACCAGAATAAACAAAAAAGCTATTTTTAAAAAAAAATCGAGTTACAACTTTTTTATATTAAGCCATCGATATACATACTATATTTATTTACTACAGTGCACTCGCGATAATATAAAAACCCCAAAAAAAAAATGGAGATTTCCCTAGCTATCTGCTTTAAAATTATCTTCAGTTGTTAATCAAAATTTTTACATACACTTTCTAGTTAGTGGTCACATTAACATGGAATCCTTTATAAAATTTTAAATATAGTTTAAACGTGGAAAGTTCTTTAATATGAATTAAAAAAAGCATAATTTTTGAACTCTAAAAAGAAAAATCAGAAAAGTTAGAAAATTTAAAACATTTAGGAAAAGGTGTAAGTATTACTAATTTAGCGAATAAATTTGTTTTTTTTTAAATGTGCTAACAATACGTTTATTTGACCTGGAAAAATAAAAATGTGCGGTCTTCCGAGTATCCAAAAAATGGAAAATGCATGCACCGATGGTTTTTGAAAATGAGATCACTGTTAGCGGACACGGCAAATATCAGGAGATTTTTAAGAGAGCGGGGCGTTTTTAAGGCGATCGAACGGAAGAAAATCGCAGACTTTTTTTCGCATAATAACGTTAAGTTTGTTTTTCTTTTTTAAAAATCATAACAGACTTTTTTTTTTATAGGAAAAACGTTTTTGAAGGGAAATAAGATGCCATTCGCATATATGAACAATCTTGCAAAAGTGAACTGGGGCCTAATTCTGGCAGTCGTGATCGAGTACTATCTCGATTCGAAAGCAAATTTATTTCTTATTCTTTCAGTCGATACTGAGCGAATCGAAATTTTTTTTTCAGTATTGTGAAACTCAAATTAATGCTTTACAACACTGAACAAATAATTCCGATTCATTCAGTATTAACTGAAATAATTAGATATTAAATTGCTTTCGAATCGAGAAAGTGCTCGATCACGACTGCCAGAATCAGGCCCCTGGTTTAATTAGTTCATATTATCGCGAGTGCACTGTACTTAGTTTAACCCGGTGCGCTTTGCTCACTTTTTTACGGGTGTCTTGTATTGAAATCACAGCTATTTGTAATAAATTTTGTAAACTTAACTGTAACTGATCTATTTTGTATTCGTATGGGAGGTGCCACGCCAACTTCTCCAATAACACCCAAATTTTGACGAATTTTGTGCAATGAAATCCCACCGTTCTTTTAATATAAAGAAATTTTTTTTTGCCACGCTCACTTTTACAATCTCGCCCACATTTTACATGTCGGAATTTGGAAACTTTGGCTCTTGCCGTTCTCCAGATATACAAAAAAAGCAACAACAACCAAGGATTTATGGGTAAAATTAAAGGTAGTCGTGTTTTTTTGCTCATATTTAAGCCTTTTGTGGATCAGACGGAATTTTAATAGCAAACTTTAGCGGAGTATATGTGACGTACATATATAATAACATAGTCGATATCATTTCTGGGACCTTCGAAAACCCCATTTCAACATACACACGGAGAGGCGGATATCGTTAAACCAACTTCGCTACTCATAAGAACCCAGAATATACATTTATACTGTAGAAATTACAAAAGGAATGACAAACTTATATATATCCTTTCCACCTGTGGTGAAGGGTATAATAAAAGCAACCAACAAAACAACACCCAACAACCGCATCGTGTAGTTGGGCGTTACACTTGGATTAACACAGCCAAATTACACATAATAACTCAAAACCCATAGAAGATGCAAAACTAAATGAGCTCAACAACAAACGTGTATTGCACAGGAATTAAAGCCCTTTTATATGTATTTGTTAGCATTTCAATTTTGGCAACGAGACAATAAATAAAATTTAAAAAAAGTACTTTTGTATTTTTTATAGTCAAATAATTAATTGCATTTAAAAGGAGCCATCATAATTTTCTACCAAAAATATTAATTTTATTTGTTATGGTTTTAAATAAATTTAACCCATTTAAGCCCAAACAAAAACTACCGGACAAAAAATAAAATATTGTTTATTTTATTATTTAATTCATTACATATAAACAAAAAACAAAAAAAAAAAATTTTTTTTTTTGGAATTAAAGAGGTATACCCAAATTGGCACTACGGTCACTAAAAAAAAAAATTTTTTTTGATGTTATAGAAATTTCTGAAATTTTAGTTTATCAATAAGGTAAACATATATTGAATAATGTCAAAAACTTTGTCATAAGCCGGAAATAATGAAGTGTTCCCAAATTGGCACAGCGGGCGTAAATGGGTTAAACCGGACCTTTTCAGGAATTATAGTAAGTACACATTTGGCAACATGTTTATGCAACCAGGCATTTGTCGTTGTTGGTTGCATAGTCTGTAGTCGTCTTCATGATTTTATTTCGAGGTTTTATATACATCAAAATATTTTGATATTTTCTTGTTGCATAACAAACACTTTGCAAAGTGTGTACCAAGTACCTACCATTATATTACACATTTAATATTTTTCAACGCCCTCTACCGGGTCCAAAATAAAAAATAAAATAAAACGAACTTTCAGCTAAGGAATGTTTTATACCACGACACTTTCTTTAAGCCAGTGCTCCCATTTTAGCATATTTTCTGCTAGATTTAAGCATAATTATTATTTACTTGCCCAGAAGCAGATTTTTAAGCATATTTTTACTCTTTAGAAAAGCAGAATTTGCAAATTTTGTTTGAAACAGACTTACTTAAGGTACATATTTCAATTTCATAGGTATTCAAGTTATTACTATATCTACATTTGCATTATTAATAGGATATATTAAAATTCTTTTTTTTTAGCATATTTTTTATAAAAATTAAGCGGATTTTTAGCATATTTTCTTCATTTTACGATTTAGCTGATTTTTTTTTTTTTGGATTTTGGCATATTCTCATCAAATAGTTATGGCAACACTGCTTTAAATCCAATCAATAGCGACTGTTTGATTGGTGATTTTTACACTGTCCGAATGTCAACGATAATTCATAAAATCATTTTACGATTTAGCAGATTTTAGCTGATTTTTTTTGGAGTTTTGGCATATTCTCATCAAATAGTTATGGCAACACTGCTTTAAATCCAATCAATATCGATTGGTGATTTTTACACTGTCCGAATGTCAATGATACAAAAGTATTTAAACGTTTCGAGACTCTATTACGTGTCGAGGTGATTTGAAGACCACTTGAATAACATTATTGCAATAATAATAAAGGTCTGCGATGAAAATGGTTTTTTAAATTTGCGAGATCTGAGCTGATGGCCTATGCTGCCAATGCTCACTCCCATATTTAGTCTCAGAATTTATTCTGTTGATTAACTAAATAAATAAATAAATAAATAAATAAATAAATTTGCGAGATAACTCACAGTGGACCCAATGGTAAGTTTGGCGCGAAAAAATCATCTCTTTATAATAAGTAATTATAAGCATAGCAATTTGTACAAACAAATGACTAGGTATGGCAGGATCCCCAGCCAAAAATAGACGGTTTTGTTTGAGTGGGTGTAACACTCTCCATAATACATACATAATACATAATACATAACTGGCATAAGATCTGCAAAATCATTTCTTAATCATTTTTAAAGTCAATTAATTTGTATAGTCAAAAAAAAAAAAATATTTAAATATGTCAGCATTACGTGTCTTATATGTATGAAATATATCGTATATTGTACGAAATCGTTAGTGATTTCGCACCACGAAGTTCTTATGTACAATATACGAATAGCTTTAGTAAGTACAACATAACTTTTTGTCATAAAATAATTAACAATTTGTATATTTTCTGAAATATTTTCGTAAATTAGATCAAAGTTGTTGTATTTTCGTAAATTAAGTTAAATATGTATGTATTCATGGCCTGTTCATTCATTTCGAACAAAGACGTCCTTCGCTTAACTTACATGTAAAACAAAAATAATATTTTAAAATTAGTTTTTGTTTTAAATGTAAGTTAATCGAACGATTCGTTCGGAAATAGATGAACAGGCAGTTAATATTCTTAGAAAATTATTTGGATTATTCTGCGAAAAAATATAAACCAAATATTTGTTTTTTAGAGATTTATATAAACATTAATATCAGGGATAGAAATCGTGGTACAATTGTACTTTTTTGGTACATTTTGGACCTTGTTGGTACCTTGGTACTACTACGGCTTACTTGGTACAATTTAAAAATCCCAACGTTTGGCTACTTGGCAATATTAATTTTTTGTGCGTTTTTTTAATGTTTAGCTTTTGTGTTTCACGTTTGTTATGATTTTTTGTGGTGTAAAATAGTGCTGGGAAACTTTCGATAGTACTATCGATAGTCTTAAAATATCGAAAATATCGATAGGAAAATATCGATATCGATATTATTATTTAATATAAAGCTATGAAAGCATGTAACAGCAGCTATAAATACAGTTGACCGCCGCAAGTTTAATTGCTAATAGTTCGCGCTGGATAACAGTAATGTATACAAAAAAGAAGAATAGCAAGCAGGTGGTATCGATAGCTCAGCTGTGCTTCTTTGTACTGCCAATTTGTGGCCCTTATCTCAAAATTTGTATATGTTCACATATGGACTGAATTGTAAAATTTTTTTGTTATGTTGTAAAAAAATATGCAAATGCAATTGCGAGCATTAGGCAATACAATAAACGACCATTAAAAGGAAAAGTCCTCTAGACCCATTTTCTTTTGAGGTGAATCAAAACCAATTTAGAACATTATCTAAAGTTGCAATAAAATATCTAATAGGACCTGCCACTTCGGTTTCTTCAGAAAGGTGCTTTTCAGCTGCCGGTGAAATATTAAATAACAGGAAAAACTGCCTGAAACCAAAAAAGGTGGGCATGCTTGTGGTTTGAAAAAATCTAATTTTTCCTACTCAAGTACAAAGATTTAGCCGATAGTAAAATCTAAGCTATCGATAAATATCGATAGTAGAAAATATCGATGGTATCCCAGCACTACTGTAAAAGATTTAGGCCCGTTCTCCTAACTTACCGATAGCTAAAGGATAGGATTTTATCGGCCATATTTAAAATGTTCCATTATTACAGTTATATATATATTTATAGTTAAAGTTAAATTGCAATTATGGTACACTCTTTATACGGGCGACATAATCCTACCTTGAGCTATCGATAAGTTGTGAAAACGGGTCTTAAATAAATAAATGCTAAAAATACAAAGAAGCTTTTCTTGAAATTAAAATATAAATTATTCGAAAACTTATCTATATTGCAGAACAAAGATTAAATTATTTGAAAGTTCATATTATCATTGTAGGACAAGTAAGCAAGTAAAGACACTTCAGGAAGAGTAGATCAAACAATTTCCATGGTTAGAAAAGCATGAAGATGTTTACTCTTTGCAAAATATCAACAACAAGTCATCTTGCTCATATCAAAATACATTCCTTACGGTCTGAAGAAGAGCACCAAATTTGCAATTTTAAGTCAGAATCGCCAATGTTAAGCGTTTTGCGATTGTCAGAACATGCCCGTATGTAATATTTATTGAACTTGTGAGTTTGTGTACACATTTTTGTTGAATTTTGTTCTGAATAAATAATAAAAAATGGTACCGCCATGGTCTAAAAAGTTAATTTAGTTTTCATAGTTGGTACTTAATCATAAAAGCCGTTTTCCATCCCTGATTCATATAAGTAAATGTGAATTTTCATGTTTCGAACATTTGTTTTTTTTTTTGGTCTTAAGCGCCCCATTCATTTACAATATTATTGTATATCCTATTTGCAATATTATTTCAATATTGCCCTATATTATTCAGGAAAGGCCGGGATTCACTATCCTACACAATCGTACGATTTATTCACACGAAAATCTGATGGAATTCTATCCGACATAAAAAAATGTCTTCAAAATTTGCTGTCAATGCCACAAAAATGATGCCAACTTAAATGACTCAGCTACTTTACAAGAAAATGCAACTCTGATCGCATATAAATTTTTATTTTATGAAAATTTTTATAAACATTTGCAAGTCGGACAGACTTGTCAAAAAAGTCTGTCACTCAATTTCTTTTTAAGCCACACTATCCTACTTTATGAGCACACACGATTTGTTCTGACAAATCGTACGACTAAATAGGATAGTGTATCGTCGGCTTAAGTGGCACAATTCTTTCAATTAAAATATGGCGCAACTCTTTTTAAATAAAAAACCTAACCTTTAAAACAAAACAACATCATACATTGTTGCCAACACATTTCACAGCATAAGCGCAATATATTCGTGGTGCAATTAAAATCAAAAGGTATTTGATTCTTGCCAATATATTGTGCCATCTTGGAATATCACATACACATTGGCGATATAATTGTACAATTGAACAATTGTATTGGAAGTGTAGGAACTGCTTTAGTGGATCGATTTGTAGAGGGAACAATCTCTCAAGTATTTTTGTACATTCAATATTATAAAAAAAATCAGAAAGAACCAATTGAAAATAAATAAGTACCAAAAATCTCCTCTTATAGTTACTCAATTTCTCTGGACTCTGCATGTTGAATTTTATGTTTCTAGATCTAATATTAACAAAAACTCAAAAAGTTCCATAGATTCGCACCCATTTAGGACCATGGCATGTTAATTGTATGTTTCTATGTCCAATATTAACGATTATCAAAAAAGTAGGAGATGCAGAATGAAAAAGTACCAAAGAGTACTTTTAGAGATTTTTATTCATTCAGAACCATGTATGTTTAATTTTATGTCACTAGTCCTAATATTAGCATAATTTCAAAAAGTACCAGTCGAAGAACAAAAAGTACCAACATTTTTCTTCTTATAGGCTCTCATTAACTCAGAACCCTGCACCAGTCATGCCAGGAGAAATTTCAAAAAAATGTCTACGTGTCTACGTTAAAAATGCATTGTTTTTACCAACTGATGAAAACTGTTTTCTGTTTTCTGATTTTTATTTTTTTGAACAAAAATAACTTTTATTTTTTGATTTTAATTTTTTCGATCAAAAATAACAGTAATTTCTGGCTTTTTATTTTTTTGAACAAAAATAACTGTTATTTTTTGATTTTTATTTTTTCGATCAAAAATAACAGTTTTTTTGATTTTTAATTTTTTGAACAAAAATAACAGGCTTTTTTTGAATTGTATTTTCTCGAGCAAAAATAAAAGTTATTCTTTAATAATGAGTATTGTGGTTATTTTGTTGAACTATTTATGGTTTTTAATCCAAATTTTTAATATTCTTAATTAGGCTTAAGTTCATCAAAATTAATTTTCATTATTCTTTAAAGAAATAATGTACGTGTTATAATAATTTAGTTGACTTTAAATATTTTTTTAATGTTTCTTATCCCAATGATGATTACACATTAAAAAAAAAAAATATTTAATGTGAACTAAATTATTATTACACGTACATACCTTTAAAGAATAACTTTTATTTTTGAACGAAAATATAAAAATCAAAAAATAACTCTTATTTTTGTTCAAAAAAGTAAGAATCATAAAACAACTGTTATTTTTGTTCAAAAAAATAAAAATCAAAAAATAACTGTTATTTTTCATTAATACGATTTCCGTATGACGTGCTAAATTCCCAATTTTTCATATTTGATAAATACACTGAAATTTATTGTTGAGGGAAATTTTTGTTCAAGAAAATAAAAATCAAAAAATAACTGTAAATTTTGATCGAAACAATAAAAATCAAAAATTTAAAAATCAATACATTTTATCAAAGACAGGTTCAATATGGTATACATACTTGAATCGGTTTTTCGACATTTACTTTAATTTCCTTTTTTTTGTTTTAAAACTCCTTGGATGCCTTCATTTATAAGGCCTTATGTAAGACCTTCCTAGACCTTTTTTTTAATATCAAGTATCCATGGTCGCTTGCCTTCTCAGGAAGGTCTAATGGGGGTAGTAAAGCCTGTGTCTAAAGCTTCGTTCAGACGGTGGTCAAATCTTACAATGTTGTCATTAAAATTGACTAAAAATGTCTTGCAACTGTGTTAACATTGTACGCTATTTTCATTTGTCAGATGTGTTAAATTAATGCATCTGACAAAGTCACCATTGTCAGAAAATGACAACATTGTTAGATCTGACCATCGTCTGTACGAAGCTTAAGAAATAATGGCTTCCAGAAGGTTTAAAAAAAATATATTGTGCACTTCTGTAAGTAAACACCTTTAAAATGGTGTATTTTTTGTTTAAGCCGTTGCACAGAGGGGTGAACAGTACCAAAAACGGGGATTAATTCAAAAATAAAGTTAGTTTTTCGTATAAGTATTTGGTACCATATAAAATTAGATAAAATTCAACACAAATAACTGTAAAAATTGTGGATCTATAGCGGTTTTCACCCTTGATAGTAAAGTCCCTTGTAGGCCTTGTGAATCTTATTAATTTAGTTAAAGTACTAAGATTTACAACACTGCAACAACAAAATGTATTAGACTAAAATTCACTACGCTCTGGTTGAAAAATCCAACAAAAAGCTGTAGTAAACATGTTTGTTAAATAACCCAGAATAAAACAGTTAAAGAAACTATATCTGTCTCTTTCCCTCACTCAGCAACTTCATAAATTAACAATACTAACGAAAAAGACACTCATGCTTTGTAGTATAAAATCATATTAAGAAAAGCAGAGCTGTACTCTTAATACAAAGGGTAAAAACAGCTTATGTTGTTTACTTTTTTTGTTATACGCTGCCAAAGTTGAATAATATTTTATAATTTGGAAATATTTGTTAAAAAGTGAAAATCAAGATATTTTAATTGCGATTTGAGAGAATTGTTTCTTAGAAAACACTATTTTTTTTAAATGGATCCATCAACTTCAGATATTTAACTAATTTATTAATACATTTTTGTAAAAAAAAATATTGAGGAAGTATTTTTATTTTTTTTTTTAAATTGGTCAAAAAAAATTTGTTTTTTTAAGGAAATGTGGATTTTCAAAATGTTTGTGGGAATACTTGGGCAAAACTTTTTATATATTCTTAAAATATGGTATTTCAACTTGCACACATTAACTTGTTTTTTCTGTTTTGTTTCGTTTAAATGATTTAACTACGTCACAAAATTTCAACAAAGTCGTGACCAAATAGATCTGACAGCTAATCTTTATGTAAAATTTTCCCCTGAATCCGAATATGAAGTTAGAATTGTCAAAAGTAGAAAAGATGATGTGACTGAAATGCAAATATTTTCAAAAATTTATATATATATTTTATTATATTATATATATATATTATATATTATATTTCTTTCTTTTTGGTGAAAGGCTAAACAATTTCTAAAATAACCATGGATTGCTAGTGAAGATTGGTCAAGAAATGACAGAGTTACAGGGGACAAAAGTTCAAGCGTCATTGAAAAATTTATGATTTTGTTCAATTTTGCTCTTTTCAAGTTATTTTTTTAGACCAATGATTAAAAAATTTTAATGTGTTTTTAAATGCGACATTAGATTATTTTAATGTGAACATTTTGCGCTCAACAATACATAGATTGGTACAAAAATGAAAAAGCTACAGAAGATTTAGTAAATTATGATAAAAAACTAGATAATTTAAATTTAATACAAACAGCACTTGATTTGCTTATTCTGCTAAATATTTCCGATGTTGATGAAGATTATGATTTTGATGAAGGTGAAGACAATTATGAAGATGATTTTTAATTCCATATTTTAGCAATGAATGTTCCTTGTTAAAAAAAATATATTGTACGAAAAAATTACATTGATTTTTTTAAGTCTTTGATTTGTTTAATAAAACAAAATTAAAATTCCACTAAAATTGTACAACAAAAGTTTTTTTTTATTAATCAATATAAACAGAATCCAAAAAAAAATTTTTGTCATAAATTACAGGCTTCCCTGAATTAATCCTCGTCCTGCATTTGTTTTACCCCACTGTGCGTTGGGCAAACAGAGGAGGAACGTGTTCTTAACTGTTTTGCCTTTGCCATTTTTTTCATAGAAATGTTTAGAATGGAAATAATTATGGACGAAGAATTCCAAGGCATTCCTAAAAGGAATTTTCGATTGGTTTAATAAATCCACTTTGCATTCCAAAAGGACATTAATTTAAATAGAATGGGATTTATAACATTTTCCACAATATTGTGTTGGATAATTATAACTTCTTTCTTTGCCAATTGATTTTTGCCGTGTAGTTTTAAATATAAAAACCGGTACAGGGTCAAGTGACTGTCCTAAAATCTCATTTCGTTTATCAATTATACTGTATATTACTTGCAGCAACAAATGTTAACTCTTATGGGGAACAAGTGTTTACAATGGCCTTCATTTTCGGCTGTTTCGATCTTTGCCCTCCTTCTAAAAATGGTTTGAAAGGTCGTCTGTGTTTCGATGTTGACGGTCCTTGCTCCTAGTCTTCTTTTAAAAACATCGACAAGGCTTTACTAAAATAGAGGAAAAATTTATGCATCCAACGTTTATAAGTAGACTCGAAAACATTATATGTTCGATGTGCCCTGCATGCAATACTTCCTTTATAGAAGGTAAAAGTATATATAAAAGTTTGTCATTCCGTTTGTAATTTTTACAATATTGATCTTAGACCATATAAAGTAAATATATTCTTTTTTTTACACTAAAGAACGGCAAGTGAAATATTTTCCAAAATTGTTTCACATTGCTGGGTTATTAATACACTCTAAAAATATGGGTGGGATTGGAGAAGAGGGAAGGCACCTCCCGTGCAAATGCATTATAGATTTACATAAATTTATCTGGAGAACGGCAAGGGCCAAAGTTCTTAAATGATCACTACACAACATCTGACAAAATGTGGGCGAGATTGAAGAAGCAAACCTGGCACAAAATATAATTATTTATATCTAAAGAACGGTATTTATAAAACTAAAAAAAATTGGAGCGAAAGCTGGAAATTCACATTTAAAAGTATACAATAAGATATAATTCAGATAAAATCTTCCAATTAACCCTGCATTACTAACCTTAAATCATGTCGCATAGTTACTAACCATGGGTCTTATCGACCCATTAATTGTAGTATCTATTGAAATCGTCTCAACTTATAAATTGATAAAACGTATATTTCTTTTGGTAGGTTTTAGTCTTTTATTGTTAAATTTTAATATACAATGGTGTGTTAAACAACTTATATATTTAAATTTGTATTCATTACAACATAGCTAAAAAAAAAGTTATCCAGCCGAATTGCGCATAAAATTATGAGTTTTTAAGATATTGACGTCAAATAAAGTGAATTTGAAACCTGAAATATAATAGTAAAATGTTAGAAAGAAAAATTGGTATGGCTAAAATTTATCCTTTGTATAACGGTATAATAAATCCTTGTTACATTATTGCTAACTATGGGTCTAGTCGACCCAGGCTGTTTTTTAAAATAATTTTATATGCATAATATCATAAATATTTTTTATGTTTATTGTTTAAAAACGTTTAAATATAAACAAATTTAGATTACACATATATCTCGAGTTAAAATATCGTCTTGTTTTTTTTTTAATTTAAAAAGTTTGCGTGTCTGGGTCGATTCGACCCAGAGGTTAGTAATGGAGGGTTAAGAAATACATTTCAATTTTCATGAATCTTTTTCTAAACGGAATGCTTAATCGACGGCACATCACGAATCCAAAAAACTCTATCATGGTAATAACTGGTCTTTGATTGAAAATGAAATTATGCAATTATTTGTTTAAAACAATTCTGCAGCGATAATATTGAAAATATTAAAAAAAAATTATACCTTCGTAAAAGGCCATTAAAAACCCAACAACATTTTTCACATTTGTACCATCCGAAAAAACGACTTTTTTTCACGCTAAATATTTTATTGGGACCATAGTGAAACGGTACATTTGTGTTTTTCGATGTATACTTCTCTCTCAGGCGCCATCCAGAGTCAAATGGTGGTTCGGCAAAAATGAGTAATATCTTGCTTGAAAGACCACTAAATACGCGTACTAAATAGTGGCTAATTGGCTTTGATCAGATAAAAATGGCTGAGTTACAGTGGATTAAATCTAAAATTTTATAAAAATTTTACATTTATCAAGGTATTATTTTGGAATACATAATTTTTTATTAATTAGATTTTGATTGTTGTGCTTAATTTCAATTTTGATAAGTACACTAAAATTTATTGTTGGAGGTTAAGCTAGTTCCTTTGGTTGCTTAGGCCAGATCATCAAGGAACCTTTTCCCAAAAACTTTAGAAAGGCCAAAGAAATTATGGAAGTAAAACTGTAGACTGAATGAGAATTACAGACACTCAAGTTTTATTTGCAACGATATCAAAGCTTAAACAAAATTCCAACTATAAACAGTGAGTTTTACCGTTTCTAATCAATTTTTCATTACGGAAGATGTTTTTTGTCACAATTAATAACAAAATTTATAGTTTTATAATTTTACTAGCTGGACCCGGCCCGCTTTGCTGGACCTTAGTAAAGATTTAAAATTTTATAAAAGTTTTTTTGTACATACTATGTTTTTTATTAGTGCATAAAAATTATGTACGTGTATATTTTTTAACTAGTTAGTTGAGAAATGGTATACACCCGAACGATCGTTAGTTGGTTTTGATTGAACATTTAATTTTTTCTAAACTTAATAGTATTGGTTTGAACTTATTTTATTGTTTTTCAAACCAATAAAACTACACATAAATACGACTTACGGTCCATAGAAAATGTGGATAATTTTTTTTCAAAATCGGTGCAGTAGCTTTTGAGTTTAGCAGTTACGTACAAACACGTCTCTTTTATATTTGACCGAAATCGGATAAAACCTAAAAATCATATAATAAAAAAAAGTAACCTTTCAAACATTATGTAATTCATTTCAATCGAGCCAGCATTTCAATCTAAATGGCGCCTGAAATAGAAGTATACATCGAAAAACACAAACGTAGCGCTATCTCGCAAATGTGACGTGCTTTGAATCATATTAATATTGTTACAACAAGTAATAATAGTTTGAAAAAATTTGTTAAAACTATAACTTCACAGGCCTGTGTAAATTTAAAGCAAAAATATGTTCGGATCAGCTGAATGAAATTTGGAGCTCCTCCAAATAAGTAGCTCACGCGCTTAGAAAAAAAATTTTGCGGGAAAAAGTAGAGTTATCCAATTAAAATTCTCCAAATATTTAATTATAAACAAAATAATTAAAACGGTCCACTGATTGAGTAGTTTGCAAATCATTACAAAAACAACCCAAAAAAAGACGGACAAAATAAAAAAAAAACCGCGGAAACTAAACCATAAGTATAACAGCCGTATTGATGATCACTCATCTTTCTCATCAGAGACCCAAGAAAACATTAACCTCAACATACATATTTCACATACCAACACAAGTATGTAAATATTTACACGCAAAATAATAATATAAACAAATGCATTAACTATACTCATAAGCATTTTTTATTGACTAATTTTCACGTGAAAAAGTTTATTTTATAAGTAAAAATATTACCTACCATAACGAAATTTGTGGCTGCTCCTTTTGGTTCTTTGTGTTAGTTAAAGCACATAATGGAACAGTGCCGCGGAGTAGGTACTTCGTGTACGTTGAAGACTCATACAACTTTTTCCAAAAATCTATTCCTGTTGCACTGTTGCATGCATATGCAGCCACAAATCAGCAACTCGTTGAAGCGTTCATTCATTCAAGTGAATCGAGCGTGAAGTGAACTTTTTCACTGCACTCGTACCCATTAACTATCCCCACCGCCACTTAAATTTACTTTGTGCTCCCTTTACATACATACATACATACATATGTACATATGTATATAGTATATCGTGCTCCTTGATTTGGAACTATTTTGATATTTGTCTTAAAGATGATGACTCTTTGGCGAAAGATGATTTTCCTGAGCACCTCAAAATAGTGTTAATGGCAACCGAAGAACGTTCTATGATGTTTATAAGAAATTTTGTGTGTTTAAATAAAATGCGTATTGAATTAGGAGAATTTATTTGTAGAGTATCTAGACAGAATTTATTAAAAGTGAGCCAAATCAAATAATTAATATTAAATTAAAAAATAGTTTTTTTTGTTTAAATTCCATCATAATCCAAATATTATCTTTTTCTTTCTTGATGTTTGTTTGTTCGTTCCCTATAGACTCCTAAACAGTGAACTGATTTCCCTAAAGTTCGTACAGTCTTTTCCTGACTAGCCAGCGCTTATCATAAACTATAAATATTTGTGGGCGTGGCACCTCCCATAAAAGACAATTTAGTTTGCTGTAACAGTAAAAGAAATCAAATTTTGTACAAATAGCTTAGATATAAATACATAAAATCTGTGAAAAACTTAGCTCAAATGGAAAAGGAGGCGTGGCACCTCCCATACAAAAATAGTATAAAAAACAGTATATGCGGAGAGCGCTTAAAGTAACAGGTTTGGAACAAATATTTTAGTTATCAAAGCAAAACATCTGTAAAAAAGTGGTCTGGATTAAAGAAGTGGGCTTTACAGCTCCCGTACGAAGATCAGGAAAACGATAACAGTAAATGTTTCCAAATTTGGAACAAATAGTTTGGATATCAATACACATATTTGGTCAGAAAGTTAGCTAATACTACTATATATCTGTACAAAAAGCTTAGATATTAATACTAGGGTGTTTAATTAATCGGACTTTATTTTTGTTCGATTACACGATTAATCGATATTTGACATTTTTAACTTATTCAATTAAACGAAAAATATTTTAAAATTAATCGATTAATCAAATAATTCTTAATCCAGAAATTTTATAAATAACGAGATTATTTTTCGATAATTTCAGAAAAAATTAGTACTTGAGTAAATAAACATTCTTTTTTAAATAAAACTTGTCGATTTAGCTCCAAATTGTTGCTTTTTTCGGGCACTTAGATTTTGAAAGAGTCGATATAAGTTTGGATTTTTTGAGGCTTTTCACGGACATTCCATCCTCTGCTATGCTTCTGCAAGTAATTTCCTCTAGAGAATCGATCGAATTATCTTGTTAAAAATATTTATTCATTGGTACCACTTGTACCAATGTGGAGCATTTTCTTCAAGTATAGTGTAAAGGTGTTGAAGAACATTTACGTTAATACGTTTTTGGGCACCTGTTATATTAAGCATTATTAGCAGGGCTGTGGAGTCGGAGTTGAGGTTTTTGTACCGGAGTCGGAGTCGAAGTACCCACAAAAACTAGCGACTCCGACTCCGACTTTTTTGCATTAAAATTTTTCTAATATTTTTCAAAATAAAAAATTTTAATGACCAATTTCTCCAATTCTTTTTAAATATCAATTCATATTTAAATACAATTTTTCTAATAATTTTATTTTTATTTGACATAAAAACACAAATTTTAAACATAAATTGATATTTAAATAAATTAGTGGAATTGGCCATAAGAGGGTCTGCTTTTTGAAATTGTGAAGTCAGAAAATAAGGACCAGTATACTTTTCATATGAGTAGGTGAGTTTCAAAAATTAAAAAATTGAGATAACATCTTATTTCGACAATTTATAAGAATAGATATATAGATTGTATCGAAGCATGTCCTTTTCTATGTTTTAATGTGACCTCAAATTTCTGTAACAAAAACCAGCGGGTTCACTATTTGAATTTCGCCAAGATATCGTTAATGAAATAGAACCGAATTAAGGAATTTAAAAGTTAAATTTGTAAAGATGTTGTTTTTTATTTATCGTATATGTATTAACAAATATTTTTGTAGCCATGTTCATGAATATGACATGAAAGCATTAAGTGAACTACATTTTAAGTTCCAACCTTCAAGGTGAATTATAATAGAATAAAAGGAAAAGGAACTCGGAAAAATACATGACATTGTTCCAGATATAATTTCCATCAATGTGGGGGTTAACCCGAAAAATGATTTGAGAATACTTTTATCTACTCACTTTAGGGAAAATTGGAGAGATAATAAAGACTTGCAATTTCAAATTTCGGTCTTGGACAATAATAATATTGAATTAGGAACGGAAAAATGCAATGGCGAGTTCTTGATGCCTTAACGTCTAAGCCAATTGGACTTGGTGTTGTTTTCAACTTTTCTATCTCGAAAGCTACATTAGATAGGACTTATGGAAATTCACACATCTATAAATTCCAACAGTATAAAAAACGTTATTTGAAAAAGATGTGAATTGGTGTAGTTTATCTCTCCCCTACAGAACTATTTTTACATTTTTTAGCACTATTTGCATAATTTTAATAAATTAATATAACCTTTAAAATATACTAAAGTTCAATGATCCCATACGGATTGAAGCAAAACTCGTTTCTTTCGAAAGTTCGTAACAAAACTCGTTCGTTCCAAAATTAAGTCCATTATTTTTCTAGATTTCAGTTGGTTTAAATTTCTCAACTGTTGAGTTATAAGTCAAGAATGTCATAACACTTTAGAATTAAAAAAGTTCAACTCATTTGGTCTATTGAATCGGGCGGTATATGTTTTTTACATTTTTTCCAAAATCCAAATAAAATATTTTGCAGCTTTCCTACTCATATGTTAGTAACTAGTAGGTTCAAGCTCAATGCGCGGCACGTTAGAATTAAAATATCGATTTGAAATTTTTACAGAATCATTTTCTTGCTATATTTAACCATTTAACAGGTACTAAATTAAAAAAGAGTTTAAAGTCAAATAAAAACTTGTTTCTTAAATAATGCTAGGTTAGAGTAGGAGTCGAAGTTGGAGTTGGAGTCGGAGTCGTACTTAAAAAATTTCAGCAAAAGGAGTCGGAGTTATTACTATTTCTTAACGACTCCACAGCCCTGATTATTAGATTTATTATTCGTACAATATTTTTAAACCAAACTCATTCTAAAGAGAGAAACGCTTGGACTATTTTGTTAAAAAACACGAGCGCGTTCTAAAAATCAAAATGAAGTGGATTTAAAAGCGAGCAAATTTTAAAAACGACCCTGTAATGAAAGTTCATAAAACTATTCCATTTTATCTACGTCATTCTTTAAGTTTCTATTAAAACTTAAAATTGGCTTGCCGGACGTACTGTTTTCAGCAGTACGCGTACTTTTTTTTACTATCTGTTCTGTTTCCGCATAGCCATTAAAGAAGTACGAAATTGTACTTTTTTTTAGCTTCTGTACTTCATTTCGTACTTCTTTTTGCACAATAATAAAAAGACTGCAAATCTGAAAGTAATGTTTGAATTTGCGATTTTGAATGGTTTGAAATGCTGCCAACTCGATGGCGCCTTAAGTTTAAAGATTTTTTCAGAAAACGTTTCAGCCTAAATTATAATAAATTTGAAAAATTTTCCAATTTTAGCCTTAATTCAAACATTTTAATTATTTTGTAAAAATTATTTTAAAAGAAAACCCCGTAGAAATTAAATGAAAAGAATTTCTACAAAGGGGATTATTTCCCAATTTCGAAAATATTCGTATTTTCACGTCCTTATTCAAACAACTGAAAGAATTTTTAGTTCAATGTTTTGGAGAAAATACCGAAGTTTAATTTTAATTGAAAATTAAGAGAGTGAATAAGTAAGTAATAAAAACTTATCTTTAATACACTTGAGTTTTTAAATTTTTTAAAAACCGAAAAAGCGAAGTACAAAGAAATTGATAAATATTTGTTATACTATTTACAATAATTAATTTATTAAATTAAAATAATGAAATTGTTAAATTAGAATAATTAAAATTTTGAACTACCACGTGATGTTGAACTGAAATTTACATTATTATTTTACAAAATTAAAATGAACAAAGCTTTTTTGTTTTATGCTTTTAAGTTTAAACAGCTGACTAATTAAAAGATTTTCAGTGCTTAAGTACATTAAATACTTAATATTAAAAATATCTTATTTTATGTTCTGTATGAATTGCTATTGAATGTATTTAAGTAAATAAAATAAAAATTATGTACTTCTTTTTTACTTTAATGTACTGACGTTTTTTTCTACTACGATCATTTATTAAAAAATTTAATTTAGATTATCGTTCGATTTCAATTCGATATATAGAACAAACCCGATAAATAAATATAAGTCTTTGAGTTAACATACATGACTGTTTTTTTTTAATTCTAACGGACACATACATTTGGTTTGTTTATTCGATTTAAAACTTTAAAAAAATTATACATTTAACAGAAATAATATATATTATTATTATTCGATTAAGCGGTATGAATTCTTCGATTAATCCTTTAATCGAAACTAGCAATTTTAAATTATTCGAACAATTAATCGTCTAATATAAATCGATTAATAGAACAAGATATAATCGACCGAACACCCTAATAATTACACAACATCTGTTAAAAAGTAAACATGATACCTCCCATATAAAGACACTATAAATTTTGTATACCTACCCAGTAAAAACTTCGCCTACAAAATAATGTGTTGAGTAATCAGAAAAACATAAGAGCACTTCATACAATTCTACTGAAAGAACCAATTAATTTTACAAGGGGTGTCCCATAATGAACGCATTTAAAAGTAAGTCATTATTTTTTTCACCCACATACATCCAGAAATAAGTAGTTATAGAAGCAGTTATAGAAGAAAGCTACTAAATAATGAGTGAGAGAAGCTATTCATTTTGAAAAAGTAAGCGAAGTTTTTACTGGGTATCTGGAGAACGGTTTCACTGACATTATTTTTAATTTGGAACAAGTAGTTCGGTTTTCTATGCAAAACATTTATTAAAAAGTGAGCTGGATTGGAGAAGTGGCCATGGCACCTTCAATTTAAACATATTTTGGGAAGTCTGTGGTACTTTTTTTTATCAACCCCATTAAGATCGCAAAATTCTAAAGTGTATTTATTTTTGCGCTTAAACTTTTACCAGGGACATAGATTTTAAATTTTTTACTTCAAGGGGCAAAACAGGGTTTATCCTGTTTTTCAAAATAATTTTAAGCAACCTGAAAACCAATGCTCTTAACATAAAGCCAGCAAAAAAATAAAGTACATATAATGGGTAAAATTGAGTATAATTTTTTTTTTTGGTACAAAATGGGTGAAAAGGGAATGTTATTATTTGTTGTAATAAACATACTAAATATACAAAATTTGGTCAATAAAATTCATTATGAACTTTAAATACAACATAAAACATATACGTATCAAATTTAAAGGGACGAAAAGTAGTAAAAAGTGTGTATTACTGGTACCTTTTCGGAAAAAAGCCTGATTTTCTTTTAAATAATTTTATGGAAAATTCAAAATTATAATCCGAATTAAAGACAATTACGTTGGCATAAAAAGTATACAAGGAAAAGGGATAAACTTATTACAATAACGGGAACGTAAGTTTCTTTAAAATAAACAATACAGAAACTTGAAGTTTGAGAAGTTAGTTAATGTTTACTAGAGAAATTTTGACTGGGAGGGACAAAATGGGTAAAGTTTTGTACTCTTGCTACTTATTGTAAATATAACAATTTTTTTTCAAAATAATTTTATCGAAACTTTAAAATGGAGGTGCTTTGTTTGCCCACGTTGAGTTTATTTTTCACAAATCTGGACTCATCCCTCAGAGAGTTTTAAAGAGTAAATTGTCAATAAGTCGCTCCAACTCGGTCTGTTAAAACTTCTGGTGATGGCAAATGGTGGAGAAACGTATTGTTCTTAAATCACATTCATTTTAATTCCCCCAAGTTGACTCCTTTTACAGAAATCTGGATTCATCCCCCAGAGAATTTTAAAGAGTAAATTGTCAATAAGCCTTTTCCATATTGGCACAGATATATTAAAGTACATGATAGTTTGACCCCGGACAACGCCGGGTTTTAACAGCTAGTATTAAATAAGTTTGTGGTAGCTTACTTTTTTCTGGAGAAGAAGCTCTTTTAAAAGGCAGATTTAGTTTTCCAGGAGTGGAGTTTATGTATATAGTTTGTTAATTTATGACTAAGAAACTTTACAAAAACTAATAAATAACGTTCTAATTCGTCAATTTTCATCGTGAAAACCTTCTCCGAACTGGCAGATATTATAATGATATTTTCATGCTGCCTAAAATTATAAAGGGTGTTTTTTTTTTAGAGGCATAGTACTTTTTTTTTAAATAAAACACAACAAATTCAATGAAATGAGGAAAATTTTGGCTTTATTGGCTCACAAATTTCATGACATTTAATGTTAAAAAATAATTGCTGGCATATACCTCCGTGACTGCGCCTTCTAACCGCCATCCTATCGGTTCAATTTTCCGGGCATACCCCGTCTCATTTTATCAAAAAAGCGTTAACTGGCGTTAACTGGTTTTAGCATAGACCAGAGGTTTGACGAACCTCCACCAAAATTAGTTTACCTGTAGCGTTCGCCATCCATGGTTGTCTTGCAAAGGTTTCGGAGTGATTTTTTCGGGATGTAATGGAATCTTATAAGATTTGTGCTCTCTCCAAAAATGACAATTCTGCTTGATTACATACCCGTTAAGCCATAAATGAGCCTTATCGCTGAAGATGATTTGGCGACAAAAATCTTGTTCAATATCCAGTTGATTGTCATCCCATTCACCGAACACACAACGCAATTAATGGTCCGCTGGCTTAAATTTTAATATCAGTTGGATCTTATATAGATGTTGGCCAAGTCCTCTCCAAGCTGTGGTCGGGCAGAGACCGAATTGCTGAGAACGGTGTCGAATCGATTAATTCGAGTTCTCTCTCAAACTCACGTCTACAGCGTCGTTGACTTCTTCTGTACTCATGCTACGGGATCGATTTATATGAATATTATATGAATATTATCCATATTATCCATGTGATCATGATCAATAGCATTGCGTTTTAGCTACGCAGATTACGCACTGTAAATTTGACGAAGTGCTTTATAAGTTTGGCAAGCAAAGTACGATTTTTGGAAATATATTTCCACGATTTGTTAACGTTTTCCTGGGGCCTAATTCTGGCAGTCGTGATCGAGTACGTTCTCGATTCAAAAGCAATTTTATTTCAGTCGATACTGAACGAATCGAAATTGTTTTTTCAGTATTGTGAAACTCAAATTAATGCTTTACAACACTGAAAAAATAATTTTATTCGTTCAGTATTGACTGAAATAATTAGATTTTAAATTGCTTTCGAATCGAGAAAGTACTCGATCACGAATGCCAGAATTAGGCCCCTGGTGTTAGACTTTGAATAGTGATTTGCCAAAGTATACTAAAAAAAAGTCAAACACACTTTATTAGTATAACAGCTAGTTGTACAGTTATTCCTATCGGAGGTTCCTGTGCGTCTAAAATAATACCCTTTATCTCGAAAATAACTACAGGTTCTCGGCAAGGCTCCATTTTAAAATTAAGTTGTACATCATTAAATGGGAGTGACAAGTGGTTTATCCATGTCCAAAGAAAACTTTTGAATTCAAGTAAATAAAAACTTAATTTTTGTGATGTTAAATTGTTTTTTACTACTTGTTTACTGGCTGTATTTTCGATAGTTTGAGATGTCTAGCAAATTATTGATGACATGAACAGGGACTAGAAAATGCAGACATATTTATCAAAACATTAAACAAAACTCAACCACAACTTCTATAAAGGAATAACAAGTGATTACAGTTAAACACAAAATACATTCAAAAATATTGGTAAGCAGAAACATTCCAAAATGATTTGATAATAAGTTTTAAATCTCTTACGACCCATCACCATCATTTTTATATGCCGATTTCGCTTAAAAAACGCCTTTTCCACAAATTCTTTTGACTATTGCAAATTTGTTTCACTTTGATGTAAAATTCTTTTGAAAGTTTTTTTTTTTATTAAATGTTTGTTTGTATTTATGAATATGTGTATGATTGTATATGTATGTACTTGCTATTACATGTAAATATCTAAACTATTCATACATGATTGAAGCATGTCTAAACGTGCGTTAAAAGAGAAAAAGGCGGTTTATCTTCGAAAAAAAGTGTTAATGGCGTCGGCCTCAAGTTCATTTTTATGGATTCGCGCGAGCATTACAACAAATTTTAATGTTGCAGAACGGTGAAATAGTGAAAATGTTAATTTAATTTTTACTACATATTTTCCTACGGGAGATGAGGAGAAAATAAAATTTAAAATTTTTTTTAAAATATTATATGGGGCAATGACAGCAAGAGTGACCTAACTCAATTAAATATTACCTTACTTAGTTAAAGGGTTTACAAAGATCTTGGAAATCGATATTGTAATATTGAAAAATGTCTATAGAATGCAGTTAAATTGGTTTTCGATGTTTTAAAGTAAGACCAGTCTCAAAGCCAATTTTTGCAGCAAAAGCTCAGAAAAAGATTTTCTTAATAAATATACATACATAAAAGAACATTTAGTCTTTTAAAATACAATTGTGTGTTTGATAGATAGTTACTTTAAAATAAATCTATTTCCTTTACAACATTGCATTTCGTTGCACATTAAAATCAGTATTTGTAATTTATTTTCTCTTAAATTTTTTAAGTAGTTTTTTTATTTTTGTTTTATAATTAAAGTTAAATAAACAATAAGGGTATTTTTGTATATGAAATAAATAAAATAAACGACATGTTCTGCTCGATTTGCAACACTTTTCCATGCCGCAACAAAATAAACACAAAACCCACTGCCACAGAAATATAAACGCAAGACTGCCACAGTATTTTGCCGCTTTTTGATTTTTTTTTTTGTTCGAAATAAACTCAACTCAAACAGTTGCTGACAATATTTTTTTTTTTTATAAAACAAAAACAACATAAAGAAAAATACTTTTGAATCTTTGAAATGCAATACAAAATAAACTCATTTTGTTATTAGAAGCGTTAAGGATCATAAATTTAGTACAGCATTCTTAAATAAATAATAAAATATCATTATTTTGATGATATTATTGTTGATGTCACATCAAAGTGCCAGCAATGATGTAAAAAAACACATTTTAGTATATACTTAAGCCACTGTGCATTCAGAGAGTTTCAGAAATTTTAATAAATCGTTCGAGCTTTTAAAATAATATTTTAGATGTTTTTTCAGGTCCAGTGACGTGAGGTCCAGTGATATAATGTTCATGAAAATTACGACACACCAAAAAGTGTCACAATCTCCATGGACATAAAGACAGTTTTAAAAGTGTCATAAAGTCCATGGACACTGTTTCAAAACACAAGTGCTATGAAACTGAATGATAATGAATCTCTGCAATAGCCACCTGTATTGTATGTGCAACTGTTCCTTGATCACTGATTGATATTTACAGACAAATAGAAAAAAATGTTACTTTTGAAATAAAATACTTATGTAAAATCAAAAAAAAAAAAATTCTATTTGACCAACTTAATAATTTCCTAACATTTAATTATATATCATTTAAATAATTAAATTAACATTCTTCGCTCCTTATCAAAATGGTTTTGGACAATAAAAGAAAGATAAACGTGGTCGAAGCAGGGATTTTGAAATTGTAAACAAATGTTTACTTTTTTAAGTCTAATTTTAAGAAAACACTTACATATTTACTATTGCTCGAAGGTAATCGAAAGTTCGTGACCAAGCTCTACTGATGCTTCTGACATCCCAATAAAATGTCCTGTACCAGCTATCCCTGCTTCGAGTAACCTTAAAATAGTCACCCGAAAAAATACACAATTTCACCATGATCTCCCAAAAAGTTTTTCCGATAAATCAGACTGATCGATTCCTAGTCAAAGATGTGCTTTTACTTGCATAATTTATGCAAATAGAGACGTCATATTTATAGCGTCACAGGCTTTTTTTTAATTCCCTAAGCTAATCCCGCGAAGCTCTTCGCTTGTCTGCAGGAAGAAGACCATAGTCTCTGGCGGGAATCGAACCCGCAACCCCAGCGCTCATAGGCTATCTCACTACCAGCTAGCCTGCCGGGGCACTCGCAAATAAATGTCTCAAGTTGATTTTTCTTTTTTCAATTTAAGGCACATTTTCACACCAACAGATATCTCCATTCAGCGTTAAAAAAACTGCAGTTAAAGTGAAAAACTGCCATTTCTTCCACTTCTGTATTTGTCATTAGGCAGAAAAAAAAACGGTTGCTTTTAATTTGGATTCATTAAATATAAACAGTCGCTGTCAAGCCAACTCAAAAAGCGAAAAGTTGTACATAATTTTTTCGTTTTTTGTTCGACAGTTTTTGGTTTCGACTGCAGTTTTTTAAACCCTATCTCTATTATCACTCTGTAACATATAGTATACTACAGGCAACATACTGATCATCTCTCAATAGTTTCCATAGTAATAGTTATTATGACCTATCAAGTAATGTAGCCTTTAGTATACACTCTGTTCTTTAGCTCAAGTGCAAAAAAGCATAAGCTGGTTGTTTCTTATAATTATATTTTTTATAATTTTTATAATTTTTAAAATTTAAAAAAGTGAAAATGCTTTATAATAAATAGTTAATAAAAAAATATTTTTATAACCGCTGCTTCGTTTTTTTTGTGAGAGTCTGTAAGGTTAGTGTCCAAATATAAGTCATTACTCTAGCACTTTTAATATTTTTGACTTATATGCGTAAAACACGAAATTTAGTGTTTGTGTCTTGTGGGCTACATTGAGCAAAAATGGAATCTATTTTTTACAGCCTCCAGCAAATTTATTATATGTAGTGCTATTTTTTATTTTTTGGTTGAGAATTACTATTTAGACGTAAATTTTAGGTGATTTATAAGAGCGAATGCAAATAAATCAAAGTCCATTATGTTATCGAGAAACTTTCGCCTAGAAGTAAGCGAATCTCTATCTAGGATGAGAACTTAACCCACCCTTGCGCGCCGACTTTTATATGGTTAAATCCAAGCAAAAACGAATAGAAAACCTCCGTAACACTTGCACAGAAAAAAATATCTCAAGAAAATTTTTAACAACACAGTTTGTTAAAAATAAAATTTTAGGTCAACAAACTTTTTGTTTGATTCGAAGAAAAAATTTACACTTTGCAAAATATCACTCAATAAAACATATTTAATAATGAAATAATTAAATATTTCTTCATATTCAATAAAAAAATATTTGAATCAAGGTAAAGACAGTATTTAAACAACTCTTGTTCATTTTTAAATAGGTCATAATTCTCATTTGTTTTACAGTTTTATTTGAATAATATATTTAGTTTTGCCAATGTCTTTGGAAAAGGTTTCCTGATGATCTGGCCTAAGCAACCAGTGAAATGCGCATAGGAACTTACTTGTCCCCGCATAATAAATTTTAGTGTTTCTATAAAAATTGAAAATTTTTAACATCATCATTAATAAATAAAAAAATAAAGATTCGATTAACATTTTGTTTGATTTATTCAACATTTTCAACAATTTATTTTAACAAATCAAATAAACATTTTGTTGAAAAAAATTATTTTGGGCAACAACTTTTTTTATTGACTCAATAAACTTGGTTGTTGCCTAAAAATTTAACAATTATACCTAAAAACTTTTTTATCAATACCGCAAAAATCGTCATCGCAGAAAATTCAAAAATGTTTGTAATCAAATATGCGATTTTCGTATTCAAATATGAAAATTCTTTATGGCAAGAGCTACAACTTTGTCTCAGAAAGTAAATCAAAATTCCGAACGGTATGCAAGATATGAGCCTAAGAAAATGATCACTTTTTTGCAAAAATGACACCGAGGCCCCAAATCTTTGGGAGCCCATAAAAAAAGTGCATGACTTTGGGCAAAACTGGGAGACACGGGCCTTTTTTTTGGTCTTTTATCACGTAGAGTTGTCCGTGTATGGTTATTTTTTTCGTTTTGCACTGTGTAATCAGCGTTAAAAAAAACTGCAGTCAAAGTAGAAAAACTGCCATTTCTTCCATGTCTTCATTTGTCATTGGCAAAAAAAAAAAGCTATTGCTTTTACTTCTGATTCATTAAATGTAAACAGTCAATGCCATTCCAACTCAAAAAGCTAAAAGTTGTTCACAAATTTTCGATTTTTGTTCGACAGTTTTTGGTTTCGACGGCAATTTTTTAAACCCTGTTAATAATGAATTCGTCAGCGCCTTCCAAATTGAATTGAATGAAATTGTTTGCAGCTTTAGCTAAGAGAATTGGTATTCGATATTATTAATTATGGTATTGATTAGTGGGTAATATATATTTTACTTCTAATAATCAACTAAAGGAATATCATCAGGCAGATCCAGAAATTTGTTTTTACCTAAAGTTGATTCTATATAAATATCTTTTTCAATAATTTTAATTAGGCTTAAGTTCATCAAATTTAATTTTCATTAAATTATTTCCATGAAGAAAGAAATTTTACAACATGAAAATCAATTAAAGTTGTTATCGATAATCTTTCACTCCTGACCGTGGCCGGGGCTCGAACCCGGGCCGGCAGGTTACCATGACATGTTTCGATCGCAACCACTCGATCTCCTCAGATGGATTTGCCGTTTTACACTCGCAGCCATCGACGACTGCTGACGTCAATAGTCAAACATCAATCCTTAAACCAAATTGTATTTTAACCTTTGGTAGATCTCAAAAACATCGATGTTTGAAGATATCGATGTTTCCACGATAAGCATCGAAGTTGAAAAACATCGGTAAAAAACACGATATATCGATGTTTAACATCGATGTTTAAAACTATTTTGCAATAATACTAACGGACTGCTTAAATTCTTCGCTGCTACTGAAAATCTTAAGGCCCAACCAGTGATGACAGTAGGGAATTTTTTCGGAAAATTTCAAGCGTAGGGAAAAAACGTCAGATGTTTTATTTTGAGGCAAATGTAGGGAATTTTCAAAATATTATTTCATTTTCAATATATTGTCTAAAAATTCGTAAATATTCGTCTTATTTCCATTTAAAAATTAAAATTTTTTATATACAATAGCAACAAAGTACAAATGTAGTATTTTTTAACAGAAACCCTATACTATGAGTTCTTACAGCCTGGCAATCTGCAACAATTGCCAAAATAATATACTCAAATAGTATTCGCAACCTAATTTGGAGGCGACAAATATTTTCTTTCGCATTTGCGAACTATTCTTCTATTTTTGCTATTTGCATTCGCACTCACATTCGCTAAAATGAATGCGAATATTAAAAGCGAATATCTAATTAATGAAATTTTTACACAGAAATTAATTTGTAAAAAAAAAAACACACCTTCTTATCAAAGATTAATAAAACAATATAATTTTGAATTTTCAAATAATGTCTAATAAAAACTTTAAAAAATTTGTTATTCGTGCTTAATTCCCCGTTTTTATTCTTGATAAAAACACTGAAATTTATTGTTGATGGGATAAGCTATTCCTATGCGCATTTCACTGGTTGCTATTGGTGATATTGTTACAAGTAGAGCTGTTGCTTATGATTCTTATACGCTTAACAGTTTTATTTGGTTTAATATCTTTAGTTTTTCCAAAATGTTTATGGATGAAGTTTCCTGATGATCTGGCCTAAGCAACCAGTGAAATGCGCATAGGAATAGCTTATCCCATCAACAATAAATTTCAGTGTTTTTATCAAGAATAAAAACGGAGAATTAAGCACGAATAACAAATTTTTTAAATTTAAATTTTGTATTCCCAAGAAAATTACTTTTGATAATAGTCTAATAAAAACTTTTAAGGATAAGGAAGGATATATTTTTAAAAGAACATTTTTTTTATATTTTAGTTCAGGGGAACTGAAGAAAATATTTTTTAAAAATTTTGCAGAGCCTTCCGTTTTATTTGGTACCAAATTTACTAAAATTTATTAAAAATAAGTATTCTTGAAAAGATTAAGCTGTTCAAAAGGACAAAAGACTAGGAAATTAAAAATCAAACACGAAATTTGACTATGTTTCGTCTTTAAAATTGGCGTTTCTGCCAAAAAGAAAAAAATTTAATTTGTCACACAATGTTATTTTTGAAATTGAATTTTATACATATACATATTTATTTTGGCTTTTTCTTGCTGTTAATAAACGCTTTTATTACAATATTTACAAACTGTTGCCATATTTATATTAAGTTTTTGAGGGTTTAAATTTAACAATATAATATCAAATTCAACATTTCTCTTTAAATTTATATTGAAAATTGTAAATAACCAGTTTGTGTCAAAATAAAAAAAAATTTTTTGTTTAAATCAAACCATTTATTCAGGTACCCTAAGGCTGAGTTTTTGAGATCTAAGTTAAACTAGGTTTAGTTAATCTAAAAACAGATTGGTGCCGCCATTACATGGAGAGACCCCCTGCATGTCCAATTAGACGTAACATAACCATAATGCCACAGCCGTAACGGCGAATTTAGAAACCAAAATTGAATTGGTTTGCATGGTATGTTTATGTCGTTTTGGTACCAAAAATGGCTAAATTTACGGAAAGAAATGGCTAGAAATGGGCAAAAAAAATGCCTAAACGTTTTTTTAAGTAAAAACACATTAAAATTCAATAACAAAACAGAAATAATTCGTTTAGAGCTGTTTACGATGAAATTGTAAGTTAAGATCAATTTCTTGAATAAGAATAAACGTAAATTAATATTTTGATAGATATTTAATAAATTAAATCATCGAAAAATTCGTAGTTATTGCTCATCTCATAGGAATCACTCGTGCCTATTAGTTTTAAGTAATTCGAAGGAAAATCATAATCACGACAACATTTACCCAACATTATGAGTCCTGATCTACAATAAAAAACAAGTAAAAAAGTATTGTCGGTCAACCCCGACTTGATGATACCGTACATCATATTGTAACCTATGTACCAAATTTTATTAAATTATCTTTAAATTTGCGACCTGTACTTTGCGCACAAGGTGTACATGGACAGCCCGCCAGCCGGACAAACATCGTTAATTCGACTCAGAAAGTGATTCTGAGTCAATCGGTAAACGTAAAGGTTGGCTAAGTATCAATATTTTAAGATGTTTCAAACATCAGCACAAACGCATAGTACCCTCTCCACTATTGTGGTGTTGGTAAAAATATTTTATTGTTACAGTAAAAATCTTTACCTAATTAAAAAAATCGAATTAACGGTTGTTAAATGTAACCTTTTTCTCAAATTACTTTTAACGGTGTTTACTTGGCAAAATACCCTCTCTACTTCAGCATTAGACCATGGAAGTGAGAGCAACTTCATAGTCAATTCTGAAATTCTTTGTTGCTGCCTGCATCTCTTTATTGAAATACTTGCAACCAGAAAAATAGCGTTGTTTGTGTTGATCCATTTTATAAATTTATTATTGGAATACTGTGCCTTTATTTTGAAAGATGTTTCATCAGAATAGTTTATAGCGATTTTCAACATTTGTAGAAGTTGTGATCTAAATTAAAGGTGTTTTAATTGTTAAAAATATTTGTTTTACTTTTATAAATTTTTATAATAAAATAAAAATTATTCTTTTAAAAGAAAAACGGCAAAAAAATTTTATGGCTAAACAATTTGAAAAATGGCTAAAAAAATGGCTAATGGCTAAACTCATTTTTTAATGGTTAAACAGGGTGAAAAATGGCTAAATCTAGCCACTAAATGGCTAAATTGGCAACACTGAACATGAGAGATAAGTTATTTATTTATTTACATATAAAAAAAGAAAACCTTAAAAATAATAAAAACGACACAAGTTCACTGTACGAGAATCCGTCAATTATGACATCTTATAAGATTAACATAAATACATCTTCCCCTTGTTTAAGATTCAGATTAACATGAAGAAATGAGTTTTCTCATTCTGCCGACGTTCTCTCAGATATTATCTCAGTTGTAAGCCCAGTGTTATCAAGTTTGTATACACAATTTTTACGGAACTGCTTCGTTTTGTCTTAAATGTTGTTCTTTAATGAAAAAAAAAAATCACATTTCGCCGCAAAAATATGAGTTTCAGACTACGTTAAACTAGGTTAAAAATTTATCCACATAATAATTCTTGTGAAATTCTCTAATCAGTTCCGGTAAAGACTACAGTTTAATTTTTTGATTCATAGTTTAAGAAGAAATCTGTTTTCTTTGTGTTAGTCCATCTTTTAGATTGACTATTATCCCATTAACATCTAAAATAGTTATGTAATTGATTAAAAGCAATTTATGTTAGGTCTAGACATGGTCTTAAAGCATCTACCAATCGCCATTAGGTACAAAAGATTTTAGCCCGTTCATTTAAACCGAAATCTTTTTTGAATTCTAGATAAATCAAATCATGCGAAATATAATATTTTCGCGTACTTCATTGTTCTCGTAAAGTATAGAGTAAAATTAAAATTATTACCTATAAAGTTCAGATGGCAGCCCTAATAAAATATACTTTTAGGCCACTATTACGGTTTACAACTCAACTCAGTTGAGTTGTAATTAAGACAACTGGTTGTTATCAGTTGTAATTTTTGTTATGTTTTTGTTCACCGCAATATAGCAAAGTTGTAAACCATAATACAAAAATTAAGAAATTACAACTCAACTGAGTTGAGTTGTAAACCGTAATAGGGGCCTTAATGTTTGAAAATTTAATCTTTTACCCCCATATTCATAAAAAATATTATTGATTTATAAGAGGTTTATTAAACAGATTTCCATAGGAAATTCGTTTAATAAACCTGTATTAACCTGAAATATTTTTTATGAATAAGTTTTCAATAATTTAACACGTAATTTACGAAATATTTATTGGTAAGAAATTTTTTTTTATCACATTAATTCTTTTAATTGATAATTTTTTGAATTGCATATGTATTTACCTATGTAATTGAATTACTACTCGTTAAAGAATTGTTTTAAGAGTGAAGAAAATCAGTTTTAATAAAAGGAAATAAGCCGCCATTACCATTTTTTGGGCGTTTTAATTAAAAATCTATTTTTGTTTTTTCTTTAATATGACTTGACCAACAAACAACATGGGCACACCTTTGTTTGTCTGTCTCTTTTATGTAAGGTATTTCTCTCTGTTTGAGACGACAACCATTTTTTTGTTGTTATAGACCCCCAAATATTTATAAAAACAGCAATTTTTAATAACAAACGTAAGACAGTATAAAGATTTATATGTATATGAAAACATAGAAATATGTGTGTGCATATATTTGATTGTATGTATATATGTATTTATGTTTGTTGTATTGTATGTGTTTCATACAACTAAACATAATAATTAAAAACAAATAAACAACCCGTGAAGAAAAACCAACAACAATAACAAAAGAAATAATAGCAGCACAAAAATGTTATATCTCAACTAATTGCAATACAAATAAAATTGAATTTTGTGTCGTGTATTATTTTATAAACTTTTGTACATACAAACAGTAAAAGACAAAAGTAATGGTTCAACTTATACAATTTATATTACATAAATACATACGTACATAAGTAAATACATACACTCATTAAATTATTACAGTAACTGATTGTGGGTTATTAAATTCGTTTGCCGTACTGTTAAAATTTTTTAACGAATAATTTTATGTTTTAACATTTATGTTTGTTATTCAAAAAATAAATTACCAAACAATAATGTTTTCATGTATTTATTTTGTTATGTATGTTCTCTGAAAGAATTTTCTTCACAGATCCAATGGATTTTGACATTAATCCAATGAAAAGTTACATTAAAATTCAACCTATGTAACGTGTCATTGGATTAATGAAGAATGTTACATTAGCCCCCCTTTAATGAAATGTTTTATAAAATCGATAAAAATTTGAATTTGTTTAATGACATAAATTCATTAAATTACTGATTAAATTTGGTCATTTTTATGACCATATATATATTTATGTTTATTTATTTCAGCCATTTCAATGTGCGTTTTGAGTTGTTGTGAATTTTATTTTTTTCCTGTTTCAAATCATCAAGTTATATGAATTTTAATTCGTTTATATATTTCTGTTACATCATGTTATGTTCTACTTGTATAAGCTTACCTCTTAGTAAATTGTATTTAATTCATTTTCCAGCCCGGGACGACCTTCATCTTTCTTCTTTCCATTTTGCTGGCTTGTACTACTACGTAAATTTTGTGTATTTAAATTAACAATTAAAGAAAAAAGAATGTGAGAATTGTTTGCTCTAGTTTTTTTCTTTCTCGTTGTATATTTTTGAACTGTTTACTAACAATTAGCTAAATTCAGTGTTTCGTTTTCGTTATGAATTTTTTCATTGATGTTATGAAACATTGAAATTTACAATTTTGTTCATATATTTTCATGTCTATCGCTTAAAATGGAATTAAAATACGTTTTTACAGCAGTTATAGGAAGAAAATATTTTCTAGTTATAAGTATTTTGAATTAAGAGAACTTTATCTTGTTTTCATTGATTTAGTGAAATTTTTCATGAAAAATATGAAGAAAAACTTTTTTTCATTAACGGAAAAATATTTGAATACATTAATTAATAATTAGTTCATTTTAATCTTAAAAACCCTATTAAAATAATGTATAACAATTAGTTGCATTTTTCTTTTGAAAGAGATATTAAGTTGTCATTAATTTAATGAATAGCTTTACCAAATTACGAAACTCAATTTCGCAGTGGTAATGAAATTGCTTCATTACTACTGTAAAATATCATTCCTGTAGTGAAATTTTTCATTGGATTAAAGAAAAAAATTTAATGAAATTGATTCATTAGATTTATGAAGCATTATTCTTTCAGTTTGATTTTTGTCGGTTAAAATATATTTTTTAAAAGTAAAAATTATTCAGTTTTAAGGAATATGCTGTTTAATAAATAAAAAATTTAAAAATTAATGTAAAAATAATTTTTTTTAAATGAAATGTAAATGATCCGTTTTTAAATGAATTTTAAGTTGTTTAAAATGAATTTTCGTTTCAATTTAACTACATAATATTATGAGTGTACTTATTTGAGTACATAAAAAACAAACTGCGTTAAAATAGAAAATATTGATCCAAAAAATGTTCCTACATTATTTCTTTATAGAGAAAAATGCACCAGGATATTATCATAAAAATTAATGGATAACGTGCTCTCTATCTCTCTCTCTGTGAAACCACTTGCAGATATAAGACACTTCCAAGACATGAAATAAAGAAAACAAGATAGCGCATTAAAATTTTTCAAACATTATATTTCTGCGCATCTACGTCACTATAGTAAATGAGAACATACACCATCACACACAAACACGTGATATGTTATTCTAAATGTTTGTTTACATTAAAATCTATTTACTACAGTGACGTCAAAATGAGAGTACAAAGATAACGGACCTACGCACTGCGCTATTTTGTTTTCTTTGTTTCAGACGAATAACGTCCTAAAAGGTCATGTCAATCGCGCTAGGACCTTGCACAATCGTTGAAGGTAATACAACCGACAATTGCTAAGGCTATGGTCACACTTAACAAATATTTGACGACCTACACATAACCACTATTTTTATTGAACATTGGTTTAAATCTGAATAACGTTTACGAGATCAAACCTTATTTACCGGTTTATTAATTCCATTATATTATATTTAGAAATAAGGTTAAGTAAAGCAACAAAGAGTGGTAAAAATAAAATTAAAATTAAATTAGGTAGTGGTTACGATTTTTTTTTTTTTTGGATTTTTTCGAAAAATATTTGTTAAGTGTGAACAAACCTCAAGCATTGGCAACAAAACATTGGATGCCACTAGAAATTAATCGAATCACGATTTCACACCTCGGGTATAAAAAAAATTAAAAACGATCCAGAATTCTTAATTATAGCTCCAACTATAATAGGTTTTAACAATTTTTTTAATCAGTGAAATGCTCTAGTCGAGTTCTACAAAAGAGTTAGCGACATTTTTTTTTCTTTATTTTTATTTAATCACGGTCTATGAACTTAAATCCTTACAGACCCGGGATCCCGGGATTATGAAAATTAAACTCATTACAAAATAAAACCGTTTATGTATTCTTTTAAAGTAATATGGAAGTAGTAACATTTATTATATAAATTTTCAGATTATTCGAATGCGTATTCTAAGTCAAATTACAATACTCAAAAGCTTTTATACTTTAATAGGCTTATTCCTTCAATATTTTCCAGGAATATTTTCTATGCACTATCAGAATTTTTCGTTTGTATATTTCTGTTACGAGGCTTAATTTAGCTATCCTTTGGCTAGCAATGAAGTAAATTGTTAAGAAAATTTATGCGTGCAGTTTAAAAACTATACCAAACAAAAGTATGTATAAACTGATTTGCACACTAAAATAAATTTTTGGCATTTATGTCGTAGGAATTGAACCGCGATTTTTTTTTTCAAAAATCGAAGGTTGAAAATTTGGATTTTTGCCGCTAAAATTATATTTTGTTATTTAGAGTATTTGTCAAACTTTAGAGTTTGCCTTTTGTTCCAAAGTGATTAGTTAGCATCATCTTTAAATCGCTTTGCACCATTACAAAATATTACGGAAAACAAGTTGTGATAAAAAAAGTGAAATTTATTTTGAGAAACATTCGAGCCGATATCTTCTAGAATTTGGTTTGAAAGCATTAGATATTTGCTTTATTATGTAAAACATCTAAGCCGGGGAATCACTTTCTTAGTCGTTCGATTTGCCAAAAAATTGTGTGTGCTCATAAAGTGTGATAGTTTGGCCTTAAAATGCAATTGATAGAAAGATTTTTCCACAACTTGCAAATTTTTATGAAAATTTTTATACAATCATAGATTATATGAGTTAGATTTAAGAATTTTACGTCCTTTGAACAAACACTTTTACTCTTCACTGTTTTTTTTTTTTTAATTTTATGCGACTGTGTTTGTAATTGTGTATTTCTTCGCCTAATGGCCGAAATAAAGTACGTTGTGCGTTGAGCATTTTAGAGTCATTTTTCTTTTTTTGTTTCTGTTGTTTGGTACGTGGTATAACTGCACTGTAGTCTCGATAATACCAGACCACCCAAATCGACAGACAGAGTTCGGTAGATTTGTTAAAGGTTAAGAACCGGTTTTGGTGTCTTTGCTGGAAAAGTGCTAAATTAAAGTTTAAACAAATGGAGAACAAATATGACAAACATCTGACCCAACACGAATTCGAATACGAGTAGCTTGCTTGTACACTTTATTTGTTAATACGATTTTGGAATTTTTATCCTAATGGATTTTTATTTGTTTATTTTTCTACAATGGAATACGGTGCGGTGCTGCTGAGTGTTGAGAGGGCATAATGATGGTGTTTAGATGGGATGAAACGGTTGATTGCCAAAACGACGGTAGTTTATTTATTTAAATTTATTTGTTTGTTGTTAATTGGTCGGTTGTTAAGCTTGATTGAATAACCAGGTACATATACTAATATACAACAAACGTTAAATATTCGAAGGGGTTTTAGATGAATTTCATGGGTTAAAAGGTGTAAAGTCAATGTAAATGTTATAATATGTACATACGTACTATTTTAATAAAATTGGCGTAAGAAATTCACCTGGAATAAAGAAAAAAAGTATATACTATATCCTTAATTTATGATTTTTTAAATGGATTTAAAACTTGACTACACTTTTATCTATATATATAAAAATGAAAAATGTTTGTGTGTTTGTTTGTTTGTTTGTTTGTTTGTTTGTTGGCTTATAGACTCCTAAACTACTGAACCGATTTTCCTGAAATTTTTACAGATACATCACGTGAGCCCTAAAAATAAAATAGGCTACTTATTTTTTCGATAGGGGCAGGGGAATTGGTATCCCCCATAGGATGCCAATATTAATTATCGCATATATTAAGATCCGCTGCACGCATTATGCAGAACTTTTGGTAGTAAGATCTTCTGAGCCCCAAAATTAAAATAAAATAGCAGCGGGGGAAGTGGAATCCCCCATAGGACGCCAATGTTTAACATCGCATATCTAAAGAACTGTAATAGTGAGAATGTTCAAAATTTCTAGAAGTCACTCTTATGGTATACAACACTTTTGAAAATAACAATAAAGCGGGTAGGCGCAGGGGGGGAAATACCTCCCATAGGATGCATATATTAAATATCGCTCAACTGAAGAATTATTAAAGGGAGAGTCTTCAAAAGTGGTTAAAGCTATTATTATAGTAAACTATAAATTTCAATATACAAATGGGCGGGGTAGACGGGGGAGGAGCAGTACCCCTCATATATAGAAATATTAATAAGAGCCACTGCACGCATTTTGTTGAACTTTTGGTAGTAGGATCTTCTGAGCCCCAAAATTAAAACAAAATAGCGGCGGGGGTAGTGGTACCCACCATAGGACGCCAATGTTTAATATCGCATATCTTAAGAACTGTTATAGTGAGAATGTTCAAACTTTGTGGAAGTCACTCTTATGGTATACTTCACTTTTGAAAATAAAAATAAAGCGGGTAGGCGCAGGGGGGGAAATACCTTCCATAGGATGCATATATTAAATATCTCTCAACTCAAGAACTATTAAAGGGAGAGTCTTCAAACGTGGTTAAAGCTACTATTATGGCAAACTTTAAATTTCAATATAGAAATGGACAGAGGAGGAGCAGTACCCCTCATAGATAGAAATATAATTTAGAGCCGCTGCACTCTTTTTATTAAACTTTTTGTAGTATGATCTTCTGAACCCCAAAATTGAAATAAAATAGCAGCGGGGAAATGTTACCCCCCATAGGACGCCAATGTTTAATATCACATATCTTAAGAACTGTTATAGTAAGAATGTTTAAACTTAGTAGAAGTCACTCCTATGGTATACTACACTTTTGAAAATAAAAATAAAGCGGGAAGGCGCAGGGGGGAAAACCTTCCATAGGATGCATATATTAAATATCTCTCAACTGAAGAAGTGGTTTAAGCAGTGTAGCGAAGCGCACCGGGTTAAGCTAGTTATAATATAAAATCGTTTATTTTATTTGGGTTAAAAGTTCGAAGGTCAACTTTTCAAAATATGTAAAATTTTGCCTGTTAGTTTGCTTCTTGCCGAATATTTAGCAATAAAAGCTAATTTTTAGAGAGATGTAGTTTAAAAAAAAAATGCACAGAAAAATTTTTTCAATTAAACTATTATAATTGATAAATCAGTTTTAATTAAAAATGTAATCTAATTGATTAAACGTTTACTTATATCAATAGCATTACTGCAGAAAATGTAGTTAATATAAAAAAATATTTAATTGATACTATTCCTAACATAATGATAATAAAACTACCCAAGAAAGAAGACTTAACAGAGTGTAAAAATTGGCGGGGTATAACTCTTTTAACCATGATTAACAAGGTGTTAGCGAGTATAATCCATGCTAGACTGGCATCATCAATTTCAGCAGATCTTCGAAATGAGCAAGCTGGTTTCAGACCACACCGATCTTGCACCGATCATATAAATAGTCTAAGGATCATAGTGGAACAGTCGGTGGAATGGAGATCTCCATTATACTTGATATTTATCGACTTCGCCAAAGCATTCGATACGATCCACCATCAGGCAATTTGGCACGCACTTCGATGCAAGGGAGTTCCACCTGTGCTAATCGACTTAATCAAAGCTTTGTATGGCAACTCAACAAGTCGAGTACTGCATGAACGCACGTTAAGCAATCCGATTGGTATAAGCACTGGGGTACGACAGGGATGTATCCTATCACCGCTGTTATTCAATATTGTATTGGATTCAATTATGCAGCAAACAACCCGAATAAGAAGAGGCATTACATGGGGTATGAATGGTCGATTGGAAGACCTTGACTACGCTGATGATATTTGCCTGCTCGCACATAACTTTACCGACATGTCAGCCAAATTGGATCAGATACATCAGCTAGCATCTGGTGTCGGTCTTCACATTAACTTCGACAAAACTAAGGTTCTACGTATCAATTCGACTAATCTCTCCAAGTTCCGAGTAAACAACATAGAACTCGATGACGTCCAATCGTTTTGCTACTTAGGAAGTATCATATCAACAACAGGCCGCTCACGTGATGATATTGCATATCGCATAAGGAAAGCAAAACAGTCTTTTGGTGCATTACAAAGAGTATGGAAGTCACCACAAATACATATAAAAACTAAGCTTCGCCTTTTTTCCTCTAATGTTCGCTCTATCCTGCTATATGGATGTGAGTCCTGGAACTCTACTGCAAGCGACATTCAATCCCTGCAAGTATTTGTTAATCGTTGCTTGCGAAAAATTTTGCGAATATTTTGGCCGAACGTAGTTTCCAACAGTGACCTCTGGCAAAGAACAGGTGAAATACCAATTCGCATAGAAATTGCAAAGAGGAAATGGAGCTGGGTTGGTCATATTTTGAGAAGACCCCATGATGATATATCAAAGATGGCAATTGATTGGAACCCTCATGGCAGCAGAAGAAGAGGTAGACCAGCTAACACCTGGAGAAGGCAACTAGAATCCGAAATTAGCGAAACAAGAAGAACTTGGTCTGAGATCAGACAAATCGCACAGGACAGATCCCAATGGAAGAATTTCGTTACGGCCCTTTGTTCCAACTTGGAACCATAGGAATCAATATATATATTCCTAACATAAAGCTTACACAGAGGAAAAAAAATCGGAATAAAAATGCAAAAACTCAGAACATCCGTTTGTATAAATGATCTAACCATGTTTGTGTTTAATTCGACAACATATGGTGTCTTAATTTTAAGAACGCCCGATTGTCATTATGTCCAAAATTATTCATTTTAATAATGGACTTTACTAATTTTGATAAAACGCCGTTCTTATTTGACAAAATTAAATGCCGTACTTTGACAATGCGAAAAATATTGCGACATATTTTGGATTTTCTTATTTATTCTATACATTTAAAACGCTAAATACTCGTAAATTACAAAACAATGTAACCATTCCTGTAGTGAGCAAAATAAACAATGTTGTCCAAGTTTTTTTTATTTTCTTTTGGTGTGGATATGATAATAGTTTTGTTGGAGGTGACCATATTTAAACATGTTTTTCTAGAAGCAATCATATTATGATACAGCACCTTTCATAGCTGTCATAAAAATACAAAATAAATTTAAATATTTTTGAATCGATTTTTTATTTTGTGGCTTTTTACAATTTTTCTTAATGTTAATCAAATAGCGGAGTTCAATATAAGGCTTGCAAAAGAGCAAATGAAAAATTTGTGGTTTTCATGGTCAACCGCGTGTGTCAATTTTTTTGATTTTAAGATGTTGATGCCATATAGCCTAATTTTGAACGCTCTTTATATTTTTTTGAAAAAAGATGGATCAATTCCGTTTTGTAACGTAGTGACAAAGTTTAAAATGTGCAATACCTAGCCCATAGTTTGATCTAGAATGGGTTTTCGGCTTTCCTGAACAATTTGTTTTAAGACATACGCGGTTGCCCATGAATACCACAGAAATATCGTAGCACTTTTATAAAATATAACGAAATCTCTGTGTGTTTTGTTGTTGGATTTTACAAAAAACTATGATATTTTGCATTTGCACTATTACTTCACTAATACTTGAATGAACTCCGCTAATATTTTAATTTTTTAATTTCTTTAAACTTATTTTTTTATGGAATTTTATCTTTTAATTGTTTAACCGCTCAGAAATAACAAAAAACAACACAACTGATTCAAAATTATTTTACAAATGGCGCTAACATAATATGATTAGAGTAAAAATAGTTTGATTGCATCTTTAACATAATATGATAAATGTATAGAAAGTTATCATGTTATGGCTATCATGGATATCATGATATGGTTGTGAGAAATATAATATGTTTAGAAAGTTATCATAATTAAGTTGTTAGAAAAATAATTATTTTTCGGTCAACAATACTCAAATTCATAATTGCGATAAACATTGATATGTTTACAGTAACTATAATATTTTTGATATTAAATAAAAACAACAATTATTTGTGTACGACAACAATATATTGTTACATTAAACATAGTGTTGTTGCCGTAACAATGCCCAACCATATTTTTTCTCTTCATAGCTAAACCGATTGTGCTGAATTTAAGTCCCAAACTACTTAGAAAAGCTAGATTGAGTTTGACACCAATCTTGTTCTTTTGTGTTCAGTCCTTCGAGTGTGAGCGTGCTTTCAAAAGACGGACAGATATACAGACGGAGATGGCAAAATGGAATTAGACTTACTCAATGACCCTGTTCAACAGACTGACAAAAAGACAGACGGAGATAGCTTAATCGGCTAAGAATTACTCAATGACACAGAATATGCATATATGTATGCATGGGGTCTTGAATGAAACTTTCACACGTAATGACAAACTTACACGCAAAGAAAAAACATGGTTGTGGTAAACATATTCTAAGAGTAACATGTTATAATAAGATTCATGATTGATTATGACCAAATATATTCGTAATATTACATCATAATATTTTTCCCTTAATCATATCATTTTTTTGTCATGTTAATCCTAATAGGTAAAGAAGCAATCATATTATTATCATATTAATCATAATAAGTAAGGAAGTAATCATATGGTTGTCATGTTAATCATAATAAGTTAAGAAGTAATCATGGGTACGTTCGTAAATGCATCACTGCCCTGCATCAGAAAAGCAAACTTTTTTTAATGGCGATAAAAGAATAATTTTAATTTTTTTTAATGTGTGACTATTATTTTTGAGGAGTATTTCACAATTTTTTGGTCCACATTTAATTCACGGATAAATATATAACCATTTGAAATCACTGATGCAGCGCAGTGATGCATTTACGAACGCACCCCATATTATTATCATGTTAGTCATAATAAATTAAGAAGTAATCATATTATTGTACAGCACCTTTCATAACTCTTATAACAATAAGAAATAAATTAAAATTTGCAAAAGAGCAAATGCAAAATATCGTAACACTTTTATGAAATCTAATGAAATCTCTGTGTGTTTTGTTGTTGGATTTTACAAAAGAGCTATGATATTTTGCATTTGCACTCTTGCAACACTAATACTAAATTCTGCTAATATCCTTATTATTTTAATTTCTTAAAACTTATTATTTTTTTTGGGGGAATTTTTCTTTAAATTGTTTAACCGCACATTAACAAATAATTCGATGGCATATTTAAAACAAACGACACAACTGATTCAAAATTATTTTACAAATGGCGCTAACATAATTTTATTAAAGTAAAGATATTTTGATTGCATCTTTAACATATTATGAGTACACCTATAGAAAGTTATCATGTTATGACTATTAAATATCATGAATTTATAAAAAATTTATAATTGCGATAACCATTGATATGTTTACAGTAACTATAATATTACTTATATTTTATAAGAAAAAAAAAACAATTTTTTGTGTACCACAACAATATATTGTTACAATAAACAAATTGTAGTTGCTGTAACCATCCCCAACCATATTTTTTCTCTTCGTGTACATACAATTCTCCTTCCGTAACTCGAACTTCCATAACTCGAAATTCCCCATAACTCGAACCAAATACTTGCATATGAATTCTATAACTCGAAGTGTTTTGCTTGTTTTGTTTGTTTATTTTACTTCGATTTGCTTGTTTGCAGGTTTGTAAAGGGTGGTTAAATTTCAAGGGCCGATGTTGATTTTGAATAAAACACAAACTATTTAGGAAATTATTGTAATTTTATTTTATTATGATATATTGGTATTACTCAATTATGTATGGAACAAAATATCGGCCAAATGGGCGCCGCGACCACGGCGGCACACCTCCATCCGATGGTCCAAATTTTCGATGACCCTGAGGCATAATGGAGGTTCTATGCCGTTAATGTGCCGAATTATCTCCTCCTTTAGCTCTTGAATTGTTGCTGGCTTATCGACGTACACCTTTTCTTTCAAATAACCCCAAAGAAAAAAGTCCAACGGTGTCAAATCATCATGATCTTGGCGGCCAATTGACATCGCCATTACGTGAGATAACACGGCCATTGAATTTGTTGCGCAAAAGAGCCATTGTTTCGTTAGCTGTGTGGCAAGTGGCACCGTCCTGCTGAAACCACATATCGTCCACATCCATATCTTCCAATTCGGGCCATAAAAAGTTCGTTATCATCTCACGATAGCGAACACCATTCACAGTAACTGCCTGACCGGCCTCATTTTGGAAAAAATACGGCCCGATGATGCCGCCAGCCCATAAACCGCACCAAACAGTCACTCTTTGTGGGTGCATTGGTTTTTCGACAATCACTCTTGGATTATTATTCGCCCAAATGCGGAAATTCTGCTTATCGACAAATCCACTGAGGTGAAAATGTGCCTCATCACTGAAGATGATTTTCTTCGAAATTTATCATCCATTTTCATAATAAGTCTGGATAACTTAAACACGTTGTTGGATTGTGTATCTCTCCATGGTTCAAATTGAGTAAGTCTGAAATAGAGAAATGTCAAATAAAATTCGGAAAAAAACTTGGCGTTTAGGTGTGGTTCACATTCAACATCGGCCCTTACAATTTAACCACCCTTTATATTTTACTTTCTGTATATGTATTCACCACTAGTGGTTGCGGGGGGTATAAAAAAGGTATTGACCGAGCGATGAAATAATGTCATAGCTAAAGAGATTCGATAAGATAGGTGCCGTTTTTATGAAAGTCCGATTTTATATTGGATTCCTTATATTTCTTGACAATTTACACAAAACTTACCGTACATTTTCTTTGTTAAGAAATTTGTTTTTACCGAAATATTTTCATATTATCTAATATTATTCCATTTGCAATTATAAAGTTTAAAAACTGAAAAAAAAAATCTAAAATCATTTTCATATGGAGGATAGTTACAAGACAAAAATATAACAAACGAACGAAAGAGTCATGCGCACAAGTATCAGGTGTCAGGATTCACAGCCACTTAAATGTAAAAATAATCTATTTAACATATTTCTCTGGCAAGAGTATTTACATTTTTTATGTTATATCTTTACTAAGAAATTTCCAATAGGCAAAAGTATACCTTTAAGTGGTCACACAAAAGCAACAACAACAATCGTATAATTTTAATAATCATGTGATGATCGATGACTTCATCTGCCGAAATTTATGTAGCATAAAATATCAAGTACTTGAAGTAGGTGGGTATTTCTAAAGATGTACGTAAGATTGTGTAAATGTAAAGACATAGACAATTTGACGCTTCCGCATGTTAGGAATCGCCTACCGTACCGAATGATCAAAAGGATATTTTGTGAAGTTGTGTGTCTGGTTTGGTCTTACACAAACATGAGTAAGAATATAAAAAAAACATATGTGATAAAAAATATAGCTGTACATTTAGTATATATAGGTATGTATATACTTATGTATTTATGTACCTAAATAACATATGATTTCGGGTATTTATCTTATGTAACATTAACAAAATGACATTTAATGTGACTGCGGCAGACTGAATGTTTTTATTTAGATTCTTCTTTTGATATTTGATCTTGGAACGCTACATGTTGTTCGTTATGTGTGAACAATAACATCAGATTTCACAACTCGCTCTCAGAAGACTCTAGATGCTCTGTGTCTGCTACAAACTTGTTGTCATTTAGTTTATTGGTTGATTGGCTTATTGCTCCATCGTTCAACGCAATAAAAACAATCTTAATTTCAAAGTTTTTCTTGGGATTCAAAAATTTTTAATTAACAAGGTTTCGTTTAAATGTGCTACATTCCCATTTCATACTATTGATAAACTGAAATTTATTGTTGGAGGGATAAGCTATTCCTATGCGCACTTCACTGGTTGCTTAGGCCAGATCGTCAGGAAACTTCATCCAAAGATTTTAGAAAAACTAAAGATATTACACATATAAAACAGTTAAGCGAATAAGAACTATAAGCCACAGTTTTACTTGTAACAATATCAAAGCTTAAACAAAAACAACAACAATAAACAGTGAGTTTATCTTTTCTTACAGTCCCGGCTACAATTGGTTGATTTTTTGTCAACTCTAAATGTAGTTGTAAGTGGGAAAAGAAAAAACAAAAATAAAAACAAATTACTTTATTTTATTTTGCCAGTTCAGTTTTATTTACACTGCCACATGCATATTAGTTATCAAAGTTTTTCTTGGGATTCAAAAATTTAATTAACAAGGTTTCGTTTAAATGTGCTACATTCCCATTTCATTCCCATTTTGTTCTGCTTGTCTTTTGTTGCATTTACTGTATGTATGTGTTGTTTTTTTTAGAATATTTTACTCGGCATCTTCAAACGAAAAATGACAAATAATTTGTTGCTCCAAATTATTATTTTGGATCTTCATGATATTCTTTTGTGGGTATTTTTCTCTTTTGGCGAGTCCAATTATTAAGTAAAATAATATGAAACATATTTAATTAGTTAGTGTCAAATGCCTGCAGAGGAAATACACATGTATTTAAGTTTGGAACATGCTATTTTAAGTTATTTCCTTTATTAAGAGAATTAATAATATTTAAAACATTTGAGTAAATTCTTAAATACAAATAAATTAGAAAAACTTTTTTAAATCTAAAATGGTCCATTTGCATATTTTGCTGAAATGGGGCGGGCAAGATAGAAAAAAATCTCACCTCATCAAAAGCGCAATAATCGCGTAAAAATAAATATTTGTTCATAACCGACTATAGTCCATACAACTTTCAAGTAAACTAAAAAAAAATTAGCATAAGACTTGCTAACCGTCTAGTTGACAAGTCATATACATATATGGGTAATTCCAAAGTGTTGAACGTGACAGTCGTACGCATCAAAAATGCAATAACATTTTAAACAACAAATATTTTTACGTTCTTTTAACCCTTTAATTATAGCACTTAGAAAGCACTATTATCTATGCTAAAGTTTATGGGGGGATCGATTCTAGGTCAAAGATAGTGGCAAAAGAAGTACCGGTTCGAACGTGAAAAAAAAGAAGTAGTTTTTGTGGCCATGTATAAAACTACTTTCAGAATTTTACGTAGCAATGTAACATTTAAATGTCTTTGGTTTGATTCCAAAATCTTCTATATTTTTTTTTTTTTTTTGTTTAAGACCAAATCTGGTTCGATACGTGACATTTCGAACGTGATATTTTTTTCATAATAATTTAACTGAACAATGATTAAAAAAAATAAAAATTTAAGAAAATTTTTTTGTAATAATTTTCATCAAATATCACCTCTTTTAAGGAAGATAATATTAAAGAAAACTTACAATAAAACATTCTCACAAATAAGAAATTACGTTTGCACAACTTTGCAGCCTGATTGTTTATCAAAGTGAACATATGTATGGGTAAATTTACAAAATTAGTAATATCTAAATATTTCTCTATAACAATATCGTAAAATAATAAGCTTTTAATAACTTTTAAATTTTCGGTCACGGTAGACCTTTTGACGGAAATGCCCATATAGGTCAATTTCACTCCAAGTACATTATGCAGTGAATCTGTAATTTTTTCTATTTATATTTAAAAATGTTTACTTTTACTATGCAGATATTTAAATGAAACTGCGTTTTTGCCTTTGAAAAAGTGTTTGGTCATTTTTGCCCTCAAGTGCATTAAAGGGTTAATTTAACTTTTTTCCTTTTGAAATATTAACTACCAATAAGAAAAAATAGCTAAGTCAACTTTCATTAAAATATGTATATACCTCATGATAGTTCGTCATCAATTTCATGAAAAATTCAAAATTTCCAAAAATTTACCTTTGAACTTGTCAGTTGACTTTTGGCGTGGTTCATTTTGACCAAATTTTCAGAGTATAGTCCTTGTAGCTTATTTCATAGAACTCTGGATAGCAATAATTGGAACTTAATAAAATTGATGAACTTCACACTATTCATAAATTTTGTGCAAAAAAAAACAGCATTTTTCTCGAAATCAGTAAAAATAAAATCGTTGCCCTACGCAAGTGTACTGGAGCATATTTATTTTTATTCTCTAAGACGTTTTAAACAAGTTTCTGGAGTGCAAATCTCAATTTTTTTGACATTTTTTAAAATTTTTATTTGGAGATTTAAAAAACACCACAAATATTATCCGTTGTCCGCTTTTTACATTACCTTAGGACAGGTTATCGCCATCAAAAAAAAAACTTTTTCCATATCTCTCAATTTTGAGTCTTTTGAATAATAATGGTAAAAACACAACTGGGACGAACGGCGAACTTCGCATAGTACGACGAATTTGTCGACAAGAATTCTCTTAACATCGAACACTTTTTCCTCTCTTTTAATATATTACCTTGACCTTCTCGAGTTTTGTTGGTAAACCTTTGCGAAACCTTTCGGTAATGTCGTAAACTGTAGATTTACATTTTCCAACCAATTCTGGAATTTATCTCACATAAATAAATAAGACAAAAAAATAAATAAAACGGAATTTTTCCTGTATGATATAAGCATATACCAAATTAATGGTACTACATGGAACAACTGTAATCGAATTTTGGACTAAGTATTCGTCAATGATGATTTTTAATTGCTTCATCAGGTACTCATCACCTATTTCAACTCCTGAAGATATTTAATCAAAGTTATTTACGGGAATACAAAATTTATCATTAATACGATTTCTGTATGACGTGCTAAATTCCCAATTTTTCATATTTGATAAATACACTGAAATTTATTGTTGAGGGAAAGCTAGCTTCTATGCGCATTTCACTGGTTGCTTAGGCCAGCTCATCAGGAAACCTTTTCCTAAGATTTTAGAAAAGCTAAAAATATTATACTTATATAGATATTTACCATCCTACAATTTAACTACTCTTTTCAATTCCATGTAATCCTGTGTCCTGGTATATTGGAAAATAAAAGGTATATTCGTTCAAACATACTAATTATAACATGTTAAGTGAGCTGTTTTCTTTACTGACGTTGATCAGATGTGTACCGCATTTTACAATAAAGTTTTCCGTTTTATGGATTTGGTTATTCCAAAAACTATTTATAAGGTAATAACTGGCCCACCTTGGAATAATAAACAATTGGCTCGTGCTAAAAACCAAAAATAAATACTACAGAAAATTCAAACAATCCGGTTCATCTGTGGATTATTAAAGATACTCGAATTGCCGCTCGGAATCAGGCTTGCCAGAAGAATTCAAATTAAAAGTGCTAAATCGAAACAAAAAAAAAAATTCCTAAATTGTTCTACAGTGAAAAAAAATTGCTAGTTTTGTAATATTGATTTTTATGAATACATATAATAAAAAATTTACATTCGATATTTTGTTTACATATGGGCAAATCCTGCGTGACGAACGCTACATTCGTACGCGTTTTCTGTTTGTAATATAAACATTTTTTGGTCTTTCAAAAGAGATAGCTTCAACTTATATATAGTATTCAGAGACATTAATATGTACTTACGATTGGCATATATCATAATTTCTTAGAAAGTATTTGTTGCGAAATAATTGATCACAAAGTTTTGTGACGCACGCTACAAAAACTGGAAGTAACTTCAAAGGTTAAAGTGCGTTTTCCTTATTTTTAGCGAATTTTGCATTATAAGGTATACAAAATCTAATTCCTAAAAAAAGATGACTATAAGAGAATTCTAAATGCACTTATTCGCAGCCAAAAAATTTTTTGATTTTCTCACAAAAGCCTTGAACCCTTTGTGACGCACGCTACAGAACGCACGCTACAGTTTTTCCATTAGTATTATAATAAACCCAATTTTATTTATTTTAACAAAACAGATTATATTTTTATTAATTACATTTCTTAAACTAATTTTGTGGTTATTAATGAATCTATTAATGAATATCAATTTCTTTTTTAAAGAAATTTATATTTTGACGAGTCTGATGTAAGTGCTATTTTAAGCATATTTTCATTTGATGATAAAAAATGGTAGTTGCTTTTAATTCCGGGAATGCTCTTTACGTTAGCCCATTTTTCCGAAAGAAATCCAGTTGTATTTTTTATATTTCTACTACTTACATACAAAATATAAATACCATTTATATTCATTTTAGCCAATTTATAAAAGTCGTGGGCGTTATTAAGTATAAGATTTTGAGCTTTAACCAGCTGCCAAATTTTTCTCTTCACAACAGCTCCAATTCCGTCGACTGCACCTTTTCCGTGAGATGTTGCAAAAAAATTCCATTCAAAGTGACTCATATCAAATTCTTCTTTAAAATACGGTATACTACTCAAAATAAACTTGTTTTTAAATTGACTTGCACAACCATCAGAAAATATAAATAGCTTTGAGATAAAATTTTTTTTTTTAAGTTTTTTGACAATTACCTTTAGGAAGCAATAAACATCATATTTATTGTGTGACAGTTCATCGCTCGTGATAGCAAATGATCTTGTGCCATTGTGCAACCAGGCAACACAAGTAAAAATGGTTACTTGGGAGTAACTAAAATGAGCAGACTGAATTTCATTTTGAGTAAGGAGCCTATTGTTTTCCGCAAAATCGATTTTCAGAACAGCTTCATCTTTTTTAATAGATATTTTCCTTTGTTGGAAGTATTTTTGTTGAGTTCTTTTAACATAGGTGTGCAGTTTAAATGAAGTTAACTGAGATTCCAATTCATTAATTAAATCAGTTATTGGTCCCTTTGTATGACTAAGGACCATGCGTTTATCAACTAATCTCGAATGCTTCCATTCAGTAAGTTCTTCGAGCTGATTCATGTAAATTAAAGGGACAAGAGCTTCTGTAATATCTGTAATACACTTGTTGCATTCGTTCGTCATACAAACTTCATTGGCTTCGTCACAACACACTTTTTTCAAAAAGCTGCCAATATTAGATGGGAACATAGGAAAAATGCTAAACATAGCTTCTAATAGAAATGAAAAATTTGCGTGATACTGGCAAACACACATGTTATGTGGAAGCTTACTAGTTAATTCCACGTGTCTTGGTCGGTGGTTATAAAATTTAGTACGTGAAATGGTTGTTTCTGGAAACGTTGTTCTAAACAATTCATATGCCTCTGAAACTGTGATAACCATGAACCGTTTAGATATTGGAAGGTTATTTGATTTTGATACAAGTGTTGATTTTCTTCCGGCAGTTTCCGTGGAAACTTCATCATTATTGTAAAAATCATAAATCATTTTCACTTCTTCGTCAACCGTATTTTTTGTTTGAGCTTCCTCTGTCAAGTATTTTTCTGTGAGCATTCTACAAATCACTTTTTTTTTTTTAATGTCTTTTGGTAAAGCTAATTCAACTTTTTTCAAGGCCTTGAATAAGGTATTTTTGCACTTATATACACCATCCCACGATGTAATTTGATGCCCTTGTTGGTTTTGTAGATTTTTTTTTCTTTCTATAAATTTCCATACGGTTTCGCTTGTCAGCTTTAAGTTTTTTTGATAACGAAGCATCATTTTTAAGTTTTTCTTTAAGATTTTTTCTATAAATTTTCATTCTTTTCGCATTTTTTAAACGTTCTTTTTGCATTAAACTTTCATTTGATTGTATTTTTTTACGATAATTTCGAGCACGCTCTGCACACGTCTTCATTTTTGAACAGCTTTTTTATATTGTAACTTGCGAAACACCGATAATCTAATGTAATTCTTAAATTGATCAACTTACATCAAATTGATCGTTTAAGATAACGGTAGTAAATCTGTACCTACTAAGGCGAATTCAGTAGAGAAGTGAATTCGCCTTGATACCAACAAAGTATTCGAAAGTTGTTGTTGCTTCGCTCATTCGTAGAAGAATAGTGATAGTTACTGCACGTCTTCACCTGACATTTTTCTGTTATACCATACGTCAAACTCTATATAAAAAAAACTCTAAAATTTTTTGTTATCGTTGTTTTTATATTGAGTTTGACGTATGGTATAACAGAAAAATGTCTGGTGGAGATGTGCAGTTAAGAAGCAAAGATATACGAAAACAAAATACATGCTATGTACATACATAATAACAATTGAAAAGGGGTTTAATGAAATTTTTTGGGGAACTCAAGCCGTGACGCACGCTACATAATGAATATGAAATTTTTTATTTTTTTTTGTATTGTGGAATTTTAATTTTTATTTAGGTTAAGAGCACGTAATGCACCTGAAGTAAAATTATAATCGACTTGAAAAAAAAATTTTATTCTACCCACAATACAAAAAAAAACATAATTTTTCGTGACGCACGCCACAATATATGGACCTGACACTTCATACCGAATTTCAATCTTTCCAAAATAGTAAACAAAAAATGTTTGTACCAAAATTGAAGAGAATTGAGTAATTAAAATATGGCTTTTATTTGGACCATCTATAATACCACTGAAGAAATTTTATGAACACCTAAAATAATGTTAAATTCATGCATAACATTAAGAGATCAGAGGTGGGGTAGGATATGGTAAACATTTTTGTATTAATGATCATCGAAATACATATTTTTAATATAAAAATTAAATTATACATCTAGTCTAATATTCCATTAAAAAAAAAATTAAATTGGATTACTTTGAAAAATTTTTGGTTGGTGGACTGTTTCTGGGATTTGCCCAAATTCATTTTGTTTAATATAAACACTTATTATAACGTAACATTATAATATATTTTATGGCGATTTCTTTTCTGAGAAATATGTTGTATTAATGTAACATGTTCTACATTTTTGTGTTCGTTTGTACAAAAAATACTAATGTGAAAAACATGTAAAACATGTTGCATATTTTACCCTAACTTTTATTGAAGGTGTTCATACTGCCCTGTTATACAACTTTGGTACTAACTTTGTTTGTAGAACCAATGTTTTATTTTCTTTGTCATAATTCATACCGCTCATAATTTTGTAAAAAGATGTTTTTAAAACAAAATATGTATATTATAATCATTTTAATTTTTCTAAGCCATTAGTGATGTCAATATTTGTTGCCAAACCGTAATAGTGTGCAGAAACCGCTCAAATAGCCTTAAAAATCGCTCATGAAGTGCATTAATGATAAAAGTGTTATAGTTGTAAATAAAATCAGCTAATTTTGTGCTATTGAAGTTGCACAACATGTAACACTGCGAGTGATTATAGGTAACATTAGAAATTATTACATGTATATACTGTAACATATTTTTCTCAGAAAATAAATCGTCATTAAATGAAGTTGTTACAACTGTTTAAAATTTCAATTATGTCATTTTTATCTTCCTCATATACCAACTCATTTTGGTACTTTTCAGATGAACTGATTTTTTTACAATATCGTCCGATATATTTAAAGTGTGGCAACAAACGTTGCCTAATTTTGCACCTTCTCTTATGCTTATAACTCGAGTTTTTTCCCTGACTTTTTCAGTTCCCGGGAAAGAGGGAAATTTTTTTTAATTTCCCGGGAAAGCGGGAAATTTTTTTTAATCTCCCGGGATCCCGGGATTCCGCTCCATATAAATAATACAAAGTAAATTTTGTTATTAATTAATGAAAAAAACTTTGATAAAATAACGTAAGGGAACTTGTTTACAAAGAAAGTAAATGAAATGGTTCAATACTAAAAAATTAATTGAAGATTGAAATAGGAACTTGAATTATTATTACCTCACGCCTTTATTCCCTATTATGATGCTTTTATTCAGAATTATTATGCTCTGGATAATTCATAAAACAATAATAAAAACAAAATAAAAATTGAGGTACTCAAGATATGAGATCAAAAAGTTAATTAATAAAATAGATGAAATATTTTAAACAAATATATAACATTTTTTAACGGCTAAGGAAAAAACTTTCTGACACACTCAAAGCGCTTTTTAAGTCGTCAAAAACTATATTCCTGATGTTATTTACTAATTATCATGTTTCCGAAAAATTTCGTTCATTTTTTACCGAGGTTGGACAAATAGTTAAAAGTGCACCGTTGTAGCATGCTTCGTATTCACAATCAGAAGCAATTTTTTCTTTTTTATAAGCAACGTCTATAACAGTCAAATGTATGTCCAGGTTTATGCAAAAAAAGCATCAAACAGACTGCTTCTTACAAACCTTTTTATTTTAATAGGTCTATTTGTAATCTTTAGGACAATGTGTTTTTCAAGTTGTATGTTGTAGTATCTTACACGAGTTTCCAAAATGTTATTTTATTTCGGTTTCCCCGCACTTCACGGGTATATAAACCAACACAAATTGAAATTGAACATTTGTGTATATCACCTAATTAACATATCGCTCCTTCATTGCATCATAGTCATATCTCAAAATTTTAACTAGCTTTAGCAAAGTTTTCCTTCATACCTTCTCGTATTATATCTCAAACTGAACCGAAGTTATAGCAAAATATATCTTTAAATCGGTACATTTTAAAAACTTTAATCTCATTTGCCAAGATGGTTTGTTTTTGTAGATATGACTATGTTGCAATAAAGGAGCGATATGTTTAGGTATTTCCTATTTTTAAGACTTGTTCATGGACAATGAAACTTTACTGCCTGCATCTTATGTTGAATTAATGTACTTTATTAGCTCTTCACTTCACTAAATGTAATAATTATCAACTGTTGCACTCCCCATTCTGCTTTTAGTCGATTTATTGCATCAGGAGACGTTGATTTAAATACATGTACTCACTTCTTGTAATTGATCTAATCCACAACCCATCCACAGATGCTAATTTTTAGAGAATAGAAAACTAAATTTCAAAGTATAAATAGCTATTTTCTGAAATTATGAGGAATTTTTTATTTCCCGGGATTTTTCTTGCGGGATCCCGGGAAATAAAATAATTGAAATTCCCGGCAAATCCCGGGAAAAACCCCTACTTATAACTGAACATAACAGTTCTATTTTTCTAGTTTTTAGCAAGGTCTATCCAATAGGTTTTTGGTCCAATAGGATGTTGCCTCGCTGAACTTTCTGAATAGCTGATGCTTAAATAATTACAATTGATATTTCGGAATAAGTGTAAAAGACAGAAGTGCCAGAATTGCTGATTGTATTTGATGCGAAATCTTTTATGTGATTTAAAAAAAATATGGTCTATTCGACTTTGCTATGCCATTTTTCCTATTTGCAAAAATTGTAAAAAGTTATATGCCTAATACGTATGTATTTTTCTTGATACACTTAAAGAATTAAAACTTGACTTGAATTGATTATGTGAATTTTGAGGTGGTTTTTGGATCTAAGAAAAAGTGCTAAAAATGCTACATAATTATAAAAATGTGCTAAACTAACACTTAGCACTTTTTTCGAAATTCTTAGTGCTAATTCAGAAAAAAATGTGCTACATCTAGCACTAAAAGTGCTAAAATGGCAAGCCTGCTCGGAATACGCTTTGCTTAATATATCGTGTTACGAAAGTTATTTAAATTCAATGAAATATAACTTAAGGTGTAATCCGAAATCGTTTTGTTAAATTTGTTAACTCTGAGAAGAAAACAACTGTCTTCCCTTCATCCATGAAGTTCCAACATATGGAATCCAGTGATAATGGCACAATAAGTAAGTGATTTGCCGATTTTTTCTCGACAACTTATTCGAATGCTTTTTATGGCGAATAAGTTAATTATACTTTCAAGATAAATGCGAACCAAACAACTCACATTCCATTTATTGACTTCGCAACAATCGCTTAAGGAATTAAAAAGTCTTAAATTCTCATTCATTTCTGCTCCTGATAACATTCCAAGTACCATTTTATTTAACTGAGCTGGCAGTATTGCTTTCCCTCTAGCAAAATCTGACTTTTTGTCTGCGTGGGTTGAACTTTAACCAATGGAATCTACCGCCTTATTCTACAAGACTAGCCCCCATCAAGCTACCAACTCAAAAGAGCCGTTGAACTGTGCTGTATATCTCGTTTATTTTTTACATAATCGTTGGCGACGTATGCTCTGGATGCTTAATCAACAATATAACATTTAATGTACATTTTAATGTTTGACGTCTATTACGTCATTTGGTTCCGTTATCAAATACATTTTTAAGAGCTAATTATGCTAATGGTGACTCGTTAAGAAGGATATTTAATTGATTGATATTAAAACTAAATTATTAATCTTTTTAAACCCATAATTTTGTAATATTTTGTTTCACATTTGTATATATTTTGTAAAATTTATTTGTATTTAAGAATTAAGAATAAGGATTATATTCTATAGACAAAAAAATAAATAATAATAATTAAATTGACACCTAGATTTGTCCGATTATGCGTTAGACACAAAAGGTTGGTATTTTTGCTCTTCCTTCGGATTTTACAGTTAATATCACTGCTATAAATTTTTAATTTGGAAAAATACCAAGAACGCCACATGCCTAGATAAGTTAATTGGGACCTCCTGAACGCTGTAATTCTTTTTTCTAAGTACCGTTTTTTAGATAACGGTACTTTTTTGTTTTTCGGTGTATGGTCCCACTTAAACCCTTGTGGAGCCGAACCGAAAAGTCCGATCGAGATAAATAGCATATCGTTGGAAAGGTAATTCAATGCCTTTTCAGTCGATATGCTGTAAAGTGGCTGAGTTATATCACAATTTGCCTATTTTTTACGTTTTTTTCATATTTATTTCGTTTTTTTTTCTACGTTATAGTAAATATGTATCTGGAATGTTTTATTTTTTTACCAAATAGTTTATTTAATAACCGACATTTTAAGCGTAATTTGAAAAAAAATCGGATGAAAATTTTCATCTTCATTACTCACACACTATATTCGGCGTAAATTAAAAAAATTTAAATTAAAATCACTGTTGCCAATTGAGAGATTTTCCCGCTAAATCTAGAGTTTTTGAAATGTCAATCGCGGGGAAAAATACGTTTTAGCGGTAAGCGGGAAATCTAGCGATTTTCAAACAACTCTCAGCGGCACATTTTCGCTACAAAAACCTTTCTCAAATTTAAAATTTACAGATTTTTTACTTTTTCTTTTTGTTTTTCTGGCTATAAACTACTTGCTTTTGTTCACGGTTTTAATTACTTTTGTAGTTTTAGTGAACTGAAGATGGTATATAACATTTTTTTACTATTTGCAGTAAGTATTTTGTTAGGGATGTATGTGACAATTTCACTTTTAAGCTTGCTTAAAGTTTTGAAACAAAAGGTAAGGAAAGGTTAATTGTCTCGATAGATCCCAAGCAATATAATTCACTAGCTCTCATGTTACTCATTTTATCTAATTGCTTAAAAAGGCAAATAATTACCAATAATAGAGTAAATTTTATAAACGTTTTTGCGTTTACGTACTAAGTTTGTCATTCCGGGTGAAACGGTTTTAATATTCATCTTAATATTTAATATTTCACAACTTACCGGTAACTAAAGGCTGGTTCATCCACAAGTTTCTGAAACATTTTTGGTTCGCACAAAATTTTTTTTATATGTAGTTTGACGTTTCTCTCAGAGAGCAAGAGAAATTATTTTGTGCGAACGACTCTCAGTGTGAAATAAATTTATTTTAAATTTGGTCCGAACCATTTTAGAAAAGGTTGCCACACCTTGTGAAATTTGTACAAGAGACATGCCATATTGTTCGGAATTTGTATTAAAAATTCAGTATGGTAAACTAAAAAATGTAAACAAGAAGCAAAAAAGAAAAAAAGAAAAAAACATATAAAGAAAAAGAAGTATTTGCGGCAAAAATAAAAAACTTGTAAAAACAATTTAAAATTGAAAATTAGTATATTAGGTAAGTTGTAATATTAAAGCAATTTAGTTTATAATTTCTAAATTTTCTTTGTCCTTTAGATACAAATTTAAGATGGAGTTGTCAGAAGATGTTGTCTTAAATTTAATTCATGAAATAAAAAAGCCAGGAAGGGAATGTTTGTTTGATTTGAGCAACAGCTCTTATAAGAACAATCATATCAAACAAAACATTTGGTCGAAAGTAGCAGAAGCAGTTGGAATTAGTAGTAAGTTCATTTATTTTTATAAAATCTTATTTTGAAAAATTTACATCACTGGGTGGCCGCTCGAAAAATTTTATATTTTTGGCTCTCGAGAAAATAACAATTTTTTTTTGCAAAATAATATATTAATAAGTAAATAACATATTAATATGAGGAGTATTAACTCAAAATCTTTTTGTTTGTCACCCATGGATTTATATTTTACATTGAATATTCTGTTACGTTTTTTGTAATTAATAAAGAGGAACAAAAACTGTTTTTTTATCAAAGGAAATGAATGTCAAACGCACTGGAAAAGCTTGCGAAGGCGCCATAAAACGGCAATAAATAAAAGCAAGGGAAAAAGTGGCAGTGAACGTTTGGAAATAAAAGGATTTTCCAAGCTGTTGATGACCGAGATGGATTATTTCCTTAATTTCAACGAAGATAAAGAGTAAGTATATTGAATATGAAGTAAAGATGCCCAGCTTAATTATTCTCCTTCTAGACCAACTGCGACAAACTACTGTAGCCCAAATACTGAAAGTTTCCAAAGTTTATTCGACGAAATGTCCTGTGATCCAGATGTAACTGAATCTTCGTCTGAATTTTGTGAGCCAACAGCAAGTACAAGTTCGACTCCCTTGCCCAAAAAATGTTTTAACAAAAGAAAAAGGATGAAGTTAGATGAGGCTGAAGAAGAGTATAAAGAGTCCATAAAATCTTTAAATAGCCTAACAGCAGCTGTATTTAACGCTTTCACTACAAAGCGAGACCCATTTTTTTCAGCACTGGAAGATGAATTTTCAAAAGTTCCTGAGAATCGCAAAAGTACTTTAAAATTAAAATTAATGTCTTTGGTCATTGAAAACCAAGAGCAATTCCCATAAAATTTGTGATTTATGTGTGTATAAAATATTTATGTTTATTAAATTTATAATATTAGTTAATTAAAATCAAAGAATAATTTGTATAAAATTTGTTATTTATGTTTATTTGAAATATTTATGTTTTTTATGTTATTTATATATATATATATCTTTTGAAAAATTAAATAAATTTTAAAAACATTTAATTCTGAAGTATTTTAATAAATTTAAAAATAAAATTAATATATCGTTACCTTAATATAAAAAGGCCCCAACTCATCAAAAACACTTTTTACAGGAGAAGGAAAAAACTTAATAAAAGCTGAAATAATATAGCTACACAAACATTGTCAAAAAACATATTTATTAAAATTAAACGAGGAATTCAGATTGAAATACATATGTATGAGTATGTATGAGTCAGTGTTTTTTTCTTTCGAAAAATTGTGTGTATGAGTTAGGGCTTTTTTTCTTTAGAAAAATTGTGTGTATGAGTTAGGGCTTTTTGTGTTCTGCTTATAACTTCTTTATTTTTAATCTAATTTGCTTGAAATTTTAATAGAATGTGTATTAGCAACCATTCTACAAGAATCAATAAAAAAAACGGATTTCCAAAAATAATGAGTTGGGGCCTTTTTATATTAAGGTAACGATATATAATATATATTATATATGTATTATTATTATATATATATATATATATATATATACATATATATATGCACAAGTCTAATGCATTTGGGTAAAGAAGTCTGTGTAAATATTTCTAACGCTAATGGCTCCGCTGGATGCACGGTTTGATCCTGTTCGAAGAATTGATCGCAGTCCCTGATTATCTTCATCTCGCCACTGTCCTGAAATGACGAACCCTTCACTGGTTTCTCTGTCGAGAAGTTCGGCTTGTATGTATTTTGAAGATGACCTATCACGCAAAAAATTATGCAAGCAAACCGTAGCTTTAACAATATTAATCGTCGTCTCTTGACAGGCAATTATAGGCTTTCTGTATACACGGAAACGACTTGCTAATATGCCAAATGTATTTTCCACCACTCGCCTGGCTCTAGATAGCCTTCTATTAAAATTGTCTTGCTCAGGTGGTAAGATTCCGATGTTGCGTCCAGGATAAGGTCGCATCAAATTCGGTCTCAGTGGAAAAGCTTCGTCACCCACAAATACAAACGGCGCCAGTTTATTTGTACCGGGTAAATTTTTTGGAGGGGGAAGTTGCAAGTCTTCTGTATGATCTAAAATTGCTTTACCAAATCTAGAATTCCTAAAAACTCCGCCATCGCTGTTGTGGCCTAGTGCTCCAATGTCGACAAGTATAAATTTGTAGTCCGCATCAGCTACCGCCATTAAAACAATGCTATGTGAGTGCTTGTAATTAAATGTAAGAGAGTTGTGATTTGGAAATGCCTTTATTGAAATATATTTATTGACATTATTATAAATATTATAAAACAATAATGAAAATGTTAGTACCTGTATAACAACATGTTTGCCATCTATGGCTCCCAAGCAGTTGGGGAAACCCCAGCGATTGCCAAAACTTAAGGCAATGTCTTCCCACATTGCTTTTGATGGGATTGGAAAGACAAATTGCATTTTCTTCCATATTAAATTGGTTGTTTCCCTTATAATGTTACTGGTAGTTGACTTACCAATTCTAAAGCCATAATATCCAACAGATTTCATGGAATCGCCGCTAGCTAAATATCTAACAATACAAAATTAAAAATAATTTGTTTAATCATTTAGATTATTACCTACCTTAACGTTAAGGAAAGCCTCTCTGACGGAGTAATATATTCTTGCTTGCGAACAGGCATATCATTTATGTAAGGCCCCAATATTTGCAGAAGTTCATCGAAAGTCCCGGGGTCCATGCGATGAAAATTTATAAATGAATCTACGTCATTTAAACGCATTTCAGAAATCAGTGAGTGAAAATACCCTTTGGCTTCTCTTTCTTTCAAAAGTGGTTTTACAGCCGTCCTCTTGTTTATCTTTGATTTTCGTTTTTCATAAATATATTTTAAAAGTAATTTTACTTTAGTCACTTCAATGGCGAACAAGAGTAGCAAATGATTTATATCCATTTCATCCATCGCAGAAAAAGATGTTTTTATTCTTAAAAAATAATTCACCACAAATTCTTTTTTTTTTTTGTTATATATATTAATTTTTTTATTTCTTTATTTTGACATAAATATCTTAAATTTATGCACATATGTATTTACGTAATTTTCAATTATATATGGCAGCACTGTTTTTACGAACCAAGTTTCTGAAATGGGTGAACCATGGTGTAGAAAACTCTCAGTAAACAATAAATTTTTCCGAACCAAAAATGTTTCAGAAACTTGTGGGTGAACCAGCCTTAAAGGTAGGATTTTATCGGCCGTATAAAAAGTGTTCCATTATTACAACTTTACTTTAACCTACCAGGTAGGATGAACCTTTATTTACTTTATCGCTTACTTTAGGTTCCGTTTAAGGGCCGGTTTAAGTCTACTTTTAGCAATCGGTAAGTTGTGAAAACGGGCTAAAGTCGATTAAGTCATGTCCGTCTGTTGAAATCTCACTCACGCTCACTTTCAAACGACTTTAAAGAAAAAATAAATATTGGCATTCAATTGTTAAGAATTCATCTAAGAAGTTTGGAATTGAAGTCCAGCACAATCGGTTCAATAGGAAAAGAGTTATGAATTAAAATGTGGAACAACCTTCCTATAAAAATTTAAAATATTGTTACAAAAACTAGTGGCGGAATGCACATATTGATATAAGATTTTGCTCAAATTCGTCCTATATCACTAGAAATTACACTGTCAACTATCGGTCAGATCGGTCCATATCTTACCATTGGCCTCATATAAACCCTACTCTCGGAAAAAGCTTTAGTACGCGTAGAACCGGAAAGCTCTCAATCTGTGTTCTATTATAATAACATTTGGTCAGTCAAAGTTTTACAAGACTATAAATTACTTGTTCAAATTTCGTGAAGATCGGCCCATAATTTACCATATGACCCATATAAAGACCACTCCGGAAATATTCTAACTGCAGGTGGAGGGTATCAAAGCTGAATACATAACTCTAACTTATTGTATTTTTGGGAATAAAATAACTAAGGAAGTTGAAAACCTTAGTATGTAACGTATTTGAGAGTCAGATACCTTTGAAAAAGCAGCCTATATCTAGATTTATATAAAATTTTAAAAATGTTTACGTTTTAGTGGTATTTTTTAAAAAATTCCCGCTAAATTAAATATTTAGCGATTTCTAGCATTTTTGAAGTCCGATTTGGCGGGAAATGTTCAAAAAAAGTTGGCAACAGTGATTAAAATGACGAGCGTCTTGAACTTTTGCGTTTTTTTCGGATGGATCTTCGCGAATGAGGAACCAACAATAGTCCGCCATCATTTCTTCATCCCACCAGCCTTTGTAACGTCTCTCGATTTTTTCCATTTCTTGGTGAAATCTTTCACCTTGTTCATCACTTTCGGAGCCCAAGTTCGTGCGGAAAATATCCAAATGACTGAGTAAGAAGAATGACTGAGCAACTCGATCGGTTGGGCTCCACAAGGGTTTAAGTGGGACCATACACCAAAAAACACAAAAGTACCGTTAACTAAAAAACGTGTTCAGGAGGTCCCAATTAACTTATCTAGGCATATGGCGTTCTTGGTATTTTTTTGGCTGTAAACCAGTGAATTGAAAAAGTTAGTTGTTTTTCTTATATTTTGGGAAGAGGAGAATAAAAAGTGTATTAATGAATACAAATTTTTTTTAAATTTAGAGCACATTTCGGTCTTGCAAACGCTGGTCCGATTATGCGATGGAGCTGCTTTAGTTTACTATAGGCCCCATATAAATCCACTATCGGAAAACGCTTAAGTACGCCTAAAGCCATAACGAATAATGATATTTGTCTGTCATAGTTTCAAAATATTTAAAAACCATTCTGCTTAATTTCGTGAAGATCGGTCAATAATTTTCCAAAGGCCCCATATAAACCCCACCCTGGGAAATCATTTAAACTTGACTAAAACCGTAGCAAATATAGATATTGTAGTAAAATTTGGCCCAATTTATTATTATATGGCTAGAAATAACACCATGTAATTTTGTGATAATCGGTCCATAATTTACCATAGGTCCCATATAAAGCAGCCTTCTGAAAGGCAATTTAAGAAGCATTAAATTCTAAAAAATTTGTATTATTGTAATAAAATTCGGCCCAACTTGGGATTTTTTAATACTAAGAATCATTCTACCGAATTTTGTGATGAACGATCCATAATAGAGAATAGGTCCAATATAAAATCCCCTACTACACCTGCACCTTATTATGCTTAATAATATTTATTAAGCCAATCAAGATATTTTATTTAAATTTAGGCAACAAATTATATACAATTTATAGAACCCATATAAAGCCCTCTCCTGAAATATTCGAACTCTCGGGGGATTTCGTATAGCCGAACATAGCACTGTTTTTTTTTATATTCAATGTTATTTCCAATTAATTTGCACAAATAGGTTTTAAAACTATTCAATTTTGCATTTGAAAAATAACAGAAAAAGATAAGCAGATGTAAATGGGTCTAGATTTAACACAATTTGAATTAATACGATATCGTTTAATAAATAATAAAGGCTAATAATTACAAGCGATTTTGTTTGAATTTTTTTTTTATGAATTTGACGGTGGCCCGTTTTGTAAATTTCAAAATGTGGCAAGTCTAATCAGGATTAACGACCAATTTCACCAAGTTCAGTTAAAACTAACTATTACTTTAACTTCCAGTTAACAATTGGAGGATTCACAAGGTAGTCATAAAGTTGTAAAATCATATGTCTTAAAATAATTACAAGAAATAAATATGACTGCTGCGGGCAACCGCTTATAATTCAGATTTCTACTGTACAGTTATGACGAATCAATGAACACAGCATTATAATTTTTATTTTGTTTGAAACACAACAGTATTTTTTTTAAACAATTGCAAAATATTATGTAGGACATTATGACGATATGACTTAATAGCACAGCTTGTGAATACCCCAAATATGTTTTTGACAGTTATAACTGTGCCCTGTTTCTCAAACTACAAGTTACAAATCTACAAGTAATTAAAAAAAGCAACAATTTGCTTTTTACAACAATATTTTACTTGTTGATTTGTAACTTTAAGTTTGGTAGTTAATTATATTTGATTTGGTGAAATTGGCTGTAAATGTTATTTTTCCTTAATTTTAACTTAATTCCAAATTTTTTAAGTGAATCTATAAAGTTTTTTTTTTATCGATATTTAACTCGGTTAAAGAGTTTAAAGTAAATGGCTGTAATAAGAGGTAAAATTTAGGTTCATAAAAATTACTCATCCCAAAATTTGTCTTGATTATTTCCGGAATGGATTCTATATAAAAGTTATCATTTAAAGACCTTTCAAAACGTAACATTAATTTTAGTTGAAATAAATTAATAAATTAAATTCAAAAGTTACTAAAGCCAATTTGTTTCCTTGCTACATCAGAACAGGAGTTTTTTTTCAGAAGCTAGTTTTTCCGAGGAACCCAAAAAAAAAATGGTAAAATAAACTACTATTGAGCAAAGTTTTCCTATTTTAATATAACTTTTAAAAGATTTAGCGATAAAAAAATTGTTATAGAATTTTTTTCTCCTTTTCAAATCTTCTGGATATCTGCCACGGACCTCATTTGTTAACAATTTCATTAGGAGATCGTATGACCGCAGCGAATTTCAAAATGCCAGGTAAGAGATCGATATTTGCATGCGATTACTTGTTGAATAACGTCAGGTTTTCGACTAAAAGTTGAGAGATATGATAGGTGTCGTCATAAAAAATAGGCTGCTGGAGAAATAAGCAGCGGAAAAGTGTGTACTAGGGCCCAAACTATGTCTTAACTTTTTGTTGGGGTTTAATTGGAGTTTTGGGAATGTGGGTTTTTATGGGTCTCTAAACCCGATAGCAAAGAAATTTGGTACACAGAAAGAAAAACATTCGGGATAAATCAAGTTTTTTATGATTACTTGAAGTACGAGTCGTACTCAAAAATTCAAGTACGAATAACACTAAAACGTACATGCTTTCGCATGTTTTGATTTTCTATACACATTGAAAAAAGGTCTGGCCAGACTCATTTGTACCACGAAGGCTTTAAAAGTACATTTGAACTCTTGCTTCTCATTTACTTTATGTTTTTGGTTAAATATGTACATAAGATTTCTAAAGTAAAACCATATCGGACATGATGGTGGTGTTTTATCATCCTGTAAGAAGTAATACGAGTAAGGAAATCAATCATAATAATTTTTTCTTTCAAATTCGGGATCAAATCCACTTTATAATACTTGAATCAAGCGCACTTTGAGATTGATTCAATCTAAGTTTTACTTAAATCAATCTCAATTTTGAATATGGATAATTTAAGTATTTTGCGATTGAAAATCCGTACTTGAATCAATCTTTCTTTACTTGAATCAAGAAAATCCGTACTCACCGTACTATTATTACCGCTTCGGATTAATTTGAGTGTATGATCGTTAAGTAAGTTAGTTGATTTATCTTAGGTCGGATTTGTGGGATGTGGATTAAGTTAAAAATTAGTTTAACGTAGTCTAAAACGCGGATTTTTCCGAAGAAATGCGATTTTTTATTATTTCAAAAAACCTTGTTTAGCTGAGATCTCAAAAACACAGCCTAAAGCCTACAGTACACGGAATGTAAAAAGCCACATGCGTATGTCGTTCAGACGTAATTTTGTCGTCATCACACATCACGAACTTGCTATTGAGGCATTGTAGTGACGTTAAAATTACGTCAGAACGACATATGCATGTGGCTTTTTACATTCCGTGTACTGTAGGCTTAAGTAAATTTTGAGATGGTTTTTAATAGTTAAGCCATTTATGCACAGATTTTTATCATTTTATTTTAAAAATTCATCGCTTAAGAAATTATTTCAGTATGGGTCTAAATGAAATTATATACCGAAATCGATTACGTAATCTTTAAAATCGGAACTGTACATTTTGATCGTAAGTTTGCCATGGAATCGCAGTTTTCGTTAGATAAACGAGGCTGATTGTAGTCAGCTCGTCTCGGTAGGCTGTCGTTGGATCGATTTGATTAATCAAAATAATCACTTAAAATGCAAGTAAACAATTAAGTAGTCAAGACCACTAAAAACCTCTAAAAACTTGTGTTTAACTTTTTTCAATATACTTTAGCCATTCACCATGCAAAGACTTACACCAGAACAACGTTTACAAATCGTGAAAATTTTTTTCCAAAATTCGCACTCTGTTCGCCAAACTGAAACAGCACAACGTGAAGTTTGCGGTGCGCATAATCGTCCATCTGCGCAGTTATAATGCAAGATAAAGAATTGACTCATGACCACATTTGATAAGGCGCATTCGCGGAGATCTTCTACCAGAAATTATTCTTAAACATTATATACTATGAAATTTGTGAGCTAATAAAGCAAAAATGTTCGTCATTCCATTGAATTTGTTGTGTTTTATTGTTAAAAATAGTTCTATGCCTCTAAAAAAAAACACCCCTCATAACTTTCTGTTCTTATCGCACCATAGTGCAGGGTATACAAGATTCGCCATAGCTGAATATAGCACTCTTACTTGTTTTTATCTACTTTTTTCACATGTGTTTTAAATTTTCTACACTTTCCTAATTTCACAGAAGTTTGTCCTTTAAAAAATCAAAATTTGTAATGCTGCCTTAATGTTTCATTTCATACATTAAAATTTATTTCTTATTTTGCATTTTATTGCTTTAAAATTTTGTAGCTTCAAAACGTTTCCCCCTTTTATATTATTATTTTGTGTTTTTTTTTTTTTTTGTAGATTTTTATTTTGATGCATATGTCTCATTGAGTTTCTGATGTTGTTATGCTCCATAAATGATTTAATTTTAAACTTTTTTTCGCATAAAATTTAATTTTGAACATTAATTTTATTGATATTTAAGAATTAGTTGAAGTTTTCAGAAAAAAAATTTTAAATTAAAAATATTTATTTAGATTAGCTGAATTGAAGAAAATAAATTAACAAGTTTTAAAATAAATATAGAACATTTAATTTGTGGTTAATTCAGCATAGCTTAATTACATATTGGGTAATTCCATGTCAAATCGACCAAGAGTAGGACACGAACCCTTTCGATTTTAATGAAATTTATCCTATTAGGAACATATATGTATAAACAAAAAAAAAAATTTTTAAATATTTTTTTTAAAAGTTATGTCAATATTTAAAATGTAATAATTTCGCCGAATTAGCCAAATATGTTGAGCTTATTTCTTCAATATCTCGAAAACTACTTTACATACGAAGATGATTCTCAGGATTTATAAAGAACGGTTTGAGGTATTACATAAAAAAAAATCAGCCAAATAAAAAAATAGGTTTTTGACTTAGTCCGTTTTTAAAATTTAATATTTTGCAGATATTACATTTTTCAATATATTGTTTGTAGTCCCAAGTATTCTCTTTAAAATGACATAAAAACATCTTCGTATGTAAAGTAGTTTTCAAGATATTGAAGAAATAAGCTCAACACATTTGGCTAATTCGGCGAAATTATGACATTTTGAACATGACATAACTTTTGAAAAAAACTTTTTAAATTTTTTTTGTTTTATAAAATTCTTAAATTTGACCCCTGCAGCGCCTAGGATGCCCCTAGATGGGTCAAATGTATGACCAACCCCACTTTATTTTTCATCTTAATCATTTATTTCTAACATTCCTATGGGAGATAGCACATTCCTTAAGGGGGCTCCCATACAAAATGTTCAATGCAGTCTAGAGATATATTGAAGAAAAAGTCCCATAAATGCTCAGGAGTTGCTCTTAGTGGGATAAAATCTCGAGACATACTTTCCCCTTATCTCCACTTCTTAGGGGGCTCCCATATAAATATTGCGTTTTATGAAATTCTTAAATGCATTAAAAATTGTCGACTTTTGTGAATAAAATCAAAGTTGTAAACGGATTTTAATCATTTATGGCTTGTTTTGTTTGCAGCTTCGTTTTTTAAATGTATGCAAAAAATTAGAAGCCCAGCTGCATTTTTCAATTTTTTATGAATTTGTAAAAAACAAAAATTTCTAAATTTTGATAATAAAACTATTTTTTCCCCAAAAAAAAAATTATGTTTCTAAAACGACTGCTCATATTAAAAAAAGTTTAACTTTTCTTAAAGGAATTTCGGTTTTTTTAGTAATTTCAAGAACATAAAAAATGTACAACTAAAATTCATGCCAAACAAAAATAAAATTATATGAAAAACCAAGGCGAATTCATAAAGGTGACCGCATCATGAGATAGAGTTATGCTAGCTATCTCTTTTTTTAAAATAATATTATGTATTTTGTTTTTGTAAAAAGTTAGAGTGAATGTCAAAATTATTTGTTAAAAATTTAAAAAAGAATTTTTTTGATTATAAAATATACACAATTTCTTCAGAAAGTAAATCTTTTTACTCTATTGAATATTCATTGTGGCTCAACTTCTTATTTCTTACGCATTTTTAATTCCTTGTGTTTATATTTTATGTTCACTTTTTTTTTAAATAAGTTTTTTTTTCAAGTTTTTATATTTTTATTGAATTTTAAATTTGAATTAATATTTTCACAAAATGTAAACAAAGCTTGACATTCAGTATACACACAAAAAAATAAACAATAAACAGATGACTCGAAAATGTCACCTTTATGAATTCGCCTTGTGAAAAACTCTATTGAAATATGAATTGATATTTAAATAGAATTGGTGAAATTGGCCATAAGCAATGAAAACTTGATTAAGGTAACTAAAGAATTAAAATAAATTTTTTAGCTGTAGGTATTAAGGTACATTTTAGTTCGCTTTGAGTCATAACTTTTTTCACAAACCAAGCCAAACATATGTTTAAAATAAGACATTTTTGGTTTGGACGAGAATTTTGCAAAATTTTCTTTTGCATTTTCATACGCATTTATTTAAGAATAATTCAAAACACTTACCACTGTAACACATGTTTCACTTTATTTGGTATTCTCCTTTGTTAACAGCAGCATCAGCAGAATTGCCAGATATGGTTTTCGTCATCATTCTACTTTGAAAACTTAATGTACTATTTAACTAACTAATTTTAATTAAAAGAATACGAGAATTGTCTTCTTTTTATAACATATTTTAAACAGGAAAATAAAAAAATTTAAATAGGTACTTAAGTATGTATGCATGTTTATTTACCAGATAACCTTTTGATTTTAATATAAAACTGGTTTTTATGGATTCAATATTGAACAATGTTATTTTAACAGTGAATAATATTAAATAAACGTGATTTAAAGTAATTTTAATATTTTTCATTTAAAATTAATCACCCCTATCGTGAATAACAAGTGGAATTTTTGTTCCCATGAAATTTTCATTCCCCTCGAAGGGAAAAAAGCAATCGTGAATCTCATGTGAAACATTTTTCATGCTATCAGTTTCCAGTGAATGTAAAAAGGAAGAAAATTAGAAAAAATTAAAAATCATTGAAATTTTTGTTTAAAAATATATACGTATATATTTTAAAGGAAAGTTAAAATAATAAATCTAAACAATTAGTATTGGAGGGATAGGTTGATAACAACGTTAGTTTTTTGCACTTTTTAAATTTTAAGTAGTAAAATATTTTCCAAAATTCTGCCACAACGTCTTTCACAAATCCGGCGGCAATCAACCTGTTGTTTTGCATTTTGTTGACAAATATATCGGTTTGTGCCTTATTAACGGATCTAGCCCTTAATATTCGATTTATAGGAGGAACTACTAACATACACGTTATATTCCCTAGCAAAAATAAAGTGAGAAAATCTAAGGGAAATGTGAACAAATTACGAGGGAAAAAATTTTTCACGATAAGGGGAATTTATTCCCGTGAACATTTTTTCACGTTATTATTCTCCTTTGAATTACATTTTTTTTTCATGGGAGCTGTTCATGATCGCAAATATGTGAAAAGGGGAAAAATTACGAGGGAAAAATTATTCACGATAGGGGTGAATATGAAATAATGATAAATAAATTTAAATAAATAAACTTTTGCAGAAATTTACTATGATTCTCAATCAACATTTCGCCATGCTAAATTAACATTGGTAGTTTTTTCTGTGTGTACAGTAGTTAATTCAAATATACATAGATATGTAGGTAGGAACAGACATTATAACTTTAAGTTAAACAAAAATTTAGCTCAGCTAAATTAGGTTTTTGTTACCTTTCGCACCCTCAAAGCCCACCAGGGGCGGCATTTTCGATTTTCAGTCAGTGAAACCTTTTTGAACTTTAATTAAAACAGATTAACTTATGATTTTGTAACAGTAGGTACTTCTTGTTTATATGTTTTTTTTTTGTTTTTTTATCTCTTCTTAATTAACCCTTTATAAGATTTGAGTTGAATTTGAGATATACATACCTACCTAGGTATCAAAAAGCAATTCAAAAAATGCCCACGTTTATTTGAAACAAACATTCAGGTAAGAAATATGCTGTAAATTATGTAATTAAAAAAAACTCTACTTCCATAATTATCCACTTACATAATTAAGTTAAGCCAAGCATCAGATAATGCATCAGTGATAGGGAAAATGCACCAAGAAGACAACTCTGCAAAAAGCTAAAAATTTTAGTTCTAGCCAGCAACAAGCAACACCAATGCAACAGTAATCATCAATTTGTAACGCTTCGAACCACTTCATATATTTTTGCATAATTAAGAAAGCACAATTATCATTAAATGTACTTGTCGTTTAAATAACAAGGATAATAATGTTGTTCTTTTTTTTAAATAATAATCATTCTAATAAAAACTAGTAAAAGTTATTTAGTATACGCATATGAGATGGTTCCGTCCATTTGAAAATTACATGTCAACATTAATCGACACAATCATTTCTGCTCCGCCTACAAAACATAACTGATCGCTAAAATGCCTTATATACAGCCATATTAATATGTACGTAGGTGTATTAATGATCATACACAAATACCTTTAACAACAATTCAGCTGACATGACACACAAAAACAACAACATGTCGCAAAGGCTAAAAACGGAAACAAAACAGACAGACAATTCAATCCTCAAAACAAACTGATCGCTTCACTATTTATGGCATTTTGCACTATGTTATGCCCACTAAATGCACACACACAAATTCAAACACAAACGCAAACTCACCTACTCTCACCCATCCATCCGTCTCAGCATGTTACGGTTACGCTTACTGGATTTAGATTGGCCATTCATGCATTTCAGTATTAACTCCGCCCGATTGCTTTCTTTTTGTTGTTGTTTTTCACTCATTCATTCACTCACATCAACTCTTTCGTTAAGAAATGTACATATGTTTCATGGTTGTTGTTGTTTGTACACAATTTTGTTGTTGTTCAGAAAATATACACAAGTATGTGTTTTTGTGTTCTTCAAGCGATGATTGTTCAATGGCGTACCTGTTTAAAGAAGGATGGGGTTTCTAGTGATATAGGACTTACCGAAGAATTTTGTAAATTTTTTTTTTGTAATATCGAACTATTTTTACTATTTTTTCGTCGCAAATGCTAAAAAGCATAAGAATTCCTGTTTAAACAAAATTTATCTTTGAAATCCTGAGAACTTTTACACTAGGAATTTCGGGAAACTCTGCAAAGTCTGTGACTTAAATTTGAGGTCTTGTGACAATAAATTTTTGGATCGCAGTAAAAGGAGAAATTCAATTGTTCATTTCGGTTTCCACTAAACACTAAAAAATCTAAGAGGTTTTTAAATAATTTTTATCACACGTCCAATCACTTGTATTTTGAAACAGAAAAAAAAAACAAAAATTAATAAAGAGTCCTGTAATTATTTTTAAATAAATCAAAGCAAAATTTCTGATCAAAAAAATGTTGCTTGAAATTAAACATTCCGACATCTGGGTGATTATCATACAATATTTAATATTTCATACAATAAGCTCATAAATTAGAAAATAAAACCATCGGGTTGTCATTCTAAATGTTTAAAAAGTTTATGAACTATTAAGATCGATCGATATCGATCATGATTTGTATTCTAAAATATGTCTTGAGTGTTGTCCAAAAATGTTTTTAATTAACTGAAATTTTTTATTGAATAACTCAGGATTTTCCGATTAAACTTATCGCAGATTATACACCGCAATTATTATAAAAGCTGTGAGTTATTCGTCGTTATTGTGTTTCATACGACGAATTTACTCAGCGAAATTTTACTAAAATATTCTTCGTGTTGGGCGAAATTCGTCGTTCGTCCCAGTTGTGTTCCTAGCATAAGAGAGTAAATTTATAAGGGTTTTGAAATATTTGCGTTTGGTTTTATTATTTTACACATCAAATATATAGAAAATAGTTCTTATTGTACTTTTTTAATCATTTGTTGTTGTCCGCAATTTTGTGTCTTGAGCGTTATTTTCTTTTGGTATGCTGCATTACTCAGTTGTCATTCTAAATGTTCAAAAAGTTTATGAATTAATCGATATCGATCATGGTTTGTATTCTAAAATATGTCTTGAGTGTTGTCCATAAATGTTTTTAATTAACTGAAATTTTTTGTTGAATAATTCAGGATTTTCTGATTAAACTTATGGCAGATTATACACCGCAATTATTATAAATTGAATATATGGTTTATTCGCACAAACATATTTTGTGCGTTACATTCTCAAAAGGTGTAAAACATATATAATTTATCTGTAAATTTGCGGAGGGCAAAAAAAAGTTAACACCAGCAGAAACAATATGAAAGTGGATTACTTTTATGTCTTTTTTTTTAATTTTCCTGTTTTTAAAAAATTTTTTTGAATGAAAACATATTTTTGCTCGAATGATTACATGTTGTTATTTATACCCACACCACAATAGTGGAGAGGGCATTATGCGATTGTGCTAATGGTTGTTACACCTGTTAGTATACCGATCGACTAAAATTCACTTTTAAATCGATCTAATGATGTCCGACCGTCTGGCTGGTTTTAAAGATAATTCGATTAAAATTTGGTACATAATCTCCAATTGTCACAAGAACCAAGCCTATTGCAAATTGCGAAAATCGGGTCATAATTTCACATAGCCCCCATTCAAGCTTCTTTCTGACCATAAACCATCATATTATGTTGGTGTTTAGATTAATTTAGTCCAAATTTATTGCAATCTAAATCATTTTTACCAAATTTAATTGTAATTAATCAAAAATTAAAAAAATAGTCGATAACTTTCAATATCCACCAACGCTTACACTATGTGACAGTTTTTTGACCAAATTTATTTGACACCTTTAAAATAAAATTGCCCCCTGAATACGAATATGAAGTCAAAATGCTTAACACCCCCGTTTCCACATGCAAGTGCAAGTTTAAAAAATTCAATACACTTTTACTTTTTCACTAAAATTCACACAATTTTTGTACTTTCAGCCAATCAGCTGTTTCCTCGACTTTTCATTGATAATACGTATACACTACTTGCAAGTAATTAATTGCATGTGGAAACGTAGGGTAAAAGTAAAACAGTTTTCGAGATATTCGAAAATAACCGTAATTTGTGTTTTTTAAAAAGATGTTGTCACTTATATTCAAATATCTTCAAAAATATTAAACGGATTTATTATTTCTTTTTTTAATGAAAGATAATAAAATTACTAAAATAACAATGCATTGCTAGTGAAGATTTCAAACTCCATTAAACATTTTATTAAATTTTTCAATTTTGCTCCTTTTTGTTATTTTTTTTTTTTTTTTTTTTTTTTACAAAACAATTAAAAATTGTAACGTTTTTTTGCAAGGGGCATAAGTTTAATTCAATACGAACATATTTCTGCCAACAAGATCTAGACTGGTGCAAAGAAGATTTAATGAATTAACCCACATAGTAATTTAACAGTTGTATGCTTTTTTTATATTTTTGGTTACTAAACATTTCACTATGTGTATTTACTTGGTGTGTTTTTTGTGATTTAGTAAAAATCGAAAAGGGGAATATTTCAAATAATCTTCTGTTACTTTGTCATTTTTTTTACAGATTTGGATCCTATTAGGCACAAAATGTGCGTATTAAAATAAGCTAACGTCGTAAGTAATAAAACTGAAAATTGCAAAAAATTATTAAAATATTTGTGAAATTTGAACTTTGGTCCAATGTAACTTAGTCATTTTTTGACCAATTTTTACGAACGACCTGTTTTAGTAATTTCATTATCTTTGAATAAGAATAAAGGAATAAAAAATCCGTCAAATTTTTTCGAAGATACTTTTATAAAAGTGACATCAGTGAAAAGTGTTCAGTATACTCTGCCATTTCATCATAGAGGAACTCACAAACGAGCAACGACTGTAAATCGTTGAAAATTATTATCAAAATTTGTGCTCTGTGAGAAATGTCCATCGTTTGTTACGAACTTTATATGGTCGTCATAATCGACCTAGTCAATCAACAATTCGTGCTGTTATCACCAAATTTCGCACCAAATTTACTTTGGTGGACATTAAACCACCGACTCGCGTTCGTAGAGTGCGTACCGAAGAGAATATTGCATCCGTAGCGACCAGTGTTAATGATGATAGTGAAATGTCAGTTCGAACGTAAAAGAAACGTTACCGTCAACGGCGAACGATATCGAGCCATGATACGTGACTCTTTTTTTTTACCTTAATTGGCTGAGTTGGACTTGTTTAATATGTGGTTTCAACAAGACGGTGCCACATGCCACACAACTGGTGAAACAATGGACATATGAATTTGGTGAGTAGTTTATCTCTCGAAATGGGCCTGTAAGTTGGCCGCCAAGATCATGTGATTTGACGGCTCATGACTATTTCTTGTGGGGTTATGTGAAGTCGTTGGTATATGATGCAAATTTGAGTGTTTTATTAGATTTTTAAGAAAACTACGCTAAAAAAAATCACCCCCTACATACATTAGTGTGTCCTTCTGAAACTGATTTTCCGAATTTATTGCAGGACATAGAGCTATGATCATAAAAATCGAGAACTCTGTTTAATTATGCAAAGTTTTAACTTAATATCAATTTGGCCCAGTGTTTAAAAAATGTTTTGAAAATTATCGCAATTAAAATTGTATTTTGCCAGATTGACGTCTCTGGTCCTCACATTGATGACTAGCTCACTAAAAAAAAATAGTTTAACCGCCAGCACTAAACAATTTTTTTATTCAAAATAAAGAATTTTTGGTCTGGAAAAGTTGGCAAAACTTTTTTGAAATAAGCGGTCAGACTAACGATTCTAAGAAAGAAAACGATCTGCAACTTTAAGAAAACTCCACTCTTAACTGCCGTTGAGGCGCTGGGGTACTTATATTGATATATTGTATGTATACACATTTTAAATAAATATATTTATTTTTTTTTTTAAAAAGAATAATTTTTTGGTTTTATTGAAAGATGTCTTTACTTTGAATTTTTTTTTAATTTCTATAAAGAAAGAGAACTGATTTTTGTAGAACCTTATCGCAATTAAAATATTTTTAAGTTTAAAACCAGTGAAAAAGTGCTTAATTATGAATACGAACATTTATTTGTAATAGGATTTCAATTCACATAGGTAATAGGTCAAAACACAAAATTTTTTGGGTTGAGAATTTTAAAGTATTTTCGGGGAGGTCTTAAAAGTTTTAAGATTAGAACAGATTAATGTTGAGCACAAAAACTTTCAGAATCAATTTCTTTACATTTAAGAACATTTAAATTAGTTGCAAACATATGGATTAGGTAACGAAGGTTTTTAACGAACCAATAGACGTTAACTATTTAGAAAACCACCGAATAAAAATGTTTAACTCTTCCCTACTACAACGCAGAACTTGTCTGATGTGATTTTACTATCACATTTTGGTACTGAATACGCAGTTGCTTAGAAAGATGGAAATTCATGGTTAGCTACGGCCAATATATAAAATTTTATTGTACAATTTACATTAACTAGCTCCCACCTAATGCCACCTCCTTTAAATTTGCTTCCCTTTTCTTTACAAAAGTGTTAAAAGATGATCTTTATCGTACGAGAACATATTGTAAATGATTCTCTACTCTCTTTTTACACATCAATAGCTGGTATCAAATTTGAATAAAAAAAAATTAAAAACTAAAAAGCGCCATTAAGGGCTACACATACTAAGAAAACAAGGCCAACAAAAAAGTCAATTTAACCAATACCAAATCATTTAGAAATCATTTACTCTCTCCTTTTAAATTTTGAATGAGAAACCAAAAACAAAATTAGTTGTGATCTTAAGGAATATTGTTGTTTTTGGCGTTGCTGTATATTGGATGAATGGTTGGATGGCTGGCTGAGTGTGTAGTGTGCTGTGTTGCATTGTTGTTGTTTGATTTTTTTTTTGTTGTTTTTGGTACTCGGGTATGGGTTACTGATCGATGATCATCATCATCAGTGATGCTAACAGAGCGAGATCGCTACGCCTCAAATTAGTCGCAACAAGTACGGTTGACGAAGAACAACAAGTCGGAACGAAGAGAAGCAACACAACAAAAAAAAAAAAAAAGAAAAAAGTTATAAACAAAAATTTTAATTATTAAATTAAGTCGATAATTCTGGAAAATTAATTTGAAATTTCTAAATGCTGTTTAACGGCGGCAAATGTATGATTTTAATATATTTATTTTTTATAAAAAATTTGAAAAAGCTTTTTTTAATTAAATTCATTTAAAAAGTTTAATAAAGTGTTATAGGTATTTTCTGTTGTTTCAAAATTTCGGGTGGTCTTTATTCTTTATTTAAGAATAAAAAATATTTATTAAATGATCATAATAAAAAACGTAGTAAAGTGTTAAAAATTTGTTTTTGTTTTTAAAAAATTAACCGCTTAAAAATCAAAGGTGTAAAGTGCGTGCTAATTTTCCTTTAATATTTTGTATTTGGAAGAAAAAAAAGTACATAAAACAAACAATTAAAACTCGCCAGCACAACAACAATCATCTGGGGTGCAATAACAAAATCAAACAAAAAAAAAGTGTGAATTAGTATTGATCCCAACCAAAATAGTAAAAATAAATAAATAAAAAAAAAATTAAAGAAATATGTAGTTAAAAAAGAAATTTTGAAGTCTAACACCCAAAAGAACAAACTTATAAGCAAAACGTAAAATAGAAAAAAAAAATACAAAAAATTAATAGAAACTAATTTTGGAAAAAAGTAAAATTCTATGTGATCTTTTGTGATCATCAAACTTGGCATCGATTAGTTTTGTTTAACACTTACCTTTGAAGTAACAACTATAGAAGCATCGACATTATTAGAAAACAAGTCTGTCTGAAAGCCCCTCTTAGCGGTTTTTTTTTTTTTTAAATTAGAATGGAATAATACCTACTCATCTTTACCAACAATATTTAACTTCAAGTTAACCTTGACCTATTTTTTTAATAAACATTTAGCTCTGCTGTAATCAGCATTTTAGCGAATTTTTCAATTTTGGACAAAGTCTTTAAAAATTAAGTGCGTTATTTTGTTAACGAACCCTCCTCCTCCAGAGCAGTTCTTAAACAGCCTCATCATTGAGTATTACGATCAGAACATGATGGATCCAGGTAAGTTAATAAAATTTTAATATGCGTCTGTTCATATTTCGCCCTCAATTCTCTTTAAATAATAACGATCGGTCATAATTGTATCCATATTGTTATTAACTTGTTTTTTACGATGTGTTAGTTAATTTAAAATTATAAAAAAAAGTATTGAATGCATCAGCAAAAAAAAAGTAAAGTTAATGTTTCATAGCTTAAAAAAACTTTGTAAGTTTGATATTTAAGATTTCATAGTTTTCTGAAAGGCAACTGTGCGTGTAAATGTTTTGTAGAATGTAATATTAAATGGCTAATGACATTTCTAATAAAATAAGTAAAGATTGCTTATGGGGTAATAACAGGCATGACTTTGAGTTTTGAAGGCGAAGTGATTAGAAAGGCATGCCTTTCTACACCATTCAACTACAAAATTCAATATTATGCCTGTCTCCCAAGCAACAAAAAAAATCGTAATGAAAATCTAGTCTAATATTTGTTTCACACTATGCGCCATGTCGTACAGAAATATTTCATGTAGCATAAGAATGTTGACGAAGGGTGTAGAGACGCTTGCGGGGTTAACGATGTCGCACGAAATGAAAAAGCACACAACATTTTGATGCTCCTCTTATATAAGTTTCGCAAAAATTTTAAAAATTTAAAAGTTAAATTTGAATTTCAGACTTTTAAGTCAAATTGTAGCTTATTACGTGCAACAAAAAACCTAACGCGTGGACGTATACGAGTTTTCAAAGGGCCACCAAAAGAAAAAACGAAAATTACTGCAGGGACATGGCGCATAATCTCTAGCAGGTATTAGATGGGAGAAACAGCCTTCACTTTCAATTTTGTACGCTCATCCATCGCGCATGCCTTTCTACACTCTAAGCCTACAAAAAATTCAAAAAGAGCTTTATGGGTCGATTATGGTTGGCAACTGAACTGAAGTTTAGTTTCCAGCAGCGAAATCAGGCAGCGCCGCTCATGTTAAAATATAAAATAAGAAAACATTTTGTATATTATAACATGAGCGACGTTGCCTGATTTTGCTGCTGCCAACTCAACTTAAATTCAGTTGCCATCCGTGATCGACCCATAAAGCTCTTTTGAATTTTAATTTTTGTTTAAAAAAAACAAAGTATTCTCAACTTTCGCGGAGATAGACAATTTTGCAATTAATTTTGAACCAGATCTGCAAGGAAAAAAGTGAATTGACAGAACTTATTTGAAAACTTAAGTATTTCTGCTCAATTTTTGTCATTGCGCCAGTAAACAAGTGGATATGCGTCTCTATAAATATTAGGGGATCTAAGGTATCTTTTGACTTCTTCTTTTTTAGTAGAATCACAGCATAGGATGGAAAGAAGCTTATCCTACTCGTATTCTCTTGGTTTCATAAAAGCTCCATTGGCCACCTCTTCAAGACTTGCAAAAACTTGTACTAGCTGTAGGGGTGACCGAGTCTTCAACAATTTCGGAATGCAGAGACATGTTAGCGTCAAATCTTTTATTTAGAGCTAATGCTAAGTCAGCCGCTAAGTTTTGGGACACTGAAATATTCCCAATCTCATATTTTGTTTTGATTTTATGCTCAGCTTTTAAATGAGTTGTTTCTCTTAATTGTTATGCAGAAATAAGCATAGAAAGTTTAATTGTTTGTATAAAAAAACTCTAAAAAAAATGTAAAAACTATCGTCGTATCGACAGCAAAATATCGCCTAAACCGATATATCGGAAAATCTGAAGTACCGCCGATATGTCGGTATTCGGTACTTTCCTAATTTTAAATATTCTTATATTTGATCAAACCATACACATTCCAGAGATAATTTCATCTACGTTTCAAAACGATCTGAAAGATAATCAATCAAAGATGGTTCATTTAACGGTAAATTACCTAAAAATAAGGTTTTCCCTACTGCAACCCAGCGTTTCCGTTAACATTTTTTTAAAAGGTTCACAAAAAGGGCATTTCAAAGTTCAAAATGGTCAGGTTTTTTATAAGCAGTATTTACCAATAAATAGGCCGCAAAAAGAGCGTTATAAAGAAAAAAAAATTAAGACCAAGTGTTCTATAAACAAACAAAAAAGACTTCTTACGCATTCTAACTGCTCCCAGTGAAAAAAACATATTTAAATAAGGTCACCTCCAACAACACTAGTTTTAAAGAAAATTTTAAACCTATAATGTCAAATTAAACCATATTATTATCACCGACAACCATTATTTGGTTAAAATAGTCATCCATCAAGAAGCCACAGCCATATTATGGTTGCCTCCGAACATGTTATGGTTAATAATAACTAAAATATGTTTAACACTTATAATAGCATGGTTGTTTTTCCACCATAGCATGTTGCTCTTGAAAAAGGGGAAAATACTATTGTTAATTAAAAAACAAATTATTGTCATATTTAACCATAAAATGTTTAAAGGCAACCATAATATGGTTGTGGCTTCTCGATGGAGGACTAATTTAACCATAATATGGTTGTCGGTGACAATAATATGGTTAAATTAAACATAATATACATATTTAAAATTTTCTTTAAAAATAGTTTTGTTGGGGGGTGACCATATTTAAACATGGTTTTTCTCTGCGTTAGCTTTTTAGGAATGTGCATTCTATATTTTGTTATTAAATCTTCACTTGAAGTCCATACTTCAAGATCCGTTTCGAACAATTTAAGTAAGAGACGAAAGCATTCACAAAAAAAATTTTCACCGAAATGTTTTCAATTAATTCAATAATGCTGTTTTAAAAAATTTTTTAATTGTTCCAATTAATTTGCCTTAATTGAAAACAAAAATTATAATGTTTGTGTGTATATTTGCAAATATGAAAACATACACACAAACTTTAAAATATTTTAAAGTCTTAAACAATTTTTTAATTGTTTCAATTAACAGTGTTGATTGAAAAAACATTTTGATTTGGGTTTACGTTTTATATAGCCTATTTTACTGGTGGTCAAATTTCAATTTAACCTATTGATTGAAATTGAACAGCAAGAAAAGCTCAAACATACAAATGCGTGAATTGATATGATCAATTTGTTTGCAGGCGGAAAATCAGTTTAGAATTTAATTAATAGTACAAATAGTACAACTAGCAAATGCGTTAATTGAAGTTGGTTTTTCACTTTTTCTGTGTTGAACTGCAAGTTTCTTCTCTGAGTCTGTTCCAAACAGTATTTTTAAGCAATGTTAATTTCAAAACCACTTGTTTAGCTACAGAACTACTTTGAGGTAAAGATTTATTTAAATTTTAGTACATATTTTCGTTAAATTTATTTTTAAAATTTCAGTTTAGTATGAAACTTTTCCGCATTTAACTTCATACATTTTGTTATTTGTCTTACTTTACGTGGACAAAAGCCTCTGCTTTAAAAAATATGTCTATGAATATGTTCTGAAAATTTTAAAAACATTAATTCTCGTATCTTTTTAATGATAAAAGAGGGTACATTAAAAAAGAGGCATGAAAGTGGCAAGGGCCTCATGAATATTGTATCCAAATATTTGTTAATGCCTTAATCTAAATCTATGCATAAAGTGGTTTATTTTCGCAGAATTACTTACCTGTACTTAAAAAATGGATGAAACTTTATATTGTAAAAGTACCTGAAAAGAAAAAAAAATATATTAGTGATTTTTTTTTCAAAGTGAAAACACGCCACTATTCATACAATGTGTGTGTATTATTTTTAAGGCAGACAGTATCTTCTATCAATCATTTACTGATTACTGCATTTTTTTACACAAATCAGTAAAATTTACTGAATACTGATTTTTTTTTCAGTAATCAGTACTTTTTACTGATTACTGAAACGCGTAATGCAGTAAAAAAGTAATGCAGTATGCCCATGTATGGTTATGATTTAGATAAAAAAAAAAACGTTTTAACCATTTCAATATGTAAACATAATAGGATTTTTCCCCGCACTTTTCTGAGTGTCGGGAAATAAAAATCCTATTCCCGCCCATATTATTTTATTAATTTATTTACTTAAGGCGCCCGTACACGACATGTTTTTGTCATCTGACATGAAAATTTCCCACTGCAAAATACATACATGTCGTGTGTTACCTTTTTAACTTTGCTTCTGTAAAAGTCAGACGCAAAGTCATCTGACAAAATTTCAATTAGAGCGTGCACTATTTTCTTCGGCTGAAGTTAATGTTTTACCATTGAATAGAATTTATGTGAATATATATATAAAATCGTTTTATTATAAAATCCTAAATTGGTATCTTTGAATTAAAAGAAAAAAATGTTAAGATGGCTAAACTATTTTACGGCGCAAATAAAACTTTTAATGGCGGCAGCAAGCTATTTTGAAACCAAGCACTACTTTGGTTTCTGCAATAACAATAAGAAAAAAACAGAGACAATGTCAGAAGCAAATTCCATGTACGTTTGTGACCGAATATAATAAAGCTTATGTAAAACAGCGATTTTGACAGACATGCACAATTACATGTGACTTGAAAATTTGACATGTCAGATGACAAAAACATGTCGTCTATATGCTCCTTTAGCTCGCTAATGAAACTAACATTTCTGACGGGTTAGTATGCTTAAAGTAATTAAATCTTAAGAATCTTGTATTCTAGTAGAAAGTAGTATTTTAAGACACTTACACACACACACGTTTTCACAACTCAACGATAGCTAAAGGTAGAATGTTATCGGCTGCATAAAAAGTAGGATGAACCCTCCTTTAACTGATCACTCACTTTAGGTTAAAGAAAAGTTGTAATAATGGAACACTTTCTATACGACCGATGAAATCCTACCTAAAGCTATTGATAAGTTGTGAAAAGAAATCTTAAAAGTTTTTTTTCAGCTTATTTATTCAGAGCTAAATCTGCGGATAGGATCCAAGAAGGGCGATTAGGGCGAAACTCAACATAAAGGGCTCTGTACATGATCAAGCATTTGTTATCAAGCGCTATGGTAGTTTTAGTGAAAATGTTTTTGTATGTGTGACACCGACGATGCTGGATGGAAAATCAAAAAATTTAGATATGACGGCGAATATTACGTCCAGCACACGTACACAAGTGAATTCGCCGTGCTGTCAAGCATTTTGACCGTGTACAGACCAGCGTTGCCGTTTTGATTACTTTAAAACAAAATTGGTTACTTTTTTCCCAATGTGTACCACTATTGGGATCTGACAATTCCTTAATTGTACCGCCTCTATCGCAAAATTGTACCAATTTTACATAAATTGTACCAAAATTTCACTATAAATTAAAATATCATGCATAGTAACTCGTAAAACCCTTTTATTTAATAGAAATAAAGACAAAACAAGTAAAAAAATTTGGTCTGACAAGCCTACACACTATATAGAGACAACTTTGCGAGAGTGTACCCTTTTTGGGACCGCCAGAACAAATTAACTTTATAATTCATATAATAGTTCTTTGTGCCAAATATTATTAGGATATCTTCATCTATATCATAATTGGGGGTAGTGCACTAAATGTTGATTTAAATCAGCAGTGCGCTATCCCTAAATAAAACTGCAAAAAAATTAGTTTGCACTCTTTTTTTTATCAGCTTTAGTGATGATTGTTATTTTTAAACTACCACAAAAAAATTTTTAGTGATATTGCAAATTTTTTCACTATCACTAAACGCAGATTGAATGCAAAAATCTGCACTCAATTCAAATAGTGCAAAGTTTGGACTTGCAATCAAAAAAGCTGCATACAAATATTGTATCACTAAAAGTTAAAAAATGCAACTTTGTATGTGGATGGTTTTTAATTTTTTTGGAGGATATGCATAAGCAAAGAACATTAAACAAAATGAAATTTTGTCAACAACGGTATAAATTATAGGCTTTAATCATGAAAAAACAAGTTTTTTATTTTAATTTTAGTGCAACAATTTTAAGTGATCTCAAATGAGTGAAGAAAAAAAAAGTTGCAATAAACTGATGATTGCGTTTTTTTAAATCAAACTTTTTTTTTCCTGAGTGCAAAATTGTTTAACATAACTTTCACTCATGTTAAGTGAGGCTGCAAATTTTCAATTCATCACTCAACATCAACAAAATGATTGCAATATTTTGTAAAAAAGTTAGGGCATTAAAGCTACTTTCGGAAGTATATTCAAATATGGACCGACTACAATAAAATGATTGATGATTCTGATTGCAATAAAATAAGTTTAGACCAAATTTAATCTGAATACCAACATTAATTTTAAGATGTTTTATAGGCAAATACACTACTCCGAATAGAAGTATGGGGGCTATGTGAAATTATAAACCGAATTTCACCAGTTTCAGTAGGCTTCGTCCTTATGAATTGAAACCAATGTACAAAATTTCATTAAATTGCCTTCAAAATTCAGACCTGTACTTTGCGCAGGTTACATGACTAGCGTGCCAGCCACCTGGAGTGAAGGACATCGTAAAATCGACTCTGAAAGTGATATTGATTCGATCGGTATACTAAAAGGTGGACCAATATATTTCAGTGCTACACACATCAGTAAAAACGCATAATACCCTCTCCACAATTGTGGTGTGAGCATACGAAATAAAGAAAAAACAAAGATTTTTCTATTTCTCTTTTTTGTCAAAGACAGACAAAAGTGTAAACAGTGTCAACAAAACAACCGACAGAAATTTGTAGACACTTGATTTCAGGTTTCCTACACGGATGCGAGTACATATTCTTATGTATGTATGTACTTAACATGTTAGTGTAACATCATGCACACAAATTTACAATAATGCAATATTTGGTAGTTCCACAAAGAAATTATAAAAATTCGTGGGTATTTTATCTCAATTGTACCAAAAACGGATGAATTGTGCCAGTGTACCAATAAACAGGGCTGTCAGATGTGGCGATTTTTCGCCAATCGTGGCGATTTATAAACCTAATTGGCGATGCAATTTTGTGTTTGGCGACATGGCGATTTTTTTGGCGAAATTTAAAAAAGTTGGCGATTATTTGGCGATTTCTAAAACACATTTTATCTTTTTTTCATATTTATATGAACAAATTTATAAGTACTGGCTAAGTTTTTTCTTTTAATTTTTAACAAATTTTAAAATCGCAATACGAATGCGATTGTTTTAAATGATAAATTGATAATATTGCCAGATAAATACAATAATCGGACCTTTACCGAAAAACTTATTTTGCAAAATAAGCAATGGGTTTTTTTAAATAACTAAACAATAATGTATACTTGGTAGTATGCAAAAATAGTTGAATTAATAGCAGTATCAAGCGCAAAGCGAAAAAATGCGCACTTTTTCACGAAATAAAATCAAATATTTCTTTTAAACCTTAAAATATTAAAAAAAAAAAATATTCACTTGAAATTTCGAAAACTCTGATTTTATATAGAATCGAAAACTAATCTGGGTAAGACGGTAATTTTTAAAAATAATTCAGGTACCTTGTTAAGACTTTTAGTATTCCAAATCAATTTCAAATATCTTGTTTAACTATACCTTTTAAGATATTTATCCTTTGCTTCAAATAAATACAAAATTTTACCATATTCTGGCTTATATTCACATAGAAAATCACGCTTATAAAAACTCACTTTTTTGCATCAAACTCTACTCAGTTTACATGCTGGATAAAATTAATGTTTTGGCAAAATTCAATTAACTGGTCTCACAAGTTCTAGGTTTTAAGATAATCAGACATCTTATGATTACAAGAATTCTAGTTCCCTTCAGCATACTTTTGCAATTTAAAGTCGCCAAACTTTTTGCAATTGCGATTAATGATTTACAGAATTCAAGTCAGAATCACAAATGTTAAGCGTTTGGCGATGTTCTACTATAATTTAAACACACTACTAGAATAAGGATAAATATGGAAAATTTATTTAAAGGTAAAATACACGTGTATACTCTTTTTTATATAAAACTCTTATTTGGCGATTTTTGGCGAATTTTTTTTACCAAAAATCTAAAAAAATAAATTTTTGGCGAATTTCGGTATACTATTTGGCGATGAAGGTGAAAAAAAATCTGACAACCCTGCCAATAAAGTTTCGATTGTAACATATTTGGTACAATGTGTACTTGTGTACTTTTTTCCATTTTGGTTACTTTATTATTATTTTTTTACAAGCTTAAACTTTAAAAGCCTATCAACTTAACCATATAAGGTATATACTTTAAAGTGTAGATGACCATTATCTGCTACTATTAATGCTTCGTAGCTCTAACTGAAACACTTTTCTAGACAAGCGATAAGGGGAAAGGCTCTTCCGATTCCATACCGTTTGATATGATTATATTTTCACCGAGCAAAAAGTATCTATATATAAAAGATCTGCCGCATAATTCTGTGGTTTTCATGGGCAACCGCGTATGTCTATTTTTTCCGATTTTGAGATGTTGATGCCAAATTGCCTAATTTTAAACGCTCTTTACATGTTTCTGAAAATTTTTGAAAAAAGATGGATCAATACCGATTTTTTAACGTAATAACAAAGTTCAAAAAGTGCAATACCTAGCCCATAGTTTGATCTTGAATGTTTTTTCGGCTCTACTGAAAAATTTTATTTAAAGACATACGCGGTTGCCCATGAAAACCACAGAATTATGCTCAATTTTTCACTTTATACCATAACGCACAGCATGACTTTAAAAGTTTTACTTGTAAGAGGTCTTTACAAAAAAGGTTGAAAGCTCTAGTTCAAAAAGTTTTTCAAATTTACGAAAATAAGGGCTAACTTTGTAAAGGAGGTGCCACTTCCACTAAAAATTTCGAAAAATTATAAAGCCTATTGTTCTTTCCAGACCATCGGTAATATTATGTCAATAGTTTTCAAAAATCGGTCAAGCGGTGGTTTATGAGCCTATAAGATACAAGCAAACATAATTTATTTTTAAAACATATTTTTAAACTGAAGTTCGAATTATACAGTACTTTTGATTTTATTTTTTCATTTTGGTTACAAATTTTTTTTGGTCGTGGCAACGCTGGTACAGACCCCTTTAGAAGTAAAAATTCTGAAACAATTTCACTGTTGAATAAATTCAGCATGAAGAAAAAATTCAATTTACCCTTATTAAATAATAGATTTATTTACAGTTTTATTCCCCTAATCAGCAGTGGTGAATAAAGTTATATTAAGTTTGTCATTCCATATGAATTGTTTTTAGTATTCATCTAAGACCCTATAAAGTACATGCATATGTTTTTTCTGGATTTTTCAGTAATTCTTAGTCAATTTAGGCCTGAGACGACTCAGCAGAAAATAAAAATTTTGTTGTCAAATAGTTGCTAGTTCTCTTAAGCATCATTTTGGATTGCAATCCAACAGAATCGGTTCAGTTGGAAAAGAGTTATGCACCCAAATGTTAGACAAACTCTCTAAAACAGTTGCAAAAACTCACATTAACTGATGGCGAATGCATCTATTGTCATTAAATTTTAACAAATTTGTTTTAGTTGTGAACAAATTTTCGTAAAGATCGGTCGGTACATAATATACACCTTCGGCCTCCTAAAAAGATTTCTCTCGGATTTCAGCTAAATATTGATGTTGTGGTGAGACTTGGTTGGATAAAACAACTGAAGATACGAGATTTACATGAAATTATACAACTAAATTTCGTAAATATTGAGTCATAATTTATCATACGCCCCATATAAAAACCACTATTGGAAAACACTTTACTTCACGTATTCCAATACATCAATTCTGTTTTAGAAGAAAACACCGCTCAATTGAACAAACCTATCGAATAGTAAGCGCCATAAGAAAAGCCTTTGAAGAAAGAAAATATTGCTCCGCACTCTTCATCGATGTTTCTCAAGCTTTTGATAAAGTCTAGCATTAAGGCTTGATACATAAATTTAAGCTAAACTAACCCGTTTCACAAACTTATTGAAAGTTAATTACTTATCCTTCTTATGAAGGCTATTTTTAGCTTTCCTCAGTCAACTAACACTAGAGTCCAAGGAAGCATCTTGTACCCTCAATTATACTTTATATAACTTCGGACATGCCAACAAACAACTACACCCAAACTTCAACATTTGTTGATGATACAGTTTTTTTGTTTTAAACAATGGAGAATAAAGGTCAATGAGCAAAAATGCGTACATAAAACATTCACTTTGCATCGGGAATCGTAACCCCCTATTAATGTACCGAGTTTAAATTTTCTTACAATATCCTGCAAATTCGTTATGTTTTATATACAATTCACCATAGGTTTGTAATTTCTAAAATATTGATTTAAGAACCTATAAAGTGTGTATATTTTGGATCCTTGTGAGTAGCGAAGTTGATTTAACGATGTCCATCTGCGAGTGTCCGTTGAAATGGGTTTTCCGAAGACCAAATATGATGCGGACTCGCTTGTTATATAATTATGTATATCAAATAAAGTCCGGAATTGTTTGCTATTGAAATTCAGCAAGATCGTCTCTAATTTTATTCATAAAATCCCATGTTGTTGTTTTTTTATACCCATCACAGAAAGCAACGAGGTATATAGTATATTAGGGTAGGTCAAACAAATTTTTTTTCTCGTTTTGACTTTTAACAGCGTAAATATCGACCCCTTTGCGCGAAATTATCGTATATGCCAATTTTTTTGAAATTGAGTTTTTGATACAATCTTGTTCTATATTCAATGAGACGTCACCTGACAAAATATTGTAGGCGAATTCCACTTCGTGCTCCAAAAATTGATTGTACATTTTCATTTTGATATTGCAAGCAATGCAGAGAAAAGTAGAAAAATGGCTGTCCTGTAAAATTTGGTTTTTGTAACATACGATAATTTCGCGCAAAGGGGTCGATATGTTGTCTGCATTAGACCCCTGTAAAATATTATTAATTTATTTTTAGTGTAAAAGCCCGCGCTTGGACCTTAAATTTTGTTAAATTTTGAATATAACAGCAAAGCATTGTTTGGCAGAAAAGCATATTACTATATTCTTACTTTTAAGTTCGTGAAAATAGTGTCGGAAGCATTCATGACTCTATGCGTTAAAATAATCAAGAGAAGGTATAATATAGACTAAACGAGAATCAAGACGAGAGATGCCCAGATTTGACAGTAAACAAGATTTTGTGACCAAAAAATGATTTTATTTATTTTTTAAAATTTTAAATGATTTTATTTATTTTGTTTTTATATTTTTATTTTTATTCCTTAGTTTCGGTTAGCGTCGCTAACCATCTTCAGGGGTCTGAATATTTAAATACATAAAAGAATTATTATAAATATTAAACAAAAAACAAAATTTAACAAAAATAATTACATGTAAACAATTAAAAAATAATAACAAAATTTCACAAAAACACTTGTTTCACTTGCTATAAAATTTTCTTTACCAACTGCCTGTTTATTTCGATTTCGAACGTGAACAAAATTCTAAAATTTGTTTTTGTTTTAAATGTAATTTTCTACGTTAACGTTTTCTGTTAACTGTCGGATAGCAGCTAGCGTTAAGTTATAATAATGACTCCGTGCAATAACTCCCAGGTGCAAAAAGTCCCAGTGCAATAACTCCCAATGAATTAAATCCCAAAATAAATGAAAAAAGTCCCAAACTGGAAAAAAGAAATAAATCCCAAAAAAAATGAAATAATTTCCAAGTCTTAAATGAAACAAACCCCAACTTTTGGGAGTTATTTCATAATGAAATAACTCCTAAAGACATTAATGAAATAACTTCAAAAAACAGCCCATCGAAAAGAAATGAAATAAGACCCAAAAAAAAATGAAACAACTTCCAAAGAAATTTATTATATATGTATTCGTTTTACTTGAATATTTACATATAAGGTTACCAAAAAACTAACATTGAGTCCTCGACATTTTGACAACAAATGGGGCATTTTATTGTATCCAGACCTCTTGCAATGGCAGCTGCCTGCAGTTTAAGCACGCAGCTATTGCAAGTTTTTAGGTGCTTGCATGGCAGAAAGAGAGTATTTGATTGACTACCCATACATATGGCACAATCGTTTGATTGTCTTTTAGTATCAGTGCTCTTTGGCGGCTGTTGTGTCTAATTTCATTTTTTTCTTGGGACTTATCGCACCTGGGAGTTATTGCACGGAGCCATAATAATGGCCCTAAGACTTTTTTTGAGTTTTTTTCACATAACAAATGCATGCATGTATAGTAGGGATATAACCATTTGCATTTTTTTGCAAATATCAAAAAGGGCCTATCATAGTGAGATAGTGCATAAAAAAATATGAAGAAATGTGCCTTCCTTTTTTCGCGAGCGTTCAAAAAGGTTCGGCACCGATCGCGATGAAGTTTTAGCTTATAATTTTTTTCAGTTTTACAGGAAATCCATAATTCGAACGTCGAAAGCCATGCTGGTCTTTGCATTTCGTGTTTTTTTTATGAAATGGCGATTCCTTGCATTCCAAAAAAAGAAGCCAAAAAAACGGTACAAGGGAAGGATACCCACCATAAAAATTTATATTACAATTAAAAAAAAAAAAAAAATGTTTGGTGTTTTAGAAATTGCATTCGGTGCCGAAGGTTTTTGGACCGAAATGACCCCTGATATCGATTTTTAATATCAGTATAACATTGCCCATACCGTAATGATAGGTTCTTATTTTGGTTATACCCCTAAAGTATAGCGAAGAAGATTAATGTGTAGTTTATAGAACACAAGCGCCTTACTCGTCCGTTCAAATTACATTTAAAACAAAAACAAATTACGCTTGTGTTCTATAAACCACACATAAACTTGTCCGTCTGTCCGTCTTTCTGTATATCTGGATAACGGCAACAACCAAAAGTTTCCAAATTAGGAACAAGAATCTTGTTTATCAATACACAACATCCGACAAAATGTGGGCGGGATTTAAAAAGTGGGCGTAGCACAAAATAAATTTATTTATATCTAAAGAACGGTAATTATATCACTTTCTGTTTTTATGGCACTATGGTGAAGGGTGTGTGAGATTCGGCATAGCCAAATATAGAACTCGTACTAGTTTTTAAATCAAACAGCAGACTTCTATGGTTTGATAGTTTCAAACATTTTATTTTAATAAAATTTTTAGGTTTTTTAAACGTCATAATATTAATTAAGAACTAAAATCAGTGGTTGCGTTAATTTTGGCGATAATTTCTCAATATCGTTTATAACGAAATAACGTTTGGGGATCAGCGAAAAAATGTTTTTAGGGGGTATGTGATGAAAAAATCTGAAGGGCCCACTATCTAAATTACCAATTCAGATGCTACAAACGAACATAATAAATACATAAAATTTTTTAACTTCAATCTACAGGTATTTAACAGAATTTTTTAAAGCTTTCTTTTCAGATTTTGTAACACTATTTTGGTCTATCTTTACCAGCTCTTTTTTTTCTTTTCCACTGTCATTCTTTTAAACACTTAGTTCTGGAACAGAGAATTTAAAAATATGATCCTATTTTATTAAAAGATCACTTGATAATTGTTGCATAAACTACAAAGTGTTCGGTTAAGTCAACTACTACGAAACACCACCCAGGAATTTCATAAATTAATTAAACAAAACATGCATTAAGAGTTTACTTTATTATTTTTTATTTAAAAAAAAAAACAAACTTTAAACGCACAAAAATGTTTTGAATAGTAGATTTTTTTGTTTAAACTACTCGTTTATTGTAAATATACGTCAAGTAAAACTGGTACTTTAGTACCACTAATACCAACCATCGTTTACACTTAACGAAAACATTGCTGTGGACAAGTGTCTACACTTGTTAAGTGTTTTACCAATATCTCTCGTTGGCCACTCAAGACCCACAATATGCAACCGACATACCAATGTTTTGTAAAAAAAAAAAACAAAAAATAAAAACACTCTGTAGACTTTTTTTTTATCACACATAAGTTGAAAATCTCAAAACAAAAAACTTGACAAAAATATCAAAAGGGTGCACCGAATGCATATATTTTTTTCCACTATGTCATCAGCGACATTATTACCAAGATCATAATTATAATGAACATTATTACAATAGCAATGGGAGACAAGGCTTATTAACACAATATTAAAGGGCAGCTACCGTTTTGGACTATAGTAAACACACACACATGCTATTTCAAAAAATTGTTTTTTTTTAGAGCGGACACATCAATGACCCTGAAGATGGTCAATTGTTGGTGTAGTTTTTTGTAGTTGTTGTTTTTGTTCATGATTTTTTTTTTTTTTTGGTATATAATTGAATATTATTTGCATTGTAACTCAGTGGCATTATAACTGAAATGTTGTTTAATATTTGAATATTCAAATCTTTACAAAACAGCAAGTGTAAACAATGGCTTGGCGACAGCCATAAATACACTGAGATAAATGAAGAACATTTTTAATTAGATTAGTAAGAAAATATTTTACTAGTTAGTTTAAATTTTTTTTATGTATAATGTTTAATATAAAAATTTAAATATTTATTTTTGTACCAGCTTCACACACAATTTGTTTTTTTGTTTTTTTTTTTTTTTTTTTTGTGTGTAAATATCTACATTTGATCCGAAGCATTCTTTACATAACAGTTGTATTAAACGGAGTATCAAAGGGTCTTCTTGTGTTTACTTGAGTCGATTCTTTAAGTTTAGTTCATCAAGCACGGCAAACCGTTTGCTTGTGCATAATAATTTTAATTCTAATGTTTTAGTTTCACTTATGGCCTATTTGGAAGTTCACATATGGGAGGCCCGCTTAACCTTTTCTGTTTTTATAAATATGTACTTGTCTTAATCGATGGATGGGTATGTATCCCAGATCCAGTCTCAAAATTACAAAGTAACTAGTGCTTATTTCGTGAATGGTAACACTTATCTCATGTCTGATTTGACAGATAATAAGTATAAGCCTTCCGCTGAACGAATATGGTTGCGTATACGCTTGAACAACGCTGAGAAATATTGCGACATTACTTTGAAAATCATGGTAATATTGCAGAATGTGTGCGAAAATTGCGTACGGATTTTGGAAGAAGAGAAGCACCGTCAGCTCCGTATGTCCGTTATCTTGTGAAAAAAATGAAAGAAACTGGCATCCTCATCGATAAACCAAAGCGTGAAAAGCCAAAAACAGTGCGTACACCCGAGAATATTGCTGCTGTGGCAGAAAGTGTGCGTGAAGCGCCATCAACATCAATTCACCGTCGTTCTTAACAATTGAACATTTCGGAGACGATATTGAGACGAATTTTACAAAGTCCAATTTTTTTTTTTTTTTTTTTTTTTTAATTTTGAGTTAATGCCCTCTTGACAATCAAGTGCGATATGCAATGTTGTTATTTTTTTTTTTAAATTTTACATGTTCTCCGGAATAGATTTTTTTTTTTTTAATTTCCTAAGCTAATCCCGCGAAGCTCTATGCTTGCCTGCAGGAAAGAAGCCAGAGTCTCTGGCGGGAATCGAACCCGCAACCTCGGCGCTGATAGACTAGCTCGCTACCAGCTAGCCTGCCGAGGCGAGTTGAAGCCAACTGACCATCCAATGCGTTTTCGCTTCGCTAAGTGGGCCAGCGATCGACTTACAGAAGATGCCGATTTTGCCAAAAAAAAAATCATCTTTTCAGATGAAGCTTATTTTGATCTTGGCGGGTATGTAAACAATCAAAATTGTCGCATTTGGGGCACAGAAAACCCCCACGCATACATTGAAAAGCCGCTGCACCCAAAACGAGTCACTGTTTGGTGAGGATTTTGGTCCAGAGGCATAATTGGGCCATTTTTCTTCGAAAATGAGCAAGGAGTGGCCGTTACAGTCAATGGCGATCGTTATCGGGCCATGTTGAACGAATTTTTGTTCACAAAAATTGAAGAGGAGGATATTGGCAACATTTGGTTTCAACAGGACGGCGCTACGTGCCCCACAGCCGAAGCTACACTCGATGTTTTGCGCCCTGTTTTTGAAGATCGCATTATCAGCCGCAGAGCTGATGTCGTTTGGCCACCTCGAAGCTGCGATTTGACACCGTTGGACTATTATTTGTGGGGTGCCGTCAAAGATAAGTGTTACGCCGACAAGCCAGAGATAATTGACGCTTTAAAGGACAATATTCGTGAAGCCATTGGTGAAATACAGCTGCACACAATCGATAATGTGCTTAAAAATTGGACCGATCGTGTAGGCTACTGCATGGCCAGCCGAGGCAGCCATTTGAATGAAATTATTTTCCATTATTAACCGGAAGGATTGTACTTTCAAATAAAAAAAGAAATTTGAGAAAATATTCAGTAGTGTTTTTTATAGCATTTTCAAAAAAAAAAGTTATTTGGCGGACCCTTTACATAACAGTGGGGCAGGTACTCAGAAAGATATTGGCATCCATTTCCTGGTTAATGTGCCTGGATAATTTCTTCTTTTTTAGCAAAAATATTTATGGGAATCCTTCTCTGAGAACTTTTTTATAAAACACGCCTTTTAAAATGTTTTCCATAGAAAGCTTTTCAAAGAAAGTTTTCTATTTTTGAAAGTTTTCCATAGAAAACAACTATTTTTAAAAAGTTTTAATAAAATACATTCATTAGAGAATTTTGTTTGATAATTTCATAAAGAAGTTTTTAATAGAGAATACTCTTTTAGAAAAGTCTTCTATAGAAACACTCTCTTTTAAATGTTTTTTGCATGAAGAGAAAATATCTATGGGGAGCAGAGTCTTTGAAGAGTTCCTTAATGCTAAAAATGGCCTTTAGGCTTCTACATTAAGCTTTTGTGCTAAGTGAGTCTTCTAAACGACCAAGTTCCAAAACAAAATTAAGCAAGTTAAAGTCTTAAAAGTCCGATTCAATTGCCATCTTTAATACACTTTAACGCCCGATCTGGCTATTATTCGATGCGTTAGCCTTGGCGAGTTTTCGGTATGTCCTTATTTTTAACGTAAGCTTTCAGTTTTTAATCAAGTTGTAATTTATGGTTAAGGTTTTCCTTTGTTTTCTTCAGGTGTATTTATGAAAAAAATGTTCGCTGTATAATTTTAAGTAAGATTTCAAATTTAAACTCATAGATACTTATTTCTACATATATGTACATGTTTAATGTACAAACGAGTACTTACTCAGACATTTATAAATAATAATAAAAAATATATATATTTAAGTTTGAGCTCGTGTTTGATCTTTTATTGATCATCGATAATACTTATTTTTTTCTTTCTAATTTGTTTATTCAACATGCTTATGGTTGAAATTAAAATAAAATAAATAATACGTAAGTTTTTTTTTTGAATTTTTCTACCGGTCCCTTTGTGCATCACTTAACTGCACAAGTAGATAGTACAAAACATGTTTGAGTTGCAATAGACAACGGAGAAAAGGATTTGATCGGTTATGAACCATCATTTCTTGTTGATTTTTTATGTAGGTAAATCTAATTAATGTGATTGAAGAAATTTTCTATTTTTGTATACAGATATCTAAAGAAATTCACTAATGATTGCTTTTTTGAAAAAATTTTAAGCAGTTAAAAAAAATTTTTTTTTTTTCATTTTAAATTTTTAAGCAAAAACAATTTAATGTGTGCTAGAAAAAAATCTTATTTGTAACTTTTTTGTACAAGTTTTTTTAAAAGCATTTTTTAGAATATTTTTTAACTTTTTTACGTATTGTGTTTCTCTCTATCTGGCATTTCTCTTCTTTTTAGCATTTTATGTATGCAATAGTGTTACCACCAGCAAAATTAAAAATTACACTTTGGTTGAAGCTAAATTACCCGATTTAAATGAAAAAACAACTGATATAAAATTAAAGTTTTATTATATAAAAATTTTACAAAAAATAAAAAAAAAACACAAAATCTGTGTTATACTAGGAACACAACTAGGTCGTACGTCGTAAAAACGTAGTAAGAAACCCCTTAAATTTCTAAAAACACGCTCTATTTACCCCCAAATTTGAAAAACAAAGATTATTTAATTTTCTATTTTTAATTTTTCTTTTTCTATGACAATGCGGCCGTAATCGCCGTATGAAATATAATTAAATTTATATCGACGTTCGACTTTCCACGTTAATACGGTTTTACGTTTGTGTCAACTATTGTGTGCCTTTGTATTAAAAAGTACACGTTTTTAGTTGACAACGTATCTACGTAATACGCTACTACTTCCATGCAGTGCAATTGTGTTCCTACGGCTATTCATACCATTTAAATTCTTTTCTAATTCATAAAAATATTTTTAATTCAATAAAGGTAAACAGAGAAACTTTTCTATGAAAAAGTTTCTTAATAAACGTTTGTTTAATTTAATAATAAATTTAATAATACGATACAAAAAAACCGTTTTCCATTCGTTTTCTCCTTAGGCGTTTATCTGTTTTTCAAAATAAAAGCTGCAGATTTAAAAAAATACGGTTTTCTCAATGTTGCACTTGCTTATATTTTGTCGCAAAACAAACCCGCCCTCATCAGCCAATTATTTGTTTGCCGTACAGACAAAGCCAATCAGCTGACTCCCAACTTTTACAAGTATTATAAGAGGGTCGAAACTGAAAAGAATGTTTTGCTTAAACAATGATCCCAAATTATCCAAATCTATCGTTTTTATAGCGCACATCCCACGGGAAAAGGGAACTAGCACAGAACCTGTCACGCAACAGTTCTAAAGTGGAATGGGGCTAATTCTAGTTCTAACACCTTATATGAAGGGGACTTGTCACCTTTTTGACACTTTGTAACAGGTCAGATATTGTCCCGAATTAACCATATTAATATGATAGATCTCCGTCATATAAAGTAATATAAAAAGATAGCAACAGCACGCACAAGTCCCAAGTCCCATGACTAGTTTTGTGTCAATTACCTTTCCTCTGGAGTAACTACACTTTAAGCCTTTTATCACCATTACAGTGATATTTCTTGTTTTCACCTATCCCAATTCGGTCCATTTTATTATAATATTCTGTTCACTGGTCACAGGATTAGTGCTTTAAGAACAATTGACACAAATTTCCCACAGTGATAATCATCAATCTGAACGATTTGGTTAATAAAAAAAATTGCCGCATATTAATTGAGAATAATCGACAACCATCTGCATTATCTCTAGAAAATTCACCGTTTGGTGCACTCTATATGCTGGTGGCATCATCGGACCTTAATTCTTTAAATATTGAGATTTCTAGAAAAGGACCTTTCCACTAGTCCCCAAGGTCGTGCGATGTGACACCTATCAATTCTTTCCTGTTGGGCTGCGTGAAGTCACTGATAAACCAGTAACAATAGACGCCTTTTAGGCCAACATTGTTCGTGTTTTTCGTGATATTCGTCCACATGCTCAAAAAATTGTCCTAAAATTAGAGGTTTGTAAATCGTTTCGTCAAGGATAGTTGAGGAGGTCCATAACAAAACGAAACAGTTCCACTTTTTTTTACTGAATATTATTGTACATACTAAAATCCTTATAGTCATTGTTTTAACGAAATTATTTGCTTTGAATCGGATCAAAACGCAATCATTTCACATACCTACTACATACATCGTACTGGCTTAAATTCATTTTTTTTTTTTTTTTGTTAATTTATCCAAAAATTGGAAATGTTCCGTTTTGTTATGGAGCTCCTTAGTTGAGGTGCCTTTATGCTCGAAATCAATTTGAAATGTTAATGGCATGTATTCATTTTTTGAATAAAACTTATTAATTTATTTTCTTTTTATAATTAGTATTGTGGTTATTTTGTTGAACTATTTATGGTTTTTAATCCAACTTTTTAATATTTTTAATTAGGCTTAAGTTCATCAAATTTAATTTTTATTAAATTATTTTTATGAAGAAAGGAATTTTACAACATGAAAATTAATTAAAATTGTTATTGATAATCTTTCATTCTTGACCGTGGCCGGGGCTCGAATCCGGGCCGGCAGGTTACCATGACATGTTTCGATCGCAACCACTCGATCTCCTTAGAGGGATTTGCCTCCTTACACTCGCAGCCATCGACGACTGCTGACGTCAATAACTTTGGTAGATCGAAATTTGCTTTTTTTTGTTTTTTTTTAATGATTTGAATTTTAATTAATTTTCATGTTGTAAAATTCCTTTCTTCATAAAAATAATTTAATGAAAATTAAATTTGATGAACTTAAGCCTAATTCAAAATATTAATAATTTTCTTTTTATGTTATTTTAAACAATGGCAAAATAAAAATAAAATTTATTATTTTTTGGAATATTAAAGGAATATCTTTTTATTATTTTTTTAAAACGAAAGAGTTTTAAATAACACCTGATCCGCAGCTATAAGAAATTACTCAGTCTCTACCCAAGATAGCAAAAATTACACCCATTTCCAGTAATTACCTACAAAGTGGCAGCACTGGTATGTATGTACCTTATTCGAAATATGTTGCATCAGCCGTTTGTCTGTATATATAAAGAAAAAAAAAACAATAAATACCATTAAATATAAATGAATTAATATATACGTATGTATTTATTTTATTTAATGCACATTTTTAATTTAAATGTTGATTTCACTAAAACTCAGTTCATTAGCATTAGTCCAGCGTACCGCCACTGAGTCGTATGACTAAACTTTTTGCCTTTTAGACACAATATCAAAGAAGCAGTAAAACCGATAGCGGTAGGGAGGGGCATATAAGTTCCAGGGTCTCGATAATGTTTAACGGGTCATGATAACAGAAATTTTTATAAATAATTCTAGTAAAAATACACTGTCGCCTATGAAGAAAAGAAAAAAAATCGAAAAAACTCGTCACAAGACTGCAGCAATTGGACGACTTCTTTCGCACTGTTCATTGTTTCCTGAAGTAAAAAATACATTTTGCAGTTTAAAATTCACACACAATAATCTTTAAAGCTTGATGATTTTCAGGAAGCGAAAAATTATTATCAACTGACCGTTTAAGATTAAGAGTTTTTCTTATAGAGAAGAATATTTTTAAAACCAGACGGAGTACAACTATTGAAAATAAATAAATAAATAAATAAATAAATTAAACAGCGAAAAGAATTTAAAAAAAATAACTTAGGTCATAAAATAGGTTACGCATTATCATTTAAAGTAAACTCTAAGAAATGTGAAATATAAAGAATATTTTGCAAAGAGCCTTGACTAAAACGACCATCATAATTTTTATGAGCAATGAGGAAAAATAAAGCTTTTAAATACATATTATTGGCCTTCTGCAATTTATTGCAAACATATTAAGCACTAAAAGGGCCATTATTACAACCTTATGATAAAGTTCCTGATAGTTAACATAAACAATAGCTATGGTGAACGATAAAGTGACCATTTAGTTTTCTCTGTTCGATAAAATTAAAAATGTAATTTATATACTGTGGCAACATTGCATTATATACCGACTACTATTAGTTGTTTAATATACTTACGGCCAATTTCACCAAGTTTGGTTATAATTAACTACCGGTTATAGCTGTCAAAACATGTTGGTAACTGGAACTTTAATTGAAAGTTAGTTTTAACCGAACTTGGTGAAATTGGCCGTTAGAGCGGATTTTTTACTTAGAGTTTAAACCAGGATCAATAGTAAGATTTGTTAATCTTATAATAACACTAATCTAGCCTTAATCCTCTTTGGCGTTTTTGAGTGAAAGATTAAAGCTTTTAGCATTTCAATTTGAATTTACAATACTTTTATGTTTAAGTATGGCAATTTAAACAAATGCCAAAAATTGTCATCAAATTACTGTTCTTAACGTGAAAAAGAAGAAGAAAAGGCGAGAATTTTGTATTGTGTTATAGGTATAATATTTTATATATATAAATAAATGAAATCGAAAAAGAAGCAAAACAATCAAGCAATATTTTATCTTACGAGGTGGAATATTTAATAAAACTCTAAATAAAAAAAATTGTCATTAAATAAATACAAAAAGATTTGGCCCTATTCTTATTGCCCTTAGTCTATTAATATATCGATGGTTTTCTTCCGCAACCTCGTAACTCAAAAACAACTCCTTTTCAGGAGAGACAAAATCCTTTTTTTTACTAAATATTTGAAACTTTTTGCAATATATTTTTTTATAATCCAAGAATTAGGAAAAATTCCGATATTCCGCCAAACAAAAAAATTGTAAAATTGTAATGCGGTATTTACTGACTACTTTTCCGGTTAAAACAAAATATCGGCAAAAATCGAGTTACGTGGTTGCGGAAGAAAACCATCGATATGTGTTGTTTAAATTTTCAAATATTTTCAAGTCTTTTTTTATTATAAAAAAAGTTAATTTTATTTATTTTATACAAAAGTTGTATCTTATGTACTTTCATAAGTAATATTTCCTTTTATAAGCTGTTCGTACGTTTGAAAGTTCTGTCGCAAGTTTAAACCGCCAACTTTGGGCATTTAAACTTGGAAACAAAATGAAATAATCGACTACCCAAAAACGAATTTTAAATATTAGTTCTAATTTAATCGCTGATCTTTATGTCAAAAACTGGCTCTTAGTGGCAACGAATTACTTTAATTTAATTTAATTTAGTTTAATTTAACAGATTTCCATAGGGAATTCGTTTCATAAACCTGCTATTAACCTGAAATATTTTTTATGAATAAGGCCATTAAAGTTTACTTGTAAAGTTACCATGATGATAAACATGCTGCTGGCTTATCAGTCACTTGAAGGGTCAAAGGTAACTTGTAATAACCAAAAACCATTTATCTATCAGGTAGCATCCTAAAAATAACTATTTGTAGGTTGTAATGATGGCCCCAAGAGAAGCTGAGGGATGGTGGTTAAAAAAGTAGTAAAGTCTAGTTTACACTATTATATTTTGTATTAATACATGTCAAAAACTTAAATAATATGTGAAAGTGTTATAGTATGAATGCAATGTGTCATAAAAATGACAAGTAGATATTACGAAAAACAATACGACATCCCAAACGACTTCACCGCTTTTTAAATTTTTTTGAAAACAACGACATTTTTCATTTGATCAGGGTTGCATTTTTAAAAAAGCATGTTCATGTGTGATAGTGTGAACAGAAATTGTAATGTTAAATTAGATTTTTTGACAGTCGCCACTAAACTCGTTAGATTTCTATCTCACAAAGTATTATGGAATAGATAAGACTTGTGTGATGGTGTAAACTAGCCTTAAACAGTGTTTAAAAATCTACTACTTCTACAATGAAATTGATATATAAAAATTGCTTAATAGAAAGCGACTTGTAAGGTCACCTTGGCCGATCCTAGCGTTGGGACTACCGACAGCCTCTAAGCAGGCTAACCGTAAAACGGCAAAAGAACAGATTAGTGTCAGTGATTGTTGCACGTCGCCCATTCAGGTTACTTAGCTGTCCGCCTTCTCACTTTAGCTGCAGACAGACTGATGCCTGAACCACATTACCAGGGGATACTGGGTGTTAACAGAAAGTAATAGGCTGCTTGGGAAGTTCAGAACAAAGGAATCGCTTCTTGTCATCTCCAAGTTGATAACAGACAGATTGCTTTCCACACAAGTGCACTTCTGTGAAACACTCCATCCCCCTTGTTCCCGTAAGGAACGAAATGACATAATTCCCGCCATCGTGAAAACATCTTCGCCCGTAATCTTTCAGTTGTTCACTTTTTATCCACGAGAGGGGTGAACATATAATTGGGGGATTCACAAGGTAGTCGTAAAGTTGTAAAGTCATATGTCTTAAAATAATTACCAGAAATATATATGACTGCTGTGAGCAACCGCTTATAATTTAGATTTTTACTGTACAGTTATGACGAATCAATGAACATAGCATTAATATTTTTATTTTGTTTAAAACACAGCAGTATTTTTTTCACCAATTTTTAAATATTATTTAGGACATTATGACGATATGACTTCATAGCACACTTTCTGAATACCCCAAATATATATACAATGAAATAAACTTGGAGTCATACTGTCACTACTGCTACTCTTCAGAGATTGTAAATGCTACATGGAGCTTTAGTAGAACGGTACCTTAATTGAATTGAATGTAAAATTATCCCGTACTCAATTCTACATATTTTTTAATAAATTGTTATGTTCAAAATTTTTTGGTGTTTACCGAACAGTATTAAAATCTACACAGAAAAAATTATTGCTGAATTATTTTCAAACAAACGCTTGCTTGAAAATATTTTTAATTTCTACAAATTGTTTACTGATTCAATTAATTTTTTGTTTGATTCTTATTTAACCAACAAAAATGTTGACAACTATTCAAAAATATAATATACGCGTTATTGGTTTCAAGTTTTCATAGCTTTGTATGAAAAATTTAACACTCTTTAATGTTGTCGTTTTTTTTTTTGCATATTTTTATTTGATCGTAAGCAACACTTCTTTATGTGAAATATAAGAACAACCACAAAAAATACATACAGTCTATTTTTGGACGCTTTAAAAAAGTACAACAATAATGGCCAATTTTCCGGATTGATATTAAAACACATTTATGTTTAAAATCGTTTTAAATACAAAAGTCTCTTCTTCACTAAATACTTAAATCAAACTTAATTCACCGATGTGGTACACTTAATTTCAACTTAAGTTTCTATTGTAATATTTTAGCAAGCTGGCCTCAATATCACGACAATACAACAACAAGAGGCAAAGCAATAACAATCAGCTGTTTTTTGAGACCACCTTGTAAATAAATTTACTTGTTTATGATTTTTTTTGTATTTAGTAGTGCTACCATACTTTTATCTTATTTAAATAAGACTTTTCAAATAAAACTCAAAAAATCAATCTGTATTTAAATACGATTTAAGTTTTTATGAAAATTAACTTAATTTAGATTTAATTACTATCCTGAAAACTGGGCATAAGAAAGATGTAAATTTTACATTGTAAACAAACAAAAACGTAAAAAACGTTTCACTCTTTTTAAACAACAGAAACAACAACAACATTAAAAGAAACCAAATAAATTTTTAATTGGTTTCAAAGTAGGCAAAAAAGAATGAAAAAAACCCCGTATTCAATTTTTTAAAACTGTTTAGTTAAATAGGTACATCAAATACAAAAACAGAATGAAGACGAGTCGGTCTGCTGCCGTTTTTGGTTACATTTCTTCTTCTTTAGCCGAGGAAAGGATACAGCAACAGTGAGTGAAGAAGAAAAACATTGTGTGTATAAACTAGACTTGCTTCAAAAATTATTCCAACAACAAATGTGTCTCAAAGCCAGCCGCCGCTCTGCTCTGCCTTCGTACCTGACAAATTATTATTGTTTTATATCAATGAATGATAATGCAAAAATAATGCATTATTATGTTTACACTACTTTAGTGATAATGCAATAATAATGCACTATATATGATGTGTTTTATTAATAACAATGCAAAAGTTATACATTAATTGGCATATAATTTAAAGGTTTTTAAAAAATAATGCACTACTTTGATAAGAATATAATGTAGTGCATAAAAAGGTTAAAGTAATGCAATAATTTTGCATTAAAATATTTTGTGATCAATTTAATAGTAATGCAAAAGTATTGCAAGTCGCCCAAGCCTTTTTTAAAATTTGTTATTTAGGACATAGTTATATGCAATTTCAGAAATCTTCATTGGCAACACTGTTAAAGACTTTTCTATGGGCCATGTCAGAGAGTACAATTCCGTTCGGAACCGAATAAAACATATTTGTTTATTGATAGAAAGTTTGTTTGGATGGTTTTTTGGCCTTTCAGATACAGAAAACTCCCATTCCGTTCATGAAAACAAAAATGGTGTTATTCCGAAAAATTTGTTCGTTATTTTCTGAAGCACCAAATTACGGAATTAATTCCGTTTCCGAACGGAATTGTACTCTGTGAAATGGCTGTAAAAATACCAATTCCTTTAAATTTTAAAGTTGAAAGCGTTTTCTTTTTTGAAAAAAAAATCTCTTTAAAAAGTTTATAATAATTATAAAAAAGAATATAGAAACTGGGAATTATTTCCTTCCGAAGGTTACTTTATATTATATTCAACATTTTTCATTTTTTCGAATTTATTCTATGAGCTAAATTTCAGTTATGTATTTTATAAAGCTTTTTTGTAATAGTTCTATTCCTTCAATTTTTCAGAAATGACTTTATACACTACTTTATAGACTACCAAGAAAATACAATATAATAGTCTGGTAGTGTATAAAGTCATTTCTGAAAAATTGAAGGAATAGAACTATTACAAAAAAGCTTTATAAAATACATAACTAAAATTTAGCTCATAGAATAAATTCGAAAAAATGAAAAATGTTGAAAAAAGAATATATTTTTTAATTGTGAACCCATGGTTCCTCCTGATGTTAATTATAAGGTTTAACTTATATTCGAAAAAAAAATCATGACTTTAATTTAAATCCCAACTTCAAATTTAAATAATTCACGTTTTCATTCTTTTAATAAAAAAGAAGCCAAAAACAATATTCAACATCCTCCAGAAAACTTTAAAAGTTTTAATTGTTGTTGCCATTGTTGGTGCTGCAACTTGTTGTGATTGCTGTTTGTTGCACATAAGCAAACAATGTGTTTTGTTGTGTTTTATACATTTCCATTAAGGCGTGTACACATTGGCGCGTCTTTTATTCAAGTATTTGTTGTTGTCGTCTTTATGAAAAAAAAAATTTTTTTTTTTTTAAATTTTCTAAAAAAAACAATATTTATTCCTTCCTTTGAAGTAGAATTAACCAACTTAAACGCGGTTTTTGTTGTATAAACACAGTGAATAAAAATAATTCCTTTTTGTTTTAAAATAATTTAGAGACTTCAAAATTATATGTGACGAAGTGTTCCTTCGCTTGAAATGACGATGATGCCTTTATGATTTCTTGACGGCATACGGATTTTACAATGTTTGCTTTAGAATGAAATGAATTGATTGACTAACAGACTAGCTACGGTAGTAACATGAGCTAAATATGTAGTAGCAAAAGCTGAGGCAGCGTTTGCTTTTAGCATGTTGTATATAAAATAATTAAAAGTACAGTGAAGAGAAATAAAAACAAACGGTTAACGAATCAGTTCTGCCATGACTAAAAAGAAAAATTTCTGGAAAAAACACTTCTTAAATTTAAAACTAAATATAAGAGGTGTAAAAGACTTTTAAATAACACTTGTATTCACTTAAATGCAAAGAGATTTATTCAATAAATTCTTTGAGAAGTTTATAATTATACTATTTTATTGCATTTTTTCCTCTCCCACTGTAAGCAACTTGTTAAGGGCTACCGGTCAAAAGGCTGTTAGTCACGGATTTTTGCATTTCTTGAGTATTTCTTTTTATTTTGGCGACATTGAATTATAAACACAGATTTATAGATTATTCCTTGATATGGGTACATTTACGAAGAAACTATTTTATTGCCACAAATTGTATTACATACCACAAAACAGATAGATTCAGGTTAGTTTTAATGACTTTTCAGAAAAAGTTAAAAAAATTAATTAAACAAAGGAAGTAATTAAATATTTATTTCAATTTAACAGAAAGAGTACAAAACATAAATTAGAAACAGAGTTGTCGGATTAGGAAATTAAGTCCTGAATTGGGAATTTGTTTTGAAAGCGGGGATAAAAAATTTGATTTGGGGATTTTTTTGATGACGATTTTTTTTAATTTTGGACATTTTAAAGGGATTTCCATTTTAAAAAATTAAATTTTATATACCATTTTAATGTCAACAAAAATAATGTTTGAAACTAAAACTTTTTGTTTGTCAAGCCATTTACTAAAAATGCCATTAAGGGCCTTGTCAAAAAAGATAAATTTTTCAATAATTTATAAATAAATATCTAAAAAGTTTATGGCAACAAATGTTCACTGCTGTCAATTTTTTTCAACAGTTCCTGCCAAATCGAACTTAAAAATCGCTAGAAACCGCTAAATATTTAATTTAGCGGGAATTTTTTTAAAAATACCGCTAAGACCTTAACATTTTTAAAAGTTTTATGTAAAACTAGATGTAGGATGCTTTTTCAAAAGTATAAGACTCTCAAATTACGTTGCATACTCAGGTTTCCAACTGCTCCAGCTATTTTAATCCCAAAAAAAGTTCGATACCCTACACCTACAGTTAGAAAATTTACGGAGTGGTCTTTATATGGGACCTATGGTAAATTATGGGTCGATCTTCACGAAATTTGAAAAAGTAATTTATAGTATTATAATTTTTATTTCTCATGGTGAGTAACATTTATTATAAATTTTTATATTCACCCCTTTTCTGCGTTTCGATTCGGATCGAAATTTTCTCAGTTTTTGGCAACTTTGGTGTTTTGTGCCAATGTTCTGTAACTCCCGCGTTGAAAAACTTTTCGATTGAAATGTGAGAACTGAAACAAAAATACCATAAGTTGAAACAAACATGTTTTTCTCACTAAACTGTTACTGTATCATTTTTGGTGTGTAATAGCTGTAACGTAAGGAAATTACTCGCCAAAAATGTTTTAGTAACAGTTTAGTGAGAAAAACATGTTTGTTTCAACTTATGGTATTTTTGTTTCAGTTCTCACATTTCAATCGAAAAGTTTTTCAACGCGGGAGTTACAGAACATTGGCACAAAAAACCAAAGTTGCCAAAAACGGAGAAAATTTCGATCCGAATCGAAACGCAGAATAGGGGTCATTATTCGAATGTGTATTCTAAGTCAAATAAAAATCCTCAAAAGCTTTTATACTTTAGTAGTATTATTCCTTCAATATTCAATATTCAATAATAATAGAATACAGGGCCCAAATCGTCGCAGTCGTGATCGAGTGACTTTGATCGAAATTTTACTTTTTGAGATTATGGCATTCGATAACGAGTAGTCGATCGAATGACTTTACTCGAAATGTCATTCGATAGGTTAAGAGCTTTCGTAAAAACATTTAATTGTTTTTTTACAAACAATTTACAGACTTTTTGGGAATAATTATTAGATTTCTTTAACAAATAGCTAAAAATTTAAGTATTAAACTTTTTTCAGCAATAAGAAATAAAATAATAACATTCAGTTTATCATAGATAGAAGCGATTTTTGTATTGAAAGTTTTTTGATTCTTTACAGCTTTAACGATTTTTAATAAATAGTAGACTTTGCTATTATGCCGCTGTTAGCAATTTTTTGCGAATTTCCCCTTATTTAGCAATTTTTTCAATTCCTTATATTTTTATGGACTTAAAATCAATTATTAAAAATGTTCGCTATTTTTGCAAAAAAAAATTTTTTGTTAATTGTTGACATTTTGTTTTTTTTAACCTATTTCAAATAAATTTTAGGATTTGTTTCCAAGTTTGCGATTATTTGCGAATTTTAGACAATGCTTTCATGCTGCTGTTAGCAAATTTCCGCTAATTTAAAATTTTTAATCGAATTTTTGCCATTCCTTGTAATTTTAGGGACTACTAATCAATTTAATGACTTGTTTGATATGTTAAAAACTTTCGCGAATTTTCGCTATTTTTGCAAATTTTCTGAATTTGTAAAATGTTTTCCGAATTTTTGCGTTGCTTTGTTGCTCTTTTTGGCAAGCGCCGCCGCTATTAAAAAGGATATTGCATGGGATCTATCGAGACAATTGAGCTCAATACCTTACCTTTCGTTTTAAAATTTTTAGCAAGCTTAAAACTGTGAATTGTCACACAACAAAATACTAACTAAAACCGAAAAAAATTTCACATATAATCTTCGGTTCACTAAAACTACAAAAGTAAGTGGAACCGTGAACATAAATAAGTAGTTTTTCGCCAGAAAAACAAAAAAAAAAATTAATTAGAAAAAGTATAAAATCTGTAAATTTAAAATTTGAGAAAGGTTTTTGTAGCGAAAATGAACCGCTGGGAGATGTTCGAAAATCGCTTACCACTAATACGTATTTTTTCCCGCGATTGACGTTTCAAAAACGCTAGATTTAGCGGAAAAATCTCTAAATTGACAACAGTGCAAATGTTACACCGTTTCCGAACAAATCTTAATTTTTAAGGCTTCAGATCTAACAAGTATTTGACAAAAAATCTAAAAAAAAATCGTGACCAGTAAATTGATCAAACATTCGCTTTCTTATCTTGAATTGTAAGAAGATAATTGCATAATGTAATTAAGAAACTTTTAAATGATGTTTGATCCAGCCAAACGTTTTGCAAAAGCAAATAATTTAAAAAAAAAAACTAGTTGTCAAGTGTAGGAAGTCAAATATTCAATAGGTGTGGTGTGAACACAGTGATGCCAACAGTAGGGAATTTTCCCTTTTTGAAGGGATTTTTTCGGAAAATTTCAAGCGTAGGGAAAAAAGGACAGATGTTTTATTTTAAGGCAAATGTAGGGAATTTTCAAATATTATTTCATTTTCAGTACATTGTCTAAAAATTCGTAAATATTGGTGTTATTTCCATTTAAAAACTAAAATTTTTCATATACAATAGCACCAAAGTACAAATGTAGTATTTTTTAACAGAACCCATATAGTTTAAGTCCTTACAGCCTGGCAATCTGCAACAATTGCCTAAATAATATACTCAAATATTATTCGCAACCTAATTTGGAGGCGACAAATATTTTCTTTCGCATTTGCGAACTATTCTTCTATTTTTGCTATTTGCATTCGCACTCACATTCGCTTAAATGAATGCGAATATTAAAAGCGAATATCTAATTAATGAAATTTTTACATAGAAATTAATTTGTTAAAAAACACACCTTCTTAACTAAGATTAATAAAACAATATAGTTTTGAATTTTCAAATAATGTCCAATGAATACTTCTAAGGATAAGGAAGGATATATTTTTAAAAGAAAATTTTTTTTTTATTTTAGTTCAGGGGAACTGAAGAAAACATTTTTTTAAAATTTTGCAGAGCCTTCCCTTTTATTTGGTACCACATTTACTAAAAGTTATTAAAAATAAGTATTCTTGAAAAAGATTAAGCTCTTCAAAAAGGACAAAAGACGAGGAAATAAAAAATCAAATACGAAGTTTGACTATGTTTCGTCTTTAGATTAAAGAATATATAGAGTCGTTTCTGCCAAAAAGATACAAAATAAATTTGTCACACATTGGTTTTTTGAAATTGAATTTTATACATATCCATATTTATTTTGGGTTTTTCTTGCTGTTAATAAACGCTTTTATTACAATATTTTATTACAATTAAGTTCTTACTTGTTTGCCTGTTGCTAATAACAAAAAGGTTTTAACGTAGGGAAAATTGTAGGGAAAAATTTTTTGGTTGTAGGGAAAAAAGGGATTTTTTTCTTAGACACGTAGGGATTGTTTGAAATTTCTCCCGGCATCACTGTGTAAACATAGCTTTCAACACATTTTGCTCTACATAAATACATATGGGGGATTTCATGTCAAGTGATCCAATTTTGAAATCTGTTTTCCGATTTGGATGAAATTTGCAAGCTATTTGATTAATCTTCTAACAAATTTTTTTTTTGTTTTTTTTTTTAATTTTTATACCCTTCACCTCAGGTGGAAAAGGGTATATATAAGTTTGTCATTCCGTTTGTAATTTCTACAATATTGATCTTAGACCCTATAAAGTATATATATTCTCGGACCTTATGAGGAGAGAACTTGATTTAACCATGTCCGTCTGTCCGTCTTACGTTTGATATGTGTTTTCGGAGACTCCAGACATGATAGCGGCTAGGTTGTTTTACATTTATCTAATTCTTGCTACTGAAATTCAGCCAGATCGGTCCAAAAACGGCTGAGATATGAGCAAAAAACCACGACTACCTCTCATTTTTTCCACAAATCCCTTGTTGTTGTTGTATTATTATTATTTTTTTCTGTATATTTTGAGAACGGGAAGAGCCAAAGTTTTCAAATTAGATACACACATTTAGGCTATCATTAAACAGCATCCCACAAAATGTGGGCGGGATCGGAGAAGTGGGCGTGGTACCTCCCGTACAAAAAATATCAAAAATTTTATAAAAACCTGATTTTTTGGACTGTTATATGACCTATGGTTATAACTTGTATATTAAAAGATCGGAAATCTTTAGTAAAAAATATTTTCTGAAAAACTCGGAAAAATCGGTTCGGATACGAAAAAGTTATGACCAAAATAATAAAATAGAGGCGACCATAGTATGGTTGTGTCAATAATATGCTTATGTTAAACATAACATGTTTAAAATTTTCTTTGAATATAGTTTTGTTGGAGGTGACCATATTTAAACAGGTTTTTTCTCTACATGTAGGAGCAACAAATATAAATCCATTCCATATCGGACAAGAACAATTGAACTCATTGATTCTCGTTGATGAATAAAGTTCAAAGGCAGATATCGTATGTAGAATCATAAAGGCAAGTAGCTCATTCTTCCTTTTACGGAATGTAAGTCTACAATATTATCAACGAAAATAACAATAAATATTGCTTTACAGCTGCGAGACATGGCTGACAACAGATCCCCTTAACTCTAAGCTACAAAGCTTTACTAACCGTTACCTGCGATACATATACATATAAGAATTCAGACTAAACATGCCAACAAGCATTAGACTGGAATCCACAAGGCAACAGGAAAAGTGGTCGGCCAAAAACAACTTGAAAGAACAGAATGCAAAAAGATATCGTTAAAATTGAAGCGAAAGCATTAGACAGAACAACTTGGTGAAACTTTGTGAAGGCCCTATGCTCCGATAAGAGTCAAGTGGATAAAAGAATAATAAAAAATTCAAGTGAAAAAACTCTCGTTTGCCATATTTATATTCAAGTTTAAAGTCTAATAATTTCTTACTCATTTTAAGAAATTTTATTAAAAAATGTTTAAACACAGCGTCGACTTCAATAATAAAAATAATCATATTGGATGTGTTATACATTTTTATTCGCTCAAAAGCCTGAGATTTACATTAAAAAACTTAATTCGAACTTCGTTTTAGAAGTTAAACAAGAAGTTTAAAAATTTTAAATTGAGCTTCTTTATTAAATTAAATCTAGATCTGACTCTAAGCGTGAAGACATTAAAATGCTTTTTAGGACTACTCCTGGAATCCATTATATGTCCGAGTGTTGAATGTTTTGTTATATTTTTATTCTGTTTTTAAAAAACACATGTGCATTTCATCGTTTTTAAAAATGAACAGACTTAGTTTTTTCAAAAGATTTTGGTACACAGAAAAAATTCTCCAAAGTTGTTCACCAATCAAAGCATTAATCAAAAATAAAAGCAGTTTTAATTAAAAATTTAGTTAAGTGAATTAAACGTTTAATTCAAGAGTATTAAACGTTTAATCAATTGTATTAAAATTTAATTAATTTTTTAATTAATATTACAAATTTTTTAATTGAAATCAATTTTTATTTTTCTCTGTGTAGGTTTTATAAACAAGTTTGGTGGGATAGAAAATTTGTCAGCGGCAACGCTGGTCCTTTTCCTATTAGCAAAACACATGAATCAAAAAAAAAGATTGCGCACTCAGCCGTACAGAAAAATTTTCTACTGCGCATCTACGTCATCATAGACTTAAAATGAGTGTTTGTTGTAAAAAATGTAAGACACAAATGCACATACACAAATTCTATTTCTTCGTCACACACAAAAATAACGGACCTGCGCAATGCGCAATCTTGTTTCTTTGATTCATGAGTAACACATACATTTTAATGAAAATTACTTTTTTTAAGTGGGTTTTTATGAAATTAATCTCTTTAAAAAATATTGGTTTAAAAAAAATTTCCATAGAAAATAAATAGCAGTTTTAAATTTTGTTTATTTAAGAACACATTTCATTATCATTCCCATTCCCATTCCGTAACTAAAATTATATGTACGAGTTAACCTTAATTTATTTTTGTGTTATAAAGGCAAAATATCTGTTTCCTTTAATCAACTCCTGTTTCATAAATTCACGAATTTAAAAACACTCATTTCCTTGTCTGCAACTAAGTCTAATGTCATTTTAATTTGTCTTTTCAAAACCTACAGAAAATCTAACATGCCACACAGGAAAAATATTGTGGTCGTAAAATAAAATCTGCATATTTGTTTGTACTTATTGCCACTACTAAATAAATAAATAAATAATACTCTTAATATAGAAGACCCAATATACATACGCTCATGCAAAAGATCCCCATAAACCCTCTGTGTACACACTCTTACACCCCTTGACATAAATGCCACAAAAAATCAACATCAATCTTGTTGAGAAGACCTACAGACTAGTTGCAGTTACAGAAAAACTACAGAAGAAGCAACATAGGAAATTGAACCTTTGGGGACTTTGGGGAAGTGTACTCGTATGTTTCGTCATAATAATGTTGTCGTTGTTGCTGCTATTTTGTGGCAAGAATACATATAATGAAGTACGCGTAGCATGAATCTATGATGACATTGACAAGTGTAAAGTCATCGTAAATACATGTTTCTAGATGTCTGTTGTGTTACTCATTAACATAAATTTAATGAGTTTCTAATAGTTTGAAAATAAAAATCTTTAAATATTTGGGAACGAGTGTAGGATGAAAAGGATTTAAAGGAAAGACAAATTTAGTTAACGGTTTACAAAAACTGTTCTATAGAACACATTTTATTTTAAAGATTTAATAGAGAAAACACTTTTAAAAAAAGTTGTTTCCTTTATTAAAAACTCTATTCGAAGAGTTTTTTTTTATAGAATACACTTTCTCTAAAAATTGTTCTATAAAACACACTCTTTTAAAAACGTTCTATAGAAAACTAACTATCAGCCATTCTTAAACAAGAGCGGAAAGCATTTTCTAGCTGTCAAAAGTTCTTATGCCCAAACAATTTGTATGAAGTGTACCGATTTTGACAGCGTGCCAGATTTACCTAAAAATATCTTAACTGATATTTTAAGGTCAATCTGGTGGGTTATATTTATCTTAATTTATTATTTCTATTGTGTGAGTTTTATCAACAAGAAAGTTAACATAACTTTTAGCGACACAACGTTGACGCTATTGTTTAGGTGTGGCATATCAGCGTAAAAGTCAAGCAGAAAAAACGTTTCGCCTTCGCTCTTGTTTAGATACGCCTGTATTTAATGTTTTCTGTAGAAAACTATATTTTAGAAATGAGTTCTATAGAAATTACTTTCTTTAACGAGTTTTCTTATTGAATGCTTTATTTTTTTAATTGTGGGAAATCCCTTTCAAAAAAATTTTTCTCTCGAATGATTTCTCTATAGAGAGAGAGAGGGGTTTTAAATCCTTTTGGAAAATTGTTGTATCCATACCACAATAACTTTAAGTACACCGATCGACTCAGAATCACTTTATGGGTCGACTAACGATGTCCGGCCCTCTATCCGGCTCGCTCTCCATGAAATCCTTGTGCACTAAGTAAAAGCCGCAATTTTGGAGATAATTTAATAAAATTTGGTACATGGGTTAAATTGCCACAAGGACCAAGCCCATTGAAAATGGTAAGAATCCGCTTATTACTTCACAGAGCCCCTGATACAAGCTTCTTTCCGGAAACGAGTCTTTTAGATTAAATTCGGTGCGAACTTATTGTAATCTAAATCTTCTTACCAAATCTAAATGGAACCGGTCCATATTTGATCATAGCTCCCATACAGATAGCTTTTAATGTCATAACTTCCTTGTAAATGTTGGTATTATTGACATATAAATTGGCGACAATAACTTTTACCATGGCTTCTTTGTTCGCATAGGTCCCATATAGGCCCCTTTCCTAAAATCATTTAAAGGCAAACAAAACTCAAAGAATGTACCTAAATAATATTCATACTAAGTATAAAATGTAAATAAAGGTGAATTATATAAAAAAAAAATTAATAATAAATATTAGGCACATAACATAGCATACATAATTTTGTTCTGTCGTCTCCATGATTTCCCATGGGTGCCAAATAGGGTACACTCTTCACAATTTGTTTATAGATATTGCAGTATATGGTCTGGCTTGACCGACTATAATTTCTTATTTGTTTATTATTAAAATTATCTTACAAGATTATTCTATTGAAGTTATTATCTTTGAAAAAGTTATGTTAAGCGTGTGCAAAATTAGGGTATCATTATAATTTTAATAAAAAAAGAGAGCAATTCACTCCTCCTCTACGAGAAATAATGCGACTTTCGAACTTATTTTTCAAAAGATCCATTGTTTCTCTTGCTGTGTGGCAAGTGGCACCATCCTGTGGAAACCACATATTCTCTACGTCTAAATTATAAATTTTTCAACGAACTTTTTGTTTGATTCAAAGAAAACATTTATCAAATTTACACTTTGCAAAATATCACTCAATAAAACATATTTAATAATGAAATAATTAAATATTTCTTCATATTCAATAAAAAAATATTTGAATCAAAGTACAGACAGTATTTTAACAACTCTTGTCCATTTTTAAATAGCTCATAATTCTCATTTGTTTTAGAGTTTTATTTGAATTAAATATTTAGTTTTGCCAAAGTCTTTGGAAAAGGGTTCCTGATGATCTGGCCTAAGCAACCAGTTAAATGCGCATAGGAACTTACATATCCCCGCATAATAAATTTTAGTGTTTTTATAAAAATATAAAAATTAAAAATTTATGGCATCATCATTAATAAATAAAAAAAATAAAGATTCGATTAACATTTTGTTTGATTTATTCAACATTTTCAACAATTAATTTTAACAAATCAAGTAAACATTTTGTTGAAAAAAATTATTTTGGGCAACAATTTTTTTTATTGACCCAATAAACTTGGTTGTTGACTAAACATTTAACAATTATACATACAAACTTTTTATCAATACCGCAAAAATCGTCATCGCAGAAAATTCAAAAATTTTTGTAATCAAATATGCGATTTTCGTATTCAAATATGAAAATTATTTTTTTCTGTGTGTAGCGATTTCCATTGACCGATGATACCTCAAATTGGGACACCCTTTTTTATTAACTAGTTTTGTTTAAATATCTCTAGTGTTTTATATAGAGAACCATTTCACTGTAAAGAAAACAATTTTTTTTTTTCAGAAAAATAAAAATGTACTTTTCAAACTTTTTTAGTCTTTTATTTAAGAGCGAAAAAAGAAAACAGCCTTTTATTAAAGAGCGAAAAAAGATTTTGGAAAAATCATAAATTAACAAATCTGTCAAAGTAAAATTAATGTTATCATTGTTTAAATTCCTATAAGTAACTCTATTTGCAACAGATGTGTGTGTTTTTCCCCTACGGAACTTAATTGAGAAAAATTAATATTTGAACTTTCTAACAACTAAAAAATCTTTAAGTGACATTTTGGGGTAAAAGGGCTATACCCTTTTTCAAAGATCAGCTCCCCAAGGGAATATTTGTTCGAGTTGTTAAATAGTCCTTGGCGTATGTATAACATGTGCTTACTTCCTATTTAAAATAAAAAAAAAAAATTTAAATACATCTAACCAGCCAGCCCACCATGCAACAACTTAAACACATGTCACTTTATATGAAATCAATAATGAACATTTCTCTACAACTGTCAACACTTTCTCTATGTAAGAGAATTTGTGTGCCTTCAAATATTTTTTTAAGATTTCTCCTTAAAGCATCATTATCATTAGTTTTATTTTGAACATAAAGAAATAAAAATAATTTTATGTACATATTTGTGGCTACGCCGCATTGATTATGATTGGTTGGTTGTCTTTTATTTTATTTTATTTCATTTTATATTACTTTATTTCTTTTGAATTTTAATTTGGGTCTTTGAAAATGTTTACAATAGTTTTAATTGATGTTACCGCATAAAATTTAAAGAAATATCATTGGATAGCGCCCCCAATTTTAGCTGAGTCCTCCTAAACTTAAATTTATTTATTGTTTCTTTTAGTTTATATCAAGATCTGTATTGTATAGACATGTTGCATGTTTGCAAGTGTTGCCAGTTCTTTTAGAAAACATCGTGTTCAAGTATCTTACATGATTTATGATGTCATTAATTTCTGTTGACAGATAAACATGTTGTCGCTCAGTTTCTGCTACAACTTGTCAAACGAACAGCCAACGATTACAATTTATTTCTTTGGCGGGGGAATGTTTTAATGTCATTTAAATTTGGTTTAATAATTTCGAAAATGCAATTAAAATAATTTTTATTTTAGTAGTATTGTTCTTTTATATTGATTTATTTTATTAATTATATTACATACTTAAATAAATAAACAAAATTTTTTTTAATTTTAAATGCTTAGCAAAAAAATTTTTAAACAAAACTAAAAGTTTATTTACATCTTTGCAAAAATAAATTTTTTTTCTAAAAAAAACTATTTGGAGAGTCTTTAATGATTTTAAAAAAAACCTTTTCGAAGGAATTGTGTTTTCCAAGCAAACTTTCTCAATTATACTGAAAGTGTTTTCTATAAAAAGTTTTGTAGATGTTTTCTCTTCAAAAGGGGTGTTTGTGCGTTCCCTTGTGGGAAGCGAACTGACGCCAAAGTAGTCCCGTGATAGGGGTTTGGTGGTAGAGATCGGTTATAGTTCTAACACTTTATATGAATGGGACCTATCACTTTTTCATGGGGTTGCCATTGGATGGGGTCAATTGACACCAAACAGCCACCATTTGACAAGCCACACATATATTATCAATGAACGTGTTAAGACTTAAGCTTCGTACATACGATGTTCAGATCATACAATATTGGTAAGCAGCATTGCTTAAATTGCACAAAAATTGGCTAAAATGTCTTAAAACTGTGTGAACATTGTAAGCTCATTTGTATTTCCAGAAGTGCAAAATTAATGCATCTGACAATCGTACCATTGTCAGAAAAATATTGCTGTTGGCAACGCCTGCTTACAATATTGTAAGATCTGACCATCGTCTGTACGAAGCTTTAGTTACTACAATGTGGTATTATTTTAGTACACTAAATTTTAGAACCAAATTTTAGAAAGTCCCAAATAATGTGTTGCACCACCGGTGAAGACTGTACTGTAATTCATTACTCTTTCTACCTTTTTGCTCTTCATATACCAGTAAAATTATTGGATCTCCTTCCACTGGTCATGAGTTCTTTCTTTTTGTACAATTGACACAAATTTCCCGCAGGGTTATAACAGAAAAATTTGTGCTTTTAACAGAAAAGTTTGCTAGAAAAAAGTTTAAAAGGAAAATGCGTTTCTATAGAAAACGATTCAAAGAGACTGTTTTATAAAAAGATTTTCAATATAGAAAATTTTCTCTAGAAAACTCTTTAAAGAGGGCTTTTCCTTTTTTAAAGGAGAATAAAAAAGTCTCTGTAAGGCATTTTTTTTCATGGAAACCGTTTTAAATAGAGAACTTTTTGCAATGATAGCTTTTTTTTTATAGGAAGAGAGATTTGATCTATTGAGAATTCTTCAAAAAATATTGTTTTCTATCGAAAACTTAAAAAAATGGGATTTAAAGAAAAAGGTTACTTTTCGAAAAGATGTTGAAGCTTTTAAAATTGTTGTTTTTTTATAGAAAGCTCTTCAAAGCGACGGTTTTTTATTGAAACGTCATTACGATTAGTGTTGTCATAAAAAGAATCAAAAAATTGTATTTTGTTTTCTTTTTTTTAAAAATGTACAAAAATTTTTATTAAAATTGTTCTTTTAATAAACAAATAGCTTAAATCAAAAAAATATTGTTTATGTTTTAAATTTAAAACTAAATATGTTTTTTATACTTTTTCTTAGCAATTATAATTGTGACGGTTAGACAAAATTCAAGTCAACTGTGTTGTTTAATTAATTTCAAGTGAACTGCAGATAAATTCATCAAAAAACAAAAAAAAAAAGGCGACATTAAAAATAAAAACAAATACATATTTTGAAAAAAAAACTGGCTAAAAAATTTGTACGGAAAAAATGTGTCTTAGTGTAAATTATGTTACGGTACGCAGATTGTATACATATTAACTGACCCAACAGTTCTGAAGATTATTTTATATTCCTCGCCAGAGTCATTTTACAGATCTTGGAGCCTCTCAGTAACATCTGTCTCGACAAGACGACACAGTCCCCAGTCTCTTGTTACGCAGCCAGGTCATTCCCATTACAAATCCCCCAATTCGCCAACGAATCAACTGCCTAGCCATCTCAGCCTGCTGTTCTGCAGACTGGGACAGTGACACAGAATGTGCTCAACTGTCTCTAATTCCTTTAGGTCCTCATTTGCGTCGATTTGCAGGTTAAAAATATCCGAAATATCGTATCCTGCCTAACATACAGTGGCCCGTGAAAATACCTATAATGGTCCTAACGCAGACCCTATTCCTGCCCAGCAGCGAATCCGAATCGGACTTTCTAAGATTCGGCCACAGCGCACGCGATACCTTGCCAGTCAGTTCGGTTTCCCCGAGATCCGATAAGTCCCGCTCAGAAACCATTCCTTGATCCTTCCAAAATAGAAGCGCATTGGAGTCCTCGCCGCCTCCAAACAGTCAGGATCTTCCATTTCGGAGCCTAGTCTCGCCAACTGATCAGCCATCTCATTGCCGGTGATGTTGCAGTGACCCGGCACCCAGCACAGCCTCACCATCTTCACTCCTAAGATTTTCGCTTGAGCCCTCCTCCAATCATTCACTAGCTTGGAGTTCACATGACAGCCCATCAAGACCTTAAAACCCACCTGGCTGTCCGCATATATAGTGACCTCCGAGCCCTTAGCAATGTTGCCCCTTACCGATTCCACGGCCCTGAAAATGCCTAGAACCTCCGCCTGAAATAGGAAGCCAATAAAACCTTTTAATGTTTAGATCCTAAATGTAGAACCCCGCAACCGTGCCCTTATCTTAAAGCAATCAGTGAAAAAAGCAAATCCCCTATATAATCTGCGTTGATCTGAGCAGCACTCCCTAGACGGTAATATAACATTTTGCAAACGCCTAAAATCGACCCTAGTGCCCACGTAATCCGTGCAGCCTAGGCAATAACCACCAGCGCTAATCTCATCCAAGATCTGCGAGTGACCCTGCTTGAAATTTATTTACAGTCCTAACTCTAAGACTCTAAGTCTAAGAATGCTCCTGGCTGTCATTCCCATCATATACTGCTCAATAGGCACAAGATGTAGAATAACATCCGGGTCCGCCTGAGGAGTGCTTCTCATTTCCCCTGTCATAGCGATCGAAGCCCACCTCTAAGCCTTAGACCATCCCACCACTGACGACCGAAGTTCCTAGATCCTACCTATCGATTATGTGCAAGCATAGCAGGCATTGAAACCCTTCCTAAGTCTCTCCTGAATGTTCCTCCTCCAGATAGCTCTAAGGAAAAAGAAAATTTTACATTGAATTTATTGACCCCAAGATAAAAATTATAAAGAGGAAATGTTTGGGCATTGCACAGCCATTCCATCAGAGACAGCCGGAGTGCCCAGCTTCTACCTATCGATGATCTGCAAGCACAATAGGCATTGAGTCTCTTCTGAATATTCCTCCTCCAGTCCAGCAAGACTCCTTGATACTTAGTTCTATCAGATAGCCTAAGTTCTACTCCTCCTAGGAACGGTAGCCTAAAAATCTTCACCTTATTTAATGTTTTCAATGTTGTTTTCTCAATGTTTTGATACTTCTTTCATTTAAAAAATTAAAAAATATTTCATATTCATACCATACTTAATTCCTTATTTGCAAATCTGTCTGGTCTTAAAAAAAATTCCTTTAAGTATATCAAGTAAATATGTACTCGAGCAAAAAAATCGTTTTGTTTTCGTTTTTTGAAGGCAAAAATATAAGTTATAGCTACAATAAACAACAGTTAATAAGGATAAGAATATATAGTGACTGTTATTGTTATATTATGTCCTGTGGTTCCTAGTAGGAACAAAGGGCCGCAACGAACTCTTTCCATTCGATCCGGTTTGATGCTAGATGTTTAATTTCCCTCCAGCTTAGCCCACTTTGGTTTACTTCAGATTCAAGTTGACGTCTCCAGGTGTGCGACGGCCGGCCAACTCTTCTTGTATTACCATGGGGGTTCCAGTCAATTGCAGATTTAGTAGGGTCGCCATGTGGTCTACGGAGCGAGTGACCTATCCAGCGCCATTTTCGATTAAGGATCTCGATGTTAATTGGCCGTTGGTTTGTCCGTTGCCAAAGGTTAGTGTTGGATATGGTGTTTGGCCAGAATATCTTGAGGATCCTACGCAGGCAGCGATTAACAAACACCTGAATGGCGTTTATTTCACGTGATGTCGTGTTCCATGATTCGCAGGCGTAAAGGAGCACCGATTTGACGCAAGAATTAAATATGCTAATCTTAGTGTGTTCCGAAATAGAGGTAGACTTCCATACAGGGCGCAACATGCCAAATGATTGCTTGGCCTTTGACATTCGATAGGCCACATCATTGCTGCAGCCGCCAGTATGTGTTAAAATGCTACCAAGATAGCAAAACGACTTTACTTCTTCTAGCTCTACATCCTGTATTTTAAATTTGCTGTTATTGAGGGTATTGCAACGCATTGCCTTACTCTTTCTAATATTAATTTTTAATCCAGCTTTTGCAGCTTCGGTTTCGAGAGATTTTAGTTTAGCTGACATATGACGATAGCTGTGAGATAGGAGGCAGATATCGTCGGCGTACTCCAGACTCTCGAGTTGTTGAGTAAGCCCCCATCTTATACCTCTATTTGTTTGAGTGGCATTGCGCACTATGACGTCAAGGACTATGTTGAAGAGAAGGGGTGATAGTATACATCCCTGGCGCACTCCGGTTACCACATTAAAGCTGTTACTAAGAGCGTTGTCATGAACAATTCTACATTTAACGTCTGCATACAGTGCCTGAGTGAGTTGGATGATCTTAGGTGGAACACCTTTACACGCAAGGGCGCTCCATATTGCATTATGGCTTAAGGTGTCGAAAGCTCTTTCAAAATCGATAAAGACCATGTAGAGGGGGGACTGCCACTCTGCGGACTGCTCAATTATGATTCGCAAGCTATTAATGTGGTCAACGCAAGATTTTTGTGGACGAAATCCAGCCTGCTCTGGTCTGAGATCATCCATTATAGCATCCGAGATTCTTTTATTGATGATATGCGCTATAATTTTATTAACTGCACTAAGGATTGTGATACCTCTCCAGTTCCTGCAGTCGGTAAGGTCGCCTTTTTTAGGGATGTTCACAATTATACCTTCCTTAAGATTTGCGTCGAGTTCAAATGACAACCAAAAGTTCTCGATGAGGGGTAGCAGAATGTTAGCTGTTAATTGGGGATCAGCTTTAAGCATTTCGGGGGCTATATTATCAACACCGGGTGCCTTGTTTGCCTTTAAAGCGTTAATAGCGTTTAACACTTCGAGAATATCAGGACATTCAGTTGATATATCCTGCCTGACTGTGTGGGATGGACATGAGCAAATATTCGAAGGATTATGTGGTGGGTTTGAAAGCATACAAGAGTAATGCTGTCTCCATATTTCCAATTGTTCATTCCTAGATGTTGATAATACTCCCTCGCTGTTCTTAAGTGGTTTTGTATTCACGAAATTTTTACCAGTGAGTTTTCTAGTGATTGCATATAGATCCTTGGATCTATGTTCTTCAGATGCTTTTTGGGCATCACAAGCTAGAGACTCGTGCCATCGTCTTTTGTCATTTCTAGCACTTCGCTTGACTAGCAAATCGTGTCGCCTGTACGCTTCCCCTAGCGATGTCTTTTCACCTCGTGTTCTTGCTGTATTTTGTTTTGCCTTTATTTCTTTCCTTTCCAGTACTAACTTCCAGGTATCGTCAGACATCCACTGGGCTCTTTTGGGTGCCCTGTAGCCAATATGTTCTCTGGCAGCATCGTTGAAGCTATTATTTATATTTTGCCATTCTATCACTGGGTGTGCTCGTTGTATAACCAATCCTCCTTTTAGTTCTTCCACGTAGTTATGAAGATTTTGAACGTTTTTAAGTTTTTGTACGTCATATTTACGTTCAGTGGATGGTGGCTTACGAATAGCGGCTACCCTTAGACGGAGACTACCAACTACGAGATGGTGGTCTGAAGAGCAGTCTGCCCCACGTTTGGAACGCACGTCCAGCAGAGACCTGCGCCATGATTTGCTTATAGCAATATGGTCGATTTGATTTTCGGTCACTTTATCTGGCGAAACCCACGTTACTTTGTGGCAAGTTTTGTGAGGAAATATGGTGCCTCCGATCACAAGATTGTTGTTGCTGCATATTTCAGTAAAAAGCTCTCCATTCTCAGTCATTCTACCGATTCCGTGCTGTCCCATTAAGGTTTCTCTACCAGTGTTGTCTGCACCTAGTTGTGCGTTGAAATCACCCATTAGTAACACGATATCTCCCCGTGGTATTGATGTCAACACTCTGTTCAAGTTACTATAAAAGTTTTCTTTATCCAGAGTTTCAGAGGTTTCTGTTGGTGCATAACATTGCACACAGGTGAGGTTCCTGGCCTTAGTGCGGAATCTTGCTGTGATTATTCTGTCACCATGAGGTTTCCAGTTAATCAGTGCACTTCGGGCTTCTCTGGATAATAGTAATCCGACTCCACTCGACCTTGGTTGTTCTGGCGGTTTGCCGGAATATAAAAAAGTAAAGTTTTCGGAGGTCTTGAATTCTCCTGCTTCTGGCCATCTGGTTTCGCACAATCCTAAAAGTAGCAGGTTGTAGTTGGCGAATTCTCTGCATACTTGGGCCAGTTTAGATGTTTCTAGGAGTGTGCGCACATTCCATGTTCCAACTCGTGTCATTTTTTTCATGCTAAAGGTCGTCATCTTGGGGATCCGTTGATTAGTATTTGTTGCGGTTTCAGTAATCATTTCAGTTTAAGATTGAGGGACTGATTAGGCCTTCCATCCGATCCTAGTGTTGGGGCTGCCAACAACCTCTAGGCAGGTCGAACAGTAGAGTTTCAGTGCCTGTTTATTTCGGTGAACACCTAGTTACCTGAGACGCATCGGTTTTAGCATGCCATTCAGGTTACTCAACTGTGTGCCTTCTCACTCTAGCTGTCGACAGACGGGTGTCTGAGAGACATTACCAGGGGATACTTGGTATAAGACCGGAAGTAGTGAGCTGCTTGGGAATTTCGAACAGAGGAATCGCTTCTTGTCATCCCCAAGTGGATGACAGGCAGATAGCTTTCCGCACAAGTGCACCTCTGCGAAATACCCCATCCCCCGACTGTTATTGTTACCATAATAATATTTGTTTTTTCAAAGAATTATTTTAATTTATGTTAAGATCAACAAATTATGCGTATATAATTGACTCATTGCATTAAAAATGATAAACAACATTGGTTCTTCTGAAGAATCAATTTTAGTCAAAATATTCATGTGGCAAAACTAAAATAGGGTTTTGTAAGTTTCGAGAAAGAGTTTGCACTCAATGCCTTCAAAAATGTTGCACAGTGTTATTTGTAGATGGGATTCTTGCTTTTTGAGTAATTTTAGGGTTGAAAACATCCGGAAACCCTGTTTAAATATATAAAACAAGTGGTTAAAAAAACGTTTCCATTGAAATCTGTAAAGAAGAGTGTACTTCTTTCTGCAATGACATAAGCTTTATGTGTTCTTTATGAGTATATTTGTGTAAAAAAAAATTATTTTATTATTTAGCACCAGAACTGCTGGGTTCTCAAGGAGTATAATGAATGTCTGCAAATAAAAAAGTTTTTTTCTGTATGTATTTACTGCATGAGAATTTATGCTTTTTAATCAAATTTATAGACTATGAGAACTTATGGTTTTAGTGAATTTATAGGGGTTGTAAAGCAGACATGTTTTTCTTCTTGATTTCCATGCCATACATTTTAATTTTGCCAAACAAACAAAATGGCATTTCGAATTTGTTGTTTGAAAAAGGGGTGGAAAATAAGTTGAACTCTCAATTTGCTATCGAGTCGAGCAGAAAGAGACGTCTTTAAATTTTAAATTAAAATAAACATTAACTGGATTAAATCCAGTGGATTTTGCTATAAATATTTACTACTATGTAATACTTTTGCATATTTGAAATTTTCAAGTTGTTTAAAATTTTTTTTTTTTTAAATAATTTCAACATACATTATTTTACTGTAACCATCACTATTTGAAGCCTAATTAATAAAGATTAAAAAAAATATTTGAATCCTTCATAAAAAAATGAAACGATTAAACCATAAATTCTGGGAAATTGTCGAAAACAATCAACACCATTGTTTAAATGAAATTAACGACTACAAAAACTTTTAATAAGAATAATGTAGAATAAAAAACATAAAAAAATCTTAAAAAAATGCAAAAACGAATTTTTTTTAGAAACAAGATTTAATGATATCAACTAGAATTCACAAAAATATTTATTCCAGGAATAATTTCTTCAAAAAAAAAAAAAAAAAAATGTCTTTGAAGTCTAACCGACCAAACAAATTGAAAAAAACTAAACTATTTTATGGTTTCTTAAGAACACAAATAATAATTTTATTTATAATTTAAATTTATAAACAAATAAGCCAAAAAATTATTCACATTAAAAAAATAGTTAATATATTTAAATTGGAAAAATGATTATAAAACAAAAAACAAACAAGTTCAGAAAATCAGTGATGCATTTTAAACCAATTACAAAGGCAATTAACAATTGTTAACTAACTAGAACCAATTTAAAATAAAATAAAACATTTAAAAAAAATATATATATATAGATTAGAAACAAAATTATAACAACTATTTAAAAAAAAAAAGATTTATTTATTAGAAAATTTATAAAAAAAAATAATAAATTATTGCAAAAATTGTAAATGACATTTATTTGTCTAATTTCGCTGATAACACAATTTTATTTTGGTTTATTTGTGCAATTGCGATTAGAGATTAATTTTCTTTTTTAACATTGAATTTTTTGTTGTTATTTTTTTAATAAAATTTGTTTTATTTTGTTTTAATTTTTTTTTTCTATTTTTTTTTTTTTTTTTTGTTAAAGAAGTCATGTGTATAGTGATCTTATTTTATGCGTTATTAAATTTAACAAATTGTACAAAAAATAAATTAATAATTCTAAATAATTAATCCAACAAAAAAAAAACTTTTTTTAATAAGAACGAATTGTTGATACTAGTGCTGGCAAAGTATTGAATAGTGGATACGAGTATCTAGTATTTTTTCTCTTTTTATGAATACTCAATACTTATTTTATTAATTTAGCCTATGTATTTAACATACAGGGAGAATATACATATTCAGTAGAATCTCACAAATTAGAACCACTTTATGCACCGGGCAGTTCGAATTTCGGAAAAGTTCGAATTTCTGGACATTTTTTTTACAGAAAATTATAATGAAATATTGATAGATAATGAATAGTTGTGTAAGATTTATTTAAACTTAAAACAGTTTTTATTTAATAACATTTAATTAAATGAACATATTAAATTCAAAGAAAAACTTTTAAAAAGTTTTTTAATTATTAGGTACTTAATTGGTCTTTAACATAAAATCAGTGATACTTGTTTATTTTTTGATTTATTTAAACTAAACGATACTAAAGATACTACTTTGACCTTCAGTTATCAACTGACCCAAATTTGTACAAGCACATCAAATTTCATACTTATATGACCAAATTGTGAATATACAAAAAAATTTTAGAGCGTTTAATTTGGTTTTTGGCCTATTAAGTTCAAAATCATAATAAAAATTTTCCTAGTAGAAATAAAAACAAAACAAAAAAAAAACAAAAACATTTCCAGAAATTAGAATCACCGGTTCTAATTTCAGATCGTCCAATACATTGAAATGGCCGGTTCTAATTTCTGGACGGTTCGAATTTGTGACGGCTCGAATTTGTGAGATTCTACTGTATGTCTATTTTTTCATTTTTTGTTGTTGTTGTTAAATACAATCAAAAGAAAAATCAATCCAATCAATCAATTTTTTGGCGAGCTGAACCAAAACTGGCTTTTTCACGAAATAATTGAAGAAATAGCAAAAATGACAAAAAGTGGCATATGCTATAAAAAACTTGCCCTGGTTATAATTTAATCCACATTCCACAAACCTGACCTAAGATGAATCAACTAACTAACTTAACGATCTACACTCAAAAGAAAAATCAATTCATCCGTACTCAAATCAATCCGAAGCGGTATTAATAGTACGGTGATTACTGATTTTCTTGAATCAAGTACAAAAATATTGATTCAAGTACGGATTTTCAGTCGCGAAATACTTAACTTATCCATATTCAAACCCAAATTGGTTATTGAAATAATCCGAAAATGAGATTAATTTGAGTAAAATTAAGATTGAACCAATCTCAAAATGCGCTTGATTCAACTATTATAAAGTTGATTCAATCCCGAATTCGTACTTGAAATAAACCAAAAGTGAAATTAGAAGGATAATTTAATTATGATTGATTCACTTACCCGTTTTAGACCTTACAGAATTTCAATTATAAAACACCAGCATCATTCCCGATTAGGTTTTTAAAAACTTACAGCATGTTCGTCGATATCATACGTTAACGTTCGCATATAAAATTTTATTTAAAACAAAAACGAAAGTCGAAAATTTGTTTTAAATGTAATGTAATCGAAATCGTTCGTCGATTAATTACATATTAATGCACATATTAAACTAAAAATATGAACTAAATAAGAACTCTTGCTTTCAATTTTACTTTTTAAACATGAAAATAGTGTGTTTTTGTGGTTTCTACACACAACAAGCAAATGGTTTTTTAAAAACTTGTGTGGTGTTGTTGTAGAATCTGCAACAAGCTTTGATAAGTTAAACAGTGTGGCCATATCCAAAAATATTTTACAGCTAAATCGACTTTAAAATAATGCTAAAAAAAATCCTTAACTGCCAAAAAATAATGCTTAAACTTAAATTGTATTGTTTTTTTGTTATTTTAGTTTCATAATTCTTCCCTATAAACTCACATCATATCAATAGAAACAAACTGCCAGACTCCTAGACTGCTTTCTCTAAGTTACAAAAAAACTCTTTGGTTAAAATTTCTATTTCAATTTTGTATATTTTTTTTTAATATAAAAGAAACTTGTATATAACTTATTTGTTCTAGTTTTTTGTTGTTTTAATTAGCACGTTCAATTGTTAATGTGCCATTAAATACAAATTTTTGAATTATATTTAAAGACTAATTAAAAATATTTTAAATAAATTATAAAATATGTACATGGCAAAGGTACAGACTGAGAGATGGATGAATGAACGGATGAATAGCTTAGCTGTTTGGCTGATTGCCTGGCTGGGTTGGCAATTTAATGTTAATGAAATATTTTATTAGTTACCGCTTTCAAAAAGTATAAAAGAACATTTTTTTTTTTGGCAAATTCCGAATAAAATTATTAAAAAACATTAAAGATTTCACCCCAATTTTTATGAAATTTAGCATTAACGAAATTTATGTTGAAAAAATTTTCCTTTTAACAGGTCAAACTAAATGAAAGTGGCAAAGCGTTTTTTATGGCAAATCCTATTTGGCAGATCGTTATGTCTGTTTGTTTGATTAAAAATGTATTGCCAATAGAATTGTTCACATCTTAAAAAACTCTTACCTCTTATATTAAATAGTTAATTTTACAAATATTTTAATTAAGGGGGTAATCGCGTATTTCGATTCGAAAGAAATAATTTACGAGTTTCAATAATTGGTACTGTGTTTTACAATTTTCTTACTACAAATTGTTTCGAATGAACGGAAGTTTTCTTTACTTAATCGAAAACAAAAAATCCCTTTTTAAAACAGCAACTCTCTATTAGGAACAATATCTTTAAATCAAATTTCCCAGTTGTTTATAAATAAACTCTGGCATCGTTTCAAACGAGTACAAAAATCATAATACATATTACTAGGGATGAGATATTTATGCACATCGAAAATATGCACTAAAAAATCCAAAATATACACTAAAAAAATGAAAAATATGCTCTAAAAATTTCCATAAAAAATCTTTTTTTTTAATTTCACTAAAACAAAAATATAAAAAATTGAGCCTATTGATTTTCAAATATCTTTATAAAAGTTAAATAACTAGTTAAAATTTTTGTTTGTTTAAATAATAAGTTCTGTTTTATCTACATATATAACCCTTTCAGACTCATCGAGCACAATTGTGTTAGGTGAATCCGTCGGAGTTAATCCATTTTTATTAAAAACGGACAAGTATACATAATTTTCGTAATATAAGAAATAATGATATGTACTTGGTAAAAATAACAACACATTAGTTTCTAAAAAAATTTTCATGTTTCTCTTTTTTTGATTAATAACACATTCGCCAAGGTACAGTATGTTGATTCCAGCGTTGACATCTCGATTCCAGCAAGTACTACAGTTTGGGCAATACTGGTACCTGTGTGGGGATTTTGATGTTATATTCTCGCTGAAGCAGTTTGCACAGAGTTTTGTAGTTCGAAATTCGTTTACAAGCAGAATATCGGCTCTCCTTTTCCTCAGTGCTGTTATTAGTTTTCTGTATGGAGTTCGAACGTAGCCTCTCATCGGCTAGTTTGCAGCGATTAAGCCTATACAAATTAAGGTTTTTTTCTTCATATTAGGAACCAGGCTTGCAGCAACGGTGTAGACAGTTTTTTCTTCATTAATGAATTTTGTTTAACTTTAATTTCGTCACTTTTCTTTGCGAGTATAATTTCTGCTTTTGATCGAAAATTGTAAGCTGGTATTTCGTATATGCTTCAAAGTTTTTTGCATACGGCGAAAGTTGTGAATCTTCTTTGAACTGCATCGTATATTTTTTTAATTTGCAGTTACGGGAGTGAAAACCTAACATGCTGTGGTATGTTGTACTCTTTAGTTTTATTGGCTTGCCATTTCTTACACCGCCGTAAATAAGTCTGAGGCCGGGATCTAAACCAAGTTTATTATCATATGTTTGTCTTCTGATTTTCAATAGATTACCACTACAGTCGGATTCATTTTGCTGCACTTTTGTCTTCTTTTTCGGAGTACTTTCAATTCTTTTAGGTTTTTTCATCGAGAATGACACAGCCACGCCATCCGTCTGTAGTGAATAGTTGAATTTTTTACTTGTAGTTTCTGGTAGTTTAAAGTATGTACGCCATTCGGTATTCCGATCAAAAATAAGCCAAGCACCTTTATACAACTTCAGCCCGCACAACATTTGATAGAAAGCGAACGAGTCATACTGCATATGATGAGATCCGTGTCTTAGAATTGGTATCATTGTACCGCTGTAAGTTGTAAAATAGTGGGACGTAGTTCCAGAATAGTTTTCGATTTTGAATTTTATATAATTTTTCGCCATCCCACAATAGTTTATATTTCAACTGTTGCAGCAATATTTCGTCAGGTTCCTCTTTACTACTGGCATGAAATATAAACGACAAAGTTCGGTACACCTTTTTCTTGTCTTTCTCGTCTTTGAAAAATCGACGTCAATCTGCCGTACGCATGCATCCATAAATTGTTGTGAAATAAAACTTTTGATTGGCGGCTGCCGTAAACAAATTGGACCGATATGAGCTGTCGTACAGAGGTAACTCATTGCGCAATTCTTCATACTGAGCATCAAGAACGTATTGCGGCTTCTTCTTCTTCATTAGTGGGTAGTATAATGATTGAAATTTAATAGGCTCGAAATTTCCATTTCTCCACCGCTTCATCAAAGAGAAATGAAAGTAACTCGAAACTTCGACGAAAAGATCGGACATCTCTTGCACGTCGAGCTGTATCTTCTCGAAACCCGCTTCATTTTAACATGTACTTCTGAGCGCTCTTTTAATGACGACTGTTTCAGTTTCTTCCGCAGCAGGTGAGGATGCAACCTTCTGCTTCGACATCTAGCGGACAATGGGTTACGAAGGATAATTTCTCCAGTTTTTATAGCTGAGATTTGCACACGGTCCTACACAGAATGCGTGTACAGAACTTGCAGTTGCAACAAAATAAGACGTAACTTTTTATTTTTAAATTTTATTTTGGGTCTTAAAGGGATAAAAATGGTGTAAAAAATGTATAGTAATTCATAAAATGAGAAAGGCTGGGCCGATTTCTGTAAAATTTTTTGTCAGTTGTTCGTATTTTCGAGGAGAAGGTTTTTACGGAAGAAAATCCCTCCGAAAAAGTCGGAAAATTGGAAAAAATCGAAAATCGAGTTTTTGTATGAAATTGTGTGTGAAATTATTCCTTAATGGCTTTCCAAATAAAAAAATTAAAATTGGGGCGAGGGGAAGTTAACCGGGTCCGCTAGTTTAAAGTAAAACTTTGTCTTGTACTTGAAGAATGCCAATGCATTTTGAAAAAATTTATTTTCAGATCCCACTTTGATTCCAGTAGCCCGTTTCTGTATTTCTCGCATCGTAAAATTTTCCGACTGAAACCAGTGAATCGGGACAGAAACAGTGAAAAATGAAACAAAAAATGGTTTTTCTCACACAAGTGTTTTTGTATCTTTTTTTTGCGAGAATTATCTGTCATTTAAATAATTTTTCAGCAATTATTGGAAGGATGCGAGAAAAAGTGTTTCTATAACAATATTTTGCGAAAAGTTTTTTTCAAGAACTGTCAAAATAAGTCACATTTGAAATTGGTGGCGAGAAAAACAAAATGTAGATATTTTGAATTTAAAATATGTTTATATACTATTATTTTTAAATAAATAAAAAAAAAGAAGGAATATAAATGATAAATGCATAATTTATATGATGAAAATAAACAAAAAACAATTGTTATATTTTGTTAGTTTAAATTTTTGTTAGCCTTTTCTTGTTTTGGTTTTAATCAGTGCTGCCAGATAAATTTGTGTCAAAATCGTCAATTTCCTGAGCAAAAAAATAAAAAAGATCGTCTTTTTTGTTTTAAAAATCGTGCAATTTAAAATCAATTTTAAACAAATTTGTTTCGACTTTTATTAAAAAATAATCAAACAAAAACATAGTTAAAGTTCATGGGTATTTAATAATTATTATTTAATAATTGAGATATAAATCTTTAATTTACCTATTCCTATAATCTTTTTCTTTTTTACCTGAAATAGACTATCAAATATAGAATATCAAATATCAATCATATTTTGTATATGTATGTCGGTCCATTACTTTCCCTCGAAATTTTGCTTTTGCCGATACATTTTTTAGGGAAGAAACAAACAATTTCGAGGACAATTTTCACAATAGGGATAAATATAAAAATTTAAGCAGCCTTGTTTCTAAAGATATCTTTTTTTCTAATAAACAAACATATAAAAATATTTACAATTATCTTATTTCGAAGACTAATGCCCGTAATTTCTACAAATAGATATCTAGTGGTGTTCATACCTAACAGTTATCTTTACCTATCCGGTATCACTATTGTGGTAACTTCAACGTTTATTTTGCCTACGTGAATTAACTACCGAAAATCGATGGGGTAAAATACATTACACTTTAACCCGTAGGTTAGAAATACGTTTTAAAATTATGAAAACCATAGATAGGCTGATTTCCAAAACGTCAATTGCTTTGTATTAAAACAAAGTATAATGTTTCATAACGCCGCAGTACAATATATATACAATGCAAACCCTTCCAAAACGTCACTGCCAAGTATTAGAAACGCATCAAAAAAGCAATCAGAGCATCGGTTTTAAAGTTGATGCTTTGTGACATTTAACATTTTATTTGCAAGCAATACAGATTTATTTTAAAAGAATTATGTATTGCATCACTTACATTTCAAAACTTTTTAATAAACAAAACACATAGTTGCATTGTTTCGGTACTTTGTGCGTGTACATGGTTGAAATACAGTAGTAAAATTGTGTAAGAACTTTGTATTAGTACGTTTTGAAAGTCAGCCATACCTATACACAGCTAGATACCTATTTGTAGAAATTACGGGCATAAGGGGCTTATAGTGTAAAACGCAACGCCAACAATTTCATTAAAAGCAAAAATAAAATCAAAAATATTTTATAAATTTGTTGTTGCTTTCTACAGACATTCATATTATTTTTTTTTTTAATTTTCAACACCACAAAATAGAAGTGTTTGAAATTTAAAAATTCAAGATGAATTTCTATAGAAAGTAACAACAAAATTATAAAATATTTTTGATTTTGTTTTTGCTTTTGCTTTCGTAACTTTTTTAAAAAAAATCATCAAAACGTCACTTTGTTAATATCGGAACAAAAAATCGTCAAGATGACGATAACTCGTCAAATCTGGCAGCCCTGTTTTTATTATATTTATTTCTTTTGTTGACGTTTCGCTTTTATTTGACACTTAATTACTGGAAATATTCCAGTATAAACAGAATTTGTTGTGTCTGTTTTCGCATTCAAATACAGAAACACTTTTATCTCATAAATCGAGAAACGATGGAATTTTTTGTTTCACACTTCATGTAAGAAATTTTACGATGCGAGAAATACAGAAACGAGCTACAGATCAGATTAAAAATATTTAAAATATATTTTATTTTTTGAATTCCCTAATTTTTTTTGCAAAACGTTTCGGATTTTTTTTTTAATTTGTCTGGCTATTTTACCTTCCACATTATTAATTTTACTTTTTGAAATTCAACTAATTTGACTTGAGTATTAGGTGAACTAAATCCCTCCTAATTAGTTATTCTTTCAACATTAAATCCGTAATTGGAAAATACAAATAATAATTGACTTTTGATGTTATTTAAAATTAATATTTCTTTTAGTTTTGGATAAAATATTTTCAGCCCATTGGAAGCCTTCACCATGAAAGGTGCTGCATCGGTTTAAAATAGAAGGATCTTTTGTCGAAATCTGGAAAATCTTGTATTTAAAGCAAAGTTCCAAAAGAATTTATTGTTTAATTTTAAAATTTTGTTTTGAAAGGTTTTTTTGTGTATTTAAAAATTTTTTTAAAAACTTTTTTTTATAATATGGAAATTAAAAAACAATCATTCAAAACTGTTAAAATATGCAAAAATATGCATTTAAAACCTTAATATGCAAAAATATGTACTTTCACCAAAATATGCACCAATGTGCAAAAACAAATCGATGCCATTTTAACGCGAATTTAATGATTTGGAAAGTTAATTGGTCTACATCGTTCTTTGACTATCGACTAAAAACATCCCTACACATTACAAACTGTTTGAAATACGCAGTAACCTCCAAGCTTTATGATTTTTAATAAATTATAACGTCATGTTTTAAAGAAAACTTGAAAAAAAATCTATTAAAATTTTTTAAACCAGCAAATTTGTATCTTTCAGATATTAATTTCTTAAGTAACTAGCTAAAGGAGACATAACAGATCCTCATGAAGTCGCCTAAAATTGTCATTTGTGCAAATGCACAAAACTTGCAAGACTGATTTCATGAATCCCTTTTTTAGCTCTTGTGTAATTTTTAACATCAGTTTGTAAGAAAGTTTAACACAAAAAAAAAAAAAATTGATAAAAAATAAAATATATTTTATTGCAAGATTCTATTCTATTTAAAAATCAAGAAAACCAGAGTAATGTTAAATAAATGCAGCTTGAACTCAGAAATATCTTTTTTATTTTTAATAAAAACTAGCAACATTTTAATTTCTTGTTTTATGAATTTTTTGATCATATACCAAAAGCGTTAATTTTTTGAACATGAGAAAATATTTCTTTATTTAAGAAAATTTTAATAAATGCGAACAAAATATGTTAAAAGCAAGAAATTATTTTTGGATTTTGGATTTTCTTGTTTTAAGAAACGAAATTAATTACATTCTTTTTGAAACAGAAAAGCTAAACTTCTGACGTTTCAGACTACTGTAAAATTTGGATTAACGTACGGTGAATTAAACACGAACAAGTCCAACACTGTTGGTAAAAAAGAACCCATGACACTTGCAATCTATTTATAACAAAAAACTAATATTGCTCTGATCAGTTAATAATTAGTTTGAAAAATGTCACTAAACAAGCTGAATCGTCGCAAAGTAATTTGTAAATTTTTTTGAAAAAATCGAAATAAAACTTAAAGTGAAGTTTTTATTAATTTTAAAGACATGGGTTAAAAAAACGTTTATCTATAGGGAAAAAAACTTGTTTAAAACTAAAAAAAACGTTTGAAAAAAATGTGGATCAGGTCGAAAATGTAGTTTGCACGGCTCTAAAGTTCGGCCAAAACTTAAACCTAAAACAGTAGATTGCAGTGCAAAGGGGATTTTTTTTGGGGATTTTACACTTTTTTAATATATTTTCCCTTCTTTTATTAAGCTGGGACCACACCGCAATGCACCATTTTTCAAACTCTTTAATAACCCAATCGTGTGACTGCACAATGAAATGGCTCATGTAACAATCAAGGACAATATTGTGCTTTATTTTACCAATAAAATGCAACCCTGGTGCAGCAACTACTTGATATGCAACCGCGCGTCAATAAAAATAACAAAAATGTACCAATATTGATTGTGGTCTTGTGCGGCAATCAAACAACACAATACGCGCCAATATTTGCTTTTTTAATAAATTTACTTTTTTGTATTTCTTTTTTATGTCAAATAAAAATAAAATTTTATGAAAAACTGTATTTAAATATGAATTGATATTTAAATAGAATTGGTGAAATTGGCCATAAAGATTTGAATAGAAATATCCTCTATTTCTTGATATATTTGAAAATAGAATTTAACTTTGTTTAGTTTTCAGAATTTTATATATTTTTCTTGAAAAATTTTAAACAAAACTATTCAACAAAAATTTGTTTAAATAGGTATAAATACATATGATAGATACAATTTTCTTTTTTTTAATGAACAAACCAACTAAAACTTCCAAACAAATAAAAAATCTACCCTAACAGCTGTTTTCGCAGTTGGCACAAGTACGAACAATCGTGGGACTGTGCTTTGGCAATTATTGTACCCATTTCGCTTTGGGTTTTTCAGTCGCACGATCACCAATCGCTTGAAAAATCTTTTCTGGATCTAAGTTTTCCAAGACTACTGTTAGAATGCCGCCGTAACATCAAACAGCCGTTTAAAATTTAGCATTACGACTTCATTTCGTGGTTTGCACACTGATAAAATGTTCTGCAACTGCAACTATGTTGCAAGACAACAGCACATAGTTGTTTTCAAAATAAACATTCTAAGAAACTTTTCACCAACACACATTTTTGTATACAATTGTCTGGACCATGCACTTGCAAAAGCAGCTTCCAATAATTAGAAACAGTTCTGCGGGAAATTAGTGTCAATTGTTCCAACAGACCAGTCCTGGGATTTGTGAAAATATAATATGTTCAAAATGAAAGAACTTATGACCTTTGAAAGAAGAGCCAATCATTTAACTGGTATATGAAGAACAAAAAGGTAGACAAACTATTGAATTGATTTAAACGCATTTTTTTTTTTTTTTTTGATATCGAAATAAATATTATAAACAATTTTTGTTATCGTCTGTTTAATTTAGATTTATTTTGTAACATGTACAGTATTTACTAAACACGTTCATTGAGAATAGATGTGTGACTTGTCAAATGGCGGCTGGTTGGTGTCAATTGACCCCCTCCAATTTGGTACAATTTAAAAATTTTTCATAGTTCCCCCTTTTTGAATTTTTAGTATAGCAAACAAGTTATTCACCCTTATCGTGTTTGGCGTACTTAAAATACGCCTACGACTGTTTGGTAATAGATTGAAGAGAACGTGAACTTATTTCCTTTACTCTATTACCAAACAGTCGTAGGCGTATTTTAAATACGCCAAACACGATAAGGGTGATTGAGTCCTTTTTATTGCATTAATCAACTTCGTCTGTCTGCCTTTCACTTGTCACATCGTAAAAGGGGGCTTGTGAGGCAACATTAATTTTGTTATTTTATTAACTAAACAAATAAGTGCCTGATTTTGATCTCATATATTTATAGGAGTTATGTAACTTAATTTATTCATACATATCGCGCCCTAACCGCGAAAATAACTTTAGCGCCAAAAATCAAATTTTACAGGAGAGAGTTATCTTATTTTATTTCATATAAATTTTGTATAAAATTTGTCGCTTACGATAAAATTGTTTTTGCTATTAAATCCTTACGGTACCCTGTGTTACCATGACATTATAGGAGATGATGCAAGTGTTGCCAATAAAGTCATTTATTAAAAAAAGACAATTGAAAATGATGTCGCTTTCGTTATTTTCGCGGTTAGGGCTCGATAGTATAATGTATTATAATGTTAAGTTTTGTTTTTTTGTATACAATTGAATTTTTATTAACTTTTTTTGTTGTTTTAATAAATTAAAAAAAAGTATCCTGTAGGTCCAAAAAGTAAATTTTTTTGGAAGTTGGTACAATATTTAAAACCCCATTTTTCATCCCTGATATACTACCTACATACAAAAAAAGGGACAGCTAGCATAACTCTCTCGCTCTCTGATGTGGTCACCTGTATGAATTCGCCTTGATATACTCAGGGTTGCCGTTGAAAATTTCGAAAAAGTGTCATAAAAAGGGTATTTAAGAAAAAAGGGTGAAAAAGGGGTATTTTAAAGTAAAATAGGGTCAAGTTTATTAGTATGTATTAATTAAATACATTAGACTAAAATAAAAGTAATTATACATACTTGAATTATAAATTAATTTTAAAACTAAGAAACAATTCACAGGTACATTCCAATATTAGTCATATTAACAAAAAAAAAAAAGAAGTAACATTTACAAAAACCTTTGATAATGTTTATCACTTTTTAGAAATACTTGTTCTATATTTTGTAATTAATTATTCATTTTGAGTCCATTCTTCCAGCTCCGAATCGAGCAAATTGAGAGAGGAGAGCATGGACTCACAAGTTTCTATTTTAAGTTTGGTTGGAAATAGTGTCCGTGGACACTATGACACTGGACGTTATGACATGCTACCAATTTTAATATGTATGTTCACAAAATTCATGAGAACTTTCGTAAGGAATATGGAAACTTGTAGTTATTTTTAAAAAGTGTCATAAAGTTTGTTAAAATGAAACAAAGGGATAAATTAAAAAAAAGGTCACAAAAAGTGTCATTGGCATGAAAAGGGGTCAAAAGTGATACTTAAGTGTCACAACGGCAACGCTGGGTATACATACTTATAATTAATTTGTAATAAGAATTAAAAGTCGGTGTCAAAAAATCCGTTAATTTTTCAAATGTGTTAACAAAAAAGCCGTCGGCTTTTTAATATTTTTATTTTAATAAAAATAACAAAGTAAAAATATTTAAATAAACAATTAAAACCTTTTATGCAAATAGACAACTAGTAAAGCAATAGCAACAAAAACTAATGAACTAAAAACGTAAAGTTAAGAAGAGACAGCACAAACTCCAAAAGGTCCTAAAGGCGGTTAAGATTACTTACTTAACCTTTGCTTCAAAGAATACATTTAAAGATGTGTTGTTGTTGTTGTTGTAATGTCAATAGTCTCCCAAACCTTTAACTAACACTTTCAATAACTGTCTGCAAGACTCTCTGTAACATAAACCAACAATTGGTTAAATAAATATAATAAACAGGCCTACAAAAGGAGAGTGTAAGTAGTAATCAATATAAACACATACCAACAGTGTTACCACTTCTGAACAAAAAAGTAACTCGGCTGTTCGGTCAAAGTCATATGAAATTACAGCAAAAATTTTTTCAAACAATTTTGGTAGAACTGGTGGTTCCTATTTCGAAAAACTTTACCAGGTACTACCGGGAACAATGTTTTTTGAATTTCCGGGAACTTTGCTTTAGAATCTGGATTAAAATCACATATTTGTTTTTAAAATTTAAATCTTAAATCTGTTAAAGTTAACAAACAAGAATAAAAGTTATGTAAAGTGATGTTTGACGTAAAGATCGAAGATATTAGAAAATGTTAAACATAAAGCAGAAGCATTCGAAATATGGATTTAAACTGTTAAGATTGTGGTTCCTTAGGAAATTTAAAACAATCTTTCAGCTTTTCAACCAAATGTTTCTAACGCGAGTTTTTTGACACCCCGTTTTCACGAGCCATTAATTTACTAACTTAAGGTGGTTTTTGACGATACGTACATTTTTAGAAGTATACTTGTCGAATTTCCCACTGCAGTGTTGCCAGTGAAATTTCGAAAAAGGTACATTTTAGTTTCCAAAAAGATGCACTTTTTTCCAAAAAGATACATTTTGAAAAAAGATTGAAAATCCAATTTTATGCTATGTTCATACGACGATATAAACCACTCGTTTCGCTCTCTGAAACTAGTTTGCCAAACATGCTGTTCATACGATTCAGCCTTGTTTCATTTTGACTTTTTTTTGTGTTGTTAGTGTGATTTTTTTTAAAATAGATAAAAAAGTAATTAAAAGTTTAAAATATGTTATTAAATACTTTTATTTGTATTATTATTTTATAATTATCACTTTATTTTGTTTAACATCAATTTTAATTTGGTTTTTTTTTTTAAAGCTAGTTCAGACAAACTAACGATAGTTGTTATCAAAGTTAGAGATGATAGTACATTTTTCCTGTTTCGCAGCATGTTTCAAAATGAACCGACCTGTTTCGCTCTCAAAATTTTGTATGGCAAAACATGTTGTTTCAATCATGTTTTGGGCGCGAAACAGGAATGGGAGAGCGAAACACGAATATTGCTGTTCGTCTGAACATGGTATAACGTTTAACATTTATTAACATAACATTTTAATTTCATACTTAATGAATATTATAAAGAAAATGATATCATATAAATTCATTTGTATATTTATTTAAGTCATAAATATTAGGTATGTAATTTAAAATTAATTATATGTAACTATCTTTGGATGTTATCAATACAAATTCATTTTTGAAAAAAATTAATATACGAGTTAAAGCGTTCATACTGGGCCGATTATACCAAAAAGTTCATAAAAATTTCCTGAAAATAAAAAAGATGTTCATATTTCCTCACAACAACTTTGCACTACTAGTAATCATCGATTTGGGTGGATCGTATGTTAAAACATCCTTATGGACATTTTCTCATTAGGCGATTATCTTTTTTCCCAACGAAAAACTGCACATTAAAGAAATTTGGTTTTCTCAATGTCTCATTTGCTTCTATTTTGTCGCAATGCTAACCGGCACTCATCTGCCAATTATTTATTTTCCTTTTATTTGACGTACAGAGAAATTCAATTAGATGACTCCCAACTTTTACATGTATTTTGAGTGGTGTTGCCAACTCAAACCAATGTTTTTTGTCGGTATATTGAGAAACCCAAAATCGTTAACGGACAGTTTATCGGTATAATAAATTTATGTTGACATTAAGTAGCAGACAGTTTGTCGATATATTGAGAAAATGGCCATTAATGTGTTTTTTCACCATTATTAAAGCTTCTATTGTATTAGTACTGAGTTGGTTGCGATGATCAGTCTTAATAAGTTCTAGTTGGCTAAAAATTCTCTCAACACATGCATTCGAAAATGGAAGTACAAATGTTAAACAAACTACATACTTTTTTCAATTTTTTAAACATCGGCTCATTAACAATAAGTTTAATATTTTATTTCTGTACATTTTGCGTAAAGTTTCAAAAGATACGAAAAATTTCAGGATTATACATGGTGCCTGAAGTGTAAAATTATTCAGAGAGCGAAATACACGAAAATGAAAGAAAAATTTTACACAGGAATATAATTAGTCCAGAAAGTTATAAACACTAGTTGTAACCTTTATTAAATAACACTTCTTCCAAATATAAAGTCAGAATTGTCAAAAGTAGAACAGTTTTTGTGTTTTTAAAAAAGATGATGTGAAATGAAATGCAATTATCTTCAAACATTTTAAACGGACTATGTATTTATTTCTTTTTAGTGAAAGGTTATAAAATTTCTAAAATAACCATTGGTCGTTTGTGAAGATGAGTCAATAAATGGCAGAGTTTCAGTGGACAAAATTTCACGACTTTGTTGGAAACTTGTGAACCAGTGTTCACAATATCGTGAAATCTTTTATTATTCTGTACAGATTTTTTAAATATAAAAAATGCATACATAAACGAAAATCTCATTAACATATTGGCTTGATGTAATATGTACAATTGGACAAAATTCGAAAAAAAAAATTCAGAAAGTGGCAACGCTGCAAACGAATATGGCACAACAACAGCAACATCTTTAACCAAATATTTAAAAATTTAAAGGCTGTGGCTACTGTTTGAGTCTTTTCTAGCACTTTGAAAATGCTACTGACGTCGTTGCCTGTATTAGTGCTGCTGATGCTACCTCATTTTTCCGTCTCGTTTTTCGATTTTCTTAATTTTGTTGTAGTTTTGTTTGTACATATTTTTGTTGAGCGGAACTGTTAAACAGCGTCAGCCAGAAACAGTAAAGTCAATAATATTAAAGAAAAATCTTTACAAACGATTTAAGTGTATTTGTTTTGTCTGCTATTACACTGTCTATATTCATAAATGAACGGGTGGGTATCCATACATATGTAAATACATGCATATGAACCCAGCGGAAAAAAAGAAGTAGGAAGGCCTTCTAGAAGGCCTCTGTACCCCTTCTTTTGGATGTACAAGGCCTTCTTGCTCCATTCCATACTCATATCTTTTTTACACACGTTGTCATTGCGGAGAAGGCCTTCCGCTCTCGCTTCTTCAGCAGGTACATAAGAAGGGTAACGGGACCAAAAAAAATTGATTTTGCTTTTGCTTGTGCAAAAAAACAATACAAAAAATGTTACTCCCTTCTCATAGAAGTGAGTGTTGAAGGTTTATCTTATCTTTTATACGAAATAGCCGAGGCCTTCTATGAGGCCTTCTTTAGCAGTTAGATAAGAATAGTAATTGATTAAAAAAATATTTTAAGCAGGCCTTTAAAAAGGCCTGAAGTAAGTAGGTCTTCTGAGTTTTCCCGCTGGGAATATGTACATGCATACATACATATGTATGTGTTCCTTTATTTGTTATTGCATTAACGTTTAGGAAACTACAGCAAAGAAAAAAACAACAACATCAATACAAATAAAACTACAAAAATATGTACAACAAAAACAAACTATAGAATGCATCATCAATCCATCCATTCATCCATATTGATATATTGATTTAGTCAATGCATCCATTAAAATACATGTACATGAATATTGTACTAATGATTGACTACTGAACTTACGTTTAAAACCTTCACCTTTTTTTTTAATCCGTGTAAAAGAATTTTATGGTTTATGTTGTCTTGTAACTACGTTGAGGGTCCTGGCAAATATAAAATCTTTTATTTGGTGTTACAGCAGCTACTGTGTTTACATTTGATCTTCTTTCGCCTTTGGAAACAATTTTAATTTGGTTTTATGACTTTGTGAAAAAGGCAAAACAGTTAAGAACACTTTCCTCCTCTGTATCCCAACGAATAGAACTAAAGGGTGGTTAAAATTTCAAGGCACGATGTTGGTTTTGAATAAAACACAAACTATTTAGGAAATTATTGTAATTTTATTTTATTATGATATATTGATACTACTCAATTATGTATGGAACAAAATATCGGCCAAATGGGCGCCGCGACCACGGCGGCACACCTCCATCCGATGGTCCAAATTTTCGATGACCCTGAGGCATAATGGAGGTTCTTTGCCGTTAATGTGCCGAATTATCTCATCCTTTAGCTCTTGAATTGTTGCTGGCTTATCGACGTACACCTTTTCTTTCAAATAACCCCAAAGAAAAAAGTCCAACGGTGTCAAATCACATGATCTTGGCGGCCAATTGACATCGCCATTACGTAAGATAACACGGCCATTGAATTTGTTGCGCAAAAGAGCCATTGTTTCGTTAGCTGTGTGGCAAGTGGCAAAGTCCTGTTGAAACCACATATCGTCCACATCCATATCTTCCAATTCGGGCCATAAAAAGTTCGTTATCATCTCACGATAGCGAACACCATTCACAGTAACTGCCTGACCGGCCTCATTTGGGAAAAAATTCGGCCCGATGATGCCGCCAGCCAATAAACCGCACAAAACGGTCACTTTTTGTGGGTGCATTGGTTTTTCGACAATCACTCTTGGATTATCATTCGCCCATATGCGGCAATTCTGCTTATTGACGAATCCACTGAAGATGATTTTCTTCGAAAATTGCACGATATGCATTTTGATTTGATTTCCTATTTTCATAATAAGCCTGAATAACTTTAACGCGTAGCTCGATTGTGTATCTTTCCATGATTCAAATTGAGTTAGTCTGAAATTGAAAAATGTCGAATAAAATTCGGAAAAAAACTTGGCGTTTAGGTGTGATTCACATTCAACATCGTCCCTTACAATTTAACCACCCTTTATTTTCAAGGTATTTACTTAGAGAAGTGCACAATATATATTTTATTACAATCTGTTCCATATTTTTCGAGTTATAAGCGTTAAAATTTGCTACTAACACATTTGCAAAACACGTAAATAAAAGTTTGTTTTTTTTTTCAATTACAAAAAGTTTTTTCGACTATATAAATCGGCAAAGGCAAGCCAGTTAAGAACACGTTTCTCCTTTGTTTGACAACCGTACCTCAATGGGGTTAGAAAAGTATTAAAAAGGGAAAATACGGGAAATTAAATTTCTTTCTTTTACTTTTTCGTGCTGAATGTGGTAATTTTTGAATTTTGAACTTAGAAACATAATATTATAGGTGAAGGGTCCTGAGTGAATGAGAATCAATAAGATGAAAAATGTAAGTACTTTTTTGTTCTTCATCTGGTACTTATTGAATTTCTGTTAATATTGGACCTATAAAGCTAAAATTAAACATGCATGGTCCTGAGTGAATAAGAATATGATAGGCGGAGCTTTTTAGTACTTTTTTGTTCTACATCTAGTACTTTGAGCAATTTTCATCAATATTAAATATAGAAACATAAAGTTAAACATGTCCTTAGTGAATGAGAAGGTATAAGAGGGAACTTTTTGTTACTTTTGTTCTTCAACTGGAACTTTTTAAACTTCCAAATTACCTTCTCGATTTCAACAAACGCTATATTATTCTTTCGAAAATAATACATAATTTTTTATTTATGTAATCAATTCCTCATTTTCCCGCTAGGAACCAGAATCATTTTTACTAACTTAGTTCGGATTATTTAAGCTAAAACATTACGATCATTTTCAAAACATTTCAATTCAATATGATAATAATATTTATGTAATTAAAACTACATACTTTCTTTATCAATTTTTTACAATTACCTTATTAATTACGTGTAATTGGTATTTGGATTTAAATTTGAAATTAATTAGGAAAGTTTAATTACAATTACTTATATTTGGCAATTAGTACTTGCTTATTAACCATGAAATTTATTTGGTAATTAAATTAATAAAAAACAAGTAAGAGTGCTTTAATATCCTTCACCTAACATAGTGCAACTTCTAGGACCGTCCACCCACTAACATCATCAAACAGAATTAAAAAAAAAAAACAAGTAAAAGTGCTATATTCGGCTATGCCGAATATTATGTAACCTTAGCCATGGTGCGATAGGTACAGAAAGTTATATAAAATTAATTCATTAGATATAAATAAAACTGTTTTGTGCCACGATCACTTCTCCAATCCCGGCCTCATTTTGCCGGATGTTGTGTGCTAATAACCAAGATGCTAGTACCTAATTTGGCTCTTGTAGTTCTCCAGATATACAGAAATTTCAGTAGCAAACAATTCCAATCATTTCTGGGGTCATCAAAAAATCCATTTCATTAGACAGGCGGACATCGTTAAATCGACTTCACTTCTCATAAGGACCAAGAAAAATATTCAGCCTTATTACAGTCGTCGTTGTCGTAAACGACAAAGTTGTTTTTTGTAGTAGATAAAAGAACGACAGTGTCGTTTTTGTATTAGAATAAGTAACACACAACCTGCGTTCTTTTATTTACTACAAAAAACAACACTGTCCTTTACGACAACGACAAGTGTAATAAGCCTGATATACAATTTCCACCTGTGGTTTAGAGTATAAAAAACAAAAGCAGATGAGATGAGTGGTGGACCAAATTAGATTCTTAAGAAAATTAGGGTGGGTGTTAGTAACCAAATCATGACTTGGAACGTGGCGCCGATATACTAACGCCGAGGCCACGCGGCAAAGCGTCGAGCAGCAGAGCGGCGAGTTTGAGCGGCAAGTGGCTTATTACTGAGCGGCTAGTTGTAAAAATGTCATTGTCAAGAGAGGTAGGTTTGTTTAACGCCATAACACGAAAATCGTATTCATATTTATAAGAATTTAATGCGTTTAAGAGAAAAAGAAGATTTAAGCCCTAAATTTGTAAAACGCAAACGCAACGCCAAATATTATATTGAAAGCAAAAACAAAATCGAAAAGATTTCATAATTTTGTTGTTGTTTGCTATAGAAATGTATATTGAATTTTTAAATTTTAAACGCTGCATATCTTATGGCGTTGATAATTTTAAAACGCAATATTTATTTCTGTAGAAAGCAACAACAAAATTTTGACAAATTTTTGATATTATTTTTGCTTTCAATGTTATTTTTGGCATTGCGTTGCGTTTTACAAATTTAGGGCCTTAGTGTTTAACCTATAAATCCAGCAAGGCGATATTACGGCGAATTTAACCATTTATATACAAATCTATGCAAATTTCCAGGCAGATTTTGGCAATACTGCCGTATGTCTGTGAAATCCTTTGATTCCCTCCATAATTTCTCGGTTATATTTTTAGTTTTAAAATTTTGTTATCTGTCTTGTCATAGTAGGGGCTATGTACAGATGAAGTTATAAGCTCCACATTCACTTTTGCCATGTTTATTCTTTGCCGCTCAGACAACAACTTTAAATTAGAACAAGTTTTATTTCTGAGCGGCGCCGCTTTGCCCCTCAGAAATGCGCCTTACATGACGCTCATTGCGTAGCCACTTCAGTAGTATTTCATATGTTTTAACTTTTTGCCACTCACAGCTCTGCCGCTCATTACGTGGCCTCGGCTTAAGATTAATCACTCCGCCTCATAACTCACTCAAAAAATCTATCACGGTCAAATCGAATGATCTACATATATCTTGGTTTTTGCCCTAGCGCAGATGGTGTCGGTCAATCTGAAATTTTTAAGGGCATGAATATATCGAGCCCTAACCGCGAAAATAACGTAAGCGACATCATTTTTGATTTTCGTTTTGTTTTAATAAATAACTTTATTGACAACACTTGCATCATATCCATAAATGTCACGGTCATACAAGGTACCGTTACGATTTTATAGCAAGAAGAATTTTATCGTTAGCGACAATTTTCATACAAAATTTATATGAAATAAAATAAAAAACTCTCTCCTGTATGGGCTCGATATGTAAAAGTATTATTTTTCATATTCCTCATTTCAAATTGTTCTACCAAATGTATAAAAATCGATTTTAAAAATCTTATGGGTTCAACGTAAGACTAGTTGAAGCTATAAAATCGGTCATCAAGAATCTTATTTTCCGTTTAATATTTGTTTAAAAGCAGAGCAAGGCTACTGGCGAGTTTCAGCTTAAACACGTCACACAATAATAAGTACTCTCATATTATTGTTGTAACCTTTGTTAAAAAAAAAAACACTAGTGCAGTGTAAACAGCTTAAAAGGCTTTTAATATTATCTTTTTCAAAACATTTTTAGTTCAGTTTATTTACAAAATAGTTCTCTACAAAAGTCAAACTATATTTGCAAATATTTATTTTAATTTTTTGAAATCTTTTAAATCTTTAAGATTTAAGTAAATAAATACATTCAACAGAGAGTCTACTGTTTGTGATGAGTTTTGTTTTGAATGTTTTAATTTCTTTTAACGTTATTGACTTTTTACTGGTGACAACAGACAAGGATCAGGATATTTGATCCTTTTTTTTAATTGTTTGCTTAAAAGATTTTGTGTGTACTTTTTTTAACAAATCGGTAGCTAAACGACAAATGCATACTGCACCTTTATTTGTCAAATACTAACTTAAGACTAATTTGAAAACTAATGAGCTTATAAAATTTGTTTTAAGATGTTTCAAGTATTTACTTTGTAATTGGGGATTTCTTTTGTAAAAAATGAACTGCCTGTTTAATAATTTAGATCTTACCGTTGGCATTAAAAATTTCTAAAAAAAAACACTCAGCTTTAAAAATATTTTTCATATAAAATTCTATACGTACCTTAACGTTCGAAATTGTTTAACAGGCAATTCGCCCTTTAGAGAATTTTAGCGAAAAGGTAAATAATGGGCCGATGCTTACAAAATTTGCTAATATTTTCTGGACTACAATAAGGCATTATTAATCGGTAAATGGACTTACTATTACTAGATCGACTTAAAAAGTTATTTCGAAATAATCGGTAAGCAAAAAGGTGGTATTTTTTATACGTAACAAACTTTTTCACAGACTCAATTTAAAACTTTTAAGTTTTGTAGAGTTTCACACTCATTAGGAATTTTCTATTCGATTTGACATCTTTCTCTTCACTCACATATTTAATCATGATTGTAGCAACCACACAATAATTGTAATTTATGTGATTTTTTTTTATCAACATAAATAATTGTAATAATAAGACAACATAGAACCATTGTCGTGTCCCAAGCCTAGACTATAGAAGCAGAAAAAGAGAAGAGGAAACCAAAAATTTCTTTCAAAAACCCATTAATCTTTAAAAATGATCAATATTAAATGACAAACACGATCGATTTAAAAGCGAAAACATTTAAATCAACGAGAAAATATTTAAAGTATGTATTTATTTTTAAACAAATAATGAGACAAATTTATTAAGACTTCAGTTCAAATAAGTCAAACACATAAAAAAACCCATACAACATGAGATAATATTTTTTCGATTCAGTTTTTCTCATTTTTTTAAAAAAGGGTGTAGCAAGAGGAAGTGTAAAAGAGTTTTTATTAAAAAAAACAATAAACGCAAAATTTTTAATATTATAAACAATACCTAAAATTATTTAATTCGCTATTTTTAAAAATTTCGAAAAATTAAAAAAAAAAACGATTTTATAAAAACGTCGTAACTGATAAAACTTAAAAAAATTCGTCAGAACAAAAAAATAAAATAAATGTACATATGTATATGTATATTAATTTGCTACATCGCTTAAATCTGAAAATTGTTAAATTTATAATAAGAAAAAAATAATTATTTTCTTTAAACCCTGCACGTTTACTCTTCGTCAAATCGTCGAAGCTCATTTGCATTTTATCATGTGTAATTAATTTGAAAACACAAAAAAGTGCTAAAATTCGTATCAAATTTTGAGATAGATGAAAAACTTTAATTTTTTATGTTTTATTTTGGTTTATTTTTTAATAAAATGCTTTACTAAAGAAGTTTTTTGCTAATATTTTACTTTAAAAATCGTTTCGATAGAATTTTTTTTAAAAAGTTCGTCGATTCGACGAAGAGCAACCTTAATGTACCAAAATGAAGAGTAACCTTTTAGGGTTGAATAAAATCGCCAAAATCTACAAAAAGGCATCATTTTATACAAATGACTTTGTATCAGCAAAAATGTGTGTCTTCTACAGGCTGGCGCAGAATGAGATATATTGTTGATTATTATTATTATTTTTTTATACATTAAAAAAAAATTTTTGTTAGGTTTGGGTATATTTATGGGGGATTTCATATCAAGTGACCATATTTTTCTATGTCTTCCGATTAAAAAAAAAAACAAAACAAAAAAAAATGTTTCAAAAGATTGATCAAATATCTACGCTACTTGGGACATACTTGGATGAGAAAGAACACTGCATATGCTAAAAATTGAAAAACCCTCGCCTAGAATTAGAAATTTTTTTTGTTTTATACATAAGCCACACGCATCTCAAAAAGCGACCAGAACTACCTTAAAGGAAAAGATTTCTTTTGAGCAAAAAACAACATTCCCGCTAAAAAAAAAAAATAAAAAAAAGTTTTAAATTTAAAAAAAAAAATTTAATTTTTAAAAAAACAAAACAAATTTTTTCAAAAGAATGATCACATAGCTGTCTAAGCTACTTGGGACAAATTTTGCTAACACCAATAGGTTATAAGTTACATGGATGAGAAAGAACACCTGTATGGCCAAAATGCCAAGCTTTGACCCCCTGTAACTCAGAAACTTTTTGACCGATCTTGTTGAAAATTCGTGTCTAAGCTACTATCTATAGGACTAACCTTGGTGCAAATTTCATCCAAATCGGAAGACAAAGATTTTAAAATTGGGTCACTTGACAAGAAATCCCCCATGAATCCAAAACCGGTTTCAGGAATTTTTTATGATTTCTGAGATATTAAGCATTCATTTTGCTCCATATCAACTATGTTTACGTTTATTAAGTATTGTTTTGCTCTACACGCCACTGGTTGGTAAATGCAAAAAATTCATTATACAAAAAACGTAAAAAATAAATTTTACTTTTGCGTTGCTTCATTTCCGTAAAAAAAAGTAATTAAAGCGGAATCAAAACAAAATAACAAACAAAATAACAACATCATTGTCATAACATGGGGTCTTCACCTAACAATTTTTTTTATACCAAACGTCAGAGTCTGTATAAAAATCTCTCATATTTTTGTCAGCGTTTTTTTTTTTATATGAAATTTAAAGTTTATTATGACAAAAAATTGTCAGGGGAAGACCCTTAGGTATGAAAGTTAAAGCAAAATAAAATGTCAACAACTCAATACACAGCAGTAAGTATACGTATGCAGCACATAAAGCTAATTTTTAAAAATATATTTAGAACAGTGGCGTATGCGGTACAAAACAATAATTTTCACTTTCAATAAAATGCTATTAACTTCTTCGTTCACAAAAATTTACATTTTTCTTCAAAATGCAAGCCGGCAGAAGTGGTGAATAAATAAAAAATCTATCGGCTATCTTTTCAGAAAACTTCATGTTAACTTTCATTGTCGTTTTTATCCATTACGACTTTTTAGCTTATGCGCCAAACCAATGATGAGCTGGCGATATTACACTTACAACACCGAAAAAAATACCGGGGTTCTGACAATTGATTTTGGTAGATGAGACCAAAAAAAATAAAACACACACACACATTCGGCATTTTGAAACATCAACAATAACGTATTAACTCAAAATTTTTATTTTTTAACTTTTTGGAAAAAATCGAGTATTCTTTATGTCTTTGTTATTTAATGCATTAATTTTTTTAAACTTAAATTTTCATTACCGTTTTTAGGATAACTAATGGTGTTTTCTTTTCTACAAAAAATGTCACATTTTATTTAAAAAAATGCAATTTGGTGTTCGTTTCTTAAAAATGATTTGCTTTCTAAGAGGGCAGCGTGTTTTATTCTAAAAAAATTCACCCTTAAATGGCATAAGGCATTGCACTTTACGCCCCGTATAAATCGAGAGTGTTGATAATGCCCTGTAAAAAGATGGCTTCTGTTTATATATAGGGTTACCAGACGAAGTTGGAAAAAAAATCGCCTCTAATCAGGACAGTAAAATTTTTAAGTTTTAATAGTAATTTTGTCTATTATTTTAAAGTAAAAACAAAAGAAAGCATAACATTATTAATGGTAGGTTGTCAGTGACATAAAATTTAAATGGATTCGGTGTTAAAAAATTGTTTTTGAAAAAAAACGTCAAATCAAGAAATCGTAAAAACTTGGTGTTAATAAATTCGCAATCTGGCAAAGGTATTTTCTTGTTTACATATTTTATGAAAAACAAACTAAAGAAATTGGAATTTGGTCATTCATTTTGTTCATTTATTTATTTATTTAATATTAATATATTAACAAATTTGGGTTTATGTGTATTTTTTTTTATATTTTGAAGAACATCCTTTTTGATTTATGTACATATTTTTTTATATATTGAAGAACAAACTTTTTGTCAGCTGTTAAAAACAGGGCGATCAAATTTTGTGTTTTGTTCTCGTCAAATAAAAAATTGCATTATTACATGTAAGGCAAGACATTTTATAAATGCACCTTTTAAAATGTGGTATTTTTTTTGTAGAAAAGAAAACACCATAAGTTAAATTTTATATACATAACTTTTCCTCTTTATTATATTTTTTTATTAATAACTGAAGTTTGTTGTTTAACTAGTAGCTTTTATTACCAAAAAATGCCCTAAGGGCTCGGCTGAATGATATTCCACAGTTGGCCTAACATAATTTGCCAACATCGTCCGATATGCACCACCGCTGGAAGAGATTGAATTGAACACCAAATTTATTTTTTATTATATGCTTAATGTAATTTAAAATAAATTAACAAAAATAACATTAAAAACTTAAAAACAATGAATAAAACATAAAATTAAACTACTAAAATAATCTGTTTAACTTCTACATTTGGTTGCCTATATCTAGGATAAGTTCAAAATGCTCACTGTCATTCCTTTATAATTGCTGTTTTTAAGCGCAATTGAGCTTACGAAAGGTTAGCTGTCAAACGAACTGGCATGCTGTTCTTACTTTTTGCTCAGGCACATCATCATGAATAGATTCATGCTTGAACAACGCCATCAGATTATTCAAATTTACTTTGAAAATTAGCCATCGAATTTCGCAACTTATGGGTGACTCCATCATTTAAATGACGCAACTTATTTTTTCACAAATAAAGTGTGTTGAGAAAATATACTGTTAATAAGACTTCATGGCCGAGCGATGTGACACCTCTTGATTGTTTTCCGTAGGCCGTGAAGTTACTGGTTTGTGCTGATAAACCAGTAACAATTGACGTTCTCGATGTCAACCTTGTTAATTTTATTCGTGACATGCAGCCAGCAATGCTCGAAAAAGATAAAAAAAAAATTGGACGTCTGCAATGAATTTCGTCAAAGACAGGCCTAAAATATATTTTTTGTGTTGTCTACCATTTTAAGTTTATAACTGTTCCTTTCGTTATTCAGTTTAACAACTGCTAAGGGCGTTCAATATTCTTTAAACTAAAGCATTTGAACGTTGCCAGATAAAAATAAAATTAATTATATGTTGCATTACTGGAAGCATTTCTTCCCCCACGCTAGTTTTTGGTTTGAATAAATTTTTTTAATAGACTTTAGGTTCTAAATCACTATATTTTTTAAATATATATTTAATGATTGAAGACTCCTTAAAATGACACCGATACTTTGGTTCAGAAGACTGTGCATTTTTTATCAACAATATTTAAAAAGAAATAAATGTCATCACTGATATCGAATCTTGATTTTATTTGGGTATCTGAAGTAAAAATTTCAAATTACACCTAAGATAAATTTCCCACGCTCTACCCACGACAGTAAAATTTATACCAAATTTGGGTTATTACCCACAAAGTGGCAACACTGTTGTTGACGTAGCCATTTAATAGGAAATTGGCTTCTTCGGTCTGGTTTTTTTTTATTTTTTATTTTTTGCTTTTTCGTGGAAACGAATGGCATAGTCAAGCCGTTGCTTTGGTACGTTGTTTGATTGTGTACTTATTCAAATAAAATTCCCCAAGTCTTCTTCACAACAAAATAAATAATAATAATAAAAAAGTTTTAAAGAATTCCAGTCATATACATAGCTCATTTTGCGCCACCTTGTATAAATTTGAATCTTTCATACAACAATATTCTGATCTGTTGTTGTTTGAGTTGTGCACACAATGCAATAAACAAATTGGAACTATCACTAAAAATGTTTCAGTTTTTTTTTCTTAAATATCTACGACATTTTCATTATTTTTTTTTTAATTTCTTTTTCGAAAATAAAAAAACAGACAAATTTTAAAAATTCATCACAACGCTTTCTGTGTGGTTCTTGTTTGATCAGAAAAGGGATATGAATTTGTTTTATTTTTCTTATTTGTTGCCATCCATGTTCTGCTAGAAGATCTCAATTCTCAAATAATTAACGATCTAAAGATTACAAATGTCAAATACAGTGTCATCTGGGATTTTTTTGTAACATTTATTTGAAATTTCTTTTTTTGCCGGTTTGGCCTTAAGAAAGGGCGTGTTGAATGAATGAAGGAATAAGAGAATTTGTTGCCGTTATTTGTTCAACTGTCAGAAAAGAATTTTAAAAATGTATTTCAAATTTGTTGTGACAGGTACTCATGTGGATTTTTAAGCATTTTGGATTTAACAGGTTGGATTCTGCCAGTGAAATGGGGTAAATAAAAATTTTTGGAATTGAAAATTTAATAAATGTAATTTGATTCAAAAATTGTGTTGAATAAGACTTTTCAATTGCTGACCAAAACAATATTGCAATTTAACTATTTCTTTACAAATATTTACTTAAAGATGGAAGAAGTAATACTACTAACGTTTGATATTTTTAAATCTTTATCAGAATTTTTAAAAGTAACCCAAAATCTGTTTCAAGCCTTAGATGGGTGGTCCAACCAAAACCAAATTCTATGTTAAACAAAAAGTTTTCAGATAATTATCTTAATATTTATTATTAAAGAGGGATTTATGACAATTATGTGTAAAACAAAATATCGGCCAAAAGCTCGCCAAGGCTTCGGTGGCATACCGATGGTCCATATTTTCAATGACTCTGAGGCATAATTGAGGTTTAATGTATTAAATGTGCCGAATTATCTCATCCTTTAGCTCAAGAATTGTTCTTGGCTTATTGACGTACACTTTTTCGTTAAAATATCCCCAAAGAAAGCAGTCCAACGTTGTCAAATCACATGATCGTGACAGTCAATTAACATCGCCACGACGTGAGATAACACGGCCATTGAATTTCTCGCGCAAAAAAACCATTGTTTCGTTGGCTGCTTGGCAAGTGGCACCAACGTGTTGGAACCACATATCGTCCAAGTCCATATCCTTAATTTTTGTCCTAAAAGAAATTCCATTATCATCTCGCGATTGCGAACACTAAACGCGGTAACTGCTTGGCCGATCTCATGTTCGAAGAAGTACGGCCCGATGAGGTCGCCAGCCCATAAACCGCACCAAACACATTGTTCACATTTCTTACAGACCCGGTTTGCTGAAATTTGCGTACAATTCTCCCGATTGTGGACACATTTGGTCGATTATGCGGATCAAAAAAATCACGAAATGCATTTTGATTGAGTTGTTTACTTCATGGTTAAATTTGTCGAACACTGAAACAAAGAAATTTCAAATTATGTTGTTCAAAAAACTTGACGTTAATGCTAGGAACACAATTGAGTCGTACGTCGTATGAACGTAGAACGTAACGCCTTAAATGTTTAGAAACACACACTTACGCACAATTCCGTCGTAAACGAATTTTGTTTCCTATTGATAATAATATTAAAAAATTCCGAATTTATTAAAATTATTGTTTTTTTATCCTTTTATTTTGTTATCAAATATTCAATTTAAAAACTCAAAAATAATTTAATTTTATACATATTTTTTAATTCTTTTCTATGACAATACGGTCGCAACCGGCGTATAAAAAAAAATAAGATCAATGTCGATGTACGACGTAGATACGCTTTTACGTCTACGACAGCTATTGAGTGTCTTTGTAATATAAAATGTTATACGTTTTAATTTGACAACGTACCTACGTCGTACGCTACTACGTTCATGCGGTCCAATTGCGTTCCTACGGTAAAGTGTAACTTAAGGGTTACATCGTGCATTACAGTTGGGCCACCCTTGAGTTTTAATGCCTCGGTTTTAACTTATACATACCAATATATATTGGTCTAAAAGCTAAACTTTTCTTCTAATTTAGAAAAAAAAAATTAATAGAAATTGGGGCTGTCTTCATAAACCCAGTGGTGCAACTTTTATATTAGACAATTCACTGGACAACGGTTGCGAAAATTGTTTTTATTTGTGATGCTTTGTCAACGCATTTGCTTTAAGTGATGCTTTGCAATACTGCGTTTATGAAGTCGGTCTGGTTCAGCAGTTTATCTATTTGTACCAATGAATAAAAAAAAACATGAGATTTTTGTAGTTGAATCTAGTTCCCAAATACTCAATTGGGCCGTTTTGGGTACGTTTGCTTCAGATTAAAATAAGTTATCTAATATGTATGGGTTTTTAAATTTTCTCAATCAACTTTTTATATATTTTTTTTAATTAATGAACACATTTCTTAAGTATAAGCTGTATTCACACTTAATAAACATTTGACCCGCCAAACGTAACAACTATTTTTATTGAACAATTGTTTGGTTTTACACAGCGTTTAATAATTGATAATTTACATTATTTTCTTTTTAGATATTAAGATTAGTAAATTAATAAAAATTGTTAAAAATAATTTTAAAGGTTTATAAATTAAATTATACAATTACACAGTGCAACACGAAAAAATATAACCATATAAGGACACCACTACGTGATAAAAAAAACAACAAAAAAAGTCCCGTGTCTTCAAGTTTTGCCCAAAGTCATGCACATTTTTTTCCGAAAAAATGATTATTTTCTCAGGCCGCAGGTAGCAGATCGTTCAGAACTCAAGGAAACAATCAACTACAAAAATGTACCTAAGATCCCAGTAAGCAACTTTCTACAACATATGAGCTTCCCAGGAAAGATTCTTAACACCGTTTAGGTAGCGCTTAGGTAGCCGCAAAAGTAAAAAATTTCCCGAATTTTTTTTAATTTTATTTGTTTTTTCTTTACTTCAACATTGAGATACTATGCTATCTATTACAAAAAAAAAAAATTGTATTGTGTTTATAATGTTGACAGGTCTGGACTTTAAAATCGCACTCTCTTAAGTTGTAGATCGTCATCCGAATCGTCCAAATCTGACGCTGGGGAAAAAAGGTAAAAAAAATCGATTATGCGATTTTGATCATGAAGATGAAGTTTTTTTTTTATTTTATATGTTCACAATTTTTATTCTTTATGACAAAAGCTACAACTTTGCCTCAGAGAGTAAATCAAAATGCCGAACGGTTTCCAAGATATGAGCCTGAGAAAATTATCACTTTTTTGCAAAAATTAAACCGAGGCCCTAAATCTTTGGGGGCTCTTAAAAAAGTGCATGACTTTGAGCAAACCTGGGAGACACACTGGTGTTCGTATATGGTTATATTTCAACGACTTAAAAAATTGCACACAGTGTTATCTTCTTTCAAAATAAGTTTAGTAAATCAGTAGAAATTGTTCAAAATAAACCTAAAGTTTAATCAATTTACTGGTCACGTTTTTTTCTGATTTTTTTTCCATCAAATATTTGTTATGTTTTATTTTTTGAAAAATATAAAGTTATTTAATTATTAAATTAAAGTTCATATGTTGGTCGCTAAAGTTTATTTCGTTTCTTCCTCCTTTTCTGCCTCTGTTGTTATTGGAGCTTCTACTGGTATTTCAGGAGCCTCTTTATTTTCACCTGCATCCACTGTTTCGGGTGCAACTGGAACTTCCTCGTTATTATCTGCTAGAGTTTTTACCGCCTGAGCTTCTGTAGAACCAGTTGCTGGAGTTTCTGCTTTAGCTGGGGCTTCTGAGGAAACTGGAACAGTTACAGGAGCTTCAGTTGGTGGTGAAGCTTTAGTTGATATTTCTGCTGGTGCTGGAAGTTCTGCTGTTACTTTAGCTGGGGCTGGATTCTTAGCTGGTACTTCTTGTGGTGCTAAAGGTTTTGCCAGTGCAGAAGCTTTGGCTGGAGATTCTACTGGTGCAGGAGCTTTTGCTACAGCCGGAATTTCTGGTAACGCTGGATGTTCAGCTGGAACAAAGATCTCTGCTGAAGATTTTGCTTTAGCTAAAGCTGTTGCTGTAGCATTTGATGAACCTTGAGCTTCTGCTGGCTTTTCATCTGAAGCCATAAAGGATTTTTCCTGTGTTTTAATCATTGATTGAATATTCTCTTCCGCAATAGGATATTTTGAATTGTCCTGATTTTTGTTTGTATTGATTATGGGACTTTCATTAGACGGCACTTTATGTGTATCGTGGTACAAATGTTGCACTTGCTTTACTTTATTGATGGTAACGGAACAATTGCAGCAAATATCTGAAATGTCCAAAGAAATCATATTAAGAATTTGCCGCTTGGTGCATAAAACCTTTTAACATCGATGAAATTTCCAATTAAATTTTATGGTAATTTCGATTGAAATTAAAGTTTCATAACTTTACCAAAACAAAGTTCTTATTTAATGTTTTCAAAAATGAAAACAATTTAAAATTTCATATATGTTTCTATTTTTTACCATGTCCTTCCTTTCCGATATTTTCACCACTACTTTCCTCTTCTTGCCTGGAAGCATCTTCGTCATCATCGTTGTCTTCACCCTCGTCCTCATAATCATCTTCCAACCAACTGAACAAGTTAATTAAATCATCTAAAAAACGTTTCTTTAAACAAATAAAATTTTTTAAACATTAGTTTTATTTTTGCACCTAATAGATTTTTAGGTTTAACCTTCGCCTTACAAACGGTTTATATGTTCATCGTTTACTTATACCGAAATGGTCAACCGGGTGGGTATTGGTAAGGCGAAGATTAATGCGAAATTCTGCTTTAAGATTTGAACCGATTAATCCATTTTTTTTATCTTACTTTTCTTCCCACTTCTTTAAGATTAGTATCATTCAAATCAAATCCTTGATATGCCAACAAATCACTGACATTTACAAGTTGAAATGGTAAAACTGGTAAATTTGGTTTTGGAACTTCAACAGGTTTTGCAAAAGTTTCAATGTTGTTTAAAGTAAACCCCAAATACAAGCCGATACATATTTCGTGTAACATTTCGAAACGATTTCACCAATTTAAGCTGAATTTCTACACTGACTGTTGAAAACAAGTCTAGCAGAATTTAAAGCTTTTATACCACTTAAGTCATTACACACATGCACTGAATTTTATTTTAATTAACATTCTAATTATAAAGCACAGATTTTTTGAGACGCATAGGTAATTTTAAAGTAGCACTATAATAAATAAAAACAAAACTAAGAAAGCTATATTCGGCTATGCCGAATCTTTAATACGCTTTGGCGAGAGTTAGTTTCAGGAATGGACTTTATATGGGATTTGTAAATTACACTGTGCAAAAGAAAAAACCAGCCTCAATACTTGCAACGCGATATGAAACTAGACTACTGGTAGAGCAAATCTGCCAAAGGGTTTTGAAAAGTTAGCTCGGGTTTTCGAAATTTCGGCCCAAGAAGTTTCTAATTTTTTGAAAAGGCGTTTGAAATAAGTCAAACAAAATATACTAAGGCCCGTTTTCCCGACTTACCTATAAAATTCGAAATAGTTAACGGTACCTTTAGCACTAGCGAGGAATAAATTTACCTTCAACTATTTTTCGTTTTCACAACTTCTGTAAAAAACAAACAAAATTTTTGAAAATGTGGCAATACTAAAGAAAATACCGATTATTTTTGCCAAAATAAAAATACGATTTGGCAACTACGTACTTATTTTTACATTTACAAAATTTACGTATAACTGGAGTTGCCATATATAAAAAATATGTGAATATAATATGGAAATCTCAAATCTAAACCTTACGACAAAAGTTAAAGTTAGCTTATCCTTCACTTTTAGAATAAAGGGAACTTGTGATAATTAGAAACTCATTATCTGTTCGATAAATTCCTACATTTAGCTATCGTTAAGTCGTGAAAACGGGCCTAAGTGTACTTCCGAGCTAAAATACTACTTCAGATGTCTTAAGTACAGTTGTATGGCGATTCTTTTCTTAGTGATTTCTGATGACAGGCAATATTTTACTCCAATATCAATATTCGTTACGGATTTATATAGAGCCTATGGTAAATTATGGACTGATCTTCACAAAATTTAGTATGTAGTATGATTTCCAGTCATATGAAACGAATTTGTGCAAAATTTAATGAGAATCGGTGCATTATGTCACCAATTTATGTTAGTTTTAAAAACAAAAATATCAATTTTTTAGGAAGGTGTTCCGTATCTTGGTTTATAAATCTACTAAACCGATTGTGCTGTTTAAGGGTTCTTTACACTATCACACAAGTTTTACGTATTTAAACGAAAATGCTTCCCTGATCTTGTTATTGTTTGAAAATTTAAAAAAAAAAAAAAAGCTAAACCAACTTATCATGACAGGGTTGTATTTTTTTCAAAAAACGCAAGACTTGTGTGATAGTGTAAAGCATCCTTAAGGAAAACTAGAAAGAATTTGCCGCCAATATTGTGCTTTTCTGTTGAATTTTTCGAAAGTGAGCGTGTTTTTAACAGACCTAGAGACAGACGGACATGGCTAAATTGACTTAGACTAACTCAAGAACTCAGAATATATGTATGTATGTCTTAGTTGAACATCAAAAAGTTTCACACGGAATGAAAAACTTAGTGTGCCCTCATTCACCACTAGTGGAGGAGGGTATAAAAACGATAGAGAGCGACTTTTAGGAACAAACCTTTTAAAATTAAAACATTGTTTAGTAATTCTGATTAAACGTTTAATTCTTAATATCAATAAAATTATGTATTATGCTTGCAATATATTATATACACAGATATGTCCAACTCAGGTACTAAAGTACCTGAGTGAGTATAGGTCCGTATTGATCTCTAGCGTAAAAATACTTTTATAGCCCTAAAACTTCAACAAATTCGAACTAATTTCAAAGATATTTTTGTTTAAATAAAATTTCGCTTTTCAACTAAGAACTATACTCAAAACTTCAAAGAGTTCCTTAATCGTTCTTCTATAATTATACAGCATCCATAATTCGTCATTCCATATTCCAATTCATGTTCTAATATAATTAATGCAAGCTCACGTTTTAAATTTCTATAAATGTTGCATCCAATTTTAAATATTGCAGTTTAAAAACCTAATTTCCAATAATAATTAAAAAAAATAAATTTAAGTTAAAAATATTTAAATTAATTATGTCTATGAATAAGTATTTTTTCCAAAAAAAGATTGTATATTTTTTTTCAAAAATTGTTAAGATTTCCGGCAATAAATTTTGTAATAATTTTCTTTACATCAATAACAAACTAAAACAATTTTATATAATAAAAAAAGCACATTTACCCAATTTTTTAAATTTATTTGCAGTTTTGCCTTTGAAAGAAAAAATTTGAAATCACTTTAATTATTTGCTAATTTGCAAATTGAAACTGAACATCTGGGAACATTTTTTTTTTAACAAAAAAAAACTTTTCTCTATTGATTCCTATTTCATAAAAACACTTTTTAATGTTTTAGTTGTTTTTAAATAATTTCTTAGAAATACTAGGGTTGTTCAAAGTTCTTGAACAGGGTTTGTGGAAAAGGGTTTGTTGTTCCGTTCGTTTGTAATTTCTACAATATTGATCTTGGACCCAATAAGTATATATATTCTAGATATGGTGGGAATTTTCGGTCACATCTGCTCCTTATAATTTTGCTATTCAAATTCAGCCAGATCGGCTCATAAATGGCCAAGATATAAGCAAAAAACGACGATTGCCTCCAACTTTGTTTTATTAAATCCTTTTTTGTTCACAGAAAAAAATTTTTCACCAATTAAAGCATTAATCAAAAATTAAATCAGTTTTAAATTAAAAATGTAATCAAGTGAATTAAACGTTTAATTAATACTATTAATTTGCAACAGTAAACAAATTCACAAATTTACTTGATTAAACGTTTAATTCACTTGATTAAACTTTTAATTCATTTGATTACATTTTAAAATAAAACTGATTTTATTTTTGATTAAGGCTTTAGTTAACGAACAAATTTTTTTCTGTGTTGTTGTTGTTTCTTTATACCTAGCACCGAAAGTAACCAGGTATAACAACCTTGTACAAGTTGATTTTTTTGGTTATTTTGTTTTTTTTTTTAATTTTAATGCATATTTTCCGTTCTTTACACATAACAAATACATAAAGGTTGTTTTTTATAGAGTGATACAAGTTTAAATCATAATAAAACAGTAATATATTTTTGATATCAATGAAACGGTCTTTATTGGATAGACAATTTTATTACATTAATGTTTAAATATGATTTCGGCCATGTGGCTGCCACGGCTGGCGCGTAGAAAGCGCAATCTGGAACACCAATTTCAACAACTTTTCGCATTCTGACCCTCATCGTTTTTTAAGACATATGGCCAAAGACTCCGCCAGGCCTTAAAGCGCACCAAGCAGTAATTTTCTGTGGATGTAATGGTGTTTCGACAAAAGCTTGTAAGTTGATTCATAATGAAATGTCAAAGCAAACTTAACAAAAAGCTGTTAAATGGGTGGTCAAATGAAGCAGTGATGCCAATTTAAAGTTGTATCACTCCAAAAAAAAACACCCTTTATGTACAGCGAAGCTAACTTTAGGATATTGGAATTGGAGTAGTGGGCGTGGCACAAAATATATTTATTTATATCTTAGAGAAAAATTGTCCAAATTTTGTACACATAGCTGGGTTATTAATACAGAACCTCTCTAAAAATATGGGAGGGGTTGGAGAAGTAGGCGTGGCACATCCCGTACAAATTGATTATAGATTTCAGTATATCTAGAGAACGGCAAAAGCCAAAAGATTACAAATGAGGTACATGCATCTTGGTTATCAATACAAAACATCCGACAAAATGCTGGCGTGATTGGAGAAGCGTTGTACGTTTTGCAAAGCCCCGGTATACTAGCTGGTAATGCGCTATCAGCGCCGAGGTTTTTGCATACAAATGAAGAGCTTCGCGGGATTAGCTTTGGGAATTAAAAAAAAAGACACATTTTAAAAGATTTTGTATATATTCTCATTTTTTTCCTCTCGTTCCTTTTTACCCTTTTTTGCGTAATTGTAAACCCTTTTAACGCTTTTACAATACACTTGGTCAACCACTAGCTAAGATCCACTATTAGATTAGGCCATTTGGCAGGTGATCATGTAAATCTGTTTCCACATTTCTTTGCAGTGTCAAAGTAAGAAAGTACTTGGCTCAAAAGCCAGATTCAAGTAAAGCCATAAAACGTTTCAAGGGAGACAAACTTTTAAATGGTCACATTATGACGAAGAAATATTTGCTTCTGAACCCCCTTAATAATTGCATGTTTAAGTCATTATTATTTTTTATAAACTCTATATGAATCACTCAAAAGCATTGCTCTCTCTTTCTCACTATTAGAGTAACGACCTTATTTCATTCCGATTTAAACTTTCATTCATAATTCCAGAAAAAAGATTTTAACACGTACGTTCATATAGTTCTTTATTTATTTAAGTTTTATTTTTCGTAGTCATAATATTTTTTATTGTTACTTCAAAATGCAGTAAAATTTATGAACATGCTGATTGTAAGTTTGTTCAATGACTATTATGCCTTTTAGTCATTCCCGAAAGAACACAATTCAGTAGCAGGAACAGCTACGGCATATTTCTATTATGTATTTGTGGAACGTTGAGGAGTGCTTCATAAACAATTAGAAATATAAAGTACTAAATATGGTTGTATTACCATAGATTTTCATTCATTCAGTTTTGTCTTCCTTAACACTTGTTGATAAATTGTTTTTTTTTTTTTTTTTGCCAATGCAATTATGTTTTGGATTATGTTACACTTGTAAAGAGTAGAATTTCCATGGTCATTATGAGAGTTGGTTTGATTTTACTGTTTTCTTGTATAAGGACAGAGAATTTAAAAAATTTGTTAATTTACTTTTGTTTGAAAATTCTTAACAAGAAGAATATTAAAAAATGCGGAACCATTTGTACTTGATGGAAAGTGGCAACGTCATTATAATCTTCGAAGTTTCTACAACATCTATGTAGATACAAAAGCAAACAATATCCGCAATTCTAGGAACTTGACTATTAAATTAAGTTATGAGCTTATGCAAAAATTACAGCAGCAACTTTATTACAATAACATATTTCCTAGAAAATGTCCCAGATAGTAATTATATTTTTCTTTTCTTTTATTTTTAGAGAACCAATGCCCTCAATATGGTGAGGTCAACCAATTGGGGGGAGTGTTTGTCAATGGTCGACCGCTTCCGAATGCCACACGCATGCGCATTGTAGAACTGGCTCGCCTTGGCATAAGACCTTGTGATATAAGTCGCCAACTTCGAGTAAGTCATGGCTGTGTCTCCAAAATCTTAGCCAGATATCATGAAACGGGCTCTATTTTACCCGGCGCCATAGGGGGTTCTAAGCCCCGTGTAACTACTCCTAAAGTCGTCAACTACATACGAGAGTTAAAGCAGAGAGACCCCGGTATTTTTGCTTGGGAAATACGTGATCGTTTACTGAGTGAAGGCATCTGCGATAAGACAAATGTACCCAGTGTGAGTTCAATATCAAGAATTTTAAGAAATAAATTAGGCTCGATAACACATCATCATCATCACCACAGTGGAGCCTCGGTAGTAACGGGAAATTCAACAACTACAAATGCCTCACCTCAGCACTCTCATACACATGCCGCAGCAGCAGCCGCTGCCGCAGCCCACCACTCACATCATCATGCCCATCATCATGGGCATCATGCCAGCTCACATTCAGCCGTTACAGCAGTAGCAGCAGCAACGGTTCATCACACTCATGCTGCAGCGGCTGTTGCGGCTCATGCTCATCATCCACATTTGTATTATCAACCCTATAGCGCCTATAATATGAAGTCAGCAGTGTCTTGTGGCAGTCCTTCACCACCACAAACAGGCTCTTCACAAACACATCAAATGCGTTCAGCAGCAGCGGCAGCAGCTGCTGCCCATGGTTGGCCCTCTTCGCACACAGTCAGTGACATATTAGCTCATCATCAGGCGGTGGCTTTAAGAGCCAGTTGTCAAGTTGGCAATCCAGTTGGTGGGGGCATACCCTCAGGCCTGCCTTTGACACACTCGCCAGTAGGTGGAGCTACCGGCACTAGTTCCCAACAATTTTTAGACTGCGAAAGTGCCTCCAATACAGCAGCCTTGGCTCAACATCAAGTGGCCGCTACCCAAGTGGCAGTAGCTGCTGCAGCCGCCTCACAACAACCCTACAACTACTACATGTATTTTCAAAATGGTGGCATGCATCATCATCATCACAGCGGTATGATGGCAGCCGGTGCCACAGGCTTATGAGATCTAAATAACTTTTAAAATAAGCCCAAAGTACTCAGAATAAACAAGATTTTCCCTTAACCCATTTTTGTCCGAATTAATTTTTTTATCAAACATAAATGTTGTTTGTTTTTTCACTTAATTTTAAAATACCTTAATGCAAACTAAAACAAATTTGTACCAATATTGAAACCACGGGAAAAATGGGTTAAAATATTAATAAAAAAAACGTAAAGGTTTCAAACCATAAAATCTCTTAACAAAAAATAGATACTCTTACAAAAAAAAATTAAAATCTAAATAAAAAACCGTTGAGATTATTTTTTGCTGCTTGTTAAGTAGTAATGATGAGCAGATTTAATTTAAACTTAATGTATACATAGTTTTAAAGCCCTGCTTTAAACTTTTATTCTCAAGTTGACTTCTTGTCTTGTATTGATATCAAATATTTAAAATTTGGAAAATTATTCAAGATTTATTTACGAGTATCTCTTAAGTATTCAGATTTTAGTCATTTTTTTATTTTATAATTATAGATTTATAAATATTATTAAATGTAAATTAAATTTTATTATATATTGTATAAAGAATATATTTTTATTTAAAATTAAAATTGTATTTAAAATCTAGTGTAGAGTTAATTTTTTCTGTTTGGTTGTAGATATTTTGTTTTATTTTAAATAAAGATATACATGAATTTTTTCTAAAAATGTTGGCTTAAAAGTTTTCAAATTTACTGCAAACGACACTTAAAAGCAAAACTTAAAGAACCAACCCAAATATGTAACCTTAGATCTAGTTTAGAAGTGATTAAACACGAGTTATTTTAAGAGTGCCCAATGCTTATTAAGTACCCTCTAACAGTACCCTCTGTTCTGTAACTTTGGTGAGAACTTCTCGCATCGAAAAGATGTAAAGCAAAATATTCCATCGTTTCTCAAAAAGTGAGAAAAAAGTGTGTCTGTAACTCATGTCGAAAACTATCAAAAGAGATAACGTCGTTACGTTATATAATACACTACTCAATGCCGATGTGAAATTGTAGACGTTGAGTTTGCTCATATCGTTGACGGCGGCCAAAATTTAATAAAATTTAAAAATGTTCATCGACGGCGGCGAAAAAACAACCGTCGTCTATACCAAATAATGTTAAGTGCGACTTTACTGTTTGTTGTTCGCAACCGAGCTTTGAAAACATTTGTATACATTATAAAACTGTTAAAATAAACGTTGACAATATATGCCAAGGGGAAAATATTATTATTATTATTATTCTTTGCATTTTTGATATATTAAATCTAGAGACAAAACATATATGACTATAGTCAAACTTCGTATTTGATTTTTTATTCCCTAATCTTTTGTCCTTTTTAAAGAGCTAAATATTTTTAAAGAATACTTATTTTAAATAAAAGGGAAGACTTTGTAAATGTAAAATGACGAGCATAGGACAACTTATTTTTATATATATACTAGCTGGACCCGGTCCGCTTTGCTGGCCCTTAGTAAAGATTTAAAATTTTATAAAATATGAACGTGTTTAATTGATTTTCAAAACAATAAAAAAAAATAAAATAATAAATGTTTTACTTACCAGCAAATGCTATTAGATTCTTCATGTTTGTTTAAAATTATTGGATACCCTAACCGCGTATTTGAAATATGGAAGTGAAAATAGACTTTTGTAAACTAAAATTAACATCAATGTTTGGAATAAAACTGGCTATTAAACCATATATTTTTTTTTCATTTTGGTGATTTTAGCGTCTTTTAGTGAATTACCGCTGAACTGATAAATGTATATTGATAAAGATTTAGTGACATACCAAGCATCTAAATTTTAAAACATTATGTTTAGCGATTACGACGAAAATGACAAAAATATAAAAACGTGGTGCCATTTATCGGATAAATACGAAACTCCACAGAAACACTCCTCATGCCTCATACATCAAACACACAAATTTTGGTCAAAGTAGGTGTAGTAGTTTTTGAGTTTAGCGATTACAAACAAACACGTCTCTTTTATATATTTATAATAATAATAATAATAATAATAATATAATATATAATATATAATATATAATATATAATATATAATATATAATATATAATATATAATATATAATATATAATATATAATATATAATATATAATATATAATATATAATATATAATATATAATATATAATATATAATATATAATATATAATATATAATATATAATATATAATATATAATATATAATATATAATATATAATATATAATATATAATATATAATATATAATATATAATATATAATATATAATATATAATATATAATATATAATATATAATATATAATATATAATATATAATATATAATATATAATATATAATATATAATATATAATATATAATATATAATATATAATATATAATATATAATATATAATATATAATATATAATATATAATATATAATATATAATATATAATATATAATATATAATATATAATATATAATATATAATATATAATATATAATATATAATATATAATATATAATATATAATATATAATATATAATATATAATATATAATATATAATATATAATATATAATATATAATATATAATATATAATATATAATATATAATATATAATATATAATATATAATATATAATATATAATATATAATATATAATATATAATATATAATATATAATATATAATATATAATATATAATATATAATATATAATATATAATATATAATATATAATATATAATATATAATATATAATATATAATATATAATATATAATATATAATATATAATATATAATATATAATATATAATATATAATATATAATATATAATATATAATATATAATATATAATATATAATATATAATATATAATATATAATATATAATATATAATATATAATATATAATATATAATATATAATATATAATATATAATATATAATATATAATATATAATATATAATATATAATATATAATATATAATATATAATATATAATATATAATATATAATATATAATATATAATATATAATATATAATATATAATATATAATATATAATATATAATATATAATATATAATATATAATATATAATATATAATATATAATATATAATATATAATATAATATATAATATAAAATATATAATAAATAATATATATAGAAGATAGATAGATAGATAGATAGATAGATAGATAGATTGAAAGATAGATAGATAGATAGATAGATAGATAGATAGATAGATAGATAGATAGATAGATAGATAGATAGATAGATAGATAGATAGATAGATAGATAGATAGATAGATAGTTAGATAGATAGATGTAGATATAGAAAATTAGGTAATATTTGGAAAATTCCCTACATTTGCCTTAAAATAAAAATCTGTCCTTTTTATCCCTACGTTTAAAATTTTCCGAAAAAATCCCTACAAAATGGGAAAATTCCCAACTATTGGCATCACTGTAGAGAAGGCATACTTCGTTTCGGACGGAGCTCGTCAACATTTTAAAAAGAAAAGTTGTTTTGCAATTCTTATAGCTCATGAAAAAGATTTTGGAGCACCAGCTAAGTGGTATTTTCATCCTACTGCTCATGGTAAAGAAGAATGTGATGGTATTGGAGCAAACCTTAAAAGAAATGCAGCGAAGTATAGCCTCCAGTGCTTTATCAAGATCGCATCTGAGATGCGACTGCTTTATTCCATTGGTCAAAGAATTATTGTAAGGAAACTAAAAACGTTTTTAGTTGCAAAGAGGATCATGAGGAAACATTGAAAACACTGAAGAGCAGTTTCGATGATGTGGTAACAATCAATGGCACCGCCTAATGCCACGGTTGTCGATGGTATTCTCAAATTGAAATAGTTATCTGTCTGTACTCTATGCGATTTATTTCCAAAGTCAAAAACGAAACCATCAGCGAAGTTAATAGCTGAACCTAGTAACGCCAAGAAAGGATTGGCAAAAAAAAGGAGCAAACAAAGGCGATAAATAAGATGGATGAAAGGCTGGGTATTTGAAAATTTACAAAACTTACTTTTTACATTTAATTAATTGAAGCGGATGAAGTGTTTAACTGCCTATTTTTCAAAATAAAATAAATATTTTCGCTTGGAAATTTATATTGAAACAACAATAAAAAAAACTCAAATTTGATTTTGTTTTCAATATAAGTTCCTAAACGAAAATTTTAACACTTCGTCAGCTACAAATAATTAAATGTAAAAATAGTTATGATATATATAGATCTAATGTGATTTTTATTATTATTAAAATTATTAAATATTGATTTAATTTAAAAAATAAAAAAATTTAATTTTTCAAAATTTCTATAGAAAAAAGTGATTTTATTCCTGAGGGTAACACATTGTGGGTATTACTGTATCAAGGGTATGCAATTTTAGATAGGTATGTGACATACCGTCTAAAAGGCAAATTTGCCTAGTTTCTCAGAAAAAGGTTTTTTTAATGTTGTAGAAACAAATTCCAAAATATGGACACATCAAAAAATTCTAACAAATAATTTTCATAAAAGACCACTTTGTCCACAAATTTCATCGCCCATTTCTTTGCGTTTTCCTGGAATTCGGGATAATCTTCCAGAGAAATGTAAATTTAAAAACTTAAAAAAAAAAATTTGTAAAGTCCTATTATATACCTAAAACAATAAAAGTTTTGGATTAGCGGGATGTGTGTTACACTGAACCAAAAATACAATGAAAATGTACGTTAAGCAAACGAAAAATGAATATAATACCTAAATTTTCATTATATTAACGAATAATTCGTTGAGCCAACGAAAATATTTTAATAAACGTAATTCGTTTGCTTAACGTACATTTTCATTGGATTTTTGGTTCAGTGTAAGCCCTATATTTTTTTCCAGTCCATTTGAACCAAAAATGTATGTATAATTCCAATTTAAGTGCATATATCACAATTCATATGGTTACCAGTGTAATGTTAGCGCTTTAACAGAACTCTGTTATGCAATTAATTTCGAAATTTAATTGTCTTAAGTTACAAAACTCAAAAACCAAAAAGCTCTTAGAGGAAAATACCTAGGCTTTCTTTTAAGCAAAAAGTGCCCATTTTGAAACAAAGTATTTGATTTTGCAAAAAAAAATAAAAATATATATATAGGATCTTTGCTTGGGTTCAAGTCACACAACGAGAAATATATTAATTTTTCATCATTCGTATTCATGTGTTTCGAGGCCTTCCAGGATTTCTATAGCCCTGCGGGTTCCAGTCCAGTGGCTTTCTCAAGATGTAACCAATTCAAGTCCATTACGGATTCAATTGACCTTCAGTTAGCCACGATAAGCAGTTGTTTGCAAGTCACCGTGTTCGGCCAGAAAATTCGCAGGATTTGTTTCTGGCAGTTATTGTAAAGGGTGGTAAAATTTGTTGAATGTTAACCACACCTTAACGTCAAGTTTTTTCTGCATTTCATTTGACATTTCTCAAATTCAGACTAACTCAATTTGAACCATGGAAAGATACACAATCGAGCAACACGTTAAAGTTATTCAGGCATTTTATGAAAATGGCCGTTCAAATCAAAATGCATATCGTGCACTTCGTGATTTTTTCGGTCAATTTAATCGTCCAAATGTGCGTACAATCGAAAAAGCGTGCAAAATTTTGAGCAAATCGGGTCTGTAGGAGATGTGAAAACACCGGTGCATGCTCGTACAGCTCGTATTGCAGAAAATATTGCTGCTGTTCGCGATAGTGTGGCTGAAGAGCCGTCCACCTCAACTCGTCGTCGTGCCCAACAATTGCACCTATCACGCTAGTCGTTGATGAACATTATGCATAAAGACTTGCTTTTACACGCTTGCAAGGTGCAATTGACTCAAGAACTAAAGCCTCTTTACCCTTCCAAACGTCATCAGTGGTCAGAATGGTGGCAAGAAATGGCAACAGTGGATGATCAATTTTCAAAGAAAATCATCTTCAGTGATGAGGCAATTTTCACCGCAGTGGATTCGTCAATAAGCCGCATTTTGGCGAAAGATAATCCAAGAGTGATTATCAAAAAACCAATGCACCCACAAAGAGTGACTGTTTGGGGCGGTTTATGGGCTGGCGGCATCATCGGGCCGTATTTTTTCAAAATTAGGCCTGTCAGGCAGTTACTGTGAATGGTGTTCGCTATCGTGAGCTGATAACGAACTCTTTATGGCCCGAATTGGAAGATATAGATGTGGACTTGCCATACAGCTTACGAAACAATGGCTCTTTTGCGCGACAAATTCAATGGCCGTGTTATCTCACGTGGTGGCGATGTCAATTGGCCGCCAAGATCATGTGATTTGACACCGTTGGACTTTTTTCTTTGGGGTTATTTGAAAGAAAAGGCGTACGCCGATAAGTCAGCAACAATTCAACAGCTAAAGGATGAGATAAATCGGCACATTAACGGCATAGAACCTCAATTATGCCTCAGCGTCATCGAAAATATGGACCATCGGATGGAGGTGTGCCGCCGAGGTCGGCGTTATTTTGTTTTATACATAATTAAACCATACCAATATTATCATAATAAAAAGAAATAACAATAATTTCCTAAATAATTTGTGTTTTATTCAAAATAAACTTTGGCGCTTAAAATTTAACCACCCTTTAGAAGGATTGCAAATTCTATGTTTTTAATAAAAAGATAAAAATACTTCAGATTATCTTTTTTATTTAAAATTAATTCAGATATCGTTTTTATTCTAAATATTTGCATGTATTTTACATTTACAAATTACATAACAAAACACATGTGCAGTTGAAAAAACTAAATTTTAGTATTTTATAATAATTTTTTTTAAAACAATAATAAAAAATCATATAAAATTAGGAAAATGATCATATCGTATACATGCAACAAAAAAATTAATACGAGCTCTTTAGGAGCATCCTTTAGGGTAAAAAACTTAATTAATTGCTAAAAATAATATTACAAACTAAAAGTTACTAAATTAATGGCATAAGTGAATTTATCCTTAAAATTACTAACCGTGCATCAATTACATCGTCTTTTTTTAACTAAATATTTAAATAAATATTTTAAACGGAAACCTTTTAAACTTTTTTTTAAACATTCTGCTTTTGAAATATATTCAGTTCAGTTAACTAGTGACAACATTCAGTTTCATAAACATCTTGGTTAATCCAACCGAAGAAGAAGTAACCAATCCCCAAACCCAAAATTACAGCCAAACACAACCAATAATTGAAAGTCATGAAAATCAACATCAGTAGGTAGGAAAGAATTATTTGTACCAAATTGATGAGTGTTTGTATAAGATGGGGTGTGGCAAATATCTTTTCAAAATAAGACTTTTGACGTATTTCAGACATAATGGGTCCATGACAAGTCGGTTGACCATTTGAAGTACCAGAAGTACCGGTTTTCATGTGCATTTCAGCGGCAGCACGTTCAGCTTCTTTCTTCACAGTTTGACTCATAAAATATTTACGTACGAATTTCAAACCTTCGTAAAGGAATGACACCAAAAAGATGGCCAAAGCGGAGAAGACAAATTCGGTGACTGTACTGGCAACCCAACCGTTCCAGAGAATGCGTTCACAGTGACCAGCGTGGAACTGAAATAGGTGTAATCAGTTTTAATAACATTATTTCGTCTAGTATTTAAATCTATATAAAACAACCAAGAATGCTATGTTCGGTTTTTTCGAATCTTGTATACCCTTCACGATAGTAATAAAAATGTAATTTATTTATATTTTTAGTTTTTTGGTTAAGGTTCAAAATAATTAATGTTTTTAAAAATGATTATTTTTAAAATTGTACTTCATCGGACTGTAAAATTTTAATGTGTGTGAAGATAAATGCGAAAAGTTCAATTAATTTTTTTTTTAAATATCGCATAAGATAAAAAAAATATATTAGAAAATATCGCATGCAATAAAAAAAATACGATTATTTACACGAAATTTTAAAGTTTTATGACTTGACTACCGCGAGAATAGACGACAGTCTTTCATAGATAATCATTCAAAGCAAATTTCGATCTACCAAAGGGTCTAAAAAACTGTGGTCGAAACCAAAAACGAAAATTTGTGTACAACTTTTCGCTTTTCAAGTTACTTTGACAGCGACGTTTAATGAATCAGAAGTAAAAGCAACAGTTTTTTTAAAAATATATGTATAACAACCTAGTCCCTATCACACCTGGGTTCTATGGAAAACAAATTTTAGCCAACTAATAAGGACCCAGAATATATATGTATGTATACTTAGTTGCGTCTAAGATCAATATTGCAGAAATTAAAAAGGAATGACAAGCTAATATATACTCTTTCCCCCTGTAGTGAATGATATATTATCAGGCCTGTTCCGCAAATCACTTTTACTCAAACCACGTGATTTCAAATCACATGTGGGTACTAAAATCACACGTGTGATATTTTAGTGTCCCGTATTTGTGTGTTTTGGTGTGATCTTTAATGGCCGAAAGCACACCGAGAAACACAAAAACGGTATGACTTTCAGAACACCACAAAATCACACGTGTGATTTCGAAAACACGTGATTTGAAATCATGAATTTGTGGCAACATTACATCATCCATATTTGCAGGATTGCCATGTGAGGGAGTTTTCCCTAAAGTATAAGTTTTTATCATATAAGGGAAAATCCTTGCGGAGAAATCTGGTGGTATGAGAATTCATACTTAGAGGATTTTTAGGCGATTTTCAATTCGCTTGCTTAGTATGCATAGCGAACAATTTTACCACTGAGCAATTCAAAGATTTTAAATGCGCAAACTTTTAAATTCTAACGATATGTAAAGAGTGCCTCAGGAACAGTGAGTGAACTTTTAAAATTTTGTGTATTTTTTTTTTTGCGATAGTGAACTCTGAAATTTGGCAGCTGTCACATATTCTTATTCCGAATATTAAAAATAAAGCGTTTTACGAAAGAACAACGCGTTATAATTGTAAAAAATACGTTTAAATGAAAAAGTGCCTTCTATCTGAGACACCCTAAAAATTTAATTACAAATTTAGGTTTTAGTTTTTGACAATTTTCTACATAAGAATTTTATTAATTTAAAACTATAGCAACCAGATTCTCAGTAAGATTAAATTTTTTACATTAATTGTATTTTTTTTTTTTTTTTGTGTAAATGGCAACTCTGAAATTTCACATATGTTTATTCCGAGTATTAGAAACGAGGCGCTTCACGAAAGTATAACGCATCATTATTGTGAAAATACGTGAATGTATTTTAAAATGAAAAAGTTCTTACCGGGACACCCTTTACAAAGCTAGTGAAGAAGAGTTAGCAATTATTAATATTTTTGGAGATCCCTGAATCCCATACATGCATTTTGATAAAAGAAAGTATGTACATAAGAGTGCTCCAACATTCTATGTATTGTAGATATTGGTTGTGTAAAATATTAAGATATTAGGATAACGTTAACAGGCGCCACAATGACGCTGAAGTTTGAATATGAAAAATAAGTTTTTTTCAGTTTTTGTAAAAATTTTGCCATTTAATATTTACTAATGTTAAAGTTATTGAAATTTCCCCAGGGCTCTAACCTGTCTCAGGCCATTAAAACCAGTCATGTAGGAACATAATTAACATATTTTGAGAAATATTTAAATAAAACCATATGTTTACTAAAAATATAAACGTTTAATTTAATAATACTAATCAAGGCGAATTTACACCAGGTGAACTTATCTTGCTACGTAAGCAACAGCTGATAACTAACCTTGTGTCAAAATGGTATACCGTTCTGGGAAATCTTTACTAAATTCAACAATTTTCGCTTAAAATTATGAAATTTAAAACTTTTTTAAGTTATTACATTTCAAAACACACAATTGAAAATTGAAAACGTTAAAATATTTTACAGTGTTGTAAAACGTTTTCAAAATAAGACCACCTTGTATGAATTCGTCTTGATACAAATAAATTTTTTAAAGGCAGTTTCAAAACTTCATTTTCAAATTTTTAAAAATTTTGTTAAACATATTTCAGAATTTTTTGATCATCACATTGGGAATTATTGAGGATATAATAGGGAATAAAAATATGAAAAAATTAAGTTTATACCTCCCATAGTTTTTCCGTGCCTGAGATTTATATTTTACGATTTTCGGGAAAAAATAATTTTGGTCAATACGAAAAAATAAGGCCCTAATTTTGTAAAACACAACGCACGCCAAAGTATTATATTAAAAGCAAAAACAAATTCATAAATATTTTGTAATTTTGTTGTTGCTTTGTACAGAAATTTATGTACCGTTTTAAAATTTTCAACGCCACAAGCAATGAGGCGTATGAAATCTTAAAAACCAATGTGACTTTCTGTTAAAGGCAACAACAAAATTACAAAATATTTATGAATTTATTTTTGCTTTCAATGTAATTCTTTGTCGTTGCGTTGTGTTTTATAAATAACAAAAATGGATAATAGTTTTCCGCTTTTTAGCTGTTATTGGCAAGACTGTCAAATGTGCCGATTTCTTAATCCTTTTGTCGATGGAAATTTACGTTTGGCGATATGGCGATTATTTTGGCAAAATTTAAAGCGATTGGCGATATGTGAAATGCATTTTATGTAAATATTTTCTAATTTACATATATCTAAAATTTTATAAAAACTTTTTTCTCTTTTGTGTAAATTTTATTTTAAATTTATAATTCTTATTATAAAAAAATGTTTCAAAATAGTTCTAATATATCAAATATTTTGTAAATCATTGTAAAATATTACTGCCTTTCGCCTTTCGTAACGTACATTCAATGGGGAAAAAGTATATGGCTGACAGTCAAAAGTTTTTTTTACCAAATAATTATCTTAAAAAACATTAAATAAATATACAAACCGACAAGTTATAAACAGTAAAATTTCAAAATTCCTTAAACTTACAGCCATTTTTAAAAGAAAATTCCATAAATTTTAAAATTATATTGATAAATCAATGTACATAATCTTAAAAAATCTTTAAAATTCCTACGTGTATTTTCAAATTTGTATATAAATATACTTCTGGAAATAACCTAAATTCAGAACCTTAAACTTATTTTCAAGTTTTTAAAAACACTAAAACGACTTTTGTGTAATTTTTCAGTAATTTTCTAAAATCGATTCCGGATGATTTTATGCAGTTCCTACTATAAGTACTAATTATTTTTACTTCTCTTAAAATCAAGAAAAACTACGCTCATTTAAAAAAAATTATTGAAAATCTCCATTGATTAAAACTTCATTTGTTTACGATTTCAGATCATGGCGTTTTTAATATAAAAATCACAAATGGCAATATTTTCTTAACAAAAACCCTAAAAAAATTATTTGGTTGCTGTTTTGAAAGGGATTATAAAATACTTCCGTTTATTGGTAACAAATTATGAAAAAATCGTAGTACCTACACAGTACAAATTATTCGAGCTTGTAAATATGTAATTGTACCAAGAAAAACATATTCGTTCGTAATTATTATTGCTTTAGAAAAAAGTAACCAAAATGAAAAAATATTCACATCTCCACATTGAAAAAAAATATAACCAATTTTGGTTAGAAATAACCAAAAACGGCAGCTCTGCTTACTAGTAACAATTTTTCAAAATAGGCAATAGTTTTCTGTTATTTAACAGACCTAATGTATACACATTAGAGTATTAGAGAGAGTATTTTAACGGTTAACCGTATTATTTATGAATTATTTGTTTGTGTGTTCATTTTAGTTCAAGAATTATTATGATTGGTATCAAGGCCTATGAAATAGGTCTGCTTACCTCTACAACAATAAAACAACACAAAAAACAACAGGCATTTTGTTTGTGTAAAATTTCTCACCGTTGTCAAAATCTTACTACAACATAGAGGAAACAAAAGAAAAAATGTGTTTTGTGTGCATGGATGTGTGGCAAAAAAACAATAATATACATGTATAAGGAAAAAGTAAACAACTTTTGACATCGTTGAGGAATAAACAAATCAAACATCTGGATTCTTAAGCAGACCTATTGGATAGGCCTTGATTGGTATGTTTTTGTTTTTTTTTACTAATAAACTCCAATCAAGGTATATTTATAGCAGGTAGTTTCGGAAAGCCAGCTGTTTATTTTTTATAACAAAAAGACCTTAAGCTCGAAAATTTAGTAATATTTGAAATATTAAAGGTCGAACAAAATACATATTATATAAATAAAATTATTCAAAATAATTAAATTTTCATGTTAATGAAAACACTGCTATATGTATATTAACTTTACACTGTAAAGAGAACAATTTTATTTTGATTTAAAAAAGTAAGAGTTTCCTATCTAATTCTTATCTATGAATTGTACAGAGTTGAGTGTTTTACTGGTAAATAAATACAAGGTGAATGAATTTTAAATATGAGTGTAGGTTTACTCTACTTGATAATTAATTAAGACCAGACCTGGGCGTATTTACTACTTTTACATTACCATCAAATCAATCATAAAAAAAAAATTGTGCAAAACTATTGCATTACCAGCTGTTTTGACACTTTTAATGCGCTATTTTTTGCACTACATTATTTTCTCGAGAAAATCGTGTTTTTCAAACACCACAAAAGTATATGTCAATAAATGCACTACTTTTACATTAGTATTAAAACACATCATGAAAAGTGCATTATTTTTACATTATCACTTAAACATATTGTGAGCAATAATCTTAAATAAAACTGGCAAATTTTTGGTCAGATAACAGAAATCAGAAAGAAGCGTAAAAATTATCACGTTAAACATTTTTTGTTATTTTTGATTTTTGTACCACGTCGTCTTTCATTTTTTGAGTCAAATTAGTTTAAAGTTGTAACAAATACTTTATTTGATGGCTTAGAAACTTTATGAAAAACAGTTAATAATGGACTTTTATTTCTGATAAATGTCGAAATTGTGTTATGTGATCAACAGATTTCAAGTTTCATTTAAAATTGTTGTTCACAATACCTTTTAGTGATAATGCAATAGTTATGCTTTACATACTAATGTTTGCACTATTCTAGCGATAATACAATCCTAATGCACTATTCATAATGTGTTTCAATAATAATGTATAAAAAAGTACTGCATTAATTGCTAAACACTCAAGTGGTTTTGATAAGAAAATAATGTAGTGCAAAAAATAGTTCCTTAAAAGTGTTAAAGTTACTTTAATTTTATTAAATACAGTGTAAATTCGATAATCCGGACTCTACTAATCCGGAATATTCGGTAATCCGGACAGAATTATGCAGCTCATTGCGTATTCTATAATCCTAATTGATTGCAATTTTAAAGTCCGGATTGAATAACACCCGTTGTTATTTATAATCCGGATTGATTGCAACTCTATAGTCCGGATTAAATAATACCCGTTTTTATTTATTTTTTTATTCAAATCACAGCATGCTTTGAAAAGTACAGTTACAATAGTGTGATATGAGTATTGCTAGGAACACAACTGGGACGAACGACGAATTTTTGGCCGCGAATATTCGTCGCCAAAAATAAAACGTATTTGTGTATATGAAAATACACACAATCATGGCGTCGGCCGAAATTCGTCATACGCGGCGACTTTGCAATAGACCATGTTTGATTTTAGTTTTCAAGTATTTTAGTATATAAATTACTTTTTTACTTTAATAATTATTTTTTATTATTTTATCGCATTTAAAATAAATATACAAAGAAGATTTCTATAAGAATAGTTTTTAATTGTGGTTTCGTTAATGTTTGTGTTTTTAAAGTAAATTTTTTTATATGGTCACACTATTTCTCTCTCTTTGCACACACAGCAAAGAAATTTTCCAATTAGTAAAGCTGTGAGTTATTCGTCGCTATTGTGTTTCATACGACGAATTTACTCAGCGAATTTTTATTAAAAAATTTGTCGTGTAGGGCGCAATTCGTCGTTCGTCCCAGTTGTGTTCCTAGCATATGTTTGCACATGCGTTTCTAGTTTCTAGTGCAAGATGCCTTCAGTGAAGAAAGCACACAAGGCTTTATCTATTTTAGATAAAGTAAAAATTGTAGAAATTGTAGTTTGTTTTATTTTAACTGAACTGTACAAATTAATACTTATGTTTTTATGTTTAATTTTGCTATGAATTATTATAATTTTTAATAAATACATACATACGGTAATCTGGATTATCGAATTTTTACTGTATAAAAGAATTGTAAATGCTTAACATATTCAATGCATCTATCCAAGTTTTGACTAAGACACTGTGCTTATAATCAGGGCTGCCAGACTTGGGGATTTCATGCGAGCAAAAAAAACAAAGAAAGTCATTTGGGGATTTTACACATTTTGAATATATTTTCCTTTCTTTTATTATTTAATCTTATTTTTCTTTGTTTTGTATATAAAATATGAAAATAAAGTAGCAAAACTTTTATCAACAACTTATACGGTGTAAAGGGTCCTAATTAAGATAACCATTTTTGTTAATTTAAGTGTATATTCTTGACTGAATGTTTTAAAAAAGAATAATTTAAAAAAAGAATCTAAAACCGTTGACAACACATACAATTTTTGATTTTTTAAAGACAATTTTCAAGTAAATATGTCTTCCAAAAAATTAGTAATATGAAAGATAATATAATAAAGTTTGGGATATACATATGTATTTTTATTGTTGATTTTAAGGATGGCTAAAACCATTTGAACAAGCTCCAAATTCTTATAAATTGGCTCATTTGTCTTCTAAAATAGAATATTGTTCTGCTTGTAGTTCCTAACTGGAATCTAATAAAAAGAATTAAAAAAACATGCCGAAACCAGTCGTTACAATAAAATAAAATAATTGTTTTACTAAAAATTTTTATTTGTGGATTTTTGGGGATTTCTTTTTAAAATTTTTCTTGCTATTTTTTTAAAAATTTGGAAAGAAAAAAAAACTAAAAAAGAGTATTAACTTTTTAAGGTTTTGTTTTTTTTTTAATTTGGGGTTTTTTTTTATTTTTTGGGGACAAGGAAAAAGTACCTGGCAGCCCTTCGTAGATTATAGAATGTACCAAGGTATATTTACACAAGGTAGACTCGTTGGCCCATATATTTGTCAGCTGTTTACCCCAGTTGGAACCCAAACGTCAAATTTCGTGTATATGAGCCCAAATTTGTACATGTATGCGTTAAATTGTTTTTGTTTCATATGAAGACAATTTTGAGAACTCGGTTCTTTTTATAGAGCAGCATGTCTACACTCCCAAATGAGTCTACCTTGTGTTAATGTACCTTGGAATGTACTTGTTGCTTGTTTACTTTTCTCGGTTAAATTGAGTAGTGCTCATTTGGCGTTTTTCTTTATGTTTTAAACTACAATCCATGTAATAATGTAATACCTAAACGTTATTTTAAAAAAATTGGTTTTTAATAAAATTAGACTGAGAGATCAAATTAGCGATTTTATATTAACAGCGTTTACAATTTTTAAAATTAGTTCTTTATTATATACGCATGTGAAATAACCATGAAAAATTTAAAACAAGGCAGACAACTCAGAAAGACCACATTGATATGGTTAGAGCTAAGTCGACAATTTATTTTACTACATATTAAAAAATAAATTAATTGAAAAAAATACAATTTCCAACAAGATACTAGTTCTGTTATTTACAAAAATTATTATATGTATATAGATACATATAATTAAATAAAAAAAAAAAAACAAACTTAAAAAAGTTTAGAAATTTATTACATCCGGACAAAAGTTTCATGTTTCTCTAGCAACAAGGACAGCTGTGCTGCAACGCGTCTTTTACAATAATTAAAGCTTAAATTTTAAAACATAAATCGCGAATTGTGTTTAAAAATTTTATTGCAATTTAATTTTTTTATTGTAATTACAATAACCGTTAATATTTAAATTAACACCACAGCGTTATCATCACTTTTCACAAAATTCTCTTCAAACACACTTTTTAAGTACAAAAATTTAATTCTACAATCAATTTAAGAGAACAACATAACAATAAAGACACTTGTTTAAATTATGATCAAATTCAAAGTACACATATCATCATAGAGAAACCACAAGAGTAGAAAGTGTCCCAAAAAAAATTAAAACTTCTCTTTATGAATTCTCGTATGAAGTTTTAACACCAAACTAAATAATTTCTTACTAACGCAATCATAGAGTTGGGGGTTTAAACAGCTTAAGCTTAAATTAGACGTGGCATAACCATAACCATAAAAAACTGCTGTTTGAGCCAACTTTGTGGGTAATACTGTATATGATTATAGGTGACTTGCCATAACGACATAACCATGACCATACAAACAATTGAATTTTGGTTTCTATGGTCATCGCTACGGCTATGGCATTATGTGTAAGTCACGTCTAATTGGACCTTAAGGTGGGTCTTATCTCTCCCCTTCTATTCTAGTCGATTTCTATGGTACATGGTATAAGTACGTAATACACTCACAGTAATGAAGTAGAATTCAATTTTAACAAATTTTCTAAATCAATTTTAAAATGTAGATACTTACGCTCATTATCATAGGGCAGGATTTGGAACCATCCATACCGCCGCCACCTCCCATACCGCCATGATCGTGATCCATTATTAAAAAGTGTACTTGAGGAAAAAGTGTTTGTTGGGAAATGTAAATTTAATTAAAATCAAGCAAAATGTGTTTTTTGTTCAAATATCACAAACGCTTGTTGCAAGTGAAAGCCAACTTAATACTGATACTCATAAACAAAATGTTCAGTTCTTTTTAAGGTCTTTTCAGCGACTACCTTCAGAAAAAACGCCAACAACACTCTGTTGATGTATTAAACAAAAATAAAACCAAAAAGCAATTTTTTAATCCACAAACTCAGATAAGAATTGTAGCAGAATTGAGCGAGTTTATAGAGCCAGATAGTCAGTCAGTGAGAGGGTGAGCACTAAAAGTACCCTCTTGCTTCCGAAGACAAGGTACAAGTCAGTTAAATTTTTAACCTAATTCTGGTTCTAAAAAGATGTACACATACTTACGCATAAACGATTCCATCAACCCAAACACAAATTCAATCAAAGTATTAAATTGAATATTTTTATAGTTGTTGTTACACTCTTATCATTCTAGCAGTCTGATCGTCTCTTGTTTGTTTGTAAAAATTTAGATATTTAACACACAAAGCCAGGGCTGTCAGATGTGGCGATTTCTAGCCAAACGTGACGATTAATTTTGTGTACAATTTTGTGTTTGGCAGCATATCTATTTTTTTTGGCGATTTCTAAAACTCATTTAACTTTTTTTTCTTATATATGTATATGAAAAATTTATAAGTACGAGTAGGGTTTTTTCTTTAATAAGTTTTGAAATCCCAATACTCATGCGAATATTATTTGAAAGTATTACCAGACAATTACTTAGAAAACATTAAAAAATTATTGAAATGGAAATTTGGGATAAAGTTAAAGCTTTCTTAGATTTTCAGACATTTCCCTTATCAGAAGTAATCATGCACAGTATGCAATATTTCGAGTTAATATCATTTTCTTATCAAACATCGGCTCTTTACGAAAAAAGTAGTAAATTTTTAATTTATTTTGGAAAATTAATTAAAAAACTGAATCCTTTTCCATTGCTTATTAAGTGGAATTTTTAAAATTTTAACAATAATAATGTATACTGGTTAGTATGCAAAAATAAATTGAATTCATATCGATAGTGGAAACCATAATTGAATTCGTATTGAAAGTAAATCGCGTTTAAAAAAAAATTTCCATTGATATTAGGTTGTGTAAAATGGTATCAAGCGTATTTTTCAATATGCCCTGATTTTGTATAGAATCGAAAACGAGTCTGGGTTAGAAGTTACTTGTTGAAAATATTGCATGTAATGAAATTGTTTAGAAAACTGTGTTGACTTCCAATATTGGATATTGGGTATTTTCTGGGAAGACTAATTAATTGTCGAACGTTACATTATGTTTCGAATAAAATCGAAAAAAAAAGTTAGCCATATTCTGACTTATTTTCATATAGAAAATCACGCTTATATATAAAAACGGATTTTTTTTTTAATAAAATTTTATTCATTTTGCATAGAGGTCAAAATGAATATTTTTGCTGCATTCATTTTACTGATCTCACAAATCCTAAGTTTTAAGATACTTCAAAGGAAATATCGGCGATGCCGATACCGGTACGAATATAAAATTTAAATTCAAGGTAAAATTAATAAAACTCAAATAGAGTTATTTTCTTATTACATATTCAAAATTACTGTGTAGATTTTAAAAGCAACGAATTGAATTTGAATTCATGGTAAAATTGCCAAATGTTAAATTACTTTTTAAACAAAAAAAATTTAAGGGATTATTATTTAAAATAATAATAAGATTTTTTTTTATATATTTTGCAAATGCGTTTGAAGCAGACCTGCTGTGCAAAACAGTCTCTCAGATGCGGCAGAACTCATTTCTGCGCCATGTTCTTAAGCTTTGGGTATAACATTTCATTCCGTCAGTAAACAAGCGGAACTGCCCCTAGAAAAACAAGAAAATCTAAGGTTTCTTTAGGCTTCTTCTTAAGCTGAACCTCAGCGTAGGATGGATGGAGCATAATCCTTCTTGAAATTTTCTTATAACATTTTCACAAACGCTCCAAAGGTCAGTTCTTGTAGACTTATCAGAACTTTTACTGGGTGAACAAAAATGGCTTAGGTTACCGAAATAATTAGCTAAAAACTTTTTTATATAAAAACACATTAAAATTCAATAATAAAACAGAAATAATTCATTAAACACTTTTTACATAAAAATTGTAAGTTGAGATCAATTTGTTACATAAAAATTAACGTAAATTAATATTTTAGCATTTAAAAATCATCGAAATTATTCGTCTATAAACCTGGGGCAGATTCTGGCAGTCGTGATCGAGTACTTTCTCGATTCGAAAGCCATTTTATTTCAGTCGATACTGAATGAATCGAAATTATTTTTTCAGTATTGTGAAACTCAAATAAATGCTTTACAATAACGAAAAAATAATTCCGATTCGTTCAGTATTGACTGAAATAATAAGATATTAAATTGCTTTAGAATCGAGAAAGTACTCGATCACGACTGCCAGAATCTGGCCCCTGGTATAAGCATGACATATTGTTTATAAATAAAATTTTGGCGATTTTTGATTAACTATTTGGCGATGAAGGTGAACAAAAATCTGACAACCCTGCACAAAGCAAGTAAAAGAATACTCACCGATATGATAAATACATATACATATAATGTATCTTGTTCTCTTAAATGATATTTAAAAGTATTAAAGATACAAAATTATTTAAAATGTTGTAATACACACATAGTAAATACATAAATGTTACTTTTTTTTACCAAAATTCAATTTAGAAGAAAAAACTAATTACGGATATCGAAATATTATATTATAAATTAAAAAAAAACTGCATGCATAATAAACATGGGTACAGTATGGTTAAAAACCAAGTTATGACTGGAGATATCTGATTTGGAACCGCAACTCTTGTCCAGTATGCTTCCCAGATAGCAGAAAGAGACTACTTCTTCAAGCGCTTGACCTTTTAGCTAAAGAGTTTGCAGCAGATATCGAAAGCATAAGTAATGTCCTCCAATCTGCCTTGGAGACCCCAGGATCCTCTTCTGTTGGACGTTTCCTTATTCATTACAACGTCGTAAAAAAACTGCCTATTTTACTTATGTATTTATAACCTTCATTTAGACATCACTAAAAACCCATTTTGTAACCACAAAAATCATGTCGTCGGCTTAATATGCAAACCTTTTTTCAAGTTAATTGAGATTTTGATGCCGTGTGGTAGAGAAAGATACGCCTCGTGGACCTGTATGTAGTTTTACTTAAATTTTAATCTTGAAGTGAGTAAAACCTACTATATTTTTGGTTTTCCTTTCAAGCAGCACATAGAAAAAATAAAAAGTGTTTTGTCTCTCCTGTAAAATGTGTTGAAACGGAGTTAGCAGGTTTGTATATTAAACCGACGATATATTTGTGCAGGTTTTTTTAATATATTTAGCCTACTATTAAATTAATCCGTTCATGACAAACATTTTTGCGAGGACATACAATAACGTTATCACACCTATTTTTCAGAATGTCAAATCTTTATTTCATATCAAAAAGCGCTAAATAAAATTTAAATAAAAACTAGGAAAGAGTATTAACGAAAAATTAAAAAAAAAAACTTAACAAAGTTATTCACTTCAAAAGTTGCACTTGAACTAGGGTTTTTTCCCGGGAATTAAAATAAAAATATGCCTCATAATTTCAGAAAATAGCTATTTATACTTTGAAATTTAGTTTTCTATTCTCTAAAAATTAACATCTGTGGATGGGTTGTGGATTAGTCCAATTACAAGAAGTGAGTACATGTATTTAAATCAATGTCTCCTGATACAATTAATCTACTTAAAGCAGAATGGGCAGTGCAACAGTTGATAATTACATATTACATTTAGTGAAGTGAAGAGTTAATAAAGTACATTAATTCAAAATAAGATGCAGGCAGTAAAGTTTCATTGTCCATGAACAAGTCTTAAAAATAGGAGATACCTAAATATATCGCTCCTTTATTGCAACATATTCATATCTACAAAAACAAGCGATCTTGGCAAAATGCGATTAAAGTTTTCAAAATGTACCGATTTAAAGATATATTTTGCTATAACTTCGGTTAAACTTTGCTACACTACCTTCAAATTTTGAGATATAACTATGATGCAATGAAGGAGCGATATGTTTATTAGGTGATAAACAAAAATTTTCAATTTCCCGTGAAGTGCGGGGAAACCGAAATAAAATAACATTTTAAAAACTCGTGTAAGATACTACAACATACACCTTGAAAAACACATTGTCCTAAAGATTACAAATGGATCTATTGAAATGAAAAGATTTGTAAGAAGCAGCCCGGTTGATGCTATTTTTATTGATATAGACGTTGTTTATAAAAAAGAAAAAATTGATTCTGATTGTGAATCCGAAGCATGCTATAACGGTGAACTTTTAACTATTTGTCCAACCTCCGTAAAAAATGAACGAAATTTTATGGAAACATGAAAATAGGTAAATATAATCAGGAATATACTTTTTGACGACATACTAAGCGCTTTAAGTGTGTCAGAAAGTTATTTCCTAAAGGCTAGATTACACTATTATACTTTGTGTTAATACATTTCAAAATCTCAAGTAATATGACAAAGTGTGATAGTGTGAATGCAATGTGCCACGAAAATGACAAGTATTATGAAAAAAGTTTGACATCCCATACGACTTCATCGTTTTTTGAAAAATTTCTAAACAATAATACTTTTCATTGGATCACGGTTGCATTTTATTTCATGTGTGAGTGTTTATACTTTGTGTGATGGAGTGAACACAAGCTGTCATGTTAAATTAGATTTTTTGACAGTCGCAACAAAACTCATTAGATTTCTATCTCACAAAGTATAATGGAATACGTAAGACTTGTGAGATAGTGTAATCTAGCCTTAAGCCGTTAAAAAATGTTTTATATTTCTTTAAAATATTTTATCTATTTTATTAATTAACTTTTTGATCCCATATCTTGAGTACCTTAATTTTATTTTGTTTTTATGATTGTTTTATGAATTAAATTGTTGTTTATGTTATCTTTTTATCTTGTATCCAGAGCATAATAATACTGAATAAAAGCATAATACTTAATAGGGAATAAAGGCGTGAGGTGATAATAATTCAAGTTCCTATTTCAATCTTCTATTAATTTTTTAGTATTGAACCATTTCTTTTACTCTCTTTGTAAACAAGTACCCTTACGTTATTTTATAAAAGTTTTTTTCATTAATTAATAACAAAATTTACTTTGTATTATTTATATGGAGCGGGATCCTGGGATCCCGGGAAATTTAAAAAAATTTCCCGCTTTCCCGGGAATCGAAAAAGTCCGGGAAAAAAAAAACTCTAACTTGAACATAACAACAACCACATAGACAATTATTTTTCCTGAATAATTGTTTATTGAAACTTAAAGTTTTGCGCAAATATGAAAAGTTACTAATATGTAACTAAAATAATAAATACCTATTTTGTGCCCCATATACTATTTTTTAATGTCTTTAAAGTAGAATTGTAGAAATGATGCAATGTAAGGGCTCGATAATATGGTTGCGGCTTCTTTATCAATGACTTATTTTATACCCTTCAACACAGGTGGAAAAGGGTATACATATATAAGTTTGTCATTCCGTTTGTAATTTCTATAATATTGATCTTAGACCCTATAAAGTATATATATTCTGGGTCCTTATGAGGAGAGAAGTTGATTTAACGATGTCCGTCTGTCCGTCCGTCTTACGTTTGATATGTGTTTTACGGCGACTCCAGAGATGATAGCGGCTAGGTTGTTTTACATTTATGTTGCATATAGTCCACCGTATCTTGCTATTGAAATTCAGCAAGATCTTCACTTCCCTTCACCACAGGTGGAAAAGGGTATATATAAGTTTGTCATTCTGTTTGTAATTTCTACAATATTGATCTTAGACACTATAAAGTATATATGTTCTGGGTCCTTATGAGGAGAGAAGTTGATTTAACGATGTGTTTTCCCTCTCCCCCACTTGGCTAAGATATGACCAAAAAACCACGACTGCCACTAATTTTTTCCAAAAATCCATTGTTGTTGTTGTATTTTTATTACTTTTTTCTGTATATCTAGAGAACGGCAAGATCCAAAGTTTCCAAATTAGGTAAAAACATTTAGGTTTTAAATACACACCATCCCACAACTTGTGGGCGGGATTGGAAAAGTGAGCGTGGTACCTCCCATACAAAAAATATCAAAATTTTTATAAAAACCTAAATTTTTTAACTGTAATATGAAAAATACCCATTTTGGGAACCATAGATCTTCCCGAGTCCAAGTTTTATAAACAAAATAACTGGCAAATTTCTTCTTTAACACGTCAGTATATCAATCTGTCAAAACAGCAGAGTAATGACCAAAATACTGAAATCCCAAAAATTACTCTTTTTACACCCTTAACCACAGGTGGAAAAGGGTATACATATATAAGTTTGTCATTCCGTTTGTAATTTCTATAATATTGATCTTAGACCCTATAAAGTATATATATTCTGGGTCCTCATGGGGAGAGAAGTTGATTTAACGATGTCCGTCTGTCCATCCACCTGTCCGTCTTACGTTTGATATGTATTTTCCGGAGACTCCAGACATGCCAGCGGCTAGGTTGTTTTACATTTATGTCACATATAGGCCACCATTTCTTGCTATTGAAATTCAGCAAGATCTTCACTTCCCTTCACCACAGGTAGAAAAGGGTATATATAAGTTTGTCATTATGTTTGTAATTTCTACAATATTGATCTAAGACCCTACAAAGTATATATATTTTGGGTCCTTATGAGGAGAGAAGTTGATTTAACGATGTCCGTCTCCCCGCCCCCCCCCTTCACATTTGTTTACATATTCTAGCATAATGCCCAATATGATTTTCGCTATCACCCTTCTTTATTATTTCATCTATTTAACGAAATAATTTTAACAAATAGAAACTAGGAATTTTTGTTTCTTTTTGCTACTTTAAAACTCAACAATAATTACAACTCAACTGTGTTGAGTTGAGTTGTGAACTGTAAACGGGCCATATTTCATGGTAATGATATTTAAACAACGTTCCTTCATGGTTCAGTTGTCTAGGGGGTTTGTTAAGGTAAGAAACTGTGAGTCCCCTGGTTCGAATCTTGGTTGCTCTGTATTCTGCTCGCACAATGGTGAAGGGTATAAAGGATTCGGAACAGCCGAATATAGCACTCTTACTTGTTTTACAATAATATGGTTGTCGGTGACGATAATATGGTTAAATTAATTGTAATATGTTTAAAATTTTCTTTAAAACTAGTTTTGTTGGAGGTGATCATATTGAAACGTGTTTTTTCTCTACGTGTATAAGAGGTGGAATTTATACTATATATTTGGTATTGAATTTAGGCGATAAAATCTGAAATGTTGGGTTTTGAAAGCTTTATTGTTATTAAGCCATAATCTTTTTTTCTTGATCTAAACGGCGGCATGAAAAAACCCCCCAAAAAATAATGAAAAAAACCCCCAAAGTGAGGGGTCTTATTTCATATGAAATTAAGCCCCAATTTTGAGAATCAAATTAACCCCCAACGAAATGTAATAACGCCCCAAACAGAAATTAAATAATTCCCTAATTTTTGGGGGCTTATTTCATATGAAAGAAGACCCCAATTTGTGAAATAGAATAAAAGCCCAATATGTACAATACAATTAATTTTAGAGTTTTACTTTAAAGAATCGCGCGATAGATATCATGGTTGGGACTTCTGCCGGTCGCCGACTAACTAAAGCTTTTCTGCATAGCCGACCTTCGGCCGGGCCAAGGACTTTCTCCTCTATGGTATAACAAACACCGGCATCGCTAACTTTAGCTTCTCTTCATAGCCGGCCTTCCTCCGTGTTCAAAGATTTTCTCCTCTATAGTATTCGCAGAGAAACTTTAGTTAGGGAAGCCGGTCTTTGTTATACCATAGAGGAGAAAACCCTTGCGCCCGGCCAAAGGCCGGCTATGCAGGTCAGCTTTAGTTAGCAAAGCCGGTGTTTGGTATACCAAAGTGGAGAAAATCCTTGCGCCGAAAAACGTTTTCATTATAAATTTGAAAATGAAATAATCCCCAAAAAAATATATTGGGACGTTATTTCATAACGATTTTTTGGGGGATAATTTCATATGAATAAATCCCTCAATTAAAAAAATGAAATAAACCCCAAACAAAATTAAATAATCTCCCAAAAATCGTTGATTTGTTATCTGTACAAACTTTTTGGGTGTTATATCATTATTTTTGGGGGGTTATTTCCAGGGCTGTGGAGTCGGAGTCGGAGTTGAGGAGTCGGAGTTGAGGTTTTTGTACCGGAGTCGGAGTCGGAGTCGAAGTACCCACAAAAACTAGCGACTCCGACTCCGACTTTTTTGCATTACAATTTTTCTAATATTTTTCAAAATAAAAAATTTTAATGACCAATTTCTCCAATTCTTTTTAAATATCAATTCATATTTAAATATAATTTTTCTAATAATTTTATTTTTATTTGACATAAGAAAACAAATTTAAAACATAAATTGATATTAATAAATGAGTGGAATTGGCCATAAGAGGGTCTGTTTTTTGAAATTGTGAAGTCAGAAAATAAGGACCAGTATACTTTTCATATGAGTAGGTGAGTTTCAAAAATTAAAAAATTGAGATAACATCTTATTTTGACAATTTATAAGAATAGTTATATAGATTGTATCGAAGCATGTCCTTTTCTATGTTTTAATGTGACCTCAAATTTTTGTAACAAAAACCAGCGGGTTCACTATTTGAATTTCGCCAAGATATCGTTAATGAAATAGAGCCGAATTAAGGAATTTAAAAATTAAGTTTGTAAAGATGTTGTTTTTTATTTATCGTATACATATTAACAAATACTTTTGTAGCCATGTTCATGAATATGACTTCAAATCAGCTGTAGCTCCTGTGGTGAAAGCATTAAGTGAACTACATTTGAAGTTCCAACCTTCAAGGTGGTAATAGAATAAAAGGAAAAGGAACTCGGAAATATACATGACATTGTTCCAGATATAATTCCCATCAATGTGGGGGTTAACCCGAAAAATGATTTGAGAATACTTTTATCTGCTCACTTTAAGGAAAATTGGAGAGATAATAAAGACTTGCAATTTCAAATTTCGGTCTTGGACAATAATAATATTGAATTAGGAAGGGAAAAATGCAATGGCGAGTACACTGAAGAAAAAGATTTAAATTTAGTTGTTTAAAAATTCACATAAAACTACATCAAGCCACATTTTGAAAACTTTACAGCAGACCGCGCAAACATGTGCATTTGTACGAATATTTTATATGATCCTAACATATTTTTTTTATGTCGATGATATACTTAAAAAATTACGTCATAAAAGGTTCGTTACCTTCTATGGTACTGTTCCATGCCTTGAGACAAACAGCACAAGTCCAACAACAAAAGGGGTACTATTTCCCAAAAAAAATAGAAGGCTAACAACATTTTTTTACGTTACATTTCTCTTCAAAATGTGTTATATAAATTGTAGAACTAACAACTGAAGGCGCATCTGCATGTTTTAATAAACTATATTAAATTTTCCTGAGAAAGATTTGACTTAATAAATAAAACAAGACCAAAATGGCAGTATCTGAATTTAGTATGTATGTATATTAAAAACAAAAGACCTCACTTCACAATTTACAAAAAAGGACTGTCCTTTGCCTCTATTAATATTGTGGTAAACAACACTAAGTACACTTGATGCCTTAACGTCTAAGCCAATTGGACTTGGTGTTGTTTTCAACTTTTCTATCTCGAAAGCTACATTAGATAGGACTTATGGAAATTCACCCATCTATAAATTCCGACAGTATAAAAAACGTTATTTGAAAAAGATGTGAATTGGTGTAGTTTATCTCTCCCCTACAGAACTATTTTTACATTTTTTAGCACTGTTTGCATAATATTAATAAATTAATATAACCTTTAAAATAAACTAAAGTTCAATGATCCCATACGGATTGAAGCAAAACTCATTTCTTTCGAAAGTTCGTAACAAAACTTGTTCGTTCCAAAATTAAATCCATTATTTTTCTATATTTCAGTTGGTTTAAATTTCTAAACTGTTGAGTTATAAGTCAAGAATGTCATAACACTTTAGAATTAAAAAAGTTCAAATCATTTGGTATATTTAATCGGGCGCTATATGTTTTTTGCATTTTTTCCAAAATCCAAATAAAATATTTTGCATCTTTCCTACTCATATGTTAGTAACTAGTAGGTTAAAGCTCAATGCGCGGCACGTTAGAATTAAAATATCGATTTGAAATTTTTACAGAATCATTTTGTTGCTATATTTAACCATTTAACAGGTACTAAATTAAAAAAGAGTTTAAAGTCAAATAAAAACTAGTCTCTTAAATAATGCTAGGTTTAGAGTAGGAGTCGGAGTTGGAGTCGGAGTCGGAGTCGGAGTCGGAGTCGTACTTAAAAAATTTCACCAAAAGGAGTCGCAGTCGGAGTTATAACTTTTTCTTAACGACTCCACAGCCCTGGTTATTTCATGCCGCCGACCTAAATAGACGCAGCTGCTTAGTTAACTGCAAAGGAAACATGAAATTTAATTGTTAAATTGTGTCATATTCGCAAGTAAGTGACTTTCTTGCAAATGAAGTCGAATTTCTAGGTAAATATTTCAAAGATATGCACCCTTATCGTGGTTGGTGATTTTAAAATACGCTTGCGACTATTTGGCAATTAATCAAAAGGAACGTGAACTTATTTCCTTTAATCTATTACGAAGCAGTCGCAGGCGTATTTTAAATTCGCCAACCACGATCGGGTTGAATATTTTTGAAATATTTACCTGGAAATTCGACTTAATTTGCAAGGAAGTCACTTACTTGCGAATATGCCACAATCTAACTAATCTAAAAAAAAACTCATGGTACATACTTCAAATATTGTAACGAAAGTAACTTTAGTTAAGAATTAGTTGTTATTATTGGTTAAGAATTAGTTATAATTTATTAGTTATCTTGCATTCATAAGTAATTTTATTAGTTTACATTGTTATTAAAAATTGTTATAATTTAGTACACTTCAATCCCAATGTGCAGAAAGCCCTCGAAATTACCGTTAAAAAAGCTTCAGTTAAAGTCGTGAAATTATGTAAGCATAAGTGCCGCCATAAATCAAATAGAGTGGTAAATAGTAAAGCCTCGAACCTTCGAAAAACATTTCGAATGTTCTAGATGGCCGAATGGCAGTATAAATACCTGCGGCGGCTAGCATAGTAAGATCATTCTAAGTTCAGACTTTGTCAATAACGTTTAACGTGGAGAAAATTATAGTTGGTTTTGAATAAAAGCTATAAATTACGGTTGTTAAAGTGACTTAGTACTAAAAAAAGTTGTGTAAATTGTAAACAGTGTTTAAAGTGTTGTGTTTTATTTATTTTATTAAAGTTGCAAATAGAACTCGAAACGGTTTATTATAAAGGAAATAAACCAAAACGTTATAACGTTTAACGTAACAATTTAAATATCCCATAATGATTTAAACTGTCACTTCACTCTTTTAACTTTCTGGCGAGCACAAATATAATTTTCGATATTTTTTATTCTCTTTTCAGAAATGTATAACGAAATAAAATTTATTATCATTGTTTTGTTTTCTCAACTGATATTTTTTTTATACATACAAAGGTTTTTAAATGTTCAAAATTGTATTTAAGCTTGTTCCAAAATACAACATAGAATTAAAATTACAACACGAAATAAGATTGAAAAAGGAAGGTGAGCTTAACTGAATATACGTTAATTTTCATCCTACTGGTTCCATTAAAAGTCGGCGTAGCTCTAGTCAATAAGCCAACTAATTCTTCTTGTGATATCACATCATTTAACTTTGTTTAAAAATTCAGCATTGCGCTTAATATTTTTTAAATTGCTTTCGCATGTACGCCAAAAATTTCAACCATTTACAGTATAATTCATAATCTAAAATTAAAACCCTCTCCCGTTCTGTAATATACTTAGGGTTAGGTCCCACAACCAAGGTCTCAAAAAAAAATTAAGTCGAAAAATTAAAATTTCATAAATTCCGTTCAATGGCAACGAAATAAGGTCTAATTATATTAAATTTGAAGGTAATAATCTTATTCATCATCAATTAAACAATTTCTCTTAGAACCGATAATATGTGAGTTGTCTCTTTTAAAAAAAGCTCTTAAAAATAGTACTTAAGTTTAGATTGTATTTAATTAAATTGTATAAATAATTTTGTTAATTATTTTTTAGCTATTAAAAATGTCTTTTTGCCAAAAACGTGTTTGAAAACCGCTTGTATTTAAAACGGGTTTAATTTAAAAATAGTACGTCATTCAATATTTAACTCGGCGTATAAGTCTTCCTCACTTTAATTGCTAGTATGTAATTCTTATTTTTTCTCTAAACTAATTACCAAGGAAGCCCTAAATATGCAATTGCATGCTTTTCCTCGTGCGACCAAAATTAAAGCAGAAACCATATATTTATCTATTTTAGAGCTTTTTATGAATTTTGTCATCGATATGTTAGTGCATATTTTACCGTTTGCAGCATTTTTTGCATAATTTAGTACAGAGATCCTTTTTGCAGCATTTAAAAGTTTCAAGCGCATATTTTGCTTTTTTGAGTCATATTTTGATACATGCTCAAGTTTTTTAGATGCCTACAAGATTTTTAGCAGCAAATAAAAAAAAAATTTTTTTTCAAAATTTTGGCTTTTCTGTTTTAAATATCTATCTGTATACCCAAGGTTTTGCTTCAATTTCGCCATCTACATTTAATTTTTACTCGAAAATTGTAAGACGAAGCAGGTTCACAGAAAAATATAATTTGAATACGAAAAACGCATATTTGATTAAAAAAATTTTGAATTTTTTATGATGACGATTTTTGCCCAAAATAATATTTTTCAACAAAATGTTAACGTGATTTGTGAAAATAAATTGTTGGAAACAGGCTTGCCAGTTTAGCACTTTTAGTGATAGATTTAGCACATTTTTATTAGAATTAGCACTAAGAATTTTTGTGCTAGTTTAGCACATTTTTATAATTATTTATCATTTTTAGCACTTTTTTTAGATCCCAAAAACACTTAAAAACTCACATAATCAATTTAAGTAAAGTATCAATTCTTGAAGTGTATCAAGAAAAATACATACGTATCAGGCATATAACTTTTTACAAAAAAAAATATTTTTGCAAATAGGAAAAATGGCATAGCATTTTCTATTTGTAAATTTGTATGTGATGCTGATCAAACTATCAACAAAAATAATTTCGCCATACTACAAAAATCATTGTTGGGCTTTAGAGAAGCAAATTAATGTTTTTCCAGACATTGGGACAAAAACCCATTAGCTATTCAGAAAGTTCAGCGAGGCTACCTCCTATTGGACCAAAGACCTATTGCAAAGGCCTTGCTGAGAACTAGAATGAAAACAGAACTGTTATATTCAGTTATACACATAAGAGAACATGCAAAATCAGACAACGTTTGTTGCCACACTTTAAACATATCGGACGATATTGTAAAAAAAATCGGTTCATCTAAAAAGTACCAAAATGAGTTGGTATATGAGGAAGATGAAAATGACATAATTGAACTTTTAAACAGTTGTAACAACTTAATTTAATGGCGATTTATTTTCAAATGTTTCCTATAATCACTCGAAGTGTTATATTTTGTGCATCTTCAATAGAATAAAGTAAGCTGATTTTATTACAACTATTACACTTTTATCATTAATGTACTTCATGAGCGATTTTTAAGGCTATTTGAGCGGTTTCTGCACGCTATTACGGTTTGGAAAGAAATATTGACATCACTAATGGGTTAGCAAAATTAAAACGATTATAATATACATAAACTGTTTTTAATTTTAATATGTAAATATTTTTATATTTTGTTCTAAAACACTCTTTTTACAAAATTATGAGCGGTATGAATTATGACAAAGAAAATAAAACATTGGTTCTACAAACAAAGTGAAAATACCAAAGTTGTATAACAGGGCAGTACCTTAAATAAAAGCAAGGGTAAAATATGCAACATGTTTTGCATGTTTTTCATCAACTTATTTATACAAGAACTTGAAAAATGTTCCCACAGTTGCATTTTTTGTACAAACGAACACAAAAATGTAGAACATGTTAAATTAATGCAACATATTTTTAAAAAAAAAGTCAAAAATATATATAATGTAACATTATAATAAGTGTTTATATTAAACAAAATTAATATGTAAAAAAAAAATTCAATTGTAAATTTTTTATTATATTCATAAAAATCAATGTTACAAAACTAGCACTTTTGTTTTTCACTGTAAAACAACTAAGCACATTTTTTGTCGATTTAGAACTTTTAATTTGAATTCTTCTGGTAAGCCTGGTTGGAAATGTTGAATAAACAAAATGTTAATCGAATCTTTATTTATTTATTTATAATTTATGATGTGCTAAATTTTTATTCTTTGATAAATACACTAAAATTTATTGAAGGGGGAAACGCTAGTTCCTATGCGCATTTCCCTGGCTGCTTAGGCTAGATCATCAGGAAACTTTTTTCCAAAGACTTTGAATGTAGGAAAAAGCAATTATATATGTTTTTGGCGATCTGTGTAATACACAGAAATCTGGACCAATCTTTTAGTATGCCGATCATTTTAAAATCACTTTTAAAGTGAACTAACTATAATTAATTTTATGCGCAATGTACAAGTTGCAATCTTGTAGATAATTTGATAAAATTTTTAATTATACTAAGGATCAATTCTCTATTTGAATGGTTAGAATCGGTCTTAAATTTAACATATTAATCATAAACACTTCTTTCCAAATTAGACTCTTTGAGTCCGTAAACCATCTAATTATGTTGGTATTTAGATTAAATTCGCTCCAAAAATATTTTACTGCAAATTATTTATTTTCGAATCGGTTCACATTTGCTCAAAGCTCCCATTTATAAACAGCTTTAACTTCCTGTTTGAATGTTGAAGTAAACAATTTAGCGACTATCCCTAAAATCCCTTTAAGACAAAAAATATCATATGGATGTTAATATCTATTTAGTATTCGGCACAAATACAAATAGCATAACTTTGTTTTTGTGAGTCAATCTATCGTTTCCACATTAGATAAAATCTCAAAAATTCGGTTGTACATACAATTTTTTTTGGGCTTTACCGATTACAATTTTAGGATGGTTTTTATTAAATGGAACTGTTATAAATTGTTGAATATGTGGTTTTCAAATTAGCAATTTTTCAAGTTTTTACTGAAAATTTAATGCGCAAAAAACGTGTTTTTAGAGCATATTTCTGGTTTCCCAGCTAATATCAATATATACTTTTTATTTAATACAAATAATGGCAATAACAGCAGCTAAGCAAATAAATAATATTCTTCTCGATTATAACTAACTTTGAAATTCTTGATAAAGTGCGTAATAAATATTCCATTAAAGCTAATTTAACGCTTTAAAAACACTTTAATCCTCAAAAAAAACATTTATACTTTTTGTAAGATTTTAAATTTAAAATATATTTAGCTAATTCACAAAGTGTTAAGGCCTTAAGTACTAGTTTAGGATAAATAGCACTGTCGTAAACAGCCTGTTGTATTATCATATAATAAATAAATAAACGTCAAAAAATATAATTTTTATATGTATTACATGAATAAATAAATAATTAAGGAAAAATAACTTAAAATTGTAAACAGAAAAGTTTGTATGTTCATGTATACAACTATGTATTTACGTTTGTTTGATACTTATTATTAAACACGAAATTTTTTGTGTAATTTATAAAATTTTGAATAATTTTGAAGCTTTGTCTGTGAAAAATTTAATTTGGATTCCGCCAACACTGATTAAAATTTAAATAAAATAATTAAAAGTGTTATTATCAGAGAAGACTAAAATGCTTTTTTTGCTTTTTTGCTTTTTTTAGCTGTTTTTTTTATAAAACCTGCTGTTTTTTGCTTCTTTTACAATGGTGTTGCTTTTTTTTTGGATTTTTTTGTTTAAACTTCCCATTTTTGTATTAAAAACTTCGTATGTTACTACCAAGGCGAATTCCTCTATAAAAGTGAATTCGCCTTCGTTACTACCTTTTTGCAACTCTGTTTTCATTTTAAAAACAATCAACTGAAATCATAGTAGGCTGTTAAAAATAGAAATAAATAAAAAAGTTTAAAAAATGCCGAAAGAGAAAAGTAATAGAAATTTATTATTAAAAATGGTAAAAACATATGAAGGTGTCTTTAAAGTTTAAGAAAATTGGCTCTTTTGCAATATATGCTGCTGCAAAATAAATTGTTCGAAAAAGTCTAATGTGGATCAACATATAAGATGTGGGAAACACCAATTGGCGTCTTCTAAGCAAGAGAACCATCCACAGAAACTAATTACGGAATATCCAGTGACTCCAACTGCCACAACATTTCAAAAGGATCTTTGTAAAGCATTGTTAGAATCCAATATACCAATAAAAAAAGTTAGTTCTCCCAGTTTCAAAAATTTCATTGAGAAATATTCTCAAATGTCGGTTCCGTCTGAAACTTGCATCCGCCAGAAATACATACCAGGGAATCTATAGAAAAAATGCGTCAAGCAGCCAAAGACAAATATATATGGATTTCTGTAGATGTAACTACGGACAGCGAACAGAGATATGTTGCAAATTTTATTTTTGGAGTCTTAGAAGAATTGAAAGACAATAAATCTTATTTATTGAACATGCAAGTACTTGAAACGGCAAATGGCGCATCTATTGCAGCATTTTGTAATGATTCGTTACAAATATTGTGGCCAGATGGTAAAGTAGAAAAGAAATCGAGTTTAGATTTGATATTAATTTTCTGTATTTAGGCATAAAATATAACAAAGTGTTACTTGTAGTAACGGATGCAGCTGCCTATATGCTAAGTGGAATATCTTCTCTAAAGGCAATGTATCCGAAAATGCTTCATTTAACATGTTTTGCACATGGTATCCATCGATTAGCTGAATTCGTTCGAACAAACTTTGAATAATGTCAATAAATTGATTTCCAATGTTAAAAATATTTTCTTAAAGGTAAATATAACTGAATGAAACTTCCCTCTTCATCACCCCTTGTACATCCATTTATAATATACAAGCCAAAGTCTTGACATAGTTCAATCCTTTTTCCCTTACTATTTATCACCTGCTCTTTTGATTTACACATTGGGAGTCCAGCTTTAAATGATCATCGCAAGAAGTCATCTAACATCTGTTGTGTGTTGCCAATTCTAATATTTAGGTCTCCAATTACGATAGGATTTATAATTTTTTTATTTAAAAACGTATTTCTAACCGATTCAAATTTATTTTGCATTGTTGCTGCTCGAAAGTATAACATTTATTTCTAAACTGTTTATTTTCACTATAATTTTCTGAATTTTGTCATTTATTTATTTCATTTCCTTCCAAATCTGTTCTGCACAACGATTCGCCCATTTCGGAAAATCTGTCCGGAAAAATGCTACCAAATGGCTTACAGATGTAAACAGTTATACAAAATGACAGCTAGGGTTGCCATTCGTACTGTTTTAAACAGTACACGTACTGTTTTTTGTAAAATGTACTGTTTTATTCACAATACCTAAAACAGTACGCAAAAGTACTGTTTTTTTAGATATGTACTGATTTTGTACTGTTTTTTGTATATATTACAAATTTTTTATATAAAAAAGTTTTTTGAGTGTATATAGAATATATTTTTTTTAAACATTATTTTTTCATGTGTACGATATTTTTGTATAAAAATTTTTTGAACCGCCCTGTTTTTATTCCACTTCGCTTCGTTGTATACAAGGCGAATTCAACTACAGGTGGTGTCGAAACGGCATCTGATTTTGACAGTTCGAGCTTATTTGTTTTGATTTGTTAGTGTTTTGCTAAAAATGGTTGACATTTCGAGCTAATGGCACTAACAATGCAATGTTAAAAGCCCTATGTTGTTTCTGTTGTTTTTGGATTGTTGTAGTTGCGACACCACCTGTAGTTAAATTCGCCTTGGTTGTATACAAGTTTGGTTTGTTTACTTTTCAAGCAAAGACTGTTAATTTTTGCAAATAAGAAAGTTTTGTGTTTTTACTTACATATGTATGTTCTTTTGAGGTGTAACTAAATTAATATTCATATAAAAAATAAACACACGGCCACATCCCTTAATTAAACGGTAAGATCTTTATTATAAAAGACATATTTTTCTGTTTTACATTGTACTTTTCTTGATTAGTTGAAAATGGAATGCGATTCTAGTGAGTATGTAGACTCAAACAGTTCTACCGAGGTCGAAGAAATTAATTGCCAATCGCCTAAAAAAGTTAAAAAAATAGTTGCAAATCGCCGCAAAAACAAATTTAAAGATTGTTGGACAAAAGATTTCAATTGGTTGTTAAAAACCAAGGAAGAAACGATGGCAAAGTGTTCGGCTTGCGGGATTTCGTTCTCAATTGGTAATGGTGGCATTAGCGACGTTAAGCGTCATATGAAATCCGCCAAACACAAGAGGAATTTAGTTAGCATCCAGCAGAAATCCGTTACCAGTTTTTTAAATCAAAAAAAAAATAATCCAGAAGGTAATCGTGAGTGCAGCGCTATGGCAGAGGCTGCTTTTGCATATCATACGGTTATGCATAGCCACAGCTTCATTTCGGCAGATTGTACCAGTAAGCTCTTCAAGCAATTGTTTCCTGATTCAAATGTCGCAACCAGTTTTACATGTGGAAGGACAAAGTGCTCCAAAATTGTAACTAATATACTGGCTAAGTATTCTATCGAAACAGTCATTAAAGACTTAGATAATAACCACCCTTTTTCTGTATCAACCGACGCGTCAAACAAAGGAAATATCAAAACTTTTCCTATAGTAATAAGATATTTTTCAAAGCATACAGGAGTAAACACAAAACTATTCAATTTTTATGAGTCAAACTCAGAAATGTCAATCGATATCGCAAACTCTTTAAAGTCAAAATTAGACGGACGAGGCTTAAGCTTACAGAATCTAACCAGTTTTTGCGCTGACAATGCAAACGTAAACTTTGGATGTAAAAAAAGTGTTTTTGTGGAACTTAAAAAAAGTAATCCAAATATAATCGGTGTGGGATGCTTGTGTCATATCCTAAATAACGCATTTAAAAACTCATTAAAGCTATTAAAATATGATTTTGAAAATATTGTTATCAAAGTTTTTAATGAATTTAGCTCATCGACAAAAAAAACTACCAACCTAAAAGAAATATTCGAGTTTTGTGATTTAGAATGGAGTGAAATGCTCCGACATGTACCGACACGTTGGCTAAGTTTGACTCCAGCTATTGAAAGGCTTTTTAAGAATTATGCAGCAATAAAAACTTATTTCCTCTCTCAAGATTGTCCAACTGTTTTAAATCAGTTTTTTGAACTAGAGAGTGCTGAAGCTTATTTGGGATTTATTCACAATGTAGGTACTGCTTTATCATCCTGTATAAAAAAGTTAGAAGAACAAAACAGCTTGGTGGTAATCGATATGTTTGAAATAATAAAATGTCTTCGGAATAAATTTATACAACAAAAAAATCAAGAGTTTTATGGCTTTTTAGCTGGAACCGTGTGTAGTAATTGTGATAATCTTCAAGAAGTAGCATTGTTCAAAAAACGAGCTGACGCTGTTTTAGATTCGATTGTAAACTACATTGAAGACCGTTTCGATTTAAGTAATAATAAATTTGAAAAACTTAGTGTCTTTAATTTAAATTCGAACACATCATTTAATGATTTTGCTGTTGTAATCAAATTGTTTTCTATTAAAAATATTGATATGGATTTACTTTTTGATGAATTCCTATCATTAAAGACTTTTTCTGAAACCATTGAAACACAAAAACCTGTTGACGAAAAATGGAAACTGTTTTTAAATAGTGGCACGTTTCCGAATTTCGAGAAAATATGCAATTTTATTTTTTCCATACCACATTCCAATGCTTGTACGGAAAGAATATTCAGTTTAATGTTTTCGTTTTGGAGAAAAGAGAGAAATAGACTATTAATAGAAAATTTGGAAAGCGAGTTGATTATAAAAACAAATTTTGGATATACATGTATTGAATTTTGTAATTTTTTGAAGACTGAAACAGGAAGAAATTGTATTGTTAAATGTGTACAAAAAAGGGATAAATATTTATAATTTTTTTTTATTTACTTTTTTTGTATAACTACACCATCTCTAATTGTGTTTTAAAATTATCGGTTGTATTTAAAAAATTATCAAGTGCATGCATTTTAAAAATTCAATTGATTTTTTTTTAATTTTTTCTTTATATTACAATAATATTTAATTAATACTTTATTAATTTTATTTATAACTTTAAAAATTATAATTTTTTTTTTTTTTTTACAAACTATCAGTTTAAAAGTAGACTTTACTTTATTGCCCATGCAAATGGTTATTTTCTTTAAAATAAACCTAAGAAATGTATTTAAATAAAATTATAGTCGACTTTAACAAAAAATTTTGTTGAGCCTAAGTATTATTTTCTTACAGCCTTATTTATAAATAATAAAACATGTTAATAAAGGGTTTATCAAACGGATTTTGTATGAAAATCCATTTTATTAACCCTTAATTAACCGGTTTTATTTTTTATAAATTAGGCCGTTAAACTATAATTAAATTTTTGTTAAATTTTTATTTACGGTACAATAACAATTTCTATGGATGATAAAGTAAAATTGATAATTTGTCAAACACAATTCGAGCCTTGCTGCAATAGAGTAATTACTCAAAAAACCAAGTATTTGAGCTAATGTATTCAATTCTTTAATTCCCAGAGGAAGATATGGCCGCCTACAAGCTAATAATGTGGAGTAAATCGCTATATCGTTTCTTCATATTGTGTAAAAATTTCATACAAATATGTTATGTATATACTCAACTCTAGAGAGAAGAATTAAATTTTAAGGTTCTACAAAATTCAAAATTAAGATATTACTCTATTGCAGAAAAAGCTCGAATTGATATTTTTTCAAGTTATAAACAGTATTCCAAAGTATTAATTAAATATTATTGTAATTAAACAATTGGGATTTTTAAATGAGCTGTTGGTTTTTGATTAAATTTTTTGACATTAATTATTCTTAAAATCATCAAATTTATTTCTCATTAAATTATTTTTAGTAAGGGAAGGAATTTTTTGCAACATGAAATGAATTATTTTTTTTTCCTTCCTTCATTAAAAATAATTTAAAGAAAATTAAATTTGATGAACTTAAGCCTAATTAATATCAAAAATGTCAATTATTATGATTTAAACAAATCAATTGCATTTTTAAAATACAAACATATAATAGACTTTTTTAAAATTCAATGCTTAGTTTTTAAAATTCAATTGGATACCAATTACGAAATTCGATTCACTATGAAATTAAATTAATAACTTTTAAAATTTATTATATCATTTTCAAAATTCAGTTTGAAAATATAGTGCAGGTAGTTCTGAAATACAGTTAAAAATGGTGTAGCATTGGTAATTCGTTTATTCAAACTAACATTAATATCATTCAAAAAACGACGTTTAATTCATGGTTTTAATCACTTTAGTATTTTAAGATACTATTTAAAGTTTGAATAGGAGGGAGTTTACACAGTGTCTTTTCAGACATGTCTAACAAACACGTCTCTTTTGTTTGTAGGCGATCGGGGTAGAGAATAAAGAGGGGTTGCCAAACAGACACGAAATGAGTTTTCATGTTTGTTTATATGAATTTTCTAATGTATATGTACATTAGACTATTATATATGAAAACAGACATGTTTGGAAAGAAATTGTGAAAAGACAAAAGGTTTTTGGTAGCATGTTCAAAAGAGAATGTCAAAAACAGGCATGTCTGGAAAGACACCGTGTAAACTCCCTCTAGATCTATATTTATATTGCCTTTTGAAACAAATGCAATATTTGTTGTTACGTTCTCAAAGTTTTTTATACGTGTTTAATGTTGTTATTTACTTATTTTTAAAGAATATGTGATTTATTGAATTAAAAGAAAAGTTATCTCACCGTTTTGTTCTCATAGTTTTAAAATACTTTTATGTTTCTTATTAATTTATTTTTAATTAAAATGTGATGTATTGAAGTCAAATTTATCAATAAATATAAAACGTACTGTTTTTTTTTGATAAGTACTGTTTTTTCCCCCTCAATGTACTTTTTTTTCAATTTTTAAAAATGGCAACCCTAATGACAGCACAACTAGCAAAGTACTTATATTGAATTGTTTTCTAAGAGTGGGCTTAAGAAAATGGACGAAAAAAGGAGTGATTGTATTATTTTTAATTATATTTATTTTTTATTTAATTATTCAGCAAAAATACAACTGTTGTATTATAAATGCAAAAACACTATATGATGTGGCAGCTCAATTCAACTTTCATGTACAAATTTGAAAAAAAGTGCCATCTCAGTTCATTTTGTTCTGAACAAGAATTAAAATTAAACCAATTCAAGAAAAAATTGCCAAACAAAATAATTTATCTCTCTCTCACAAGTTAGACGTCAAACTTAATATAAAAAAATTTTGTCCGGACAAAAAAATTGTTCATAACGCATGGGTTAGCTTAATACCGTGTTCAGATATGCACTTTAACCCTGCCTTTACACATGCAAGTAATTACTTGCAAGCAGTGTATACGTATTATCAACGAAAATGTCGAAGAAAAAGCCGAAAGTCTTGCAACTAGCTTGAGTGTTTACACATTACCATGTCATAACAAAATAAATTTAATAATTTCTTCTTTATTTAATTTTCGGTCCATCTTAATGAAAAAATTATGTTAATTTTATAAAATATGTGATTACAGTATTGCCGTAGTGACGATATCATAATGTTACTGAGAAAATATTTTGATTAACAATTTTTTTTTTCAAACTGCTTACAATTAATGATTAAAATTACCATTAAGATGCGTTGTTGTATAGTTGTGCTCTTTTTTTTATTTTTTATTTTTTATAAATACACAGAAAATCTTCTATAAACATAACTTTTATTTTACTAAGGCTTCGTACAGACGATGGTCAGATCTTACAATGTTGTCATTTTTCTGACACAGTTGCAAGACATTTTTAGTCAATTTAAATGACAACATTGTAAGATCTGACCACCGTCTGTACGAAGCTTAAGTTCTAGAAGATTGATACAAAAGTCATCCACGGCAACACTGTTTCTTCATTTGTCATTTTACTTGCAGCAAGTGTCAAAAATTTACTTGCAAGCAAATTCTCTTGCAAGTTGAGCTGCAAGTACGAAAAATTTTATGGCATTAGTGAAAAAGTGTAAGTGTATTGAGTTTTTCGAAATTGTACATGCAAGTGTAAACCCTAGGTAATTGAGATTAAGGCAATAAATGACATTATACAAAATTGCAATTTAGTTTTTGCTCAATTTATACGAAATTGTTATAAATATAAGGAAAAATTAAATGCGACCCTGTCACAAGTGTGTTTAGTGAGCAAAACACTATTTACTTAACAAAGTGTTTTGACATTTGGCAACTAAAATTACAACAAAACAAAGGCCCATCCATTAGGTCTGCGCAAAAGCCAGATGTTTATTCCTTAAGCCCATATGACACTACATTTTTAATGCATTGTTCAAGTTTTGGTGAACAGTACAAATATAATGTAATAGAAAAATTTACCAAGTGCAAAGAGTTCAGCTGTATTAAGATAAATGGCAAACTGTCAACAATTTTTAAAAAGTTATCGATAAAAAATGAAGTTATGTCAAAAAAAATGTAAAATTGTTTAACTTAAATTTGACATTTCAAGCTTGAAATATGAAAAGTGTTGCTGAATCAGCGGTTTATGGGCAAATTCAGCGATTTACCGCTTTTTGTTTTTAGGTTTCTCATAAACAAAAAGTTGGCAGCATTTAATAAAATAAACAAAACAGGGATGGCTAAGTTGTTTCAATTGTTCTTTTTTGTTGATACTTTTTTAACTAAGATTTATAATACCTTTTGTGGTGTTTTTTATGAACATAATTAAAATTAATTTCAACTAAAAAAAATCTTTTAGTACAATTAGGGTAAAAAACTATAATTTTTAAAGGTTGTTGGTACAATATTAAAAATTCTCAACGCCATCCCTGAAACAAAAACATAACATACATATAGTTTGCTCTTTCTTACATTTACTGTTTCTTTCTATCAATTCTATATCAATTAATGAATAAAAAATGTAGTGTCATAAGGGCTTTAAAGATGTCAAAAGTTGCTTACAATTTGCTTATACATGTACGTTTTTGTTTACGTTGAAAGTTGTACAGTAGTTTTGACTTAACTGCCTTTTATTTACGTGCACTATTGACTTAGGTGCACAAAATTGATAATTTATGGAATTATTCGTTATAATTCCATACAAATTCCTTTTTTAAGTGCACTTCCTATACCTGCACATTTAAGATAAATGCACAAAATTTTTGGCTTTTAAAATTATTTTTATACATATAATTTAAGTTAGCTGCACTTTGACTTAACTGCCCAAAACACATATTTTCATATTTTCAGGTGGCGTTGAAAGCACAGCTGTGCTACTTTTTTTCTTAATTAGAGAGAGAAATGTCAAAAGTTCCTTGTGATTTTGACATATGGATCAACGAAAGCAACAAAAAAATACATTGTTGTGTTTTTGGTGTTGTTACTTGTTGTAGTATCGACACCACCGTTTACATGAATTCGCCTTGTTTACGTGTATTTTGTATACCTGTACATTTTTCATATTTTTGGGCAGCTTTAAAATATTTTCATATAAAACATCAAAGTTAGCTGCACAGATGAAAAAATATGGTGGCCACTTTTTCACATAAATATCCAATTTAAGCTGTTTATAAAAATATAAATCGCAATTATTTTGTTTTTCTTTTCCATAAATTTTATTTGTGAATTCTCATTGTTTTTGTTAATGTTCCCTTTATATTAAATATAAAGGGTGGTTAAATTTTAAGGACCTATGTTGAATGTGAATCCCACCTAAACGTCAAGTTTTTTATGGATTTCATTTGACATTTCTCAATTTTAGACTAACTCAATTTGAACCATGGAAAGATACACAATCGAGCAACGCGTTAAAGTTATTCAGGCTTATTATGAAAATGGCCGTTCAAGTCAAAGTGCAATTTTTCGGTCAATTTATTCATTCAAATGTGCATACAATCGGAAAAATCGTGCAAAAATTTTAGCAAACTGGGTCTGTAGGAGATTTGAAAATACCAGTGCATGCTCGTACAGCTCGTGCTGCAGAAAATATTGCTGCTGTTCGCGATAGTCTGGCTGAAGAGCCGTCCACCTCAACTCGTCGTCGTGCCCAACAATTTCACCTCTCACGCCCGTCGTTGATGAACATTATGCATAAGGACTTGCATTAACACGCTAACAAGGTGCAATTGACTTAAGAACTCAAGCCTCTTGAACATTCCAAACGTTGTCAATGGTCAGAATGGTGGCAAGAAATAGCAACAGTTGATGATCAATTTCGAAGAAAATCATCTTCAGTGATGAGGCACATTTTCACCTCAATGGATTCGTCAATAAGCAGAACTGCCGAATTTGGGCGAATGATAATCCAAGACTTATTGTCGAAAAACCAATGTACCCACAAAGAGTGACTGTTTGGTGCGGTTTATAAGCTGGCGGCATCATCAGGCCGTATTTTTCCCCAAATGAGGCCGGTCAGGCAGTAACTGTGAATGGTGTTCGCTATCGTGAGATGATAACGAATTTGTTACGGCCCGAATTAGAAGATATGGATATGGATGATATGTGGTTTCAACAGGAAGGTGCCACTTGTCACACAGCTAACGAAACAATGGCTCTTTTGCGCGACAAATTCAATGGCCGTGTTATCTCACGTGGTGGCGCTGTCAATTGGCCGCCATGATCATGTGATTTGACACCGTTGGACTTCTTTCTTTGGGGTTATTTGAAAGAAAAGGTGTACGTCGATAGGCCAGCAACAATTCAAGAGCTAAAGGTTGAGATAATTCAGCACATGAACGGCATATAACCTCAATTATACCTCAGCGTCATCATCTGATGGAGGTGTGCCGCCGCGGCGGCCATTTGACCGATATTTTGTTCCATACATAATTGAACCATACCAGTATTATCATAATAAAATAAATTACAATAATTTCCTAAATAATTTGTGTTTTATTCAAAATCAACATCAGCCCTTACAATTTAACCACCATTGCATGTATAAAATGATCTGTTATTTGAAATAATATTATAATAAAATATAAATATATCTACAAATAAAATAATTTTTTTATTCTACTTTTAAATCAAAGACTTTACTTTAGCTGCACTTTTGTGCAAGTAACCACAATTGTGTACCTAGACATTAAGGCAGGTAAATGCATTTCAGATAACTGCATTTTTGATTTACCTGCACAAAAAATCGTGCAAAGAAGATTGTGCAGCGAAGTCAAAATTACTGTATGTAGTAGTAATAGAAACAGAGTTTTTTTAACTGTCAAACGCTAATTGAGTTAGCTAAATTGTATATATGTGAACAGAAAGATAATTATGTCAATAAAACGAATATTGACTCAATACAAAAAGGTATATCTGAACACGGTATAAGATACATATAAATCAAAGTCTAGTAGACTCTTTCTTTCATTTTAACTGATATGGTAACATTTGCTAATTTGGACAAATGTTTCCCGACCTATATAATATAGGAATAGTTCAAACAACTTATCTACCTTTAAAAGTTTTAATTTATAAAATAATGCACTCCTTAAGATAAAATATTTAAAATCAATTACATATTGTTTATCAACAAAGAAAATTCTGATATGAACTATTGAATACATACATACCTTATTATCAGTAACATCGACTAAAAGCGTTGATCGTACTGATTACAGACCGGCCTTACAAAATAAATTAAAATTAAAAATAATTTCGTAATTCATGGTTTATTTTTAAAGTGTAAACCAAAAATCTTAATTTAAAGAAAGAAAAAGAATCAACAAAATTTTAAGAAAGCGAACTAAGAAACTAAAAAAAAAATTACACATCTCTTTTATTGAAGAATATAGCGAGAGCATTATTCTGGATAAGGCAATAATGCTAACAAATTTATACATAAAGGTGAAACACTCCTATTGAACTATAATGTCTTGAAAGATCCAAAGCAATACAAATTGCTCAATTTCATCAGATTTAACACATTTTGTTCCTTAAAGCGGCAATTAATTGCCAAAATTAGTGTAAATCTTATCAACTTTTTCGCACTTTTATAATAAACTAGCCGTGCCCGCGGCCAGGGATTGAAAAAAATATAATGCCTGTGTGATTTATTGCATTGTTACGAAAGTAACTTTAGAATTTAAGAATTAGATTAATTATGTAGTCATCTTGTTTTGATTAGTTATTTAGCATTTGTTAGTTTTTTTTATTACCCAAAAAACCAAACACGATTTAGAAAAAACGTGTAACAAGCTTACTAACATAAGCCTTAAGCTTAGAAAAGTGTTGTGATTACTATTATAAAAGGCTTATTAATAGTTGTTTAATAATGAAAACCGATCGATTACGATAATATTTATTGTCTATAATATTGTTACGTTACCTTTGCCTTTCAATAACGTTTTGGTTTATTTCCTTTATAATAAACCGGTTCGAGTTCTTTATTGCAACTTTAGTAAAATAAATAAAACACAAACACTTTAAACACTGTTTACAATTTACACAACTTTATTTAGTACAAAGTCACTCTAACAAACCGTAGTTTATAGCTTTTATTTATTACCAACTATAATTTCTTCCGCGTTATACGTTATTGACAAAGTCTGAACTTAGAATGATCTTATTATGCTAGTCGCCGCTAGTATTTATACTGCAATTTGGTTGTCTAGAGCATTCGAAATGTTTTTCGAAGGTTCGAGGCTTTACTATTCACCACTCTTTACGTCTATTTGATTAATGGCGGCACTTATGATTACATAATTTCACCACTAAAGCTTTTTTTAACGGTCATTTCGAGGGCTTTCTGCACATTGGGATTGAAGTGTACTTAATTATAACAAAAACAATGTAAACTAAACAAATTACTTATGAATACAAGATTACTAATAAATACAAGAAAACTAATAAATACAAGATAACTAATAATTATAACTAATTCTTAACCAATAATTACAACTAATTCTTAACTAAAGTAACTTTCGTAACAATATAATGTAAGCTTAGAAGCCTAATTATAGAAAAATCTTACAGAAAAATACTTTTCTAATCTGTAATAAGATTAAATTCTTTTTTGTTTATGTTGCACTGTTTAAAACTCTGTAAAACACTTCACTCTTCGAACAAAACATAAAGACTGAAAACTTTTACTAATAGTACAAAATTTAGGCACGCGTCAAATAACGGGGCATGATTCTCAAAAACACTTACAAGACTATTGCGAGAATAGGTAATTTGCAATCGTATTGGTTGTCATGTTGTAGAAAATCTCTTATGATAAGCTTATTCTACAACTCATTTACATTTTGCTCTGTTTTGGTATGTTGGGTAGTTTAAATTGTAATTGTATTAGTTATACATACTTCTAGTGTTAAAATTAATGTAAAGATGTAATTTTAAAATTGTTGTGCATAATTGTACTTCTACTCCACTGTAAATGCAAGAATTTTCGTTATAAATAACTTTATTTATTGTAACACCTTAAAGTATACCTCAATTTATGATGCATACTAACTGAAGTGTAATTCAGCCATATAGTTAATGCACAATGTTGATAACTATAGATGCATACGTTTAATTAACAAAATAGACGTTAGGGGTCGTACGTTTTAGAGCCATCTAGACGTCAGAGGTCGAACGTTCTATGGTCATTTGCCCGTCTGGGATAGAGTATAAATAGAATCGCAAAAGATGGTATAAGATGATTATTAGTTCAGACTTTGTTAAGTTGATAGCGCATCACGCGGAAAAAATTATAAACATTGAAGTTGATCACAATAGTAAGGTGTGAATAAAATCTGTAAATTACGGTTGTTAAAGTGGCTAAGTTCTTAATAAATAAGTGTTATAAATTAAAGTGTTGTGTTTATTTTATTTTATTAAAGTTGCAAAAAAAGAACTCAAAAGGTTTATTATAAAGAAAATAACCCGAAAACGTTATTGCAGTAACGTAACAGTATGTAGATCGATTTTTGGTTTAAATTTCATCAAAATTGATAAGACAGTTTCGGATAGGCAGACATTTCCCATCTATCCTCTTATATTCATAGGTTTCATTCTTCATTTTGTTGAAAAAATTTTTAAAATCCGCCGAAGTCATTGGTCGACCTAAGCCTTTGTATAGATAGGGAGCTGAAGTCTTTCAGAATCCAATCCCGAGTTTAATGGTCTACACCAGTAACCAATCTGATTTTTTTACTGTACTCCACCTGTCATTCGTCTGAGTTATAGTATTTCGTATTCCACAAACTCTAATTAAAGTAGTATTTGGTTCACCACCAGATTAAAGGTGGAAAAGTGTTGTTACAAACGAAAGCATATGGTTAATGTTGTATGGTAAATGTTGTATGGTTAATGTTGATAACCTCAAAGCCATAAGCCAATGAAAAATTAAACCTAAAACTCAGATAAAGTAGACAAACAAAGGTGACCTGGTTACCCTTAAAAATAAATGCCAATGACGCGCTCAGAGCAGCTTTATTAATAACCTGAATAAAATTTTTTAAAAGAAGACTTGCTTGAGGAAATATAAAAACTTTTTCTTATAAGGAATAGCGGTATTTGGTTGAAAGAGCTATTATTAAGTATATAGAAGAAAAATTTGTTGATTTTAAAGACCGATTAGCTCTGTATTTCAAACATGGCCTAATTGTTGTAAAACAAACATTTTTGGGGTAACTTTATTTTTTATTTTTCTCAAAAGTTAAATATGAAACAGAAGAACCATTTACTTATGTGTAAATGAAAGCAAAGCTGATTATAATATAAAAAAGGATATATAAAAATTATTTTAATGAAACTACCCTAAGCGAACTGAAACCAAAGTAGTCCCGTGATAGGTCTTTGGTGGTAGAGACCGGTTCTAGTTCTAACACTTCATATGAATAAGATTTACCACTTTTACATGGGGTTGTCATTGGAGGGGGTCAATTTACACCATTTGACCAGTCACACATCCATTCTCTATGAACGTGTTTAGTGTTAGTAACAACAATGTAGTATTATTTCAATACAATGTAATATTATTTCAATAAAACAAGTCCTAGAACTAATTTAAGAACCAAATATTCTTAAACCACCGGTGAAGACTGTACTGTAATTCATTACTTTTTCCACCTTTTTGTTCTTCATATAGTGAACACGAGTTCTATCTTTTTGTACTTGTTCTATTTTCGAAACAGATGTTCATTCTATCCTATTAAGCAATTAGCTGAAGAGCAAGGAAATTGACAAAATCGGAACAACCATATCAAAGGTTTTGGAAGGAAAAAATGGTGAAAAACATTGAAAAATAGTAAGAAGGTCAATTGTTTGGTAACAAAAAAAACAAAATAATATGGTACAAAAATAAAGTTAGCGAAAAAAATCTGGAAAATTTGAGAAATTGTAATAGAATTTCTTAGAAAACATACTTTTCCTTTCAAAAGTTCCTGACATTTCCGTCTGGTTACGATGACTTATTGATTTCAAAAAAAAAAAATTTAATCATCCATAAATTCTCAAGGTCATTTGAAATGCAAATTTTTTTTATTATTAATTATCGCTGATCAATCAATTGTTGTTAAACCAGCAGAAATTATAGATAGTGGGTCTATTAGCGGGTGAACTTCGTCTCTAAAGGTAGATAGAGAATTTTTGAAAATTTAAAAATATCTAATATTAAATAAAACAAATAGTAAGAGAATGTGTGTTAAAACAATTGTGTGCACAAGTTTTTATATATTAGACTCGTGGGTTTTTTTTCGTCGAATACTTCCTAGACAACAACGCCGGCTATAGTAAACGAATTTTACCAACAACAACAACGAAACATGTTATTAGTTGTTTTAAACAGTGCAAAAAATTAAGTTAACATTTTTTTTATTCTCAGGCCATTTAGAGCACCTCGATACTGCGGTAATAAGTACCGTCGACTTTTGTTTTCAGAACTTAACAATGAATATTTTTTGATATCATATTATTTAGCAATTTTTTTCCGTTTACTTTAAATTTTTTTAACGTGTGCAAAAATCTAAAGTGGTTTTAATTTCGAATTGTAAGTGCCGTGTGCACTGGCCAATAGTTTTTTTTAGCGAATTAGAGCCGTGTGCCAATGAAGAAGTCGTTAGAATATTAGTTTTAGCTGTTTTAGGTGCTAAAATTTATAATCGAAAAAGGGATTTTTTTTAAATAAAACACATTTTGTAGAATTGCACATTTTTAGGGGTATTTGAGGTGAGACTAGATTCTACTAAGCAATATAATCAGGTATGTCACAGAATTTGTACGAAAGTGAAAATTTTCACATTTTTCAAATCAAAACATTCTTTTTATACCCTTCACCACAGGTGGAAAAGGGTATATATAAGTTTGTCATTCCGTTTGTAATTTCTAGACCCTATAAATTATATATTTTGGGTCCTTATGAGGAGAGAAGTTGATTTAACGATGTCCGTCTTACGTTTGATATTATTTCATCTATTTAACGAAATAATTTTAACAAGTAGAAACTAGGAATTTTTTTTTTTTTTTTGCTTCTTAAAAACTCGTCAAAAAAGATAAATCCATGGTATGACAACAGTGCCTATACAAAAAGAAAACAAACAAACACACATACATGGTACAAACTATTTTGATTAATATAGGCCACCTATTTATGTTCACAACTCAAATACCTAATATGATTTGTAATTTTTGTATTATGGTTTAGCCTGCGGCCACACGATCAAGTTGTTCTTGATAGTCTTTTACATATACTGCTTGTCAAAATTTACAAAAATTGAAAGCTGTGACGTAGGCTGCACTCAATTTGTAAGCAATTAACTTTCAAGATGTCGTATAAAAACAATTTATAAGCACTAACATGTAATCAGCTGTTAAATTGATAGTAAAACAAATGGAGAGGTGAAATTGAAAGCAATCTCGTGGTCAATTTAAAAAGTGTGAGTGTGTTAGTAAAAAAGTGAGAGTGTATTGCAAATTGAAGGGAATTGAAAGGAAAAACTTGATCGTGTGGCCACCAAGTTACAACTTTACTATTTTGTGGTGAACAAAAACATTAAAAATAATTACAACTCAAATGAGTTGAGTTGTGAACAATAAAACGGCCCATATTTCATTTTAATGATATTCAAAAAGTGTTCCTTCATGGTTCAGTTGTCTAGGAAGTTTGGTAAGGTTAGAAACTGTGAGTTTTTTTTTTAATTTTTATGTTGAAAACGATTTTAAAAGAGTATTTACCAGTTTTCGCTTTTTAAATTTAACTTATAATATGTAAAAATTATTTAGTTTTGTCTAAGTTTTTAATAATTTGATATCATTATTAAACAGCTTCTTTGTAAACATAAAAAAATAGAAATGATTGTGGGTATGTACTTCGAAAACAAATAAAAAACTTATTAAAGTACCCATGTTCTTTAACTTTAGTAAGCATCGAAAAGATGTGAAACAAAATATTCTATCGCTTATCGAAAAGTTAGAAAAAAGTGTGTCTGTAACTCATGTGGAAAACTACTAAAAGAGACGTATCAAGGTATATTTACACAAGGTAAACTCGTTGGCTCATATGTTTGTCAGCTGTTTACCCCTAGTTGGAGCCAAAACGTCAAATTGCGTATATCTGAGCCAAAATTTGTACATGTGTGCGTTAAATTGTTTTTGTTTTATATGAAGACAATTTTGACAAATTGGCTCCTTTTATAGAGCAGCATGTCTACACTCCCAAATGAGTCTACCTTGTGTAAATATACCTTGAGACGTATCGTTACGTTATAAATGTCATAATATTACTCTCGAAGCCGATGTGACATTGCAGACGTTGAAAACGCCAGCCACACATATCGTTGACGGCGACCAAAATTTACTAAAATTGAAAAATTTTCAGCGACGGCGGCGAAAATATAGCCGTCGGCTATTCCAAATAATTTTAAGTGCGACTTTAATGTTTGTTGTTAGCAAACGAGCATTGAAAACATTCGTATATTTTATAAAAATGTTAAAAGCAAAATAATTAAACAATGAAAAATGTACCAAGAACAAAATATTATTATTATATTATTGTTAAAATTGTTTCTCGCCCCATTTTTTTTCGTGAGTTTATTTGACAGTTCAAAGCGGGAACTTTTCTCATAAAAATGTTACAGACACACTTTTTCTGTAAATTGGCGAGTTATTTCCTTACGTGAAAGCTAAAAGGTCCGCCAAAAAACTTTTTTTTTGAAAATGCTATAAAAAAAAACTACTGAATATTTTCTCAAATTTCTTTTTTTATTTGAAAGTACAATCCTTCCGGTTAATACCTAATGGAAAATAATTTCATTCAAATAGCTGCCTCGGCTGGCATTGCAGTAGTCTACACGATCGGTCCAATTTTTAAGCACATTATCGATTGTGTGCAGCTGTATTTCACCAACGGCTTCATGGATATTGCCCAATTATGCCTCTAGACCAAAATCCGCACCAAACAGTGACTCGTTTTGGGTACAGCGGCTTTTCAATGTATGCATGCGGGTTTTCTGTGCCCCAAGTGCGACAATTTTGCTTGTTTACATACCCGCCAAGATCAAAATGAGCTTCATCTGAAAAGATGATTTTTTTGGCAAAATCGGCATCTTCTGTAAGTCGATCGCAGGCCCACTTAGCGAAGCTAAAAAGGCATTGGATGGTCAGTTGGCTTCAACTCCTGAACCAATTGGACTTTGTATGGCGTCATACCAAGGTCTTTATGCAAAATTCATCTCAATGATGTCTCCGAAATGTTCAATTGTTGAGAACGATGGTGAATTGATGTTGATGGCGCTTCACGCACACTTTCTGCCACAGCAGCAATATTCTCGGATGTACGCACTGTTTTTGGCTTTTCACGCTTTGGTTTATCGATGAGGATGCCAGTTTCTTTCACTTTTTTCACAAGATAACGGACATACGGAGCTGACGGTGCTTCTCTTCTTCCATTATCCGTACGCAATTTTTGCACACATTCTGCAACATTACCATACACTTGCAATAAAATTGTTCAATATTACGTATTGTACAATTATATCGCCAATGTGTATGTGATATTCGAAGGTGGCACAATATATTGGCAACAAATAAAAGACTTTTGATTTGTATTGCACATCGAAAAGAAAGTGAAGTGTGTTGGCAACATTGTACAATACTATTTATGTTATTCCTATATGTTATGTTCACCTTTTTATTGAATAAATGAAACCATTGTGCGATTTATTGCATATTAAAGGACAAAATGGAAATAATATGGCGAATATCATATACAATAATATTGCAAGTGTATGGGCCGCTTAATACTCTGTCAAATCAGACATGAGCTAAGTGTTACCATTCACGAAATAAGCACTAGTTGAAAAAAAAAACGTTAGATGGCGGACCCGTTGGTACACGCCAAAAAAGTTACTGACACAGTGATGTGAGAAAAACAGGAGTTTGCTTCAAATAATGGCATTTTTGTTTAATTTCACACATTTCAATCGAAAAGTTTCTCGACGCGAGAGTTGTTTTTTGGGCACAGGTATGTTCATTAGGGAGAGTTGTAATTTTTTACCCATGTAATGTCAAAATAATTTATTTGGATTTTGACGCTTGTTTTAATTTGTTTCCTTATTTTTATTCTGTTTGACGTTATATGGGTTTTGAAATTGAGAACAAATTTTCTAATGACTATACCTACGGAACAGTCAATATGTCTATACAAGAATTTTTTCAGGAAAACACCGATTTTGTCAAAAAGGGTAAGGTTGTTTTAAAAATAACAAATAAATCTCCAGATTTTTTTGAAAAACATGGTTTTTGGCGAAAGAATAACAATTCTTAAAAGAAACGTATTGAACGTTATACACCCAATCCTGCTTTTACGTGGTAGATACGTTCCAGAGGATACCGTGTAAAAAATGACACCAAGTATATACAAATGTATGTGTGTTTATACATATATAGGGGTGTTCTGGAAATCGAAACAATAGTTAAATAACATAGCAAACAATTACTCCAAGGCCTTTGGTGAAAGCTTTCTCAAAAGGTTATTAGATATACCATCAATCCCTGCTGATTTCTTTGCTTTCAAGGATTTTGTAATTGAAAGAAGTTACAATGAACTAGTAAAGTGTAATGTATCCCCATTATCTAGTGCTCTAAATTCATCATCGAATGAATAAAATCGGTACTCGGTGATGTTAACACTGTATCTGACATTAAACATCAGACTCTCGAGAAGTATTAGTATTGCCTGACTGATCTCCACCATTTCCTTTATTTAAATCTTCAATATTCCTAACTTTTTCCCATGAAAAATTTTCGCCATCCTTCAAGGTACAATCAAAATAAAAAACAGATCAAAAATCAATTAAAAAAAAATTGATAAAACATAAAGTTCTTCGAATTATTAAAAAAAAAACTGTTTTAAAAACTTAACCCCCTAATAAAATCTTCATTAAAGATACAATATCAAAATTTAGAAAATCAAATTTCCTTTTTAATAAAAAACAAAAATTTAAGTTAATCAAAGTACATAAAATAACGAAAAAACAAATATTTTTAAAACCATTTCAAACACCCTGTAAATTTTTTACTCTGTTGCAGTACTGGAAAATGGTATTTCTTATTTTGTACATACTTTAAAAACCAAAAACACTTTTGCAACATGACCATTTCTAGGTCCTACATATGTTCAGAAAGAGACCAATTTGCACATTTACTTCTTGTCACCCAAGTTCAATGGGTGACAATCCCGGTATCGTTACGCTTTTGTACACTTCCATATAAATTATGTGTAATTTGCACGTAAAAAAATTTCAGTATCCAGTAAAATTTTACTGCTTAAGGCTAGATTACACTATCTCACAAGGCTTACGTATTCCATAATTGGTATTCCATAAGGTAGGATTTTATCGGCCGCATAAAAAGTGTTCCATTATTACAATTTTACTTTACGCACCAGGTAGAATGAAATTTATCGCTCACCTTAGGTTAAAGTAAAGTTTTAATATTGGAACACTTTTTATGCGGCCGATAAAATCCTACCTTTAGCTATTTTATAAGGCCGGTTAAAGTCTACTTTTAGCTATCGGTAAGTTGTGAAAACGGGCCTAAATGTATTGGTTAACTAATGTGAACTTTAACTTTTTGTTTAATAAGGGAGTTAATTTTTAAAGAAATGGAATTCTTAAGCCCTGAACATGTTTTTGGGTAAAAAAAGAAAAGTACAAAGTTGAACTATTGTCTTAATAATTTAACTTAAGTCTCATTAATCTCATGTGAGTGACAAACATCCGCATACAATTAATTTTTCTGAAATTGTGAAATTAATATATTTTTAAAATGGATTTAGAACAGTTTTGAACAAAAATAGTAAAAAATAAAAAGAATTTCAACGACGAGGTGGTATCTCCAAATTTATTGAATATGGTGCAGAATTTGTTTGCTTGACCCAATGCAAATGTCGATGCAGAGAGAATTTTTTAATAATAACAGATGTTTGCACCAAAAAACTGCGCCACACAACTTTAAGTTTAATTTGTTTTATAATATCATTTCCTCAAAACACTAGGACAGTTCAAAATTTAAATTTTAAAATAACTGTTGTTTGTTTACCTGAATAAAAACCCTCTTGTTTTTTCATTGAATTACGTTCAATTTTACAAAATTAGTTTTTTATAACTATTGTTTTTTCTAAGATTTTAGTGGCTAAACCGCGTAGATTTTTGTAGGGAAAATTTTTTCAACGTGTAAGGAAAAATCGGATTTTTTTTAGTATGAGTAGGTATTTTTCAAAAACTCTTCTGACAACACTGCATACTGTATTAAAAAATAGTTAAAATAATAATAACATATTTTATATGGGCATTTCTATTTTGATGTGTCGTTTTATTTGTACCACAAAATGTAAAAAAATTAAATGAAGAAGTCAAATTTGTAAAAAGGGTTTTTATATATACAAAGTAATGGAGCAGCACTCTATTCAGAAAACAAATTACAACAATCGATGCTAAGGATTTACAGATATAAGCAAAACTATGCGTGGCGTGACGTTAAAGAAACGTAAGTGGATTTTGACTTGCATGAATAAGACCGCGAATTGAGCAAGACGTTTTGTATAAAACATTTTTTTAGTAAACTTTGGACTTATATAGATTTATTTTTCAAGCTATGAAATTTAAAAATCTTTGCTCGTTGCAAATATGGTTGTATTTTAGGACCATGCTGTTCAACTGTTATCCCTTTTGTTACTTAATGTAGAGCTAGTTGCGCTTTACACCAAAATATAAAAAGGTAAACTATACTTATAAAATTTTTTGAGAAACAATTTAAATTACTTCTGGCGTTACGTTACAAAAAGTAGACTTTTCGCTGGAACTGCCCATATCTATCGTTTCTGGGTGTGTGTAATGTACACTAAATAATGTTTGGTTTATATTCGAATTCTAATTTTTACACTACACACAAGCACTGTATTGTATCAGACTTGAGCACTGAATTTATGATCGGCATTATGCGCTACACTAGATATGGAAGATATAGGAATACAATCTATTATTAAAAAACACCTTCCATGCAAAAAAAAAATTATCGGTGATTTTCCTGAAATTTATTTAGTATGAATCATCCAGTGCCAAAGGATACTCTAACTAGTAAATGCAACAATAGCACCTACGGCTTAAGCAAGTTTTATATAAAGCCTTAAATGTACCAAAAACAAGTTATAGCGCTATATACGGCTGTGCTGTATCTTTGATACCCTTTTTAAAATATTAAAAATTTTTTGTTAATCTTAGCAGATTTTAACCATATTTTCTTCATTTTTCGATTTAGCAGATTTTAGCAAATTTTCATCAATCAGTTATGGCAGCACTGCAAAAGTGGTATAAAAAAGCATATTTGGACGATGATTTCCATCCCTGCTCTATTGCCCACATGTTTGTAAAACATATCTGTTATTATTATTATTCTTCCTTCTGATTTTTTGACAACAAAGAAGAAGAACAAGAACACAAAGTGAAGCAGCTGTTTGCAAAATATATACTTATAGTAAAAAAAAACAAACAGTGAAAAATAAATTTAAAATTTAAATAAATAAAATAAATTTAAGGATGAAACAACGAAAAAAGCATTAAAGGCAATATAAAGTCTTAATCGAAAACACTAAACAGTTAATAAGTTAAATTGACCGAACTCAAATTGTTTCCAAAAACTAGAGCAGATCAAGGTTACGAAACTAGAATTCGTTATTGAGATATTAATACAAAAAAATTAAAAAACACGACGAGATTACAATAGCAAACTTGTGAAGAAAGCCTAGTCAAGCTATAAATATAAGTAAAACATATTAAAACATCTTGCCATTCTCCAAATTAAAGTAGAGTGTAAGTAGTGAGTGACTACACAAAAATATTGACCTATTAAAATTTTGTTGATGGATGATTTTAGTACAACCTGCGTTTGAAGAAGAAATGTTAATTTTACGTAGCCGTTTGTTTAACACCAGACTCTCAGCCCCTAGCAGTTTAGCGGCGAAAACTCATTATTCCAGGGAGACCCGTTTGCCGGCTATAGTTCCTTTTAAATATTGTATACATCCTAGATTAGTGGATTTAGCAGGGAATATAAGATGCCTACACAAATCTCACAGTTTATTAAACCAAAATCAAAATACAACAGAGACTACGGTAAAAAAATCACAAAAAGATAAAAAAGTTCCTTCTGTATCTCTTTCGACTCAAGTAAAACAGGCTGTTTCACCTTACATACGTCTTATGCGCATGGATCGTCCTATTGGTGCATATTTATTATATTGGCCTTGTGCCTGGAGCATAGCTTTAAGTGCCTCTGCGGGGTCTTGGCCGGATTTTCACATGTTGGGCTTATTTGCCATAGGAGCCTTAATTATGAGAGGAGCCGGTTGCACCATTAATGATCTTTACGATCGTGATATAGACAAGCAAGTGGAGAGAACGCGCAATAGACCTTTAGCTTGTGGTGAAATAAACCAAATGGATGCCATTGTTTTCCTGTCGGCTCAATTGAGTTTAGGACTTTTGGTACTTGTGCAATTGAATTGGGAGTCTATCCTATTGGGAGCTAGTTCCTTAGGACTGGTTGTTACTTATCCTCTAATGAAACGAATAACATATTGGCCCCAACTAGTATTGGGTATGGCTTTTAATTGGGGTGCTCTATTGGGTTGGTGCGCTACTCAGGGTGTTGTAAATTGGTCCGCCTGTTTACCTTTGTACTTATCGGGTATATGTTGGACTATAGTATATGATACTATATATGCACATCAAGACAAAAAAGACGATTTGCAAGTTGGTGTAAAATCTACCGCCTTAAGATTTGGCGATAATACAAAACTGTGGCTGTCAGGATTTACTGCAGCAATGTTAACTGGTCTAACAGCTTCTGGTATAGCCTGTTATCAAACATTGCCCTACTATGCATCTGTTGGCCTGGTAGCTGGACATTTAATACAACAGGTAATACTGTGCATTATAATTCGTTTAAAAAAAGACTAATTATCGTTTGCTATATTTCCAGATTTACTCGCTTAACATTAATAATCCTTCAGATTGTGCGCAAAAATTTTTTTCCAATAATCAAGTTGGTTTGATTTTATTCTTGGGCATTGTGATAGGTACACTCATGAAATCAAATGACAGTACTAAGGACACGAATTTGCCCTTAAGCAGTAATAATAACTCAAGCCCATCTTCAATAAATGGTTTTGTTCCTATACCTTCAAAACCGGACGCTTTGACGTAGTTTAGTTTTGGTTTCTTTTGATTTTTGTATTTATTAAATAGGTATCGGTAGTACATATTTTCTTTTAAGTTTTATAATTTTATTAAATCAACCAAAGTAAGGAAACAAAGTTATTTTTGTATAACAACAAATTATCATTATTTATATTGTTTTGTTAGTAAATCGGATGTTGACCATCGTTTTCAACATTTACAACATGTTACCTAAATGATATACAAAAATAAAACGTAGTTAAACTAGATTAAAAACTGTTAAAGAAACAAAATAATTAAAACAAAATGTAATAAGTAATAACTTCTTGATTTTAATTAAACTATAGAAAAAAATTTTAAAAAACAATATTACTAGTTTTCCATTTTTTAATAGAATGTAGATCATTCTTAGTATGTAGAGTACTTTTAATGCAAAAGTTACGTTTTGTCGATTTGTTATTTCTTACTTATTAGAAATATGTAATCATGTGTCGACCGTGTTAAAAAAAATTAAGCTCATATAAACTGTAGCTGAGAAAATACAAAATTAGAGTGCCGAATATTTTCTGAATGCCGTTTTTTTTTTCAAAATAATCTAATGTTTCTTTCAATTGGCAGTTGTCATGTGTCATGATATTTGCATTCGTTTTTTAGCAACCTAAAACATGATTTAGAATTCAAAGTATTTTCCAATTTGAACTTTTTTTTTAACTCATCGTGTGTAGCAACTGTCGTGTCAACAGCTTTATTCATATGGGTGCTATCTGAAATAACGTTTTCCTTACTCCTTACTCATCTTTCTGTAGTCTACGATGTCAAAACCATAATTGCGGGAGGCTATTTCTATAGGGGCAAGATGAAATATTGGATCGTTTTGGCACTTTTTAATACCGATAAAACGTTATATACATATACCGCCTTAGTTCTAAAGTACATACCCACAACAGGCAGATGAACGGTAATTTCTAGATTGTCAAATAGTTCACAGAGTTTCAATATACATTTTTTTTGCAGTCGCCAATACTATGATTCGATATGATTTTTACGTTTCATAAAAATCATATCGGACTGGTTTCTCTAAAGAGAGTCAACTCAAAATTTATAAACTTTCAGTAGAGACAAAAAACTGTTCTTTTTATATGAAGTCTTATACTACAAAATAAAATATTAAAAGCGGTAAAATTGAAAAGTTATACATTTATAATAACAACTTTTAATTATTAATTAGTTAAGCAAACATTTCAGCTAAACAACAATACATTTGCACCTTAAGATCATTTTTTTTTTACAATTAAGATGCCTTTCTCTTTAGCGTTATATCTTAAAAACATAAACTTTATACATTGTTTATTTTAATCCTTACCAAATTTTATCTTTCTATAAAAACGCGAAAGAAATAAATATGAACTCTCATTTCAACTTGGATTTGAATTTTTTTACATGCTAAGCATTTTAAAAGTAATTAACACTGTTATTAACAGTGCGTGTCTAAACAAAGCTGTTATTTACATTATTTGTATTTTGATCACGTGTTGCCATTGTGACATTTTCCAAACATGCACATTAAAGCGACTCAAAAAAAAGTGATTTTGTTACCCCCCTGAAAATGAAGCTTGATATGTTTTATGATGATTCCCAAAATATTTTGGTTCTAGCGTTGACCATACGTGAGCTAGACCATTTTTAAAAAAGGTTTTTTTTTCAGTTTTTCCAATTTTTTTGTACTTTACTCCAAAATTTTTGTACCATCGAATAGTTTTTGAAGCAGCATCCAATGGTATATAAAACTAGACCACTTGCGACCTACTAATTAAGATATTTAACTAAATACCTACATATTTTTGTTTCGACTTTTCATACAAATTCTACGTATGTGGAAATAATGATCTGCTTTGCAAATTGAATCTGTTTTAAAATAATGTTAATTTATTTTATTTTTGTAATTATTCACATAAAACGCGATATATTTTATCTTTTTTCATATATAGGCAATATGGGTATAAAATTTTTTCATTTTTAAATTTTAAAAAATGTAATAATATTGCCTATATGTGAAAAAATATAAAATAAATCGCGATTTTCGCGTTTTATGTGAATAATTGCAAAACAAAAAAAAAAATTAACAATACTTTAAAACAGATTCAATTTTAATAGCAGAACATTATTTTCACATACGTAGAATTTGTATGAAAACCCGAAACGAAAATATGTAGTTAGTTAAATATCTCAATAAGTAGGTCGCATGGGGTCAAGTTTTATAAACCATTGGATGCTGCTTCAAAAACTCTTTTCGATGACACCATTTTATTTATACCGTCTTGGAGCAAAGTACAAAACAATTCGAAAAACTGAAAAAAGACCTTTTTTAAAAATGGTCCAGCTCACGGATGGTCAACGCTAGAACCAAAATATTTTGGGAATCATCATAAGACATATCAAGCTTCATTTTCAGAGGGGTAACAAAATCACTTTTTTCAGCTCCATACAAGTTGAGTCGGTCTAATGTACATATTTACACTGTGTATATTTGGGGAAAAAAACCATCAGCTTATATTTTGCGCGACGTCTTTTCTAGAAAAATTTGCGATCTCTATAAGTGTTGATACATAAGTATATTAATTCCTTTTGTAAATGGTAATCAAGAATTAAAAGGGATTTTTTTCTTAAACAATGAGATTTTTTGTTGCAAGGAGTATTTGTTGTTTAATTAAAAAGATATTTAAGGACCGATTATGGATGGCAATCCAATTTCAGCTGCGTTGTCATTTATTAAAAAAAAAGTTATTACAATTAAGCTGCAGTGTTAGCTTTTGTTTTCCCAAAAGACTGAACACCACGAACAATTTGAATTTAATGGATTAAGAGCTTAAACTGTTCTCTTGTTATTGTTTTTACCATTTTAAAATCTGTAATTAAATTAAACAAAAATATGCTTACTTTTCAGTTTTGGCGTCTTTTTTACATAAAAAAAATATTAGCAGCAAACAGAAATGTGTGGTTGCCAATATGGCAGCTGAAATTAGCTGCAAGCTGTCAGTTGCCATATGTTACACACCGTCTTCCTTAACCATCGCCGTGTTCAAAGAACACAGTTAAAGACTCTGTTGTTGGTATTTGTTGCTATTTAAACATTGTTGTTAAAACATTTGTTCTCACAACGATGTTTAACATCACAGCGTTATTGTCATATAAAAAAACGCCATATTGGTTGTTATTGTTTCTTTTTATATGGTTTTTCATGCGATACGAAAATTATTCTGCCAACCTTTTGTTCTTATGGACACAAAACAACGGATAGTCAAGACAGTGTGTCATATATTTTTGGCTACAATCGTAATATTACATTGATTTTAGTATCGTAATATTAAATTACCTATATATTTGTTAATACAGTTTTATGTCAGTTAATCGTTTTTGAACCATGGTTATTTAGCATAATTTTAAAATTTTATTTACAAGTTTCTGTGTTTCTGCAAGTTCTCAGATTTTTAAAAAAAATAATCAGTGGTGCTCTGGAAATCGAAAACGGAAATCGCAAGAGTTTTAAACGTCGTTTTTTAAATAAGATTTCTGTAATAAAAGAATTTGATGACAAATACCTATTTTACAAATATGTCTCTATTAAACAGAATTTTATAACAAAATTGTTAAATATTACATTACAAGTGTATAAAAAACAACTTCCAAATTCTTGCGTTTTCGATTTCCAGAACACCCCTGAATGTATATGAAAAAATAGTTATAAAATCGAAAAACTAATTAACCTTATAATTTGCCTTTTTTATTAAAAAATGCCTAATTCTTAAAAGTTAAAATTGTTGATATTACTGCTACAAAGTAATATTTTGCAACAAAATCTTTCAGTCAAACTTTTAAGGTAGAATATCTTTGTAAACGATTTTTTTACAAAAATCATTACTTATGTCCAACAATAAATAAAAAAAAACAACGGTAATTCGACATTTTCAAGTAAGTCATCGTCCACACTTGCAATTTTTTTTTATTTCTACTAATGCAATTTCAAAGCAGAATTTAAAAAAAATGGACGTCGGGACGATGACTAATGTCAACAATTAATTGTTGCCAAACGGCAGCACTGGTTAAAACCTTTTTAACATCCTCTGTTTTGCTACCAGTTGCTTTCAGAACAAAACACAACAGAGATTAAAATACATATGAGAAAGTATTTCCGCTTTTAAGTAATTAGGCACATAATTAATTTAATATCAAAATTTAATTAATAACTCTCAAACTTACCTTAAAAAGGTATAAAGTTCATTTTAATTTTTTATAGGTACATAGGTCCTATTTTATAAAATTTATAATAATTTTGTTTTAACTCTCACTTTTATATTTTTATTAAAAAGGCCATATGTATTTCAAATATAAATTTTATCTAATATTTTAAATAAACTTTTTTTTTCATTTTCAATTACATATAACTTTAATTTTACTTATTTTCAATAACAAATTATTCATTTAAGAAACTCACACACACACTTTAACTAATTCAAATTTATTTTTTATTTTATTTTCCGGTTTTTATTTTGTTTTAACTTGATTTAACTCTCCCACAACGTGACAAAACACTACATAAGCAACAATTCTTATGTTTGTAAAATCCTTTATTTATTTTTGTTTACTTTTGTGTTTTTGGTATAGGTATACATACCTACATACCTTTGTATTTATTTACTACAATAACAATATTGCAAAAGAGAGTCTCGCTAATAAAGAAAAGCACAACTACGCAAACAAGAATGCAAAAAGTGCCGTTAGAATATTTGTTCTAGGTTTTTTCATTAAAATCACATTAAATTTTATAATTTTCGTTAAAATTATTATTGGTTTGTATTAATATTTAAATATTTTATATGTTAAATGAGATTTTGTTACATAAAATACGGTTTTAAATTTACTTTAAAAGCACTTGTTGCATTTTTAACAGAACGACTTTTAATTGACATCCGCACTTAACGACCGCACAATAAGAACTAAGCATTGTTCTCTTATTAAAATAAGTGAACAAGGAAATACAGTAATTTTGACTTAGCTGCACAATCTCCTTTGCACGATTTTTTGCGCAGGTAACTCAAAAAAGCAGCTATCTTAAATGTATTTAGCTGCCTAAATGTGCAGGTACGCAATTGTGGTTACCTGCATAGAAGTGCAGCTAAAGTAAGGTGTTTGAAAAAGGATTATCAACGTTTTTATTAATAAATTGATAATAACAATGACGTTCAAACAACCTGTAGTCATTTGTTATGCATTTTTATAATGAACGAGATAGCCAAATTGGTAACAATAAAGTGTGGAACAGAATAGTCGCTGTAATACAACGTTAGGAATAGCGCTGCAGGCTCTCAAAAGTTAAAAACGGCAGTTGCAAAGTAGTGTCAACAGAAAGCGTAGTTGTAGTAGTCGTTGCAGTTGAAGCGCAAAATTCGAAATTTTGAACTTTGTTGCGCTACAGAGCATTCGTCAGCTTTAAAAACTACTACAACTACTTTATTCTGTTCCAGACCTAAGATTTGCTATTCCTTTCATATAATCGTAGTAAAGTTGCTGTAACCACAACCCATATGCATAAATGTGGGTACATGCAAACAAAATAAATGAATTATAATGATACCAACTTGACTTGCCTGCGATTTTTGTTTTTATAAACCGCTTAAATTGGATATTTATGTGAAAAAGTGGCCATCATATTTTTTCATGTGTGCAGCTAACTTTGATGTTTTATATGAAAATATTTTAAAGCTGCCCAAAATTATGAAAAATGTGCAGGTATACAAAATGCACGTAAACAATGATTTTGAAGAATAATTACAGACAATATGTATTTTGGGCAGTTAAGTCAAAGTGCAGCTAAGTTGAATTTTTTGAATGAAAATAATTTTAAAATGCCAAAAATTTTGGGCACTTATCTTAAATGTGCAGGTAAAGAAAGTGCACTTAAAAAAGGAATTTGTATGGGATTATTAAGAATAATGCCAAAAATTATCAATTTTGTGCAGTTAAGTCAAAAGTGCACGTAAATAAAAGGCAGCTAAGTCAAAACTACTGTAGTTTAAAATTATGGATTATAAAGAGAACAGAAAATAGTTTCAATAAATCTCCTTAAATGTTGATTTAATTGAATATGACAAAAGTAACGGTTAATTCATTTGAAAATGCAAAATGAATTCGTGGGTATTAAATTTGAAAGGTATGAAATTAGAATTAATATAAAAAACCTATCGGTTGTTCATGGAAGGCTGATTATCAGGTTATGTTGTTATATAAACAGCAACAAAATATATATGTACATTAGAGCGACTCAAAAAAAAGTTATTTTGTTACCCCTCTGAAAATGAAGCTTGATATGTTTTATGATGATTCCCAAAATATTTTTTTCTAGCATTGACCATCCGTGAGCTGGAGCATTTTTAAAAAAGGTCTTTTTTCAGTTTTTCCAATTTTTTTGTACTTTACTCCAAGGCGACATAACAAAAATTTTGTATCATCGAAAAGAGTTTTTGAAGCAGCATCCAATGGTGTATAAAACTTGACCTTCTAATTGAGATATTTAACTAAATACATATTTTTGTTTCGGGTTTTCATACAAATTCTACGTATGTGGAAATAATGCTCCGCTTTTCAAATTGAATCTGTTTTAAAATAATGTTCAAATCTTCAATAGGTACTACAAAAACTCTTTTCGATGATACCAAATTTTATTTATGTCGTCTTGGAGCAAAGTACAAAAAAATTCGAAAAACTGAAAAAACATTTTTTAAAATAGCCCAACACACGGATGGTCAGCGCTAGAACCAAAATATTTTGGATATCATCAACATATCAAGCTTCATTTTCAGAGGGGTAACAAAATCACTTTTTTCAGCTCCATACAAGTTGATTCGGTCTAAAAAAAATTTAAGAAATGTATTCTGTTATTATTAATGTACATAGCTATGTATATAACCTGGAACCAAATACCGGTATTCTATATCGATCGAAATTTTAATTTAAATTGTATTATAATTTTGATCGATATCGAATGCCGTAATTTGGTCCTAATAACCTGCCTTGCGTGAACATTATTTGAAAGATTTTTTGTTTATTTGTATTTTATTTACATATGGGCAGTTCCATGAGAATTTTAACCACGAATCAAACATAAAAATCCTTGGAACTTTTTTTAAAATATGACAGAAAACACTCAAACGTTGCTATGCCGAGGTACTTATAGCTTATTACAATTAAATTAAAGCCCAACAAATAAAATATTAAACAGACTACATCTTTGATTCATTTTAAGAAATTGCTTTTTTTTTTTTTTTTTTTTTTTTTTCATTATTTATTTATTGAATCTTCATATATTAAATATGAACTAACAATAATTAATCAAATCTTATCCTAATAATTTATTTTATGTCCTGCCAGTGCCAGACAAAAATTTTCTTCATACGGGTTCTGTTCACATATGTAGGTGTCTATCGCTCATCTTAATGGGTAAGTGCTGCAGTGTCTCTTCTTCTTAAGCGAGTGTGGCCACTATCATTTAAAATATTTCGAGCTAGTGGATTAGGGTGCAACTCTAGCCTTTTTAAATATTTTACCGCATACTTCGTAAAAATAGTCCTTACCAGTGGCACATTGAGATCCTTGTGGATATTTGAGTTTTTAACATACCAAGGGGCAGCTGTGATTATTCGAAGAAGTTTATTTTGGCGCCTTTGAATTTTTTCGATATTTGAAGCCGAGGCAGTGCCCCAAAGTTGAATACCGTAGCACCAAATTGGCTTTAAAATAGAGTTGTAAAGTAGTAGTTTGCAATCGAGACTAAGAACAGAATTTCTTCCAATAAGCCAGTTAATTTGAATTGCTGTTAGTTTCATTTGGGTTAATTTTGCTTCTATATGGCATTTCCATGTTAAACGACGATCTAGATGAATACCGAGATATTTGACATGCGATTGTTGAGGCACTAGTTGATTATTGATTTTAATAGGGGGGCAAGTTTCCCGACGCAAGGTGAATGTTATATGTACGCATTTTTGCTCATTGACCTTTATTCTCCATTGTTTTAACCACAGTTCTAGTTGAAATATATGATCCTGCAGGTATCGAGATGCTTCTCGACTGTTCTCGTGTACGCTTAGAAAAGCTGTATCATCAGCAAAAGTTGAGGTTAGGGTGTAATTATTTGTTGGCATGTCCGAGGTATATATAAGGTAAAAAAGTGGGCCCAGGATGCTTCCCTGAGGCACTCCAGCTTTAATTGGCTGAGGAGAACTTAAAAAATCACCTTCTTTAATAATAAATTTTCGACCGACCAAGTAGCTTTCTAGCAGCTTGTGTGTGTTAACCGGTAGGTTTAGCTTCAATTTATGTAACAAGCCTACATGCCAGACTTTATCAAAAGCTTGAGAAACATCGATGAAGAGAGCGGAGCAATATTTTCTTTCTTCAAAGGCTTTTCTTATGGCGTTTACTATTCGATGGGTTTGTTCAATTGAGCTATGTTCTCTTCTGAAGCCGAATTGATGGTTAGGTATACACCCATTATCATTTAGAATTGGGGTTAATTTTGACGCTAAGAGCTTCTCAAATAGCTTTGATATATTGGACAATAAGCTAATAGGCCTATATGACTCAACTTTTGTGTGATCTTTTCCTGGCTTTGGTATCATCTTTACTAAGGAGACCTTCCATTCTTGAGGGTAGTATTCAAGGCGTAAAATAGCATTAAAAATATAAAGAATAATTTTCTTTGCTATGCGAGGTAGCTCCAAAAGCATTTTGTTGCTTATCTTATCAAAACCAGGGGCTTTCTTGGGGTTTAAGTTACAAATAGCCTTTTCGATTTCTCTCATCTCAAATCTTAGGGGAACAGCTGCTCTAGCAGCAACAGGTGGTAACTCGTCCGCTATGTCGTCAGATATGTTTGGGGTAAATACGTTTTTCAAATGATTTACAAACAGGTTTCCTTTCTCATTATCATTTCTTGCCCAACTTCCATTCAGGTTTCTTAATGGTGGTTTCATGATAACTGGCCTTTTTAGATTTCTGGCTGCACGCCATAATGAGTATTCTGATTGTGGTGTTGCATCCAGGTTCTTAAGATATTTTTCCAAGGAAGCCGTTTTCCGGGACTGCAGTAATTTTCTTAGCTTTTTTGTGCACTCTTTTAATAAGTTCTTAAGTTGGGGGGATCTGTGCAATTGCCACTCCCTTCTCACTCTCCTTTTTTCATTCAAGAGGCGCTCGACATCTGTAGAATATATATTATTATTATAAGTTTTTTTGAGGGTATTGCAGGAATGTTGAACCGCTAGTTTAATATAACTGTCAAAATTGGCAATAGAAAGATCCACATTCTCCGGTGTGCTAAGCGGAATATTTTCTGTGCAATGAGTACTGAGATATTTTTTATATTTTAGCCAATTTATTTGTGTAGCTGACGTCGCTATGTAACTAGAGGGAGATACAATTCTATTGGTGTTTGTTATAGTAACAATTGTAGGTGTGTGATCAGAGGATAATTCTAATGAGGCTTCAACGTGAATCGTTTCTGTGGGGATGTTTTTAACCACGCTGAAATCGATGACATCTGGGATTTTTTGTGGATCAGCAGGCCAATATGTTGGTTGTCCGCTCGCGACAACATTCAAATTCATTTTAGAGATTGTATTAAACAAAACACGACCCTTTGGTGTTATAAGTCGTGACCCCCAGAAGGTATGTTTAGCGTTATAATCGCCAGCGGCCAGGAAACAGGGTCCTAGGGATTTATAATATTCACAATATTGGCTTTCTGATATTGAAAATCTAGGTGGAGAGTAAACTAGAGAGAAACTATGTTTCGATTAAGCTCTTCAACACGAATATTTGTTGCTTGCAGATAATCCTCACGATGATCACACATTAAGTAGTGTTTGACTCGGGTTTTTATCAAAATGGCAGAACCTCCACAAGCTCTATCTCGAGGGTCCTTGGTATCATATAGTATATAACCATTGATTTTAAACGTATTTCTTGAGGTCAGATGAGTTTCAGAAACCATCATAACATCAATTTGATTATTTTTGAGAAAGTATTCTAGTTCATTTTTATGTTGGCGGATGCCGTTTGCGTTCCAAAAACAAATTTTTAAACAGTTCATGGCTTGTTAAGTACAGCTTGCAATAACATCGATTGCATTCTTAGAATTTCCTGTAACATATTACCCATTGTGTTTGTAAAATTATTTACTGTTTGCACTAATGTTTCCATTGTTTTTTCTAGCCGACTAAGATAAGAAACTGGAGTTTCGTCATTACTTGTCGAAGGGCCTTGCATTGGTACATTGTTTGATTTTAAGACGTTAGCATAAGAAATTCTGTTACTACTAGGCTGGGGGGCCTGATGGTCATTACTGTTTACTTGATTTGTTACCTGAGGGGGATTAGTTTTCGGTCCAACCGACTGCTTGACGATAGTATATACAGGGCATCCTCTATAATTGGCAGTGTGATTGCCACCACAGTTGCTGCAAATGAAATTGCTATCATTTAAATTTAAATTGGTCCATATTTGACCATATAAAGTCGACTCCCGAAAATAGCTTTTAATGCCATAACTTCCTTATAAATGTTGAAGTTGTCATAAAAATTGGCATTTACTATAGGTAAAATATCATGCCAAATGTTGCGCTGGTGGGTCCAAAATTAGCCATATATTCCATATAAACCCCCTTTCTTAAATCGGTTAGAGGCAAACAAATCTTGTATAGATGAATACATCTTAATATTATTAGTCACAAATAACTTTTAAATGATTCTTTACCTCATAACATAATTTTGATTGGACATGGATCCCAAATAGGGAACACTCTCGAAAATAATATACTTTTTTACTTGTTTGTTTTAAGTTTATGTGTACATATATTTATGTACATTACATATGGTCTCCACCTGACAATTTTTTTTTATACCAAACGTCAAACTCCATATACAAACTCTTGTGTTTTTGTCAGCGTTTTTTATATATAAAGTTTGACGTTTTATAACAAAAAAATGTCAGACCCATGTTATATAATTTCATATCTTCTAGATACTGCTAGCTGGCCCGGCAAACGTTGTTTTGCCATATAATTTACTTCTTTCAGATGTTACAGTGTCTGCATGCCAAATTTAAAGAAAACCGGTTGATAAGTTAAAAAGATATTGGGAGGGGGAGCTTTTACCGCTTTTGCCATATTTCACGCCCTTAATAATAAAAAATATAGGCTATAATTCCTTCCAGATGTTACACTATTTGCCTGCCAAATTTTAAGAAAATTGGTTGATTATTTAAGAAGATGTATAGATAGAATAGACTTTCCACCGTCATTAAACACAATAAAAATATGGTTGGAGTGGATATTTGCGATTAAATGAGTTTTACAGAACTTAGCTGAAGTCTAAAAAATGGACTTTGAGAGTGACGCTGCTCCATTTTTTAGTTTTATCAGCTCGGTTGTCGATCGAAAAATATGAAACAGAAATCCGTCAAAGATCTTCTCTCATTTAAACTGGAAATTGCAGAAGCTTTGTTATGTACACCTGAAAAGGAATTCAATGATCAAATTTATTTTTGGAAATACAAAATTTATTTTTAAAAAGATTTCTGTGTGAAGTGATAATGAGTTGGATGAAGCAACTAGCATCTTAAAAGAAGAACAGATCAGAATGAATGGCAAATGTTCTTCTTTACCAGGAAGCAGTAATCGGTTGGATGGAGGGGGTCAGTGGTTGAAAAATTTAAGACGCGAATTCTGTGCGAAAAATGTGATGTTTATTTGTGCATTTCTTTAGATAAAAATTGCTCTAATACGTTTCACACTTCGATGTAATTTTATAAGAAACCTAAACCAGTGAATTATTTTCGTTTTTATGTTTTTTATTATTTATATTGTGAAACCCCTTAATTTTTTGTGTTATACAGGGGTGTTCTGGAAATCGAAAACGCAAAACGGAATTTTAAACGTCGTTTTTTAATAAGATTTCTGTAATAAAAGAATTTTATGACAAATATTATACAAATATTTCTCAATTAAACAGAATTTTATAACAAAAATTGTAAAAATTAGATTAAAAGTGTTTTAAAAACAACTTCCAAATTCTTGCGTTTTGCGTTTTCGATTTCCACACACCTTTTAATCTATATAATAAAAATGAAATGTTGTCTGTTGCTGATCGCATAACTTAAGAACGGCTTGACCCACTTTTACGCCCACTTTTTTCGATTTACCTAAAATCAGAAAACGGCTCCATCGATTTGACAAATTTTTCTTTCAAATGGTCGTATTAATCCATTTTAAGTTTTCATTGAAAGAAAAATTTACCACGCCTACTTTTACGCCCACTTTTTCTATTTATTTGACCGATTTGGACGATATTTTCTTTAAAATGATCGCCATGGTCCAACTTAGGTTTTTACGGAAAGAAATATTGCCCCGACTACTTTTACGCCCACTTTATTCGATTTACCTAAAATCAGAAAACGGCTCCATCGATCATTAGGCAAGCTAGTACGAAATAAAAATTAAAATTTTTTTTTTTTTGGTTACTATTAGAAGAACATTTTTGTATTTAAAGCCAGCAAAATCCCAAGACACAAAAATGTGTTTGTCCTGTTTCTAAGTACATGAACTTAATATGGACATGAGAAATATATTTTTATGTTTGTTTAGTACATATTTGCCCTTATCGTGATTGGCGAATTATAAATACGCCTGCGACTGTTTGGTAATAGATTAAACGAGATAACTTCAAGTTCTCTTTAAATGCCAACCACGATAACAGTGATTATCAATCACATTCCAAAAATTTCTTAAAAATTCGCATATTTTCAAATTGCTTGGGACGGAAAGGGATAACTAGTTTTTAATGTTCAAAACATAAAGCATTTAGGAGGTGAATCACTAAAAAAAACACTATTTTTAACAAAAAAAAAATTCGAAATTATGTTGTCAGTTTTTAAATAATTTAATTATTTTTTTAATTAAAAAATATTGAAATATGTATTTAAAAATGATCCAAACAAATATTAAAGAAAAACTCTTTGAAAATTTTTTTTTTAATTCAATTGATATTTCTATAAAAAAAAGCTTGTTGGAAAGTTCGAACATAATTTCGAAATTTACAATTCAAACAAAAACGCTTTGTTACTATTTACATAATTGAGTTCTAATAGTTCAAAATATAAAATTTTCAAGAAAAACTTAAAAATTTTCCTCGAAAATGTCAAATAATCTACGAAAATTAAATTGAAATAATCTTAATAATTTAAAAAAGTAAGTTTTTTTATTAATGACAAATATTTTACAAATTTGTACCATTTTTTATTTCATTCTTCAACTCTGCTTTACACTTCTTTGGATTGACTAACTAATCATGATTTAAAAAAAAATATAATATTTTAAACTTTTCAAATTTCAAAACTACAATTATGCATTTTTGGTTTCTATAGAGTTTATTTCTCATTATTAGAGCCATAAACTTAGGGATAATTTCTGTTTTTTTTTTTATAATTATTTTTGTTATTACGGATATTAATAATTAAATTTATCTTTAAACATTCATTTAATATATTAAAGCTAAAAAGGGAGAAAAAATAGTTAAATTTATTTATAAAATTAAGAAAAAAACGCAAATTTCTTTGTTTTTAGTTTTTTTTGTTTTCTTAAAAAAATATGAACTTATATTTATTTTTATTTTTTGTGGTTGAAAAAAATTAAAACAAGAATTTTTTAATTAATGTAATAATTTTACATATATTTAAGATTTTCTTAAATAAATGAATATTTATGTATATTTAAAGAATGTTAATTAATATGTAGTACTTTAAATAAGAATTGTTTGTTTTTCCCCACTAACAAACTGATAATTGTTATCCTCTAATTTGAGCTTTATTCACAATGGAAGCAACAATTTGGGTGCTCTTCTGTTTAATTTTCTCCCAATGGATGTCATTTATTTTTAATAATTTTTTTTTTTTTTTCTTTTAAAGAAAGGTGACTAAAAATTTCAAAAAAAAAAATTAATATCCCTGCAAATAATATTAAACTACTTAATCCGTTTTAGATAAAATGGACTACTTACAACATGGTCCAGTGTAGGGAATGGTAAATCGATTTCGATTCCAATCGAAAATCGATTTTGTGGTAAAAAAAATCGACTTTTCGCAATCGAGTTCACGTATGCGATTTTATACTGAAATCGATTATTGGGCTTTTAAAATCGATTTTTTATTTATATCAAAATTTTGGCAATTTTTAATTGTAATCTTAATTAAATCGATAAATTATGGGCATGCACAATAAAACTTATTTTTTTTGTGCGTACATACATACGTCTGTAGGTATGCTTATGCAGTTTTCCAAGTTTAAAGTTGTAGTTTTACGTATTTATCTATTAGTACCCTTGGTATACTTCCAACTTTAATATAAGGTCTCTTGTTCTTCAGAAATTAAAGTCATCAATGGACAGTGAACAAAACAGTACTTAACATATCGTATGAAACCAAACACTGAAAGTCAGCCATGGCCTTCCTGTGGAAATATGCTAACAGACCAGTGTGTGAGCGATATTTAAATCTTGTTATAAACAGAGTGAAAAAACAAAAAGTGTGTAATTTATCCTATGAAATACGAAATTACAGGAAAGTATCTCTGCATCTTTCTGACATCAATGATATGCAAACGTTTGTTTTCTAAAACTAACTTAATAGTAAGTGCGCAAAATAACAGTCGCCATTGAGCAGGAACTATTGTCATAATCCTTTGAAACACTAAACATACATTCAGGTTTGTCACATATGTATATCAATTCCCATCAAAAGTGATTTCGTTTTATGTGAAGCAAGATACAAAATCACTTCCACTTTCGATCGGAATCAATTTATGTGACAGGCCTGATTGACTACACAAGAATACAATTTGAATATATATGTGCAATGTACATGCACTTGTTCTTCTAAAGAACATCTCAAAATTTACACATTTTCACTTTTTACAGGAAAATTGTAAAAAGTAGTCATATCTACCCACTGTAAAAATCTCAGTTCAATTTCTCTAGCAGTTTGCCAGAAAATTGTGATATAATGTATAAGATTGCAAACTAGTCTTAAACGATTTTGAAATCGATTTTAAAATCGATTTTGACGTTCGATTAATCGATTTCAAAAACCGTAATAAAAAAAGTCGATCGAAAAATCGAAAATCGATTTTGGAATCCATTTACCATTCCCTAGTCCAGTGTAATGTAAGCATGGACCATGTCATTGCTAAAAAAGAGTTTGTAGTTAAAAGACGTTTTTGTTTTTAAACGTAATTTCCTCGTTTTTAAACGATTTTAAAAGTAATCCTCTGGAGTATTCCATGTAGTAGTTTAATAACTAGTCCACTGGGAGTATGTATGAACATGAAGTAAAAGTAAAATAGAATATGTTAAATAGTTAAATAGACCATGTTTTAATACATTTGGGTTACCTAGTCCCTTATGTAGTATATTATTTGCAGGGATTCTAAAATTTAAATTGACGTGAATCACGGACAGAAATCATGGTACAACTGAACTTTTGGTATTTGGTACATTTTGGACCTTTTTACCGCGGCTTACTTGGTACAATTTAAAAATCTCAACGTTTCGCTAGATGTCTACTTTAATTTTGTTTTGTTCTCTTTTTTGCCCATTTTTTCTTCATTTTAATGGTCAGCTTTTGCTCTAACGTAGTTTTAATAGGTTTATTTTTAACTAGATGCGCTGTAATACTCGTAAACACTTGTTGCCAACTTTGCGTTTGTTATAATTTTATGTGGTGTAAAAAGCTAAGGCCCCTTTTCAAAACTAACCGTAAGCGAAAGGTAGAATTTTATTGGCCGTATTCAAAGTGTTCAATTATTATAATTTTATTTGAACCTACCAGGTAGGATGAATCTTCCTTTAACTTATCGCTCACTTTAGGTTCAAGGAAAGTTGTAATAATTGAACACTTTTTATATGGCCGATAAAATCAAAACTTTTGGTATCGGTAATATGTGAAAACGGACCTTAAATTATTAATAAATTCTGGAAAACACAATATAGGGTACGTTCGTAAATGCATCAAAACTGTGCATCACTGCTGCATTTTGTTGCTGATGCGTGATCACCAGTTGCACTTGTGATGCTGATGCTTTTTTACTGCACAACAGCTGTGCAAAGTTTGAACTTTTAAGCACAAGCTAAATTTTAAAAGTTTAATGAGCGAACATAAAATTATAAAAAAATATGTTATCAACAATCGCGATGAAAAATTTTATTGAAAATATTTAACCAGCTGACTGTCTGTCAATGTAACATTGTGCGCAAAGTACAGGTAGTAATTTTCAAGATAATTTGATGAAATTTGGTACATATCGCACTGGTTCCTCTTAAGAGAGTCAACTCAAAATTTTTAAACTTTCACTTTTTGCAAGAAATCGATGAACAGTAGTCATATCACCGCTCTGTAAAAATCTTATGGTAAATGCTGCAGTATTAGGTAAGACTTCTTATAATATTAAATTTTAACCGATAATTAAATTAAAAGAAATCCATGTTAAATTGAAAAAGCAGATTGAACCAAGATAAATGTCTGCGCCTAAAGAACTGCTCCTCTTTTGACACTAGAAAGGAATGTCGGACTAACCGAGGTTGTGCTAAAAGGCGTATGTTGTGAAACTTCTTACCCACATTGTGATGGTGCAAAATTGTTTGATTTTGAATGTTCTATGTAAACGCACCATTAGATCGATTTCCCTAGTATTTTGCCAAAAAAAAAAAATAGAGTTGTATCCCCCTTTGTAGTATAAGAGTATGTACATTAGGGCGGGTTGATTTGTATGGATGAAAAAAAAAAATGAAAAATCGTATAGCAAAAACGTAATCTACATAAAATTCTAAGAAAATTCTCCGAAGAAACCTTGTGTCTAAAATTAAACCCTAATCCGCTCCTCTCGCCTCGAAATTTTTTTTACTTGAGTGAATATTTGAATATTAGAAAAAAAATTTTGAGTGTAGAAAAATATAAAGTGCAAAAGAACTACCTTACTAAACAATTTTAATCAGAAATTTCGATTTCTTTTTAGAAAAAGCAATTTTTTCAAACATTTATTTTTATGGCAAAGGCGGGCATATACATTTTCAAGTCGAGAGGAGCGGATTAGGATTTTGTTTTAGATACATGATTTTTTCAGAGAATTTTCTTAGAATTTTATGTAGTTTACGTTTTTGCGACCCGCCGTAATGTACATAAAAAAGAAAACAATTTTTTTTTCTATACCGAAAATTTATAAATTCTGACTTAACCCCCTTTAGAAGAACCAGTGCGATATGGAGGGCTCACAGCTAAAGTGAACTTAGTTAGAAAAAGACAATTTTAAGATATTTTGAAGTTGAGTAAACGAACTCCCATTTATTTCTTCGAAAAAGTGAGCCATTGACTTGGGGTTTTTTCCGTTACTTTAGGAACGAAATACTTTTTGACTTAGTTAATTACAGAAGAAAAAAGCTTTCAGTGCAATAACTTCTTTTTATTGGTATTGAAAAAAAAAATTGGCGACGATAACTTTTTTAATAGCTAACTAGTATGTCATAACAAAATTTTGTCCAGAAGTGACCATACATCCCACATATACCCCCTATCCAAAATCGCTTAAGACAAATATTTAGATAATATTCGGCAGAAAGAACTCTCATATGAATCTTATGGGTCGATTAAGGATAGCAACACAACTGAATTTGAGTTGCCAGCAGCGAATTTAGGCAACGCCGCTCATGTTAAAATATACAAATTTATTTTTTATTATATATTTTAACACGAGCAAAGTTGCCTGATTTCGCTGCTGGCAACTCAACATCAGTTCAGTCTTCATCCGTAATCGACCCTTTAGATTTATAAAATAATTTTGTTCTGCTAGATCCATGTTTGGCCATGAGTCCCAAATGGGGTCATTCTCGAAAATGATTTTATGTACTGTGGTGTAGGGTACCAAATGAACGGTATTGACCGGCTATACTTTCGTACTTGTTTCTTTTGAAAATGATTTTCTTTGCTTACATTGTAAATCTGGCTTAAAAAATTTCAAATATATAAGAATTTTATCCATTTAATTTAAATTAAATTAAAAGAAAATTTTATTTATTACAATTAAAATTTAAATACATAAAAACTTTATTGTTTACATTTTAACTAAATGAAATAAACTTAAAACATTTTTTACTGAACTCCTAACAGTAAAAAAAAAATTTAAACAAAATAAAACAATTTTGATTTTTAGTTGAACTGTTAAATTTAAAATTTAAACAAAATATTATTAGATTATAAAAGAATTTAAAGTATAAAGTCAATGGGACTATATGACATTTCTTAACGTTCTTTAAAATATCTTAAAAAACTTTAGGTCTGTTTTTAAAATTTTATAAAAATTCCCGAAGTTTTCCTTTTATTTTAAAACATTTCCTTGTAAAACAAGCTTTTGAAAAAATACATAATTGTTTTAAAAATTTACTTAAACTAAATTTGTTTGAATAAAATTAGAAAATAATTAAGAGATACTTATTTTTCAATTCTTTTAATATAATTTAAATTTTCTAAAGTTTCTTATAGTAAATCTTTAAATTTAGTTTAATTTTCAAAATAAAGATTATCAATTGTTATTAATACATACGTTAATCGGTGCTTCAAATTACTCTGTAAACTTATAAAATCCCTTGTAAATGTATATGTAGTTAAAAAATTTGATCAAGTTTTTAAAATTAAAACTAAAACCTAAACAATATTATTAACGAAAAAAAATTATGAGCTAGACAAACTTTTGCCATTATAAAATAAAAATACAAATTTATTTTACTTATGTATAACCAAAACAATATCTTAGTTAACTTATAAGTTTCGACTATAAAAAAATAATTTTATCTAGAATAATGCTTCCTACAGTCTTAAAGCCTAAGCAATTTTGAAATTATAAGTCTTTCTGTAAACCAAGTCCGAAAATACGGCTAAAAGTCCATTGATTTCAAAATTTAGAAATCACTCAACTTAGAATTGAATGTACATACATATCGTTGGTTGCATTTAGAAAGGCTCTACCGCACATAATTGCAAATTAAAAGGACAAGGTAAAAACATAATAATCAGCCCAATTATGAATAAAATTTCCCCGGGAGCTTTCTCCCTTCTCCCATTTTTCCTATGTAAATTAAATTGTAAAATTAGGGAAAGGGAATAAACTCCCGGGGAATTTGTATTCATAGTTGGGCTGAATAGAAACTGTATCAACCAAATTATGAATAAAAATTCCCCGGGTGTTTTTTCCCTTCTCCCATTTTTTATATTTAAATTAAATGGTGAAAATGGGAAAAGAAAAAAAACTTCCGTGGAAGTTTTATTCATAATTGAGTTGGATGTATCACAATGTAAAATTGCTTATAAACCGTTATTATTTATACTACTGCATTTAATTTTCGTTACGTCGTGTATTTGTGTGAAATGTATAATGCTACGTTCTCTCTCTGAAACTATAGTTTGCCAAACATGCTGCTCATACGATTCATTCTTGTTTCATTTTGACATTTTTTGTGTGATTTTATTTAAAACACATTAAAATGTATGAAAAATTAAAAATATGTTATTTAATACTTTTATTAATATTATTATTTTATAATTATCACTTTATTATATTTAACATCATTTTTATTTTGTTTTTTTTAATATTTTTAATTTCTTTTGAGATAACCTAATACCATGTTCATACGGACAGCAATATTCGAGTTTCGCTCTCTTATTCCTGTTTCGCGCCCCAAACATGATTGAAACGACTTGTTTCCTCATACAAAATTTTGTGAGCGAAACGGGTCGTTTCATTTTGAAACAGGCTGCGAAACAGGAAAAACGTACTATCATCTCCGATTTTAATAACATTTATCGTTCGTTTATCTGAACAAGCTCTCAAAAAAAATAAAAACAAAGAAAAAAACAAAGTAAAAATTGATGTTTAATAAATAAAGTGATAATTATAATATAATAATATTAATAAAAGTATTAAATAATATATTTTTAAGTTTTATTAACTTTTTTATCTATTTAAAAAAAATCACACTAACAACACAAAAAAAAGTGTCAAAATGAAACAAGAATGAATCGTATGAACAGTATGTTTGCCAAACTAGTTTCAGAGAGCGAAACGAGTGGTTTATATCGTCGTATGAACATAGCATAACGATATTTGTTATCAAAATTAGAGATGATAGTACGTTTTTCCTGTTTCGCAGCATGTTTCAATATGAAACGACCTGTTTCGCTCTCAAAATTTTGTATGGCAAAACATGTTGTTTCGATCATGTTTGGGGCGCAAAACAGGAATGGGAGAGCGAAACACGAATATTGCTGTCCGTGTGAACATGGTATAAGAATCATTAAAAAAAAACTCCATTCGAAAAAATGGACTCGGGGCCTTTCTCCAAGAGACCAACGATATCATGACTTTTGGATGTGAGATGACTTTTGTATGCGGCTTGGGCCCTGTTTCTCAAAACTATGTACAAGTTACAAATCTACAAGTAAAATACATTAAAAAAAGCAAAAATTTTACAATTTTTGTTTCAAATATATTTTACTTGTAGATTTGTAATTTGTAGTTTTGAGAAACAGGGACCCTGTTTTTGTTTTAAATAAAAGTAAAGCGAACACAATTTTCGTCCGAAATCGACGAATAAACAGGCAAAAAACTTCGTATGATATTTTTGGTTATTAATACATTTTCCCCTTATTTTGTATAAATATTTGAAACTTAACTGTATTTTAAACAAAAAATTGAGACTATCTGGCATGTTCTAGAAATCGAAATGAAGTGGAATTGAAATCGAACAAGATTTAAATTTCAATTACATATTTCCAAAAGCACTATAGTTATTCCTATTTTTGAGAGTTGTTCCTGTAAAGATAACACAAGTGAACAAAATTTTTTTTGTGTTGATTGGAAGGTTGATGATTTCAAATCTAATCTCCGTTTTTCTCCATCAGCTCGCGTTTTTATGTAACAGGTACTAATCGTATTTTTGACTTTTCTTCAAAAATTAAAAGTTCAAAAAAATCACAACTTTACTTACTCATCATTAGGCATTTGATTTATCGAAAATATGAGATTAAAATATGCACTACAAAATCTAAAATATGCACTAAAAAATACAAAATATGCACTAAAAATCTAAAAAATTTCCATAAAAATCGTTTTTTTTAATTTTACTAAAAACAAAAATATATAAAATTCAGTCTATTTTTATTCAAATATCTTTAAAAAACTTAAATAACTAATTTAAATTTTTGTTTGTTTAAATTAAAAAAGTACTGTTTTATTAAAAAAAAACTATGCCTTGTACTTGAAGAACGCCAATGAATTTTGAAAAAAAAATTATTTTTAGATCCCACTTTGATCAGATCAAAAATATTTTAAATTTATTTTATTTTTCGAAATACCTATTTTTTTACAAATAAAAAAAAATAAAAAAAAATTACTCAAAGTTTTTAAAATAGAATTCTGAAGCATTTTGGAAGCCTTAACCATGCAACGTGCTGCATCGGCTTAAAATAAAATGATCTTTTGTCGAAATCTTAAAAATCTTGTATTTAAAGTAAAGCTCCACTGATTTTAAAATTTTTTTGGAAGGTTCTTTTTGTGTATTTAAAAATTTTTTTATAATATGGAAAATCATTCAAAAATATGCAAAAATATGCATTTTCACCAAAATATGCATTTTTACCAAAATATGCAAAAACAAATCGATGCCATTTTAACGAAAATTTAATGATTCGGAAAGATAATTAGTCGACATCGTTCTCAGACTATCGACAAAAAACATGCATTTGCATGAAAATCGCATCCCAACGATTTTCAAAATTTTTGTGAAAAACAATCAGCTTTTTGAAAATCACCAAAAAATGGCTGAGTAATGTTTGTTTACGTAAAAAAAAAAATCATAAAAAATCCAAAACGGGAAAAAGTTAAAGTCCTTTTTCTTTCACGTAAAGTCACATAACCTATGAACAATATGAAACATATATCATAAAAATCGATGAACGCATTTCGCTGTTATTCACAATAAGGTAGAACATAGTATGGAAATCGAGATTTTTATCAATTCAGTTTTTTCAGTAAATTGTGAACAAAATCAAAAGTTGTGCCCCGGTTACAATTAAATAAAGCTCATTTGATTCGAAACATCTTTAAATAAAAATGTTTTTAAACCAAAGCGGTGATTTTTGTCGCATTTTTGGGGGGTGTGCTGGAAATCGCAAACGCAAAACGCAAGAATTTGGAGGCTGTTTTTAATACACTTTTAATCTAATTTTAATAATTTTTGTTATAAAATTCTGTTTAATAGAGAAATGTTTGTATAATATTTGTCATAAAATTCTTTTATTACAGAAATCATAGTAAAAAACGACTTTTAAAATTCTTGCGTTTTGCGTTTGCGATTTCCAGCAAACCCCTGTTACTTTTTATGAATGTTTAAAGAACAAACATTTTTTTTTTTTTAGTTGTTTGTTCTTTTTTCAAATTTTTTTATTTTTTTAAATTAATAACCAATATGTTAGCACAGCTTAAAGATAATATCGTTGACGGATTTTGAACTGAATATGGTGAACCGTTTTCAAGTTATTCCAATACATGTAGCGGAAGTGCCTTAATTATGGACATAACGGTATATCTCGAAAAGTCGAGCTGATTCGAGTGCAGATTGCGATTCAGCGTCCCCAATTACCTTAAAAACAACATACAGTTCTTAATCAACAAAAACCTTGTTCCCTTGTGTAATCGATACTCTAAAGCTTCGTATAGACGATGGTCAGATCTAACAATGTTGTCATTTTTCTGACAATGGTGCCATTGTCAGATGTATTAATTCAACACGTCTGCCAAATGAAAATAGCGTACAATGTTCACACAGTTGCAAGACATTTTTAGTCAATTTTAATGACAACATTGTAAGATCTGACCACCGTCTGTACGAAGCTTAAGAACGAGCTCGTTTGCAAAATTTGTTCGTTTTTAAATCCACTTCATTTTGATTTATAGATTTCACCAAGTTCAGTTAAAACTATCACTTTAACTTCCTGTATACAATCAGCCCAATTATGAATACCAATTCGCCGGGAATTTTTTCCCTTTTCCCATTTCTACAGTTGAATTAAGATAGGAAAAATGGGAGAAGGGAGAAAACTCCCGGGGAATTTTTATTCATAATTGGGCTGAATATGTTTTGACATCTGGTGAAATTAGGGGTTGTTGTTTAAACTAATTTTCTTTTGCAAAACAACAAATAATATTTATAAGTCCTGCCAAACAACATTCATTTTTATTCCAATATAAAACAGAGGCAGAAATTTGCCTACCTTTATTTATTCAAATGAGTCCCGTCAGACTTTTTGTTCAGAAAGGTACATATTAGCGGAGGTCAATATAAAGCTTGCAAAAAAGCAAATGCAAAATATCGTTGCACTTTAATAAAATCTAACGGAAACTCTGTGCATTTTGTTGTTGGATTTTACAAAAGAGCTACCGTATTTTGCATTTGCACTTTTGCATGACTAATACTGAACTCTGCTATTAAGTATTTTAAATTTTGACTGATTTTGGTTTTGCTTCTTTAGATTATATTCTTAAAAATTTTTAATTTTCAAATAGTTATTTTACAAACTTTTAATTAAATTTGTTTAAACATCGATTGCAAGTGATTACGAAACATTCCAGAAAGTAAGAAATAAACAATTAAAACAAACGGCTAATTATTAAATTTAAATTTGCCAGGAAGTTGAATTCAGTGGCTTTTTACAAAATGCTATTTTGATTAAAAGTGGAATTTATTTCGTTAAAAACAAGGACGTTAATCTTTCAAAAGTTTTAACCTCAATCGGTTTTTAAAAAATTATGAGAGAATTTTCAAGGGTTCAACATTTTTTAAAATTCCTGACATCTTTACTGGTATTGCTCAAGATTTAAAAAAACAAAATCGCCAGAGCAATATATGCCCCTATTATGTTTTAAAACTAAACTGTAGTTCAGTTAAAATTTTGCAGTATTTGTATTACCTTACAAAAATATCTCCATATAATTCCCGAAAAATTTTTATTAAATAAGAGCCCTTATACACTTCAACTTATGCCAAGCAGCAAATTTAACTTATAGGGCCTGTTCGTAAATGCATCACTGCACTGCATAACATGATTATTATGCGATGACTTTGCTAATCAGCTGTGCATGATGCTTTTATTTGCTCATTTGAAGATTTAAATACTTACTCTTCCATTGCATCAGACATTTTTATGATTTATATTTGCTTTCGTTTGCGCCTAATCTACTGCTGTGTTGCATTTTCGACCATGTGACAGCTGCAGTGTTGCCACTGTTTGCATTTATGAACATACTGCACATCATATGCAGCGCAGTGATGCATTTACGAACAGGCCCATAGGTTCCACATATTTGTAAACCTATTTTTAAAATCGGAAAACTTACTAACTCAAATAATTTTCTTAGAAATCCAAAAGTATTCCTAAAAGGAGTTCTAACGAAATTTTTACCGAACAGAAAGCCTAGGCAAAATATATTAGTTTATAAAGATATCATCTCCTTTCTATACAGTAATCTCGAGACATTTTCTAATTCAAAACAAATAGCAGAATATACTACTTTTATATTCTGCTATTTTTACTACTTTTAATTTATAGCAAATGACAATTTTATGTAAAAATATGTAAATTGGGTGAATAACTTACACATAATGTAAGTTCTATTACTCGCATGTGAGTTAGAAATCGCTTAGCTTGTTTTTGCATGTTCACGCCTTTTGCTTGCGATTGCCATATTTTAAAGTTGGTTTCGAAAGGAAAAAAAAATATGTTTTTTAGGAAAAATAACCGCGTACTTCGTTTAAATTATTCTTAGCATTAAAAATATACGTTTTTCGAAGATAAAAAATATTAGCTGTTTATTTAAATCGCCAGTGCATTAGAAAACAATGGACAGACAAAATTAACAAAATCAAAGACCATTTTTTAAATTTCATTAATTTAACAAAAACTGAAAGATTTACTAGTTTTGATGCCCAAAAAAAAGTAAAACATATTTAAGTCAATTTATTAAACACTTTATTGTTTATTTTATGTTTAGTTTAAATTCATCAGTTCACTTTAGTGTTCACTTGCGACTTGAACTCGCCTTTACAGAACACCACTCTTGCAAGTCCAATTATGCTTCATTACATACATGATAAGTTGCTGTTAACGCAAAATATGTCTAATTATATATTTATACAAACTTATTAAAAACTAATTTTTTACAAAATTAAAAGGAATTTTTATATGGTCCTTCGAACCGACAAATTTTCTGTCTTAATTCTTTTATATTGGCTGAGGAATATTTTGCGCAGAAATGAAATTAAATTAGTTTGAAAAGTCAATAAAAAAATGCAATGTTTTGTATTAAAGTAGTACTTAAAGATTCTTTGAATGGTGCATCGAATCAGCGCATTTCCTGTCTAACTTCTGTTATTTTCAGCCTTATAACGCTTGTCATTGTCGTAAACGACTTTGTCCTTTTTGGAAAAGATTAAAGTAACACACAGCCTGAGTTCTCTTATCTACTACAAAAAAAAAATAACTTGTTTACGACAACAACAACCGTAATAGGGCTGACTATCTTAGGCTGACTGACTTAGGGTTTACAACTCAATTCTAGTTCAACTGAAATTTTGCAGTTTGGTACTACCGTTTAGAACCCAGGGGTCTTGTCACTGCATTCGATATCTAGCAAAATTTATCGAATGAAATGTATCGTAGTTTGAGGTGATAGCATTAAGTTTCAACTCAACTGAGTTGAGTTGTAAACCGTAATAAGGGTATAAGTCACATTTTGCAGAGAAATAATAAAAATTAATAAGAAAAAATATTATTCTTTTTATGGTCCTTCAAATCGATATTTACCTTATAAAATCTTTTAAATTGTTCAATTTAAATATGCAAAAAAACATGTAAACTTTTTTTTTTGAAAACCGCTTTTAAAAGTTAATCAAGTATGTTGGCAAAAGATATACAACAAATCAAATGTAAAGCATTTTCCCAGCAATCAAGTCTACTCTCTGCAGTTACTTGTTTCACAGCCGGCTAAATCTGCATCCCCCAAAAGTTTTTTTTTACCAATAAACAATTTTTGACTGCAGCGGTCTATCAAAATTTCGATTAATCAAGATGCTGAATTATCAATTTCTAATTAATCTGATTTATTATAAATTGAATAATTTAAATTTTGATTAATAAAGTTTGAATAATTTTATTAAAAAATTTGTACTTAAGCTAAGAAAATAAAAAAATTAAACAAAATAAAACGTTTGTAGTAAATAAAACAATGATTCACGACAAAAAGTGAACGAAAAGCCATAACATGGCGTTTACATTTGCCAGTACTGGCAAGACAGTAGCAATTCATTCAAACTTTTTCACTAATACATAAACACTTTTACAGCTATTTTGTTTTTGCATTATTTTGCCAACTAATATGTATATGCTTACTGTCTTGCCAGTACTGACAAATGTAAACGCTGTGTTAGAATCTTATGAATTATTGCTTACAATGATAAATGTAAACTAAGTGCGGAATACAAAGAAAATTGTAAAACATAATAATAATTTCAAATTATTCAATTATTTAAATTTCTAATTGATTTATCATTATTTTGATTAATCAAAATAAAAATTATTCGACTAATCAAGAATTTAATTAATCAAATTTTTGATAAATTAAATAGTTGATTAAAATTTTGATTAATCTATTAATCGCACGTTCCTAGTTACAACAACATATAATAAAGACAACTGACTTAAAATATTCATTTAAATCGGAGGTGGACAATGTAAAACAGATTATTTTAATATTCTTTGTAGAAGTAACAAAGCTTCAGCAGGTGCGAAAAAAGTTGATGTTTTTCATAATTTTAGTGAGAAACAAAATGACCGGAAAAAAAATTCTAGTGTACGTTTGTCGAATTTTGCTTATCACTGTTTTAAACCAAAAGCTAAAATAACAAGAGAAAAAATAAGAGAAAACTATCCAAAAGTTTTACCTAAAAGTTAACACACAATTTCAAAACCATTCCATTTTAACTTTTTAAATTCTTTTGGAAAATTTCTTAAAACATTAATAAATTGAGCAAATTTGTTTTTGTTATTAAAACTAAAAAAAATTAAACTTTTTTGTAAAATATTTTTTAAGGTATAAAAAATTTCATATATTTTTTTAAGTTTAAATGTAAAAGCTTGTTTGCTTCTTTTCTTTGAATTACAACATTTAAGCTTAAAATTTTCATTTTGTTTTTTTTTTTTTCTTTAATATAATTTTTTTTATATATTTTTTTTCATACATTAAAATCTTAAAAATTATTTTCAATAATTACAATAAAAAAAAGAGAAATAGGTAAAAATAAGCGTTTGTTTTTAACAGAAATACAATTTGTTTTGTTTTTTAAAGATAAAATGTAAATTTTTTTTTAAACTTTCAAATAAAATTCGAAAACATTTTTTTTTAATAAAATTAAACTTAAAATTAGTTTTTTTTTTTAACTATAATTGAAATAAAAAATTTCTCACCAGGCAAACTATAAAATAATTTCTGTTCATCATCTTCTATAACTTTAGTTTATTTCTTTATGTTAACTTTAATTTACGTTTGCACTAAACCTCTAATATCTGTTCCTATTACTCCTCCTCCACCTTGAGTTGCATTTGTTGCTACGGTCACAGTGGCTGAACCAACCGCTGCTGCGCCTCCTGTTCCTCCTATAAATAAAGCTGATGTGTCCAATATGGTATTTGCTGCTGAGCCATTACAAAGGTGCCCGTTGTCCATTAACATGTCATCATTGAAATCAAGAAAATCACCCAATTCGGAGCCAATTGTTTGTTGTAATGTTTTCAAATGTTTATCAGCAAGTTCAATAGCGCGTTCGATTTCATCGCTTTCGTCTTGATGTACTGAAAAATAAAAAGAGAAAAATTTTTTAAATGATTAATGAGATTAATGGCAAAATTGTAAGGCGGTATTTACTGATTACTTTTCCGGTTAAAACAAAAAAATCGGAAAAAATCGAGTTACGTAGTTGCGGAAGAAAACCATCGATATATATTCAAACTGATGCGAAAGTCTCCGAAAAGTTTAATTCTATTCAGTTCTGTAATGGATTAAATCAAGAAGAGTTTCGTTCCTAAGGTAACGATAATAAACCCAATGGTCAATGGCTCCAGAAATTAATGGCAGTTCACTTACTCAACCTCAAAATATTTTCGTATCGTCTTTTTTGACTTAGTTTGCTTCAGCTCTGAGCCCTCTATAAACAAATATACCTATCGTATCAATAGCATGAGTAACTATCACCCAGTGACCCGTCATTACCCATATCACTGTCCTAATCTGATCCCTACCCAAACAAAGTAGCACGCGAGTTGTTCCCGCATAAAAGCCAGTCCTTAAAGTCCTGGCCACCAAGCAGGTCATCTCCCATGAGCCTTTCTGTACTTACGTTTACAGCGAGCCAGATAAGGACATATTTTGAATACATAATAAACACACAATATAGTCCCTGTCCATACTATGAAAAATTTCCTGCGATACATTTTAATTTGACGGCGAAAGAGGGAAGATTATATTAGTATCGAATTGCATTACTTTAACTACTCTTTTATCCTGATAAGCCTTTCTACGAACTGATTTAGTGCAAAGTTTTTGTCCTATGTCTGATATAGCCATTTACAAAAATATTTTTGCCATATCGGTGTAAATCAATCAATGAGGATACTACTGTGATTTCATCGAACAAAAACACTCGACCACCATAAATCTTCGTAAATGCCAAAATTTATTTTAGATCTAAATCAAACATACCCGTATCAAATAATTCTTTAAATGCATCTTCTGGCAAGGAATTTAATACATTCTCTAAGTCATGTTCCTCCAGTAAGTGGGTATCAGCCAATGGTATATCATCTGAAAACAGAACAGAATATTTTTATTTAAAAAGAAATCATTTAAAATCAAAATTATGAAATCAACCTTCTGGACCGCCCAACATTAATTCAGGATCACTTAAACCTCCCAAACCAGTATCTGCCGAACTGGCCGAACTATTTTCACATATACTCAACATATCTTGAGTAAGAAAATCATCAGCTGTTGGCAATGACGAGGTTGAACCCATACCCGAAGAGGTGAAATTTGAATTGGAATTGGTATTTAACAAATTGACATCGGCCGTATTCTCGGCTGGGGCATGTCTTTGCGTTATAAATGAGAATTGCGAAATTAAATCTTTTAATTCGGTTGGTGTTGAGGCTGTTGCAGTGGAAGAAGTTCTAGTCGTAGAAGAGGCGGAGAAGGAATGTTTTTCATTAAAATTTTTGGGATGAATTTGATGCAGCTGATGACACCGTTGAGTAGATGTTTGATTTTGTGGATGTTGTTGATGATGATAGTTATCGTGACCAAAACTAAACAAATGTTGAGGCAAGCCATGACCCACCAAGCCACTACTTAGAGGAGCTAAAGCAGGGGGTGGCAAGGATGATGTTGTGGTATTTGTTAACGTTGAGGTCACACCATATAAGTGCTGCTGTTGTTGTGGTTGTTGACGTTGATACTGTTGTTGTGATTGTTGTTGCGAGGTACTGGATGTTGTTGAATGTTGCGAATTGCTAGCTATAGATTCTAAAGATGTCGTACTACTTTTGCGTTTCAAACTGGTCGATGTTAACCGTGGCATTTGATGATTTGTTGCTACAGATACTGCTGCTGTTGTTTTAACAGATTTTTCTACTGTTTTCTTTACACGTTTTTGTGGTCTACCCACTGGATTGCCAGGTAAACCAACAGTAGCTTTACGCTTACGTTCTTGTTGATTTACTAATGTTGGTCGTTTATTACCATTACTGTGATTATTTGGTGGTATTTGTTGGAAAATATGTTGTTGTTGCTGCTGCTTAGGTTGTGCTTTTATTGCTGATAATCCAACAGCATCTGTATTGGTAGTTGATATTTTTGACTCATTCATAATAATGGGATTTGTGGAGATTTTACGTGGTCTTTGTTCATATAAAAGGCGATTATAAGCATCACGTTTACGGGCATGTTCCATGCACAATGGTAAATCATGAGTTATATCAAACACTGGTACTCTACATTGGGTATTATCGGCAAATTTGGCGGTACACGGCAAGAAAACATGTTGGGCAGAGTTATAAACGATATGTTGTTGGCAGTGTGAGGCCATTTCAAGCGTGTAGGCATCACAACCATTAAAGCAGCAGCGTTTTACATTGGCGGGTAGTCTAAAATTAAGAAAAGAAAAAGATTTTAGAAAATTTTAAATGTATCCCGTTGCAAAATAAGGTACAAAAGTGATTTTATTAAAATATTCCCAAGTTGTTTAATGCAAAAAGTAGGATTAATTATACATACTTACAATAATAACGATATACAAAACAAAATTAAAAAAAAAAAGTAAATACATAAAGGATATATAATAAATAATATAATAAAACAAGTTTTTTTATAACAAGTTGTTAGGTCCACTAAAGTATTTTTTAATCAATACTCTTCACTTCTTTTTTTTTCAAAATAAGTATATGTGCACTTATTTTGAAAAAAAAAAGAAGTGAAGAGTATTGATTAAAAAATACTTTAGTGGTCAAGCTTTGAAGACGATGGTTAGAATTTTATAAAAAATGTATGAACAGATCCCAAACAACACAAATCCCTTTTTTTTGTCAAATTGCACTTGAGTGACTTAGAACATTTGCGATACATTTACCCCCAAAAAAAAAGAAACAAGTGTCCAACGTGCTCAAACTTTAATAGTGATTTACATGATTTGAACAAACTTCATGAAGTAAGAGATAAGCCATTTGATGAAACGATTTCAAATACTACCCGGAACTGAAGGAACGTAGTAGAAGATATCTAGGAGTCAATCACCCTTATCGACGTTGGCATAGTCGTATTTAAACGAAAATTTGTACATCTACGCTGACGTGGTTAAAAAACTTAACGGCAGTTTTTGCAACAAATACGCCAACCACGATCACCTTTTTTGTAATAGATTTGTATTTTTTGTCGTTTTTGCTAGCCACGATACCATTTTTAAAAAACGTCTAACCTACTGCACAAAAAACGCCAGCCACGATAGGTGCGAATATCTAATTGAAGAAAAGTCGCGAATAACATTGTTAAAACAACTTTTTGCGAGTGAGGATATGAATCGCTTTTCCACTAAAAAACTTATAAACTGTAAATTTGCATGTTTTATTTTAAATTCAATTTCTTAATATATATCACAAAAGTTTTAATTATCATTATTTTTAATAATTTAAGATTTAAAATAAATAATCCTGCTTTTTTCAACGTTTTTTGCACTCCTGGAAAATAATAATTTTGTAAATTAAAATGTTATTCCCGGCTGTGCTTCAATTGGCGTTACTGACCGCTTTAAAGAACTTGATAACCCTTTTACACAGAGAGAAACGTCTAGGGTTCACCTCTAGGGGCATACGCACAACCCACGGAGACTCCCTTGAAGAACGAAAATTGGATTTGTTAGGTAGGGACATATTTAAAAAGAAATTTATAAGTTAAGCTTTCGTCACACTTAGCAAATATTTGACGCCCCACACGTAACCACTAGTTTTATTAAGAATTGTTTGTTTTTGCAAAACGTCTGCTAGTTCAAACATCAGTTAGGGTTTTCACGATGGTAATGTAATGTATTCAAGTTGACCTTTATTAAATGAATGACGAATGAGTTTTACATATTCAGTTTATGCCTCGTAAACGGTATTAACAGTTAATGCTTAAATCATGTACATATGATCTTACGACTACGTTAATGTCAGGGATGTAAATATGCATACTATTAAAATATACGACAATACCCCCTCATAATCTGGGTTAATACTATCCCAGCTAGCATTTTGTATCATAATCTAATCACGAGCTCATTTTTCAATCATAAGTGATACTCTCGTTGTGAGAAAATGGTACCCTACAGATGAATCACCTGAAAGAATCATATGTGATACAACTTTCTGATTCCTTTTTGATCATTTCAATGTTAGTTTTTATAATCATTATTGAATCGTTTTTGATTCATTTTTCAATCGTAAATTATATAGTTTTTGATTATATTTCATATAATTTTTTAATTGTCATGTTTTTTATTTTTTTTCGGTAAGATCAGCACCTTTATGGCTTTTAATTATTCAAACCAGCTTTATTTTGTTACGAAAGTTATCGAATTTTTGCATAGAAGAGAAAAACCCATTTGCACTAACATTTATGTTCATAAATTGCTAATAATTTTTGGGCTTTTTATTTGTTTGGCTGACACGAAAGTTTCTATTTTTATTTTTTTGATTTGACAAAAACAAATATTTAAAAATCATTATTTAATCATATCACTGAATCATATATGAATTCTTTTTCTATGGCTCAAGTGATAAATCAGTTTTTAATCATCAAAACTGATCTGAAAAGGCTCACTTAGGTGATTTTTACAAAAAATAATCACCCAAATGCTAGCTGGGATTAACCTAATATTCAATTAAAATTATACTTAACTAGCTGTCCCGGCAAACGTCGTTTTGCCATATAACATATTTCTAGTGAAAGAGAGAGGAATAAAGCACCTTATACCATGATCGGCGATGAAAAAAAACAATAGTTATTTATTTCTTTTCGTTACATATTCAAAAGTTAAACATAAAAAAGTAATGTATTTGTTATCCTGAAGTATAAAAATCAAACAGATATAGTCAATTTGTATTACGAAGAGCAATTGCGTGTACGATATTTTTTGTCATTCCGTCTTTAGCCAACACAAATAAGCTCGATGGCTTGCCGACGCGAGAACATGCCCCGTATAATTTTCCGTGTGAAAAACATGGTGTGCCCAAATCTAAGCCGCAAACATACATGCATCGTTTGGCCTTGCGACATATGGATTGTTATTGCAAATTCCAAACTAATTGGAAATTAAACGCGTTTGAATTCAATTGGGACGTCTGTGGCAATCATCGGAGTTCGTGGCAACAAAACATTTTCATCTCGGAATTTACCATTAAAAATGGTAGCTCCTATAACGTTTTGTATCAATTTTTTAACGACCAATCGTGTACCATTGCAAAGCCGAAGTAGAATAACCGGAGAAAAAAAATGTTAAAAAAAAATACATAAACTTTTCAAATTAATTATGAAGGTATTGGATGTGGGCGCTTTTACCCGTTTACCTTTATTTTACGCCGTAAATGTTAAAATTTATAGCCCTTAGTTCCTTCAAGACTTGAAACTTTCATCGGATAATTAACTAAGAAGACATGGGGAGATGGAGCTTTTACCCCTTTTGCCCTATTTTACGCCCTAATTGTTGGAATTTCAAAAACATGTATATCTTAAAGTTCCTTTAGATACTACAGTATCTACATGCCAAATTTAAAGAATACAGGTTGATGAGTTAAGAAGATATAGGGAGGGGGAGTGTTTGCCCCTCTTACCCAATTTCATGCCCAGAATAAAATAAATTATGGGCTATAGTTCCTTCCAGATGTTATACTATTTGCCTGCAAAATTTCAAGAAAATTGGTTGATTAGTTAAGAAAATATTGGAAGGGGGAGCTTTTACCCGTTTTGCCCTATGATACGCCTTCTAGCGATATGAAATAAACACTAAGATCTATTCTGAATGTCATTGTACACATTAGGCATGGTTTGGTAACTTTTCAAGTAACAATAAAAAATCATAATATGGATAATGAAACCCATTTTGTTCATATTTATATGGGAATAATATATAAGAAAATCTAAATGCAATATCTCCGGAACCACTGGGTTGATTTCGTCCAAACTTCACATAAACCATCTACAGACTATCCCCAAAGTACCGTGTTAGTTTTCGTTTAAATCGGTTGACCCGTTTTCGCAGTTAGTGGTGACATCAAAGTGTAAACTTCTTTTTATATATATAGATTGAAATGTATTTTAATTTAAAATTTTCCTACAATATTTTCACAATATTTTTAATAAAATTTTCTTGTTTTTTTTTTTACAATTTAGTTTTTATTTATTTTTTCTGGGTCTTAAGTTATACGTTGGTATTGGAAAATTATCAAATGATGAACTATTATTCTGTTCGTCATCGGTTTTACAAGTATCATTGTTATTGTTATACCGAGCATATATGAGCATACCGTTTTTTTTTTTTTTTTTTTTTTTTTTTTTTTTTTTTTTGTAAAAAAAATTAATTTCAGCACAAAAGGTAGTACTCGCACAAGTTGGCTAATATCTGTATTTGTTAACAATTATAAACAAGCGTATTAAAAAAGAACATTTTAAATTGCTTGCATTTTTGGTTAAATGTTTAATTTATTTATAATCTTTTATTTTTTCACTAAAGCATTCACAAGCAATTTTAAATAAAATTTTCTTTTTTACAAATAAAAATATAGCCCGTATTTTTTTTTTTTTTTTTTGTCAAATATTTGTTAAGTGTGAACGTACCTTTAGTTCTTTATTGTTAACAAGATATTTGTCGAAAAATTAAGGTGAAATGTCACAAGTGTTTTGAGTTCACTCAGATGCCATATATAAGTAATAAAGTAATACATATATATATATTTTTCAGAAAACTTGAAGTTTCTTATCTAGTTACTGGTACAGTTACGATTTTACAGCAAGAATAATTTTATCGTAAGCGACAAATTTCATACAAAATTTATATGAAATAAAATAAAAAAACTCTCTCCTGTAAAATTTGATTTTTTTTGCTTACGTTATTTTCGCGGTTAGGGGTCGATATGAAAACGAAGTATTAAACCAACCTTTTCATTGCCAAAAAGTAGACCAAATAACATGATATTTTTACAGCAGAATATTACGTGTCGATTTTTTCAAAAAAGTGCGATATGTAATTTGTAATACATATAATCAATTAAAATATCCTATTACAAAGCACCAAGAATAAAACAATTTTCCAATCTATATATATAAAAGAAGTGTACACTTTGATGTCACCACCAACTGCGGAAACGGGTCGACCGATTTCAACTAAAATTGCAGGATACGTTGGGGATAATCTGTAGATGATTTATGTTAAGTTTGCACGAAATCGGGCCAGGGGTTCCGTAGACATGGCATTTAGATTTTCCTATATATTCCTATACACATATCGACAATATGCCCTCCATTTTGAACTCCTCCGAAACAGCTAGACAGATTTTTATTAAATTTTTTATGTGCATTTGTTAGGTATGATAATACGTCGTAAATTATATTTCATATCGAGAGCGTAATATAGGTTAAGAGGGGCAAAAGCTCCCCCTTCCTATATCTGCTTAGCTAATCAACGGGTTTTCTTAAAATTTGGCATGCAGACACTGTAACATGTGAAAGGATATAGGGGCAAGGGTGAGAAATAGGGCATTAGAGGCAAAAGCTTCCCATCTCTATATGTTCTTAACCAATCAACCGATTTTCTTGAAATTTCCCAGGCAAATTGTGTTACAGCTGGACAGAACTATAGCCTAAATTTTTTTTTATTTAGGGCGTGAAATAGAGCAAAAGGGGTAAAAGCTCCCCTTCCCTTTATCTTTTTAACTAATCAACCGGTTTTTTTAAAAATTTGGTATGCAGATACTGTAACATCTGAAAGAAATATGTTAAATGGCAAAACAACGTTTGCCGGGTCAGCTAGTTATATTATATTATTCAATCCAATTTATTGTTTATTTAAAATATTTATTGAAAAAAAAAGATAGTTCTTTTATACATATCATAAAAAGGCCAACTCGATTTTTTTAATAAATACCTTTTTTGTTTATTCTGGTAGCTAATGACACATGTATCTTGATTTAAAAATTTTAATGGGCTGTAGTACAACATTTGTTGGATATTTTTATTAAAAATTGCATTATAAATTTTTTTATCTAAAATTTTAGGAATTTCATTAGGTTTTTTTATCCTTCCCTGTAAACAAACAAAAAAATCGAGTTAGACCTTTTTTAAATTAAGCCATCGATATGTAGTTATTAAAAAAAGACAAAACAGGTCGATATTAAAGACAAAGCAAAACAATTAAAAATTAAATATTATCAGCCATGTCACAGAGTACAATTCTATTCGGAAAACAAAAATGGTTTCATTCCGAAAATTTTTTCATCATTTTCTGAAGCTTTAAAATACGGAATGAATTCCGTTTCCGAGCGGAATTGTACTCTGTGACATGGCTGAATATATACATAGTAATTAATTCAGAGGTAAAGTACCCAAAATTTTTTTAATTCCTTTTTGTGAATTAAAATATTTTTGACGAAAACATAAATTGTCGATGCTTTCATCCAAAAGGCGTGATCTTATTTTCGGCTGCAGAAAACGCACGCTCAGAATCTACACTTGTAGGACGAACGGTCATAAGGAAATTATTCACATTTTGCAAATATTTTCCTTTCAATTTTCAGAATCCTTTAAGTCGATACTGAAAAATAATATTGTTTTTATTCTTTGTTTAATACTAACAACAAAAATTTTTGTTTTGTTGCTTTGTGGAGACTACTATAAACCATTTCATTGTACTTTTTTGTCTTCACTAAAAAAAAAATTAAACAAAATTTATATCATGGCGACTTTTTTCCATTTTTGGCGAATTTAAGCGGAATTCGAAACGAAGAAGCAAGTCTATGGCTATTTTTGACATTGAGTTTAGCAAAAAATCTGACAACCCTGCTTGCTACTATGACTGTATGACATTTAATTTCACTCATACTTAAGGTACGGTCACATATGGCAAACATTTGACGAAAAGGACGAAACCACTACGTTTGATCATTATAAGTGTAATTTCATTTATATTCTATATTACAGAACAGATTAATAATGCTGTAAAAATCTACTTTTATATAAATTTTAATAAATGTAAATACATATTTAAACAAATATATATTTATTGCAATTAAAAAAGATAAACTTAGTTTGTCTGTTGGTTTTTTCGTCAAATGTTTGCCAAATGTGACCGTACCTTTAGCCATCGTCCAGATTTGCAATTTTTGTTGTAGCAATTGTTCAGCTTAATGGTGAGAGAGGTGAGAAGATTGTGGAGGGAGGGGTTCTCAGTTTCATGTACTCTGCTATGCTGTTTTGTTTTGTATCTATATATATAAAAATGTGTGTGTTTGTTTGTTGGCTTATAGACTCCTAAACTACCGAACCGATTTTCCTGAAATTTTTACAGTAACATCACGTGAGCCCTAAAAATAAAATAGGGCAGGGAAATTGGTACCCCCCATAGGATGCCAATGTTAAATATCTTAAGAGCCGCTGCACGCATTTTGTTGAGCTTTTGGTAGTAGGATCTTCTGAGCAGCAAAATTGAAATAAAATAGCAGCGGGGGAAGTGGTACCCACCATAGGACGCCAATGTTTAATATCGCAAATCTTAAGAATGGTTATAGTGAGGATGTTCAAACTTTGTAGAAGTCACTCTTATGGTATACTACACTTTTTAAAATAAAAATAAAGCGGGTAGGCGCAGGGGGGGCAACACCTCCCATAGGATGCATATATTAAATATCGCTCAACTGAAGAACTATTAAAAAGAGAGTCTTCAAACGTGGTTAAACCAGTGTAGCGAAGCGCAACGGGTTAAGCTAGTTTATATATAAAATATAAATAAGTGCAAAACTAGAATTTCCAAATCTAAACACTGATACAATTTCAAAAAAGAATTTTAAAAACTAAAAAAAAATGTCGGTGTTCGATTTAAGCCGGTAATACCGGTATTTCGGTATAGGTAATACCGGTATTGGAACCCCTATTCCTCTGTATTCCCTCAAATAGCCTCTATGAAAAGCTCTTCGTTATAAATATATTCGAACGGATAGTAAAAGGTCAATTTATTATTTTAAAAATTTATCAAAAATAAAATAAACTTACTCAATTTTATTTTGTTCGTTTTGTTGATATTTTTTCATCAAACGATCGACGCATAATAGTCGACGTCTTGCAACTTGTAGGGGTAGTTTTTGTAGAGATGTTGTCGACAACATCTGTATAGCTTGTCTACGCAATAGTTGTTTATTCACAGCAATACGTTCTTCTCTAGCCAACGAACGATTCATTAGTGATTTATCCAACAAAAATTCTGAAGAAGTTTTACAAAAATCATTCGTATTTAGCCAATATCGTTGTAAACAATAGGGTAAGCCAGTGACAGTTGCCAGGTTGGTTGTATCCAAATCAATATTATGTTGGGACATTTTCACTATGGCCACGGCACCTTTAGTTGTACTACAACCCATTTGCCAATTATAGGGTAAATCTAAATTAAGATTTGTTGAGGGGAAAGAATTTAATTTGCGGGTTTTATTTGAAATGTGCGTATTTTTTCGTTTTAAAGTTAAGATTGTTGAGGAGTCCTTGTTGGTGGTGATGGTTTCCATTGAAGTTTCGGAATTTGTTGTTAGTGTTTTAGAATCATTATGATCGTTGTTGACATCTTTTGGCGTTTGTTCTTGTTGAGAGTTTAAAGCTGTAGTTGTTTCAATTTTTGTTGCATTGTGTTGTTGTACTATGGAAGACGTGTTGAATTGTTGTTGTTGCTGTTTTATTAGCTGTTTTGTTGTTGTGATTGTTTTCGAGGCGGGTATTGACAATTTGTTATTCACATTTGTTTTAAGTTGTATGTTGTTGAATGATGATGTTGATGTTGCGGGGGCTGTTGGTGGTGGTGCAGCTTGTGGCTGCGTCTCAATTTCAGTTTGCGGTTTCACAAATTGTATATTACTTGAAGATTTCTCATTTGATTGTGGTGCCACAGCCATACGAAATATGACATTAACCGGTATTTCATTTAAATCTTCACTTTCGGAATGTTTAACTAGACTTGCTTCCTTATCCACCGCTTTTAAAGAAACTGCCGTTGGCGACATTATTGTTAAAGGGGAGTTTGTTTTTAAAGATGGAGTAATAGATTTGACATTCTCATTACCCAAAATCATATCAGCTTCCGCTGATTTTTTTGGCTTCTTTAAACATTCCACCTTTTGTAAATGCTGAGCCAGTGTATGATTATGAAATTTCGATGGTGGCAAACATTGATTAGGTGATTGAGCAGAAGGTAGAGAGGGGAGAGGTGATGGCGGAGCGAAAGGAGTAACAATAATGGGAGCTACCTTAGCCATGGCAGTTGTAGTCAATGAGGGATTCAAGGTTGTTGTAGTACTGCCAACGGTTTGTATGGTTGGCGTTACGCAACCCATAATGTGTTGTGATTGAAATGTCGTTGTTGTAGGGGTTTTTGATGCCACCACATTGGTCACCTGTGGGTTGATGTTTCCACTTGTTGAATTTGTTGATTCCAGTAGCAGAGGGGTTTGCCATAATGAAGGTGTTGGTGGTGTATATAGAGGTGGTGGCGATATAGATTTTAAGTCTCCCTCATACACGGATGGTGAATTAACATAGTTTTGATGATGATGGTGTTGGTAAAGTGGCTGTTGCGTTTGCAATTGTGGTCTAACAATACAAACATTTGTTTGTTTTTTACCATTACAATTGTTATTTGCTGTTACTGTTGTTGCTGTGGGAAGTTGAGTTACATTATTTTTAGATGTGGGTGCAGTAGTGCAAGTGTTTGTTGATGTTGTTAATGGTGTTGTTGTTATGGTTGATGATAAAAAAGACGCCTGCGTCTTTATTTGTTTAATTGTTATCTTTCCATTTGTTTCTGTTAAAGGTAATTTTTGTTGTTGCAATTTTCCAATACTTGTGGCAGATGTCAGATCACTTAATCTGGAACGCGTTTTCTAAAATAAAAAGAGAAGTGATGAAAAAACGATTATTGTATTTAGAAAGCGATTTTAATGAACTTTAAGACGGAGATGTAGGAACCATTCAATTACATAAACAATAAAAATATTTTAAAGAGTTTCCTATTTAACAATATTTGTCAAATTTAATGGGTCTACATAACTACTTAAAAAGGAAAGACTTGCAACATAATTTTTTTTTTTGAAGTTAATAGTATAGCAAAATATATTACTGCCCCTATTACGGTTTACAACTCAACTCTTATTTGAGCCAACATTAGTAAGGATTTAATGGAAATGATTGTCATAAAACTATATGTCATGCAATGGCAGTAAAATCGATTTTTGGGAGAGGTATTTATATGGAAGCTTTTTTTTTAATAGGGACCGATTCCCAATAAGTTTAGGCTAAATTTGATTAAAAGACCAACAAAATTTGATGGTTTAACGATATTTTAAAATGTCTGTGTTTATATGAATCTATAATGTAGATATTCTCCTTTCCACTTCATGTTGTAGAAAGATTTAGATTAACAGTCATATGCATAAAAACTTATGGCAGGCTTACAGTTTTTAAGCAAAATTTGATATTCATAAACGCTTAATAAATAGGCTTTTAAACCGTTGATAAACCATTTACAAAATCAAAAATTGGGATAAGCTATTCCTATGCGCATTTCACTGGTTGCTTAGGCTAACAATATCAAAGTTTAAACAAAAACATCAACAATAAACAGTGAGTTTATCTCTTCTTACATTCCCCACTACAATTGATTGGAATTCTTCCAACATTAATTGTAGTTGTAAGTAGATTAAGAAAAAACAAAATGCAAAAAACAACTAGCAAAAGCATGTTGCCATGTAAGTTTTTTTAGGCCGTGCACTTGCCAGTGTTTATTATCAAAAGTAATTTTTGGGAATACAAAATTTTAATTTAAAAGATTTTATTATTCGTGCTTAATTCCCAGTTTTGTCATAGAAAATAAAAAATATAAACGGCCAATTTCACCAAATTCAGTTAAAACTAACTATTACTTTAACTTTCAGTTAGCAATATGTTTTTGACAGCTATAACTGATAGTTAGTTATAACTGAACTTGGTGAAATTGGCCGAAAATGAAATAAATTATATGTTTTCAAATTGAGTATTTGAAAACAAATATAAAGAAGAAAAAAAACATGGCCCAATTAGTAGGTCTGCGCGCTACTACAACAATCCAACAATAGAAAAAACAACACGTATTTTATTTGTGTAAAAAAAATTATATAAATGTCAAGAACAAAAGCATTTTTTGTGTAAAAAATTATAAAAATGTCAAAAGCAACTGCTACAAAAATAATTGCACGCAAAAAACACAACTCTGCACAAAATCAGCAGGCGTTTCGCGCAGACCTACTAATAGGGCCATGAAAAAAAACGAACAACAATTTCAATAAATTTGAATTTTTCTAATAAGGGTATTCAGTTCAGATTTTTTTTGATTGCAAAAATGGAAAATTGGACTCATGCTTAAGTGTGCGGTCTTTATTATAAGTTGAAAGTGTAAGATTATACACATTTGACGTCTCAATAAAAAAAGTAAAACAACCTGTCAATCAAATGTTTATAATATATCTGTGCAGTGGGTTTCTAAAATAAAAAAGGATTATCAATTTTCCATAAAATTTAATTTTTCAAATTAACCTCGAAATTTCTATTATCTGACAAAAATCCAAACACTTTGTTAACTCCTGCATCCGTTTTTTTTTTTTTTGTTTTTACATTCTTTTTTTTATATTTTTTTGTATTGAATTAATTTTTTGTTTTTTTGAAAAACAACGTTTAAGAAAATTTAAATTTGATGTAATTAAAATATACTTCAAAGAATCATAGTTGATTATCTTAAAAAGATATGTAACTTTTAGTGCTTTTTGTGAAAAATAACAACATTTTTAATAGAGAGGCAATCACACTCAACTTGACGTTTATAAATTGCCTAATCTTTAAAAAATGTTAAGTTGTAATTTTCCAATTTGATTTTTTACACTTGGTTAAAGGTTGTTTAAAGTGAAAATTTCAGAGATAAAATTTTTTCCTTTTGTTTGTTTTAATAAAAAGTTGAATTTTTCCATCTCTCCATTTTTCCAATCAAAAAAAAAAATCTGAACTGAATACCCTTAATAATACTATGTATTGTGGGTAAACGTCCTACGTTTTTACGACTTACGACCCAGATGTTTTTCTAGCATTTAACAACGAATTGTTGTTCAAAAATATTAAAAAATAAATAAAATAAACAAATCATAATAATAGTGATGTTATTAAAAATTAAACCTACTTTTTATTCAAATACTTTCTTATCGTTTATAAAAAATATGGTTAAAACAAAAATTGTTATAATAACTTTAATATATGTACTTTTATTTTATATAAATCATTTTTAAGCTTTGATGCGGCCCTTTGTTCCTACTAGGAACTACAGGACATAATATATAATATATATATATTTTTAAGATTTACGTCCAATTCGAGTCGGAAAAACCCCAACCAATTGTAGGGGAATGTAAGGAAAGATAAACTCACTGTTTATTGTTGGTGTTTTGTTTAAGCTTTGATATTGTTACAAGTAAGACTTTGAGTGTTTATAATTCTTATTCGCTATAGGGCTTTATTTGTATAATATTTTTGGCTTTTCTAAAATCTTTGGAAAAGGTTTCCTGATGAGCTGGCCTAAGCAACCAGTGAAATGCGCATAGAAGCTAGCTTTACCTCAACAATAAATTTCAGTGTATTTATCAAATATGAAAAAATTGGGAATTAACCACGTCATACGGAAAACTTATTAATAACAAAAAATTTTGTATTCCCGAAAATACCTTTGATTCACCAAATTCAGTTAAAACTATTACTTGGTGAAATTATTAAAATTTAATTGTCGAAATTATAAAAAATATAGTAATTATAGATATATATTATATCATGAGAATCGAATAGAAGTTTCATGCATCACTAGCAATAAAATGGCAACAAAACGTTAAGAGAGTTGCCATACTTAAACATCTGTTAATGTACGTTTATGAATACAAATTTTTTAAAGTGGTTTATAAGACAAAAATCATTTGATAGCTATTACTAGCTTTAAGCTTTTAACGTTTTATGAATATGGCCGTAAACTGCTGGAAATTTATATAATTTCTTCCTATTCCGATAGTTAAAAAAATGTAATAATATTTTTTTCTTTTTCTTTTTGAAAATCTACTAGAATTTTTTCATGTTTTTCTTGTTAATATGTCTCTTCAAACTTACCTGTGTATTAAATAATATGGGTGGTGTTGTTGGCACTGATTCTGTGAACACATACGGATCTTCTTGCTGAACCACTCCTCTTGTAAAGCGGTTTCCTTTAATAATGCTGTGGTTGTTGTTATTAAAATTTTTACAATTGGTGCTGTTATTGGTGTTGTTGCTGAGGATGATATTGTTGCTGCTGTTGTTGGTTGCTGTTAAAAATCTTGATGCCTGCTGACATGACATATCCCAGTAAAAAAAATTCAATGTTTTTTTACTTCTGTTTCTATTAATGTTTTTACTGCTTTTGTTTTATTTGTATTATAGTTGTGGCAGTCTCTTATTTTTATATATTTTTGTTTATTTACAATTCAAATTGGTTTAGTAATATTTATTTAGCTGCTTTTAAAACAAATAAAAAAAATTGTAAAGTACTCTTGTATCATACAAAAAGTTTATAATTTTTCCGCAATGAGAAATCACTTGAGAATGAAATATATCAAACCTGTAATGAGAGAAAAAAGAACAAAGAAATACATTTAGAAATATGTAACAATAATAACAAATATATACAGAGATAAGTTATATATATATGTATGTATGTATATAAAATAGATAAATAAATATGTATGTATATACAACATTAACGTTTGTATATAAAGAAGATAATTACATTAATGTTTCTGCTAATAAAACTTGTTGTGTAGAGATTGTTAAAAGATGTTTAAAGCCTACATCTAGATGTTTACAATGAAGCAAAACAATAAAAAATTAAGTTTTTTTAAATTTTAGACTCAAAAAACAAAAAATACAATGACTGAGTTTGAGTGACTCATTGCAATGATGACAAACGTTTTGGGGTTTCCAATATCTCAGAGCTTTTTCAGCCCCGGAAGCATAATAGTTTCTTTCCATACTCTGAAATTGGTTGTGAGAAATTACATGAAGACAAACATGTTTATGCCCGTAATTTTTACAAAGAGAATTTCTGGGCCCTGTTTCTCAAAACTACAAGTTACAAATCTACTAGTAAAATACATTAAAAAAAGCAACAATTTTACAATTTTTGTTTTAAATATATTTTACTTGTAGATTTGTAGTTTTGAGAAACAGGGACCTGGTCGTGTTCGTAACTAACACTTATCTTCACCTATCCGTGCCTACGTGTTTTTTCCTCAAAGTTTTCTTTTAAAATATGGCAACATTAATAATTTTATTGATTTTTGACTTAACTGTCAAAAACCGATGGTGTACAATACACTACAGTTTAACCAGTAGGTAAGACATACGTGTTAAAATTATGAAAAATTCGTTACACCATAGATATCTATTTGTAGAAATTACGGGCGTTAGTTTGGAATAAACGCAATCGACATTTCCCTGCTGTACCTTCATTTAGTTGACTTAATGTGGTTGAAAACTAGATCCGGTTTTGACAAACAAATTTAAGGTTTAGCTCCTAAAATGGATTCTAGAGCCCTAAAATTTTGGGTTTTTATAAAAATTTGTTTTTTTAGCCGAAGCTGTGTTAGGTAGAGCTTGGGTAATTTAGTTTAGGTGTAGATCAGGTGTAATTTTAAATTTTTCGTTTTAAAACAAATAATATAAGATTAGTGATGAAGTTTATAACACTTAGGGCTAAAAAATCAGAGCAAGTTAAACTCTCTTTTTGGTTTAAAATGTGTTTAAACATCTATAAATCATTAAACATATAAACCATCTTTAAACGCATGAAATTGGGCGTTTAAACTACCAGTACAAATTATATGAATTTGCCAACATTTGTCGTAGTGCTGCCACATGTTATTTTTTTAACAACATGTAATACATGGGACACTGATTTATGGTTGATGAGTTTAAACTACATATAAATTTAAGTTTAGTTCAACTAAACCAGCGTTTAAACCATCAGTGATTTATTAGGCATTAGGCTGGGTGTTTGAAATCTCAGTTAAACTATTTAGTTAATCTGAAAATAAATTTGTACCGCCAGTACCAAGTTTGTATACAAAATTTTGGCGGAATAGCTTAGTTTTGCTTAAATTATTGGCCTTTAATGAAATAATAAAAAATAAATCACATTTCGCCGGAAAAATCCGAGTTTCATGGCGCGTTAAGCTAAGCTTATGAAGCTTAATCAACATCTCAAAAACCCGGCCTTAAGATATTATTGATTTAAAAAATTCACATTATACCAAGGTACCGTTTCTTTTTAAGAAAAGATTTCCACAAATTCGATGTTATTGAAAAAAAGTATTCAAATTAAAAAATAACCTGAAGGAAATAATAGCTTAGTGTAGTATTTGTTAAATCTAAAAACAAAATACACAGAGTTCCGTTAGATTTCATTAACGTGCTACGATATTTTGCATTTGCTTTTTTGCAAGCCTAATATTGAACTCCGCTAATGTTTTTAATATTACAAAAAGTAAAAGTAATTTTATTTTGCCAAAATTCTTTAGTTGAGAGCAACCTTAATAATTTTGAAACTGATATGAGAAAAAGACTTTCGTCTGGCACCATTACATGCATTTTATTTAATAAAGAAAGCATACATAAGAACGGCAGTATACATTTTGAAATTACCTTTGTAACCAAAGGTGAAAGTATAACTAATTTTTTTTCTACCCACGCTATAATAGTGGAAAGGGTACCATTCGTTTGTGCTGCTAGGTGAATGTAACACCTTAAAATATTGGGCCTATTCCTATCTTTTATCACTCTTTGAAGATAATTTTTAAAATTTTGTACATATGTTCTAATTGTCTTAAGCACCATCCAGACGAAAAGCTTATGGGTGGCTATAGCTTCTTCCCGGAATAGAGTCTTTGTGTACATAAGTCGTCCTAATTATTTATATAACATTTGGTCCACGTTTATTTTATTTGAATCTAAATTAACAAATTTTATTGGACGGGTCCATATTTGACCATAGCTGGCATACAAAGTCTACTCCCGAAAATAGCTTTTAATGGCATAACTTTCTTATAAATTTGTCGACAGTATCTTTGAGGATAGCTACTATTTCGTAGTAATATTTCGTGTTCGTTGGTCCAGAATTGAACATTTGTCCTATTTAAGCCCCATACCTAAAATTATTTAAAGTACAAAATAATCTCTTAAAAACTAATACATATATCTAAATAATATTGGGCACAATTAACTTTTATACATACATACATATATGTAAATCTTAACCTCATAACATAATTTTTTTTCTTTACTTTATTTCAAGCATAATTTTAATAGTAATTTTTTTCTGGTAGTAACACTAAGGGTATTCACGTCACAAGTTGCACTCTTGCAAAAAAGCTAAAGTGCAAAAACATAACAACAACCACAAAGACAATTATTTACGCACAACTAATCGTCTGTGTGGTTATTGTTATATTTTTGCACTTTTGCTTTTTCGCAAGGGGGCAACTTGTGACGTGAATACCCCCACTGTTAAGTACATTTTTAAAGCTACATTTTGTTAATATTTTTAAATAATTAGCAGAGAATAGGTTTGTACATACATACACATCGGGTGATTTTTTAGCTATTATCTTTTTGGCAACACTGGTTTAAACAGCTGACGCACGTTTCGTGTTTTGTTTCACTGTCAAACATCATCAGTTTGGTCTATAATTTAACCATGAATCGTCTTACAAACGAACAACGCTTGCAAATTATTGAATTTTATTACCAAAAATTATCAAAAAATTTATCGAAAAATTGTGTTCAGTGTTAAATAGCAGAATTGTCGATTTTGGAGTGAAGATCAGCCAGAAGCATTGCAAGAGCTACCAATGCATCCAGAAAAAGTCACAGTTTGGTGCGGTTTATGGGCTGGTGGCATCATTGGACCGTACTTCTTCAAAGTTGATGCGAATCGTAACGTAACTGTGAATGGTGAGCGCTACCGTGAGATGATATCCAACTTTTTTTTGCCCAAAATGCAAGAGCTCGACTTGCATGACATGTGATTTCAACAAGACGGTGCCACATGCCACACAGCACGCTAAACAACGGACTTATTGAGAGGCGAGTTCAGTGAACATTTTATTTCACGTTCGGGACCGGTCAATTGACCGCCTAGATCGTGCGATTAAACGCCTTTAGACTATTTTTTGTGGGGCTATGTTAAAGCTCATGTCTATACACACATGCCCGCTTTAATTGACGCATTGGAAGACAACATTGAAGCATTTATTCATGAGATACCGGCAGAAATGTTGGAAAGAGTATGCCAAAATTGGACTAAGCGGATGGACCATTTGAGGCGCAGTCACGGTCAACATTTGCATGAAATAATCTTCAAACATTAAATTATATGGACCGTACTATCGATTCAAATAAAGATTTCATGCATTTTTCTGAATTTTATGTGTTTTTTTTTTAACTTTCCTATAGCTCTTAAAAAATCACCCCTTACTTATATAAAAGTTTTAAATATGTATGTATGTACAGTGACTCTCATTAACATACGGTTTTTTTATTCGATTTAGTTATAAAAATTCAACAAAATTAATAGACAATAATAAAAAAGGGGACATTATTTTTTTATTCATAAGATATATTAAGAGATCAAAAAAAAACTTATTTCAGAATTCTGAATATTGAACAAACAATAATAAAAAAAAACAAAACAAAAAAACTTAAATAATTGACACTTTATTAATATTCGGTTTTTTAGTTTTTTTTTGGAATAACACTTAGGTAAATATTTTTAAAAATAATTTTTTGCAAGTAATCAACACTGATTTTATCACATTCTTTCTGCAGCCTTTTTTGAGTTCGTTTTTTAAAGAAACAGGATTTTCGCAGAACGACTCACGAACAACGTGGGCTTTATGTTTAGGGTCGTTGTCGGAATACGATTTAAAAGTTCTTGCAATTCCCATTTTTTCTACAGATTGTTTCAAATTGTCTTTTTAAATGTTCAAATAAACATCATTGTTCATAATGCCTTCGATAAATACCAGTTTCCCAACCCCTTTCCCCTTTACACTTCCTCATTGAAGCTTAACTGTTGGAGCAATATTTTTTTCCTTTCAACTCTTTATTCGGCTTCCGCCACACTATACTTTTTCCATCACTTCCAATTAAGTTAAATTTGCTTTCATCCAGAAAAATTACGTCATCCAACCAATTTACAACTTTTTTTATATGCAAATTTTAGCCGATGATTTCTGTGTCTCAAATTCACGAAAGGCTATCTTCGGGCAATAACGGTGGAACTCTTCTTTTTTATTTGTGCGACGTATTGTTGCTTCTGAAGCCGTCATTCAAAATTCCGCCGCAACGTCAGTAACAATTTTGGGGGCACTTAAAGGTGAATTAGCCTTAATTTTACTAACAATCTCTTCTATTTCGGTAAGCTTTTTTAGTTGCCCAGTTTGTTTCTTAAAATCAATTCGATCCTCGTTTTTATATCTTCGGATAATGTCACCGATAGTATTTGGCTTCATATTCAATATTTCAGCAATATTTTTATATTTTTTTCCTTTTTAGTAACGAAAAATTACAAAATTTTTTTGCTCTAGCGAAGTATTTTTTCCTGTACGGCCCATCCCGTCTTTTATAAAAAACAAACTTAAGAATGACATGTTTATTCAGCTAACTTTATTTGTTGGATATTAATTGATGTGTGTTTTCCCATTTTACAAATTATGTAAACATGCAGATTTACAGCGTTACATTTTGTGGTAATACAAAAAAATCCGAATATTATTGAATAATGCATTTCTGCAGTGCCAAGGTCTATCCAATAGGTCTGCGCAAGAAGCCAGATGTTTATTTGGTTTATTCCTTATACATGTACACATACATGCACGCAAAACACATTTTTCCTATTGTTGCGCCTATGTAGTAGTAAGATTTTGACAACGGCGAGGAATTTTACACAAACAAAATGCCTGTGATTTTTTGTATTGTTGTAGAAGTAAGCAGACCTATTGGATAGGCCTTGCTGTAGTGCATTAGTTTCTTATTTTTTTTTTTTTTAATAGATTCACTCAATATTAATCCAATAAGTGAAAAGTGAGCTCAGAACATATTCATTTAAGTAAAAAAAATTAAACCTAACAAGATTTCATTATATTCATTAAGAATTTTCGGATTTTAGAAACTTATATATAAAAACCGAATATTAATGAGAGTCACTGTATGTACATATACACATCCATACATTTAAATTATCTTGCTATTGCAAAAAGAGAAATTCTATACAAAATTGAAAAAGTAAATGCAAATAATTTAATGAAACGTATGGAACGTTGTTTATATTGTCACGTTATTTGATCACCTTGTGGTGCAATGTGGTCATAACACGTTTTCTCTATTATAACTTAAATAAAGAATCAAATAGTACTATGTACATAGGTATTTTTTTCTTTATACATAAAAAAAAACTTAATTGCAAAAAAGAATACATAAAAAATCTGTTTATTTTAAAACCGTTACAAAATATTAGTAGGTATACATTTTTTAACAAAATTAAAAAAAAAAATTAAATAGGTACCTAGTACCTATAGATTCATACAAAATAAATTGCGTACTTTTATTTTTGTATAGGTATTTATTTTTATTAAAAAATAATAAAAAAAAAAGAATTGCGATAGGTATTTTGTTTGTTGATATTAATTTTAAAATTTTTCTTTGTTGTGAACTTTTTATTGTTTTGATTTTCCTTGTTCCCCTCCCCCTATTTTGGAGAGTGAGAACTTTTGACGTTTTTCTTTTTTTATGACTTTTACAATAAAATTTCTAAAATTTGTTACAGTAGAATCCCGATAATTCGTAATCGCAAGGGACCGGCTATTTCTTACGCATTATAGTGGTTTTTGATTTAGCGGGGTTTCGATTTACCGGGGTTAAAATAAAATAAATACGAATTTCCGGGGTTTTTCAATTTATTTACTAAAACGATTTAAAAAAAAAACACAAAAGACAATTGTTAAAAATAAAATAAGTATATAAAAATTATTCATGTAACAAACTGATCTTAAGAAAATAAACACAGACACAAGCAAAACCCTTTCCATGTTTCTGTTGTTTTAATTACGAATTATAAGTGGTAGGTAGTTAGCAAACAATTACGATTTATAAGCGGTAAAGGTTTTATTTAAAAAAAAAAATTACGAATTAGCGAGGGGACCAAAATTTATGCAAATTTTAGAAATTAACGATATTTTTTCAAGGGACCGACAGTTTATTACGAATTATCGGGAATTACGATTTATCGGGGTACGAATTATCGGGATTTGACTGTGTTTGTTTATTTAATCATTTTTATTTAATCTCTTTTTATCACTTATTCTATTTTTCGTTTTTATAAATTAAGTAAGACGAAATAAATAACAAAAATTGTAGCTATAAAGTAAAAAATAAATAAAATATGTTTTATCAATGGCGCAGTAGCGCTGCATTTTTTGCGGGGAATTTTTTGTTTTTGGTGGCATTGTTTGTGAGCAAGTGTTTATTTGTTTATTTATTTATTTTTTTTTTTTTTTTTTTTTGTGTCATCATAGTATAACATTTTGTCGTCCCCAGATAATTATTTCATTACTCTCTTGTGTCGTTTATGACATTTTTTTTTAAATAAATTTTGATTTTGGTTTTTATTATTAGTTTTCTATTTTATTTTTGTTTTTGTTGTTGTTATTTGTTAGCGATATTGTTTTAAGTCACCCATCATCGTGATTCGTTAAGTGGAACCACTTGTTTGCTGTTTCTTTTTAATTGTATTTGTATTTATTTGTTTATTTTTTTATTATTATTTACAAGCCATTGCGAGACATATAAATTTTTGCAAGTAGTTTGTCATTTGTAACACGGAACAATAATTTACAATACATAGTTGTTACTTTCTAAATTTTATATGTACATACATATGTATATCTATGTATATGTATGTATGTATTTCTTTACATCTTAGCCCGCTGTATTTTTAGGGATTTAGAAAAGCAGTTTTTTTTTGCGTTTAAACTAGATTTCGTTTGCAGAAATCAACATCTTTCACTTAAATACAGTCTTAACTGGGTAATTCCATGTCAAATCGACCAAAAGTGGGACCCGACCCCTTTCGATTTTAATGAAATTTGGTGAGAAGGTTCCTTTTATCCTATAAGGAACAATATTTATTTATTTATTTCATTCACAGTAATATACATACATATAAAAGCCTCCTAGGCCAATTAACATACTTATATAACAAAGATATATTCCTGAATACAAATACAATTTAATTTTAATACGTAGTTATAACTAATAAAAAAAACCATTCAATGGCTCACCACCCAAAAAAAAAAAAACAAAAACGTTATAAAAAAAGATCATATGGAAATGTAGTCCAATAAGAAGTTGTACGTCTAATTGTTTTATTTAATATACCTATCAAACAAGAAAAGGAAGCGTAAATAAAAGTTCAAAATATGTACCTATATTAAAAAACAGCAAATAGTCTATAAAAATGACAAGTGTCTAATAAGCGTAACCCCTACTTTTGTTAATAGTTAGTGAGATTTAAAATGGTCTTAATATTACAAAATAAACTAATTATACTACTAAACATAGCAAAAAACAGTTTTTTGTAAGATGTGGTATTTTAATCAAAATAAATATTGATATTAAGCGAAATGATTTTTTAGTTTGGTTGTTGGTCCCGTTTTTTTCGTCAAATATTTGATAAGTCTGACCGTGGCTTAAGAAGCTTTAAACGAAAAACATTGTTCGTATGTGAAAACAAACGAAGTTCAAGAGGTAAGATGTTCCAAAAGCGCGCAATTCTTATAACAAATGACCGTTCAAATACAGAGTATCTAATCCTAGGAATAATTATTTGTGGATTTCTACTAGAATGAGAAAATATAAATTCTGACCGAAGTTGCACAGGCAAACCACTTCTAACAACCTTGTAGAAATTCAATAGATTACGATATAAAATAAAACTCTTGAAAGAACAACCCAAGAAGCATCGAATATAATCTGATATATGCATCATATATCGAACATTGTACACATAACGCACCATCATGTTCATAATACGTTTTAATCTTGAAACACATTAAGCCACTGTACCAGAAATAACCTCAAGCCCATATGTGCAAAAAATTAAAAAAAATTTTTTTTTTTTTCAAAAGTTTGTCATATTCAAAATGTCATAATTTCGCCAAATTAGCCGAATTTTTTGAATGACAGGCAGCTCTAATCTTTATAAATGAGTAAAGCACTTTTATAAAAATACAACTTCTTTCTGTGCATGTCCCAAAAGTTACGAAAATTTGGACAAATATAACAAAACTATATATATTCAGCCCAATCATGAATAAAAATTCCCCGGGAGTTTTTTCCCTTTTCCTACTTTTACAATTGAATAAACATAGGAAAAATGAGAGAAGGGAGAAAACTCCCGGGGAATTTTCATTCATAATTGCGATGATTACCTTCATAAGTTACGAAAAATGTAACAAATATAACCAAACAGCATCACTGGTGCTCAGATACAACTGTTTGTACAGTTTCTGTGTGCTGACTAAAGTGAGTGCGGATTGATGTGGTCTAGCGTTTCTGATACAAGTTGATATTGTTATTATTTGTAGCAGAGTGGATGTTTGTGGATAAAAAGAGAATTATGGCTAATATATCACTGATGGTTTAAACGCTGGTTTAGTTGAACTAAACTTGAATTTATATGTAGTTTAAACTCAACAACTATAAATCAGTGTCCCATGTATATGTTGTTAAAAAAAATAACATGTGGCAGCACTACGATAAATCTCATCAAATTCGTACGGTCTGTATTGGTAGTTTAAACGCCCAATTCTATGCGTTTAACGATGGTTTATAAGTTTGGTGATTTATAGATTTGTTGGTTTAAGCACATTTTAAACCAAAAAAAAAGTTTAACTGGGCTCGAAAATAGGGGATACTGGCTGTGTAGAGAAAGTCGGATCTCCAATAGGCTTTTAATTGATAAGGGAATGGTTTCTGAACTTCACATACATATGGCAATGTAGTCAGCAGGAACATTTATTTGTTTGTGCTTCTTGTCCCATCAATTCACGTATGTCCAATTTCACAACTGAAGCACAGCCGCGAGCGAATAACTTTGTTAGTTACAAAATAATTATTTTTCAGGATAGCAAAAAAACTTTTTTAAAAGGCAGGATTGTTTGTTTTAATTTGTTTTATTATCAAAAATAATGATAATAAAAGCAAAATATCAAGTAGTTTTAATTTTAAATTACATACAAATTAACAGTTTTTAATGTTTTTTTAGTGGAGGACATAGTATGCGACCATTGCAAGCATTTTGTCGTCAAAGTGGCTTAAAACACGACAAAATGCATGCAGTGTATTCAAGACAAATTTAAAAAATGTCTCCAAAAAAGACAAAAATATGATTTTAAACAAGACAAAATACACGTTTTATTACTTAAGTTGCCGTCATCAATTTTATATAGGCGAAAAATTCAAAAATGTTATGAAGACACCGTTGACGACATTTGCGTCTAGGACCATTTTGCCAACTGGGATTTTATTTATTGTTTTCAACAAAAAATATTATCATCACAATAACAATACAAACTTGAATCAGTTAAGCGCCAAATACACTTATCAAATGCTTGTCATGCTGACAAATTCACTCGTGCACGTGTGCTGTGTGTATGTTAACCATCATATCTAAAGTTTTTGATGTTCCATGCAGCATCGTCGGTGTTACACATAGAAACACATTTTCACTTGTGGTAGTAATGCTTGATTAGTATTTGATAAGTGTATTTGGCTTTTCAGAAAGCTGACGAAATGTTTTTCACTTGAACTTTTGTATTTCAAACTGTCAAACACCACACCTAAAAATTTCCTATAAATGTTGTTGTTGAACTTATGTTACATTCTATGACTTTACCATAGAAGTTACAATAGGTATAAGCGAGATATTAGGGAAGCGACTCATGAATCAAATTTAGCGAGTCAGTAGAATCTGAAGGAGGTTTTCAGGTTCGGAAGAATTTTAACCTAGGGTCCTTGGTGAGTCCCGGGATTTATTCAGAGGCCAGACGACTCGTGGGCAGAATCTAGCTCCGACTCTCTCTCTGTTTACTTATGGAGACTTACTTCCCAGGGTGTATAGATCTTTGGTCGGGAGAACAGGTGGAGGCAGGAGTAGAAGTAAGGGGAGCCTTTATACCGGTTACTCGAAACCCAAGGATTTTAGACCAATCAGCCTATTGCATTTCCTCTTGAAGACATTAGAAAGAATGATTGATCTTATACATATTAAGGGCAAATCTGTTGACAATGTGCTTCATGATGTGGTGGGTTACATAGAACGGGGATTGCAATACAAGAAATACACCTTTTACCATTTGGGGATAGAGGCAATCAGGCAGGCACTGTGTGATTTAGGGGTTCCGTTTTTCTTGGTCGATAAGATAACTTAAATGTACAGCAGTAGTTATTCAATCGAACTGGGAAAAATGCTTATGAAAACTGGTGAATAAGGGGACTCACAGGTGGAGTTTGTTTTGGTTATTTGTTTACTTTGATTATTTTTAAAGTGAAATCTTTGCTTTTTATACCTCTCACCATAGGTGTAAAGAGTATATATAAGTTTGTCACTCCGTTTGTAATTACTACGATATTGACCATAGACTAAATGAATATATATTCTTTGTACTTATGAGTAGCGAAGTTGATTTAACGACTTCCGTCTGCTCGTGCGTATACTGAAATGGGTTTTCCGAAGACACCAGAAATAAAATATATATATTTATACCTATCTAAAGACCTGTATTTATGTATATATCTTTATGTTCTTATCGAACCATGGCGAAAGGTATAAGAAATTCAGCATAGCCGAATATAGCCATATAGTAGGTATGTAGTTGTTTTGTTTTCTTTGATTACTCATTGAACCAATTCAAAGAACACCAGAACGACGACCACTCATTTTATATGTATAATAGAAACAACTATGACCACAAAATGTTTTTTGTTTTAATATTATTTTTTGGCAATCACTACAATCATTTTTTAGTTTGTTTTAGTTTAAAAGTTCAGTATTTATTACTTTTTTCGTATATTTAATAAGAAAAACTACAGTTTTTGTTTGTTTTGCTTTTTAGCTTGAAGAACACGAAACTAAACTAAAAGAAACATTAAAAAACAACAGGGTCTTCGTCATCATATTTAAACAGAACAACAACAGAACAGCAAAAAAAAACTGCTAATACGTACAAAAAAAGGCATTAAGCAGCAAAATATTTTCACTCAGCAGCAACAATATCAGCAAAAACGTTGAATATTTTTTGAAACTCTGTTGTGGTATCTCATTCATTGCCATTAACCTCATTATTACGATTAAGGAATAATAATACGACTTAAGCTTAATTATACTGATCATTATGATGATGATGAAAATGTCGTCGATGATCATTTGTTTTTATCGTCAGTCGTTAGGTTCAACATCATTGTTGGGGATAAGAAACAACAACAGCTATAAGAGCATCCAGACAGGAATATTAACTTTGTACCCTAGTACACGAGACATGCATACTTTTAACTAAGAATGTAACGATACGTATTTTTGCGGATACGATACCGATGCCGAATGTGATACCGATATGCATTTTATATTTGAATTCAAGTTAAAATTAACAAAACTCAAGTAGAGTAATTTTTTTGGCCCCTATTACGGTTTACAACACAACTCAGTTGAGTAGTTGAAATAGTGATGATTTGCGAAAAGAAAAAAATTAATAGATGCGAAAGACAAATACGCAAACGCATTAAAGAGTACCAATCGCTAGATTTGCTACCATTTTTTCGCATCGCAATAGAGAGTAGCCCCCCAGAAATGGTTTTCAAAATCGCCTACACCTACTAAAAACGATTGTTTTGAAATCGATCGATTTTCATTACATACGTAAAATTTATATGAACGACTTGAATTTCATGGTAAAGTTAACAAAAAATTATTTATTTTTCTATACAAAAATCATATTTACCCCTATCGTGAATTACAAGTAGAATTTTTGTTCCCATGAAATTTCGTTCCTCTCGATCGTGAATCTCCTGTGGAAAAATTTTCACGCTATCAGTTCCAGTGAATGTAAAAAAAAAAGATTAAAAAAATTAAAAATCAATGAAATTTTTGTTCGAAAATATACACGTTTGTATTTTTAAGAAAAGTTTAAATGATAAAGCAAATTATTTAGTATTAGAGTTATAGTTTGATTACAACGTTAGTTTTTTTGCACTTTTGAAATTTTTTGTAGTAGTAAAATATTTTCCAAAATTCTGCCATCAAGTCTTTCGAAATCTTCACAAATCCGCGGGCAATCGACCAGTTGTTTTTCATTTTGTTGAGCAAAATAACAGTTTGTGGCGCTTATTAACGGATATTGCCCTTAATATTCGAATTATAAGAAGAACTACTTACATACATATTCTGTTCCCCAGCAAAAATAAAGTGAGAAAATGAAAGGGAAAAGTAAATACATAAATTACGAGGGAAAAAACTATTTTCGATGATTTTTTCCCGTGATTATTTATTTTTTTTATCGATTATTTATCTCCTTTGAATTACCTCAAAAATTTTTTTTCATGGGTGTTTTTCATGATCGCAAATATGTGAAAAGGGAAAAAATTACGAGGGAAAAATTTTTCACGATAAAGGTGATTGATAAGATTTTTGTTAAAAAAAAAAAAAAAACAAAGTACATATTCTCAACTTTTGCGGAGAAAGACGATTTCGCGAAATCGTTTGAAACCTGCAGTGAAAAATAGTATCTTAGATGCGACAGAACTCATATGAAAACTTAAGCGACATTCTCTTCAAGTTTAGGTATAACATGCCATTGCGCCAGTAAACAAGCGAATGTGCGCCTCTAGAAATATTAGGAGATCTAAGGGTATTTTTCAAATGCTCTTTAATGAAAATAAGTAGAAAAATCTTAAGACGAACAATTACATACAAGAATTAGCAATGCGAAATACATATTTCATAAATAACTGATGTATTAAAAATTTGAAATTTGCTGTTAATTGAAAATTTTTTTAATAATTTGCTTAGTGCCCATTTAGACAGGGAAACATTTGGAAGGGAAACATTTTGTTTGGTAGCAAATTACGGGTGGGGAAGAGAGAATGGTTTTTGTGTTCGGTACTCGGCGACACGCTTTGTTCTCATTTTCTTTGTTGACATTTACCTTGCTTTTTGAGAAAAAAAACAACAATATTAACAGAATGTTTCCGGCAACATGTTCGTCTATGTGACCGCAAATGAAAAAACAAAAGAAAATTCCAGATGTTTTCCTTCCAAATGTTCGCTCGTCTAAACTCGGACTTATTCAACAAACTTAAGCTTTGATTTAGATCTACAGTCACTCAATAAAGTTTATGCCCAACATGACTCAAAAGAGATCTGCAATACCTCTACGTCCGCTTTACTTGAAAAAATTTATTTGATATTTTTTATTCATTGATCGTTTAACTGTTAATTTGTTTATTTTAAAAACTAAAAAATAAGGAAATCCACATACTGTATGTATGACATGTTTTGCTTTTTTAACAGTAGCCGAGTTTAAAATGCAAAAAATTATTCTCGAAATTGTATTTCTGACGAAAACAGGAAAATGAGCAATCGGTCAGAAATTTCCATGGATGTCCGCAAAACTATTATTGTGCTTTTTTCAAAACACAAGTGATTGAACGTGTAGAAAAATTAATATGAAAAGCACTAATTTTTTTTAGAGTTTTTCATATACATAGGTGCCTATTATGAACTAAATTCGATTTTCGACAGCAGTCGAATTAGCTGATCGAACGAATTTTCATTTGTTATTATGGCGCGCATTCGATAAAAATTTACTATTGTGATTTTGTTTATTCACAGTAGTACATTTTCGATCAGCTGTCACTTAAAATATAAAATTTTTGTTTACAAATTTAAAGAATAAAATTAAAGTTAAACGTGACATCGGCGGAATTATGGTTGTTTTCAAATAATTTAGCTTTAGTGGGGTTTTATCCCACTTTTTTACATGCTGAACTTTGCTGCAAGTCATTTTGTCAAAAAAGAATTTTGTTCCATAAGGAATATGAGCGTTTCCAATTGCTGTTTACGACGTTGGACTTGCATAAAATGAACAACACTGATAAAGAATATAGTATTTGGTATACGAACACAAAATTTAAAATTTCATTTATTTGCACCGTCGAAAGCAAATTTGTTTTTGTTGAAAAATTCGATGCACAACGAAATATTCGACAGTGCTGTCAACTCACAATACAAAATGTACATTCGATAGTCGGTGTTCGATAGCCCGCGAAAATCGTTTGACGAATGTAACTCATAATAGGGGCCATTAATTTTACTGCACATTCAATCCCTTGCGTTGTGAAAAAAGAACATAGGTATTAATCTTCACGCGCAAGGAAAATACTATCGCGAAACTAGTGTCATTCTACAGCGGCCGCATACTAGTGTCAGAAACATTGTAAAACATCTAAGCAGATGTAAAGATAATGGACAGGTCTCCTTTGAAAGTCATGCTACCTATGTTGTGGTTAAACTTTATTGAGTGACTGTATGTTTTCGAGTCCATATTTTTTATTCAAATTTTTAGAATGAAAATATTTTTAAGTTTGTCTGAAACACTTAAGCCTATAGTACACGGAATGTAAAAAGCCACATGCGTATGTGTTTTTGACGTCACTACAAAGCCTCAACAGCAAGTTCGTGTTGTGTGATGACGACAAAATTACGTCAGAATTACATGCGCATGTGGCTTTTTACATTCCGTGTACTATAGGCTTAACAATGGTTACTAATAAAAATCGTTTCCACGACAATCGGTTCTTTGCACCGGAACGACTAGCAGTTCAACGAACAATGATCAAAGATTGTCAACTCAGCACCACGAACATTATCGCTGCTACAACAACAACTAAACAAAACCATCAAATATTCAGATTTATTTTACAAAGCTTTTGAACTTTTCAAAATTCCTATTGGGTAGTGAATTAAACAAAGAAATGTTAAACAATTTCTGTTTTTAAAGAATTTTACATTGTTGTTATTCTTTAAAAAGTGCTGTTTGTGGAATCGTACAATTACATACCTACTTTAACTAGTCTTTTGTCTTGCTTTTTCTTAATTTTTGATTTATATACATACCTATGTATATAAAATTTCTGTCAAACTTTGATTTTATTTCAAGTATAAAAGGAAAAATAACAAAAATCCAAAAACATAAAACGTTATGATTACGTTCTATGCGTTGGTTTGTTTGGCTCGTTAAATGGTTGGTTGAATAGGGCCTGACTAAGTCGTTAGTTAACCAATATGGAGTTGGTTATATGCTTAATTCGGATGGTAAGTGGTAGTATGGCTTGATCGTCACAGAAACTGCTGCTATACGACTTAACTCTTTCCTTACAAACACACTTACATATAATGTCAGTTACTCGCTCACTGTTAAGAAAACCGGTTAAGAAATGTGGGAATAAAATAATGGTCATGTACACAAAGTAGTATTTCCTATTTATGTTTTTCTTTTGTTATTTACATTTTTTTTTTTTTGCTTTAAGAATTTCCTCTCTAATGATCCATGGCTTTAGAAAATAGTAAAAACACAACAATGTTCTCACAACCAAATACAGACAAGTGAATAAATGAAGAAAATTACGAGGCGCAACTTAAAATTATTAAGTATATGTAGCTACTTATTTATAAATTTAAATAGTTCCTAATATTTGTATTTACATATACTATATACATACATATTCCAAGGCAGCATGTAGAAAATTGAATAACTAAACATAGTCGTTTAAGACTACCTTAGATGATCAAAACTCGAAAATGACTCCCAGAAATGCTTAGAAAATTACTTTTTTAAAAACTTAAACAAAATGTACAGAATGTGTGCAATCATAAAATGATCAAGCAGTCAATCGAAATATGTATGTTTTAAGAACTATTTTGGGGTCTTATTTAGCTCAGCCTAACGATAAAACAAAATTATTTTGTTATTGCTACTATTTCTAACGGAATAATTTTTTTTAAAGATTTTGAATATGTATTGTTTGATGTTGAATTAAAAATTGTCAGCTCATTATTGGTTTGACCTATCGACAATCTTTGAAAAAATTGAGTTAGGTATGGGGTTTATGCATTTTGAATACCCTCCTTCTGAGTCCAAAATCTGTTTCACGAAATTTTTTTTATGGTTTCTGAGATATTAAGCATTAATTTTGCTCCATGTCAACTATTTTAAAGTTTATTAAGAATTGTTTTGCTTTAAACGCCACTGTTTGATGAATAAAGCAAATTCCTCATATAAAAACGTACAAAATAAATTTCATTGCTTTGCTACATTGCCGTAAGAAAAAAATCAGTTAAAGCGAAAGCAAAACAAAGTGACAAGAAAAAAAATTCACTCTTGCGTCGCTTCATTGTCGAAAGAAAAAAAAAGAAGCTAAAGCAAAAAAAAATGTCAACAATTCAGTAAATGTAAAAATTTACATTTTTCATCAAAGCATATACCAGAAAGAATTCGCAAATGGCTAGTAATATATGACTGAAACATTACTCGGAAACTTTCGCAATTGATTGTAAGTACTGACACAAACTGTCTCGAACATGAGATGCAATTAATCAGAAACTCGATTCATAAAAGACTCTTTTCGAAGAGTCGTGGATGGGTCAACATTTTATTTATTTATTTAATTTTCTACCAATGAACAGTCATTTTCGACTCAAAAACGAGCGCATATATGATGGAGTCAAAAAAGACTCGAATGTGATCAAAAATTTCATAAAACCCAGTCAGTAGGGTTGTTATTAAAATAACTTAACAGCCTGCCGTCACACAAGAACAGTTTTTAATAGTTATTTATGTATGTAGGCATGTACAGTGCCGGTCAAAATAATAGCACCAGTAACAACTAAGTTTTTATATGATGAATAAATTAATTTTAAAGACTAATTTTTCTTTCAAATCGTGATTGCTTTTAATATTATTTCATAACATTCTTTTGTGCAGTCAATATAATAGCAGCAGCTAGCTTTCTTTTAAGCCTACACACCTGACCTTTGTCGAACGTGCCCCGATTGTCGCATTTTATACTAAAAAGCGTGAATGTCATGTCCTTTCTATGTATTGTAAATTAATGAAACTGCGGAGAGGAAGAAAGAGAAATTAGGTTTTCGTCAACTGTTTTATTCTGGAAGATTTAACACAATAGTTTACTACAGCTTTTTGTATAATTTTTAACCACAGTGTAGTAAATACATTTTGTTGTCGCGGTGTTGTAAATGTTAGGACGTTAACTACATACATTAATAAGATTAACAAGGTCTACAAGGGTACATTACTACCAAGAGTGAAAACCGCTATTGTTTTATTGACTAGTACTTGCTAAAGAAACGTATGTATTAAAAATAAAAAATTATATATATTTACACCTGATATTATACGCCGAAAACGGGCTCGTCGAAACGAAGAATAATTAGGTTTAAAGGGGTAAGCTCGAAGGTTTTGTGTGTAGAGTTAATTTATACCGTTAAATTAAAAAAAAAAATTAACTTAAGTTTTCATTTAAATTGAATAGCAACGTGCCGCGAAAAACACTGCATACCCGAAAAACTAGACCTTATTAAAAAACTATATTCTCAAGGTAAGTCCTATTTCGAAATAAGACAGTTACTCAGCTCATTATTGGTTTGGCGCATATCATGGTAATTTAACCATTAAGCGGCTCATACACTTGCAATAAAATTGCTCAGTTTTACGTATTGTACAATTATATCGCCAATGTGTCTGTAATATTCAAAGGTGGCACAATGTATTGGCAACAATCAAAAGACTTTTGATTTTATTGCACAACGAAGAGAAAATGAAATGTGTTGGCAACATTGTACAATGCTGTTTGTGTTATTTCTATACGTTATGTTCACCTTTTTATTGAATGAATGAAACCATTGTGCGACTTATTGCATAATATAGGACAAAATGGAAATAATATTGCGAATATCATTAACAATAAATAATATTGCAAGTGTATAGGACAAAATGGAAAAAATATGGCGAATATCATTGACAATAAATAATATTGCAAGTGTATGGGCCGCTTTATATCATGGTAATTTTACCATTTTACGCGCCAAACAAATAATGAGCTGACGATATGTATGTTGAAAGTGGAGGCACGTGCCAGAAAGCTGATTTTGTCAACCCTTATGGTGAAGCATTTAGTTCGGACATCCAGAAAGGATCCATTTATGCCAGCTACAGAACTCAAAAAGGCATTGGATATACCGGCGAGTGTGAAAGCCGTTCGTCGTAAACTTCAAGAAAGAATATCAATGCTTGTAGCCCGCTAAAGTGACTCTACTTTCTTCTAAGCATGTAGCCAAACGCATGTCTTTGCAAAAGCGCATGTCAATTGACCACTGGAAAAATGGAGGAACGTGTTATGGAAAGTGGAGTCGAAAACTGTTCTTTTTGTTGGAAAGGTTTTCAGATCTTTTGTCTTACGACCACATAACAACGAACTCCGATTTGATTAGAATCCCACCAAACTACTAAAATTTTATAAATTGGTGCTATTATTTTGACGGCAGCTGTATGTGTGAATAAAAAATAATAACCTAAAAGTTCATACACCCCATCCATTATTTAGCTTCTGTTTTGTTGTTTTTATTGCTGCTAGTTTGTGTTGTTGCTGTTGTTTTTATTTTTAATGATGCCACTTTTTCCACAATTGTTAATTTCCTATTAAAACGTGATTATATGATTTTGTAATGTCATTTTCTAAGTTGTTCCCTTATTGAGCTTGAAACTTGTTGAATGTACGTTAAACTAAACTTTATAGAAGCGCATTTTTTGATTGGAAATACATTTATATGTACATACATACATACACATAGCCCATAAAGTCTGCGTTCACCCCTAGAATTTTTGTAAGTGATATAAAAACACAACACAAATATTTAATTTAAAGAAAAATTTTTTCATTTATATTTTATTTACATGTTTTAATTAAAAAACAAAAAAAAAAGTTTTCATATTCTCTTTAATTTTTAAGATAACGGGAATTAATTGCTACAACAAGTAAATATATTAACCAAAAAGTCTGCGTTCAGTCTTAAAAAACATTATAAAAGTTTAAAAAAATATAAAAAAATAAAATAAATAAAAATGAATTTAATATTTTGTAGGATAGCCACGATGTTTTAAAACTTCACTCAGTCTGTTTGGCATTGAATTTACTAATTTCTCAGTGTCCTCAACTGTAATCTTCGCCCATTCTGCCTGCATGACATTTCGTAAGATCTCTTTGCTTGTTATTGTATGCTGTCGAATTCTCTTCTCTAACAGATCCCAAAGATGCTCAATAGGATTGAGATCGGGCGATTGGGGTGGTGTTTTAAGCTGTCTGGGAGCATTATACAAGAGCCAAAGTCTAACAACTTCCGATGTGTGCTTTGGATCGTTATCTTGTTGAAACCAAAACGTCGTAGATAAGTTAAGTTGTTCTGCACTTTGTTTCAAATTATGTTTTAAAATATTCAAGTATCCCCATTTATCCATTGTTGACTCAATAAATTGCAACTGACCCACACCAGAAGCCGCCATGCATCCCCACACCATAACCCCACCACCACCGTGCTTGACTGTACCAACTAGATTTTGTTTATCAAGTGCAGTTCCTGGCTTACGCCACACCATTTGACGGCCTTTTATGCCAAATATACAAAACTTACTTTCGTCTGAAAATATTACCTGCTTCCAAAATTCTGGGGGCTTATTTATGTAATTGTGTGCAAATTCAATTCGCTTTCTTCTGTTTACAAGTGATATGAAGGGTTTTCGTCGAGCGACTCTACCACGATATCCAGCCTTACGCAATATTTTTCTAGCGGTTTCGGCACAAATACTTTTTTTAAATGCTTGATTTACGTTTTCAACAATTTTAGAAGAAGTTATACGAGGATTTACCTTAGCCATATTGACCACTGTTCGTTCTTCACGGGCTGATAATATTTTTGGACGCCCAGACCGCGGCTTAGACGTTAAAATTCCAGTTTTTTTGAAATTATTTATTACGCGCTGGACAGAAGAATATGTTCTACCAATAGTGTGACCAATTTTTCGGAAGCTTTTTCCATCTTTCCACAATTTAATAATTATTTTTCTTTCTGAAACACTAATTTCCCTTCCTTTGCTTTCCATACTTTAAAACTGTTACAACTTTTAACTAAAATGCGCAAATGAACTTGTTGAACTAATTAACTATGTGTAATAAGAGAACAAAAGCGGAAAAATAAAAAAAAAAACTGTAAAAATGTAACTGTTCTGTAATACTAACAAAACGAACGCAGACTTTTTTGGTGCATTATTCACTTGTTGTTGTACTTCTATCCCGTTATCCTGACAATAAGAGTTAAGAGAAAATTGAAAAAAAAAATTTTTTGCTTATTGAAATTAAATATGTAAAAAATATACGTTTAAAATTCCTTAAATTCAATATTTGTGTTGTGTTTTTATATCACTTGCAAAAATTCTAAGGGTGAACGCAGACTTTATGGGCTATGTGTATGTATGTATGTATGGACACACAAAGTAAATACAGGAAAAAACAAAGGACTCATGTGTTTTAAAAAGGAAAAAAATAGTGCAGTGTTCCTGCAGGAACTCGACGAACTAAAAAATTATATAACACATCCCTCTCCGATACAGACTTTTTTCTAACGTTTTGGTTCCATTTTTCGAAAAAGCATTTTCTCCAAAAAGTTTTCACAACGTTCTGTAATCTTAGACCAGTGTTGCCTCTTTTTAAATAATTATTCAACTTTTGTTAAGTTTCTAAAAAAAAATCACAAACAAACATTTCTTATAGACCGTTTACATTACAACGAAATCTATCTGAGTGAAAGTTTTTTGTGTATCACATATGTACATACAAACACGTAAAGAAAATTTGGTATTACTTAAGCTACGGTCAGATTTATCAAATATTTGACGAAAAAAACGCGACCAACAACCAAACTAAAAAATAATTAAGACCATTTTAAATCTCACTAACTATTAACAAAAGTAGGGGTTACGCTTATTTGATCAAATATTTAATAAGTGTGACCGTGGCTTTAGTGTTTATTATTAACTTTATTTATTTTATCAATATATTTGATCTGTTCCATTTTTTTTACTATTTTCTTAAAATGTTGGATTTTTTAACAGTTTATTAAAATGTGATTTGTTTCTTCTGCAGGTATTTTAGTACTATATAGATAAATAATAGTTGCATCACTAACTACCAATTTTACCACTTACAAATTTTACAGATTCTCTTTTAAATATCGAGTCCTTACCGCAAAAAATCTTAAGTGACATAATTTTCAATTTTCGTATTTTTGATAAATGACTTTATTGGCGGCACTTGCATCATCTGCTAAAATCGTTACGATTTTATAGCAAAAACAATTTTATCTTAAGCGACAACCTTCCTACAAAATTTTTATGAAATAAAATAAAAAACTTCTTCTGTAAAATGTTGTTTTTGTAGCTTAAGCTTTTTTGCGGTAATGACTTGTTATGTTGAAATTCCCCTCTGCTTTTAAAATTATTTGGCAATGCTTTATAAAATATGATGCCTTTATAAAATAGTGATCTTTGCATCACTGTTGATGATGTACGTTTATGTTGTACCTACAATCTAAATCTGTTTGTCCATCTGAATATACCAAAGTGTCATCCGCATATACCACAATATTACACTTTTCAATACATTTGGCATATCGTTTATAGGTATATCTATATGATGAACAGCAGTGCACCCAGTATTGATCTCTGGGGAACACCAAAGTAACTTTTTAATTTAGTTGATTTAATTACATTTACTTTTGTAATCTGTCTTTTATTTTCCAGAAAAGATTTGAAACACTCCAATTCTACATTTTTTCATTCGTTTATTACATAACTTAACTAACTATTACTTTAACTTCCAGATAACAATATTTTTTTGACAGTTATATCTTAAAGTTAATTATAACCAGGAAAAACAAAAATATTCTCTATAAAATGTGTTTCATGAGCATTAAATATGCAGCCAAATCTCGAAAATATGCCCTCAAAATTGTTGAAAATATGCCCCAAAAAAATCAAAATTGCTCATTTAAAAACCAAATGTTCAACATTTGCATTAAAAAAAAAAAAAAAATACTAAAATTATAATCGTTTAAACCCAAAGACCATAGGTTAGGTTAGGTTAAGAAGAGTTATGTGCCCAAGGGCACACTTCCACCCGGAGACCGGTACGGTCCATTGTGAATACCTTCGATGAAAAGAAAAAAGTAGAAAAAGGAAAAGTAAAGAAAAGAAGTATGAGGTGAATAAAATCCAGAAAATTAGAAAGTTAGTAGGCAATATGAAGAATAATTTCCCTCTCTACAGTCCCCTCAACAGAAACAACCGCACTATTTTCCTGACAAGCCCCAGTAGATCAGCCGGATTACATCCAGCGATGCACCCCAGTTCGTCGTGAAACCTGTCTCCTAGCCAATTCTGTCTGAGACCCTGCATCCTAGGACAATGGCACAGTACATGCTCGATCGTCTCCAGCTCCTCTGAATCATCGCATAATCTGCAGAAGTCCGGTATGGTGTTGTCCCATCTGCCCGTAAAAGCCCTAATGGGATAATGAACCGTCAAGAGCCCTATAAGTGTTCTAGGACCACCCCTATCCAATCCCGGTAGAACCCTGGTTGCCCCCGCGTGCAATCTGGGCCACAATGCCCTAGACACCCTGCAATCCACTCTGTCCCCCAGGATCGGTTAACGTCATCGCGGAGTTTTTCCCGTATCACACCATAGTAGTAACATAGAGGAGGCTTTACCCCCTTGTCCCTTACCACTAAGTCCAGATTCGAACCCCCTCTCGCGAGTTCGTCCGTCACCGCATTTCCATCAACCATGCAGTGTCCAGGTACCCAACACAGACTTACATTGAATGCCTCAATGAGTTCCCTAAGAGCATTCCTACACCGAGCGACCAGGCACGATCGCACCGTATAATTTGTCAATGCCCCAGGCGCCGCCTGACTATCGATGTTAAATTGTCACCGCAGAAACACCCACGATGTGATCCAGTATCACCTCCGTCGCCCTCCAGATCACTAGGATCTCAGCCTGGAAGACACTGCAATCATCAGGGAGTCTGAATTACCTCTTTACCTCGGTGTCCGCGATATATCTACACCGACACCAGTGCCGGTTTCCATCTTGGATCCATCCGTAAATACTGCCCACCCCTCAAACAGTCCATTGGATCCACGCCAGATTTCCCTATCCGGAAACTCCACTGGTGGTGTTACACCGAAGTCCAGGGTCATAATTCTATGATCCGAAATTCTCTCGAGAACAGTACTTTAATCAAGCAGACCCACCTCGTACAAAATTCTCGTGTGATTATCCCGACTAGGTCTAACTAAGGAAGACTAGTAAAGTCTAAGTAGGTTCCTAGCAGCCACACTCCTCACATAATGCTCAATACGGGACAGATATAGTAGGATGTCCAGCGCTGCCTGTGGAGTGCTTCTCCTTGCGCCTGTGATGCCAAGAGATGCACTCCTTTGAACCTTGCTGAGCATCTTCCTATAGCTATCCACTCTCAATGCACCCCACCAAACAGTGCATCTATAGGTAAGTATAGGCCTAACCACCGATGTGTAAATCCAGTTTACCATATCCGGCCTCAGACCCCAGTTCTTACCGATGGAAACCCAAAGACCATAGTATTATATTCGAAGAGAATTTAATTTGCTGTAACATATTTTTTTGGTAAATTTAATCTAAATGCCAACATAATTAAATGGCTTACGTACACAAAGAGTCTAATTTGGAAAGAAGTTTTATGGGGAATATATTTAATTAAAGACCGTTTCTCACCATTTACATAGACTTCGTCCTTGGTACAATTAAAATGTATTTACCAAATTTAATCATATTATGTACAAAATTACAACTTGTACTTTGCGCACAAGGTAAACATGGACAGACAAACAGCCAGACGGACGGATGGGCATCGCTAAATCACTTTAAAAAGTGATTCTCAGTATATCGGTGTACTAAAAAATTGGTTCAGATTTCTATGTATTGCACACATCGCCAAAAAAGTATGTTTGTAATGGCTTTTTTCTTAATTTTTGCTTTTATGTAAAAAAAAAATCAAATTCGAATATGTATCAAAATATGCATCAAAAAGGCAAAATATGCGCTAAAAACGTAAAAAATGCAGCAAAAAGGCTGTTTTAACTAAATTATGCAAAAATATGCTCCAAACGGACAAATTTGCCAAAATATGCATTAACAAATCGATGCCAAAATTCATAAAAAGCTCTAAAACGAATAGATATATTATTTCTGCCTTCATTGGTCGCACAAGGAAAAACATGCAATTGCATATTTGTGGTTTCCCTGATTATAACTGAACTTGGTGAAATTGAAATACTTAAAAATTAATTTAACACTTTAAGTTCAATGAAAATTCCAAGGCGAATTAATTTCCAGGTGGCTTTGAAAGCACAGCTGTGCTACTTTTTTTTCTTACTTAGAGAGAGGAATGTCAAAAGTTCCTTGTGTTTTTGACATATCGACCAACGAAAGCAACAAATAAAATGCAATGTTGTGTTTTTGGTGTTGTACTTGTTGAAGTCAGTGGTTATTCTGAAACAAAAGTATGTTAAGCTACGGTCACATTTATTAAACATATGACCAAATAAGCATAACCACCTGGAGCAGCAAAAAAACTGTTTGGCTGCATTTTAATAGCAAACTTTAACGAATTATATGTGATCGTTCACATGGCTTAATTTTCAGGAGAACCGATTTACTAAAAGAGGTCAAAAATAGATTTATTTTTAATTTAATTTGATTCCTATTCGATATATTTTATACCGTAACATTAAAAAAAGACAAGGGACTGTCCAGAGAAAAGGTACCAAATCTTCACCTTGGTTAGGTTTTTCATAACAATAACTTTAAACATTCATAACTTCCAAACGAAAACTGATAGAAAATTTTTAAAAATAGCTGCATGTTCAGTAGGAAGCGTTCGGTACAGAAAGCATAAAAACTCAATTTTGACATCGGTCAAAATAACCTTATATATAAAATAACTGTAATAACCTCATATTTTCTGGGATGTACTTATTTTTAAAAGTACCGTTAGTTTTTATATTTATACTAAATTAAGATTTAAACCATATGTGCGAACAATATTGACCCTGTTTGAATCGTTCATAAAAATTCCCAAATAATTTCAAGTTTTATCGTGGGAGTGAGTGAATTAGTTAATTAAAATTAAATTTTTTAAATAATTTGAAAAAAAAATATGAGCAATTAAATGTTGCACAGTTTCTTCAGAAACTCCAAGTCAAAAGCGGGCGGCACTTTTAAAACAAAGCATTATGAAAAAAGTACAAAAAGGAGTCTCATAACGCAAAATCACAACAAATACAAAATTTCAGTGGGATTTGTATGTAAAATAAAAAAAAGAGTCGCGAATCAAAGTGACTAATTGTTACTGGTATAGTCGATGTAGCTATTGAGGTCCGACAAATACTGAGCAAAGAGTACAACTTAGATGTAAGCACTAAAATCGTACGAAGAAGTTTAAGTTCTAGTAGATAAGGAGCTAGAATAAAGAGCGACAACCCACCTTTAAACCAAAATAATAGCTGGAAACGGCTGAAGTTTGCAAAAAAGTAAGAAAAATTCAGTTTTAAAGGTTCAATGCGGGTAACATGCTTAGATCGGACCAAAACTTTGAAACTAGGGCCAGACGGAAGGCAATTAACATGGCTGGATAAAAGTGTTAGAGTTAAAGTGCGGAATAACTTCAAATATTAAAATTTTGATGGTCTCATAAATGACTTGAGATTGTTTACGCGGGAACCAGCGATATGGGGCTAAGAACTACGACAGGGTGATATCTTTATGCAGGACAACGATCCTAAGCATACTTCCTTCAGAAATAGCGAAATGTTTGTTTGAAGAAAATTATAAATACGAAAATAAGTTGACCTCCTCAGTCGCTAGAGTTGTACCCACTTCAGTAACGTAGGTCCATTCCAAAACTCCAAACTTTTGCTCAGAGGAACTCGCCTTACACCGTATATAAGCTTTGGGAGCTTGCCGTTAAAGCTTGGAAAAAGATAAAGACGAAAACACTAAAAACTTTTGTAAAAATATGGCAAAAATGATTAAGGCAACTTAAAAGAGCAAAGGGACAACATACCAAACGCTTGGACCCAAATACAACAACAATCTCGAATTAGGGTCATAATTGTTCACATTCAGAACTTTATACTAAAGCTACGGTCAGACTTATCAAATATTTGACAAAAAAACGGGACCATTTTAAATCTCACTAACTATTAACAAAAGTAGGGGTTACGCTTATTTGATCAAATATTTAATAAGTGTGACCGTAGCTTAATACCGTGTAAAATATTATGAACACATATTTTTTGGAAGAGTTTTTATTTTTAAGTTATTGAAATGTTCTACATTTCATATAGTTAAAAAATATTAAAATAATTATTATAAATTATTTAAAAATTTATAGCCTATTTTGCCAATAACACTAATTTTGTGAACAATTTTGTCCCTAACTGTATATACTTTATGGGATCTAAGATGAATAATAAAAAAGTTTCACACGGAATGACAAACTTAGTATACCCTATTCACAACTAATTGTGGTGGAGGGTATAAAAAGATTTAAAATAAAAAAAGCCCATAGGACTGTTATTAACCTTCAGCTGTTGTTAAATGGCAAAATCAAAAGCAACCAAGAAAAACAGATCAAGAAGAACTAAAACACAAAAAACGTGCGCATGTCCAAAACACAATACCAAAAGCAGAAATGTGTTTCGAATACAATTAAGGAACAAGAAACAGCAGATAAAATAACAAGAAAAAGCAGACAAAAAAGTTTCTTATGTAAAAAGTTTCGGATTTTGTTGCTTATAAGCAAGCAGAGAAACCATAAATATGCAATAGCACGTTTTTTCTATATACATATTTGTTTATATAGGTATTTATCCGTTTTAGAGCTTTTTATGAATTTTAACATCGACTTGGTAGTACATATCATTGCATATTTTACACTTTGCAGTTTTCTTTAGTTAAGAGCTTTTTTCAGGTTTATATCGCAAACTTCACCTTTTTGAAGCATATTTTAAGTATTGTTCAACTTTTTTAGATGCCTACAAGTGCTTTCGCAGCAAAGCCATTTTTTAGGGCATATTTTCAAGCTTTTTCTGCATATTTAATGCGCATAAAACACTATTTTTAGAGCATACTTCCGGTTTCCCTGCTTATATGTATTTTAAATAAAGCTTTTTTATCTTTAGTGTGCGACCGATTAATCGACTTCGGTATCGGCCAAAAATGGCTAATCGGCCAATAACACTGTGTCACAAATTTTCACCAAAGTCGTGACCAAATAAATCTGACACCTAATCTTTATGTAAAATTGTCCGCTGAATCCGAATGTGAAGTCAGACTGGTCAAAAGTAGAACAGTTTTCGAGATATTCCACCGGTATTTGTGTTTTTAAAAAAGGTGATGTCACTTTAATCAAAGTATCTTCAAAAATATTAAACGGATTATGTATTTCTTTTTTTTTTAATGAAAGATAATAAAATTACTAAAATACCCATGGATGATTTGCTGAGATTAGTCAAGAAATGACAGAGTTACAGTGGACAAAAGTTCAAACTTCATTAAAAAAATATCACGATTTTTTGAAATTTTGACCTTTTCAAGTTATTTTTTTTATATACCAAACAAAAGTGACAACATATTTTGGCTGCGAATAAGTGATTTTAGAATTCTCTTATATTCATCTTTCTTTTAGGAATTAGACTTTGTATACCTTATGATGCAAAATTCGCTAAAAATTAGGAAAACACACTTCATCTTTTAAAGTTACTTCCACTTTTTGTGACATGCGTCACAAAACTTTGTGATCAATTATTTCGCAATAAATACCTGATAAGAAATTATGATATATGCCATTCGTAAGTACATATTATGGCCCCTATTACGGCACACAACTCAACTTAGTTGAGTTGTAATTTTTGTATAAGGGACCACAACTTTGCTATATTGCGGCGAACAAAAACATCAAAAAATTACAACTCAACACAACCAGTTGATTTATTTATAACTCAACTGAGTTGAGTTGTGAAGTAATAGGGGCCTAATCTCACTAAATACTATATCGTAATCTTAAAGACATAATAACCTATCTGCAAAAATTTTCAAATTGAGTTTTTTATGGATTTTTATTCCCGATATCATAACGCATATGTGTGCAAAATTTTGAACATGTAATATTACAAATAACAAAGTTTTTGTACCTAGAGGACCGTTACGCACAAAAAAAAAGAGAAAAAAATCATCAAAAATCACAATAAAAGTTTAGTTTTGTTTCATAGTGTAATTCAAACAAACATTAAGTACTTTTTTTACTTAAACCAGTAAAATAAACAATCAGGGGTGTAACATAAGCTGTGTTTAGAAAAACAAAATTTTCTCAATTGATGTATATTTCTGCTTCCATTTCAATCAAAATGTGTAATTTTCGTTTCAATATTGTAAATAATTTCAATTTTATAACGTTTTTTCCCTCTCCTGTAAACTTTTGAAAACTGCAAATAGGTTATCTCGTCTTTAAGGTAACGATATATAAGTTGAAGCTATCTCTTTTGAAATATCAATCAGAAAACGCGCGCGAATGTAGCGTTCGCAGGATATGCCCATATGGGGAAACCACTGAATTCCTCACATTAAAGTGGAAGAAAATAATGAAAATATACTCCAAAAGAAATTACGTAGTCATGTAAGTAAGCCCTTATGCAAACGAAGCAACTTAAAGACAGTAGCAATAAAATATCTGTCAGCAACACCAACTAGTTGCCAGCGAGCAGCTGTTCAGTGCAGACTGTCAGTTTTATTTCAATGGGTTAAGTAACCTTAATGGTATCCATGCAGATAAAATAATGCTCTGTCACTCCAGCATTAAACTTACTGATCTACCTAAATAAGAGGGTTAAGCGTTTTTTTTTAATGAAAACTCTATTGCCAATACATTTTCAATAAAGCAAACCGATCTAGCGATCTCTCCAATAAGATTTTCCAGCTGGGTGGTGTTGAATTAGATTTGTTTATACGAATACTGTATGAAAATTAAAAGTTTTGAAATAAAAACGCTAGCCGCTCTTATTTAGGTAGCTCAGGTATGAATTTTAAATACTAATAAATATCGCACTTGATCATAAGGATATTAACTTAAAATTAAAAAATTTCCTGTAGAAGCGAAATAATTTCGAATTAAATATATTTTATAAATAATTTTTAAGTCAAAAAAAAAAATTTTAAATTTATTGATATTACTCTGATAATATCAAGGTATATTTACACAAGGTAAACTCGTTGGCCCATATGTTTGTCAGCTGTTTACCCCTAGTTGGAACCCCAACGTCAAATTGCGTGTATATGAGCCAAAATTTTTACATGTGTGCGTTAAATTGTTTTTGTTTTATATGAAGACAATTTCGACAACTCGGTTTCTTTTATAGAGCAGCATGTCTACATTCCCAAATGAGTCTACCTTGTGAAAATATACCTTGGATAATATTTTATTTTGTTTTAACTGAATTTGTTTTGGTTTTTTGTATGTATGTAATAAAATTTTATATTATTTTTGTTTTTATACCCACACCACAATAGTGGAGAGGGTATTATGCATTTTTGCTGATGTGTGTAACACCTTAAAATATGGGTCCTGGACTCACCTTAAAGTATACCGGTCGACTAAGAATTTCAAACCGAATTGAATGAAATTTAAAAGATAGATAGATCCTTATTTATATGGACACATAAGCATGAATCTCCATGGGTCCCGAATAGGGTGCACTCTCGTAAATGTGTTTTAAAATACTGTGGTGTAGGGTATCATATAGTCGGGCTTGACCAACTGTACTTTCTTACTTGTTTAAATGATTACTTTGTTTAATTTTATTTTTAAAAAGTAGTATTTTCGTAACCCTGGAACTTTTTTTCTATTTTTACATGGTTTGCTATAGAAAATCATAATTCACTTTGCGTCGTTTCAATTTGAGTCGCGTTTTTTTTTTTTTGGAACGTAACCACGACGCAAAGTGAGGTATTGGTGTACTCTCTTTATGAACAAACAAATATTTTGATATAACAAGTACTTGTTTGTTGGTTTTTTTATAACTAAAAATTTTTATAATTGAATTCGCACTTAATAAACCAGAGGGTATTAACCAAGGCGAATTCATTCAGGTGACATTTTCGAGTCATCTGTTAATTGTTTATTTTTAGTGTGCATACTGAATGTCAAGCTTTGTTTACATTTTGTGAAAAAATTATTTATTTAAATTCAATAAAAATCTAAATGCTTAAAAAAAAACTTTTTTAAATTTTATAAAACAAAAAAAGTGAACATGAAATATAAACTCAAGAATTTAAAAAGGCGTAAGGAATAAGAAAAAACCCAATAAATTTGCAATACAGGAAAAACAAAGAGGAAAAAAAGAAATTGTGTAAAGGCACAACCATAATGTGCTTAAGTTGGCTCAAGCAAATGTGCGAATGCATGTAAATCACATGAGGCAAACCATATTGAACTTAAGGAAACTTTTTGTTAAACAAAAAATTTCCTTTTTTTATATTTTCAACAAATAATTTTGACATTTACTCTTACTTTTTACAAAAACAAAATACAAAGTATTGTTTAAAAAAAAGGGATAGCTAGCATAACTCTATCTCATGATGCGGTCACCTGTATGAATTCGCTTTGGTATTAACTCGAAAATATTCGAAAAAAACATTCAGACACGTAATATTCATTTCTTTTTGGTAATAAAAAATTTTTAATTTTTTCGTGTTAAGATTTTGGATAAGTAAAGTTCGGTTCGGCTGGATTTAGCCAATTTGGCCGAACTTCGGCTACGGCTTCGGCAGCGGCCTAAAAGTGACTTCCGTCGGACACTATTTATATTATAACTTGGCTGTCTGGTTTGCTGGTTGGCAAAGAACATAAAAAATAAGAAAATTATACCAAACAAAAATTAAAATATGTAAATCCAAGAGAAAAGGTGAGATGTTAATTTTGAATATTATGTACATACATATGTATATGTTTTTGTTTTCTTCAAGGCGTAGGTCGCGTTAACCTGGGGTTTACACATGAAAGTACTTTCTTGCAAGTAGAGTATACGTATTATCAACGAAAAATCGAAGAAACAGCCGATTGGCTGAAAGTACAAAAATTATGAGTGTGTTAGTTAAAAAGTGTGAGTGTATTGCGACTTTCAAGAAATTTACTTTCATGTGTAAATGCTAGGTAACATGTTCAATTAAGTTAAAAAATGAAGAAAATTTAAATAATAACTCAAAGAAAACTGAAACTTAAAACCCACTTAAATTTCAAGAGCCGTTTGGTAACTTTTTTATACAATTTTAAATTAATATTTTGAAGAAACAGATACAAGAAGAAAAAACAGCTGCCTCGGCAGCTGCAAATTTCTTTGCAAAAGTGTACAACCAACAGCTTTTTTAGTAAATACCTACATCTTATTTTACCTTTCGAAATACATTTTATTAAGGTTCAAAATAAGAGCAGGGACAGTCAATTTGAAAAGTAGCAAATATGCCGCTAAAAAAGAATGATAATATTTTTACTAATACTCAACATTATTTTTATTACGATGACCACTACATTTTGGGAAAAAAGTTACCGGCTTTTTTAATTTTAATTGTCAAATTAAAATGACCTTTTCTTTCCGTTCTGTTTAATTTGTTATTTACTCAGTTTTATTAGCCCCTCCTTTATTTAACTTACACAAGCAAAACGCATATATTGTTGTATGTTTAAGTAGAATGATAAACGTGAAAATAAAACAAACAAAAAATGAACTGATATGACTGACTCATTCATATGTATTCATTAACAGCAGTCAAATCACTTACAAATGAATGCCTGTCAGACGAACAGAATACATAAACTGAAAAAACTGTGCAAATACATGTAAATCATATTTGCCAAACCATATGGAACTTAGGAAACTTTTTGTTGAGTTTAATGAAACTGTCATTAGAGTAAGCAAAGTGCGAAACTGGTCGCGTATTCCGTACGTAATCAGATGTTTTTAAACACACACCACAATAATGTAGAGGGTATTACGCATTTGTGCTGATGTTTGTAACACCTTAAAATATTGGTCCTAGACCAGGGATGTCAGCGTTAACTGAAGGTTTACACCATGCGTAGATGCGTATGATACTTGTTGTGCATTTTATGCGTTTCTAAATTCAAGTTACATGCAATGCGTTTTATGCGACAGCTTGTTTTTTTTTATCAGCTGTTGAGATAATATTTTTATTAAATAAAAACAATTTTGGCAAAAATGGAGAGTGCTATTGATATTTAGGAGGAGTAATCTTTTATTGACAAATATTCGTGATATTTTACGGTAAAAATAACTTTCCAGTTCATAGCATTTGTTCAAAAAAGATAATAAACACAACAAAGATGACACTCAGACAGGGCTGGGCAGTATTTGAAATACATGTATTTGAAATACGTATTTAAAATACAAATACGTATTTTGTATTTGTATTTTAAATACATGACGTGCAAGTATTTTGTATTTTGTATTTTAAATACATATCCAGCAAGTATTTTGTATTTTGTATTTTAAATACATACAATAAATATAAGTAGTTTGTATTTTGTATTTTAAATACATAAAAAAATGGGAGTATTTTGTATTTTAAAAACATAGTTTACAAAATATATTCTGTCAGTTTATTGATGGTTGATTGCATTTTAATCTACCAAAATATAAAAAAATATGGTGTCACTTTTCATCTTTCGTGAAAAAAGTTTCCGCACCGAAAGCGTTGAAGTTTTGTTTTTATTTTTTATTTTCATCATTAAATCAGTGGCTCTTGTCTTAAATAAGTTCGTTTTCGTTTAAATTCATATATAATCTTCAACATTAAACCATTTTTCAATTCAATTTTCAATGGGTTTCAATTTCCAAAAATAAAATTTACACATAAAATGGAGTTTTAGGAATCGCTTACGGTGCGGAAACTTTTTTCACCGAATCAGCTTAAAAAACAGTTTTTTATTATCAGAACAAAATTCCCCACATGGCGCTGGAGTGGTATTTTGCACTCAAAAAAAAGTTATAAACTTAATGTACATGACGTGGAAGTATTTTGTATTTTGTATTTGAAATACGTACAATAAATGGAAGTATTTTGTATTTTAAATACATACAGGATGTGTAAGTATTTTGTATTTTGTATTTTAAATACATACAGGATGTGTAAGTATTTTGTGTTTTGTATTTTAAATACATAACCTGAAAGTATTTTGTATTTTGTATTTTAAATACATGACCAGCAAGTATTTTGTATTTTGTATTTTAAATACCGCAAACCATGTATTTTGCCCAACACTGCACTCAGAACATAAAAGTAATCGATAACTAGAATGGCAAACTTCGTTCGTGGTAAAATTGTGCTAAAAATTAATTTTAATGTATTTTATTCTTTAAAGTTTATCAGCCTTATTTATAAAAAATAAAACATGTTAATAAAGGGTTTATTAAACGGATTTTGTATGAAAATCCATTTTATTAACCCTTTATTAATCGGTTTTATTTTTTATAAATTAGGCCGTATGTAAAGGCCAACCATAATGTGCTTAAGTTGGCTTAAACAAATGTGCGAATATATGTAAATCACATGAGGAAAACCATACCCAACAAACACGGAGATTTAATTTCAAATTAAAAATGATTTGAAATCAAACGTTTTCTCAAACGACAAAAATTTGATAAAGATTTGAAAATCATAGCATTCTCAACAAAAAGGGGAAATTATTTTTAAATTGAAAAATGCCTTTATTTCAAACTTGCTTTCAAACGTAATTCTCAAACGTATTTCAAATGTGGATTATAACACAATGTGGAACATAAATAAAAGTATTTTATTTTTTTAATTTAAATTCATTATTTATTTAAATAAACTGTGAGATAAACATTCGGCACCATAGCTAAAATATAAAATAATGTTCTTATCGTACTCTAATTCTTGGAAAGACGACAAATAATTTTTATTGTTCACAAGAAATAAATCGTTCACTTGTAAAACACATTTAACCACGAAGTAAAAATTTAACTTTAATCGCCATTTTTAATGTTTACATTTATTTTTCGCTTTAGTATTGCCAAGTTTAGTTTTGATTTGAATTTAACATTTGATACCAATTTGACATCAAATTGAAAAAAAATTTTATGTCAAATGTTTATTTTCAAATCATTATCAATTTGAATTTATATGTAAAAATCAAACATTTGAAAAACGTTTGAGAATTGTGTTGGATGTCAAATGATAAAGTCATTTCATATCAAAGGTTTGACTTCGTGTATGTTGGGTATTGAACTTAAGGAAGCTCTCTGTTAAGTTTTATAAAACTGTTATTTGCTTAAGCAAAGTGCGAAACAGATCGCACAGTCCGTGCGGAATAGAATGTTTTTTGATTTTGTTTTTGTTTTTTTTAATACGTTTGAGAGACTTTTTGTTTGTTTTTGACAGTAGGTTAAGGACGGATATGCATATTATGGTTGAGCCTTAACTTGTCACATACAATTACGATGATTCTACTTTTTTGTCAGATGCATAAAAAGGACAGACGCATAAACGCAAGGTGTGGACCTTCAGCTTCATACACAAGAGTGGAAATTAATTCACACACATTATTCACTCGCATTCTTACGCTCTTTCATTTAGTCCACGAGAGTACACAATTCAGTCGCCTATCACTGTTGGGATCTGACAACTCTTAAATTGTACCGTCTCAATGGCAAAATTGTACCAAATTAACATAAATTGTACCAACATTTTCGTAAAAGTTTTTTGAGCCAATTTGTATGTCAATACCAATATTTTTAAGAAAGATATGACATTAAAAGCTATTTCCGAGAGTAGTAATTGTATGGAAGCTATCTATCCTCAAATATGGACCGATTCCAATAAAATAGGGTAAGATGATTTAGATTGCAATAACATATGTTTGGCCCAAATTTAATAAAAATACTAACACTATTCCGGAATGAAATTTGTAAATGGGCTTTTTGTCTACACTCCCAAATGAGCCTACCTTGGTGTAGACAGTGTCACCAAAACAATCGAAACAATGCCGATTTGGAGACACTTGATTCCAGGCTTTTTTCAGGGATACGAGTACATATACTTACATATAATATCATGAACACAAATTAACAATTATGCATTTTTTTTTTTTTTGTAGTTCTTGTCAGGGCTGGATACAAGGTATTAACAATTTTATTATTGAAAAGAAAAGTGAGTTAATCCACTTCAAAGAAATAATAAAACTTCGTGGGTATTTTTTTTTAATTGTACCAAAAAAGGATGAATTGTACCAGTGTACCAAAATAGTTTCGATTGTACCAAATTTGATACAATTGTATCACAAATCCCATCAGTGTCGTCTATTATCAAGCGACGAGTGCACATGCGGCGGATGCTTACCAGCGTTGCCGTTTTGGTTACTTTTAACCAAAATTGGTGATTTTTTTCCAATGTGTACTTTTTCCAATTTTTGGTTTTAACATAAGCTTTCCCGCGCCGCTTTTTGAACCTTAAAAATTGTGTATGGTATTGGTGCATCCAACACCAATACTATTTTTATCTACTTAAAAATGATTTTTCTAAAATCTTAAACTGTAACAAATTTTCGATTTTTATGTATGCCCAACTCTATGCAACTCTAGCAAATTCATTTGAATTTTTGCAGGCAAACGGTAACGATGGCTTGGTTAGATCGCGCATTTTTTAAAGGTTTTTTCGAGAAATGTGAAACTCTGCCAGACTTATGGAATATAAAAAGTGATATATACCATAGTAGAAATGTCAAGCAAAGAGGTTATGAAAAACTTTTAGTAAAATATCTACCGCATAATTTAGCTCAATTTTGGACTTTGATACCATAAAAACACAGGAAGACTTACAAAGTTCTACTTGCAAGAACTCCTTATATGAAAAGGTTGAAAGCTCTAGCTCAAAAAGTTTTTCAAATAGACGAAAATAAGTGCTAGGTGCCACGCCTTTTGTTCTTTTCAGACCATCGGTAACATACTGTCAGAACCAGCCCAGCGGTTTAGGTGCCTACAAGGTTCAAACAAACACAATTTCTTCGTTAGATAAAAAATAATTTTGGGTACTTTTTTTCGGTTTTGGTAACTTTTTGTTTTGAATTTGGTTACAAATTTTTGTTGGTCGGGGCAACGCTGATACTTAGGTTACACTTAAAAAAATTTATTATTATATACTGTCGGCCTAGACCGACTTTACTTTCTTACTTATTTTATTCTTTTTTTAAATGCATTTGAGAGGCTTTTCGGTATTTTTGACAGTAGCCTAAGCTTGCTCATGCATATTATAAAACAAAGAAACCCGTTATCTTTGTACTCTCATTTTGGCGTAATTTTTACGTCACTGTAGTAGGTTAGGTTAGGTCATTTACTTTCGTGAAGTAGATGCGCAGAAATATAATGTTTGAAAAATTTTAATGCACTATAATGTTTTCTTTGTTAAATGAAGCATATTATAGTTGGGCTTTTAGTGTACCCTCATTAACCACTAGAGGTGGAGGGTATACAAAAAGCACCAAATTTAAAATAGAGAACATACATTTAATTTTTGCACTAGCAAACAATAGTGATGAAGAATTGTTCGCTATGTTATATTTATATTGTGTAGGTATAAAATGTATCTTCATATTTTTTGTACATTTCCCTTTTGGGGAGAATGTGCCGTTATTCGCGAGCAAATCAAAAACGATAGATCGTGAGTAGTGTTGATCTAAACATGTGGTATATCACTGTTAATAGCTAGAATAAGGATTAAATTTTGCCTCTGATACTTTTCAATCGGACCTTAAATGGCGACACTACACATAAATAACAAAAAGTACGGTATTTAAGGGCGTGGACATTTTTTTAAGTTCGAGAAACTTCATTGATATACATTTCAATATAAATTGTTTCTTTTGTTTTGTATTTAGATCGACCTGGTTTATTGTAACATGTACCTATGTGAAAAATAAAAAGTGCTCAATTTTGAGGCGTGTCATAAAAGCGAGTATATGTATTAAAATTTTGACGTACTAAGTCGCAAGAATAATGAGTGTTGTGGTTATTTTATTGAACTATTTTATGGTTTTTAATCCAAAATGATTAATATTTTAATCAGGCAAAAGTTCTTTGCATGTTCAAATTGTTTTTTAAAATTTCTTTATTATTACTAACTAGCTGGCCAATGATCAATGAAGCCGTTTTCTGATTTTAGGTAAATCGAAAAAAGTAGACGTAAAAGTGGACGGGGCAAAATTTTCTTTACGTAAAAACCTACGTTGGACCATGGCGATCATTAGAAAGAAAAAATCGTCCAAATCGGTCCAGCCAGTTATGCGCTTAATAGAAAAAGTGGGCATAAAAGTAGGCGTAGTAAATTTTTCTTTCGATAAAAACTTTAAATGGATTAATACCTACGAACATTTGAAAGAAAAATTAGTCAAATCGACGGAGCCGTTTTCTGATTTTAGGTAAATCGAAAAAAGTGGGCGTAAAAGTGGGCGGTGCAAAATGTTCTTTCCGTAAAAACTAAGTTGGACCATGGCGATCATTTAAAGAAAAAATCGTCCAAATCGGTCAAGCCGTTCTCAAGTTATGCGATTAGCAACACACAACATTTAATTTTTATTATATACATACCTACATAGGTAGGTACCTATGTAGATAATTTTTGATATTTATTTTACTTTGCCTAAAATATCATAAAAGCTTTGTTAAATTGTAAATTTTATTTATGACCTATAATTAATAAAATTTACTGCCTGTACAACAATTTCGTTTCGTATTTTCCATATAACATTCTATGCGAACGGCAACGTTAAGCTACAGGCAGTTAAGCTACGGTCACAATTGGAAAATATTTTTCTTAAAAAAAATGTGACCAACAGGCAAACTAATAGGTAAATTAATTTTCTTCGATTGCAATATTTATTTTGATTGTCATAACACATCCTAAGGACCAACTATCATATGCATAAGCTTGCTTAAGCTTCTGTCAAAATTTAACAAAAAGCCTCTCAAATGCATTCAAAAAAAAAAAACAATATCAAAAAACATTTGATTCTGTATGAAAAGTGCGACCAATTACGCACCTTGCTTAAGCAAATGACAAATTTATAAAAGTTAACAAAAAGTTTCTTTAAGTTTAATATGGTTTGACGCATATGATTAGCATGTAGTCGCACAGTTGCTTAAGCCAACGTTAGCATATTATAGTTGGGCCTTTACAAAAACAATTTAAATAGTTTTTTACAATGTCTAACAGTACCGTACCGTATAATAAGTTTTATTTTGGTATATGAAGACTATAAGTATTAAATCTCATTAATTATTAACACAAGTAGGGGTAACGCTTATTTGGTCAAATATTTAACAAGTGTGAACATAGCTTTACTTCTTTAGCATTTAATTAAAGGTATTCGAGTCAAAAGTTGCACTCTTGCGAAAAAGCAAAATTGCAAAAAAATTACAGCAACCACTAAACACAACCAGTTGTCTTATTTACAGCTCAACTGAGTTGAGTTGTGAACCATAATAGGGGCCTATTATTCAGTATAAATTACTACCTATTTAATAATTAAGTTTTTGTTTTAAAATTTTACTTGAATAATACCTACCTGCCATTAAGTTTTTTATTTACATAAATTTTATTTAGTTTAGTTGGACCTAGGCTTGCCAGATATGAAATCCATAAAAACAGTACATCGGGAAAAAAACGGCAGTACATTAATGTAAAAAGAAGTACAATTTTTTTTATTTTATTAACTTAAACTCAAAAACAATTTTGAGTTCTTTTATTCCTGTTTCAATATGAATTCCCAAGCGAAAATTTTAAATTAATTTTGAAAAACAGGCAGTTAATGTAACTATAAACAAAAAATATAAAATTCAATGAATAGCAAAGAGCACAAAATAAGAAATCTTTTTTTTTTAATATAAAACCCCTTATTCATAAAAAATAAAACAGGTTTATAAGAGGTTTATGAAACGAATTTACTATGAAAATTTGTTAAATAAACCTTTTAAAAACCTGTTTTATTTTTAACGAATAAGGCCATAAGTATTTAATATACTTATGCAGTGACATCTTTAAATTTGTCAGATGTTTCAAATTAAATGTTTAAAACAAAAACGCTTTGTTTATTTTTATAAAAATATTAATATTAATTTTCAATTTAATGTTACGTGTTTGTTAAACAATTTAATTATTCTAATTTTACAATTTAATAATTCTAATTTAAGAATTAAATTAATGTAAATTTAAAAAATTACAAATATTTATCACTTTTTTTGTTCTTCGTTAACAATGCCATTTTTATTTATTTAAAATAAGTTTTTATTATTAATTCACTTCGCTCTTTTCTCCAAAAAGAAAATTTTTTTCAGTTGTTTGAATGAGGAAGTGAAAATACAAATAAAAAATACGAAACAGTTTTGGGACAACAAGTAAGCTTTTACGGCTCGATGGTTTTTTTTAATCTTTTAACTGCAGGCGACATTGAGTTGGTACATGACGCAGCATTTCAAACCATTTCAAATCGCAAAACTTAAACATTTTTTTCAGGTTTGCACTGTTTTTAGTTCGAAAATTTGTCGAAATTTGGTTTTTTGCACTTTTAATACAATATGCACAAAACATGTTTTATTTTGTGCAAAAAAAGTACAAAATGAAGTACAAAAGCTAAAAAAAAGTACAATTGCGTACTTCTTAAATGGTTATGCAGTAAGCAGTACAAATGGTAAAAAAAAGTACGCGTACTTCTGAAAACAGTACGTCTGGCAAGCCTAGTTGGACCATGCCTTTTTTATTTTCTTTGTAAAATATTCCCCGTTTTCAAGAATAAACCAGAAAAATATTCCCGACAGGCAAACAAAACAACAAGCAAATAACAAACACAATAACATACCGGTCCGACCTTTTGTCGTCATTCATTTGCACACAAACAAACACAACAGGCACTCGCTAATGTAAAAAAAACAATAACAAAAACACTTTGTAGCTACAGCAAAAGTAAATATGTATTGCATATGCATATGTATATATATATATATCCATATATGTATGTGGATGGGTGTATATGTTTATCTTATACCTATTCAATTTTTTTAGTTTATATACATAATCTAAGAAAAACATTAAACAGCAAAATTTGTATTTTTTTATTTTGTTTTGGCTTTGCCTTTTCTTGTTCTTGCTGCTTTACACGCTTCAGGTTTTATGACTCATTTACACGGGGGGAAAAACACCCATGAATTTTTTTTTGCCATTTATATCAGATATATATCCGCATCGGCTTTATTTTACTGGCGATTCTTTTTTTTATAGTTTTTTTAACTAACAATTTAAATTTCAATGCTTATTTTTTGCATTACGCTAGAGGTGCTCACCACTTCTATGTTACTTTTTGACCTTTTTTCAAGACGCATGCTAAAGTAGAAAATAATCCTACTTAATGCTTTCGAAATTTAAAGGCATTCCGCGCGTTTGCTGTTTAACTTGTCAATACAGGTTGTTTTCCTAAACGTATGTTCACAATGTATCAATACCGTGTTAATGCATTGTGTACTTAAATTTTTACCTACGTTGTATTGTATATGAATATGGTTTGCATCTGCATAATTTTAACTGCTTTATTAGCTTTTCTTTGCGCAGTGACAACTACAAAGTTGCATTTCGGAACTAAATGCATTATCAAAATTTTTATGGTTGCTTTTAAGAACATGTTGCGATGTACCACTACAATGCTACAGGCGTTTAGGAAAACAGCCACAATTTTACTCTACTACTTTTTGGACAGATGAACACACGCATTGAATGCTTGATGTGGACCTGCAGCTTTAGCCGTTTTGCTTTGCACAACAGTAGTAAAATGTTCTCTTATTGATAAATTTTGTATGTATGTATTTGTAATTTTTAAGATTTTTCTGCTTATTTTTTATAATTTTTGTGAGAATAAAATGAAATTTTGAGTTTCTTCGAAGACCCCACAAAATCCATAATCAAAGCGACTGCTACTATGTCTGCCGCTATTTCGCTAGTAAACAGTATTCAAACATTATAAAATAGGATTAATAAGTAAACTGAGATGCAGAATAGTTCAGATCCCAACAATTGCCGATTTACTTAGACTGGGTATTTGAGATCTCAGTTAAACTAAGTTTAGTTGATCTGAAAACAGATTTGTGCCGCCATTACCAAGTTTGTATACAGAAATTTCAGACTTCGTTAAGCTTAGTTTTAACTTAATCTAATCCACATCTCAAAAGCCCGGCCTTAGTCGCCAATTTCAATGAATGAAAGATTTGAGACACAAAGATCGAAAAAAACTTGTTATTGAGCTACCTCTGCATTCCGATAGTGTTGAAGACACGAGCACCCCTATATCTGATGAGCCTAAAGATCGGACCTTTTAAACGTTTATGAAAATCTTTTAAGAAAATTTCGGGAAGGATTATCCTCTGTGAATCCTACGCTGTGGTTCAGCTTTCGAAGAAGTCTAGATATACCTTAGATCTTCCAACTTTTCTAGAGAGGGATATCCGCTTGTTTACTGTCGCAACAAAATGTTATACCCAAACTGCAAAAACTTGGCGCAGAAATACTTAAGTCATTCAGTCTGTAAATTAATTCTGTCACATCTGAGGGATAATTTTCCACTGCAGGTCTGCTTCAAACGAATTTGCGTAATTGTCTATGTTAAAAAGCTTAAAATACTACAAAACACTCGTTTGCTCTTCGAAAGTAGAAAAAGAAAAACTGCCTGGCCCACATTAAAAAAAATCAAATTAAAAAAAAATTAATTTAGAAATTTTCTTGTCGACATTGTTCGCCAGGCATCAAAACATAACAAGAACGAAAATGAATGCAGAGAGAAACACAGAAAATAACTTCAAAAACAGACATCGAGATGTTTTTTCTTCACCTTTTTCTTTTCTACCCCGCTTGTTCCCCAAAAAAAAAGTCATGATGTTTAGTCTTGACTAAAAATCACCGTGTAAATCTAGTATGTAGAATTCATACAACGTATACAATCGCATAATGTATTAATATATGTTGCCTATCGCTGATCTAGCCTTAGTTGACAAGTCTTGAGGTTTTTGGTGAGGGGTGTAAAAATGGGATATATTTTTCCCTTTTCTCCAGCGTTGAAGATTTCTGTGCAATTACACAAAATGGAAAAAAAAAATTTTCTTGGACTCTATTTAATTTCGCCTCTACATTATTTCATAAGCCAGTAAACTTTTCATTTTTTACCGTTTGTTCTGAAGATGGCCAGCAGATGTAACCCAACAGACCAAAACAGAGAAAAATCTAAATGAGTTGTAGAACAAGCTTATCATAATAGATTTCCTACAACATGACAACAAATATGATTGCAAATGACTTATTCTCGCTATAGTTTTGCAAGTGTTTTTGAGAATGCTATCCCGTTATTTGACGCGTGCCTTATTTTGCTAAAGTTTTCAGTATTTGTGTTTGGTTCGAAGAGTGAAGTGTTTTAAATTGTTTTAAGCAGTGCGCAATTGTAAAATAAAAGTAATTCAATATTATACCTATAAGACAAAAACTTTTTGTAAATACATAGGTATGCCATATAAATTTAAACAGAATGCTCGTAAAGAGTGTAATCAATCTTATTAAAGTTTAGAAAAGTACTTTTCTTATTCTTTTATTTCATTATTAAATAATTGTTTATAAGCCTTTTATAATAGTAATCACAACACTTTTCTAAGCTTAGTGTTTTTGCTACATACTAATTTTAGAAATTTTTTGCAACGGTTAGTCAAATAAAAACAAATTTCAATGCTTGTCGAAAAACACTCCGTTTTGAAAATATTTTCCCAAATAAATGCAATACGAAAGTTAATTTTGATGATACAGGCCAAATCAGATGGTTTAAAAATGTTAATTTCCCCAATTTTGTGATATTTTTTATTCCACTTCAAAAGGGCCCTCCTGGTAGATTTTGGCTTTTTTTTTGGTAACATCTTACTTATTGTTAAACACAAAATATGTTTTGTGTAATTTATAAAATTTTGAAGCTTTATATAAAATTGAATTTGGATTCCGGCAACATTGCTTTTCTCTAAAAAGTCCATGACTTTTCGACTTAAACCTAAACAGTGTGAAGCCGCATATAGATTTTCTATTTCATGTTTGTGTGTTGTAGGTAGGTATACACTTTTTAATTTTATTTACCCTTTTGCTGTTTTTATTGCTGTTTTTGTACTTCTCCAGTTTCCTTTTATTCCACTATTAGCTTTGCTTGCTTTATATACTAAACTTCTGTATATAACCGAATGTATATATGTATGTTTGATATATTGTATCTATGAATATCCACAAATTATAAAAGAAAAATTCAGAAACTTTATGCTTCCTGTCTGGGATCTGGTTTTCACATTTAATTTGTTTTTTTTTTAGAAAAATTGCTTACGCAGGTATCTCTACGTTTTAAAATATTTGTTATTATGTAAAAAAATATGTTTATATTTTTAAATTTATTAACTATTTTTTTTTCTTAAAAAATAATTGTGTTTATCTACAATAGTAGATATTATAATTACACACTTAACAAATTTCTTTTTTTAATTTAATTTTTAAATACCTATATACATATGTATGTATGTATTTTTTTGTTTAATACTTTTTTATTAATTTTTGTATGTGTGTGTAAACACTATTAAACGTCACTTTTATTTTTATATTTTGTTTCTCGCGACTTTTTCCGCCAAATAAACGTCGTTCTATGATAAATACGTCAAAACTGAATTTAAAGGCCGAGTGTCTGCTAGGCAAAAGCAAAGTAAGAGCAAAAAGCCAATGTTGCCAGAAAAAGATTTCATAAAGTGCCAAAACGCAAAAAAAGAAATAAAAATATGTTCTACGGGAGCAAAAAAAAAATGCAGTAATAACTACGTACACTCCTCCCTACGTAACATTCCCAATTGCCACTATGGACATTTCTTGCTGTGCAGGCAAACAAAATTCTTGTCCCTTAGTCTGAGTTCATACGGCTCTTTCTTTATAGAAAAGATTGCTACTTTATAGGCGAGAGGGGCGAGGGGAAAAGAAACGAGTACACACATGCCTGTACTGTCTTTACGTTTTGCTTTTTCATTCGTTGTTTAATTTTGTTATTGTTTTCATACGCACGACTATACAAAATAAAAAACATGGCGTCGACATGACATGAATCATTTGAACACCAATTCATGTTCAAAGAAGAAAAAGGAAGAATCTTTTCAATAAAGAAAGAGCCGTATGAACTCAGACTTACTAACAAACCTCGTCTGTCGAGCGAGAAAATACATGATTTGCTGTTACAACATGATTTTATAAGACCGTTGCATTTTAACCGTGCTAAAACATGATAAAAATTACTTTCATTTAAAATTAAAATTTCCAGAACATAGTCATTTCTAATATAAAAATCACATTTGGCGATTTTTCTTAACAAAAATTTTAAGAAAATTCAATTTAGCGAATTTGGGCGATTATCGCAAAAAAAACTAAAAAGTGTGATTTAAAAGTTTTTTAAGAAAAATAAAAATCATACGTATACCAAGGCGAATTAAACTACAGGTGGTGTCGGAACTACAACAATCCAAAAACAACAGAAACAACATAGGGTTTTTTGCATTGCATTGTTAGTGCCATTATTAGCAAAACACTAAAGCTACGGTCAGACTTATCAAATATTTGACGAAAAAAACGGGACCAACATCCAAACTAAAAAATCATTTCGCTTAATATCAATATTTATTTTGATTAAAATACCACATCTTACAGAAAACTGTTTTTTTTGCTATGTCTAGTAGTATAATTAGTTTATTTTGTAATATTAAGACCATTTTAAATCTCACTAACTATTAACAAAAGTAGGGGTTACGCTTTTTTGATCAAATATTTAATAAGTGTGACCGTAGCTTAACAAATAAAAACAAATAAGCTCGAACTGTCAAAATCAGATGGCGTTTCGACACCACCTATAGTTAATTTGCCTTGACGTGTACCTATTCATTTTTTAGGGGAAAAAAGTAACCAAAACAAAAGAATTTGCATTGCCACATTGAAAAAAACTGCAGGCCTGAGCACTGCACAAAATAAAAATAAACCACTCTCTTGTGCAGGAGTGCCAAATGATTTTGATATGAAATCGGCATTATCTTCATTTTAATTTCAAAAAATCGGCAAATACATACATACAATAAAACATATTTTTAATAACAAAACATACCAATTTAGCATTTACTAATCTTTATAACGAATAAAATAACATAAAAATAAACGTTTTAAAAATAGGTTGTAGGTAATTAAAAAAAATATATCGCATTTAGTCATAGTCACATTTTGGAATTCTTTTTTTTTTTCTTACTTAGAGAGAGGAATATCAAAAGTTGTTTACCCCAGGTCAAGGCGAATTCAACTACAGGTGGTGTCGAAACGCCATCTGATTTTGACAGTTCGAGCTAATTTGTTTTGATTTGTTAGTGTTTTGTAAGGAATGGTTGACATTTCGAGCTGCAAACACTCACAATGCAATGCAAAACCCCTATGTTGTTTCTGTTGTTTTTGGATTGTTGTAGTTCCGACACCACCTGTAGTTGAATTCGCCTTGCCCCAGGTCTACACCAATGATAAATATCTCATTTACTTGGCAATAGCGTCGGCAGAATAACAGAGCAATTTTTCTTATTGCTAAGCTAATGTTTAAGGGAAAATGTATTTATGTTAACTCACAATTTGAAAAAAATCAAGGAAGAAGTTGCAGTGTAAAAACTGACGCCATCTTCCAAAAATTTTTATTAATCCTTAAAGGCTTGTTTACACGGTAATACAAAGTATTGCGACATTGCAAAAAATGATGTAGCATGAGATAAATCTTATCATGTAAAAACAAAATGCATTGAGTAAGAGAGAATACGAATACAAAATCTGACAAGCGGTCGGTATATGTTTTTCCAAACCATTTTAGCAACTTATGTTTTCTCATCACTGTAACAAGTGCATGCCTGAAAGCAATACTACCAAAGAAATGCAAGTATGTAAATGTAATAAAAGAAGTGTCAAAAAAGTAATGACAAGTTTGATATATCCGGTTGTTGCTGTAACGAGGCATTGACATTAATAAGAGCTGAAGATATTGTAGTATTGAAAATAAACCAATCTTGTAACTTATAGTAGTAATAAAGTAAAGACAAATAAATAATTACATTTAATTAATTAAATTACAATTAATTAATTAAACTACATACGGAGAATTATTACATGGTGTCAGAAGTGGGATACTGAAAATAAAAGGACACTTCTAATCAAATAAAAGTAAAAAACATTAAAAATGGCGGATGAAGGCCAAAATCGCACACCACGTTCTCTAGATTGTTCTAATATGGCTGCAGAATGGCCAAGATGGAAGCAGAATTTCATGGTATGGATGATTGCAACTGGGAAAATGGAAAAGCCAGAAAAAAACAAAATTGCAACATTCATATGGCTGATTGGTGAGCAAGGTGCAGTTATATATAACACTCTATTTCCAAATGATGGTACACAAAATTCAATGCTGGGTGAAGTTCGTGTTGGAGAGAATGCAGTAACGCAAAGATCATTAGATGACGTTATAAAGAAATTCGATGATTACTGTCTGCCTCAAAAGAACGTTGCGATGGAATCGTTTAAGTTCAACAGGATATCGCAAAAAGAGAAGCAGTCAATAAACGAATTCGAGACTGAGCTGCGTAAGCAATTGCCCTTCTGTGAGTTTAAATGCAGTTGTGGCGCATCGTATGAAGAAAGAATGCTTCGAGACCGTATTATTATCGGTGTATATGAAAAAAAACTTCAAATGAAGCTGTTAGATGGCAGAGATGATACGTTGGCAAAGGTGCTTGAAACCTGTAAAATTTATGAAGCGGCTAGTCTCAACAAAAGCATTTTGGAGGCTAAAACATCAATAATAGCAAGTTTGGACACTGAAGAAATCAAACAAACCATGACAGTTGATTCGATTAAACGTTTTTGTTTTAATTGTGGTAATGCATGGTCCCAAAAACATGTAAGTGAGTGCAAGGCGAAGGATATTGCTTGTCGTGTTTGCTCGAAGGTTGGACATTTTGCAAGAATGTGCAGACAAAAGGGTAAATCCCAGCCGACGAATTCCAAGAGAGATGACAACAACAACAACAACAGTAACAGTGGTCGTAACAACAACAAACGGGGAATTGGTAGTATTGCTTGGGGTGATATTCAAGGTAGGTTTTTTGAGTGTGAAAAGTTAACAGGAGAGAAATTGAGTAACGAAACTTATTTTAGAATAGAGTCAGTAGAATCGAATCGGACGAAATGGACTAAGGAGTATCGGATTGAAGGAGAAATAGTTAAGTTTAAGTTGGACACTGGTGCGGACGTGAATTGTATCCCTGTTGATTTCATTAAAAGAATTAAAATAAATATTTGTAATAAAGACAATGATTTTCCTGTTTACGATTATAGTAACAATAGAGTACAGGTTTTTGGTACTGTAAAATTAAATTGTGTTGATTTAGAATCTGAGAGTGAAAGGGAAGTATTATTTCTGGTTGTGGATAATAAATTTGAGCCTATACTTGGATTGGATAGTTGCATTAAATTTGGATTAGTAAAACGGATGGGTGTTGACAGAGTTGTGTTGCCGGAGGGGTCAGAATTATTCATAGGAAAGTATAGTGATGTATTTCACGGATTTGGTAGGTTCCCGGGAGAGTATAGGATTTACTTAAAGGAGGGCTCAAAGCCTGTGCTTCACTATAAGAAGCGTATACCACACGCATTAATGGGTAAATTGAAGGTCGAACTTGATAGTATGGTACGGGAGGGAATTATTTCAACAGTCGATTACCCAACTGATTGGGTTAACAATCTGCAGATTGTTGAAAAGACTAATGGTCGGTTACGCATTTGTCTGGATCCACGACCGTTGAATAATTGCATCAAACGGGAACATTTTCTTATCCCAACAGTTGAAGATCTCACATCGGGTCTAGCCGATGCTAGAGTATTCACGGTTATTGATCTTACTAGTGGATTTTGGCACATGTCTTTAGAGAAGGCATCGTCAGATTTAACTACGTTTATGACTCCGTTTGGGCGATACAAATTTAATCGCTTACCTTTTGGTCTAAGCTGTGCGCCTGAGATGTTTCAGAGAACGATGGTAAAAATTTTTGGTGACATTCCGGGGGTGTATATTTATTTTGATGACATCTTGATAGCTGCAAGGGACTTGGCGGAACATGACAGAATTCTGGAAATGGTAGTACAACGGGCGAGGGAAAATAATGTTAAATTTAATTCTGAGAAGATACAATACCGTAGCAAGTCGGTTGAATTTATGGGGAACACTATATCGTACAATAGAATTAAGGCCGGGAGAAAATATTGTGAGGCTATTCTGGGCATGGGAAAACCGAGAAGTAGGGCTGATGTTTTGCGATTTCTGGGTCTGGTAAAGTATTTGGCACGATTTATACCCAATCTATCGGGGATAACTGCAGGGTTACGTAATCTGACGAGATCTGATGTTAAGTTTGAATGGAATGAGGAACATGAGAAGGAGTTTAGGAACTTATTGAATATTATTGTGGCGGAACCTATCTTAGCAGTTTATAATCCTCGATTGTCTGTGAGAATTCAAACAGATGCATCTAAGGATGGATTAGGATGTGTTTTAATTCAGGGGGGGCACCCAATTGCTTTCGCATCCCGTACACTTTCAAAGAATGAGCAAAAGTGGGCACAAATCGAGAAAGAACTTCTTGCTATTGTTTTTGCGTGTCAACGGTTCCACTATTTTGTATATGGCCGTGAGTTTACGGTTGAAAGTGATCATAAACCGTTGGAGACATTGATTAAACGGGATATCGATGATGTCACTATGCGTCTCCAGCGTATGTTCATGATGCTATTAAGGTATCCTCAAATGGAGATAATTTATAGACCTGGAAAGGAAATGTTAGTGGCTGACTGTTTGTCCCGCGCTCAATTATCGGAGGAGGGAGAATTAAAGGATTTGTCGGGCGTAATACATAGAATAGTGGAATTAGTTTGTTTATCGGAGGAGAATTTTAAATATTATAGGAAAATGTTAAACGAGGATGAAAAATATAGTCGTATTTGTTTGTATGTTGAAAAGGGATGGCCGGGTTTTCACCAATTGGATGATATGGGTCAACATTTCCATAAGTTTAAATCGAGACTTCATGTGGAGAGAGGGCTTCTATTGATAGATCATAGACTAGTGATACCGGAGAAATTGCAAGGGAAAATTACTAAATGGTTACATGACTCACATCTTGGTATTGAAAAGACACTGTCACGGGCTAGGGGCTTGTATTATTGGCCGGGTATGGGTAAAAGTATCAGGGAGGTGGTCCAATCCTGTGCTGTCTGTGAAAAATTTCGGAGAAATAATCAAAAGGAGCCATTGCTGCAGGAGGAATCACCCAAATATCCCTTTCATATAGTGGCGGTAGATTTATTTGAATACGCTGGTCGGGATTTTATAGTAATTGTGGATGCTTATTCTAATTATTTGATAGCGATACCATTGCGTGACAAGACATCAAGGCATATCATTGACCAAATCAATCAGATATTTTTTAAAGTTGGTTATCCAACTATAATCAAGTGTGATAACAGTCCTTTTGGTTCTAAGGAGTTCGATCAGTACGCTTTAGAGTATAATATTCAATTTCGATTTTCAAGTCCACGCTATCCACAGAGTAATGGTTTGGCGGAGAAGGGTGTGGCTATCGCAAAGAACATACTGAAGCGCTGTTATGAAACGGGTGATTTGGGTTCATATCAATATAGGATTTTAGAATACAATACGACTCCTTTGGCAGGTATGAAGCTGTCACCATCTACGTTATTCTTTGGAAGGCTGATTAAGACCAAGTTGCCAATATCGGGCGCATTATTAACTAGAAATAATATGACCGAGAACTCGGTTCAGGAAAAGATTGAAAGAAAAAAGGAAAGACAAAAGTATTATTATGATCGAAACGTAAAATCATTGCCAGTAATTAGTGTAGGCGATTTTGTTATTTTTAAGAAGGATAGTAAAGGGTGGCATTATGGTGTGGTAGTGGAAAGAGTTAGCGATCGGTCATATATAATTAAGGACAATTGTGATAGGTTATTTAGACGTAATCGAAGATTTATTGCTAGGACGGAGAATGCTGACCTCACTGTCGATACTGGTGATTTATTGCTAGAGGAGAATATTGGTAGTGGGTGTAACGGGTGTGTACCGGAGGATTATAGGGTGCAGCCATTACCTGGGGACTCTGATGTAGGCGATTTGGATAGTGGACAGAAGTGTAGTAATGGGTTGGATATTCCATCGAATGGGCATAGGGCACCTGTACAGGGATTAGGTGATATTGAGGATGGGTCGGAAAAAAGGGTAGGAAATGATATTTGTTCGGGCGATGGCATTCAGGGCGAGGAGACGGGAGAGACGGGAGGAGCTAGAGGGGAGGTCACGACAGAGGTTAGGACGAGAAGTGGTCGATTGGTGCGACCACCAAGGAGATACCTAGAGTAAAAAAAAAAAAAAAAAAAAAAAAAAAAAAAAAAAAAAAAAGCGTGTAACAAGTGCATGCCTGAAAGCAATACTACCAAAGAAATGCAAGTATGTAAATGTAATAAAAGAAGTGTCAAAAAAGTAATGACAAGTTTGATATATCCGGTTGTTGCTGTAACGAGGCATTGACATTAATAAGAGCTGAAGATATTGTAGTATTGAAAATAAACCAATCTTGTAACTTATAGTAGTAATAAAGTAAAGACAAATAAATAATTACATTTAATTAATTAAATTACAATTAATTAATTAAACTACATACGGAGAATTATTACAATCACACCAGCATATATTGAAGTTGGAAGCATTTTTATACAATTACAAAAACAACTAAAATCAACTGCAAAAATGTTCATTTTGTTTTTGTAAACATCGTAAAACTGCAACCATCTGGTTTTTTGTTATTATTTTTGATTTTATTTATACCATCCTTGTAAACATGAAATATACTTACAACAGACTTTTATTTTTTCTTTTAACTAAGAGAATTTCATATTATTTTGATTCTACAAAGAACCCTGGGATTTGTTTGTGTAAAATCATTTTGGTGTTTGCTTAAGGCCTGTTTACACGGTAATATTTTGTATTACGACTTGTCGAATAATTATGTAGAATGAGAAAAATCTTATCATGTAAAAGCAAAATGTATTGAGTGAGAGAGAATACGGATACAACATCTGACAAGCGGTCGGTAAATGCTTTTTTTCTAAACCATTTTAGAAACTTATGTATTCTCATCACACCAGAGGTGTATTTTAACGGAGTATATTGAAGGTGGTAGCATTTTTATACAATTACAAAAACAACTAAAATCAACTCAGGAAATTTTCATTTTGTTTTTGTAAAAATTTAAAACTGCAACCATCTGTTTTTTTGTTATTATTTTTGATTTTACTTATACCATCCGTGTAAACATGAATTATACTTACAAAAGATTTTTATTTTTTTTTCTTTTAAACACGGAGAGAATTTCATAATATTTTGATTCTACAAAGTCGTAATACATTGTATTACCGTGTAAACAGGCCTTTAAGGGTTAACAAGTTATTCTAAAACAAAGAAAAGGTTACCGTGTTGTAAGTATTTTATAACTTGAAAATTAGGGGCAAAAAATTGGTAAGTCTGGCAAGCCTGCTCCTGTGTTTTTCTCTCTCTCTGCACAAAAAATAGATACTGAGCAGGCCTGCCATATTTGCCGATTTATCGGCATTTTGCCGATTTTTTGCTCTAAATTATCAAAGTGCCGTTGTGCCGATTTTTGCTCAAAAGATGCCGATTTTTTTGATAAACATCTAAAAACCCAAATAAATTGATCAAAATACTCATAAAGCATTGCGGTAGTATTAGTGAAAATGTGTTTGTATGTGTGACACCGACAACGCTTGATGAAAAATCAAAAAATTTAGATATGACGGCGAATATAACGTCCAGCACACGTACACGTTGAATTCGCCGGCTGGACAAGCATTTGACAAGTGTATTTGGCCCTTAAAGCACAGTAACTTTTTGTTGAATTTAGTCAACTTATAATTTTGGGTAACACTGAAATATATAAAGAGAGAACTGTTATTAATTCAGCGCTTTTAGAGTTAGATTTGTTTGTTATGTATGTCTAACACAACACACACATTTTATTTGAAATGTTTTAATTGTAAACAATAAAAGACTTGACCAAAACAAAAGAAAAATATCAACAATTTTTTTGACAAAAGCAAAAACTAAAAAAAAGTTCAATTTAAAAATATTAAGTTCTTATATTTGAGTTTGGAAATAGATTGATACTTACAAAAAAGTTGTGGCAAGCTAATTCATATTCACTTTTAATGAAAAAAATTTAAATCAAAAAAGCGCAATTGAGGATGATGCATCAGATTGCCAATCTTTTGTAAGAAAGTCAATTAATTTACAAACTTTCAGATTTAAAAGTGAGAACTCTCCTGGGGCCTAATTCTCGCATTCGTGATCGAGTACTTTCTCGATTCGAAAGCAATTTTATTTCAGTCAATACTGAACGAATCAAAATTATTTTTTCAGTATTGTGAAACTGAAATGAATGCTTTACAATAACGAAAAAATATTTCCAATTCGTTCAGTATTGACTGAAATAATTAGATATTAAATTGCTTTCGAATCGAGAAAGTACTCGATCACGAATGCCAGAATCTGGCCCCTGGTAATTTTCTAACAAATTATGGTGATTTCACATTCCTCCGCCAATGTGAAAAAATTTTTTAGCCAAGTCAACTAAATAAAACAAAATTTTGATGTACCCTGCAAAATTAACCTTTGAAAGGAATTCTTCATTCTAAAGATTATTTAAAATTTTAAGCTATTTTGATGCTGATATTAAAATTTAGGATTTAATAAAAATGTCAAGCTCATATATATGTATGTATCTATAATAACAAAAGGTACAAAACTTTAAAACAATTTAGCCTAAACTACGGAATATACACATAAGTTATGCTTAATTGTTCTGTTTTTTTTTATTTTTTGTCTCTAAAAAAAGGTTTACTGTATTTAAAATAGGTATTTCTGGTTTGCCGATTTTTTTAAATTAAAGTGCCGATAATGCGGATTTTTTTGAAAATACATATGCCGATTTCATACCAAAATTATCTGGCTTCCCTGATACTGAGTTATTTTTTAGGGTATTCAGCAGTGTTACCAGCAGGAAAATTTAAAACTACACTTGAGATGTCTTAAAATTATCCGATTGTAATAAAATTACAACTGATATCCAATTAACGTTTAATTATAAAAAAACTTTTACAAAAAAGAACAAATTAGAAGGTATTCAATTCCGAACATTTGATGCCCTACACCACAGTATTTACAGACAAATTTTTAAGCGTGTTCCGTTATTATTAGTCATACTATAAATATTCATACAGTAATTCAAAACAATTTAACAAAAATAACATTAAAAACTTCAAAGAAATTAATAAAAACTTTAAAAAAAGTTTAACTTGCATATATCTAGGAAAGGCGCAAAATGTTTATTGCCGTTCCTTTGCTCAGTAAATAAAATTTCTGTAATGGTTTCAGATGACAGTCTGCTAAATATTGCACAACTAAAGCATTTTAAATTTTGAAGCAGACACAAAATTCATTACTTTTTGTAATATTGGAAAAATATCTTCCTCCAGGGTTTTTTAGTTCTTTAACTTGTAATATTTTTTTCTACACAAGTATGTATGTATAAACTACCCTGCAAATAATAGGACTAGTCCAAACACACGTGTAGAATGTAGCCCACAAGTGACTAGGACTAGTCCAAAAGTAACCGAAACGTATGGATAAAAACATGGTCTATTTAACACTACGATGTCCTAGGGCAGGACCATATAGCCTAGCTTTTGGTTAAAAAGGAGTAGTCTTAAAACTACTCCATGGCATACTCAAGAGGATTAGTTTTGAAGTCGTTTAAAAACGAAAACATGTCGTTAAAAAACGAAGACATGTCGTCTCACTACAAACACTTTTTAACAATGACATGGTCCATGCTTGCATTACATTGGACCAGTCCATGGAGTAGTCCATTTTATCAAAATGGATCAGGTAGTCCAATATAAGTTGCAGGGTAGAGGTGCGTCGAATCTTAGGGTTCTCATTTGCTAAGTTTTGCATCATTGCTTCTGTGCTACAAAATATTGAAAAAGGCATCTCAGAACAGCGGTTGTACATTTTTAAGATATTAATGAAAAAACCCATTTTTATAAAGTTTCCTATATTGAAAAAAAAAGCTGTAGGTATTCATAACAAAAAGTTATCCACAGTTTGTACACTACGTACAACGAGCTGCTAACTCGAATGCTGATTAAGCTTAGAAGCTTGTTAGCATAGAGTTAACTCATAACAAAATTAAATTCGTCTATTAACTTTTAATAAATTAACTCTGAATTTAATGGTGCCACATTATATTATTTAAAAATGCAACACGTTTTGCATTAGTTATCGCTTGGGTTTGTCATTTATCTTTTTTTGTCTCCACATACATGTACATAAATCGTTATCTGAAACTCTAAGAGCCATTTTTTTGTTAGAGATTATTGATTAAATTAACTTTAATCTCCGTATTTACTTTTTGAGTTGTATTTTTAAAACTTTTTTTGCTAGTTTAAGCGGCCAACGGTGGTGGTTTAAACCTAAACTTAAACTGTCAACATACACTTGTTTAACATAAAGAACTTTTGCAAAAATATAAACAAAAAATACATTTTAAAATATGATATATTGCTTAAGGTCGTTATACACTATCCCACAGTCTTTAGTAATTTACGAAAAGGCAACCCTGTTTTTTAAAAATGTTCAAAGAATAATTAGATCAGGGAAGCAATTTTTGAAAAATACGTAATAGCCCAGTGTTGCAAAATTAAAATTTTGAAATGGTACTGAACTTCAACTAAAAGAGTATTTTTTCCACCAAATGGTACTTTTTGTTAAAAAAAAAACAATAATTTATAAAAATAAAAGGAACAAAAATTTTTTTATTGGAATTCATTTATCTAAGTATTTAATAGCAAATTTAGTATTTATATTTGAGATACACATGTAAATAATATTTGAGGTACACATGTAAATAATTTTTCTGTTATACATAAGCGTCAAGCGCCCCATCCATTTAAATATAATTGTATATGTTATTCTCCATATTATTTCTATATGGCCCTATATTATTCAATAAGTGGCACAACGGTTTCAATTAAAATATGGCGCAACTCTTATTAAAAAAAAACATAACCCTTAAAGCAAAACAACATAGTACGTTGATGCAAACACATTTCACAGTATGGTGCACTTCTTTTCTGATTTCGATTCATGCCAATATATTGTGTCACCTTAGACTATCACAAATCCATTGGCTTTAAAATTGAACAGTTATACTGCAAGTGTACGAGCCGCTTAAGGTACGTTTTTTAGTATTTTCTAAAAAAAAAAATAGTTCATATATTTATGAATAAGTTAATAAATTAAAAATTTTATTTGTGTTTTATTCAGACTTTTAAATATTTTACATACTTAGAACTTAATTCTGAAAAAAGTTTAAAACATAAGTGTTTAAAAATCAAGATTTTAATTCAGTTTTTAAAGATAAAGCAAATTTACTTTAAGAGATCATAAGAAATATTATAATTACAACAGCAACTACCAGTTGATTTTAATAGATTTTTAGTTTTTATCAAACTTGAAACAGTTTCTACGTGTAAACGATTTCTTCCTTTGTTTTTTACATCATTTTGCATTTGAAAATGTGCGTTCAATTGATGCTCAGAAATGAGGTATCGATAAAATACCAAAAGCAATATGTGAAATGTCAGCAAACATTAGTTTCGTTCTTAATTTTGGCTATATTTTTCCAAGAAATTTAAATATATTCAGTTCTAATATGCTTTATTTCTAAAATATCCGCTAGAACACGGAATTAAGAATTGATATTATAATGTATACATAGTTTTCTTTATAGTTTGTAAATAACATTAATAATAACAGACAATTTTTTCTGAAGTGAAGCTGATTATCACTTTTAAGGTTTTAGGTTCATAACAAAATTTAGTTCTTAGTGTTTCGAAAATTGTCGAATAAAACGATTTCGCCGTTTCTTTTACTTTATAAACCATTTCCTTAGGATAGCATGTTTCTATAAATATGGTTTTCATTTCAATTTTCCACTAACATATTATCCTATGCATTCATTTTTATAAATTTTCTTTATAAGAACAGTTATAAGAACAAATATTCCATTCTGGAAAGCAAAATATGAATCATTCCACGCTTTGCATTTCAATATTAACGTCGTTAATAATTTTTTAAAAACAACATAAATTTTGCAACAAACACATGATAGATGACCTAAGCCTGCTATCGAAATGATCACATCACAGTTAAAAAGCTCAAAGTATAATAAAGTACTGAAAACAACGCGGGGGTACTGCGGTATTTCCAATATGAAAAAGTACTGAAAAAAGTACCAAAGTACTGAATTTTTCAACATTGTAATAGCCTTTTCACACTTGTCAACATTTAACATTTAACATCAATTTGCGAAGATGTTGGAATTTTCCCATAAGAAATACATAGGGCTAAAAATCAAAATTTTTCAACATCTTTACAGAATATTACTATCTCATTTTGTTCCCTTTTACATTTTTCGATTCTTTTAGTGTCATCACTAGAAAAGTGGCAATAAATTCTATTAATATTGTGGCATCACTGACAAAATGGAAGTTGCTTTGAAAGCAGCGTTACCATTTCTCAAGTTTTTCCTTTTTTGCAAGCCTTATTTTGCTTAATATTGCTAAAATTATTAAACAAAATGAATTAGCAATACATTTTGGCGTTATTTTTTCAAATGTTGGAACTTTTGTAGAAAAAAGTATTTAAAAAAAATAAAAGTTTTTTTTTCAGAAATGGTGACATTTTTTATTGATAGTAGATGTTAGTCTGCTTTCACACGTTTCATCTTTTGATGCTTAACTCTTGTTTTTAGGTGAGGGAAGAAAGAAGAAAGGGGGTTGGTACGGAGATGCCTGTACTCGGTCAGTACGCTTTGTATTTTTATTCGTTGGCATATGCACAAGGATGGCTGCATGTAATTTTTTTCTTTTCTTTTTCTCTTTGATTCGCTGTTAATAAAATTGTTGTTGTTTTGAACCGAAAAAAGTTGAAACCGATTGCTACGTGTGAATATATTGGCATCTTCAAAAGGGAATTGAAAAGAAGTTGAGCATCAAAAGATGAAACGTGTAAATTTAGACTTTCAAGTGTAAACGCGTATTTCACATTTTCAACATCTACCATGCGTTCCTCCGAAATGTATGCAAGTGTATGTGGAATAGTGTGTAACGGCCTTTAGCACTTTTATATAATTTTTCCATTTAAAATTTTTCTTTAAAAATGTCTACCTTGTAAAAAACATTAAATTCGCGCATTTTCTTCTTCTTCTTTGAAAACATCTATATTGCTTCGATAAAAGTTGACATTTGCAAAAAAATGTTGCCATTAGTGCTCAGTAAGGTAGCACTACATCCAAAAATATCAAATTCACTTGATACCAGATTAACGTATTTCTCAGATTAGCTAATTATACAATTTAATTAACTTTAATCTCATACCCAAAAAGTGGCTATAAAGGTCATACCTAACATTTTACAGGAGAAGCAAAAAGCTATTAAAAATTATTAATTGCATTAAACTGTTTATTTATTTATTTTTTTTCTATTTTTCTTGTACTACACCTTTTCCAATTGTAATTCAGAAAGCGTCAATTGTAAAATTCAGATAAGTCAGTTAAAGGCGAATTAACTACAGGTGGCGTCGAAACGGCATCTGATATTGACAGTTCGAGCTTATTTGTTTTGATTTGTTAGTGTTTTGCTAATAATGGTTGATATTTCGAGCTAATGGCACTAACAATGCAATGCAAAAAACCCTATGTTGTTTCTGTTGTTTTTGGATTGTTGTAGTTTCTACACCACCTGTAGTTGAATTCGCCTTGAGTCAGTTGTGATTTAGAAAGCGTCAATTGAAATTCAGATTGGTCTACTAGTGTTGTAAAAAGCGGATACTTTTGACCGCTCAATACTACTCGGTGCTCTTTAAATTAGGTACTCGATACTACTCAATACTAAACGGGCATTTGTTTTTAAAAGTAAAAACACACAAGCATGTCGTTGGTCTCATGTAGAAAGGTTCTAACTCACATAATTGCAAGTTTGCAGGAGAAGGCAACAGTCTGTATCACAATGTAAAATGGCTTCTTCAGTTGCTTGTAAAACTGATACTTTTGATGCTATTGCATTAAATTCTTGTGGCGAGGTGTATTTGCGGTAAATGTATTGAAATCCCTAAAAAACTCAACTTCGAAAAAATCGAGTTAGGGCCTTTCTACATGAGACAACGATATGTATGAAATATGCATATGAGAGGTTAAAAATAATTATTTCTTAACGGCCAATATCACCAAGTTCAGTTATAGTTAACTATCAGTTATAACTGTCAAAGACATATTAGCTGCGTTCGTTTACCCCAAAGTTTGTACAAATTTGTACTGGATTTTACAGAATATATATACTTTATAGGGTGTAGGACCTTCGGTGAAGGGTATAAAAAACAAACTTAATTATAAAAAGAGTAATTTTTGGGATTTCAGTATTTTGGTCATAACTCTGCTATTTCTTAACCGATTTGACAGATTTATATACCGACGTGTTTGCCAGTTATTTTTGTTATAAAACTTGGACTCGGGAAGATCTATGGTTCCCGAAAATGGATATTTTTCAAAAAAAAATTAATATTTTGGTCATAACTTTTTGTTATCTGAACGGATTTTCCCGAGTTTTTCAGAAAATATTTTCTACTAAAAGTTTCCGATCTTTTGATATATCAAAAAATTCAGGTTTTTATAAAATTTTTGATATGTTTTGTATGGGAGGTACCACGCCCACTTCTCCAGTCCCGCCTAAATTTTGTGGGATGGTGTGTATTTATAAACTAAATGTTTGTACCTAACTTGGAAACTTTGGCTCTTGCCGTTCTCAAGATATACAGAAAAAAGTAATAAAAATACAACAACAAGGGATTTTTGGGAAAAATTAGAGGCAGTCGTGGTTTTTGGTCATATATCAGCCATTTGTGGACCGATCTTGCTGAATTTCAATAGCAAGAAATGGTGCAACTATATGTAACATAAATGTAAAACAACCTAACCGCTATCACATATCAAACGTAAGACGGACAGACGGTCAGACGGACAGACGGACGGATATCGTTAAATTAACTTCTCTCCTCATAAAGACCCAGAATATATATATTTTATAGGGTCTAAGATCAATATTGTAGAAATTACAAACGGAATGACAAACTTATATATACCCTTTTCCACCAGTGGCGAAGGGTATAAAAACAAAAAAATTTTTTCGAAAGATTGATAAAATAGCTATGTATCTAAGCTACTTGGGACAAATTTTGCTAACTCCAATAGGTAATAAGTTACATGGATGAGAAAGAACACCTGTTTGGCCAAAATGTCAAATTTTGACCACCTCTTACTCAGAAACTTTTTGACCGATCTTGTTGAAAATTTGTGTCTAAACTACTATCCATTAGAACGAACATTGGTGCAAATTTCATCCAAATCGGAAGACATCGATTTCAAAAATTGGGTCACGACATTAAACAGAATAATCAAGATATACAACTATATTAAAATCGCCTAATAATCTGTTTTTTCATTAATTTCTGAAATACAATTTCTTAAATCGAATTGAAAAATGGAAAATAAAATGAATAAATACCTAGATAAAAACAATGGTAAACATATTCCTGCCCCTTTAATAGTAAACTTCGTCTGTAATAAAAATAGCACGTTTCACTTAAAAAAATAAAAGCTTAATAAAACAAAATATCCTATTTACATGTTTAGTAGCAGAAATATACACAAACCAATTCATTATTTAATTATGGTGTTTTGTTTTCTACAAAAAATGTGACATTTTATTTTAAAGAAATGCAATTTGGTGTCTGTTTCCTAAAAATTTTGCTCCTGAAAAGGATGAGTTTTTTAGAATTAAACAAGCCAGAGACCAAGGCGAATTCATTTTTCAGGTGGCGTTGAAAGCACAGCTGTGCTACTTTTTTTTCTTAACTAGAGAGAGAAATGTCAAAAGTTCCTTGTGATTTTGACATATGGATCAACGAAAGCAACAAAAAAATACATTGTTGTGTTTTTGGTGTTGTTGCTTGTTGTAATATCGACACCACCGTTTACATGAATTCGCCTTGCCAGAGACCATATCGCAATTTTTTTAAAATAAAATGTCACATTTTTTGTAGAAAAGAAAACACCATTAGTTTTAACATATGACACATAACTCGTGAAACGGAAATATAAAAAAAAAATAGATTGCCAAAATTCCTATATATTTGGAACTTTTATTAAATTATTGAATATTTATTAAATTATTAAATATTTTGTTTCAAATTAGCAATTTTTAAATTTTTTGGGGCATATTTTTAACAATTTTCAGGGCATATTTTCACGTTTTTACTTTTTGATGAAAATAAAACAAACCGAATTTTATTCTAATATGTGATAAAATTTTTAACAAAAAAAATTTTGTTTTCAGTTTAAAATTTTCTTTATCCAATTTAATCAAAAATATGTCGTTACCTAAAACGCAAACGGCCCCAATTAACCCAAAATTATTTCATATGCAATAAGCCCCCCAATTTTGAAAATGAAATAAACTCCCAATGAAATGAAATAACAACCCAAACAGAAATAAAATAATACCCTAATTTTTGGGGGCTTAGTTCATATGAAATAAGAACCCAAATTCTGGAATTAATTGTACAGTTTTGGTTTGAAGAATCATGCGATAGATAGCATGGTTGAGACTTCGCCCAAGCGCAAGGATTTTCTCCTCTATGATATGCCAATCATCGGCTTCGATAACCAAAGACCTTCTGTATAGCCGGGCGCAAGGATTTTCTCCTCTACGTTATAACAAGCACTGGCTTCGCTAACTAAATCTTCTCTGCATAGGCGGCCTTCGGCCGGGCGCAAGGATTTTCTCCTATACGGTATAACAAACACTGGATTCGCTAACTAAATCTTCTAAGCATAGCGCAATGATTTCCTCCCCTATGGTATAACAAATACCGGCTTCGCTAATTAATGCTTTTCTGCATAGGCGGCCTTAGGCCTAGCGCAAGCCCAAATTTAGGAGCTTTACTTAGCGAAGACGGTGTTTGGTATACCATAGAGCAGAAAATTCTAGCTTCCGGCCGAAAGCCGGCTATACAGAGAAGCTTTTGCTAACGAAGGCGGTGTTTGTTATATTATAGAGGAGAAAGTCCTTGCGCCAAAAAACGTTTCCGTAATAAATTTAAAAATGAAATAATCCCCAAAACAATAAATTGGGGCTTTTTTATTTCATAATGATTTTATGGGGAATTATTTCATATGAAATAGTCCCCCAATTAAGAAAATGAAATAACACCCCAAACAAAAAGAAATAACCCCCCAAAAACCTTTGTTGTTGTGCTCTGTACAAACTTTTGGGGGGTTATTTCATTATTTTTTTGGGGGGTTATATTTTGGGGGGTTATTCATGCCGCCAAAATTTTTCGCGAATTTTCGCTATTTTGCATTTTTTTTTTTTTTTTGTTTGTTATTTTCCGACATTTTGTTTTTTAACCCAATTAGCTTTAAAAGTTTGCAATTTTTAGGGAATTTTAGCCATGTTCGCGATAAAAGCGATTTGTTCCTGTAAGTTTTCTGATTCTTTTCTGCTTTAACGATTTAAAATAAATAGTATACTTTGCTATCACGCCGCTGTTAGCAAATTTCCGCTAATTTAGAAATTTTTACCGAATTTTTGCCATTCCTTACAGTTTTAGGGACTTCAATCAATTTTTTGGCTTGTTTGAATTTTAAAAATTTTCGCGAATTTTCGCTATTTTTTTTTTTTTTTTTTTGTTTATTTCCAATATTTTGTTTTTTTTTTAACCCATTTAGCGACTTTAAATAAATTTTAGGGTTTGTTTAAAAGTTTTAAATTTTTCGCGAATTTTAGCCATGTTCGCGACAGAAGCGATTTTTTCATGTGATTCTTTACAGCTTTCACGATTTTTAATAAATATTAGAGTTTGCTATCATGCTGCGGTTAGCAAATTAGCGATCTTAAGTTCAACTAAAGTTTTTTCGACCAAAAACTTCGAATACACAAAAACATGCGGATTTGAGAACACAAATTTATGATTTATGCGGATTCAAAAATTTTTCGTTTTTAATTCGAGTCAAAACCTAGAACATACCTGATTATGTTATTAGGTTAAAATTCATATAAGAGTTTTTTATGCCAAATTTTTTCTAAATAACTACATATGGGCATTTCCCCAGAATGGTCTACCAGGATGAAAAAATAAAATGTTAATTATCATCGTCTTTTATTGTTTATTATTATAAAAAAAAATCTTTGTTGTAATAAAAGAATGGTTGCATGTATAGCTCAGCTGTTTTACTTGAGGAAATTGCACTGGAAACTGTAAAATGTTATATTTTCTTATACTTTCTACTTCTAAAGACATTTTTATACTCTTATTTTACATGCAAAAAATATGTTATGTTTACACTCTTTCGTCATAATCTCTTTATTACAATCAATTGTAAAAGGAGTATTAAGTTTTTTTGTTAAGGAAATTTAAGGATATTTATGGGAAAATGCATGGTGATAATAATAAAAAAAAACATATGGAAAAATCGTAAGTTCGCGACCCGTACGTTCGCGACCGGTGCATAAGCCAATTAAACAAAAACCAAGAGAGACATTTTATTTTGTAAATACTGGATGGAGACCTACATTAATACACTTTTAAAATAAATTAATCACTTTTGAATATTCCCTTCCATTACGCAGATTTTTACATTTCACTACTGTCATCCAAAGTTGACTTCTATTTTGCGTACGTTCGTGACCACATGTTTATAACTATCATTATGAAATTTAAACTCGATGAAATCCATCCTTTGCACTTAATATAGAGCTACCCAAATGCTATCGAATCGAAAGAAAAAATTCTAGGAAACGTTTCGTTTTCTATATTTTTTGCACACCATATACATATCTACTTACGTATATGTAATTTTTTTCTTAAACTGATTTAGAGAGGGGTGTATATGGAAATTATGGTCAATTCTGGGCGTACCGGCACAACATTTTGCCATGTCATACTAGGTATAATAAAAGTTATCGTTGCCTTATTGTATATCAATACCAACTCTTATTAGCAAATTATGGCACTTAAAGCTTTTTCCGGAGGTGGTATTTCTATGGGAGCTATGGTTAAATATGATTTCCAGTAAAATTTGGTAGGATGATTTACTGCCTGTTTTTATAACGGGAGCGCAAAAGTGACTCGTTTAACTAACATTTTAATCAAAACCCTATTTTACAATTGAACCAGCAAAATTATTTTATGTTTAAGGAATATAATTCTTATTCCGGAAGAATTTAGTATGGTGTCTATGTGAAATTATGAACCAGTTTTTACCACTTTTTGTGTGAGCCATTGTGACAATTAAAACGCACATACTAAGGTATTCAAACGATTAACCGTTGTTCGATAAATCGACTAATTTTGGGCGATTAACAGTTCGAAAAATTTAAAATTGCTTTTTTTTCGATTAACGAATAATTTCTGTCGATTAATCGAAAATTTGTTTTTTTACAGTATTATTTTTTTTTCTTTTGTGTAAAAACATTTCCTTGGAGTAACAATTTTTTAAAATATAGATACTACAGACTGAAACCAAAGAGTTAAGGAAAAATTTATTTTTAAGAATGTTTGTTACAGACTTTTACCAAAATGGATCAGATAAAGAATATGATTTTTTGAGACGAATGGAAACAACCTTCTACCAGATTTCAACAAGACTATTAAAGTATTAAAGCTGTTTAAAAATCAAAAAGAGATTTAAGTGGTATAATGGAAGACTACCAATTTTTAGAAAAGACAAGAAAAAGAACAGATAAATTGGATATGCTTTAAAAGTTTTACTTTCAATCATTCCAACGTCAACAATAAGTGAAATAATCTTTTCTAAATCAAGTTTCATCAATACAAAAAAAAAGAAACCGTTTAAAACATAAACAGTAGTATTCTCTTTTTGAAAGATTATTTTAGAAGTTTAAATTTTGATGCTATTTTTTATTTGTTTATTTAAGTTCATTTCATGTTCATTTTTTCCTAAGCTAATCCCTCGAAGCTCTACGCTTGTCTGCAGGAGACCAGAGTCTCTGAAGGAATCGAACCCGCAACCCCGGCACTGATAGACCAGCTAGCCTATCATGGCACCCTTTAAAAGTTTTCCTCTTTAATTACATGAAGTACCTTTTATTAAATTGTTGTTACTTTTTTAATAAAATTTTTATGTAAAAAAAATATAATTTTTGGTCTTATTTTTAAACTTTACAAAATTAAAATTATTCGATTAACCGAATAATTTTTAATTGTTCGATTATTATTAGATGAAATTTTTACCTCGAATAATTATATGCGCGATTAGTCGATTAATACAAAACATAGATACCAAGTTTCATTAAATTTTGACATGTTCTATAAATCGAAATGAAGTGAATTTAAAATCAAACAAATTTTGAAAACGAGCCTGTAGGTATAGAAATTTCATAATATCACATTCACATTGGCGATATAATTGTACAATACGTAAAATTGAACAATTTTATTGCTAGGGTATGAGCCGCTTTAAGTTTAGTTAAAATATTGCAGTTTTTGAATTATGGTTTACAACTTTGTTATAGTGCGGTTAACAAAAACATCAAAAAAATTTCAACTATCACTAGCAGTTGTTGTAATTTCAACTCAACTGAGTTTAGTTGTAAACCGTAATAGGGACAACACTTCAAGTACCTTGAGTACGTATTATCTTTACAAGAACAACTCTTAGGCAAGGCGAATTTATAACAGGTAAGTCCAACTCAAGGCGAATTTACACAAGGTAAGTGCAACTCTACAACTACAAAAAGCCCCATGTATTTTGTTTATGAAATTTTCCCTCTTGTTGTCAAATTTCAGTACAGAATCAAAACAATATTTTGACGTTTCAGTGTTTTTTTAATTCGCCGTGGATACAGCTGATGAACGGCTGACGAGATGAGTTTACCTTGTGTAAATTCGCCTTGGTCCAACTCTACAACTACAAAAAGCCCCATGTATTTTGTTTATGAAATTTTCTGACTTGTTGTCAAATTTCAGTATAGAAACAAAATAATATTTTGACGTTTCACCATTTTTTTAATTCACCGTGGATACAGCTGATGAACGGCTGACGAGTTGAGCTTACCTGGAGTTAATTCGCCTTGCTCTTAGGGTGTGTGTGAAACGGTAGCAAAGTTCTATGGCGAATTAAAATTGTCAAGAATTTCTACGCTAATGTCAAAATTTATACTAGCCCCTAGGGCAAGGCGAATTAACTCCAGGTAAGCTCAACTCGTCAGCCGTTCATCAGCTGTATCCACGGCGAATTAAAAAAATGGTGAAACGTCAAAATATTATTTTGTTTCTATACTGAAATGTGACAACAAGTCAGAAAATTTCATAAACAAAATACATGGGGCTTTTTGTAGTTGTAGAGTTGCACTTACCTGTTATAAATTCGCCTTGCCCTAGGGCTAGTGAAATTTTATTCACCTCAACAGTGTCAAAATTTTACTTACCCTGCGGCCACACGATCAAGTTGTTCTTGATACTCTTTTACATATACTGCTTGTCAAAATTTACAAAAATTGAAAGCTGTGACCAAGGCGAATTGACTAGAAGGTGAGGTCAACTCTACAACTACAATGCTTCTGTGGTCGGGTTGTCAAAAAAATTGCTAGTAAAAAAAATAGGTTTGTTTACATAAAAAACTAGTTTGTAAACAAACTTTGACGAATCGATCACCGAAAAAAAACACCATATGTTGACTTGACCCCACCTTCTAGTCAACTCGGCTGAAGTGCACTTTACGGGGCGTACGAAAAAAAAATATAAAAAATATGCCACCCGATCCAGAATTAAAAAAAAAAAATACCAAAATTAATATTTAAGGGGGCTGAGGCCCGTGGGGACCCCTGGGTCCAAAAAACCGCCCCGCCCACTGAATGGTATGTGTGGGTACTCAAATTAAAGGTAATTGTGCAACAAAAACGAAAATAATAAAATTTTGGGTGGGCGGCACTTCAAGGCCCCTCTGGGGCAAAAAAAGTTTCCCCCCCATAACACTTATGTATATATGTATGGGTACTCAAATTAAAGGTAATTTGCTCACGATTGCCAATATGTATTTTGTTTTTGTATTCGTTTAATATTTTCCTCTCTAGGTTAAATTATGTATCTTTTATAGGTATGCAGAGAAGTTTTAGTTAGCGAAGCCGGTCTTTGTTATACCATAGAGGAGAAAATCCTTTTGCCCGGCCAAAGGCCGGCTATGCAGAGAAGCTTTAGTAAGCGAACCCGGGCTTTGTTATACCATAGAGGAGAAAATCCTTGCGTCCGGCCGAAGGCCGGCTATACAGAGAAGCTTTAGTTAGCGAAGCCGGTCTTTGTTATACCTTAGAGGAGAAAATCCTTGCGCCCGGCCGAAGGCCGGCTATACAGAAAAGCTTTAGTTAGCGAAGCCGGTCTTTGTTATACCATATAGGAGAAAATCCTTGCGCACGGCCGAAGGCCGGCTATACAGAAAAACTTTAGTTACAAAAAAATAAAAAAATCCCACGATTTTTATACAACATTAAATAAGCCAAATAAAAACAAAATATTTACAATCGTAAGCAAAATACCTTTCATTCGAGTACCCTGACATAGTTATAAGGGTGGGAGGGGCAATTTTTTTTACCCCCCAGAGGGACCCAGAAGTCCCGCTCGACCTAAATTTTATTAATTTCGTATTTTTTACACAATTACCTTTAATTTGAGTACCCACACATACCACTAAGTGGGCGGGCCGCTTTTTTTGATCCATGGGGTCCCAGGGGCCTCAGCCCCCTTAAATTTAAATTTTGGTTTTTTTCTTTTTTTATTCCAGAGGGGGTCCAATTTTTTTTTTTCGTACGCCCCGTAAAGTGCACTTTTGCCGTCAACTCGCCTTGGCTGCACTCAATTTGTAATCAATTTACTTTCAAGATGTCGTAAAAAAAAACAATTTATAAAGACCAACATGTAATCAGCTGTTAAATTGATAGTAAAATTGCCAAACAAATGGAGAGGTGAAATTGAAAACAATCTCGTGGTCAATTTAAAATGTGTGATTTTGTTAATAAAAAAGTGAGTGTATTGCTAATTGAAAGGCAAAATTTGATCGTGTGGCCACCAAGTTACATGAGTACTTTGCTACCGTTTCACACACACCCTTAAAAGCAGTTATTTTGTAAATAAGTGAAATTAACATATTGTTCGATTTCAATTCCACTTCATTTTAAAATTGAGCCCTGTGCTTTGCGTACAAGTTATGTAGACAGCCAGTCGAACGGACGAACATATTTAGATCGATTCAAAAACTGATTCTCAGTCGATCGGTATACTAAAAGTTGGGTCTATGCCCCAAACAAACCCATATCATCTTCCCACTATTGTAGTGTGGGTAAATTTCTGTTATTTTTCAAAGGGAGAAGAACGCTTTTTTATCGATATCAAAATTAATTTTTCTGGCAACTCTAAAATTTAGATTTTACGCTGAATTATATTTATCTCTTTTACTCTTATACTCTATTAAAGAAATTTTGTTATATTACTTTACATGGCGAACTCATGTAAGCGGTGGTGGCAGTACTCAGGGTTGTTAGATGTGACGATTTTTCGTCATTTTGACGATTTTTTTGAGAAAATACAGTAAAATGACGATTGACGATTTTTTTACTAAAATTTATAGTATTATGACGATTTTCTGGCATCAATAAAACACTAACAAGAAATAATTACAATTATATTGGGAACAGTCCAAAACGTAAAAATCAAGTTTTCGAAATACAAAAATTATTGGAAATAGAACAAAAAAAAAAAAAAAAAAAAAAAAATTCTTCCCCCACCTGGCTTTCATTAGAAGCATTAGTAATTCGAATTCTACAATTATTTAAATGCCATCGATACTGCAAAAAATATACACTAGAGCCCCGATTTGAGTCGGTTTTAATAGCGTTGCTTTTTAAAAATTGGTAAAATCCGCTTTGCGTCGTTACATACGATTGAATTTTTTTTACTGAAGTCATAATCACATGTGAAGAATTTTTCTATGTGCGTGTAAAAAGGCGAATTCCCATTTTATTCTGTTAGGTAAGTTATTCTATGGTTGCGTGTTAGAAAGTAAGAAGTTAGTTCTTAATAAGAAGTTTTGTAGAAAAATGAGTCCAAAGAGAAGAAAATGCATTAGTTTGGAACTAAAATTGGACGTAATAAAACGTTTCAAGTCGAGTGAAAAGGCTGTTGATAGAGACAGAACCCTTAGTTTAGCACCTTCAACAGTAAAAAAAATTTGCAATAGTGATAGCGCTAAAAATTAATCATTTAAAGCTAGCTCGAGTTAATAGCAAATTATATTTTTATTTTTTATTTAATTTTTTTGTGAATATGAATAAATGAAATAAATTAATTTTTGTTATTTTTTTGTGAAAATATATTTTTTCTTATGTATTTCTTTTCAAATGATAAATATATTTCACCCCACTTGCTGAAATAAATAGAATAAAACTTAACCATATCACTTTCTTTATCATAAATAGAATTTCTTACTTCTTGTCTCTGATTTGTAAAATTTAAATATATGACGATTTGTTGACGATTTTGTTAAATGTTCGTGACGATTTTGACGAATTTTGTTAAAACTTTTGACGATTTTTTAGAAAAAAGCCTAACAACCCTGGCAGTACTACAAGTACAACCCCAAATACACCACATTGCATTTTTTTTGTTACTTTTGTTAGTCAACATGTCAAAACAACAATCAACTTTTTTTCTTTAAGAAAAAAAAAAAGTATCTCAGCTGTGTTTACAACACCACCTGAAAAGTGAATTCGCCTTACTTTGTTGTAAAAACAGACCTGCCTGGGAATTTCTTTCTTCTTTGCTGCTTGCTCCCCTTTGAATGGACCTAAGATAATAAACTTTTTTCGCTTCTCTCACTTCTTTCGAAAGCAAAAAAAATATGGTATTTTCACGCCCGTTCTTTGGGTTTAAATACTTTGTAGAGTTACAAATGTTTTTGAAATCGTTTAATTAACCAATATATTTTAGAAATTTAATTGATTTTAGGCGTTTGCAAAACTTTTAACAAGATTTCTGGTAAATTAAAATTTTTCTCAATGCGACATTAGTTCAGAGATGACAACACGCAACTAAAATGGCGGATTATTCATCAGTTTTTGCTGCTAGACAGTGCTGCCAGAAATTTGTAAAAAGCCATGAAAATATTCTTGCAGATAGTAAAACTTCACTTAGAGCTTTTCTTTATTTTTTATGTTCGTTGTAAATATATTTTTTACCATTTTTTTTTATAAATAATAAAAACTTTCAGAAAAAATCTAATTCCATGTTCTACTTTGTCTATTGCAAAAGTACTTTATTTGAACTGGTGCTGCCAGACTTACAATTTTTATTTTGTATATTATAGATTAGCAATTTTAAAAATTCTTGATTTTCTTGCATTTTAAACTAAATATCATGTTTTAAATTTTACATATATATAGTATATATTATATTTATTTGTCTTCAGAAAATAAAAAAAAAATTTTTAACGCAAAATATGGTAGCGCTTATTATTTGGATTTAAGCGAAGTTAAATTTTATTAAAACATATTTTTAGGCAAATGTTATAAATTCGCCTTGTCGCTGGGTATGTATTTACAATAACTTGGCAGCAATGTCTATAGTATGCAGTGCTGCCATATAGATTTAGCCTTGTGTCCCCAATTAAAAATTTTAATTTCCAAAAATTCTCTATCTTTTACTCTAAGTTTCTAATTTTTAATTGAGGAGGTTCTTTTTAAAACTTTAATATTCCACTTTTAATGTTTTTGCACAATTTGAATTACTAGTTTTTTAGGAATGCTTTTTTGAACTGGAATAATCTACTTTTGAGTTTTGACTAAATCATGCCTCTTAAGCTTCGCACAGACTATGGTCAGATCTTACAATGTTGTTGACAATGGTGTCATTGTCAGTGCATTTATTTAACACATCTGCAAAATGAAAATAGCGTACAATGTTCACGCAGTTGCAAGACATTTTTAGTCAATTTTAATGACAACATTGTAAGATCTGACCACCGTAAATCCAAAGTTTTAATGGTATTATGATGTTTTCTTTAACGTGGAGCAAAGTAAATCTATGGCAAAAACAAAGAAGTTGATAGTTAATAGAGATTTATAAGGACAGGTTGGTATGTTATAGAATGGTGATAATTGCTAAACTCTCTCCTATAAGCCCCGAACTGCAGATGCAACATAATATGGAAAGAAAATATATGTTAGCTAGCGCAAATCAATATTCAACAATTAGTTTTGTTGTGGGCTCCATATTCATCTCAAGTTTCACATTGTGTCCAATAAATTTTAACTATTGTGACGGTTTATTTTGACCTACGTTGTTCATTATTCGAATGGCGCAAAGCAATAGTAAAGTATAATTTTGTTATGTTTGTATGCAAAATTTGCTCCATATGCAAAAAATTGTCATATGTAGATAATATTCAATTAACCTAAAAAATGTGGATGTAGACCAAAGTCGATGCTGAATATCTCAGATTCTATACGAGATATCAAAAAATAGATTTTGGAATATGAAAGAGAACATTGATTCCATGTGTAACCTAGAATTTACACATGCCACTGCCAGTTCGAAAAACTCAATACACTCACACTTTTTTACTAATACACTCACATTTTTCGCAATGGCAGCTCCAGTGGCAGCAAAAATTGCATGCGAGTGGAAATTTGGCACTTGCATGCCGCATTAATAAAAGCAAGTATATCAATTATAGACCATTGATATTGTTAAAATAATGCTTATATAAATAAATGTAAGCCAATCCCTATGTTCCAACTAGGAATTTTAAAGGACTAAAGCTGGGATCACACGATTGCCGCAAATCACCAATCGTGTGACTGCACAACCAATTGGCTCATGTACCAATCAAGGACAATATTGTGCTTACTTTTACCAATCAAATGCAACCCTGGTGTGGCAATCGTGTGACTGTTTTCTATGCAACCGCGCGTCAATAAAAATAACAAAAATGCACCAATATTTATTGTGTTCTTGTGCGGCAATCAAACAACACAATACGCACCAATATATTTGCCTTTTTTTTAAATAAATTTACTTTTTGTGTTTCTTTTAGTAGGTAATGAAGATAAATATTTATTTATTTATTATGCATTTTAATTTTTTTTTAATTGTTGCTATTAACAAAATATGTATGTTCAAAAGCATATTTAGCTGTTCAGTGCGAATATTTTTATTTAAGGTATTTCTATGCGAACCTTTACATACGAAATTGTTGAATAGACTTAATTTTGGAATTTTGTTTAAGTACATACATATATGATACATATTTAATTTTATTTAATAAACAAACCAACAAGAACTTTCAAACAAATAAATAAGCTACCACAACAGCTGTTTTCGCAGTTTTTAAGTAAGAACAATCGTGTGACTGTGCTGCGGTAATTGTTGTAACCATTTCGCTTTGTACCAACTAGCCAAGGTATATTTAAATATACCTTGCAACTAGCGGCAATTAAATTTGTTTAAAACAGGGCAATCATGTGATTTCAGAATATTTTATTGATGCAATTTCATTATTGTGCGTCAATAAAGCACAATAAAAATTGTGTCATATTGGTGCATTTGCGGCAATCGTAATATGTATACAACAGTGGCATGCCACTACTTGCATGTGTAAAGGCAGGGTAATCCATTCCTAACTATTTTTTTTTTTCAAAAATGGCGTATAGGCTAAAACAACAAACACGTGGCGATATGTCGTTTTAAGATTTGTGATGGCTCAACTGATAAAACCTGGCAATTTGTGGTTTGTTACGCTATTACTTTAATTTAAAAAAAATGAAATGAAAAAGGCACTTAAAAATTTGTCAAATTAATTAAAAGGTCCTATTTGACATCTGAAAAACTAAAAATCAATTAAAAATGAAACACTTTCTCTAACACGACCATAGAAATAACTATTAAAAATTGTGCATAATTGTAAAAATACTTTTTTATTTTTCAATTAACAAAATTTCAGCGATTTTGTTAAATGGAAATGTAAGTTTTTGAATATTATGTAGGCCTGCCAGGTATGAAATCCATAAAAATAGTATATCGAGAAAAATGTAAAAAGTGGTACATATATTAATTTTTTTTATTTTATTTAATTAAATGCATTGAATAGGAATTCATAAAAAACATAAAATAAGATATTTGTAATATTAAGTATTTAATATACTTATGCACTGAAATCTTTTAATTAGTGAGCTGTTTCAAATTAAATATTTAAAACAAAAAAGCTTTGTTCACTTTAATTTTGTAAAGTAATAATGTAAATTTCATATCAATATCACGTTTATCAATTTAATAATTCTAATTTAACAATTTCATTATTTTTATTTAACAAATAATTTATTGTAAATTTAAAATAATTAATATATTTATTTATTACTTTTTTTTTTATTTCGCTAACAAGGCCATTTTTACCGTTTTCGGTTTCTAAAGAATTTAAAAACTCAAAATGTATTTAAAATTAGTTTTTATTATTTATTCACTCTCTTAATTTTCAATCAAAATTTAACTTCGATAATTTCTCCAAAACATTGAACTAAAAATTCTTTCAGTTGTTTGAATGAGGAAATGCAAACACGAATATTTTCGAAATTAAATAATCAACATAATCAAAATATTTTCATTTAATCTCTACGGGGTTTTCTTTTAAATTTTTTTTTAGCAAAATAGAAATTAATTGAAATGTTTGAATTAAGGCTAAAATTGGAAAGTTTTTCAAATTTATTATGGTTTAGGCTGAAACGTTTTCTAAAATTAAGTTTCGTTTTCGAAAGAAACTTATCTACACGCTTTTTAAAAAGGCAATTATCTTGTTCAATATCAAAGCTGTGGCTAATTTGCAAGTTCGGCTATGAAACCATTATATTTTGATGCTTTTGTTGTTTTAATTTTTCGCAAGTTGCTTTACTTTCTACAACATGTCAATTAATTTTAGGTTGCCATTAAGCGGCTCATACACTTGCAATAAAATTGTTCAATTTTACGTATTGTATAATTATATCGCCAATGTGTATGTTATGTTCGAAGGTGGCACAATATATTGGCAGCAATCAAAAGACTTTTGATTTTTATTGCACAACGAAAAGAAAGTGAAATGTGTTGGCAACATTGTACAATGCTGTTTAAGTTATTCCTATAGGTTGTGTTCACCTTTTTATTCAATGAAAGTTAAGCAATATTTAAATTGAAACCATTGTGTGTATTCAATAAATGTTTTTACCACTTTAATTTTTGCACAAAAACCTTACATTTTACTTTTTATATATATTTTTTAATAAAAACTAAACTTTTCCTGATTAATATATCAGTTTCATATGTAAACAAAAACAGCTGATTGGTTTTTCTTGTGCGAGCTTATCCAAAGAAAAAGTTCGTGCAAATTTGTACAGGAAATGAAAAAAATTACTTTCTCAATTACTCTCTTAATTGCACAAAAATTGTTAAGTGGAACGCTTTTGGGTAATTTTGTGCAAGTTCGGACTGTTTCGTTATGCATGTGGAACAGAGCTAATATATATGTATGTATATCGTTACCTAAAACACAAAAAGCCCTATCTAAAATTTTGAAAATTTTACTGGAGAAGCAAAAAACTATTTAAAATGATAAATTTATTAATCGCCTTAAACTGTGTATAATTTATTTTTCTTTTATTTTCTTGTAAAACCTACCAGTTGTTTTGACAGTTGACAATGTTGCATATTTTGCAAACTGTAGGTTGGGGCTTTAAGCCTATATCATTATTTATCATATTATATTTTGTGAATAGGGCCTTTTGTTTTTTTGTTAAAAAATCGCTAACTTTTGTCAAACTATTCCAAAATGTTTGTGAACATTTGTGTTGATGCAATACATATTGCTAGGCGAACGACGAACAAATCAGTTCCAGGTGACCATGTTTGAATTCAGTTTTCAATTATTTTAGTATATAAAGTTACTTTTTTACTTTAATAATTGTTTTTTATTATATCAGAGTTCCGAATATTCATTCACTATTCACTCATGGTCGCGAATAAAAAAATTTATACACTGTTGTGTGCTTTTTATTCGTGTTTAAAAACACAAAAAAAACTTTTGCTATATTTATTCTTGTATAAAAGTATTTTCATTGTTTTTTGTTTTTACAAAACACATGAGATTATAAGAGAAATTTTTCTTTTTATATATTTGTACATGTGAGATTTGTTTTTTTTAAACTTCTTTTGTTCGTCTTGCATTCAGACATACTTCCAAATATTCGCTTGGTATTTACATCATAATCTCTGTTGTGTTTTGCTTTATTCGTGTTTAAAAACTCAAAAAATCTCTTGCTGTATTTGTTCTTGTATTTGTATTGTTTTTTGTTTCTACTAAAAACATGAATTTAACATTGAAAAAGAAAAAAAAACAAATTATGTATAAGCAATTAGTGTTTTTATTTCTTTTTTTAGAAAGGAAAATTTAGGAAAATTTGGAGAAAACAATTTTTTTAAGTAAAACTACTGCACGTAAAAGAAACAAAAAAAATGATATGTAATTTATTATACATACCTATGTATATTTTATTTACTAAAGCTTTAAAAGAACATAACGCAACACTTTTAAAATAAATAATTTTTTAAAAAAAGTTAAAATTAAATATTAAAATTTGTACTTAAATTTAGATAAAAACATATCAAAATCAAATTTGCACTGTTGTCATATTTTCAATTGTTTAAAATAAAGTTGCAAGTATTTTTATTTTCTTAACGATAAAAGCAACATGAATAAACATGAATGAAAAAACAATTTTATCATGTACAAAGTAAGGCTACAAATACTATTAAACAAAAACAAAGGATGCAAGAGATTTTTGTGTTTTTAAACACGAATAAAGCAAAACACAACGATTAGCCTATGATTATCCACATACGCGCATATGTACAAACTAGAAAATAAAAAACAATTTTATGCATGTGCTTAAAAATAAAAAAAATTCTTAGCTATTCATTTAACAGTGCGAAAATAAAACAAAAAATTTTGCAAGCAATATTCATGTCAGTTTATCATGTATGTTGGATTTTTAGTATGCATACATGAATATTTTCGAACCCTGTATTATATCTTTCTCGAAATTTCACTGGCAACACTGATCCCCACATTTTGCAAGAATCCCTCCCCACGAAACAGTGGCAAATTGATTCATGGTCAAATCCTCTCATCTGTCAACACTGTTACTTTGCTACAAATTTTGCTGCTTTGTAGTTCTTTTTTCTTCACCTTTTATAATTTTGGTTTCTTCGCAATTTCTTTGAAGAGGACGTTTATTGATGAGAAAATGGCGATAGAATTTAAGTCAAACAGATACATCGCGGACAGTTCAAGTGATTTAACTAAAGTCGAAAAGTGAAGTGATAATTTATTTGCATTTTGAAAACGCTTTAAATCGTTTTGTTAAAAGGTATTTTGGTCTAAGTTTTCAGTGACAATAAATTGCAATGGAAATGGCACTAAAAACAGGTAAGTTTTCCAAAAAATAAATTAGATCATTTTCTTAGCCCTCCCGTTCGTTGAGATACGATAAATTGCAACTATTGAGAATTTAGATTTTTAATTTTCTTGCTGCGTTTTTTTATTGTTTTGATTTTTGTATGATTTTTTGTAGTTGTGTAGTAACGATGTCGGTTTATTTTTAATCGTTAGTGTTGCCAGGCTTGTTGGATTTTTTTTTCTTAAAAAATCGTCAAAAGTTTTAACAAAATTCGTCACGAACATTTAACAAAATCGTCGAATATTTAAATTTTACAAATCAGAGAATTAATTGCATTGATTGGTTCAAAAATATAAATTTTTAGCAAGAAATTATATTTATGATAAAGAAAGTGATATGGTTATGTTTAATTTTATTTATTTCAGCAAGTGGGCTGAAATATATTTATCATATCGAATTTTTTTTTTGTTTTAAATGTAAGTTGAACGGACGAGTATTGCGGTGGTGTTATATAAACTACACATTAATTTTAAATAAAAAAAATTCCAAATGCAATTGATAAATTTTAATTTTAAATTGGTAAAATTGAATTACAAATTTGGAATTTTCTCAATTCCAACTGAAATTTTCTAATTTTCAATGAAAAAGGGTGTAGATACAAAATTTTTTTATTATCGATTAATAGTATGGATTCAATATTTATAACACAGCGGAGTTTATATAATGAAATGTTTCTTTACATAATAAGGGTATTCACGTCACAAGTTGCACCCTTGCAAAAAAGCAAAAGTGCAAAAACATAACAACAACCACAAAGACAATTATTTACGCACAACTAATTGTCTGTGTGGTTGTTGTTATATTTTTGCACTTTTGCTTTTTCGCAATGGTGCAACTTGTGACGTGAATACCCCCAATACAAATTATCTACAACAAGACCGTCTTAGTGCATATCGAGCCCTAACCGCGAAAATAACGTAAGCGACAAAAATCAAATTTTACAGGGAAGAGGGGTTTTTTTATTTTATTTCATATACATTTTGTATGAAATTAGTCGCTAAACATGTAATCAGCTGTTAATTGAAAGTTAAATTGCCAAACAAATTGAATGGTGAAACTGAAGGCCATCTCGTGGTCAATTCAAAAAGTGTGATTGTGTTAGTAAAAAAGTAAGAGTGTATTGCAAATTGAATGGAATTGAAAGGCAAAACTTGATCGTGTGGCCACGAAGTTACGAAAAAATTGTTCTTGCTATAAAATCGTAACGGTGCCTTATGTGACCATGACATTTTACTTGAGGGTTACACGATCAAGTTTTGCCTATCAAGTTTTAATACTCACACATTTTTCTACCAGTACACTCATACTTTTAAAAATTGAAACGAACTTGCCTTTAAAATTCTCTTTCCAGAGAGTGCTTCAATTTACGTTCAAGAAAACAGCTGATTTCAAGGTTAGTGAGCAAATTTTTCGTTTGCCTTTATAAATTGTTTTCTTGATGACATCTTGAATGTAAATTGCTCAAAAATTGAATGCAGCCTACGTCACAACTTTCAATTTTTGTTAATTTTGACAAATAGTATATGTAAAAGACTATCAAGAAAATCTTGATCGTGTGGCTGCACTGTTAGGAGATGTTGCAAGTGTTGCCAATAAAGTAATTTATTAAAAAAACGAAAATTATTTTCGCGGTTATATAGGGTCTCCACCTGAGATAAGATATAAGATTTTTATATCAGCAAATGTCAAATTCAATCGCAGAGAGTATTATCTTACGTGTAGACTCTCAAATAGTGTTAATATTGGCAAAAGTGCACTTTACGGGGCGTACGAAAAAAAAAAAAAAAAAAAATTGGACCCCCTCTGGAATAAAAAAAGAAAAAAACCAAAATTAAAATTTAAGGGGGCTGAGGCCCCTGGGACCCCATGGATCAAAAAAAGCGGCCCGCCCACTTAGTGGTATGTGTGGGTACTCAAATTAAAGGTAATTGTGTAAAAAATACGAAATTAATAAAATTTAGGTCGAGCGGGACTTCTGGGTCCTTCTGGGGGGTACAAAATTGCCCCTCCCACCCTTATAACTATGTGTGGGTACTCAAATGAAAGGTATTTTGCTTACGATTGTAAATATTTTGTTGTTATTTGGCTTTTTTAATGTTGTATAAAAATCTCGGGATTTTTTTATTTTTTTGTAACTAAAGCTTTTCTGTATAACCGGCCTTCGGCCGGGCGCAAGGATTTTCTCCTCTATGGTATAAAAAAGACCGTCTTCGCTAACTAAAGCTTTTCTGTATAGCCGGCCTTCGGCCGGGCGCAAGGATTTTCTCCTCTATGGTATAACAAAGACCGGCTTCGCTAACTAAAGCTTTTCTGTATAGCCGGCCTTCGGCCGGGCGCAAGGATTTTCTCCTCTATGGTATAACAAAGACCGGCTTCGCTAACTAAAGCTTTTCTGTATAGCCGGCCTTCGGCCGGGCGCAAGGATTTTCTCCTCTATAGTATAACAAAGACCGGCTTCGCTTACTAAAGCTTCTCTGCATAGCCGGCCTTCGGCCGGGCAAAAGGATTTTCTCCTCTATGGTATAACAAAGACCGGCTTCGCTAACTAAAACTTCTCTGCATAGCCGGCCTTCGGCCGGACAAAAGGATTTTCTCCTCTATGGTATAACAAAGACCGGCTTCGCTAACTAAAACTTCTCTGCATACCTATAAAAGATACATAAATTAACCTAGAGAGGAAAATATTAAACGAATACAAAAACAAAATACATATTGGCAATCGTGAGCAAATTACCTTTAATTTGAGTACCCACACAGATATACATAAGTGTTATGGGGGAAACTTTTTTTGCCCCAGAGGGCCCTTGAAGTGCCGCCCACCCAAAATTTTATTATTTTCGTTTTTGTTGCACAATTACCTTTAATTTGAGTACCCACACATACCATTCAGTGGGCGGGGCGGTTTTTTGGACCCAGGGGTCCCCACGGGCCTCAGCCCCCTTAAATATTAATTTTGGTATTTTTTTTTTTTAATTCTGGATCGGGTGGCATATTTTTTATATTTTTTTTTCGTACGCCCCGTAAAGTGCACTTCAGCCTTAATATTAATATAATAAATCTTATAAGACAGTTGTTATGAGAAATCTTATAACAACTATCTTATAAGATGAGCTGTCAAAAATACACATACATACATACTTACATAAAAAACAATAATAAGACGCATTCATTAAAATGATAAATTTTTTTGTACAAATAGTGAAAATCTTGTGATAAGTGTTTAAAAAAACCATGTTGTTAACTAAAAACAAGAAAAAACTAAAAAAAGAATAAAAACGACACAAGTTTACTGTGCGAGAATCATTCGATTATGAAATCTTATAAGATACGTGTTCCCCTTGTTTAAGATTAACATGAAGAAATTTGTTCTCTCATTCTGCCGACGTTCTGTCACATATTATATCAGATATTATCTCAGGTGAAGTCTCAGTGTTAGGGCTCGATAAGATTTGGTACGTCTTAAACATCATTACTTGCACTGTTGAATAAAATGGTATTGAAACAAGTGTATTTTATTGTACAAAGATTTTTTTCTCATACTGAAACAAACAGTTGTGTTGAATTTGCTTTGGTGTCACCAATAATAAAAAAAACGCACCGAAATTAAAAAAAAGCGCACCACGCAATAACAAAGACCCCTTTCACACTAGGCAAGTTACTTGCGCAAGTCTCTTGCGCAACTCTTGGTTTGTAGAGGTTAGCGGTAAGGGGTAAAAAAAAAAAAATTTAAAGACTGTTGTTGTCGGCAAGTAACTTGCGCAACTTGCCGAGTTTGAAAGGGGTCAAAGGAATTTTTCGCACACAAAATTTAAAAACGCACCCAAAACGGTGCGTTGAGTTTACAACGCTGGTGATTATGACTTTAGTGAAGAAATAAAATCGTATGTAGCGACGCAAATCGAAATCATGAAAAAACAAATCGGATTTAACCAATTTTTAAAAAGCGACGGCTTTCATATAATTGTAAAATTTTAATTACTAATGCTTCTTTGTCATGGGGGAAGAATTTTTTTTTGTATAATTTCGTTAAAATAACGAAAAATCGTCACATCTAACAACCCTGAGTGTTGCCATTCTATCGAAGGGTCAATTGACATAGAGCTGTATTCAGCGTTGCCAGTACAATTTTGAGAAAGATACATTTTAGTTTCCAAAAAGATATACTTTTACCCAAAAATAAACATAAAAAAATTTAAAATCCATTATTAACGTTTAACATATAGTAACCTAACATTTTTATTTCATATATAACGAATATTGTAAAGAACTGTATTTTTTAGTTTTCATAATGAAATGATAACTTTAAAAATATTGTCAGAGACGGAAAGCTTAATATTTTATTTCTGTACATTTTGCGTACAGATTCAATAGATACGAAAAATATCAGGATTATACACAGTAGCTCGTTTCTGTATTTCTCGCATCGTAAAATTTCTTACATGAAGTGTGAAACAAAAAATTCCATCGTTTCTCGATTTATGAGATAAAAGTGTTTCTGTATTTGAATGCGAAAACAGACAACAAATTCTGTTTATACTGGAATATTTCCAGTAATTAAGTGTCAAATAAAAGCGAAACGTCAACAAAAGAAATAAATATAATAAAAACAGGGCTGCCAGATTTGACGAGTTATCGTCATCTTGACGATTTTTTGTTTCGATATTAACAAAGTGACGTTTTGATGATTTTTTCTAAAAAAGTGACGAAAGCAAAAACAAAATCAAAAATATTTTATAATTTTGTTGTTACTTTCTATAGAAATTCATCTTGAATTTTTAAATTTCAAACACTTCTATTTTGTGGCGTTGAAAATTGAAAAAAAAAAAATAATATGAATGTCTGTAGAAAGCAACAACAAATTTATAAAATAGTTTTGATTTTATTTTTGCTTTTAATGCAATTGTTGGCGTTGCGTTTTACACTATAAGCCCCTTAGTCTTCGAAATAAGATAATTGTAAATATTTTTATATGTTTGTTTATTAGAAAAAAATATATCTTTAGAAACAAGGCTGCTTAAATTTTTATATTTATCCCTTTTGTGAAAATTGTCCTCGAAATTGTTTGTTTCTTCCCTAAAAAATGTATCGGCAAAAGCAAAATTTCGAGGGAAAGTAATGGACCGACTTGGCTTATTTTGAACATTTAATACTTCTTATATACATATATAAAATATGATTCATATTTGATATTCTTATCTTATATGTACACTTTTGTGCCAAAACCATTATTCCGGCAAGAAAGAAATTTGTTTGTCTCCCAGTAAAAATTTTTCAAAATGGATAGCTTCTTTCACTCGTTATTAAAGGACAGTTTATACGGTAATACAATGTATTACGACATTGCAAAAAATTTTGTAGAATGAGAAAAATCTTATCATGTAAAAGCAAAATGTATTGAGTAAGAGAGAATACGAATACAAAATCTGACAAGCGGTCGGTAAATTCTTTTTTTCTAAACCATTTTAGAAATTTATGTATTCTCATCACACCAGAGGTGTATTTTAACGGAGTATATTGAAGGTGGTAGCATTTTTATACAATTACAAAAACAACTAAAATCAACTCAGGAAATGTTCATGTTGTTTTTGTAAAAATTTAAAACTGCAACCATCTGTTTTTTTTTTTATTATTTTTGATTTTACTTATACCATCCGTGTAAACATGAATTATACTTACAAAAGATTTTTATTTTTTTTCTTTTAAACACGGAGAGAATTTCATAATATTTTGATTCTACAAAGTCGTAATACATTGTATTACCGTGTAAACTGGCCTTAAGTAGCTTTCTTCCATAAGAACTTCGATAACTACTTTTTTATGGATGTATTAAGATAAAAAAATGACTTACTTTTGAATTTGTTCTTTTTGGCACAACCCTTGTAAAATTCATTAGTTTTTCAGTAGAATTGTATGTAGTGCTTTTATGTGTTTCTGATTACTTAACATATTATTTTGAAGGCGAAGATTTTACTGGGTCTTTAACCCGTTTATTTATGAACCGATTTTTTAATTTGAACTACAAGGTATTCTACTAAGTCTATTTCAGGTAAAAAAGAAAAAGATTATAGGAATAGGTAAATTAAAGATTTATATCTCAATTATTAAAAAATAATTATTAAATACCCATGAACTTTAGCTATGTTTTTGTTTGATTATTTTTTAATAAAAATCGAAACAAATTTGTATAAAATTGATTTTAAATTGCACGATTTTTAAAACAAAAAAGACGATCTTTTTTATTTTTTTCTCAGGAAATTGACGATTTTGACACAAATTTATCTGGCAGCACTGATTAAAACCAAAACAAGAAAAGGCTAACAAAAATTTAAACTAACAAAATATAACAATTGTTTTTTGTTTATTTTCACCATATAAATTATGCATTTATCATTTATATTCCTTCTATTTTTTTATTTATTTAAAAAAAATAGTATATAAACATATTTTAAATTCAAAATATCTTAATTTTGTTTTTCTCGCCACCAATTTCAAATGTGACTTATTTTGACAGTTCTTGAAAGAAACTTTTCGCAAAATATTGTTATAGAAACACTTTTTCTCGCATCCTTCCAATAATTGCTGGAAAATTATTTAAATGACAGATAATTCTCGCAAAAAAAGATACAGAAACACTTGTGTGAGAAAACCCATTTTTTGTTTCATTTTTCACTGTTTCTGTCCCGATTCACTGGTTTCATTCGGACAATTTTACGATGCGAGAAATACAGAAACGGGCTACAGGGTGCATGAAGTCATCAAAAGATACGAAAAATGTATCTTTCGTATCCTAATGGCATCACTGGATGTATTAGATTTTACACAGCGTTTACATTTGACAGTACTGGCAATACTAATAAAATACATATTAGTTGCCAAAAATACTACTAACTGCTTTGTGAAGTAGGCGTCCAGACAGTAGTTAATATGCCAAACGTAAATGTTGCAGTGCAAGTGTAGCTAAACGTGTTTTATATGAACTAAACAAATTTAAAAATAACTTAAAATAACATTATTTTGTGAACAAATATAACATAAAACATCAAAGCAAAATATGTTTATTTTTTTCTTACTTGATTTTTTTCTTATTTGAACAAAACTTCAAATTACTGTTAGCAAATGTCAAATCACTGTCCAATTTTACTGTCTGCAAAATTTGCTAGACAGCCCAACAAACACGAAGTCAAACCTTTGACATGAAATGACTTTATCATTTGACATCAAACACAATTCTCAAACGTTTTTCAAATGTTTCATTTTTACATTTAAATTCAATTTGATAAAGATTTGAAAATAAATATTTGACAACAAATGTTTTATCAATTTGATATCAAATTGGTATCAAATGTTAAATTCAAGTCAAAACTAAACTTGGTAATACTAAAGCGAAAAATGAATGTAAACATTCAAAATGGCGATTGAAGTTAAATTTTTACTTCGTGGTTAAATGTGTTTTACAAGTGAACGATTTATTTCTTGTGAAAAATAAAAATTATTTGTGAGTAAAGCTTCGTTCACAATCAGAGAAACAATTTTGTTTTTTCTTCTATCTTTTTTCTTTCTAAAATATTTCATATATTTTCCTTTAATTTTTAGAACAAAAATGTAACTAAAATTTTTTTAAAAATGTAACTAAAGTTGAGTCAACTAGAACTTCAGCAACAATTTGTATGAAATTGTTTCTGACGTTTAAAATAATTTTATTTAGTTTTGAATGAAAATTTCAACAAAATGTTGTTAAAAATAATAATAAATGCATAATATTGTAGTGGCTAAAATTTGCAAACAGATTTTTAATGCAAAATGTGTGCTGTTGCAAAAGAAATTGTTGCTCTATTATGAACACCAAGTGAAAATGTTTTTTTGATTGTGAACGAAGCTTAACTACAATGATTAAAAATACGAATTAAAAAAATAAAACTGGAAAGTGAAGAAATTATAAGTTTGTTGTATGATCGCGGTGCTACAATCCACGAAATAAAAGGGTGTCAATTATTTCGTCTTTGCAAGAATTAGAAGACAAAGATTATTGGGGGTATTCACGTCACAAGTTCCACCCTTGCGAAAAAGCAATGTGCAAAAATATAACAACAACCACACAGACAATTAGTTGTGCTGTGCGTAAATAATTGTCTTTCTGGTTGTTGTTATGCTTTTGCACTTTTGCTTTTTTGCAAGGGTGCAACTTGTAACGTGAATACCCTTATTATTTCATATATTAGCTATGGCGCCGAATGTTATCTCAGTTTATTTAAATAAATAATGAATTTAAATTGAAAAAATAAAATATTTTTATTTATGTTCCACATTGTGTTATAATCCACATTTAAATTACATTTGAGAATTACGTTTGAAAGCAAGTTGAAAGTAAAGGCATTAAAAAATTTGAAAATAATTTCCGCTTTTTGTTGAGAATGCTATATGATTTTCAAATCATTATCAAACGTTTGTCGTTTGAAAAAACGTTTGATTTCAAACCATTTTCAATTTGAAATCAAACCTCCGTTTTTGTTGGGAGTAGGTAGACAAGACAGTTGGAAAAGTGTGCATGTAAATAATCCAGTAAGTTTGCGCTTAATTTTAAACAGGGTAACATTGTTCATCGTTTTGTCATTTAATGGCATGCAAGTGCCAAATTTCCACTCGCATGCAATTTTTGCTGCCACTGGAGCTGCCATTGCGAAAAATGTGAGTGTATTAGTAAAAAAAAGTGTGAGTGTATTGAGTTTTTCGAACTGGCAGTGGCATGTGTAAATGCTAGGTAAAGGCCGTTATACACTATCCTACAAATTCTTTAGTAAAAAAACTAATAGCATAATACTGATGTTATGGATGTTATTTACAAACGATAAAGAAAACTATAATAATATCAATTCTTTATTCCGTGTTCTTTCAGAAATTAAGCATTTTAGAACTGAATACATTTAAATTTCTTGGAAAAATATAGCCAATATTAAGAACGAAACCAATGTTTGCTGACATTTCACATATTGCTTTTGGTATTTTATAAATACCACTTTTCTGAGCATCATTTACCATTTCTTTGGTGATAAAACTTGGAGTCGAGAAGTTCTATGGTTCCCGAAAATAGGTATTAAAAAAAAACTATATTTTTAAAATTACTTTTTTTTTACCGATTTTCCGAGTTTTTCAGCAAATATGTTCTTTTAAAGATTTCCGATATTTTGATATCTTTAACGTATGAATAGGTCATATTACAGCTCTAAAATTTTAGTTTTTATAAAAATTTAATGTTTTTTAGTCCTTTTTTTGAGTATTTTGCTCATAACTTAACCATTTTTCACCTATTTGACAGATTAATATACCAACGTGCTTAAGAATAATATTACCATTAAATTGGGTTATAGGTATATATGTATATATACGTACATATATGTACATACATATATTTAAACAAACTTAATTATAAAAATAATAAATAGAAACAAACATATGGTGTTTTCTTTTCTACAAAAAAGTGTGACATTTTATTTAAAAAAATGCAATTTGGTGTCTGTTTCTTAAAAATTTTGCTCCCGAAAAGGATGAGTTTATTAAAATAAAACAAGCCACCCCTTTCGGGAACAAAATTTTTAAGAAACAGGCACCAAATTGCATTTTTTTAAAATAAAATGTCACATTTTTTTGTAGAAAAGAAAACACCATTAATAATAAAAAAGAGTAATTTTTGGGATTTCAGTATTTTGATTATAACTCAGCCATTTTTTAACCGATTTGACAGATTTATATACCGACGTGTTTAAGAATAAATTTACCAGCTAGTTGGGTTATAAAGCTTGGACTCGGGAAGACCTATGGTTCCCGAAAGTAGGGATTAAAAAAAAAATAAATTTTGGTCATAACTTTTTGTATCTGAGCCGATTTTCCCGAAATTTTCAGAAAATATTTTTTACTAAAGATTTCCGATCTTTTGATATATAAGGGATAACCATAGGTCATATGACAGTCGAAAAAATCAGGTTTTTATACAATTTTTGATATTTTTTGTACGGGAGGTACTACGCCCACTTCTCCAATCCCGCCCACATTTTGTGGGATGCTGTGTACTGATACCTTAATGTGTGTACCTAAAGTATTAAAAATACAACAACAACAAGGGATTTTTGGAAAAAATTTGAAGTAGTCGTAGTTTTTTGCTCATATCTCAGCCATTTTTGGACCGATCTGGCTGAATTTCAATAGCAAGAAATAGTGGACTATATGTGACATAAATGTAAAACAACCTAGCCGCTATCATGTCTGGAGTATCCGGAAAACACATATCAAACGTAAGACGGACAGACGGACATCGTTAAATTTCTAGTAAAGTCTTTTTCATCTTGAGAAGATTATATTCGCTTAGCTCATATATGCCTAGATTTGTGAGGAGACGTGTGGCTTATGCACTTCTAATGTCGAATATTAATTATTGTACATATGTACATATGATAGTTATGTTATATTACGAACTTTATTGTGCTTTTTTAAGACTTTAAAATATGGTGTACCCATTGATTTATGCAATGAATTCAATTTTCTTCATTCATCACGGGTACTACAGATTGATATACCTCTCATTCGATATCAGAAGCCTAATTCTGGCAGTCGTGATCGAGTAATTTCTCGATTCGAAAGCAATTTTATTTCAGTCGATACTGAACGAATCGAAATTATTTTTTCTTTATTGTGTAACTCAAATTAATGCTTTACAACCCTGAAAAAATAATTCCGATTCGTTCAGTATTAACTGAAATAATAAGATATTAAATTGCTTTAGAATCGAGAAAGTACTCGATCACGACTGCCAGAATTAGGCCCCAGATCTTTTCACGTTCATACTTAGTTCGAGTTGCCAGAATATGGAATACCTTGCCTTCAGAACTGAAATGTTTTTCAGATTCAATTAATGGCTTTAAAAGTAAGATACTAGTTCATCTAAATCACTAGTGGGGATATTAAATTAAATATTTTAATTATATCATACTTTATTTACTAAAGAGATGATGGTTTTTTGCATTTTTAAATAATTTTTGTTTAGATTTAAAAATTTGTATATGTACATTATTGAATATGTAATGACATTTTTGTTGCTGAAATGTATATATTACTATGTAATGCGTTAAATTGGCCAGAAAGGCTTTTGTATTACTGATTGAATTAAATAAATAAATAAAAAAAAATAAATAAATTAACTTCTCTCCTCATAAGGACCTAGAATATATATACTTTATAGGGTCTAAGATCAATATTATAGAAATTACACCTGTGGTGAAGGGTATAAAAATAGCAAAAATCAGCTGGTAAAAAATAATTAAAACTATTTTTTTGCAGTTTTAAGCTTCGTACAGGCGGTGGTCAGAACTTACAATGTTGCCATTTTTCTGACAATGGTTCCATAGTCAATAGCGAAAGAAAATCAGAAAGTTTTTTAAAAAAAAGTTGCATTAATATCGGATTCTATATAGCAGAATCAAGCGTATTTTTCAATGTGGAGTGCAAAGCGAAAAAATGCGCAGTTTTTTTTACACATTTTGACTCTGTTTTTTCCGAAATAAAATCAAATATTTCTTTTAAACCTTAAAATATTTATAAAAAATTAAATATTCACTTAAAATGTTTGAAAACCCTGATTTTATCCCGCAAATACCTGAATTTTAAATATGTAGTTTGCAATTTTTTGTCTTTTCGCATCCAAGTTCTAACTAGAATGATTTCCTCGTCCATACTATCGCAATCATTCTATGTACTTCACGCATCGTAACAGCGTGAAGTACATAGGCTTTGCTCAATACTTATTTTTTCTGATGACCGTCTGTAGGCGGTCTTGGGTGTTTAATGGTTATATAGAATCGAAAACGAATCTGGGTTAGAAGGTAATTTTTGAAAATAATTCATGTAATTTGTTTAGAAGATTGAGTTGACTTAGGTATTTGAAAACACCTTTTAAGATATTTGTCCTTTGCTTCAAATAAACACATAAGTTTACCATATTCTGACTTATATTCACATAGAAAATCACACTTATAAAAACTAATTTTTAGGTATTAAGATAATCAGCCTTTTTATGATTACAAAAATTCTACCTAATGGTGTTATCAAAATTTGTCCAAAGTAGCTCCGATAGCTATTTGATCAATCTTTTGAAAAAAATATTTTTGGTTTTTTTTTATTTTTTTTTTTTTTAAATTTAAAACTTTTTTTATTTATCCGAAATGTTTTTTTTTGTTTTTTGCTCAAAAGAAAGCTTATGTATTTTCCTTTAAGGTAGTTTTGGTCGTTTTTTGGGATGCGAGTGGCTTATGTATAAAAAAAATCATTTCTAACTCTAGGCGAGGGTTTTTCAATTTTTGCATATGTAGTGTTCTTTCTAATCCATGTAACTTGTTACCTATTTTTTTTTTTTTTTTTTTATTTAAATTAATTTAGTAGTATTAAAATACTTTACAATAAATTCTTTACTTTTAATTTTTGCTAAACAAATATTATATTATAAAAAGCTCTGTTGGATACTATTATTCTTAACGAAATATACAATTTTTCTTTTAAACTCATTAGTATTTCTCTCATTTTTAACATCTATGGGCAGCCTGTTGTATAGATGTAAGCCTTTATAAAAAAGTGACCGTTGCTTTGCAGTTGTTTTTGCTCTTGGGAGCCTAAAGTTGTTAACATTTCTTAGATGATATGGTTGAATTTCCCCTTGGTGTTAGCAAAATTTTTCCCAAGTAGCTTAGATAGCTATTTGATCAATCTTTTGAAAAAAAAATTTTAAAAACATTCCGGATAAAAAAAAAAGTTTTAAATTTAAAAAAAAACAAAAAAAAATTTTCAAAAGATTGATCAAATAGCTATCTTAAGGGGAAGTGAACATAAAATTCACGAAACGTCGGGAAACAATGAAATAAAAAACTTGAATTTTTATTTACATAAGCGGAGTTAGGCCTCACCAGCTAAATATATACATACATACTTATAAAAATATAACAGTAATTTTTTGATTTTTAAGGTACGTTCAGTCTAATGAAATATTTGACGAAAATATTTGTTCTGATATTTGCTTCAAACTGTTTTAAATAAAAAAATATTGTGTTTAATGTTCAAACTAAGCTCAAATATCTACTTTGCTGTGGCGCCATAGTTCGTTTGTGATCAAAGTCATGATATACGTAAAATTAACGATGTATTTATCCCGTTGGTAATCGACAATAAACCATACAAAGCTTGTGTGCATTTTATATATCTGTAGTCACAAGTCTGTTTTTCAATATTTTCTGTACAGCAGTTTAAGGTTTGGAATCTTCACTGAAAATCAGGAAACGGCTTTTTTTTGGAAAACTTTGCTAAAGATTCCAAAGAAACGAATTTCTTTACTTAGTTGGTAAAAAAAAACATAGTGGTTTATTCTCGCAGTCCAAAGATATTACAGAAAAAGACACTTAGGCTCTTATGAATTGTTGAACGAAAGAAAGTCAAAAAGTTATAGTTGAGTTAGGATATTATTTCAGATAAAATAAAAAACTTTCAGTGCGCCTAAATTGACATAAATTGTTATTCTATGCCAAAATTTTTCAGATTCGATTTCTGATGTTGAGTTAGGTTGTTATTCCTATATAATAATTCATAAAGTTTAAAGAATATCGACTTAAGGTACGTTCAGACTAATGAAATATTTGACGAAAATATTTGTCCTGATATTTGCTTCAAACAATGTGAAACAAAAAAATATTTTGTTTAGTGTTCAAACTAAGCTCAAATATTTGACAATTTTTGTTTGTTAAAACAGTTGGCAAATAGTGTCAAATAAAATAAAGTAATTCATGTTTGCCATGCGTTCAGACTTAAACAAATATTTGCATTAAATAATTATTTAATGAAAGTGTCTAAAAATAAAAATATATTTCCCAAATAGTAAAAGACAATGGGTAACGGGAACATGGCTTAAATTTGCCAAAAATTGCAAACTTGAAACCAAAGCCTAAAATATATTTGAATTCGCTAAATCGTTTAAAAACAAAATGTCGAGAATAAAAGAAAAAAAAAAAATTGCAAAAAAGCGAAAATTCGCAAAAAAGTTTAGATATTTCAAACAAGCCATAAAATTTATTAAAAGCGCCTAAAACTGTAAGGAATGGAAAAAATTCGATAAAAATTGCTAAATTTATGGAAATTTGCAAAAATTTGCTAATAGCGGTATTATAGCAAATCCTAATAATTATTAAAAATCGTTAAAGCTGTAAAGATTCACAGGGAAAAATCACTTTTTCGCGAGCATGGCTAAAATTCGCAAAAAATTGCAAACTTGGAAACAAACCCTAAAATTGATTTGAAATCGGTTAAAAAACAAATTGTCCGAGAATAACAAAAAAAATTTTTTTCCAAAAATCGCGAAAATTCGCGAAAATTTTTAATATTTCAAGCAAGTTATAAAATTGAATAAAAGTCCCTAAAAGTATAAGGAATGGCAAAAATTCGGTAAAATTGCTTAAATAGCGGAAATTCGCAAAAATTTGCTAATAGCGGCATGATAGCAAAGTTTAATAATTATTAAAAATCGTTAAAGCTGCAAAGAATCACATGAAGAAATCACTTCTATCGTTAAAATGGCTAAAATTTTCAATAAATTGCAAACTTGGAAGCAAACCTAAACCTAAAATTTATTTGAAATCGCTAAATCGATTAAAAAAAAAAAAAAATTTTTGCAAAAAATATCGAAAATTCTCAAACAATTTTAATATTTCAAACAAGCCATAAAATTGATTCAAGGTCCCTAAAACTATAAGGAATAGCATAAATTCGACAAAAATTGCTTAATTACCGGAAATTCGCAAAAAATTTGCTAATAGCTGCATGATAGCAAAGCCTACTAATTATTAAAAATCTTTAAAACTGTAAAGAATCCGAAAACTTACAGGAAAAATTGCTTCTATCGGGAACATGACTAAAATTATTTGTCGTTGTTTGCTCTTACAATTTTTTTGTAATATCAAATAAATGTTTGCTCAAAAATAACTAAAATATTTGATATTTTGTGTTCACACTATGTTCACATTGGACAAATATTTGTTTGCCGGCAAATACTTTTATTTGCTCAAAATCAGCTTTTATTTTATTTGACACTCAAAAATATTTTGTGTTCAGACTACGTTAATGAAATATTTGATGTTTGCTTTCAAATATTTCATCAGTCTGAACGTACCTTAAAGTTGATGTAGGCAATAATGAAAAAATAATGTTTATATGTATATGTTGTAATCCTGAATTGACTTAGTCGGTTATGCCAAAACAGTCATTTAGAAAAACTCATATAACCAAACTCAACTCAATTGTGTCCTAACTCGAGTTGTGCTATTATGGGTTGTGTCCACAGATTTGCACTCACTTTATCAAGCATACATTGTATGCAATTCGCAACAATATCAAAAATATTCACACTTGCCGACAGAAAATTTTGTCCTAAGTGCAAATAATATAGAAACTATATATTTGTGGAAAACCACACAATAGGGTAACCTAAGTAAAGGTACGTTCAGACTAATGAAACATTTGACGAAAATATTTGTTCTGATATTTGCTTCAAACTGTGCGAAACAAAAAAAATATTTTGTTTAATGTTCAAACTAAGCTAAAATATTTGACAATTTTTGTTTGTTAAAACAGTTGACAAATAGTGTCAAATAAAATAAATTAAATAATGTTTGCCATGCGTTCAGACTAAAACATATATTTGCATCAAATAATTATTTAATAAAAGTGTTCAAAAATAAAAATATATATCACAAATAGTAAAAATTAGCGCAAAAGCTTATTTATTTGTTTTATTCTGTTTAGCAGCATCTCTTATAGTGTTAGAACAGGAGAATGTAAAAAAAAACCAACCAAAAATGGCCAACGGGAAAATGGCTTAAATTAGAGAAAAATTGCAAACTTGGAAACAAACCCTAAAATATATTTGAAATCGCTTAAGATTCACAGGGCAAAATAGCTTCTTCGCTAGCATGGCTAAAATTCGCGAAAAATTCCAAACTTGGAAACAAACCCTAAAATTTATTTGAAATCGGTTAAAAAAAAAACAAATTGTCGGAAAATAAAAAAAAAAATTTTTTTCCAAAAATAGCAAAAATTTTTAATATTTCACATAAGCCATAAAATTGATAAAAAGTCCCTAAAAGTATAAGGAATGGCAAAAATTCGGTAAAAATTGCTAAATGAAGATCGGTCCATAATTTACCCTAGGCCCCACATAAACCCTTCTCCAGTTTAGTACGCCTTAAACCGTAATAAATAATGCTATCATAACAAAATTTGGCACGTCACAGTTTTATAGAACTAGAAATGACACTGTAAAATTTCGGGAAGATCGATCCATAATTAACCCTAGGCCCCATATAAACCCTACTCCTGGACAACTGTTTACTACGCCTAAAACTGTAATTAATAATGCTATCGTAACAAAAGCTGGCACGTAACAGTTTTATGGGACTAGTAATGACACTGTGAAATTTCGTGAAGATTGGTCCATAATTTACCCTAGGCCCGATATAAACCGTTCTCCCAAAAAACAGTTTAGTACGCCTAAAACCGTAATTTATAATGGTATCAGAATAAAATTAAATAGAATAAAATTTTTTAGGACTAGAAATAGCACTAAAAAATTTTCGTGATGATCGGTCCATAATTTAGTATAGGTAACATATTGTTACGTTACTGCCTTTCAATAACGTTTTGGTTTATTTCCTTTATAATAAACCGTTTCGAGTTCTTTATTGCAACTTTAATAAAATAAATAAAACACAACACTTAAACACACAATTTACACAACTTTATTTAGTACTAAGTCACTTTAACAACCGTAATTTATAGCTTTTATTCACAACCAACTATAATTTTCTCAGCGTTATACATTATTGACAAAGTCTGAACATAGAATGATCTTATTATGCTAGCCGCCGCAAGTATTTATACTGCCATTCGGCCATCTAGAACATTCGAAATGTTTTTCGAAGGTTCGAGGCTTTACTATTCACCACTCTATTTGATTTATGGCGGCACTTATGTTTACATAATTTCACGACTTATACTGAAGCTTTTTTAACGGTCATTTCGAGGGCTTTCTGCACATTGGGATTGAAGTGTACTTAATTATAACAATTTTCAATAACAATGTAAACTAATAAAATCACTTATGAATACAAGATAACTAATAAATACAAGATAACTACAAATTATAACTAATTCTTAACCAATAATAACAACTAATTCTTAACAAAAGTTACTTTCGTAACAATATAAATAATGTTCACTCTGCTGCCGTTTTCTGTAATTCGCTTAGCTAAAGCTAAATCTCGATCGCTAAAATTCCTTAGAGAATACAAAATTTAATTATTTTAGCGATGACATTAAAAGCTAAAATTGCGGCGAATTACATTTGTAGCAAAAAATTGCTAAATCAACTTTATAGATTTTTAGCGAATTACGGAATACGGCTGCTGGTAAATTAATTAAATACGCCTTAAATCGTAGCAGATATATTTATTGTGGTAAAATTTCTTCCAAATTAGTTTTATATGGCCAAAACAAATGTCATGCAATTTTGTGATATACGGCCCATAATTTTCCTTAGATCCCATATTTTGCAGCATTCACTGTAAACGCTAAAACTAATTTCAACACAGTATTGAAATTTTGGGATGATTGGTTCATAACTTATGGCTCCAATGTAAATCCCCCTCCTGAAAATCATTTAAGTTCGGCTTAAACTGTTACGAATCAAGTTAATTTACTCAAGATTGTCGATCAATAACTTATTATAGGTCTAAGCCGCAACCAATTTTAATGTCTGTTTTTTTTTTTTTTTAAGATAAATTATTAATAAATAGACATCATATAGAAATCACTCCTGAACTATTCAAAGTGTTTGTGGAGGGTATCAAAGATTCGGCACAGCCGAATATAGCACTCTAACTCGTTTCTTTTAATTTAATCAAAAGTACATACAATTTTTTTTATAACATAATTTTGTTATTAAAGATTTACTATAAAATTAGCTTATTTATAACTTGTTTTTTTCTTAGATATTAATGACTAAAACGCGAAGGGATTTTTGTAGGGAAAATTTATTTAACGTGTAGGAAAAAAATATTTTTTTTTAGTATGCGTAGGTATTTTTCAAAAAAAATTCTGGCAAAACTGTGCGGATTTGAAGTTATACCTTTTCTACACTTGCATACATTTTGAAGGAACGCATGGAAGATGTTGAATATATAAAATACGCGTTTACACTTGAAACATCTAACATCTACTATCAATAAAAAATGTCACCATTTCTGAAAAAAACTTATTATTACTTTTTTTCTACAAAAGTGACAAAATTTTAAAAGATAATACCAAAATGTATTTAGAACTCATTTTATTTAATAATATAAAAAAAAATTAAACAAAATAAGGCTTGCAAAACATAAAAAACAAAAATTTACAGGAGAAGGTTTTTTTTTTGTTTTATTTCATTTAAATTTTGTATGAGGTTGTCGCTTAAGATAAAATTGTGTTTGCTAAAAAATCGTAATCGTCTCGATTCGAAAGCAATTTTATTTCTAATTCTTTCAGTCGAAACTGAACGAATCGAAATTATTTTTTCAGTACATATTGTGAAACTCATATGATGCTTTACAACCCTGAAAAAATAATTCCGATTCGTTCAGTATTGACTGAAATAATTAGATATGTATTAAATTGCTTTCGAATCGAGAAAGTATACTCTATCGCGACTGCCAGAATCAGTTCCCTGGTGTCTGATAATGTAAACTTTTCTGTACATAATATTTACTAAATGAAACATGTGACAGGAAGATACAAGATATTCTGGTAGTTTACAGAATCATTCTTAATTATATGTTCATATCTATAGCTTCAATGTTAACCAAAGATTGGTTTAAGCAAATTGTATGTGAACCATTGAGGGAATAGGACTGTTGCAAGAAAGCTTTATAAATTGAAATTTGATATATTAAACACGTTCGAAAATATATAATATCATGGTTGAATAAGTACAAGGTGTAGTCATTAGAAATTTTGGTCTCAATTTGAAAACCCATATAACGTCAAACAAAAGAAAATATGGAAAAAAATTAAAACAAGCGTCAGAAATCAAATAGATTATTTAGACATTACAAGGGTAAATAATAAAAACTCTCCCTAATGAACATACCTGGTATACTATGGGTAATATAATAAAAATAACTCAAAAAAATTAAATTGTTCTCACATTCGATTATAAATTTATGTTATTTTTTGTTTTGTTTTTACTCAATCTACCTGAAATATTGTGTTATCGCTTTTTGCTTAAAGTAAATAAAATTTACTGATTATTCCCAGCTAGAATAGGCTGATGGTTAGACGATTGTGTTTAATATACAACTTTTAAAAGAATCTTCTGATGATGATCTGACGAGTAACTAGCAAAAACATCTACACTTTTTAATTGACTTTTACTGAAAATAAAGATAAAATAAGATAGAGTAGACAAAAGAAAGGACAAAACTACCCCTACAGCCCCGCCATCAGAAATAAACGTCCTATTTCCCAGACGAACCCCAGTAGATCGACTGAATTACATCCAGCGATACACCCCAGTTCGTCGTGAAATCTATCTCCTAGCCAATTTTGCCTGAGACCCTCCATCCTAGGACAGTGGCACAGTATATGCTTAATTGTCTCTAGCTTCTCAGAATCCTCGCATAACCTGCAGAAGGTTGGTATGGTATTGTCCCATTTACCCGTAAAAGCCCTAACATAACAATCACCCGTTAAAAACCCTATAAGCGTCTTGAGACCACTTCTATCCCATCCTAATAGGACCCTGGTTGCCCCTGCGTCCAACCGGGCCAAAGTGCCCTTGACACCCTGCAATCCGTTCTATCCCTTCAGGATCGGTTAACGACATCGGGGAATCTATTCCGTATTGTCTCATAGTAGTGACATAAGGGGGGTTTTACCCCCGTCTTCGACCACAAAATCAAGATTCGAAGAAACCCAACCGTGACCGTGACCGTGAATGCCCCCAAGAGCTCCCTCAGAGCAATCCTACACTGTGCGACCAGGCACGATCGCACCGTATGAATCGTCAACGCCCTGAGCGCGGCCTGTCTATCGCCGTAAATTGTCACCACTGACCCCCCTACGATGTGCTCCAGTACCTTCTGGTAAAAAGCACCAGTTCAGTCTTCGCAGGGATTACACCCAGCCCCCTATACTTCGCCAATGCCCAGAGTTCGCCAAACATCACCTTCATAATCTTACCGATCGTGTATAGAAATTTTCCCCTGGCCAGCAGAACTATGTCATCCGCATAGGCAACGAGATCCCTACCCTTGGAGTCAAATTCCCTGAGAATACCGTAGCAACCACAGTAGATGCGAATGACCCCCCCCCCTTGTGGTGTCCCCCTGGTAACCTTTCTCCTTATACTATGATCCCCCAGGCTCGAGTTAATAATCCTACTTCTTAGCATACAGACTATCCACTCCACCCCAGAAAGCCGTGAACTCCTAGCTGTACCAACGAATCCCTTATCGCCTCAATTCTAATATTATTAAAGGCTCCTATATGCAGAAACGCGGCGAGAGTTTATTCCTTATAGCTCAGGCCGTGCTCAATACATCCGACAACCTCATGTAGCGCACTCTCAACGGATTTACCATTAGGGTAGTCATGTTGAGCGTTGCTAATGAGGTGGGTATCAATATTACTCCTAAGATAGAGATCTATTAGTCTCTCAAGAGTCTTTAACAAAAATGAAGATAGACTAATAGGTCTGAAGTCCCCCGGCTTCGAGTGGCTTGCCTTACCGGCCTTAGGTATGAAATCCCCCGGCTTCGGTATAAAAATAACCCTGACCACTCTCCACCCCATAGTCAGATACCTCCTACTGAGGCATTTCCTGAATATATCCACTAAAAGAAATAGAGCATCGTCCGGGATATTGCAAAGCATGGACGCAAGCGAACGCATGACTCGATGTCACAGACTCTCCGTCCCATTGACCATCGTCCATACCTCCGGTTTTCGTACACCCGAAAAAGTGCGCCTTTATAAGTAAGTTTAGGGTCATAGAGCTAGATTTAGTCCATGAGCTGTCATTCCTTTGGATATACCCCAGGGCCCTAAGGTCCTTGGATAGAATTCGTCGGAATCTAAACAGCTCGTAGACATTATCGATGGATTCACAGAACTGTTTTCATGAGAACCGCTTTTCTCTTTTTAGATCTGCCTTATGATTTTCTTATCTAAACGTGAGGAATTTACAAAATTTCATCTTACATCACTGATTATAAGTCAAATATGCATAATTATTGTGAATAAATGGTATAATACTTAAAGTTAAAGTTAAATTAAATAAGCTTGTTGATGCTTGCTTATACGTATTTTCGCATTTTTAAAGTTAAATTAAATTAGCTTTTTGATGCTTGCTTATACGTATTTTCGCATTTTTGACGTTTGCTTCAATTTATTTTCTTAAAAGGCTTTAAGATGATATTAATATTGCCATAATCAGGTATTCGCTTTAAATATTAGCATACATTTTAGCGAATGCGAATGCAGATGCGAATCCGGAATAGTAAGTAAGTTTTCTTGAAAAATATCCTACTTTCTCTGGGATATAAAAATTTTGTTTCTGTAAATAAAATACATACTATTGGGGTATTCACAAGGTGTCATAAAATCATATGTCTTAAAATAATAACATGAAAAAGTACGATTATTGTGAACAGCCCCTCATAATTTAGTGTGCTATTTTGAATTTAAATCAGCTGATTAAAAATAAATATAAAAAAATAAATATTTACCTAAAATCAAAATGTTTTTTAATTCTAATCCATGAATAAATAAATTAAATTAGATCTTTCCTGACTATTTTCCATTTTTCAGACGCAAACTACAAATATTTTATTTTGTTTGTTTACCGCAAGTGTTTTGTTGTAAAAAATGCTAGCCGCAGGTTAAAATCGGATGTTAGCCGGATAAAAATATACCATCAATGGCGACGGCTACAAAATCATAGCCGATCGGCTCAGTTGCTCGACGCAGGTCTCTTCTGATTAATTACGACAGCACAATAAACATAGCAAGCAAAGTTTTATTAATTTAAGACACTTGGTTTACAAAGCAACAACAATATTTTTAAACCATTGTAAAATGTTAGAACATTATGACAATACAACATGATAGCACACCTTGTGAATACCCCATATGTATATTAAAGTATTTTCAAATGACGGTTGATTTTTCTTTTAATTTGATTTGCTTTACAGGAATTGTAGGCACTCAAATTCCAAAAATTAAAATGTTATAATGCCGTACAAATTAATTAAGGTTAGAGTAGTACATTCATGTAATACATTGTATATTACAATCAAACTGGTTTTAATTCCGATCGAATTTGTTTGGAGAAGCAAAACACGAAATTTCATTAACTTTTAATCGGAATTGATATCTGTGAAATCCCTGTTAGTTACTCAAAATGTCAAAATTCTTTATAACAGCCAGAATAAAAAAAAGCTATTTGTAGTTTTTAATAAAATTCTTATTTAATTACAGTAAAATCCCCCGAAAAGTTAATTAAATTACCCAACCATGATGAGGTGGTACTGCCACTAGCAGAAGAAACACCTAAGGTTAGTCCTTCCGTTCAGAAAAAGCCACAGAATCAGCAACACCAGCAGCTTCAGCAAAAGTCTAAAAGAAAACATAGACGCGGTAAACCTAAAGCTAAAAATGCCAATAAACCCTACAAGAAAACTAATTGGAGATTCCAAATGCCACGAATAAACTATAGCAAATGTGGTTCAGCAGGTGGCAGTGGTGGCTGTAATCGTCGGGAAAAACTACAACGTTCTCGCTCTTTGGTACCCTACAATACTAATAAATTTCTAATGGAAGAACATTTAGCAGAGGTTCCTTGTTCTCTTCTAACACCAACGGGAAGAACGCGAGATTCAAGTTTTTCAATGGATTCAGAAGATAATTATTTTTTCTCTCTACCCGAAGATGAAGAAGAATTTCTAACAAAAGAATTTGCCAATGTTTATGAAAAGGCTAGGGTAGAACGTTTAGAAAGCTTAAGTAAGCAAGAGTTAATTGAGGAATGTTTACAAATTGAAGATCGGTATTCCAAAGACCAGGGTAATCAAAGACAACAGCAATTAAATATACAACGTGTAGCACAGGAATATATGGCTAAAATACGGGTGCTGGATGATAAAGTAAGGGAGCTGTCAAGAGAAAATCATAGTAAGTTTTAGATTTTTAAGTAACAAAAAGAAGACTAATTACATTTCTCAATTGTTTTTTTTTTTAATTGCAGATCTCCGCTGCCAATTAATGCGTTCTGCAGCATTTGCTGCCGCCGCTGCAGCATCTCCTCCATCTGCAGCTGCTCCTATGGGTGCTGCCTGCCAACCTACACCCATGGATTCTTCTAGTGAAGACACTGAAAGTGATAGTTCTACATCAAGCTCATCATCATCCTCTTCATCTTCATCGAGTAATGATGGACGCATTCAAGACCGTCGAAGACGTAGCTGCTCATCGCACAGTTCATTAAGTGAGTATAATGGCTATATAGAAAATAACTATATGCCCAATAATCTAGCAGAAGAGCGCGAAGCTGGCGTAGTAGAAAACAATGGTCAACAACGCTTACCAGCAGCTGCTGTCATGGAAAACGTCAATGAAGAGGATTATGAACGCCGCCAGTTGTTAGACGATCACATGGACGATGAAGCTGATGGTGATGATGAGTATGAAGAAAATAATCCCAAACTAAATGGATTCCATACGGAACAACAACAGCAACAGTTGGAACAACCAAGTGTAAATTTATCACCAAACGTAAATAGAGCCATTGAAAATAATAATGCTGGCATTCAAAATGTTGCTAACAACGATGGTGGTAATATACAAGTAGTTGAACGTTTACAAAATCCTTCAAACTAGTTACTCGTACATATTAATGTCAAATACACAACATTTTCAAACCAACTAACCCACCCACCCTTTTTTGTTCCTCGAAAGCAACAAACATTCTAATCATCCCCCTGACCCCAAATAATAATTGTGATTAAGAAAAAAAACTAACCCTTTTGATAAAAAGAAAGTAAAAGTAATAATTATAAAGTTACATATTTCTTTTTTCACTCCAAGGCACATTCATAAGGTATACGCATCAGAGAATGGATGGCGCATTAATAATTTCAAATTGTCAACAGTTGTTTTTATTTCGTATGTATAAGCCAAAAAATGTGCAAGTGTGTGTTATTTTTTCTTTATTTTATACACAGACAATATTGATAATTTGGAATTTTCTGTAAACAAAAAAAAAATAATAATAAGAGAGCTACAAGTTCCCCTTATGAATATTCCTTGGTTCACTCTTTATTTTTATTCATACATATTTTAAAATTTTTATACATATGTATATATTTAATGTGTATTTTAAAAGAAATAATAACAAACAAGTTGATATTGTTAAAATTATTCACTACTTTCTTTTATTATTTTTTTATACACATAAATATTTTAACCATCACAAAAGGAAGAAGTAGTTATAATTTTTATATTTTTGTAAAAATATAATTGAAAAAATAATATACATACATACATTTTATCGTTATCAAAAAATTTAAAAAATTTTTAATAAAAATTGTAAATTAAGCACAATGTTATAATTTCTATCTGCTGTCACAATTACAGAATTTTATTTAATCGAGGTCACAAGAATCAGCGTTTAAAAAACTGCAGTCAAAGTAGAAAAACTGCCATTTCTTTCACTTCTTCATTTGTCATTGGCGAAAAAAACCTGTTGCTTTTATTATATTTTACTTCTGATCAGCGTTACCGTATGCGACTTTAGTTGCAATTTGCAATCTTTTTGACGCTCTGACACTTTTTGTGTGACTTTTTCAACATCGTCTAATTTTGCAACCTTTTTCCAACTTTGCGACTTTTTGCCCCTTTTTTGTAAGTGAAATATTTTTTTTACCACTGCATAATTTCACAAACAGCCTGTTCAACGATTTCGAACGTTAACGTTCGCATAGAAAATTACATTTGAAACAAAAAAAAATTTAGAATTTTGTTTTTGTTTTAAACATACATAATTGCATAGAATAAAACAATAATCGACCATTAGAGGAAAAGTCCGCTAGATTGATTACCTTTTGGGTTGAGAATCAAATCAAATAAGAACATTATCTAAAGTTGCAATAAAATATCTTATAGTCCCTGTTACTTTGGTTCCTTCAGAAAGGTGCTTATCAGCATCACAATTTTTAAAAACTGTCATCTAAAATAACGTTCGTACATACATATGTCTCATATGTTCAATAAAGTGATAAAAACAGCAAACTGTAGCCTGATAAAAAGCTAGTTAAAGTTTTCCTACTTAAGTACAAACATTCAGTCGATAGTAATATCGAACAAAACAGTCCTATATGTATCGTACCTAGGGATGCAACATCGCTCTGAAAAACATCGATGTTTCCACAATAAGCATCGATGTTAAAAACGTCGGTAAAAACACGATACATCGATGTTTAACATCGATGTTTAAAATTACTTTGCTATTATACTTACGGGCTGCTTTAATTCTTCTTTGCTACTGAAAATCTTAGGGCCCAACTATAATATACATATGCTTGCATAAGCTTTGGTCAAAAATTAACAAAAAGCCTGCCAAATGCATTCAAAAACACAAAAACAAAGTGGAATCAGTTTCGCATTTTGCTTAAGCAAATGACAGATTCATAAAATTAAACAAAATATTTTCATAAGTGCAATATGTTTTGACAAATATGATTTTTATGTATTCGCACAGTTGCTTGAGCCAGCTTAAGCAACTTAATACATACATATAGTTATGCAATGCACAGTATGCATGCATGTACATACATACAGTTCGAAACCTAAGCAACTTTTCGTAACATTATAATAAAAGTCTTACATTTTATTTTTAAGTAGATTTAATAAAAATTACACAGTTAATTTTTATTGTATTATTTAATTTAATTTAATTTAATTTTATTCCCTTGCAAGAAATAAACAAGTAAAAATTAAGTCAACTCTTTAAACAACTGTTCGAAACTCAAGCAACTTTCAGTACTTCGTATAATAGCCTTTCTTTCTTATGACCTCCGCACATCATTTTGACATAGAATCAATAAGATTTGTTGAAATTGTTGATGACATTGATTCCCACACTAATTTTAAGCAATCCAACAGCTGCTGCTTATTTTTGAAACGACAAGCTGCCACCGGCGCTTCAAAATGCCGAAAATGTTCTCTATGGGGATAAAGTTTAGTGCTTGACCAATCCCAGGCTCGAATCCTATTACCAGACAATTAATATTTGGTTAGTTTTGGCGAGTGTTTTTGGTCATTGTCATATTGAAACACCAATAAAAGTGGCATTTCCCATTTGGCCCATTGAAGAACGTAGTTGACTAACAAGTCCCTAGAAAGGAAACGGTCCATTTTTGTATGTATTTCAACAAAAGTGCTAACTCCACGCTGAACAAAAACGGGTCCACGCCATTACATTTCCGCTTCCATGGCTTATTGTGCCTTTACTGTAAGGCTTTAAATTTAGTATTACCGCTAAAAAAAAAACAGTTTTCCATTTTGCCACAGTCCAATTCGAGTAATAATAATATAAGGCTTTGATTACTTTATCAAGACAAGTTGCTTACGCTTCGAACAATACTGTATGTACGTACTTTTTATGGCTTTATTTTTGCTGTTTGGCCAATGTGATTGTTCATTAAATTAGATTTTATTTTAGCTAATACGTCCTTAAGTTCTATATGTAATTAAAAATGCATTTAATCCATATTTTCCCAACGTTTCGTGAATGTTATGTTCACTTTATCAAGGGATTCGTAATAAGAGAAATTAATTTTTTATTACATTGAACAATAATTTGTTGTACACAAACATAAAAAACATTAAACATGAAAATTAAATTAAACACAAACTTAAAAATTACAGTTAAAGAAAAAACTCTACATACACCCCCTAATTTTAAGTTTTTGGAGAAAAATAAGAAAGTAAATACACAGTTTTTTTTAGGAATTCATTTATAACTTTATTTACATAACAAAAAAAAGTTTCTAACTTCAACAATGAAAATATTTGAAAAAACCTTAAAAATACATGTGCAAAAAGTCAAATACACTTATAAGGAACGAAAATGTCTTTCCTATATCTTATAAAATAGGGTTGTTTGATAACATTCTAGTACATTGTCGGTCCACCCTGAGCATCAATAACAGCTTGGAGCCGACGGGGCATTGATGCCACCAAGTTTTCAGTTATATCGGGGGTTATTTCTGACCATGCTCGAATTAAAGCAGTTTTCAGGCTTTCACGGCTGCTTATATCGTATTTTCTGACTTTTCTTTCCAGAACATCCCAAATGTGCTCAATAGGGTTTATGTCGGGAGACTGGGGAGGTGAATTTAGTTGCCTTGGAGCATAATATAGCAGCCAGTCCCGCACAACGTGAGCAGTGTGCTTAGGGTCTTTGTCCTGTTGACTTCCAAGACCCAGTTTTTCGACGGACGGCTTCAAATTGTGCTCCAATATATTTTTATACATACATATGTCGATCTATATTGCCATCAATAAAAACCAGCTCACCTACTCCAGATGACGCAATAGATCCCCAAACCATTACGTTTCCCCCACCGTGTTTTACAGTAAAAATTATGTATATCACAGGTTAGTTGTTTTTTGATATTGCATATTATGGATTAAATGCATTTTTAATTTTATATATGTAGAACTTTAGGCCGTATAAGCTGAAATAAAATCTAATTTAATAAATATTTTTAATTTTTGTTTTAAAATTCTGTTTAATAGAGAAATATTTGTATAATATTTGTCATAAAATTCTTTTATTACAGAAATCTAATTAAAAACTGACATATAAAATTCTTGCGTTTAACGTATGCTTTGAACAACACTTTTTTATTTTTTTAAATAAAAGGTTTAATTGAAAAATAAAAATTAAAATTGGTAAAAATAATTTCAAAAGATTTTGTTATTCGTGCTTAATTCCCAGTTTTTATTATTGATAAAAACACTTGAAATTTATTGTTGATGGGATAAGCTATTCCTATGCGCATTTGACTGGTTGCTTAGGCCAGATCATCAGGAAACTTCATCCATAAAGATTTTGGAAAAACTAAAGATATTAAACCAAATAAAACTGTTAAGCGTATAAGACTTATAGCAACAGTTCTACTTGTAACAATATCAAAGTTTAAACAAAACACATCAACAATAAACAGTGGGTTTATCTCATCTTACATTCCCCACTACAATTAGTTGAAATTCTCTCAACATTAACTGTAGTTGTAAGTAGGTTAAGAAAAACAAAATAAAAACAAACAACAACTTACAAAAGATGTTGTCAATTAAGTGTTTTTTTATAGGCGGTGCACTTGCCTGTTTATTATCAAAAAGTAATTTCAATTTTGGGAATACAAAATTTTAATTTCAAAAGATTTTGTTATTCGTGCTTAATTCCCAGTTTTTATTATTGATAAAAACACTTGAAATTTATTGTTGATGGGATAAGCTATTCCTATGCGCATTTCACTGGTTGCTTAGGCCAGATCATCAGGAAACTTCATCCATAAAGATTTTGGAAAAACTAAAGATATTAAACCAAATAAAACTGTTAAGCGTATAAGACTTATAGCAACAGTTCTACTTGTAACAATATCAAAGTTTAAACAAAACACATCAACAATAAACAGTGGGTTTATCTCATCTTACATTCCCCACTACAATTAGTTGAAATTCTCTCAACATTAACTGTAGTTGTAAGTAGGTTAAGAAAAACAAAATAAAAACAAACAACAACTTACAAAAGATGTTGTCAATTAAGTGTTTTTTTAGGCGGTGCACTTGCCTGTTTATTATCAAAAAGTAATTTCAATGTTGGGAATACAAAATTTTAATTTCAAAAGATTTTGTTATTCGTGCTTAATTCCCAGTTTTTATCATTGATAAAAACACTTGAAATTTATTGTTGATGGGATAAGCTATTCCTATGCGCATTTCACTGGTTGCTTAGGCCAGATCATCAGGAAACTTCAACCATAAAGATTTTGGAAAAACTAAAGATATTAAACCAAATAAAACTGTTAAGCGTATAAGACTTATAGCAACAGTTCTACTTGTAACAATATCAAAGTTTAAACAAAACACATCAACAATAAACAGTGGGTTTATCTCATCTTACATTCCCCACTACAATTAGTTGAAATTCTCTCAACATTAACTGTAGTTGTAAGTAGGTTAAGAAAAACCAAATAAAAACAAACAACAACTTACAAAAGATGTTGTCAATTAAGTGTTTTTTTAGGCGGTGCACTTGCCTGTTTATTATCAAAAAGTAATTTCAATGTTGGGAATACAAAATTTTAATTTCAAAAGATTTTGTTATTTTATTATAAAAAATATTGCTAAAATTCAGAATTTTTTTTATAATTTTAATCATCGTCATAGAACTTTTTTGTTTTTTTTTTGTCTTACATTTAAAACAAAAACAAATACTTTATAAATTGTTTTTGTTTTACATGTAAGTTAAGCAAACGAAGTCTTTGTTTGGAAATAGATGAACAGTTCATAATTCTTATTTATGTATTACATTTTTTTTTGTACTCGAAAAGGTGAACAATTCACAAACGTAAACACTGGCAGTTTTAATTAGTTCACGTTATTGCGAGTGCACTGTATTTATATGCTAGGTATGTAAGTATGTATCATAGTTGGGGGTATTGCACTAAAAATTGGTTTAAGGCCCTAAATTTGTAAAACGCAACGCAATGCCAAAAATAACATTGAAAGCAAAAGCAATGTCAAAAATTTGTAAACATTTTGTTGCTTTTGACATAAATACATATTGCGTTTTAAAATTATCAACGCCACAAGTTATGCAGCGTTTAAAATTTAAAAATTCAATATACATTTCTATAGCAAACAACAACAAAATTATGAAATATTTTCGATTTTGTTTGTGCTTTCAATATAATTTTTGGCGTTGCGTTTGCGTTTTACAAATTTAGGGCCTAAATCAGCATTGCAACACTAAATAAAACTGCAAAAAAAGTTTGCACTATTTTTTTCCAGCTTAAGTCATAATTATTGAATGCATAAAATTTGCACTCAATTCAAATATTGCAAGATTTATGTGCTGTTTCCAAATGACAGTCAACTGATTGTGTAGTCAAATTTACATGAAAAGCTCTTAAAAAGAAAACTTGATTTTCTATCATTTCTCCCATCATTTTCTTAGCACTAACGTAAAAAATATGATGATTCGCTCATTCATATCTTGTAGGGGAGCCAAGTATTTCGTCTTTCCAAGAATTAGAGGACGGAAAGAACATTATTTCTTCTTTTAGCTATAGTGCCGTGCCGAATGTTTATCTCACAGTTTATTTAAAAAAATAATAAATTTAAATTAACAAAATAAATTAGTTTTATTTATGTCCCACAATGTATTACAATCCACATTTGAAAAACATTTGAGAATGCAGTTTGAAAGCAAGTTGAAAATAAAGGCATTATTCAATTTGCTAATAATTTCCCCTTTTTGTTGAGAATGCTATGATTTTCAAATCACTATCAAACGTTTGATATCAAATAATTTGAAATCAAACCTCCGTGTTTAAAAACTCAAGTAATATAAGAAATTGTGATAGTGTGAATGCAATGTGTCATGAAAATGACAAGTATTACGAAAAACAATTTGACATCCCATACAACATCATCATGTTTTGAAATTTTTCAAAACAATAATACTATGATGGAATTAGGAGGTGGGCTCACTAGGCCTGCTCAAGGCGAATTTAAATTCTTTACATTCAACTCTACAATTACAAAAAGCCACATGTATTTTGTTTTTGCAATTTAATTGCTTGTTGTCAAAACAGCTACCAAGGTAAATTTTTATTGAAAAATAAGATACAAGTTTTGGCGCAAATCATAAAGAAAATTATATTTTGACGTTTGGGAATTATATTTGCAATTCGCCGTCTAGACAGGTGATAAACGGCTGACAAGTTGCACTTACCTTTTTAAATGCGTCTTGGGCCTGCTCTGCTGTTCACAGTGTTTTTCACCGTGTTGTAAGTTAAGTTGTCTATTATTCCCTACAAGAAGACTACCGGTCATTTTACTAGTTATATGACCGGTAGTGTTGACCGATATATTGGTTAAAGTTTCTTTTAGTTTATAAAGCGCAAAATGAAAAAAACTAACCAAAACTCTTGTATACATGTGATTTTAGGAATTTTCCTCGTTTGCCAATCAGTGGTGTGTAGAGCAAAACAATACTAAACACACATTAAAATAGTTGATCTGGAGCAATATTAATGCTAAATATCTCAGAAATCATAAAATTTTCGTGGAACAGGTTTTGGATTCATACCCTAACTAATATTTTTTTAAAAATGGTCGTAGGTAAGACCAATAAAGAGCTGACGAAATATGAAGCCATTTTTTAATGTCACAAAATAAGGTTTCGAAAGTTTTGAAAAATTTATTTAAAATTCTTACTGCCTGTTTAACGATTTCGTATAGAATTTTTAGTGGAAAATATTTTTAAAACGAAGTGTTTTTCATAGAAATTTTCTATGCGATCGTTTAACTTAGAAATTGTTGAACAGGCAGTTATTTATAGTTGAACATTTTTAAAGCAAAATTAAAAGTTTGTAAAATATTAAAACAAAGTAGAAAAGTTATAAAATTTGAATACAAGAAAAAAAAATTTAAATATATGCATGTAAATAATGTAAATTAATATACTTTGGTAAATAGTTTTGGGTTGTTTTTTGATAAAAATTCTGCTTTTAAGGAATATGTGGTAATTAGTTTTATAATATATTTAGTTTTTTTAATATTATTAAAATTAATCTGTTCTAAAACTTTTTAAAAATAAAAGAAAAATGTTTAAAAGGGTATTAAACATAAATTTTATTAAAAGAGTATTAACACGAAATTTTTAGTTTTCACTTTCTGGAATAAATCGACACGTAATATTCATATCTAACCGCTATAAAAATATCTTGTTATTCTGATTACTTTTTAGTAATGAAACTGTTGGCCTTAAAAATTATTTTTCATATATCTTTAATGTAAATTTAAAAATTGTTTTGCTTCTACTGAAAACTTTTATATTTGGTGCGATATCCTTCTTCTAAAAATTATGTTTAATATTTGCGAAAAATCTGGCAGCCCTAAATTATAACGCATAGACAGGGCTGCCAAATTTATCGTCATTTTGACGATTTCTTGTTCCGAAATCAGCAAAGTGCCGATTTTGCGCTGATATGCCATACCACAGCAAGACCGTCAACGTTGTGTCACGAAGAGTAGTGATAGCTTTCTTGTTTAATAAAACCCACAAAATATAAATAAAAAGAGAGATAAAAACGCTTGATTGACCAAAATATAGTTGAATTGCCATTATTAATTAACAATAGCGGCAAACTTCACTACTAAACGAGCTGTCAAAATCGGTGTTTCCAATTGCAAAGCGTTCAGGCCGCTCTATTCAAAAACTACAAAACACGTGCCGATTTTGATTAGGTACGGATGTAATATGCAAGTCTTAAGAAGATTTTTGATTATTTTCAGAGTACAAAACCAACAATGTTACATTTTTTTTATCTTTCGCCGAACCATCATCGATCAAACCTTTTACGGCTCCACGTATAAATCATATTTTCAATAATTACACGGCAAGCATTTCACGAGTTGTAAGAGAGTACCTACATGAGTCCCATACGATTCTTGACATAAAAGTCTCATTAGATTATCTTCACTCACGTCTTAAACGATTCCCACAACGATTGAAGAAGCGCTGTGCTATGTTAGAATCTCACTCGTTTTACAGTTTTCCCGTGTAAAGAATCGTCTACGATTAAAAAATGCTCATCATGAGACTCCCAGTAGCTCTTACACGATTGAAAATGCTAGCTTGATATAAAGTAATTATGTTTTTGTTTGAATACTTTTTTTTTATAAAAATCAAACAAAAATTGTTTTAAAAAAAACTAAATTTTAAGTTGTCCGATTTTTTGACGATTTTTCGAAACGATAAAGACGATTTTTTTATTTTTTTCTCAAGAAACTGACGATTTTCTCACAAATTTATCTGGCAGCCCTGCGCATAGAGAAAGTGACGAATAACAACAGCAAAGATAAACGTCAAAACAGTCTCTCAGCACCACATTGTAAAAAATTGAAAAATTTTTTTGTGGCTTAGCATTATTTTCATTTTACAAAAAAAGTGTTAAAACAATTTCACAAATTTCTTTAAAATATTATTATTTGTTTGCAAACAGAAATAAAAAATATATAAAACAGAATGGCACGCAAAGGTGGAGCACCTGCAGAAGATTTATCAAATGTAGAATTTGAGACCAGTGAAGATGTGGAAGTTATACCCAGTTTTAATGGCATGGGTCTCAAAGAGGAATTACTTAGAGGCATTTATGCATACGGTAAGAATGTAATATTTGACGGGTTAAATGTGGAAATTTAAAAACTAATTGCGTTCCGATCCGTAGGATTTGAAAAACCCTCAGCCATCCAACAACGTAGTATCAAACCCATAGTAAAAGGTCGCGATGTTATTGCTCAGGCCCAATCAGGTACCGGTAAAACAGCCACTTTTTCTATTTCCATATTACAAAGCTTAGACACGACTTTGCGTGAAACCCAAGTATTATGTTTATCGCCTACTCGCGAGTTGGCAGTACAAATTCAAAAAGTCATTTTGGCCTTGGGTGATCTTATGAATGTTCAGTGTCATGTTTGTATTGGAGGTACAAACTTAGGTGAAGATATACGCAAACTGGATTATGGTCAACATATTGTTAGTGGCACACCAGGCAGAGTATTCGATATGATTAAACGTCGCGTATTGCGTACAAGAGCGATTAAAATGTTGGTTTTGGATGAAGCTGATGAGATGTTGAATAAAGGTTTTAAAGAACAAATTTATGATGTTTATCGTTATTTGCCACCGGCTACACAAGTTGTCTTAATATCGGCTACATTGCCACATGAAATTTTAGAAATGACATCGAAATTTATGACAGATCCAATTCGAATTTTGGTAAAACGGTAGGTAAAATAAATTTAGTTCATAATTGTAAACTTAACGTTTTCATCCTTTTTATTTTTAGTGATGAATTAACGTTAGAAGGCATTAAACAATTTTTCGTGGCTGTTGAGCGTGAGGAATGGAAATTCGATACTTTATGTGACCTTTACGATACCTTGACTATTACTCAGGCTGTTATATTCTGTAATACCAAACGTAAAGTAGATTGGCTAACAGAAAAAATGCGTGAAGCAAATTTTACTGTCAGTTCCATGCACGGCGATATGCCTCAAAAAGAACGTGATGAAATTATGAAAGAATTCCGTGCTGGCCAGTCGCGTGTACTCATTACCACTGACGTTTGGGCCCGTGGTATAGATGTACAGCAAGTATCGCTGGTCATTAACTACGATTTGCCTAACAATCGTGAATTGTATATACATCGTATTGGTCGCTCGGGACGTTTTGGTCGCAAAGGTGTAGCCATTAATTTTGTTAAATCTGATGATATTCGTATTTTGCGTGATATTGAACAGTACTATTCAACACAAATTGATGAAATGCCTATGAACGTAGCTGATTTAATTTAAATTATGTATGTTTATATCATACTGCTTAAAAACATTGTCGTTTAATAAGTTAAATTTTCTAAAATATTTAAACTATCTATACTTGTAATTAGATTATAGATACAAATTTTGGATTTTCATCAAAAACTTTAAACAAAATTAAACATATGGCTTATATTTTAAATGAATTGATTCAAACAAAAATTGTAAACATACATAATTTGTTTTAAGAGTTTTTGTAATTTTTAAAGCAATTATAAGTTTTGTATTAAAATTAAATCATAAAAAGATTTTTTAATAAAGTAATTAAATAAAATAAAAAGCAAATAATTTTGTGCACCATTCGCCGCAGGTGGAAACGGTGTAAATAACTTTGTCATTATGTTTTTAATTTCTACATTATTGATTATTAGATTCCGACCAAACGTTCGTGTTGGACAAAACTTTGTAAAACTAATTTTGGTACATGTTGGTCTAAATTAAAAACAAAATATTTTCTTATGATAACTTAGTTGTTTTGACAAAACACTCATATATATAGAAAGTCGTAGAAATAAATGAAAAATAACGTACATTAAATGTATCTATATGTAAAGAAAATGACTCGCCAACATATTTAGAAAATCCATCACATTAAAAGAGCAAATAATTTTTAAAAGCATGCATTCTTAATTTTGTTCTTTTTTAAAGCGAACAAATCATAATATGTACAAATTTGTATTCCTATTTATTAAAAAATATGTTCGGTCCTTAAAACCCACCGAAATTCAGGTTCAGCTTCGGTCTGAAAAATTGCTTTCGGTTAGTTCGGTTTATAGACCTCATAAAGTATATCATCCCAATTACAAATACGAACTCCCCGGGAGTTTTTTTCCCTTTTCCCATTTTACAACAAAGGAAAAATGGAAAAAGGGAGAAAACTCCCGGGGAATTTTTATTCGTGATTTTTATAAGAAGCGGAGTTTATTTAACAATGACCGTCTATCTGTGTGTTGGTTAAAATGGGGTTCTCGAAGGCCCCAGATATGATGGGGACAAGGTTGTTATATATTTATATCACATGTGGTCCGGAAAAGTTTGCTATTGATATTCTGTCAGATTGATCAACAAAAAGCTGAGATATAAGCAAAAAACCACAATAGCCTCTAATTTTTAGCCATAAATCACTTATTAAAACCCATAAATCTCTTATTAAAACCCATAAATCTCAAATTTTCTCTTATAATTAATGAGCCTTATTTGTTAAATTTCACCTTAAAGTAAACATAGCAGAATACTGCCAGTGGAAATTAGCAATATCTTATCGGTTAACGAATGAGCGAGTTATAGACAAATAAAAATTAAATTTTTTCCAAAATAATTGGCTTTCAATGCTATTGTGAAGATTCGGTAGAGCCGAATATAGGACCTTGACTTGTTTTTAATACTTGTTTAAATATTGTTTTATTTTTTGCAGAAAATGTGTGTATGTACTTTCTTTTTCAAGTTACAATATAAAAAACGTTTTTTTTTTTTTGAAAAAGAAGTATGTAAGTCAATTTTTGAAGAATAAAAATTTTGAACCGGTTCAATTTCATTGTTATGTCTATTGCAGAAGAACTGTTAAATACAATGTTAACTGCAAACACTGTGCTGTTAAGAAATTGTGGTGTGTGTCTCTGCTAGTTAAATATGTACGTATTTATCTTCACACAAATCAAGGCGACACAAATGTTATTTTGTCCGTTTTCAGTTTTCTTCCGCCACTAACTTCACTTTAATTTCTTAGTAATAAATTTCGGCGCGGTAAAGAAAAAAACTTCATATGTTTTAATGTTGTTAAAAGTTAAAGAAATTATAAAGAAAATCTCTTATTCGTGTGCAAATATATTTTTTTTTAAAGAAATTTGAGCCAACATCACTTTAGTCGTTTACCTGTCGGGTGTTGATTTAGTGGTGGCCGGATTATGTGTTAGTGTCAAGTTAATGAAAACCAATACATACAAATTTTGTAAAATTGTATAGAATAAGTGTTGATTTAAAAACCATAAATGAACATAATTTATTAAAAAAAAGTGCTTTTAAAATTGGCCAATTTCCATAAGAAGAATCGACTTTAATAAGTGTGTATTTTTGAGTTTTCTAATCCATCTAAAAAATAAGAGCAACTAGTTTGTGTGTGTGGTTGGTGGTAAAGGTGCATTAGCTAAATATGTACATACATACATATGTATGTATGTAAAAGTAGCATGCTATAAAAAGAAACTAAAAAAGGTAGAAAAGAAACTATGGCACCAAAATATGTAAAATGAAGTTATAAAATTTAAACTCAATTAAAAGTGTGTTTATATGTATGTACATACCTATAATATATAAAAGATATTAATTAAATTTAATTTCATCATTAAATGTAGCTTCGTGCAATCAATTTACTTTCGAGTATAAAGTTAAATGAACTCCTCCAAAGTTACGAAGTAAGTACTAATTTTTATTGCCAAATCAGGGGGCTAGTTCTGGCAGTCGTGATCGAATACTTTTTCAATTCGAAAGCAATTTTATATCTAATTAGCCCCCAAGTGTTTATTTTAGAATTCTTATTTCGGTTTTCATGTAAGGTATGTGTGCATGTAAACAATTTAAAAAACATAATTAAACCAATAACTTATTATTATTTGTTGCTTTTACACCAGATCGTGGGCGCATAGTGCTAAAAAACCAATAACAATTCTGAAATAAACTGCGTTTAGATATTTTTAGTTTAATTGTAGTTTAGGTTAACACACATGTAGTATACCATTTTAGTCTGGGTTCACACTATGAAAGTTTTCTTTCAGAAAGTCTGAGTTTATGGGTGAGACACAAAGCATGGGGTGCGTTCGTAAATGCATCACTGCGCTGCATCAGAAAAGCAAACTTTTTTTAAAGCCGATATAAAAATAATTATAGTTTTTTTTATTGTGTGACTATTATTTTTGTGGAGTTTTTCACAATTTTTTGGTACACATTAACTTCACTGATAAATATATAAGCATTTGAAATCACTGATGCAGCGCAGTGATGCATTTACGAACGCGCCCATGTTCTCTTCCCCTCTCACCAATAAACTCAGATATTCTGAAAGAAAACTTTCATAGTGTGAACCCAGACTTTGTATAGTATAGAATTCCTATTTCTGTCATAATTTTCGCCAGTATGGGATCATGTTCTTGTGCGATTGATCAGCCTTTGCTGGCCTTCTCATGTAATAAGCAAACCTTATTGATGTGCTTTCCTAGTTTTCTCATCGTATCTTTGGGATGACAATTTCTTATGATCACAAGTAGCTAATTGTCTAATATGAGCTTCACTTTCATTCCCAACGTCAAGGAGTATTTCCAGATCATACCAATTCATTATTTGTCGTCCCATATCCAGACTCATAAAATCTACACCAATTATTAATTCTTACAGAATTTCAGCCACAATAAATTTTACAAAAACTGTCAGATTGGCAATTCTAACTTCCACTCTTGCTCTCCCGTAGCCGTTCGCAAGCTTGCCCCGCTTAGAGGTTCGACAGCTCCTCTTATCAAATCAACTCTTATAATGGAATGTCTTGAACCTGTGCCAAATAGTCAAAAGCACTTTTTACCAATGATATAGCCACAAGTCGTAATATTTCTGTTGCTCGTTTAACTACTAAATTGATGGCGCTTCCTCCGCTTTTCTGCTTCTTGTGATGGCTGGAGATTAGCTTGCTGGCTGTTTCTTTGGGACGAAGCAGGTATTGCCCTTTCTTTAAATGATGAACTTGTCCAATCTTGCCGCAATTATAGCATTTTACTTCGATACTCATTAAATGCATAACTGCATATTTTTTGCCTTTACAAGGTCTGTTTTAAAAGTGCACCCACTCTGCATCGGTAACACCTTACTGACGTGGAACAGTGATGAATACGGTTGTGATAGCCGAAATAAATTCATGGTCCGCTATTTTGTTCGGTCTCGGCACGAACAGGTAAAATTCGTAGAAGATTCTCTGGGATGTGTCCCTCCTTAGTTGAAAAATGCACGAACGTAGCACGAATAACATTGCACTGAGTTGGCAGCCTTTGGCCGGAGAGTTGATGTTCTGGGTCAATACGGCACATACAACCGGCTGCCCTGGAAGAGGGGGTTCATTATTGCCCATGGGTCCCAAATAGGGTACACTCCCAAGAATTTGTTTGTTAATACCCAATATACTTTATTACTTGCTTGAAATTGTATTTGAAACCTCCATGCTGGAAATGTCACTATTGAAACTATACTGATTCACTACTGCCACTGTCACCAGTACTAGTGATTTATTATACCCCAGACAATGTTATTTTCGTGAAGGATACCTGGGTGCAAGTGTCTTCAATTCACCAATTTTCTCGACTATGGTTTTATCAAAAACAATTGAGAAGAATAATTCCTATAAAAGTTGAAGTGGATTTATATAAAAAATAAGATTTATTTATCTACACAAAATAGTTCTGTACTCGTTTTAAATTAAAATAAATAACTTAAAAAAAAAATATTATGTATACACGTATAATATCTTAAAATTATTATTAATTATAATTCCGTTGTTTCTAATTTCCTTGCCAGTATTTGAGCATTATTTGTTAACTTGTCTATTTGATTGTAAACATTAAAATGACGATTTAAATCATTGGTGTGATTAAATAATTTTGCAGTGCCCTTCAAAGTTTCCTGTATGTCTTGGGAACCGATTGCAAGAATATTATCATCCAATGAATCATGGCCACTTTGGCTATAAAAAATAATTTTGGTAAAAACTCAACTTAAAATATTAAAATGCCAACCTTAAATTTTCTTCGGTTTTAAACCACTCATTTTCATAGCTCTTTAGCCATATTGGATTTGAACCCTGAACACTGTGTTTGTTGGTATTCGGTACTCGAGTGGTGGGTTCATTTGGACTTTGAAAGGATAAAGAGGAATTTCCTGTAAAATATTAACAAAGTTAGAAAAGTTTTGTGTATGTAAGTTTTAATTTAGAGCCTACTGAATATATTAACTTTTGCTGCTCTTAATTGACGTTTATAGCCATTTCTTTGGGAGGCACATAAGGCTAAAGTAACGACTAATAAGGTGGCCAAAAATAAATTGGTAAATATTAACCAAACATAAATGGCATTTGCCTGTGGTCCAGCTTGTAATAATTGGGCTTCGGCAGCTTGGGTATCCAAAACATTTAGTTCTTTGAATAACTCATCCAAGTGCTCTATGTGGGAATCTATTAAATTTAAAACTTCGGCCACTTCATATATGGAATTATCTTCTTTCCCCACCAAATGCATATACAAATCGGTTTTGGTTTTATCCACTGAACCATCCTTATTTTCATGTACTTTAATTTCATCTATATTTACTATGGTATCAGTGATATTGCTTAAATTTCTGAAAAATTAAAAATATTTGTAATACAAATAACAACATTTCCATAATTCTCAACTTACTCCCTGAAAATATCGATCTTATTTCTTAATTCATTGGGCTGTAAACGAAAGACAAATCGTACTTTTTGATCTTCTCTTAGCAAATAAATGAAAACGTGAGCAACATCTTTCATGCCAGCAGTATCATTTGCCAAAACCATAAAATCAAAATATCCTTTCATCCCTTTTTGTGGATCAAAATTCAATTGAATTTCTCCAGTTTCTTGATCAACCAAAAACGGTGAACTGCGTACATTTTCCAAACCCTCCGATAAAGTTTGTCTTATTTCACCTACTTGGTAATAATTAATCTTAGCATTAAGGCCTTCATCTAAATCCACTGCCTCTACACGCATAAATTTGGTGCCAAAATCTGCATTGGTAGTAATACCTCCAGTAAAAATTTTCGTACGAAATTGGGGTGGATTATCATTAATATCCAATACTTTAATTTCAATTCTAACCACAGTACTATCAGACATTAAAAATTCCTCACTGAATAATGAATTATTTGTATGATATTCATGAAATTCCTTCTGGACTATTTTATCGCTAATGGATCGCAAACTTCTAGAGTGTTTATAACGGTCATACAATTTATCAGAATTTCTTATAAATCCTCCTTGTCTGCGGCTGTAGGGCTTCAGGGGTTCATTATCAATTTTTATTTCCATTTTCTTGCTTATGGCAAGTTCTAAAGAAGCATTTTGGTCTATACAATTTTCCGTAGCTCTGATATAAAGATAATAATACGGTTTAACTTCACGGTCCAATTGTTTTTGTGTAGTTAGAATGTGGGTTTCAGGATCTAAATTGAAAAATTGTTCTTCATTGCCTTTAACTATGAAATAACACACTTGACTAGGAGGATCATCCAGATCATCGACTTCATCTTTGTCTATAGTGTCGGGAAGCTTAACGCGTTCTGAACCAGGATCGGCATGTTCTGAAACCAAAGAAACGAATTGTCGTTTAAAAATTTTAGTACAATAGTAGGGTGTTCAGTCGATTAATTATTGTTCGATTAATCGAACAATTTTAGACGATTAATTGTGCGAATAATTTAAAATTGCTAATTTCGATTAAAGGATTAATCGAAGAATTTATACCAATTAATCGAATAATAATATTATGTATATTATTATATAAAAATAATAATAATATGTAGTATTTCTGTTAAATGTATAATTTTTTAAAGTATTAAGTCGAATAAACATACCAAATGTATGTGTCCGTTGGAATTAAAAAAAAAAACCGTCATGTTTAGCGAGTAACTTAGCTTATATTTTTCAATACAATTTAATAATTCATTTCACAAAAGAAAAAAACGACAAAGGTATGTCAACTCAAAGATTTATATTAATTTATTGGGTATGTTCTAGAAATCGAAATGAAGTACGATTTAAAACAAACGATAATTTAAAATCAATTACATATTTACAAAATGACAATTGTTTTTCGTGGTTTTAAGTGTTGTTCTGGCAAAAATAATAGAAACTTAAAGGATGAAGTAGATAAGATGTAATATTTTTAGAACTTTTATTACAGGATCGTTTTTAAAATTTGCTCGATTTTAAATTCACTTTATTTTGATTTCTAGAACACGCCCGTATTTTTTAACAAAATAGTTCATGCGTTTCTCTCTTAAAAATGAGTTTGGTTTAAAAATATTGTACGAAGGATAAATCCAAAAATGTATTAACGTAAATGTTATTCAACAACTTAACTAATTTACCACTTACATAGTGACTATAACATAGTACTTAAAGAAGATGCTCCACCAACAAAATCAAAGGGGGCAACAAGTGGTCCAATGAATAAATATTTTAAGCAAGATACTACGATCGATTCTTTAGAGGAAATTATTTGCAGAAGCATAGCAGAGGATGGAATGTCCGTGAAAAGTTTCAAAAAATCGAAAGTTATATTAACTCTTTTAAAATCTAAGTGTCCGAAAGTGAATTAACAATTAAGAGCTAAATTGACAAGTTTTATTTAGAAAATAATGTTTATTTACTCAAGTACTAATTTTTTTTAAATTATCGAAAAATATTTCGTAATTTAATTTCAAAAGATTTTGTTATTCGTGCTTAATTCCCAGTTTCGTAATTTTTAAAATTTCTGGATTTAGAATTATTCGATTAATTTTAAAATTTTATTCGTTTAATCGAATAAGTTAAAAATTCCAAATATCGATTAATCGTTTAATCGAACAAAAATAAAACCCGAATAATTGAACACCCTATGCAATAGGTCCTGAAGATTATTTTATAATTCGCAAACTAGACATGACTTCAGATTTTTTTTGATATACATACATAAATACATACATACATACATATAAACATTTCCACGGAAAAGTCTACTTTTTGTCACGTTATGCCACCAAGCATTTTAAAATTGTTTCTCAAAGAATAATTTTTATATTATGTATGTAAGGAACAAAGTCAAAAAATAGATTTAGAGTTATTTTTTGTGAAGACTTAAAAACAGAAATGATTTCGCAAGACTTAAGGGTTCTGAACTAGTTGTTAAAAGGTTTTCTTAAAGTATTCGAATCGGAGAAATATCTACATATGTAAATTCTTTAATGTAATTTAATATGCTTAAGAGATGCATCAGAAGTAAAGATAAGCTTCTAAACAAATGATCAATACAGTCTAGACACAAATGTGAATTTTTGACCGCCAGTCTTAACTTACCTGTAAAATTAACAAAAATTTCATCAACTATAAATTGCGGCTCATATTCATTAACATTTCGTATATAAATGGTCAAATCCAAATCAGCACTTAAAGATGTTGGCAATCCTTGATCATAAGCCTCGATCCTAATCTAGTTTACAAAATTAAACGAATTATTTCCCTATTAATATCACAATTTACTGGTACTTACCTCGTGAATCTTTTGCTTATTACGATCTAAAGGTTCTTTCAAAAATAAATGACCCGATTCCGCATCCAAATCAAATAGTTTAAAACTACCCAATGGATCAGGTTTTAACCGATAACGTACTAAAGCATTCATGCCAATATCCTCATCGGTGGCCACAAATTGAAGAACTAAAGATCCGACAGTGGTATTTTCCGGAACTCTTACAGTAGTATTATGCAAAGGTTGTATAAAGACCGGAGCATGATCATTGAAATCCGAAATACAAATGTCCAAAATTTTTGTTATAATGTTCGAGGGAACACCCAAATCTCGTGTTATTATGGTCAGTGAGTGATTGCCATAATGATTGCGTAGAGAGGAGCGTGCATAAACATAAGCATTCCATGCATCAATTTGCCTTAGTTCAAATAAGTCTGAAGTCAAATAAAAAAAACCTTAATATTTACGTTTCTTAAATATTTGTTTAAATGTTTAAACTTGCCGTTTTTGTTTCCTTTAGAAATTTTGAACTCTAACCTGCCATTTGGGGTTTGAGGATCATCCAAATCTTTGGCTTTAATAGTGGCAATTTTCTCATTAAGTTCATGATATTCCGTTATTAAGACACATGTCGACGGCATAAAAACCTCTGGTGCATTGTCATTTTCATCCAATATGGTTATACTGTAAAATTTTGTTATAATTTAAAAATTCGGTAAAATTATATGTAGGTATGTATACTCACAAAACTTGTTTAAACGCATTACGACTTTCTCCAGCCAAAAAGCCAAATTGATAATTATCCCAAGCCTCTATTACCAGCATATAAAAATCCTTAGACTCTCTATCCAAAGTATCCGTTACTGTCAAAACTCCAGTGTCAGCATCAATCGAGAATTTTCCCTGGGAACTTATACGATCCATTAGGAATGTTATTTTACCAAAATCTCCTGAATCGGCATCGGCGGCTTGTACAGTACCGATTCTTGTACCCACAGCGGCTGATTCACTAATGCTATAGTTCTTTGAGCCTCCAATAAAATAAGGATTATTATCATTTTCATCTAGCACTGCTATATAAACATCCACTAAAGTTGATCTTGCCGGCACACCAGAATCTGTAGCCCTTACGGAAAAATTTAACCATTGATATTGTTCATGATCAATTTTATTTGCCACCACTATTTCACCCGTATAAGTGTCTAAGTGTATTAACTGGCGTATTACAGGATTTCCTTCCAGGGAGTAAGTTATAGTACGGTTTTTATCTATATCATAAGCTATAATATTTGTTACTAAGACGCCATTCATGCTATTCTCAGTAATAGATTTCTTGTAATAAGGTTGCTTAAACTTTGGATTATTGTCATTTTCATCCTCGACTTGTATATTTAAAAAACCCTCTACAAATTGTTTTCCCTTGGCCGCCGCCAAATCCTCTACTAATATTGCAAGTTTGATATGTTCTACTCTTTCGCGATCGACTACTTTAATCACCTGTAATGTACCATCTATTGAATCTAAATCAAATGCTGACATATAATCATATTCCGTTGATTTTACAACAGACCCGTCTTCATTACGGGCTTCAGAGTTATGAGGACTTATTTTGTACCGAATTATAGGAGTTTCATCAGAATCGTTGGCTTGAATTCTATAAATTTCCGTTCCCACTGGTTTATTTTCCACAATGTGAAGAGTTGGAAATTCGGGTAGTATTGGAGGTTTATTATTAACATCTCTGATTGTAATATTAACTGTGGCCGAATTCATTAGTTGTGAATTACCAATTCCACCATCTAGAGCGAGCACTATCAAAGTGTAATCCATAGTTTTATTATCCGTTAAATCTGGATCCAAATTTGCACCTTGTGCCACTGATATCTCCCCAGTTTCTGAGTTAATAACAAACTTATCCTTAGCACCAGTTTGTATACGATAAACTACAACGTTATTCGGAACAGACCCATCACGATCAACGGCTGTTACCTGCATAACCGAACTGCCACCGGGCAAATCTTCTGGTATACTTTTTGAATAAAAACTCTTTAAAAATATTGGGGGATTATCATTGATATCTTGGACATAAATTAAAACAGGCACAACAGTTGATAACATGGGTATACCGGAATCCCTAGCTCTTACCAATAAATCCAATAATATAACACCTTTATCAACATTTTCTTCATTAGTACTGAAACGTCGTGGAGAATTTCGTTTATGTTCCACCAACTCTTCGTAGTCAAAAGTATTCAACGGTTTAAGGATACCCAATTCTGGATCTATGGTAAAGTTGGAACGATACATGCCCTCGACAATTTCAAAAGTTATTTGACTATTTTCCGTGCCATTTAAATCGATATCATGGGCTTCCAGATGTAAATGATGTTCAAATTCTAGTTTATTCTCAATTAAAGTTGTTTCGTATTGTCTGTGCAGAAATGTTGGAGCATTGTCATTGACATCTTCTATATTTATGATTAGTTGAGCTGTATTACGATTTCCTAGACCTAAATTATCTATGGCTTCCACTGTTAAATAATGACGTGATATTATTTCTCGATCAAAAGCTGGAGCGCCAGGTTGTTTTATGGTTACCAAACCAGTAATGGGATTTAAATGTAGTCTGGAAGTTATAGTAACTAATGATAACAAGAAGAACTATCTAATATTATTATAGTATTTTAACTTACAAATTTGCTATGCTTCCTCTCAAGTTTTTATATCTTATACCCATGGTGCCGAAATCTCCCGAATCCTTGTCGTAAGCCTCTAATTTAGCCACATTTGTGCCCATTTCACTATTTTCTGCTACAGATACATTATAAACTGATTGTGTAAATTCTGGAAAATTGTCATTTTGATCTCGTATGAAAATCTGAATATGGGCCGATGAATAACGACTTGGTTCGTCTACTTCCCGTGCAAATAATGTGAAATTTATTTCCTTCAATTCCTCATAATCCAATGTTTTTGGATTTTTTACTCTAATCATAAAACTAGCCTCGTTTACCGCTATATCGGGTACTATTTCGAAAATATCATTTTGTGGATCCAAAAACAGACGAAAGGTGCCATTGTTTCCCAAATCGTGGTCATATACATGATGTTTGACATCTCCATCGATGAAATTAAGAGGTGTGTTAGCTTGAGCATTTTCATTGACTTCGCAGCGATATAGTGATTCACCAAAAGTGGGAATTTCATCGTTGACGTCAGATACAATTATGGTAATTTCTGTTTTGACCGTTGTCAAAATCGGAGGTAATTGTGCTGTGGTCTGAAAAATTTTGTTAAAGAAATCATTAAAGAAGCGAACTGCTAAAATCAACTTACCTTAGAAATTTCTGTAGCTGTAACCTTTAAAATATAAGCACCATTCACTTGGTTACTGGGATCTTCACGATCCAGTTCGTGAATAGTCTTAATCCATCCGGTATGACGTTCAATACTAAACAATTCATTTGTTTCCAATGCATAATCTATGGGATTGTTTATTCCACGGTCGCCATCTACACATAAAACTCGCATTACTTTAGTACCTACTGGAGCGTCTTCAGCGATTCTAACTACTGGTTGTACTTTTACAAATTCCGGTGGCTGATCTTCTATATCTTTAATTTTAATCAGCAAAGCAGCTGTTCCGGTATTTACTGGGCCCTGATTTGCTCTATCCACCGCCAAGACACGTAACTGATATAAAGCTTTTGTTTCATAATCCAGACTACCAATAAGACTTAAAATGCCTTTACCCTGATTTGTTGTTATTGAAAATATATCATTATCCCCCTCGGATTCTTGTAAATAATATACCACTTGACCATAGGCACCTTCATCAGCATCCATTGCCTCTAAGGATGTTATAATTCCCGGCAAACTATTTTCAGGTATTTCGATAGCACTTTGATAGGGTAAAAAAATTGGAGCATTATCATTAATATCTTCTACAAGAAGCAAAAAACTTTGTGTAACATAATTAAAGTCGTTGTAATGGTTATCGGTTAACGTTAAAACTATAGAGTATTCATCCTGAGTTTCTCTGTCTAATTCTTTGGCTAAGTAAACATAGGCTTCATTGGAACCCTTATTTTCTATGCGTATGACTTCACTGTCGGTCGAAGGCCGTTTGCCAAATGTTAAAGGATCATTGTCGGGATCAAAACCTTTAAGGGTGTATATTAGGGTACCTTAAAACAAAAAAGAAATCATAAATAGGTACTTTAAATAGTTTTTTTTCGATTTTGTACTAACCTTCTTCTGTTTCTGGACTTTCTTTAAGTCTTAATACAATTTCCGACTGACTTTCTATGATAAACCTTGGTGGGCGATTGGCATTAGTGGCTTGCAATAATATTAGGAGTATTATAATGTGACTTAGTTGAGAGACTATTTTTAATATAATTCTGTCTCCTTTTAAACGAACTTTGTTTTGTTTTCTTTTATACTCAGGTGTAGATTTTTTTGGATTCAATGCTGGTCTTAGAGACCTTCTTATACTTTGATACATTGCCTTAACTTAGTATTATATTTTTAATTATTATTATGAGTCCATGTTATTTAATCTGAAAATATATGAAATTTGATAATGCTGAATCCAAGTTGAACAATATTAGAGTTGACTTTATTTACAATTTGAAAAAGAGAAGGCTTTTGACTGACCGCTGTATAGCTTAGTTTCTTTGTTTTCACCTTCAGACTAGATTTTTTGAACAAGGTTGACTAGATAATACAGGTGGTATTAAAAAAAATCCAAGGGATTACACTTTTTCTATGATTCTATTGAAAATAGTACGCGACAGTTTGCGGGTCCATATCAAGTATGTATGTAAATATAAAAGAACTAGTAAACCAAAAATGTTTTTGAATGTTTTAAATTTCTTTTTTGTGTGTCGTTCTAACGATATAAATATATTTCTTGGTGATTCGAGAATCGGGCAAGAGGGGTTAACGCTCCCCCTCCCTATATCTTCTTAACTAATCAACCGATTTTCTTAAAATTTGTCATGCAGACACTGTAATATCTAAAGGAACTTTAAGATATACTTTTTTTGGAAATTCCAACAATAAGGGCGTTAAATAGGGCAGAAGGGGTAAAACCTCCCTCTACCCATGTCTTCTCAATTAATTATCCGATGATAGTTTCTTAACAAAGGAACTAAAGGCTATAAATTTTAACATTTACGGCGTAAAATAAAGCAAACAAGCTTTAAAAAGTTTATGTATTTTTTGACAAATTTTTTTTCAGCGATTATTTTACTTCGGAATTAGAACCCACCACGGCTATGCAATGGTACACGATTGGTCGTTAAAAAATTGATGAAAAACGTTATCAAAGCTACCATTTTGAATGGTTAATTCCCAGAAGAAAATGTTTGCTGCCACGATCTCAGATGATTGCCACAGACGTCCCAGTTGAATTCAAACGCGCTAAATTTCCCTATTAGATTAGTCGCAAGGCCAAACGATGTCTGTTTGCGGCTTAGATTTGGGCACACCATGTTTTTTACACGGACAATTATACGTGGAATGTTCTCGCGTCGGCAAGCCATCAAGTTTATTTGTGATGACTAAAGACGGACTGACAAAAAATATCGTACACGCAATTGCTCTTCGTAATGAAAATTGATTATCTCTGTTGGATTTTCATACTTCAGGATAAAAAATATAATGTGTAACGGACAGAAATAAAGAAATAAATAGCTATTGTCAGTGTTTAAAAAACTGCAGTTGAAACCAAAAACCGTCGAACAAAAAACGAAAATTTGGGTACAACTTTTCGCTTCTTGAGTTGGAATGACAGCAACTGTTTACATTTATTAAATCAGAAGTAGAGTTTTTTTTTCCCGGACTTTTTCGTTTCCCGGGAAAGCGGGACATTTTTTTGAATTTCCCGGGATCCCGGGATCCCGCTCCATACAAATAATACAAAGTAAATTTTGTTATTAATAAATGAAACAAAGAAACTAAAATAAATGGTTCAATACTAAAAACCCAGAAAAAAATTCGCTTACTTTTTCAAAATGAATAGCTTCTTTAACCCATTATTTAGCAGCTTTCTTCTATAACTACATCTATAACAGCTTCTATAACTACTTTTTCCTGAATGTATTAAAGTAAAAAATAATGACTAGCTTTTGAATGCGTTCATTTTGGGACATCCCTTGTAAAATTCATTGGTTCTTTCAGTAGAATTGTAAGTAGTGCTCTTATGTTTTTCTGATTACTCAACACATTATTTTGTAGGCGAAGTTTTTACTGGGAAATTAATTGAAGATTGAAATAGGAACTTGAATTATTATTATCTCACGCTTTTATTCCCTATTATTATGCTTTTATTCAGTATTATTATGCTCTGGATACAAGATAAAAAGATAACATAAACATAACAATTTAATTCATAAAACAATAATAAAAACAAAATAAAAATTAAAGTACTCAAGATATGAGATCAAAAAGTTAATTAATAAAATAGATGAAATATTTTAAAGAAATATATAACATTTTTTAACAGCTTAGGAAATAACTTTCTGACACACTCAAAGCGCTTTGTAAGTCGTCAAAAAGTATATTTCTGATTTTATTTACTAATTATCATGTTTCCGAAAAATTTCTTTAATTTTTTACCGTGGTTGGACAAATAGTTAAAAGTGCACCATTTTAGCATGCTTCGGATTCACAATCAGAAGCAATTTTTTCTTTTTTATAAACAACGTCTATATCAGTCAAATGTATGTCAAGGTTTATGCAAAAAAAGCATCAACCGGACTGCTTCTTCCCAACCTTTTCATTTCAATAGGTCCATTTGTAAAATTTAGGACAATTTGTTTTGCAAGTTGTATGTTGTAGTATCTTACACGAGTTTCCAAAATGTTATTTTATTTCGGTTTCCCCGCACTTCACGGGTATATAAACCAACACAAATTGAAATTGAAAATTTGTGTTTATCACCTAATAAACATATCGCTCCTTCATTGCATCTTAGTCATATCTCAAACTGAACCGAAGTTATAGCAAAATATATCTTTAAGTCGGTACATTTTGAAAACTTTAATCGCATTTTGCCAAGATTGTTTGTTTTTGTTGATATGACTATGTAGCAATAAAGGAGCGATATGTTTAGGTATCTCCTATTTTTAAGACTTGTTCATGGGCAATGAAGCTTTACTGCCTGCATCTTATTTTAAATTAATGTACTTTATTAACTCTTCACTTCACTAAATGTAATAATTATCAACTGTTGCACTGCCCATTCTGCTTTTAGTAGATTTATTGCATCAGGAGACATTGATTTACGTATGTACTCACTTCTTGTAATTGATCTAATCCACAACCCATCCACAGATGCTAATTTTTAGAGAAAAGAAAACTAAATTTCAAAGTATAAATAGCTATTTTCTGAATTTATGAGGAATTTTTTATTTCCCGGGATCCCGCAAGAAAAATCCCGGGAAAACGGGAAATAAAATAATTGACGGGAAATCCCGGGAAAAAACCCTAATCAGAAGTAAAAGCAACAATATTCTGTTGGCCATTGACAAATGAAGAAGTGAAGGAAATGACAGTTTTTCCACTTTGACTGCAGTTTTTTAAACGCTGGCTATTGTTTTTTTTATATCGCCGATCACGATATAAAGCGCTTCTTTCTTTCACTAGAAATAATTTATATGGAAAAACAACGTTTTTCGGGTCAGCTAGTGTAGTATTAATTAATTAATTATATTTTTAATACTTTTGGGATCATTGTCCAACTTAAATCAATCCAACTCGTTTAAATGCAATTTTCTTTATTTTTTCGTGATTTTTTTAGAATACACTGGTATTTAAATCTAATTCGTACACAATGAATTGCAATGGTGATAGCCGTTTTTATATACGCGATTAAAAATTAAAATAACGATATACAAAATAACATACATATTTTTATATATGCATATTGAATTAATTTGCAGTCAAAAAAAATATTTGCGAAATTAAATTCTCCAAAAGAATTACATCTTCTGTAAAATGTTTCAGTAGGGTGTTACTCAAATTTGCGACTAGCACAATCTAATCAATTATATTTTTTTTTACAAATGAAAGCAAAATTTACTAATTAAAATATTCGCAGCCGTATTTGAAGACATTTAATAAAATCTGTTATCTTTTGTGCCAATTTACAAATATTTTTAAGTTATAAACAACAAACATATGCACATGTTCCGGTAATTAAACTAATTTCAAATACTCTACATTCAAAGTTTTAAATGAAAAAATCTTAAAAAACATAAATTAAAGTCAAAATACTCATAAAAAATAACGAAAACAAATACGTTGACATGTGGTTATTGCAACATTAAAGATCTCTTGCTGTCAGTGAAGAAAAAAAAATGAAATAAAATGACCAACCTGTCTTTCAAGCATTTCTGATTACTATTTCAGCTATTACTAGTACGACATTAACGTACGTGATTCAAACAAAAGAATAAAATAAATTCGTATAAACCACTTTATAGTATGTGGTGGCTACCAGATACGAGTGTTATGGTTACTGCGCATAATCAACATCTTATTATTATATGCATATGTATGTATACATAAGTACATGTAATGTTAATTAATGATTCATTACTACTACTTCATTATCGAGACCAGTCCAATTTAATTGCTACTTGAGACACATATAATTTTAATTGGTTTATGCATATGCTCACTCATTCATTCACTAATTTTCCATGAATTTTCTTGTTTATTTTGAAATACATAATTCTGAGTTATAAACTATTTTACAATCTTGTTTTACTATTTCGAAGTTTTTTTTTAAATGAATGTTACTTTTTCAAAAAAATGTGTGTAATTTTACTAAATTTTAATTTTTCATTATAACTGTGCAAGAAACTTGATTTAGAACTTAAGCATTTATCAAAAATTGTATGTCAAGTTTTAGGCTTAAATTTATAATTTGTTGTGGGAAATTGTTTAAGTGACTCTAAATGTTTAAATTTCAGAATAATTATTAAAAACATTTACTATTTTGAGCTCAAATATTTTTGTGTTACTTTTGCGCAATTTGCAAAAAAAGCAGTAACAAACATTTTTTGAAGTTCTAAACCCCATTTTGTTTTTATGGTCATACTAAAACAAAATTAAGTCTAATCCTGCTAGTAACGATGCATAGACGGTCTCCGACAAAAACAAGCTAGATCTTTGGATAAAAATTAATAGTACTTAGGGCTAATACTCGTTAAAAAAAAGTGTACTGCTTTTCCTTAAGTGTACTGTTTTTTTACTTGGTGTACTGTTTTCCGAATTTTTAATCTAGCTTCCCTAATTACTTATACTATTATAAGATTTAACCATAATATGGTTACTTATAACCAAATTATTAAAAATGTGTGCTATATAAAGGTTAATTTTGACCAAACTGCGGTTTACTTTGGCCAAATTATGGTTAACTTTGACCATATTTTGGTTAATTTTGACCAAAATATGCCCAACACAAACACACTTTAACGTTGTCAGAACTCAACCATACACGGAAAGAATTATTTACTAAATCACCAGCAAATATTCCTTGAACAAAGAAAATTTTGAACTGTTCTCGTCCAAGCCAACAATTTCTTATTCTAAACATATGTGTTTCTTGTTTTTAGCAGCTTAATTTAAACCATCCGTTTCTCGAATTAAAAAATTTTATTTGTACATGCAGAAATATTTTCTTGAATTGAGTAAAGTGTTAATGTTAACGCCCTAAATTTTCAATCAAAAGTTTCTCATACCACACCTAAGTAAATTGCTTTAGGAAAATATTTCTTGAAAAACTTAAGAAATTTTAACTCGATTAAAGTAAATAAATTTTAAGTTTTCTAAAAAAGTAAGAAATACATACTCAATTCAAATACATGTTTGGTCTTTGAAAATAACTAAATACAGTCAAAAGAACAATCAATCCATCCGTACTTAAATCAATCGGAAGCGTTATCAATAGTACGGTAAGTACGAATTTTCTTGAACCAAGTACAGAGTGCGAAATACTTAACTACAGTATAACCCGGTTAATTACCCCACGCTTAAATGCCTTTCACGGTTATTTACCAATGTCGGGACCTTTTTCTTTGGCTCATCCATACTTTTTATTAATACCGAATATTTTTAAAGATAGCCACCAATGTATAAAAAAAGTACACCTGCACCATAGTTTCCATCCATGCATGGGTGAAAAGAAAAACAAAAACAGTTTAATTTTGCAAAATTGTAGTTAATGTTAATGAAAATCAATGAAACTTAAAACAAATTAAAATTCTTGCTATTGCTTTTTCCCTTCAATAACAATATTTCCACTTTTCCATTTTAAAAAAAATACATACACACAATTTTTATATTCTGACAATTTCTAAAAACAGATCTGGCAGTGCTTAACATGCAATTATCTGACAACCGTGTGAACTGATAATTTTTGTTGGCAGATGAATCTATGGTCAGACAGTTGTATGTCACTGAAATTTTTTATTTTTATTGTATACAACCGTCTAAACTGACCTTGCCTTACATTAGAAAACTTATGGCCGTTTTCTCATTACATGATTATTTCTTTCCCAACGAAAAAATGCACAGTAAAGAAATATAGTTTTTTCAATGTCTCATTTGCTTTTATTCTGTCGCAAAACTAACCAGCGCTCATCTGCCAATTATTTATTTTCCTTTTATTTGCCGTACAGGTATATTCAATCAGCTGACTCCCACTTTTACATGTATTTTTAGAGGTGTTGCCAACTGAAAACAATGTATCGGTATACTGAGGAACCCAGAATTGTTAACAGGCAGTTTATCGGTCTAATAAATTTATGTTGACATTAAGTAACTTAAAAAACTTTTGATTGATTTGCTTGATATGTCGAAATCAAACCAAGTTTTCGATTCTATTTAGAAATCAAGAAAACCAGACTTATCTATATATATAAAAGAGACGTGTTTGTTTGTAATCGCTAAACTCAAAAACTACTGCACCGACTTTGACCAACATTTGTGTGTTTGATGTATGAGGTATGAGGAGTGTTTCTGTGGAGTTTCGTATTTATCCGATAGATGGCACCACGTTTTTATATTTTTGTAATTTTCGTCGTAATCGCTAAACATAATGTTTTAAAATTTTGATGCATCTACATATATAAAAGAGACGTGTTTGTTTGTAATCGCTAAACTCAAAAACAACTGCACCGACTTTGACCAAAATTTGTGTGTTTGATGTATAAGGTATGAGGAGTGTTTCTGTGGAGTTTCGTATTTATCCGATAGATTGTACCACGTTTTTATATTTTTGTCATTTTCGTCGCAATCGCTAAACATAATGTTTTTAAAAATCACCAAAATGAAAAAACAAAATTTATCTATCTATATATATAAAAGAGACGTGTTTGTTTGTAATCGCTAAACTCAAAAACTACTGCACCGACTTTGACCAAAATTTGTGTGTTTGATGTATAAGGTATGAGGAGTGTTTCTGTGGAGTTTCGTATTTATCCGATAGATTGTACCACGTTTTTATATTTTTGTCATTTTCGTCGTAATCGCTAAACATAATGTTTTTAAAAATCACCAAAATGAAAAAACAAAATTTATCTATCTATATATATAAAAGAGACGTGTTTGTTTGTAATCGCTAAACTCAAAAACTACTGCACCGACTTTGACCAAAATTTGTGTGTTTGATGTATAAGGTATGAGGAGTGTTTCTGTGGAGTTTCGTATTTATCCGATAGATTGTACCACGTTTTTATATTTTTGTCATTTTCGTCGTAATCGCTAAACATAATGTTTTAAAATTTTGATGCATCTATATATATAAAAGAGACGTGTTTGTTTGTAATCGCTAAACTCAAAAACAACTGCACCGACTTTGACCAAAATTTGTGTGTTTGATGTATAAGGTATGAGGAGTGTTTCTGTGGAGTTTCGTATTTATCCGATAGATTGTACCACGTTTTTATATTTTTGTCATTTTCGTCGTAATCGCTAAACATAATGTTTTTAAAAATCACCAAAATGAAAAAACAAAATTTATCTATCTATATATATAAAAGAGACGCACAGAAAAAATTATTTTTCCAATTCAAACAAAAAATTTGTAGAATCAAACAATTTTTTGTCTGAAATCGGTCCTACAAACAAATTTGCATATTCAAACAATTTATTTGCATTTTGTTTACTGAAAAAAAACACTAATTTTTTCAAACAAATAATTTAACTGAATCAAACAAAAAGTTTACTGAAATTCAAAATCAAAAAAAAAAAAAAGTTTTTGCACAAGCAATGACGCGCACACAAGTAAGCACTGTATGAGAAGGTGACGGCAAAGCAGAGCCGCCGACTGGCTTTGAAACACATTTTTTTGTTGGAATAATTTTTGAACGAAGTCTTATTTATACACACAACACAATGTTTTTCTTTATCACTCTCTGTTGCTGTATCCTTTCCTTTGCTAAAGAAGAAATGTAACCAAAAACGGCAGCAGACCGACTCGATATGTTTTTCGTCATCATTCTATTTTTGTATTTGATGTATTTAACCAAACAGTTTTAAAAAATTGAATACGGGATTTTGTTTCTTATAATGTCGTGTCTGCTATTGTTTTTCTTATAGTTGCACTTTTTTAAAGCGTCCAAAAATAGACTGTGTGTGTTTTTTGTTGTTGTTCTTATATTTCACATAAAGAAGTGTTGCTTACGATCAAATAAAAAAATGCAAAAAGACGACAACATTAAAGAGCGTTAAATATTTCATACAAAATTATGAAAACTTGACACCAATAACGCGTTTATTTTATTTTTGAAGAGTTGTCCACATTTTTGTTGGTTAAATAAAAATCAAACAAAAATATTGATTGAATCAGTAAAAATATTTATAGAAATTAAAAAAATTTTCAAACAAGCGGTTGTTTGAAAATAATTCGGCAATAATTTTTTCTGTGCGTGTTTGTTTGTAATCGCTAAACTCAAAAACTACTGCACCGACTTTGACCAAAATTTGTGTGTTTGATGTATAAGGTATGCGGAGTGTTTCTGTGGAGTTTCGTATTTATCCGATAGATTGTACCACGTTTTTATATTTTTGTCATTTTCGTCGTAATCGCTAAACATAATGTTTTAAAATTTTGATGCATCTATATATATAAAAGAGACGTGTTTGTTTGTAATCGCTAAACTCAAAAACAACTGCACCGACTTTGACCAAAATTTGTGTGTTTGATGTATAAGGTATGAGGAGTGTTTCTGTGGAGTTTCGTATTTATCCGATAGATTGTACCACGTTTTTATATTTTTGTCATTTTCGTCGTAATCGCTAAACATAATGTTTTAAAATTTTGATGCATCTATATATATAAAAGAGACGTGTTTGTTTGTAATCGCTAAACTCAAAAACAACTGCACCGACTTTGACCAAAATTTGTGTGTTTGATGTATAAGGTATGAGGAGTGTTTCTGTGGAGTTTCGTATTTATCCGATAGATTGTACCACGTTTTTTTATTTTTGTCATTTTCGTCGTAATCGCTAAACATAATGTTTTTAAAAATCACCAAAATGAAAAAACAAAATTTATCTATCTATATATATAAAAGAGACGTGTTTGTTTGTAATCGCTAAACTCAAAAACTACTGCACCGACTTTGACCAAAATTTGTGTGTTTGATGTATAAGGTATGAGGAGTGTTTCTGTGGAGTTTCGTATTTATCCGATAGATTGTACCACGTTTTTATATTTTTGTCATTTTCGTCGTAATCGCTAAACATAATGTTTTTAAAAATCACCAAAATGAAAAAACAAAATTTATCTATCTATATATATAAAAGAGACGTGTTTGTTTGTAATCGCTAAACTCAAAAACTACTGCACCGACTTTGACCAACATTTGTGTGTTTGATGTATGAGGTATGAGGAGTGTTTCTGTGGAGTTTCGTATTTATCCGATAGATGGCACCACGTTTTTATATTTTTGTCATTTTCGTCGTAATCGCTAAACATAATGTTTTAAAATTTAGATGCATGGTATGTCACTAAATCTTTATCAATATACATTTATCAATTCAGCGGTAATTCACTAAAATACGCTAAAATCACCAAAATGAAAAAACAAAATTAATATGGTTTAATAGCCAGTTTTATTCCAAACATTTATGTTAATTTTAGTTTACAAAAGTCTATTTCCACTTCCATAAATATTTTTCTAATACGCGGTTAGGGTATCCAATAATTTTAAACAAACATGAAGAATCTAATAGCATTTGCTGGTAAGTAAAACATTTATTATTATTTTTTTTTTATGTTTTGAAAATCAATTAAATACGTTCATATTTTATAAAATTTTAAGTCTTTACTAAGGGCCAGCAAAGCGGACCGGGTCCAGCTAGTATTAAATAAATGCAGGTTGAACTCAAAAATATCTGCCTGATTTTAAATAAAAACTTGCTACTTTTCTTTTTCTTGTTTTAAGAAATTTTTGATCATATATCAAAAACATGAATTTTTTCATTTTTTTACTAAATACTAAATTTTACTAAATATGAACGAAATAAGTTAAAATCAAGAAATTATTTTTGAATTTTTTTGTTTTAAGAAACAAAGTTGATTACTTTAGAAAATAAACTTCTTTCCGTGTAGGATGTTGCTCTTCCCATATCCAACCATATTTTTTTTCTGCGTGTAAAAAGTAGTCTTTTTTAAAATGTAGTGTCTTCATGTTTATGTGTTTTGCAAAAACCAAACTTTTTTGATATTTTTATACCCTTCACCGAAGGTAAAAGGGTATATATAACTTTATCACTCCGTTTGTAATTTCTACAATATTGATCTTAGACCTTATAAAGTATATATATTCTGGTTCGTTATGAGATGGGAAGTTCAAATCCGAAGCCCCCAGATATTATAGGGGCTTGGTTGGTATTTTTTTATGTCGGGTATTCTTAACATAAATTTGCTATTGAAATTCAGCCAGATCGGTCCAAAATTGGCTGAGATATGGGCAAAAACCCACGACTACCTCTTATTTTTTTTCAAAAAACCCTTGTTGTTGTATTTTTATTCCTTTTTTCTGTATATCTGGCGAACGGAAAGAGCCAAATTAAGTACAAACATTTAGGTTATCAACACACAGCATCCCACAAAATGTGGACGGGATTGAAGAAGTGGGCGTGGTACCTCCCGTAAAAACAATATCAAAAATTGTATAAAATCCTAAATTTTTGGACTGCCATCTAACCTATGGTAACGCCTTATATATCAAAAGATCGATTTTAATGAGATGAGATTTTAGTAGAAAATATTTTCTGAAAATTTTGGAAAAATCGGTTCATATACGAAAAAGCTGTGACCAAAATTTATATATATAAATATTTTTCGGGAACCATAGATCTTCCCGAGTCCAAGTTTTATAACCCAAGTAACTGGCAAATTCCTTCTTAAACACGTCGGTATATAAATCTGTGAATTCGGTTAAAAAATGGGCAAGTTATGAGTTAAATACTCCTAAAATGGGTAAACACACATCAAAATTAAATTTTAGGGTTACTATATGACCTTTTGATACGCCTTATATATCAAAAGATCATAAGTCTTTAGTAGAACATATTTTCAAAAAAAACTCGGAAAAATCAGTTCAAATACAAACAAGTTATGAGCAAAATATAATTTTTTTTTTGAAAAATACTCATTTCGTGAACCATAGATCCCGAGCCAAGTTTTATCACCAAAGTAAATGGTAAATTTCTTCTTAAAGACGTCGGTATATAAATCTGTCAAATCGGTTATGAAATGGCTGAGTTATGACCTACCAGGATCAGTCAGATGATGGTGATGAAACTCTCGATTGTAACACAAACAATCTTTTAACAGAATTAATCGAAACAATTAGAAGTGTTACAAATTTTTAAAAATTAAAACAGGACTCTAAAGGCATAACGCAAGATTTTATGTGTTTAGAGAAATCCAGGAAAAGAACTGAGAAATTAGATAATCTGTATTATGGGATTCTTTCGATTTCTCCAATACCTTCGATATGTGAAAAAATTTTTTCCTAATCAAGTTTTATCAAAACTAAAGAAAAGAATCGCTTAAATCCTGAAGGATTAACCATAATATCCATAGCCTTGCTTAACCTACTGTCAAAAATTAACAAAAAGTGTCTCAAAAATCAAAAACATTTGATTCCGTAGGGAATGTGCGATCAGTTTCTCACTTTGCTTAAGCAAATGACAGTTTCATAAAACTTAACAAAAAGTTTCCTTAAGTTCAATATGGTTTGCCTCATATAATTTACATGTATTTGCATATTTGTTTAAGCCAACTTAAGCACATTATGGTTGGGCCTTAAACATTTAAACCATGTTTCTTTTCTAAAAGATTATTTTATAAGATCTCATTAAACTATTGAAAAATTTATTAAGAAAATTATCTTACAACTTACAAATACGGCGGCATGAAATAACCCCCCAAAATATAACCCCCAAAAAAAATAATGAAATAACCCCCCAAAAGTTTGTACAGACAAAACAACAAAAATTTTTGGGGGGTTATTTCTTTTTGTTTGGGGTGTTATTTCATTTTCTTAATTGGGGGACTATTTCATATGAAATAATTCAACAAAAAATCATTATGAAATAAAGCCCCAATATATTTTTTTGGGGATTATTTCATTTTTAAATTTATTACGGAAACGTTTTTTGGCGCAAGGACTTTCTCCTCTATAATATAACAAACACCGCTTTCGTTAGCAAAAGCTTCACTGTATAGCCGGCCTTCGGCTGGAAGCTAGAATGTTCTGCTCCATGGTATAATTTGGGCTTGCGCTAGGCCTAAGGCCTCCAATGCAGAAAACCATTAATTAGCGAAGCCGGTATTTGTTATACCATAGAGGAGGAAATCCTTGCGCCCGGCCGAAGGCCGGCTATGCAGAGAAGATTTAGTTAGCGAAGCCAGTGTTTGTTATACCGTAGAAGAGAAAATCGTTGCGCCCAAGATTTCAAGAATTGTTTTGTTTTTTATGTTTTTGTTTTTTTTTTACTAATAAACTCAAAATAATAAATAATTTTTGCATTTTTATTAATTAAAATTACTTAATTTAAAACATAACAAAACTAACCGGTTATTAACCGATTAAACCAAAACCTCGGTTGATTAATCGAGCGATTAACCGATTAAAGCCAAGGCTCGATTAAAGGAACGTGGAGATAACGAAAATTTACGTTGAGCAAACGAAATATTTATTAATTTTCGTTCAATGAATTTGTTCGTTGTGACAATGAATAACCGTTATAAGAAAGATTTTATTTTAATAATGTGCTGAACTGTACGTTAATGTAACGCAAAAGAACAATAATAATAATAAAAAAAATTAATGAAAGAATTTTTTAATTGAATACCCTTATATCTAAATTCAGTGAACCTTTTCGTTAACTTAACGAATAAATTGGTTTTACAAATTTGTTGACTTAATGAACACAGTGCATTGTGTCTAAGAATTATTGTTTTAAATTTCCCCTCGCAACATTATACAACCCCCCTAATAATCCACTACCCAATAAAAAATTCAGCTTCAAACGAAGCAGGTTTGTAAGGGAGAAATGTAAGCGTTTCTCTTACCATCTCGCTTACGGAAGGCATGAATTTTATATGGTAAGTTTCCACTTTGAAGCAATACATTTTTGACACAAAAATCGCTTTATTCAACGCATATAAAAAGTGGTGAGTGTAGCTTAAAGCTTTACACACTGAATGTTTTGTTAGTTATTTTTTAGTAGTCTCCCTTACAAACCTGCTTCGTAGTAAGGGAATGATGTGGCACTTGAAATTTTTTTTTTTATAAAACTTGCTAAGATTCGTTAAATTACTTTGCTGCATCTCTGTATGTCTTATTGCGTACTACGCTTATTTTTATAAAGTACCATTAGTGCTTCGCAAAATGTTAAAAATTTTTATTGAGTACCGTAATCCCCTAAAAATAAAAAAGACTCATAGTTGAAATGTTTATATTTTTACAAAAATTTTGCAAAGTTGTTATGTTAGTTTTATTTGTAATTATTACAAAGTTTTTTTTAATAAATTAAATGATATTTTGTATGGGATAATTTTACTAAAGCTTTAAATAGCATTTACACATAAGTCACTATCTTTCGAACTTTTGTATGTATCGTAAAAACTAATTGTTATGCATATCCCTCTTTTTAGAATACATACATATCGTCGGCTTAATATGCAAATCTGCCAAATCCTTTCCTATTTACTTTTTATATTTAATATTAGCAGCTTGAGAGGAAAGCCAAAAAAGTTGGTTTTACACACTTCAAGACTCAAATTTAAGAAAAACTACATGCTGGTCGAGGAGGCGTATCTTTCTTTACCACACGGCATCAAAATATCAATTTACTTAAAAAGTGGATTTAGCAGCTTTGTATATTAAGCCGACGATATGTTTAATATCAATTAAAAAAATATGTTGAACAACATTCATGACACTAAAAGTAAAAGTCCTCTCTACTTCAGCGTTTGATTAGGGATTATTAATAAATTTATGTCGAATATGTAAAGTTTAATGAATGGATTGTTACCAATTACAAACTATATCAAAAATCCGTTCTCCCGATGTTTTTCTATTCGCAAGTTTTAAAATTTCTTAGACAGTTTTCACAACTCGATATAGTCGCAAAAACAAAAACTGTAACCATACTAGAGTAAACGGAAATCGGGCTTAGTTTTTATAATATAAAGAGACGAAAATGGTTTTGGGCTAAAACTATTTCGCGTTTAAGGTACTTAAAAAAGGGCTAAATCTAGGCCGAAAAGGGCTAAGTTAACATCACTGTTTACACATAAGTTTGGGTTCCGAAATATTTTATTTTGGCTTTTATGGACAAGTAGTTTGGCGGTTTAGGCTTTATGATTATAATATAGATTAATAAATAAATAGCTAGATGAATGTACCTATAACGCTAAAGAATGTTTGAGGTGATTTAATATATTTCGGCATCTTCAATTCTGATAATGTAGAATATAACAATATACTTTTAAATACTGCTACGGATAATTCTGATTCAGATAATCGTTATTTCTATAAAAAATGTCGTGTATACTGAAAAATTGTTCTATAAAAAATGAGGATCAAAGGATGATATCCTGTTGGCTCTGCCATTTTAAATGTAGTGGCTTGAACGTATTTCCACGTATGGTTAACTTTTTACAGATTATAAGTCAATCTTCACCCAAACGTCGAAAATCTTCCAGAATAAATAAAGAAACAAATGAAATGCTTTCTGTCGCTCCTGCCAACTGTGCTGCTTCATTGCTTTCACAATCTGGTATGGTGAGTCCAAAACCATGTCCTGTTGTTACTGTGAAGCCTCCTGATTTTCCTTAATACAATAAAAACGCGCAACAAAAAATCAATCCTGCCACTTTTTCTCAAAACAAAGTACATTACTGGAATATATCAAACACGCAGTGATTCCTCCAAGCAAACATATATTATTTATATCACGTCTTGCATCTGACACAACAGCAGAGGAAATTGTTTATTATATTAAATCTGAAATAACCATGAGCTCTGGTATAACCGTCCATAAATTTACATACTCACAACAGAGAAGCATAACATCTTATAAGATATCTGTCCCTTTTGACATTTTTAGTCAAGTTGTTAATCCGTCATTCTGGCCTCTTTATGTCTTAGTCCGTGAATATGAATATAATAATAACAATCGCAATACTGCTCATTTTCCTTCTCGGGTGTCAACAATCTCAAAAAACTAGCAGCCGTATTTATAATGGAAATTTGGCATGAAGTTAGCACAAAGTTTATTTATAATACACTTACCAAACTCTTGCTAACGATTTGCTAAACTCTTTTTAACCAGCTGCCAAACTTTTGCCCACTTGTAAGAAATAGCGGTTTAATGTCAAACAATTTGGTTGGTTTTATTTTAATTACTGTTTTATTTTATATTCTTTCTTTTTTTATTTAATATTAATTTTAAAAACTTTTTAAATTTGTTATATGTGAAGGAAAAAACAAAAAAAATTTACAAAATAATGACAAAACCAGCGATGATTAATTCAAACGTGTTGCATTTTTCAGTAATATAATGTGGCATCATTAAAATTCAGAGTTTATTTTTTTTTAGTTAGCAGAAGGACAAAAGTTTGTTATAAATAAACTCTGTGCTTAGAAGCTGCTAGTCTTAATCGGCATTCTAGTAAGCAGCTCGTTGTACGTTGTGTACAAACTGTGGCTAACTTTTTGTTATAAATACGGCTGTAAATAATTTATTAGATTGTCAACTTTTTATTATTTACCAGAATGTTCGTGGTCTTAAATCCAAACTTTCAAACTTTTATTTACAAAGCTTTAATCATCATATTGTTGTATTCACCGAAACTTGGTTAAAATAACCAACAGTTTTTTGAACTCGGAAATACTTTGTAATAATTTTCATATTTTTCGTCGAGAATTACAACTACGACTGGTCGTGGAGTGTTAATTGCTATCTCACATTTTTCCAATGGACTTATTGTCACCACGTCAACATGGCTTTCGGAAAGGATTCTCTACCATCACTAACATTCACCATTTAACAACCACACTGACGTTATTTCCACTGATTTCAGTAAGGCTTTCGACAAAGTTAATCATACGCTCTTGTTGAAAAAACTGGACGTACTGGGTTTCAATAGTAACTTCCTGAGCTGGGTCAAATCATATTTGTCATGTAGAACTCAATCTGTCAAATTTAATACTGCAGTTTCGGAAAAATCAATGTAAAATCTGGAGTACCACAGGTTAGCCACATTGGTCTAATTTTGTTTCTTCTTTTTATTAATGATTTGCCTGAAGCAATTCAACATTGTAATGTATTTATGTATGCAGACGACGTAAAATTATTTTTGACTGTAAAACCTTGTGATCGATCAACAACATCTACGAAATGACCTGGATAGTTTTGACAAATGGTGTAAACTTAACTTGATGGAACTTAATTTAAATAAATGCAAACATATGCAATTTTTTAAGAGTAAAAAATGGTGCTTATTCCTACGTTCTTGATGGCTGTACTTTACAATCTGTTAGTGAAATAATGGATTTGGGAATATTGTTAGACAAAAAACTTAACTTTATTCAACATATAACGATGACTGTTAATAAATCCCGCAGTGTTCTGGCTTTTATTAAAAGATGGGCAAAGGAATGCAATGATCCCTAAACCACAAAAAGTCAGCAGCATTATTTGGGACCCGATCTATAATATTCATAATGATCATATCGAATCAGTTCAAAAACAATTTCTTATTTTCTGCTTAAAAAGTGATTATAGAGGATGCCTGGTACTACCTTCATACTCAACAAGAGTAGCTGAAATAAATTTACCAACGTTAACAAGCCGGCGAATGATGCTAAATATATCTTTTATGGTCAATCTTATAAATGGTAGTTCACATTCCGAATTTTTATTGAGTAATGAAACTTTTAATATTCCTCAACGTTCACTTCGTTTTTTCAACCCTCTATATGTCAGAACATGTCAAACAAACTTTGCTATGTCAGATACAATAAGAAAGCTGTTTCAATGAAATGTATAACTTTATCGGCTATTCTCTGAACATTAATACCATACAAAGCAGTATCATATTACATATATTTAAATTAATAATGTTTATTCTTATCTTTTTTTCTTTGCATAAATAAAATAAATTATTATGTTACTACACTAAGATAGTCTGTAAGGAATTTGTTCATAGACTTAAATTAAATAAATAAACAAATATAAAAAAAATAAAAAATAACGACCCAATTTTAAAATCAATATCTCCAATGAGAAAACTAAATGATCTCCATATCTTAACAATTTACTTTCACGTTTCATAAACAAATTTAATCATCATATAATATACAAGTATTTAATTTTAATCGGCTTTTTTTCTTAAATTTTACTCCATGGTAATTAACAACTCATTTTCATTATTTACTTCTTTTGGCCATCACTTTTATTAGTTAGATGTAAAATTATCTAAGTCTGATCATCATACCATTAAATTTCTTGAACTTGCATATGAATACAGTGCAAAACATTCTGTTGAAAATAATTAAAAAAAGAAACAAAAGATGTTTTACATCTTCACATCTACATAATTGTTTTTGTTGCTGGCTTATTAATTGTATTGTTTGTTTATAATATGGTCATAGTGACCACTCAACCCAAATATATTTGTTACAAAAAATCGCTGACCATAAAATGATTAGCAACAGTTTACTAAACACTCATACTATTTTTTTTTTTTGTTATACTATTCAATAAAGTAGTGTTTCACTGGAAAAAATCATCAACACTATTAATAATTTGTATATTATTTGCAACAAGAAGGCTGGGACAATTTAGAAAATTTTAAAAATGAAAAACAAGTAACAAAGTATAGTCGGTCAAGCCCGACCATTAAATAACCTACACAACAGTATTTAAAGAAACTATAAAAGAGTGTTATCTATTTGGGACCGGTTAAACTGCTACTGGTTGTATTCGCCTAATAATCGCCACCTTTGCGTTCATCAAATTATAAGCGAATGCTTATGTCAATTTTTTAAATGATATGTATTTTTTTTTTTGGAAAAGCTTTCATAATATATGTAGAGTCTACAATAATCTAAATTGTTCTTTTTGCCTAATCGCAATTTCAATAACGAAAATTGCTTTGTTTTGGATTTTATCTTTAAAACATGGGGATATAATTTAAGAGTATTTGAATGGCAGCTGTGGAAAGATATTTAAAAAAATCTGACCATTTTATGCTAAGTTCACACTTAGGTTTTTAAACGCGTTTAAGCAAAATGTTGATTTAGCTAATCAAAACCGTTCACATTACATTTGAGATGATTAAGATGACAGATGCTTAAGAAAAAAACACACAACAAACACACAAAAAAACAACAAACAAATTTATATGTCTTTAAAGTATTAAAAATGGATAAAAATACTTTTATAAAGTTATTAGAAGATTATTTTAATCATTTTAATGATGAAATTGTGAAAATTTATGAATTATTTAAGGAAAAACATTAAGCAGAAATCTTGGCCGGTTGTACACGATCATGTTGGCGATTCTACATTTGAGGTATGTTCAGTGGATTCTATGTGATTTATGAAGTGATTTAGTTGTAATCATGTCAGTTTGAAGTGATTAACAAATCACTTCAATGTATGGGTAATCATCTCGATTTTGAAGTGATTAGAGCTTAATCACGTTCGAACTGCTTAAACGCGTTTAAGAAGCCAAATGTGAACATACTATTATTACCTTTACGCTTTTATACGGTGCTTAGAATAATTAACAAGATGTCGCAGAATTTCTCGAATTCCTTATAACTATTTTAACTAACATTTTTTTAATTAAATTTTTAGAATTTTGTAAAGAAGATTTGGGGAATAACGTACCAAAATAATGGTGCGGTGTATCGTCCGAAAGGAAATTTGGCCCATATTATCTTTGAAAATTATATTGAGGTTTCCGTAACTGTCAACAGTGGTTCATATCGGACAATGTTCGAAAATGTTGTTAGGCCAGTAGTGCGATTCTCTATTCAATTCTAACATAATTTAAATTGTTAAAAATATTTAACAGAAAAGTTAACGTAAATTTTATTCTGTAACTTTTTTAACAATAACGTTTACTGCTATGTTCTATCTTAACGTCAGGTATTTAAGTTATCTTAACGGCAAAATATTTTTCATTGTTTACTTTTAAATTCGTAGTTATTTTACAAAAAAAAAAAAAAAGAAAAACAAACAAACAAAAATTTTGGCAAATAAAAGCCACATTAACGTTTTTAAAATTCACGTTATTTTCATACATTTTGCAAAAATAATATTAAAAAATTTATTTTTTGGGAATTTATAAAAATCTTTAAAAATTTTATATTTTAGATGCAGCTTATGGAAATAACTAATAGTGTTTACTTTTCTACACAAAAAAAAAAGCGGTAGACTTTCTTTCCAATCATGCCCTAATTTAGCAATTTTTACTGAATTTTTGCCATTGCTTATAGTTTTAGCGACTTTTAATAAATTTTATGGTTTGTTCGAAATATTAAACTATTTCGCTATTTTTGCAAAAAAAATTTTATACATTCCGACAATTTGTTTTTTAAGCGATTTAGCGATTTCAAATAAATTTTACATTTGCTTTCCAAGCTTGCAATTTTTCGCGAATTTTACCCATGTTCGCGATATAAGCGATTTTTCCTGTGGTTCTTTAGAGCTTTAACGATTTTTATTAAATAGCCGCTGTTTGCAAATTTTTGCGAATTTCCGATTATTTAACAATTTTTACCGAATTTTTGCAATTTCTTATAGTTTTAGTGACTTTTAATCAATTTTATGACTTGCTTGACCTAAATGGGGTTTTGTTAGTTTCGAAAGTAGTTTGCACTCGACGACAGTGTTCGTTATATATGTATACTAATAAATTAACAAAGATGCCACTTGATTGACATTTTTAACAATGTAATTAAAATTGAGTTACTGAATTGCTGTATTGTTACCGTAAGCAATAAACTGTGCCGGTAAAATTAACGTTAATCGTTAAAAGTTAGAGAATTCCACTACAGATGTGGAAAACAAAACATGTGGTTTCAACAATATGGAGAGCACTAATGGCACATTTAAAAAAATAAGCGCACAATTATGCGCTACGCAATAAGACATTAAGATATGCAGTATAGTAAGTGAATTAACTTTTATCAAGTTTTATAAAAGAAAAAAATGACATTTCAAGTGCTTTCGAATTCCCTTACTACGAAGAAGGTTTGTAAGGGAGAACCCTAAAAAGTAACTGTAAAAAAACATTAAGTGTGTTAAGCTGATAGTTACATCCACCAGTTTTTATATGCGTTGAATAAAGCGCTTTTTGTGTCAAAAATATATTGCTTCAATGTGGGAACTCACCGTAATCGAGATGGTAAGCGAAACTCTTACATTTCTCCCTTACAAACCTGCTTCGTTTACAGGTCAATTTTTTATTGGTTATCTAATAGCTAAAAAAGTTAAAAACAAGTTTAACCATCCCAATTAAAAACGGAGCTTCAAACGAAGCAGGTTTGTAAAGGAGAAACGTTGTAAAAGTGTCGCTTACCAGAAGACATGAATTTTATATGGCGAGTTCGCACTTTGGTGCAATACATTTTTGACACAGAAGCCGCTTTATTCAGAGCATATACAAATTGTTGAATATAACGATCAACTTTACTCACTAAATTTTTTGTTGTTACCGTTATTAATAAATATGCTCCCTTACAAACCTGCTTCGTAGTAACGGAATGTCAAATGTTCAAATGTTATGTTTTTTTTTTTAAATTCGTAAAGAATTCGTTTACTTACTTTACTGCATCGCTGTATGTCTCAATGCGTAGCGCATTAATGTACGCTTGCTATTTAAAATTTTCTATTAGTGGTTCGCAAAACAAGAAAAATTTTCATTGGGATAAAGCTAATTCTGTGCCACCCTGTATCAGTATTTAATTTATGTTAAAAAAAAAAATTAAAAAAATTGCATGTTTAAAAAAATGAAATAAATATTTAAACGAAAGTAAATTTTAAAGAAGTTAAAAAAACTAAATATCTTTTTTGGATGACTGAAAACAATTTAAATACAAGCATAATTATGTTAATTAAACAATGTTTTTCTTTAGTTTTTTTAAAATTTTTTAAAATATAAATAACGATAACCTTGAATTTGATTGCGATACTATATATTTGTTTTTCTTTTTTTTATTTGCTTATTTAGAAAAACAATTATCAAAAATGCGATACATTTTGATGATTAAAACTAAGAAACGAGATAGTTTAGTAAAAGTTAAATTTCTGGTGTAATTATACAAAGTAAACTGTAATGAAATTTGCTTGAATTTAAATTTTCAAGATAAAAGGTTGTCTAAATACATAAATAAAATTTAAATATATAAATATATATCTCCGATTTTTTCCGTTTACCGAAACGTAAAAAAAATGTTCTTTCATATTTGAATTTGATAATGTGTTATGTTGGCTTTTAAGCATTGTTGCCAAAACTATATGACCAAAAATACTTTTTCAAATAAAAACACATTAAAATTCAATAAAAAAAACAGAAACGATTCATAAAAACTCGTACTTTGCGCACAAGGCTTACATGGACAGCTATCCAGCCAGCCGGACGGTTAATTTAGAAAGTGATTCTAAGACGACCGGTATACTTGAAAGGGTAGGACTAACATTTTAATGTGTAACAAACATCAGCATGAATGCATAGTACCCTCTCTACTATTGTGGTGTGGGTTTACATATTTTATTATGGTAATAATAATTTCCGTATTGATAAAATCGAATTTACGAATGTTAAACTTAACCTATTTCTCAAATTACTTTAAACAATGTTTATTGGCTAAACACCTTCTCTATTTCAGCATTTTACCATGGAAGTGAGAGAAACTTTTTAGTAAATTCTATGTTGATCCATTTTATAAATTTAATATTGGAAGAATACTGTTCTTTTATTTTGAAAGATGTTTGTTTCATCATCATCGTTTAAAGCGATTTTCAACATTTTTAAAAGTTGAGATTAAAATTAAATTTTATTGGTTAAACCAAATGAAAAATGGCTAAATCTAGCCACTAAACGGCTTTATTGGCAACACTGCTTTGTAGGCTTGCTGTGATTTGCGGCTAATTCGCGTAGACCTGCATCTGTGGAACTCCCCGAAAGAAAAATTTTAAAGAGATCAAATCGCATGATCTTAGTCGCCAGTTAACATCATCATGAGATAACCATGCCCTCAAAACGCTCGAGTACGTTGTGCCGCACAGAGGGGTGAACAGTGCCAAAAACGAGGATTAATTCAAAAATTAAGCTAGTCTTTCGTATGAGTACAAAAATTCTGATAGTGCATAGAAAATATTCCTGGAAAATATTGAAGGAATAAGACTATTAAAGTATGAAAGCTTTATTAATTGTAATTTGACTTAGAATACACATTCGATTAATGAACATGTATATGATAAATGTTACTCACCATGAGAAATAAATTCCCAGATTATATTTATTAAAAATATTTATTAAAAAGTGAAAATCAAGATAATATAATTGCGATTTGTGAGAATTGTTTCTAGAAAACACTATTTTTTTAAAATGGATCCATCAACTTGAGGTATTTGACTAATTTATTAATAAATTTTTGGAAAGATAAAAATATTGCGGAAATATTTTAAAAAATTTGGTTTTTTAAGAAGTCGCATAAAATAGAATGAAGACATTTTTAATCGGTTTCTTATAACTTTAGATCCTTTAATTTCAAGCAAAAACAAACATTATGATAAAAAACTACATAATTTGAATTTATGTACCACAAACAGCACTTGATTTGCTTATTCTGCTAAAAAGATTGTGATTTTGTTGAAGGTGAAGATAATTATGAAGATGATTTTTAATTCCATATTTTAGCAATGAATGTGCCTTGTTGAAAAAAAAAATATATTATTTGAAAAAATTACATTAAGGGTCCTCATGATATCGCTTAAAATTGCCATTTGTGCAAATGGGTAAACTTTCGAGACTCGTTTCATGAAGAACCTTTTTAATTTTTGTGTAATTTTAAACAATTAATGTCAGTTTGTAAGAAATGTCTATAAAAAAATAAACTAAAAAAGAAAATTCAAAAATATCAAATCAAAAGTTGAAATTTGTGATTAATATGTGAAATTTGTTTTTAAAAACGCATAAAGAAAGCAAAAAGACTAATTTGCTCAAATTATTGCTAGAATTTATTGTTTGTGATGTATAAACACTTGGATTTTTCAGTGAAAACGACGTTAAAAGCATTACAAAATCTGTATGTATAAATGCACAATTGAACAGCGCAAGTTTACGAGTCAAAATTGTTGGGCAAATTTACCAAGTTTGTGTAAATGAATTCTCATACAATTTTTGACAGTTCATTTACGAGGGCGTAAAAATGCACAGTTTGCACACATTACGAGGCTTATAAACGATATCATGAGGACCCTTATTGTTTTTTTTAGTTTGTAAATAAAACAAAATTAAAATTTCACTAAAATTTTACAACAAAAGTTTTTTTTTATTAATCAATATACACAGAATCAAAAAACAAAATTTGCCATTAATTACAGGCTTCACTGAATTAATCCATGTTTTGCATATGTTTCATCCCACTGTGCGCCTCCATGTTGAAACTACATGTCTATAGTGCTTAAATCATTCAATACAGGCTAAAAGAAATTGTCTTAACGGTGATGGCCTGACCAACGTCGTTCTCAAGGAAATATGGACCAATGATGCCACCAGCCCAAAATCCACACCAAACAGTGATTTTTTCTGGATGTATTTGACGCTCTTAGTTTTCATTTGGATTAGTTTAGTCCCTGAATCATAGTTGGGGGTAGTGCACTAAAAATTGATTTAAATCAGCACTAAAAAAATAGCGTGGAATTGCAAATGTTTTCACTATCACTAACGGTTATTGAATGCATAAAATCTGCACTCAATTTAAATAGTGCAAAATTTATACTTGCAATCAAAAAATCGTCATATAAACATGCGCTCACGAAAATCTAAAAAATGTTCATGTTTTTTGATTTTTTTCATATCATCACATTAGCAACGGAAAGTTAAGAATTTTGTCAATAACGAAATAAATTTTGGCTTTAATCATAAAAAATAAGTTTCTTGTTTATAAATTTAGTATTGAGATTTTAGTTGCACTTAAATGAGTAGAGAGCAAAAAAGTTTTAAAAAACTGAAGATTGTTTTTTAAACATCAAACTTTTTTTGAGTAGAACATTTTTTAACATCACTATCACTCAAGCCCTAGTTTTCGCGAAATAGTGTTATAACAGTAATAAAGGACATACATAAGCATAGCTTAAGAAGGCTTTGCTCTATTCCTAAAGCTAAAAAATCCAAAATTCGGCAACAATCTTTTAGACATGCAAACATTTTTTTTTGTTTTTGCATAAAAAATAAATACCTACATAAAAGGAAAAGTTCCAACACTTTGCATCACTGAATACAGCACTCTGACGTTTTTAATTTTACGAACTATTTTTTTTTTACCAGTACTATCGTAATACTCTTTAATACCTCTGAAACCGTAACGATCTGACAGAAAAAGAGAGTTACCTAGTTTTTCCATACGGCCACAGATTTAAACTGGTTTTTACTATTATTGGGGTCCCAAATAGGCCAATCGCCAGTTATTACCGCAATTGGATTTTTGAGGAGACGCCTGGACAGAGTGGAAAACAGCTATAACATGTGTTAAACCGTCCCAATTCAAACTGGTGCTGGCAAGCTCCAACGAATCGGCCATATTATTACTATGTATGCCCCTGTTTCCAGGGATCTATTTAAGGGTAACCATTGAATGTTCCACTAGCACCTCCAGATACATTCGGCATTCAAGAACAATTCTCGATGTGATAACACCACTCTCCAGGGATATTATAGCCGCTTTACTATCGATAATAATGTGATTATTCCTGCCAGACTTACAAGACCATATATCGATCGCACTGGTTCCTCTAAAGAGGGTTAACTCAAAATGTATAAATTTTCAGTAGGGACTGTTTTCTTTTTATATGTAGTCTTATACTTAAAAGGGACATACAGTTTTATAAATTTTTTTTTTTTTTTTTTTGCAATATATTAGAGAAATTGATCTAAAACAGTGGTTGGATATTACCACTGAACATCGATTTCTTGCAAAAAGTGAAAATATTTGAGTTGACGCTCTTTAGAGGAGCAAGTGCAATATGTATATATCAATAGAAAAAATGGTTTAAACAATGAACAATAAAGGTCAATGGCCAAAAATGTGAACATACAACATTTACTTTGGGTAGATAATGATGACCAGGGAAACCATAAATATGCAATTACATGCGATCAATGAAGGCAGAAACAATTTATTTATCCGTTTTAGAGCTTTTAATGAATTTTGGCATCGATTTGTTAGTGCATATTTTTTGCATATTTTACCGTTTGCAGCATTTTTTTTGCATAATTTAGTTAAAAGAGCCTTTTTGCAGCATTTTTTAAGTTTAAAGCGTATATTTTGCCTTTTTGGGGCATATTTTGATACATCTTCGATGCCCACAAGAGCTTTCGCAGCAATTAAAAAAAAATATTTTTTTTTGCGAAATTTTGGCTTTACTTTATAAATATCTATCTGTATTCCAAACGTGTTGCTTCAAATTTGCCAACTCCATTAAATTTGTACTCTTAAATTGTAAGACAAAGCAGGTTGTCATTAAAAATAAATGTTATATTAAACTTTAAAATTTTATATAAGAATAAGCAAAAGTTAAGGAAAATGCCATTATATAAGTTTTTGGCGATATGTGTAAACACATATCTGGACTAATCTTTAAGTATACCGATCGATTAAGAATCACTTTTTAAAGTGATCTAACGATAACCATCCGTACGCCTGGCTGGTTGCCTGTCAATGGTTATTTTGTGCACAAAGTAGAAGTTGTAGATAATTTTATAAAATTTGGTAAATACATTTTAATTTTCATAAGGACGGATTCTATGTAAATGGTGAGAATCGGTCTATAATTTTACATATTTTCCATAAAAACTTCTTTCCAAATTAAACTCTTTGTGACCGTAAACCATCCAATTATGTTGGTATTTAGATAAAACTCGTACCAAAAATATTTTACTGCAAATTAAATTATTTTCGAATCGGTTCACATTTGCCCAAAGCTTTCATCTATAAATAGCTTTAACTTCCTTAAAAATTTGGAAATTAATAAGCAATTCAGCGACCGTACCTAAAATCCCTTTAAGACAAAAATCTCATGTGGATGCTTATATCTAGATAATATTCGGAACAAATAACTCTTATGTGAATTTTAACCTCTTAACATAACTTTGTTTTTGTGAGCCGATGGCTGACCATCGTTTCCAAATAGGGTATAATCTCGAAAATTCGTCTGCAAATACTACGGTGTAGTGGCTTTACCAATTATAATTCAAGGATTGTTTTTATTAAATGGAACTGTTATTAACTTGTTGAAAATTTTGTTTAAAAATTAGAAATTTTCGAATTTTTTGGGGCATATTTTTAACAATTTTAGGGCATATTTTCAAGTTTTTACTGCATATTTAATGCGCATAAAACTAGTTTTTTAGAGCATATTTCTGGTTTCCCTGATCATGACCTTTAATTAAAATCAATAATCAAATAATACCTCAACATTCGAATGTAAAATATGTATCTCGCTGTACATACATATATTATGATCGAAGTTTAACATGAAAATTAAAAATTGAGAAAAAACTAACTCATATGAAATATAAAGCAATTTAAATAAATTGGATCATCGAAAGAAATTCTGCTCTTAGTCTGGATTGTTAGCTTCTACTTAACAACTCTGTCTTAAAGCCAATCTGGTGCTATGTAATTCAGTTATGGGAAATTGCCTTAGCCTCCAATATAGAAAAAATACAAAGGCAGCTAAAATATATTTTTTTGAATCATCACATTCGCTTTCTGGTATGTAAAAAACTTGAACGTTCATCAAGACCTCAATGCGCCCTTAGTAAAAACTATGATCACGAAGTATTAAAAAAAAATATCTTAAAGTTTAAATTTTAATATTATTCGAATGAGTATTCTTAATAAAATTATTGGGTGATTTTTTAAGAGCTATAGGAAAGTTAAAAAAAAACACATAAAATTCAGAAAAATGAATGAAATCTTTATTTGAATCGATAGTACGGTCCATATAATTTAATGTAGTCCAATTTTGGCATACTCTTTCCAACATTTCGGCCGGTATCTCATGAATAAATGCTTCAATGTTGTCTTCCAACGCGTCAATTGAAGCGGGCATGTGTGTATAGACATGAGCTTTAACATAGCCCCACAAAAAATAGTCTAAAGGCGTTAAATCGCACGATCTAGGCGGCCAATTGACCGGTCCCGAACGTGAAATAAAATGTTCACCGAACTCGCCTCTCAATAAGTCCATTGTTAAGCGTGCTGTGTGGCATTTGGTACTGTCTTGTTGAAACCACATGTCATGCAAGTCAAGCTCTTGCATTTTGGGCAAAAAAAAAAGTTGGATATCATCTCACGGTAGCGCTCACCATTCACAGTTACGTTACGATTCGCATCATCTTTGAAGAAGTACGGTCCAATGATGCCACCAGCCCATAAACCGCACCAAACTGTGACTTTTTCTGGATGCATTGGTAGCTCTTGCAATGCTTCTGGCTGATCTTCAGTCCAAAATCGACAATTCTGCTTATTAACGTACCCATTGAGCCAAAAATGAGAAAATTCAATAATTTGCAAGCGTTGTTCGTTTGTAAGACGATTCATGGTTAAATTATAGACCAAACTGAAGATGTTTGACAGCGAAACAAAACACGAAACGTGCGTCAGCTGTTTAAACCAGTGTTGCCAAAAAGATAATAGCTAAAAAATCACCCGATACAATCCTCAAAAGCTTTTATACTTTAATAGTCTTATTCTTTCAATATTTTCCAGGAATATTTTCATGCATTATCAGAATTTTCGTTTGTATATTTCTGTTACGAGGCTTACTTTAGCTATCCTTTGGCTAGCAATGAAGTAAATTGTAAAGAAAATGTATACAACTATTAGATACCAGCAGAATGTAATGCATTTTCTTGCCCGCTACGGCCTTCGTCAGCATTCTTTGTATCTTATATAATATTTTAAATGATAGCGGTCACATTCGCTTAAGAAGAAGAGATACTGCAGCACTTTTCCGATCAGAAAAGCGCTAAACACCTATGTGAACGGGGCAGTGATTAGGAGGATTTTGACAGGACGTAAACTTAAAAATTAAAATCAGATTTGATTTTTTATTGTTAGTTCAAAGAAAAAAAAGGTATCTCACCATACTAAATGTGCCTCGAGGCTGTGTTGATGGCAATTATGTCGTATTAAAAACTTTGCCAAATTTAGCCGCTATTGCCTATTATTTGTATTTTTGTAATCATAATTCAATTATTTAAACTATGCTGACATTTGTGTTCGTTAAATGCGGTCCATAAGTTTTTGTAACTCTGTTATGTACATACAAATAAAGTGAAGTAACTTAAGCTGATTAGCAATCACTTTTCCGCACAACATTCAACTATTAATAAAGAATGTGTTTAAAATTTGTTATTATCAAGCTTAAACATTTCAATCAATTTGTAGACGCAACACTCAAACAAAAAAAAACTTTTTTAATTACAGACATTCTTTTATGAGTGTAATTTGTTTTTCTTAATTTTTTCTCACATTATTCTATGATTAACAATTGTCTTTCGTTAAAAAGACTTCAAACCACAATATGGTTTTTCTTTTTTTTTCATTTTGAATTTTTGCAATCTACATTTTAAATATTCATTGAAAACATACTGTACGAATGAAAACAAACAATATTGTAGATTTGATATAAAATGCGTCCATAACACGATCAAATTGCACCGATGTCATAATTTCAAATGCAATTTTCATTAGAGAGAGAAAAAGAGAGATGGAGTAAGTGGCGTCACAATTTGCTTTATACAATCAAAAATATTCACAGTATCTTACAATTGCTTTTTTAATTGAACACAAAATTTCCCATAATATAGATTACCACTATATAATTATTAAAAAAAAATATATATATTTAAAATTATGTACCCTAAAACTAAAGTCTATCAAAATTTGAGATGTATGTATATGTATGTGTGTATATTAATTTAAAGATTTATTGTTTTTAAATTTATTGCAGTTCATATAAATACATTAAAAAAACTTACATTTCATATGTTCAATTTTTTTTATCTATGTAAATTTATTTTTCTCCGTTAGTTTTTACAACCGGTTAAATTTTCTGGATTAAAATTTATTAGTAAAATAAATGTCTTAAAAATATTACTTTTAAACATATAAGTAGGGGCTGGATTTTTAAGCAAATTTATGGTTTTTCTGAAACGTTTAAATACTATGTTATGTAATTAATTATTCGAGTCACACTTTTTCTGAGAAATAGCTAATGGTGTTTTCTTTTCTACAAAAAATGTGACATTTTATTTAAAAAAATGCAATTTGGTGTCTGTTTCTTAAAAATTTTACTCCCGAAAAGGATAATTTTTTAGAATGAAACAAGCCACCCTTTTCGGGAGCAAAATTTTTAAGAAACAGACACCAAATTGCATTTTTTTTAAATAAAATGTCACATTTTTTTGTAGAAAAGAAAACACCTTAAGATACATTTGTGCATAGCCATTTTTGGAATATATTTTTTAAATGTGCATATAAATTTGCATATTTTGTTAGTTTATATTAAAAGTATGTAAATTTTGCATATATGTTAGGTTTAAACTTTCTTGATAATTAGAATATAATTTTTTTTTATCTTTTTCTTCCATCTTAAAAGTGTCAATAGACAATTTTACAAGTAGTTTCCGTTAACCATTAATTCTCTCTCACGTTGAATTTTTCTTGGTGGAAAGCCATTTTCACAAATAACTACTTTTGGATCCAATTGTTTCGTTTTTAATGCAATGAGATTCTGCGAAACCCTTGGGTGCCGTTACTCTCCGTTTAGATTAAGCGATTTTTGCAAATCTTACTTTGTGGGCGGGAGCAGGGAGAGGAAATTAACTCGTAGCAACAGCACAAAAACAGCAGAAAAAAATAAAAATTTATTTCAATTAAAAAATTTGTGATATTAATTAAAAAATTAAATTAATTTGCACCAGTAAAAAATTAATAGTATCAATTAAACGTTTAATTCAGTTGACTTTGAACTGATCTTTTAATTCACTTGTTTAAACGTTTAATTTTCTTGATTAAATTTTAAATTAAAACTGATTTTGTTTTTGATTAATGCTTTAATTGGTAAAAAATTTTGGAGAATTTTTTCTGTGTTACCATTCTGGTTGCTCCCATCATTCGCTCTCTAATTTAACAAAAAATTTTCTTAAACTCTGCTATTCATGTATACATACATGAATACATTAATAAATAAATTCTAGCAATAAAAATTGCCTAATGTACGCGGAAGAAACGACAAAAGTTGCAGCGACAAAAATCGCACAATATAAATGGGCACTGGAGGCATATTTAAACCAAACCTTTTGAAAAACAAGTAAGAGTAGCGAATCTTATATACCCTTCCCCATGGTGCTATAAGAAATGTATACACATACCGATCTTAAAATAACAAAAATAATAAATCTATTTTGTGCCACGCCTACTTGTCCACTTCCGCCAACATTTTGTGGAATGTTGTGTATTGATAACCAAGATGCTTGTGCGTAATTTGGCAACTTTGGCTCTTGCCGTTCTTCAGATAAACAAAAAAAAAAAACAAGTAAAAGTGCAATATTCAGTTGTGCCGAATTTTATATACCATTCACCATAATATTGAAAATCGTACCAAAGCCTTTAATTCGGAAGTAGACTTGTATTTTTACTACTAGTACTCTACTAAGTTTATTTCTAATGAAAGTGAGCAAATAAAGTTTATAGATTATAAGAAGAATTAATTAGAGCCTTCGGAAAACCAATTTCATTATACACACGTTCAGACAAACTGAAGGGCGGAGAAACGTGCATCGGTTATTCATCTCAACTACTTACACCGATCCAAAATACATATACTTTATAGGGTTAAATATCAATATTGTAGAAATTACAAACGAATGACAAACTTATATATATACCCTTTTACCTTCGGTGAAGAGTATAATAAGCCTAATAATACAGTGATAGTTACTGGTGGAAGATATGGATGTTACTTCAACAAGACGGTGTCACGTGCGACACAGCCCATCAAACAATTTACTGCCTGTTTTTAGAAGACGAGCGCGAAAGTGACTCGCTCAACTAACATTTAAAACAAAAACAAATTTTGAAATTTTGAAAAAACAAAAACAAATTTTGAAATTATGTTTTTGTTTTAAATGTTTTTTAAACGAGTCACTTTTGCACTCGCGTTCTAAAAACAGGCAGTTTATTGCATCCCGACTTGCTGATCAGAATTGGCTCCCTATATGGTGTCATTTAACAACATTAGATTGCTATTTATGGGGTTTTTTGAAGTTCAAATTTATGCCAAAAAGCCCACCACCAGTCATGCATTACATGAAAAAATTAAACGCTTCATTTACAAAATTTATGCAAAATGATCAAAAATGTCGACAAAATATTGCGGAGTCCATTTTCCATTGTACTTTTTAACTTAATCGTTGGTTAGATATTTCAGCCTTCTTAACAATGGACCTGAAGTTATGAGCTAAATTTGTTACTTATATGTAGGGTTGCCATCCGTCCTCCTTTCGCCGGACACCGTCCTCTTTTCTTGGGTATCCGGGGCAGTCCTACTTCTTTTTCATCAAGTGTCCGGGGTTGTCCGGCTTTTTACACCTTCATTGTAAATTTGTTCCTGGATTTAAATCACAGTTCACAAAATTCATTAAAAAAAAGATTTAAGTGCTCGGGTTTTTTTTAAGATAGGTATGATTTAATTTTTGGGGACGTAACGTGACAAAAAGAGTACTTTTCTTTGAATGTGCCCAAAATGGAGCTTCCAAAAAAATGGAACAAATAAGCAAAAGCAACCTTACCAATGTCGTTACTTTTGTTCAAATAAATACTTATTGCTAAATGATTATATTAAAATTGTATTTTAAGATTCTTTTTGGAAAGAAAAAAAAAATCATATCTTAAAAAAAGCACATCCCTCAAAGTTTTAGGATTTTTAAAAAACAGTTTTATATAAAAAAAAAAATCAGCAAAAAAAGGGTTTTGACTTAGTCCATTTTTAAAATTTGATATATTGCATATACATTTTTTTCAATATATTTATTGTAGCCTCAAGTATTCTCTTTAAACTGACAAAAATCATCTTCGTATATAAAGTAGTTTTCGAGATATTAAAAGAATAAACTCAACACATTCGGCTTATTCGGAGATATTATGACAATTTGAATGACATAACTTTTAAAAAAAAATTAAAAAATAGTTTTTCGTTGATATGTGTTCTTTATGGGATCAAATAAACCCTCTCGCCAAATTGCATTCAAATCAAAAGGGGTCGAGTCCCACTCTTGGTTGACTTGACATGGAATTACCCAAATTAAGTTTTTGTGTGCCGTCGTTAATTTTATTAATATTAAGTTGTATAGAAAGTGTCCTCTTTTTTCGAACAAATGTCCTACATTTTTTATGCTGGCGTCCTCTTTTTCTCAAAATAGAAATGGCAAGCCTACTTATATGTAAATTGTATGCACATGGGGTTGTTGTTATCGGAAATAGTCAAACGGCTACATTAAAACTAATAAAAAACTTATTCAAAGAGAAAACTAATATGGGGATAGTCAGGTCGAAGCTACTTCAATTCTGTGGGCCCTTTGTTAAGGCCCTTATCCTTCCTCTTAATTTACTAAACTTTGAAATTAACCCTCTTTTCTATACATACAAAGATAAACACATGTATAGACTGACTCACTTCTGTTCGTAACATAAACAAACTTTAAATCAAAATCATGGTAGCGCAACGAAATGTTTTAAATGTTCGCGTACATTAATATTTTTTTTATTTCAGGTTGCTATAGTTACTTTTTTTTAACAATAACCCTATTCTAGAAACTAATTCAACAGTTTGTATGTAAAAACAAGTGACAATATGACGTTGAACTTGAATCAATAGTGCTTGAATATAACGAATGCAATAGAGTAAATACATTTGATAAGTTTATGCATACATGTGCTGTATGTAGAAGTATTTAATCCTAAAGGTAAATGGGCTATCTACATATGTATCTCCATGGTTATGCTTAAAAACACTAACACCGGAAATTTAAGGCAACATGTAAATTGCAGTGCATTGTTAAATAAAAAAAACTCATATCTCTGCAACATAGTTAACTTTAATAATTTGTACAATATGTGCATTGGTATTTATTAAAATATAATTGCACTTGTTGCATTTACAAGCAGGGCCCGTCAGATGTGTCGATTTCTCGTCAAATGTGAAAATTTACAAACTTTTTTGGCGATAAAATTTTGTGTTTAACGACACAGCGATTTTTTGGCGATACTTTAAAAATTGAGCTTTTATTTTGTCGGTTTCTTAAACGGGTTTTATCATATTTTATTCTTTTTTCTATGAAAAAATTGACAAATTTTAAGATCGCAATACGAATGCGAATGTTTTAAATTATTAATTGCGAATATTGCCAGCCAATTAATTACCTAGAAAACATTAAAAAATTGTTGCTAAAGAAATTTTGAAAATCGTAAAACGCTTTTTTAGATTTTCAGACATTTTTCTTATCAAAAGTTATCATTTGTTCACATATGTATTAAAATATACATACAGTTAACATTTCGAGTTAATATCAATTTTTTCTCGAATGTTTTATTAAATGTTTTCCAAATATTGTTCAATTGAATAATTAATTGGTCTGCATTAATTTTTTCAATAAATTTTTTGTTTGTTGCAATTAATTTTTTCAATCAAAACAAATAAATTAAAATGTTTGTGCATAAGTTGTGTATTTTTTAGTTTATGCAATTAATTTTTTAATTGACTAAATTCGTGTATCACGACTCGAGAGTACAAATCCGTTAATTAATATGATCAATTCTTTTGCAGGGGCAAAATTGGTAAATAATTTAATTGTCTGAACGAATTGTTTAATTTAAGTCGATTTTCTATTTTTTCTTTGTAAGTTGAATTTTGGAAATTTCAAGAACAAAAATGTATACTGAATAGTATGCAAAAATAGAAGAATTAGTACTAAAAGTAAGTCCCTTTTTCAAAAAATTCCCTTTGATATCAGTTTATATATAATGGTATCAAGCGTGTTTTTCAATGTAATATGCAGAGCGAAAATAAGTCGCAATGTTGATTATTATTCGGCTCGTTTTTCAAAAAAATAAAATTAAACATTTTTTAAGAATTACTTAAAAAAAAAACATCCTATTTGGCGATTTTTTGCGAATTTTTTTAAGCAAAAATAAAAAAAATAAAATTTTGGCGATTTTCTATATGCTATTTGGCGATGATGGTGAAAAAGAGTCCGGCAACCCTGCTTCCAAGTATAAAATATGATGTATGAATATATGTATGAAAAAGCTATAAAGGCAAAAAGGTTTACGAATTTATAGCATAATTTCAAATTAAATAGATCTATAATAAAATCAGTACTAATAAAACTTAGCTCAAGTTACACACAACAAGTTTTCTTACGTTAATATTTTAATCTTATAGAAGAGAGAAAATAATGTAGAATATTTTCCATTTCTTTTCCTCTCTCTTCTGTCAACTTGGGCTTTAAATAAAAAAACTTGCCACTTAGATTATTTATTTACAAATTTTCACGTTTGGTTGGCTCTTAATTTGAGCAACACCTTAACACATGCTGCATCCACTAACAGCTTTTGAATTATTTTCATCAACTTACAGTTGTTTTTTTAAACACTTCTTAAGTTTTTCTAAATTTAGAAGATACTTTTATTGTTTATCGCTATATTTCTAATAAATGCAAGTTGAAATTGTCTAAAAAAAATTCACTTTCTAAAAACTTGATTAATAAAAAAAAAACAATTTAGCTAAGTACTTTTATGACATCTTAAGACTTTTAAAATGATTACAACATGAATATTGTTTTTTTAATTAAAATATATTAATGTGTGGAAGTTGAAAAACTTTATTAATAATTTATATGATAAAGCGAAAATAATTTTTCGTGTAAATCAGAAATGAGTTTAAACGAGTTTATTTAAGTAAGAAATATTGCCAAAATTAAAATATTTAAATTTGTATATAAAATTACATTTCTGTTATATTTAATATGAGGTTAAAAAGGCTTTTGTGACCATTAACTTATTAACTTTACCAAATTACGAGCTTTACAAAGATTTACAAAGAAAGTGTGAATAAGACTTTTTTTAACCACGTACAGTGAGTCTCATAAATATTTTGCATATTTTTTTACTCCATAAAGATTAAATACATTCCTCAAAATGAAGTACAAGTTGCTTAATTTTTGATAATATAGTCCATTTGTTACGTAGGTGATATGTGTAACAACGTAAAAATGATAATAAAATTACAAAAACTTGTTATTTCATGGCCTTTTTCTGATATTAAAACCATTTGACCCTATAATTAATACACACAAAAGTATTTTGCTTTAAAAAAAAAAATCATCTTATCCTTGCAAATATTGTTATAAATTTTTACATTTTATATGGGCTTGCTTCGTTAATACGTTTCAATCATATTTTCGTTCGAATAAGATGATAGTTTCAAGGTATTTTGCTATTATTTATCTAATTAAATGCCGAAAGGAAAATCATCTTGCACCTTTATGACCAAGGTAAAACAGTTTTTTTTTATATCGCAAATGTTTGAGAGGTGTCGTCAAACAATAGAAATTATCGTTAAGCGTGCAAAAGAACGTGGAACTTTTGAAAATTTGGCACGACATGGCCGTCCAAAATTGTTAGCAGCCAAGAAATGAAAGGAAAATACTTAAAGAAATTCGTGAAAACCCGCATTTATCTGCTCCAAAACTGAATGATAAGCTGAGAGGAACTCTATGCAACAATGTAAGCAACGAAACACTTCGTAGAGTACTACGATCAAACAACTTTAATGCTCGAGTAGCAAGAAAAAAAAAAACGGCTAATTTCTGAAATAAATAGAAATAAGCGATTGTGCTTCGCTAATCAACATATAACCAAAGGTTTTGACTTTTGGAAATCTGTAATATTTAGCGATGAAAGCAAATATAATATTTTTGGGTCTGATAAACGACACATGATTTAGAGAAAGTCGATTGAGTCCCTTCATATAAAAAATATCAAACCGACAGTTAAACATGAATGAGGTTCGGTTACTGTCTGGGGCTGTATGTCACCCTCAGGAGTTGGAAATCTAGTCTTTATAGATGGAATTATGGACAGACATGTGTATCTGTCAATTCTTAAAGAAAACCTTAACGCGAGTGCTGATAAAATGGCACTTCCAGCAAGAGGTTTTTTTCCCAACAGGACAATGATACCAAACAAACAGCCTTAAATGTTAAACTGTGGATTCTTTATAACACCAAACATTTGCCAGCGGCTCCTCAAAGCACGGGCTTGAACCCAATAGAAAATTTATGGGCGTATTTGGAGGAAAAAATTCGCCACATATCTTCGAAAACTACGTTGAAACAAGTTTTGCTACAAGAATGTGGAAAAATACCTCAAAAAAGTGCCAAAATTTGGTGGAATCTATACCACGACGATTAGCTGCAGTTTCTAAAAACAACGTATATGCCATAAAGTATTAACTGTTACATATGCATTGTTATATGGTAAAAATACGTGATATTATTCAAAAGCAAAATACTTTTGTGATCTTAAAAATGCACAATATTCTTCTAAGATCTCGTATAAAGAGTATAATAATTAAGATGTTATAAATTTTTTTTTTATAATTTGATTCTTTGTCTTTCTTCTAACACGTTAATAACAAAAACTCCTGTTTAATATAATAATTAAATGGATGTCAATCAAGTTTTTTCTTATATGCAAAATAATTATAAGACTCTTTTCTAGAGATCCAAAAGAAAGTTGTATTTGTTACTATGGACTTGGTATGATAATTTTCAACAGTCACATAAAAAAAATTCATAAAATTATGGCTAAAATCCCTTAAGGGTGTTAAAAGTGTATGTAAAGGGTCCGCCAAATAACTATTTTTTTTTTTTTGAAAATGCTATAAAAAAAACTACTGCATATTTTCTCAAATTTCTTTTTTTATTTGAAAGTACAATCCTTCCGGTTAATAATGGAAAATAATTTCATTCAAATAGCTGCCTCGGCTGGCATTGCAGTAGTCTACACGATCGGTCCAATTTTTAAGCACATTATCGATTGTGTGTAGCTGTATTTCACCAATGGCTTTACGAATATTGTCCTTTAAAGCGTCAATTGTCTCTGGCTTGTCGGCGTAACACTTATCTTTGACGACACCCCACAAATAATAGTCGTCCAACGGTGTCAAATCGCATCTCCGAGGTGGCCAAACGACATCAGCTCTGCGGCTGATAATGCGATCTTCAATAACAGGGCGCAAAACTTCGAGTGTAGCTTCGGCTGTGTGGCACGTAGCGCCGTCCTGCTTACTTGCAAAGAAAGTCTGAGTTCATACGGCTCTTTCTTTATTGAAAAGATTCTTCCTTTTTCTTCTTTGAACATGAATTGGTGTTCAAATGATTCATGTCATGTCGACGCTATGTTTTTTATTTTGTATAGTCGTGCGTATGAAAACAAAAACAAAATTAAACAACGAATAAGAAAGCAAAACGTAAAGACAGTACAGGCATGTGTGTACTCGTTTCTTTTCCTCTCGCCCCTCTCGCCTATAAAGTAGCAATCTTTTCAATAAAGAAAGAGCCGTATGAACTCAGACATATTAAAGCTATTGAGAAGTGACAAGAGTTTTATAAATACTGCTTTCACTTTGGTTCAAATATTCTTATACCCACACCACAATAGTGGAGAGGGTATTATGCATTTGTGCTGATGTGTGTAACGCCTTAAAATATTGGTCCTAGACCCACCTTAAAGTATACCGATCGACTTAGAATCACTTTCTGAGTCGAACTAACGATGTCCTTCCGGCTGGCAGGCTGGCTGTCCATGTAACCTTGTGCGCAAAGTACAGGTCGCAATTTTGGAGACAATTTGATAAAATTTGGGACATAGGTTCTTATTGGCACAAGGACCAAGCCTATTGAAAATCGTAGGACCACAAGGGAGGAAAGGGAAAATTTCTTCCTCTCAGAAACTACCAAACCGATTTTAATGAAATTACAACATAGATAGAACCATATCTATACGGACACAAGAGGTATATATTTTTTAAAAAATAAGACCACGAGGGGAGATAGGGGCAATTTCTGCCTCTCAAACCGATATTAATGAAATTTAAAACATAGATAGATCCATATCTATATGGACACATAAGCTATACAGTTTTTCAAAAATTGGACCACAAGGGGAGGTAGGGGGCAATTTCTGCCTCTCACAAACTTTCAAACCGATTTTAATGAAGTTTATAAACATAGATAAATCCATATTTATATGGACACATAAGCATGATGTGTGTTTAAATACTGTGGTGTAGGGTATCATATGGTCGGGCTTGACCGACTACACTTTCTTACTTGTTTTTATTAAATATGAAAAAATATTTAACTATTTCATTATTAACTATGTTTAATTGAGTGCTATTTAGCAAAGCGCAATTTTGATATATTTTGTCATTGAATCAAATAAAAAGTTTGTTGACTTAAAATTTTATTTTTAACAAACTGTGTTGTTAAAAATTTTCTTAAGATAATTAGTATTGTGGTTATTTTGTTGAACTATTTATGGTTTTTTTAATCCAAATTTTTTTTAATATTTTTAATTAGGCTTAAGTTCATTAAATTTAATTTTCATTAAATTATTTTTATGAAGAAAGGTGTTTTACAACATGAAAATTAATTAAAATTGTTATTGATAATCTTTCATTCTTGACCGTGGCCGGGATTCGAACCGCGGCCGGCAGGTTACCATGACATGTTTCGATCGCAACCACTCGATCTTCTCAAATGGATTTGCCGTTTTACACTCGCAGCCATCGACGGCTGCTGACGTCAATAGTCAAACATCAATCCTTAAACCAAATTGTATTTTAACCTTTGGTAGATCGAAGTTTGCTTTTTTTTTTTTTTTTTTTTGAATGATTATCTATTTTAATTGATTTTACATGTTCTTCCTTACTTCTGTTTTTTCGTACTTTTGTCAAGAATTTTTCTTGAAGTCCAAAGTACATCTTAAAATTGTTATTGATAATCTTTCATTCTTGACCGTGGCCGGGATTCGGTCAAGAATGAAAGATTATCAATAACAATTTTAATTAATTTTCATGTTGTAAAACACCTTTCTTCATAAAAATAATTTCTTAAGATATTTTTTTCTGTGTACGTGTAGAATGCATTTTCCAATTTTTTTATGAATTTTTAAAAAACAAAAATTTCGAATTTCGCAAAAAAAAAAATTATAATTTAAAACAACTGCGCATATAAAAAAAAGAGTTTTACTCTTCGCAAAGTTAATTTCATTGCGGAATTTCGTTTTTTTAATAAACTCAACCGTTTTTGAGCTACGCGAATATGCGGTATACCTCTAAAACAAGAGCTAACCTTAAGAAAACGGCTAGCACCACTTGATTCAACGCTTGATAAAACGCCAGGTGCCCCGCTTCTATCAAAAAAAGTGACAAATTCTAGAACAGTGTAACTAGCAAATACTAATCACCAATTACTTGCAATTATAATTGGTTATTACGAGTTGGCAATTAAAAAATTTAATTAAATTAGTGATTGCCAAAATTATATTAGAATAACATGTAATTGATAATTGGTATTTCTAATTACGAATTACATGTAATAAATTTGAAAAGTAATTGGCAATGCTAGTTTCTTATTTGTAATAATTATAATTATAACAAATAAAAAAATATATTTATTGAATAACTACAAAACATTTGATTGCTATTGCTACTGCAACAGAACAGTTCTGCAAGCAGTTAAAGCTATAAAATTGGCAGTAAATGTAGCAACGGGCATGTTCGTAAATGCATCACTGCGCTGCATCAGAAAAGCAAACTTTTTTTAATGCCGATAAAAAAAATTATTAATATAATATGTTTTATTGTGTATTATTTTTGTGTTGTATTTGACAATTTTTTGGTCCACATCTACTTCACTGATATTTATATAAACATTTGAAATCACTAATGCAGCGCAGTGATGCATTTACGAACATGCCCAACACTTCCCAGTCAATTTAAGTTATATTTTAAATTAATACGGTTTATCTTCCTTCCTTTTAAACTAAAATTAAAAAAATTTAACTTACCCTTGTGGTAAGTGACAAAATATTTTGTACATCCTTTATTTTAAATTATCCACAAATTTGCATATTTTTGTAACGTTAAGAGGGTTGTAATTTCAATAAGCTCCTTATAAAGGACAACTACACAGTTTTTTATTTCCTTTTTATTCTTTGGATAAGGTGATGTTTTTTTTTAACAACAAAAACATTTCTTTACAAAACACACATTCACAATCAGACCGAACATTCATATGAGTTGGATGATGATCAACGACTTGTATGTTTTTTTAAAAAAAGTCAAGAACCCCGATACATATACCACAAAATGTACTTATTAAGTAGAAGTTGATGTTACCAAAATTGTACTGTAGATGGATGGATGGGTTGGTGAAGAATGCACCCACCGTGACTGACGATTCGTACGTTCTTGTAGAAATGAACTTTATGACTTCTTTGTAGGTTAATAAAATGAAACAGCAAAAATTGTTTTAAAAGGTGTTTACATTTTTTTTCGACGGGTTTCTTTTTTTTAATTTTCAAGTTTGTTGTTTTTTGGTGAGTTAATGATGACAACACTTTAATGATTTGGAACGTGCCATAAGAAGACATGAACGCACTATTCGTTTTAACTACAACACGATTGTTTAATTTAAAACTATTTTCTTTTGAATGAAAATAAAAAGTTAGAACCAGATCATGAATAAGATTAAATATGTACTCGTTAAAGGTTTTAAAAACAAGAACAATTTTTTTTGCTTAATAATATAAATTCATGATATTGTTGTTAGGGAAAACCAGGTTTTTAATAATTTTAATATTTGTTTTTTTATTTTTCAGTGTTACTAGGTAAGTTTTTTTTTATAATTAAAGTTTTATTGATAAAATATTTGTTTAATAAATTTTAATATTTATTGCCATCTTTTAATTCGAATTATATTTTATTTTGAATATTTTTTTTTATTTATTTATTTATTTATATTTTTTTTATTAAGTTTAGTTTCTTTTTTATAATCCCTTTTCATATGTTTTTTTTTAATATTATTTGTTGTTTTCAATTAAATCCAAGTTGAAAAAAGTCAACCGCAAACTTTTAAGTCGTATTATCAACTAAAATTTTAAAACAGTTCGTTTTAACTAAAGACCATCGAAATGTAAACTTTACGAGTATTTAACCATTTGAATGAATGGAGTATCGTAGAGTGGTAAAGCACAACACATTGCTTTACACTCAAAGAAGAAATGTTCATATAAATGGTACGTATATTGCGGCACTTAATATCTAGTATCTAAGCATGTGTTGATAGTAAAACTACCCAACATTAAACACATACATACATAAAGCTGCAAGTTGTTTTATGTTGCACTCTATAGAAACTAAAAACAAATGTATGTATGCTAAAAATAAGCTAAGAAAAGGGTTCCCGATTTAGTCCAATAAAGGGTTCTAAAATTTTTTTGTTGTAAGTATATATTTTGGCAACACTGCTAACGTATAAATTCAGGATTTTTTTTAATTTATGTCCAATTGAAGTTAATAAGGACTATAAAGTTTAAAAAATGTTTACCCTGCGCAGCAAGTGTAAAAGGTATGTTTGTATATTACGGATGCTAATCCCGAAATCGCGATTCCGAAAATACCGGGATTAAAAAATTAAAATGCCGGGATTTTACTACATACTTTTACTCTTTGAATTTCCAAAATTTACTTATTTTGTGAGATGCCCGCCGTGGTTATAAAAATTTATAAAAACAAAAAGTTTTTTATTTATGATTGCGCAAAATTATATCGAAACACGGGTTTATAAAAAGTTCCAAAAAGAGCAAGTTTTTACCAGTGTACGAATGAATATAAAAATCAAATATCGTTCCTTAGTGTTCGATTCGGTAGATTTGTAGAAAACACAATCATTAAAAAATAATACTGTACTTATCCAACTCAACAAAAAGATGAGAGCATTTATTTCCGTTAATTTTTTAGATTTTTTAGTAGGTGTGTTAAAAAAAAATCCCCCAATTTAAAATTTTTAAATATGTATATCCTATCCAGGCCATTTCACTTTTTTTTCGAAAGGAATAAATTTTTCGACCCAAACTCGTTAAAAAAATTTTTTTTCTCGAAAAAATGATATCACCATCGCCTTTAACGCGCAAATTTCTTTAGAAATGAGCTATTTGATACGGAAGAAAATACATAAAAATTGGTTTGGAGCCTTAAAAATTATAAAAAAGAGTAAAAAATCGAAAAAAAGTTTTTTCGACAAAAACTCGTCTAGAAATCCACACAATTTTTTTTTTCGAAATAATGATATCCCTATCGTTTTAAAGTGACTCGAAAATGATTTTTTTGATATGTAGTAGCTGAACTTATTTCCTCATGCCAAAAGATTTCGAAAAATTGATGGCACAATATCGACAAATTTTTGTCCTTACAAATCGGCCCACCTTAATATACATAAAGCATTAGGATTATCAATATGTATTAAAAAAACTAAGCTCTTAAGATTTTTTAGTATCAATTTAAGTGAACCTTAATTAAGTATTACATACCTTATAAGCCTTAAATATATCCGATGAATCATTCACAAGTAAATTAACAACCACAAAATAAAAATATTTCTTATTAACATAATCATAAATTTAGGTTTTTAGTCCTTTTCTATGCCCTGTAAGTTGTCTTTTCTTGAAAAATGACATACAATCACGTCGGAGTAAATATGGTATTGAATTTGTGGAATATCAGTAGGCAAATATATAGTTTTCAGTCTGCGTATAACTTGTTCGGTTCCCTCCAAAGTCTATGTTCCATAGCGCACTAATATTATATTTAAAATTTAAGTTGCAGAAAAGAAAATAGTTTCTTAAATTTATAATATGGGGGATCTCATGTCAAGTAACCCAATTTTGATATCGATGTCTTCCGATTTGGATGAAATTTGCACTAAGATTAGTCCTATTGGATAGTAGCTTAGACACAAATGTGATGGAAAAAACATTCCCTAAAAAAAATTAAAAAAAAGTTTTAAATTAAAAAAAAACGAAATAGTTTTTTGATATTTTTTTTTTTTTTTAGTTAGGGTTAAACTCATCAAATTTAATTTTCATTAAATTATTTTTAACTTTGTTGATTATTTTCTTGGCTGAGCTGAGGCTCGAACCTGGGTTGAATTTACATGTTTCAAGAATCACCACATTCTTTTATCAGAATTTTTTGAGTTCTAACCTCTGCACCACTGCGGTGCCTGCCAGACAACAGTCAAACATCAATATTTAACCAGTGCACTATGGGTTAAATGACCGGTTTTTGAGGCAATAAATCACAGGAAGCTTCTAGACCTTAAAAATTTTGTACAGATGTCTATGGATACCTTAGTCTTCGATAAAAATTGATAGTCAATCCGCCCTAACCACGCCCACTTTCAGTAGTTATATTGTTTCCCATGTTTAAGGTCACCGGAAATAAAAATAATTTCATAATTTCTTTATGTTGCTTACCAATATTTAAGTAAAAAAAACTTAGTTGAATAACCCACTGCCACATCAACTTTCAGTGACAGAAAAAGTAAGCTTAGCAGTGGGTTAATAATAAAAAACGTCCTTTGGATAAAAACACCATTCGGTTAGAAAAAGCATTTATTTACTATTCAAATTAATAAAAATAAAGTCAATTCAGTAATAACATTCAATCATAAAATTTACTAAGCCTTCTTTTGCTAGTCTTAAGCTCAGCTTACAAATTTATTTGTGCCGATAATGCCATCAAGATTTAATCCCATTGAAAAGAGAGCATTAAATTGTGTAAAAGTAAGTATTTTATAATAAACTCTTACATCATAATTGTCAAGCGTTTCATCAACTTCTAACTCTATATTAAAATGAGGTGGAACCACTGCATCCTCTTCGAAATCATAAAAATCTTCATTTACGATAGCACTTGACGTAGTCGGAAATTGATACTCAGGAATATCAGGAATCTTTAAAAGAGAAATAACTTCTCTAGGAAGCTTTAAGTTTTTATTTGCTAAATGACGGGTCTTTAGACAAATACTGGTTAAGAATGGGTCAGAAGAATCCATGGCTCTGTTAAAAACATCAGACATATTGTGTTCTCTGGAGTCCTTTCGTGCATGCTCAGTGCGATCCTTTTTATAAAATTTGTTTCTTGCCTCAGAAGTATTTTCTCCAGCGCATCCAAGAGCCACGATTGAGGCTTGTATAATTTGTGAAGAATGTGCTAAAATTTTATGCAAGGTTGCTGACATGGGGTACCACTCGTAATTTTGAAAATATATTTCGGCAGTTGCATAACAAAAACTTTTAAAGTTTTCGACACTTAACTCAAAATTACAAGAAATTGCAATTAGTATGATTTTTAAGTTTTTTAAAAACGCGATGTTAACGTTTGTTATTGACGCAAACAATTCCGGATTTGAAAATGCTCTTCGCGCCGTGTTGCCATCGTTTGTTGAGCCACTTCCATTACTTTTTGGCTTATGGACATGAAGACCCATTTTCTCCCAGAATTGTTGTTGAATTTCACTTTTTCTCTGTTGCATTAGTACTTTGTCCTCTGCACTTCGAATTTGCCATTTTTTAATACTAAGTCTATATGCAAGATTCAGAACAAATTCTAAGCATCGAATCCAGGCGTGTAATGGGCTTATGCCATACTTTAATGTATTTGATTTTGGCTGGATCACCAATGAGCTTAAATCATTTATTGATAAAAACTGCTTCGGACTTCCACCACATATTGGACAAGACTGAGAAGACTTTGTTTCGGTAAGCACGTTCAAGACTTTCCCCTCAATTAAAGTCATAATTAGTTCATACTTTACTGATATCTTTCTACCATTTACCAAAAAATATTCTAAAGGCTTAAGATTTTTTATTTGCACATCCTTGGTTTCCTTTATAAATTCAATTTTAAGTGGTCGGCAAAAACGAACAGATTGAGGTGTCGGATTTATCCAAACGGTTACATAATGCGGCGTGATAACTTTTAGTGGTATAATTGATGTAACAAATAGCGAGTTATCTAAGCTTTCTGGGGCTTTGTTACTAAATATTTGTTTAAATGAACTTTGTCCTATGGAACCGTCGAAACCATAACTTAAAACTAATGTGACTTCATTCAGCTCAGCAATTTGCATCAAAACTTCTTCTTGGTAGGACAAAATTCTTGTGTGGTTAACCAAGCTCTGCAGAGGAACTTGTGCTGATGATTCCGTTACCGATAGTCCTTCAGGTCGGCATTGAAGTTTTGGATTTTTTGGCAATGTGGATAAATATCACAGTTTCTTGACTTGCTCATTTCTCTAATGTTAGTGTACTGTTTCTTTGTTAAATTACTGCAGTGGTACGTACTGGTGGTTCGAAATTTGCTCTTATTATCATTTTAAGTTTTATATTACATGTTGCTTCCTTTCCTCCGTTTTTTCGTATTCTTTATCTCAAGACTTTGTCTTGAAAACCTGAATACATTTGTTTATTATGTTTTTTGTCCACTTTCGTCGACATATTATTTGTACAACTTGAAGTACAAATGTACACTAGGGGTATAACCAAAAAAAATACCTATCACGACGGGGTGGCCACTGATGTATATATCAATAAAACTGTTTTATGAGATCAATTTGGATAAACAACCTCCCCCCCAAACCGTTTTTTCTAAAAGCTTCCAAAAAATATTAATATTTGAATTTTTATTTTTAAAATACCATACATACAGTCATGCACTATATATTAACTTCAGATACTACAAATTATCTTTGTTGAAGGAAATAAACTTTAAGTTCAAAGTGCGTGTTGTTTTGCAATGTTGAAAAATATCTTGCACAAGTTTGATTCCACGTTCCGCGCAAATGTTACTTCGTTGTTGTTTGTGAATTTTAGAGTCTTCTCTCACCCAATGTTTAAGAAAGCATTCCCGAGCATGTGTAAGTTGTACCAGTGATCAACGAGTATATGGGATAGAGAACCTCTCTGTCTTAGCGAAACTGTAAGCAAATGAAAATAAAAGTAAACAATTGGGATTGTGAGGTTGGTTCCATTTTGTTAAAAAAAGAGTTTCCGTGTTATTTTAACATACTTTTAACTGCTTGGATGTAGTATAATTGATGGTATAAGTCTTATTTGTGAAATAGCATAAAAATATAAATGAATGGTTTGTGTTTTTACAATAAGGATATTGTACTTTAATAAACAAAAAAAAAATTCAAATACTAAACTTCAAAGAGATTTGGGGGGGAACTTTTTTAACGCCCGCGAAAAAGTGACCTTACTTTTCATCATAGATTTTCATGGTCTATATGGCATGGATAGGTATTTTTTGATAATTTAAAAAATTGTTCAAAAGTTATACCCCTAATGTACACATTAGAGCTTGTGCCATAGCTTTTTTAAGAACAATTGCGATTTTTAGTTGAACCGTTAATTTTAATTTTGATATTTTTTTAATTAGGCTTGAGTTCATCAAATTTAATTTTCATTAAATTATTTTTAACTAAAGGAAGGAATTTTACAACTTGGAATTTTATTAAAATTTGTTGATAATTTTCTTGGCTGAGCTGGGGCTCGAACCTGGGTTGAATTTACATGTTTTTTTTCAAAAGATTGATCAAATAGCTATCTAAGCTACTTGGGAAAATTTTTTCCAACACCAATACGTAATAAGTTACATGGATGAAAAAGAACACCTGTATGACCAAAATGTCAAACTTTGACTCCCTCTATCTCAGAAAATTTTTAACCGATCTTGTTGAAAATTTGTGTCTACTATCTACTATCCAATAGGACTAACCTTGGTGCTAATCGGAAGACATGGATTTCAAGATTGGGTCACTTGACATGAAATCCCCAATATGTTGCAAACAAAATTATAAATTTCACATGATCCATTTTGAATAAAGCTTGTTTCCAAAACAGATTGAAACTTTTATATGTTGAGTATTTAAAATAGAGAGTAAAATTAAACGCTCACACGTAGCGTAAATGCAGTCTTTCAATAAAAAAGAGCATAAGTGCAACGAAGTGTAACATGTTATGTGTATAATCAAATTTAAGCCAAGTTCAATTGTAGTCATTTGTCGGCTGGCTCTAAACTGAAAACCCAACTAAAATAAACCGGCTTCTAATCGTGCTTTTATTACAATAAAATTTGTTTACTTTTCCATCACATATTTTTTTTTTATTAAAAATCCCCCAATAAAAATGGAATAAAAAATATTTTATGAAAATTAAACACTTGTAGGCTTAGAACGGAAATGTTGGTTACACTTAAACGGAAATAAAAGTGTTATGCATGTGTGTAGTTAACTTATTCAAGTAACAAATTCAAGTAAGAACATTATTTCTTTTTTCTTAAATTTAAAATGCAACTAGTGTTTTTCATAGTATGTATATTTTAAATGAAAAAATAAATTATTTTAGATAAATAAAAATTATTTTGTAATTTTATTAAAACAATACATAACATTCTTCTTTGATAAACGAAATTTTTTTTTAATCATATAAATTATTTATGCATTCAAACATTATTTTTGTGCCTACACCGCCACATGTAGGGAGGGTATTATGTGTTTATGCTGATGTCTGTAACACAAAGAAATATGTATTGGTCTTATACCTATATGCCCTTTAGTATACCTATTGATCCAGAATCAGTTTCTGATTCGATCTAACGATATCCTACCATCCGGTTGGCTAGTTGCTGATCCAGTTTAACCTTGTGAGCAAATTACAGGTCGCAATTTTGTAGACAATTTGACAACATTTTTATACATATCGAGCATTTGTTTCAATAGAGTCATTACTCAAATTTGAGTTTTCTAGCACCTTAAAATTTAATTCTTCTCTCTAGAAATGAAATTTTTACAAAATGTCAAAATGTTGTGCTGGAAGGTGCTAAATTGAACATAGGTCGCATATGAACCCCCTTCTTAAAATCACTTAATGAAGAAAAACTATATATGAGAGATGTATAAATCTAGATAAATCTAGAACTCTTATATGAAACTTAACCTCATAATATAACTTGAGTTTGTTCATAATATAATATTGGCGGGGGTATGGTCAATTATGGTCCCAAATAGGGTACACCCTCACAAATTTGTCTGAAAATACGGCGGTGTAGGTCATCATATGGTTAGGCTTGACCGACTATAATATTTTATTTGTTTTTTTAATTACATATATTTAAAACATTTGTTAAAATTTGTTTACACATTTGCGAGAGTTCATGTTTTTCTAACCCCCATAACTAGTGTTCCGTATGAAAGAATTTTGCATAAATTTGAATATTCGCCATGTTCCCCACATTTACGACAATGACGACGAGCCATGTACATTTTTAGAGGTCATTGTATGTTTAAAATAACATTTATTAGGTAATAACTGTCAAGATGGAATTTAAAAAAAAAAAAACATAATTTTTTTTTGTTTAAAAATTATTCTAAATGAAAGAATAGTTGACTTTTAAATATTATTTGTATCGAATAATTATACCCACACCACAATAGTGGAGAGGGTATTATGCATTTGTGCTGATGTGTGTAACGTTTGAAAATATTGGTCCTAGACCCACCTTAAAGTATACCGATTGACTCAGAATCACTTCGAACTTACGATGTCCGTCCGGCTGGCAGGCAGGCTGGCTGTCCATGTAACCTTGTGCGCAAAGTACAGGTCGCAATTTTGCAGATAATTGGATAAAATTTGGAACAAAGGTTCTTATTGGCACAAGGACCAAGCCTATTGAAAATGGGCTAATTCGTAGGACCACGAGGGAAGATAGGGGGAAATTTCTTTCTCCCAGAAACTATCAAACCGATTTTAATGAGTTCTGAGTCGATCGGTATACGTTAATGAATTAATATGATATCATTTTCTTTACAATATTCATTAATTATGAAATAAAAATGTTATGTTAATAAATGGTAAACGTTAAAAATGGATTTTAGATGTTTTTTTTTTCAAAATGTATCTTTTTGGAAAAAAGTGTATCTTTTTGGAAACTAAAATGCTTGTATCTTATTTGGCATAGATGGGAGTAGTGCACTAATTTTGCAGTTTCAACTACCACTAAGTGATACTGCATAATTATTGCGATAATTTTGTTGATGTTGAGTGATGAGTTGAAAATTAGCAATCTCACTAAACATGAGTGATAGTGATGTTAAAAAATTTTGCACTCAAAAAAAAAACAGTTTGATTTAAAAAAAAGCAATCATTAGTTTATTGCAACTTTTTTCTCTTCACTCATTTGAGTGCAACTAAAAATGTTGCACTAAATTTAAAATCAAAGACTTGTTTTTTATGATTAAAGCCAATAATTATATTGTTATTGACAAATTTTCATTTTGTATCCTCAAAAAAATCAAAAACCATGCACATACAAAGTTACATTTTTTAAATTTTAGTGAGACAATATTTTTATGCAGCTTTTTTAATTGCAATTTAAAATTTTGCACTATTTGAATTGAGCGCAGACTTTATTTAGTGCACTAAATAATATAATATTAAGTGCACTACCCCCAAATAGCTATTAGGAAATTTTTACAAAACAATTTTAATGAACTGAAAAATGAATGTAAGTATTTGAAGGAAAAAATAAAATTTTAACCATCATATGCGTATTTTCTTTTTATGTTGAAAAAAACCTTTTGATGTATTTCTACATTATTTTCGAGATCGGTATTGACAACGCGATATAACAAAAGGATACATATCGTCATATTAAATGCAAACGGACGTAACTACACAAAATTTCGAAATTGAGTTTTTTATCGATTATGGTTCGTTTTATCAAAATACATGCTCGTGCAAAATTTTAGATTCCTACGATAAAAAATGGCGATTTTATTAACGAAATTCAAACGCCAATTACACCATGTTGTTATTGATTTTGTAAAGTATTTTGCTTCTCCTGTAAAAAAATAAAAAGTGTAGTTACGTCCGTTTGCATTTAACATGACGATTTATATCTCATGTATTATCCATAAAAAAGTAATGTGTAAATAAAGTTATTGTTTTATTTAAATGGCGTATGATACTCGGCTTCAAAGCTTTTTTTGAGCATTTTATTTTAAGTGCGCACTACTTACACTGCTATTTTAACAAGCAAACTCAACCATCAAATAATTCACCGAATTCCCCATTTAGTTTGTGTAATATGCTGTTAATATTTTGTGTTAAATTTTTTAATATGAAATGGTATACTTTAGAACATGTACTTTAAAGGTTAATGTACTTTAATACAAGTTGTTTATACAATTTGGGTGACAAAATTTGTTACCACACTTTAATTTGTAGTAAATTTAATATTGCTCATGTTTCTTTAAAACATAAAATATTTAGTTAAACTACTTACCTACATAATATTAGAAAACTTTTTAAAACAGGTAATCATATCTAAAGAAACTGAATAATTAATTTCGTAAATTGTTTTCAAAAGTTTCCTGGGCAGCTTAAAACCAAAAATAATGTTTTATTCATTATTGAAAATTACAACCCTGTATAGCTTTATTTTTCTATCAGTGTAGATCAAAAAAGTACAGAAATAGTAAAAAAAATATATTTTTCTATCAGTTTCCTTCAAATAAAATTAAATAAAATTATTTTCAACATTTTTTATTATTATTAGTTTATTTTTTTAGAATAATTTTAAACAGCAATATAATATTCTCTGGTTTTAAGTTTGAAAAAATATAAAAATACACATCTATCCTCTAAGAAATTATACAAATATTTTCTTTCGAAATTTAATCAAAATGCTGAAAAACTCCAATTTAGAATTGCGTGACGTAATGAGTAGTGTTACATCTTCGAAGAAACTAAATCGAGGCCGCTCGTTTCATTTTCGCTATTTGGAATTGTGTCGTGCTAAAAATCTTACACCTTTGACAGAAATACGTTCCAAAAATAATGCCACCTCAATTTTAGATTTTTTCGGTGATAAATTGAATGTTAACGATTGGCTGTTGATAGTCGAAGCCCTTTATAATGACCAGGTCCTGCAAACATTGGCCATACGCATGAGAAAACCTTTTGGAATGGGTATTTTTATTAAAAATTTTAATTTTTTTATTGACCATTTTTTTCTTTTTAATTTTTAAACACTATAGTTCTAGAACATTTGGATACGGAGAAAAAAGCGAAATTATTTCGTCAAAAATCTGTTATCTATACAAAATTTATATTTTCGGGCATTGTTAAGGCAATTTCGAATTGTATTGAATTTAATAAGAATTTGAAAATTTTAAATTTGGAGGGTTTACCTTTAAATGAGAAATATGTGGAGTCAATAGCAAAGGTAAAACTATTTTTTTTTTTGTACTTGTTTATTCAAAATAAAAAAAAAATTCCACTCCCCTTAGGCGCTTTCCGTTAACGAGAGTATCAAGGATATTAGTTTTCAACGCTCCAACATTGGAGATAAGGGATGTGAAAGCATTTGTAGTACAATTAAATATTTAGCAAATATTGAGAGATTAAATTTGTCGGAATGTGAATTGACTACTAAGGGAGCCGAATATGTGGCAGACATGATTAAGGTAATCATCATCTATATCATAAATAAAAGGGGAATTAAAAACTCTCTTCGCAATTGCGCTTTTTCCCATATAAAATGTAGGGAAACTGATAAAAACTAAAAATTTGTATAACAAATTCTATTTAAATAAATATTAATTTAAAATTTTTTACAAAAGATTCAAAAAATCAGTCGTTATACTGAAGGCTGGCAAAAGTCTTTACGTTATCAAGATGTTGATCCTGAAACTATACCCGGTTTGCGTTCGATAGCACTATCGCGTAATCCCCAAATCGGGGATGAGGGAATTAAACCCATATTAGAAGTATTAAAGGAAGATGTATGGATTAAAGGTGGGATTTGTTAAAAAAAAAAATAAAACATACGATTTTATATTTATATTTTGAACTATCTTAAGTCATTGACATGGAAAACTGTGGCTTAACAGATCGAGCAGCAAATTTAATATTGGACTGTTTAGAAATTAATAACTACATAATAGATTTTAATATAAATGGAAACATCGGTATTAGTAAATTTCTTTTGCGTAGCATACGTGAACAATTAGGCAAAGAAGATGAAGATCAAAAGCTTAAAAACTCTAATGAAGAACTAGTTCTAGGGCCAAACGGTGTTTTGGTGAAAAGGAAGAAAGTTACTGTTGCTGCCCTTAAAGAACAGTTAAAAACAATTGAAGAGCAATTAGAATTCGAAAAGGTTTTACGCAAAAAAGCCGAAGAATTAAATGAAAAACTAAATAAACAAATTATGGCTTATGAACAACAACTGGAGAATAATTTAAACGCTAAAATACCCGAGGGTTATGTTATAGTCAAAAATGAATCCTTGCAATCGATTATTAAAGAGTAAGCTAAAAATCTGTTGAGAGTTTTGTATAAGTTATAATTTTTACTGTATCACACTCTTAGACGGAATGACTTCCAAAAACTGGCTGCTGGTATTATTAGCAACGATTCCACGCCTCGCAATAATATAAATTTGGCAAAACAAACTAACGCAACAGCAAATCCTAGTGCACCTCTTAACTCGCCCTCGCATTCTAATCATCCCATGACCCAGTTAGAGCAACGTAAAAACCTTAAAGTACGAAAAGTAAGGAGTGAGGTAAAATATGTGGATCCTCCAGCTAAAGATTCTATTCGTATTAAAAATAAGGAAGCTAAATCAGATCATGAAAGCTTGAACGAAACTGATGTAAGTTTAAGTACAGTATTAAATAAAATAATTTCAGATGCTTTAAGTTCATATGATGTGGGCTCTATAATGAGAGTAGAATTTTCTTGTTCCAAGTTATAGAAAATATTTATATACAAAGTATTAATCTTGAATGTTTTTGTTGTTTTATGTTTTTATTTATTGTTTAATATAATTTATTTTATTTATAAATTGTTTAAAATATACATTAATCAGCCTTATTATAAGAGTCGTTGTCGTAGTCGAAACCCAGACGTTTTAAAAATTTGTATTATGATTGGCGAACTTTCTGTACATTGCAAATGTCGTAAGCTTAAATTTATATCGACAACAATTTCAAACGACTAAGACTTCGATCACGAAAACGATTATTGCAATAAGGCCGAATATTTAAATTTTTAACTTTGAAAACAGATTTAATATTCAGAAATTATTTGTTATTTGTTGGCCTAGTTTAAACCCAAATTTGATTCTTTAATATTTTTTAGATATTCTTAGAATTTATTTGAAAAATCGAAAAAGTTAGTTCATTATCTTAGTAAAAGTACTCTTTGGACCTTTAAAATTTAAAAATTGAACTTTGACCCACTTGAATAAAAATATCGTATTCATTTTCTTAAGGAAACTGAACTAAATATCCAAAATCTATTAACATCCAAGATATTTCTGAGCTTTTTAGATAATTTTTTAAATAGAACTACAAGGTATAAATCTACGTTAAAGGATCGTTTTAAAACAAATCTGGTACATTCCTCATATAACGATCATTTCAATTGTAATAAAAATAAGAAATATGGCTTGATGCATACAAGTTTTAAAGTGATTTAAAAAATGGGCTTTTTATCAGTGTTTAAAAATAAACAGAACATAATTTACCGTTCGGCTTACACACCCAGAAACGATATCTATTTTTTTAGTGTTTGTGTAGACGAATACAGCCCTTAATACCGTTCGTAACTATTTTCAAGCAAGAGCCGAACATTATACAGTGTTCTGTTCTTCATTAAAAAAACAGAACAATTGTAGTGATACTGTAGACAAACAGTATATTTTAATGTTCTATAATGTTTTTTTTTTTACATTGATAAAGAAAAGAACAAACAACACATTTTGGCAACGATTACATCAAGAATAGCTAGTGTGTGTATTGTTAATGTGTTTTATTTGCGTTGAATTTTTTTGCTGGCTTTTGTTTTTTTTCGTATATGTATTTAGTTTTTGTAAAAAAATTTTTGGTTTTTTCTTTACCAGCCAAAAGGGCGCTTAGCACAACTAAAACGAACGAACACTAGTGAGCTGAACCGAACACAATGAAGTTTATGGTTTAAAAAAAAAAACTGAATGGTATCAAATATTTTCATTTTTTTGTTGAGATGAATAAGAACAGTATTATTTTTGTGCTCGAAGATGACAAACAGGAAAACGTTTTTTTTAAAGATTTACTATACAAACCCTTTAACCGTTTGTGTTTTCTACAAATCTACCGATCCGAACACTAAGGAGCGATATTAATGTTTATTTTCGAACACTGCGTTTTATAGGAAATATAGGAAAATATACAGAATCGCGAATACTTGCAGCTCCGATTTAAAAAAAGTTGTGCCTAATGCACTTCAATATATGGTCAATGCATCTCGCGAACGAGCTATGTTTTTTATGTGCCGATTCGTCTTAAATCTAATAGAACTTATATTTATGTATATAAAAATAATTATAACAATTGTGATTTTTAGTTGAACTCTTAATTTTTAATTGTTGATATTTTTAGTTAGGCTTGAGTTCATTAAATTTAATTTTCATTAAATTATTTTTACTGAGGGAAGGACTTTTACAACATAATGAAAATTTAATTTAATGAACTCAAACCTAACTAAAAATATCAAAAATTAAAATTAATATTTCCAACATTTAAAAAGTTTTTTTTTTTCTTTTTAGTAGGGAACCAATTTCTATAGATTACTACAGATCGATTTATGTTAATTTAAGATATTCATAATCAATAATATGTTTGATCAACTTCACCTTCTTTTGCTAACCATTTAAAACAAACCGAAATGAAAAACCAAATTGGCGCATTTTTAATATCAAACAAATTCAATGCACAGAAAATACTTCAAATACCATTGTATTTCAAATCTTTTGTATGTTTATCTAAAAAGTTTATTTCTCTTTTATTTACTCTTTGCAGTTCCAATTAACAGCTATTCATTTTGAAACGAATATCGGTGACACCTTGACCAATGCAATAACCGGGCGTAGTGGTTGCAATTCTGCAAAAACTTTAACAAATTCACAATCTCCTTGCAAGAAGGATAATAAATTTAGTGAAAATTTTCGACACAATAACTCTGAAAATCTTACCAGGCTTGAACTAGATGAGCTATCCATACCGACTACTCGTAGTGTTAGTAGCGATATAAACTCCAGCGATTCCGATACGTTGCGCAATGAAACAGAATGTCAGCCATTAAGAGTATTTATACGTCGTTGCAAACCAATGCCATTAACACCAATGCCTAAAGTACAAGAACAGGAGCAAGAACAAGAGACACAAGGAAATTTTAGATATTTTGATCAAGTATTTAAATCTCCTCGTTCATTATTTTTGGGCTTGTGTGATGACTAAATTTTGTGATGTGTGTGTGAAAATCAAAAAAAAAAACTAAAATTATTTCGTGAGTTATATAAGTATTTTTCTGTAGTACAATTTTTAACTTTATTATAATTAATTATAATTTTTTAAACATACATTTGTATCGTGTGGCATATTTTTTTTACACGTGATCACTTATATTTTACACTAAAATTCGAAAAAAAAAAAAAAATAAAAATGGCGGCAGATTCTTAAATAACGCCGTAATTAAAAAAGGATGGTGATTACAATTATTTCCCACAAAAATAAATCGATGTCTTTAAACCAAAAATCTTAGAAAACTAAAAAAGAACTACATACAGTTATTTTTTTTAAAAGGCTTAAAGTTAGTAAAGAACCATAATTATGGATCACTAGGACGTGCAATTTCATTGGAAAATATGCTCATACTACATGCAAAAAAAATTCAAAATATGCTTTACAAATTTATCAAATCAGCATTTATTTTTTAAAGAAAAACTTATAAAGCAGTGCTTCTGTTAAGTTTTTTTTCCTATTAAGCAAGATACAGCAGAAATTTAAATTATTTTCGTTAAATTTCATAACATGCATTCGGGCAATTCCATATGTGACTGACTCTACATTTGACACAATTTGCGTTCTGTCTTATATTACGGTTACATAGAAATATTTCTTTAAGTATCAATTTAAACATGGCTATGTAGATATTTCAACAATCATCCGATAGAGAAACAAGTAAGAGTGCTATATTCGGCTATGCCGAATCTTATATACCCTTCACCATGGTGCAATAAGAGCCAAAAGGTATGTAAACACCATTCTTAAGATATAAATAATTATATTTTGTGTCACGCCCATTTTTAGGAATTCAGTATTTCGGTTATAACTCAGCCACTTTTTAACCGATTTTACAGATTTATATACCGACGTGTTTTAGAAGAAATTTACCATTTACTTGAGTTATAAAGCTTGGACTCGGGAAGACCTATGGTTCCCGAAAGTGGGTAAACATTTTAATTTTGGGCATTACTCTCTTGTATCTGAACCGATATTTCCGTATTTTTTAGAAAATATGTTCTGCTAAAAATTGCCGATGTTTTGATTTATAAGTCGTATCCATAGGTCATATGACAGCCTTAAAATGTAGGTTTGTATAAAAATTTTGATGGTTTTTAGCCCATTTTATGAGTATTTTACTCATAACTTGCCCATTTTTTAACCGATTTGACAGATTTGTATACCGACGTGTTAAAGAGCAAATTTAAATAATTTTAACTATAAAAGTTGGACTCGGGAAGATCTATGGTTCCCGATAAAGCGTATTTAAAAAAAAACTTTTATTTTTTCCGTATCTGAACCGATTTTTCCGAGTTTTTCAGAAAATATTTTCTACTAAAAATTTCCGATCTTTTGATATATATAAGGCGTAACCATAGGTCATATAACAGTCAAAAAATTCAGGTTTTTATACAATTTTTGATATTTTTTGTATGGGAGGTACCACGCCCACTTCTCCAATCCCGCCCACATTTTGTGGGATGGTGTGTATTTATAACCTTAATGTTTGTATATAATTTGGAAACTTTGGCTCTTGCCGTTCTCCAGATATACAGAAAAAAGTAATAAAAATACAACAACAACAAGGGATTTTTGGAAAAAATAAGAGGTAGTCGTGGTTTTTTGCTCATATCTCAGCCATTTTTGAACTGGCTGAATTTCAATAGCAAAATTATAATAAGAATACCTGACATAACGATACCCCAACCCAAGCGCCCATTATATCTGGGGGCTTCGGAAAACCCATTTCAATAGACAGACGGACAACCGGATTTAAACTACGCTTTTCATAAGGGCCCAGAATATATATACTTTATAGGGTGTAGGATCAATATTGTAGAAATTACAAACGGAATGACAAAGTTATATATTCGGTGAAGGGTATAAAAATGGCAACCACTGATATTTTGAAATATCATTTATTTAGTCAAATATAAACGTGACTGACACTACATGCAAAAGGAAGCCGTTTTCGAGAGTGTTTTTAAACTTCAATAGTCTTCCTCTGCACTTTCGTAATAACTTTATTTTTTGTTTTCATCGAAAGTTCAAGTAACAAACTATTATAAAATGCTGAAATAAGAGCGGCAAGTTATTTAAAAAAATATATACTGGCAAAATAAATTGTGACTGACACTACAGCTCAAAACGCAACCGACACTACACTAACTTTGTGTAGTATAAAAGTCAGTATTTTTACATGAAACGTTAGAATTGAAATCATAAAATAGGAACTCTAAAATTATTTAAAAGATACAAAACTGTTAATGAACTAGTTAAAATGCTATTTTTGAATATAAACACCACCTAAAAGAAATCACTAATAATAAGTTTGAAACTAAATAATTCAAAACAAACCCTTTTTAGAGATAAGAAATATAAATGTTGCAAAAACTTAAAAAATTAATTTTTGTAATTCTAATTATTTTAAAAATTATCAAATTTAAAAAAAAAAAATATCAAAAATTTGTTGCCACTATAAAAACTTAAAAGTAACATAATCTTGCCACCATACTTAAATATTTTTACTACCAAAATCAGATTAATATTTTTTATTGATGGTAGACTTATGCGTGGAATTGCCCATTTTGCCTTTCCGGTACCAATTGCATATTATGTGTTGGACACTTCACAAATAATGACAGCAATATGAAGATTTTTTTCAAACACAAAAACATCTTGCAAAATCATTAAACAAAAAAACTTACACTGCAGAAAAACGTCGAACGCTGGTTTTGCACATCGGAACTGCTGTTTCAAGCCTATAAATAAGAGTCATTTTTAATATCAACAAAGACATTTATTGCACCCAATTTTTTTTTAACAATTTTTATTTAAGTGCTACAATCTGTGCACTGTGCATTCTTTAGCATTAGGTGTGATCCCGTACTCAAAGTTGGGATCCCGCGGGATCTCAATCTTACAGAAAACTGTTCCCGTAATCAAAGTTTGGTTAAGTGAGAGAGCTTTTAAGAGAAAAATATATTTCTTCTTATTGCACGAAGTAGCCCGTACTTTTTCTTTGGGCTGATTGGGAAAATTGTTAAACAATCAGCTAAACAATAAAAAAACAAGTAAGAAAGTACAGTCGATCAGTCCCGAGTATATGATACCCTACACCACAGTATTTTAAAACATTTACGAGAGTGCACCCTATTCGGGACCCATGAAGAATCAGGCTTATGTATCCATACAAATATGGATCTATCTATGTTTAAGATTTCATTAAAATCGGTTTGAAAGTTTATGAGAGGCTGAAATTGCCCCCTACCTCGCCTTGTGGTCCTATTTTTTATAAACTGCATAGCCTATGTAGCCATATAAATATGGAAATATTTATGTTTTAAATTTCATTAAAATCGGTTTGGTAGTTTCCGAGAGGCAGAAATTGCCCCTATCTCCCCTTGTGGTCCTACGATTCGTTCCATTTTCAATAGGCTTAGTCCTTGTGCCAATAAGAACCTATAAGCAAATTTTTATCAAATTATCTCCAAAATTGCGACCTGTACTTTGCGCACAAGGTTACTTTGACAGCCGGCTGGCCGGACGGACATCGTTAGATCGACTCAGAAAGTGATTCTGAGTCGATCGGTATACCTTAAGATGGGTCCAGGAACTTAATTTTAAGGTGTTACAGCACAAATGCATAGTACCCTCTCCACTATTGTGTTGTGGGTATAACTACAAACAAGTACTACCAAAATAATTAAAACAAAAAAAAATTACTTTTATACATGCTAACGTGTCATTTACATATGTATATATTTGAACGTTTTCATAGTAACGTTTTCTTTTGGGTTTGAAATTTTTATTAGTGAGAGAAATTTGTGTTTACTCTCATTAAACCGAACTTTACCTAAAAAGTACGGGTTCGCAACTATTACATACATATATGGCAAAAAAAAAAATGCATTAACGGTAGAATATGCACGAACAAATTTTTCAGCAAAAAGTGGAATTCGGATAAATAACTTAGTATGTAGTTTAAATGTTTGAGAAAAAGCATGCATTAGCATCTAATTCCACTCACTATTGATCACTTATTATTTTCAAAGCTTTTCTAAATTTTTTTTAGCTTTTCCTTAAGACTAAAAGGTTTTTGCTAAATATTTGTTTGGAGCCTACCGGGGCACCGGAGTGGAAGTTTGGCGAATCGCTTATAGAATATTGTAAAGATGAAATCATGTTGTCTAATCAGATTGAATCTGACAAAGAGGAGTTGGTTGATTACATAATAGAGGGTATTCCAAATGCTCAATTGAAAATACAAGCCAACCTACAATGCTTTGCTAACAATTCGCAATTTCTTCAAGCATTTTCGAAAATTTAACAAAGGCGACCAGCACAGCAAAGCCAAGCCAAAGAAGGGTTGATCAGCTTGGTGATGAAAAAGAAAAGATGAAAATTAATATCTAGGGCATTTTAAGTTATGTTTAAAATTTAGTGTAAATTTTAGTGTAATAGGTTCGGGTATTGGTGTCCGTTTTGTAAGATGCTCAACAATTTTGAAGTATTAAGTTGAACTTGAAGAATATTTTGTTTTTTTAAAGTAAATTTTTTGGAATCAATAATTAGAAATTGAATTTTCATTGAAGATATGAATGGACGGTTTTTAATAATAGCGTTGTTACCTTTTGGATGTTGGAAGGATTTTTCAAGAGAGCAGGTTTTAGTTTGACATTTTGCTTGGGAAGAGATAGGGAACGGTCTGATTTGACAGGACTATATTGTCTATAGATGTGGGGGGTGATTCCCGTCTCGATTTAGTTATAGTTGATATCATATCCTGAGCTTAGTGTCTACGGTGAGATAATCAGCCCAATTATGAATAAAAATTCCCCGGGAGTTTTCTCCTTTTTCCCATTTTTCCTATGTAAATTCATTTATAAAAATGGGAAAAAACTCCCGGGGAATTTGTATTCATAATTGGGCTGTATGAGAAAATTTAGTGTGATGAAAAGTGTTGTAGATGTAATCCAAGAAGGTTATCGTTTTTGAAGAAGGTTGAATTGAGGAAATTGTTGGATCAGTTGGATACATTAGACCGAGTGAATCAGAGTTTGTGTCACCTGTAGTTCTGGTAAGAAAGAACACCGGGGAATTAAGGATATGTGTGGATTATAGGACTTAAAACAGGGTAACATTGAAGGACTGTTATCCCATTCCTTTGAATTACGATTTATTGGATAGTCCTTTGGGGAAACGATTTTTTACGAGAGTGGATTTAAGGAATAGATTTTTTCATATTTTTGTTCAACCAGATTCGGTTAAGTACACGTCATTGGTGACGTCTCTGGGACAATTTGAGTTTTTGACAGTGTAATTTGGTTTAAGGAATGCGCCTTCTGTCGTTCAGAGATTTATGATTTATGGTCGTTGCCGATATAGTAAAGGATGATGGGATTATATTTTTTTGGACGACATTATGATAGCTACGACTAGCATTGAGGACTATTTTAAGATATTGGGGGAAGTTTAAGTCGGATAATTGAAAACAATTTTGAAATGAGGATTGATAAATGTGAGTTTCTGCAAACATCGGTAAGGTAATTAGGATACACTACTGATGGAAATGGAATTGGGGTAATGATAAGGGATTTCTGTCTATAAAAAATTTTCCTGAACAGGGCTGCCAGGTACTTTTTTCCTTGTCCCCAAAAAATTTTAATAAGAAATCCCCAAAAATCCCCATTCGGCATGTTTTTTTAAATCCTTTTTATGCAATTCCAGTGAGGAATAGCTTGTTATTCTTATTAATATTCAGTTATTGAAGGCGACTGAGCCAATTTATAAGAATTTGGAGCTTGTTTAATCGGTTTTAGTCATCCTTATAATCAACAATAAAAATACATATATACGTCATTTATTTAATAGTTCGATGCATCATATCAACTAACCAAAAGCCCAGTATTCCTTTTTCTAAACTTTATTATATTGCCTTTCATTTTTATTTTTGGGGAAGACATTTGGGGTGCCATTGTCAGATGCATTAATTTAACACATCTGCCAAATGAAAATAGCGTACAATGTTCGAACAGTTGCAAGACATTTTAAGTCAATTTTAATGACAACATTGAAATGACCATCGTCTGTACGAAGCTTAAGATAAAAGTTTTGCTCCTTTTTTCGTATTTTATATACGAAAGAAAGAAAAATAAGCGTAAATAATAAAAGAAGGGAAAATATTAAAAGTGTGTAAAATCCCCGAATTTTTTTTAAATCCCCAAAACGCCAAACGTCAAACTTCATATTAAAAAAACGCTGACAAAAATTTTTGAGTTTTTTTATATAGACTTTGACGTTTGGTATGACAAAAAATTGTCAGTTGAAGACGCTATGTTACATAGCGTGAAGACGCTATGTTACATAGCGTCTTTACCTGACAATTTTTTGTCATGCCAAACGTCAAACTTCACATTAAAAAAACGCTGACAAAAATTTTCGAGTTTTTTTTATATAGACTTTGACGTTTGGTATGACAAAAAATTGTCAGTTGAAGACGCTATGTTATCAACCCCTTTGCTGTTTGACAGTTTGTTTCACATAACAATAATGAAAAGCCCTGTTGTTTGTTTTATTGTATAATTGTTGTAATCTCGCGGCTACCTGCTATAAATATACCTTGGTGCTGTGCTTTCATTTCCGCAGGCTTATTAAGGATCTTTTAATTATTGCAGCCCTTGTATGATCTAATGAAAAAGGAAAGAAAATTTGTATTTGGAAGAGGTGCGCTTGAAAGCCTCCATTTCCGTGTAATATATCGCTAGCTTGTTCACCTGTTTTAGAAACAACATAATTTTTCACAGCCGAATTTGGAAAAAAGTTTGAAGCTTATTATTTTAGCATGGTTTTGTAACATTTGCATATATTGATATTAAGAAGTTCGGCTTTCGGCAAAATTCGACCAAATTAATGTCGAACACCGATTATTGGCCGATTAGCCATTTTTGGCCCATACCGAAGCCGATTAATCGGTCGGACACTAAATATTATGCACAAATTCGTTCTATATGACTAGAAATCACAACTCCAAATTTCGCAATGATCGGAGACCCATGTAAAGCCTACTCTAGTAGTAAGGGGTTGGTGAAAGTAAAACGAATCGACTTGTATTCTAATATGTGATATTTTTAACAAAAAAATTTTTTGAATTTAGTTTAAAATGTTCTTTAATCAAAAATATATCGTTACCTAAAACGCAAAAGGCCCTAACAAACTCAAAATTTAAAATCGACTTTTTTATGATCTTGATGTAATTTACAATTATTTTTTTAGCGCTTTTTATGTTATTTCCGACCATTTGTTTTTTTTTAATAGATTTAGCTATATCTAAATTTGTTTTTGGGTTTGTTTCAAATTTTGCAGTTTTAGCCATGTTCGCGATTTGTTCCTGTAAGTTTTCTGATTCTATACAGCTTTAACGATATATAATAAATAGTAGACTTTACTACCATGCCGCTTTTAGCAAATATTTGCGAATGTCCGCTAATTTAGCAACTTTCACCGAAATCTCGCCAATCCTTATAGTTCTAGGGGCTTTTAATAAATTTTATGGCTTGTTTGATATATTGAAAATTTTCGCGAATTTTCGCTATTTTTGCAATTTTTTTTTTGTTATTTTTCGAAATTTTGTTTTTTTAAACCATTAAGCGATTTCAAATAAAAGTTTGCAATTTTTTGCGAATTTTAAACATGGTCGCGATAGACGCGATTTTTTCCTGTGATTCTTTACATCTTTCACGATTTTTAATAAATATTAAGCTACGGTCAGACTTATCAAATATTTGACGAAAAAAACGGGACCAACAACCAAACTAAAAAATCATTTCGCTTAATATCAATATTTATTTTGATTAAAATACCACATCTTACAAAAAAATGTTTTTTGCTATGTCTAGTAGTATAGTTTATTTTGTAAAATTAAGACCATTTTAAATCTCACTAACTATTAACAAAAGTAGGGGTTACGCTTATTTGATCAAATATTTAATAAGTGTGACCGTAGCTTTAGACTTTGCTGTCATGCTGCGGTTAACAAATTAGCGATCTTAAGTTAAACTAAAGTTTTTTCGAACAATCAGGTATGTGATGAAAAACGATCGTTTTCAAAATGATCGCTTTTAGCAGGTGTGTTGAATTTCGACAGAGTTTTAAATCCATTTCTGAAGTAGTCTTAATTTTTTGTTCAAAATACAGTTCAATTAACATATATAATAAAGAATTTAAAAGAATATATACAAGAAAACAGAGGAAATTTATTGGAAATCAAATTTTAAAGATACTGAAAACGACATTATCGTTTTCAAATCGTATTTTTTCAAAATCGTTTTCCATCACATACCTGAATAACTTCGAATACACAAAAACATGCGGATTTAAGAACACCAATTTATGAATTATGCGGATTCAAACAATTTTTCGTTTTCAATTCGAGTCGAAACCTAGAACATACCTGTGTATTAAAATTTGGTGCGAGTTTTACAAGACTAGTCAAATTTCGTGAAGATCAGTTCATAATATAACTTAGGTCGCATATGTAGGCTATTCCTGAAATATGCTTACTGTCGGTTAAGGGTATAAAAAATTCAGCGCAGCCGAATACAGCACCCTAACTTGTTTTAATTGAAAAAAAAATTATTTTTTATGTATGTATGTATTGAATATATATATAACATAGAAATGAAATACGTCACATATTGCTAAAGATAATTGTTAAGTCAGATATTTTAATATTTTCTTAGTTAAATCAGACAATTAGAATTGAAATTGGAACTCTTAATAAACTTACAAACATATGTATGTATGAATGTATACATTTTTAGTAATATTTATCAATGGAATTATTTAAAAAAAGGTAAAATTTTCTTTTGTTTTATAATACTTGTCGCTTGGTCACGACACAATTAAGTTGTGGTTCTTATGCCCATAGCAAGATTTAACCACCAAAACCGTACAAAGTACGTCCTTGACGTTTTAAAGCATAGACGACGTCCATAGCGGTAACAGTTTTACGTTTAGCATGTTCGGTGTAAGTCACAGCATCACGAATAACGTTTTCCAAAAAGACCTTGAAACAACAATGACAAAAACACGAAAAATTTTAAAATGTAGACAATTTAAAATATGTACCATTACTACTCACCTTTAAAACGCCGCGAGTTTCTTCATAAATTAAACCCGATATACGCTTGACACCACCACGACGAGCCAGACGACGTATGGCCGGCTTGGTAATTCCCTGGATGTTATCACGAAGTACTTTACGATGACGCTTGGCACCTCCTTTTCCTAAGCCTTTTCCACCTTTACCACGACCAGTCATTGTTAAAGGTTATTCTGTTTTTACTTGTTAAAAGAACTACAAAATTTTATTTAACAAAAGAAAATTTAGTTTTTTTGCGTTGTAAAACTAAATATTTTCTTTATCACCTGTGTAACTAGTGCAGCTTGCAGCAAGCGAAAATGGCGACTTTCAGAAACAAATTATGAACAAATTTTTTGTTATTCAGCTCAGGGTTACCGTTAGCAATTTTTAAAAAGTCTCACAAAAAAGTCGTTTGAGAAAATAAAAGTCGCACATCATTTTTTAACGTTTGTTTTTTAATAAAAAGCATGGCAAAACAAAAAAAAAAAAACACAGTGATTTGCATTTTTCCATTTTTAGAACCTTTTTTTAGTTCACAAAAACTCCATGTATTGGTAAAGCCATTTTTCCTTCAGTTCCCAGTCTTTCAAATAGTATCATGAAATATTACGTTTCTTGGAAGGACTTGCAGCGATGTTAACGTTATCCGTCTTAGACTCAGTGGCAAGGTATATTTACACAAGGTAAACTCGTTGGCTCATATGTTTGTCAGCTGTTTACCCCTAGTTGGAGCCAAAACGTCAAATTGCGTGTATATGAGCCAAAATTTGTACATGTGTGCGTTAAATTGTTTTTGTTTTATATGAAGACAATTTTGACAAATTGGCTCCTTTTATAGAGCAGCATGTCTACACTCCCAAATGAGTCTACCTTGTGTAAATATACCTTGCTCAGTGGTTTCCTCTGCTTCTGAATACATATTTATAGTTTCATTTTCTGGCTTAAGTCTAGTTTACCAACGCAGCTCCAAATATAAAAAAAAGTTCATAGGGTAATAGAAAATTGAAAAATAAGAAGAAAAAATAAAATGGCAAAATTCTCGGAAACGTATAGTTTCTCATAAATTGTATCTCAGAAATTAGATGAGAAAGCCGAAAACGGATTACATATTTGAAAAATTTGGGGTCGAAAACCTAAAGTGGCATAATTAACTCGAAATGTGTAAAATGGCGGATAGAGCACATAAACTCCCGCACGACGATATAGGAGAAAATCCTTGCGACCGGCCAAAGGCCAGTTATGCGTAGAAGCTTTATTTAGCGAAGCAGGTGCTTGTTATACCACAGAGGAGAAAATCCTTGCGCCAGGCCGAAGGCCAGCTATGCGTAGAAGCTTTATTAAGCGAAACTGGGGTTTATTTGATTAAGTTTTTGTTTGTTGTGCCTAATTCCAGGCATCAGAAATTAAGAACCAAAAACTTAAAATTTAAGTTTTTCATTTGAAAAATTCAAAACTTATGCGTACAAAATAAAGTTTTTTTCTATCAGTTAAAAAAAAAAATAAGAAACACAAAAAAAATTTTTTTTTTTAAGTGCAACATGTATTTTTTACATTAAAAAATATTTATCATTGGTGTTCAAAAAATATTTTCATACGTACAAAAAAAAAAGCATTTTGTTTAAATTGTTCTTTAAAGTCCAAAGCAATAAAGTTTTTAAAAAAACGTTTTAAAAAAAAATATTTTCGATATTTTTTACATGAAAAATATTTATCATTGGTGTTCAAAAAAGCAATAAAGTTTTTAAAAAAACGTTTTAAAGAAAAATATTTTCGATATTTTTCGACTGCACCGGAACAGTATTTGTATTTTTTTTTTTTTTTTTTTTTTGTTGTTGTTTTTTAAAAAAAATGCAAATTTAAAAGAAATTATGGGCACAAATTTTATTAGTAAATCAAACGTTGCAAAAATTCGAAAAAGTTTGCTAAAATAGCGAAAATGTTTTATTTGCGACAATTGCCTCAAAGAGCAACAAAGCTACGCAAAAATTCGGAAAAGTTTGCAAAAATAGCGAAAATTCCCTAAAGCTATAAAAATGCAAAATATGCAGAAACTCGCAAAAATTTACTAACAGCGGCATGATAGCAGAGTCTACTATTTATTATATATCGGTAAAGCTATAAAGAATCAGAAACTTACAGGAAAAAAGCACTTCTATCGCGAACATGGCAAAAATTGGCGAAAAAATCAAAATCAGAAACAAACTCTAAAATTTATTTGAAATCGCTAAATCGGTAAAAAAAAAACAATAAACATTGCTAAATAGCGTTAAATAAATGCTTTTTGTGAGAAACTTTACAAAAAATGGTAAAGATCAAAAAGTCTGTAATAAAAAAGTCTCACAAAAAGTCGCTGGCCGCTAAAAATGGTAAAATTGCGACTTTAGTCGGTGGGTGGTAACCCTGATTCAGCTGAATTTCAGCACAACAACAGAAATATGCAAAACAGGGATGCGCCAACGTCATAAGTGCCCGTTTACATTGTAGAATTGTGGTCGCTGTAATTCTTAAGGCCTAACTATAATATGCTTATGGTAGCTTAAGCTTCTGTGAAAAATTAACGAAAAGGCTGTCAAATGCTTAAGCAAATTATTGTGGACTTTTGGGTGACTATATTGTACTTTTTGAACTTAAATAACTTTAACGCTTAGTTGCAAACATTTGTACTTTTGCAAAAATTATTTTCATCGTATATTTCCTTAAAATATGAATTCTTTGACAAAATTTTTTTTAGTGTCTACTATTGAAAAATATACTTCCATGAGCATGTTTACTTTTATCAATTTTAAAAACAAATAAGCACAAAAATAAAATAGTACTAAAATATGCAATTGTGTGTTTTTTTTTTTTAAATATTTTGCAATATGTAACCAAGAAAAAGCTGATTCCTTAAGCAAAGTACGATAAGTTTCGCTCTTTGCTTAAGCAAATGACACTTGACGAAACTTAACGAAAAGTTGCATAAGTACATTATAGTTGTGTACACTTGATTATATGTATTTGCACATTTGCGTATGCAAGCTTAAGCACATTATAGTTAGCCCTTTAAGCGCCCCATCCATAATACAATATTATTGTACTATATGCTATCCGCTATATTATTTCCATTTTGCCATATATTATGCAATAAGTGGCACAATGAATTCAATTAAAATATGACTTAACTTTCATTCAAAAAAGCGGTAAAAATAAACCAAACGAATTCATGTAAACGGTGGTGGCGAAACTGCGATAAGTACAACACCAAAAACGCAACATTCTATTTTATTTTTGCTTTCGTTGGTCGATATCAAGGTATATTTACACAAGGTAGACTCATTTGGGAGTGTAGACATGCTGCTCTATAAAAGGAGCCAATTTGTCAAAATTGTCTTCATATAAAACAAAAACAATTTAACGCACACATGTACAAATTTTGGCTCATATACACGCAATTTGACGTTTTGGCTCCAACTAGGGGTAAACAGCTGACAAACATATGAGCCAACGAGTTTACCTTGTGTAAATATACCTTGGTCGATATCAAGGCGAATTAACTCCAGGTAAGCTCCACTCGTCAGCCGTTCATCAGCTGTATCCACGGCGAATTAAAAAAAATGGTGAAACGTCAAAATATTATTTTGTTTCTATACTGAAATTTGACAACAAGTCAGAAAATTGCAAAAACAAACTACATGGGGCTTTTTGTAGTTGTAGAGTTGCACTTACCTGTTATAAATTCGCCTTGGTCGATATGTCAAAAACACAAGCAACAGTTGGCCAAGGCGAATTGAGAAGAAGGTGAGGTCAACTCTACAACAACACTGCTTCTGTGGTCGGATTGTCAAAAATATTGCATGTAAATAAGGTTTGTTTACATAAAAAACTAGTTTGTATACAAACTTTGACAACTCGACCCCCGGAAAAAACACCTTATGTTGACTTGACCCCTCCTTTTAGTCAATTCGCCTTGCTTTTGGCATTCCTCTATCAAGTAAGAAAAAAAGTATCAAAGCTGTGTCGCCTTGACATAATTTGAAAGCGGTTTATTACCTTTTGCGTTGTTGACTTCTATTAGTTATTTGAGCGATTTTAGAATATGATTTTCCCAATCTATGATTATTAATAAGTCATTTTTCAATAAAAACCCAATTATTACTACTGATATCAACAAGAAATAACTCTGAATACATTCTAAATGTTCCCTTATTAACATAGAAAGAAAAAACATTTAAAATAATAGAAATGCCAACATTTAAACATATATCACTTTAGAGGGTACCAAGACTTTTGCTGTGCAAAATTATGGAGTTGTCAGGTACTTAAGGATATTTTATGGTTGTTTCTTAGAATAAGAGTGCAAAATTTTGTTGGACTGTAGTATATGAATAATTTTACAAAATAGGAATAAATAACACAAACTTTCCTACTTGTTTTTAAAAAAATTTAGAAATAGTTTTATTTCTAAAGAGGTACCTTGATTTATGCTTCCCACTGTATGTGTAATAAAAATAAATGAACAAGTTAACAAGATGTAATTGAGTTTTACGGTTTGAAATCAGTTATACATCTTTAAAAGAAATATTTTTGTATTAAAAAGTGAAATTTTCTAAGAAATTAATCTTAATCGATTATTGACATAAATTGTTCGAGTAATTCGTTATTCTGTGCAGGTCGGTTTCGGTTTAAATATTGTCTAAATATTTTTGCATCAATTGCGTTTAGGCCCAGCCATAGAGTGCTTAAGTTGGCTTAAGCTAATGTGCGAATGCATATATTGAACTTAAGGAAACTTTTTGTTAAGTTTTATGAAACTGTCATTTGCTTAAGCAAAGTGCGAAACTGGTCGCACATTCCGTACGGAATCAAATGTATTTTGATTTTGTTTTTTTTAATACTTTTTGTTGGTTTTTGACAGTAGATTAAGCACGGCTATGCATATTATGCTTAAGCCTTTAGTTGTTCCTAATGTTTGTTTCTCACATTATCCGCTGTTCCCTTAACCGTTACTTGAATTATTGCGAAATTCTTGCGTCACATTTCAGTTTTGCCAAAATGTTTCGCTGAAGTAAGTTGTGTTTTCAATTACAAAAGTACTAATCGTTAACAAATAGTGAAGTAGACACATTTTAACTTAAAACAAATATTGTGCGTGTTTAAAAATCCTTGAAGGAAATAAAAATGGTAAAAACTTAACATTGATTACATTTCTGCAAGATATAGAGACCATATATTCCAAAAATTATGAAAAAATTCACAGTAGCTTAGCGTCAGGTCTTTTGCTCATGGCTTTTTAAGTGCAAACGAAGTATAAAAAGAGCAAATTGCAAATACGTAGTAAATTGTGTTGTGCAAATGTGTGTATTTTTGCACGTACTTGCACACTGCACTACCCATCGTGATTTCCCTATTTAATTATTTATTTATATGCTCAATTTTAAGTTTTCTCAATGTACTGTTTTTATGGATTTTAAATCTGGCAAGCCTATATATAACGAAGACAGAAACTTATATAAAGGGTGGTTAAATTTCAAGGGCCGATGTTGATTTTGAATAAAACACAAACCATGGTTTAGGAAATTATTGTAATTTTATTTTATTATGATATATTGGTATTACTCAATTATGTATGGAACAAAATATCGGCCAAATGGGCGCCGCGACCACGGCGGCACACCTCCATCCGATGGTCCAAATTTTCGATGACCCTGAGGCATAATGGAGGTTCTATGCCGTTAATGTGCCGAATTATCTCATCCTTTAGCTCTTGAATTGTTGCTGGCTTATCGTCGTACACCTTTTCTTTCAAATAACCCCAAAGAAAAAAGTCCAACGTTGTGAAATCACATGATCTTGGCGGCCAATTGACATCGCGATTACGTGAGATAACACGGCCATTGAATTTGTTGCGCAAAAAAGCCATTGTTTCGTTAGCTGTGTGGCAAGTGGCACCGTACTGCTGAAACCACATATCGTCCACATCCATATCTTCCAATTCGGGCCATAAAAAGTTCGTTATCATCTCACGATAGCGAACACCATTCACAGTAACTGCCTGACCGGCCTCATTTTGGAAAAAATACGGCCCGATGATGCCGCCAGCCCATAAACCGCACCAAACAGTCACTCTTTGTTGGTGCATTGGTTTTTCGACAATCACTCTTGGATTCTCATTCGCCCAAATGCGGCAATTCTGTTTATTGACGAATCCACTGAGGTGAAAATGTGCCTCAGCACTGAAGATGATTTTCTTCGAAAATTGATCATCCACTGTTGCCATTTCTTGCCACCATTCTGCCCATTCACGACGTTTGGAATGGTCAAGAGGCTTTAGTTCTTGAGCCAATTGCACCTTGTAAGCGTGTAAATGCAAGTCTTTATGCATAATGTTGACGACGAGTTGAGGTGGACGGCTCTTCAGCCACACTATCGCGAACAGCAGCAATATTTTCTGCAGTACGAGCTGTACGAGCATGCACTGGTGTTCTCACATCTTCTACAGACCCGGTTTGCTCGAATTTTTCCACGATTTTTGCGATTGTACGCACATTTGGACGATCAAATTGACCAAAAAAATCACGAAGTGCACGATATGCATTTTGATTTGAACGCCCATTTTCATAATAAGTCTGGATAACTTTAACACGTTGTTGGATTGTGTATCTCTCCATGGTTCAAATTGAGTAAGTCTGAAATAGAGAAATGTCAAATAAAATTCGGAAAAAAAACTTGGCGTTTAGGTGTGGTTCACATTCAACATCGGCCCTTACAATTTAACCACCCTTTACAACTAAATACGAGTATATTTTTAGTAAAAATTAGCTTTTTTTACAAATATTTCTCAAAATATGTTAATTTTATTCCTAAATTTCTTGTTCAAGTGGCCTGAGACACGTTAATGACCTGGGAAATTTTAATAACTTTAAAATTTTGTCTTTTATATCTCATTAGAACGAAAATCTTGTACACATTTCGATTCTCATTTAATTGCAAAAGTAATTATTTAATGGCAAAACTTTCACAAAAACTAAAAAATAAATTATTTGTTCTCCTTGTAAATTCACCTGCAAACTTATAGATGAACTACGCCTTCCCGATATGTGATCAGCCTCATTTATTCGAATCGTAGTTTTTTGATAGGAAGAGCATTGCTAGGGGAATTGAGGTACAATTTCGCAGTTATAAAAAATAAGGCACACCCTAATGTAAAATCATAAATTTGCTTTAAATATCTAATCATTTTCAAATTCATAGAAACCAATTTGATTGAAATTGGATTTGAAACCGACAAAAAAAAATACGTTGGTGTCATGAAATCCAATTTTGTCGGTTTTTTGTTCGAAGTTAAATTAGTGTCGGTTTAAGGTGTCACAGAAACCAATATTATCGGTTTTTTTTATTAAAAACAAACCAAGCAGCTTACAGATCTTGTTTTTTTATTGGAAATACGTATAGTTGCTTAAAGCTTAATTTTTTTATTTTATTTTTTCAACAGTTAGATTTTTTGCATAAATGGAAATGAATACAGTCGTTAAAATAGTATTTTTTGCATGTCTCCGGCAGCGGGTTGCTGCAAACTCGCAAAAGTCTTCCCCTCACATTTTCAGCAAATATGCAACAACAGCAATTTATTATTATATACATAAATTTTATGGCTTGTTTTAAATATTAAATATTTTCGCGATTCCGCTAATTTATCAATTTTTATTGAATTTTTGTCATTCCTTATAGTTTTAGGGACTTTTAATCAATTTTATGGCTTGTGTGAAATATTAAAATTTTTTCGAATTTTCGTGATTTTTGCAAAATTTTTCTGAATTTTTGCAATCTATCAGGGGTGTGCTGGAAAACGATAACGTAAAACGCAAGAATTTCAAAAGTCGTTTTTAATAAGATTTCTGTAATAAAAGAATTTTATGACAAATATTTCTCTAATGAACAGAATTTTATATCAAAAATTATTAAGTGTATTAAAAACAACTCCCAAATTCTTTCGTTTTACGTTTTCGATTTCCAGCACATTTTTTTTTTTGTACTTTCAATAAATTCGCTTTATATTTTTACAAAACAATAAAATTGCTCAAATGTAAAAACAACAAATGCAAATAATATAACGATGGCATGTATTTTATATGTTTAATGTATTACCATTCCTATTTGCTTTTCTATAATTTTCTTTATTAAAAACAAACAAAATTTGCATTTTAAGATGTAAACATATGCTCCAAAACATAAAACAGATTTTTTCAAATATCGGTTTTAATTGTATTCGAAAATAACAAAACCGACTTGCATTCTGACACCCCTGATAAATTCTTTATTAATAATTTTTATATTAAACGGTAACTCTCGGGAAATCTAAAAATAAGTCCCGTCTTCCCAGGAGATGAAAAAGCCCGGGGAAAAAATTCTAATGTACATAAATTTGCTTCAAATATTTAATCATTTCCATTCAATTAACTTCTTTAATTTAAAAAAATTCAACAGTTTTTGAAAAAAAAAAACACACACACATCAACCCTTTATTTATAATTTTTTAACAATTTACAAGTAATAAATTTAAAATATTTTATTTTCTGAATTAGCAGAAAAGCAACAGTCAAAAGTATACACGCGAAAATAAATTTAAATTTATAATACAATTTGAACAGTTGCTGAGTATGAAGATAAGATATTATTCGATTTAAAATGTATTAAAACTCCGTTGAATTTGGAGAACATCGTCCATCATAAAATTACGTAAATGGCAAAGAGCCTTAACAACGTCATCCTGATGGGTAGCATATTTGCCCAACCATTGCGAGGGTAAAAGATTTTTAGGTGTCGTTACCTCTGCTGGTGTAACTGGATGCAAAGCCTTTTTCCAATTGTTGGCATTTTGTGCATGCTGTTGATGTGTTGTGCCCTGTAGTGAAGCTATATACTTGATATAGGCCTCAGAGTGTAAGACACGTTGAGGACGTGGAGGAACTGTAATAAACATGGGTTCTGGTGGTGGTCCCAACCCCTGCATTTGAGCGTTATAATCCATGACACGCGATGAATGGACATTAGCATTAATTCCGCCTGAGACCATCATTTGGCCATTCACGCCGACTGTAGTTTGTTGCCCTAACATATTGGACATTTTTTGTTTACGTGGCACATAATTTTTACTACGGTCATGGGGTAAAATAATTTTACCCGGCTTAGACAAATGAACTTCACGTACATGTTTGATGAGACGCACAAGAGAGGGAAACGCTTGCATGTTCTTTCTTACGCGTATACAATTGCGCCATAAGCAACCGTATTCCGAATCGGTTTGTTCTGCTGTACGTTGAACATGACCAGTATTTTCGGCCAAACAATGCTCCATACAATCGACTGAATCTTCAAATTGAAAATCACATTTATCCCACCTACACTCATAGGTTATATTTGGAGGCTGTTGATCCACATTGGGACCGGGACTGGAACAGTTTAAGGTCTCATCCAACAGTTCGCGTTTTGCTGCTGTTTCTTCATTTATACGTGATGCACGATCTTCCCAATTCTGTTTGACACTTGCTGGTAAATTTTTCCATTCATTACCCACCATGCGGGAAATGTCACCAAAAGAAGTTTCTGGATTTGCGGTACAAATCCCTGAAAGTAGATGAGGCTTTTAATACATATTCTTTCTATATTTATTTTCTTAACAACTTACCTTTTCTTACTTCGCAGGAGTAAAGTATATAACCTGTAAGACTCTTCTTTGCAATTTTACTTTTCTTGGAGGAAAGTGGCGTTGAAGAAACCGAAGGCGCTGGTGAGGATATGGTGGCTATATCCGAACTAACTGAAGGAGGATTGCCATCCAATGAGTCCTCCATTATTCCTAAACTCTCATTGAAATCTTGATTCTTGACTTCTTTAGCCGGTTTAATGGGCATTTTAAAGTAGAATATTTCATCCTGCGTGACCTCTTGCGAATGTTGGAATTTACGCAATGAATTTGGCGTAGAAAATTTACGTAAAGATTTTTTCAATTCATCATAGTTGGCTTCACAGATGTAAATATCACTTTCCGGGAATTCCGTCGGGCGACAAGTGATATAGTCCTGATACTCTAGCACAGAACAGCGCCCAACTATAGCTATAACTGGACTAATTTCCTCTACAGTGGAAAGTAAAAGTTCTTGTCGATAAAAAGGTTTACCCAGAGGTGGCTGAGTGGCTAGAGGAGGAGTTATTTCCGAGGGTGTTAATAGCCATGGTCCTCTAAAATAGGATTTATTATTTTGTTCATAAATTTGATGAATTTGTGCTACGGACTGTTTGCCCGTTTGCGTGGCTACATAAACGAAATCGCCAGTCTTTACCACACCACTGCAAATGGTATTGTATTGTTGATAGTAAACGGCATTGGCTTCAGCATTTGCTGGAGGATCGCAGGGTACATTTGGTTTTTCCTTTTCAGTCAGGGCTTCCTGCAATTTAAGTTCCTCCAATTCACCTTTGTGCTTTTCAATGCGTTCCTTAAACACGGACATAACTCTTTTGATTTCCAAAGGTTTCTCTCGTGGCAATAATTTGACTGGATCATTTTCACGTAAGAAAGGCCAATTTTTGAATTTCTGGAAAGATCTTGGTCGGACATTATACCTCGATTCACACACGAAAACATCTTTGTCTTCGAAATTTTCCGGTTTGTATTTTATATAGTCCTTAATGTGCATTATATAGCATTTTCCTAATACCCTTTCCATGGGTATAGTTTGTGACATGCTGCTTTTGAAAACTTCTTTTTCCAGGAATTTTCTTGTTTGAACATGATACGTTTCATGTGGTCTTAAAAACACAGCACCATGCATCATTTTCAAATTATCCTCGCTTGTCCAAAGTCTCTCAATGTAGGCAATACTTGGTATTTTATTTTCATTGTGTTGAAAATAAACAAAATCTCCTGGAGAGAAGACTTTTTGATTTATAATCATGCTTTCACCCTGCATGGCAGCCTTGTCTACAGCCACTTTATCTTCCTGGTCTTGATCTGGCTCTTCCTGCTGCAACTTTTGTTGGCGTATTAATTCTACCTCTGCTATAAGTTTATCTAGAGAATAGTGCAAGGCTGTAGAGCTTAATGTGTCTTGGCATATTTCATCTCTTTTACGAATAAAAAAAGATTGTAATTCAATGGAATCTTGAAAAACATCTGAATCTGTGCGTGATAGTTTACGTGCTCTTTCTAAGCAGGCGAAAACATCTTCTTGGAAAACATCCAAACGTTTGTAAACACCCTTGTCCAATCTACGTTTAACTAAATCCAAGGATATGCCTCGCAATTTTTGTTCTCCCGGAAGTTCATCGTATTCGGGCAATTCCTGTAACGAATCCGAGTAACATCTACCTGCCTCATCTTGATGATTGTACAAAGATGTAAACAGAGTCAAGAGAAGCTCTTGCACGGCTAAACCCACATCTGGAACTGTGTCACGATCAGTTCTTAAGCTTTGTTTTAATTGCAAAGTTAATTGTTGCAAAACTAAAGCATCTTTATAAATTTGGGAGTCAGGTTCATTGTACTTGCAGGCATTTTCCAACATTAACAAAAAATCGGCCGCCAAATCATCAACTGTTTCATAAAGACCTTGTTTCAGTTTATTGGCAACTCTTTCCATGTCCATAGGCTCTTTAATAATGTCATAATAGTCAGGATATTCTGTTTTAGAAGGCAGTTTGGTGAAAATTAAAGAAAGCTGCCGTTTGCCTTTAGGTTCTTGGTAATCACGTATGGTCTCATAAAATTGCCATAACTTATCGCTCATGGGTAAAGCATTTGCTCTGCGTCTACCTGGTTTATTGAGTTTTTGTAAGGGTTTCTTAATTTCATTTAGACCAGGGTATTCTTTAAGTTTCTCATTAAGGGCCTTTTCTAAAATGTTGGCATCTTCATAAATAGTGGAACCTGAAAATGTATTTTTCGTTTAGCATATATGTATGTATGTACATTGAAAAATCAAGGTGCCTATTATGAACTAAATTCGATTTTCGACAGCAGTCGAATTAGTTGATCGAACGAATTTTCATTTGGTCGCGCATTCGATAAAAATTTACTATTGTGATTTTGTTTATTCACAGTAGTACATTTTCGATCAGCTGTCAATTAAAATAAAAAAATTTTTGTTTACAAATTTAAAAAATAAAATTAAAGTTAAACGTGACATGCTGAACTTTGCTGCAAGTCATTTTGTCAAAAAAGAATTTTGTTCCATAAGGAATATGGTGCTGTCAACTCATAATACAAAATGTACATTCGACAGTCGATGTTCGATAGCCAGCGAAAATCGTTTGACGAATGTAACTCATAATAGGGGCTTAAGTCCTACGCTCAAATGACCATTTGCCATATTTAAAACGAAAACCTACAAATATCTTACCTTCCTCATTGTACTGGCGACAATTGGCAAACATTAGTCTATAATCCGCCACCACATCTTCTACATCCCTATATTTATCTGATCGAATATTGTGCTCAATTGTATTCATATCAATAGGATTTTGTATGATGTCATAATAGTCGGGATACATTTTACGTGGAGGTTTTGCCATGAACAATTCAGTGGGCTTACGGGTGCCCAACGAAAAGTCCAAGAGATATTTATGTAAAGTCAATACCTTTTTTTTCATATACGGTGTTATAGTCATTCGCTGCACCTTGGGAGTATTAGGAGAGGCATTAATAGATGCATTAAGTGTAGTATTAAGTCTTGGGCGTCCTTTTTTCTTTTTCTCTGGTTGTGGTTCCGCAGAAACCACGAGTACAGTTTGTTCAACATCCTCGATTTCCTCATCCTCCTCTTCCTCATCATCTTCCATTTCACTAGTCTCTTGATCAAGAGTATCCTCTACAAGTTTAGTGTTCATCAGTTTCAGCATGCGTACAGCATCCTTGTGAGTTCTGTGTGTTGGAGGAAAAGCCTTTTTGGCATTGTCCAGCATGAGATATAAATCAGCCGTTAAGTCGCTGATGTTGGCATATTCTCCTTTATTCAGTTTGTTATGAATTTGACTCATTGAAATAGGTCGTTTTATCAATTCAAAATATTCAGGATGGAATCTCCGTACTGGCAATTTCCATAACGATGTACCTAAAGGTGGACCAGTGGCTCCTGGATGTTCTGAATGGCCAGGAGCATTATACAAATGATCAAATAATGCCCACATTGGACCTTCACCTTTGCGACTGGTCTCCTCATCATCTGAAGAATCTGCCTCCTCTTTTAGAGCGGCTATTGCAGCACTAGAAATAGATTTGTGACGTTTTATAAATTTAGATTTTCCGGTTTCAAGTTCCAGACGCTTCTGTGTAAACATTTTCTTTAAAGCCTTGGCATCTTTATAGATTTGAGAGCCTGGTTCATTAAATTGACAAGCGTTCTTTGTCATTTGCAAAAGATCTTTTTCCATTTCCTGAAGATTTGAATAGGCGTTTGTTTGAATCTTAGTAGCAATTAATCTTAAATCTATAGGATGTTCAATGACATCGTAATAGTCCGGGTAGACTTTTTTAGAAGGCAACAATAGAAACATTCTATGTAGAGGTCTATCATTTGTAGTTGAGTCCACAGAAGTCATTACTGTGCCAAATAATTCCTCATAAACATTTAATTCATCATCTTTAACCTCATCCTCGGCATTACAAGTTAATCTGCGTCTACCTCGACCCTTTAGCTTGGGTTCTTCATCTGCTACTATTACTCCCATGGATTCTAACAATTTTTGTTTGTTAGTTACCACATATTGCCACAATGTTAACGCATCCTGATGTTCTGCGGTGTCTGGTTTGTAGAAAGCCTTGGCATTGTTTACCAACAATTCAAAATCTTGTACTAACTCATCTAAATCATCGTACATGTCAGTTTTCAGTTTTTGTTGTATTTTTAACAAGTCTATTGGATTATTAACCACATCGTAGTATGAGGGCTCCTGTCGTCGTTTGGGTGCCCTTATGAAAGTATCACACAACATGGTGCTATCTTCTTTTTTTAAATTTCTTATAGAATCATACAGACTCTGACACATTTCCGTAGGATCTAGTCTACGTTTTTTTCTGGCCGACATGGTTATAGTTGATGATGCACCCACTGTAGAAGAAGTCATTAATATCGGCGATTGTTCTGGTGTAGAATCATCCATTTGTTGAGGATCGTCATCGTGTTTGCTACTTATCGAACTCGCTCTTCGTTTACGACTTAGCATAATAAACAAAAACAAAAGAAGAAATTAAAAATAGTTTACAATAAGTGAAATTTTTAATTTTTTGCAAGAAATTTGTTCACACAATTTTCACAGACGCTAAAAAAATGACGCTCATAAGTCGGGGTTGTTATAAATGTCACATGCAGAGTGCTGCCATATTAATAAAATCGAGAAAATTATAAAAGCGAATATAGAAAATGGTTTGATCCAAGGCGAATTCATACAGGTGACATTTTCGAGTTATCTATTTATTTGTTTGTGTGTACCCTGCATGTAAAGAGTAGTCCATAAAGGAGTAGGAGTACTCCAAAACTACTCCAAATATATGGGTAAAAGGTGGTCCATTTAACATTTCGATGTCCTAGGAGGGGACCATATAACCCACCGAAATAGTCCCTAAACTACTCCATGGAGTACTAAAGTGGGTTAGTTTTAAAAGTACTCCATGTCATTACAGTATGGAGTACACTAAAGCGGTAGTTTAAGCATTTTTCATTTTTTACTAATCGCCTTTTATGGCGTGCCCTGTAGTCTATTATTGCTATTATTAAATATATTTACTTGGTATTTTTAATTTGTTTGACTTTTTTCAACAACTTTCACAAACTTTCACTTTTAAATAAACAATTAATAATGGACACCATCAGGGCTACCAATGTGTAATACTGTAAACTATAGAAAAGTATACATCCTGCAGTTGTTGGCAGCACTGCATGTTAATTTCTTCTAACATGGTCCATATTACAGTAGATTGGACCATGTTGTAAGTAGTCCATTTAAGCCACAATGGACCACGTAGTCCAATATCATCTGTAGGGCTTATAAAATAATTATATTGTATATATGAGATGTTATTTTTTTAGTTTCAATTTTCCATAATGTTTGAAGACTTATATAATAGTAATCAAAATATAATATCGTCGCAGGAATTAAAGAACGCTGTAACTGACAAAACATAAAATGTTCACCAGAGCCAAAAAACCTGTATGAAAGAAAGTAAAAAAAAATTCATATCACAAAAACTATACAACGGTGATTCAGCGGCTTACAACAAACGATTTTTTTTTGCGTAAGTGAATGAATTTTTTTTCATCATACAAATATGGGACCGGGACCAATCGACGCAGTATTTTTTTCTGATAAAAATGATACAAAAAAACGTATTTTCGATTTTTTGTCAGTTACAGCGTTCTTAAATTCTTGCGACGATATAATTAAAAACTTTTTAGTCAATATTTTTATTATATGAAAAGCACTCAAAAACAGAGATTTTTCTACACAATCAATTGTTTGTCACCTGGAAACAGCACATTAGTTTATAATTTTAATGAACATATGTAGATCATATATAAAAATTTCGAGTACAGATTTCAAAACGCCTCAATACTTACTCAAGAGTAAATCTGCCAAATAGTTTTGAAAAATAAGTTAGGATTCCCGAAATTTCGGCACCTGAAGTTTTTGAATATTGGTTTTGAATATTTTTGGCGGAAAAAATTCGTTCGTCCTGTTTTCCAAATTTTCGCAACACATATCATGCATTTTTTTGTAAAATTGTATAAGTATAAATCCTAATATGTATACAATTTAGCTTAGAAATAATTTACACTGTTTTGACTTAATTACCACTACTTTGGTGGAAAATAATAATTTAATCTACTTTACAATTTTCCTATATTAGGTTTTTACATACATTTCACGAACTGTTGGGCTTTTAAGACCCCTAGTGAAATTTAATGCAGAAAATATACGTAGAACGTTTTAGTATACTTTTATGTGGAAGTTTGAAAAATAAAAAAAAATTACCCCTTTAAATAGGAGTTAGAGGGTTCATATATTCCAAAAAAGAATCGCCATACAATTTTACCGAATACATCTAAAATTTTTATAGCTAAGAAGTACATTTAATATCTTTTTTTTACTTATTCCAAACGCCTTTTCAAAAAGCCGAAATTTCGAAAACCCGAACTAACTTTTTAAAACCCTTTGGCAGATTTTCTTAACCAGAAGTTTAGTTTGCACAGTGTTATAAGATAAAAAACTTTGTTTAATTATATTTTGAATATTTGAGTTCGAAAACGAGCCTATATTCGGATTATAAAAACTAGGGTAGTTTTTTGCGTGTTTTTTTTTAAGTTTATAAATTAAGCTGGAATATTTAAAATTAAGCTACTGGCAAAATTTAACTGTTTGTTTAGACATTTTCTATAAAAACATTTAGTTTTAAAAATATTTTCCTTTTCATATAGAAAGAACGTTTATGTTTGAAGATGTCGAACAGACATTCAGCTTTATTGTGGTTGTCGTTTTCGTACACGACTGTGTCGTTTTTTGTAATAGATTAAAGTAACACACAACCTGTGTAACACACAACCTCTATGATTTAATCTACTGCAAATAACGACACAGTCATTTACGACAACCGGCATGAGCCTGATTAAGTACGTATATTGAAAACAACCTTTCGATTAATTAAATATTTATTCCATTTCGATCGAAGACTTCGTTCGCTTAACTTGCATGTAAAACAAAAACAATATTTTATAATTTGTTTTAGTTTTACATGGTAAAGTAGATGACTCACAAACAATTGTCAATTGCATTAGTAGGGAAATGGTAACATACAGTCTACAATAGACATGAAATGCTTAACATTAATACTAAGTAATATGATGTTAGTGTTAAGCGGCCCATACACTTGCAATATTATTGTATGTGATATTCCACGTATTATATCCATTTTGTCCTATATTATGCAATAAGTCACACAATGGTTTCATTCATTCAATAACATTCAATAAAAAGGTGAACATAACCTAAAGGAATAACATAAACAGCATTGTACAATGTAACCAACACACTTCACTTTCTTTTCGTTGTGCAATAAAAATCGAAAGTCTTTTGATTGTTGCCAATATATTGTGCCACCTTCGAATATCACATACACATTGGCGATATAATTGTACAATACGTATAATTGAACAATTTTATTGCAAGTGTATGAGCCGCTTTAAGTATAGACTCATCATGCTAAAGTTTTGCTCATGTTTTAACAAGGATGTTAATGTATATGATTAAACAACGAATTTATAACATGGTGCTAAAACAGTCAACCATGTCTGTTGTAGACGGGGAGTAACCGTTGGTAATTAATGATCCAGTTAGCGAAACATCGAGAACTATTAAATAAATAAATATTTAAATTTTGTTTTCTATAAAAAAAGACCAAGAGCTTATATAAAAATATGCTTTCCACTAAAACTAAAATATAAAAAATAAGGATTTGTCTTAAAATTCGTTATATTCAATATGAAAAAAAAATATTACTTTTATTCTATTATTTTTATGTATGAATTTAAGTATTTGAAAATATGTAGTGTTTTTCGTTCTTAACAGTGCTCTTGAAAGAATCAATAAATATAATTCCTTAAAACATGAATATATTTAAACATTTTTCCATTATATATTTGTGGCAATTTGTTATCATAGATAAAAAAAGTTGTTGTTAAAGATTTTTATGAATACTAACATACCTTTTGATGTTTACGAAACATACTCGAAAAAATTAGCGTTTGTAATTTATATAGGTTTAGCCCAAAATTGTATAGTTTCATGGATACGGCAGGTACGTACCATTTAAAGGAACTTGCTTTGGCTGTACTTTATATGCTGGTAATTACAACAAGTATTGCCTGTGTTGAAATTATGAACTCCACAAAAACTCGCCATTGAAGTAGAATGCATTACGAACTTCTAGACGCGTTATTACGAGGTTTAAATTATATGAATGTGAATAGTACACGTTGCACTTCTTTTGCACCTTCATTGAATAAATGAAATTCTCTCACAATGTATTCCAAAAAAGAAGACAAATAGTGAGTTTGCCAGTGAAGCGTTTTAGATAACTGCAACTTATATACAAATGTATATCCAATATTTGTTTAATACTAACTGCAAAAAATCTTTTTTTGTTGCTTTAAGTAGACTACTAAAAATATTTTATAGTACACATTGTACCTCTTTTGTGTTCACTATATATTTTTACTGTGTTGTAAATAAATATTAAACAAAACATATATTATAGCGACTTTTTTTAAATTTTTGGCATTTTTTTGCGATACTGAACAAATTTATTTGTTAGAATTTACAAAATATATTTTTAATAATTCTATAATTCTAACAATATGTATTTTATTGTCAAAAACTGAAAAACAAAGGCTTTGGCGATTTTTGACATTGAAATTGGCGTAAATGGTCAAAATTAGTCTGACAACCCTGGTCAAGGCATATTTAATGTACCTTGTTTGTATCATCTCTTTTTCTCGTATATGTTTACTATTTTTTTTTTCATTGTCAATTTTGAAATGTGTACTGTATAAATAAAATTACGATGAATACAAATGTCATTTAATAAAAAATACACAAATATCACGGAAGCAACAAATTTTTCCTACGGATAAAAAGTTATATATAGTGATACAAATTATCCAAGTTTCAATTATTTTTGGCAAATATTACCAAAATTCAATAGTTAAATATTAAAAAATTCATAAGAAAATTATTAAAAGTGCAAATTAATTAAGGCAAATAAAAATTGCAGCAAAAATGTGTACAATACAACTTACGAACAAAAAGCAATAAGAAAACACGAAAGAAATGTAGGAAAACTTACAACAACAACCACAATAAAAACAACATAATAAGCGCCAGAGGAGCGCCAGTATTCTTAAAAAATACACATAACATCAAAATATATATAAATTACAATTCCAAGTCTCCACTATAATGTAGAGAATACATTTTTATATTTTGTATTAAGGAAGTTTGTTTCGCTAGTAAAAAAACGATTATTTTTTAACAGAAAATAATAAAAAAATGTTTACATTTAAAAAGAAATCCTAGAGCGCTTGCAAAAACAAAAGATTAAGTGAATAAAAGTTATCCAAACATCCCAACAAATCTAGTTTATTTTTGTTATTGGGTTATAAAAAACCTGTGCTAAAAAATAAAAAAAATTAAATTTTTAATTATTGAGGGATTATTTTTAATTTGTGTTTAAATTTTTTGTTTGAATACATCATCATCGAGAACTTATTAACAAAAGATTGGAAAATGTTGCAAATATATTGGAAACCTTTAATACCCTTTGGTAAGTATTTTGAAGAATTAATTGTTTATAGGTACCTACCTAGCTTTGTTTTTCGTATTTTGTTAAATTTGTAAATATGTACATACATATGTATGTATATACATACTTTCCGAGATCGTGGGGTCCATTGATAATTTGTATTTTCTACCCTTCACCACAGATGGAAAGGGTGTGAATATATACATAAGTTTGTTATTATGTATTATGTATATATATATATATATATATACATATGTATGTTTATTTTTATTTCTTTATAATAGTTGCAACACTATTGACCTTAAAACTTATTCAATATATAGTAGGTATATTCTGCTTCTTCAAATGGTTTTTCCGAAGACTCTAAAAAGAATAGGTTCTATGATATAAATTTTAAAAAAATACATTTTTGATTACTTTAATATGTATGTTATAATCTCCGGAACGGCCTTTTCGATTTAAACACAATAAAAAACGGAACCTTCTAGCGGGCATAGGCTATACCTATAAGGTTTCACTAAAGTGCTAAAGATGGTCTAGGGGCTCTTAACCTCCGGTACTCAGAAAATATTTATTATCGTTTTAGAAAACAACTAAACTCACTTATTTCTCCAAAACTAAAAGAGAAAGAAAAAAATGGAATACTTATTGTTGTTCTTTAGAAAAATAAGCGGACAGGTATCCGGAACTTTTTTAAATTCTGCTAATTTAGCGAGCAAACGTCTAAAACTGTATTTTGGTACTCATTTGCTACCACATATATCTTTTAAACTCTTCTAAAAAATACAAATTCGAAATTTAAAGGGTGAAAATAGTAACTGTTGTTGGTGTTTTTTTTTTACAAAACATTTTTCTCCACTCCTTGACATATACAAACTAGAGAATGGTAATTCGATTTCGATTCCAATCGAAAATCGATTTTGTAGTAAAAAATTGCATATGCGATTTTATACGGAAATCGATTAATAGGCTTTTAAAATTGATTTTTTTTGTTTTGATCAAAATTTTGGCAAATTTTAATTTTAATCTTAATTAAATCGATAAATTATGGGCGCACACAATATAACTTGAGATTTTTTTTGTTCATGAACCTTGTGTGGGTGGCATGTTTATGCAGTTTTCCAAGTTATAAGTTGTAGTTTTACGTATTTACCTATTAGTACCCTTGGTATACTTTCAACTTTAACATAGGGGCTCTTGTTCTTCAGAAATTAAAGTAACTGAACCCCAAAAGTCAGATTTGTAAAAATCAAGATATTATAGAAACACAACAGGTGAATCAAACCATGGCATTCCTGTAGAAATACGCTAATATTCAAATAGAAAAGTGTGTGATATTTAAATTTAGTGATAAGCAAAGTGAAAAACAAATACGAAATTACAAGAAAATATCTCTTCATCTTTCCGACATCAATGACATGCAAACGTTTGTTTTCTAAAACTAACTTAATAGTAATTTAGCAAAAGAAACAGTAGCCACTGATCAGGAACTATTTCGTTTTATGTGAAGCAAGAAACGAAATCACTTTCGATCGGAATTGATTTATGGGACTAGCCTGATTTACTACACAAGAACACAATTTTAATATGTAAAATTTACAAACATATTGCACTTATCCCTCTTAAGACCATCTCAAAACTTACACATTTTCACTTTTTGCAGTAAAATTATAAATAGTAATTATGTCTACCCACTGTAACAATCTTAGTTCAATTTTGTCAAAAAAAAAAAAAAAAAAATGCTGGTGTATCCCCCTTTGTGATATAAAGAATAAGTTTGCAAATTAATCTTAAATGAGTTTAAAATCGATTTTAAGGTTCGATTAATTGATTTCAAAAACCGAAATACAAAAAGTCGGTCGAAAAATCGATTTTGGAATCCATTTACCATTCCCTAATACAAACGTATTTAATTATGGGCCCCCACTGCAATATTGAAATTTTTAATACTTTAATGGGGAGAAAAAAAGTACCAAAAAGGTAAAATACGGAAAACTAAATAACTTTCCTTTGCTTTTTGGTTCAACAACTGGTACTTTTTTTAATTACCGTTAATATTGGACCTAGAAAAATAATATTCAACATGCAATGTCCAGAGTTATATGACTCTATGAGGGAAATTTTTTGTACTTTTTTTGTCTATCCTATTCAGTCGTACGATTTGTCAAAAAAATCGTGTGTGCTCATAAAGTAGGATAGTGTGGCTTGAAAATGAATTTTGTGACAGATTTTTTTGACAAGTCTGTCTGACTTGCAAATTTTTGTGAACATTTTCATAAAATGATAGTTTCTATGCGATCAGAGTTGCATTTACTTAAAAAGTAGCGGAGTCATTTCAGTTGGCATCATTTTTGTGGGATAGTGTGGCATTGACAGCAGATTTTAAAGGCATTTTTTGTGTCGGATAGAATTCCATCAGATTTTTATGTGAATGAATCGTACGATTGTGTAGGATAGTGAATCCCGGCCTTAACTGGTACTTTTTGAATAATTGTTAATATTGGACCCAAAAGCATTAAATTAAACATGCAAGGTCCTGAGCGGATGAGAATCTAAAGGGTGGTTTTTTTTAGAGTGCCACAACTTTAAGCTTTTTTTAAGCACCCATTTAACAGCTGATAGTTACTTTTTGTTTAGTTTGCTTTGAAATTTCATTATGAATCGACTTACACCAGAGAAACTCGTGCAAATTGTTGAAATTTTTAATCAAAATAATAATGAATAATGAAGCACAAATTGATATTGATTTTGAATTTCCATTCAAAATTTAATTTTCCGATGAAGCCCATTTCTGGTTGAAGGTTAGGTTAGGTTCCTTGGGCAGCCATCAGAAGACGGCTCACTTGGGTCCTCAATTGGTCCCTTTGTGATACCCGGCGCCAATGCCCATCCATTGGAGCAGTTACTCAGATGGTATCACTGCAAGTTCCAACCACTTCGTCTTCCTAGTGAAGAGAAGGAGCGATTTTAGTTCCATCCCAGACAGATCCCCCAAGCAGGAAAACACCGGTCTCCCCAGGTATTCTTCTGGTTGAATGTTTACGTAAATAAACAGAATTGTCGCATTTGGAGTGAGGAGAATCCACAATCTTTTGTCGAAACACCATTGCATCCACAGAAAATTACTGTTTGGTGCGCTTTTATGGGCTGGCGTTGTCATCAGCCCATATGTCTTCAAAAACGATGATGGTCAGAATGCCGAAAATTGTTGAAAACTGGCGTTCCAGATTGCACCAGACGTGGCGGCCACATAGCAGAAATCATCTTTAATTATTAATTTCATAAAATTTTCTTTCCAATAAAGCCCGTTTCATTAAAAATATATTTCCTTGTTTTATTATGATTTAAACTTGTGTCACTCTATAAAAAACAACCTTTATATGAACTTTTTTGTTCTATAACTGGTACTTTTTGAATTTTCGTTAATATTGGACCTAAAAACATCAAATAAACATGCAAGATCCTAAGTGAAAGAGAATCTGTAGGATTTTTTTTGGTACTTTGTCGTTCTCTTACTGGTACTTTCTAACTTAGGATAGGGTTCAGAGGCGCTAAACATATTATATTCAAAAAATATTAATTATCGTTTTAGAAAAGATTTATTAAAGCAAAAATTCCATACTAAAAAAAAAACAAAGCCATTTAAACGTGAATATGCAGTTCACTCTCCATTTCGCCTCTAGTCTATCTCTCCGCTCGACCGTCCCTTGACCAAATACGAAAGTGACTACAGTTTACTACACTTTATCGGCTAAATAGCTAAAGCGATTTGGAAGAAATTGGAAATTTATATAGGGAGAATTACCGCCTCTCCGAAAATTTGAATGGATAGATCAGCGTAAAGAATGCACACAGGGTTTAAATGCTTCTCAAAGCTAGGAATATAAAGGGACATATCGATGCCTTACTTTCTCAACCTTGTATCTTCAAAATATACAACTTTTCAGGAGAAAAAAACGTGTCATCTTTGTATACTTCGGTGTTTGGGTTAAAGTTAAAATGGAATTATTAAAGAATAGATTACATATATGTATATTGTATTGTATATTGTATTGAAATAATAAGTTGTTGCAGTATTAGAATAACAGTCATTTGATATGAAAAAGTCAAAACCGTAATTTCTACGAGGTTGAGGAAGTAAGGCATCGATATGGGCAATTTCTGCCTACCCGAAACTATACTACCGATTTTGGTGACATTTAAAACTTTTGTAGATCGGTCTATTACTATTTTAAATTATTTAATAGAATTGCATAAAATAAAATTCTGTTATATATAAAAATTTTGATGTAAAACTAGTTATTTGGTTTAAATTAGTTAATACATGTTTTGTAATGATAATACTAAAAAAATAATAATAATTTAAAATTCGATTGAAAAAAACTCCCATTTGCGTCTATAACAATAAATTAGAAAAAAACTGGCATACTACTAAATAAACGTATTTAACATTATTATGATATTCCGATGACTGAATTTAAAATTATCAACTTCGCACTTCCACTACTGAACATTTTTCAATTTTTATAGTTCAGTATTATTATTATTACTATTATTATTATTATATCAAGGCCATAACCACCGTGACTAAAGGGTATTTTGTGCAGCCCATGTGTTGCCTGAAGTAGATTAAGGCTACAAATAAAATGTGTGTGAAGATAAATTCGAATTTATAAACCCAAGACACAAACCAACGTCTTTAACATACAATGATTTCAAGGCTAACATTGCAATGTTACATACTTAACAGAGCTATGTTAACATTGAAGAAATCACAAAAAATTAAAAAAACAGCAAATTTAATAAAATATCACTATCCCACTACATGGAATCGATGGGCAGGAAAACGGTCTATCGAACGAGGGTAGCGGTAGTTCTGAAATAATTTCAGAACTTAAGAAATTTAAAAAAAAAAATTAAAAATTTTAATTTTTTAAGTTTCTAAGACGGATGAGTGGTCACTATGGAGTCCAGGGAAATACTACCACTATCCCACTACATGGAATCGATGGGCAGGAAAACGGTCTATCGGACGAGGGTAGCGGTAGTTATTTTTATTTATTTATTATTATTTCAGAACTACCGCTACCCTCGTTCGATAGACCGTTTTCCTGCCCATCGATTCCATGTAGTGGGATAGTGGTAGTATTTCCCTGGACTCCATAGTGACCACTCATCCGTCTTAGAAACTTAAAAAATTAAAATTTTTAATTTTTTTTTTTAAATTTCTTAAGTTCTGAAATTATTTCAGAACTACCGCTACCCTCGTTCGATAGACCGTTTTCCTGCCCATCGATTCCATGTAGTGGGATAGTGGTAGTATTTCCCTGGACTCCATAGTGACCACTCATCCGTCTTAGAAACTTAAAAAATTAAAATTTTTAATTTTTTTTTTTAAATTTATTAAGTTCTGAAATTATTTCAGAACTACCGCTACCCTCGTTCGATAGACCATTTTCCTGCCCATCGATTCCATGTAGTGGGATAGTGGTAGTATTTCCCTGGACTCCATAGTGACCACTCATCCGTCTTAGAAACTTAAAAAATTAAAATTTTTAATTTTTTTTTTTAAATTTCTTAAGTTCTGAAATTATTTCAGAACTACCGCTACCCTCGTTCGATAGACCGTTTTCCTGCCCATCGATTCCATGTAGTGGGATAGTGGTAGTATTTCCCTGGACTCCATAGTGACCACTCATCCGTCTTAGAAACTTAAAAAATTAAAATTTTTAATTTTTTTTTTTAAATTTCTTAAGTTCTGAAATTATTTCAGAACTACCGCTACCCTCGTTCGATAGACCGTTTTCCTGCCCATCGATTCCATGTAGTGGGATAGTGGTAGTATTTCCCTGGACTCCATAGTGACCACTCATCCGTCTTAGAAACTTAAAAAATTAGAATTTTTAATTTTTTTTTTTAAATTTCTTAAGTTCTGAAATTATTTCAGAACTACCGCTACCCTCGTTCGATAGACCGTTTTCCTGCCCATCGATTCCATGTAGTGGGATAGTGGTAGTATTTCCCTGGACTCCATAGTGACCACTCATCCGTCTTAGAAACTTAAAAAATTAAAATTTTTAATTTTTTTTTTTTAATTTCTTAAGTTCTGAAATTATTTTAGAACTACCGCTACCCTCGTTCGATAGACCGTTTTCCTGCCCATCGATTCCATGTAGTGGGATAGTGGTAGTATTTCCCTGGACTCCATAGTGACCACTCATCCGTCTTAGAAACTTAAAAAATTAAAATTTTTAATTTTTTTTTTTAAATTTCTTAAGTTCTGAAATTATTTCAGAACTACCGCTACCCTCGTTCGATAGACCGTTTTCCTGCCCATCGATTCCATGTAGTGGGATAGTGGTAGTATTTCCCTGGACTCCATAGTGACCACTCATCCGTCTTAGAAACTTAAAAAATTAGAATTTTTAATTTTTTTTTTTAAATTTCTTAAGTTCTGAAATTATTTCAGAACTACCGCTACCCTCGTTCGATAGACCGTTTTCCTGCCCATCGATTCCATGTAGTGGGATAGTGGTAGTATTTCCCTGGACTCCATAGTGACCACTCATCCGTCTTAGAAACTTAAAAAATTAGAATTTTTAATTTTTTTTTTTAAATTTCTTAAGTTCTGAAATTATTTCAGAACTACCGCTACCCTCGTTCGATAGACCGTTTTCCTGCCCATCGATTCCATGTAGTGGGATAGTGGTAGTATTTCCCTGGACTCCATAGTGACCACTCATCCGTCTTAGAAACTTAAAAAATTAAAATTTTTAATTTTTTTTTTTTAATTTCTTAAGTTCTGAAATTATTTTAGAACTACCGCTACCCTCGTTCGATAGACCGTTTTCCTGCCCATCGATTCCATGTAGTGGGATAGTGGTAGTATTTCCCTGGACTCCATAGTGACCACTCATCCGTCTTAGAAACTTAAAAAATTAAAATTTTTAATTTTTTTTTTTAAATTTCTTAAGTTCTGAAATTATTTCAGAACTACCGCTACCCTCGTTCGATAGACCGTTTTCCTGCCCATCGATTCCATGTAGTGGGATAGTGGTAGTATTTCCCTGGACTCCATAGTGACCACTCATCCGTCTTAGAAACTTAAAAAATTAGAATTTTTAATTTTTTTTTTTAAATTTCTTAAGTTCTGAAATTATTTCAGAACTACCGCTACCCTCGTTCGATAGACCGTTTTCCTGCCCATCGATTCCATGTAGTGGGATAGTGGTAGTATTTCCCTGGACTCCATAGTGACCACTCATCCGTCTTAGAAACTTAAAAAATTAAAATTTTTAATTTTTTTTTTTAAATTTCTTAAGTTCTGAAATTATTTCAGAACTACCGCTACCCTCGTTCGATAGACCGTTTTCCTGCCCATCGATTCCATGTAGTGGGATAGTGGTAGTATTTCCCTGGACTCCATAGTGACCACTCATCCGTCTTAGAAACTTAAAAAATTAAAATTTTTAATTTTTTTTTTTAAATTTCTTAAGTTCTGAAATTATTTCAGAACTACCGCTACCCTCGTTCGATAGACCGTTTTCCTGCCCATCGATTCCATGTAGTGGGATAGTGGTAGTATTTCCCTGGACTCCATAGTGACCACTCATCCGTCTTAGAAACTTAAAAAATTAAAATTTTTAATTTTTTTTTTTAAATTTATTAAGTTCTGAAATTATTTCAGAACTACCGCTACCCTCGTTCGATAGACCATTTTCCTGCCCATCGATTCCATGTAGTGGGATAGTGGTAGTATTTCCCTGGACTCCATAGTGACCACTCATCCGTCTTAGAAACTTAAAAAATTAAAATTTTTAATTTTTTTTTTTAAATTTCTTAAGTTCTGAAATTATTTCAGAACTACCGCTACCCTCGTTCGATAGACCGTTTTCCTGCCCATCGATTCCATGTAGTGGGATAGTGGTAGTATTTCCCTGGACTCCATAGTGACCACTCATCCGTCTTAGAAACTTAAAAAATTTAAATTTTTAATTTTTTTTTTTAAATTTCTTAAGTTCTGAAATTATTTCAGAACTACCGCTACCCTCGTTCGATAGACCGTTTTCCTGCCCATCGATTCCATGTAGTGGGATAGTGGTAGTATTTCCCTGGACTCCATAGTGACCACTCATCCGTCTTAGAAACTTAAAAAATTAGAATTTTTAATTTTTTTTTTTAAATTTCTTAAGTTCTGAAATTATTTCAGAACTACCGCTACCCTCGTTCGATAGACCGTTTTCCTGCCCATCGATTCCATGTAGTGGGATAGTGGTAGTATTTCCCTGGACTCCATAGTGACCACTCATCCGTCTTAGAAACTTAAAAAATTAAAATTTTTAATTTTTTTTTTTAATTTCTTAAGTTCTGAAATTATTTTAGAACTACCGCTACCCTCGTTCGATAGACCGTTTTCCTGCCCATCGACTCCATGTAGTGGGATAGTGGTAGTATTTCCCTGGACTCCATAGTGACCACTCATCCGTCTTAGAAACTTAAAAAATTAAAATTTTTAATTTTTTTTTTTAAATTTCTTAAGTTCTGAAATTATTTCAGAACTACCGCTACCCTCGTTCGATAGACCGTTTTCCTGCCCATCGATTCCATGTAGTGGGATAGTGGTAGTATTTCCCTGGACTCCATAGTGACCACTCATCCGTCTTAGAAACTTAAAAAATTAAAATTTTTAATTTTTTTTTTTTAATTTCTTAAGTTCTGAAATTATTTCAGAACTACCGCTACCCTCGTTCGATAGACCGTTTTCCTGCCCATCGATTCCATGTAGTGGGATAGTGATATTTTATTAAATTTGCTGTTTTTTTAATTTTTTGTGATTTCTTCAATGTTAACATAGCTCTGTTAAGTATGTAACATTGCAATGTTAGCCTTGAAATCATTGTATGTTAAAGACGTTGGTTTGTGTCTTGGGTTTATAAATTCGAATTTATCTTCACACACATACAAATAAAGCCAATTATTCTACAGAGAGATTGTATACCTCTCCAGAAGTTATTAAGATAGCTCCAAGGAACTTCATTCTGTTTGCATTCCTCTCAGTGTGCATTCGACAAGGCCAGAAAATGCTAAAATTTTTCAAAATTTTTAAATGCACATGTGGCTTTTCATATTACTTGTACTATATGTAGGCTTTACAGTTTAAGAAAAGTAGGAATTTCAAAATTATTATTTGTTCAGCAGTTTACAGCAAACATTTGTTTAAGACATTTCGTTGAATTAACACGAAATACCCAAACATTTACACTGTAGAATTTTTGACTTTTGAATATTACATTGTAAAATTACTTTATACGTAATAAATTAATAGAAAATAATATTTACAATCAACATGATTAGGGCATATATAAGATTCCCAAAATTTTCCATTTTTTTACAATACAGGTAAGACGTTTTATTAGATAAAAATTATCTATTTTCATACGTAATATTTTTTTGAGCGCAACTATTTGTTTTCAAAATTTATAATAATTAAAAAAAAAAAATTCGGTTAACCAATAAAACTATTTCTCCAAACTTTTAAAATAAAGCATTTTATAAAAAGGCTAAATAATATGACAAATGCAAACTTTTTAATACTAAATTTAGTTGCAAAACCAGTAATAACAAAAAAGATCTCCCCAAGTTGATTTAAATAGCTCATGCATTTCAGTTATATTTTCCAATTTATTGCCGATAGATGATGTACTTTGCCCAACCCACCGCAGCGAACACATTTTCAATTTGTGTAATTGGATTGGAAGTATCTTGATATATAATTGACCCTTTCCAGTTGTCGATAATTTTCCTACGAAATTCAAATCATAGTATATCTAGTTATCTAAGTAATATCAACCTGAGTAATTTTCATAAATTGTTTTTGTGAGGGCAAAATACTGCTCATGTTTGCTTGTTTTTTACTTTACCAGAAGAAGAATTTATTATGCCTTCAAGAGAGATGTTTTAAAAGTTAATATTTTTTGTCTCATTTTATGGATTTTTTTTTAACAATAATTAGTTGTTGTAGCAGCAACAATAATTAGTATTGTGGCCTGATTAAAAATATTAAAATTTGGATTCAAAACTATAAACAGTTCAATAAAATAACCACAATTTAAATTATAGTTAACAGCTAAGGCACAAGCTCTCAGTTTACATTTGTCCTTCAAGTTGTGCTAAATAAGGTCAACTAGAAAAAAGAAAGACAAAAACAGAAAAATGTACTTTGGACTTCAAGAAGAATTTTTGAGAAAAGTTACGAAAAACAGAAGTAAGGAAGATCATATAAATCTATTAAAATAGATAATCTTTTTTCAAAAACCAATTTCGATCTACCAAGGTTATAAAACCATTTGGTTTAAAAATTGATATTTGACTATTGACCACTAGTCGTCGTCATTTAAAAGATCTGAAGAGATTGTGTTGTTAGAATCGAAACAAGTCAGGGCATATAAATAATTTAATTTAAATTACATTTGATGAACCTGATTAAAAATATTAAAATTTTTTCTAACATTTGTATTTTTATATACACACCACAATAGTGGAGAGGGTATTCTGCATTTGTGCTGATGTGTGTAACACCTTACAATATTGGTCCTAGACCCACCTATTAGTATACTAATCGACTTAGAATCACACTCTGAGTCGATCTAACGATGCCCGTCCGACTGGATAGCATGCTGGCTGGCTGGTTGTCCATGTAACATTATGCGCAAAGTGCAGGTCGCAATTTTTAAGACAATATGATGAAATTTGTTACATAGGTTCAGGGCTGTCAGACTTGGGGATTTCATGTGAGCAAAAAGGACAAAGAATGTCATTTGGGGATTGGGGATTTAAAAAAAGATTTCGGGGATTTTTTGGGGATTTTACACTTTTTTATTATTTACGCTTATATAAAATATGAATAAAAATAGCAAAACTTTTATCTTACTCTTATATAGTGTAAAGGGTCCTAATTAAGAGTATCATTTTTTTCAAGTGTGTAAAAGGTACTTTATAAACTTGTAATTTTTCTTGAGTGAGTGTTTAAAAAAAAGAATTTAAAAATAATGGGTGATTTTTTAGCTATTATCTTTTTGGCAACACTGGTTTAAACAGCTGACGCACGTTTTGTGCTTTGTTTCACTGTCAAACATCTTCAGTTTGGTCTATAATTTAACCATGAATCGTCTTACAAACGAACATTTATGGTCAGTTTAATCGACCCACTGAAGCGGCTATTCGGGCTATTGTGACTAAATTTCGCACCAAATTTACATTGTTGGACATTAAACCACCAACACGCTTACGTAGAGTTCGAAGTGAAGAAAATATCGCAGCTGTATCGGCCAGTGTTAATGATGACCATCAACTTTTTAATTGCATGTTGTAAAATTTCTTTCTTCATAAAAACAATTTAATTTAAATTACATTTGATGAACCTGATTAAAAATATTAAAATTTTTTCTAACATTTGTATTTTTATATACACACCACAATAGTGGAGAGGGTATTATGCATTTGTGCTGATGTGTGTAACACCTTACAATATTGGTCCTAGACCCACCTATTAGTATACCAATCGACTTAGCATCACACTCTGAGTCGATCTGACGATGTCCGTCCGACTGGATAGCATTCTGTCTGGCTGGTTGTCCATGTAACATTATGCGCAAAGTGCAGGTCGCAATTTTTAAGACAATATGATGAAATTTGTTACATAGGTTTAGGGCTGTCAGACTTGGGGATTTGATGTGAGCAAAAAGGACAGAGAATGCCATTTGGGGATTGAGGATTGGGGATTTAAAAAAAGATTTCGGGGATTTTTAGGGGATTTTACACTTTTTTATTATTTACGCTTATATAAAATATGAATAAAAATAGCAAAACTTTTATCTTACTCTTATATAGTGTAAAGGGTCCTAATTAAGATTATCATTTTTGTCAAGTGTGTAAAAGGTACTTTATAAACTTGTAATTTTTCTTGAGAGAGTGTTTAAAAAAAAGAATTTAAAATAATGGGTGATTTTTTAGCTATTATCTTTTTGGCAACACTGGTTTAAACAGCTGACGCACGTTTTGTGTTTTGTTTCACTGTCAAACATCTTCAGTTTGGTCTATAATTTAACTATGAAGCGTCTTACAAACGAACATTTATGGTCAGTTTAATCGACCCACTGAAGCGGCTATTCGGGCTATTGTGACTAAATTTCGCACCAAATTTACATTGTTGGACATTAAACCACCAACACGCTTACGTAGAGTGCGAAGTGAAGAAAATATCGCAGCTGTATCGGCCAGTGTTAATGAAGACCATCAATTATCGATTCGTCGCCGTTCGCAGCAATTGGGCTTCTGTTACTCAACAACGTGGAAAATTTTGCGGAAGAATTTAGGTGTGAAGCCTTTCAAAATACATCTGGCGCAAGAATTGAAGTCGAACGACCTACAGCAACGTAGAATTTTTGGTGAATGGGCTCTTGGAAAGTTGTTCGAAGATCCACTTTTTTATCGAAAAATTGTGTTCAGCGACGAAGCTCATTTTTCGCTCAATGGGTACGTTAATAAGCAGAATTGTCGATTTTGGAGTGAAGATCAGCCAGAAGCATTGCAAGAGCTACCAATGCATCCAGAAAAAGTCACAGTTTGGTGCGGTTTATGGCATCATTGGACCGTACTTCTTCAAAGATTATGCGAATCGTAGCGTAACTGTGAATGGTGAGCGCTACAGTGAGATGATATCCAACTTTTTTTTGCCCAAAATGCAAGAGCTTGACTTGCATGACATGTGGTTTCAACAAGACGGTGCCACATGCCACACAGCACGCTTAACAATGGACTTATTGAGAGGCGAGTTCGGTGAACATTTTATTTCACGTTCGGGACCGGTTAATTGGCCGCCTAGATCGTGCGATTTAACGCCTTTAGACTATTTTTTGTGGGGCTATGTTAAAGCTCATGTCTATACACACATGCCCGCTTCAATTGACGCGTTGGAAGACAACATTGAAGCATTTATTCATGAGATACCGGCCGAAATGTTGGAAAGAGTATGCCAAAATTGGACTAAGCGGATGGACCATTTGAGGCGCAGTCACGGTCAACATTTTCATGAAATAATCTTCAAACATTAAATTATGTGGACCGTACTATCGATTCAAATAAAGACTTCATGCATTTTTCTGAATTTTATGTGTTTTTTTTAAACTTTCCTATAGCTCTTAAAAAATCACCCATTAGAATCTAAAATCGTTGAAAACACATACAATTTTTGATTTTTTATAGACAATTTTGAAGCAAATATGAATGGATTCCCCAAAAATAAGTAAATATGAAAAACAATATAATAAAGATTGGGCTAGGCTATTGGTTAGTAGTTATGATGCATTATATACAATACAATATGATGCATGTACTAAATAAATGACGGATATATGTATTTTTATTGTTGATTATAAGGATGACTTTAACCGATCGAACAAGCTCCAAATTCTTATAAATTGGCTCATTCGTCTTCAAAAACAGCATATGGGTAATTCCAAAGTGTTGAACGTGACAGTCGTACGCATCAAAAATGCAATGACATTTTAAACAACCAATATTTTTACGTTCCTTTAACCCTTAAATTATAGCACTAAGAAAGCACTATTATCTATGCTAAAGTTTATGGAGGGCGCGATTCTGGGTCAAAGATAATGGCAAAAAAAGTAGCGGTTCGAACGTGAAAAAAATAGAAGTGGTTTTTGTGGCCATGTATAAAAAGGCGTAATTTAGCGAAACCTGGCACAACTATTTAGTCAAACTACTTTCAGAATTTTACGTAGCAATGTAACATTAAAATGGCTTTGGTTTGATTCCAAAATCTTCTGTATTTGTTTTTGTTTAAGCTTAAATCTGGTTCGATACGTGACATTTCGAACGTGAAATTTTTTCCATAATAATTTAACTGAATAATGATTAAAACAAAATAAAAATTTACCATTAATCCGAATAACATATTTCTCTTCGAATTCTTCTTAAGATTACAGACCACGTAAGAAAATTTTTTTAGAATAATTTTCATCAAATATCACCTCTTTTAATGAAGATAATATTAAAGAAAACATACAATAAAACATTCTCACAAATAAGAAATTCCGTTTGCACAACTTTGCAGTCTGATTGTTCATCTAACTGAACAAATTTATGGGTAAATTTATAAAATTGGTAAGATCAAAATATTTCTCTGTAACAATATCGTAAAATAATCAGCCTTTAATAAGTTTTAAATTTTCGGTCACGGTGGACCTTTTGACGGAAATGCCCATATTGTATTGCTTGTTATTCCTCACTGGAATCGTATAAAAAGGATTTAAGAAAACATGCAGAAACCAGTCGCTACAAACAAATTAAAATTATTTTTTTGACTAAAAATTTTTATTTGGGGATTTTTTAGGATTTCTTATTAACATTTTTCTAACTTTTTTTAAAAAAAAATTTTAAATTTGGTCAGAAAAAAGAAACAAACAAAAAATATTACTTTTTTAAGGTTTTGTTTTTTGGGGATTTGGGAATTTTTGGGGATATTTTTTTAATTTTTTGGGGACAAGGAAAAAAAGTACCTGGCAGCCCTGCATAGGTTCTTATTGGCACAAGGACCTAGCCTATTGAATCGGTCCATAATTTCATATAGCCCCCATACAAGTTGCTTTCCGGAATAGGGTCTTTGTGCCCACTATAATGAAATTTAAAACATAGATAGGATCCATATTAATATGGACACATAAACTATGCAATTTTAAAAAATAGGACCACGAGGGGAGATAGTGGCAATTTCTGCCTCTCCGAAACAATCAAACTGATTTAATAAAATTTAAAAAAATAGATAGATCCCTAGTCATATCGTCAGCTCAGAATTGGTTTGGCGCATATCATGGTTAAACTACCATGCTATGCGCCAAACCAATTCTGATCTTACGATATATCCATACACTCTCGAAATTCTTTTTAAATACTGTGGGGAGGATATCATAATCGGACTTGACTAAAATATTGGCTTGAATTTGGATTTTATTATTAAAAAAAGAAATGTCCCTGTCAAATGATTATATAATAAATATTAAAGACCTAACTAACAGTTTGCATAATAGCACAAAAAATAGAAGAAAAACAAATTTAAACAGTTTAAGATAAATTACAAAATTTATCATTTAAAAAAGTTGTTTGCTTCTCCTGTAAAATTTTCAAAATGTTAGATATAGCGCCGTTTGCGTTTAAGGAAAGGATAACTACTTGCACATTTCAATTTATAGTACGATCACGATTCTAAAAATCTAACAAAAAATAAAGTAATCGAAAAATCGATTCTGTGATTCGTTTATTTACCATTCACAACTGCATTTATTATGAACTAGAGGCCAGCAAAATTCCATTTGACAACACATATTAAAATCATTGAAAATTGTTTAACTCTATACTTCAGTGTCGCTGTCACAAGCAAATACTATAAAGATGTGTAGACAACGAATTAAAGCTAGTGTGTGAATGTATAAAAAAATGCTTTTCTAAAGTAAAAGTGCGGGTATAAAGAATACTTCACGAAATTTGACAGTGTGATTTCTTGTCTTTTAAAACTGTGATGCACAAAATTTTATTACAATAGCATGATTTGTTACGGTGTTAGGCGTACTAAACTGTTTCACGGGAGTATGCTTTAAATGAGACCTATGGTAAATTATGAACCGATCTTTATGAAATTTAACAACATAATTTCAATTCATATAGAACGAATTTGTGCAAAATCGTATATTATCAATCCGTGCAGTATACCATCATTTATTTAAGTTTTTGTAGCAAAATGATCATGGTTTTAGGGTGGTGGTTCCACATTTGGATTCATAATTCTTATCCAACTGAACCGATTTTGCTGGATTTCAATCCCAAACTCCGTAGGATAAATAGAAGCAACTTGACACCAACATTGTTCTTTTATTTTGAGTTTTTCGAAAGTAAGCGTGTTTTATACAGACTGACAGATGGACACATGGTTAGGCGGACATGGCTAAATCGACTTAGAACCACTCAAAGAGACAGAATATATACAGCCCAAAACTCCCCGGTAGTTTTTTCACTTTTCACATTTTTACAACTGAATTTACATAGAAAAAAATGGGAGAAAACTCCCGGGGAATTTTTATTCATAATTGGGCTGATTTACTTTGTGGGGTTTGAGATGAATAATATGAAAGTTTCACACGAATTGACAAATTTAGTATACCCTCATCCACCTCTTATGGTGGAGGACATACAAACAAGGAAAAACTTATTTTTCGCGTTTAGCGCCAGAAAACTAAAAAGAATTTCGTATTCATGTTCAACAACTTAATATAAGCTTAGAAAATGTTGGGGTTTTAAAATTGGCCTCATTACTTAATCTCAAATCTGACATTCAGTGTAAAAAATAGTGGATATTTTGAGTGTAATGAATTACAACAACTCTAAAAAATTTTAAATGTTGCATCAATTATGTTTTACAGATTGTTCGATTTGATCTGGGTCCCAATTTTTTATTTTTTCCCCATGTATTTGAGAATTAAATGCAAAAATATGCATAGTTTTTGCAAAAGCAAGTTAAGCTGTGGTCACAATTAACAAAGAAACGACGCCCCACACGTGACCGCCAGTGGCGCAGATTTTGATAAGAAATCGGCACATTTTCAGAAAAACAATCGGCACTTTAATTTAAAAAATCAGCAAATTTAAAGTACAATTAAACCTTTATCTATATATATAATTTCCTTATTTTAGTGTTCCTCTTTTTTGTCTATCTAGAACTTTTTGAAGCCCACTGATGTGTTAGAAAGCTGAAAGTTGGCATGCATATAGTAAAACACCTAGGACAAATCCTAACGTACCGGATTTTTGGCCCGTGGGCGGAGAATTAAAAGGAAAAAGGGGCGTGTCAAAATTCAATTTTTTAACATTTTAGCTTACATTAAAGCTTCCAATGAAATAGGAAGCTGAAAATTGCTTAGCATATATTTTTTTTTAATTTCCTAAGCTAATCCCGCGAAGCTTTACGCTTGTCTGCAGGAGAGAAGCCAGAGTCTCTGGCTGGAATCGAACCAACAACCCCGTCCCTGATAGACTAGCTCACTACCAACCAGCCTGTCTGGGCACCTAACAATTAAGCATAGGGGGGTGTGATGGAAATCGCAAACGCAAAACGCAAGAATTTTGAGTCTGTTTTTAATACACTTTTAATCTAATTTTTATAATTTTTGTTATAAAAGTCTGTTTAATAGAGAAATGTTTGTATAATATTTGCCATAAAATTCATTTATTACAGAAATCTTACTAAAAAACGACTTTTAAAATTCTTGCGTTTGACGTTTTCGATTTCCAGCACACCCCTGATAGCCTAAAGTAGTCAGATCGAAGATTTTTGGGCTACAGAAGGAGAATTGAGAGGAAAAGGGGTGTGGCAACATCGTGTTATATTATATTTTAGCTAAATTTGCATCCCCTAAAGACCAATGAAGCTAAGAATTGCAAGAATATGCTACTGACGTTGAGGCTTACCTTAAAGTATTTTTTCTTCCTGCCTAGCTGGGACAGGCTTAATAGTTAGTATTTTTAATAACAAAACAGAACCATTCAGCATTAACTCATCTTTATAACATAAAAAATTAATAAAAATAAACGTTGTACAAATAAATTGCAGTTAATTAAAAATTATATATCGCGACCTTAGGAAAACAAGGTTCTATTTGCACCTTAACTACATGTATGATAGAACCTTGTTGTCCTTAGGTCGCAACATTAAAATATGTTGTACTTTAGGGATAATTGCCATTTTCAAAACAGTTTGAATTGTTTAACTTTAAATAGTCTTTAGAAAAAAATTTCTTGCAAATATTTGTTGTCGAGGGAACATCGTTTCGGTTTTTTAGTAATTTTAATAATAATAAACTAAACCGTTTTTGAGTAACGCGAATATATGTTGTGCAACCTCCTTCATTTTCGAAATAACGGTATATCTCGAAAACCAGAGCTAACCTAAAAAAACGGCTAGCACCACTGGATTCAAGGTAACAAGTGCCCAGCTTGTCTAAAAAAAAGTGTCAATTTCTATCACAGTGTTATCATTGTCGGGACATTACGGACCTTGCATAAATGTTGCTGTTAAACTTTGACATTATTCAGTAATTTGAAATGCCATTTTCGCTTTTTATCGATATGAGACCGCAGTAGTTTTGTAATCCTACAATTGTGGAAACAGATTTACATTATCACGTGCCACATGGCCTAAGCTTATAGTGGATCTTAACCACTGAGTGACAAACAATGCGTTTACAAACCTTTCCCGTGTGTGCCTGGATACTTCACACACATATAGAATTTTTAAGTGTATAATCCGACCAAATCGCCCCTTGTTTAGGAGCCGGGGCTATATAGCCTCCATTGTTAAAAATCCAATAACAACCATCACCGGCCGAACTTTTCCACAAGGCTGAAAATCAGCCTTCCATGTGGAAGTCTATCTGCCTTCGGTTTTGGGTATAAACCACAGCAACCAGGTAATCCCAGAAAGTATCCCTTCGTCAAAAATGCACTTTTGTTGAATAATTATACTGAAAGGCAGGAAGCCTTTTTCGCAAGAAGCATACTAACGGAGGCCTTAACTAACAGTCAGACCGGTGCTTTGTACACACACCGGGGGCTACTAACTCCCCACCAGATGACAAGGTACTTTGGTGAGTACCTCGTTCTCAAGAAATCACGAAAACTTCAAAAGCCCTTAAATTTTGGATCTTTGTCGGATTGCAGGTACGCAAACACCTGATACGCCAATAAATTTTCTATGTACGAGGAAAGAGAAACTGTCATGCTCCTCGAGCCAATTTACCATATCTCTCTTTAAAGAAGTCCATGGAAGTACGACTATACAGCGGAACAGATAAATCTTCCGACACCTCTCGACAGCTTCTCTATTGAGGCGTTCTGTTGCGTGGCACAAAATCAATTTTAAATTCTTTCGGATTGCAGGCCATACCTGTTTTCGCCAGTGAATGCAACATTTGGAGATTAAGAATCTTCAAGATGGTTTACTACACCCCCTGAGGGGGGCAGCTCATCTCCCGGGGGTCGGTAATCCTACAACTAATATTCTTGCATACACGTTACCGATGTTTTAGTTCTAAGAGAGCAGTGCTTTGCCCACGCAGTGGAATTCCGAAGGTGGTACAAAGTCTAGTAAGCTTATCCACTCTGATGTTCCTGTGAAAGAAATATAATCCTGGTACCGAACTGCTCTGCCATCTCGTTCAGAGTTGTTATTATTCGCAGTAGTTGTCGAAAAAACTGCTAATCTTAGCCACTCCAAAGAATCCTTGATCGCACGTTTCTGCGCCTAGAAAACGCGGCAGTGATCCAAAGTCATCGCTATGAAGCGACCACGAGTTTATATTATAAAAGCTAGTTAGCTATCAATGCATACAGATTATTAAATAATTTTTAGGGTTTTAATTAATAAATATTTTAACACAACAAAGCTGTTAAATACAGTACTGATCTGAATACAACACAAGAGCGGATCTAAGGGGAAGTAGGGCATGACCCCTCTAGGCTAGTGATCCCCCATCTCAACTGAAGACTTGTATTCACCCTTGATGCAACGTAACAATTATTTACTGTGAATATTGTTTACATTTCGTGCTTCTCTTAAATTTACAGTTCATTTTCCAAAAACGTAATTTTCTACTTCTGTTTTTTTGTAAATGTTTTCGAATCTTAAAAAAAAAGTTAACCTTATCTATTCTTATACATAATACGTTACGTTTTGTTTACAAAATTTGCAATAAATTGTATTTCTGCTACGCAAAATACTGTAATAAGTTAAAAAGTAAACTGAAGAACCTTAATTTAAAAATAATTCCCTATAAAAAGAGTAAAAAAGCCATAACCTACCCCAACTTAAATTTGATTATGTGCCATATTAACCATGCAAACCAATCCACTACCCTAACACCCACTTCCACAATACACTTGATGATTTGTGTTGGGTGTAAGTTTATTTATGTTTTAATGTGTGGTATGAAAAATAAAAGTAAATACAAAAACACAACAACGCAAATAGAAAAAATAAAAAAAAAAACCATTGAGCATGTCCTTACTCAACTGTAAATATAGAAAAATAAAATAAAGGAACATACACAAATGAACAGAAAATAATCACACATCTTCTCTTGGCTTTGATACTCAATTTACACCGACAACATACAAGGATGAAATAGAGTTTAAATAGTAAACAACTAACAAATACGCCATACTACTGCTTTATACAGTTAAATATATCCAGCCATCTTCATATACAATATATACACTCTATATAACCCACCAATGTACAATCCTTGTTCTATAGTAGTGGATGATAGTAGAAACGCCAACAGTAGGAAAAAACTAAATCCTTACAGAAAATACATTTGATATGAGAACAAAGAAAACTACAAACAGAAAATTATTTTCACTGCACTCCATGCCACCACATGCAATCAACCAACCAACCAACCCATTCACTACTTTTCCACACTTTATATTCACTAAAATACACTAAATATGTATAGTGTATGTCAAACAAATATTCAAACATACGAGTATTATACTCTGTAGTATTTACTTGGATATATGTATGAATATATAAATTTTAAATAGATTTTTTTTTATAAAAAAAAAATATAAAATCGTAACTAATAGTAAAAAATTGAAGATTAAAACCGAAACAAAACAGAGAGATTAACATTATAAACGCCATGGGGTATTTAGTTCAAATTTGCAGTAAATAAAAAGTAAAATTACTGTTTTTTCATTCACGACATCTCAAAAATTATTACTAAATATACAAATGTATATGGCGTAGTCATCTAAATTTATAAATAAGGATTGAGAGCAGTCAAAATGTAACGTGTATGTAGTTACTGTAGGTTCTTCTGAATTTGACCGCATTCATTGTCCTACTTTGTTCACAAAAAAATTCTCCAAAATTTTTCACCAATTAAAACATTAATCAAAAAAAAATCAGTTTTAGCTAAAAATTTAATCAAGTGAATTAAACGTTTAATCAAGTGAATAAAACGTCAATTTGTTTACTGGTGCAAATTTTATTAATTTTTTAAATTATAAAGTAGAAGTAGGACTTAGTTTTTAAAAAAAAACTTAAAAAGTCATATTTGTGTTCGAAAAATTCCCTCAAAATTTGTTCCATTTTCCGTAAAAAATTTACTGGGAAAAGCAACATTTCGTGAAAAAAAACTGTTCACTTTTTATTTATGATAAGCGGGATTAAAAAAATGTTGAATTGCTTTTCTATTACATTTTGAATGTTTAAAATTAATCCAAATTTCTTGAATTAACCCCCATATAAAACTTTACATTCACTTTAGAAGAAACTATAGAAAGCAACAAAAAAATTATAAAATATTTTTGAATTTGTTTTTGCTTTCAATGAATTTTTGTGGGTTCCGTTGCGTTTTACGCAACAAAATAGTAAAACAATCTAATAGAAATGAATAACACTGTGATAGTCGATGAATCCTTTTCGAACTATTAGAAGGGAGTCCTCTGAGTGCGAAAGTACATTTGGAAGTGTCAGATTAGCGCCAGTTTTTGAGAAATCGGTATACAATATAAATTTTTCATGGATATAGTTAAGTCTGCGCTATTGAAAAAATTTTATTCGACTGTATTAGTTTTTTTTGTCTTCTTAACTTGCTTTTGCGGAATGTTTTGACTTTTTTCAAAAAAATTTCACGTAATTTAAACCATTAATGTCGATCAAAAGTAACGATTTTTGCCATTGATATACCTAAGTCTGCGCAAAGTTTTAAATCTGGTGTTTATTTTTGTCCTTCCTATAAGTTGTCTTAAGAACAAATACTCAAAATTTAAAAATAACCGTTACATATCATGCTAATATTCATCATCCAACTCGGATTGCAAATTCCAGCAAAGGTCTGCTAAAAGAGAACTTAACCTTTTTCTACTATACCAATGCTCTAACTGAGACTCGTTCACCATGCTCATCTGATTCCGATCGCAATTGGCGGTCGAAGTAATATTGGTGGTAATGATGAAAACGTATTTTTAATGTCATGTTGACATTAATTTTTTCAAAGGATTGAAGCATGTTGTCAACATATGACTTCCAGTTATGTGCTCGAAAATGTCCTATGGCTTAAAATGGTCAAAAATCGTTACTTTTTATCGACATTAATGGTTTAAATTATTTGAAATTTTGAAAAAAAGTCAAAACATACCGTAAAAGAAAGTTAAGAAGGCAAAAAAAAAAACTAATACAGTCGAATAAATTTTTTTTTTAAATAGCGCAGGCTTAGCTAAATCCATGAAAAATGGATATATACCGATTTCTCAAAAACTAGAGCCAATCTGACACTTCCAAATGTACTTTCGCACTCAGGGGACTCCCCCCTAATAGTTCGAAAAGGTTTCATCGAAGTAAATTTTTTTTCGGGTCAAAAACTATCACAGTGTAATTTAAAGGGAAAATAATACAAAAATATTAAAATTCGAAAATTCTAAAAAAAAATTGTGATCAACAATATTTTTTTTACCTTTACACATACAAGTAATTACTTGCAAGTAGAGTATACGTATTAACATCTTAAATGTCGCCGAAATACTCGAATGTCATACAAGTTGCATGAATGTTTACACAGTCATGTGGAAGTTCCTCATAAATCAGAGTTACCAAGTGCGAAACGAAGCTTCATTTCTAAATAAACAGTTGGCAGTAATATTAATTATTACTTTTTCTAATGAGATTTATGTTTGAAAATTAAAATCAATTGTGACCTTTTTTATATTTGCAAAAAAAAAAAACAAGTAATATTTTTTTATATACTTAAAAAAGATTTAAAACTATAATTATTGTTTCCGCAATCAAGTCAATTTGGTAACACTGTTTATGTTTTTGACATTAACTTGCTGCAAGTGTCAAAAAATCACTGTCTTCAGAAATTTCTTGCAAGTTGCGCTGCAAGTACGAAAAATGTTATGGTGTTAGTAAAAAAGTGTGAGTGTATTGAGTTTTTCGAACTTGAGTTTTTCGAACATTTGCACATGCAAGTGAAATGCCAGGTTAGAGCAATTTAAGCAATCGTTAATGCGGTAAGACTAAAAACTGTGGCCCACGGAGATCATAGAATATTCGTTCTAGCTGCTTATTATCACCTATACTCGATAGAGGATATACCATGTCAATATTAAATATATTAATCTGGACTAAAATTTAAATTATTTATTTATTCAATAATAATTACAAATACAATTACAAATTATATTCTAACTTAAATAACGTAACGTAGACCTTCAGCCCGTTAAAGTTAAACAGACTAGAGTCTAGGACGCGAATCGAACCTGCAACCCTCGCACTGATAGACCAGCTCACTACCACCTAGCCTACCGGGGCACTCAAAATCGAAATTATCATCTGTGCCAATGTGTAAAAGCAGCTTATGTCGAATGAAGTGGTTTTAATTTTGTCTTATGTTGACTTAAGCTACTCTTCCATATGACCACAGATCTATATTTAAGGAAAATGACTTCACAGGAAAAAAATAAAAATTTATTTCAATTAGAAAATTTGTAATATAAATTTAAAAATTAAATAAATTTGAACAAAATTAATAGTATTAAATAAACGTTTAAATTACTTGATTAAACGTTTAATTCACTTGATTAAGTTTTTAATTAAAACTGAATTTATTTTTGATTAATGCTTTAGTTGGTAAATAAGTTTGAAGAATTTTTCTGTTTCTTTATTTTTACTTCTATTATTCACAATTAGACTTTTGACATGTAAAATAAACGATGAAACAGATGTTTTGCTGAATTTGTCCTGTGTAAAAAGAAATAATATTTTTAAAATATATTAAACCTTTTCAGGTAGTTTTCGACCACTTGTTCGTACATTTCGGCCGGTATCTCGGCGATTACTTGACGAAAGTCGGCTATCATACGGCTATTTGAGTTACACTTTGTTGAAGTAAATGAGCGATATATACTGTTACGAAAGTAACTTTAGTTAAGAATTAGTTGTAATTATTGGTTAAGAATTAGTTATAATTTTTAGTTATCTTGTATTTATTAGTTATCTTGCATTCATAAGTAATTTTATTAGTTTACATTGTTATTAAAAATTGTTATAATTTAGTACACTTCAATCCCAATGTGCAGAAAGACCTAGAAATGATCGTTAAAAAAGCTTCAGTATAAGTCGTGAAATTATGTAAACATAAGTGTCGCCATAAATCAAATAGAGTGGTGAATATTAAAGCCTCGAACCTTCGAAAAACATTTCGAATGTTCTAGATGGCTGAATGGCAGTATAAATACTTGCGGCGGCTAGCATAATAAGATCATTCTAAGTTCAGACTTTGTCAATAACGTATAACGCTGAGAAAATTATAGTTGGTTGTGAATAAAAGCTATAAATTACGGTTGTTAAAAAGACTTAGTACTAAATAGAGTTGAGTAAATTGTAAACAGTGTTGTATTTTATTAAAGTTGCAATAAAGAACTCAAAACGGTTTATTATAAAGGAAATAAACCAAAACGTTATTGAAAGGCAGTAACGTAACAATTGGTGTCAGAAGTGGGATTGCAAAAATAAAATAAAAGTGAAAAAAAAATATAAAATAAATAACAAGAAGACAGCAATGAAATTTGAAGAGCTTAAAGTAGAACAGCTCAAGAAAGAATTGGGCAAGTTGGATCTGCCAACTGTAAGTAATAAAGCAGAGCTGCAGAAGAGACTATTAGATGAATTCGAGCGACGCAATATGGACATTGTAAGCCACGAATTCGAGGATAAAGAAGAAATTGATTTAAACGCAATGTTTGCTGCTATGATGGCAAAAATGGACGAAAATTCCAGAGCGATGTTAGCTGAAACTTCAAGAAAGATTAATGAAACTTCTAGAAATGTAGAAAAAATGGTAAACGAGAATTCAGTTACCATATTAGCCGACATTCAAGAGAATTCTAGAAAAACTAATGAGAAGCTTCTGGAGATTTCTACTGAAATAAATGAAAGAGTAAATGACTTGGAAATAGAATTCAACAAGAAGCTCGTTGATTTTGATGAAAAGCTACTCAATTTGGAAACAAAAGTTAATAACATTCAATGCCAAGAGGGACCAGTGCGGGTTATTCCAGAAACTTCGAGTAGAATAAAAGCCCCAAGTTTTGATGGTAGTGTTCCATTAAATGTTTTTAAATTCCAGTTCGATACAGTTGCCAACAGAAATGCATGGAACAGTGAGGAAAAAGCCATCGAGCTAATTCTTGCTTTAACGGGGACTTCAGCTGAAGTGCTTGAAAGTGTACCAGTGAGTAGCAGAAACAATTATGATGAAATTATGGTAGCACTGCAACGTAAGTATGGTGGTGAACACAAAAAGGAAATCTATAAAATGGTGTTGCGTGGCAGAGTGCAAAAGGCAAACGAAACGTTACAGGACTTCGCACTGGAGATTGAGCGTTTGGTGCAGCTAACTTATCCTGGTGAGAATCATCCATTGCTGGACAGCTTCAAAACAGAAGCATTTATTAACGGTATAAGAGATGCTGATGTTAAGTATGCGGTGTGTGCATCATTAAAGTCAACATTTGCAGAAACCATTTCATTTGCCCTGGCTCAGGAAACCGCAAGCGTAACTGCAATGCACCGAGAAAACGTTCAAGATCTGCTTCGCCGCCGAGAAACAACCAACGGGCTAATCATCAGTCATCACAGGAGTCGCCGTTAAGTATGGAGGGAGTGCTACCTTTCGCATCTGAGGACTCGATAATAAATTTAGTAGTGCCAAAGAGTAATAAAAGTATTACGACATTTGGATACATCGATGGTAAAAAGCGCATTTTGACCATCGACACTGGTGCAGGATTTTCAATTATAAGGCCTGACTTGGTAAGGGGAGCTGTCGAACCACTAAGTGGGGTGAGCTTGCGAACAGCTACAGGTGAGCCTGCTACTGTCTATGGCAAAACACGTGTGGTGTTAAGAATTGCCAATATTGTCACGTTTCACGAGTTTATTGTGGCCGACATTGTAGACGAAGTACTGATTGGCGCAGATTTTTTGATTCATCAAAACATAACTCTGGACATGGGAAAACAAATTATATATTTGTGTGATTATGAAATACCCCTGGATGTTGGGTATGCAAGTGAGGCTCGTGTGGGACACCTCTCGCATGTACTCGTCAAGAATCGTCAGCTCACAGAAAAGTTGAAAAAACGAGAAAAAGTGGTAGCTCATGTAAGACAGCTTAGCAGATTGGAAGCGAGGCACTGTACGGAGGCAGATAGAAGGGAATGCGTAAGTGAGGGTCGCTCGTTGCAGGTAGAGCCCAGTAAAGACTGGTTTACGGCGAAAAGATTTGAACCCGTATTGGCCAAGGTTATGAGGGCCAAGAGTATAGGTAGAAGTAAAGTTTTTAAAAGAAACTGCCCAAAGCGTATGACAGCCAGGGGCATAATAAACAGGGGTTGTGCGCCGCTTCCACAGAGCAATTGTAATGCGCTACCTATACCAGAAGATAAGCAGGTATCTTCGCTTGAGTGTAGAAATACTTACGACCATAGAAAGTCCGTGCGTGGCCGTAGTAAGTTGTCCAGATATGATCGGCCGGTGAATTCTGAAGGATCAAAGGAGGGCCAGTTGGTTTTGCCAATGAATCAACAGCCAAAGGAAGGATTAGTTGCCAAACCACAAAAACATTGGAATGGGCCATATAAAGTGATAAGGAAATTAAATGATGTTGTATACCAAATACGGAAATATAAAAGGCCGAGGGCCAAAATGAAAGTTGTTCATTTAGAACGATTAGCCCCTTATGGAAAAGAGGTGATTCTGAGCCCATTCGGGACACACAGGCTTAAGTGGGGGGTAGTGTTACGAAAGTAACTTTATTTAAGAATTAGTTGCAATTATTGGTTAAGAATTAGTTATAATTTTTAGTTATCTTGTATTTATTAGTTATCTTGTATTCATAAGTAATTTTATTAGTTTACATTGTTATTAAAAATTGTTATAATTTAGTACACTTGAATCCCAATGTGCAGAAAACCCTCGAAATGACCGTTAAAAAAGCTTCAGTATAAGTCGTGAAATTATGTAAACATAAGTGCCGCCAAAAATCGAATAGAGTGGTGAATAGTAAAGCCTCGAACCTTCGAAAAACATTTCGAATGTGCTAGATGGCCGAATGACAGTATAAATACTTGCGGCGGCTAGCATAGTAAGATCATTCTAAGTTCGCTAAGAAAATTATAGTTGATTGTGAATAAAAGCTATAAATTACGGTTGTTAAAAAGACTTAGTACTAAATAAAGTTGTGTAAATTGTAAACAGTGTTTAAAGTGTTGTGTTTTATTTATTTTATTAAAGTTGCAATAAAGAACTCGAAACGGTTTATTATAAAGGAAATACCCCAAAACGTTATTGAAAGGCAGTAACGTAACAATACTCTATGGGGTCTAAGAGGAATATTAAAAAGATTCACATGGAATAACAAACTTAGTATGCCTTCATTTAACACTGCCAATTAGAGGAATAAAACTGGATATAAATGTTATATAACACAGTTAATTGAATTTCAACTTCATGCTGAACTTGTTAAACAGGGAAATTGTTTCAGAACTCCTACTTCGTAATGTTTCTTCAGTTCTTATTCGCCCTGCCAGAAATTATATTTCCCTAAGACTTCAATACTTTCAGTCTACTTATGCAAATTTTGATCCAATCCGCTCTGAATTTAAAAATGTTTATTCGTATGTATATTGATTTCTCTGATCCTTTTGGCATCAAAAATAACCTCTTTAGGCTGGGTTTTTTGAGCTCTAAGTTAAACTAGGTTTAGTTAATCTGAAAATTTGTGCTGTCATTTCCAAGTTCGTATACAAAATTTTGACGGAACAGCTTAGTTTTGCTTAAAATGTTGGCGCGAGAATCCCTGGATCCCTAGAATAAGATTTTTTTCCAGCTTTCCCAGGAATCCAAAAAGTGCGGTAAAAAGAAACTAGTGGCAACACATATTTGCTCTAACTTTTAACGATATCAAAAGAACCTCAAACTATATATGTCAAACATTTGTAGACAGATACGTTTTTAGGGAATACTGTTAAAGTGGACAAAAACGTTAAAAATATTTAACCATAAGAGTGATTTACATTTTAAAATATTCATCCTTATCAGGAAGAAAATTTCTCTTTTCCTAAAAAATTAATGAGGAAAAGCCAAATTCAAAAACTTCTGAGAAATCGTAAATAAATGAGTTCAAACGTCTCTCACCACCACTATGCAATCATAAACTTTATTTGAATTTATTGTTTTACTATTGTCAATATTATCTCACTTTCTGTCATTTCAAATCGGTCAATTGTAGTAACGTACTAAAGAAATAGTCTAAAGGTTTGTTCACACTTAACAAATATTTGACGAAAAAAAAACCTAAAAAAGCGTAAACACTAAATTAAACAACCTTTAAGATATTTAATTTATTAATCTTTATTTCCAAAAAAATCGCAGTAGAATGTTATTAATAAACTGGTAAATGCTGTTTGCTTAAGCAAATGTTATATAAAATAAAACAAATATTTATAGGCCGTTCAACGATTTCGAACGTTAACGTTCGCATAGAAAATTACATTCAAAACAAAAACATATTGTCGAATTTTGTTTTTGTTTTAAGTTGTAATTTTCTATGCGAATGTTAACGTTCGAAATCCTTGAACTGCTGTAAATAAAAATATTGGTTAAGTGTGACCATTGGTTTAGTTTAATAAACAAAAATCTCTAAAGGGTAATAAACTAACAAACACATACAAAACAATATTATATTATAATATTATTGTATAAAAACATCTTTATTCTGAGAAATCGCTTATAATGCAAATAAAAAAAGAAAAAAAAAAATTTAACACAATATATTATCGCGATTTACAATAAATATTTTGAAATCAAAGATGTAATAAATTTATTTGGAATAAGCAAAAAATTTAGTTTTTCTGCTTAAAAAGTTTTAATAAACATTAATATGTATATTAGGGTAATGACTTTTTGGACAAAATTTCTTCATCCCACCACGCGATGGGCAATTTAGTATTGATAATGAAAATTAATTTTTTAGGTCATTTTGGCCAAAAAAAGTTTCCGCAACAAATGCAATTTCTAAAGCTCCTCAAAAATTTTTTTTTTTTTAATTTCCATAAACATTATATATGGTACATTTATTGTTCATATATGCTATATATTTTAAAAATATATGAAATAAGTAACTGTATAACAAAAATGTAAAGCTATTTGTTGGGTTTAATGAAATAAATTTTAAGTTTAAAGTGCGAGTTGATTTACATAATGGAAAAATATCTTGTGCAACTTTAATAGCTCGTTCCGCGCATATATTACTACGCTGCTGAAAATTATCACTGTTTCATATAATATCCGCCAAACAACTCATCTATCACAACATCTATCATGTGCCATTAAAATTTAGTTAATTAAAAAAAAACCGCGAAATAGAGTCATAATATCACCATTTTTTTGGCTCCCTTCTTCCGTACAAATGGTAAGATCTTGTAATATTCATGAAATTATTAGAAAATACTTAAAATTTTGTTATTAAATGTTAACTTTTTAAAGTAAGGAGAAAAATTTAAATTCAAAACTTTAACGCGTTTGGGGCGGAAACTTTTTTCGCGATCGCGAAAAAGTAATACATACATCGTTTCTTAATATATTTGCATGGTCTATACGGCTATGTGATGAAGGAAAATTGCAAAAAGTTCTTACCCTAATGTACATATGTATATTAATAATAACACTAAGTTACAATTTTTTGACCAAATGAATTGGACACCTAATCTTTGTGAATCCGAATATAAAATCAGAATTGTCAAAAGTAGAACAGTTTTTGAGATATTCCAAAATAACCGTTATTTGTGTTTTTAAAAAAGATGATGTGACTGATATGCAAATATCCAAAAAATAAAATTTAACCTATTTCAATACGAACATTTTGTGGCCAATAGGATCCAGATCGGTGCAAAAATGACAAAGTTACAATAGATTAATTGAATTAACCCACAACAAATAAATATACAAAGCTAAATTTTTAATAACAATAAATATTAAAAATTGCTTGAAACTATTGAATTTCTATATGGGTTAATTTACTAAATCTTCTGTGGCTTTGTCATTTTTGAACCAATCTATCTATCTCTTGTTGGGAGCAAAATGTTCATATTAAAATAATCTAATGTCGCATGCAATAAAACATTAGGATTTTTAAATCATTGGTTTAAAAAAAATAACTTGAAAAGAGCAAAATTGAACAAAATCATAAAGTTTTCAATGAAGCTTGAACTTTTGTCCCCTGTAACTCTGTAATTTCTTGACCAATCTTCACAAGCAATCCATAGTTATTTTAGAAATTTTGTAACCTTTCACTAAAAATAAAAAAATACATAATCCGTTTAAAATTTTTTAAAGATATTTGCATTTCAGTCACATCATCTTTTTTAAAAACACAAATAACGGTTATTTTGGAATATCCTAAAAATTGTTCTACTTTTGACAATTCTGACTTCATATTCGGATTCATAAAGATTAGCTGTCAGATTCATTTGGTCACGACTTTGTTGAAATTTTGTCACGTGGTGTAATTTATATGTAATAACTTAATTTTATAAAACTTTAATTTTTTGAAATTTTCTATTTTCAGGCTTAACCCTTGTTTTGGGTTTTTGTTTGTGCCTCTCGGAATCGGCTATTTTACCACCAGATCATAATGTTGATTGTGAACATTACGATGAGAAAGAATGCTTAAGTCGCGGTGATTGTGCTACAAAAATTGAACATTGTAAATTTGATTCAGACAAGCCGCCCAGTTGTTATGTTTTGTGGTCACGTGATGAAATAACTGGTAAGTTTAAAAATATATATATGTACATATTTTTGTATACCCTCACCACTTGTGGCTCAGGGTATAACATTCCGTGTGAAACTTTTTAATATTCACCAAGACCACATTAAGTATATTTATTCTAGGTCTTTGAGTAATTGTAAGTTGATTTAGCCATGTCCGCCTGCCTGTCAGTCTGTTGAAATCACACCCACGCTTAGCATAAAAATCCAGCACAATCGGTTCTGTAGGAAAATAGTTGTGGACCCATATGTGAAACAACTACCCAAAAATTTGATATTTCTGCTACAAAAAGTAATCAAAACAACAATAATTATTTTTCAGGAGAGCAAGAACGTTTTTAAAAAGCAGGATTACCAAAAAGTAATTTAAATTTTTGGAAATACAAAATTTTAATTTCAAAAGATTTTGTTATTCGTGCTTAATTCCCAGTTTTTATTATTGATAAAAAACACTTGAAGATTACTTAATTTTGAATTTTTTTTAATGATATTAAAAACTTGTATGCAAAATATTAAGAAATTTTAATTTAATATAACATGCAAATTTACAGTTTATAATTTTTTTTTACTTGAAAAAAGTTTCATATCCACTATCGCGGTGTCATTTAAAACGTTTTTTTTTACCAGGCAACCGGCTTTTAAAACGTTATTCCACGGTGCAAAGCCATTTAGTTTGTATAATTGTGTTTATAACTTACAACGTTCTTCCACTGGCTGAATCTTTGTATCGAATTTTGACGCGCGCCGCGACGTTAAGGTGTAAATTTTGGGTGAATTGATGTTTAAGCAATGTTAATGGCAATCTGCAAAAAAAAAACAGGTTTTGCAAAAAGTGGCTTTTACAACGCCAATTACAACTTCAATTGGTGGTGTAATGAACGAATCTTGCACCAACTCGTTTTATATGACTATAAATCATACTTCATACTACATTTGACGAGATCGGGCCACAATTTACCATAGCTCCCAGAAAAAGTCGACTCTCACAAAAAAAAAAAAAACATTAGTACGCATGTCTTAGAGAAGGCTGGCTGTGCTGGGGTCTAGTTTTGTTTGCCAAACTACAAAGTGGTAAAATCTCTTTTTCCATAGAAAATTCTGATTCATAAAATGTGTTTTTATTAGATACAATCGAACTAAAAAAGTAACAATTAAAGAATCAAATGTGTAACATTTTAAACCCGGTTTGTCATCCCATATTTTTGAAACCAGAATTGACAGAAGATCACGTGTGTGAATATAAATAATACAAGTTTTTTTTTTTTATAATAAGCACTATATCCAAATTGTATTTGTGAAAATTTTTATACACTTTTGAAAATTTGACAAAGGGTGTGTGTGAAACGGTAGCAAAGTTCTATGGTGAAATGAAATTTGTTTGTGGTAGAAAATTTTTATATTTGTGCTGTGTGAAATTGTAACATTTTTGACAACGTAAAATTTTGACATAAAGAAAAAAACAATTACTAGTAGTTTTGTGAAAATAAATAAATTAATCAAGGTTTTACCAATAATCATTTCAATTCTGTTGGAAATGAGATCGTCCCATTTATTTGATGAATTCGTTCTGATATATTAACAATTTTTACAAAAAGTGTTGGCAAAAAAGCTTATACATATGTAAATACTTACATGTTGTATAATTTTTTTTAATTTTTTTGCCGCTGGTCCTGCTTTCATATTATTTTTTTATTTTGTTTAAACAAATTTGATGAAAAGAAATAATTTTGTGGTTGTCAAAAATTTCTACACTAATGTCAAAATTTATACTAGCCCCCAGGGCTAGTGAAATTTTATTCACCTCAATAGTGTCAAAATTTTACTTCCATGAGTACTTTGCTACCGTTTCACACACACCTAAGAGTAAAATTCTCATGAAAGTGCTCTGTGAGGGATAGATAGACAGATTATGGTAGCCTTGTCCATAGCCTTCTTTTTGTATTAGGTTTGGTTCCCTGAGATGGAAGGATTTGGACACAGTGGCCATATCCCTCACGGAACTAATTTATAAAAATTTCAGTCTAAGTCATATTTATTTAAAAATCGTAAATTTTAATATAAAGACTGATAAAATATCAAATTAGATTCTAATATTAAATAAATATGATTAATTTTTCATAAGAACTTAAAATTTTCGTGTAAATAGTCGTATTTTCTTTAATATATTTTTTTTATCGCATGCGACATTTTTTAATATGTTTTTTATCGCATGCGATATTTTAAAAAAATTAATTTAATTTTTCAATATTATTCTTAATAAATTACTCAATTTAATTTAATTTTTCGTATTTATCTTCAGTCACGTCAGAAGATCTGGAAATTAAAGTAAGATTTTAACACAAAAATTTGATGTAGTACATATTTGGATCGGAATGAAACTTGTCGTGCATGTAATGCAATAGGCTTGTCTCTTGTGGGCAACTTTCGAGTTTATCCTTTTGGTATGATCTAATATTTGATAACACTGGTCTACAAATTTGGAAAAATAATTGACCGCAGAAACGAAAAAGAATTAAAATTCGCATTTGGCATCAGAATTGGGCTATCACGTCTCGTTCATTTTTTACCGCATGCTGGCAATACTTAAAACAGTCAATACTGACACTACAATTTCACAATTATTTGTTTGATAGAATACCACTTAAATTCTAAATCTTCATAAAAGAAGCGTTAAGCATGTCAGGGATATCGTGTGTTACTGATTCAAGATATCCACACCACAATAGTGGAGAGGGTATTATGCATTTGTGCTGATGTGTGTAACACCAATCGAATCACTTTCTGAATTGATCTAACGATGTCCGTCCGGCTGGCTGGCTGTCCATGTAACCTTGTGCGCAAAGTACAGATCGCAATTTTGGAGATAATTTAATTTGGCACATAGGTTCTTATTGGCACAAGGACCAAGCCTATTAAAAATGGGCCGAATCGTAGTGCCACGAGGGGAGATAGGGGCAGTTTCTACCTCTCAGAAACTATCAAACCGATTTTAATGAAATTTAATACATATGTAGATAGATCCATATTTATATGGACACATAAGCTATGCATTTTTATAAAAATAGGACCACGACGGGTGATGGGGGCAATATTTGCCTCTCAGAAACTATCAAACCGATTGTAATGAAATTTAAAACATAGATAGATCCCTTCTCATATAGCCATACACTCTCGAAAATTTTTTTTAAATGCTGTAGTGTAGGGTATCATATGGTCGGGCTTGACCGACTTTACTTTTTTACTTGTTTTGCTTTGTGTGTGGTGAATATTTGGTTGGAAAAAAAGATATATGCAATATCAGAATCATTAAAATATGCATAATTGGACAAACCGTAGACATTGACAATGTTTTGCATATTCTTCATTCGCATTTAGATTTTTTTCCAAAAAAAAACTAGGTGCAGTGAGCGCGAACAAGGGAGCGTGCTCACCAAGATTTAAAGAAAATTAAAAGAATTTATCAAAGATTTTGAGACATAATCCATGCTGGGAGACTATTGCTGGACTCTAATACGTGAAACCGAACCAACAAAATACAAACGACGTTCAAATAACGCCATTCACTTTTGAAAATTTATGGATTTTTAAATAAACTAGTGATTTTTTATGTAAGAAACGAATAAAAACATTTTTTTGTATCTCGAAAACCTGACGTGATAGAGGAAACCCAACTACAGATTCGAATTCAGCCCACCAAATGACCCTAGGAAAGATACTTGGTTGCCGCAGTCCAAAACCTTGTTGGCTAGTTTAATTCATTTGAGGCAATAACTTGTCACAATGCTCTACACCAAAAAGAGCATTCGGATGGACGTTATTTACAGATTTTTTTAACCGAAAATGTCGTTTTTTCTCACAGCTTGCACTGCAAATTTAAGAAAAAATTGGGGATCAAACGTCTGTTTGATAAATGTCAAAAACTTTATTTTCGTTTAACAGTGCAGCCACACGATCAAGATTTTTTTGATAGTCTTTTACATATACTATTTGTCAAAATAGTTCAAACATCAACTTTGGCAAAAGAGGAAACGAGCTTAGGTACATACATATATACATTTTTTTGTTTTTTTTTATATTCTTCGGCATGGCGAAATGAAAAGTTGGCATGGCTCAATTAATATTTATTTATAGCTATCTAAAGAACGTTATTTATGTATATAACTTTTTGTTCTTATCTCATCATGGTGAAGGGTATATAAGATTCGGCATAGCCGAAAATAGCACTTTTACTTGTTAAAAGTATGAGTGTATTGGTAAAAAAGTGTGAGTTTATTAAAACTGTTATGCGCCGGCTATATTCAAGAGTAATAAAAATTGTTAATTCTTAATCATCTTCAATTTTCCCGTATAAAGAAACGTTCGTTAAGTGGCATGAAAAGATTTCCCAGCTAGCTGTACGATAGGTATATTTGGTTCTTAACCCGAAAATTTCAACGCATAGACATATAACACAATCTACATGCCTGCTATAACCCTAGATTGTGCAAAATAAAACTAATAATTAAAACAATAACAAATTGATGACAAACGACAAGACGACAAGGTGTAAGGTCGTGTAGGGTATTATTTTTCCCACCCATGATGATTAGCCATCAAACTCCATGACAGACTGGTTACCCTAATATCTTTTGCCTGTCCCTAAATATGACACGATTAATTTTCAAGATATTTCACATCTCTCCGTAACTATCTTTCCCATATAAAAAAGTATTTACAAGCCCATTTTTGTTGTAATTAAACTTTAACAAAATTTATTAATAAAAATAAATATAAAGAATGAATACAAAGAGAAACATAAGAGAATTCTCTTAATAAAACTATTTATATAAGTAGTATATAAATATGAATGAAATTCTAATAAATTGAAGAGAAATTGTATTTTATAAGAAAACAATTTAAAGCGAATTGAAAATTTACTCTTGATCTTTACAAGGGAAAGAATCATAGTAAGTAGTAAAATTAAAAAAAAATTATAATTGAGTGTTAAAACATAATGAGACTTACATACAATTGTAAAAAAAAAATCCAATGACTGAAATGATGGGCCCAGCAATCAATCAGGGAAAGTGTTGTTGGTTGTATCTTTGATTTTGTTTTTTTTTTCTTTTGTTAGTGCATTGATGAGCTAAACTTTATAAAGAAAAGAATCAAAATATATTAACACTCAAAAGAAAATGTAAGTAATAAAATAGTAATACCTACATAATAATTATATATTAATAAGCATAATAGCATTTAACGAATCAAATTTACACAACTCATTATATCATTTATATTAGATTAATTTTTTTGAGTTACACGAGAAATTTATACTTATTAAGAATAAATTATTTTGGAATATTAGTGATTAATAAATTCATAATTTTAGTTTAATTTAGTTTAGTTAATAAGTTATGTAGAGAAATTCATTTTTTTATAGTTAATAGTTTGCTCTTAAATTTTGATTTTATATCGAATTCAATTTTATATTAAACTTCATTTCTTTTAAAGAACTTACATTTAGATAAATTTAGAATAACCTATCCTTAGATTATTTTAAATGCTCTAGGTTAATTTGTTTTAATTTATACCTTTTTATTATTTAGACAAATATAGGTTATTATTAAGTAGATTTTATAATTTTAAAGTTATTTATGTTTGATTTTGTTAGACTTTTAGAAAATTATATAAAAAAAATAAGTAATTGAAAAATTAATGCAATTTTTAAATTTAAGATAATTTAGGTAGTTTTAGTAGTTTATTAGAAAACTAATTAGGAAATAATTTATTAGCTACAAAATACTTAACGATCGGAACACTTTTCATTATCCAATGCTTTATGAGACCATGCGGTCCTGAACCCTGCGGGTTAGTATCACGTGTTTCAATTCTGGAACTATCGCTTAAATTAAGGGAATCGTTTTTTTTTCCCATTCGAATGCAGCTGGACTAAGGTAATTGTTAGTGGTAAAACTTTGGCAGTAACATGGAATGTTGGAGCAATTTCTTTTTGGACTTTTAAGCCATGCTTATTAATCATCTAGTTTTCTCTAAATTAAGGTATTTGATCCAGGGGTTTTAATCAACCCCATAGTATATTGTCAACCAAATTGGTTTTCCTCTGCGGAAATATTCCGTGGAATGTTTTACACCAATTTCTCTAGAGAAAAGAAAGATTAAAGTCATGATGTGACATGCTTTTCCTAATAGGTAAAATGCTCACCTCAGCTAATGAAGAAATGTTATTTAAACCCAAGTAATTTATATATAAATTCCCGGAAATGATTCTAATAATTCGCATTAGAAGAACTTTCACGATTTGGGGATTTTTCTTTTCTCCACTTAAAAACTTCCAAGACCTTAAACCGTTTTTTTTTCTTTTAATTTTTCCTATTAATTAATAACTTTTTCCTAATTTATTCACTTTAATAATGAAATTGAATACTCAATTTGTGATGTAAAGAAGTGCGTAGCAGAAAATAAAAGTGATTTTATTCTTATTAAAATAAGAATGTCAATTGCATCAATTGATCTTGAGTTGAAAAAGGACGGCTGACATGAACTCTTTAATACCAAAAATTATTACCATATATGGTCATATAAATTACAACGTTAATGAGTGTAACTCATAAATATTACAGACTTATGTATGTACCTGTAATATATCATACGCATGTTACAAACATCTATACATGCAAATGTTAAATTGAGAATGAGAATTTGTTCGATAAACAAGATTAAAATTTGTCTAGCATGCAAGAACCCAATGATAATTATCTGTTCAAAATGTTTTTTTATTACGTTAAAATAAAACATTCAACCATTTAAATGAAACATTTTGCCGCATAAAAAAAAATATTATAAAAATCGTAACAAAACTGCTTCGACTTAATATGTTACATATCAAGGTCGAACAGGAGACCGGTTTTTATTTCACAATTTTTATTACTCAAAATTTGAAACAAAAAAAAATCGTGTGGCACGACCCACGAATAGCCGGGTAAATAAGTTATTAAGGTTTTAAATCTGAAGCATGATATTTGCCTACAAGTTTTCCCCTTAGGTCTTCAATTTCGTACAAATTACTGCCTACTCTGGATTTTATTCGACACTTAATAAATTTTGGCATAAACTTTTTATTGATGTGCTTTGACGTATCACTCAGAACGTGATTTTTTCTAAAGACTACCTGTCCTTCAGAAAATTTAATAGCTTTACTTCGAAGATTATAATTCTTTGAAGATTTTTCATGTGCTTTAAGTAGATTACCCCTTATTTCCTCCCGAATTTTAGTAAGCTTATCCACATTACCTTGTACGCAAAAATCTTCTCCTAACGAACATCCCAATTTGTCCAAAATTTTATATGATGAAGCATGTTGTACCATATTTTGGCCAAAGGTAGCAAAATATGGGGAGCATTGTATAGAGTTGTGATAATCACTTCGGAGTATGGTCAAAATTTGGGGTATAAACCTATCCCAGTTCCTGTGATCTTGATGGTCTTTAAGAAAACATCTTATTTTTGTTACTATTTCACGATTTGCTCTCTCGGACGCATTTGAATGTGGAGCATAAAGACCAGTTGTTATGTGTGTTATACCATATAAGTCAAAAAACTCAGTAATTTCTTTTGAAACGAACTGTTTTCCATTATCACTATGGACTACTCGCGGCACACCGAATGTTGGGAAAATATAATTTTGAAAAAATAATATAACATTTGCTGAAGTTGCAGCTTTTAAAGGTTTGAGAAAAATGAACTTGGTAAAATGGTCTAAGCAGATAAAAATTGTGGAGTTCATTGCTTTTGAAAATGGGTATGGACCAAGAAAATCGCAATAAAACCGTTCAAATGGTCTATTGGTTACAAATTGATTTCCCATTGTGGGCTTTAAAATTTTTTTGCTGGATTTAACGCATTTGCAAATGTCACAATTTTTTATATAGGACTTGATGTCATTTGCCATTGCTGGCCAGAAGTATTTCTGTCTTACTCTAAAAATTGTTTTTGAAAATCCGCCATGGCATGAGTTGTCCGAGTCATGTGCTGTTTTTATGACAAAGGGAATTAGCGATTTTGGTATCCAAAGACGCCACAGACTGCACTCTTCATTTTCAATACCCTGTCTAAATCTCACTCGTTTTAGTATTAGATTTCCCGAGATCTGCAAGTCTGGTAAATTATGCTGATTTTCCCTTATAGTTTTCTTAAGCTCTTCATAATCAAAATCATTGAATTCCTTAGATAGTAAATCAATCTCAGAGTTTTCACTCCCTAAATTTATCTCATCCACATCTAATCTAGACAAACAATCGGGTACTACGTTAAGAGATCCTTTCCTGTGCTCGATTTTAAAGTCGTACCTCTGAAGCTTAAGGCTCCAGCGAGCTAAACGCCCACTTAGGTCCTTTTGAGACATTAACCACTTAAGTGAGGCGTGGTCAGTAATTATTTTAAAGGGCAATCCCTCAACGTATGACCGAAATTTATTTACACAAACTAATGCTGCCATGCATTCCAGTTCTGTTACAGTATAATTTTGTTGTGCCTTATTCAACTTTTGCGAAACGTAGGCTATTGGATGCTCCCTACCTAAGTCATCATACTGAAACAGAACTCCTCCTACACCAATTTTTGATGCGTCACATTGAATAATAAATTCCTTGCTGAAATCGGGCTGTACTAAGACCGGGGCAGAAGAAAGTGCTGTTTTGATTCTTCTGAAGGAATCTTCTGCAGCAGGGGTTAATGAAAAAGATTTTTGTGATTTCTTCAGACAATCTGATAGTGGACCACAAATATTTGCAAAGTTATCAATAAACGACCTGTACCAGTTCGCCATACCAATAAATCGACGAACTTGCCTTGGGGTTTTGGGTAAGGGAAATCCTTTAATGGCTTCAACCTTATCTGGGTCAACTTTTAAACACCCATTGCCCACAATGTAGCCAAGATATTTTACCTCTCTCTGGCAGAATTTGCTTTTTCCTACATTTATCGTTAACTTTGCTACCTTAAGACATTCTGCAACTTCAGACAAAAGCTTCATATGCAATTCGAAACTCGAACTACAAACTAATAAATCGTCTAAATATATGAAGACATTTTCCCTGAAGCGCGATGGGATAACTTTGTCCATGAGACGACTCATGGTTTGAGGGCCATTGCAAAGTCCAAAAGGCATATATTTGTAGTGGTAAAGTGGTTTACCAGGTATAGCAAAGGCGGTCTTTTCTTTGGAAGATTCCGAAAGACGAATTTGCAAGAAAGCATCTTTTAAATCGATAGCACTAATAAAAAATGTATCCTTCAGCCTACTGAGTAACCCATTGATGTGAGGCAGGGGGTAGGAGTCTTTTTTAGTAACTGCGTTTAATTTCCTTGAGTCAATGCATAAACGTATTTTCCCAGGTTTTCTTACTAAAACCGCAGGAGAGCACCAAGGCGAATTAGACTCTTCGATAACTCCCATGCTTAATAAACGTTCTATTTCATTATATGCCTCTTCTTGTCTGGGGGGTGAAAGAGGATAATGTTTGGATTTAATTGGGATCGCATCTCCCGTGTCAATATGATGCTCTAACAAATCGGTGCATCCTAGTCCAGATTTTTCGTAAGATGGGAACTTTAAAATTGTTTGTTCAAGCATCAAATTCTGCTCGGGAGACAGTCTGTGAAAATTGTCACTAATATCGCAGCTTTTTGAAATTTCAGATACAGTGTTGAAATTTGAGGGAATTAGTTCGGGCGCTATTGCGAATTCTCGCTAGAAATTTGTACCAAAATAGGCTTGCTGATTTAGCGTTGGCACTAAATAAAAATCAATATATTTGGTTACCCCTTTGTATTGCAAGGGTAAACTACAAAAGCCAATTACATTTTGTTTTGCCCCGCTGGCTGTTGCCACAACAGAATTGATCGTTTTATAACTAATATTATTTCTTTTCAAAAATTCTAAGCAATCACGACCTAGTACAGACACATTAGCTCCTGAATCTAGTAGACCGGTTAAATTTTCATCAAAAATGTTCACCTTTGCAAAAGGCCTGTCATCATTAATGGAAAGAACGGTCGATTCTAGCAACTTTCGAAAATGTTTTCGCTTTTTGTAGCGCAATCGACAGTTAATAATTCTGTTGTTCGTTTTTGTTAAGAGATTAAGGGAAAACTTAGGTTTTATAAGATCGAGAGGTAAGTCATGTAATTTTATTAAAGTATCATGATTTTTATGTTCATTGTAATTTGAAGTTTTAATATTGTCTTGACAATGACAAGAAACTAATTTAAACTCGGGGTTGGTAGGGGTGGACGAGTGTCCCCGGTCGCCAGATCGCCCATTTTCTGGTTTCCCTGCAAATAATGATTATTAGGACAGTTAGGTGTTAAGACTCCTTTGTGTCCGCACTTAAAACAAAATGGGTTTTCTATTGCCCTTGAGCAGTAGATATAAGAGTGCCCATTGGCCAAACAATTCCAGCACTGGATACTGGAAAAGTCGTATTTAGTGTTCTTTCTCGAAAATTTAAGAGCTTCTATTTGGGGATCTACATTATCCAAGCTCTCAGGTTCTTGCGTCGACATTTCGACTTCATTTATATTACGATTCGAACTTATAAAAGGGTTCTGTGACTTGGAATCTCGAAGAACCTTCTCTGCCTTGCGAGCTATATCCCTAAACTCGTTTAAGTTACGAGAATCGGTGTTAAACAATAGAAGTCTTAAATTCGTATTTAAGTTTCTTTTAATAATATCTATAAGGGTAGAATCAGGCAAAGGGGTTTGAAGCCTCAGGTTCATGGAAACTAGTGATGTATGATAATCATCATAACATTCTTTTTGTAATTGCTTCCGTAAAGATATCTTTAAAATAACTTCATGGTCTGATTCTATGTGACCAAATTCTTTCGTCAATGCATGACGTAGCAGAGGGTAGGTTACAGCTCTGTTCTGTTTGGTAAAAAGCCAATACCATTGTTCGGCCTTTCCCTCCAGGAGGACGTGGAAGTTAGATATCAAGTGTTCATCTGAACACTTAGATCTTGCTGAAAGTGTTTCCACTTTAAATAAAAAATCCGATACAGATCCATTGCCATCAAATGAAATCTTCCACTTTTCTAATTTTACATTATTTTCATTGCTGACGTAGGCGTTATGGTGGCTGTTTAAAGGCTGATTGGTATTTACGCTTGTAGTATTTAAATGTGGGATAAACGAGTTAAATTCGGTTGGTCTACAAGAAATAGGTATATTTAAATTACCAATTTGAGATATACTATCTCGAACGGAGTTCAGCTCTCTGCGAAACTCTTCTCTGGTATTTTTCATCGTTTGCTCCATTAAAACCATTAGTGATTCAAATGAAGAACCCGCATTGGGATTAGAATTTGCAGTGGCATTTTCGACTTGCCCTGCAGAATTTTCCGCTGGAGGACTAAGATTCACGTCCGACAACCTATCACTAACTGTACCAAAAGCCTGTTGTTCTGTGGATAAAAATTGGTTATCCATCATATGGATTTCCGGAAATGGAATCTGAGAGGGTAAACTATTTGAACTTGCTGATCGCTGCACCTGTACGGCCGTTTTGGACACAGGGGTGTGTACAACCTTAGATTTGGTTCCACCACTTGTGTTACCTAAATCTATGGAAACGTTATTACGAGAAGCGGAAGAGCTTCTAGATCCTCGACCTCTATAAAAAGAACTATTCTTTTGACTAACTGATGTACTTCTTGTATTCATTACAAAAAAATATTTTTAAATCTCGGAAAAAGTATTTATAGAATAAGGTATAATTTATTAACGGAAGCCCTAACTTAATAAAATTAATTTTGTTATTGCTATTTAATAAGTATTAAAAAAAATTAAGTAAAAAAAAATAATACGATAAATTTAAAAAAAATGTATAGATAAATATGTATGTATGTTCAAATGTTATATATGGGAAAGATAACTAGATTAATGTTAATATATCATAGAAATCATGTCATATATACGAAAAGTGTAACGTTTTTGTGTTTGTATAACAAAATGTATCTACTTTTCTAAAATAACTTATAAAACTGCAACACTAAGGACAATGTATCAATCGATTATCCTGAAGGGACCTGAATTATATTTTCCTTACTTTTAAATGCAACTAAGCCTATCTGTAAACACCGAAAGCTTGGACTATCTAAAATTCAAATAATACGTTAGTTATATGTATACACAATTTTATTATGTCGCAACTAGACTTAAAATTTTAATTTTACCTTTTAAACTATGACTTACCTAACTTAATTGTGTATAAGGTGGAATGATCTTATCAATAAAATGGTTTAACTAACTGCTAGTGTTTGTCTACAATACTGTAAAAACTTGCCAGTTCTTGGCATTTACGTTGGGCGCCATATATGTTATGCGCCGGCTATATTCAAGAGTAATAAAAATTGTTAATTCTTAATCATCTTCAATTTTCCCGTATAAAGAAACGTTCGTTAAGTGGCATGAAAAGATTTCCCAGCTAGCTGTACGATAGGTATATTTGGTTCTTAACCCGAAAATTTCAACGCATAGACATATAACACAATCTACATGCCTGCTATAACCCTAGATTGTGCAAAATAAAACTAATAATTAAAACAATAACAAATTGATGACAAACGACAAGACGACAAGGTGTAAGGTCGTGTAGGGTATTATTTTTCCCACCCATGATGATTAGCCATCAAACTCCATGACAGACTGGTTACCCTAATATCTTTTGCCTGTCCCTAAATATGACACGATTAATTTTCAAGATATTTCACATCTCTCCGTAACTATCTTTCCCATATAAAAAAGTATTTACAAGCCCATTTTTGTTGTAATTAAACTTTAACAAAATTTATTAATAAAAATAAATATAAAGAATGAATACAAAGAGAAACATAAGAGAATTCTCTTAATAAAACTATTTATATAAGTAGTATATAAATATGAATGAAATTCTAATAAATTGAAGAGAAATTGTATTTTATAAGAAAACAATTTAAAGCGAATTGAAAACTTACTCTTGATCTTTACAAGGGAAAGAATCATAGTAAGTAGTAAAATTAAAAAAAAATTATAATTGAGTGTTAAAACATAATGAGACTTACATACAATTGTAAAAAAAAAATCCAATGACTGAAATGATGGGCCCAGCAATCAATCAGGGAAAGTGTTGTTGGTTGTATCTTTGATTTTGTTTTTTTTTTCTTTTGTTAGTGCATTGATGAGCTAAACTTTATAAAGAAAAGAATCAAAATATATTAACACTCAAAAGAAAATGTAAGTAATAAAATAGTAATACCTACATAATAATTATATATTAATAAGCATAATAGCATTTAACGAATCAAATTTACACAACTCATTATATCATTTATATTAGATTAATTTTTTTGAGTTACACGAGAAATTTATACTTATTAAGAATAAATTATTTTGGAATATTAGTGATTAATAAATTCATAATTTTAGTTTAATTTAGTTTAGTTAATAAGTTATGTAGAGAAATTCATTTTTTTATAGTTAATAGTTTGCTCTTAAATTTTGATTTTATATCGAATTCAATTTTATATTAAACTTCATTTCTTTTAAAGAACTTACATTTAGATAAATTTAGAATAACCTATCCTTAGATTATTTTAAATGCTCTAGGTTAATTTGTTTTAATTTATACCTTTTTATTATTTAGACAAATATAGGTTATTATTAAGTAGATTTTATAATTTTAAAGTTATTTATGTTTGATTTTGTTAGACTTTTAGAAAATTATATAAAAAAAATAAGTAATTGAAAAATTAATGCAATTTTTAAATTTAAGATAATTTAGGTAGTTTTAGTAGTTTATTAGAAAACTAATTAGGAAATAATTTATTAGCTACAAAATACTTAACGATCGGAACACTTTTCATTATCCAATGCTTTATGAGACCATGCGGTCCTGAACCCTGCGGGTTAGTATCACGTGTTTCAATTCTGGAACTATCGCTTAAATTAAGGGAATCGTTTTTTTTCCCATTCGAATGCAGCTGGACTAAGGTAATTGTTAGTGGTAAAACTTTGGCAGTAACATGGAATGTTGGAGCAATTTCTTTTTGGACTTTTAAGCCATGCTTATTAATCATCTAGTTTTCTCTAAATTAAGGTATTTGATCCAGGGGTTTTAATCAACCCCATAGTATATTGTCAACCAAATTGGTTTTCCTCTGCGGAAATATTCCGTGGAATGTTTTACACCAATTTCTCTAGAGAAAAGAAAGATTAAAGTCATGATGTGACATGCTTTTCCTAATAGGTAAAATGCTCACCTCAGCTAATGAAGAAATGTTATTTAAACCCAAGTAATTTATATATAAATTCCCGGAAATGATTCTAATAATTCGCATTAGAAGAACTTTCACGATTTGGGGATTTTTCTTTTCTCCACTTAAAAACTTCCAAGACCTTAAACCGTTTTTTTTTCTTTTAATTTTTCCTATTAATTAATAACTTTTTCCTAATTTATTCACTTTGTTCACTTTTAACTATACGACCGATTTCTTCCACGTTTTCTTTAATAATGAAATTGAATACTCAATTTGTGATGTAAAGAAGTGCGTAGCAGAAAATAAAAGTGATTTTATTCTTATTAAAATAAGAATGTCAATTGCATCAATTGATCTTGAGTTGAAAAAGGACGGCTGACATGAACTCTTTAATACCAAAAATTATTACCATATATGGTCATATAAATTACAACGTTAATGAGTGTAACTCATAAATATTACAGACTTATGTATGTACCTGTAATATATCATACGCATGTTACAAACATCTATACATGCAAATGTTAAATTGAGAATGAGAATTTGTTCGATAAACAAGATTAAAATTTGTCTAGCATGCAAGAACCCAATGATAGATAATTATCTGTTCAAAATGTTTTTTTATTACGTTAAAATAAAACATTCAACCATTTAAATGAAACATTTTGCCGCATAAAAAAAAATATTATAAAAATAGTAACAAAACTTGATAGGCAAAACTTGATCGTGTAAGAAAGGCTTCTTATATGTGTTCCCTGAAACGACAATCGTCGTGTATAATAAATAATAAATACTAGGCTATGCCTAATATACAAAGATGGGGGTAGTGCACTCAATATACAGTTTCAACTCGCACTTAGTGATATTGCAATCATTTTGTTAATGTTGAGTGATGAATTGAAAATTTTCAGCCTCACGAAACATGAGTGATAGTCATGTTAAAAAAAAAATTTGCACTCGAAAAAAAATTCGTTTGATTTAAAACAAAGCAATCATCAGTTTATTGGAACTTTTTTCTTCACTCATTTGAGTGCAACTTAAAATTTTGCATTCAATTTTAAGTTTAAATTGATTTGTGTTTATTTTGTGCACTAATTCTTCTTCATAAGAAATAACAAAAAAAAAAAAAAAAAAAAAAAAAAAAAAAAAAAAAAACAGTAAAAAATAGGTATATGTTTAACTTGATATGCCAAATACTTTATAAGCCTTGCAAAAGTAAGATCCATTGTTGTCGACAACACAATTTTATTATTATTGTCGAGTCCAAACGCTGTGTGTATGTGGTTTTTTCGCGATTGTTTTCGTTAGTGTGATTTCCAGCGGGTTGACGTCACGCCAATGCAAGATGTTTTCTGTTTAAGAAGACCACATGCGTGCAGTAGTGCAGAAATACTATATGTAAATGCTGCAAAACAAAGTTTCATTGTATGAACACAAATGCAGTTTCAAAGAGAATTGAAGAAAGTTTCTGCAGAAAATGTTTAATTATATGAACGATAAAATTTTTTTATTTTTGGTTTCAATATCAACTTCAAGTTCATATTTTGGACTATATGAATTGAGTGCCGATTTTTTGCATTCAATCTGCGTTTAGTGATAGTGAAAAAATTTTAAATATCACTTAATTTTTTTAGTGGTAGTTAAAAAATAACAACCATCACTAAAGCTTGCAAAAAGAGTGCAAACTAATTTTTTTTACAGTTTTATTTTGTGATAGTGCACAGCTCATTTAAATCAATATTTAGTGCACTACCCCCAACTCTGCTAATATAGCACTTTAACCAAGGCGAATTGACTAGAAGGTGAGGTCAACTCTACAACAACACTGCTTCTGTGGTCGGGTAGTTAAAAATATTGCTAGTAAAAAAAATAGGTTTGTTTACACAAAAAAACTAGTTTGTATACAAACTTTGACAAGTCGACCACCGAAAAAAAACCATATGTTGACTTGACCCCACCTTCTAGTCAATTCGCCTCGACTGTAACTATATCTTATATACCTATTCCCATGGCTGGAAATAACAGAAAGTTATATTTGGGCTCAAGTTTACAAACTTAGCTTGTTTTTTTTGAACCCTGTCGTATCAATGCGCTTAACTCAGGAGGGCACTTGTATGTCGGCCAGGTGAAATACTAGACCGATTTGGCGGATTTTTAATACCTCTAAGGGCCATTATGACAACTTGCCGTTAGTAAAAGGTAGGATTTTGTCCCACGTATAAAAAGTTTTTCACCCATTGCACAATTATTATAAACATATTGGTTCGTCATGAATATAGTGCTTCAAAATATTGATTCTAGCTTTGCGATTGGAGAAAATGTAGCATAAAGTGGAAATTGGTAAAAAATAGTTTAATTTCGGAAGAGCCTTGATGAGCCTTGAATTTTTGAAAGTTTTTTGCATAGCAATATTACACATGAATTAGTCTTTCAAAAAAAAGATGAATAACATATATGTTGCTTAACAATTTTTTTCTAAAAATAAAAAAGAATGAATATGCTTATTAAGCTAAAAGATGGCAAAAAGCGGAAGTGCATATAAAATTTTAATTACAAAATATTTCACAATTCTATCTGTAGAATATTAAGTGATTCAACTAAAAATATTTCAAAAAAAATTAGACCAAGGTAGATAAAAAAATAGCAAGTTGGAATTTTCAAAGTCGGGTCTCTAGGAAAAGTGTAGAAGCTGAACCTAAAATCTAATTGCTACAATTTCTCACTTTCATTCAACCAGAATACAAAATGTGAAATACATGTTCCTAAAATTATTCAAGTTTCAAAATTTAAACTTAGCAAAAACTTTCATACAGATCTAAGAGAAAATTAAATTAACTTTGTTTTTCTTTTAAAAAAATTATCCTTAAACCAATTTAATTTAATTTTTACGTAAGCAGAATTTAATGCTTTAAATTTTTTTTAAAATTTGTGCTTTTTATTTCACAATTACTAAAAAAAAAACATTTACCTTCAGGGTAATTATTTAATTCTAATAGTTCGTGAGTTCTAAAAAATTTTTAGGGGATTGGTGTTGATTAAAAAAACATTTTATATAAATTTTAATAAAAATTTATACAAATTGTAATCCTAAAAAACTTATTTTATTTACGTAAAATATGTACAATATAAATATGAATACATACTAAAATTTTTTATTTCCTATTTTTATAACTTTACAGGGGAAGACCACATTAAAATGAAGGGTTGCTTCTCTCAAACTCCGGAATGTAATCAAACAGAATGTGTTACGAGTTCAGAGCCTCGTAAGAATAATATGAATTTATTATATTTTTGTTGTTGCAAACAATCAATGTGTAACACTGCACAAAAATGGGAACCAACAACAACAGAAGCAACAACACAAGGTAAATTTTATTTAATTTTTTATTATTATTATTATTTTTATATGTGTAAATAAATATTCAACTTCTTTATGGGATGTTTATATTTTCCCTTTTTTCTCTTTTTCATAATTATGTTGCCAGAGCAATAAGTGATGGGGTTTTCTCTTGATTTCATCATCATCATCAGGGAAACCGAAAATATATTCTAAAAAAGTGTTTAAGTCAGGGTTCACACCATGAACGTTTTCTAAAAGAAAGTGTGAGGGAAAGATCAATAAACTCCGCATTTCCGAAAAGAAAACTTTCATAGTGTGAACCTAGATTAAGCGCAATAAATATGCAGGAAAAAACTTAAAAAGACAACCTTAAAATAGTTAAACATATGTCTAAAAAACCGAAATGGCTAATTTTATTACAAAATATGTAACAATTTAATAATATTTGCATATAATAAGCAAGCAAAATAGTATGGTGAGCCCATTCCGGCCATACCATGCACTACGCCAGAGTGCTTACATACATATTTTTGAAAGTGTAGGCTATTTGGCGGTCATGGATTCACCAGATCAAAATTATAATATAAAGTTAAGATTCACATATGAGTAATTTGTGCCGAATAGTATCTAGATAGTATTCATATATCAACATCTATATGAGATTTTGTATGCCTTAAAAAGATTTTAGGGACGATCACCGAATTTTATATCACTATTAACATTTTTAAGGAAGTTATAATATTTAAAAATTATTTTCGGAATTGATATTTGTATGGGAGCTATGAGCAAATATGGAACAATTCTAACAAAATTTTGGAAACAGTAATTAAGTTTAAGAAAAATTTAATCTAATTACGAAGATAAGCATATAGTTTATAAGCACAAACATTTTGATCCGAAAAAAGTTTTAATCGGGGCGTTTCTCACGATTTCACAGGCGTCGTCCTTGTGACAACGGAAACCGGACGGACATCGTTAGAAAGTGATTCTGTTTGGATCGGTGTATACTTAACATTTCTAGACACATCAGCACAAATGCATATTCATACTATACATACATAATTGTTTTTTTCTGAATTTTCCCTTATGGGTAATTCCATGTCAAATCGACCAAGAGTGGGACACGACCTCTTTCGATTTTAATGAAATTTGGTGAGAAGGTTCCTTTTATCCTATTAGGAACATTTATGAACAAAAATACTTTGTAGCCCTAAGTATTCTCTTTAAAATGACATAAAAATCATCTTCGTATGTAAAGTAGTTTTTGAAATATTGAAGAAATAAGCTCAACACACTTGGCTAATTCGGCGAAATTATGACATAACTTTTGAAAAAAAAATTAAAATTTTTTTTTTTTGTTCATATATGTTCCTAATAGGATAAAAGGAACGAACCTTCTCACCAAATTTCATTAAGATCGAAAGAGGTCGTGTCCCACTATTGGTCGATTTGACATGGAACCAGGACTTACAAAAAATTTTTTTTGTTCCGCTGCGAAAGCACTTCTAAAAAATTTTGTTTTGACTATAATATGCTGCAAAAGGTAAAATATGCACTAACAAATCGATGTCAAAATTCATAAAAAGCTCTAAAACGGAACAATTTATTGTTTTTGCCTTCATTGGCCGTACAATGAAAAACTTGCAACTGCATATTTACGGTTTCCCTGATCATCATCATTTTATTTAATAAGGGCAACAAAATACGAACGTTTTAACTTTCGTAGCATGGCAAATATTTAATCGTTAGTATGTGTGTTTTTGTAGAGGAGTTAAGATAAATGAGGGATCCTTGCTGCAATTCTCAATTGCTCCTGCTTCTGTAGTTTGTTATTATTATGTTTTTCAAATTCATTGCAAGGCACGTGTGCACAATATGGTCGTAGAAGTTGTTGTAGATGTTGATGAGGACGATGATGTTAGTTAGTGTTGATGGAGGATGCCACAATGCCATGTTTACCCCAATTTTATACCAGCAATATTTTGTGTTGTTTATATTTTCCATGGTCTTTTGTTTTTTTTTTTATAATATGTATTATGCAACTTTTTTATTCTTTCGTTCTTTCGTACGGTTTAGTTTTGTTGTTTTTTAACTGCCTCTCTTTTCTTCATCGGTTTCATCACACACTTATAAAAATCATAAAAATTTGAAGTACCCTATATATAGTATGATTTTTTGGTTTAAAATTAGAAGTAGGTTTATATTAAAATTCTTGGATGAAATTCATCGATCAATATGAGTTTATGTGAAAAGGGAATTGTTGGGTATGACCTTTATGATTTTATTTTTTTTCAAATAAATTTGTAAATGAAATTAAGTTTTTGGTTTGCAGTCCATGCTATTTAAATTAAGGTATAGTCGGTCAAGACAGACCGTATGATACCCAACATTACAGTATTTGCCAAAAAAAAAAAAAAAAAAAAAATCCGAGATTGTACCCGATTAGAGAAACATTGGCAATTGCGTACCCGCCAAAATAAAAGTATGCTATGAGGTTAGATTAAAAGTCCAGTTCTTTGTGTCGAGTTTTATCTAGCAGTGAAAATTGAAAAATTGAGATGATACTGACCACCTAGCAAAAGAGTACTTTATTCAACATTTTGGTACTTTTAATATATTTTATTGAAAAATTGAAAAATGCTTCATGTGATAATTTTCAAGTTTTCTATAATTTTTGAACGTAGAAACATAATATAGGTGTGGGTAACTGAATGAATGAGAACCTATAAGATGAAAAATGTTGGTACTTTATGTTTTTCATCTGGTACTTTTTGAATTTTTGCTAATATTCGACCTACAAAGATAAAAAAGATGCATTGGCCTGAGTGAATAACAATGTATAAGAGGGTGCTTTTTGGTACTTTTTCGTTCTACATCTGGTACTTTGATTTATTTTCGTTAATTTTAGACATAGAAACATAAAATTCAACATGCAATGTCCTATGTGGGTGACAATGTATAAAAAAGACTTTTTGATACTTTTTTGTTTTTCAATTGATATTTTTTATATTGAACTTACAAAATTAAATTAACTCACGTAGACTATAAAATACGAACCGGAAGTTGGTCCTTCGCCAAATCGATCCACTAAGACGAAAAAAGTAAATGCTCGAAACATGTAAATTCATTTATACTTAGATGAAGGGTGGCTAAAAAGTACTTCTAGGTTCATGTGTCCAAATAAGTTTATGTGTTTTCAAATCGAAGATTTTTCTGATTCAAAGTGAACGATATCCTGGCCTGCATTTATCTTCATAGGAGAGTCAGTTTCTTGCTTGTAACCTTTTGCAAAGTTAAAAAGTGCCAACAAGATTTCATTAAATTATCCCCTTCAGTTATCCAATAGGAAATTATCATCTCGAGAATTCGTAAAGTAAAAAGAAAAAAATTTTTTTTCAGTATTCCTTGATTTAAAAATAAACGTGATAGAGATAATTTAGAAGAAGCTGTTAAATTTAAAGTCAGTTTTGGGCTATTTTAAATATGATCTTTTCAATTTGTTCGCAAGAAGATTATTATTGACATTGTTGGCGAAGAAAACTAACAAAGTTTCAATATCTGAATGATAAATGTTTAGGCTTTTTGTTAAATGCCTATGTTGTCTCCAAAAGTGTTTGATTTTACAAAAGGTTTACTCCTTTTTTTGGGTAGTTAAATCACATTTGGATTAAAAAAGTGCTCGTAGTAGCATTAGCAGGGGCTCATTTTTAAACCTGCACTTGTATTTTGCAGGAGATATACGATACCCAGAGTTAAGCCTTTTCTGATGAAAGTCAAAAGTAAGCAATGCTATTAACTTTTCTTTGTGCAAGAAGAGATATGGGTCCTCAGGTATAAATACCGTCTGTTTTACACTTACTAAAAAGGTGAGATCAACTTCACATTCTATTCTAGTATCGATTCAAAATACTATAAAATAAGCTGACGCTTGCGGAATGAACAACAAGGAAGTCGGATCTACCACGGTCATAATATGTCAAAAAAATCTCTTGATCTTCAATTACAATTTGGTTAGGGTTCTGTTGGGTTCTGCTAGAAAGTAGATAGTAGAGACTTCCCTTTAAGTACCTGAATAACCCCGATTCCAACTGTTACTCCATTGGTCCTAGCAATTACGAATATACTTTCGTTATTTGCAACGACTTATTAGAAAGCTAGTACTATTCAAGGTCTGATGTTTTAGATTGCAAGTCAAAAATGCAAAAAATATATAATTACTTGCCAATTTTATTTGTTTTCTTTCTGTAATTAAATTCGTACAAATACTCATCTAAATCTATTTAAGTCTTTAAAATAAATTTATGATGTGTTTGTAGAGTTAATAACAAATACATATTTGTCTTAAGATTCCTTCTACCACGCAACTTTTAGTTTTACGGACATTTTTAGTTTTATAGCCCTTCTTCTTATTTTCTATTAACTCTATCTCACCAAAACACTTAACTCGAAAGGACACTTGTTTGGGTAAAACAAATTGGGTCGTCCTAGCTAAGATGGGATGGGTGTCAAAACGATTATTTTTGGGGAAAAAACCAGTTCAAAAAACTTCATCATTTGCAAACTGATTTTGTAAATTTCATACTATTCTAGTTCATCGATTTCGAACGTTAACGATCGCATACAAAATTACATTTAAAACAAAAACCAATTTTCGAATTTTGTTTTCTTTATAAGTATAATTTTCTATGCTAACGTTGACGTTCGAAATCATTAAACAGGCAGTTCATTTTTTATAAATTCCATGGCCCAATTAGTAGGCTTGCAATCTAACAATAGAAAAACAACACGCGTTTTGTTTGTGTAAAAAATGATAAAGATGTAAAGAACAAAAGTAATTGTTTGTGTAAAAAATGGTGGAGATGTCAAAAACAATTGCTACAAAAACAATTGCACGTAAAAAACACAACTCTGCATAACATCAGCAGGCGTTTCAAGCAAACCTACTAATTGGACCATGATAAATTCTAGCAAGGATTTTTGTATTTCAAAATATGATAGAAACAATTTAATTATTTCATAATTAAAATATTTCATACAAAAATATAAAAAATAAGTACTATTTGGTGTTCCGGAAAAAGCACAAAAAATGACACTTAAACTTAAAAATGTTGTAAATATATTCTTTAAAGTAAATATTGACGATTTTCATATTTTTTGCCAAAACAACCTGCCTTTTTTACGGCTATAAAATAATGTCTAATAACGGTAGAGTTACTTAAAGCTTTTAAAGTTTTTTATTTGTCCATCAAAATACTAAATACTAATACATACTTTAAATAAAGTGTGGGCTCATATCAAAGAAGAATGTCTTTTTTTACCAAATACTAACATAAAAATTGTGGTACTTCTTTAAAATAAATGTTTGATTATTTTTTTTCCTAGTACATGAATTAAGTTTAATTTTTCTTGTAAAATTCTATTAAAAATTAAGACAAGTTTAGCGACCTCCAGCAGCGGTGAAACGCATTTTACATATAAAAAAGGTTCTTCCTACATGTAATTTATTTAGATACGAAAACAGTACAGTATTTTTTTTTAAACATTGGAACAACATTGTTTCACCTTATTTTTGTATACGGAACAAAGTACTGTGAGACGTGCAGACGATCATCGTTAAATGAACTTCGCTACTCATAGGAATACATCATATATTACTTTATATATACATATATATATCTAACATCAACATTGTAGAAATTGAAAACGTTCCGTACTAAACTGTATTTTAGAGTTTTGTTCTGTGTGAACTACTTTTTTTGGAAAAATCTTTAATTGTTCTGTATCTTATTAAATGTTCAGTATTTGTACTGCATTTAACAAAAGAACTTCAACAAATCGACAGCTCAATTCCAAAACATGCTAAGTCAACTTTTAGAAATAAGTACTGTTCAACTTAAATTCTGTAAAATTGTGGGGTTGTTCGGCTAATCTAATCCAAAGTTATGCAAAAAAGTACTTTGCATACAACTGAATGTTGTATCGCCCGTAAACTTTAACGGCCTTCATCAAACAAAAAATTTTTATGGAAAACCGGTTTTAACGAACACTTCAAGTTCACATTAATTTTTTTGCATAAGGCCGTAAGAGTTTTGGAATTGAATTGCTTTCATTCTCGAAAATCCTAATTCATATATTCTAAGGTTTTGTTAAACTTTTTTTTTAAATTATTACTGGGTAAAAGTTTTTAAAATATCGCTATTATTCTTTTTCGATTTTCGACAAACATCTTTTTGATTCTTTTCTAATTTTAAGTTTATAACGTTTTTATTTGTTTGAAATCCAAAATATTTAAAACAAGAAATTCGATTGCAACATCCAACAACAATAATTTCCTTTACAAAACAAGCTAAATTTTAAGAATAAACTCGTGGCTGCCCTTCACGGCAAAGGTCCGTATTATCCCATCAATGCTGCCTGATTTTATTCTATCCCAAGTCGCCAGTTACTAATTAGTTTAAAAATATTTCACGAATATAGCTAATACTACATTTACACCTACGAAAAATCTAGTACTTACGAGATTTCGAGCCAAATCTAGTTGTTTTTGGCTAGATTTCCCATACAAAACAAAATCTTCTTCGTGACTAGATTTCGACGAAATCTGCCCAAAATCGAGTAGTACTTAATGATGCAACTATGGTTTTTTCAATATAGCACTAAAAAATATTTCCCTGCACAAGAAAAAAGACATTTAAAAAAAAAAAAACAATAATTGTTAAAAAAAAAATTAAAAAGTTTTATAAAAATTTGTAAAATAATAAAAAAGAAGAAAATAATATTGATAAAATAAATATCGTTGATTATTTATAAAAGGTAATGCAAATTGCTTAATGTATATTTCTTTTTGTGTTTGTATGTGTAACGAAAAAACTTTTAGTCAGTTGTTTTGTTATAAAAACAAAATCTCGCTAATGTCAAAAAAGTATAATGTAAACGCACTAGATTTCGAAGAAGATTTTAAATCAAATCTACAAGATTTCGGCCTAATGTAAATGTAGTGTAAAGTCAATTCCAAAATCGACAAAAAATGTTTTGGAGATTATGAAGTTGCGTATTGCATTAAATAGAATGGATTAATCCTAATAGTATAAAAAATAAAGTTTAACCGTCTTTTTATGCATCATTTCAAATTGTTGTGTTCTGTATTTTAGTTTAAAAATATGGTCACCGTACATATAGGGTATATGGACCACCTGTAGGGTAATTCTGTAACTTTTTAACTACAAAAATTTGTCGTTAAGGAACTAGTAAATTTTTAAAATTTTTACTTGAAATTTCCCTACTGTAGTGAAGGGTATAATCCCGGAAAATATTGCTGAAGTTTTTTAGAATTTTATGACGTGTTGTTCTTCAATTTATGATCTTGTATCATGAAATGACACAAGATGCCATTTCACCATTATCGACTAGAAAGCTGTTTAATAAAAAAAAATTTGAATGCTATATTCAAATCTGGAACTCGTTTGTCAAAGGACTGTAGAATTTCATTTCGTAGAATATCGCACTTTCTTCAAATTTTTGTTAACACTACACACAAAAAAAAAAGACTGTAATGCCAAAAGAAATTGATTTTGATTCAAATAGAATTTACATTCGGATTGTGCCCAACAAGATTTTGCATTTGTAGCAACAAGTCTGTTTCTTTTGTCCCAAAGTGTAAATTCATTGTTCAAATACAAATTTTTTTACGACAACAGTAATATTATTTGATTCAAAAAATAAATATTTTATAGCAAAAAAAATTGTTATTTCCTGCAAATGCAAATCATTTACGTCAACAACAATTTTCAATGTGCTGTTATTTCAGAGGAAAACCTTTAACGACAAAAGATATTTCATTTGCTGTTGAAAAACTACAAATACTTTCATGTTGTTGCGGTAAAAAAAAATTTTGTTGGAAATTTTCTTGCGAAAAAAGGTTTTCATTTACGACAACAAGTTTTTGTTTACCCCAACAGCATAATCGTCAAATGTTCAAATTATTTGGCATCACAATATTTTTTTTTTTGTGTAGTATGAAAAAAGAACTTAAAGCACATTTAAATGTGGTCGACATTAAAATAAGGAACTATTAAAAATAGGCCACTGCTATAAGAACAGAAATTTCAAAAACAAATCGTCAATGCTTCTTTCGACAGGATTATTTTAACAAGATTTCCAACAAAATTATGTATTGGAAACATTAAGTTTCCGGAGTTTATGCAATTACTGCACATTGTGTTGCAAATTTTCAAAACTTTTAAAATGCGAATACTACTGTATTTATACTTAATATAGGGCATGTTCGTAAATGCATCACTGCGCTGCATCAGAAAAGCAAACTTTTTTTAATGCCGATAAAAAAAATTATTAATATAATCTGTTTTATTGTGTATTATTTTTGTGTAGTATTTGACAATTTTTTGGTCCACATCTACTTCACTGATATTTATATAAACATTTGAAATCACTAATGCAGCGCAGTGATGCATTTACGAACATGCCCATATACATTTTTGGCGAAAAGAAAGATATGACGCTGCAATGATGAGCGACCATTATTGGACTCGCAATGTTAAAAAAAATTTTAATTCAAATAAGTTTTAGTAATGAAATTCGAAATTCTTCTTTTTAAAATTGTTCAGTTAAGAAGTTTTTGAAATATGTATCATAAAAAAAAAGAATCTCCTTCAAAATTTTATTGTGCCGATTTACTGTACAGTTACTTGAGTGCCATTCTTAACCGATTTAAATATTTTTTTTGCATTTTGTGTGTTTTCTTTTTGCTGCCGCTGCTGCTGTTGTCAAAGTTAATGAACTCCGTAAATAAGAAGAATAAAAAAATTTAAGCTTTTGGAACAGTAGCAGGCAGCAAAGCCATAGCATCATCACCGCTGCTGCAACATTTCTTATGCTGCCATATGTTGCAAATCGAGGTTTTTTTTGGTTGTAGTTGTGTATGTACATACATATGTATTATCTTGAGTACGGTGTTGCCAATGAAAAATTCCAAATTACATATTTGTAGAAAAATTACACACAAAAATCGTAAAAGTAGCTTTTCTAAAACGAATTCGCTTTTCAAAACCTTATTGATATTCCTTATTTGCACTTAGGTTAACAAAAAAATCAAAGCTTAGCAATTGATGTATAACGGCACGTATCCACGAGCAGTATTTATTTCCGAACATGCTTATGTACAAGCCTAAATTTATGTTCACACCTATTAAATATTTGACGTAACCACTAGTTTTTTTTAAAAAACTATTTTCTATCTTCTTACAAATGAAGTTCAGAAATTGTTTAAAATAATGATAAAGTTTGACCAATTTACTGGTCCTGCTTTTTGAACTTTTTTTTAGCAACATAAATCTTAACTTTTGCTGTGAGGGATTACGTTTCATTCAAACAAATTAATTGACTAAAGGTACACATCGACTACACAATGTTATTATATGGCGCAATTTTTGGTTACAATTTTGTATTAGGTAAAACAAAAGGAACTTACTTACATTCTAAAATCTCAAGAATGTTCACACTTTTTAATTATAAAGCGCAAAAACAAATGTCAATGAAATTAAAAACAAATTTGACTGTTTATGTTAAACATGCTATTCTTCTCTCCCCTCTCACTCAGACCTTCTGAAAGAAAACTTTGATAGTGTAAACCCAGACTTAACAATACAATTTGACAGTATCTAGAGCAGTGTTCGAAAATAAACAGAATATTATTTAGCGTTCAGCTCACACAGCCAGGAACGATATCTTTTTTTAGTGTTTGTGTAGAAGAACACAACCCTTAATGCCGTTCTTAACTATTTTCAAGAAAGAGCCGAACATTATATAGTGTTCTGTTCTTCGTTAAAAAACAGAACAATTGTAGTGATACTGTGGAAAACATTTATTTTAATTTTCTACAATGTTTCTCTTTTACATTGATAAAGAAATGAGCAAACAAAAAATTTTAGCAACGACCGCAGCACGAACAGCTTGTGTGTGCAAGCAAACATTAATGAGCCGAACCGAACACAATGAATTTTGTGGATTTAAAAAAAAAACCGAACGGAATTAAATGTTCTCATCTTTTGTTGAGTTGGATAAGTACAGTATTATTTTTTTTGTTCGAAGATCACAAACAGGGAAACCTTATTTTTTAATGACACAAACCACAAATCTACCGAACTGAATACTAAGTAGCAATATTTAGTGTTTATTTTCGAACACTGATCTAGAGCAGTAATGGAAAATTGAAATATTTGGATGGTACTGACCACCAAGCAAAAGAGTACTTTTTCAACATTTTGGTACTTTTTTAAAACATTTTTTTTTGCTCATATCTCACCCATTTATTGACCGAGCTGGATAAATTTCAACAGCAAAATTCTGATGAGGATATCTAAATTTAAAATATACCAACAAGCAGTGTTGCCATAACCTTTTGATAATAATAAATTTTCTGTAGGCAATTTGTAAACAGGGCTGTGGAGTCGAAGCTCGAAAAAATTGGCGACTCCAACTCCAAAAAATAAAAAATTTAAAAAAATATTGTAATAATTTCCAAAATAAAAATACTTCGAAATTTGCGATGCAATATTAAAAATATTGATTCGAAATTTTTACTGAATCCTTGTCTTTCTATATTTGACCATTTCAAAGGTACTGCATTAACAAAAGAGTTTAAAGTCAAATAAGGACCAGTCAGTCTTATATACATTTAGCATTAAGGTTAGATTAGGAGTTGGAATTTCAGCGGGTTGAGTCGGAGTTAGTACTTTTTGTTGACGACCCAATGTTAAAAAAATCAACGCTAAATTTCTAAAGAGGAAGAATAACAAAAAGAGTACTAAAACGGACGTGGAGGTACCGCGGTGTTTTTGAAAAGAAAAAATAACTGAAAATATTACTGAATTTTCTATCACTGATCTAGAGTATTGCTCTTGGAAATAGAAAGTGAAAAAAGTCTGGGTGTTAAAAACAAATTTGACTGTGATGGAAATTAAAAAAAACACAAAAACTAAATCTTCGTAAAGAAAATATTGACTGTCAAAAATTAATGAAAAAATATAATTTAAAATAAAATTACACAAAGATTACACATGAGCTAAAAATTATACACAATATGTGTAATTTTACATGGATTGGCAACACTGATTGTGTATCATTAATTCATGTTTGTTTGTATTTTGTCACTTTTAAGAAAAAAAGGAACTCATTTTTATACACTAACACACAAACTCTTGTTTATGCAATGCATACACTCACACATGTACACATGCATATTTACTTATCCTTGTGATTATTTTAACATAAAAAAAGTAAAGAAAAACCCTCTAGATTTTACTGTTGCTACTGTTGTTTGCAGTTCTAGTCGTTGTAGTAGAATGCAGCAGCAGCTTTTTGCCTCATAAAAATTTTCCGTTTTTAGTCACGTTTTTCTTGTTGATTCACTTGTTATTCTTTTTTTTTTCTTTTTCTATATTTTTTTATAATTTCTTTGCATTCTTTTAATAAATTGGGGGAACTTTCATTTTTCTTTTTGTATAGAGTAGAATTTTTTTTTACTTTTTTTAATGCATTGCATACTGCAAGTATGTGTGTGTGGGAGTGTGTGTTTGTATGCATGGAGATTTGAAAATTTTGCATACAAGATGATGATGATGACGATGATGTGTACGACGATGTGTGTTATTTGTTAGAATATTCTTGTATCGTAGTTAGTTACAGGTACGTGTACAATATTCATGATTTTTTTTTTTAAATTCTTTCCCCATTTAGAACAAGCAGCCTAGCTCTCTTCTGATTTGCAGTTTTGAGTTTTTTTTCGGGGACTTAAGTTTTTGTATTTGGCCACTTGTAATGTTATTCACCTGTAGGCCGTATTTCTTTTTTAGGTTGTTTTAGTTTCTTCTTGATTTTATTTTTACTTTTGCATTTTGTTTCTTATTTTTATTTAATTTTTTTTTGGAGGGTAATCTTTTATTCCTTAGAAATAAAATAAGAACAAAATAAAAATGTTGTGTTTACCTTGTAATTATTTTCAAATGTTGTAAAATTTTGTTTTAAGAAAATGAAAGGGGTTGTTTTCCTTTTCTTCTCATTTTGTCAGCATTTTTTATAATTTCTTCCAAAAAAGGCGGGGGGAACGTGTTTTTTATTATTTTACCCGAGCATATAGTTGATGAATGAATCTTAATAGTTCAATAAACTGTCATTTAAACACAAAAATATTGTAGGTATGTGGAAATGCTTTTAAGTGTTATACCTACCTATAAAATGTTCTAATTCTCTAAGGACATTTACTGTAAACTAAAAACATGAAAAGGAGAAAATTATTTTAGAAACATGATACAAAAAGATGTTTTTGTTTTTAAGTAATGTTCTAATAAATGGGTAAATATTAACAGTCTTATTTATAAAAAATAAAACATGTTAATAAAGGGTTTATTAAACGGATTTTGTATGAAAATCCATTTTATTAACCCTTTATTAACCGGTTTTATTTTTTATAAATTAGGCCGTAAAAATTTATTAACTTTTTAAGATTTCCAAACATGGTTGTTTGAAAGTTCTGACTTTATCACTTAACTGGCGAATCATTGTGTTTACCTTTTAGAACCGTGTATTTTTTCAATTTATATTATTGGAATTGCAAATAAGGAAAATAAATTAATAGTTTACCTTAATATGATGTTCCTAAAACTTTAGGGTTTTTCATGGTTTGCTAATTTTAGTCTTGATAGCAGAAGCAATGCTTTCTATACCTGGTTATAGTTATTGCTATGTTGATCACGGGGGGGTGCTTTAAAACCATGGGAGATAAGGCCATGATGGCTTTATTGCTCAGTTGAATGGGAGATAAAGCCATAATGGCCTTATTGCCCAATCATTGAGAGGTAAGGTCATATTAAAAATTTTACGTAAGGAGAGATATAGCCATATTTTTTTTTCGCAAATGTGAGATAAAGTCATATTTTTCCAGAATATTGTTACTTTACTTTAGTTTTTCCGGGAAAAGTAATTTTTTTATTCTTGTGACGCACGCAGGAAAACTTTATTCAGCGAAGCCACCTGCCGTGTCCTACTGGAGGAGAAAACCCTTAAGCGCGGCCGCAGGCCGCCACGCAGAAAAACTTTAGTATGCGAAGCCAGATTCCAATATTTTACTTTAGTGTTTCCGGGAAAAGTAATTTTTTTATTTTTGTGACGCACGCAGGAAAACTTTATTCAGCAAAGCCACCTGCCGTGTCCTACTGGAGGCGAAACCCCGTAAGCGCGGCCGCAGGCCGCCACGCAGAAAAACTTTAGTATGCGAAGCCCGATTTCAATACTTAACTTTTGTGTCTCCGGGAAGACTCTAAATTATAAAAATAAGAAAACTATTAATCAATGTAAAATGCAAAAGTTCTTTAAAACTGAAATGAGAGATAAAGCCATTTTCTAAAATTACTTATGTGAGTTAAGGCCATGATGGCTTTATCTCCCATTCAAATGAACAAAAAAAATAAAAGACTTTATCTCCCTTTTGAATGAGAGATAAAGCCATCATGGCCTTATCTTCCATGGGGGTGCTTTAAAGTCATGCGAAATAAGGCCATGATGGCTTTATCTCTCATTCAATAGGGAGATAAAGTCTTTTGTTTTTTTTCCTCCATGTTGTCTTATTTATCACTCCATTGAGAAATAAGGCCATATGCAATAAAGCTATTAAGAAATAAGGCCATATAGCCCTATCACCTATGGCTTTATTGCACTTCATTATAATAAATTTAACCAGGTGGCAAATTACGGCGTTCGATATCGATACAATTTAAATTTAAATTTCGATCGATACGAATGCCGTAATTTGGCCCCAGGGTCTTTATGGCAACCCCGGCATAACTTATTGCATCGCACGTGTGCTGAAGTAGCCTAATTTGCTAAACTTCAATTAAAACCCACAGATTAGATGTAAAGCTGAAATACTATCAATGACTATCTATTAGGGTATTCATTCGGTTAACCGTTAATCGGTTAACCGATTAATTACTACCCGATCAACTGTTCGGTTAATTTAAAATTGTCTATTTTCGATTAACGGTTAAACCGGTTAATTTCAGTCGATTAACCGATTAACCGATGTTACATAATTTTAAGTTTTTTGTAATATTATAACAAATTTTTTGTGTTTTAATTAATTGTTTCGTCTCATATACATACATGCTTAGAAAATATTTTTTTATACAATATCAACCCAATTATGAATAAAAATTCCCCGGGAGTTTTCTCCCTTCTCCCATTTTTCCTATGTTAATTCAGTTGTAAAAATGGGAAAAGGTAAAAAACTCCCGGGGAATTTTTAATCATAATTGGGCTGTATATTTCCTTCTAGCACCCACGATAAGAGAAAAAAGTCAAGTGTTGTCAAAACTTAAGAAAATTATCGCTTTAATCCAAAACATTTAAACCATTTTTTTTTTCAAAATTTATTTAATCAGATCTTTTTAAACTATTAAAATAACTAATAAATAATAATAATCTAATTTTTTAATTAAGTTATAAATTCTGTTTAATAGGGAAATATTTGTCAATAAAATTATTCAACTACAGAAATCTTATTAAAAACGACGTTTAAAATTCTTGCGTTTTGCGTTTTCGATTTCCAGAACATCCCTGATGATGTATTACTTAAAAAATACATATCACATATTTATGAATTATTTTTTTTTTGTTTGCTCGTTTTAGATCAAGAATTGTTATTTTTGTTTTTTTAATAATAAACTCTAAATAATAAATAATTTATGCATTTTTAAATAGAAAAATAAATAATAAATAAATAAATGATCGGTTAACCGATCATAAACCAAATTAACCGATTATTAACCGATTAAACCAAAACCTCGGTTAATTAATCGAGCGATTAACCGATTAAAGAAAAATTAATTAAATGAATACCCTACTATATGTACATTTTTAATGGACTATCGGTAGTTGTTTTTCCAATGCTGACACTTTTGGTTAAAACAGCTAATAGAAAAAAAATTGTGTTATTTGCCAAAAAATTATTTGAATTTAAAAATCCCGAATCGCTAACTAATACGTCTCTGCTTAGCCGGCCTTCGGCCGGTCGCAACAATTTTCTCCTCTATGGTAAATCAAACACCGGTCTCGCTAACTAAAGCTTTTGAATTCGGGATTTTTAAATGAAGGATTTCAAAATTCGGGATTATAAAACTCGGGATTTTGAGATTCAGAATGCGAAAATTTATAAAAATTCGGTATTTTGACATTTCGCAATTTTAATAATATCCCTTAAAAAGTATCAAAGATTTTCTCAAAATGCATCGATAGCAGCTTTTCAGAGAGTGAACGAAAGAGAGTAAGAAAATTATGTTTGTGTAACTTTTTTCAGCCTTTTTATAATAATGTTCAATCGATAATAAAAATGTCTTATTAAGCGATGTATTAAAACAATTACGAATACCTGATTAAATTTTAGGGCTGGAATTTTTTGTAATTAAAAAAAATTACGCCAATTGATATTTATAAAAAAACATTAATAAATATTATATTGTTATCAATTCTCTATTTAATTTTTTGCAGTACCCAAAGAGAAGACCCCAGAAAATGCTGATTTAATCTATATTATTATTTGTTCAATCATACTTGCCATATTAATAACTATAACGGGTATTGGGCTATTTTTATATCGTAGACGCAAACAAGCTCATTTCAATGAAATCCCTACAGTAAGTATTATTGAATACATCTGTACAAAAAAATTTCAACATTATTTTCTTCTCACAGAATGAAGCTGAAATAAACAATTCTTCACCCCTTCTAAGTAATAGACCCATACAGCTTTTAGAACTAAAAGCTAGTGGTCGTTTCGGTGACGTATGGCAGGCAAAACTGCACAATCAAGATGTAGCCGTGAAAATATTCCGCATGCAAGAAAAAGAATCTTGGAATACCGAATTAGAAATTTACAAATTACCCCGTATGCGTCATCCGAATATATTGGAGTTTTTGGGTCATGAAAAACATACCGAAAAGATACAACAAGAATTTTGGCTTATATCAGCCTATCAACATAATGGCTCATTGTGTGATTATCTAAAATCTCATACGATCACATATCAAGAACTATGTAAAACAGCTGAATCGATGGCATGTGGTTTGGCTCATTTGCACGAGGAAATATTTTCAACTAAAAGTGAAGGCTTAAAGCCGTCCATAGCACATCGTGATTTTAAATCAAAAAATGTTCTACTCAAAAACGATTTGACGGCTTGTATTGCTGATTTTGGCTTAGCCATGGTATTTCAACCGGGTAAGTTTGTATATTTTTTATACTTTTTATGTTTTATTTGGAACCGATTTTTCATGCACATTATTGTCCTTTATATTTCAAATATATTTTATTCTTTGGATCTTTTCTGTTATATTTTTATATTTTATATCTATCTATAAACATTTTAAAGCTTAATTTATGTGTACTATGTATGAAGTGTAATGCAATTGAACCCTTTTAATTTTTTGCACAAATCGCTATTATTTTCTTTTATCGCCACCATTTATTTTTGTTACAAATTACCTATCAGATAAAAATTTTTGTATGTTCTTTCTGTTTAATAAACTGAAATTTGGCAAAAATCTGGGTAATAACCCTAGTAAATAGTATAGTAATATATTATGTTTATAAAAAACTTCTATAATCCGGTCCGCTTTGTCGTTGATTCTATCTTATTCAAGGCAATTGACTTACTCAGAGGCTGCTAATTACTAGTTATAACGGTTAGAGAAGTAGCTAACAGGCCGAAAAGGTCTTGAAGTTATCTATTAGGACGGCGTACTCTACTTTTTATAGGCAGAAAATCAATTATATAATGAAGAAAAATTATTAACCCCCCAGGCCTGCAGGCGTCAGTAAAACCATCAAACGAAACTTCCTTCGAAATATCTCTTGTCGTAGAAATGTTTCGCTTTTTATTAATCAAGGAATTTAACACAAATATTACGACGTGGGCAAGTTTCATCGTACCCCTGAACCTTAGCATCCATTATGCGGTTTCAAAAGTAAACGTAAATAAAACACATATAAAATATTTTTTTTAATGATATTTCTTTTTTATTATAAAGTTTGAACGTTGACATTGTGTGTGAAACGCGAAGTGTTGCAAGCATTGATTATTTTGAGGTAATTTTGGAACACTTTTTAACACATATTGGGCGGTATCTCAGCCATAACTTGACGCATGATCTTGGTGGCCAGTTGATGTCGCCACGGCGAGAAATTACACTGTCAGGAAATGTCTCTTGCAATATAGCCATATTCGCTCGAGTTGTGTGGCATGTGTCACCGTCTTGTTGAAACCACTTCTTCTCCAAGTCGTATTCTTCAATAGCAAGCAAACAAAAGTCAGTTATCATACGACCATACAGTCTAATTCCTGAGAACGACGAGGAATCGACACATTCGGGTCTCCGGCAACTCTTTCACTTACAGCAGCGATATTTTCAGCGGAACGAGCGAAATGATAATGCACTGGCCTTATAATATCTGTAACCGCTCCAGTCTCTTCAAATTTCTTCACAATTTTGCCAATTGCTTGCGTAGTTGGACGATTATGTAAACCATAATCTCCTCTAAAAGCACGATATGTGGCTGTGCCAGAATCACCATTTTTGTAGTATGCTTGCAACACTTCGCGTGGTGGTCATTTAAATGATATAGTGTTTCACACATAATGTCAACGTTCAAACTTTATAATAAAAAAAAGAAATATCAAAAAAAAAAATATTTTATATGTGTTTTATTTACGTTGACTATTGAAACCACAACATGGATAACCCTATATTTTATGCCCCTACCCATAGGATCAGTGGGAAATGATTGAATGAGAGCAAAAGTTAGGTTTTCTATACGGAAAAAACTTCTGGGAAATCTATATATATTTAAAAACGTTTGTTCCGTGTATGTGCTCCTAAAACTAAAAAACCGTTTGACCGATGGACGCCAAACTTGGACAATAAACTTTTTTAGCCGGGAGCTTAATCCCGATAGGTAGCGCTGTTGTGGTGATATTAAAATTTTTTTTATAATACGATTTGGCTGAAATTCACAACATAAGTTTATTAAACAAAAATAAGTTTCCTGATAAAATGAATAAATTTTTTTAGAAAATCCCGAGCAGCGCTGGCACCAAACAGCTAGTATCTATATATACATCGGCAAAGGCAAAACAGTTAAGAACACTTTTCTCCTCTGTATTTTAATATACACCATTTGAAAGATATTTACTTACAGAAGTGCACAATATATATTTTATTTAAATCTGTTCAACACTTTCGGAGTTATAAGCGTTCAAATTTGCTTCTAACACATATGCAGAACACATAAATACAATTATTTTTTTTCAATTATCAAATAATAAAAAAAATAGGGTGGTCGATTATTCGACATTTTTCAAAAACCGGTTTTCGAATATTTCGATTATATAAATACGGAAAATTTAATCTCTTTCTATTACTTTTCCGTGCTGGGTGTGATAATTTTTAAATTTTCTATAATATTGAACTTGGATTGAATTGGATGAAAAATGTTGGCATTCTTTGTTTTTTGGTACTTTTTGAATTTTTGTTAATATTCGACGTATAAAGATAAAATTTCACATGCATGGTCCTGAGTGAATAAGAATATGTAAGAGGAGCTTTTTTGTACTTTTTCGTTCAACATCTGGAACTTTGACTAATTTTCGTAAATATTAGACATAGCAATATAAAATTAAACATGCAATGTCCTGAGTGGATGACAATCTTTAAAGGAGATATTTTGATACTTTTTTATTTTTAATTGATATTTATTGATATTTCTATATTGAACTTACAAAATTAAAATAACTCACGTGGAAGATAAAATATCAACCGGAGGTTGGTTTTCGCCAAATCGATCCGCTAAGACGGAAGAAATAAATGACCGAAACAAGTAAATCCAGGTATACTTTGACCATAAGGCGAACACTTGTGTATATAAAATTTCTTACTAAATTTTTTGAAATTAATTTATTTTAATTTTTGTGACATTAAATGGAACTATTATCCATCTTAAATTAAATTAAAGAACCTAAATTTTCGATCGAAGCAAAAAACAATGCATTCTAAGAGCTTAAATTGGTTAAAAACCGTTTGAAAAATTTATAAAGTTTAAGCCCGCAACAACGTTATAGGGATGAAAAAAGGAAACGTGTAATTTTAGCAAAATCCTAAAACTTTATTAACGACTTTCGGGCGATATAAAAAATATTAATAAAATTTTTATAAAAATTTTGTATGAAATTTGTCGCTTACGATAAAATTGTTCTTGCTATAAAATCGTAACGGTACCTTATGTGACCATGACAATTTAAGAGATGGTGCAAGTGTTGCCAATAAAGTCATTTATTAAAAAAAAAAAAACGAAAATTGAAAATGATGTCGCTTACGTTATTTTCACGGTTAGGGCTCGATATTTTAAACAAAAAAAATATTTCTTATGAAACATGTTAATTTGCATAAAATGCCCATTAATTGTCAGTAATAAATTAAATCTTATATAGTGTTTCACCTTATTATTCTTAAAAATGTCTTAGATATTCATAGGAATGCAAGGAAAACTGTATGCTCTTCCGGGAATAATAAAAGTCTGAAAAATTAGAAACCCCTGTTTAGATTGTATCAAAGCATCTGCGAAGACGTCTTATTTGACATTGTATTTCCAGACACTTTTTAGTGCAATAATCGATATTGGCCACGTAAAGTTCATACTTCTTATGCACCCATATGTAAATATGTATCTTTACTGATAGCAGGGACGCCATTGCAGTCCTGCTATCAGAAGTAACGCTAATGTGGATACTTGGGCATACAAACTGCCGCGGTAACCAAATAGCAGATGAGCTTGCCAAACGAGGTGGTCGTTTGAATGACAGATTTGTATGTTGATCAATTCGGCTTACTGAAGGTCACTTTTTCAGCTCTAGTCTTTTAGATTTGCAAAGTAGGGGAGAACTCGTGAATCCACCAGGTCCTTAGCCTGGACTTTATGGTTTATAATAATGAGGGTCACACTTTCCATTGAAAATTAATAAGGAACAAATCGGGACAGTGATCTCCGTAATAACTGCACACTGGCCGGTTGGGACTCTTGCGAATAGAAATGATTTGGACTAATGCAGGAGTTTTCATGACGAGGAAAAAGAGGAAACTGTGTTTCATTTTCTGTGTCCTGGAATTCAGGACATTTAAGGGATATACTAAGGGAAACCAGTGGTTTTGCTGTTTGGATGATCTATCTAGGATAAAACTAAGATTGTTTTTTTACATTAGGAAAATTAAATGTTTAAAATCTGCATTGACAAATATTGAGTAGTTGCTCTGTAGGATGAGCATTAGCGCTGGGTATCACAATGTCTGTTGGAGAAACCTAAGCTATTCTCTAAACCATTCCTAATGGTAAAGGAACGTTGATAATTTTCTAGCTAGAAAAAAAAGACAGGTTTGCAGAAATTCAACTGAAAATAATTTACAGACTCATGATATTCAGCTGTTTTTATTTTTTACGATATATGTTACTTTGCGCAAGCTTTGAGCTTAAAAATATTAATTAATTATGTATTAACACCGTACCTTAACAAAACATATTTCTAAATATGTATAGTTATTGAAATCCCAAATTTAGAGAACGTCTGTTTACCTATTCCAAAAAACAGGGCTGTGGAGTCGGAGTCGGAGTCGGAGTTGAGGAGTCGGAGTTGAGGTTTTTGTACCGGAGTCGGAGTCGGAGTCGAAGTACCCACAAAAACTAGCGACTCCGACTCCGACTTTTTTGCATTAAAATTTTTCTAATATTTTTCAAAATAAAAAATTTTAATGACCAATTTCTCCAATTCTTTTTAAATATCAATTCATATTTAAATATAATTTTTCTTATAATTTTATTTTTATTTGACATAAGAAAACAAATTTTAAACATAAATTGATATATTAATAAATTAGTGGAATTGGCCATAAGAGGGTCTGCTTTTTGAAATTGTAAAGTCAGAAAATAAGGACCAGTATACTTTTCATATGAATAGGTGAGTTTCAAAAATTAAAAAATTGAGATAACATCTTATTTTGACAATTCATAAGAATAGTTATATAGATTGTATCGAAGCATGTCCTTTTCTATGTTTTAATGTGACCTCAAATTTCTGTAACAAAAACCAGCGGGTTCACTATTTGAATTTCGCCAAGATATCGTTAATGAAATTGAGCCGAATTAAGGAATTTAAAAATTAAATTTGTAAAGATGTTGTTTCTTATTTATCGTATATTAACAAATATTTTTGTAGCCATGTTCGTGAATATGACTTGAAATCAGCTGTAGCTCCTGTGGTGAAATCATTAAGTGAACTACATTTTAAGTTCCAACCTTCAAGGTGAATTATAATAGAATAAAAGGAAAAGGAACTCGAAAAATACATGACATTGTTCGAAATATAATTCCCATCAATGTGGGGGTTAACCCGAAAAATGATTTGAGAATAGTTTTATCTACTCACTTAAGGGAAAATTGGAGAGATAATAAAGACTTGCAATTTCAAATTTCGGTCTTCGACAATAATAATATTGAATTAGGAACGGAAAAATGCACTGAAGTACACTGAAGAAAAAGATTTAAATTTAGTTTAAAAATTCACATTTTTTTTTAACTCTGCAGGTGGGAGATAAACTACATCAAGCCACATTTTGAAAGCTTTACAGCAGACCGCGCAAACATGTTGATAATCGCAAATGATGTTTATGTTATAAAAATTTGCATTTGTACGAATATTTTATATGATCCTAACATATTTTTTTATGTCAATGATATACTTAAAAAATTACGTCCTAAAAGGTTCGTTACCTTCTATGGTACTGTTCCATGCCTTGAGACAAACAGCACCAAGTCCAACAACAAAAGGGGTGCCATTTCCCAAAAATAATAGAAGGCTAACCACATTTTTTTTAGGTTACGTTTCTCTTCAAACTGTGTTATATAAATTGTAGAACTAACAACTGAAGGCGCATCTGCATGTTTTAATAAACTATATTAAATTTTCCTGTGAATGATTTGACTTAATAAAAAAAACAAGACCAAAATGGCAGTGTCTGAATTTATGTATGTATATTAAAAACAATAGACCTCACTTCACAATTTACAAAAAAGGACTGTCCTTTGCCTCTATTAATATTGTGGTAAACAACAGAAAGTACACTTGATGCCTTAACGTCTAAGCCAATTGGACTTGGTGCTGTTTTCAACTTTTCTATCTCGAAAGCTACATTAGATAGGACTAATGGAAATTTACACATCTATAAATTCCAACAGTATAAAAAACGTTATTTGAAAAAGATGTGAATTGGTGTAGTTTATCTCTCCCCTACAGAACTATTTTTACATTTTTTAGCACTGTTTGCATAATATTAATAAATTAATATAACCTTTAAAATATACTAAAATTCAATGATCCCATACGGATTGAAGCAAAACTCGTTTCTTTCGAAAGTTCGTAACAAAACTCGTTCGTTCCAAAATTAAATCCATTATTTTTCTATATTTCAGTTGGTTTAAATTTCTAAACTGTTGAGTTATAAGTCAAGAATGTCATAACACTTTAGGATTAAAAAGTTTAACTCATTTGGTCTATTTAATCGGGCACTATATGTTTTTTGCATTTTTTCCAAAATCCAAATAAAATATTTTTCAGCTTTCCTACTCATATAGTAGGTTAAAGCTCAATGCGCGGCACGTTAGAATTAAAATATCGATTTGAAATTTTTACAGAATCATTTTCTTGCTATATTTAACCATTTAACAGGTACTAAATTAAAAAAGAGTTTAAAGTCAAATAAAAACTAGTCTCTTAAATAATGCTAGGTTAGAGTAGGAGTCGGAGTAGGAGTCGGAGTCGGAGTCGGAGTCGGAGTCGGAGTCGGAGTCGGAGTCGTACTTAAAAAATTTCACCAAAAGGAGTCGGAGTCGGAGTTATAACTTTTTCTTAACGACTCCACAGCCCTGCCAAAAAATATAACTTATGTGTATTTGTTTAAAAACTAACCTTTCATTTTTTATACATATTAAAAATGTCAACAAAATAACAAAATTTTACCTGCATCCTGTTGAAGATCCATTTATAAAAAACATACTTTACCCCCTACCCACCGTATGCAAAAAAGTCAAAGTTTACATCATTTAACCAACACATAAAAACCCATACACTTTTGCTAAGCTTAATGTGTTGGTTAACTAATTTGAACTTTAACTTTTTTTGCATAAGGGGGTACATGTTTTATTTACACTTTATTTCATTGTACATTCTGTTAAGTTGCTTAATTGAATTATCGTTTTTACCGTATACAATTTTAAATAAAAATTTTAAGTTTTTTTGTGTTTTAAATTGGTGATTGGCAAATATATAAAAAAAACCTTATTTAATTTAATATTAACAAAAATGCATTAACTAACCAACAAGCATGTGAGCACCTTCATTTTAATTTGTAAAAAAAAATAATTCAAACTAAAAAAAAATAAAAAAAGTAATTAAATCAAAAATATCTAAAAAAAATTAAGGCAAACCTTGTGGTGATACGCATGGCCAAGTGGGTACAAGACGTTACATGGCTCCTGAGGTCTTAGAAGGTGCGATTAATTTTAATCGGGATGCTTTCTTACGTATCGATGTTTATGCTTGTGGTCTGGTATTGTGGGAAATGGTATCACGTTGTGATGCTACAGGACCTGTAGGAGAATATCTCTTACCGTTTGAAGCAGAGGTTTGATATATCAAATAAAATATAAAATTTACCATTTAAAAAAATTTATTAAACACTTTGTTTTTTTTTTTACAGTTGGGCCAAAGACCCACCTTGGATGAAGTACAAGAGAATGTTGTTATGAAAAAGTTACGTCCACAAATTTTAAATTCATGGCGTTCACATCCAGTAAGTATTTAATATACATATTAAAAAAATATGTTTTTTTTTGTAAAACTAATATGTGCAGCAAATTGTGATGTACAAAGTTTGAAAAGTTTTGTGTTAAAGGTATCATACTTTTTGTTTAAAAAGTATGATACGTTTTGCTTAAAATTACTTTTTCTGAAAAAAGTATAATAGCATATTTCCGATGTGCGAAAAAATTATTTCTTTCGAACAATTACATATAAAACAAAAACAAATTCTAAAAACTTTGTTTTTGTTTTAAATGTACATAGTTGTACGAAAGAAGGAATTCTTTCGCACGTCGGAAATAGGCGGTAAAACCTTTTGTGTTTGAAGTGTGACACTTTTTGTGTTAAAAGTGTGACACTTTGTTTTTAAATTGTGACACTTTTAGTTTTTTGAAAGAAGTTTGAGACTTCTTAGTTTTTCCCATGTTAAAATAAGTACAAGGTATAGTCATTAGAAATTTTGTACTCAATTTTAAAACCCATATAACGTCAAACGAAAAAAATATGGAAAAAATTATAACAAGCGTCAAAAATCAAATAAATTTATTTGACATTACATGGGTAAATAATAAAAACTCTCCCTAATGAAAAAATCTAGTACCAAAATGTATTAACAAAGTGACCTCAGAACTACAACAATGAAACAATAGAAAAAACAACAGGCATTTTGTTGCTACAATTGAGACGGCAAATGTCAAAATGCCTTATTAAAAAAAAGTAAATAAACAAAAAAAAAAAAAAAAAATGACACCAAACGTCACACGTGAAGAAAATCACTGCAAACAGCTGCGCTTGTAAGGTCACTTTATTAGTACATTCTGCCTAGTACTTATTATATATGGCTTTCCCTTAAGTGTCTTTATTTAAAACTTTTTTGTCGCTCAGAATTTTACAATTTTATTTTGTATATTTAAAAAAAAAAAAACTATCTAAATTAATTATTCTGTATTTTTTGTATTCCAACCACAATAAAATTGATTTTGTCATTCTGTTGTACCACATCGAAATAATTAATGCAGATTGTTTCTTATCGCCCTAGTACCGATACAAATGTCCCCTGCATAAACTGTTTTGGCACGATAACTGCCACATCCTGCATCGTAGCATTTACAAAATGGTATTGTATACTTTTACTCTACACCAACAAACTTTACAGCAATTCGCTTGCTGCTCTTTCGATAATATGCAACACTTGACACCAATAGTTTATATTTACTTAGTTGCAAACCGTCAGCTGACACTCAGTGAATATTACATTTGTAATCGCCAACTACTTGTACTTTAATAGAATTTATGAGATTTGTGGAAAAGTACGATGTATGATCTTCGATGATCTTCACAATTGATATAAAATATTTACAATTTTATAAATTTGCATGATTGTAAATATGGCTTAAATAATTTGGTTTTTAATAAATTAATTCATATGTCGCCCATATTGAAATTTGCAAATATTATTCATACCTAACGCATCAAAAATTTAAAGTTTCTTTTAGTTAAAAAATACTTAAATAATTAAAAATATGACTAACTGACAGCTTCGTTTGTGTTTTATACCCTTAACCACAGCTGGAAAGGATATATAGTAGGGCTTACACAATTATTATAATCGTAATCGCGATTTATAGCCCCCGTTTAAACGTTATCGCAATCGCATAATATTTCAAGCAATAACGATTGGAATATTTTACATTTTAAATACTCTGTTTCTTTTACAATTAAGTTAAAAATAATATAAATACACCAGTTATTTTTAAAATTTTCTGCAGTAATTACGAAAAATATGGTCCTCCTATAAATGAGTGGACCACTATTTGTGGGAGGAGGCACGTACATATTTTAATTTACAAGTTAATTAAAAAAAAAACAGTAAGAGTGATATATTGGGCTATGGCAAATCTTTTGTACCTTCCACCATAGTGCCTTAAGAACAGAATGTTATATAAGTTAGATATAAATAAATCTATTTTGTGCCATGTCCACTTTTTCAATCCCGCCCACATTTTGTCTGATGTTGTGTATTAACCATAATGCTTGTACCTAATTTGGAAATTTTAGCTTTTGCCGTTCTCTAAATATACAGAAACACAGCCGGACATCGTTAAATCAACTGCGCTGTACATGTATCTATTTGTTATGTGTAAAAAATCGCAAAAAAGTCTCAAAAATAAAACAAACCTAGGTAATTTAGGTGATGGGTATAAAAAAACATCAACATACATTTTATGAAAAAGATTAGAGGCAGTCGTGGATTTTTGCTCATATCTCAGCCATTTATGAACCAATCTGGGTGAGTTACAATAGCAAATCCAAAGTATGCGTGACATAAATATATAACAACCTAGCCCCCGTCTAATCTGGGGAGTTAGTTAAATCAACTTCGCTTGTCATAAGGACCCGAAATATATATACTTTATAGGGTCTAACATCAATATCAAACGGAATGACAAACTAATATATGCCCCTTTACCTTTAGTGAAGGGTATAAAAATACAGAAAAAGGAACTATTATTCCTAAGTTGGAAAGAATATTCCTATTAAAAAATTGCATTTAAAAAGTTTTGATGTGTAAGCATTTTCATTTCTATTGTTATCGTTATGATGCTCAACTTTGCAATGTATTGTTGCCAGTTGAACTAACACTTTAAGTTCTTTGTAGATCAGATGCAAATACAAATTGAAGTTGCGCTTTTATTTTTACATAAAAAGTTTGAACAACAAAAAACAGATACATATTATTCATTTTACGAATATTCGTATCACCAACTATTTTCACAAACCAGTTCCCACATGAAATCTTTGAACTCTTGAAATCTTGAAACTCATTTTAAAAATTGTAATAATCAAAGTAATTTTTGGGAATACAAAATTTTTAATTAACAAGATTTTGTTTGTCGAGCTTAATTCCCAATTTGTATTCTTGATAAAAACACTAAAATTTATTTATACAATAAACAATCGTGTTTTCATTAAGAATAAAAATTAGGAATTAAGTTCGACAAACAAAATCTTGTTAATTGCAATAATGTTTTTGAAGCCAGTTTTCGGCCTCTCGCAAACATTTTTGAATTTTGAGTTGTGCCTGTTTATGATTTAGTGTGCGATATGTAAATAATTTGCTACTTAAATAGAGAAATGTATTTTTAATAAAGACAAAATTGGCTTTTCAAAAATATGGGGAAGGGTATTAAAGATTCTTCTTGTTTTATGTTACGCCATTTCATTTAAACTTGTGGTGTAGGCAATCTTAGTTTTGGCGCGGCCGAATTTATCCTTCTTACTTCTAAACAATAATTTTTTTCTTTTTAGGGCATCAGCATTATCTGTGACACAATGGAAGAATGTTGGGATCATGATGCCGAGGCTCGTCTCTCTTCCTCCTGCGTTATGGAAAGATTTTTGCAATTACAAAAATATCCCACCACAATGCTTATTAAAAATACAAATAATATTGTGGTCGATGTTAAAGATTCGAATAATCTAAGCTTATAGAAAAGGTATTAAATCACTCTTGTTTTCAATTTAGTCTTACCATGAACAAAACACAAACAGACACAGACATTAACAGTAAGAGAGAAAAACGGCAAGAGTGATATACAATTTATAAACTAAGGCGCGCCACAAAATACAAAAAAATAATATCTCCATAGATGTTTTTGTTTGTTTTAAAACAAATTAAAATAATTGTTTTAATTTGCTCCCCACTATAAAATCCAGAAAATGTTAAAAAAATTATTTATAACTAAAATTGTATTTTTTAATATTATGATGCATTATTAAGTAGTAAAGTAGCAGTAAGGCAAACAAACTGCTATTAAATTATTATCAGAATATTGCTCCTAATATTGATAAATAAGTCTTAGGAAAATATGTTGAACACAAAGGATTAAAAAATTGTTTTAGAAAATTAGTTTCTAAATCATTTGATTTTTTTTTTAAATAAAATTAATTATGTTTATTTTATATTTAAATATTTAGACGATGCTTGATATTTGTTTTATACATATACATTTAAAGTTTTGTTTGTAACAAAAAAAAAAAAAAAAAAAAAAATCAAATACATAATTTAAGAGCAAAAATTTTAAGGTCGGTCTTGTCTAACAAAATATTTATCTTAATAACCAAAACACTCATATAGGAAATGAAAATTTATCAGTTTAATTTGTGGCAAAGACAATACTTTGTGAGATTTAAACAATTTGTGCAAAAGGGCTACACTTTTGTGTACAAATTTTACTTTGTTTAAAAGTGTAACATGTTTTGTGTTAAAAGTGTTACACTTTTAATGCAAAAAGTGCTAAATTTCTTGCATAAAAAATGGTACTTTAAAATGTAAAAAAATTTAAAGCTTTTTTGTATTATTTTTTATATTAAAAGTGTACTTGAGTTAGAATTTTAAAATCCTACTTTGTTTAAAATTATTTCGAATCTAAAGTACTTTTCTTTAGTCATTTATTAATCATTTTGATGTATAGAAATTTAAGATTTTCTTAAGCAAAAAAGTTCACTATTTTCAAAAAAATCTTACAGTATTCTATATCGACGGAAACGTCAATAGAATTTAAATGCGAATTTCGTTTGATATCTTACGCAATATGCTTTTAAATTTTTAAGTATTTTATAATTAAAAACTGCACATCAATTTGTATTCGAAATCTATTTTAGATTTGTAAACTTATTTTTTCTTTCCTATAAACTTCACCACCAGAAACAAAAAAAGTTTAGACAAGACTGTGTTAAGTATTTAAAAAAATTGAAAATTTTAACCGAAACAAAAATATAAAAAGAAAAAACAAATATGCAGCTAAGATAAAAATAAAACAATTTAAAAATACATTTATACATTAAGATTTAATAACATATATGACTGATTGATTAGAATAATAAAAAAACAAAATCATAAAAATGCAGAAAAAAAAAAATATTTAAAGAAAACAAAATAATATTAAAAATATTTATAAAAAATAACATTGAACCCGTTTCCTATATTAAGCAACCAAATGCCATGTCCTATTTTACCATAAACACATGAAATCTTTCGATAGGATTTAATCCCTTCCAACCCACTCTGACTTTTAAATAAAAAATGTAGTAAATAGCATTTTTATTAGTTTGTTGCTTATATTAAAATTATTTTATTTCTACCTTATAATTTTTTTTCTTATTTTTTGTTGTACATTTTATAAATTTGTTTAGTATTTATTGGCTTGTTTTCTTTGCTGAAACAAATAAAATGTTTAAATTTTAAAAAAGATATTTTTATATTTCAAAACTTATTTTTTTTAAATATACACATTTATCTTTTCATTTTTGTATTCACCAAAACTTTTAAGTTTGAGTGAAAATTTTTTGGATTTTAAATTTCAAAAAAATTTAAAAAATATGAATATAAGAATCGCAATTGATAAAGCCGATATCTTTCAAACTCCTTAGCATAAGAAGGGCTCCTAACTTGTATACTTTTTTCTGAGAAAATCATAAAAATGTTTTTTTTCCAATTATCGGAAGTTCTTAGGGGTTTCGAAAATTGTTTGTAAGGAATTATTTGAAAAGTCACAAATCAGAAATTTTAATATTAGGTTGTATTTTTGTAAAACACTTCACCTCACTTACAAAATATTTTCATACAATTTTTGAAAATTCTAAAAATGTTTTTAGCGCAATGTGAAGTGTTTTACAAAATAAATCCCTTAATTTTTTTCTTTACAGTCTAAAAGTGGTCACACAAGGAACATTTTGTTTCAAAATGATTGTTACTCCTTGTTCGCGACATTACTTTTTTGAAAAAAAAAAAAAAAAAAAAAAAAAAAAAAATACAATTAATTTGTTTACCAAGATATCCAAACTGATAGCTTCCAAAAAATTCAACAAAATGTCCAGTGTTTGCTTGAAATTAAAAAGTTTACAGTTCTCCCAGAAGCTAAAAGTCGATTTTGTAGTGAAGACCTTGTTACAGCTTTTTTTTTATTATTTTTAAAAGCTTTATTTATTAAATTTCACTTATCATATTGTCATCTATTCGAGATATTAAAATAAACCGGCTTTCGAAAAGCTGTAAAACTGTCTAATTCTAATGGGTCGTCCAACCAACACGCAAAAAGTTTTCAGATAATTATCTTAATATTTTTTATTATTATAGAAGGATGACAATTATGTGTGAAACAAAATATCGGTCCAGGTCCATATCTTCAATTTCAGGGCACAAGAAGTCCGTTATCATCTCGCGATAGCGAACACCATTCACGGTAACTGCTTGGCCGACCTCATTTTCGAAAAAGAAAGGCTCGAGGCTGCATCGGCTTTTTAACATTCACTCGTAGATTCTCATTAGCCGACAACAATTCTGCTTGTTAAGGAATCCACTGAGGTGAAAGTGTGCCACTAAATGCATTTTGATTTTAACGCCCATTTAGGTAAAAGGCTTCAACAATGTTAACAATCTAAAGTAATTTGTTTTTATTTTTGTTTTTTCTTTTTGTTTTTCTCTTACAAATACAATTAGAAAAAATCAATCAATCGTAGTTGGGAGGTGTAAGAAAAGATAAACTTACTGTTTGTTGTTGTTGGTGTTTTGTTTAAGCTTTGATATTATAACGAGTGTTTATAATTCCAATTCGCTTAACAGTTTTATTTGGTTTAATATCTTTAGTTTTTCTAAAATCTTTGGATGAAGTTTCCTGATGATCTGGCCTAAGCAACCAGTGAAATGCGCATGGGAATAGCTTATCCCATCAACAATAAATTTCAGTTTATCAATATTAAGAATTGGGAGCACATTAAAACTAAAGCTAATTAATGAAAATTTTTTGACTCCTAAGAAAATCTTTGATCGTGCATTATGGTTGGACCTACCTTTATATAAACCAAAATAGTTTCTTTCTCAGAATTACGTGAACGGTCAAAAGGTTGTATTTTTGTTATTTTTAACTAAAAATAAAGCAAAAAATTTTGAATTTGTTGGTGACTTCGAAAATTTTAGTAATATGTATATTATAAAATTTATATATGTATTCGGATTATGTGTTACCCTTCAAAATAAGCTTGAAGAAGACTTTGATGTTCGATTTCTTAATTTTTAAAGTTTTTATTTGTTTGGTGTATTCCGATAAAACTTAAGAAAATAAAAAAAAAAATTACTTTTGATACTTAAGAAAATGTTTAAAAAAAATACATTTTAAAAATGACCTTCAATGCTAAATTTTTAACCCTTTAGTTCTTATTAGAGCCAAAATGACCCTTATTAGCAAAAATATTTTTGCAATAAAAATTAAAACTTTTAATAGAAATATGAAATAATCTTAAACCCTTGAGATACTCTTATATTTTTTAAGGGAGTTTTCTTTATTTTGATAGAGTTTTTTTTATAGAATTCTTTTCCGAAAACTTCAACCCAAATGTCAAACAATTGTATTTTACAAATCTGCTGCAAAATACAAAATTTACTAATTTCTTATTAAGTTTTATTTTCTAAGTAATTTGTGCCTTCTTTTAATTTTAATTTTAATTTTTTAAATTTCATTTAAATGTTAAGAATTATTTAGAATTATTTCTTTTAGTTATTAAGTAAACAAATAAAAGTTATTATTTAATCCATAATATTTTGTTTTATTTAAGTTTCTTTTTTGTCGTTTATTGCCAAAAACCAATAGTTATTTCTCTTTGTGCCAATGTTTTACTCTCCTCTAAATTTTTTATTAATACATAAATCTAATTTTTTTTTTATCTTCCCCAAAACATATTTTCCATTATATCTTATAGTTACACAATGAAAGTACAATTATTTAACTGTGTTCAGTTAAATTTGTTTAACATATAAATATTTTATTATAAAACACATCATTATTAATAGAAAAAATAAAAAAAAAAACTAAAAGAGTTTCTGAATTTATATACAAAACAATATAAAATTATCGGAAAAAAATAGTAACAGTTAATGAAATTATGAAAAAAAACAATAAAAATTAATAAAAAAACGTACAGTTTCAGTACCAGATTATGAGTAAACGTTTGAAAACAAAACAACACAAAAAGTACACAATAGTTAAATTAATTAAAATTTTGCAAAAAAAAAAACTTCTATTCAAATAAAAATACATTTAAACTTTATTTGTACATACTAAAAATAATATTTAAATTAAGTACAGTTTCATTAACCTTAAAATCGATCTGAAATTCAAATTTAATTTTAATTTTGAACAAAAGTACTTTAACAAAAACTTTATAAGTACACTAGAGTAACCCTGCCCGCGCTACTGGACAATACAATAAAATACGTTTACGTCTTTGTATTAAAAATTAAATTTTCTTGACAAAATGTAATTCTCATAAGGAAAAAATACATTCACCTTCAGTGAAAGTAGACCTTTCCAACGCATGTACTCGTTTGAAAATCGGTTGAGCGGTTTTCGAGTTATAAAATGACGAACATAGGGCAACTTATTTTTATATATATTTAGATATTTATTAAATTCTGTTTAATTTTTATTGCATATTTTTTGCTTTAGTGCTTTAAAAACACCCATTCTTCGATTTGAATCTAAGAATTTTAAAAATGATGCCCAAATTTTAGAGCAAATTCAATACAAACCAGGTGCGTCCGGTGGCCGAAATTCGACCACTTGACATTTACTTTCGGGAGACCAAATGCGTTTTACAACCAAAACGTACACATTTTAAGAGAACAACAAACCAGCGGGAAAAGAAGGAGTACGGATGCCTTCTATAAGGCCTCTGCACTCCTTCCTTTAGATATACAAGGCCTGTTCGCTCCATTCCATACTCATCTCTATTTAACACACGCTTCTTTTTTCAATCGAAATTATAATGGAATTATTGTTATTGTCTTTGGTCAAGTATTATTCGGGTCATTCCGGAGCGAAGATCAAATTGTTATTGAAACCCAATTGTTATAGTTGCTAGTAATGAGATAGTCATGCGATGAGTTTTCTCGGAGATCTATACAACTTCTTTCCTGTGCCAAATAAGCAATTTTAATAAAGAAGTCTTTTCTAACATTCTCAAATATCTGGGAGAAGGCGATAAAGCTCTATATCTTGGAATTAATGAGTTTAAAATTTAGTCGGTAAAACCCAGACTTTTATCTCCTTAGCTCTTGCTAATGTAATTACTTAAAAATTGCGAACTGCTCACAATGGCTGCCTTCCTAAGCGCATGTTGCTTTGAAGTGCAACAATGTCACGTATTTCCAATCGCAACTGTGCAAATTTTGATAACGTATTTCATTCCTAAAGTTATCTGTTTCGTAGCTGATATGCAATAAACGCAACTAGCCCATTATTTTAAAAGTTTAAAATAGCAAAATTTGGAGTATTGTAAAGTGCTATTAATTTAAACTCTGTTTTGTCGTTGCATATAGTCGTTAAGGAAGGCAGCCAATGCTACCAAAAGCTATCCGTTGGCTCTAAAGGAATAGTTTAATTGGTCGATAACGGATGACCACTGAACTCAAGTTGAGTTGCCAGCTAGCGACATCGGCAACGTCGCTCATGTTAAAATATAAAAAAAATTCTTTGTATATTTTAACATGAGCGGCTGGAAACTCTACTTCATACGTTCTAAACGTGTTGAGTATAAACATTCTATGCGTTTTGCTGCGTAAGTTGTCACATAATGGGTTTTAGGGCCGATGTTGATTTTGAATAAAACACAAATTATTTAGGAAATTATTGTCATATCTTTTTATTATGATAATATTGGTATGGTTCAATTATGTATGGAACAAAATATCGGCCAAATGGCCGCCGCGACCTCGGCGGTACACCTCCATCCGATGTTCAAAATTTTCGATGACGCTGAGGCATAATTGAGGTTCTCTGCCGTTAATGTGCCGAATTTTCTCATCCTTTAGATCTTAAATTGTTGCTGGCTTATCGACGTACACCTTTTCTTTTAAATAACCCCAAAGAAAGAAGTCCAACGGTGTCAAATCACATGATCTTGGCGGCCAATTGACATCGCCACCACGTGAGATGACACGACCATTGAATTTGTCGCGCAAAAGAGCCATTGTTTCGTTAGCTGTGTGGCAAGTGGCACCATCCTGATCAAACCACATATCGCCCACATCCATATCTTTCAACTCGGGCCATAAACAGTTCGTTATCATTTTGGAAAAAATATGGCCCGATGATGCCGCCAGCTCATAAACCGCACCAAACAGTCACTTTTTGTGGGTGCATTGGTGTTTCGACAATCACTCTGGGATTATCATTTGCCCAAATGCAGCAATTCTGCTTATTGCCGAATCCACTGAGGTGAAAATGTGCCTCATCACTAAAGATGATTTTCTTCGAAAATTGATAATCCACTGTTGCCATTTCGTGCCACCATTCTGACCATTGACGGCGTTTGGAATGGTCAAGAGGCTTTTGTTTTTAAGTCAATTGCACCTTGTAAGCGTGTAAATGCAAGTCTTTATGCATAATGTTCATCAACGAGCGTGAGAGGTACAATTGTTGGGCACGACGACGAGTTGAGGTGAACGGCTTTTCAGCCATACTATGGCGAACAGCAACAATATTTTCTGCAGTACGAGCTGTACGAGCATGCACTGGTGTTTTCACATCTCCTACAGACCCGGTTTGCTCAAATTTTTGCACGATTTTTCCGATTGTACGCGCATCTGGACGATTAAATTGACCGAAATATCATGGTGTGGACTTCCAGCTTTAAAAAAGGTGAGCCTTTCAAATGGATATATGAAAATATTATCCTGCCTTTTTTTGTTTTGGGGTATTGAATTTGGCTGAGATGATTTTCGGCGCTACGAACTAAGTCCCTAATATACTACTTATTTATTTTTATTTTTATTTGGAACTTCTACAACACAACATTGGTTTTAATGAGTAGAAATCTAAAGAAGTTATGATCAAAAATATTAAGTCCTTAAAATTAGGGAATTAGTTCACTATGAATTGAAACCCCAATTTCTAAAATAAAACTAATCCCCAAAAATATTGAATAGCCCTCAAAAAAAAAAAATTAACTAAAACTCGATAATTGGAATCTTTTTTCTAAATGATATAAGTCCCATATGAAAATGAAACAAGTTCTCACATTAAAAAAAATGTAAAATTTTAGGGGCGAAGGCGGTGTATGTTATTCCATACAGGAAAAATGCTTGCTCCGGGCCGAAGACCGGCTAGCAGCTTTAGTTAGCAATTCCGGATTTTTGAATTCGGGCATGTAATCTCAAACCTTAAAAACGTAATTCATATCAATATTTGAATTTTTAAACGTAATTTGAAATATGTATGCAATAAGTACCAAAAAATATAAATTGGGTTTTATTTCATTTACAAAATTTGGGGACTTATTTCATTATGAAACAATCCCCCATCACAAAATAAAAAATTATTTCATAGAAAATGAACAAACTCCTTAAAAACCGTTGCTGTTATTCTCGGTATAAAAAATTGGAATATTAGTTAATTTTTTTGCTTTGGGACTTAGGTTATTAGGAACTTAGTTTGGAGCACCTTTATTTCCAGGTTTAATTATTTAAATTTTTCTTAAAACCCAACATTTTAAGATTGAGGGTATGTTTTTTCTCTTAAGCATTTTGTTTGGGACCAGGGCTGCCAGATAAATTTGTGAGGAAATCGTCAAAATACAAAAATCGTCTTTCACGTTTCGAAAAATCGTCATAAAAATAGGACAACTTAAAATTTAGTTTTTTTAAACAGTTTTTGTTTGATTATCATTAAAAAAAAAAAAACATTCAAACAAAAATATAATTACTTCATACCCAGCTAGCACTTTCAATCGTGTAAGAGATATTGAAAGTCTCATACAGAGCGTCTTTGAACATCGATGCCGCATTTTTTAATCGTGGAAGATTCCTCACATGGAAAAAACTGTAACACGACTGAGATTCCTCCATAGCACAGTAAAATACGCTTCTCAAACCGTTGTGGGAATCGTTTACGACGTGGGTAAAGATTATCTAACGAGTCTTTCGTGTCAAGAATCGTTTTCAAGCAAAAAATGGAGCTTACTGGTAAGCAGTTTTGTAAGGGAGAGAAGCACAATATCCCCTTACACACCTGCTTACAAGAGGCATGATTTTTATACGGCGAATTTCCACTTAAAAGCACTACTTTTTTACTCTTATAAGGGATAATGCGAAGTTTTTTAATCATAAAATTAAAAATTCACTTAAATGGTATTCGCTTCTCTGCTTCTTCTTAGTAGTGTGTAATAGCCAGCGCATATATTAGCGCTCAAGTAGTTTTCGTGCTTCCAGAAACATAAACATTTTTTACTGGGAAGAGACTTATCGTACAACTCGTGATATATTCGCCGTATAATTGTTGAAAATATGATTAATACAGAGAGTCGTAAAAGATTCATTCGATTATGGTGTAACAATGTTGTTTTTTTACTCTGAAAATATTCATTTAAAGATTTTCTTAAGACTTGCATATTACAGCCGCACCTAAACAAAAGCGGTACGCGTTTTCTAGTTTTTGAATAGAGCGGTCTCAACGCTTTGCAATTGGAAAAACCGATTTTGACAGATCGTTTAGTAGTAAAGTTTGCCGCTATTGTTAATTAATAATGGCAATTTAGCTATTTTTTGATCAATCTAGCGATTTTATCTCTATTTTAATTTATAATTAGTGGGTTTTATTAAACAAGAAAGCTATCACTACTGCTCGTTACACAACGCTGACGCTCTTGCTTAGGTATGGCATATCAGCGTAAATGCTAAGGGAAAAAAAAACGTTCCACCATCCGCTCTTATTAACGCACGGCTGTTAAACATTTCAAGATTTAAAAACGAACGCGTCAGAAAGTTCAATGTGTTATTCAGACTTTGGAGACTGAAAAATTCGTCACTTTTAAGAAACAAATCAGCAAATCGGCACTTTGCTAATTTCAGAACAAAAAATCGTCAAAATGACGATAAATCGTCAAATCTGGCAGCCCTGTTTGGGACCTAAATCTTGTTGTATACATTGTTTATATTTTTTTTCTTTCAACATACAATAACCTCTTAGGCCGGGTTTTTGAGAAGTGGATTAAATTTGAACATAATTTTTCCGGCGAAATGTGATTTTTTTTATTATTTCATTAAAGATAAACATTTTAAGCAAAACTAAACTGTTCCGTCAAAATTTTGTATACAAACTTGGAAATGCCGGCAGAAATCTGTTTTCGGATTAACTAAACCTAGTTTAACTGAGATCTCAAAAATCCAACCTTAATCTTTTTACAGATCTATAAAGTTTTTGTTAAATATATTTATAAAAAAAAAATTAAGATAATTTATAGCACTACTCAACAAAAATTTTATCTTTAGCAAAAATTAACATAAAACTTAACTTTGCGATTAGAATTTCAAAATTTTTAGATATCAAGAGTCTGAACAATATTTTTTTATGAACATTTTCTTTTCAAAAATTCTGCATAGAAGTCATATTCGAATCTATAAAGATTCTCTGCCTAAACATTGATTTAATCGATTTCCATCAAAAGTCGTTTAGATCAAAATTGCATTTTATAATTAAAACACTTAAGCCAAACTGTTTGCTGGGTAGTGTTTTAAATTATGTATGCTTAATAAAAATCTTATGTTTGTTTGAATGTTTGCTTTTAACAACAATTTTGCTATTACTTACCTGATTTAAATAAAATAAAACAAAAAGAAAATTAATAAATTTAACTTTATGTTACATGTACAAAGAGAAAAGAAAAATATTTAACAATATAGACAGTTTTTTTTTTATTTAAGAAATAAAATACATATATATTTTCATAAAAACACACAAACAAACAAAGAAACAAACAAAAAGTTAAAAATTAACAACAGCTTAATTACCTGATTTATAATTATTAATTAGTTTATCGATTTATTACAACAAAATATTAAATACAAAAGCAGTTTAAGTTCTCATTTAAATTAATTTAGACATTTAGTTTCATCTATAATTAAAACAAGGTGCTGAAATAAAACAAAATAATAGCAAAAATGTAATAGTTTTAAACAAAATATTTATCTACGAAAAAAGTACATGAAAAACAAAAAATAAAAATAAATAAATAAGTAGTAGTTTTAATTACATATCAACTCATTTTCAAAATAACAAAGAAAAAAAAATAATAATAATAATAAAGAGATAAAGCAAAATTAACAAAGAAACACAACCCCAACCCACACACACAGCAAGTTTTTTTAAGCAAGTTTTGAGCTAAATGAAAACAAAAGAAATTAAAAACTTTCACATTCTGCTTTTTTCTTTGTTCTACCCATTTAAAGATATAGAATAATGGAAAGGTTATGTAAAAGTGCCGATATATCGCAATTTAAACAATTTTTTCCGTATTAAAGAATAACCTTTGCCGATTTATGCTTTAATTTTGGCGATTTTTCACTGTAAAAAAAGGCAAATTAATTAACACATGTTGCACTAATATTTTGCTATTCGTAACAAGGGCCCTGTTTCTCAAAACTACAAGTAACAAATCTACAAGTAAAATACGTTAAAAAAGCAACAATTTTATAATTTTTGTTTTAATTGTATTTTACTTGTAGATATGTAACTTGTAGTTTTGAGAAACAGGGCCAAGTTCTTTTATATGTTTGATAAAGGATATTTATCTATTGGCGTTTTCTTTTCTGGGATTAAATGTTGCCTAAATTGTGCCTTGTGTTCTGTTCTAAAAAATAAATGTAATATTGTATGCCCTTAACATGTTCTAATAATGTTGCCCAACAAAACAAAAAATATGTTACATGGCTTACCCTTAATTTTATCGAAGGGTTAGAAATACAGTATTATTAAAACAGCTGCCAGTCGTTATCAAATAATACGTATCGAAAACTCAAGAAAATATTATAGTTTTAGTATTTTTGGTCCAAATTAACAAAAATTGTACCCAAAAAGAGATTGTGGGAATCTTTATGGCTAATAAAACAGATTTGACAAAAAGTATATTGTATAGTGTCATGTATTAATATATCTATATACAGTAGAGCGACTCAAAAAAAAGTGATTTTGTTACCCTCTGAAAATAAAGCTTGATATGTTTTATGATGATTCCCAAAATATTTTGGTTCTAGCGTAGACCATCCGTGAGCTGGACCATTTTTAAAATAGGTCTTTTTTCAGTTTTTCGAATTTTTTTTGCACTTTGCTCCAAATTTGGTCATATTGCAAACAAAAGGGAATCGTGCAAACTTTATGCAAAGATAGAATCGCGAAAAGATTTTTTTATAAATTTTTGATTGTTATTATATTATATACATTTTGATAAATTGAAAAATAAAAAATTTGATAACCAATATGGTATGGATATATATGAAAAAAGATAAAATATATCGCAATTTTCGCGTTTTGTATGAACAATAACAACAACGATTTCCAACAAATTGGTTAATTCGATTGTCTACCAACTTTATTTGGCAACTATGTATGATATATTTACTAAGCTCAATACTTGCTCAAGAAAACTTGCTGAGTGAAAATTGTTTATTACATAAAATATGAAAAAAAAATATAAGTATATATATAATTAATCGTCTTTCGATTTAAATTTGAATAAAGTGTAATTTTGGAACGAAAGTAGGGAAGTACAAATTTTAGTATATTGTGTAAAAAGTACATTTTACTAAAAAGGTGTCTCTTTGTTGAAGTGAATCTTTTTTAAAAAACAAATTTTTTTAAACCGCACTTTTCCGCAAAATTTATTAAATATTATGTTATTTTATATTATGTTTGTTATATTTCAAGTAGTTTTTGTGAAAAGTATCTTTTACTAAAGAGTACCATTTTTTCAAAAGGTATACCTTTTACTAAAGAGTTTGGTTTTTTTTTAATAAAAGAAGTAAAATTAAACTATTTTATTTAAGTGCCTTTTTGAAAATAGTACCTTTTCTGAAAAGGTATTTATTTCTTATAACTTTTCCTCTTCAAAATTTTTTTAAACCCTTTTTTTTATCGTTATTTTTCGACCAATTTTTTTCTAAATAACTCTTTAACGAGCATTGTTTTCTTTTGTATAACTGTTTTTATGTATAGAATCTAGTGAAAACGAAGAATGATAGTTAGTGCAGCATAATAAAGGATATTTTCCAAAGAGTACCTTTTTTTAAAAAGCATTTTTTCGAAGAAAGTATATTTTTGTATTTTGTGTTTAGTTTTTTCAAAAATTTCTTTAAAACCCGGTTTTATTAAAGAAGTTAAGATTTAAAAAACATCTTAATACAAGTTATCATTTCAAAAAAGAAATTTTTCAATATAAGGTACTTTTTTAAAATTCACTAATTTCTTGTACTAAAGGGTAGTCCAACCAAAACGCATGATGTTAATTGTAAATTAAAGAAAAAGTTTTCAGAGAATTATATTAACAGTTCGCCTAATGGTCAAAATTCGAAGAAAACATAGCACATCTAAGTATGTATATATGAATTTACATGTTTCGAGCATTTATTATTTCCGTCTTAGTGGATCGATTTGCGAGGGACCAACCTCCGGTTCATATTTTATTTTCATGTAAGTTAATTAATTTTGTAAGTTCAATATAAAAAATATCAATTGAAAAACAAAAAATTACCAAAAAGTCATCCACTCAGGACACTGCAGGTTCAATTTTATGTTTCTATGTCAAATATTAATGAAAATTATTCAAAGTGCCAGATGTAGAACGAAAAAGTACCAAAAAGCTGCCGCTTATACATTCTTATTCACTCAGGACCATGCATGTTTATCTTTGTAGGTCGAATGTTAATAAAAATTCAAAAAGTACCAGATGAAAAATAAAAAAGTCCAACATTTTCAATCGTATAGGTTCTCATTTACTCAGTAAACTGCACCGATAATAAATATTATGTTTCTAAGTTCAATATTATAGAAAATTTAAAAATTATCACATGAAACACGGAAAAGTAAAAGAAATTAAATTTCCCGTGTTTCCCCTTTTTGATACTTTTTTCACGCCATAGAGGTTTGTATGACAAACAAAAGAAGAAAGCGTTCTTAATTGTTTTGCCTGTGTCGATTTTTACATAAGAATTATATAGTATAAATAGTAGAAAACCGGTTTCTGAAAAATGTCGAATAATCGACCACCCTATTTTTTATTATTTGATAATTGAAAAAAACAAATTTTTTATTTATGTAGCAATTGAACGCTTATAACTCTGAAGTTATTTTAATAAAATATATATTGTGCACTTCTGTGAGTAACTGCCTTTCAAATGGTGCATATTTTGTTCAAATCGGTTGACATACTGAGGAGGAAAGTGTTCTTAACTGTTTTGCCTTTGGCGATTTATATATAGATATTTTTTTTTATTATGATGGAAGGAGCTATGACAATTATGTGTGAAACAAAATATCGGCCAAATGCTTGCCACGGCTTCGGTGGTATACCTCTATCTAATGGTCCACATTTTCAATGACTGAGACATAATTGCAGTTCAATGTTGTTAATGTGCCGAATAATCTCATCCTTTAGCTCTTGAATTGATCTCGGCTTATTGGCTTACACTTTTTCTTTTAAATATCTAAGAGAAGGAAGTCCAACTGTGACAAAGCACATGGCCTAATAACAACGCCACGACGTTAGATAAAAACTTCATTGAATTTCTCGCGCAAAAGAGCCATTGTTTTGTAGGCTGTGTGGCAAGTGGTTAGAAACACACATCTTCCAGGTACAATTCCTCTATTTCTGGCCATAAGAAGTCCGTTATGATCTCGCGATAGCAAACACCATTCACGGTAACTGCTTGACCGACCTCATTTTTAAAGAAGTACGACACCGCCAGTCCATAAACCGCACCAAACATTATCTTTTTGTGGATGTATCGGCTTTTCAGCACACACTCTCATTTGCCCAAATGCGGCAATCAAGCTTGTTAACGAATCCACGAATCCAAACACGCAATGCATTTTGATTTGAACGCCCTTCAACAATCTTAAAGCACGGCTCAATTGTGAACCTCTCTATGGTTGAATTTGAACTAAAATAAAGAAATGTCAAATTAAGTTGGGCACAAAACTTGACGTTAAGGTGTGACTCACTTAACATTAACATCGAGCATTATGGTTAGAGCACCCTTTACATACGGTTTTTTGTTAAAACAATTTTTTAAATAAAAGAAAACTTTTATTCACGGAAAATCTTTAGAATTTTCGTATATTTCCTACTTTTATTCCAAAATTTTACCACATATTTAAATTTTAAAATTATAAATATTTTTTAAAAATATTAACATTGTAGGCTGATTATTTTCAAAATATAAATATATTAAAAAAATTAAATCTAAAAGAGTGTTTGAAAGCGTTTAAAACGTTAAAATAAAAAAAAAATTGTATGAAGTTAAAAGTTTTGAAACAAAAAATGCAAGTCTTTAAAACAATTAAAATTTATTTTAATTAAAATTTAATCAAAAAAATATTTAATAAAATTGTATAGGTATATAAACAACTTTTAAAGTTTCATGTTTAATAAACACAAGAAGGACAACCACAAAAAAAAAACAAAAAAATTAAAAAATAAAGTTGCAATTTGTATAAAATAAATATTTGGTTAATGAATTTGAAAATCGCTAGTAATAAAGGTTACCATTGTGCAAAAATTCCTGGGATTATTTTGGAAGCGAAATTTTTAGGAATTTATACAGAAAGTCTTACCCCCTTATGCAAAAAAAGTTAAAGGTCACATTAGTTAACTAACACATTAAGCTCAGCAAAGTGTATGGGGTTTTTTGTGTTGGTTAACTATTATGAACTTTAACTTCTTTTGCATAAGGGGGAATGTCTTTAATTGAAGATTTTGGGTCTTTGTTACCGATTCCAACTCTGGTTCCTTGTGAGTAGCGTCTGTCCGCGTGTATGTTGAAGTATGAAAAGACACAAGATATAATGGGGACTAGGTTGTGATATATTTATACTGTCTACCATTTTTACCCATAAATCTCTAATTTGTACTAACAAACCTTTACTTTTTTCAAATTCCTTATAATTTATGGGTAGTGGGGGTGGAAGGGTTCAATAGAGTTGCATGAAATATGCTCCTCTCAGGGTAATAAGGAATAAATAATAATAACTGTTTATGAAATTTACTTTTGTACTTTCACCTTTCAACAAAAAAAAAAAAAAAAAAAAAAATAAACTGAACTGAACTGAATCTCGAGTTTTTTTCTAAAATAATAGTTTTGACACAATAGCGCACATACCATATGAGCTATGACAACCCAATTTGGCGCAAAGTATCAAATGTTAAAAACTTACCAAATCTGTCCAGGTTGTACGTCCTGGTTTGTACGATCTGTTGGAATTTCCTTTTCTTTCGAGTCCTTTTAAGTTACAGCAAAAAATAAAAACACACCAAATCCGGCTTTTAGATTTTATATAAAAATGGTTGTTTATTATACAAATAATTTTCACAGAATGACAGAAATTTCATATTCACAATAAATATAAAGCAAAACTGTATTGATTGAAAATAAATATTTCTAAAAACAATAAAAAAGGTATTTTGTATTGCAAAGTACAATTTTAAAATAATTCAACACGATCATCCTAAAGATATTTCACCTTCAGGTGCAGATCACACCAGGGATGCGGTAAAAATCCAAAATAAACAACGCGGCTACTACCACCGTAGTCAGTGGCCCCCGGCGAGGTTGCAAATTGACTGTTGTCTAAGGCCACCGGAAGTATACTTCTTCCGGGAAAAGCTTTTTGTCTTTCAGGAAAATTTTTTTTTTGCGGGTAGATTTACGTTTCCGTTGAAAATATACTACCCCAAGGGTTTAGTGCAGTAGTGCGATTCACTAACTTTTATAACGATAATCGAATCGTTAAAATAAATATAACGAATATTTATCGAATATGCTATTCAGTAAAATTTTTAACGATATTCGCTGTCGTTTAAAGTCAGCTGTTACTTTTAACAATTTTTTTGTCGTTATTTTAGCGACAATAATTTATGTTGTGTTTATTTAATCGATAAAATTTATTTTATGTTTAAAATAGCTTACATACATACAAATATATATTCATATGTATTTGTATGAACAAAAACAATATCCTAAATTTAATATTTACAAAAAAAAGCAAATTAAGAACAAAAACAAAATTCTAAATGTAAAATTCAAAAAAAAAAATATAAAAACCACAAATTAACCCTTCGTCTTACTTATGAGTCTGGCCAGACCTTTTTCAATGCATTTTTAATGAAAAAACATGTGTAACACGGGGGGTTAAGAACAATTGCAATTGTTTTTATTTTATTCTCTTTTGTGCTTTTCGTTTTTTTTTAACATTTTTTAGACAGAGATGTTACAAAAAACAGCTGTTTACTATCGTTAAAAATAAGTTACTGAATCACACTATCGTTACTGCAAGCGAATATTTATGTCGACAAATATTACGATTGTCGGATCGTTAAAAGTTAGTGAATCGCACCACAGGGCTGCAAGATTTGTCGATTTATCGACATTTTGACGATTTTTGTTCCGGAATTAGCAAAGTGCCGATTTGCTGATTTTTTTCTAAAAAGTCAGTCCCCAAAGTCTGTATAAAACATTCACCCTTATCGTGGTTGGCGTATTAAAAATACGCCTTCGACTGTTTGGTAATAGATTAAAGAGAACGTGAACTTACTTCCTCTTATCTATTACCAAACAGTCGTAGGCGTATTTTAAATACGCCAAACACGATAAGGGTGATTAAATTTTCTACAACGTTCGTTTTTTAATCTTGGAAACAGCCGTACCTTAACAAGAGCGGATGACGGAACGTTTTCTTTCGCTTAGCTTTTACGCATCAACGTTGTGTCTTGTTTAATAAAACCCACCAATTATAAATAAAAATAGTGATAAAAACGCTAGATTGATCAAAACATAGCTAAATTGCCATTGTTAATTAACAATAGCGGCAAACTACACTATTAAACGATCTGACAAAATCTGGTTTTTCAATTGCCGCTCTATTCAAAAACTAGAAAACGCATTTCGCTTTTGTTTAGGTGCGGCTGTAATATGCAAGTCTTAGGAAAATCCTTAAATGATTATTTTCAGAGTACAAAAACAACAATGTTACACTTTGTTTATCTTTCGTCAAAACATCATCGAATGAACCTTTTACGACTCTCTGTATAAATCATATATTCAACAATTATACGGCGAAATTTAACGATTTGTAAGATAATATCTACATCAGTCTCATACGATTCTTGACATGACAGACTCGTTAGATAATCTTTACCCATGTCTTCCGATTCCCTCAGCAATTGAAGATTTTAATCATTTATGGCTTGTTTTGTTTGCAGCTTCGTTTTTTCTATGTCTGCAAAAAATTAGAAGCCTAGCTGCATTTTCTAATTTTTTATGAATTTTTAAAAAAAAAAAAATTTTCGAAATTTTGATAAAGACTGCTCATATTAAATTTTTTAGCATTTTTTAGTAATTTCAATAAACTAAACCGTTTTTGAGTTACGCGAATATATGTTGTGCAACCTCCTCCATTTTCGAAATAACGGTATATCTCGAAAACAAGAGCTAATCTAAAAAAACGGTGGGCACCATTGAATTCAGCCTACCCGAATTGCACTTTTCTGAAGGTTTGCCGTTTGCCATTGACGACGACTGGCAGTCAATAGTCAAACATCAATTTTTAAACCAAATTGTATTTAACCTTTGGTAGATCGAAATTTGCTTTGAATGATTATCTACTTTAATTGATTTGTGTTCATTGTCTTGCGCCATAAAATAGGGTGCAAAGAAAAATGCAAAAAGGGCAGCTTTTGAAAAAAGAGATTAAAAAAAACAATATCTTTCGTCTGGTGTAATTTATGGCCAAACGGCAGCTGCTCATGTAGATCTTTTCCACATTAGGCCTTCTTACAAGTGCCTTCACAAATTAATTTAGGGCCTTGGTACGATAGGGTCCATACAAAATAAGCTAAGTTGATGCTCCCGGAATATCATATGAGCTATGGAACATGTGGCTTTTCAAAACTGTTGCTAAAGGTACATTTTTATAACGATCGATCCGCAAGTGATCATTACTTTTGACATTTTTTTAGTATTTATGCATCGAAATAAAACAACATTTGTTTTCTGCTTCCCGTTTGATACAGTTTTTTTGTTTATTAAATTTTGTATGATTTTAATTTTAACAATTTACTTTTCAGTGTTTGTTTTTATACATACGAATATGTTTCACATTTTATGTCTTAATTATATATGTAAATCATATCAATAACCAAAGAAATATTAGTAGCAAATATTATTACGTTTTCAATTATACTCTTATAAACATTTTCACTTTTTAGGCCATCTGAAAAGATTGATGATTTTAAAGCAGTTTTAATCAGTTTTATATACCAGGGAAATAGAAAATAAGTTAACGTTATTGCACCGGCTTTGCCGAATCTTTTATCATTTTTTCTTTTGTAGCACATCAAAAAAAAAAAAAAAAAAAAAAAAAATTACGGTCTGTGGCGGTACAGTGAAATAACTCCCAAATGAAATAAGTCCCAATGGAAAAATGAAATAAGTCCCAAAAAATTTTCCATACAAATTGGGACTTATTTCATTATGAAATAACTCCCAATGCATTGGGACTTATTTCATAATTTTTTGTTGGGAGTTATTTCATTATGAAATAACTCCCAAATGAAATAAGTCCCAACAGGTTTTTTGTTGGGAGTTATTTCATTTGGGAGTTATCATTGGCACTTATTTCATCGCAGTTGGGACTTATTTCATTTTAATTGCAAACACTATTTTATCGTTGGGAGTTCAATTGCCCTGTTTGTCGTGCAGAAGTTAACGACACGATGGGGGTTTTTTTGTAAATGAATGTTTAATTATTTTTTTAATTATTTTTGTCATCAAAGAAATGAATGAATCTAGAATGAAATGAATGTTTAATTTTTTTTTTTAATAATTTTTGTTATCAAATTATGTATAATATACTTAAATTTATACCTATAATTATTATTACTATTATGTATATGCTTACATATGTAAAAGGAAACTAAAAAAAATGGGAGTTAATTCATTTTTGTTGGGACTTATTTCATTGGAAGTTAATTCATTTTTATTGGGATTTATTTTTACTTTTTGAAATAAGTCCCAAAAATTGGGACTTATTTCATTTTTGCCTTTGGAAGTTATTTCATTTCTTTCAGTTGGGCGTTATTTCACTTTTCATGGGACTTATTTCATTGGGAGTTATTTCATTGGGACTTATTTCATTTGGGAGTTATTTCACTGTACCGTCTGTGGCTTCCACGATTTTTACACATAAAAAGAATTTACCTGGGGCCTAATTCTGGCAATCGTGAACGAATACTTTTTGGATTTGAAAGCAATTCTATTTCTAATTCTTTCAGTCGTTACTGAACGAATCAAAATTATTTTTTTCAGTGAAAATTAAAACTCAAATAAATGCTTTACAACACTGAAGAAATAATTTCGATTCGTTCAGTACCGACTGAAAGAACTAAAAAAAAATTGCTTTCGAGTCGAAAAAGAATTAGCCCCCTGATATCGCTAGGATAAATTAATCCATTATTAAATCAGCGTCTGCTGAAAACGAAAAATCGACCCGATCTAATTGTCATACACGATTATAACCCAAAAAAAGCTGATCTTGGGGTTTGAAAACAAATTTTTTATAGACATGGGCTTTGATTAGGGTGGGAAATAGGCCAATTAGGACTATTAATTAAGTTAAGTTATATTAAAAGTATAACTTTATCTCATGGCTCCAGTACAGGTGCCGGCAATCAAACATTTGGCTGCCAAAATGCTGTCTATAGTTGTTTTCATATCTCCACTAATACAAAATATAAAATATTTAATCCATATTGTAAAGATTGGTGTTCCGTGCGAAATCCTTATCATTAGCAAATTCAAGCCATTTCGGAGGAAAACCCACACCACATCATGGTGTGGCATTGTTTTGTTCAAGGCGAATTCATTCGCAGGTGGGGTCAAGCCAAAATATGGTGTTTTTTTCAATGGTCGAGCTGTCAAAGTTTGTATACACACTAGTATTTTATGTAAACAAACCTTTTGTTTTTTGCTAGCAATATTTTTAACAATCCGGCCACAGAAGCAGTGTTGTTGTAGAGTTGACCACCCCTTTTAGTGAATTCGCTTTGGTTTTGTGTGCACAAGAACAAAACGTTGCCAGCATAATATTTTCATGTTCTATGATGTGGGGATAACGTATGACGCGCAATAAGAATGAAGAAGGCGTTTAGTGCTGATTCATAACCTTCAAGTCTTAAGCTAGAGACCAAGGTATATTTACAAAAGGTAGACTCTTTGGCCCAAATGTTTGTCAGCTGTTTACCCCAGTTGGAACCCAAACGTCAAATTTCGTGTATATGAGCCAAAATTTGTACATGTGTGCGTTAAATTGTTTTTGTTTTATATGAAGACTCGGTTCTTTTTATAGAGCAGCATGTCTACACTCCCAAATGAGTCTACCTTGTGTTAATGTACCTTGGTAGAGACCCAACATATTCGTTCATGTTCCTTTTTTGCGTTTGTCATGGATAAAGCTGTAATTAAGTTAGACCTGCTTTAACATTCCCAATGGCTTTATAATCTTCATTATTCCATTTTTTTTAAATTAATTTGAGAATAAAAATTTTTTTTAACTTTTTTTTTGTCTTTATGTTTATATGTATAATAATATTTGTTTTTTTGTATGGTTAGATGTTTATCTGAGAGATTGTGTTTTACTAAAGGGCCTTTCATTAGGCGCTTCCTATTTTAAAATGAAAATAAAACAAATTACATACGTTCAAGATATCATCAAAAGAGTTTTTTCCTTTGAAAGGCTTATCGATGCCATTGTGTATTGAAAATCACATCCTACAAATGTCCGCCTCGACTTTGCTGGGTATAGCGCATCCGAAATGCCAGATTTCCAAAATTCTAGCCCATAAATTAGGCTGATTGGGAAAATTGTAAAACAATCAGATGTGTCAAAAAAAAAAAAAAAAAAAACAATAAAAAACTACCCTACAAAAAATGCATAACCAAAACTAAAAAAATTGCTAACACACTTGCAACAATTTTAGACTAGTTGTTCCACTCTAACATATATGTTAGAATGGTACAACAAACATTTCCCAAATAAATAAATTAAATTTATAATTTTTAACTATTAAAGTAGTGAGATAAAAAATTACTATAAAAAAGTGACACCGGCAGAAAGCTGTAATCAGAATGCTAGTGGTAAAGGAAGGTGTATTGATGGCGGCTTCAGAGGACGTGGTGCTGGATTATCGGGAAACAACAGAGGTCATGTGCGAAAAGGTCGTTTTGAAATGAGTGCTTGTTTAACAGGTAGCGGTCATTCGGGTGGATAATCGTTTAAGATTTGGTGATGATAATATAGGAAGAATTATTACAAATCCTGATGGCTTTTCAAGTATGTATATAATTTTTTGCCACAAATTGTTAACAAAATAAAATGTCTTTTTAAGATCTACGATTAATTGATTGGAAACACGTATGTTTACCAACATTTCCAGACTCATGCAAGAAGTGGAACGTTAAAGAGCAGCCACAGAAATAATGGTACGTGGTATTTACTTTACTGAAATCTAATTTCCTGAATGTCATGTATCAATGAAATTCCATTATAATTTTTTTAATAAAAAATTTAATTTAAAATGAAAATTAAAACAAAAGTATTTTTTATAAAGGTTAGTACTAACCAATTTTTACGTTATAAATAACTAGTTAGTGCTAACCAATATTTACGTTATGACTAACTAGTTAGCATTAACCACTATTTTGGTTATCATTGACTAATAAAAAGCAGCAGAGTAAGCAGTAAAGATATATGTTCCGTAGTCGAGTGGAATTCATAAGTTAGAAAGAGAGGCAAAATCACACGTACACAAGAGTTTCGGTTAGTTTTTTCATTTTGCTCTTAATAAACTAATAGAAACTTTAACCAATATATTGGTCAACACTACCGGTCATATAACTAATAAAATGACCGGTAGTCTTCTTGAAGGGTACAAACAAGTATTACTAAAAGAATAAAAATAAGAAACTTTATTAAAATAAACAATGTAAAATGTTAACATTTTACTTTTATACATGCTAATGCTTCATTTATGTATTTATTTGAAAGTTTTCATAGTAAAGTTTTCTTTTGGGGTAGAAAATTGGTTTTTATTGTTCCCGAACTTTTGTGCATTTTGTCTATTAGTGAGAGAAATTTTTGTTTGCTCTCATTTTACCGATTTTTACCCAAAAAGTACGTGATCGCACCTATTTAATGAATAAGAAGTAAAAGCAACAGTTTTTTTTGGCCAATGACAAATGAAGAAGTGGAAGAAATGGCAGTGTTTCTACTTTGACGCTGCTTTAATCAGTTTTTCGACATTTACTTCTAGATGCTTTTTTTGTTTTAAAATTCCAATATAACTGTTATTTTCGGTCCCTGCTTTTAACTCACAACTCCGTCGTAAATGTTTTTTAAAAAGTTGGTTATTTTTTATTTTAAGTCTGCAGGTTTTTTTACTTCAAAGAAAACTAAAATTCCCTTTTCTATGTGTAAAATATACCAATTTTACCCTGTTTTTTGACTTTTCTTTTTTTTTCCTTAACCACCGCGTAGCAATTACGAAGAAACCCGCAGAAGAAATTGTCCCATTTAGTCAAGTCGTTCTCAAGTTCTGAGCAGTAAACAAACCACGGTATATTTTTCAATTCAAAGATAAAATATTTTAAGGAAATAATTTAAAAATATGTAAATAAAGAATTAATAGCTGCGTTCGTTTACCCCAAAATTTGTACAAATTTGTACAAATTTGTACTGGATTTTACTGAAATGCGTTCGCGTACACATAAATTTGTAAAATTTTCATATAACTCACTTACTGGATTTTACTGGAGTTTTACTGGAAAAGTAAACGAACACACCTAATATCAATAAAAAAGATTAGCTTAATTGCAAAAAGGCGTAACTAACAAAAACTTCAAAATCGAGTTTTTGATTGATTATAATCAATGTCCTTGAATTACATGTCTTGACAAACATTTACACTTCTGCGATCAAAAAATACGCTTTTATTAACAAAAAACAAAGGGACGTAACGTAAAAAATGCAAAACGACGTCATTAAACATTTTTTTTTAACAAAATATAATAAAAAAGGTTTTCTTTCAAAATTGTTTTATGAATTCCATGAACGACTTATCCATGCATGTTTTTGTGACATGTTTATAGTTTTCATTTTACAAAGTTTTTTGCTTCCGCTGTAAATTTTTTTTTTTGTTAGCTACGCCTCTTGGAATTTTAGCTAACGATATGTATCTAAACGAGTACTATGTATGTCCATTTTTTAAGTTTTTAAAATGTCAACATTTCTTTTTTTTATATACTGGATTTTATAAGTATGTAAATAAATATTTACCTTTGCAAAGAAAGACACTCAATCGTGTTGGTTGTATTGCTTTTTCCATCTTATTTTTTTCACTCACAAATTTCATATTAAATTGCTTTTGCTTTATGTCTTTCCTTTCCTCTTTCCACAACTGGCAACCTAATTTAAATCTACAACTCATTATTACCAACAAAAACAATAACACACAATTAACTAAAGCACACTCCTTGCCAAACTTTTACTTTTTTGCAATATTTCTACCAACAACAACAAAAACACTTCTCACCAAATACACACTTTTTGCTTATTAAAATACCCGACTGTTACTGAGCTACTCGCGCACTTGTTGTTATTTTATTAACTGCTGCCAAATGCGCAAAAGGAAACGGATAAATAAAAAAAATAACAAATTTATGATGACGTCACCATTTCTAGAACAATTTAGACTTTTATACACTTTAGGAAATTTTCAATGCATTTTTTTCACCGAAATCGATTACAAACGGATAATATTATAGATTTATTTAAAAATATATCAACTTATTTACATTTTAACGCTATTTTCTTAAGCGAAACTTTGATATTTCCTTTTTAATTTTATTAAAAATCCGGAGACAGCAGTCAAAGCGACTTTACCACGCACCTATTGCAATAAAACTGATTTTATTGATGCATTATAGTTTAGAGATCACTGCTTAAGGATTCGGAAGTGTTAGTAATTGGTAAGATGATGCCAAGTTTTGTTTTAAATATTATTAATGGCGTGCGCCTGTGCTAAGTAATAATTAGCACTTTGAGTGGTCACACAAGAGGTAAAGGGTGATTTTTTTTTAACTTAGAATACACATTCGAATAATATGAAAATTTATATAATAAAAATGTTACTCAACATGAGGAATAAATTCCCAGATTCCATTTGCTAGCATTTTTTCCCAATCTTTATTAGGTATATTGTTTTTCATATTTACTTATTTTTAGGGAAGACTAACATATTTGCCTTAAAAAAATCAAAAATTGTTTGTGTTGTCAACGGTTTTAGATTCAATTTTTAAATTCTTTTTTTTTTAACACTCACTTAAGAAAAATAACAAGTTTATAAAGTACCTTTTACACACTTGACAAAAATGGTAATATATATATAAGGACCCTTCACACTATATACGAGTAAGATAAAAGTTTTGCTACTTTTTTCATTTGTTATATACGACACAAAGAAAAATAAGCGTAAATAATAAAAAAGTGTAAAATCCCCAAAAAATCCCCGAAATTTTTTTTTAAGTCCCCAATCACCAAATAACTTTCTTTGACCTTTTTGCTCAAATCCCCAAGTCTGACAGCCCTGCTTTCACAGTTTTAGGTTGGACACAATTACCAACCAGTGCTGCCAGCCCGAAAAACTTAATTCATAAAAAATCACCCTTTACCTCTTGTGTGACCACTCAAAGTACTAATTATTACTTAGCACAGGCGCAATCCATTTATAATATTTAAAACAAAACTTGGCATCATCTTACCAATTAACACTTCCGAATCCTTAAGCAATGATCTCTAAACTATAATGCATCAATAAAATCAGTTTTATTGCAATGGGTGCGTGGTAAAGTCGCTTTGACTGCTGTCTCCGGGTTTTTAATAAAATTAAAAAGGAAATATCAAAGTTTCGCTTAAGAAAATAGCGTTAAAATGTAAATAAGTAGATATATTTTTAAATAAATCTATAATATTATCCGTTTGTAATCGATTTTGGTGGAAAAAATGCATTGAAAATTTCCTAAAGTGTATAAAAGTCTAAATTGTTCTAGAAATGGTGACGTCATCATCAATTTGATTTTTTTATTTATCCGTTTCCTTTTGCGCGGTTGGCAGCAGATAATGAAATACCAACAAGTATGCGTTAATATGAAATTTGTATTAAAGTGTGTGCTTGCGAGTGAAAAAAATAAGATGGAAAAAACAATACAACCAACACGTATGTGTCTTTCTTTGCAAAGGTAAATATTTACATACTTATAAAATCTAAATAGGTAAACTCAAAATATTATCTAGTTAAATTCAAACGAAAATTCTTTTTAAACAACTTGAAATTTATTTAAAAAACGGATCATTTACATTTCATTTAAAATAAATCAATTTTACAATAATTTTTAATTTTTTTATTTATTAAACAGCATATTCCGTAAAATTTAATAGTTGTTACTTTTAAAAAAATATATTTTAACTGTCAAAAAACAAACTATATAACCAAAAAAATATGGTAGTTTGTTTTTTGAAAAAACAAAAATGTTAAAAAATAAAGTTATACGTAAAATAACTATACATGTATTCAATTTTAACAGTACGGAAAACGAATTCAGTAACTCACAATCAGTTATTTTAATAATTTTATGAGTGTAGGAATAAAAGAAATGTTGACATTTAAAAAATTTAAAAATAAACATAAATAGTACTCCTTTTGATACATATCGCACTTAATCAACAGCAGGTTATTAACTCAATGTTGAAAAACGTTCAGTAGAGACAAACAGTTTTTAATTTTACATTAAAGGCATGTGAAAAAAAATGTTTAACCCAACCCTTTCATTACCAAAATGTTGACAAAATAGCAGGACTGTGGAGTCGGAGTTGAGGTTTTTATGCCGGAGTCCGAGTTGGAGTCGTAGTACCCACAAAAACTCGCGACTCGCGACATAAAAAACTTAAAAAAAAATTTCTAATATTTTCCAAAATAAAAATTATTCGAAAAACTGATTTGAAATTTTTAAGAATCATTTTTATGCTATATTTAATCATTTAAATGCTAATGCATTAAAAAAGTAAGAGTGCTATATTCGGATGTACGGAATCTTTGACACCCTCCACTAACAGTAAGAATATATGAGAGCTATAAATTATTAAATAATCTTTATAAAATGGACGTAAGTATAAAAATTGGTTCCGGTTCAAACCAATTGTACGACAGTCAGAAAGTGTTATGCTTTTATTTCTAGCAATTTGAACTAACTTGAATAATATATCATGATTCGTAACAGTTAATGCCGAACTAAAATGATTTTCAGGAGGGACATTTATATTATCCCATGGCAGCTTTGCCATTTATCAAGTTTTCCCTTTTTTTGCAAGTTTTTTGAGATGCAAAAAAGTTTTAAATTTATAAAGTAAAATTAAGTTTTTTATTAATACATGATTTAAAATTTGCAGTATATTGGATACAAACATTAAGTGATGTTTTAATGTTATTAAATGGTCTTATATTTTCTCTGTTCTTTATTATTTTAATTGTTCTAACTTCTTCGTAAAGATCCCAATTTTTTTCTAGATTCTGAAATATCTTTAGATTCATATAAGTTGTCTGAAGTTGATGTAATAGACCTTGGAGTTTATTCTGTTAAAAAAGTTCGATTTTGATAACGACTTTCTTAAACACGTCAAAGATCTTGCACCATTTTATGTAATATCAGGTAACCAATTGAGTATTTCTCAATTATGTGCTATTGCGGCAAATTTAGTCGATTTAAGTGATATTGAAGAAGTTAATAATCAATAGCTTGAGCAAAATATAAAAAATGTTCGCGAGGGCGTATTCAATAGGGTATTCATTCGGTAAACCGTTAATCGGTTAACCGATTAATTACTACCCGATAACTTGATAGGTTAATTTAAAATTGTCTATTTTCGATTAACGATTAAACCGGTTAATTTCAGTCAATTTCCCGATGTTACATAATTTTTAATTTTTTGTAATATAACAAATTTTATGGGTTTTAATTAATTGTTTCGTCTCATATACATGTTTAGAAAATGTTTTTTTATACAATATCAGCCCAATTATGAATAAAAATTCCCCGGGAGTTTTCTCCCATTTTTCCTATGTTAATTCAATTGTAAAACTGGGAAACGGTAAAAAACTCCCGGGGAATGTATACAAAAACAGTACAAAAACAGAATAAACTCTAGATAGTTACACTAACGATCTTTTAACAGACTTAACCGAAACAATTAGATGTGTTTAAAATTTTTAAAAATTAAATCAGGACTCTAATGGCATAATGGAAAATTTTATATGTTAAGAGAAATCCAGGAAAAGGACTGAGAAATTAGATATTCTGTATTATGGGCTGCTTCTGATTCCTCCAACACCCACAATAAGTGAAACAAATTTTCCAAGTCAAGTGTTGTCAAAACTAAAGAAAATTATCGCTTTAATCCTAAACATTTAAACATTTTTTTTTTTTAAATTATTTTATCAGATCTCCTTAAACTATTGAAATAACTAGTAAATAATAATAATCTTATTTTTTAATTTAGTTATAAAATTCTGTTTAATATGGGAATATTTGTCAATATAATTCTTTTACTACAGTAATCTTATTTAAAAACGACGTTTAAAATTCTTGCGTTTTGCTTTTTCCAGAACACCCCTGATTTTGTATTACTTTAAAAATACATATCGCATATTAATGAATTATTTTTTTTTTGTTTGCTCGTTTTCGTTCAAGACTTGTTATTTTTGTTTTTTTTTACTAATAAACTCCAAATAATAAATAATTTATTCATTTTGATTTATTGAAATAACCTTACTTATAAAAAAAACTTTGTTAATCGGTTAACCGATCAAAAACCAAATTAACCGATTATTGACCGATTAAAGCAAAACCTCGGTTAATTAATCGAGCGATTAACCGATTAAAGCAAAAGCCCGATTAAATGAATACCCTAGTATATAAACCAACACAAATTGAAAATTTATGTTTATCACCTAATAAACATATCGCTCCTTCATTGCATCATATCTCAAAATTTTAAGTAACTTTAGCAAAGTTTTCCTTCATGCCTTCTCGTATTATGTCTCCAACTGAACCGAAGTTATAGCAAAATATATCTTTAAATCGGTACATTTTGAAAACTTTAATCGCATTTTGCCAAGATCGTTTGTTTTTGTAGATATGACTATGTTGCAATAAAGGACCGATATGTTTAGGTATCTCCTGTTTTTAAGACTTGTTCATGGACAATGAAACTTTACTGCCTGCATCTTATTTTGAATTAATGTACTTTATTAACTCTTCACTTCACTAAGGCCCGTTTTCACGACTTAACGATAGCTAAATGTAGGAAGTTATCGAACAGATAATGAGTTTTTAATTATCACAAGTTCTCTTTAACCTTAAAGTGAAGAATAAGCTAAAGAGAGGAACGTTCTACCTTTAACTTTTGCCGTAAGGTTTAGATTTGAGATTGCCATATTATATTCACATATTTTTTATATATGGCAACTCCAATTATACGTATATTTTGTAAATGTAAAAAAAGTACGTAGTTGCCAGTTTGTATTTTTATTTTGGCAAAAATAATCGGTATTTTCTTTAGTATTGCCACTTTTTTAAAAATGTTAAGTTTATTTTATACAGAAGTTGTGAAAACGAAAAATAGTTGAAGGTAACTTTATTCCTCACTAGTGCTAAAGGTAGCGTTAACTATATCGAACTTTAAAGGTAAGTCGTGAAAACGGGCCTAAATGTAGTAACTATCAACTGTTGCACTGCCTGTTCTGCTTTTAGTAGATTTATTGCATCAGGAGACATTGATTTAAATACATGTACTCACTTCTTGTAATTGATCTAATCCACAACCCATCCACAGATGCTAATTTTTAGAGAATAGAAAACTGAATTTCAAAGTATAAATAGCTATTTTCTGAAATTATGAGAAATTTTTTATTTCCCGGGATCCCGCAAGAAAAATCCCGGGAAAACGGGAAATAAAATAATTGAAAAAAAAAACCATACTCCCAACACATCCAGTAGGAAAGCAGCCCGGTTAGCTCAGTGTTCGAACTTTTTAGTACGATTAGCTAAACCCAATGCAGGTTTAAGAACATACAAGGTTTAAAAAGTTTCTGACAGGAACCAGCGTTAACCAGCGTTAACTTAAAGAGACAAAGACAGGGCGCCGAATTTAAAAGCAAGTTTTATAAAAATAATATCCCTGCTGCATAATGGACGACGAAAAGTATAATTGGGCTCAAAATTTTTTTGTTATTGTTGCTCCAGGGAATGTTGAAGAAAAATTTAGGACCCAAAAGCAGACAACATTTTTCAAAATGCTCTTGGAATGGCAATCAATCTGCAGTTGCGGCAAAAAAAAACCAAACATTTTATACAACGGGCTCTATAAATACCGAAGTTTATATCAAGGAATGTTTACAAAAAAGACTTCCTTTATTCATCATAATGTGTCCACTTATTTTTGGCCAGATTTGGCATTCTGTTAATATGGTAAAAAAAGCTCTTTAGTAGTAGTACGAGAGCAATAACGTGGTATTTGTGCTAAGAGAGGCAAATCCTTTAAACGCTGTCAAATGCAGTCAAAGTAGAAAAACTGCAATTTCTTCCACTTCTTTATTCGTCATTGGCAAATAAAAAACAGTTGCTTTTATTTCTAATTCATTTAATGTAAACAGTCGCTATCAAACCAACTCAAAAAGCGAAAAGTTGTACACAAATTGTCGTTTTTTGTTTGACAGTTTTTCGTTTCGACTGCAGTTTTTTAAACCCTGCTTCAAACAGCACGCAGCTAAGGCCAGAGATATTGGGCTCTTGTTAAAAGAGCCAAAAGTGTGGTACATTTTTAACGGTGATGGACTACCTGTTCCAGCAAAGTAACAGAAATGGAAGAGTTTTCGGAAAAGATTTATGAGTTCAGCACTATTGATTAAAACAATCAATCAAATCAATTTTTAATTTTACATCAAACGAATAAGTAAAAGAATTTTTAAAGGTGCGTTTTTTTATTTAAATACGTAACAAAATGTTCATCAGATTCCCTACTCTTTCGGCAGTAGCCCATTTTTAGATACCCTGTATTTATTTCATTTTTACAAATAAAATAGAGCATATCTAAAAATGGCCGAACATGGTCTAGCCCATATTTTCTTAGCATATTTACTGCACATTACTTTAAATAATTTGACTATGCTTGGCCACAACAAGTTGCAGCTATAGGTAAAGTATGTAACAAAGATGTGTTCAAAATGTGAAAAGAAATAAAAAAGGCTCTCCAAATTTTTTTTGCTGACGCTGTGGGTGCAATGCGCACATTAAAATGACAACGATATGCATGCTGTGTAAAATGAAAGAATAATAATTTAAAAGGTTAAAAAGAATTCAAACCATATAAAATTAACGCGTAAAAAAATAAATTTTTTGACCACAACCAACAATTTTTCGTCCAAAACCTCAAGAAAAATATTTTTTGGAAAAACGGCTATCGCCACTGTACAATTTCAAAGGTAGTAAAAAAAAAAATAAACCAGCCGATATTTTTTATTACCTACACTCACAATATTATTACAGTAACGGACTGTAGTTTATTTAAGAAATATTCCGTTCAGTCATTTTTAAATAAATAAACATTTAAAATTCCAAGCAAATTTATTTTTAACTGATTCTAACAGTTATTCAAAAAACTAAGTGCATATTAATACGGATTTTCAGTTGCAGTTAATATTGTCCGTTGATTGAGTTAAATTCTTCTTTATGTTAAAGTAAATAAAAATGTAATTTAAAGCCTTATCGGTCATGCTGCTGGTGTCTTATAATTGAGAGTTCTTCTGTAAACAACGTGGTCAGTACAACAAAAGTAAAACAAACGTGTGTAACTGGGTAAGTAAATAAAAATATTCTTCCTCTTTCGCTTAAAAGAAAAACAAGCGGACAGGTGTCTGTCTGGTATTTTTTAGAAATTCGGCTCTTTTGTGGAGTAAACGAAAATTTAATAAAATAACTGAATATTTAATTGTTTTTACTGAATATGGGGTCAATTTTTTGACAGTAAAATTTTAATAAATAACTGAATATTTAATCGTTTTTACTGAATATGGTGTTGAATTTTTGACAGTAAAATTTTACAAAATAACTGAATATTTTTTTGGTTTTACGGAATATGGTGTTGAATTTTTGACAGTTAAAATTAAATGAACTTTTTGTTAAAAATAAATGAAAAATAGGTAGACCGGTTTTTAATTGAACTTTCATTTATTTTATATTACAATTTCAGTTAATTTTACGTACAAAATATTGTGAGTGTACGAAAAAAAACCTTAAAAATAAAAGTTGATAAAAAGTCAACCAATTTAAATTTGGACGCCTTGAAAATGATTTTTTTGATATGTCGTAGTAGAACTTTTTTTCCTCATGCCAAAAGTTATCGAAAAATCGATGGCACTATCGATTGCTAAGTCGACCCACCCTTATGCTATGTTCATACGACGATATAAACCACTCGTTTCGCTCTCTGAAACTAGTTTGCCAAACATGCTGTTCATACGATTCATTCTTGTTTCATTTTGACATTTTTTTTGTGTTGTTAGTGTGATTTTTTTTTAAAGTAGATAAAAAAGTAAAAAAAACTTGAAAATATAATATTTAATACTTTTATTAATATTATTAGGTTATAATTATCACTTAATTTTATTAAACATAAATTTTTTTCTTTGTTTTGATTTTTTTTGAGAGCTAGTTCAGATAAACTAACGATAAATGTTATCAAAATTGGAGATGATAGTACATTTTTCCTGTTTCGCAGCCTGTTTCAAAATGAAACGACCTGTTTCGCTCTCAAAATTTTGTATGGGGAAACAAGTCGTTTCAATCATGTTTGGGGCGCGAAACAGGAATGAGAGAGCCAAACACGAATATTGCTGTCCGTGTGAACATGGTATTATGATTAGTCTTTTAGATATACATACCTTTTACGGACTGAGAGCAGTATTTTACAAAAAAATTAAAAAAAAATCAAAAATTTTGAAAAACATTTTTTTATTTTATATCCCATACAATTGATTATTCCACAAAATTCAAATTTTCTAACCCATTAGTCGGCACCTAAAAGGCGTAGAACCCTTTTCAAACCTCATTTCATAGGTTGTTCAATTCTCTATCATTAGCCTTTTAAAATTTTTAATTATCTAATTTTGTTATCAAAATTTATGATTTTTGCAACGAAAAAACTCAAATGGCGCCACTGTGCCGCATTAAAATTTTGGAAACCGGTGATTACAAAAACTTAGACTTTCTGGGATCTCATGAGATTTAATATCGTCCCTATTTTGACAATTTCTTTTGTTAACGTACATATTCGTCCAGGAATTGGCCTCATGGATTACACAGGCCAACACTCAATTTGCTTCTTTAAATTTATCAACTGATTCTAGTTAATTTTGGTGCGCTGAATTCAAATCTGTAATCAGTTTGTCTCTATCAGCTCTAGTTTTCATGATATAGTTTTTTTATACCCTCCACTTATGACCTCCATTTATGACCGTCTGTTAGTTTTTTCAAAAAATTTTTTCATCAAAATTTCTTATTTACAGTTATGGTAGTTGCCAAAAAAAAAATTTTTTCCGTAACAAAATTTTTTACCCAAAATTCTTTTAATTTAAATATTTTTTTTCCGATATTCAATTGGAGTGCAACAAGAAAAAATAACGTTCTCAATAATATTGTACATATAAAATTCCCGTTAATCAGCTAGCAATTACACAAAAAATTTTTTTACGGAAAAAATGTTTTTTTTGGCAACTACCATTTTTTTTAATTTTGTCGGGCTGTGTTATTTTTCGCTTTTTTTAAAATTGTATCATTTATGTGTACAACGTGATTTGGCAAAACATACTGGATAAATATGGCCACTCTCATTTGTCAAAGTTCGGAAGTCCCTATTGGAAGACTCTTTATTTACTTATTAACTAATTTCTATAAAAACGTTCTTCATTTTGTATGGTTGATTTTTCTTTATTTTATTTTCTGTGTTTATATAATATATATTTTATAATTATATTTGTAATAAATATGTATGTATGTGTATAATATATGTATATATTTTAAATTACATAGTCATTAAGTTTTCTTTAGATGTACATATGTCTTTATGTATATGTAACTAATAATGCAATAATGACTTGTTAAAGATTTTATTATTCATTATAGTTTTTTTTATCTTTTCCTTTTTTTTTTAGTTAATATTAGAAGTACATATTAAGTTTTCTTTATATTAATTAAATTAATAGATATTTTTAGGTTTTCTTCTTTCTTGTATTTTTTTTTCTGCATTTTTTATATGAAAGTATAGTTTTGGACCATTTTATTTGGGTATTTTATACATTTACTTACATAGATATTTTATACGTACATTAGAGTATTAATTGAATGAAAATAATTTGAAATTTTAGATATTTTAAATATAAATTTAAGAAATAGTTTTAATATTTTGTCAATGATAAAATTATGCTTATTTTAGCCATGCTAAAAAAAATCTAGTTATGCTAAAAAAATTATTCTAAAGATCTCAATATTTTAAAAATATTATAAGTACAAACATAAATATTAAGCATGAATATTATATTTATGTATATCTTTCTTAGAAATAAAGCTTTTGTTTAGGTTTAGGCCTTTTATTAGTAAATGTTATTTGATAAAAAAAATTTTTAACTTTATTTCAAAAAATATGTTTTCAATTACCAATTTCAGTTATAATTACCAATTACTTTAACTGTCAAATAACATATTGTTAATGGCAGTTAACGGAACTTGGTGAAATTGGCCGTTTAACCAAAATGAATTTTTAATCGGAAAAGTATTTTTATGTCGATAGTGTTTAATATAATATTGAGTATAAAGGCGCCAAAACTATTAACCACAGAGCACACAGAGGCGTCACGAGACAGAAAATATGGTGTTTTTCGAAAGCTGCCCTCTTTGCATTTTTGTTTTGTTCACGCAATTTGTGTTGATTGTGACGGCCTGTTTTTACACTTTGCCACTTCACTACCAAAAAAAGCTTTCTTTCTCTTTCTTCGATAGCTGCTCTCACAAATAATTTAGGCCTTTTCTGACGTCACTTTTTCATCTCTGTATGATCTGCGCTATTTACATAGCTTGATTTTAGTGTATTTTGGAAATAAAATTTTCAACAATTTTAGCGAGGAATTGGCCTCTATCAGAGAATGACAATACGTTTTTGTAAAAATTGTAAATAAGTATTTATTCAAAATACCCTATACCCCTTTCCGACGGGAGTTTATTATGTGTGCAACAGATAGAAATATTGGTTCTATTCCCAATTTCTAATATACCAACCGATACAGAATCACTCTAAAATCGATCTCACGATTTCCATGCGTTCGCCTGGCTGGCTAGCTGTCTATCACAGTAAACCTTGAGCGCCTAAGTTCAAGTCGCAATTTTAGAGATACTTGTAAGATATTTGTAACGTATGTTTTGTGAAATAAGGACAAAGCCAATTGAAATTGCTGATAATCGGCCAATAATTCCGCATAGCCACTATACAAACTTCTTTCCGGAAGAGAGCCTCTGTGCGCTTATAAACCATCTTATTCAGTCATGATCTTGAAATCTAAATTACGTGAAATTGAAATCCATGAATATTTTCAATTGAATTTTTGTAAAAATGAACGTATTATTTTTTGATTTCGAATGAGGTATATAAAAGAAAATATTTTTATGAACTTTGAATACGAGAGAGTTGTGATTTCGATTTACAGAACATGCCTGATTTTCTTGGTATTTAGAACAAATTTGTCCTAAAATATTTCATTAAACCCTAATCACTTTTCCAAATATTATCGGAACTGGTCTCATAAAAATATCGTTTTCCGAAAACAAAGCTTTTATGGCAATAATTTTTTATAAATGTTAGCATTGATATATAAGTTGGCGACAGCAATAGCTAGTATGAGCTTTACCGTTGTGATACTTAAATATCAATTTGATCCTTTTTAAGTTCTTGATAACTGTTATGACCGTTTTTCTTTAAATTACCCTTTGGTATCATTTTAACTATTTTGTGTCACTTTTTCACACTTTTTAGAAAAACCACTTAATTTTTTTCTAAGCAACACTGCTGAACAGTAGTGCTTCAGCTAAACAAGGGTTTTCGAAATAAGCATTGCTTAAAAATAAACTTTGGGACAGGCTCAAAGCAGAAACTTGCAACTCCATGCTTTTGCCTCTTAATTTGTTCGAAAGGGATGTAAAAGAATTGACTGACTTCAAGTGAAGATTTAATAATAAAATATTGAAATGCCCGCATCACTAAACATTCGCTCGCTTGGAACACTCTTTGGCAGTGTCACTAAATATTTCCTCGTTATAGATAGTATTTTTCGTTTTCTATTTTCGACCATATTTGTTAGTAAAAAAATTAAAAAACGGTCAGTAGCGAAGGTGCGAAGTTGATAACTTTAAATTAAGTCATCGGAATGTCATAATAACGAGCCCTAACCCCGAAAATAACGTAAGCGCCAAAAATGAAATTTTATAGGAGAGACTTTTTATTTATTTTATTCATATAAATTTTGTATGAAATTTGCCGCTTTAGATAAAATTATTTTAGCTATAAAATCGTAAAGGTACCTTAAGTGACCATGACATTTTAGAAGGTGATTTAAGTGTTGCCAATAAAGTCATTTATTGAAAAAAAAAAACGAAAATTGAAAATTATATTGCTTACGTTATTTTCGCGGTAAGCATTTATGGTGTTTTCTTTTCTAAAAAATAATAATGAATTATAATTGTGTAATATATTTTTCAGGTTACACACACCCTTACAAAGTGATACATTTTTTTACATTACAATGGAACAAAATAATATCGAACATTGTACGCTATTTTCATTTGGCAGATGTGTTAAATTAATGCATCTGACAATGGCACCATTGTCAGAAAAAGGACAACATCGTAAGATCTGACCATCGTCCATACAAAGCTTAATGTTTACTTAGCGTGTTAAATATTGTATTGAAAATTTGTACTAATAAGCCATATTCACCACGGTTGTAACAATTTTCAACATTTAATTTTCTTCGAACTCCAAAAAGCGGTAACAACACTGATTTTCAATAATTTAAGTTAGCTGTTGTTAAAAATTTAGCACAAAAAAAAATAATTATTAAATAAAAGTAAAAAAAAAGTTTTTATTTATGTCTATCTCAATATAACAAAAAAAGCACAATATAACCAGTGTTGCCACCTCACGTGTAATTACACATATCATGTGTAATATATTTTTTCATGTGTAGCCCATGTGTAATTGACTGCATGTGTAATTCATGTGTAATTTAATATTTTAACGTTGTGTTGCACTGATTTTTGTTATTATTTTTTCACAAGAAGTAAAAAGTTTTATTATTCTTGGTAAAACTTAAAAATTTAATTAAAAGAGCTGAACTAAAAATGTTTGGATCATTAACTACTAACCATTTGGCATTTAGATAGCTTTTGCCACAATTTATTATAACGACGAAACATCCTGGGTACATTATTCTTTTTTTTTTATTTCAAACAGAGTGGATCATCGACTACAAGAGAAATGTTTGAGCTTCTCAAAAGCACAATTATAGAAAAAGGGATTCCTTTTAGAAAATCTAGTTGGATTTGCATCAGATACAACTAATGTTGTGTTTGGACAGTATAATTCAGAAGTTAAGTTTCTAAAAGACGAAAAGCCAGTTATTATTTTGATAAAATGCTCGTGCCATTAAATACATTTGGTAACGTTGAAGGTCTGTCTGAACCTTTTAACATATTTGGAAGATTTACTTTGTAATAATAGATCTTGTTTTATTAAAAGTAATGCTCAGAAGATAAAACTTAAGGAGTTTCAAGAATATTTTCGCGACAACATGCACTCTTAAATTTTGAAAAATTTTAGCTTCATAGTAATTTTAAGGCAGAATATTATTAGACAAATTTGGAGACAAATTATTTCCTACTTTGCAAATATATATTTTTGTTTTATTATTTTATATATTTTATTTAATATTATTTTTTTGTATTAAATATAGCAACGATACGATTGTTGTTAACAAAAAGCTAATAAGGAGACATTTGACAAATATTTTTGTGTTGGATAAGTAAAAAATATAAAAATGTCCGGCATATCCAATGCTGCAGGGATAGAGGAACTGAATTAACATTCCGTTGAAAAATTGCGCCGACGCTATTTAAGGGATGCATTAGATCCTTTATCATACCCAAATGAAGTGCAAGTAACATATCGTCACCTAAAATGCAAAAGGGCTTAACAACAAAACAAAATTCGAAATAATGGTTTTTGATTGAGTTTTGTTCGTTTTAATTAACTTTATGTTCACATACAATTTTAGATCAAAAATTGCGACTTTATTAAAGAAATTCAAACGCCAATTACACCTTGTTGTTATTGATTTTGTAAAGTTTTTTGCTTCTCCTCTAAAAAAATAAAAAGAGTTGTTAAGCCCTTTTGCATTTTAGGTGACGATATTTGTTTATTTGTTTGCAAACAGAAATTGAAATTGGTTTACGTTTTCTGAAGAAGCCATATATGGTTTTAATTCCACTTTTGATCAAAATTTGTTTCTGTGACATGCGTAAAAAGATAGCATGTGTAATTCGTATTTTCATGTGTAATTTTGGCATGGTCCATGTGTAATTTACCATTTCGTTGGTGGCAACACTGAATATAACACATATTGTACGTAAACACAAGAAAAAAGTTAATAAGAAAAATACTTGCATGCATAAAAAAGTACTTAACGCAGATACAAAAAGGGGTATTATCTCACACTCAAATATAACTGGGGGTAAGAAATGGAACAAATTTGCCATTTATTTTTGCAACATATTTCGAAAGGAAAACGACAACTTTTCACATTTTTGTATATATTTTTAGAATAGAACAGAAACCCGCGCGAGTGGTAGCATAGATGGAATATTATTGTCAGAAAAGAAAACACCATTAGTAGTTTGGCAGTTTTTTTATTCATTTTATTGTTATTGACTCAAACGGGAGATTTTGGTCAATTAAAATTTGAAATATCGAGTGGCGCTAAACATCAAATTGGTTATTCGTATTCGGCGAATATTGGCGCAGATATTCGTATTCGTGTTTGCAAATATTAATTATATATTTGTAACATCGCTTATATGTAAGTAAATTGTACATATTAAAGTTGACCTTTATATTAATATCTTCAGTATGATTTGTGGTTTAATTACACTACGCTAGTTGAAAAAACAGACAAGCCGGGCACATGGCGTTTTAACATAATTCGGGTACGCTTAATCCAGTGGTGCTCGTCGTTTATTTTTAGATTGGCTCTGGTTTTCGAGATATACCGTTAATTCGAAAATGGAGGAGGTTGCACAATATATATTCGCGTAACTCAAAAACGGTTTAGTTTATTGTAATTAATTAAAAAAAAACCGAAATTCCGCAATAGTAAAATAAAACTTTTTTCTAATATGAGCAGTCGTTTTTGAAACATAATTTTTTTTTTTAATCGAAATTTCGAAATTTTTGTTTTTTAAAATTCATAAAACATCAAAAAATGCAGCTAGGCTTCTAATTTTTTGCAGACATATAAAAAAGCTGCAAACAAAACAAGCCATAAATGATTAAAATCTGTTACCAACTTTTGATTTTATTTACAAAAGTCGAAAAATTTTAATTAATTTAAGAATTTTATAAGACGCAATATTTGTATGGGAGCCCCCCTAAAAAGTGGAGCTAAGGGGCAAGGTTAAGGACAAAAAACTAATTGAGGTCGGTCATACATGTCATCTTACTAGGGGCGACTCCTTCGCATTTATGGGACGTTTTTTCAATATATTTCTATTCTGTATTGACTATTTTGTATGGGAGCCCCTAAAGGAATGGAGATAGCGGGTAGGTATGTTAGAAATAAATGATTTAGATGAAAAATAAAGTGGGGTTGGTCATACATTTGACCCATCTAGGAGCATTCTAGGCACTGCAGGGGCCAAATTTAAGAATTTTATTAAACCGCCATATATGTATGGTTGAAAAAAAATTATGTTTCAAAAACGACTGCTCATATTACTTTTCTTAAAGGAAATTTTATTGCGGAATAAGACTTTTGAGTGCTTATAATTCCAATTCGCTTAACACTTTTATTTGAATAATATCTTTAGTTTCCTGATGATCTGGCCTAAGCAACCAGTAAAATGCGCATAGGAATAGCTTATCCCACCAACAATAAATTTCAGTTTATCAATAGTAAGAATTGGGAATTTAGCACATTAAAACTGAATCTCATTAATTAAATTTTTTGACTCCCAAGAAAAGCTTTGCTAATTACAGACAGTTAAATGTGCTTAAGACTGAATGTCATGAAAATCTGGCACAAGAGATGAGCTAGGAGTTGTATCTTCCGCTTTGCTTAAATATTTTCCATAATACGACGTCTTCCCTTTTCACCCCTTAATTTTTTCTGTAAAGCTTCTATTAAACAGTTTTAAAAAGTTTTTAGTTTTGTTTCGCCATGAAGTGTTTTTTTTTTTAATAACTATTACATAAAGTGCCCTTAGCACACATTTAAACAAGGTCGTAGAGCGATGTAGGAGGTATGTGGTTGAGGCTGGACAGCACTGCAAGCCAAAATGCGAAGACCATAATTGACTTTTTCTGGTGGCCATTAGCCGGGCCTTGACCTAAATTAAGTCGGATCTATGTGGCAGAGACTTTCAAAATCGTTTGTATGTAAATCTTTGGTATGTGGGGACCATGTCATCGTTCAGAGTCATTGGATGCATAAATGCAAATACGGTTTATTTTCTTGTTTTATTCCAATTAAAAATTGATGGGTCTTTTTGAAAAGGTTCTTTGTTATGTGGGCGTACCTATTTTTAAAGTGGGTGGTAGTCTGTTTTTTTGACAATTTTTTTTGTCTAACTGCCTGGCCCACGATGTCGACAAGAATAATTCTTTCTTATATTTATATTGAAAACAATAACAAAAAATATAAATTTGTTTTGGTTTTCAATGTAAATACATATGCGAAAGAAATTTTCGTTTCGATATTGTGTTAAGCTGTTAATAAAGTAAATTTTTATGTTTTGGATTTAGTTGTAAGGCCTGATATTATAAATTTTTATAAAAATTATAAAATTTGTTCAATTAAGAAAATGTTATGTTAAAAAATTTTTTTGTTTATATTTCGCTCGATATGTTTTTCTAATAGTATAATAAATATGTATTTGCATATAATTTTTAAAAATAAGTTTATGAATTTAAACAATGAAATTTTATGGTTTAAATTTTTTTTGAGCTTTCATTAATCCGACTTGTTTATAAACAAAGACAAAAAAATATCTTAAGTTCCAATATTTGTGATCTAAATACTTTTTAAAAACTAGAGAAACATAAAACAACAAATTCACTTATAATAATAAAAATAAGAATCAATAAACTTGAGTAGAAATAAAAACATGCACAAATTATTACAATAGTTTATAAATATGACCGGACTTTCATTAACCCACACAAGCAATAGTTTTAGCATTTATTGCGGTAAAAACTGTCAACTTCTATTGCTTATGCCGAACATACACAACACAAGTTCAATGCTCAAGTCTAGCACTGTGCAATATTTTATTTTTAAATTGTAAGCGAAGAAGACAAGATCTGCAAATAAAAAAAAAGAAAACAGTTTTCCTTTTTTTTTCCTTTAACATTTTCATAAATTTTTTTGTAGGACTCGACTTTCATGAGTCTATTGCTGCTTTTAATGGGCAATAGTTCAGGGCGATTCTTTGCATACTTCTAGGAACCATGTCCAGCATGGTGCCAGACTTACTTGAGCACTGATCTTGTGTACATAGCTGCCAGATAAAATATGTCAAATCAAAAAATCGTTAAAAAAAACGCCATTCGAACTCCTATTGACTTTAAATGCAGGTTTTAACTTCTTTTAAATACCAACTTAAATAAGAGCGGCAAGCGTTTTTTAAATATAAAAAAAAAATTAGGTCTTAAATCCAAAATAGCAAAATACACCAATACCCCGGTTTGCGTCGCTTCGGTTTGCGTCGTTTTCGAAGTTGCGTCTTTTTAAAATTTCTGTGATTTCGAAGTTGCGTCGATTTTGTTTCAATTGGCGTTGAATGTCTTCGAAGTTGCGTCGCTAGTGCTTCGATTTGCGTTGTTAATATAAAAATGTTTCTACAAAGCTTAAACCGAAAAGGGATTTCCCGTTTAAGTCTAATGCATTTATGTATGTGAAGGTTGTCTGCTGATTGCAACTGGTTTTAAATTACATTTCGTGAAGTTAAGTTTACTTTAACTATTTTGCAACAAAGAGTCAGTAAACACATATAAGCTTAGAACAAAACCTGGGCATTTCGGCGCGTTCTAAATCAGGGGGAAGGCTGTTGATATTGAGAGAAACCTTGAACAAGCCACTTCTACAATAAAATCCATTTGCTGATAAAATTAAGAAATTTGTTAAACCAAGAACATCGTTACAACATAAACAGGTTACAAAAATGAGAAGTCTCTTAATGAAAAAAATGGAGCCACCACTTCTTAAGGAGCATATAGACGACATGTTTTTGTCATCTGACATGTCAAATTTTTAAGTCACATGTAATTGTGCATGTCTGTCAAAATCGCTGTTTTACATAAGCTTTATAATATTCGGTCACAAACGTACATGTAATTTGCTTCTGACATTGTCTCTGTTTTTTTTCGCATTGTTATTGCAGAAACGAAAGTAGTGCTCGGTTTCAAAATAGCTTGCTGCCGCCATGAAAAGTTTTATTTGCGCCGTAAAATAGTTCAGCCATCTTAACATTTTTTTCTTTTAATTCAAAGATACCAATTTAGGATTTTATAATAAAACGGTTTTTATATATATATTCACATAAATTCTATTCAATGGTAAGATGATCAAACATATCTCGGTATTGTAGAAAATTAACTTCAGCCGGCTAATGATTCCGTCAATAGTGGACGCCGCTGCCGGTTTCTTCCCGGCATAGCTTTCTGATGTCAGATGGTTTCTCAGAAGAAAAAAGAGCACACTCTAATTGAAATTTTGTAAGATGACTTTGCGTCTGCATTTACAGAAGCAAAGTTAAAAAGGTAACACACGACATGTATGTATTTTGCAGTGGGAAATTTGACATGTCAGATGACAAAAAATGTCGTGTATGGGCGCCTTTACTATTTGAATTGAAGATCAAAATCAGCGATGAGTGCCCTTAAAACAAATGGTTGTTCAAAAGAGAGCTTTAACTTTATTTAAATAAAGTCTATCAAATCAAAATTTATTTTTTCAGCTAAAATTATGAATCTCGGAATCAATTAAATGAAAATTAATACAAATGTATAGAAAATTGTACTTCGATTTGCGTAGTTTCGGTTTGCGTCGAGTTTTTCCGGTCCCAATTAGCGACGTAAGCCGGGGTATTGGTGTACTTGAAAAAAATGTTGGTACTCCATATAAGTCTATTCTTGAAGCTTGTCAACATATGACTTTGTTTTTCTTGTATTGTGTAGGATGTCACATATCCGAAAATGCTACAAAAGGTTTACGAACTTAGAATAAGAGAAGTGACTCAATTCATAAAAAAGTACGAAAATTGTGTGTCACATGAACTGAGAGATATCAAACACCGATTTTACTCATCAGAAATGCTGTTTCAGTGCTAAAAAGTTGTTGAAAAATGGACCTATTGCAAGAATTCCAAGTCCAAACTATTATATTTATATTTTTATTATGAACTGCTTACACGGGACCAAATAAACGAAAGTATCCAAGAAGTTGTTAAAAAAAATGAAATAATACTAAAAACTTTTGTAAATGAGTACAAAATTTGTCATGTGAAAAATCGTTAAATTTAGGGCATAAATCGTCAATGGGCCATTTGTGGACCCTAAAAGCGCCAAAATTACGATAAATCGCTAAATCTGGCAGCCATGCTTGTGCAGTGTATGGGCGGCATAACACAAGACATGAACTTTTGTCAATATTATAAAAAGTTTTATTTTAGCTTCTATTATATCCTTTCTAATTTTAATTACACACAAACTTCTTCAGCATATTTTCAAATTTATTTTCTAACATAATATATGTATGTATGTACATATGTACTTGTTCGCCAATTCAAGATATAAGCTTGAACAATGGCAATTTGACGTTATTCTGCCGTTGTTATTGCTTTTTTTTAAGACATCACCGATTGCACGTGTAGTCGGGGGTTAGGACATTTTTGCTTAGGTAAAAGGCATGCCTAAAAGTTTATAAAAGCAAATGGTGCATAAAGGAAAGACGGGTTAGATAAAACCTTTTACAACCATATTCTATAAAATTAACAAAGAAGTACCATAATAAAAATCCAGTTTGGTAGACTAGCAATAACTTTTTAACAAATAATAATTATTTTTAACACCGGAGCGTAGTTTTTAAATAACGATTAGTAATTAATTAGATTATTTTTTTTTAGTATTCGTACTGATTAGATAATCGTGTAGAATGATTTTATACAGGTGGCTAATTCTGGTCGTCATGATCGAAATTATTTTTGATTTGAGAACAATCAGTGGTCTTATTTCTAATTCTGGCAGTCGATACCAAACGAATCAAAATTGTTTTTTTACTGTTCTAAAAACTTAAATAACTGTTTTACGTATTTCGTTACATTATCTTTGACAACGACTGACAGAATCCCAGAAGAACTTCGAATGTTCAATTAAGTATTCGATCGTATATGACTGACAGAAATATCCCCCAGATCTTTAACACATTCGATCGAATTGGTTTTAATTCCGTAATTGCAATTGCGATCGAATTTGTTTAAGTTTTTTCAAAATAAAAGAAAAAGAAAAAAAGAAAGGAAAATGGTATCAAATAGAGTGATTGGCACTCTATGATGCGTTTCGCATTTGTCTTTCTTTTTTTCGCAAATCATCATTACATATTCATTTATTTTAAATTTTAAAACAAAAACACGTTAAGCGGCTTAACTTTTTTTTTTATTTTTTTACACTATTTGACATTTGATTACTGTCAATCTGCGCCATCTTTAATTTTTATTGCCAGTGTTGCTTCTTAAAAAAAAAAAAAAATTTTGTGAAAGCGATAGAGAGTACCAAATTGATCTTCTGTAACATTTAGTATTCGCATCGAAATTGCATTCGCATTGCATTGAAGAGTAGCAACCCTGATAATAATAAACTACTTACGATTACAAATAATCTACAACTAAGTACAAATAGCTTAGATTATCATAAAATAATCCTTAATAATTAAAAAATAATCTAATGGTGTTTTCTTTTCTACAAAGAAAAAATGTGATATTTTATTTAAAAAAACTAAAATTGGTGTTTTGTTTTTAAAAATGTTTTGCTCTCTAAAAGGGAAGCGTACTTTATTCTTAAACATTCACCATTACTTATGGCATAAGGCATTGCACTTTTCGCCCCGAATAAATCGAGAGTGTTGAAAGTGCCCTGTAAAATAGGGTATACATAACGGCGAGGATTGCCGGCGCAGAGCAACAAAGCTACGCGAAAATTGCAAAAATTCGGAAAAGTTTGCAAAAATAGCGAACATTTGCGAAAAGGTTTAATACTATATTTCAAACAAGCCATTAAATTGATTAAAAGTCCTTTCAATGTCAATTTTCAATTTATAATGTCATCCCTAAATCTAAAAAGAATGGCAAAAAATCGGTAAAAATTGCTAAATTATCGGAAATTTGCTAACAGCGGCAAAGTCTACTATTTATTTTAAATCGTTAAACTCTAAAGAATCAGAAAACTTACAGGAACAAATCGCTTCTATCGCGAACATGGCTAAAATTCGCGAAAATTGCAAAATTGGAAACAAACCCAAAAATTTATTAGAAATCGCTTAATCGGTTAAAAAACAAAATGTCGGAAAATAACAAAAAAAGAGCTGTAATGATGAAGAACAATTTTTTCGTCAGGTGTTAAAAACAGGGCATTCATAACTTGTGTTTTGTTTTCGTTAAATATCAAACAGCATTATTACAGGGTTGGCAAGACATTTTATACATGCAATTTTTCAGATGTGATATTTTTTGTGTAGAAACCCTGCAGGGCCAAAATGCCACTAGTACAATTACTACAACAAGGGGTATTAGTGCTAAATGGGTTAGAGTTTTAAATATAAAAATAACTAGTGCTTAAGCCCTTTTGACACTACATTTTTAATGCATTGCTCAAGTTTTGGTGAACAGTACAAATATAATGTAATAGAAAAATTTACCAATTGCAAAGAGTTAAGCTGTATTAAGATAAATGGGAAACTGTCAAAAAATTCACTAAAGTTATCGATAAAAAATGAAGAAATGTCAAAAATAAAGTAAAATTGTTCAACTTAAAATTGGCATTTCAAGCATGAAATGTTAAAAGTGTTGCTGAATCAGCGGTTTATGGGCAAATTCAGCGATTTACCGCTTTTTGTTTGTTTTGTTTTTATGTTTCTCATAAACAAAAAGTTGACAACATATCTAAAAATAAACAAAACCATAATAAAAGAAAAAAAACTTTGTTTACATTTTTTATAGTTTGCTCTTTCTAACATTTACTGTTTCTTTCTATCAATTCAATGAATAAAAAATGTAGCGTCATAATGGCTTAAGACTAGATGACACTATCTCACAAGTCTTACGTATTCCATAATACTTTGTGAGATAGAAATTTAATGAGTTTTGTTGCGACTGTCAAAAAATCTAATTTAACATGACAGTTTGTGTTCACACCATCACACAAAGTATAAAAACTCACACATGAAATAAAATGCAACCCTGATCCAATGAAAAGTATTATTGTTTAGAAATTTTTCAAAAAACGATGAAGTCGTATGGGATGTCAAACTTTTTTCATAATACTTGTCATTTTCGTGACACATTGCATTCACACCATCACATTTTGTCATATTACTTGAGTTTTTGACATGTATTAATACAAAGTATAATAGTGTAATCTAGCCTTTAATGACTATCAGTAGTTGATGTAAAGGGCCAGCGAATGGGCTGAAGCACAAATTGATATAGATTTTGAATTTCCATTCAAAATTTAATTTTCCGATGAAGCCCATTTCTGGTTGAATGGGTACGTAAATAAGCAGAATTGTCGCATTTGGATTGAGCAGAATCCACAAGCTTTTGTGGAAACACCATTGCATCCACAGAAAATTACTGTTTAGTGCGCTTTATGGGCTGGGGGAGACATTGGCCCATATGTCTTCAAAAACCTGACTATCATCGTTTTTGAAGACATATGGGCCAATGCGAAAAGTTGTTGAAAATTGGTGTTCCACATTGCGCCTTCTACGCGCCAGCCGAGGCGGCCACATGACAGAAATCATATTTAAACATTTATTTCATAAAATTGTCTTTCCAATTGATATTAAAAATATATTTAAACCTGTGTCACTCTTTAAAAACACATTTTAGTACAAGGCCACCACTTGTAGACTGATAGAATTTTTTGTAACAAAACTAAAAAAATTTTCTATAAACAAGAACTAGTAAAAAACTGCTCCTTAAGGCCAGTTTACACGGTAATACAATGTATTACGACTTTGTAGAATCAAAATATTATGAAATTCTCTCCGTGTTTAAAAGAAAAAAATAAAAATCTTTTGTAAGTATAATTCATGTTTACACGGATTGTATAAGTAAAATCAAAAATAATAACAAAAAAAACAGATGGTTGCAGTTTTAAATTTTTACAAAAACAACATGAAAATTTCCTGAGTTGATTTTAGTTGTTTTTGTAATTGTATAAAAATGCTACCACCTTCAATATACTCCGTTAAAATACACCTCTGGTGTGATGAGAATACATAAGTTTCTAAAATGGTTTAGAAAAAAAGCATTTACCGACCGCTTGTCAGACTAGAGATTTTTGAAGTACACTAAATGCTAATTTCGGCATTAAGATGGTATAGAAACGTTTACAGTTGAGAACAAGTTCTGGATATTTTTGTACTAGTTAGGTACTAGTTCAATCTCCGGCAGGGAAAGAAAACACCATAAGTATGTATTTTAAATAGAACTTTCGATTTCTTAACATTTTTTTTAAATAGTAAGACTACTTTTTGGATTATTTAGGATAACTTTGGATTACATACGAACAAAACGAAAAGTAATAGTATTTACTCAATTACCTTTCTTTAAAAATCAAAACAATTTAATTACTAATCATTATTTAATAGCTTTTTCTAAATTCAAAATTTGTATTTGGATTTCGGATTATTTATCAAAATAATTACGTTAGATTTTATTAGGTATGTACGTTAAATTGACAAAAAAATTAATTTACTTTAAATCAAAATCTTCTGTTGCTTAGAGTAATTTAGAATTAACGAAAATTTTCAACAAAAAATAGAAAAAACGTTTCTTTGACTTATAAATATAAACTATTTGTGCTTAAAATACTTTTGCAAAATATTTATAAAATTTATTATTTATTTATTATTGTATTGCTGTTTTAGATGATTTAGAAGTGTGTAAATATTGTTATATAAATATTCATATAAATATTGTATTTAATAAGCTCTAATGAGTACTAATTAATTGAATAAATAGATTATATTATAAAAAATATATATTTCCAAAAATAAGCAGATAAAAAGACAAATTCTATAGACTTCTGATAGAGCCACATAGAATATATAGAAAGTAATTAGTTACAGTTCGCCATCCGAAATGTCAGATGGTTTTACTGATTAAACCCTCCAAGTTGCCAATATGCTATTAGAAAAACCTATTTAATTTTCTTGCTGTTACCCCAGAGAACAGGGAACTTCTTTAATAAACCTGTATTTTGTGTTTTTTAACGAGTCGAATATTTTAACGAATTATAAGAATACATTTTTCTTCTTGTTATATCATCACATTAAAGAAGGTTTACTGTAGTTGTTTTTAATTTAAACAACATTTTAGAAAAATTCTATAAAATCTGTCATACATGCACTTCTCATAAATATTTGCTAATTAAAAATAAATCTACAAAATACAAATTTCAAAAAAAAAAAAAAAAAAAAAAAAAAAATTAAAAGTTGTTCAATTTTCTTCTTCTAAAATAAATGTATACTGATTTCTAAGGACTTTCTATGTGTTTGGTTGTAGGTTTTTGTTGTTTTCCACTGAGTCAGTCGTCTTTATCATTATTTCTAACCACCCGTATTGGAGACACCACATTTCGAACGCAATATGGCTGCCAATCTTTGGGTTAGAGGTTCAGTTGGTGATTCAGAGTCACTGCATGATGTTGAGGGAACTTTATTGCCATTACTGACATCCAAGTCGGTTGTATATAAATCTTTGGGAAAGTGTAGATTAGCAGGCACAATATCATCTTCTTCCTCAAGTAAAAGACTTGAGTATGAGTGTGTAGTATTGTCACTGCGACTGCTGCCTTTGCCACCGCTTGATGAGTTACGTGACGAATTTGAAATATTCATTGCTGCCTCAACGCCACCACAAGCATTGGCTGATGAGGCTTCCAAATCTAAAACATCGCCCACAAGAATTTGTTGCTCATCAACTGGTAAATCATCACCACTACTGCTCATAATGTCATCGTCATCATCTTCGTCTTCATCCTCATCATCTTCGTCATCCTCACAGTCATCATCATCATCTACATCGTCATCCTCATCATCTTCGACATCTTCATCGCTTAAACTGGCATCTATTGAACCACAGCCTTCCTCTTCGTCCACCTCGACCTCATCTTCTTCTTCAACTTCAGCACTACTGCCACTGCTTATATTTGAATTTGGATCATTATTATCTGTTCTCATAACATTAGCAGCAGCTGCATTTCCTCCTTTGGCCCCAACCACACCTTTCACAACCCTCCCATACGCACCATTCCTGTTCCTATGCCTTGTGTATTGTTCATCATGTTCATCACTTTCTGCTGCCGAGGGATCGGATGATGGTGCTTCTAATATTAATTCAGGTGATGATGACGATTTATTGTAGTTCTCATCGCTGTCACTAGATGTGTTGGTAACTGTGATGAAAGATTTAGAAAATGAATAAAAATGTGTCTCAGATTGTTTATAAAGGTAGAAGTACATAATACGCGTTAATTCGTCGACGTTTGTCGTGCGTTTAAAAACTTTAGCGCATGAAAAAATGCAAGTTACACAACGCGAGTTACAAAAGCCATTCCTGTCAGCTGTTTTTTGTTTGTTTACTTATTTGTACATTAAAAACGGATTCAAAAGTATATCAAGATTTTATAATTTTATTGAATTTATTCTTTTTATATAAATATTGTATATTTTTTAAGCTCTTCAATACGTTTTTCTTTCATGATTCACAATTTTGTTAAATTATTCTTTTTATTGTCAGATGAGTACTCGTCAAAAATACACAACGCGTTAAAAAGTTTAAAGTTAACCAACTTTCTGGCGCAAACGCGTCAAAATATTTTGCATGTAGCTTGATCTATGAAAATAAACTAGTTTACCTTTTTTTGACCGAAGTCTGCAGAGCGCGCGCGCTCTAACGCGTGTTATGTACTTCTACCTTAACTTTATAATTCAATTGACGGCCAATTTCACCAAGTTCAGTTAAAACTATCATTATGTTTTGACAGCTATAACTGATAGTTAATTATACCTGAACTTGGTGAAAATGGCCGTTATAAGTTAAACTTTGTAAATTAATAATAATTAAATTAAAAACTTCGTTCATCTTAAAATTGGAATTGAAATTTCTAAAACTACGACCCCAGACTGAAATGGGATTAAACTCTTTTTAGATGGATACATGTAATAACCATCTTAAAGGCTTTAACCTCATGATATTCTTTAGACTGCCTAGTGCATACACTGAGAGCTATAGCGAAAGCTGAAAATCAGATCCTTGATTTTAGTTTTGCGAAATTGAAATTTCTACTAAAGTGCTTTGCAGTGTGGCTTTGTTGCACCAATCAGTATTGCCAATTTAGCCGTTTAGCGGCAAGATTATGCAATTTTTCTTGTTCAGCCATTTTAAAGCCACAAACCATTTTTCCTTAAAAATTATTTATTTTTGGTCGTCCAGAGTTGGCAGCACGGAACAGGAACTGTAATTGTTCTTCGATTAAAATATGCAGAAATCTAGTCTTCTTTGAACTAGAACAGAACTAGAACTGAACTAGAACTGAACTTGAACTGAATTTGAACTGAACTAGAACTAAACTAGAACTCAACTAGAACTGAACTAGAACTGAACTAGACCTGAACTAGAACTGAACTAGAACTGAACTTGAACTGAACTAGAACTGAACTAGAACTGAACTAGAACTGAACTAGAACTGAACTAGAACTGAACTAGAACTGAACTAGAACTTAACTAGAACTGAACTAGAACTGAACTAGAACTGAACTAAAACTGAACTAGAACTGAACTAGAACTGAACTAGAACTGAACTAGAATTGAACTAGAACAACCTAGAACTGAGCTAGAACTGAACTAGAACTGAACTAAAACAAAACTAGAACTGATCTAGAATTAAATTATAACAAAACTAAAATTGAGCTAGAACTAAACTAGAACGGATCTGAAACTGGAAGTTGTTATCTTCAGTTACTTACCCCTTAATTTATCTAAGATGAGGGGATAAAACTCTTTCGCTGTTGAATTGTCCGGTTCATATTGCAAAACTGTGTTGATAAAATGAGTCAGTTAATTTTCGATTACTTTATCTTTTAATAAAAGATTTGAAATATGTATGTATATAATTTTTATAGTTATTTAAAAATATTTTTAAAATTATAAATTTTTTTTGTACTTACTAAGCTTGCAATACTTTAAGGCTTTTTTGTAATCCTTGAGCATGACGGCAGAGAGGAACTGTTAGGGAATAAAAAAATGTGTTTTTTTTAATATTTACATTTAATGTATGTTAGATGCATTTTTGAACCAATTAATACTTTATGTGTATAAATATTTAAGGTTATTACTCAAAACTTCGCCTACAAAATAATGTGTTGAGTAATTAGTAAAAAATCCTTCTATTAATTCTATTCAAAGAACCAACGAATTTTACAATGAACGTACTCACATTTAAAAAGTAAGTCATTTTCAGGCATGTTCTAAAATCACGGTGGTTTCAAATCACGAACGATTTAAAATTACGGTAGGAATATTTTGGTGTTCTTAAAATCACGAGATTTTTAATTTTTAGTAGAGATTTTCATTGTTCTAAAACACGATCAAGCAACTGTGCGCTACTTTTTACAGTGCTGTAACATTCATTTAGTACTTATTGTTGCCCTTTTCATTTATTTTTGACCTTTGTATAGAACAATATAACAAATCAAACTTCATAATTACACTGTGCAACAAAAAAAAAACCCAGCGTCAACCCTTGCAACGCGAAATGAAAGTTGACTCCTAGTAGAGCAAATCTGGCAAAGGGTTTTGAAAAGTTAGCTCGGGTTCCCGAAAAGTCTTTGAATTTTTTGAAAAGGCGTTTGGAATAAGTTAAAAAAAATATACTAAATGTACTTCTGAGCTTAAAAATAATTTTAGATGTCTTCAGTAGAATCGTATGGCGATTCTTTTCTACGAATATTTTCTGCATCAAAATTCACTAGGGGTATTCTAAGACCATAAAATCTTGCAATGTATGTAAAACGGTTTTTCGAAAAATTCAAAAATTTCAAAGCCCGGAATTTCGAAAATCCGTTTTACATAAATTGCACGATTTTTTGGTCTCGGAAGAGCCCTAGTGAAATTTGATGCAGAAAATATTCGTGTAACATTTAAACCCTCTAAAGTGCCGTTTTAGTATATATTTTTGTGTAGATGTTAAAAAATTACCCCTTAAAATTAGTGTTAGAGGGTTAATATATTCTAAAAAAAAAAAAAAAATCGCCATACAATTCTACGGAAGACATCTGACATCTTTTAGCTCAGAAGTACATTTAGTATATTTTTTGACTTGTACCAAACGCCTCCTTAAAAAATTCAAAAATTTCAATGAACGAAATTTCGAAAATTCGTTTTAAATACATCACACGAACTTTTGGTCTTAGAAGACCCCTAGTGAAATTCGATGCAGAAAATATTCGTAGAAAATTTTAAACCTCAAAAGTGACGTTTTAGTATACTTTTGTGTAAGGACAAAAATTACACCTTAAAATATGAGTTAGAGGGTTAATAAATTCTAAATTCTAAAAGAATCGCCATACGATTCTACTGAAGACATCTGAAATAATTTTTTAGCTCAGAAGTACATTTAGTAAATATTTTTTGACTTATACTAATCGCCTTTTCAAAAAATTCAAAAACTTTAGGGGCCCATATTTCGGGAACCCGAGCTAACGTTTCAAAACCCTTTGGCAGATTTGCTCTACTTGTAGTCTTCTTTCACTTCGCGTTGCAAGTGTTGATGCTGGCGGCGATGACCCGAATTTTGTGCTGTGCTGTGCACTGTGCTATTAGTTAATTATAGTTTTTTTTAACAAATGAATAAATGCGCTACTAAAGCTTCTCTGCATAGTCGGCCTTCGGCTGGGCGTAGGGGTTTCTCCTCTATGGTATTTCAAACACCGACTTCGCTTACTACAACTTCTAGATTCGGAATATAAAATTGGAATTTTTTAATTAAGAAAATAAAAATTTGGGATTATAAAGTCCGGTTTTTTTAGATTCAGAATTCGGAAACTCGGGACTTAAAAAATATGTGATTTCGGGATTTTGATACTATAATTTGTTATATTGTTAAGTCTTTCGGCTCAGAGTTTGACAATAATGGAGCCAACATTTAATTGGTTATAACACACACAAAAGGGTTAAAATGTCCATGGACCATATGATATTCCGTACATGGTTTTTATTCCTAATTTTTTCTAATATCACGTATCGGAACTAAAATGAATTTTTTATTCAAAATATTTTTGCATATTGAAAAAAGATAACGAAAAAGTAATTTGACTATAACTTTCTGAAAAATCGCACAAAATAATTAAAACTTTAACCACAACTTTAAACTTTAACTCAAATTTAGCTTAAGTCAACTTAAGCCCTTTTTTCTATTTGTTAACGAAATATGGGTGTAAAAAAGATAAAATTAATAAAAAATTTTGTAAACTTATTAAGAAATATTTTTTTTTTTAATCAGCTTTATAAATAATGACGTTGTAAGTGCGTATTTTATTCATTATGATAACGACAAATAGCTGCTATGTAACGCAAATAGTAGCGAAGAAATCTACTTAAGAATGAGTGAAAGAAGCTATTAATTTCGAAAAATTAGACTATGCATATTTTTTAGAAGTGCTCCACATAACTAGCACCCAATCTTGATTATTATGTATATAAGAGATAAATAGACTTGTAAAACAATCTATGATATATTTGTTAATAGTTGAATTTATACGCTAATAGAGACTTTACTGTAAACAAGTAGCTTCTATTTATGCACAGAAACAATTCTCCAAAGTTTTAAAATTAATTAAAATAAAATCAATTTTAATTAAAAATTTAATTAAGCAAATTAAATGTTTAATCAAGTGAATTTAACGTTTAATTGAAGCTATTAATTTGTTTAATTGGTGCAAATTTTATTTATTTATTTATTTTTTTTTAATATCACAAATTTTTTAATTGAAATAAATGTTTATTTTTTTCTGTGTGTATAGTCTTAATTCGGACTCGAATCGTATACTTTATATAGTATACAAAACAATTACAGGGTCAACATTATTGTTAAATCCTTCATATCTTAAAGAAAATCGACCTTGAAACCTAATTTTAATTTTTTTTATATTTCTCTTTTGATTGCTTTAATTTTGCCTAACACTAATTTTCCTTTCGAATTATTTTTTGCCTTTTTAGCAAATTTTCTATTAGCACTTTTATGATCCCAAAGCGAAATTGAAATTTCATTTCTTTCTGTTTAAGTTGTTCGTCTGTCCTTAAAGAGTATTTGTCTTCAAATGGCACCTTCACCTCGACCATTTTCCCCCAAAAGTGGTTGTGTTTGTTAAGCAATAAATAAGTAAATAAATAAATACAGAAAAATTGCAGAGAGAAGAGAAACGAGTAGAAGCAAAAACCTTTTAACCTAAACTTTTTTTTAAAGTATTTCCTCCTTTTATAAGTTTTTAAATATTTTTGGATTATTTTTTAGCCGGCAATATGAGTTGGTTTTTTTATGTTCATGTACTAAAGGAGACATTAACAGCCAGGCCCACGATGTCACACGTTAACGTTCGCATAGAAAAATACATTTCAAACAAAAACAATTTCTAAAATTTGTTTTTGTTTTAAATGTAATTTTTTATGCGAACGTTAACGTGTGACATCGTGGGCCTGGCTGTAATTTAAAGTGTTTACAGTTAAGGGCAAAATAATATTGATAGGTATTTTTTTTTTGGTAATACCTCTGCTAAAAATTCGGTTGGTGCTGATATGCTTTCGTCGGCATCTGTGTATTCCGATAGACTTTGACTGAGATCTTCGTTTGATACGGAATTCGGTAACTGAACGCCACCCACGCAAGCGGCGGCGGCAGCAGCAGCTGTTGCTGCATTTGATGCTGCTGTCATTATATTGCTGATATTATTTGTATTACAATTGTTGTTGCTGCTGCTATTGTTGTTATTATTGTTGCTGATGTTAATGTTGTTGTTACTGTTACTGTTGCTGTTGTTATTATTATTTTTAATATTGGTGTTATTTATTGATCTGCTAACTGATGCACCGGCTGTCGTTGTTGTTGTTGTAGTAGTTGCTACATATCCACCGTTGCCATTCGATTCATCCAGGAAAAGTAACTGAGAAATAAAGTGGAGAAAAAACTAAATATTAATAGCGTTGTAATTCAGAATTATTAAAATCTGTAAAATTTGCCAAAACCTTAACCACTAACCCTATTGTCATTCTATTTCTAATATTTGATCATTAACTTTGAAATGTGCATATCTTAGCAAGCATTTTACTTATTTTTTTAGTTAAAAATTTAAAGCACAATGTAATTGATAAGCTTTGCTCCATGTGATTTCATTCCATATGGGAGACTTTCTCCCTAATGCAAGAATAAAGTTAAAGTTACCAACACATAAAGCCCAGCGAATGTGTATGGGCTGAATGTGCTGTTTAACTAATGTGAACTTAAACTTGTTATTGCGGTTTATCTTTAAAACAAATTTGTCACAGCTTGGGACACTTATTCAGCGAAAGTACTAAAAGACGAATTTGTGCAAATGACATATAGAAATTTTAAAAAGAAATTAAGAATCTGCGGTATAAAACTTTCCAATTGTTTATATACTGCCTCCCGAGTCAACACTTGTACATTAAGCGTCATTATTTCAACTTACAAATAGTTAATTTTAGGAAGCTATCTGATAGATAAATAGTTTTGGGTTATAACAAGTTAACATTAACCTTAAAAGTGACTGATAAGTCCCAATTTACACTGGGGACATTTCTTGCCGGACATTTTTTGAATTCTCTTTTAATCTTACCTGAAGCGTTTACATATGAAGTCAGACAGAAAAATAATATAAAGCAACAAGATGTAAACTACGAAAAGTAAGAAAGAGAAATGAAAAAATGTCCAGTACAGATAGTCATGTACTACCCACTCTACCTTTTCGACCCCTCGCCATCAAACTTCGTCTGTCCGGCAAGAAATGTCCCTAGTGTAAATTGGGACTAAGCTAACAGTAGGTTTATCTTCATGGTAACTTTACACGTGAACTTTAAGAATTTGAAGCTGCCATATTTTCTGCTAAAGATATAGTAACTTCAATGACAGTTTTATGTCAAATTAAATTTCGAAAACCATTGCATTTTGTATGCGTGCATACGCGTGTGCTTGTAAAAGTTTGTTGTAGAAACAACAACAACACTACAAAAGTAGGTCAATAACGATTTGCGTGTCATATGACGAAATACCGCTATGTATGTTTGTATTCATTTACGTAAAACATGTTTCTGCAATTGTAAGTAAAAAATTTAAAAGTACACCTGATCTACACATAAAAAACTACCCACGCTCTTCCCACGACAGTAAAATTAACACACCATTCGGGTAGTTACCCACGAAGTGGCATCACTGGCAGGCACTGCTACTTTTAGTATTTAAGCACATGTCATTCTCCTATTTCAATTAAAAAGTTATCTAATTAATTAATTCGTCCAGCGACTTTGTTCTTGAACAAAAGAAATTATCTATTGTATTTTGGAGATTTGGAGTGTTGTTAATCGAAGTCAATAAACAATTTTTTGTTATTAAAATTGTTGTTCATTAGAAAACAATAACAAGATTTGATAAACCAATTTAAATTTAAATCAATTTTTTTTACTACAAACTAAATCATCAAACTACTAACTATATAAGTTTGTTTTCTTTAATAGATTTCTTTTTCCAATAATATTATCTAAGTCGGATGTCTTCAACGTTTTGTACCAGTTACATTCTAAAATTCATTTCAAACCATAAATCAATTGATTGTATTAAATCCTGGCAAGTTTTTCATTCTATCTATTGGAAACAGTGTGGTCATATTAAAATTTTTTGAGCTAAATTTAGCTTTTTTTTACGTTAATCTTGAACTATTTCGTTTGGCTTTAAGATCTTTTTTCAGCTTATTTCAATTATACATTTAGCTTTTTCTACTTTAATTTAAATTTTGTGCATTTAATTTATATTAAAATAAATAAAGCAGTTTATCAGAATAAATTAATACCGTAAGAGTTTTATATACAGCAACTCACACTATTAGTGGGACACATAAAAAAATCTTATGTTGCTATGTTTGGAACTCAAAATAAAGTTCTTAGTACTTTTTGCCAAGAATTCTTCTTGAAGTCCAAAGTACATTTTACTATTTTTCCATGTTTTTGTCTTTATTGTCTTGAAATGTACTTTAGACTTCAAAAAGAATTCTTGACAAATGGTACGAAAAACAGAAGTATGGAAGAACATGTAAATTAATTAAAATAGATAATCATTCAAAACCAATTTCGATCCAAAGGTTAAAATACCTTTCGGTTAAAAGATTGATGTTTGATTATTGCCTGCCAGCCGTCGTCAATCGCGGCGAGCGTTAAACGGCAAACCCCTCTGAAGAGATTGAGTGGTTTCAATCGAAACGTAAGGGCAAAATGTCTGTGGAAACCTGGGTTTGGGAACCGCAGTCAAGAATGAAAAATTATCAAACAAATTTTAATTCATTTCATGTTTTAAAATTCCTTCCTTCAAAAAATAATTTTATGAAAATTAAATTCAATGAACTTTAGCCTGATAAAAAAATCAAACAATTTTCATTAAATTTAATTAATTTTATATGAATTTAATCAAAATTAAATTCAGAACTACATAAAATAAACAACATAATGTATGTAACCTAAGTATTTTTATTAAACGTCCCAATAATGGTGTAAGTGGCTGTATAACCTACATAAACACTACACAGAAAAAAATAAAAATTGATTTCAATTTAAAAATTTGTGATATTAATTAAAAAATTAATTAAATTTGCACCAGTAAACAAATTAATAGTATCAATTAAACCAGTTTATAGTATTAATTAAACGTTTAATTCACTCGATTAAAAGTTTAATTCACTTGATTAAATTTTTAATTAAAACTGATTATGTTTTTGATTAATGCTTTAATTGGTGAACAATTTTAGAGAATTTTTTCTGTGTAATTAGTCTATGGAAAAAATTAAAGTTACTATCAGAAAGCTATAAAAAATGAACTTATTTTTAGCTTTTAATTGCCTTCTTAAGATCTATTTCGAACATGATTTAGCTTTATACTGTTTTAAAATCTGGTCACTCTGATTAGAAATTAAATTATAAAATTTTTTGCATGTTTTGTTACATTTAAGTTTTCTACTTACATTCGACATGTTTCTTGAGAGAGAATCTGTGTTTCTTTTTTGAATTACACTAAATACTCTTTAACGGAATTCCATACGCATTTGCCATTTACTCGTTCTTATACGTAAACACAGAAGGGCAGGAACTAGAATCCTGCTGCTGCTTCTTCTGATATTTGACGTTCTTCCCTTTTAACACTTCCGCTAAATTGATTTTCTTTTTTTTGCACCCTGTAGTTTTAAATATTCTTTTTTCTTTTATTCTTTGCGATTTTATTTTGCTTCCTCTTTAGTAAATGCCACTGAAGACTAATTTAATGCTTGAATATTCTTAAAAGGATTTATTTGCGCTCTATTTATGTATACTTTAATTTGTTGAATGTTGGCAATATTTTTTTTTTTGTCTTCGTTTCGCTGTAGTACTTTGTTATCCTTCTTTGCTGGTCGTCTTTGTTTAATAGTTTCTTTGTTATTGCTGCTGGTGCAGTTGTTTATTTAAAAGTGTTGTGGGGTATTATAGTTCAGGGCTTACTTCTGGACAGATACAGGTTTCATAAGATTGTCTAAAAGAGAGAAAGAGAAAAAATGCAAATTTAAGGAATGTGCTTAAATATATTTTTATTTAAAGATAGAAAAGACAATTAGATTGTTTGAACAAACTATAAATAATAAATTGAAAATAGAAGTTTGTATAAATAAATAGATAAAACTTGTTTTTTTTTGGATATTAATGTGTTATGAATATAAGTTTTAAACTATCGGCCTTATTTACTTCCGGAAAAAATTGTTCTCTTATTCCCGGGAACGTTTATCTTAGCATACTATAAATATCAAGCGACCACAATACGTAAACACAATGTAGAGGCCTGCATAGATCCATTTCAACACACATTCTAATTATTGAGAAATTTTCAAACTCTACTACAAAAAAAAAAAATTTAAAATTGTCTATAATCATCAAATTTATACAAAATTCACCATATATAGTGTCGCTGTCGCAAATAAATACTAAAGAAAAGTGTATACGACGGATTAGCTTAAGTATGTGTACATGTAGAGGAGAAAAACGAATGCTTTACTATAGGGAATGTCCGGGTTTAAAAAATGCTTTCAAAAATTAACAAGGGAATGAAAAATAAACGCAGCAATGAGAGTTGGAACAAAAAATACACAAATTCTGTATTTTTGTAATGTGAACTTGGGATATGTATGTATGTACTTTATATTTCGGATGTATCTTGTTTTGATAATTTTGGAACAACAATTTTTTGCAAACACAATTCTTTGTAATCTTACGCCAAGTACGAAAGACAAGTGAACATCACAAAGTCTCGCAAATTGCACGAAACAAAAATTTTTTTTCCTGTATTGAAAGGTTTTAAATGAAACAAGTACTATTTGGAGTGTATTTCTTTAAGTTTTTGTATCTTTTTAACACTATTTAAATAATGTAACGCACAGTGCCGCATAGCATTTGTCATTGTGGTCGTACACAAAGATTTTGTACAAATATTTGATTTTTGTTGTGTATTTTATTTTCAAATTCATTTATGCTGGCCGCTACTACAAGGCTAACAAAGCTGATAGAATTGTACTTTTTTTAACAATTCCATCTATAAAACTACAATCATACATTAAATACAATTAGAGTCAATTTTCCAATCATACGGGACATTCTACCGTTGTGTTTTCATTACTGAGCCTATATACTGAATAGGCTGTATAACGGATATTCACATAAATCTCAATAAAAATAACTTAACTTGCGACCACGGCTGCCAGATTGGACGATTTATCGTCATTTTAACGATTTTGGGGTCCAAAAATGGCCCATTGACGATTAGACGATTTATTCCTTAAATTAGACGATTTTTGAACTGCAAATTTTTTTTTTATTAATTTACAAAACTTTTCAATAATATTTCCTATTTTCGAATAATTTTTTGAATATTTTCGTTTATTTAGTTAACAGTAATTGTCCCGTGTAAACAGTTCATAACACAAATATAAATATGAAAGAACTGAAACAGAATTTTTGATGAGTATAAGCGCTGTTATCTCTTAGTTCATGTAGTACCCAACTTTCGTATTTTTTTTTATTATTGATTAATTATCTTACTCACGTCACGTCTCTAATTCTATATTCTTAAGCTTTTGCAGCATATTCGGATATAGGACAAAGTTGGCGTATCAAACAAGTTGAAACTTACATTGAAAGTCAATTGGTTTTATTTTTAGAGAATTTTTGAAAAAAGTAATACATATCTATAATATTTTTATTTGAATTAAAACAAACGGAAAAAAGCTATTTATTTTTAAAAACTTTCAAAATATGTATAGTGTTATTTTATAATGACGATTTAAATCATTCAATTTGACGATTTTTTTTTTGCAAAAGTTGCCGATTTTCAACACATTTTATCTGGCAGCTATGCTTGCGACGTATCATCAATTAGACTGAGAGATAGATGTCCAAACCTTTTGAACATTCTGGACATTAGGCTGGGCTTCAGAGTGATTGTCATGAAATGCTTGAAGGGGCTTGAATCAGTCTCTGGGCTTATATCCCTTAAGTCAGTTAATCAGATCTTTTAGAACTATATGTGCCGTTTCATCAGAACTATCTGGCACTATGTTTATCTACTTTGGATATTTAAGTATTAAGAATGGCAGTCTGTTTATGCTATGATTTATTGTTTCCATATCTAGGTCTCCTATGCTCTAATTTCTCGCAATGATTCAGTAGATTTGTAAAATAAGTAAAGGATCGCTTCTACAAACTCCATTAATATCACAAAACATTAAATAAAAAATGAGTTTTAGTAAAATAAATCTCTTAAAATTAGATTTCCAGAAGAAAGTTTGCCTCATTTCAAAACTTCCTTGCAATTCCTGTGCCCATGTTCTGTAACTCTCGCGTCGCGAAATTTTCGATTGAAATGTGAGAAATAAAAAAAATGACATAAATTAAAACGAACAACGGTTTTTCTCACTTAACTGCGCTTTTAACATTTTTGGCGAGTAATAGCTGTCACGTAGGAAATTTCTCGCCAATTAACAGAAAAAATGTGTCTGTAAAATTTCTGTGAGAAAGTTGTCAAATTAACTCGCGAATAAAAACAGGGCGACAAAAAATTTCAACACTAAAAAAAAACTCCAAAGAATAATAATATTTTGTTCTTGGCACATTTTTTCATTGTTTTATTATTTTATTTAACATTTTTTAAAAATATACGAATGTTTTCAAAGCTCGCTTGTAAACAACAAACATTTAAGTCTCGCTTTACTAAAGCAGACGGTTGTATTTTCGCCACCGTCCTTGAAAATTTTTTAATTTTATTAAATTTTGTTCGCCGTCAGCGATTTGTGTGACTGGCGTTCTCAACGTCTGTAATGTCACATCGGCTTCGAGTGTAATGTTATGACATTTATAACGTAACGACGTATTTTTTTTTTTTGATAGTTTTCGTCATGAGTTGCACCCACACTTTTGCGTTGATGCGAGAAGTTCGCACTAAAGTTACAGAACATGGTACTGGTCTACTAATGCCGCGTGTGTAGGTATCAACACACAAGTTGGAATTTCAGGACATGATTATCTGGACCATGCACTTTTGCCTTGCTTATGATCTGGAACTATCAACACTTCAATACAAAGCTTCTGTTGAAAAGTTACATCACCTAACCCAAAATGTTTAAAATTTGCTTCTCCGCGAGAGATAACACATGATGCTTGAGGGGAATTTAAGTCAAAGGCAGCGATTTTAAATAGATCTGGCAAGTTCAAGCTGGAGACAAGCTTGAGATGTTAGAGAATGAAATACCTTAGCGAGAGATAATGATTACAAATAAAAATTTTTTTTTACATCAATTCTTATGAAAAACTCAAATGTAGATGTGTTCAAGTAGTGCTGGGATACTATCGATATTTATCAATAGTTCAGATCTTACTATCGATATTACTATCGACTGAATGTTTGTATGTACTTGAGTAGGAAAAAATTTAATTTTTTGTTAAAACACAAGCATGTTCTCCTTATTTGGTTTAACGTAGCTGAAAAGCGCCTTTCTGAAGGAACCGAATTAGCAGGGACTATAAGATATTTTATTGCAACTTTATAAAATATTCTAAATTTTTTTTTGATTGCCCACCCAAAAGGTAATCAGTAGGGCAACCAAAAAAAGTACTAAAAAAAATAGTTTTAAGCTCTTAAAAAAGCGTTTAAAAAAATTAAAATAATTAAAAAAAAAAACATTTAAATTTATTGTTTATGTTCTACTTTATTCGTTTAATACGTTGTTATAGTAAAATATAATTTGATGGGATAAATTTTCGAAAAGAAACCTCTGTCTTTGGAGTCAGCTCGTTCTTGTACATAGAAAAAGTTCTTTCTAAGTCTACAGATGTTAAGGGAGCATATTTAAAATTGAGTATTTGTTCTGAAGTATATATTATACGATTGGACTCACAATTCCGCTTGCCTCCCGAAATATCCAAAATATATATTAGTACCGAAAATCCTTCATTTTTCAATAAAAGTGATTTAAATTTTTTATTAACTTTGTCTCCTATATCCCTCGGAAAACCGGACATTTTTCGTAGGGTGTCCAAGACTATATTCCTTGGGAAACCAATGAAAGATTTTTTGTTTCCAATTTTGTTACAATTTCGTGTAACAACTAAAAATTTGCAGAAATAAACAAATAAGACGTTCCAAACTATGATGGTAAAAAGACGTTACAGAAAGAGTATTATTGTATGAAGTGACTGTGTGACTGAGGAATTTGATCGTAAGAATACAGCTATGAACTTAAACTAAAACATTAAAATCATGCAAAAAAGTATTGTCGGTTAAGCCCGACCATATGATACCCAACACCACAGTATTTGAAAACAAATTTTCGAGAGTCTATGGCAATATGAAAAGGGATCATCTATGTTTTAAATTTCATTAAAATCGGTTTAATAGTTTCTGATAAGCAGAAATTGCCCACTATCTTCCCTCGTGGTCCTATTTTTTAAAAATGCATACCTTATGTGTCCATATAAATATGGATCTATCAATGTTCGAAATTTCATTTAAATTGGTTTGAAAGTGGGCACAAAGACCTTATTCCGGAAAGCAGCTTGTATGGGGGCTATATGAAATTATGGACCGATTCGCCCTTCTGCCAACTAGAGCCTATGAACCAAATTTGATTAAATTATCTTCAAAATTGCGACCTGTACTTTGCGCACAAGTTTACATGAACAGCCAGCCAAACGGACATCGTTTAACCGACTCAGAAAGTGATTCTGAGTCGATCGGTATACTTTAGGACCAATATTTTAAGGTGTAACACACATCAGCACAAATGCATAATACCCTCTTCACTCTTGTGGTGTGAGAGATAATAAAGGTTGTTGGAATGATATTGTACAAGGGAAACACAAAATATTACCACAACGTTGAACGATATTTTTTAACCAGAGTTGCTTTTTTTAGTATTTATAAAAAAAAAAAGTTGCACATCAAAAAAATTAATAACGATTTTTGCAAAAATTTATTAAAAAAGTTTTTTTTTTCGTATGAAAAAATTAAAAATTATCTTAAAATGGCAAAATAAGTAAAAAAAAATCCGATATTGCAAAAATAACTAAAAATAAGCCGAAATTGCAAAAATAAGCAAAAAAAAAAGCCCTAACAAATATAGCTCATTTTTCTTGTTTTTTCATGAAAGAAACTTGTTTTCAATCAAAAAAATTACATCTTGTAAACCAAAAAATAAGCATTTGCTTTTGTAATCAGTCTAGACTCCAGAGGATTTTCCTCTTCGTTCATTGTATTGCCTTATGCTCGCAATTGCAATTGCATTTTTTCGAACATAAGAAAAACATTTAACATTTCAGTCCTTATGTAAGTATATACAAATTTTGACAAAAGGGCCTCTAATTAGAAGTACAACTGAGCTTTCAATACCACCTGTTATTCTTCTTGTTTGTATACGTTACTGTTATTCATTTCGATTTATTAGCAAGTAAACTTGTGGCGAAAAACTATGATTATAGCTGCTGTAACATGTTTTTATAGCTGTATTTAAAATAATAATAATATCGATATCGATCAGCCTTATTCCGGTTGTCGTTGTCGTTAAAGTAACACACAACCAGCGTGTTTTAATCTCTTACAAAAATCGACTGGATCGATTAAGACAACGACAGCCGGAATAAGGCTGGATATTTTTCCTATCGATATTTTCAATATTTCGAGACTATCGATAGTCCTATCGAAAGTTTCCCAGCACTATGTTTAAGTGTTTTAAGGGTACATGTTATGAAAGCTTTATTCAATTCAAATCTTAACCCTGTGTAAATAACAAGTCGATCGGGATCCACTTGCAGGTACAATTTTATTATTGTTTTATTGAATAAAAACTGGACCTTAGTAAAAAATTGCTGTTTAACTGCCGCTAAACAACACATTGGCTACAAAAAAAAAAAAAACTGAAAAAAACAATGGATCTCAGACTTAACATGGAACCTTATAACTAGGGATGCGATATCCATGCAAATGCATGTTTTTTGTCGGTAGTCTAAGATCGATGTCAACCAATTATCTTTCCGAATCATTAAATTTTCGTTAAAATGGCATCGATTTGTTTTTGCATATTTTGGTGAAAATGCATATTTTTGCGTATATTGATTTTAAATGCATATTTTTGCATATTTTAACATTTTTAAGTAATATATTTTTTAAATTTTGATATTATAAAAAAAGTTTTGCAAAAAATTTCAAAATTGTATACATGTGTAACGAAGGAATGTGAAAGTCCCCAAGGCGAGACAGCAGCAGAGCAACTGTTCTGACGTTTCATCATCAACCTCACAAAATCTGCATATATTGGTACTTACATTACCCATTATAAACTGGTGGTATCAAAAACAACAGTGCCCCGGTAATAGGCCCAACACAAATTCAGATCATTGTGTTTCCCCAGATCATTTAAAGATGTAAAACAGTCCATGACTAGCCTAGATTTTACCCCTAAAGAAGATAGTGCGCTAAAAGCGGCCTCAAGCCCATTGTCCCACTCCTTAGACATTCCTCAGCGCCACCAGGATTCGCCCGCCCATTGGTCCCTACCAGGTATAAGGACATTTAAATTTCTATCCAATACCAGACTAGGCGGCATATGATCACCAACCAAAATAGATGGCCTCCTCCATTACAGATATGTTTAACGGAGGAATGTGCAGGATAGCTCCTTTAAGTTATCCTGCATCGTTATTTGGGTATAAACCCGAGAAAATGAGTTTACCTCCCCAGGATCCTTACTACATAGTAATCAGTTTGGAACCTTTAAGTCCAACGGCTACTGGTACTCTGATCAGTGCCTGTATAAACATAAGAGTTCAGCCAATTTTAATGTTTTGATAAGCATGGTCTGTAGATTGGCAGTATAAATAAATTGTCGCCGCTTAACAAAAGAAATCTAAACTTGCAAAATGTCTTAACCCTTACAACAAAATTTTTGCTCATAAAAATGTGGATATTTAGTATACAGAGAATTTAATACAAACGACTTAAAATTTCAAAGAATTCATTATTCCAGAACAATTTTTTGTATCTTTAAAAATACTTACAATATAATTGTCTAATGTCTATCTAAACAACGTTGCTTTGTTGTACCAAAAACTTGTTGCCACTTAAAATAAGAGTCATTTATTTTGTTTTTACTTATTTCATTTTTACAATCAATAAATTAACAAGCCTTGACACAAGACAAGTAAGTAACTTTTTTGTTACACTAAAGGTTTGTTTGCCCTTTTGTTTGCCTAAAAACCTAAAAAATAAAAATAAAGCAAATACATATTGAGTATTTTTTTGGTCTATAAGAGTTCCAGAAGGGCGAAATTAAAAAAAAAATAAACAAATCCAATAAACAAAAAAGCTCTTAAAGCTGTTAAAATTGAATTAGACGTGCAAGTTATGCAGTTGCAACAAGAATCATACAGTTTAAATAAGAAACACTCATACACAGGCAATTAGGTACTCATGTAAAAGTTTAACCGGCATTCAGACCCTGCAGTTACGGGGATTGACAGTTGCTCAGTAATGCTATTGTTAATTTAATTCAAAGGCATTTTTACTCCCCTGTGGATAGACGTTTGGAAATAGATTTTTCGAAATACCGGGATAAATCGTTATCTTATTTTTTCAACTGATTTGTCAACTAAACTTTGTGTTTCAGTAGATATCGGATATAAGAAACTGTAAAAATTGCACAAAATTGTTTATTTTATGCGTTTTTTTTCTTATAAGCAATTACTGTTTATAAGAAAGTCATTTCTTGTTATTGTTAAAAAAAAAGTTTCTTGTATCAGGTTATTTCTTATATAAGATTTTCTTTTATACAGGTCTGTTCTGAAAATCAAATGATTTCAAATTTCGTACTTTTAAAATCACACGTGTGATTTTTCCAGTGTTCTGAAAGTCATACAATTTTTGTGTTTCTCGGTGTGCTTTCGGAAATTGAAAACTAGACCGAAACACACAAAGACTGAACACCAACATATCACACGTGGTATTTAAAATGACACATGTGATTTAAAATCACATGATTTGAGTTAAAGTAATTTTCAGAACAGGCCTGATAGAACATTTGTTCTATGGAAAGTACAAAAAAAAAATGATCTTAATCAACTTTCTTTCAAGCAGTTTTTATATGCGATGTGCTTATATCCGGTATCCACTGTATAAATTAATTGCTTTTTGCAAGCCCTTTTTTGAATTTGGTATATTTCTATGTGACATAATTTAAACAGTTGTAAAGGAGATTTTGAATAAAAAGAGAAAAGAAAGAAACTATTTTATCACGGGGTATTTCCATTTTGACAAAGAAATAAAGTGAAATTATAATCGGAGTTCTGTGGCCAGAGGTGAGAAATTTCTTTGCAAAATGGTTTGAAACATATTAATTCATTTAAACACGTTACAAACTTCGTTTCAATCTTTACAATTACAGAAAAAATGGCTCAAAAACTTTTCAAAAATTGGATTTTCTCCGATTTCTTAGTAAAAGTGTCTAAAACAATTGACCGCGTTATAAATTTTGATTAGGCTAAAGTTCATCAAATTTAATTTTCATTAAATTATTTTTATGAAGAAAGGAATTTTTACAACATGAAATTAATTCAAATTTATTGATAATTTTTTATTCTTGACTGCCGCGGGAATCGAACCCAGGCTTTCACGGGCAGGTTACCCTTACATGTTTCGATTGCAACCACTCAATCTCTTCAGAGGGGTTTGCCATTTAACACTCGCAGCCATCGACGACTGCTGGCAGTCAATATTTAAACATCAATCTTTAAACCAAATTGTATTTAACCATTGGTAAATCGAAATTTGCTTTGAATGATTATCTATTTTAATTGGTTTACATTACTTTTTGTAAAAAATTCTTCTTTTTTTTTTTAATTAATTTCATGTTGTAAAAATTTCTTTCTTCATAAAAATAATTTAATGAAAATTAACTTTGATGAACTTTAGCCTAATTAAAATATCAAAATTTGGATTAAAAGCCATAAACCGAAAGATCGGTTTCATATGAGTACTAATTTCAAAGGAAGTTCTTTCTAATTCACCAATCTAAAATCTTCTCCGATCTATAGTTTACGAAAATCTGTTGATAGTGATTACTAGGGATGAGATTTTCATGAACTTAAAAATCGAAAATATGCGCTTAAAATATGCACTAAAAATCCAAATCCATTTTCGCGTACTTTATTATTCTCATAAAGTATGGAGAAAAACTACTTGAACTAACTTTATTATACTTTATTATAAAGTAGTATATATAATAAAGTACGGGTGGCAAGCCTAGTTGTATGTAACAATTTATAAATTTAAGCGTTGATCCATAGACGACAGCACTTCCTTGGCTACCTTATTTTACTATTGTTGCGTAGAATAAAAATAAAAAATTTTTAACTTAATTTTCTCCACATATTTGCTCTTTAACATACAATCTTGTGATATGTATTAAGGTGGTGCAATATTTTTAACCTGATTTTCTTATACTTGCCATTATTTTGCTGCTTTTAAGATCAGCTTTAAAAAAAAGGCATATTTGTAGAAGTTTTTAATTAAAAAAATTTTTCTATATTGCAAGTTTTCTTTTTGCATTGTAATTACTAACTTTTTTTGTTGTTTAAAAAGCACAAAACCTTAGCTTGGTTTTGGTTTGAGTTTATGTTACGTCGTCAACAGCAAAGCTACGGAAGAGTTATAATTTGGCCACGAAATCTTTATGAATCACGAACTACAGCATTACGTCTTATAAGCCTCTTGCACAAGCTTTTGAAGCCATGCACCTTGAAGGTAGCCTTATAATTAGGGATGCGATTTCCATGCAAATGCATGTTTTCTGTCGATAGTCTAACATCGATGTCGACCAATTATCTTTCTGAATCATTTAATTTGCGTTAAAATGCCGTCGATTTGTTTTTGCATATTGTTGCATATTTTTGAAAAAGCTTATTTTTGCATATTTTAGCTTTAAAAGCATGTTTCTGCATATTCTAAAATTTTTTGTGATATATTTTTTAAATTTCCATACAAATGTCTACAAAAAATTTCCAAATACACACAAAAGTCTTCCAAAAAAAATTTTAATATCAATAAATAAATTTTTTTGGGCAAAGATTTTCAAAATTTAGACAGAAGATCCTTCTATTTTTTACCGATGCAGTACCTCACATGTTAAATGCTTAAATATTGAATCCAAAACGGTTCACATGTTATTTGGCATATGGGTGGTACTTAGGTGCAGAGGAAATTAGAAGCCAATTCGATAGTATTGATTTATTGGTTTCATATGTAAAAAAGGCTCCTTTACGAGTTGCAATTTTTAATGAAATGTATCCCTTGGTACCCTTTACCACCACAGTCAGTATTAACCTGGCTATAGCATACTATTCAGAACATGTTGAGCAATTTACAAATGTTATTGAAGAACCTGTTACTACGGGGCTTATGCAATTAAAAAGGTAAAAGAAATATTAAATTTAAATAGCATAAAAAATCAATTAGCATTTGTATTTTCCAACTACGAATATATTCGTGTAACAAACAACTCAAGTCAAATTCACTGATATGCAGAAAGTAAAATAAACAATGTGGAAGGAAGAATAGCCCGACCAATTAAAACAAAATCCAAATGTCTTGCAAAAAATTTAGGATTTCAAAACATAAAACCAATTTCAACTATTTTTGATCTGGAATCAAATGTGGGATTTAATTATAAAATTAATACTCTCCAAGTGAATTGACATCCTTCAAGTATGCTCCTATAACTTCGGTTGACGTTGGGAGATCATTGTCCATGTACAAAAGTTTTTTACTTCCGAACAGACAAAGGCTTACTTTTGATTATATAAAAAAGTATTTATTTGTTTATGCAAACAAAAATTTAAATTAGTTATTTAAACTAAGTTTTAAAAAATATAAGACTGAACTTTTTGTTTTTATTTTATTTTGTTTGTTTAAAAAAAATTAAAAAAACGCCTTTTTAATGAAAAAGTTCACGGTTTTAGTGCATATTTTTTATTTCTTAAAGGCATATTTTGAAGATGTTAGTTTTATGCGCATATTTTCGATTTTTTAGTGCATGAAAATCTCATCCCTACTTATAATTATAGCAATGAGTTTTAGTTAGTGTTCCAGGACGTTGAAAAATGTTAGATTAACAACGAAAAACAGTACCACAGTACAGTTATGCGACGCAAAAAATTAGCCAATACGGACGAAACGTAAAACGTGTGAAGGCAGACAAACAGAGACGGGCGGTTAGCCCTTCAAAAATAATAACAATGACGCGCGAAATGCACCCAGAGTAGTTAAACGTATATCCACAAATCTTTTATTAACCCGATTTTTGTTCATTTCTTCAACAATTTTCTGCGTTTTTAATCATCTTAAGAAATCGAAAAGTATTTTTAGGCGTTTTTATATTATGGAAATATTCGTTTTATTGTCTGTAAATATCTGACTGAATATTTGAGTTTAAAAGCAAATAAACTTTTTTAACAATAAATGGATTTAATTGTTCTGCCTTTGTATCATTTAATCTTGGATGGTGCCATGGAGGTACAACTACAGGCTGGAGAAGCTTGTAGTGGACGGAATTGAGATTGAGTATTCCAATTCCAATGAGGGGCTCAATTGGAACTCGCACTTGGATCAAACCCTCGGGCTTCTTTGGGAGAACTTGGGGTTTAAGTCCAAGTATGGTAAAGTGGCTATACTTTATGATGGTCAGACCTATAATTACTTACGGATCATTGGTATGGTTTACGGCCCTTTGTTCCAACTTGGAACCATAGGAATCAATATATTGGTATGGTGGCCTAAGATTCTGCAGGAGACTGCAATGAGGAAGTGCAACAGGCTGCAGCGGATGGTGTGTCTTGCCCTGACGGGGGTAATGCGCACATGTCCCACGGCAGCACTTGAGGTTATAGTGGGCATATTGCCACTACACATCCATATAAGGAAGACATAATGACCACGGAACTGGTCTTCAACAGAAGGTTCAGGGCAATCTTTCCGGACGAAACGTCCTGGAGTGTTGGGAATCCATGTCGGGGAGACCATGAATTGCACTGGTATACTGACGGGTCAAAATCGGAGCACGGAGTGGGTGCAGGGGTTTTTGGACCTAATACACGACTCTCGATGGCAATGGGCGAATCGCCGAGTGTTTTTCAGGCCGAGATTTGCGCCATTGATGTGTGTTGCGGCAACATTCTGGATAGGGGAATGGTTGGCGACAGTAATGTGATTTTCACTGATAGCCAAGCGGCCATTAAAGCACTCTCTTCTTGGAGAATGTCCTCGAGGCTGGTGGCGCAGTGCCGTGGAAAGCTACAGGAGTTGGGGACAAGGGACAGATTGACGCTCTGCTTGGTGCCAGGGCACTCAGGGATCCCGGGTAACAAAATGGCTGATGAGCTGGCCAGGGCTGGTTCTAACGCGCGGATGATAGGTCCCGAGCCCTTCTGTGGACTAAGTTGGGCAGGGGTCCAGTCCGTCATGCAGGACTGGGCTCTGGACGAACATAGGGGATACTGGGTATCGCTTCCGGGTATGCGTCAGGCAAGGAGATTTATCTCTCCCGGGAATGTAATGAGGACGAATGTTCTCGGCAGACGGGATCTGCGACTGCTGGTGGCCTATTTGACTGGTCACCACACGATCAAATACCACCTTTATCGGATGGGCCTGGCTGAGGATCAGGAATGCAGACTATGTCTAGACGGGGACGAGACTACGGAGCATGTACTGTGTGACTGCCCGGCGCTTTCATGGGCCAGGAGGAGGCACTTGGGGCATTGTATAATGTGTGCGTCCCAAATCGGTAATATATCGGCAAAGGCCCTGGTTGGGTTCCTATTGGAGGCGGAGGGACTTTTGGCCAGCTAAGGGGAGTGGGTACAATAGACCTGACCTGGTCGCGGTACCTGTCACTGTGGGGAAACCTCCCCGCTCTATCGTGGAAAAAAAATCATTTAAGATACAATAGACTCACTTTCTGGGTCGATCTAACAATGTCCGTTCATTTACAAAGTACCGGTCGCAGTTTCGAATATTTGGGGGATTCACAAGGTGTGCTATCAAGTCATATCGTCATAATGTCCTAAATAATATTTTACAATTGTTAAAAAAAAATATTGCTGTGCTTTAAAAAAATAAAAATTTTAATGCTGTGTTAATTGATTCGTCATAACTGTACAGTAGAAAATTAAATTATAAGCGGTTGGCCACAGCAGTCATATATGGGCATTTCCGTCAAAAGGTCCACCGTGACCGTAAATTTAAAAGTTATTAAAAGCTGATTATTTAACGATATTGTTATAGAGAAATATTTAGATTTTACTAATTTACCCATAAATTTGTTCACTTAGATGAACAATCAGACTGCAAAGTAATTTCTTATTTGTGAGAATGTTTTATTGTATGTTTTATTTAATATTATCTTCTTTAAAAGAGGTGATATTTGATAAAAATTATTCCAAAAAAATGTTCTTACATGGTCTACAATCTAAGGAAGAGTTCGAAAGGAAATATGTTATTCAGATTAACGGTAAATTTTTATTTTTTTTTATCATTATTCAGTTTAATTATTATGCAAAAAATTTCACGTTCGAAATGTCACGTATCGACACAGATTTTGGCTTTAAAAAAAAAAAAAACAGAAGATTTTGGAATCAAATTATAGACATTTTAATGCTACATTGTTACGTAAAATTCTGAAAGTAGTTTGACTAAAAAATTGTGTCATGTTTCGCTGAATTACGCCTTTTTACACATGTCCACAAAAACTACTTCTATTTTTTTCACGTTTGAACCGCTACTTCTTTTGCCATTATCTTTGACCTAGAATCGCGCTCTCCATAAACTTTAGCATAGATAATAGTGCTTTCTTAGTCCAATAATTTAAGGGTTAAGAGAACGTAAAAATATTTGTTGTTTAAAATGTTATTTTTTTGCATTTTTGATGCATTGGAATTACCCATATTTTTCTGGTAAATATTTAAGGACATATGACTTTACAACTTTATGACTACCTTGTGAATCCTCCAATTGTTGAATGAAATTTAGTACGTTGGTTCAAATTGTCACAAGGACAGAGCCCACTGAAAATGGCGAGAATCAGTCCTTAATTTAACATAGCCCCCATACAAGCTTCTTTACTGAATAAAGTCCTTGTGTCCATATGTTGGTATAGAACATTGATGTGCAGAAGTACCCAGCGGGAAAAAGAAGGAGTACGGAGTTACATAAGAATGATAACGGGATCAAAAAAATAATTATTTTGCTTTTGCTACAGAAAACAATAAAACAAATGTTACTCCTTATGTACTCCCTTCTCATAGAAGCGAGTGTGGAATGTGTAATTTATCTTTTATACAAAAGAGCCGAAACATTATTTAACAGTTAGATAAGAAAAGTAATTGCATCTAAAAAAATTTTAAGCAGGCCTTTAAAAAGGCCTGAAATAAGAAGGTCTTCTCAGTTTTCCCGCTGGTAAATTCTCTCAACAATACATTGACTTAACCATAGTTGCACTGTGAGAAAAGTTATGTTATATAAAAGAACAGCTGTTATATGTTTTAACGGTTTAAATAATTTGGAAAATTTTTTTATAAATAAACTATTATTGTAATTTTAAATAAATTAAATATTAAAGGTTGGATACCGAAACGAATTTCGGTATCGGTATTCAACTTTTTTATTTCGCTATCGATATTAACACTAATAAGTATTGATTGATCAAACCAGTGTTCGAAAATAAACAGTACATTATTTAGCGTTCGGCTCACACAGCCAAGAACGATATCTATTTTTTTTAGTGATTGAGTAGACGAACACAACCCTTAATACCATTCGTAACTATTTTCTAGAAAGAGCCGAACATTATATATTTTTCTGTTCTTCGTTAACAATTGTAGTGATACTCTATATTCTATGTATTTATAATGTTTCTTTTTTTACACTGATAAAGAAATGAACAAACAAAAAATTTTAGCAACGACCGCAGCACGAATGGCTTGTGTGTGTGTTGCGTATATGTTTTGTTTTTGTAAAATTATTTTGCTGACTTTTTGCTTTTTAAAAAATGTTTGGTTTTTTATCAGCCAAAAGGGACGAACATAAATGAGCCGAACCGAACACAATGAAGTTTCTGGATTTAAAAAAAAAAACCGAACGGCATTAAATGTTCTCATCTTTTGTTGAGTTTGTTAAAAACAGTATTATTTTTGTGTTCGAAAGATGACTAACACGGAAACGTTATTTTTTTTTTAATGATTTTCTACACGAACACTGTTAGCGTTTATGTTTTCCACAAATTTACCGAACTGTACACTAAGGAGCGATATGTAGACCCTAATTATGTAAAATGCAACGCAACGCCAAAGAATTACATTAAAAGCAACGGTACATGAATTTCTGTAGAAAGCAACAACAAAATTACAAAATATTTATGACTATGTTTTTGCGTTAAATGTAATTCTTTGGCGTTGCGATTTACATAATTAGGGCCTTTATAATTATTTTCGAACACTGTTTCAAACTGTCAAACACCTAAAAGTTCCTATAATTGTTGTTTAATTAATTTCTATGATTTTATCAAATCAACTTACTATTAGTAAGTAACAAAACCACAACAGTGTTGCAACCTTAGAGGGTCAAGTGAACAAACATATTTTTCATTAGCACAAGTGTTGAATCTTTTTTTAATTTTTTTTCTTATTATTATTTAATTTAAAAATTATATTATTTTTAAATACCGAAACGATTGTACTGGTATAATAGCGGTATGAAGGGAAACGGTATACGTTTCCCTTAATATCTATTAAAAATGTATATTTCTTCTCATTAATTTTTTCTTCTACGAACTATTCATTAATTTTCTTTAAAAAATTTTGTTTTTCTCATATTCTAGAAAAAGATTGTCTTTTTCATTAATATTTTTCATAGAACTGCTATGAAAGGTATGCAAATACCCGTTTGAAATACTTTTATTCATTGTTTTAAATGTTTTATGACAAAAAAGCACTGCAAATTACACTATGCCACAAAAAAATTAACCTCAAAAATGAGATTCTTTCTAAGATAAATCGGGGCTGCTGATCACGAATATGGCATTCATTCATTTATTTTTCTCACGAAGCGTTTTCGAGATATACGCGAAAATCGTGTTTTTCTGCAGTTGTTTTAGGTGTTTCGAAAAATTTCGAAAACTGTTCAACTGAATTCTACAAGATTTAGCATTTTGCATAGATATCTATTTTCTCTTTCAGAACATATCCAAACTGTGTCGGTCGGATAAAGATTTACTGAGTTACAGGACTTTAAACTTCTTCAAAAATTCTACAGGGCAAATTTAAAAACAATGTAAGCACGGCTTAAAGATAATATTGCTGCCGAATTTTGGATTTTTTTTAACTGAATACGGTCAACCGTTTTTAAGTTATTCCAATATATGTAGTGAAAGTGCCTTAATTTTTTTTAAATGTACACACAATCACTCTTCTTCAGAAATTTATAAGAAACTTTTGTTTCAACAAAACAGTATTTACTCTATGCAGCTCAATTGTTACTGGCCTAGCTAAAAATCACAAAAATGATAAAGTGTTACAAGAACAAAATAAAATACACTATAACGGTATATATTTTTTTACATTTTTTTATGTGTGTCTTTAAAGCACCATGTGTTGAATGCAAAAACACATCAAAAGTTTTCTAATTTATTTTGTTATAAAATTTAATCGTACTTAAATATTGCCTTTTTTCTGTACCCAAGCGAGTACAATGGCTGGGAATGGATTTAGAGATTTAGCATTTTGCATAGATATCTATTTTCTCTTTCAGAACATATCCAAACTGTGTCGGTCGGATAAAGATTTACTGAGTTACAGGACTTTAAACTTCTTCAAAAATTCTACAGGGCAAATTTAAAAACAATGTAAGCACGGCTTAAAGATAATATTGCTGCCGAATTTTGGATTTTTTTTAACTGAATACGGTCAACCGTTTTTAAGTTATTCCAATATATGTAGTGAAAGTGCCTTCATTTTGGACATAATGGTATATATCGAAAACTAGAGCTAATAGAGAATAATTGAGATTAGATTTGAAATCAGCGACCTCAAATTAGTTTTTATGAAAATTCAAATTCGGATGTTTTCACTAAATATGCCGTTATTTCTTAATTCTTTTCCGACTATTACAATTTTACGCTTACTACGTTTGAAACAAACTATTATTTAATATACATGTTAAAAAAAAAAAATTTTAATTTTTTTTATTGCCTTAATGGAGCGAATTAAAATGGTAAATTTTTAAAAAACATAAAAAATAACATAAATAAAAGAACTTTTTTCCTTTTGAGCTCGAGGTCCTGGTTTTATTGTTAATTATTCTAATTTTACAATTTTTAATTTGCCAATATTTCGTTTTTCATTGAAAAACATCTTCTGGGCTATAATCTAGAAATTACACATAACCAAAAAGAACAAATAAATGTATTAGTACAAAATATTTTAAACACTATGTATACAAAAAACAGCAAAAAACTCTTACATAGAAAAAATTATTAACGCACAAAAATCAGAAAATTAATTCTTATTATGTTGTGTCAACATCGTCTAATTATGAACTGAGCTTAAAATAAATAAATAAATAAATATTGCACTATGTTATGTTCGTTTGTTAACTAGATGTCTGTATACTCTCGCAGAATTCTCATCAACATCGGCTTTAAAATTCATCCTTGTTGTTGTTTTAATTATATGTAACATTTCCAATGTGAAACGTCTTTTATAGTTATTTTCACTCTGTAATACTTGTACATTGTCAAAATCAGGAGAGTGCTTTGTGTGTGCACAGTGGGTTAACAGTGCGGTTTTTTGTGTTGAAATTTTATTTCGTAGTTTTAAGTCCGATTTGTGTGCTGAAATTCTAGTTTTAAGTTTGTTTTTAGTGGTACCTATATAAACCTTGTCACAAATTCCAAATTCGTTGCCATTGCATGGTATTTTATAAATAACGTTTGATTTATCTAATTTTTCTATTTTATCTTTGGTTTTACTGAACAATTTTGCCAATGTGTTAATAGATTTATGGGCCATTGCGTACGTTTCATTATTAAATAATTTAGATTTTTCAAATCTCTCAGATAATACTGGAACAAATATAAGGGATTTATATATTTTTGGTTGTTGTTCACCATACAGATTCTTTGTTTTGTATTTGTCATAATCAAAAAGTAATTTATTAATTAGATTTGCCGGAAAGTTGTTGTCGCTAAGTATTTTTCTGATCTTATTATAGTTGTTTTTGTGGAACTCTGTGTCACTTATGGATAATACCCTTCTTATTAAATTGTTCGCCGTGTTGATGATAATTCTTTTAGGGTGTTTGGAGTAGAAATTAATAACTCGGCTTGAGGCAGTTGGTTTTTGATACCAGTCAATTTTGAGTATACCATTTCTCCTTGTCACAATAGTGTCCAGATATGGTAACTTTTTATTGTTCTCCTCCTCCATAGTAAACTTAATACTAGGGTGAAAATCGTTCAAACTCGTCATAATTTCTTTTATTGCACTCTCCCTCACTATTCCAAAAAGATCATCTACATATTTCGACAGAAATTTTGGTTTAAATTTCAATTTTCCAATAGAGGTGTCAAGTAGTTTCTCCATAACAATATCCGCTACAATTGGGGATGCGGGTGAACCCATGGGAAGTCCTCTTTTCTGAGTATATATTTTGTCCCTGAATTTAAAATAGCGGTTGTCCTTAATGCAGAATCTTAATATTCTCAAAAATAAGTCCTTTGTCATGTTGGTGTGTATTGTTATGTCTTCCCATCTATCCTCTATAATTCTTAATGCTAAATCAACAGGTACGCTCGGAAACAAAGACACAACATCAAACGAGATTAATCTTTCATCGTCATTTATAGTCAAGTCTTTTATCCTATTTCTAAATTGCACTGAGTCCTTAACATTGTATACTGAGTTATCCGTAATATTCTTCAAAATTGCCGTAATATATTTGCAAAGCTCACTCGATGGGGCATTAACATTGGAGCATATCGGTCTTAATGGATTGCCTTCCTTATGGATTTTAGGAAAAAATAACTTTTATTCGAGTTTAAAGTCCTGTTACTCAGTAAATCTATATCCGATCGATACAGTTTGGACATGTTCTGAAAGTGAAAAGAGATATCTATGCAAAATGTTAAATCTTGTACAATTCCGCTAAACAGTTCTCGAGATTTTTTGAAAAACCTAAAACAACTGCAGAAAAACACGATTTTCGCGTATATCTCGAAAACGCTTCTTAAGAAAAATAAATGAATGAATGCCATATTCGTGATCAGCAGCCCCGATTTATCTTAGAAAACATCTAGTTTTTGAGGTTATGGCAAAAAGTTAAAAATTTGTGAACCAGTGTTTCAAAAGCATTTTTGGGCATACAATATTTCTTACATGCCATAATTAACTAATTATTTTGTTTAGTGCACGTACAAAAAACACAAATACAAAAACTTAAAATATAATCAAAGGTCAGGCACCCGTGAGTGGACAATGACTACTAAAATGAAAGAGCGTAAGAATGTGTGTGATTTGATTGTCAACAATTGTTGTATGGCATGCGCATCAATGGTGTAGAATTAAATCTGGTCCAAACTTATTTGATTGCAATCTCAATCATAAAACCATTTAACATTTAATTGAAATAGTTCCATTTGTAGCCATAGCTCCCATACAAATACTACTTCCGAAGAAAGCTTTTAATGCCATAACTTTTCCGATAGCTGCTCTGACACAATATTGTACTGATATGTACAGAATTAACCATGGGTCTCCCCTTTCTATCACTTAAAGGCAAAACATCTTATATAGATAAAGACGTCTAAATAATAATAGGAACAAAGGTTTTTTACAGGGGTTTTAACCTCATGACATAGTTTTGTTCTGGTGGGTCCATGATTGCCCATGGCTCGCAAACAGGGTTCACTCTCGAAAATTTGTTTTTAAATATTGTGATGGTCGCGCCTGACTCACTTTACTTTCTTACTTGCTTTCGTTTATAAATGCGAACAGCATTAATTTCGTTAATTTCTAGTAACATTTAAATTTTTAATATGATTCGTTGTGTTCCATGAAGTTTTTGTAGTTGTTGCCTGTCGGCATGCTTTAGATTTTTTGGTAACAAGTTTGTTTTCTGTCTTCATGTCTTTTAATAAAAATTACACACAAATATTTATTAAGACTAAATGCAAATAAAAAAAGAAAAAAAAAATAACCTGATAAAACAGCCGTAATCATACTTTGTCTAATGGATTTTTAGAATATGTTCTAAATTTTATCTTTGCAAAATTTTCAAACACATGCAACGTTTTAAGGGTGGCATCCACTAAAGGTCAGGGGAAATGTTTATCCAATTAGTGATAAGTATCTGTGTTGCATATGTCGGTAGAGGTTGTGTAGTTATAATAAGGTGAGCAGTATGTTAAGGCATTTAAAACGAATCTTTAATTTGTAACCAGTGCTGCCAACTCTTCAGAAAATAATCGAAAAGATTAAATCCCACAACCTTAAAGACCAATTGAAGATATTTTGAATTCAAAAGGTCAATGGGTGAGCGACCGCATGCGACCGAGCGACCGATGGGTAGCGCCATCCTTTTGAAAGCACATCTCGTCCGGATAAATGTCGTCCTTGTTTCCAAACAAACAAATCATGCATCATAGTGCGGTTACGATCTCCGTTGACCGCAACTCTGCTTCATTTTTGAACATCAAAATGTGCATTTTCTTGATGTAATACACAGAAAAAAATAATTTTCATATTTAAATACGAAAATCGCATATATGATTACAAAAATTTTTGAATTTTCTGCGATGACGATTTTTGCGGTATTGATAAAAAAGTTTGTATGTATAATTGTTAAATTTTTACTCAACAACCAAGTTTATTGCGTCAATAAAAAAAGTTGTTGCCCAAAATAATTTTTTTCAACAACATGTTTACTTGATTTGTTAAAATAAATTGTTGAAAATGTTGAATAAATTAAACAAAATGTTAATCGAATTTTTATTTTTTTTATTTATTAATTTTTATAAAAACACTAAAATTTATTATGCGGCGATAAGTAAGTCCCTATGCGAATTTCACTGGTTGCTAAGGCCAGATCATCAGGAAACCTTATCCAAAGACTTTGGCAAAACTAAATATATTATTCAAATAAAACTGTACAACAAATGAGAATTATGAGCTATTTAAAACTGGACAAGAGTTTTTAAAATACTGTCTTTACTTTTATTCAAACATTTTTTTTATTGAATATGAAGAAATATTTAATTATTTCATTATTAAATTTGTTTTATTGAGTGCTATTTTGCAAAATGTAAATTTTTTCTTTGAATCAAACAAAAAGTTTGTTGACCTAAAATTTTATTTTTAACAAACTGTGTTGTTAAAAATTTTCTTGAGATATTTTTTTCTGTGTAGTGTCTGTGGGGTCGTTGCTGATTGTTCTCACTCCATATGCGGCAGTTTTGTTCACTAACAATCCCGCACAGAAAAATATAATTTTCATATTTAAATACGACAATCACATATTTGATTAAAAAAATGTTTAAATTTTTTGGGGATGTCGATTTTTGGGGTATTGATAAAAAAGTTTGTAGGTATAGTTGTTGAATTTTAAGTTAGCAACCAAGTTTATTGAGTTAAGAAAAAAAGTTGTTGACCAAAATAATTTTTTTCAACAAAATGTTTACGTGATTTGTTAAAATAAATTGTTGGAAATTTTTAAAAAATCAAACAAAATGTTTATCGAATCTTTATTTATAAGAACAATTTTGATTTTTAGTTGAACTGTTAATTTTTAATTTTTTGATATTCTTTACACAGAAAAAAATAATTTTCATATTTGAATACGAAAATCGCAAATTTGATTACAAAAATTTATGTATTTTCTGCGATGACGATTTTTGCGGTATTGATAAAAAAGTTTGTATGTATAATTGTTAAATTTTTAGTCAACAACCAAGTTTATTGAGTCAATAAAAAAAGCTGTTGCCCAAAATAATTTTTTTCAACAAAATGTTTACTTGATTTGTTAAAATAAATTGTTGAAAATGTTGAATAAATCAAACAAAATGTTATTTATTTTTATTTATTTTATTTTATTTATTTATGATTTCCTGCACAACAGAACTTAGTCTTATAATTACAGTGCAGGATTTTGTATGTGTACAAATTAGTTTCCAAATTACATAAAATAAAAAATTTTAACTTAAAAATTATAACATTAAAAGTCTAGACAAAATAAACTAGGCAAAATATTTAAAAAGGAATACCCTAAAAGAAATTGCGTTGCTGTTTATTTGTTGGTGATAAGGAAGTGAATTCCAAAGACGAATTGCGTTAATGAAAAATTGCCATTCGGAAACTAGGCATCTAAATTTCGGAAATATTATGCTTTTACCTCTTGGTGATCTAGCAAATCTTATTTTTTCAAAAAGGTATTCCGGCTTTTCGGTGTAAATAACTTTATGCAAAAACAAAAGAACCCGTATCTTAAGAAGGCCTTCGAAAGAAACTCCATAGAGAGTTTTCGAGTATGCCGAAACTTGGTCACGCCTTTTAAGTCCATATATATATCTAATGATGTTGTTATATAATACTTCAAGGTTTTTTGTACTAGTAGAATCACAATGAGAAAACAACTCGCATCCGTATGTAAGGCTTGGAACCAAATAAGCTTTTGCAAGTAGGATTCTGACATTCAGCGGTGTAAAGTATTGTACGGACCACAGGGCTCTTAGTTTAACATAAATTTGTCCCACCAGTGTATTTATATGACTTGACCACGTTAAGTTGCTGTTAAACACTAATCCCAGATTTTTTGCCGTTTTTACGATGTCAATTTTCTCATTGTTTATAAGGATATCATTTTCGATTAAAGGTGTGACGGTTTTTTTGTGAATAACCAGACATTTTGATTTTCGTGGATTTAAGCACAGACCATTTTGAGATGCCCAATGATATATGTTGTTTAGATCGTAATTGAGTTTGTCAATGTTTTCTTTAATTGATGCTACTGGACTACTCAAGTATAATTGTACATCATCTGCATACATGTGGACACTACAGTGAGTTAATTGCTGCGGCAGATCGTTAGCGTAAATTGAAAATAATATTGGGCCTAAAATCGATCCTTGAGGTACACCTCTAGACAGCGATAAGGGATTAGATGCTTTGTTATTAATGAACACCGATTGAATACGATTAGTGAGGTACGATGAAATTAGTTTAGTTGATGAAGATGAAAAGTTAAAAAGAGTCCTTAGCTTTGTACATAAAATTTGGTGGTCTACCGTATCAAAAGCTTTAGAGTGATCAAGTAGAACCAAAAAGTTAATATTACCATCATCAAGTTCTCGCCGTATATTCTCCGAGACTTCAACTAAAGCAGTTACGCAGCTGTGGTTAGGACGAAAACCTGACTGTTTATCAGATAGTAAATGATTTTCATAAACGTAGGAACTTATTTGGCGGTGCAAAACCTTTTCCTTTGGAATTGGAATTATTTTTGCATGTTTCCACTTTACAGGAAAATTACTTGTAGTGATAATGGTGTTAAATAAATAGGTGATATATGGCAGGAGAACCGGTAGGATGATTTTAATAAATTTTGGATGAAGATTATCATATCCTACAGAATTAGATTTTATTTGAATACAACTGGTAAACACATCAAGCTGGCTAACGCATGAGAACTCAAACATATTTTGTTCAGACATGTTGTTGTTGCTGGTGTAAAATGTATTGTTGACCAATGCTGTGTTGATTGGTGTTACCATCGGGCTATTAGCAAAAATATTGTTGAGGTCATCAGCGTCGATAGAGGAGGTTACATTTTTAACAGGATCACCAATTCCGATAGCCTTAATAGTTTTCGAATCTTTATTTTTTTTATTTATTAATGATGATGTTATAAATTTTCAATTTTTATATTTTTATAAAAACTCTAAAATTTATTACACGGGGATAAGTAAGTTCGTATGCGCATTTCACTGGTTGCTTAGGCCAGATCATCAGGAAACCTTTTCTAAAGACTTTGGCAAAACTAAACATATTATTCAAATAAATCTGTAAAACAAATGAGAATTATGAGCTATTAAAAAAATGGGCAAGAGTTGTTAAAATACTGTCTTTACTTTGATTCAAATACTGTTTTTATTGAATATGAAGAAATATTTAATTATTAAATATGTTTTGTTAAGTGCTATTTTGCAAAGTGTAAATTTGATAAATCTTTACTTTGAATCAAACAAAAAGTTTGTTGACCTAAAATTTTATTTTTAACAAACTTCGACGATATCAAAGCTATTAAAAAATGGACAAGCGGTTGTAAAAATACTGTCTACTTTTAAGAAATATTCTATAAAAATTGCTTTTAATTATTATGTATAATGAAAATAAATATTTGTTAAACATTACTATTATATCCAATTAATATCTTTTTACATTGGCTCATAACTATTATGATCGATAAATATTTATTTAGGATGCTATCTGACAGATAAATAGTTTTTGGTTATTACAAGTTAACATTAACATAAAAAGTGACTGATAAGCTAACATCAGGTTTGTCCTCATGGTAACTTTACAAGTGAACTTTAAGAACTTGAAGATGCCATATTTTCTGCTGAAGATATGGTAACTTCAATGATAGTCTTAAATTACTCAACTTTTTCAAAAAACACAATTTAACACAAAAAACAAAACAATTTACCATTAAAACCAAAAAAAAAGCACAAAAATTTACTTTTGTTTTTAATTAATAAATAAAACAAAACTAAGTCGTTGCCACTACGTATTTTAAACAACCAAAAGTAGTCGGTATATACTGCAATGTTGCCACAGTATATAAATTACATTTTTTATTTTATCGGACAGTTGTAATAATGGAAAAAACTTATTGCTCACTTTATCGTTCAAGATAGCTATTGTTCACGTTAACTATCAGCAACTTTATCATTAGGTTGTAATAATGGCCCTTACAGATAACTGTTACTAAAGGTTTTTATTGTTTCTATTTACGATAGTAATTATTTTGAATATTTTCTTGATATTAATTGTCTTATTTGTGCAGATTATACATGTGCATATATACATACACATTAAAATTAGTTATAACTGTTATGTTATTTCTTATTCATAACTATTAAAAACAATTAGTAGTATATCTATCGAAAAGTAACAGTTATGTTTGAGAAATACTTTTATTTGATACCCATAATAGTTATCATCAATTTTTAAAAATGAAAATTGGAAATAAAAATTATTCTTAATAAATAAAATATAAATTTATTCCTAATTATTATTTGCAATTTTTATCGAATAAACGTTATAACTATTAAGTCCTTGGTTTGTTGACATAAAATTTAATTTTTATTTATTATATTGGAGAAAATTTTCTTGAGATATTTTTCTGTGCGTTAAGCCAAAAATGAATCGGTTTGCTGAAAAGAATTTTTCGAGAAAACATTGATTACTGATTTTCAAGTTAATTTGGATAATTTGGTAGCGTTGTGCAAGCGTGAAGCTATTCATGATGATATGCCAGAGTACGTACACTGATCAAAAATGTCAGAAAGTAAACGCAGTATGACAGTTCGTTTGACAGCTAACAATTTCGCAGGCTCTATCGGGCTTAAAAATACCCAGCAAGCGCAAACCAATCAAGGTTTTTGTAATTAAGTTAGAAACAAAGAGGAATGAGAGCCGTGTGTCGGCGTAGCGCAAGCAGATTTTTACCTATTTCTGCTTTAAAGGATACATTTTTTTGTATAGACTTTTCAGACTGCTTTTCCCCGAAACCTTGCTTATGTCAGTATATTTTAGTTCTTAATGATTATTTGTGTACTCCTCCCACCTGTATTAAAAGCCAAGTTACTTTGTTAGTTGCCGTCAAATGTTTTTGTTGTATGATTTTATATAAATACTTATATAATGTTGGTGCAACATTCATACATACATGCATTGTGGTTTTTTGCAATTAAATGTTGCAGTATTTTTTGTTTTTGCTTCACTGCTGTTGTTGTTCAAGGTAACACAACTAGTGATGGATTTAATTAACTAAATTCATTAAAATGATTATCCGCATGATAAGCAAAAAACGCTGAATTTGCTTAAAATGTTGAATGCGGTGGTTAGAAGAGCATAAATAAAATTACTAAATGTTGAGATCTGGACACTTAAATTTTTTAATGGCTTTTCTTTAATTTCATTTATTAAGGGATAAGGAAAATTTAAATGGTGGAAATTAAAAATATAAAATATATGGGATTCTATTTCGGAACTAATGAAGTTGTAATATGAAGTTGTGGCTGTGTTCTTTAAAGCTTTATATATTTAAATAATATCTGCACGCCATTAATGTTTGAATATGATTTGTTAGGACCGCGATTTGCTCGATTATACTTGTAGCATATTATCAAAGTGCGAATTTCGATTACTTTCTTAGTCATTTGCAGTCATTTCTAGGCATTAGTTCAAACATTGTTATCTTCTAAAGCTACGGTCACACTTTTGAAATATTTGACCAAATAAGCGTAACCACTACTTTTGTTAACAGTAAGTGAGATTTAACATGGTGTTAATATCACAAAATGAACTTATTTTACTACTAGACATAGCAAAAAACTGTTTTTTGTAAGATGTGGTAAAATAATCAAAATAAAGATTGGAATTAAAGGAAATGGAAATCAACAAGCAAACTGTTGATTCCGTTTTTTTCGTCAAATATTTGACAAGTGTGACCGTAGCTTAAGACGTCTTAAGTGGCAGGTATGTTCGTATTAACCCATGCAATTAAGTAATATCGGAGAAAATAATTCAAGCTTATGATCTATGCGGCCATATGTGTTCCTTATTAATGTAAGCACTACATTTCGTGACACACTGAGTGAACACAGAATGTTTACTTATATCCCTAAACGGAGACACCAATTTTTTTTTTTATTTTATTATATTACAATATATTTTTAGCACATGGTTGCCTGGACATGCCCCTTGCGAAGGAGATGGAACTAGCTAGCAGCCCCCGCAGCAAAGCAGCTTCTTTTAATAGCACCATCGCCTGGGGAGAACTCTGGCCAGACGCGATTGTGGGAGATCTGTAATTTCAGGTCCCAGACTGCACTCATTACTCCTAAGAGTGCAACGCTCAGATGCTTATGTAGAAGATCAGGGGAGAAAGCAGGTCCAAAGCATTAAAAGGGTTCATCGTCAAAATAAAGGGTGGTCGCTGTTAATTATGAGTCACACCTTAACGTCAAGTTTTTGCCCAACTTCATTTGACATTTCTTTGTTTCAGTATTTGACAATTTCAACTATGATGAGGTAGACAATTGAGCAGCGCGTTGAAGCCTTTTACGAAAACGAGCGTTCAAATTAAAATGCATTTCGGGCATCTTGTGATTTTTTTGGTCAGCACAACCTACCAAATGTGTCCAAAATCAGAAGATTGTGCGCAAATTTCATAAAACCGGGTCTGTAGGAAAAGTGAAAACACCAGTGCATATTCGCTCAGTTCGTTCTGCAGAAAGCATAGCTGTTGTTCCCGATAGTGTGGCAGAAGAGCCTTCAACCTCGACTCTTCGTCGTGTCCAACAATTGAACATTTCACGATCATCACTGATGTGAATTTTAAATAAATATTTAAATTTACCTGCTTACTAGGTTCAATTGACTCAAGAACTGAAGCATACTGACCATTTCAAGCGTCGCAAATACGCCGAATGTTTGGTTGAACAGACATAAGTGAATGGCGACTTTACAAAGAAAATCATCTTCAACGACGAGGTACACTTTCACCTCAGTGGATTCGTTAACATGCATAATAGCCGCATTTGGAAAAATGGGAATCCCATGCCTCCACAAAGAGTGACTGTTTAATGCGGTTTATGGGCCTGGCCGTACTTTTTCGAAAATGAGGTCGGCCAAGCAGTAGCGGCACAGAAAAAATTATCCAACATTTTTTACCAATTAAAGGAATAATTAAAAATATAATCAGTTTTAATTAAAAATTTAATCAAGTGAATTAAACGTTTAATCAAGTGAATTAAACGTTTAATAAATACTATAAACTGGTTTAATTGATACTATTAATTTGTTTAGTAGTGCAAATTTAATTAATTTTTTAATTAATATCACGAATTTTTTAATTGAATCAATTTTTTTTTTTCTGTGGGTGAATGGTGTTCACTATCGCAAGATGATAACGAAATGATTGTAGCCAGAAATTGGGGATATGGACCCGGACGATATGTGGTTCCAAGGTATATTCATAGCAGGTAGCCGCGAGATTACAACAATTGTACAAAAAAACAAACAACAGGGCTTTTTATTGTTGTTATGTGATACGAACTGTCAAACAGCAAAGCAGCAAATAAAGACAAAAAACCTGTTTACTTGTTTACTAAGCAACATTTGACAGTTCTTATCACAAATGAAGCAAATAAAAAATAATCAGCTGGCTTCCCGAGACTAACTGCTATAAATATACCTTGTGTGGTTCCAACAGGATGATGCCACTTGCCACAAGGTCAACGATGCATTTTAATAAATTTATTAAAATTAAAATAATCTTTGTTTTGTTTTAATTTGTTTTTATAAATTTTGAATCTCAATTTCAGATTTATTTGGAAGAAGTTGTTTAACTTTTTTGTTTGAGGTACCAAAAAGGACTAATTAGAAAAAATACCTTGTATCTTGCTTTGTTAATTTTTTTCCATAATAGTCTTGTGATTTATTTAGGACTTTTATTATTTTTTTGCATTTTAAATAAAATCCTTTGAATTTATCAAGGATATTATTATAATTGTTTATTTTGCTGCCAAGTTTTTTACTGATAATCAAAAAAAAAAAAAAAAACCTAAAATTCATATTTGCATAAGTATTTTTTATTTGTGGTGCATATCACAAAACTAAAATTCTTAAAAAAGATGATTGTGCCTAAATCAATATTGGCTGGCATTATTAAGTCGTACAGTCTGACCATCTGTCTGCTCAACATAGACAGAATAATTTGGCAAACAGTTCATGAATTGTAACAAAAATAATACAGGAATACCACAAACTATTGGGCAAAGAAATAAAAAAAAAAGTTGGAGATAGAAATAGAGGACAGGGAAAAGTTTGCAAGGTACGAAAAAAATGAACGAGCTTAGATTAACAAATTTGTTTCAAAACATGGGGCCTCTATAAATCTTATAGTTAATTGTGGTACTGCTTGTATCGTCACTAAAATTTATTTGTGTTACATTTCTGTAATTTAATATTAAAACATATTAAAATCTAAAAGGTCCTTTATATGGGTGAAACAACCAAGTTTATTGAGTCAATAAAAAAAGTTGTTGCCCGAAATAATGTTTTTTCAACAAAATGTTTACGTGATTTGTTAAATCAATTGTTGGAAATTATGAATAAATCAAACAAAATGTTTATCGAATCTTTATTTATTTATTCATTTATTATGATGCTCAAAATTCCCAATTTTTATTCTTTGATAAATACACTAAAATTTATTGTGGGGGGGGGGGGGGAGGATAAGAAAAAACTGCAGTCAAAGTACAAAAACTGCCATTTCTTCAACTTCTTCATTTGTCCTTGGTAAAAAAAAACTTTGCTTTTACTTCGGATTCATTAAATTGTAACAGTCGATGTCAAACCAACTCAAAAAGCGAAAAGTTGTTCACAAATTTTCGTTTTTTGTTCGACTGTTTTTGGTTTCGAATGCAGTTTTTTAAACCCTGCTCCTATGCGCATTTCGCTGGTTGCTTAGGCAAGATCATCAGGAAACCTTTTTCCAAAGACTTTGGAAAAACTAAAGATTCTTTACAAATAAAACTGTAAAGCGAATGAGAATTACAAACCCTCAAGTCTTACTTGCGACAGTATCAAAGTTATTAAAAAATGCACAAGAGTTGTAAAAATACTGTCTTTACTTTGATTCAAATATTTATACCCACACCACAATAGTGGAGAGGGTATTATGCATTTGTGCTGATGTGTGTAACGCCTTAAAATATTGGTCCTAGACCCACCTTAAAGTATACCGATCGACTCAGAATCACTGAGTCGAACTAACGATGTCCGTCCGGCTGGCTGGCTGGCTGGCTGTCCATGTAACCATGTGCGCAAAGTACAGGTCGCAATTTTGGAGATAATTTGATAAAATTTGGGACATAGGTTGTTATTGGTACAAGGACCAAGCCTATTGAAAATGGGCCTAATCGTAGGACAACGATAGAAGATAGGGGGAAATTTCTTCCTCTCAGAAACTATCAAACCGATTTTAATGAAATTTAAAACTTAGATAGAACCATATCCATATGGACACACAAGGTATGTATCTTTTAAAAAATAGGACCACAAGGGGAGATAGGGGCAATTTATGCCTCTCAAACCGATTTTAATGAAATTTAAAACATAGATAGATCCATATCTATATGGACGCATAATCTATACAGTTTTTCAAAAATAGGACCACAAGGGGAAGTAGGGGGAAATTTCTGCCTCTCACAAACTTTCAAACCGATTTCAATGAAGTTTATAAACATAGATAAATCCATATTCATATGGACACATAAGCATGATGTGTTTTTAAATACTGTGTAGGGTATCATATGGTCGGCCTTGACCGACTATACTTTCTTACTTGTTTTTATTGAATATGATGAAATATTTAATCATTTCATTATTAAATATGTTTTATTTATTGCAATTTTGCAAAGCGCAATTTTGATAAATTTTTTCATTGAATCAAATAAAAAGTTTGTTGACCTAAAATTTTATTTTTAAGCTGTGTTGTTAAAAACTTTCTTGAGATAGTTTTTTTTTTGTATACATACCATTTTCAATAAAATTTGTCTTTGTATCAATAACAGCTTTTGTATTATCTTTTAATGTATCTACTTTTACAAAAGGACGGTGGAGACTTATATTTCAATAACTTACATGCTTTGGTGTAGGTTATGTTGCCCAAAATTTTTGAATTAATGGACAAAAATATTATAAAATGGAAAAAAGTTGGAAGTATAGGCCCCTATTACGGTTTACAACTCAACTCAGTTGAGTTGTAATTTCTTAATTTTTGTATTATGGTTTACAACTTTGCTATTTTGCGGTGAACAAAAACATAACAAAAATTACAACTGATCACAACCAAGGTGTCTTAATAACAACTCAACTGAGTTGAGTTGTAAAACATAATAGGGGCCTTAAATTCCGACTTTACTTTAATTACAATTTTTTTTTTATACCTCCACCACAATTAGTTGCGTATAGGGTATACTAAGTTTGTCATTCCGTGTGAAACTTTTTATTAATCATCTAAGACCCAAAAAGTATATATGTATATTCTGGCTTCTTGAGTAATTCTTAGTCAATTTAGCCATGCCCGTCTGTCTGTCCGTCTGTCAAAAAACTCAAGAGAAATGAACAAGCTTGGCGGCAAATTGCTTGCAGTTATCCGTAGCAGTTTGGAATTGAAATCCAGCAAAATCGGTTCAGTAGGATCAGAGCTATGAATCAAAATGTGGAACCACCACCCTAAAAAATTGATAATTTTGTTAAAAAAAAACTAACATAAATGGTGGAACAATGCACGGAATGATATAAGAAATCACAATGTAAAGTTTCGTGCAGATCGGTCCATAATTAAAGTCCATTATAAAAATTATAATTTACCCTAGGCCACATTATAACCCTACTGCCGGAAAACAGTTTATAACGCCTAAAACCGTAATTAATAATGCTATCATAACAAAATTTTGCAGGTCACAGTTTTTTAGAACTAGAACTTTACTAATTTAGTAAAGACCTTTTGGAAAGATGTCTAAAATTTCAAACGAAATAATAAAATTTCCAAATAATATGTCTCACATTTTACTGCTGTATTTATAAAAAAAATTTGATGTAAAACCTATTTTAAAGAAAAGTATGCAAACTTAGTTTATTATCAAATATTTTTTTAATTAATATGGCAGTTAATACTTTAGAAAATACTCTTTTATTTTAAATGCATATTAATTAATTAATAAATTATTAATAACATATTTTTTTACTAGCTCTCCTTAACACTAAAATTATCTTCATCCAATTCAGGTGCAAAATATTTTAATTGATCCAAATCTTTTGTAAATTTTTCCTCATTTGCATTTGCACAAATACAGAACGTTGTAGCGGCCGATTCCGATTTTGGAAAGCCAAATTTTTCATTTTTCTCCCGTTCCAGATATGCTTCGAGCCAATGTTTTAGTCTTCTCCGATCTCGTTGTTTCATTTTGTTAAGCTCATGAAATTCTTCCTGTATCGATTCAACAAGTGGAATAAATTCTGACGCCCCTGTCGGCATGGGCTTAATGCAAGGTGGTTTTGTAACATCACCCACAACTAATTCTGAAGATTTGTCAAAACAATCCAAACACTCGTAGTAACTATCGTTTTTCAAGTCATTCCAGGTGTTTTGATGAAGAATTTTGACATCCGATGGAGGATCTAAATCACGGAATGATTTACAAAAACTTTCTATATATTGTGTACCAAATTTGGGTCGTCTGGGTGATAAAATCGATTCGGGAACACTGTAAAATACAGAAGTATTAGACGGCAGTTGATCTATTTTAGTGTACGGTATTTTATCCAATTCATCAGGATCTAAATCTGGGACATATAAACCACCACGACAGTGAACATTAACATGGGAGATATTTGTTTCCTTTAAGGTTATATTCGATTGCAGGGGTCTTAAAATGTCTTCGATAAAATTTAACTCCCCGTCATGTGTGTAAATCGTGTTATTGGAAGTGGCATGAGTCATCATTATAAAAATTAAACTCTTTAAAGCATTTAAGTTTTTACGGCTCAAATATTTTACGAAATCTAAAAGCTGAGCTCGACTAAAGTCTTCGGTCAGAATGTAGGGAATCCGGGCGATTTTAAATTCACGTATTAGTTTCAATACATCCTTTTCACTGCCTTCCCGAATACCGCAGCCTGGTCTAGTACTTGAAAATATATAATTGTTATTTATAATGGCCAAAGCTGGATTTATACTATAAAAATATATTTCAACATTTTCTTTTAAATGCACAGCCAGTCGATTCTTATTTGTGTTAAAAAAGGTTAGTAACTCTTTTGTGGATATTAATGGCAAACAATCCACTATAAAAAATATTTGATCCAATTCACTGGCCCGCCTCAACCAATCACCTTCTTTCTGTATGAATAATTGAAATAATAGAATGTTCTCCAAGTCATAAGATTTGAAATTGAAATAATCTCTTAATGGTTCCTTATCATCTGAGGTCAAATGCTCACTGCCAATTTCATATTTGTCGAGCACATCATCAAGATGTAAGCACTCGTCTGCGTCCCAGTTCTCTATTTTACACTTTTTTTTCAAACGGTTTACATGATATTGAAAGTAGTCCTGCCATATGTTTATTGGATCTTGCAATTTCTGTTTGAGGGGGTACGAAGTGTAAATTAACTTGAGTTTGAGTCGTAAATATTTATTGCCTTGAATTGCTTTAAGAATTTTCTTCAGAATTTTATTGCGGCATGAACAATCACAGTTGATTAAAATCACTAGCGATGAGTAGCGCATGAAAAGTGAATTTGACAAACTTTCAAAGATTTTTTGCGGCTCCTCTATGACAAAATCGATATTCATAGCGTTGTCGCCGTCATAATACTCCAAGGTGTTTTCTTCCGGGTGTATTTCACAATTGACAACGTAATGCTTTAAACGTAAACCCAACATCTTTAAACTGAACCAATTGGGTTTTTCCATAACACCTGTTGGAAAAGGCATATTTATTATTATTATTATTGTTATATGTTAACAGGGTTTAAAATAACTTTGTGATTTATTTTTCGATATTTCTGTATGGATTAACAAAGCGAACTGTTGAAATGACGAATTCAATTATTCAACCAAAAAAACTTCTGTTATTGTTATTGATTTGCTGATAAGAATTAGTGTGTATCTGGAAGTACTTTTATCTTAATGCTAGGAACACAACTGGGACGAACGACGAATTTCGCCCTACACGACGAATTTTTTAGTAAATATTCGCTGAGTAAATTCGTCGTATGAAACACAATAACGACAAATAACTAACAGCTTTACTAATTAAGAAAGTTGTTTGCTGTTTGTGCAAAGAGAGAGAAATAGTGTGACCATATAAAAAAAATTTAATTAAAAAACACAAACACTAACAAAAACACAATTAAAAACTATTCTTATAGTTTTCTACTTTGTATAATTATTTTAAATGCGATAAAATAATAAAAAACAATTATTAAAGTAAAAAAGTAACTTAATATACTAAAATACTTGAAAACTAAAATCAAACATGGTCACCTGGTACTGATTTGTTCGTCGTTCGTCGGCGTATGAAATAGAAATAAATCTATTGCAAAGTCGCCGCGTATGACGAATTTCGTCCGACGCCATGATTGTGTGTATTTTCATATACATACACATATGTATTTTATTTTTGGCGACGAATATTCGCGGCCAAAAATTTGTCGTTCGTCCCAGTTGTGTTCCCAGCATAATGATTGCTATTTTATGCACTAATCGTTGCCAGACACAAAATTGCATTGAGTGTTGTTAATTTTTAATATTAAAGAAAACAGCTGATTTTTCTTTAACCCTTTTACGATAAAATGTTTCAAACTAAAACTTTAGGAATTTTTTGCTAAAACTTTAATAAAAGTTCAACCTTATACTAAAATGATGTCACTATTTTTTTGTTAAGAACTGTCTGAATCCACATTAAGTTGAAAAATATAAGAAGGCCCCGTCTAAATGCGCTTCGCTTTAAAGCCTTTCATGCTTTAATTAGTCATTTAATAGAGAACAAATGTTATTTGTCGCTCATTTGCTGCAACATCGCACACTGGGGATTTCGGGGGAAAAAGTAGACCGTGTTAAAAATATGCAGTGATATTTTGAAATTTTGGACTAATGCCCGTAATTTCTACAAAAATAAATCTAGCTGTGTCAAATTTTAAAAGAAAACTGAAGATAAAAAATCTTAGCTAAATAAATGTTGAAATAGGTAAAGATTACTGTTTGGTATGAACATTTTAAACAACACTTGTTATCGTAAAGTCAGCTGTTTGTGTTAAGTAAACGACAACTTTTTTAGTGTTGTTTATTTATTGTTAAATGTCGAAAAAATAAAAAAATTAAGTTTAAAGAAATAATATAACTTGAAAATAGCCATTAAATAATTTGCATTTAATTTAATAGTAAAATGCTTTGCTTATCTTCTTAAAAAAAAAACAAAAAACTAAAAAAAATTCTGTTTAGTTTTAATAATTTTATTTGTTTTTTTGTATTCCTCTTTGTGTTTTTCTTTATTTGGCCATTTTTTTGACAGTGATGCCACTTGACGTTAATTTCTATCTATGTTGTTAACAACAATTTACAGAATCACATAATCGTTAGTGCAAACAACACAACAGGTTGACAATTATAACAACAGTTGTTATTGTTAAAAGTTACGGAATCCCACTACAGCTTTCTTTTTGTAGAAATTACGGGCTTAAAAGGTGCAATAAAATAAAAAAGAATTACTTCGATCTGTCTGCTTGTTTTTTTAGGCGTTTCAAACTTATTACTTTTATGTTTTGTCGAACTGGCTTAATGTAAACCTAAGAGTATCAAGACGAATATTCGTCCATGTTTTGAAAATAGAAATCGAGTGAAATTGAAAACGAGGAAGATTTTTAACTATTTTTTTTTCAAATTTTAATATCTTTAATCAGGCTTAAGTTTATCAAATTTAATTTTTCATTAATAGGCCATTTACATTACAACGAAATCTAGTAGATTTCATTTGAAATCTTCCTCAAAATCTAGTGCGTTTACATTATACCGTTTTGACATTAGCGAGATTTTGTTTTTATAACAAATCAATGACTAAAATATTTTTGTGTAACACATACAAACACAAAAAGAAATAGACATTAAAAAATTTGCATTATCTTTAGTTTATAATCAACATCACTTTTTTACCAATTATTTGTCCTTTTTTTATTTTTTACAAATTCTCAATTTTTTTTTTTTATTTTTTTCAACAGTTTTTGTTTTGTTTTTAATTAAAATGTCATATTTTTGTTATGCAGGGAAGTATTTTTTAGTGCTATATGGAAAAAACCATAGTTGCAAAACTAAGTACTACTAGATTTTGAGTAGATTTCGTCGAAATCTAGTCACAAAGTAGATTTTGTTTTGTATGGGAAATATAGTCAAAAACAACTAGATTTGGCTCGAAATCTCGTAAGTACTAGATTACGTTGTAGTGTAAATTGGCTATAAATTATTTTTATGAAGAAAGGAATTTTACAACATGAAAATTAATTAAAATTGTTATTGATAATTTTTCTTTCTTGACTGACCTGAGATTCGAACCCAGGCGGCTGGCCTGAGATTCGAACCCAGACGGCTGCTTATCCTGACATGTTTCGATCACAACCACTTGATCTCCTCAGAGGGATTTGCCGTCTTACACTCGCAGCCATCGATGACTGCTGACGTCAATAGTTAAACATCAATCCTTAAACCAAATTGTATTTTAACCTTTGGTAGATCGAAATTAGCTTTTTTCGAAGTTCAAGCTGTGCTGAAAAAGGTCAACAAGAAAAAAAAAGACAAACATGGAAAAATGAAAATGTACTTTGGACTTCAAGAAGAATTCTTGACGAAAAGTACGAGAGAACAGAAGTAAGGAAAAACATGTAAAATCAATTAAAAATGGATAATCATTCAAAAAAGCAAATTTCGGTCTACCAAAGGTTAAAATACAATTTGGTTTTTTTTTCCTCCAAACATATGGACCTGCAATTTTAGCCTTACTTGCATACCGGCAGTTGGAAATCACTAATTAAACATTGTCTCATATCTGTTTTTACATTTTAAATCATTTTGAAGTGCCACCAGGTGCCACCTCGCAATTTGTTGCAGTTATAATGCAACGATATAGCGTGGCATTATTACTGACAATAAGGTCGATTATTACAAAAGGTATAAGTGGCCTTTTAAAAGTTTTCGTTATTACATTTTCCCTGTAAAACAATAGTTATATTTTTCAACATATAGTCACTAATGCAAGAAATTATTATTTTTATGGATGAATTTCATGTCAAGTGACCCAAACAGGGTAAGGCCTATTGGATAGTCGTTTGTGAAAATTGGAATACAGGTTGATCCTTTGGTGATTTTTGTCTGGAGACGGCAAAAGATTTTGTTGCACTGTACGAGTGGTACAAATCCCACCTACATTCCACAAAATTCTCATTCATGGAAAAGATATAATTGCAAAGTGTATTTTTCCTGTAGGCTTACTATCTGAAGAGGCTCATATATAAAGTAACAGAACCAGATAGAAACTGCCACAACCCACTAGTTTTATTAAAAAATTGTTTGCTTTTGCAAAACGTTTGGCTTGATCATTTTAACAGTTTCTAAGTTCCATTATACAATTATCTAATTACAAATAAAGTTTCATAAATGAATAGAAATTGTTAAAAATAAAACTAAAGTTTGATCAATTTACTGGTCATGTTTTTTTTTTGTCAACTATTCGTTAAGGCTAGTTTTCAGTGAAAACTTTTCACTATCTCACAAGTTTTACGTATTCCATAATACATTGTGAGATAGAAGTCGTATGAGTTTTGTTGCGACTGTCAAAAAATCTAATTTTAAACGACAGTTTGTGTTCACACCATCACACAAAGTATAAACACTCACATATGAAATAAAATGCAACCCTGATCCAATGAAATTTTTCAAAAAACGATGAAGTCGTATGGGATGTCAAACTTTTTTCATAATACTTGTCATTTTCGTGACACATTGCATTCACACTATGACACTTTGTCATATTACTTGAGTTTTTGACATGTATTAATACAAAGTATAATAGTGTAATCTAGCCTTTATTAGGTCTGAACATACCTTAAGTAAAATGTCTTATGTTCACCTATTAGGGTGTTCAATTAATCGGTTTTTATTTTTGTTCGATTAAACGATTAATCGATATTTGGGATTATTAACTTATTCGATTAAACGAATAAAATTTTAAAATTAATCGATTAATTGAATAATTCTAAATCCAGAAATCTTATAAATTTTGAGATTTTTTTTCGATAATTTTAGTAAATAAACATTATTTTTTTAATAAAATTTGTCAACGTAGCTTCTCTTTCGGGCTTTTAGATTTTAAAAGAGTCAACATAACATTGGATTTTTTAAAACTTTTCACGGACATTCCATCCTCTGCTATGCTTCTGCAAATAATTTCCTCTAGAGAATCGATCGAAGTATCTTGTGTAGAATATTGATTCATTGAACCACTTGTAGCACCTTTGATTTCGATGGTGGAGCAGCTTCTTCAAGTACTATGTTATATTCACTGTGTAAGTGGTAAATTAATGAAGTTGTGGAAGAACATTTACGTTAATACATTTTCGAACATCTGTTACATTTAGCATTATTAGATTTATCCTTCGTACAATAATTTTAAACCCAACTTATTTTAAAGAGAGAAACGCATGAACTATTTTGTTAAAAAATACGGGCGTGTTTAAGAAATCGAAATGAAGTGAATTTAAAATCGAGCAAAGCCACCTGTAATGAAAGTTCATAAAAATATTCCATTTTATCTACTTCATTCTTTAAGAATCTATTATTTTTCCAAGAACAACACTTAAAACTACGGTCATTTTGTAAATAGTAATTGAATTAAAATTATCGTTCGATTTCTGGAACATACCCTAAAAATTAATATAAATCTTTGAGTTAGCTAACATACCTTTGTCGTTTTTTTCTATTGTGAAATAAATTATTAAATTGTGTTGAAAAAATGTAACAAAAATATAAGCTAAATTACTCACTTAATTAACATGACGGGTTTTTTTAATTCCAACGGACACATACATTTGGTTTGTTTTTTAGACTTAAAACTTTAAAAAATTATGAATTTAACAAAAAAAAACATATATTATTATTAATCGATTAATCGGTATACATTATTCGATTAATCCTTTAATCGAAATTAGCAATTTTAAATTATTCGAACAATTATTCGTCTAAAATTGTTCAAACAAGAATTAATCGACGGAACACCCTATCACCTATCACAATTTGTTCATTTTTATTATAATATTGTGCTCACTGATCACGGGATAAGTGCTTTAAGAACAGTTGACACAAATTTCCCGCAGGGTATATGAAGTTGTATCAAAATCGCCCCATATCTAAATAAAATTGTATATTATTTGTGTTTTTTTTCAGGCTAATTAAAACAAAGTTTTCGAATTAAAATAAAATAAAAGGAATTATATAACATTCCAAGCAAAATACATATCAGCTAAGACATCCATCCAACCATGCAACATTAGTAAACATGAGCCAGATGCTTGCTTGAAAGTATAATAGAGCAGTGTTTTTATTATGGAAAAGCCAAGCGTTAAAATAAAACTAGGCATGGGTGAGTTGACTTCTATACTAATTTTTAAAATAAAAATAATTTATGTTTATTACACGCTACTATACATTTGAATGCAAATGTTATAAAGAAGTAGAAATACTTAACAAAATTTATGAAGACTGAGAGCAGTTTCGTTGGTACGCAATATGTATAATGTATATATAAGTTTTTTAAGCAGTTATGGATTCTTCATAACTTTGAACAAATTCAAACTGTAAACTATTGCATTGTGCATTTGTAAATTTAATTATATATTTTGTATGAAAATCAAGGTTCGGGTAATTCTAGGTAGGTTTTGAGCTAGAGTCTTTATAATTAATTAATTATTAAGACTTACAAATACAATGTGAAACAGACCAGAGTCTCTCGCGGGAATTGAACTCGCAAACCTTGCACTGATGGACTAGCTCACTAGTGAGGTAGTCTATAAGTTATTTGAAAGTCACCTTTAAAGTTATCAAAAGTTTTTATATAAACTATTCTTGGATCACGGGTCTCTTTTGCAATAAATAAGTGGAATTAGATAATTTTTTAGGATAATGCAAAACAAATTTATCTTAAACTGGATTTAGACGACTGTATTCAGCAGTGTTCTTGTCAAATTCCCCATTGTAAAATGCATATATGTCGCGTAAAAACGTAATTTCCCTGTAGTAAATAAAATAGTCAGTTACAAAAAAACAATAACTATAAATTAACTATTTTTCAAATGACTACAAATTGGTTTAAATCTCATGCAGATATCAATCCAACATATTACATAGAGGCACTCGTAGAACACAAATAAAAGCAAAATAAGTAAAACAAGCATGCCATGAAGTCAAATGAAAAAAAAAATATATACAAACATTTTAAAATAATCTGTTTATGAACAATAAATTATGTAGCGTATTTATTTCAGCACTATTATACATAATTATTTAAAGCAATTTAATGCAAAATCTTCTTAAATAATTATTTTTATATAAAAATATATGTGTACATATTCTATGTATGTTTATACATATGTACATTCATATGTATATTTTTTGACAAGATTTCTTTAAAATTTAAATAATTTATTATAAACCGACTATACTATTATTTAACTACAAATTGGTGGAAAAATAAGTAACTAGTAATCAATTTAAAAGTCATGCAGATATAACCAATTGACTACAGCCTATGACATGCCTATGTTAAAATAATGAGTCGTCGACATGGAAAAAAGTTACTTAATCAACTAGATGTGGTTATAAAAAAACCAGTTTGAAGTTACTTAAAAATGTGCTTGACTTCCTACAGGGTAATTAAAAATTAAATCAATACAAATCTGTTTATGTTCAAGAAATTATGTAGCGTATTTATTTCAGCACTATTATACATACATAATCATTTTAAGCAATTTGATGCAAAATATTCTTAAATAATTATTTTTATATAAAAATATATACACATATGTATGTATGTACATACATATGTATATTTTTTTGACAAAAACTCCTTAAAATTGAAATAATTTATTATAAACCGACTATACTATTTATTAATTTTTTTTTGGCTTTTGGGCTTCTTATTACAAAATTAACTCTTTAAATAAATAAATAAATAAATAAAATAACTACAAATTGGTTGAAAAAAAAGTAATTGGTAGTCAATTTAAAAGTCATGCAGAGATAACCAATTGACTACAGCCTATGACATGCCTATGTTAAAATAATGAGTCGTCGACGAGGAAAAAAGTCACTTTATGAACTAGATGTGGTTATAAAAAACCCAGTTTGAAGTTACTTAAAAATGTGTTTGACTTCCTACAGGGTTGCAGTGTGAAAATTTTCAATTAGAGCGTGTTCTATTTTCAACTGGAAAACAAACCATCTCTGACATCGGCTGTTTTGCAAGTTATTTGTTTGTGCCGATAAATAAACATACAAATCTATTTATTTACACATATTCTTTAAAAAACTTAATTTTTAATTAACTAAAATACAATTAAATTCATACCCCATATATATAAAATATAAAATAAAAAAAAAAAAAATTTTTTTTCAACATTTGTCCGCTATAGACTACGAAACAGTGTTGCCAATTTAGCCATTTTCACCTTGCTTAGCCATTGAAAAATGAGTTTAGCTATTAGCCATTTTTCATTTTTCTTTTAAAATAATAATTTTTATTTTCTTATAATAATTTATTAAAGTGAAATATAAATATTTAACAATTAAAACGCATTTCATTTAAATCACAACTTTTACAAATGTTGAAAATCCCTGTAAACGATGTGGATGAAAGGCCAAAAAAACCATTCCTTTTACTTATGTACACAAATTTTCGTTTTTTGTTCGTCAGTTTTTGGTTTCGACTGCAGCTTTTTAAACCCTGTTAATAACGATTTACATAATTTGTCACACACGCTCAAATCTAAAAATGGCCTAAAATATGTTTCAAAGTATGAGTAATGAATCTAAACAAAATATTTTTTTACATTAAATAAGTAAGAGTGCTATATTCGGCTATGCCGAATCTTATATACCCTTCACCATGATGAGATAAGAACAAAAAGTTATATACATAAATAACTTTCTTTAGATAGGTATAAATAAATATTAATTGAGCCACGCCAACTTTTCATTTCGTCATGCCGAAGAACATAAAAAAAACAAAAAAATTATATATGTACCTAAGCCCGTTTCCTCTTTTGCCAAAGTTGATGTTTGATATTCGTTTTATAATCTTAAAATCGTCTTTTAGAACATAAAAAAATTAAATAACAAAATGAAAAAAAAATTATTTTTGGGATTCCAACTGGCAATATCATCAGTCTCAGGAAAGAACTTAACAACTCGGCTACGAATGCGTTTACTGAAGAAGCGTTAAATTAAAATATATTAAGGCCCGTTTTCACGACTTACCTATAAAGTTCGAAATAGTAAACGGTACCTTTAGGACTAGTGAGGAATAAAGTTACCTTCAACTATTTTTCGTTTTCACAACTTCTGTATAAAATAAACTTAACATTTTTGAAAATGTGGCAATACTAAAGAACATACCGATTATTTTTGCCAAAATAAAAATACAAGCTGGCAACTACGTACTTTTTTACATTTACAAAATATACGAATAATTGGAGTTGCCATATATAAAAAATATGTGAATATAATATGGCAATCTCAAATCTAAACCTTACGACAAAAGTTAAAGGTAGAACATTCCTCTCTTTAGCTTATCCTTCACTTTTAGATTAAAGGGAACTTGTGATAATTAAAAGCTCATTATCTGTTCGATAACTTCCTACATTTAGCTATCGTTAAGTCGTGAAAACGGGCCTGAGTCTATGAGTTTGTTTCTTGATTTGAGCGGCATATCATGTACATGCATTAATGTGTATGTGTATGCGTAAAATTAAACACATTACAAATAAAATCCACCACTTGTAGTGAAGGGTATAAAAAAACTACAAAAAACTACATTACCAACACTGACGGACTACACGCAGAAAAAAACATACATCCGCAGTATGGTTAAAAAAACCATATGGTCCCCGGAATGGCTAGAAAAAGTACTATTGTTGTTGTACTATAGTCACGGTTTGTAAAATGTATTTAACCATAAAATGTTTCCTTCTCTTGAAACTTCCAATATGGTTTTATTTATGGATTCCAGAATATATTGTTCTAATGACACATTCGAAAAGCACATTAAATAAATAAAATTATTGATAATATTTCCCATGTTATTGTTTTTTTGTTGACCATACTATGATTAATTTTAACCAAGTTATGGTTAATTTCGATGAGGTTATGGCTTACTTCGGCCAAATTATGTTTTTTACTGTAGTTAGCTACAATATGGTAACCTACAAAAATTTTAATTGTTAAAAACCAAGCATAATATCTTGTTCTTAGAATATGGTTACCTCCAACCATATTTTTTCTGCGTGTACTTTTCATATAATCCCTAATCCAGTAAATAACGTTAGTTTGATGATAAATTTGGCCACAAATGTGTTTTAAGTTATATGTATAAAATCTCTGCTTTTTGTCCGTAGGTACATAATTGGCCATATGCCCTATATAAATAAAAATTGCATTTTAAAAGTTGATCTAAATCGCAGGTATCTCGTAGTTGTCATTTTTGGTAAATTTAAAAAAATGTTTCATTTTAATCTGAGCAACTCTTTTTTGCATAGAATTACAGCAGCATTATAGAACTCGTTGTAGGTATATGATTTAAGCAAATTTTGCACTCATTCTATTAAAAAGAAAGAAAAAAACAAAAAAAAAAAAAAAAAAACACATAAAACGTGGATTTACATAGTTTTGTTATGGAACTCCTCATATGAATTGTTTCAAATGTTGTATGTGTTCCTTTATCATCTAGTAATTGTTTAGACAATGTTTTTACTTGCTTTTGTGTTAACGAAAAAATTTCTAAAATAAAAATTAAGACAATGCACGGGTATGTTAGTTAGAATAATAAAAATAATAATAATGGTTGCATTTATACGTGCTCCTCTCGAGATGCTCTTCATGGTGCACAAGTAGGCTCGTACCACCTCGAATGTGTGTTTTTTTATTAAAACAAAAATTTTAATTACCACTTGTACAAAACAATACAATCCCAACACATACCCATCGTAAGAAATGCGTTTGTTCTGTGCTTTGTTTCGTATTTGCATGCGTCACCTGTTACAATTGCCATTTCATGTGTTTCGTTTATTTTTAATTCTTTAAGAAGCGTTAGTTCCTGCTTGTGCTTTAACTCACCCTAGGCAGTGATCTCGATAAATAAACATGTAACACACAGCCGGCAAAACAAATGTCCTCCCTTATTACAAAATTTCCAAAACAAGAAAAGTTTTCAGCTTAGTATTGATGAATTAAATCGGTCCATTGTTTAATTAAGGCACTTTTTAAAAATCCTTTTGGAATAGCGGTTTTAAAACGGTCAAAGCGGTCATATGTCTTTTCGAAATAACAGACTTGGCACAAATGTCTTCAAGGTAATCGTGGTTATCTACAGGAAGAATTTGTAGCATATAACTTCCTGAATCATTTCTAGCCAGCTTTTTTAAAGCCGGAAATTGTTAATGCAGCTCTTTTGGATGGCCATTGCATCCAAAAATTCAAATGCAATCCTGACACCTTTTAGATTATGCTTTTTGCTTATCTAAACTACAGTCACAACGTGATTCCCGAAGGTGCCAGTCTAGGACATACAAAGTTCATGATGTCCAGCTTGTATTGACACATGGATATTCGCCTGCTACTAGCGATTAGAACTTAAATCGCAAAACCAGCTTCTTTTAAATAGGGCCTATGGTAAGTTATGGACCGATCGTCATGAAATACGACAGTGAGTTTTTTAGTCCTAAATTTTATTAAAGGTGCATTACCTCTTCGACTTTAGGCGTACTAAAAAATTATCTTGGCTTCATGTTTATTTTAAATGAAAAATGTGAAAATAAAATTGTTCAATATTGATACCATAAATTCCAGAAAAAACAACAGCACTATAAAAAGAAAAACATAAAATTTTCAAAGTTATTTTTTGGGAATACAAAATTTATTATTAATAAGATTTCTGTATAACCCGCTAAATTTCCAATTTTTCATATTTGATAAATACACTGAAATTAATTGTTGAGGGAAAGCTAGCATCTATGCTAGGGATGGGCAAATTGAAAAAATATATCGATATATATCGAATCGATATTTTTCAAGAGTATCGGTATTTATTATCTCAAAAATATCGATATATCGATGTATCGAACGTATTTTGCTGAAACTATTACCAAATTAAAAAATATAATATACCTTTCTACATACATATTTATGAACAAACATTGTTACTTTTTATTGTTTAATTTTATTTCAAAAAATTAATAAAAACAAAAAATGCAATAAAAACAAAAAATTCAATTATAACAAAAACAAAAGGGAAGGGAATCTAAAAAAAGTAAATTACGAAAAATTTATATGGAATTAAATAAGTCATGGAATTACCAACTTACCTTAAAATTTCAATTGCACTCCAAAAGTAACAACTTTAAATAGAAATGTATTTGATTGTTTTAGTTAAACCAGTAATCATCAGATATGGACATCAGGAGCAGTCTCTGTTTTATGTGCTCTCCTGTCAATCTGCTTCTTGTATCCGGCATTGCTTCTTATAAATGCCAACCATTTTCGATCTTCATATTAGTTTAAAAAACATATGATGCATGCAGTGATGCCAATTCTTAAAAAAACATATTGTTTGAAAAACGGCAAACATTTAGAGCTTTTAATGAAGACTGACTTTAAAAATATCGAGTTTGGTAGTCGTGTTTCAATATCGATATATCGGTATTTTAAATATCGGCGATATATATAGATTATTTTTTATTTAAATATCGATATTTTTTGCCCATTCCTAATCTGGCCTAAGCAACCAGCGCAATGTGAATAGGAACTAGCTTCTTTCCTCACAATAAATTTTAGTGTATTTATTAAAGAATTAAAATTGGGAATTAAGAACTTCATAATTAATAGATAAATAAATAAAGATTCGATAAACATTTTGTTTGATTTATTCAACAATTTATTTTAACAAATCACATAAACATTTTGATGGAAAAAATTATTTTGGGCAACAACTTTTTTTATTGGCTCAATGAACTTCCTTGTTGACTAAAAAATGCAACAATTATACCTACAAACTTTTTTATCAATACCGCAAAAATCTTAGTCGCAGAAAATTCAAAAATTTTTGTAATCATTTGATGCGGTTTTCGTATTCAAATATAAAAATTAATTTTTTCTGTGTAGATGTTAGGTGTGAGCAATATAAAAAAGTGTTTTACATTTTCTACATCTTTGATGGTAGATATGGATCAGTGTAAAAAGCATATAAGTGTAATAATAATACACATTAAAATAAATATTTGCAGCCAACTAAATTATTATAACACATACATTTCTTTAGCAAATAGCTTTTAATTTGGTTCGAAAATATGAAAATAAAAAAAAAATAAGCCCATTTATGAATAAAAATTCCCTTTTCCCCTTTTTTACTATTGAATTTAAATACACTCACAATATTATTACAGTAACGGACTGCAGTTGATTTAAGAAATATTCCGTTCAGTCATTTTTAAATAAATAAACATTTAAAATTCCAAGCAAATTTATTTTTAACTGATTCTAACAGTTATTCAAAAAACTAAGTGCATACTAATACGGATTTTCAGTTGCAGTTAATATTGTCCGTTGATTGAGTTAAATTCTTCTTTATGTTAAAGTAAATAAAAATGTAATTTAAAGCAACGAAAAGTTTATTTAATTTTTACTGTCAAAAATTCAACCGCGAATTCCGTAAAAACAAATCAATATTCAGTTATCTTATATAAATTAACTGTCAAAAAATTAACTACATATTCCGTAAAAACAAATAAATATGCAGTTATTTTATAAAATTTTACTGTCAAAAATTCAACACCATATTCAGTAAAAACAATTAAATATTCAGTTATTTTATATAATTTTACTACCGAAAATTAATTTTTACTTATCTATAAAAAATGAATTGCTTGTTTTGTGTAACCAATTCCCATTTTCTATTTGTTAAAATAATTTAGTTAAATACATCAAATTTTAAAAGTAAAATAATTGCGAAGCAATATCGGTCATGCTGCTGGTGTCTTATAATTGAGAGTTCTTCTGTAAACAACGTGGTCAGTACAACAAAAGTAAAACAAACGTGTGTAACTGGGTAAGTAAATAAAAATATTCTCCTCCCTCTCTCGCTTATAAGAAAAACAAGCGGACAGGTGTCTGTCTGGTATTTTTTTAGAAATTCGGCTCTTTTGTGGAGTAAACGAAAATTTAATAAAATGACTGAATATTTAATTGTTTTTACTGAATATGGTGTTGAATTTTTGACAGTCAAATTTTACAAAATAACTGAATATTTATTTGATTTTACGGAATATGGTGTTGAATTTTTGACAGTAAAAATTAAATGAACTTTTTGTTAAAAATAAATGAAAAATAGGAAGACCGGTTTTTAATTGAACTTTCATTTATTTTATATTACAATTTCAGTTAATTTTACTTACAGAATATTGTGAGTGTAGAAAATAACTGAATAACTGTTATTTTCGGTACCTGGTTCTTATTTTCGAAAAAATCAAGCAACCCATTTGTTGATTTTGCACCTATTACCAAAATGATTATATTGATTACTAAATTTCCTCAAATTATCTTCAAAATTGCGACCTGTGCTTTGTGCACAAGGTTAAAAGCACGGACAACCAGCCAGTCGGACGGATGGTCGGACATCGTTAGATCGACTCAAAAAGTGTTTCTGAGTCGTTCGGTATAGTAAAAGGTTTTTCTCTTAGTGCAACACACATCGCCACTATTGTTGTGTGGTTAGTATTATTTAATTTTGCCAAGTCTTAACCACAAAATTTTAAAAGATTTTTATTATAAAGGGTTAAATTTTAGGTTAAGTTTTTTTTTCCATATATATTTCATATTTTTTAATGTGTGATTCTTTCGCTATTCTCTTAAACAAAAACCACTGTCACATTGATGCTGACAGTGATTACATTTTGTGGCAAACAAACATGAAATAAAAATAAAAGAATGAAAATTTGTTTTAGGGTTTCTATAAGAAAAAAGAAATTCTGACAAAAAGTTATTAATTAAATGAGTTTTAAAGCGGATCTATTATAGCTCTACAATTTATTCAAAATTTTGAGTTTAGTTTTTTTTGCATTTTTTTTTTTTTTTTGGGAAACCCTAAGTTCTTTATATGTGTAAATTTTTATTGTAAATTCTTTACATTTACACATTTTATATTAAAACTTAAGTTGTTGCAGTATTTTTGTTTTTTATTTTCTATTTCATCTAAAAGTTTTTTTCTAAGAGATTTTTTCTCGTCCTTTGGCTTTCTATATTGTAAGTAGCTGAGAAACTCAAGTCGCACCAATTCATTTACTATTTTATTTTTACTGTTGAAAACGTGTCAGATTTAAAACATGCGTACTATACTTCTCATCTTTCCATATTTGATGACCTTAATGCAAATTAATAAAATCTTTTTTGTTTTCAAACAGAATCCCACAATTCCTAAAAAAGGTTTCTAAGTAAAAGGTTTTTTACTTTTTGTGAAAATTTTCCCTAACAAAGATGGACTTCGAGATTCCCATTACTTTATTTTTACAGAATTTATCTGTTATTAGCATTTCATAATTTGGTTGCTTTTTTTGGTGCTTTTAAACGAGATATGCATTATAAAACTCGCTTAAATGCATTTCGAAATTGCATGAATACATTCGGAGAGTGATTAAAATTTAGTTTTGATGAAATAATTTTTGTAAGTTTTTTTTATTGTATTTCACTAATAATTTACTTAGCTGGAATTACAATCGATTTACGAAACTGATACAAGGAATTATTATAATATTGAATTGATCGATAGTTACTCCAAGAACTAAGACAGTGAAATCTTACATGGGAAGACGCGAAAACAACTGCAACAAATCGTGTAAGATGGAGATGCTTCATGGATCTTGCGTATGTTCCCAAAGCGGGTAATGTAGAGAAAAAAGCGAGCTTTGAGTACTTGCACTATATTCTGAGTACTTTATGCTCAAAAGCAGTAACTTAATACTTGAAGAGTTGTATTTTTTGAACGAAGTTCAATGGAAACTTAAACGGCTATCTCTTAAAGTACAACTCTGTTTTAAAAATACAATACATCTGCAAAATTTAACCAACAATCAAAAACAAGCTAACAGTTTAGAAAATAAAAACATTTAAAAAAAATTAAAAGAATTACGCTTTTCGTAATAAATTGAAGCTTAATTAACCCATAAACACACGCAAAATGTTCGAAAGCTGTTTGATTATCGATACCTACAGGACAATTTTTTTCAATTGGAAAAATGAATACAAATGTGTACATATAACTTTTACTGTGCGAAGAGAATCATGCGCCCCATTAAAATAAATAAAGAAATAATACCACACCATTCGAATGTTAAATATCTCGGTATACATCTTGATGGACGTTTAACATCGAAATGTCATATAGAGGCATATAAATTCAAATGAAACTTAAGCTATTCAGTTAAATTGGCTCACTGGTAGAAATTCTTAACTTAGTCTAGACTGTAAACTCCTACTTTACAACTCTATCTTAAGGCCAATCTGGTGCTACGGTATTCAGTTATGGGGCACTCACTGCCTCGGTCTCCAATATAAAAATAACCCAAAGACGGCAAAACCAAATTCCCTTTAACTTGTCTTCATCGCCTTTAAAAAAGCTTTCGACACACTACCATTTGAAAGTCTCTCTCGTGTGAAAGAGTTCCTAGGAAAATAATAAGCATTATCCAAGAACTATACAGAAACGAAAATTGTCGTATACTCCACCAGAACTCAGTTTGCGATAAGGTCGCTGTTGAAGCTGGCGTACGACAAGGCTAAATCTTGTCGCCGCTACTTTCTAACGTTGTGCTGGACTTTGTCATGAGAAATGAAACGAGCAACAACAGAGGCATAACACAAAAACAGTTTTTTCCTACATAAATCTCTACAAATTACAGAATACAGAAGAGGTTATCGATAAAAAAATAATTTTTAAGAATTCTTGGATAAAAATATTTTTACGTTTTTCCGATTTTAAAATTCAAACTTTTTGGGAAAGCCGAGAAGCTAAGCTCTTTAAAGTTTCTCCAATTTTCAAATTTTTCTTTGAAATACAATGTGCAACATTTTTAAAGTCATCGAATGCAAACTACTTCTCGTGTAGAATTTCCCGAAGAACCTATTGAAACTAATTCTATGTTCGCACGACAACGTTTTTTCGTCATTCGCTCTCTCATTCGTTATTCACAGCCCAATAATGATCCTTATAACATAATTCGTCATACAAAATTTTTATCATGCCAACTTCAAGCAAATCATTGTCATCACTAATTTTTATCGAAGGCCGTAATAAAACAATTAAGAAAAAAACATAAAATTGTAAAGAATTTGATTTTGAAAACAACAAATAAAAATTACGTAGCTGCATATTAATTTCCATTGAATCTTAACAATTCATAGTTGATTTTGAATTTTTATAACGGATTTTTTATCATTGAGCTTTGTAAACAATTACACCATTCCCTCTTTGAACTTGTGTACCCGGTTAGCTTTTATTAATATTGTTACTTAAAAAGATTTAAAACAGTTTTTCTCTGTCGGTAAAAAGCTTGGAGATCCCATTGTCAATATCATTCATGAAATAATTTATTTTAAAATGTAACAGATGAGTTAAGGGAACTTCCTGAAAGAATTAAAAAATTAAAAGCTTTTTTACCTATAAAGCTGCATTTACAAAGAATAAAAGTATCAAGCAAGACATGTCAACATCTGCAGGACCTTAAACCAATTCTTCCACCGAATTATCATTCTTTTTACAATAAAATTCCATTTGAGAAGTTTAATTTTGTCTTTAATTTATATTATTGTTAATGTTATATATTTTGCCAGTTTTACTTGTAACAACAATAAACAGTGAGTTTATCTTTTTTTACATTCCCCACTACAATTGGTTGGAATTCTCCCGACATTAATTGTAGTTGTAAGTAGGTTAAGAAAAAACAAAATAAAAACAACTTGCTTTATTGTTTTCGAAAGAAAATCAAGATAGTAAGCAAGTTGCCAGTTCAGTTTTTTTAAGCCGTGCACTTCCATTTTATTATCAAAGTAACTTTCATTGTATTTACGTGTTTTTGTTAAAGAAAATATGTATTCAATAGAACGTAACTAACTTAACTCTTTAAAATATAAATAATTTAATATTATTATTTTTATTCCAGAAATGTATAAATCGTTCTTTATTTAGTAAATCTGCGGCATTTGAATACCGATTTTTTTTTTTTTTTTTTTTTTTTGTTTCAACTGTAAAATATTAAAAATGTTTGCTACATGGTTTCATTTTAGTTAATGAAATAAATATTACAGTTTTCTAAAACTTAAATTTTCCGATGTACCACAATCTGTTTGGCTATTTTCAATTGTTGGGAAATTCCAATTTATGCCAATAACATACATAAATGTTTTTGTGTGAGATGAATTGTACAAAAAAAAAAAAAAAACGTTTTAACTCAGAAGATTTGAATAAAAAAGAAAAATTGATTTTTCTTTGTGAAATGAAGTGCATGTTAAAGGATTTTCTTTGTTGTTGCTTTTTTTTGCACCCCCCTAAATGCAGTTTTGCACTTCAATAAACGTTAAATTAAACTTATATGAGAGTGTTTAAAACAATGATAAAAAAATGTTTTCTTTGTAGAAAGTTTATTGACCTATATTAATAATATGGCATACGAGTTTAATGGGACTTTAATAGATTACATTGACGATATACAATTTTTAAAGTAAAAAGTTGTTAAAACAAAAGTTGCACAAGCCACAAATAGATTTGAAATAAAGAAGTGTAATTTTTTTTAAAGAATTTTAACACGTTAAGTCTGGACATCTCGACCAAGGCTAAAAAATAGTTGTGTGTTGTATAATATTTGTTTCAAAAACTACTTTTCGTTTGGAAATCCCATAAGAATCGGCAACATTCGATATATTGGTTTAAAGTGTGATAAACAGACCTATGAGAGGCTTAGAAAATATCTTTTTCTGATGCATAAAAATATCAAAACATACCTCTTGTTAGGGTATCTCAACTTTAGTACTTAGATATTTCTTTAAGCACATACCCACTAAAAAATTGAGCTTCAAACGAAGCAGTTTTGTAAGGAAGAAATGTAAGAGTTTCACTTACCGTCTCGCTTACAGAAGGCATGCATTTTATATTCAATCCATTTTTGACACAAAAAGCGCTTAATTCAACGCATAGAAAAACTGGTGAGTGTAGCTATCAGATTTAACTACTTAATGTTTTCTTACAGATAATTTTTAGTATTTTCCCTTACAAACCTGCTTCGTAGTAAGGGAATGCCGTTGCACTTGAAATGTATTTTTTTTTTTATAAAACTTGTTAGGAGTTCGTTCACTTACTTTACTGCATCTCTGTATTTGTTATTGCGTAGCGCATAATTGTGCGCTTATTTTTTTAAATGCACCATAAGTGGTTCGCAAAATGATACAATTTTTTATTGGGTATGTATAAAGATTTCTGAAATCGGACAAAGAATAGCACAATGCCAAATTTTATGATTTTGTAAGGCTCAAAGAAACATCAGATACATATTCGCAATTATTCCAGAAAACAGGTGACTTCATTTAATTGTGAATAAAATCACCAATGTTGCCATCTAAACGCATTTCGGGGTTTTTATGACTCTTTTGGTCTGGTTACCTTTTTCTCCGAACTCCCGTTTTAACGATTTTTCCATTTCTTTGTGGCGCTTTTAGTGTTTTTTTTGCAACCATGTGATTTTTTTTTTGTAATTTAAGTGCTTTTTTGCGACAACATATCTATCTCGTACTCGAACTAAAAGGTGAACTTCCTTAAAATTTTTGATTGCAAAAGATATCGCTATTTTGTGTGAATAATATTAAAAAAAAGAAGCAGATTATATTGATTCAATAAAAAATTTCATTGATGATTGTAATAAAATTAAAATAGATATTTCCCTAAAGAATCTAATATTGCAAAAATGAAAACATAAGAAAAGAATTGATAAATTTTTTATTGAAGTCTACAATTTAAAAAATTCTTTCGGAGAAAATTTCTTCACTACTAACTTTATTGTTTGCAAACTTTCGTTTCCTTACTCAAATGCTCAATTGATAATTAAATAATCAGTTGTCTTAAAATTTTAATATCCTTTTGTGTATTTAAAGTTTTTTTTGCGCCAATTCTACCCATTTTCATGTGTTATTTGCAAAGCAAAACAATGTCCTGGAAATAATGTTCTTCTCTATGGTATAACGAACACCGACTTCACTACCTAAAGCATCTCTGCATAGACTGCAAGGACTTTCTCCTCTATGGTATAATAATTCGGGATTTTGATACTACCCCTAGAAATTTTTATATAAAATAAATTGGGTAATTTTTTATTTCTTAAAATTTGCATTATATGTATATTAGCAAATGAAAAATTGCAACAAAGTAAAAATAGTGATTAAATTTGGGGTAATTTTACCTAAAATGCAAAAAACCCCAAAAGATTGCCCCAAAAATTGCGTGTTGTTGTGTCTCATGAAAAATTTTGGGGCCATTTTATTCATTTCATTTCCTTTTGTGGCCATATTTCATGAGGTCATTTGTTGCACCGCCAAGCTAAACAACACATTTTAAAAGTTTTTGTTTAAGTTCTCATTTTTTCTCTTGGCGCTTTTTACCCAATTTTACAATACAATTGATGCTGTTCCTCATTTCTTAAATGGCAACACCATAAATCACCACGTATTAATCGATAAAAAAAAGCTCATATAAAGAGCGCTGCGCAAAATTGGCCCCAGGAAATATGTCCCAAAAAATAAATGAAAATTGAATTTGTGCAAAATCTTGCGTCTATTTGTTCATTTTGCCATCATTTAAGTTAGTTTTTGTAACAATATTATCAATTTTTTAGAGAGGCTGTTGACATTTGGATTCATAACTATTTTGCCACTGAACCGATTGTGCTGCATTTCTATACCAAACTGCTAAGCAGAACTTTAAAGAATATGGCACCAATACTGTTTATTTCTTTAAAGTCGTTCAAAAGTCAATGTCCAGACTTAAAATTTTTGTTGCAGCAATTCTTAAGTTTATTGGTGAGAGTGGTGAGAAGAGTGGGGAGCAGGGCTGTCAGATGTGGCGATTTTTCGCCAATCGTGGCGATTTACAAACGTTATTGGCGATGCAATTTTGTGTTTGGCGACATGGCGATTTTTTTGGCGAAATTTAAAAAAGTTGGCGATTATTTGGCGATTTCTAAAACACATTTTATCTTTTTTTCATATTTATATAAACAAATTTATAAGTACTTGCTAAGTTTTTTCTTTGAATTTTTAACAAATTTTAAAATCGCAATACCGCATGCGTATTGTTTAAAATGATAAATTGATAATATTAAAGAATGGTTGCCATAGAAATTTGGAAAAACGCTTAAGCTTTCTTCGATTTTCGCACATTTTCCTGATCAGAAGTTATCAATAATCGGACCTTTACCGAAAAACTTATTTTGCAAAAGAAATTTTAAAAACGCAATCGTTTTCGATTGCATAAGAAATGGGTTTTTTAAAATAAATAAACAATAATGAACACTTGGTAGTATGCAAAAATAGTTGAGTTATAGCGAAAGAAAATTAGAAAATTTCTTAAAAAAAGTTGCATTTGATATCAGATTCTATATAGCAGTATCAAGCGCAAAGCGAAAAAAATGCGTACTTTTACACGAAATAAAATCAAATATTTCTTTTAAACCTTAAAAAATTAAAAAAAAAAAAAATTAAATATTCACTTGAAATTTTCGAAAACCCTGATTTTATATAGAATCGAAAACGAATCTGGGTTAGAAGGTAATTTTTAAAAATAATTCATGTACTTTGTTTAGACTTTAAGTATTCCAATTCAATTTCAAATATCTTATTTAAATAGTACACATTTAAAGATATTTATCCTTTTCTTCAAATAAATACAAAATTATCAAAAAGTAATTTCAATTTTGGGAATACAAAATTTTTATTTCAAAAGATTTTGTTATTCGTGCTTAATTCCCAGTTTTTATTATTGATAAAAACACTTGAAATTTATTGTTGATGGGATAAGCTATTCCTATGCGCATTTCACTGGTTGCTTAGGCCAGATCATCAGGAAACTTCATCCATAAAGATTTTGGAAAAACTAAAGATATTAAACCAAATAAAACTGTTAAGCGTATAAGACTTATAGCAACAGTTCTACTTGTAACAATATCAAAGTTTAAACAAAGCACATCAACAATAAACAGTGGGTTTATCTCATCTTACATTCCCCACTACAATTAGTTGAAATTCTCTCAACATTAACTGTAGTTGTAAGTAGGTTAAGAAAAACAAAATAAAAACAAACAACAACTTACAAAAGATGTTGTCAATTAAGTGTTTTTTTTAGGCCGTGCACTTTGCCTGTTTATTATCAAAAAGTAATTTCAATTTTGGGAATACAAAATTTTTATTTCAAAAGATTTTGTTATTCGTGCTTAATTCCCAGTTTTTATTATTGATAAAAACACTTGAAATTTATTGTTGATGGGATAAGCTATTCCTATGCGCATTTCACTGGTTGCTTAGGCCAGATCATCAGGAAACTTCATCCATAAAGATTTTGGAAAAACTAAAGATATTAAACCAAATAAAACTGTTAAGCGTATAAGACTTATAGCAACAGTTCTACTTGTAACAATATCAAAGTTTAAACAAAGCACATCAACAATAAACAGTGGGTTTATCTCATCTTACATTCCCCACTACAATTAGTTGAAATTCTCTCAACATTAACTGTAGTTGTAAGTAGGTTAAGAAAAACAAAATAAAAACAAACAACAACTTACAAAAGATGTTGTCAATTAAGTGTTTTTTTAGGCCGTGCACTTTGCCTGTTTATTATCAAAAAGTAATTTCAATTTTGGGAATACAAAATTTTTATTTCAAAAGATTTTGTTATTCGTGCTTAATTCCCAGTTTTTATTATTGATAAAAACACTTGAAATTTATTGTTGATGGAATAAGCTATTCCTATGCGCATTTCACTGGTTGCTTAGGCCAGATCATCAGGAAACTTCATCCATAAAGATTTTGGAAAAACTAAAGATATTAATGTAAGATGAGATAAACCCACTGTTTATTGTTGATGTGCTTTGTTTAAACTTTGATATTGTTACAAGTAGAACTGTTGCTATAAGTCTTATACGCTTAACAGTTTTATTTGGTTTAATATCTTTAGTTTTTCCAAAATCTTTATGGATGAAGTTTCCTGATGATCTGGCCTAAGCAACCAGTGAAATGCGCATAGGAATAGCTTATCCCATCAACAATAAATTTCAAGTGTTTTTATCAATAATAAAAACTGTTAATTAAGCACGAATAACAAAATCTTTTGAAATAAAAATTTTGTATTCCCAAAATTGAAATTACTTTTTGATAATAAACAGGCAAAGTGCACGGCCTAAAAAAACACTTAATTGACAACATCTTTTGTAAGTTGTTGTTTGTTTTTATTTTGTTTTTCTTAACCTACTTACAACTACAGTTAATGTTGAGAGAATTTCAACTAATTGTAGTGGGGAATGTAAGATGAGATAAACCCACTGTTTATTGTTGATGTGCTTTGTTTAAACGTTGATATTGTTACAAGTAGAACTGTTGCTATAAGTCTTATACGCTTAACAGTTTTATTTGGTTTAATATCTTTAGTTTTTCCAAAATCTTTATGGATGAAGTTTCCTGATGATCTGGCCTAAGCAACCAGTGAAATGCGCATAGGAATAGCTTATCCCATCAACAATAAATTTCAAGTGTTTTTATCAATAATAAAAACTGGGAATTAAGCACGAATAACAAAATCTTTTGAAATATAAATACAAAATTTTACCATATTCTGGCTTATATTCACATAAAAAATCACGCTTATAAAAACTTACTTTTTTGCATCAAACTCTACTCAGTTTACATGCTTGATAAAATTAATGTTTTGGCAAAATTCAATTAACTGATCTCACAAGTTCTAGGTTTTAATATAATCAGCCTTCTTATGATTACAAAAATTCTAGTTCCCTTCAGCATACTTTTGCAATTTAAAGTCGCGATTAATGATTTACAGATTACAGAATTCAAGTCAGAATCACAAATGTTAAGCGTTTGGCGATGTTCTACTGTAATATAAACACACTACTAGAATAAAGATAAATATGGAAAATTCATATAAAGGTAAAATACACTTGTATACTCTTTTTTATATAAAACTTTTATTTGGCGATTTTTGGCGAATTTTTTTTACCAAAAATCTAAAAAAATAAATTTTTGGCGATTTTTGGCGAATTTCGGTATACTATTTGGCGATGAAGGTGAAAAAAAATCTGACAACCCTGGTGGGGAGGGGTACTCAGTTTTATGTACTCTCTTTTGTTTTGTTATTTTTAGACTTTTAAACTTAAAGTTTGCTGTCGGTGCATTTGTATTTACACCCAAACAAAACTATTTTTAATGAAAATTTTAAACATGGTATGTGTAATTTAATTATATTATTGTCACCATCAACCTTATTTTGGTTAAATTAGTCCTCAATCAAAAAGCCACAACCATATTATGGTTACCTCCAAACATAATATGGTTAATAATAACTAAACTATGTTTTCAAAACTATTTACGGGAATTCAAAATTAATCATTAATAAGATTTCTGTATGACGTGCTAAATTCCCAATTTTTAATAGAAAAGAGGAAAATCCTATTGTGAATTTGAAAACACATTATTGTTATATTTAACCATAACATATTTAGAGGCAACCATAATATGGTTGTGGCTTCTCGATGGAGGACTAATTTAACCATAAAATGGTTGTCGGTGACAATAATATAATTTTATAAAACATAATACATATGTTTAAAATTTTCTTTAAAAATAGTTTTGTTGAAGGTGAACATATTTAAACATGTTTTTTCTCTGTGTGTATATACAAAATATATAACGGAAAAGAGAAAAGACAAGATAAAAATAGAAAAATTTCAAGACTAGAATTTCATAATCTGGACACTAATGCAATTTTAAAGTAGAATTTTTAAAAACTGAAGCAACAAAAAAGTGCAAGTCTGGACGATGAAATAGTTGGCATGATATCAACAGATGGACAGACAGACAAACATGGCTAAATCGACTTTGAATAACTCAAGGACCCAGAATATATATTACTTTATGGGGTTTTAGATGAAAAACGAAAAATTTTACACGAAATGACAACCTAAGTATACCCTTTCCACAACTAGTTGTGGAGGGTATAAAAAGGTATCGAAGTGTTTAATGTTAATTTTTTCAACGGTTTAGAAAGGACAGCTTTAAACAAAAAAAATTTACAAAAAAATAATAAAACCAGCGATGATTAATACGTGTTGCATTGTTGAGTAATATAATGTGGCATCATTAAAATTCAGAGTAGATTTTTTAAAAGTTAGCAGATGGGGAAAAGTTTGTTATGAATAAACTCTGTGCTTACAAGCTGCTAGGCTTAATCGGCATTCTAGTTAGCAGCTCGTTGTACATAGTGTACAAACTGTGGCTAACTTTTTGTTATGAATACGGCTGTTAGTGTATAAATATTAAAAAAAAAACTATTTAGATCATAAGCTGTATGTAATTTCTACTAAATGATCCAAAGATATGTTTTTAACTATTTTTTTTAGGTCAAAAACAGTTTTTTAAGATTTCTGAAAACTTAAGTTTTTTGAGTTAAGTTATTTTTTAACTAGGTGTGCGATATGTTTTTGTTTGCCAATTTAATAACAGCGATATTGCATTCTGCTGATAACAAGTATGTAAACAAATTTGCAAATATATTGCTTTTAAAAATGAATAACTTTTTTTCCTTATAAAATAATCAGTTATAAATATATATATATGTGTTGTCCTATGTTCGTGATTTTACAACTGGAGCACCACTCAACCGATTTTCAGACGAGTACATGCGTTGGAAAGGTCTACTTTCACTGATGGTTTATAAAAAAACTACCGATAGGTGGCGCTGTTGTCGTGATATTTAATTTTTTTTATTGATGGCAGATAGCGCTGGGATCATGTTATTAACAAAATTCTCCAGTATTTCATTTTTTATTTTTGTTTAGAAAATCCCGAGCAGCGCCGGGACCAAGTATACATATATAATAGAAAAAAAAAGTATAAAAGCAAATGTCTCTTATTATAAAAAATTGGAAAAAAGTCTACTTACACACTATTTCCCTTAAGCCACCACAAACCCACCTTAACCCAACACATTTCACATATGTACAAATAAAAATTTTATTTTCTTTGTTTTAAATCGAATCCATCATTTTACTACAAACATCCTCTTTTAGATTATAAAACTTTTAAGTAATTTGTTTTGTTTAATGTTTTTTCTCTTATTGCTATTCTCTGTTTATTGTTCTAAGTTGTTTAATAAATCATTAAATCGTATAACACCCTACAACACAACTTTAGTAGTTCAATTAAAAAAAAAACAGACCATAATTGAGACTGAATGCAGACATGTGACACATACATCATTGAAACAAATATGACAAACATTATCTAATTCGAAAAGTATGAAAAAAAAGAACAGGAAACAAAGTAAGAAGAAACAAAATTAAGACAAAAAAGTTCATTATCCACAAGACAAAGTTTTTTAATTGTATCGTTTTTCTTTAAAAAAAAGAAAACAAGATCTTAATTTCATTTATGGCAAATAAAAAAAAGTTTAAAGCTAAACAAATTTTAAGGTCAACAAAATGGAAACCCAATAAATGGAAAGTCACAAATATTTCTCTAAAACACTTAAAAGTGTTTTTCTTATAAAACAATATTTTAAAACTTAATATTAAAAATAATTTCTTGATAGCATTAATTATACCCACACCACAATAGTGGAGAGGGTATTATGTATTTGTGCTGATGTGTGTAGCACCTTAAAATAAAGTATACCGATCACCCTCTGAGTCGAACTAACGATGTCCGTCCGTCCGGCTGGATGGCTGTCCATGTAACCTTGTGCGCAGAGTACAGGTCGCAATTTTGGAGATAATTTGATAAATTTTGGGACAAGGTTCCTATTGGCACAAGGACCAAGCCTATTGAAAATAATTTCCGAATCGTAGGACTACGAGGGAAGATAGGGGGAAATTTCTTCCTCTCAGAAACTATCAAACCGATTTTAATGAAATTTAAAACATAGATAGAACCATATCTATATGGACACAAAAGGTATGAATTTTTTAAAAATAGGACCACGAGGAGAGATTGGGGCAATTTCTGCCTCTCAAACCGATATTAATAAAATTTAAAACATGAGTAGATCCATATCTATATGGACACAAAAGCTATACAGTTTTTCAAAAATAGGACCAAATGGGGAGGTAGGGGGAAATTTCTTCTTCTCAAAAATTATCAAACCGATTTTAATGAAATTTAAAACATAGATAGAACCATATCTTTATGAACACATAAGGTATGATTGATAGATCTATATTTATAGGACACATATGCATGATGTGTTTTTAAATACTGTGGTGTAGGGTATCATATAGTCGGGCCTGACCGACTGTACTTTCTTACTTGTTTTCTTTAAAAAGCTTTTCGATAGCAAAAATTTTTTTTGGAAAACTTCTTAATGTTTCTTGATTTTCTGAAATTTCTTAAAAAACCATAATTTTTGCTGTACAAGTTTTTAAACAAAATTTGTCGATAGCTGTAATTTTCGGGTAAAATTTCTCAATACAATTAATTTTCTTTCGATACTTAAATTTTTTTAAAAAATTTCTCGATAGCTTTAATTTTCTGTTCAACATTTCTCTATAGTATTGATTTTCTCTGAAAAATTTTTCAAAAATGTTAAAATACTGAAAATTGTTGAATAGAAACAATTTTCTTTAAAAATTTTATCGATGGCATTAATTTTTCTTCGAAAATTACTCGATATCAATTTTTGTTGCAAAGTTTCTTAATACCAACGATTTGTTTTTTAAATTTTCTTGATAGACATTAATTTTTTATAGAAAATTTATCGATACAATTTACTTTCTTTAAAAATTGTTTGGTACCATTAAATTTTTCTGAAAAATTTCCCGAAAACTTTAATTTTCTGTAGAAAATTTCTCTATAGCATCATTGAATTTCTCTCAAAAAGTTCTCAAAAACGTCAAGTTTTTTGAAAAGTTTTTTTTTAAAGTCTGGTTTTGCACTATGATATTTTCTTTCAGAAAGTCTGAGTTTATGGGCTTATTATCTTCCCTTCTCATTTACAAACTTAGACTTTCTTAAAGAAAGTTTCAATAGTGTGAACACAGACAAAGCTACATAATTTTTTACTGAAAATAGTTCAAAAGAAAACAGTTTCTCTGAAATTTTATCAATGCCATTAATTGTCTTTCGAAAATTACTCGATACTAATAATTTTGGTTCAAGTTTCTTGATAGTAAAAATTTGTTTTAAAATTTTCTCGATAGCCATTAATTTTCTACATAAAAAGTATCGATATCCATAATTTACTATAGAAAATTATCGATATCCATAATTTACTATAAAAAATTATCGATAACTGTTCTTTTCTTTAGAAAATTTCTCAATAGCTATAATTTTTTTATAAAAACTTTTTTGATAGCTGTGCTTTTTTTTTAAATTTCTCGATAGCTTTTAATTTTCTATAGAACATTTTTGGATATTCAATGTTTTCTATTGAACCTTTATTGATATCAATAATTTTCTATAAAAATTTTTTTTAATGCTGTTATTTTTTTAAGATTCTCGATAGACTTTTTTTAAATTTCTCGATAACTAAATTTTCTATAAAAACTTTCTCGAAACAAATAAATTTTTTAATCACAATAATATTCAATATAAATCTCGTCAGAAAGCTAATTTTGTCGATGATACTAACTTTCTTTTGAAAATTACTCGACAGTATTAATTTCGAAAATGTCTCGATGACCATTAATTTTCTAAAAATAATTTCTAAATTTTCTAAAAAAGATTATTATAATTTTCTCTATAAAATTTCCGAATAGCTGTATATTTCTATAGAATATTTCTCGATACAATTAATTTTCTATAGAAAATTTCTCTAAACAATAAAGTTTCTTTAAAAAAATTTTCGATGGCGTTAATTTTCTTTTTTAAAATTCCCAAAGGCGTTCATTTTTTCAGGAAAGTTTTTAATCGCTAAATTTTCTTCAAAAAATGTCGATAGAAATATTTTTTTTTCTTCAAAGATGAAACTTATTTTCTTGCAAAAATTACGCGATACAATAATTTTTTATCAAAACTTTCTTGATAGTATAAATTTCTTTTCGAAACTTTCTCGGTAGCCATGCATTTTTTATAGAACAGTTTGTTTTCGATCAGTTTTCTGTAGACACTTGTCGCAAAATGTCACATTGCACTTTCCAGTTTAAGATTTTATTGATTTTCTAGCAAGTTTGCTTATAGCAGTACTAATGGCTAAAATTTAAAATAAATAAAAAAGAAAATCTTTAGAGAATTTAACGTTTCTTGTTTTTTTTTTTTGGCTTATTTTCTTTACAATTTTAGTTTCAATTTTATTTTTCTTTTTTATTTAGTTTTTAAAAAGCCTAAGGATAATAGGGATCATTATACTAGTAGTACAACCACTAACATAACGTATTCATATGTTTGAGTGTGTGTGTTTGCTTAATTTTCAATTCAGGTGTACTTGGACTTACATTGCTGTGGCTGCTTCAATGTGTGTGTGCGTGTGGGTGTTTTTTTAACTGTATTTTACTACTTTTTTATATATTATTTTGTGTATTGCCAGTTGAGGTTTTGTTGGTTGCCTGGATATCCCATCCATCCATTCCGACCTACCTACCGGAAAATTGCTCTGACGTTTATTAAAAAATCTTGTATATTTTTGTTTGTAATTTTTTTCTTTTTTATTAAAGTAACGTCTGCATTTATATTTTACTGTTTTAAACAAAATTAACGAGTTGCTAAATATTTTGTAAGATACACTGCATATCACTTCAATAAGGAATTTAACTTCATGTAATTTAAACCAGAGTATTAAAATAAACAAAACAAAACGTTTGCATTCGCTTTGTTTTGTATTTTGCAGTGAGTAAAACAAAACAAAAACAATAAGAATATGAATAATTTTGCGATATACAGGTATGTAAAGGAAATTGATTTTGAAAACGAAACGATTTATGAACGAAAATTGAGCTTATATGCGGTCATGTGAAGCTGATTCCTTAAAAAAATCGATTATGATATAAAATTCTAGCTGTGATTAAACACTATCAGCTGTTTTCAGTCTTTTTAGCCTGGAAGCACTGAATTAAGTACAGCGAAAACATGGCTGTATTTCATAAAATCTTCATAAACCATAACCAGTATTTAGGATCGTTTTAACAAAGATACTTTGTATGGTAAAACCAAGTTTTAATGATTGGTTTTAAAACCAATATTTGTATTTAAACCTTAAGTCCCGTTTTCACTGCTTACTGATAGTCCCGTTTTCACTTCTTACTGATAGCTAAAGGTAGAATTTCATCGGCCGTATAAAAAGTGTTCAATTATTTCAACTTAACTTTATCCAAATCCCAGCGGGAAAAAGAAGGAGCAGGAAGGCCTTCTAGAAGGCCTCTGTACCCTTCTTTTGGATGTATAAGGCCTTCTTGCTCCATTCCATACTCATATCTTTTTTACACACGTTGTCATTGCCGAGAAGGCCTTCCGCTCTCGCTTCTTCAGCAGGTACATAAGAAGGGTAACGGGACCAAAAAAAAATTGATTTTGCTTTTGCTTGTGCAAAAAAAAAAAAAATACAAAAAATGTTACTCCCTTCTCATAGAAGTGAGTGTGGAAGGTGTATCTTATCTTTTATACGAAAGAGCCGAGGCCTTCTATGAGGCCTTCTTTAGCAGTTAGATAAGAATAGTAATTGAATCAAAAAAACTTTTAAGCAGGCCTTTAAAAAGGCCTGAAGTAAGAAGGTCTTCTGAGTTTTCCCGCTGGGATATTGTGGACTCTTAAAGGCTCCTTTTTTTACTATGTATTATTTTGGTGAAAATTGTGAACGGGGATTTCTTCTTTAAACTAAAATTTGATTTTTTATTTTACTAAAAAAAAATTAAAATGCAGTAGAGAAAACGAAGTAATGCCATTTCCTTTTATGGCACTATTGACTTTTTATTTGAAACGAAAAAAAAAACTAGGACATCGTAGAGAAGGATCAAAGGAATCACTATTTGAAAACTTGTTCCTTATAAAGTAGAAAATGTTTGGGGTGGCTCGTTAATTTGTTTACCTAGACGATGGAAATCAATCAAAATGGTTTATTAAAAGATGTCAGGAGATCGATATCTATAGATTATAAATGATCGCTTTACCGCTCAATTACTTAGGGCTAGCTTACACTTTTATACTTTGTATCAAATAATGTCCAAAACTCAAGCGATATGTAAAAGTGTGATAGTGTGAATGCAAGTTGTTATGAAAATGACAAGTATTACGAAAAACATTTCACATCACAAACGACTTCACGTTTTTTAAAACTTTTCTAAACAATAAAACTTTTCATAGGATCAGGGTTTTTTTTAACAAAAGCATGTTCATGTGTTATAGTGTGAATACTAGGGTATTCATTTAATCGGGCTTTTGCTTTAATCGGTTAATCGCTGGATTAATTAATCGAGGTTTTGGTTTAATCGGTTAATAATCGGTTAACTTTGTTATTGATCGGTTAACCGATTACTACAATTTTTTTATAAATTAAGTAATTTCAATAAATAAAAATGAAAAATTATTTATTATTTGGAGCTTATTAGTAAAATAATAACATAACAATTCTTGAACTAAAACGAGCAAACAAAAAAATAAATTATAACTATGTTACTAATATTTTTAAATTAATACATAAATATATTATGTATTAATTAAAAAATAAACTGCGTGACCATTTTATTTCAAAAGTTTAAGCAGATCTTACAAAATAATCTTTTAGAAAAAGAATTGGTTAATTTGGCACTTTTCTTTAGTTTTGACATGGAAAAAATTCTTTCAATTATCGTAGAGAAATCGAAGGCAACCCATAATACAAAATTTCTAATTTCTCAGTCCTTTTACTGGATTTCTCTAAACATATAAAATCTTCCATTATGCCATTAGAGTCCTGTTTTAAATTTTTAAAACTTTTAATAATTTTTATTGTTTCGGTTAATTCTGTTGTTGTGTAACTATCGAGAATTTCTTCTGTTGGCAGGTCATTATAATGCATTTAAAGAAGCGAGTTGGTTTGCAACTGCCGTTTTGAAACGCACCCATGATTAAAAACACAAAAATATGGTTTAATACTACAAAAAATCAAAAATTTTGTTACATCGGTTAATCGACTGAAATTAACCGGTTTAATCGTTTATCGAAAAAAGACAATTTTAAATTAACCGATCAGTTAATCGGGTAGTAATTAATCGGTTAACCGTTAATCGGTTAATCGGAATGAATACCCTAGTGAATACAAACTGTAGTGTTGAATTCGATTTTTTGACAGTCCAAACAAAACTCATTATATTTCTATCTCACAAAGTATTATGAACACGCAAGGATTATGTGATAGTGTAAACTAGCCTCAACCAAATTTTGGAAGTAATTTCGAATCCTGCTAGCAGTACCGATTACAAAATTGTGTTAAAATAATAAGACAACAATTTTACTAAATGAATAACTACATATCATGTTCTCTGTTACTTAAAAATTTTGTAATCCCCCAATATCTGGCTTACAAGAGACATCTTTTCGTTCAAAATTGGCAAAATTGAGTTCCTTATTTAAGTTTACATACGACATACAAACATACGTGTTTTTATTTTTATTTTATTTTTTTTGTAAAAATTTTAATTAAAATATTTCTTCAGTACCATACACCTATACATACTTACATACAGTACCACCCAGCGGGGAAAAGAAGGAGTACGGATGCTTTCTAGAAGGCCTTTGTACTGCTTCTTTTGGATAAACAAGGCCTGCTCGCTCCATTCCATACTCATATCTTTTTTACACATGTTGTCATTGCGGAGAAGGCCTTCCGCTCTCGCTTCTTTAGCAGGTACATAAGAATGGTAACGGGACCAAAAAAAATAGTTACTTTGCTTTTGCTTGTGCAAAAAAAAAAAAAAAACAAGACAAAAAATGTTACTCCTTCTCTACTGCCTTTTCATAGAATCGAGTGTGGAAGGTGTATCTTATCTTTTATGCAAAAGAGCCGAGGCCTTCTATGAGGCATTCTTTAGCAGTTAGAAAAATATAGTAATTAAATCAAAAAAAATTTAAAGCAGGCCTTTAAAAAGGCCTGAAGTAAGAAGGTCTTCTAAGTTTTGCCGCTGGGCATATACCTATAGGTATATATACGTACATACACTTATACACGTACAGACGTACATACACTTATACACTTATATTTGCGTGTATGTATATTATTTCTAAAAGGTTTTTTTTTATCAGTATAAAATGTCTCCCAAAATATTGCATGAAAGTTAATGACTGTGCAGCATTTATAAGTCAATTTTTCTCACTAATGAAGAAAAATATTTAGAAGTTCTAAACTTATTCACGCCTATCGTGAATAAAAAGTGACACGTTTTTTTTTCTTAAAATTTGGCTTTACAAAATTTTTAGGGAAAAGTGAACAAATTTAAATAGCAAATAATTAAATATAAAATAACTAGCTGTCCCGGCAAACGTTGTTTTGCCATAAACCTAATTTCAAGTGAAATAAAGAGGAATAAAGCGCTTTATACCATGATGCGATGAAAAACCAATAGCTATTTATTTCTTTATTTCTGATCGTTACATATTTAAAAGTTAAACATAAAAAAGTGATGAATTTTTTATCCGGAAATATGAAAAGCAAACAGAGACAATCAATTTTTATTACATGGGGTCTTCGCCAGACAATTTTTTGTTATACTAAACGTCAAAGTCTATAAAAAATTTTAAAATTTTTATCAGCGTTTTTTTTTATATGAAGTTTGACGTTTATTATGACAAAAAATTGTCAGGTGAAGACCCCATGTTAAGAAGAGCAATTAATTGCGTGTACGATATTTTTGTCAGTCCGTCTTTAGCGAACACAAATAAGCTCGATGGCTTGCCGACGCGAGAACTTGCGACGTATTCCAATCTTAAAGGAAATTAAAAGCGTTTGAATTCACTTGGGACGTCTGTAGCAATCATCGAAGTTCGTGAAAGCAAAACATTTTCGTCTCGGAGTTTACCATTCAAAAAGGTAGCTTCGATAACGTTTTTCATCAATTTTTAACGACCAATCGAGTACTATTGCATAGCCGAAGTAAAATAACCGGAGAAAAAAATTTAAAAAAAACCTAAACCTTTCAAAAAAATCGGTTAATTATTTAAAAGGGTATAGGAGGGGGTGCTTTTACCCTTTTTGCTTTATTTTACGCCGAAATGTTAAAATGTATAGCCTTTAGTTCCATCAAGACTTGAAACTATCATCGGATAATTAATTAAGAAGACATGGGTAAAGGGAGCATTTACCCTTTTTGCCCTAATTGTTGGAATTTCCAAAAAATGTATATCTTAGAGTAACTTTATTTATTAAGAAAACCCTTTGATTAGTTAAGAAGATATAGGAAGGGGGAACCTTTACCTCTCTTGCCTAATTTCACGCCCTGAATAATAAAAATTAAAGTCTATAGTTTCTTCTAGATGTTATACTATTTGCCTGCCAAATTCCAAGAAAATCGGTTGATTAGTAAAGAAGATATTGGAAGGGGGAGCTTTTCACCGTTTTGCCCTATTTTACGCCCTCTAGCGATATGAAATATATATTAAGATCTATTTCGAATGTCATTGTACACATACGATATTACGATACATGGTTTGATAACTTTTCAAGTGACAATAAAAAATCATAATATGGAAAAGGAAAGGCAGTTTGTTGATATTTGTATGGGAATAATATATAAGAAAATCTAAATGCTATATCTCCGGAACCACTATGCCGTTTTCGTGCAAACTTCACACAAACCATCTTCAGACTATCCCCAAAGTACCCATTAATTTTGGTTTAAATCGGTCGACCCGTTTTCGCAGTTAGTGGTGACATCAAAGTGAACACTTCTTTTTATATATATAGATAAATAAAAAAAAAAACAAGTTAGAGTGCTATATTCGGCTGTGCTGAATCTTTGATATCTTCCACCGACAGTTCGAATATTTCAGGAGTGAGCTTTATATGATATCTATATACATATTAATAACACTACGTGACAAAATTTCAACAAAGTCGTGACCAAATGAATCTGACAGCTAATCTTTATGTAAAATTTTCTGCTGAATCCGAATATGAACTCAGAATTCGTTTAAATTTTTTTAAGATATTTGCATTTCAGTCACATCATCTTTTTTAAAAACACAAATAACGGTTATTTTGGAATATCTCAAAAACTGTTCTACTTTTGACAATTCTGACTTCATATTCGGATTCAGCGGAAAATTTTACATAAGGATTACGTTTCAAATGCATTTGGTCAAAAAATTGTTACGTAGTGTAATTAATCTTTATATAAAATTAGTTGCGTCTTAGACATATATTAAATTATTGACCGACAATCAGAAAGTTTTATGCTTTTTTTTTTAGCAATTTTAACTAGCTTGAGTAAAATATCATGATTCGTAACAGTTTAAGCCGAAGTTAAATGATTTTCAGGAGGGAAATTTATATTGGAGCCATGGTAAGTTATGGACCAATCATCCCAAAATTCTGCAAAGTGATTTCTGGTATTAAAAAACATAAATTTCAATACAGCGGTGAAATTAGTTTAAGCGTTTACAGTGAATTTCAGAAGGCTGCCTAAAATGGGATCTAATGGCGATTTCTATTCTGAGAAAAAAATGCTACAGTATATGCATGTAACACTTTTTCATGTTACCTATAATCACTCGAAGTGTTACATGTTGTACAACTTCAATCGAACAGAATTAGCTGCCTTTATTTACAACTATTACACTTTTATTATTAATGTAGTTCATTAGCGATTTTTAAAACTATTCTACTAATTGCTGCACACTTACTTTACGGTTTGGAAACAGACATTGGCATCACTTATTGCTTGAACAAATTTAAAACGATAATAAATACATAGAATTTTCCACCAAAATAAAAAAACGATTTAATTCAAAATGGAGTATGCCGTCAAAGAATATTTAGATATAGAATTCTTTTGACAAAACTTTTAAAATATTATGACAAACAAAATAAAATATTGGTTGTACAAACAAAGTAGTAAGTACCAAAGTTGTAAAACAGGGCAGTATGAACCCTTAAGTAAAAGTAAGGGTAAAACATGTAACATGTTTTGCATGTTTTTCATCAACATTTTCACAAAAGAACTTGAAAATTTTTCCCACAGTTGTATTTTTTGTACAAACGAACACAAAATGTAGAACATGTAACATTAATGCAACATTTTTCTCAGAAAAGAAATCGCCATAAGGTAAATTACGGACCGTATATCACAAAATTGCGTGACATTTTTTCTGGCCATATGAAGCTAAGTTGGAAGAAATTTTACCGCAATATCTATATCTGATACGGTTTTAGGCGTATTTAAATAATTTACCAGAGTGGGCTTTATATGGGTGTGATTTCTAGTCATATAAAACTGTGACGTGCAAAATTTGTTTATGATAGCATTATTAATTATGGTGTTAGGCGTACTAAACTGTTTTCCGGTTTATATAGGGCCTTGGGTAAATCATGGACCGATGACAGTGTGATTTCCAGTCGAATAAACCGAATCTGTGCAAAATCTTATATCATTTCGTGCATTATTTCACCATTTATGTAAGTTTTTGTAACAATATAATAAAGTTTTTAGGGTGGTGGTTCCACATTCGTATCTTGCAAACAGAAGTTATGCAGAAATATCCTACCTACCTAACAACATTCGTCACTTCTACACTGAAAGAATTATCTTCACAGATCCAATGAATTGTGGCATTAATCTAATGAAAAATGACTTTAAAAGTCAACCTATGTAACGCTTTATTGGATTAATAAAGAATGTTTCATAAGCCCCCAGTTCGACCCATTTAATAATGCAAAAAACTTATTTACGCATATTCATAAATTATTACCAAGTGTTAACTTTTTTAAGTACCTATTTAAGTTATTCACAGATGATTACTTTCAGCATAAAAAGTTTGCACCTAATTATAGGTAAAGCTGTAATTAAATGCCAACTAACTAATACATTCAAAGCTGATTGATATCATTTTATAATTTATTTCAAAAGTGCAACATTTTTGAAGTGGTTATAAAAAAATAAATGGAAAGAATTATAAAAGATATTAAAATAATATTAAATAAAAACATGGCAAAAATCCGTTAAGACGTATAAAACACGCTGCAATACATTTGAAATGCATTTCTACTGCATCCAAAAAACGTCCATAAAAAAAATAAACTAGAGATGTGTTCTTAGTCGATAAAATTCTTTTGAATATTTTTATTTTTACAAGTCATTATTTAAATTGATTTATATACTATTATAACAAAAAAATAACTTTTTTTGAATTTGTGTTAATTTTTTAAAGAAAAAAATGGGTTTTTAATCGTTTTATAAGCTTTTTAATTAATTACAGAATATATCGTTCAAAATATTATCGGCATTTAATTTTCTCTACATGCCAATCTGCAAGGTGGCATTTTTTCTATCAGCTGGAAGCTGTTACTACGTTAGTTATGAATTGTGAATAAGATCTATGAACTATTTTTTAGTTTCTGTTTTGTTAGTTACAACTTTAGTTATGATTTCTGAATATGCGCCATTAACACTGTGACTTTTTGTCATCACATTTATGAAACAAACATTTAATAACCATCGTGTTGAAGAGCCAAACGTTCAAAGAAATCTTTTTTATTTCAATGAATTTTTTAATTTGTTCAATGTCACAAATTCAATAAATTAATTACAAAATTTCGTAATCTAGCAATCGAAGTCTTTTATTGGTTAAATGATTTCAGCCATTTTTTCAATGTGCGTTTTGAATTATTGTTATATTAATTCTATTTCGTTTGCATATTTCTGTTACATTAAATTCTGTTCTACTTTCATAAGCTAACCACCTTTTCCAGCCTGCGACGCCTTTCGTCAGAATTCTTGCCATTTTACTGGTATGTACAACTAACGTAAATTATGTGTATTTAAATTAACATTTACAAGAAAAAGAATGTGAGAATTGTTTACTCTTGTTATTTCTTTCTCGTTGTTTGTTTTTGAAACTTTCTTTTAGTTAGTTATTTTTTCTTTGATATTATGAATTATTAAAATTTACTATTTTGTTCACAGATTTTCCTTTGGTTAGCCAAAAATTTAATTGAAAATACGTCTTTACAACAGTTATAGGAAGAAAATATGTTCTTGTTATAAGAATTTTGTATTTAACTTTATTTTGTTTTTATTGATTTAGTGAAATTTTTCATTGAAAATATGAAGTTACAAAAGTTTCCCTTTTTTACATTAATTTAAAAATATTTAAATATTTTAATTAATAGTTCGTTTTAATTTTAAAAGACCTATTGGAATTATGTATTACAATTAGTTGGATTTTTCTTTTAAAAGAGTTATTAAGTTGTCAATAGGGTTTTTTCCCGGGAATTCCCGGGATTTTTCTTGCGGGATCCCGGGAAATAAAAAATTCCTCATAATTTCAGAAAATATCTATTTATACTTTGAAATTTAGTTTTCTATTCTCTAAAAATTAGCATCTGTGGATGGGTGGTGGATTAGATCAATTACAAGAAGTGAGTACATACATGTATTTCAGTCAATGTCTCCTGATGCAATAAATCTACTAAAAGCAGAATGGGCAGTGCAACAGTTGATAATTATTATATTTAGTGAAGTGAAGAGTTAATAAAGTACATTAATTCAAAAAAAGATGCAGGTAGTAAAGTTTCATTGTCCATGAACAAGTCATAAAAATAGGAGATACCTAGACATTTAAAGATATATTTTGCTATAACTTCGGTTCAGTTTGAGATATAATACGAGAAGGTATGAAGGAAAACTTTGCTAAAGTTACTTAAAATTTTGGGATATGACTATGATGCAATGAAGGAGCGATATGTTTATTAGGTGATAAACACAAATTTTCAATTTCAATTTGTGTTGGTTTATATACCCGTGAAGTGCGGGGAAACCGAATGAAATAACATTTTGGAAACTCGTGTAAGATACTACAACATACAACTTGAAAAACACATTGTCCTAAAGATTACAAATGGATCTATTGAAATGAAAAGGTTTGTAAGAAGCAGTCCGGTTGATGCTATTTTTGCATCTCATATCTTGAGTACCTTAATTTTATTTTGTTTTTATTATTGTTTTATAAATTAAATTGTTATGTTTATGTTATCTTTTTATCTTGTATCCAGAGCATAATAATACTGAATAAAAGCATAATAATAGGGAATAAAGGCGTGAGGTGATAATAATTCAAGTTCCTATTTCAATCTTCAATTAATTTTTTAGTATTGAACCATTTCTTTTACTTTCTTTGTAAACAAGTTCCCTTACGTTTTTTTATAAAAGTTATTTTCATTAATTAATAACAAAATTTACTTTGTATTATTTATATGGAGCGGGATTCCGGGATCCCGGGAAATTTAAAAAAATTTCCCGCTTTCGAAAAAGTCCGGGAAAAAAACTCTAGTTGTCAATAATCCAAAGCAAAATGTTAACGAAATTACGAAACCCAATTTCTTTGTGTTAATGAAATCTCTGCATTTAATTTGTAAAATTTCGTTCCCGTTAGAAATTTTTCATTTAATGAGAGAAAAAATTTAATGAAATTGATGCATTCGATTTATGAAGCATAATTTTTTCAGTGTACTTTTGTTTTGTTAGATAAGGGAATAGTGTCATAGACGACAATCCCTATATGTTGTATCTGTCTGAGTATCAACAAAAAATCCAGACCCATGCAATTGTTCCATCGTTTCCAACCTTGTTTGGAAGTTTTTATATCTAGTCCAACTACTTTTATGAAAATTAATTTAAATATAGTAGACAAGGTTCCCAGTTTGATTTTATACCATATCCTCCTATCCCCACAGTTCCTTAAAAATAAAATCATTTAATTTGAAAGGAAAAATATTCTTATAATTTATTATGCATTCTGTTGCGAATTTTGGTTTTTGTTTTTTTTATTTTAAAAAACATTCGTTGAACACAAGCGTTACTTGCAGATTTGAAAATTGTACATCAATGTCTTAAAAAGAGTTTTGAACCGCCAGCATGCATATTGGCACGAAAAACCTTTGGATATACGGCTACTCATACTTTAAGTGGGACCCGTACATAAAGTCTAAAGCTAAATATGGTCACACTTGTTGAATATTTGACCAAATAAACGTAACAACTACTTTTGTTGAGAGTTAGTGTAATTAAACATGGACTTAATTAACAATGTAACGATACGCCTTTTTGCCGATACGATACCGATATTCAAAATAAAATATCGCCAATATCGATACCGATACCCATACGCATATTGAATTTGAATTCAAGTTGAAATTATTATCAAGTAGAGTAATTTTTTTATTATACAAAATTACAGTGTCTTAATTTTAATATACAAAATTTAATAAGATATAACAACCAAAGAATTACATTTGAATTCATGATAAAATTAACAAAAAAATTAAATTAAAGAAAACAGCTGCGTAAAAAATTAATTTTTTATATTTAAAATTGACATTATTAAAATTTTTGTTTAAAAAACGAATACGTTGTTTTTTGTGAAGATAGACGATTTCGCAAGTCGGTTTGAACCATACCTGCAGTTAAAAATAGTCTCGCAGATGCTAGATGCTAGATTTCTGCGCCATTTTCTTTAGGTTTGAGTATAACATGTCATTGCGGCTGTTAACAAGCGGATTGCGTCTCTAGAAACAATAGAGGATCTAATGTATCTTTTGAAACAGGCTAATCCTCCTCGAATTCACTTATAATTTTTTCACAAATGTTTTAAAGGCCAATATTCGAGTATTTTATCGAGGGTCAAGAATTGTAGGCAAAAAATAGGTTTCATTATTTTCATAAGCCTCAAATCTTTTATTTATAGCTATTGCTAAATTTTGGGACTGTTCTCCATCTTCGTTAATTCATGTATTATATGAGACAATTTCATTATTCTATTTTGATTTTATGCTCTGCTTTTTTTTATTTTTTTTTATAATTCCCTAAGCTTATCCCGCGAAGCTCTACGCTTGTCGGCAGGAACGAAACCAGAGTCTCTGGCGGGAATCGAACCCGCAACCCCGGCGCTATTAGTCTAGCTCACTACCTCTCTTAGTTGCTCTACAAAAAATAAGCATTGAAAATTAAATCGTTTGTTCAAAAATAATAAAAAAAAAAAAAAAAATATATATATAAAAAGTATCGTCGTATTGACAGCAAAATATCGCCGGTACGATATATCGGAAAATGTGAACTATCGCCGATATATCGGTATCAGAATTGGTATTCGTTACATCGCTAGTCTTAATATCACAAAATAAAACTAATTATACTGCCAAAACTGTTTTTCTTTTATTTGTAAGATGTATCATAATCCAAATAAATATTAGAATTAAAGGATATTATATTTTAGTTTGCCTGTTGGTCACGTTCTTTTTCGTCAAATATTTGCCAAGTATGACCGTTCTATGTTTGTAAAGCCTATAGTACACGGAATGTAAAAAGCCACATTCGTATGTGGTACTGACGTAATTTTGTCGTCATCACACATCACAAACTTGCTATTGTGGATTTGTAGTGACGTCAAAATTACGTCAGAACCACATGCGCATGAGGCTTTTTACATTCCGTGTACTGTAGGCTTAACTCTTTCATTTTGAGTTGAGCCTTAAGCTCGATTCACCCATGCGTTCCGAACAAAATTTTTGTCCGGACAAAATTTTTTTTATATTGAGTTTGACGTTTTACTTTTGAGAGAGAGAGCAAAGATTTTGTTTTGCACGTTTTTTCTTGAATTGGTTTAATTTTAATTCTTGTGCCGAACAAAATGAACTGAGATGCCACTTTTTTTCAATTTGTACATATTAAAGTTGAATTGAGCTGCCACATATGTAGTGTTATTACATTTTTCGTTTTGTGCTGAATAATAAAATAAAAAAATTAAACAAAAATGGATGTAAAAGAAAATATTGCCCTGAAACTTATTGAGGAACTAAAAAAACCAGGAAGAGAATGTATTTATGATATGGGCAATCGTTCATATAAAAATACTTACCTTAAACAAAATATATGGACGGAAATAGAAAAATCTATTGGAATTGGTCGTAAGTAAATTTTAAATGGTAAATTTTAATATTTTTTAACATAATGTTTACCAATTATTGTAGGAAGTGAATGCCAAATATTATGGAAAAGTCTGCGAAGACGCTACAAAGCAGCTTTAACCAAAAATAATGGGAAAAGTGGAAGTGAACGGGTGGCAGTAAAAGGCTTCTCTAGGATCCTAATGACAGAAATGGATTTTTTCCAAAATTTCTGCGAAGATAAAGAGTAAGATCTTTTAAGCATATTGTTACACATTATCTACTTTGTATTCATAAAGTACCATTTTTTAGTTGTACCATAACGAATTATACCGACTCAAATACGGCAAGTTTTCAAAGCCTTTTTGAAGAAATGGCCAGTGATCCTGATGTCATTAACCTATCCAATGAATGCAATGATTGGGGAGGGGACAGCACTCAGTCTACGTTACCGAGTTCGAGTTCTGCTACGCAACGACAAAAGGAAAAAAGAAAACGTGTAAGAGTAGATGATCCTGAAAGTGAATATAAAGAGTCTTTAAAGACTCTTAACAATTTGGCAGAAAAAGTGTTTGAGGCCACAACCGAAAAACGAGATCCATTCTTTCTAGCCATGGAAGAAGAATTTTCGAAAGTTCCGGATAACCGCAAAAGTCAATTAAAATTAAAACTAATGGCGCTAATAGTTGAAGAACAAGTGCAGCAAAATAATGTTTTTTTAAATTAGAATGTGAATTTTTTATTTTTATATATTATTTTAATTACCATTTTTATTTTTGTGATGTGTTCATTTATTCAAATTTAAATTTATAAAGTTTTCTTGCAATAGTCCTATCTCTCAATATTTGTGTTGTGTATTTGGTACACAGCAAAGATAGTCTGGTAGTGTATAGAATCATTCCTAAGTATATGTACATAGGTAGCTATAGCTTAAATGCTAACCAAAAGTTGGCTTAACAAAAAATTATGTTAAATATTGAGGGAATATGACTTTTGCAAGTAAGCTTTAGAAATTGAAATTTGATTCAACGACGACATTTGAAAAATAAAAATGTTTTGAATCTGTGAATTATTTCTTATTATAAGTTATTATTTTTGTTATATTCGAAATTATTATTTTTCGAATTTTATTTTCTGAGATAAATTTCAGTTATTTTAATAAAGATATTATAAAAAAGCTTTATTAAAATAATTGAAATTTACCTCAGAGAATAAAATTTGAAAAATAAAAATGTTGAATAAAATAAAACTGTTTTTTATGTGATAATATCGTACAAATAGTAATATACATATGAAATGTTTTTTTTCTTTATTAACAATCTAAGCTAAGCAGATTTTGATGCAATTTGTTGCGTATATAGAATATTAAAGCGAAACTGTTATGGGATATTTTTTAAAAGTTTATATTTTTATAGTTCAAATCGGGAATTTTAAAATATTGTGCTATGAGTAATAAAAATAATATTTATTGTTTTGTTAAAATACTTAATTTTATTAATTAAAAATCACAATTTAGTTGTTACTACAATTGAAAAAGTATTGTGTATACAATTGTCTTACTTCTACGGCGTCCTTAGAAGCTCTATTTGAACCCATCCGACCTAAGGATCTCAGGCCATCGTGATTTTCCTCTCGCCATAGTCCAGGAACGACGGCCCCATCTGCACCTTCTCTGTCAATAAGGTCAGGCTGCACATACTTTGATGGTGCCCTTTCCCGCAAAAAATTATGTAAACAAACCGTAGATTTTATAATGTTTATCACTGTTTCCTTGCTAGCAATTATTGGTTTGCGATAAATTCGAAAACGATTTGCCAATATTCCAAACGCATTCTCTACAACACGTCTAGACCTGGATAGGTTTTTATTGAAAGTTTCCTGTTCAGGGGGCAGATTACCACAACTGCGTCCGGGATAAGGACGTAACAAATTTGTTCTTAGCGGGAAAGCTTCATCGCCAAGAAATACGTAGTCCGCTAATATATTGGTGTTAGGTAAATTTCTTGGGCCTGGAAATTGCATTTCTTCAGACTTATCAATTATTGCTTTTCCAAACTTGCAATTTCGAAAAATACCGCCATCACTATTGTGGCCTAAAGCTCCAATGTCAACCAACACAAATTTGTAATCTGCATCAGCTACAGCCATTAAAACTAAACTGTGCGTATGTTTATAATTAAACGTCAGTGAATTGTGATTCGGTAGTGCCTAAGAAAGATAAATATATTTACATATACATAAATTTTTATTATTTATTTGTTTTTATTTATTTATTGGTATCAATACACACTTGTATTACTACGTGTTTTCCATCAATTGCTCCTAAACAGTTGGGAAAACCCCAACGCGTGTAAAAATTGCAGGCAATGTTTTCCCACATATTTCTTGATGGCTTCTGAAACACAAATTGCATTTTTTGCCATATTTTTTCTGTCGTTTCTTTTATTATTTGTGATGTAGTCGATGCACCAATACGAAAGCCATAATATCCTATTGACTTCATTGAATCGCCGCTAGCCAAATATCTACGAAAATTAAGTTTTGTTCCTTTTTAATATGTCATTTCTGTATATGTATATGAACATACATACCTTAATGTTAAGGACAACTTTTCTGCCGGCGTAATATGCTCTTGTTTACGAATAGGTATACCACGCAAATCCGGCCCTAAAATTGCAAGGATTTCATTGAACGTATTGGGGTCCATACGGTGAAAATTTATAAACGATTCCACGTCATGAAGGCGCATCTCAGGAACAAGTGTGTGGAAAACACCGTTTGTTCTTCTTTTCTGTAATATTTTTCTTACTGCTATTCTTTTCACTTTCAACTTTTTTTGATAAATTTGTTTTGCTAGTAAATGGGTTTTATGCAATTCAATTAAAAATAATAAAATTAATTTTCTTCTTTCGTCCATTTTCTTTAACACACTTTTATAAAAAAAACTAATAGTTTGCTAACTGTGCTGCCACTTTGTATAATCGTTTACATCTGTAAACCATATGGTAGCTTTGTTTGTCCGGACAAATTTTCCGAGATGGGTGAATCGTTCTGCAGAACACTCTCTGTAAAAAAATTATTGTCCGGTCAAAAATATTGTTCGGAACGCATGGGTGAATCGACCTTTAAGGTATGTTCAGACCTAACAAATATTTGACGTAAAAATTCAAAAAAAAGCGGTACCAATAAATTTATCAAATTTTAGCTGTATTTTTAACAATTCCTATTGCTTTGCTTAAGCCCTTATGAGACAAAATTTTTTTTCATTAATTGATATAGAATTGATAGAAAGAAACAGTAAAGAGCAAACTATAAAAAATGTAAACAAAGTTTTTTAGTTTGTTTTTTCTTGTTACGGTTTTGTTTCAGGGATGGCGTTGAGAATTTTTAAAATTGTACCAACAACCTTTAAAAATTTTACTTTTTTACCCTAATTGTACTAAAAGATTTTTTTAGTTGAAATTAATTTTATTTATGTTCATAAAAAACACCACAAAAAGCTATTCTAAATCTTTGTTTAAAAAGTATCAACAAAAAAGGACAACTGAATCAACTTAGCCATCCCTGTTTTGTTTATTTTATTAAATGTTGCCAACTTTTTTTTTTATGAGAAACCTAAAAACAAAAAGCGGTAAATCGCTGAATTTGCCCATAAACCGCTGTTTCAGCAACACTTTTAATATTTCAAGCTTGAAATGTCAATTTTAAGTTAAACAATTTTACATTTTTTTTTGACATAACTTTATTTTTTATCGATAACTTTAGTAAAATTTTTGACAGTTTGCCATTTATCTTAATACAGCTTAACTCTTTGCACTTGGTAAATTTTTGTATTACATTATATTTGTACTGTTCATCAAAACTTGAACAATGCATAAAAAATGTAGTGTCATAAGGGCTTTAACATTGTTTCTAAGAAGAACCCTGTATAATGTAATTTAGAAGCTATTAAATGATGTTTGATCTAGTCAAACGTTTTTCAAAAGCAAATAATTTGTATTAAACTAGGGGTTACATGTAGGACGTCAAATATTTAATAAGTGTTAACATAGCTTTAGTTAAATTAAAAAAATTTCATTTAATATACTTCGATTTATTTAAATTATATGAATTAAATTATCATTAAGATAACAAAGTGTTTTTATGAGGTGTCCCATTTATAGTGGGAGTAGCTGTCAGTTTTTTGGATAAGTTGGATTTAACACAAACTGTTGTGCATTACAAATTACATAAAATTTATGCTGTTCTACTAAGCTGCAGAATTAGCTTAGGGAAAATTACTTAAAGGTTTTGAAATAAAAAGTAGAAAACGTTTCAAATCTTAATCTAATAGGCTTTTTCACCAATTAAAGCATTAATAAAAAAAAATATAGTTTTTGATTAAAAATTTTATTAAGTGAACTAAACGTTTAATTAAGTGACTTCAACGTTTAATCAAGTGTTTTAAACGTTTAATCAAGTGAATGAAAAGTTAAGTTGATACAATTAATTTGTTTACTGGTGCAAATTAAATTAATTTTTAATAAATATCAAAAATTTTTTAATTGAAATCAATTATTATTTTTTTTTGTGTGTCTGCTTGATTTTTAGAGATAAAGATTGAAACAGCCATAAATATTAAATACCTGTGGCATTTTGACAAAACATCTTAAGTCAAATTTAAGAAGATGTTGTTAATCATACGAATTTTTATAAAACAAATATTTTTTTATTTGTATTCAAAAAAAAAAAAAAAAAATTACTTTGATAATATTTTTGTTTCCGTTTTTAAAACTTTGTATTATAAACAAAATTTTTCTTTAATTTGGTTTATTTTATTATATGAAAACAATGATTTTTTCACCGAGTATTTTTTAAAAGAGTTTTTGTTATCTTATCTCAACTTAAGATGTTTTGTCAAAATGCCACAGATATAATCTTATTTCATTATTAAACATTAAACTATTTAAAAGTTGAGCGACTTTTTCAGCTTCTGCCGTTGCTATTATCCTCTTGAGAATGATTGGTCCATACATGAATACAGTTGTAAAAAAGAAAATCTTAATAACAAGACTTATAATCTCGACTGAAAAAAGTTCTTTTCAAGAAACTTTTATCCCCAATCACAAAAAAAAAAAAATCCCAAAAATTAAGAGCTCTGATCGCAGAGTTGCTTCACAGTTAAAGTTTTGATGATGTACCCCACAGTATAAATCTGGCATCTTAAATATATTATAATTATATGGAATTAAAAGTTTCTATAGAATATTCATGTAAACTTTAGACAAATAATACAAATAAAGCTTTCTTGGACTGACTTACCTTTTAATAAATTACATTGCGGTGGCTGCTTCTGTGTGTGTATGACTTTTTTACGAATTCTTTCCTTTTTTTTTATTATTTAGTGTTTTGTGTGTTGTAAGTTAAAATTTTTCAATTACTGGCTTGTAAGTTGACAACGCAAAAATATAATCTTGGTTTAAATATCGTGTATTTTCAAGACTTCTGTTAAGATTATTAAAATTTTGTCTTTTTTATTTGTTAAATTTTAATTGCTTAACTTTAAAAGATTCCCATGACGCCGAACAATTTCAAGTTAAGTGTTTTGTTATTTCTGGCCGATAATGCAGTCTTATATTAAAAATTCTATAAAGTTTTTAGATAAGATCGAATACTCTCTGAAAATAGTGGAACACGTGAGTGACTTTTCTTTACATGGGTGGCATTAGTGCAGAACGTCGCACAGTGGCGCCCGTAGAGCAAACGAGGTTGCAAAAATCAAAATTTTCATGAGCGCCGACGAAGTTTTGAATAAACCCATGTTATAGGAAACTTTTCAACGATTTCAAATATGCCACTCTTAATAATATCACATTTTTATTTTAGAAGATATAACCGTTCAAAGTTGACCGACTTTCGGTTTTCAAAAAACACACAATTTTTAGTCAATTTGTTTCGGTTTCAGGTGTAATATCACGAAAAATAGGTAACGAATCGCCTTATTTTTTGTTTGTATTAAATGATGTATTTATTAAATGTATAATGATAAAAAAAAATTAACTGTTTGCTTTGTGTTTCTCCTGGTAAATCACTATTTAAAAACTATCCGTTTTTTCACTATTTTTCAACTTTGACGGAAAATAAAAAAAATCTATATTTTTCTATATTTGCCATATTTGCAAAACCTGTTCTTTGATTATTTTTTTACATAATTCAAAAGGTTTTATCTGCCCGTACGTGCCCGTTTGGCTCCTAGAGGTAAAAAAGGTTAAAAAGACATGGTTGCAGAAATTGTATGGCGTACAAATGGTCAATAACAATATTGACTTATGGTCCCTACAGGTAGGCACAAATCTTATTTGGACACGTGCATAATATCAAAATTGCATTATTCAGCGTAAATCCATATGTATGCAGGGAACAAGTAAATTTTTAGGCATGGTAGCATAAGCCTATATATTGCAAAATAAGCATAATGCCTGGATTAGTCTACGACTGAAAGTTGCCGCAACAATTACTGAAACCATTAAACAATTTAAGTACTGAAAACATGGCGTTGAACAATTTAAAATTATTTGAACTGTTAGAAAGTCAACCACACCAAAGTTTTTCACGGAAGCTGCTTTAGAAGAACTTGATAGCTTATACGGAAATATTGAGAGAAGCGAAATTATAAAAAATAATTTTTATCTGATATATGCAAATATTAAGGCAAAATGGGTGAAATCTAATCGAACCATTCAGAACTTCAACTCCAAATACGAGGACTGGCTTAATGAAGACACCATCCTGGATATATTGGCAGTAGATAAACCCACCACATCAACCAGAGGAGCAAAAGGAAGGCCAAACAAAAGTATTGAGGAGTGTTCAATTTTTTCAAGAAAGATGTCACGAATAGAGTTAGAAAATAACTATAGTTTAGAAATGGTTAGTCTTTTAGATATACCTTCTCTTACGAACTGTGATGAATATTTTACAGAAAATTGAAAAAATAAATTAAAAAAAAAAAATTATTATACCCTCCACCACAATTAGTTGTGAAGAGGGTATACTAAGTTTGTCATTCCGTGTGAAACTTTTTTATTATTCATCTCAGACCCCATAAAGTATATATATTCTGGCTGCTTGAGTAATTCTAAGTCGATTTAGCCATGTCCGTCTGTCTGTCCGTCTGTTGAAAACACGCTCACTTTCGAAAAACTCAAAAGAAATAAACAAACTAGGTGTCAAATTGCTTGTTGTTATCCTAAGCAGTTTGGGATTGAATTTCAGCAAAATCGGTTCAGTAGGACCAGAGCTATGAATCAAAATGTGGAACCACCACCACCTTCAAAAACTTGATAATTTTGTTACAAAAACTAACATAAATGATGCAAAAATGCACGGAATGACATAAGATTTTGCACAAGTCCGTTTTATTCGACTAGAAATGACACTGTAAAATTTCGCGAAGGTCGGTCCATAATTTACCCTAAGCCCCATATAAACACTACTCCCGGAAAACAGTTTAGTCTCCTAAAACCATAATTAATAACAAATCGTCACAGTTTAAGATAATAATAATAAAAAGACATCATACAGATATTACTCCTTAAACATTCGAACTGTCGGTGGAGGGTATCAAAGATTCGGCACAGCCGAATATAGCACTCTAACTTGTTTTTTTTTTTAATTTGTTGGGTAATAATTTAAAACATAAAACCCTAAAAAAAAAAAAAACAATCTAAAAATATTAAAATAATGTTTTTTTGTTACCATAGAATTGATTTTTCTACTAATTTTAACTTTGATAACCCATAAGTAGGCCCCTACAAAGCGTAGCACCCTTTCCAAACGCTCATTTCATAGGCTGAACAGTTATCTATCAGATGCTGTTTAAACTGTTCAATTATTCGGTTCTAAAGATATGATTTTTGCAACGAAAAAACTCAAATGGCGCCACTGTGCGTCGTCGGTATATGAAGGGGAAAAATGTCATTGAATAGATATCAAATATCTCCAGACTGTAGCATCTACCCAAATTATACATAAAAATAATGTTTTTCTTTTTTTGTAGACAAATCTTTAAAAAAAATTATTCTTTTGCTAGGCTTAATGTATTGGTTAACTAATTTGAACTTTTTTTTGCATAAGGGGGTTAGTTTTCGTATTTTAAACTTAAACTGTGTTCGAATTTGACCTACTGATAAAGCTTATTTGAGAACGCTGAATTTAATAGTGCGAGTCATTTTTCGAAGCAAGCGCTCGTATAAGCGATATTCGCGTTTACAAATGTCAATACTAAGGTAAGGTGCCATAACATATATTTTATATACTCTTGGGATCATTGTTCAATTAAAATCCATTCGACTCTGTTAAATACAAGTTTTTATTATATATTTTTTCGCGCAATTTTTTTTTTAAGAGTTTTTCTTAACTCTATTGAATACACTGTGCTAAACGCAAATTGTAACAAGCTGGGCACCCTTCCTAAAGAAATTTTAATAGCGGATATCGCGAATACAAGCGTTTAATTTGAAAAAACGGCTATCACCATTGAATTCAGCGTATTCGAATTAGCTTTTCCAGCAGGGTGCCCAGTGCAACCATTATGTACAACCACTTGATAGGAAATTGGACCAGCCATAGCACAATTATATTTTCTTTGCTTCAATAAACATTTATACAAACTTCCTTCCGGCTAGTGTTTTACTGTGTGCTGTTTCATATGTGTTCGCTACACAGAAAAAAATATTGCACCAGTAAAAGCATTAATCAAAAATAAAATCAGTCTTAATTAAAATTAGTATTGTGGTTGTTTTGTTGAACTGTTTATCGGTTTAAATCCAAATTTTGATATATGAATTAGACTAAAGTTCATCATGAGAATTAGGTTTAATTAAAAATTTTATCAAGTGAATAAAACGTTTAATCTAGTGAATTAAACTTTTAATCAAATGTATTAAACGCGAAATTGACAATATACATTGGCACTAGTAAACATAATAATAATATCAATTAAACGTTTGATTAAATTTTTAATTAAAACTGGTGTTATTTTTGATTAATGCTTTTACAGGTGCAAAATTTTTTTCTGTGTGGCCAACAGCGTCATTAATTTTATGACGTTTTTATTTTATTCTTGAGATGGACACTTAAAATACATCATAATCCAACCCCAATTGTTTTTCTTTAATATTTCGCTCCTTTATTGCAACATAGTCATATCTCAAAAAATCAAAAATTTCAAGTTACTTAAGCAAAAGTTTTCCTTCATAAAATCAGTATTATATATCAAACTAAACCGAAGTTAAAGCAAAATATATTTCATTAAACCTGTATCATTTTGAAAACTTTAATCGCATTTTGCCAAGTTAGATTTTTTTTTTTTTGAGATATGACTATGTTGCAATAAAGAAGCGATTTGAATCAATTTGGCTCAAACTCTAAACTTTCTGCTGTAAATCTAATCTGTTATGCAATTTTTTGTACGGATTGGAAAAATTTTTTTTTTATAAATTCACTCAGAAAAATAGAGCGGCAAAAAATTCGGTTAATTTACCCGCGAGAATAACTTTTTCGCGATTCTAGTATATATAGTATTACTTACATAATTTACCGACTAACAGTAGCCAGGCTTTAAGTCCGTTCCTAAAACATATTCAAAACTTACAGTCAGACCCACGAAGTCGACCGCTATCTCCCACTTGCATTTTTTTTTTACGATAAACAGGTGATTTGCGCCCCACCTTAAGCTTTCATTATTTCCACTGTGCGTGGTACTTTATGCTTTGTGCATTCAAAACCACTTTTAAACCTGTTACTGGTATATACCAATATTATAACGGGTTATCCATTTTGCGGTTTCAAAAGTAAACGTAAATAAATATTGCTGAGATACCGCCCAATATGTGTCAAAAATTGGTCCAAAATTACCTCAAAAGAATCAATGCTTGCAACACTTCGCGTGGTGGTCATTTAAATGATATAGTGTTTCACACATAATGTCAACGTTCAAACTTTATAATAAAAAAGAAATATCATGAAAAAAAAATATTTTATATGTGTTTTATTTACGTTTACTTCTGAAACCGCAAAATGGATAACCCTTTATATTTATTTATCTCCATATAGCTACGATTTAAACACGGCGCGATGTTTGCTTTTAATTTTAGCCATTGGAAAAGTTTCTAAACTGTTACAATTTGCTTCCAGGTCCTTTGATGTTTTGTAATTTATTTCTCTTGTGATTTCTTTGAATTTTAAATTTCTTTACCATAGCATTCTTCCCTTAAGACATGGGTGAGTTACACTTTTAAAATTGTTTTCTTTTTTTTTTCTTGCAATTCTTTTACAAACATGCACACACACGCTTTCGTAAGTTTGCTAAATAAATATAATGAGAAAAGGAAATTGCACTGCAAGTTCCATTAAACATTTATCAACTAATAAGCAGACCTTTTTTAATGACAACCTTTTAAGTTGTTTTGGGTCCTACATATGTTGTTTTTCGCAAGACTGTAATGAAAAGCTTTAGAATGGGAATTTACGCACTACACATTATCGCACACACACACATATAAGTACTATTATGTACAAATTGTTTAGCATCAAACCATAAAGAAGCACTGTTGGGGCGTTTGGGGGAAAAAAGAGAATGACAACAAAAGCGAAATAATGAAAAATAAAAACAAACACAGGCCAGTTGTTGATAAAGAGTAGAAGAGAAAGGCCAAGGCAGAGAGAGTGAGTTAAAGGTAAAGATAATTTCTTTAACTTAAAAGAACTTGTGCAAGGATATGAATATTGTATGTGTAACACACATACTGTCTCTTTAATGGTGTTTGCATGTTTGAGAAAGTTTATTTTCTTGTTGCTGTTGTTTGGTTTTTCTTTATTTTTTTTGTTACAATTGTAACTTTTGCTTGTGTGGTGGGGAGAGAAGGAGGGTTAGGAAAGTTCTATACAAGCGACTTTTACTTTTGCCAACATTTTTTTCTTTCAGTCAATGCGTTTGTATTCGTATTTGTGCATTTATGTGTACGTTTTTTAGTTCCTTTTGTTTGTCTCTTTCTCATTATTTTCTTCTTCTTTGCATAAAGATGGTTTTTGTTTTGATTTTAATGTTGTTGTCGCAGCGATTCTTTGATTGTCTGTTATGTTGTGTATGTTCGAAACGGGGATGTGAGTTTACGAATTTAAATTGTGCTTATTGGCTTCTTAAAATTGTGCTCTATTGAGTAAAATTGTACCAAAACAATTATGTATATATAAATTATTTTAAGAAAAATGCCTGAATCTGAGATACTCATTCTTCATTCCAGAATCTTTCACTTGAAGCTCGTTTTTGACCTTTGTCGATGCTAAGTTTAGCCCTGGGATCTATATTGGCAAATTTCATATCATACTCAAAGAAGTGAGTTAAACTCTTTTATTTTGTCGCTTTAAGATAATGCCATCAAAAGAATTAAATATGCTATGCCAACCAAGTGAATGATGGCAGACCTTTCCAGGTGTTGACAAAATGTGCTCCTATGCTAAGATCGGTCAATAAGATCTATTTAAAATGACTTATAGATCAGAAATCAGGTTGGTTTTTGTTTGGATTTATTGCAAGTTTTTAGTCTACAGAGTGGATATTTTAGTATTCCGGCTGAAGGAGTCGTATGGAGAGAAAAATGTTGCCCCTAATTGCAACGGATTGACTTAATCGAAGTTGAAGGTTCCTTTATGTATTAGGTAGGTATATAAACGTAAGAAAAAAGTCCATATAAAAAGAGAGTCCGAATAAAAAAACTTTTAAAAAGTACTTTCTTTACATATACACAGAAAGAAAAACACTCAAGATAAATTAAGTTTTTTACATTTACTTTAAGTACGAGTCGTACTTAAAAATTTAAGTACGAATATTACTAAAAGGCTGACTTCCATATCGTTAATTGCTTTATGTTAGAACAAAGTATAATGTTTCATCACTGTTAAGTATAAGTACGGCAGCATAAAAGCAATCAGAGCATCGGTTTTAAAGTTGATGCTTTGTGGCATTTAACATTTAATTTTCAACAATACAGATTAATATTAGCACATAGTTGCATTGTTTTGGTACTTTGTGCATGTACTTGGTTAGAATACAGTAGTAAAACTGTATACAAACTTTGTATAAGTACGTTTTGGAAGTCAGCCAAACGTACTTAAAACAATCCTTAATGGGTTTACTTTCAAAAATCAATACCGGAATTTCTTAAAATAAGTATACAATTTTTAAGCCAAGTAGAAAAAAAGATTGAAGTTTTCGTTGGTAGTGCCACTCTGAGAGTAAAATTACAAAGTGAGCGTTTTAATATCATATACCTTTCTATTCTCATCTCTCAGCATTGCATTCTATATGCGTGCATACGTTTCTGTTTGTCAAAGTTTGTTGTAGACACTACAACAACACCACACAAGTAGGTTGTTATGTGTAGAAACAACAAAAACAACTGAACGAGAAGAAAAACATACATTATTTTCATGTTTGAAAAGTAAAATCAACAGCAAAAGTTACTATTTAGTTTAAATTTATAGTTAAATATGAACATCATATTTTAAAGTAGAGAACATAAAAATATCCTTCTGTCTCTGGGTTAGAATCAATCCAATTTAACTTACGGATTATTTCAAGTACGAATTCGAGATTAAATCAACTTTATGATACTTGAATCAAGCGCAATTTGAGATTGATTCAATCTTAGTTTTACTTAAATCAATCTCGTACTAGGATTATTTCAAGTACGAATTCTGGATTGAATAGTCCGTATTATTAAATAATCCGTATTATCGTACTATTGATACCGCTTCGGATTGATTTAAGTACGGATGGTTTGATTTTTCTTTTCAGTGTAATGGTGACTGCAGTCATGTTTTAGTGCCTACGATCATTTAATGCATCAATACCAGACCTGGACGATTTGCAATACTTTTGCATTGCCATTAAATTGTTCAAAAAGTATTCCAGTGCAAAATTATTGCATTATTTTAACACTTTCAATGCAATATTTTTTCCATGGCATTATTTTCTTATCAAACTAGTGAGTTTCTATTTAAATACAACTGAAGTGTATGCCTATTAATGCAGTGCATTAATTTTGCATGATTATTAGAACACATCGTGAATAGTGCATTGTTATTTAATTGTCACTAGAAATTAGTTAACAATGTACTATTTATTCATTATCACTAAAACATATTGTGAACATCAAACCTATATAAAACTTGAAATTAGTTTTTGATCAAATAACAAAAAAAAGCAGGGAGCGTAACAATTATGACATTTATCATAAAAATCCAAATATAATTTGTATTATGTATAAATTTTTTATTTGATGACTGTCATTGTACTTTTAAAGATTGAAAAGTACCAACCAAAAAAAAAAAAAAAAGTTACAATTGCAACAACTTGTTCTACCCCGGTTCAAAACACGATTGCACTTTTATGTGTATGTGTAAATCAGTTTGTGTTCATGTCCTTTTGTATATTTGTGAATGTATAAGTTATAATAAGGAATAACTATTCTATTTCACTTTATATGCGTTTTTTTCTTTCTGATTTTTTTCCCTTCTAGTCCAGAGAATTAAATTTTTCATAAAATTTAACTTGATTAATTTTTTTTTAAGAAATTTAATTATATATTACTTTTATATTGCAATTATTTTTTTAATCGAAACTTTTGTGCGTTTGACATTTTCTTCCATTTGTATATTAATTATTGTTATTTTTTTGTTATATTTTTTTTTTTTAAGAAATTTTCAAAATTTTAAAATTTTCTTCGCTTTAATAAAATGTTTATTTTATGTTTCTTTTCCGTTTTTCGGTTGCTATTCCTTTAAATTTACAATTAAGACTGAAAATGTATCCTGTCTACACACACTTGTTCGCTTCGCTCTGTTCGGCTAAAGGGCTTTTTTTGGTTTAGTTTGTCTTATTCTGCTTTTCAGTCTTCTTGTCGTCTATTGGAAAGCTTTTTCATTGACTACAGTATATTGAATTGTTGTTGCTGCTGCTATACATATATTTGTTTTGTTATTGTTTTACAAAATTTCTCTCTCTCTTTATCTTTATACCAAAAAGGGTTGTTTGCAGCAGTGATGTATTTTGATTTTTTTTTTATCTTGGACCAAATTGACGATTTGAAAGGGCCAAAATGCCTTTGATAGGGAAACAATAAACAATAGTAAAGAGTGTTATCTTTAAAGGTCTAAATAAACTATACAAGCGGCTTGATAACAAAAACAATATGGTTTTGAGAATATAAAAAATTTTTGATTTACGTACAAACATACTTCATACGTTTTTAATATATTTGATTAAACCCGCTTGTGTGGTTTATTTTCTTCTATATAATAAAAATGAAATGTTGTGTGTTGCTGATCGCATAACTTGAGAACGGCTTGACTGATTTGGACAATTTTTTCTTTAAAATGATCGCCATGGTCCAACTTAGGCCCACTTTTACGCCTTTCTTCGATTTACCTAAAATCAGAAAATGGCTCCATCGATCATTAGTAATCAGCTACCGAGCGAAGGCATGGCGGCCAGCTAGTTGTAAATAAAAGTAAGTTCTAATTGGTAAGAAAATTAGATTTTAAAATGTACTGAATGGCTTAAAGTAGTGAATTGAATTTTGACCTGAAAGGGACAAAATAGATAAGAAAGTACCACAAGGCCATCGAACATCCAATAGTGCCACCAATGGTTCCATTGTGCCACATTTTGAATCACTGGCTTGCAGCGTTGCCGATTTCTTTTTAAGTAAAAAAAAAAACAAATTTTTTTTGTTGGAGTATTTTCATGTCAAATCGACCAAGAGTGGGACCCGACCCCTTGCGATTTTAATAAGATTTGGTGAGAAGGTTTCTTTTATCCTATTAGGAACGTATATGAACGAAAAAAAATTTAATAAATTTTTTTTTTCAAAAGTTATGTCATATTTAAAATGTGATAATTTCTCCGAATTAGCCGAATGTGTTGAGATTATTTCTTCAATATCTCAAAAACTACTTTACATACGAAGCCGACTTATGCGTCATTTTAAAGAGAAAACTTGGGGCTACAAACAATATATTGAAAAAAAAAAACATTTTTTTTTGAAAAATATAATATCTGCAAAATATTAAATTTTAAGAACAGACTAACTCAAAAACCTATTTATTTATTTGCCTGATATTTTTTATATAATATCTCAAACCGTTCTTTAATAATTCTGAAACTTTGAAGGAGTTGTTTTTTTTTCTTTTTATAGATATGATTTTTTTCTTAGAATTTTAACATTGTAACTTTGAGCAATAAGTACTCTGTGGTAGTTGCAAAAAACAGACAAGCCGGGCACCTGGCGTTTTAACATAATTGGGGCATGCTGAATTCAGTGGTGCTAACCGCTTTTTTAGGTTAGCGCTTGCTTGTAACTCAAAATCGGTTTAATTTATTGAAATTACTAAAAAAAAAAAAACGAAATTTTCGCAATTTTTTCAATATATTGTTTGTAGCGCCAAGTATTCTCTTCCCTACGTTAAAAATTTGTGGTTTTTAGGAACAGGCAAAAGCATTTATTAACAACAAGAAAAAAACAAAAATAAATATGTCAGTGTCATACATACACTGTGTGACATATTAAATTTTTTCCTTTTGGCAGAAACACCTCTAATCAAGAGACAAAATTTAGTCGAACTGCGTGCTTGACTTTTCGTTTCCTCATATTTTGTCCTTTTTTATATAAGGACATTTTTAGCAAACATGGTACCAAATTAAAGGGGAAGGTTCTGTAAATTTTAAACAAAAAAAATATTTTGTTCAGTTCCCCTAAACTAAAATATAAAAAAAGTGCTTTTTAAAATATATCCTTTCTTATCCTAAAAAGTTTTCATTAAAAATTTTTAAAAAATTCGAAATTGTTTTTTTTACAAATTAATTTCTATGTAGAAATTTCATCCATTAGATATTCGCTTTTAATATTTGCGAATATGAGTTGAAAATGGTAATGCGAATATTTATAGCCCCTAATTATATATATTAGAGGGGCGACAAATATACGGGTACATGGTTTTGACAATTGAAGAATGCCAGGCATAGTATAAGGTTTCTGTTAAAAAAATATACCACATTTGTACTTAAATACTATTTTATATGAAAAATTTGGATTTTTAAATGAAAATAGGATGCATTTTTACGTATTTTTAGACAATATATTGAAAATGAAATAATATTTTGAAAATTCCCTACATTTGCCTTAAAATAAAAAATCTGTCATTTTTTCCCTACGCCTGAAATTTTCCGAAAAAATCCCTACAAAAAGGGAAAATTCCCTACTATAGGTAAATTTTTTATCCCACTTCGAAAAATATTGGTTACATGAATATTAGTTAAGACTTCAAAGTGATGTAAATAAGACACATCAAATATAATAAAACCTATTCGAGATTTTATTCTGCCATTTTCTAATTGCTCAGTAGAGAATTTTCAGCAAATTAAAATTAACAAAAGCTGACATAAGGAATAGCCTGGGGCTTGCAGATGCAAGTTATTACTTTCAAGCAGAGTATACATACGTGTAATCAACGAAAACCCGAAAAATAGCCGATTGGCTGAAAGTACGAAAACTGTGAGCGAGTGTATGGAGTTTTTCGAACTAGCACTTGCATGTGTACGCACCAAATTTTTTTTGCAAAGAAAAATTTTATAAAAAAATTTTATAATATGACATACATGAATTGTTTGTATAATATTTTTTAAATAACCGAACAGTAAAAATGTTCGAAAAAGTTTTAATTATTATCAAACACAAAATTCGTTTTGTGTATTTTGTAAACTTTTGGATAATTTTGAAGCTTTTTCTGTAAAAAATTAAATTTGGTTTCTGGTAACACCTATTGCTTGTTTATTTTAAAGGGAGCAAAAAACATAACAGAGCTCACCAGCCGACCGATAAAGTTTGTTTTAAGTAAAACCTTAGATTTAATTTAAGTAGTTAGAACAAAACCCTTTTAGTTTTGCCAGTTGTTTCCTTATTAAGTGGAATTTTAACCATTTTTAAGAGATAAGTCACTAGTTGATTATATTATTAATTGTAAGACATAAAACGGTGACATTTTTGGAAACATTGGTAAAATATAAATTTATTTCAAGTCTTGGCTATCGTTCGTTATGACATTTTTCCATCTTTCTGGTAACATATGGATCGAGTCAGAGCAATTGGTATACCTTATTCTAAAGCGAAAAGTATTTCAGTGAGATCATTATGCATCAACGTCTAAACTATAATGCGGGCCAAGCAGAACTTCTGATCTTGCAATATATGTGCGAATGTTGTCATAATAAAGTATTACTACTTTCTAAGTTCAATATAATAGAAAATTGAAAAACTACTACATGCGGAACGAAAAAGTAAAAGAAAGAAAATTAATTTCCCATATTTCCCATTTTTGATATTTTTTTTTATTTTTTCTTCCAACTGAAGTACCAAAAATTTCAATATTGTGGTGGGTGCTCATAATTGAATACATATGTATATGTATTAGGGTCTTCTTAATCTGGTTTTATTTTGGTTCGATTAAACGATTAATCGATATTTGGCATTTTTAACTTATTCGATTAAACGAATAAAATTTTAAAATTAATCGATTAATCGAATAATTCTAAATCCAGAAATTTAATAAATTACGAGATTATTTTTTCGATAATTTTATTAAAAATAAGTACTTGAGTAAATAAACATTCTTTTTTTCTGAAGTTGTTAAATAGCATTTACGTTAATAAATTTTTGAATATCTGTTACATTTAGCATTATTAGGTTTTATCCTTCGTACAATATCTTTAAGCCATACTCATTCTAAAGAGAGAAACGCATGAACTGTTTTGCTAAAAAAATACGGGCGTGTTCTAGCAATCAAAATTAAGTGGATTTAAAATTGGGCAAATTTTAAAAACGACCCTTAAAAAAAGTTCATAAAAATATTCCATTTTATCTACTTCATTCTTTAAGTATCTAGTATTTTTGCAAGAACAAAACTTAAAACCACGAAAAACTACGGTCAATTTGTAAATAGTAATTAAATTTAAATTATCGTTCAATTTCAATTTCACTTCATTTCGGTTTCTAGAACATACCCGATAAATTAATATAAAGCTCTGAGTTAACATACCTACTTTTGTAGTTTTTTCTTTTGTGAAGTGAATTAGTTAATTGTGTTGAAAAATTTAACTAAAATATAAGCTAAATTAAATTTGGTTTGTTTATTCGACTTAAAACTTTAATGCCTAATAAATCACTGATGGCTTAAACGCTGGTTAAGTTGAACTAAACTTGAATTTATATGTAGTTTGAACTCATCAACAATAAATCAGTGTCCCATGTATTACATGTTGTTAAAAAAATAACATGTGGCAGCACTACGACAAATGTTGGCAAATTCATATGATTTGTACTGGTAGTTTAAACGCCCAATTTCATGCGTTTAAAGATGGTTTATATGTTTAATGTTTTATAGATTTGTTGGTTTAAACACATTTTAAACCAAAAAGAGAGTTTAACTTGCTCTGATTTTTAAGCCCTAAGGGTCAGATAACAGATGCTTTTTGACAGATAACACATTACTATCTGTCAACTTAATCCTAACTTTAGCTAACTTCAAGTTGTAATAATGGCCCTAAAAATTTATACATTTAACAGAAATACTATGTATTATTATTATTATTCGATTAATCGGTAATGATGTTTCGAATAATCTTTTAATCGAAATTAGCAACTTCAAATTATTCGAACAATTAATCGTCTAAAATTGTTCGATTAATCGAACAATAATAAATCGACTGAACACCCTAATATGTAGGTCAATACATGGAAAAAAGAGTTTTTAAAAAAAAAGTATCAAAAGTACGATTTTAAAGTTCGAGTTTCGAAAATGTACCAAATTTATATTTGTATTTTTTTAAGATAAGTAATGAATGTGATATAATCTTTATTTATGTGCTTAGCTTAAAAGATAGGTAAAAGAAATGAACAACGATTAGTCCTAAATTTTTTTTGTATCTCTTTTTTATATGCCTTTTTCACCTCCTAATCATTCGAAATTTTAAAAATTCCGTCTTAGTATATCGATTTGGCAAGAGGTCAACCTCCGATCCAAATTTCAGCTTTTTTAGCTTCAGGCGCTTAGGCTGTGCGATTATTTCAATTTTATATACATACATACAGAAAATAAAAAAAAACGAATTTTTCAGAGTTTGTAAAGACCTTCCATATAATTTTTTACTTGCTTCTCATATGCCATTTTTTTTTTGAGGTGCATAACAACGAACACAAAATCAGCACACTGTTTGCGTCTATTTTAAAATACTTTTGAAACATTCTGTAGCTTCCACAGCAAAGCTTTTTCTCTTTCATTAGTTCTTACGCTCTCCGTAAATATTTTACGAGTATTGAGAAAATATTATATAGCACATGCTCCTTTATTTCTTTATTCAGTTGGCATTTAACAAAGAGAAAGTAGAAAAAATTAGATAGAAAAATAAACAAAAATATTTTTTTTTTCTATTTGAACTACAATACTCACACTGTTATACACAACTAATACTCATTTACAACTGTATAAAGACTTACGTTAAAAGACATAAACAGCTGTAATGCAACCGGAAACCAAATAAAAGTAGCACGAAGCTTTCCTTTTGTGAAAAATAAATAAAAAAAAAAAAAAAATCATTATAAAAAAGCAGCTGAGAAGAAGTGTAAAAAAACACAAATAGTTTTTAAATCTACTTGCAATAGTTAAGAGACATACATACATTTCAAACATTCAAATTCAATTTTATACATTCACAACACATACATATGTATTTTCATACACGGTGACCATGTTTTTTAAACGAAAATACAGAACAAAGTTTCAGTATTAATTAAAGAGACATAATAAATAGATCATTCAATTAACTCTTGTTTATTTAGAAAAAGATCCATTTAACGCCTCTTTAACCTACACTGAAAGAAAAATCCTTCATATATTTAATGAATCATTTTCATAAAAAAATTTTTATTGGTTAAATGAAAATTTTCATTGTCTAAATGGAATTTCCTAGTTATAATGAAGTCTTTTCGTTAAAATCGCTTCATTGGATTTCGTAATTACGTTAAAAATTTTCATTGGATATATGAAAACATAAGTTTGTCCAAGTTAAACAAAAAATTTTTATTGGGAACATAAAAAAACAATATACAAACATAACTATATTCATAAATTAAAACAAAATTATAGTTTCCTTAAAAAAATTTTTAATTGTTAATTAAAAAATGTAAGATTTAATTATTTCATACATCTAATGTTATATGCCATTCAATTTATGAAATCAAAATTTTTTTATAAAAGCAACATATTTCAATAATTGTCTTCATAAATTTAAATTTTCATTATGACAATAAAAATGTCATTATAGTAATGAAACAAAAACTTTCAATCAACTTTGTTATTGTTGTTATGGACAATTTAATCTCATATTTACGCTCTTAATTGAGTAAAAAACGTAGTTTTTTTATCCAAAAACTACACTGCCCCTGTAGGCTAGCTGGTAGTGAGCTGGTCTATCAACACCGAGGTTGCGCGATCGATTCCCGCCAGAGACAGAAAAAAATAAAATAAAAACAAAAAAATTAAATAAAAAAACAAAAATAAATAAAAAAAAGAAAAAAATAAAATAAAATAAGAAAAAATTTTTTTTACTTTATTGAAAGTATTCATCCAATGAATAATATTCATAGATCTAATGTAATGTTTCATTAAATACATTTTAATGAAACAGGTTTCATTGATGCAACGAAGCGCTGCATAGGTTCCTTTTTAATGCAATTTTTCATGGGATTAATGTCAAAATTTATTGGTATTGCGAAGAAAATTCTTTCAGTGTACACGTACTTAGCCATATCAATTTTCTTAAATCTAATAATAAAAAATTTAGTCCGTTGCTGTCAGAACGATATTAATATATATGAAGAATATAATTCATATAACTATATTGAAGAAAAAGTTCCATAACAGCCAAGGATTCGCCCCTAGGAGGATTTAATTTATGATAGACCTCCATTACTTTTTTGTCCTTAACATTTTCTCAAAACATACATGCTCTTTATCTCACCCCCTAAGGGGGGCTCCCAAACAATTATGGCATTTTATTTAATTCTTAAATTTAACTACCATTTTTATCTCTCAAAAGTTGTATACAGACTTTAATCATTTATGGCTAGTTTTCTATACGTGTGGAAAAAATTAAAACAAGGCTGCGTTTTGCTATTTTTTATGCCGTTTTAAGAAACAAAAACTTCGAAATTTTGCTTATAAATTATGTATCTAAAACGTCTGCGCAGCTTAGAAAAACGTTAAGCCATACCTAAAAATAATTTTATCGTGGAATTTTTTTTAGTTTATGCAATAAACTTAACCGTTTTCGAGTTACGCGAATATATGTTGTAAACCTCTTTTATCTTCGAAATAACGCCTTATCTCGGAAACAAGAGCTAACCTAGAAACACGGTTAGCACCACTGAAATCAATATTCAGTTTTTTCAGTAAATTGTGAATAAAAAAAATCAAAAGTTGTGCCCCGATTACAATGAATTTAACCTCATTTGATTCGAAATTATGTTGAGCTAAATGTTTTTAGACCAAAACTGTGATTTTTATCGCAATTTTATTTTTTATGAATTTTTAAAGAACAAAAAATTTGTTTTTTTTTTTCAAAATGTTCCTTTTTTTCTTCAAAAATTCAACAATATCTCTGAAACTACAGGGCAAATTTTGGAAACAATGTAAGCACGGCTTTAAGATAATACTGTTGCCGAGTTTCGGATTTTTTTGTTACCTGAATATGGTCTACCGTTTTCAAGTTATTCCAATATATGTAGTGAAAGTGCCTTAATTCTGGACATAACGGTATATCTCGAAAAGTAGAGCTGATAGAGAAAAATTAGATTTGAAATCAGCGACCTCAAATCAGTAAAAATTTGCAATCAAATTCCCTACCGCAAAATGTCTGTTATCTATTTTAAATGATTTACATGTTCCTCCTTACTTCTGTTTTTCGTACGTTTTGTCAAAAATTCTTCTTAAAGTCCAAAGTACATTTTTCGGTTTTTTTGTTTCTTTTTCCTGCTGATCTTTTTTAGGACAACTTAAAAGACAAATGTCAACATTGAGCTTGTGCCCTAGCTGTTAACAATACATAATTTGTTTGTTTATTCCGTACGGAAACTGCGATCTGTGTCGCACCTTGCTTAATCAAATGCCAGTTTCATAAAATTAACCAAAAAGTTTTCCTAAGTTCAATATGGTTCGACACATATGAATCACAGGTATTCAAACAATTTCTTAAGCCAACTGAAGCATATTGTAGTGGGGCCTTAAAGTTTATCAAATTTTATTTTCATTAAATTATTTTTTTGAAGAAAGGAATTCAGTCAAAAATGAAAAATAATCAATAAATTTTAATTAATATCATATCGTAAAATCATATTGTAAAATTATTTTGTTTATAAAAATAATTTAATGAAAATTAAATTGATGAACTTTAGCCTGATTAAAAATATTAAAATTTGGATTAAAAACCATAAACAGTTCAATAAAATAACCACAATACTAATTATAAGTTAATAATTGTAGATTGAATTAGCTTTTTGATTTTGTTACGATTTTTTTTTTTTTTTTTAAGTTTTCAGGTGCTATTGCTATTGCAAACATCAGATATTCGCTTTTAATATTCGCATACATTTTAGCGAGTGCGAATGCAAATAGCAGAAATAATCTAATGTCGCACCCCTAAGTTTATGCAAATGTTAAAACTATACATCATAGCGCCATATATTACATCATGCAATAGCCAATTCATGCAATGCTGATCCTACATGTTTGATGACGACATATGAAGAATTTGTCGAATAAATTTAAATTAAATCTGTGATAATTTTTACAGTGATTTTGCACACATGAACATAGAAAATGAACATGTCAACACATGCGGCAAGTTTAGCATATGTTTTTAATAGTGCATTCTAATCATTTTTATGGCTCATTATATGCAATAAAGCTTTACAGCCATATTCATAAAAAGTTCCTATTTTAAGCTTATAGTATGTAATAACTATTAAACGCTTTTTGTCTTATAAACCTCTTATAAAAATTTGTATTCATAAACGTACAATAACAGCTTTTTTACTATTAACTGTTTGCAGCGATTTTCTGTTTAAGTATGGCAACTTTCTTTATATTTGGCTGCCATTTTATTGATAGTGATGCACGAAACTTCTATTCGGTTTACATGATATTCTATATTAAAATTTTTTTTTATAATTTTTTTTTAATTGTAGACCTTCATAATTATTCTTATCAAATAAATCTACATATTATTTTAGTTTCTGAACAAAATGTTTCCGAAAGGTATCATAAAAACTTTTGTTTGAACCTTTTTTAATTATACGATAAGAAAGTAATCGAATAAAAAGTTTGTTTACTTTTTATTAACATCACTATTATTATGATTTGTTTATTTTATATTTTTTAACAATAATTTGTTGTTTTAAACAAAAACAAAACAACTAGTTGCAATAATTTAATAAATAATTAAAGAGAACATCCGCGTTTGCCCCTGAACATATTCATTTAAATCATATAAATTTTTTTTAAATAATTATCAATATAACTTTAAATTGGCTGTCTAAAATAAAAAAAAATTAGTAAAATGTATTGAAGGTTCAATAGACTATTTTTCGTTTATGAATACAACTTTAGCAATTTTTGCTTAAAAACGGTCAATTAATCATCCATAAGTTTTTATGAATACAGCTGTTAGTGATTATGATTGTTATTACTTTCAAAAAATTTCTTTTGAAACTTTAAAAAAAAATATTTAACCCAACCCTACTGCAGTAGAATAACACAGTGCAACATTTTTAAAGTCATCGAGTGCAAACTCCTTCTCGTCTAAAATTTCTCAAAGCACTTGTCGAAACTAGCACACTTGATTTTTCCGAAGAACATACAATTTTCTACATTATCGATATAATTGTTCAATACGAAAAATTTAACAACTACAGTCGAACTTCCTTATACTGAACTTCTGTACAATGAAGTTCTCCTTATTATGAACTAAAATCAAGAACACAGCTTTTTCGTTCCAGTTTCAATGTATTTTGATCTCCGTATAATGAATTTCCATAAAGTGAATTTTTCTTTGCAATGAACAAAATTTTGGAAACAAAAATATATTTAACATGTATTTTTGTCTCCATAAAGTGAACTATTTTTAGCAGCTTTATTTTACACTTGTAAGCAACACTATTTTTAAAGAAAATAAGTAATATTTTTTGGATTCCCGAAATATGAAGATGAAAACAAAAAAGTTAATGATTTGTATTTTAACATCAGTTGACCGAGTTCAGTGAAAGTTGAAGAAGGGATATCAAAGAAAAAAGATATAGCTAAAGAATTTGGTTATTCAAAAGAACGTAGAAGACGATAATTTAAGCATTCAGCGTAAGAACACTTCGAACTTGTATTTTTGAAGACATTGACGAAGCAATGCTCAAATGGATTACGGCCGCTCGTTCTAAGAATCTTCCTGTATCTCGAGTATTATTGAAGCAAAAAGCCAAAGAATTCGCTGATTCTGCCGTGGAGATTCACTATAGGGAAGTTCGACTAACAATTTTTGTACCATATTGGCAGCTATGGTACAAAAATTGTTAGTTTGTTTTAAGCGTTGCTTAAACTGTTTAAACTGTTGCAAATTTAGTAAAGAAATCTTCACAGAAAATATTCATTTAAATATAGTTCATAATTCTTTAGAACATTATAATGCTGGAAAAGGGTTTTTTTTTTGGAGTTTCAAGCTGTATTTTACATCGATAGTTCGAGAAATGTATAAAAAATTGTAGCAAAAGGAAAAAAAAAAATTTTATTAAAAAAATTTTGTAAGACGATTTATGTTGCAATCAAATATTTTTAATCCAAATTTAAAAAAATCCAACATAATTCCGAAAAGAAGTATGAAATTATGGACCGATTGTCACCATTTTAAATAGACTTCGTCCTTATGACAATTTAAACGTTAGTACCAAATTTCATTAAATTGTTTTCAAAATTGCGACCTGCACTTTGCGAACAAGGTTACATGGACAGATTTCCAGCTGGTCGGACGGACATAGTTAGACCGACGCAGAATGAGATTTTGAATGGATCGGTATACTTATTGGGATGTGTGTATAAAAACAATACTAACAAAAACAGGGACTTTTGTGACAAAAATTAGAGGCAATCGTGGTTTTGGGTCACATCTCAGTCATTTAGGAACCGATCTGGCTGAATTTTAATAGCAAAAAATACAGGAATATATGTGGCAGAAATATATATCAATATAGCCCCCATCATTTCTGGGGTCTTCGGAAAACCTCTTTCAACAGACAGACGGACAGAATATACATACATATATCGCACCGGTTCCTCAAAAGGTGGCTAACTCAAACAAAACTTATAAATTTTCAAGAAAGGCAAAAAACTGTTTTTTAAATATACTGTTGTGTAACAAAGACGGATGGATACAACTGAATTTTTTTGGCGAAGGGGTGAAGAAAATAATGTAAGATTTTTACAGTGGCTAGATATGACCACTGTAGATCGTTTTCTTGCAAAAATTGTGAACGTGTGCGATATACTTTATAGGTTATGAGATCTACATTGTAGAAATTACAAATGGAATGACAAACTTATATATCGTCGGCTTAATATGCAAACCTGCTAACTCCCTTTCAGCACATTTAACAGAAAAGACAAAAAAGTTTTTATATTTCATATTTGCAGCTTGAGAGGAAAACCAAAAATATAGTTGGTTTTACAAACTTCAAGACTCAAATTGAAGAAAAACTACATGCTGGTCGACGAGGCGTATCTTTCTTTAACACAGTTCATCAAAATTTCAATTTACTCAAAAAGTCGATGTAGTAGGTTTGCATATTACCCCACGATATTCTCTTTCCATTTGTAGGAAAGGGTGTAAAAATAAAGAATCGCTTAAAGATTTTTACTGAAAACAATAATTTTCTCATTGACAAAATTCTTAACAGTTCTGTTCTGTATAATATAGAACGTTAGTTGTATGGAGAACATTTTTTTTTGATTTCTTATACTCTCCCCCTCCAAATTATTCAGTTCAGTTCAGTTTTCAGGTTCAGGTTCAGTTTTATGTAAAAAAAAATACAAAACAATTTCGTAGCGATAAGTTGCGTTTTAGGGGGGGCGTCCGTCCCTCAAAGTTTGCCATCAAGCCATTCATTCAAATGTAATTTGTTTGCGTATGACTAACTTCTAAAAACAACATTTTACAAGAATATGATATATGGCAATATTTTAGCTCTTCTAGTCAACAACATAAGCCTTCAAGAAAGTTTTTTGCTATGACTAATATTTTAGAAAATAATTAAGAAAATAACAACAAAATACCAAACATTTTATATACGTTTTATATATATAAAAAGGCGATTTAATGTTAAGTGACACAATTTTGAAATCGATGTCTTCCGATTTGGATGAAATTTACACCAAGGTTAGTCCTATTAGATAGTAGTTTAGACACAAATTTTCAACAAGATCGGTCAAAATGTTTCAGAGGTAGAGGGGGTCAAAGTTTGCCATACAGGTGTTCTTTCTCATCCATGTAATTTATTACCTATTGGTGTTAGCAAAATTTGTCCCAAGTAGCTTAGATAGCTATTTAATCAATCTTTTTTAAAAATATTTTTTTGTTTTTTTTTTTAAAATTTTTTAATTTTTTTTTTTAAATTTAAAACTTTTTTTTTTATTTTTTTTAGCCAAGTGTTAAATTTAAAAAAAAAATATTTAAATAATTTTTTAAAAAAACAAAAAAATTTTTTTTAAAAAGTTTGATCAAAAAGCTATCTAAGCTACTTGGGACAAATTTTGCTTACACCAATAGGTAATAAGTTACATGGATGAGAAAGAACACCTGTATGGCCAAAATGTCAAACTTTGACCCCCTCTAACTCAGAAACTTTTTGACCGTTCTTGTTGAAAATTTGTGTCTAAGCTACTATCTAACAGTACTAAAATTGGTGTAAATTTCATTTAAATCGAAAGACATCTATTTCAAAATTGGGTCACTTGACATTAAATCCCCCTTTTATATATATAAAACGTATATAAAATGTTTGGTATTTTGTTTTTATTTTCTTAATTATTTTCTAAAATATTGATTTTAGCAAAAAACTTTCTTAGAGGCTTATGTTGTTGACTAGAAGAGCTCAAATATTGCCATATATTAATTATATTCTTGTAAAATGTTGTTTTTAGAAGATAGTCATACGCAAACAAATTACATTTGAATGAATGGCTTGATGGCAAACTTTGAGGGACGGACGCCCCCCCTAAAACGCAACTTATCGCTACGAAATTTTTTTGTATTTTTTTTTACATAAAACTGAACCGATTTAGGGGGGGAGAATATAAGAAATCAAAATAAAAAAAATAACGGCCACCCTAATGTATATGCTTACTGTTTATCAGTATGTGCGACTTTATCGCACATTCATATTAAATATAAAGGAAGAGCTTTATGCAAGATTATCTAGACGAGGATATATTTTATGTATGCAAAATGTTTCGGTATGTGTGTGTGTGTGGGATTTTTTTAACAGATATTCATAAAACGTAGTTAAAAGTAATGCCGGTTAATAGTTTTTCATGAATAAGCAAACATATGTGAAGATTAAGGAAAAAAAAAAAAAAAAAATTACATACAAATATAAAAAAAATATGTTCATCTTCTTATTAAATGAGATTCCATTAAAAGCTTTACGAAGGTGTTGATAATAAGTACGAAAACAGTTAAGGCGATTTGTTTAGTAAAAAAAAAAATATGTTAAATACTTGTATGAATGTTACTGATTCCCAAAACAGAAAGTAAAAATTATCTAGAGTAACATAAAAGCGAATTATAATTAATTATACCCTTCTTAACAGGTGGCTATAAATTTGTCATTCCGTTTGTAATTTCTACAATATTGATCTAAGACCCTTTAAAGGATACATATTCTGGAAACTTGTAGGAAAGGGTGTAAAAATAAAGAATCGCTTAAAGATTTTTACTGAAAACAATAATTTTCTCATTGACAAAATTCTTAACAGTTCTGTTCTGTATAATATAGAACGTTAGTTGTATGGAGAACATTTTTTTTTGATTTCTTATACTCTCCCCCTCCAAATTATTCAGTTCAGTTCAGTTTTCAGGTTCAGGTTCAGTTTTATGTAAAAAAAAATACAAAACAATTTCGTAGCGATAAGTTGCGTTTTAGGGGGGGCGTCCGTCCCTCAAAGTTTGCCATCAAGCCATTCATTCAAATGTAATTTGTTTGCGTATGACTAACTTCTAAAAACAACATTTTACAAGAATATGATATATGGCAATATTTTAGCTCTTCTAGTCAACAACATAAGCCTTCAAGAAAGTTTTTTGCTATGACTAATATTTTAGAAAATAATTAAGAAAATAACAACAAAATACCAAACATTTTATATACGTTTTATATATATAAAAAGGCGATTTAATGTTAAGTGACACAATTTTGAAATCGATGTCTTCCGATTTGGATGAAATTTACACCAAGGTTAGTCCTATTAGATAGTAGTTTAGACACAAATTTTCAACAAGATCGGTCAAAATGTTTCAGAGGTAGAGGGGGTCAAAGTTTGCCATACAGGTGTTCTTTCTCATCCATGTAATTTATTACCTATTGGTGTTAGCAAAATTTGTCCCAAGTAGCTTAGATAGCTATTTAATCAATCTTTTTTAAAAATATTTTTTTGTTTTTTTTTTTAAAATTTTTTAATTTTTTTTTTTAAATTTAAAACTTTTTTTTTTATTTTTTTTAGCCAAGTGTTAAATTTAAAAAAAAAATATTTAAATAATTTTTTAAAAAAACAAAAAAATTTTTTTTAAAAAGTTTGATCAAAAAGCTATCTAAGCTACTTGGGACAAATTTTGCTTACACCAATAGGTAATAAGTTACATGGATGAGAAAGAACACCTGTATGGCCAAAATGTCAAACTTTGACCCCCTCTAACTCAGAAACTTTTTGACCGTTCTTGTTGAAAATTTGTGTCTAAGCTACTATCTAACAGTACTAAAATTGGTGTAAATTTCATTTAAATCGAAAGACATCTATTTCAAAATTGGGTCACTTGACATTAAATCCCCCTTTTATATATATAAAACGTATATAAAATGTTTGGTATTTTGTTTTTATTTTCTTAATTATTTTCTAAAATATTGATTTTAGCAAAAAACTTTCTTAGAGGCTTATGTTGTTGACTAGAAGAGCTCAAATATTGCCATATATTAATTATATTCTTGTAAAATGTTGTTTTTAGAAGATAGTCATACGCAAACAAATTACATTTGAATGAATGGCTTGATGGCAAACTTTGAGGGACGGACGCCCCCCCTAAAACGCAACTTATCGCTACGAAATTTTTTTGTATTTTTTTTTACATAAAACTGAACCGATTTAGGGGGGGAGAATATAAGAAATCAAAATAAAAAAAATAACGGCCACCCTAATGTATATGCTTACTGTTTATCAGTATGTGCGACTTTATCGCACATTCATATTAAATATAAAGGAAGAGCTTTATGCAAGATTATCTAGACGAGGATATATTTTATGTATGCAAAATGTTTCGGTATGTGTGTGTGTGTGGGATTTTTTTAACAGATATTCATAAAACGTAGTTAAAAGTAATGCCGGTTAATAGTTTTTCATGAATAAGCAAACATATGTGAAGATTAAGGAAAAAAAAAAAAAAAAAATTACATACAAATATAAAAAAAATATGTTCATCTTCTTATTAAATGAGATTCCATTAAAAGCTTTACGAAGGTGTTGATAATAAGTACGAAAACAGTTAAGGCGATTTGTTTAGTAAAAAAAAAAATATGTTAAATACTTGTATGAATGTTACTGATTCCCAAAACAGAAAGTAAAAATTATCTAGAGTAACATAAAAGCGAATTATAATTAATTATACCCTTCTTAACAGGTGGCTATAAATTTGTCATTCCGTTTGTAATTTCTACAATATTGATCTAAGACCCTTTAAAGGATACATATTCTGGAAACTTATAGAATCAGAGTTGTTTAAACAATGTGTTTGCTCAAATGGGATTTTCGAAGCGCTTAGGATAAGACGGGAACGAGGTTGTTATCAGTGTTGCCAAAACTTCTTAAGAAAAAAATGCTAAATTTTGTTTAAAAATTGCTAATAAATGCTAAAAATAATTATATAAAAATATAGATAAATCTTCATTAAAGTAAGGGCCAAGTTAATTTTTTATTATGTGCTGCATTTTGTCCTTCAGCTTTCGCGACGAGGTGTCTTTTACAAAGGTTTGCCAGATGATCAACAGGTGTAACTAAACTGTGTACAGCACATAAACTTAATACCGCGTCTGCTGAACGTTGTAGCAAATTCTTTTAAAAGGATGGTTTTAGTTATGCCCGTAGCATTCTTTTGCTTTCTTGTTTCTGCATGTTGCTCCAGGCCTATAAATTTAGAAACAATATCGCATTTGCAGTAATTGCAAAAGTTTTTTCCATCTGTTTTTTTTACCCATTCTTTTTACTTTAGGTGCTTTATCCAATCTTTTTGAAACTTTTGTAAGTAGGTTTTACAAATTTTTGATTTTTTTTTCCTTTTTTGATTTTTATTTCAGTTTATTTATATCCACATTAATGAGCATCTGCATTATTGCATTTTTTGGATCTAATTCAATGTGAGAATCTTTCGTTTTTTCCCAATTACTTGTATTACATTAATGGAAAATATTAATAATACCACAAGAACTAAAAAATGTTAGAAATTGTTAAATAATGACGAAATGACCTAAAAAAATGCATGAAAAATCCTAAATTGGCAACACTGGTTGTTATATACACTGCGCGTCACCAGGTTAGCTCCTTCGCAATGAGCTTATTATGTTCGCTTTTGTTGTTGTTGTTGTTGTTCTTGTTACTATGTTAATACTTTTTGGTGTTCCATTTTACTCGCCACTGTATGCACTGAATCTGATAAAGAAAGCGGCGGCATGCAATAACCCCCCAAAATATAACCCCCCAAAAAAATAATGAAATAACCCCCCAAAAATTTGTACAGAGCACAACAACATCGATTTTTCGGGGGTTATTTCTTTTTGTTTGGGGTGTTATTTCATTTTCTTAATTTGGGGGGACTATTTCATATGAAATAATTCCCCAAAAAATCATTATGAAATAAAGCCCCAATATATTATTTTGGGGATTATTTCATTTTTAAATTTATTACGGTAACGTTTTTTGGCGCAAGGACTTTCTCTTCTATGATATAACAAACACCGCCTTCGTTAACAAAAGCTTCTCTGTATAGCCGGCCTTCGGCAAAGTAAAGCTCCGAAATTTGGGCTTTCGCTAGGGATAAGGCCGCTTATGCAGAAAAGCTTTAATTAGCGAAGCCGGTATTTCTTATACCATAAAGGAGAAAATCCTTGCGCCCGGCCTAAGGCCGGCTATGCAGAGAAGATTTAGTTAGCGAAGCCAGTGTTTGTTATACCGTAGAGGAGAAAATCTTTGCGCCCGGCCGAAGGCCGTCTATACAGAAGATCTTTAGTTATCGAAGCCGATGATTGGCATATCATAGAGGAGAAAATCCTTGCGCTGGGCCGAAGTCTCAACCATGCTATCTATCGCATGATTCTTTAAACCAAAACTGTAAAATTAAAGTATTCTACATATTGGGGTCTTATTTCATTCCAGAATTTGGGGTCTTATTTCATATGAAATAAGCCCCCAAAAATTAGGGTATTATTTCATTTCTGTTTGGGGTGTTATTTCATTTCGTTGGGAGTTTATTTCATTTTCAAAATTGGGGGGGGGAGGCAGATGTTGGAGTTGAAGCAAGCTTATCTACTTTTCAAAGATCGATAAAAATGATTCACACTTAAAAATTTTAAATTTACAGAAAAAAACCCTTTCCACCTGGTACGCAAGGAAATGCGCCTCCATTTTACCAAATATATGACAAAAACTGTAGCTAAAACGTTCCAAAGTAGAAAGCAGCTCCCAACTCGTGTTACTGCGATTTCGTAGACATAGTAAAGCTGTCTGAAACTTCCAAATTGGATTTTTTCTTACCGGAAAGGCGGCGTACCGGCAATCTGAAGTCCATTCCATGTCTTCGTTTGCAAAATTTACGATTCTGTTTATCTGGAGGACGGCAAGAGCAAAAGTTTCCAAATAAGATACAAGCATCTTGGTTATACAGTATTCTACGGATAATTACCTCGCCAAAAATGCCAATATTTTTGGGTAATTATGCGGGGTAAGCATTTAAACGAATACGCTTAAATACCTCGTTGAGGTAATTATAAGAATACGTTTAACTACGTAAGTAAGCGAATACGTTTAAAAACCTCAGTGAGGTAATTAAACGTATTTATTTACAAGATACCTTAATTTTGATGTATGAAAAAGAGTTGACAGGAATTTTTACATGTATTAGCTAAATCTAAAGAGATAGTAATAAAAATCAATGGGATTTGCTATCTTAAATTTTATCTGTAATGCTGTTTGAGATGTTTTGTCATATCCTACTAACAAAAGCGTACTCATATTTACAAACTTATGATCAGGGAAATCGTAAATACGCAATTGCATGGATTTTCTTGTGCGACCAATGAAGACAGAAACAATATGTTTATCCGTTTACAGTTTGTTATGAATTTTGGTATCGATCTGTTTGTGAATAATTTGCATATTTTAGCTATTGCTGCATTTTTATTGCACACATATATCACGTTTTTGAAGCATATTTTTATACATGGTCAGCAAATAAAAAAAATTCCTTAAAATTGTGGTTAACAGATGAATTTTCTGTTGCTTTAATTTTGCCATCCATCTACGTTTACTTTTCACTCTACAATTGTAAGCCAAAGAAAGTTTTCGTTGATTATAAATGTTTTTCAACACTATTAATTTTTATTTATATGCAAAAATTAAGATAAAACCAATATAAAATTTTTTGCTGATACATAGAAATTTTGACGCATCGTATAGTAAACCGATTGAATCAGAAACTCTTTTTAAAGTGATCTTATCGTGTCCGTCCGTCCATCTGGCTGGTCGTCTGTCCATGTTAACCTTGTGCGGAAAGTAAAAGTAGCAGCTATTAAATAATTTGATAAAATTTGGTTAATACGTTTTAATTCTCATAAGAACGAAACCTATGTAAATTGTGAGAATCGGTCTATAATATCACATAGTCCCCATGACTTCTTTCTTTTTGTCCATAAACCATTTAGTCATGTTCGTATTAAGATTCAATTTGGCCCAAAATATCTTACAGTAAATTAAATATGGTTGAATCGGTTCAGATTAAAACATACAGCTTTCATTCAAATTTCAATCCCTAAAATATTCAAGCTATTTTATACTTTTAAATGTTTATTAATTTAGCGACCTTTCCTTTTATCCCTTTAAGACAAAATATCTCATATATTTGGTGTTTCTAGATAATAGTCAGCACAAATAACACTTATATGCATTTTAACCTCATAACGTAACTTTATTCTGGTGAGCACAGAATAAATTTTATTTTAATGCAAATATGAAATTGTGGAATATTTTGCTTTCAAATAAGCCATATTTTGTTACTTTTGTGTTACTTGCTGTGTTGTTGTCAAATAGTACTAAAGCAATTAAACGAATGAAATTTAGGTGTAATTTTGATTTGGGATTTTATTTTTTAAGGCAATTACCCGAATTGGGTAATTAAGCGTTAGGCAATTAAACGTGGATTTTTGTTTAAAAAATGGAAGAAAAAAAACGGAGATTTAAAACTCAAGGTAAATAGCCGAGAAAGGCATTTAAGCGTGGGGTAATTAACCGGGTTATACTGTATTATGGTATTCGAAAAAAAAATATTTGCGTATATCTAGGAAACGGTATTTATATAACTTTCTGTTCTATTGCACTAAGGTGAAGGGTATATAAGATTCGGCATAGCCGAATATAGCACTCTTACTTGTTTCTTTATTAATAATTTATATATAAACTCTTGCTAATACATGTTTGTGGTTTTTTATGGTTTTTACTTAACCATTTCTTAGTCTGCCCAAAGAAAAAGTACGGGCTACTTCGTGCGGGAAGAATAAGTAAATTTTTCTCACAAAATCTCTCTTTTAATTAGCCAGACTTAAAGTACGAGCACAGTTTGCGCTTAGGTTGTGATCACTGTTGCCATAACGGCTTGAAATCTTCTGAAATCTGTATGTAATAACTAGGGCAACCAAAAATAAGCACTAAAAAAACAGTTTTAAGCTCTTAAAAAAAGCGTTTAAAAACATGAAAATAAGCTGTTAAAATAAAAAAAAAGCAATTAAAATTTATGGTTTATTTTCCACTTTATTCGTTGAATGCGTTGTTACAGTAAATTATAAATTGATGCGATAAATTTTCGAAAAGAAACCCCTGTCTATTTGAAGTCAGCACGCTTTTGTACATAGAAAAAGTTCTTTCTACGTCTACAGATGTTAAGGGAGCTTATTTAAAATTGAGTATTTGCTCTGAGGTATATTTTATACGATTGAACTCGCAATGCCGCTTGCCTCCCAGTATATCCACAATATCTTTTAGTACCGAAAATCCTTCATTTTTTAATAAAACAGATTCAAATTTTTTATTCACTTTGTCGCCTATATCCCCTGGAACACCGGAAATTTTTCTTACGGTGTCCATAACTATATTCACTTGGGAAACCAATGAAAGATTTTTTGTTTCCAATTTGGTTTCTACTTCGTGTAAAAACCCAAAATTTACAGAAATGAACAATATTTGGTTGCGCAAATTATTTTCATTCATTAAAGCCTGGCATATACGCACTGCTGAAGAATCTGTAGAGTTTAAATTTGAAAAAATTTCTACGAAATTATCAAAATATTTGGCATAATAATTTACAGCCATTATCCACGTCCCTCATCGAGTTATCACTGGTTGTGGAGGTAGTGGTATATCTGGTGCTGTTTCTCGTAAGATTTGAACCCTTGCAGGAGATTTAAGGAACGTTTTTTTAGCATTTGAAATAAATTTGTCTACATTTGAGTAGTATTCTCTTATATGTTCACAAACTCTGTGAACTCCATGTGCAAGACAGGTTACGTGAGTTATATGTGGGTAAAATACAGCAATGGCCTTTGCAGCTTTCACCATATATGGTGCGGCATCACTTACAAAAAGAAAAATTTTCTGTTTATCTAGGTCAAATTCTTTCATTGAATCATCAAACAAACGTGCAATAGTGGAATGATTGACTTTTTCTAATACAGCTGTTTTTATTAAAAATCTTTTTTCTGAAATATTTTCATCCACATGCAGTATACCCACAACAACGTTTGCCACAAATCGACGCATCGGTGGTCTCGTCTATAGAGACCCAAATAAAATGTTTTTGTATTTCTTCCTTTATTTTGTTAACTGTAGATTCATAAACTATTTTTGTATATTTGTTTCGAAGAGACGATTCAGATGGAATATGGAATGATGTATAGTTTTGAAGATAATGTTGTACTTTTAAATGTCGAATTTTGTATAATGGTATATCTGCTGATATAAAGGCTTCACAGAGATCAATGCAAAATTTATCGGCGGCCGATGAACTTGTAGAACTTTGTAGAAAAGTTTGTTGTAAATTTTTTTTTTGATTCTCTTTCTTTTAGATCTTTGTGCTTTTTTGAATCCAGTAGCTCGTTTCTGTATTTCTCGCATCGTAAAATTTCTTACATTAAGTGTGAAACAAAAAATTCCATCGTTTCTCGATTTATGAGATAAAAGTGTTTCTGTATTTGAATGCGAAAACAGACACAACAAACTCTGTTTATACTGGAATATTTCCAGTAATTAAGTGTCAAATAAAAGCGAAACGTCAACAAAAGAAATAAATATAATAAAAACAGGGCTGCCAGATTTGACGAGTTATCGTCATCTCGACGATTTTTTGTTCCGATATTAACAAAGTGACGTTTTGATGATTTTTTCTAAAAAAGTGACGAAAGCAAAAACAAAATCAAAAATATTTTATAATTTTGTTGTAACTTTCTATAGAAATTCATCTTGAATTTTTAAATTTCAAACACTTCTATTTTGTGGCGATGAAAATTGAAAAAAAAATAATAATATGAATGTCTGTAGAAAGCAACAACAAATTTATAAAATATTTTTGATTTTATTTTTGCTTTTAATGATATTGTTGACGTTGCGTTTTACACTATAAGCCCCTTATGCCCGTAATTTCTACAAATAGGTAACTAGCTGTGTATAATGTGTATAATTTCTAGGGAAAGTAATGGACCGACCTGGCTTATTTTGAACATTTAATACTTCTTATATACATATACAAAATATGATTGATATTTGATATTCTTATCTTATTCATATGTACACTTTTGTGCCAAAACCATTATTCCTTTTTCAAAATGGATAGCTTCTTTCACTCGTTATTAAGTAGCTTTCTTCCGTAAGAACTTCGATAACTACTTTTTTCTGGATGTATTAATATAAAAAATGATTTACTTTTGAATTTGTTCTTTTTGGCACAACCCTTGTAAAATTCATTAGTTTTTCAGTAGAATTGTATGTAGTGCTTTTATGTGTTTCTGATTACTTAACATATTATTTTGTAGGCGAAGATTTTACTGGGTCTTTAACCCGTTTATTTATGAACCGATTTTTTTAATTTTAACTACAAGGTATTCTACTAAGTCTATTTCAGGTAAAAAAGAAAAAGATTATAGGAATAGGTAAATTAAAGATTTATATCTCAATTATTAAATAATAATTATTAAATACCCATGAACTTAAACTATGTTTTTGTTTGATTTTTTTTTAATAAAAGTCGAAACAAATTTGTTTAAAATTGATTTTAAATTGCACGATTTTTAAAACAAAAAAGACGATCTTTTTTATTTTTTTCTCAGGAAATTGACGATTTTGACACAAATTTATCTGGCAGCACTGATTAAAACCAAACCAAGAAAAGGCTAACAAAAATTTTAACTAACAAAATATAACAATTGTTTTTTGTTTATTTTCATCATATAAATTATGCATTTATCATTTATATTCCTTCTATTTTTTTATTTATTTAAAAAAAATAGTATATAAACATATTTAAATTCAAAATATCTACATTTTGTTTTTCTCGCCACCAATTTCAAATGTGACTTATTTTGACAGTTCTTGAAAAAAACTTTTCGCAAAATATTGTTATAGAAACACTTTTTCTCGCATCCTTCCAATAATTGCTGGAAAATTATTTAAATGACAGATAATTCTCGCAAAAAAAAGATACAGAAACACTTGTGTGAGAAAAACCATTTTTTGTTTCATTTTTCACTGTTTCTGTCCCGATTCACTGGTTTCAGTCGTAAAATTTTACGATGCGAGAAATACAGAAACGGGCTACAGGTGTTGTTTTATGTTGTAATTTTTATCAACAGATAAAGGTTTTGAGCACACGTTACACACTAAAGCTGATCCATCAGTTTTTAAATCTGGATACTGTTTGACTAGCTTGCTCAAGTAAACCGATTTGCTTTCCTTGACTTTAGGCATTTTCTAAATAATAAAACAATAAACCAATTTTAACAAAGGTTTTAATAAATTAAAAAAAATTTATACTTACATCCAAAACGCAGAGGCTATGAAGGTAATTTTATCTGTTTTTAAACTAAGACAACTTTAAAAAGTTTTAAAAATGTTATGCTTTCAACAATTCAATGAAATTTTTAAAATGTAAATTTGTTGACAGTAAAAACTTGGCTACTTTGATTTAAACGTTTTTTTTTTCAACCAGAGTTGTAGCAGCACAAAAAGTAAGGCGATTTCATGAATTCGCCTTGACAAAAAGGTGAATTTGTTAGTAGAAATAAAAAAAGTTGCCACATCAAAAAAAAAAAAAAAACATAACGATTTTTGCAAATATTTATTAAATAATTTTTTTTTTCGTATGAAAAAAATGAAAAATTATCTTAAAATGACAAAATAAGTAAAAAAAAGCCGATATCGCAAAAATAACTAAAAAAAAGCCGATATTGCCAAAATAAGCAAAAAAAAGCCCTAACAAATATAGCTCATTTTCTTTGTTTTTTTATGATCGGAATTTCTGTTCAATCAAAATCTTTCTATCTTGTAAACAAAAAAAAAAGCAATTGCTTATTTTTGGTTGCCCTAGTAATAACTAAACAACGCTTTATGCCTTATAAACCTCATATAAAAATGTGTATTCATAAACGTACATTAACAGCTTTTTAACTATTAACTGTTTGTAGCGATTTTATGTTTAAGTATGGCAACTTTTTTTACGTTTTGTTGCCATTTAATTGCTAGTTATGCATAAAACTTCTATTCGGTTCACATGATATTCTATAATTAATATATTTATTTATAATTTAAGATCTTGAAAATTATTTTTATAATATTTAAATACAATTTATTTAAGTTTCTGAACACTGTTTTGCTGCAAGGTATTATAAAAATATTTGTTTGAACCTTTTTTAAATATGCGATAATAAAGTATTCGAATAAAAAGTTTGTTTACTTTTTATTAACATCTCTTTTATTATGATTGCTTATTTTCATTTTTTAAATATTTTTGACAAAAAATTAGTTTTTTTTAAAATATATAGAAAAAACCAATTGGAATAATTTAAAAAAAAAAATAATTAAAGAGAATAACCTTATTTGCCTCTGAACGGATTCATTTATATCATGTAAACAATTTTTAAAATATATAACAATATAACTTAAAATTAGTTGTCTAAATTAAAAATAAATTTATAAAATGTATTAAGCAAGACCATATTAATAAAAACGTTCTTCAATTATTTTTAAACATATTTCACAAAAATAATCTCATAAAATGCCAACATTTATCAAAATGTCATTTTATTTTTGGTTTAAAGAAGTGTAAATCCAACAATAAATTTTTTTACTTTATGAATGGTTTATAAAAGGTTTAATAGACTTTTTTCTTTTATGAATACAACTTTAGCAATTTTTCCTGAAATATGGTTAATTAATCATAAATAAGTTTTTATGAGTACGGCTGTTAATATTAAAAATTTGCTAAAAAAAATGGCTAATTTTAACAAAAAATAAATATGATGCTGAATTTTTATTAAAAAAAAAATATGCTAAGAATCTGCTAAATAAAAAGGAATTTTAATATATATTTCATAAAAACTTTTACATTTTTAAAAAATATCTATGCTAAAAAGTTCAGCTTTTCTATAAAGTAAAAAAAATCTTATAAATCTGCTTTTGGACAAAGAAATATGCTAAAAAGCAGTAAGCAATTCCCCAACTCAATCTGCTAAATATAGCAGAAATGGTAACACTGATTGTGATCCCACTGGCTCTCATTGTTGTGTACGTAATCTCACCTACATATTCAGCCCAATTATGATTACAAATTCCCCGGGAGTTTTTTCCCTTTTCCTATTTTAACAATTGAATTTACATAGGAAAAATTGGAGAAGGGAGAAAACTCCCGGGGAATTTTTATTCATAATTGGGCTGATTGTTTGTCTACTAGACCCATTAGAGTCGATCTGAGTCTGAGTCGATCTATCGATGCTCGTTTATCCGGTTGGCTGTGCATGTAAACCTTCTGCGCAAATTACAGTTCGCAATTTTGGAGACAATTTGATAAAATTCGTTACATACGTTCTTATTGGCAAAAGGGTCAAGCCTAAAGAAAGTGGGAATGGATAATTTTACACAGCCCACATACAAGCTTGTTTGTGACCATAAACCATCTTATTATGTTGTTATTTTGATTAAATTTGTTCCAAACTTGTTTGATTGAAATCTAAATAATGAAGATATCTAAATAGTTTTCGGCACAATGGATCCTTTATTCATAACAAAATTTTGTTCTGGCGGGTCCATGGCTGCCCATGTGTCCTAAATAGGGTACACTCTCGAAAATTTGTTTTTAAATACTGTGGTGTAGAGTATCATACGTTCGATCTTGACCGACTTTACATTCTTACTTGTTTTTGTTGTAGTTGTTTTCCTAGTGCTGCCTGCCACCTGTATTAATTAGACATTAATTTGAGTAAATAAATTTTCAATATATTTTTGGGTTATTTAAACTTTATATTTTTATTTTTTTTTTGTTGTATCTTACAAATATTTCATACACATATAAATGATAATACATTGAGCATATAGATTTTATAGATTATTCGTTAAATTGAAAATTATATAAATTTTTTTTTTTTTTACATAATTTTTTAATTCTTTAAAGAATATATTTTTAACTTAAAATTACAACATTTAAAATAAAAAATGATATTTGAATAAAAACTATAATACAATTGAATAAAAAAATTACACCAATTTTGTGTTGTTTTAAAAAAATTTATTCGTTTTAAATTTAAAAAACCTTCTCAAATAATAAAATTCGTTGGTTTCTTCGTTTGCCATTTATTAGAAAATAGAAATTAAAAACAAATAAGTTTCGTTTTTTTTTGTTTTGTAACAATAAAATAATTTAATTTTTAATTAAAATGATAGTATGTTTAATATATGTGTTTGGTTGTGCGCCGTGTTGCTTTGAAATGTTTTAGAAAAAAGTTCATAATTTACATTTAAACTTATTTTTTTTTTTTTTAATTATGTTTAACTTTTATAACTACAGTCTTAAATTTTTTATAAAAAAAAAATTAAAGGTTTTGTTAAAACTTAAAATCAAATACATTTTGTAACTAGCTTCTACTCATTTTGTGTTTGTTTTTTTATAAAAAAATAATAATACAAATTTTTATTTATTTTGTAAAAAAAACTAACTTAAAATTCTAAAAAAAAGATCATTTTTTTTATTAAAAACTATAAATAAACTCTTTTAGAGTTTTTTTGTAAAAAGTTCCTTCAATTCTTTGCAACTATTATTATTTCAATTAAAAAAATATAAACCTTTAAAAAAAGCATTCGTTAAAAAAAAAATTAACTGGTAATCAACTTAATCAATCGCCCTCCGTTCGCTGTTTAAGCTCTCTTTTCGCTACAAAACATTTTTCCCACTAACAATTCATGTAGTTGTGATCACCTCCTCCAGTTGCTTCTTCTGTTTTCTCTTCTTGATGTATGGATTCATTTAGTTTAACAGCTGCTGCCTCCAGATCATCCCCTATATTTTGATAGACTTCAGCCTGGGTCTCTACACTAGCTACTTGTGGTGCTGCTATGGGCGTTACAGACTGCTTTGGCTTAAATGATGAACAATTTGGTGTAGCTTTAGTTAATTTGCCATAAATGATATTCGATCTTTCATTCAATTTAATTGTCTGTAAAGTTACACCATTTTGATAATTGTGCTCCTGTTCCTGTTTGGCTTCCATAATGGTGTTTAGATAATTATTGCTGGTGGAGGATGATAAATTTTGACTGTTATACACTGGTATATTCGACGGGAATATTTGGTAGTGTTCAGATGCGGTGGGACTGGTGGGAGTATTGAGTCTGGTGCAGGAAGACATGGGGGAGGGAAAGGTTATTTGATGCCGCTCATCTCCCGGTGTGGAATTAGGTGTGAAAATGGGCCTAGGTGGTGGAGGTACTAAATAATTATCCATTATCGAGCCGGGTGAACCTAAACGGCAGCCAAAACGTCTATCATCATGATCGGAATGAGTGCCAGAGTCTCCCAAAGAAGTGCCGCTACAATTGCTGCCTGTGCTTAGGCGTCCTGAGGAAGATGACGAAGATACTGACTGTAAACTCAAAGAGCTAATGGGTCTAGCAGAGGACTTGAAACTAGAGGAAGTTGTTATGGATGATTTAGTCTCATCAAGAACACTGTCTACACAAGAATTCTTGTCATGGTGTAAATTGGAGTTGGATTTATGTCTGGAGAACAATTTTTTGAACTTATCAAAGGGTGTCTCCCGTTTAAGATGACTTCTCACTTGATCTTGTATACGCTCATATTCTTTTCTCAATTGATCAATTTGTTCCTGCTTCTCACGGAAACTTTGTTGCACATCATTGCGATGCTTCCATTTCTCCACTAAGACCTCGACTTCGCGAATAGACAAGACATTATTCTTAAAGTCATGCATAATTTCGGCTAATTCATCGTCTACATTAGAGCGGGCCGAACTGGAAGCATCCGAAGCTGAACGTTTTAACGTGCCGTAGGTGGGTTGGTGGGCCAGGCGTTGCAAAGAACCCATGCGGTTAAGACTATGACGTGATTGATGTAAGTGTTCCTCCTCAACAGGACGATTAGAGGGTTGGAATAAATAATTGCCATCATCGTTGTTGACGGGTGATAGGGGTTGTTTCGATTGTTGTTGCTGCAGCTGCTGCTGTTGCTGTTGTTGAACGGCTACAGGCACGTTTGAGGGTTGCATTACATAATCATTATTGGCTGTTGTACTGGAACAATTCTCCAATAACTGAGAGCATTCCTGGCTAAATTTATCTGTCTGATAGATGGGAGCATCGGTTACATCTTTTGAGACCTTATTTTGTTCCTTAGAGGCGTAGTATGGGGGTTCACTGATTCTTAATTCATTGCTGGTTATTTCGCTGGTGGTTATAACTTTGTTGCTATCGAAATTCTTGCAAACATCGGCCGAGGAACCTTGTAAATTTTCCTCTTCTGTCTCCACACTGATGTAGTTCAGATTGGACACGGCCATAGTTTCACATTTTGTTTTGTTTTCTGGAGAATTTTCACGATCCGAACCACTAGACATTTCCATGTATTCCGCCTGCTGTTGACCCTCAGTCACTTGTCGGTTTTTAGGCGACTTGGGTGATTTAGGTTGCTTTTGTTTAGGGGAAGTGGGATAAGATTTAACTGCCTCAATCACTACTTTGGTGGACGTGGACTTGCTACTGCTGCTAGAATTATGATTGTTTTTAGATTCTCCACTAATGCCTTTAAAATAATGATACATCGTGGTTAGTTCATGGAATTCCGAAAAACTCATTATATTGCGTGACAATTTATGATGCCCCTCCATATCGGCCAATTCGGCTGGAGTCTTGCCAGCACAATTACGTATGCCACAGGCTGTATCACCCCCGGGACATTCCATTAACTGCATACACAAACGATTTAAGCCCCAACGAGCAGCAAAGTGCAAAAGTGTAGGATATTCTTCTGGGCTGGATTCCCTTAGACTTAGGAAGTGATTTTGTTTCTGTTCATAAGGTCCATTTAATAAATGGAAATTGGGTGGCATATTCTTTTGGAAACATTGCAATAAATGAACATCTAAGTCTTCCTTTTCCGTAGGACCAATGCCCAACGCATGACACATAAATTCAATGGGAGAATCTTCTGAACGCAGTAGTTGTTCCAATTCACGCAAACGCGATTCACATTTAATGGGACGGGCTCCCAACGATTTGTGATTCTTTTCTAAACGTACTTCCACCATTGTGGAAATTTCCATGCACGATTCTGTCAATAGAAATAAATTATTAAAGTGAAAGTATTCTTTTTGTTTAAATGAAGAAAAAAATCTCTTACCCGGTATAGCGAACTGCACTGTATAGGGATTACGACATTTGAAATTTCTTATTTCTATTAATTCGCCAGACTTTTCCACAACAATCTTCAAGACATCATCTTTTTCCAAGGGATCATTTAACATGGCCACCACTTTATTTTGTCCGATTTTCACTTTTTTCGGTAAAATGGTAAAACCATCCGAACACGAAGAGAAACTACGTGAGATACTCGAACCAGAATCATTACATACAGGACGTTGACACAAAGCACGACCCAAAATATCCGTGGCTATGCCCAAAATATTACTAATCTGGGCCTGATCATTGTCACGTATAACACAACGACGCCATCTTAAGTAATTTGGTAGAGCTGGAAAGTGTTTTAAAAGAATCCATAAATCTTCGGATAAACATTTTACTTCGAAAAAAAAAACTTACCAGTTTTGTGGATCTCCTTAACTTTTTCTTCGGTAACATCTAGCAAAATGCCTAAAACCTTTTCAACTCTTACTATGCTGAGTAGCTGGGACATTAAAAGAGAGTGCGACAAAGCCAAAAGAGCGGGGCATAAAATTATGATTTGTAAGGCAGTGTTTTGATATTTATAGGCAATCTCATCACTAAATGGGCCATCTTCGATTTTAATGTGCAAAAAGCTTTAAATAAAAAGATTTTTATTTAAATTTATTTTTTATTTTTTTTTATATTTAGGGGAAATTCAAAACTTACTTGAAGGGTTTGCGTCCTCGTTGCTTAGTTATTTTATCAAAATGATTTTTGAGAAAATTCGCTCTTAGAATTGCTCTTTCACTGTGCTTGGCTGTCACTATTAGAATATCATCCATGTTGTAAGAACCGGTAGAGCTGGTCATGCTGCTGCTCATGGTGCCACAGTTGTCTAAAAAATAAATTAAAATTTGAAAAAATGTTTGTATTAAAGTCAATTTCTTTTTCGATATGTTTTTTCTACTAGGTAAATTTAGAATTAGATACACAAACACTCACATTTACACACACACTTTCTTGCACAAATCTGATATTCTGGATAAATATTTTGATAAGAATTTTCCAAATTTTGTGGTGGCGGTGTTAAGAGTGTGTTGTTTGCATAGGATTGATTTCTTTTTCTTATTTTTTAATGATTGAGAATGGCAAACAAAAACAGAATTGTTTCTATATGTAAATAGATTTATTTGTTTTGACGATTTTTTACATGATTCTTTCAAAAAAAAAATACATTGTGGGAAGCACAAATGTCAACAAAACCAAAAAAAAAAAAACCGCGATAAGAAATTTCAATTTTTTTTAAATCTTTTTCTTTAGAGTTAAGTAAATGCAGTTGTTTTTTTCTTTTGTAAGTAGCAGCCTATGAAATTTTTCATTTTATTTTTGCAGTTGTTTAAAAGACATTTTTCTCCATATGTCACCTGCCACTTTGCTGTTTATAAGGGGTGTTTTTTTAAGAGGCATAAAACTTTTTTTTAAAAAATAAAATACAACAAATTCCATGAAATGACGAACATTTTGGGCTTTAAAGTTTAAAAATTATTTCTGGCATATGACCTCAGCGACTGCGCTTTATTAACGTCATTCTGTTGGTCCAATTTTGCACTACTTTTTCGAGTATACCCATAAGTAAGGTTAAGATCATCAATAGTGCGTCGAATGTTGGCTTTTAAATGATCAATCGTTGCTGGTTTATCAGCACAGACCAGAGGCTTGACGTACCCCCACAAAAAGTAGCTCAAAGGTGGTCTACTTACACGAACGAAGATACAGATTGTAAACTCAAAAAACTTATGGGGGTAGCTGAGGGCTCGAAACTGGAGGAAGTTGTTATGGATGATTTAGTCTCATCTAGAACACTTTCTACACAAGAATTCTTGTCATGGTGTAAATTGGAGTTGGATTTATGTCTGGAGAACAATTTTTTGAACTTATCAAAGGGTGTCTCCCGTTTAAGATGACTTTTCACTTGATCTTGTGTACATTCATACCACTACAAAAAGTAGTCCAAACGTGTCAAATGACACGAACGAGGTGGCCAATTCACAGGTCATTTTCTTGTGATAATTTAGTCTCCAAACGTTTGTCGGAACAAAATGATGGTTTAACGTGCCGCATGGCGTTTTGCGCCATCTTTTTTTAAACCATTTCTCCTCCAAATGATTTGGCAATGACGTGGTGAATCACGAATTATTTGCCATTCACAGTTATTTTTGCACCGGTTTTTGAGATTTAAAGAAAAATGGGCCGATAACTACTTCGTCATTAAGTCGCACCAGTCAGTGACTTTTTCGTTATGAAATGGAGTCTCAAGAGCCTCAAGAAGATTGTGCCGTCTCCAAAAATGGCAATTTTGGTTGTTTACATACCCGTTAAGCCAGAAATGAGCATCATCTTAAAGAAGTGCTCTATAAATTTGGCGAACAGAATTTTAATTTTTGGAAATGAATTTCCGCGATTTGTAAACGTAGTTCTGTGGCCATGTTCTGTAACTCCCGCGACGAGAAACTTTTCGATTTAAATTTTAGAAATAAAACAAAAGTTTTATAAATTGAAACACACAACTGTTTTTCTCACTTAACGGCGTTTGTAACATTTTTGGCGTGTAATGGCTGTCACGTAAGGAAATTACTCGCCAATTTACAGAAAAAGTGTATCTGTAAAATTTTTGTGAGAAAGTTACCGCTTTGAACTGTCAAAATTTCTCACGATTAAAAATGGAGTGAAAAAAAATTTTAACACTAAAAAATATATTAAAAATGCAAAATGCAAAGAATAATAATACGGAAGAGAATAGGTATTTTTTTCTTGGCAGATTTTTTCATTGTTTAATTATTTTGCTTTTAACATTTTAAAAAAATATACGAATGTTTTCACCGCTATTTCAACTAAACACTAAAGTCATACTTTACATTATTTGGTATATCCCATGGTTGTATTTTCGCCGACGTCGTTTAAAATTTTTCAATTTTGGTCGCCGTCAACGATACGTGTGACTGGCGTTCTCAACGCCTGCAATGTCACATCGGCTTCGAGTACAATGTTATGACATTTATAACGTAACGACGTAATCTCTTTGATAGTTTTCGATATGAGCCACAGACACACTTTTTTCATACTTCTCGAGAAACGATGGACTATTTTCATCTTTTCGATGCAAGCAGTTCTCACCAAAGTTACAGAACATGGGTACTGGTGTATGGTAATTTAACAAAGTATACCGACAAAAACAATTCCTTAGTATGACAGCTAGTTTTATAGTTATCCCTAACGGATGTTCTACACGCCTAAAAAAATACCCTTTACAAATATTCCATTCAAACTGGCATTTGGATGCTGCTCCAGTCTCCACACAACTACATATTTAGTTTTATCTTTTTTTATGTGAAATAAAAGTAGACCCTTTTATTTCTTTAAAATAAAAAATTTAAAATCTTCTTTAGGGAGTGTCTGTTATTAAAATTGTTTCTGCTATAATATTTTATGCAATTTTTAAAAATCCTACATAATTTTCAAAATATTTTTAGTTTTACAATTTTCTAGTTATTTATATCATTCAGTGTTAGTTTCTGGAATTCTTGTTGGTTCCATATGATCAAGTTTTTATATTAGCAGTCAGTCAGTGTGTGCTACGAAAAGGATTATTATGCCAGACAGATGACAAAATCAAACCGGCAAAGTTGATGGCTTTTTTTATGAGCCATACAAAATTGGAGTAGACAAATTAGTAGGAATTTTGATGGATATAAATATGTATGTATGTACTTGCTAAAACTTAAAATATATAAAAAATTCTTAGGAAAATAAGAAAAAATCATTTCAAAGTAAAAATAAGGCAGAAAGTAAAGTCGGTCAAGCCCGACCATATGATACCCTAGAGCACATTATTAAAAACACATTTTCGTAAGTGTACCCTATTGAACCCGCCAGAACGAAATTGTGTTATAAGGTTAAGATTTATGTAAAAGAATTTTGAGCCGAATATTTTTTAAATATCTTCATCAAAAATTACAAGGTTGGTCGAAAAATTTGTCGACCTAACAAAGAAAATACAACAAATTTGAGAATTTTTTTCTTTATTTTTGTAGTTTCTTAAATAACACTGCAATCGAGAGAAGGAAGTTAATCTGTGGTCACTGATATTTTTCACTAAAAATCGATTTTTTTCAAACAAGAATGCGTAAAAACTAAAAATGGCTGCAGTTTCTTCTGTGATCACTGATATTTTTCACCAAAAATCGATTTTTTTCCTACTAGAATGTAAAATAACTAAAAATGGCTGTAGGTTTTAAAAAAACGGTCCAGTCGAGACATACGGCCATGTCATGGAAATCGAAATGACGTTAGATTGAAATCGAACAAATTTTGAAAACTCTCCCATATTCAAAGTTCATACAAATATTTCCTTTTATATACCTCATATTTCGAGGACCACTTTCCTCTCTACCTAAACTACTTTTGAAATCAGGAAAAGCTGCGTTTATTTTTATAAAAATTCAATTGAAAGTCTTCGTCGATCTCAATTTCTCGTGATTTTGATTTCGATGACATGACTGATAATAAGTGTTTTTCATACGGGATTTCCCGGGACAAAAATCCCAGGATCCCGCACATTTTTCGGGAAAAAAGTCTCGGGAAATTTGTGCGGGAATTCCCGGGATTTTTTCAACTTAAATATGACAACTTTACTGCTAATGTAATTGTAAATAAGTTGTGTCATGAAATATATGTATCTCAGCCGTTAGGCAAAAAGGTGCTTAAATCAAAAAAAAAAAAAAACGCATCTGAGTTTTTGATTGGCTTTATTTCAATTTTTTTCTCTCTTTTGCTTGGTTTAAATCACTTTAGTGATTTAGGAAAAAAGTCTTTGAAATACACCAGGGGTCTAATTCTGGCATTCGTGAGCGAGTTGTTTCTCGATTCGAAAGCAATTTTATTTCAGTCGATACTGAACGAATCGAAAATATTTTTTCAGTATTGTGAAACTCAAATGAATGCTTTACAATAACGAAAAAATAATTCCGATTCGTTCAGTATTGACTGAAATAATTAGATATTAAATTGCTTTCGAATCGAGAAAGTACTCGATCACGACTGCCAGAATCTGGCCCCAGATAAATGTTTTTCAATTTAACAAAAAACAACAGTTTCTGACTTGAGACATTTTTGCCAAACGCCAAAGGGATGTCAATTCATATCCGATAAGAAAGGCAGTGTTTAATGCTCGGAAATTTTGAAAGAAAAAGAAGAGTTAAAATGTACAAAATTTTTAATTTGTTTAAAGACCCAGATTTATTTTATAAAAACGAAAAAAAGTTGTTCACAGAAAAAAATTTTGCCCCAGTAAACGGATTAATCAAAAATAAAATCAGTTTTAATTAAAAGTTTAATCAAGTGAATTAAACGTTTAATCAAGTGAATTAAACGTTTAATCAGGTGAAGTAAACGTTTAATTGATATTATTAATTTGTTTGCTGTTGCAAATTAATCTTGTCAATTAAACGTTTAATACACTTGATTAAACGTTTAATTCACTTGATTAAACGTTTAATTCACTTGATTAAACTTTTAATTAAAACTGATTTTATTTTTGATTAATCCGTTTACTGGGGCAAAATTTTTTTCTGTGTTCCCACTTGCTTCAAAAACTGTAATGATTTTATATGCAGAGCAGCTGTATAAACGTTTTTTTTGGATTAGATTCTGTAAGAGATGATGACAAAACTTATCAATAAGGAAAATACTTATTCGATTTTTTTTTAAAAAGAATTACAAATTTTGAAGGAAGTGCTAAGAAAACTGAAAGTTTCTAGAGATTATTTAATACAGACGATATGACCTTGCCTGCCGATGAAACAGTCTTCGCTTTTTTGGATGCGATTCTTCCATTCCAGTCCACTGTTTTGACAGTTCTTTTATCTCAGGTGTAAGGTGGTGAACCCATGTCTTATCGATGGTTACAAATCAACGCCATAGATCGTTTTTATGGCGGTAAAACATAACCAAATACTCTATTGAAACGTCTTCACGATGCTCTAATGTAAGCAAACTTGCAACCATCTTGCGCACAGCTCTCTCTCTCATCATCAATTTTTCGGTCATATGCGATGTATAGCACTTTTTCAATGTCAAGCGCACACACCTTCAGCCGACAATCATTCAATACTATTTTGTCGATTTTCTTAATCGTTACTGGCGAAGACAGCTCAATTGATTGTTCAATAGCAGCTAATGCAGCACCCAATATTTAAAATAGTCTTATAAGGGAAGGAGCTGACTACCCCGTAGTAGCTTGTACGGAGACCTTTTAAATAAAATTGACCAATTTTTCTATGTCTACAAATTCACTGAGATCATTTTTTATGGTTTAAAAAATACATATATTATTTTATTTTTTAAAACTTTACTATTTTATTAAAAGTTCCACCGCCGACAATTCCCAATTAGTGAAATTAACTTAAATATATCGCCAACGTTTTAACAAACTTCAAGAATTCTTACTGCCTGGCCCACAATGTCGACAAGAACGTTTCTTTCGTATATTTATTTTGAAAACAAATTTAAGTTCTTTATTATTGTTTTCAATATAAATATGCGAAAGAAATGTTCTTGTCGACATTGTGGCCCAGCCAATTAATTTTTCTTTTCTTGCGTGTTAATATTAACAAAACTTAATCAAACTTGCAAAACAAAATTTATTTATTTTATTTCTCTTTAGTTTAGTAAATTTTATGTGTTATTTGCTTTAACATATCTTTTCAAACTTTAAACAAAATGTTTGTATTCAAAGGAATGCTATTGAAAATGGACCGAATCGTAGGACCACGATGGAAGATAGGGGGAAATTTCTGCCTCTCAGAAACTATGAAACCGATTTTAATGAAATTTAAATCATAGAAAGAAACATATTTATATGGACACATAAGCTATGAAGGTTTCCAAAAATAGGACCACAAGGGGAGGTAGAGGGCAATTTCTGCCTCTCACAAACTTTCAAACTGATTTTAAAGAAGTTTATAAACAAAGATAAATCAATATTAATATGTACACATAAGCATGATGTGTTTTCAAATACTGTGGTAGGGTATCATATGATCGGGCTTGACCGACTATACTTTCTTACTTGTTTTTTTATTAAATGTTTTTTAAATCAACTACAATAAATTTACTAAAAATATAAAATTAATAAGGTAGAGTATGCCTACGCCAAACCTCTTTTTAATACCAGCTTAAGGCTAGTTTACACTATCTCCCAAGTGTTACGTAATCCATAATACTTTGTGAGATACAAATCTAATGAGTTTTGTTGAGATTGTCAAAAAATCTAATTTAACATGACATTTTGTGTTTACACCATCACACAAAGTATAAACACTCACACATGAAATAAAATGCAACCCTGATCCAATGAAAAGTATTATTGTTTAGAAATTTTTCAAAAAACGATGAAGTCGTATGTGATGTTAAACTTTTTTTCATAATACTTGTCATTTTCATCACACATGCATTCACACTATCAAACTTTTACATATTACTTGAGTTTCTGACACGTATTAATACAAAGTATAATAGTGTAAACTAGCCTTTAAGAACATATTCACCTTAATATTAATTCGAAAGGGTTTCTATTCAGATTTTCTAGAGAATATGTTTATTGTCCCGTTTAAATTGTTCGCTCCAAATGCGATCAAAAGCAGGAAAATTGCACAAGTATTGATCCAGTGCCTCGGCTTCTTCGCCACAAGTTCAAAATGTATCCCATGCGAGCTAAATGAGTTAGTAGTGCAGTTAATTAACTAGTCTTATTATGGCTAATAAATCAGTAAATTTTTAAACGATGGCTTAGTTGAGCATAAAACTCAATAAACTCAACAGCTGCAAATCAGTGCCCCATATAGAATATTTAGTTTAAGAAATAATAATGTGGCAGCACTATATGGTTTGTATTGGTAGCTTAAACGCCCAATTTTATGCCTTTAGAGATGGTTTATATGTTACTTGTTTAATAGCTTTGCTGGCTCAAACACATTTTAAACCAAAAAGAGAGTTTAATTTGCACTAATTTATTAGCCCTTAGTGTTGGCATTTTCAATTCTTCAATCTTCCTTGTTTTATAAGGATTTAGGTATTTAAATAGGACTTTTGTTATCCTGTATTTTATGTATTTTATAAAAAATACATTTTCACTACTACTCCCACAATACTTGAAGAGTATTTTGATAAGTGTATTGGGCCCTTCAGTGTTGCAACCATAGAGCGTCAAGTTAACAAACATATTTTCTATTAGCGCAAGTGTTGAAACTTTTAATTTGTTTCTATTAGAAAAATTATATCATTTTTAAATACCAAAACGATTTTACCGGTATAATAACGGTATTAAGGGAAACGGTATACGTTTACCGGTATTTTATGCAAAAAACTAATTTCGTTATCGGTGTCAATACTGGTATTCAATTTAAACGGTATTGGTATCGGTATTGTTATCGGTTGCCAACATTGCTTTTTGGCCATTCATAAGCTTTTTTATTTTTGCGAAAATATTGTTTGATTTGTTAAGAACTTTTTAATATTTTCTTTGATTTTCATTAACATATTTTTAAATATCGACTTTTCAACTTTGCAGTTTTTTAAAATTTTTTATTTTCTTAAAGCAAATCTAAATTTTTTTTTAGATAATTCATTCAATTTTTTTTTTTTATTTAAAATCCCCACATAAATTACCTGTTCTTGGTTTGTATTTTTTTTTTTTTTTTTTTTTGGAAAAAATCTCTACATAATCCTCTAAATTTTATTGTAATTTACACAAACTTGCTCTACTTAAATTGTCTGGTTAATAAATTAGACACTTAAATCCTTTTGAATATTAGAGTTCTTTTTTTATTTTTTTTTTTTACGTTTGTTAAACACTTTTAATAATGTTTTAAATAAATTAACATAAATTTAGTCACGTTTTAAACATTTAAACACAAACAATTTTCTTCTTCTTTTACACGAAATAAATTAAAAAAAAAAAAAAAATCTTAACAAATTTTGTCGACACTGCTTAAAAGTAAAATTTATTTGACTAAAATCAAAGCACTCAAATGGATCTGAATTTGATTTTGATGCTGCTGCTGTTTGACGAAGATGTTTGTTTGCTTGTGATGTTGTCGCTGGGCCCAGCGCACAATTACTGAACTGCTTGCAGCAAGAGGCAAATGTTGAACTTTTTGACACCCACCATACAAAAATATATCAACAAAAAATCATAAGAAGGCGAAAAAAGATACAGAAAAATGAATGGATGGTCTAAAAACAAGCAGGCAGACAGAAGGACGGACAGACCGATATTGAAACAGAAGCAAAGAAAATTTTATAAAAAAAATTGCAGTTAACAAAACAAAAATATAAAAACTTTTGCTTTTATTTCGACAGTTTGTTTGTTTGTTTTGGTTTTCCTTAATAAGAGCATTAAATACTGGGAAGAGGAGGCAAATGGAAAGAGAGAAGAAGGCTCTTAATGTCACTTCATGTTTTTTGCAAAAACAATCCTTCCTGTTTCGTTTTCTTATCAAAATTATGTTTTAAAGGGTTAATTTTTATTTGTAATCATTTACTTCTCCTCTTCTTTTCTTTTTCACCATTTTTATTTAAATGTCACATTTCTGTTATAATTTACTCCAGACAGACCCAGAGACAGACTTATAGTCTGCGATTTGCAAAATTGTCTGTTTTGTTCTCAATTTTTGCAAAATTAAAAAAAAAAAATAATTTTATACAAACATCTGTTAAGTGTTATAGACAGATTTCTGTCTATATAAATAATAAAAATAACAACAGCAACAAATAAAATAATATAATTTCGCGGCATTTCGAGACTCAGAAGAAGAAAATTTTCTCCCCTTTTTCTTCTTTCTAACAAATGATCTTTTTTGCACAATTGTTTTAAGTTGCCTTCTCAAAGTCAAGTGTTTTTTAAATTGCATAAAAAATTATTTCAAACGAAAACGAATTTTAGAAACGCTACGTATTACAAGTTTTGAATTTAACGGTCCAGTTCAATATTTTTCTTTAAATGTTTCTACAGTTTGTCAAATAAATGGTCTTTTATTTTCACTTTAAGTTGGTAAGGTGTTTTATGTTTTTAAAATTTCCCGCGTAGAGTTCCTAGGTCAGGTTCAATTGGCAGCCAACACGAGGACGGCCCACATGGTTCCTAAAAACGGTGCCTTTGTGATACTCTGGGCCAGATTTTACCTAGTGTTCGTCATATTATTCCCCAGACACTACAGTCTCGAAGCTTTTCGGTTGCTTGCAGAAAAGAGAGATAGTCCTACATTAGATATAGCATCCAAACACGGCAATTCTGGTTTCCCAAAATCCTTTAATGTCGTCGAAAGTCGGGCATTGGCAGAGACAAGGACCAAAACAATTTCATGATATTTTCTAAATTTTCCAAGAAATTTTGAACATTGAGGAAATACAGATTAAAAAAATTCCTTAAATTTTGCTTTTTTTTATTCATTTTAATATAATTTCTACATTGTGTTTTAAATTAGTTTAATAACGTTTTCAAAATTTCCAAGAAATCCAAATTTTAAAATTAACACTTATAGTTTCATATATTTCTTTAAATTTCCCTTTTTTACTTTACAGATTTTGTTTAGCCGAAAATATAACTTCCATTCCATATTATTTCAAAATATGAGAAATAATGTCCACTAAAAAGTTTAATATCGATTTTAAAATTTCCCATTATATTATGAAGAACCTTTAGATAAAATAATATGTCAGTTTTCTTTAAATTTCCCCTAAATGTCCTAATTTTTTCAGATAAAAGATCACTTAAAGTTTAAAGAAGGATTTTGTTACGATTTTTGAAATTTCCCAAACCTAAAAAAGAGACATTTTGTTTTAATCATGTTTACAAAATTAACATAAAATTTCCCTTTTTAAATAGAGCTGAAGCAATTTTAACTTGCAACTTACGTATTTGCAAGAAATATTTCTAATGTTCTTTATTTATTTAAAACTTCCTATATTTTCATTATCTTATAAAAAAAATCCTTTAAGGGAAATTTTAATTTAATGTAATAAACATTTTAGATAAATGTTTGTATTGTAAATACAACGTTTTTTACAAATTTTCAAAATTGTCTTCAAAATTTAATATAATTTATTTTTAGGAAATTAAATTTTCTAGTAATATAATCAATTCTTTTTTAACCATCAATATGCATTTATTTTTCTTTTTTTATTTTTTTTTTTTAAATGTATCAAGATTTTTAATTTTTCCCGAACTTAACAAAAATTTCACCTTAAGAAAAATTTTCATTTTATGCAGATTTTAGTACATACATACTTACATATATAAAAAAAGTTTTATTTTACAAATTTCGCAAGATTTTTAACATGTCTTTAATATTAAAAAAAATACCTTTTGGGGAAATTTTATTTTATAGCAATATTAAAAAAATTTTTTTTTTTAATTTTAATAAAAATGTATAAATAAGGAGAATTTTTTTATTAAATGTAGATTTTTGTAAAACAAAAGTTTTATCTTAAAAATAAAATTTTATTTTTGTTTTGAATAAAAATGTACAAAGATTATTAAAATTTCCCAAATTTAAAAAAATTTCCCTGAGGGAAATTTCTTATTTTATGTTGAGTTTTGTATGTATACAAGTTTTGTTTTACAAATGTCGCAAGATTTTCAAAATTAAAAAAATTCCTTTGAGAAAAATTTTATTTTGTAACAATAGGGGGATTCACAATGTGTCATAAAATCATATGTCTTAAAATAATAACATGAAAAAATACGACTGTTGTGAACAACCCTTCATAATTTAGTGTGCTATTTTGAATTTAAGTCAGCTGATTTAAAACAAATATAAAAAAAATAAATATTTACCTAAAATCAAAATGTTTTTTAATTCTAATCCATGAGTTAATAAATTAAATTAGATCTTTCCTGACTATTCCATTTTTCAGACGCAAACCACAAATATTTTATTTTGCTTGTTTACCAAACATCAGAGTCCTAGGCCGAACCAATTTGACGCCGCAAGTGTTTTGTTGCAAAAAATGCTAGCCGCAGGTTAAATTCGGATGTTAGCCGGATAAAACTATACCATCAACGGCGACGGCTACAAAATCATAGCCGCTCGGCTCAGTTGCTCGGCGCAGGTCTCTTCTGATTAATTACGACAGCACAATAAACATAGCAAGCAACGTTTTATTAATTTAAGACACTTTTTGTTTACAAAGCAACAACAATATTTTTAAACCATTGTAAAATGTTAGAACATTATGACAATACAACATGATAGCACACCTTGTGAATACCCCAAATAATAAAAGTTTTTTTTTTTGATTTGAACAATAATTTTAAGATTTTTTAAATATGCCGAATATTAGAAAAATTTCCTCTTTAAGAAATTTTTTATTTTATGTAGATTTTTGTATAAAATTAAAAAAATCCTTTAAGGGAAATTCTATTTTATAGCAATATAATAAAGTTTTTTTTTGATTTGAATAAAAATCTTAAAGATATTATAAATTTCCTAAATTTTTTAAAAAAAATTTTTAAACGGAAAAGTTTTATTTTACAAATTTTTTAAGATTTTTCAAGTTTCTTTTAAAATAAAAAAAAATCTTTTTAGGCAAATTTTATTTTAAAGCATCATAATAAAAGATTTTTTAATTTAAATTAAAATCTATAAAGATTTTTTAAATTTCCCGAATTTTAAAAAATATTTCCCCTAAAGGAAATTTTTTATATAGATTATTTTATATGAAAAAGTTTTATTTTACAAATTTTTATGTGTCTCCAATGTTAAAAAAAATCCCTTAAAGTCAACTTTACTTTCAAAAAAATGTTGTAGTAAAAAAGTTATGAATTGTAAGAAAAATTAAAATTTTTTTCAACATTTCTCTGCAAAGGAAATTTTATTTTGGATAGATTTTTGTTTTCATTGAACTTTTAACTGATTATAACAATTTCCCAAATTAAAAAAAAAAATGTTATAGCATTGTAGAAAAAAATTTCTTGTTTTAGAAAAATTTGATTTATAAAAATTTCCCTTATTTCTAAATTTCCCTTCTAGGAAAATTTTACGGTTTTAATTTTTCATTATTTGTGATGTGATTTTTCTTTTCACAGTCTTCAATAAGAAAACAAATAATTTTATTTCAGATGTAAAGATCTCACGGTTTTATTTTTATAAAAAAAATTTCGCTGACAGCTGTCACTCTGCCAGAATTGATTAAGAAAACTATTGCAACAAAAAAAAAAAAAAAAAAAAAAACGTGAATATAAAAATTCTTGAAATTTCTTTTAAAAGAAATAAATTTTTTTTAATCTCACTCTTACCCATATCTAAGTACTGTGATTCATCAATTGTTTGATTGAATATTAGACAATGTTTTAGTAAACACATTTTTGGTTTGCGTAATGCCATTTTCTTTTTTGTTTTGGTTTAAATGATTTTTATTTTTATAAGAAATTGACAAATAAATTAATTTTGATTTTAAATTTAATTTTATTGTTCATCTCTTTCTCAATTGTCTTGTCTAAAGTCTAAATTGCAACTAAAGTCTGATTTAATTTGTCTGCTTTGTTGTATTTTGTGCTGGTATTTTAATTAAAGTATTAGTTTAATTAAGCTTAGACAAATTGTTATGATTATGATTTGCTGCTATATATTTATCTCTATATCGCTTTGTCTATTTGTCTGTCTATATGTTTGTCATTTGGTTTTTTTTTCTTAATTAGACGCGACCAAACTGGATAGAATTTCTCTTTTTTTCATAATTATATAAATTAAGCTTTTAATTAATGAATTAATCACTTGATATATTTGGTTTAAAAAAGAGTTTAAATTTCAATATAAGAGTTTCATAAAGAATGGCAAAAAGTGTGACAAATCTCTTTAAAGTAGCCAACAGATGTTTTTTTTTGAATTTTAAAAACGGCCAAATTATAAGGCATCCATAGCTCTTTGATAGAGTACATATAAATAATTTAAAGAGCTGTTTTTTATTAAATAAAATTATTATAAAATACCTTAAATTGATAAGAAAATAACTTATAATGAGTCTTCCTAAAGTTGGCATAATGTAACACATTGTGTATATCCGTAATGGTCCAATTAGACGTGACATAAACATAATGCCATAACCGCAACAATGACCATAGAAAGCAAAATTCAATTGGTTTGCATGACTATGGCGTGACGAATAATTCACCTATAATCAAATATAGTGTTGTCCATAAGGTTGCTTTAAACACTTGTTTTGTAAGGTTATGGTTATGCTACGTCTAACTTGAGCTTGAGGCAGGCAACAAATAACTTATTATTAATCTCCCTAAAGTAGGCAACAGAAAATAATGATTTTATATACTTTTCTGTTGAAATTTGTGCTCTCACCTCTTTTTAGTATATTTTGCCTTTTTGTAATAAAAACGTTCTCATGACTGAAAGCATCACCAAAAGTTATGCTGATGATGACGATGACCTAAATTCAAAAAATTTAATTTTATTTAAATTTATGAGCAAATTTATTTTAACAAACTACAATAACGAATACATTTGCTTGTTCTACAGTTGAAGTGAACTAAAAACTATTTAATAATTTAATAAAATAAAATACAAAAAAAAAAAAAAAAAAAAATATGAGAAAGTTGATTATTAATTTTTTTATTATAAAATTTCTTTTATTTTAAACAATTGAGTTAAACGTTTTAGGTAAACTTTTTTTAATTTATATGTTGGACTTTGTTAGGGGTTTTTAATTTAGGGTCAATTGGCAGCCTTATAGCGGTCCCTTGGTAATACCCTGAGCCAGAGTACAGAGTCAACTCAGTGTTCACCAGATTACACTCAATGATGTCTGGAGTTAACTGTTAGGAAATTAAATGTGTCCCAAATAAATTCGCTGTTAAAGTTATTAAAAAAATAGTTTGGCCAAATTTCAATTGATTTTTTTTTAAATATTTCATACAATAGTTTTTTTTTTATAAATTAATTATTATAACAAGTTATATGTCTTATATATTTTTTTAATCTTAGCACAATTACCTTTCAGTTAATATATAATATAACCATTTTGTTGTTTGTAAGTTTGAGATATAGAGTTATGGCCTTATTCATAAAAAATTAAACAGGTTTATAAAAGGTTTGTTAAACTAAATTTCATAGTAAAGAGAATGAAAGAGGTACACACTTGGCTGTAATCCTCAATTTTCTTTTTTCCTATTCCTTTTGTTTTTGTATTCGTAATACACTAGATGAGTTAAAGTTTATGGTAAATAACAAGAAAATTGACAATATACAGACAGGTTTTTAGAGAAATTCTACAAATGTAATATTTTTTAGATAAAATAATTTAAAAACCAAAATGTTGTATCGTTTTAGTCGTTTTTCGTAAACCGGCTTTATATGTCACCTATGCAGTGTTGCCAATGAGGAATTCGGAAATTACACATGACTATGTACCAAATTACACATTTGAAGCAAAATTACAAAAGTAGCTTTAAAAGAATGAACTTGGAAGAACAGCTCAAAAATGTTTTTTTACAAGCCTCAGCAACATAAATTTTAAAAATTCGCTGTAGGTGGATCTGTTTGATACAAACTTATTGACTTAAATTCTAAAATCTCTAGAATGTTCACACTTTTTTTCTAGGCTTATAACGCATATTGCTTGAAAACGCTTAAAAAAAATTTTATATGAAAAGAAAATGATTTTTTTTTATGAATTCCCAAATTTTGCAAAAATTCCCCTGTACGAAAATTTACCCGCAAATAAATGCGCAAATCCTTAATTTGGGAACAAATCACCATATCTGGCAATACTGAATGTAACAAAACCACCAACTTATTTTCGTTCTTCTAAAGTCTTGTTGTTGGGTTTCCTGCAAAACAAATCAGGTTTCAGCAGTTTTAAGGGCCAAATAAACAACACAAACGTATACACAATCATATAAAAAAAGCGTGGAGTATGTTTGTGTGAACATTAAAATTTTTTTATAATCACACCAACCTCTTGTTGTCAAATTGCTTGTGTCGTTTATTGGACCCTTTACTTATACAACCGTTATTATCATAATAGTACGTGTATTGCCCATCTCTGCAAAGTTGTACACTTTTGAAAAAGCTTTATTAACTTAAACACTTTAATACTTATTTATAAAACTAAAAAAAAACTAAGCATTATAAATTGAAAGCAATTAATAATTTTGCCACCAATTTTTTACCAAAAATTAAGCCATTTAAGCAATTCCCAAAAAAAAAAAAAAGAAACAGCAACTAAAAAACATGACAACACAGGAAGTGACAATTATTCAAACATGCATCAGTTAACCCAAAGAAAGAAAAAACATAAAAATCACTCAAAATAAAAGTAAAACAAATCAAGGGGTTTAAAAGTTAAACAAACTTTCCAAACTAAAAATATTTTTCAAAAAAATTTTTTTTTAAGCTGAAAAATGACAAAATATTTTCTAACCAAAAACTGACTGATTGAGTTATAACTTTATATGTTGGGGGGATAATGAATGGGGGAAGATTTACCTTTAAAAAACTAAATTGATTGCTTCGATTTGGGGGAAAAAGAAAAGATTTTGAAAAAGAAATCAGGTTATAAAATCACTTTTTTTTGTAGCTCAGGCGTCTTTATTGCTATTAAAAGCTGCTACTTTAGCATGAGTTATAAAGTTTTGTAGTTAAATTGTCTTTTTTTTTAAGATATTTTTTTCTCTATCAAATAATGGAAATTATTTGGAAAATGTTGTTTGTTAGTCTAATAAATGTCTTCATAAATTTACACATTGTCATTTCGTTGATGGAGTGAGTGAGTGCGTCAGTGGAGGAATGAGCGAATGGTGGAGTTCGTTTTAGGGTTTCTTGTTTTTGATTTTGTGAGTGTATCATAAATTTAAGTGAATTTTTTGTTTTGTTGTAGGCAAATGTATTTAAAATAAAATTTATGTTTATTTTTTTAACATAAATTTTTTATGCGGAAAATTTAGTTGTTATTTTTGGTTATTTTTAAAGATGTAAAATAAATAAACGGTAATAATTTACATGTGGCGGTTTTATTTAAAAAAACAAGTAGGGAAAATATTTTAGATAGTTTTTTTTCTTTTTGTTTAAAGAAATTTGACAAACTGTAAGGAAGAGTCATTAATTTAGTTGAAAGTTCTAAAGAATAAATAATCTTTTCATTAGTGCAATTAAAAATTTTGTAATGACGGCAAAAAATCCATTGTTAAAATAAGTTCGAAGCTTTTTGTATGCCCTGCATTACAGGAGGAAGTTTGTCATTGCGTTTGTAATATCTACAATATTACACCTAGATCATATCGAGCCCTAACCGCGAAAATAACATAAGCGACATCATTTTCAATTTTTTGTTTAATGAATGACTTTATTGGCAACACTTGCATCATCTCAGAAAGTGTCATGGTCACATAAAGTACCGCTACAATTTTTTAACAAGAACAATTTTATCGTAAGCGACAAATTTCATACAAAATTTATACGAAACTAGCTGTTTGGTCCCGGCGCTGCTCGGGATTTTCTAAATAAAAATAAAAAATGAAATACTGGAGAATTTTGTTAATAACTTGACCCCAGCGCTATCTACCATCAATAAAAATATATCATATTTAAATATCACAACAACCGCGCCACCTATCGGGAGTTTTTTTATATATAAACCATCAGTGAAAGTAGACCATTCCAACGCATATACTCGTTTGAAAAGCGGTTGAGTGGTTCTCGAGTTATAAAATGACGTACATAGGACAACTTATTTTTATATTTATAAATATATAGATAAAATTTCAAAAGATTTTGTTATTCGTGCTTAATTCCCAGTTTTTATTATTGATAAAAACACTTGAAATTTATTGTTGATGGGATAAGCTATTCCTATGCGCATTTCACTGGTTGCTTAGGCCAGATCATCAGGAAACTTCATCCATAATGATTTTAGAAAAACTAAAGATATTAAACCAAATAAAACTGTTAAGCGTATAAGACTTATAGCAACAGTTCTACTTGTAATAATATCAAAGTTTAAACAAAACACATCAACAATAAACAGTGGGTTTATCTCATCTTACATTCCCCATAAAATTAAAAAAACACTCTCCTGTCAAATTTGATTTTTGGCGCATACGTTATTTTTGCGGTTAGGGGTCGATATAAAGTATAAATATTCTTCATTCTTATATAAAAAAAAGTTTTAATTTTACGATGTCAGTCCTTCCGTCCGTTGGTTTGTCTGTTCGTGGTTGGTTTATGGGCACAAAGACTCTTTGGGGACTATACGAAATTATAGACCGATTCTTACACTTTACATATGCTTCGTCTTTGTGATAACTAAAACTTATATACCAAATTTTATCAAATTGTCTCCAGAAGTGCGACCTGAAGCAACACGCTTTGTATACAGATAGATATTCAAAACAGAAAAGCCGTTTGTTAGCCAGTTAAAAAAAATGTTAGTTTCGCTGGGAATGCATTTTACATTTAAAATGCTGCAAAATGCTCTTTTGGTTAAAATATGCTGCAAACGGTAAAATATGCAAAAATATGCTCTTACAAATCTATGCAAAAAATTCATAAAAAGCTCTTAAACGGATAAATATATTGTTTCTGCCTTCATCGGCCGCACAATGAAAAAATGCAATTGCATATTTACGGTTTCCATGTTGTTGAACTTCGTAAATAAGCTTAAATAAGAATACAACTTTCAGAAGCTTTTAGCTAAATATCTTACAATCTGATGTTCGAAATATAAGCATGCCAAACAAATTTTGTTAATTAAATGTTGAGTACTTAAGTGAAGGAAGGGCATATAAGATTCGGCAAAACTGAAGATAGCGCTTTACAATATTTTTTTTTTTTTTGTATAAAAATCTATTAAATAAAATAAATTTTTTAATTTTCCGTAATTTTTTTTTTTATAGTTTACTACCTGCTTTTAAAATCATTTACATGTGTTCTTAAAAACTCTCAAGAGACCACACTTGGCCCAACATCTGGTTGCGATTTTAATGTTTTATTGAAAAATAATACGAAACACTTAAATGCTAAAGAAAATAAATTAAAAGTGACAGAGTAACTGATACTTTTGAGAAAGTACTAAAAAAATTTTAGGTATTTAAAAATGTAGGTACATAGTATGAAATACATACTAATACATACCAACTTCACCTATTCTATTTAAATATCAATTCATATTTAAATATAGTTTTTTGAATTCTTATTTGACATGAAAAACAAATCTTAAACATTAAATTTAATTTAAATAAATTGTTGAAATTGGCCATAACAATTTTTTAAATATTTAATGTTATTGCATTTTAAAACATTAAAACCAAATACAATAAATTAGTTATTTAAACGCAGGTTGTAACAACGTATCGTCGCTCAGAAGAGTTATAAGTTGCACTTGTCTACAGATTAGTAACTTACGGGCGGGCAGCTTTATCAGCTGGCCTTTTTTTTCGCAACCGAAGAACTTTTTTTAGTGTTGCAGTCTCTGGATCAGCAAATACGAAAATAAGACAAAAAAGATTGCAATATTCGGCTATGCCGAATCTTATATGCCCTTCGCCATGGTGCGATAAGAAAGTTATGTAAATACACAGAAAAAAATAATTTTCATATTTGAATACGAAAATTGCATATTTGATTAAATTTTTTTTTTTATTTAATTAAAGTTTAATCAAGTGAATATTACGTTAAATTGATACTTTATATTAATTTTTTTACTCGTGCAAATTTAATTAATTTTTTAATTAATATCACAAATTTTTTAATTGAAATCAATATTTTTCTGCGAATGGAACGAATTGGCTGCAAACAGCTGAACTGCCAGGCCAGTAGAGGTGCAGCAGCAAGTATGGGTCGAAGTTAGAATACAATTTAGCCTTAAATAGATCTGAATGGAATAACTTTGCTGTGGCCCCACGCTCCTCTCAAGAGTGAAAAGGAAAAAATAATAATTCATATCTACATAATTCTTTTACATTCTGAACAAAAAATTTGCTGTTCGAATAACTCTTTTAAAGATTTATTTAACTTAAACACTTATTTAATTATTCATTAATCTAAAATTACACTTAAGTAAAATTCTTTTCGGCTTTTCCCAAACATAAAAAAAACACTATTATTATATTCCATTTACATAATAAACGATTGAAAAGTCATTAAAATTAAGACAAGTCTATTAAACCCGTTGAAAACAACAACTACAATATAAAATCAAACTATTTTAAATTGAATTGTTATACTCGTTCCAAGTTGAGTGCAATAGAGACATGTAAATGGTTGCATGTGTTCATAAACATGCAACTACAACCCCAACATCAACCACTAAACCGCCAAACTCTGCTGCTACGACTGTTGCCAGTGAGACATTTGAAAGACATGCCTGCCTGCCTGCCTGTTCTTAACAAGTGGTTTAAATAAATGTTCAAAACTATTTTTTGGTTTCAACTACAATTTGGTTTTTGAAACAAATTTAGAATAAATAATTTTATTATTTTTCAAACGAACAACAGGGAAAATTAGAACTAGAACTTTTAGAAAATTGTGGTTTAAATGGACAAGTTTTTGAGACAACTTAAAAAGTATTTAAATTGAATTGATTTAAAAAAAAAAAAAAGAAAAAACCAGTGAAATTAATAAGTCGTTAGTATGCAAAACTCGTAATTGCTGGTGTTACAGTTTCAGTTTACTTGGAAGGTGCTTTTGATTAAGGGAAGACATAAAGAAGGAAAGGAATCTATTTCAACATTTTAATTTTTTGAGATTTTTTTTTTTAACTAAGACAAGAAATGAAGGATATTTTTTAAGAAACTTCCGAACTTTGACAGTTGATAGCAGCCATATTGTTAAAGCTATATGTGTCTAACTGGCTCTCATTTATTCAGTTATGTTTTGCCAAATCTTCATGGATGAACATAACGTTAAATAACACATGAAAATAATAACATTTTAAAAAACTGTATGCACTAATGTCTAAAGATGAGGCTTACATCTGGTTGGAATTTTTGATGTACCCAACAAGCAAAGTTGTCAAATTTGAGGCGATACACATCCACATGAGTACGAAATGCTTCCAATACAGCCCGAAAAGTCTCTTTTTGGTGTGACTTTGAGAACGACGTTTACACCGTATACATTTTCTTGTGGGGTTTTCTTCAGTCACAGGTCAAGGCACCCTCAAATTAAGCTGGAATTATGCGATATCTAAATAATAGTCGAAACACAGCACTTTGACATGAATGTTACCTCATAACATAATTCTGTTTGGCGGGCCCAAGATTGCCCATGCGAAATTCTTTTTAATACTGTGGTTTAGGTTATCATATGATCGGGCTTTACCGACTATACATTCTTAAATGTCTTAAAATTTAAAGATTCTAAGCATTTAAGGAAGTTTAAAGTCACAAAAAATATTACGTATTTCTAGTTTCTTTTTAAGAAAATATTTAAAGACTACGAAAATATTATAAAATACTTTTCATAATTTAACACATTTACTAGTTTAATGAAGCCATTAAGTAGGAGTACATACAAAATGTTTTTTTTTATACATTCCTTAGATCATCTGCATCATTATCTTCATCATTGTTGCCAGCAGCCGGAGTATGGGTAGCTTTAATATGAGATTTATTATAATTGGCCCGCTTTTTTTTTGTTTGCTTCTTTATGGAATAAATTGTATAGGAAATCTACTAGATACTTACTGAGACAGCATATAGTCTGTAACGATTTTAACAGTTCTCTAAAATTTACATTGATTACGGTGCTGAAACACAATGGAAGCCTTAAAGCTGCAAGCGATAATACACCAAGGGAAACAAGACGTTAAAATATTGTCAAATGGCATTCCAATGATAACGAATGTTATTTATAATATTGTCGTACCTTATTATTTAGCACAGTCTTTGTTAATATGTTTCGTAAATTGTTGTTTTCTTACATTGTTACAGCCTTGATAATGATATCCGAAGGATATCGAAATATTGGAACAAATAATTCAATAAATAATATACATATTTTTTACAAATAATTGGCCTCGAGCTCGAAAAAACTTTTTATTTTAATAATTTAAAAAAGGTCGAAGAAATAAAATTTAATTTAATTGTCGTACAATGTTTATTTATATAAAAAAAATTGTGATTTTAGTTGAACTGTTAATTTTCAATTTCAATATTTTTAGTTGGGCTTGATTGAGTTCATCAAATTTAATTTTCATTTAATTATTTTTTTTTTTTTACTGAAGGAAGGAATTTTGCAACATGAAATTTTTATTAACATTTTTTGATAATTTTCTTGGCTGAGCGGTGGCTCGAACATGGGTTGAATTTACATGTTTCAAGAATTACCACATTCCTTCATCAAAATTCTTTGAGTTCTAACCTTTGCACCACATCTAAAATAGAGTTTGGCTAAATAAAAATGATCGCACTACGATGTCTCTAGAAAAGCTTTCTATAAGGTGATGCAAATTTTTTTGAATGAAATCTATAGATTTAAATTTTAATTAAAAGAAATAAATAAATATCTCATGTGTTTTATATTGGATTGGTTCACAATGGGCTATTCTTTACAAAACTGAGAGCAATATGTTATCAAAATGACAACAGAATGTTGTCAATAAAGTAGCGGTATGTTATCAAAATTTTCACAATACATATGTTGTCAAAAAAAAAAAAAAAAATTATGGTGTAAATATGTTTACAGTTTTTTGTCCGAATGAGACAAAATTGTGACAAAGTGAAAACGAGGTGGTTTAAAAATCTTAGCACCATACGTTACCAAATAGAAAACCAACGTAGTTGGCTCACTTTTGACAACAGATGGTGTTAACTTTGGTATTTTAATAGCGGATTTTTCCTCTGTGTGTTGTTAAACAATAAATTCTCGAATATAAAATATTTAATATTAAACATTGTTTCGTTACATAGTAATGCAGAAAGTACCGAAAAATATATTCCCAGGTCATCAATTTCGAACGTTAACGTTCGCATAGAAAATTTGTATAAAAAACACTCATCGCCAATATCACCAATTCTATTCATATTTAAATATAATTTTTCATATAATTTAATTTTTATTTTACATTAATTTTAAACATACAAGGGTGTGCTGGAAATCGAAAACGTCAAACGCAAGAATTTTAAAAGTCGTTTTTTAATAAGATTTCAGTAATAAACAAATTTTTTTGTCAAATATTATACAAATATTTATCTATTTAACAGAATTTTATAACAAAAATTATAAAAATTAGATTAGAAGTGTATTTAATAAAAACAGCTTCCAAATTCTTGCGTTTTACGTTTTCGATTTACAGCACACCCCTGATTAATTGATACATATTTAAATAATTTGGTGAAATTGGCCATCAGTTTTTAAAATATTTTCCATAAAAAATCCCTGGCGGGCGTTTAAGTTTGAAATTGTTGAACGACAGATACAATTTTTTAATAAAATTATTTACAATGCAAAATATCTATTTGAAGTCTGCCACAAGAATGAACTTCATTTAATAAAAACCATAGAAGCTTAAACCGCTCAAAACTATTTGAAAGAAAGTTATGCTGGAGTTATTTGATTGCGCTATGTGGTCGGTCGCTTTAATTGTAATTTACCCTGGTTGCTTTTCGAATATTTGTTAACACTCATAGTTTATACATCATGTGCTAAATAATGTTTATTACAATGTTGGGCAGCTACTGACGATGGCGACGATGATGAAGCTGTTGATGATGTTTATAAAGTTTTATTACAAACTAAAAGTTGTAATAATTTTTTATATCATTTTTTGTCTAATTTTTTTTTTACTTGTAAACATGTTATTTCCTGTTGCATTAAATTTAAGTTTGTTTTATTAAATAAACAAAATCTTGTAGCTTTTAATAAACTTTTAATGAAACTAATAAATTAGTTTGAAAGTTTGTAAAAATATAAAATAGTCGTCATAAAGTATTTTTATATTTATTGGGATCTAAAATTTTATGAAAATTTAGAAATTTTGTGAAACAATTTCATTAAAAAAAGTTTTTCACTAAATTTAATGATTTACTTAATTAAAAAAAAAAAAAAAAAAAAAAAAAAAAAAAAAAAAAAAAAAAAAAAAAACATTTCATTGAAATTTTGTTAAGCTTTTTCGTAAAGTATTTATGTTTCTTGTTGATAGAAATTAATTTTATATTTTTTTTTAAATGTTTTTTAACCCTTTTAAAAAACCCTTAGTAAAGTCTTTATATCTTTTCAAATTTGGTTTTTTTTAATAAACAGTTTTTAAAAGTTTTTTATTGCTATTTAATAAGATTTATGTAATAAAAGCACCTTAAAAAAGCTTTAAGTACATTTAAAAAATAAATTGAACAGCTTTTAATAAAAGCTTTAAAGACGATGCTTTAATAAAACTTAAATAAAGCGTTTTAGTGTATTTTCCCTATTAAAGCAACAAGTATAATAATATGAAATTCCATAATTTTTGCATTTTGTAAAATAAAGTTTCTTGTTTAATTTTTGCGGAAAAGCTCTTAAATAAAGTTTATTTTTTTTTTTAAATAAACTGAAGAAAAGTTTTTTCTAAAAGTCAAATTTTGAACTGCAAGTTGAAAAATCTATAAGAGTTTTGATAGTAAAGCTCTTAATTAATGCATTCTTTATATCTTTGATAACACATTTTCCACAAAGCTTTAAAATAAAGGTTAAAAATATATAATGCTTCAAGAAAACTTTTTTGAAATATTTCTTGAGCTTAAGGCTTCAAAAAATAATAACCTGACTTAAGTCGCAAAGGAATCGTTTATAAGTTTTTTTTTAAATAAAACTTAATTAAAAGTATTAAATAACAGATACAAGTTAAAAAATAAATGCAAAAAAGCTTTACAAAAATAAAGCTTTAAGAAAGCTTTTTAAAAAAATCAAGCTTTTAAGAAAATTCATCCAAAAACTTTTCAATTCATTCTTTAGGTCAGTCAAAATACCGTTTTAAGAAAAGCTTTTGAATCGTGCTTCAAGAAAAGTTTTTAATAGAGTTTAACTATAAGCATTTTTATGCAGCTTTAAGAAAAGCTTTATTATTAAATTTTACATAACGCATTTAAATACTCATTATATAAAACCTTCAGGACAGCTTTTTAGGAAACAATTAATTCGTTCGAAATGGGTTAATCCTCCTTTTGGAAAAGCTTTTGAAATTGCTATTTTTTCTGATTACATGAACTTTTTTTTGTATGAAACATTATATTATAAATTATATAAAGCTTGAAAAGAGTCCGTTGAAAACGCTTTAAGATAAGTTTAAAGTAATTTGTTTGAATATAAAAGCTTTCAAATAAGCTCTATTTTAAAATGATTCCTAATGCATTATTTAAACCAGCTGCGTCCAAACACATGCACATTTAAGCTAAGCGGCTTTATTAGCTCTTACAATTGTTCGTGGTTTCTTTGCAAAATAAGCAGCAAGTATTGTTGTCCTCTGTAAAATCTTGCACATTGATGGCTTGGACGTAATTAATTTTAACCAGTGCCGCCCAAACACACATATGTACTTAAATATTTGCATTAGCGGTAAACATATTTTAAAGCTCTTACAATCTGTTCTTATTATTCTGCAAAGTAAGCAGCAAACCGAGATCTAATTGGCTGTTGTGCTGTCGTCGGTGCGAAAGAATAAAGCACTTTTGTAAAAGCTCGCACATTTTGCATATGTATTGGACGGCACTGATTTAAACAAATTTTTTAAAGCTTTTCTTAAACATTTAAAAATTTTTCAAAGCCCTTTAAAGAAACGTGTGGAAAGTCCCTTTTTTAAAAAAAATTATAAAACATTCATAAATGAAGCTTTAGTTAACCTAATTCTATTAGATATAATATTTTAATTATAAGTGGTTATTAATTTTATAAATTATAACACTAATAATATAAATTCCTTTATAAAATATGAATGTAAAGTTTATTACATAATCAAGGTAACCCTTTTTATCAGGCAATTCATAATAATTAAATTTTCATGGTTTTTTTTTCAAATTTATTAAAATAATTTAATTAATTAATGGATATAATTATGTTTTCAGTCATTCAAATTTATTATTTATTTAAATAGTCAGTCAAATTTGTGTTTTTAGCATTGAGGAAGTTAATTTTTAATAAAAAGAGGATCCCCCTTTTCCCCGTTTGCTTTAAACGATAACGAAAACAAAACAAAACTCCACAGTCTGAAAATGTATATAAACAAAACATTTGTTTAACATTTACCATACAAAACATTAATGTCAAAAGTACACAGAAAATAACAACAGCGAAATGTCAGACAACAAACTTACAGACACAGGCATACAAATTACAATAAGCATTTCAAAATATCAAAAGAAATATAACAACAATAACCCCCTTAAACAAGAAAACGCTGAAGAATGATTGACAAAAATATGGATGATGTATTTTAATTTTTTTTATATACATATTTTTGTTATAAAGACCGCCCAGTAAGAAGACAATATTGAAAAAAAAAAGAAACAAAAAGCAACAATAATTTTTTATTTCCGTTGTTAATGGTATGGCAACTCTTTATACCCACATCACTATAGTGGAGAGGGTATTATGCGTTTCTTATGATGTATGTAACAGTAATAAATATTGGTGATAGACCCAACTTTTAGTATAGCGATCTACTCAGAATTACTTTCTGAGTTGATCTTACGATATCCGTCCGTCTGTCCGTCCTTGTGTGTAAAGTAAATGTCACAATTTTAAAGATAATATGATAAAATTTGGTACATAGGTTCTTATTACAACAAGGACCGAGCCTATTGGAAATGGTGAAAATCGGTCTAAAACTTCACAGAGCCCCAATACAGCTTTCTAACCGCAATAGAATCATATAAATGTTGCCATAACTGTTTTATAAATGGTGGTATTGGTAGCTGTAAACTATGCCATACAATTTTGTGCTAGTAGGCCCAATATTAAGCCCTTGCCTAAATAACTAAGGGCAAATCAATCCCACGAATCTTAACCTCATAAAATGATTCTGGCACGACCACGATTGCCCATGGCAAAATTTGTTTTTAAATATTATGGTGTATGGTATAATATCGGCGGACTTGACCGACTATACCTTCTTACTTGTTTTTTTTTAATGAAGTGATCAAAAATTATTATTTATCTTTCATTGACTAATACAAAGGCAAAACTTTATATGATTAATAATAAAAGACAATTGTTTTAAAACAATCAACTAACTTAACCTATCAATTGTATTAGTTTAGTTGCTGTTTGTGTTGGTATTAGTGTATGTTGTAAGTAATTTTGTAATATTACAGTAAATTAGTGTGTGTTTGTGTTTTTGTGTCCATATGAGTTTTTACTTTAAAAGTATAAAAACCTTCAGCATAAATTTGAATAAATTGCGTTTTACTATATGAACAGTTTCCGGTGCGTTTTTCCTCTTTATGTACACAACACAATTTGTTTAGGAGCTCTTTTTTTAGTTTTCAGTTTTTAGTTTGTAAAGTTGTACTACCATCAACTAGCTCGTCTTTTCTTTGATTACATGAATTCCTTTACTATGCAACATGATCTAGAGTTTTCTACAAAATTCATGTATGTTAATATTTTTCCACTATGATTTTTATATTTAATAATAATGGAAAATAGAAACCAACCAAAACATAATAATTTTCCAGTATTTGATTAGTTTGTTAATCTCTGAGCACGTACTATAAATTGTTTTGCTCTTTTCTTTTTTTATGTTTTTTAATTAAAAAAAATTTTCGAACATTTTAAATAGTTTTAAAGAAAAAAAAAGAAATTTATCTGGCTGTACCTTTAGTTTTGAAAATTAAATGAAAAAAATAAATGAATATATATATTTAACATCTGTTTGAAAATAAAAATGTTGTTTTAACTACAAAAAAATAAAAAAAAATTAAAAAGGGGAGAGAGAGTTTGTTTAAGTTTAAGGGCTTATCGTTTCCCCCTTTTATTTTGACAGATTTTTTTTATTTAAAAGATTTTTAGTTTTCTTATTGATATAATTAAATCTTAAGCGTAGCTTGATGTCTAGACATGATTATTTTTTTTTTTAATATTTTTTTTTATATATTTCATATTTTTTTGTTGTTTTAAATTTATTTTTAGTTCAACGACAAAGAAGATTTCTATTAACAGCAAACAAGTTTTAATTCAAACAATGTGGGGTAAGTTAATACTTTTTTATTTTCAAATATTTATGTAAAAAACTCTAATAAGAAATATTAATGTTTTTTTTTTTTTTTAAATATGTAATAGAAAATTAGGTAAAAATCAATAAAAAGATTCAATATTTTGTATTTTTTTCATTTCATTTCTAACACTTCTTTTATAGTTTGTCCCACTTGTCTGTGCTTCTGTCCATGTGTATGTTGAAATGGGTTTTTCGAAGACCCCAGAAATAATGCGAACTAGGTTTTTATATTTTTGTGTCACATATGCTCCGTTAAATTTTGCTATTGAAAATAAGCCAGATCGGGCCATAAATGACAGAAATACGAAAAAAAAAAACACTATTGTCTTTAATTTTTTTTTATTTTAATATGTTTTTTTTTTTTTTTTTTTTTTTTTTTTTTTTTTTTTGCATACATTTTTTGCCGCTTTAACAGAGAAATTTGTCTTAAATGAGAAAATGCACTGAACATACATTTTTTTCTTTAAATTCTGATTGATAATGTGTGTTAGTGGGTGAGTGGTCTAAGACTATGCATTACGTTAGGTGAAGGATAGTAAAGATTCGGCGTTCGAGTAAAGCACCTTTCTTGTTTTTAAGTCATTAAAACGTTTTTAATACGTTACAAACAAGGCGTTGTAAAAGTATATAAATTGTTTTACTTAAACCCATTGTAGTGAAACAGACCAGAGCTTGTGGCAAGAACAGAACCTGCAACCCTTTTACTCGTATACTAGTCTACCGGGGCACCCAAGAGTTTTTTTTGTTCTTAACTAAAACTTTATGAGTTAAGATTTGATGTAAAGATAATTTTAACTAATTTTAAACCTGCACCCCACAACGTCTCTAAATTAAAAGCACAAATTTGAAAAAAACCCATCGGAATGTGTAGTCTAGAAATCGAAATCAAATGGAGTTGCAATTGAAAGAGCTTCTTTTGTTCAATAATTTCGAAAAAGGACTTTAGTTTTTCCTGGGGCGATTCTGGTTAAGGTAAAGGAATATTTTGTTGAATTTTTAACGAACTTTCAAAATAGGCAAGTTTTTAAAATTTGTTCGATTTTAATGTCACTTGTATTCAATTTCCAGTACATGACCGTTTAACTTTGTTTTCAGCATTAGAAGTGCTCTAAAGTAAGAACGAAAGTTACAACAGCAATTTTATCTTTATAAAAATTAAAATTTTTGTAAAACTAAAAATTAATTTTTTTTTTATTAAAATATTTAAAGTTTTTATTTTTTTTCGTCTGTTTAACAATTTCGAACGTAAAAGCTTCGTTCACAATGGCAGCAACATTTTCACTTGGTGTTCACAATAATGCAAGGTTTTTTTTTGCAACCACACATATTTTCAATTAAGAAAACGTTTGCAAATTTTGCCCACAATAATATTTCTTATTTATTATTATTTTTAAACATTTTGTTAAAATTTTCATTCAAAACTAAAAAAAATTTTTGTAAATGTCATTTATAATTTTAAACAAATTATGGCTGAAGTAGACTTAACTTAAAAAAAAAACTGTAATTGCATTTTTGTTTGAAAAGTTAAAGGAAAATTTATCAAATACTTTGGAAAGAAATATGATAGAAGAAGAAACCAAATTGTTGCTTCCATTGTGAACAAAGCTTTACCTTCATATTGAATTTTATACGGAAAATATTTTTAAAACTGAGTATTTTTCATACAAATTTTCTATGCGAATGGTATAAATTATTTTTTGTTTAAAGGGAGCTCTACAGGGTGTCTGCTAGCGAATTTATATTTTCAAACTTAAATAAAAGACGTAGTTATTGACACAAAGTCTTATTAAGGGCATTGAACGATAGAATGGAAATGCGTATGTAGTAGTATGTCATCCAGATGTCTTCCGTCGAGTTGAACACACTGTTCAAAACGGAGCCTTGTTTTCGAGAATTTTCTAAAAAAAAAATGGGCCAATTATCTCACGCGTAGATAAGGCACACCAAACAGTTACTCTGGGGCAATGCAATGGTTTTTGAATTTCGGTTTGGTAACGTCAGTTTTGCATGTTGACGTGGCAGTTTAAGTGAAAATGAACTTTACACAAAATTGTCGCCGAGCAATTACGTAAGAATCATTGCTCTTCAAAAATGTCTCCACAGCGGATGCGCGATGCTCACTCGACCACTGCGACATCGTGACCAGTGTTGCCGTTAGGATACGAAAGATACATTTTTCGTATCTTTTGACTTCTTCAGGTATCATGTATAATCCTGACATTTTTCGTATCTTTTGAATCTGTACGCAAAATGTACAGAAACAAAAAATTCGAAAATTGTTAGCCAACTTAAACTTATTAAGACTGATCATCGTCACCGACTCATTACTAATACAATAGCAGCCAAGACGCATTGACTAAAAGGTGAGGTCAACTATAAAACAACACTGCTTGTGGTCGGATTGGCAAAAATATTGCTAGTTAATAAAAAGTTAGTTTACATAAAATATTAGTTTGCATACACACTTTGACTTGACCCCACCTTCTAGTGAATTCGCCTTGATAGCAGCTTTAATAATGTTGAAAGAAAACCTTAAGAGGTTGCAACATACGATCCACCTAAATCGATGATTACTAGTAGTGCGAAGTTGTTCTGAGGAAACATCTTTTATATTTTCAGGAAATTTATATGAACGTTGATATTATCGCCTAAGTATAAACGCCTAAACTCGTATACATATTAATTTTTACAAAAATGAATTTGTTTTGATAACATTCAAAGATAATTACATATAATTAATTTAAAAGTTTGGTTACTGTATTTTTAAAAATTACATATTCACCTAATACCTATTTATGACTTAAATAAATATAAAAATGAATTTTAACGAAATAATTTTCTTTGCAATATGCATATAAATATGAAATAAAAATGTTATGTTAATAAATATTAAACGTTAAAAATGGATTTTCAATTTTTTTTCAAAACGTATCTTTTTGGGAAAAAGTGTATCTTTTTGGAAACTAAAATGTATCTTTCTCGAAATTTCACTGGCAACACTGATCGTGACTGACAAATTCGCACAATCGATAATGCCAACGTTGCCACCCTCCCTCCAAACCGTTTATTTCTTTTTGAAATTTCAACTAATTGTAGTGGGGAATGTAAGATGAGATAAACCCACTGTTTATTGTTGATGTGTTTTGTTTAAGCTTTGATATTATTACAAGTAGAACTGTTGCTATAAGTCTTATACGCTTAACAGTTTTATTTGGTTTAATATCTTTAGTTTTTCTAAAACGTTATGGATGAAGTTTCCTGATGATCTGGCCTAAGCAACCAGTGAAATGCGCATAGGAATAGCTTATCCCATCAACAATAAATTTCAAGTGTTTTTATCAGTAATAAAAACTGGGAATTAAGCACGAATAACAAAATCTTTTGAAATTATAATCGTATTTAAAAATATAAATTTGCCACCAGACACTCTGTACTAACTAAAAATTTCCTTATTTTAATTTTTTTTTATTTACCCCCGTATTCATAAACGATTATTAAATTTAACAAACGTTTATTAAGGATAATTTCCATAATAAATTTGTTCTTTAAACCATTATTAAATTTAAAATTTTTTTATGAATACAGGCATTAGTATTTAAATATATAATTTTTGGATTGTTTAAATTTTCAATTATTTTTATTTTAACAAAATTTTACAAATCTAAAAAATAATATTTTTGTTGAAAATAACGAAACGAAGCTTTTGCATAAATTTTTTTAAAGACTTTTGCATAAAAATATTCAATTTAAAATATTTAAGACGTTATTATACATTTTAAAATATTTTTTTTTTTAAATTTATTCAATTTGATAATAAGTAATGATTATAATTCAAACGTATTTGAAAACTGAATTTCCATACAAATTTTCTTTGATAAAAATTTCAAATGCCAATTTAGTTTTTTATGATTTTACGGCAGAATGCTTTTAAATTCCACCCAAAATAAAACTGTTTCTTTAGAATATTTTAAACTATTTTTTTAATGTTAATAAAAATTAAAAATCTTTAATTTTTAATTAAGTTTTTTAATTATTTTTATTAAATATTTTTTTTTTTTTACATAAAATAATTTTATATATTTTTTCCAATTAAATTTATTTATTTATTATTTTCTATTTTTTTTTTTGCATGGTCGAATAATTTATAAAAAAATATATTTTAGTTTTATCTTTAGCATCTATACCAAAAATAGTTTTAAATTGCATTAAAAATAAATATTTTTATTTTTTTTTTTCTTCAAACTCACCGCAACAGAATGTATCCAGTTCAATTTCGTCCATTTTCAAAACCATATTTAGTTTCTTGTTTAATACTAAACACTTATTGAAAATTCAAATTTATTTTAAAAGCTTATTGCCTTTTTAGCAATAATAATACACTTTTTTAAAAGTTAATTTAAAATTTTTTAAAACAAGACAATTTTTATTAAGAAAAATTAATTCATTTTTAATAGTTTTTAAATATTTTTTTTTAACAGATTTAATTACATTTTTATTAAATTTTTCATATTTGATCGCTTAATTTTTTTTTTTAATAAAAGCGCAGGCGTATTGATTTCTTATATTTATTCTTTAAGAAATTGTGTAAATAATTAATTAATTTTTGTTTAATTTAAGACTTCATTCAAATTACGCACACAACTGTTCAATTAACAATCCTGTTTAGTTCTGTGGTCAATACAATTGAAAAACTTCAGAAAAACTTCTAACATACAAAACTTACACTAAAAAAACACACACACACCCACAGTCAATTATAAATAAACTCATTAGTTTTTTGTACTCTTACTACTACATACTTGTGCAAACACTCTGAGAATTCTACAAGAAGAGGAAGAACGCAAAAAGAAAAACAATATTATAAAAAAAAATTATTAAATGCAAAGAGTTTAATTCAGAGTTGAGTGTGTATGAGTGTTAAGGTGAAAAAAAAAAATAAAAAATTTAAAATTTTTTTTGTTGTATTGAGCATAATTTTTAATAAATTTTGTTTTGTTCTTGTTGTTGTTGTTTTTGTCCCTTTACTACGTGATTTGCCAACTTAAAAACAAAACGCAATTTTATTAATTATATAAATTTTGGTGTATTTTGTTGTTGTTGTTTAAATATAGAAATTATTAAAATAACTACAACAACATTGCAATAAAATGCAAATAAAGGTAAATATTCTCAGAGAATGACTAGAGAGGAGATTGTAAAGGTGTTTGTGTGAATTTTGAATTAACAGCTCAATAAACATATATGTCTTTGCAATCGCAGTGAATTGACGCCGTTAATCAAATAAATATGGCGCGCTATAAAAGTTTTGTATAAAAAACAATTAATAATGAAAAACAATAATAATAATGAAGTAAAAATGTAAAAGAAAAAGGCAAAATAAAAGAAATTACTGCTAAAATAATGAAATTGTTATTGTTCAAGAAATACTACCACAATAATTACAAGATATTAAAAAAAAGTTTTTTCATTGTTGGCAATTAATTTTTTTTAAAGGCATATTTGGTAAACAAGTAACGGTTATCTGCCTTAAATGATCCAAAAAAAAACGTTAAAAATAGAAAATTTTATTAATATGTATATACATATAAAAAAAAACAAATGAATAAAAAAAAGCAGTTAGAAACTTAAATCTATTGAAATACTTATGGCCAATTTCATAAATCCTATTTAAATATGAATTTATATTTTAATACAGTTTTCATATAATTTTGTTTTTATTTGACATGAAAAAAGAATTTTAAACATAAATTGATAATTAATTAAATTGGTGAAATTGGCCATTAGGAACACAAACACGCAAAAACAAAAAAAGTCAATGTATGTAGGAACAGTGTAAATTCGATAATCCGGACTCAACTAATCCGGAATATTCGGTAATCCGGACAGAATTTTCCGGCTCATTGCGTATTCTATAATCCGGATTAATTGCAAACATATAGTCCGGATTGAATAACACCCGTTTTTATTTATTTTTTTATTCAAATCACAGCATGCTTTAAAAAATACAGTCATTGCGTATTCTATAATCCGGATTGATTGCAACTCTATAATCCGGATTGAATAACACCCGTTTTTGTTTATTTTTTTTTTATTCAAATCACAGCATGCTTTGAAAAATACAGTTAGAATAGTGTGATATGAGTATGTGTGCACATGCGTTTTTTTTTTGCTATTAATTATTATAATTTTTAATAAATACATACATGCGGTAATCCGGATAGGATAATTCGCTACTCCGGATTGGGGTCTGCAATCAATTATCCGGATTATCGAATTTTTACTGTATGTGTAAAAGAAAATGCTGCCTATATTAAGGCAGCTTTAATACTTTTGTATATTTTTAAATCAACTGTTTTAAAATTTTTGGTTTAGATGAAGATTTGCATGTTGGTTATTATCGTAAATAAAATTGCACCTAATCGAGCGCTTAAGTTGGAATGCGCGAAAAAAATCATTCGATTAAGATTAAAACTCCCAAAATTTAAACTAGGAATGAAACCGATATTGATATATTGACGATACTTCAGTAGGGTAATTCTGTAACTTTTTAACGACAAATATTTGTCGTTAAGTAGAAAATTTCAAGTAAAAATTTAAAAAAATTTACTTAAAAAGTTACAGAATTACTCTACAGGTTTGCTGATATATCGGTATCGGCGATATTTTACTGCCGATTTCTTTGAACAAACATTTTTATTTTCGATTCTTATTGTTTGCATAACAACTTAGAAAAATAACACATTAAAAAGCAGAGCATAAAATCAAAACAGAATAACAAATTGTTTTTCTTAATTTGGAGGTTCTTCAGGTGGAGGTCTAAACCATGCGTTCTATGCGTTTGATACTTTCTTATCCTTTTGTCAAGCCGCAAGCAAAAGCCGAAAGAAAGCCTACCTTATGCGTTCGCTGTGTAACTTGTCAATACAATTTTACACTGATGATACTCTTTCGACGGATAGATTTACGCATTCAACGCGTGGTGTGGACTTCCAGGCTAAAATTTGTATTTCTTTGTACGTTTTAAGATATTTCAGCTTATTTTCATTAAAAATTAAAAAAAAGAGAGAATCTGAGAAGGATAAGCCTCTGTCCCTGTTAAGCTGTGGTTCGGCTAAAGAATAAGTCGAGGGATACCTTAGAGCTCCTAATATTTCTAGAGTCGCAGGTCCGCTTGGTTACTGGCGCAATGACATGTTATACCTAAACTTGAAGATAATACATAATAATAATTTTTAAATGATTTCTTTCGCATCTGAAAGACTATTTTCCACTGCAGTTCCAAGCTCAAACGATTTCGCGAAATCGTTTTTGCAAAAGTTGAGAATATTTTAAACATGAATAATTAAAAAAAAAAAAAAAATAGAATGTGGGAATTATTTATTTTTTATACATTATTTTATAATATAAAATTTTCTTTTGGTTATTCGAATATTGTTCTTTAAATAAAACTTCAATGTATAAAGCTTTCTTGCAATAGTCCTATTCCTTCAATGTTTCACATTATCAATAAGCACATGCTAAATGTCTAAAGCACAATCATTGTTTGGTCTACAGTTGGTCAGGGCAGTAGTACTGATGACAAATTCAATAGACACTTTCCACACGCGCAGTATGTATTTATTCTAATGTTTGTAGCACTCTAACATATTGTTGTAATACACACGCCCTAGCAATTAAGAACTACTTTTTGATTTGATCTAAAGATGTCCGTCTGGCTAGCTGTTTATGTAAACCTAGTGCGCAAAGTACAGGTGGCAAGCATTGATATTATAATTTGAAGCAACAAACCATACAAACTTCATGCCGAAATAGAGTCTTTGTGGCCATAAAGCATCTTATTATGTTGGCACTTAGATTAAACTTGGCCTAAACATATTTGACCGTTGCTCTGATACAAATATTACTCCCACTTAGGTCTTAAAGAAATTACACTATCAAATATTTTTCGGTAAATACTGCGGTGTAGGGTATCACATGGTCGGGATTGGCCAACTATACTTTCTTGTTTTACCCAGTCTTTACACATACAAGAAGAGTGTACTTATTAACATCGAAAATGTCGAAAAGTGCTTTATAAATCAGAGTTACCTAGAACATACCGGGGATTCGTTTTTATGCAAACATTTGGCAATATTAGTTATTATTACTTTTTCTAATATTTTATAATTACATCAATTGTTAATTGGTTAATACTGTTTATATATTTGACATTTACTTTGTGCAAGTGTCCAAAATCACTGTCTTCAGAAATGTCTTGCAAGTTGAGCTGCAGTTGGCTGCAAGTACGACAATTGCGATTGTGTTAATGAACAAGTGCGAGTGTATAAAGTTTTCGGACTTGCACTTGCATGTAAAAAGGACAGGTTAATTTGTCGTGGTATTTAACAAAACTACACAGAAAAATTTTTGCACCAGTAAACGCATTAATCAAAATTAAAATCAGTTTTAATTAATCTTCACTTGATGCCAAATGTATATGAGACTGGTCCTTATTTGACTTAAAGCCTTTTAAATGGTTAAATATAGCAAGAAAATTATTCTGTAATTTCAATCGATATTTTAATTATAACACTTGCCGCATTGAGCTTTAATATAGCTATTTACATATGTAAATAACCCAGTAAAAACTTCGCTTACTTTTTCAAAATAAATAGCTTTCTTCACTCATTATTCAGCAGCTTTCTTCTATAATTACTTCTATAACTACTTTTTTGTGGATGTATGCGGGCAAAAAAAAAATGACTTACTTTTGAATGCGTTCATTTTGGGATATCCCTTGTAAAATTCGTTGGTTCTTTCAGTAGAATTGTAAGTAGTGCTTTTATGTTTTTCTGATTACTCAACACCTTATTTTGAAGTCGAAGTTTTTACTGGGTGGATTGGTACTTATGTTCTGATTCCACAATTTTTTAAGCAGACCCTCTTAAAAATTTTTTATTTTGAAAAAATATTAGAAAATTTTTTATGCCGAAAAATTTTGCAGTCGGAGTTTTTGTGGGTACTCCGACTCCGGTACTAAAACCTCAACTCCGACTTCACAGACCTGCTATAAAGTATTTATATTCTGGAAACTTATGGCTAGCAAAGTTGATTCAACGATGTCCTTCTGTGCGTTGAAATGGGTTTTCTACTCCGGAATTTTTTGCTATTGAAATTCAGCCAGAGCGGACCAAAATTGATTGAGATATAAGCAGATAACCACGATTGCCTTTGAATTTAACCCATTAAATCATTTGTTGTTTATTTTTTATTAAATTCGGTTTGATAATGTGTGTTAGTAGGTGAAGGGTACCAAAGATTCGACACAGCCAAATATACCACTCTTACTTGTTCTTCTATACTTATTTTATAATCTACTACTACTACTACTCATTAAAGCCTTTAAAAGAATATCCTTTAAATTGAATGTCTTTTAACAGAATTCCTTAGAAATTCTATTCTTGTGACACGTTTAAGCTATTTCGGCTTTTTTCAATGGCATTAAACCATAGAAAATGAAAAAATAATAATCAAAAGAGAAAAAAGTAATGCCTATTTATCAAATGCTTAACTATTTTATTTTAAACACAGTTTTTCAAACACAAAAATGAAAGAATTAAAATAAAAACAGAAACTGAAAAAGAAGAAAAAGCCAGCCACATTTGTTTGAAATAAAAAAAAAAAAAAAAAAAAGAAGAAATTCTAGCGCACGTAGGAAATTCTATGTTAATCCTTAAATCATTGAATCGTGACAAACATAACCAATATACGAAACAAAATTACTATAAAGCTTAATTTCTATACGTACGCATATAAGCAACGATATGAGCATATGCCAAACATGCTTTTATGCATTAAAAAAAAATTTTATAAACAATAAAAAAAATCCTTAAAAGTATAAAGAAAAAAATAATAATTTTAAACACCTGAGAAGCATGAGAAATTTTCTAATGCAATAAAAAAATATTTAAAATCGAATTCAAATAAATTTGAAAATATATAAAAAATTATAATTTTTTTTGCGAATAAGAAAACTAAACTGTTAAACAATTAATAACACATGTTGTTTTTAGCAAAAAAAAAAAAAAAAAACTTAAAATTATTTCTAAAATTTTAAACACGTTTTAATATTTTTTCTTCCATAGTTCGTTTTCTTGCGAAATATTTTCATTATTTGGCGACTCTAAGTCCATTGAAGCCATTTAGATGATTTATGACTTTTTAGGTCTTTTTAGTTTTTCATAACAATTTATTCGATTTAAAGCCCAGAAATAGTTTATTGCCTTCAATACTATAAATTAAAAAAAAGTTGTCAACTCAAGTTTATAATTTGTGCAAAAAAATAGTTTATAATATAATAATTTTTAAGGATTTTAATAAAATATTAAAGTTTATATGTATTTCTGTAAGTGCCAATTTAAAATAATAAGCTAAAAAGTTTTGTTTGTAAGACGATTTCCACTTCTTATAGTTTTTTATTTTATTATTTGTTTCTGTTTCTTAAACTTGTAGTTTAAGTTCAAGTTCAGTAGATTCTTTTGTTTAAAATTAAACTCACGTTTTATTAAAAACAAAAAAAAAAAAAAAGTAGATTTTGTCTTGGACATATCAACTGATATGTCAAAAAAATAAATATTTTATGATGAACAGAAGAGAAAAATTAACATTTTTAGTTTTTTATCATAAACAAAATATCAAACTGTCAAATAATATCAGATGGCAGAATAATGAGACTCATAAAAAAACAATAAAATGTCAAATTGTATTTTCTTTGTACCATTTTGTTAAAAAAAACAACTTTAAAAAAAAGTTCTCTACGGTAATATTTCATATATTTTTGCTTTTATAAAAAGTACTTAAATTGGTACTTTTTATATCCACACCACCATTGTGAAGAGGGTATAATGCGTTTGTGCGGAAGTGTGTAAAACTAAAAAAATACTCAGACTCACTTTCTGAGTCGATCTAACGATGTCCGTCCGGCTGCCTGGATGGCTGGCAAGTTGTCTGTCCATGTAACTTTGTGCGCAAAGTACAATTCTCAATGTTTAAAGAGAATTTGATTAAATTGAGTACATACGTTTTGCAAATGGTGAGAATCGTTCCATAATTTCACATGTCCGCTTTCCGAAATATAGTCCTTTTGTCCATTAAGCACCTTATTATATTGGTATTTCGATTTAAATTGGTCCAAACTTATTTTATTGCCATCCAAATCATATAACAAAATTTTATTGGAATCGGTCCATATGATCATGCCTCCCATACAGTACTACTTCCGTAAATAGCTTTTAATGCCATAACTTCTTTATAAATGTTGGTATTGACATACAAATTGGCGACAATAACCTCTACGATAGGAACTATGTCATGACACGACTAACCATAGATCCTATATAAACCCCAATTCTAAAATCAATTAAGGGGTAACAAACTTAATTTTAGATAAAGATATCTAAAACATATTCGGCACAATGATCTTTTATATGAATCCTAACCTCAAAATATAATTTTATTTTTGAGTGTCCATGATTGTCCATGAACCCCCATTCTAAAATCACTAAAAGCGAAACAAATCGCATATAGATGAATATCTAAATAATAATCGGCACAAAGAACTTCTGGCGGTTCCATGGTTCCCCTGGCTCTTAAACAGGCTACACCCTCGAAAATTTGTGTTTTGCGCATTTTTAAATATAAATTTATTTAAATTTAATAATTTCTAAATCTAGGGTAAATTTACTGCAATCGATATTGATCAAAATTACATTACAATATAAATAGAAGATTTAATCGATATCGCATGCCCGAATTTAGGCCCCTGTACTTTTTATTTGCACGGAAATTTGTTTTTTTATAATCAAGATCTAATTATTTGAAAATTAAAATTAAAATTTGTATAATAACTCCTTTTTTTACTTATTCAAAGTTTTACCCCTGTATTCATAAACGATTATTAAATTTAATAAACGTTATTAAGTGAAATTTGCATAAAAAATTTGTTTAGTAAAATTTTATTTAAATAAAAAATATTTTTATGAATACGGCAGTTAATCAGTAAAAAGTACTTATTTAAAAAAATTAGTATATTTTGTAATAAAAATAACTAACCAGATTTAGTACATACAATTTTTTAAAACAGAAACGAAAGCCAATAACCCATTATTATACCGTAATTTTGATTATTTTTAAAGTTGGTACTTTTTTAATTCTACAATATTTTTGCATTTTTTTAACCTGGGTTTTTCTACCGAATGAACGTTTCTACATATCGCTATTTTTTTTTAATAAAATTTCATATTTTACAAGTTTTTTAAAAGATAATTTTTCTGCTGTTGGAATTTCTAAAGAAAAAGCTAAGTTAAAGCCGATAAAATTTCATAAAGACCAAAATATAAGAAGTAAAAAAAAAACAGTCGTGTTCTGGAAATTCAAAATTCGCGTGAAATCGAACAAATTTTTAAAATGTTGTAAAAATTCCTTTCTCATAAAATAATTAATTGAAAATTAAATTTAATGAAAATTAAATTTAATAAACTTAATAAGCCTGATTAAAATATTTCAAAAAAAAAAAACTAACAGTTCAATAAAATACGCAGAAAAAATTATCAGTAGTTTTTTATCAATTAAAAAATTATTTAAAACTTATTTCAATTTAATTAATGTGATAATTATTTTAATTATTATTATTATTATTATTATTTTTTTTGTTTTTAAAGAAAATTAAAAATATAATTTGGATTTAATTAACATTTTAGTTGTTTTGAAATACATTTTTAATTAAAAAATCTTAATTGATTTTTTCGTTTAAAATACAAAAAACTTGTAGAATTGTTGTTGGGAATTGTCAAAACCTGAGCTATAGTTAATTAAATCAATTAACATATTGTTTGACACGGCAAAGTTTTTTGATCATTTTTTTTATTAAAATTAAAAATATCATTTATTAAAAAAAATTAATCAAAATTTAAAATTTTTACAATTTTTAGTAATCTATCAAAACTTATAGGTAATAGGTGCAAAATCAACAAATTGGTTGCTCGATTCTATGAATTTGGTGATTACAGAAAATTTTTAATTTTTTTTCTGTGTAACCACAATGCAAATTATTGAAAAAGATTTTATTTTGAAAGTTCAGAGAACTATTTCTTTTAACGCAGAAAAAAAAACAATTTTCATATTTGAATACGAAAATTGCATATTTGATAAAAAAAAAAAAAATTTGAATTTGTTAAAAAAGTCTGTAAGTATAGTTATCGAATTTTTAGTCAGCAAGTTTATTGAGTCAATAAAAAAGTTGTTGCCCAAAAAATTTTTTTTCAATAAAATGTTTACGTGATTTGTTAAAATAAATTGTTGGACATGTTGAATAAATTAAACAAAATGTTTATCGAATCTTTACTTAATTATTCCTTAACTATGATGTGCTAAATTCCCAACTTTTATTCTTTGATAAATAAACTAAAATTTATTATAGGGGGATAAGCTAGTTCCTATGCGCATTTCGCTGGTTGCTTAGGCCAGATCATCAGGAAACCTTTCTTCCAAAGACTTTGGAAACACTAAAGATACTATACAAATAAAACTGTAAAGCAAATGAGAATTTCAAATGAAAAGAGCTGTGAAAATACTGTATTTACTTTGATTCAAATATTTTTTTATTGAATATGAAGAAATATTTAACTATTTCATTATTAAATATGTTTTATTGAGTGCTATTTTGCAAAGTGTAAATTTAATAAATATTTTCATTGAATCAAATAAAAAGTTTGTTGACCTACAATTTTTTTTTTTAACTATTGTTAAAAATTTTCATGAGATATTTTTTTCTGTGAATACAGATCATGCTTAAACTTCTCTTAAATTCAGAAAAAAACTATTGTAAATTTTAAAATAGTTGAACTGAAAATTGAGTTCGATCGTTATTCCATTCGATTTAGATTTCTAGAACATTGCCGAAAGTGTAAAAATCACGGGCAACTTTGTCCTCGTCCATATTATGAAACATTTGCTGTGAAATATTAGAGTTTGATGATGAAAGGGAAAAGACGAATAGAAAAGTATAGAATGTTTCATGTACAAGCAATTTTTGTGAGTTTGTTAAGAGAAAGAAGAAGAAGAAAGAGAGAAGTTTACAAAACACTTACAGCTTGTTCAACGATTTCGAACGTTAACGTTCGCATAGAAAATTACATTAAAAACAAAAACAATTTGTCGAATTTTGATTTTGTTTTAAATGTAATTTTCTATGCGAACGTTAACGTTCGAAATCGTTGAACAGGCTGTCTTATGCTACCAAACGAAAGTTTCATTGTATGGAATGCAGTTTCAAAAGAGAATTGAAGAAAGTTTCTGCAGCTTATGTTTCATATTATGGACGAGGACTTTTTAGGTTGATATTTACGACATAAAACACAAAAGAAAATTTCCAAACACAGAAAATTCTATGCCCAATGCAATTCTTCCCTTCCCTCCTAATTTCATAGTGTGAACCAAGACTTACCCAAGTGTTTCTTGGTAAAAAACGAACCTTCCGTAAAATATTCCCGTAAAGAGTATTTGCATAAATAGAACATTTAAGGCGTTTTTGTTTAAACTGCATTCTCCATAAAAAGCACTTTTTTGAAAATGTACTTTTCTTTGCATTAGTTCACTTTTTCTTTGTTTTTAGTTTTATTACATTTTTAACTTATTTTTAAAAGCTCTTGTGGATTATTTTTTTTATTTTTAAACATTTTTTTTTTTTTGTAATATTAATATTTCCATATTAATTATTACATTAACTCGAAACATTTGGCAAATTGACAACATTTCCGTTGACCCCAACGCCATTAAGCAACTGTAATTGAAAAAAATATGGCATTATAAACAATTAACATACAAACTCGTACTTTTGTCAAGCCATTAGAAAAGGGCATCTAATTATAAAAAAAGTATTCAACAAAAAACTTAAAGAATTTTTAAATTTAAACGACAATTTTTTCTGTATTTGTCCGACAAAACGTGTTAATGGCACGGAAGTTTTTTTTTCTTAAAAAGTTGTTTTTGTAAAAATAATATTTGTTTACGAATGTGGCAACGCGTGCCATATTTTTTTTTCCAAACATTGAAAACAACAAATTTGGTTAAAAGCGTGTAAGGAGTTGCCATATTTGTAGAAATTTAAACAAAAAAAATTATGTTTATTTTTTTGATTGGAATTCAAAGTATTTTTTTTTTTTTTTTTTTGTTAGAAAAAAACAAGAATAAATCAATAAAAGCATTCAAATGTTTTGCTATCCATGTGTGTATAAATCTTTTTTCGTATTTTAAAAACAAACTATACATCAAAAAACTGTCAATACCCATCATCATCATTTTCCTACTCTTCATCATCTAAAATGGAAATTTTTCTGAAGTTTATAAAAAATTTTATTTCTGTTACGTTTTTTTTATTGGGGAGTAGCAGGAAAACCAGCAAAATGGCATGAAAAATTAAAAAATTTTTTCATACACATGTTTATTTTCATGGAAAATTTAAACAAATTTTCATTTTTTTTATTGTAATTTATACACTTCCTTATGAGTTGTTTTCTGTTGCTTTTTTACACCCTTTTGCTTTTAATGTTTTTTTAGTGCATGATAGAATTATTTTTTTATATGAACTTAGACAAGTTGGAAAAATTACAGAATGTCTGTAAGTTTATATTTTAAAAATTTTAAACGAAAATTCTTCAGAAAAATAATGTTGCATTAACAAAAACTGTTTAAGAATTTTGAGTTATTGCAGGTGTTTATGGGTTATAACATCTTTGAGACTGGGCGTTTGTTGGGAAAGTTGTTTAAACAGAAGAACAGAGGTCGAAAAACTTAACACATTGATAATTAATTAAGGCAAAACTTTCATACAAATTTTACTTAAAATACATATCAAAACCATTTTAATTTTTTATGAATACGACAGTTAAACTGTATACTCTTTATACTCCATGGAATTCAAGCTCTCTTTCGAGATTAAAGAATATAAAAAATAAGTTTTATAAGAAGTATAAACAAAGTGGACAACTGATTGATTACTCCAAATATTCTTTATACCGTGCTTAATACAATTTACTCAACCATAACCTTTATAAAAATTATTTAAATATGATGAAAATGAACATTAAGCGCGATCCGGAAACATTTTATAAATTTGTTAACTCGAAAAGAAAATCCGACTGATTTCCATCTTTAATGAAATACCTAGCCACTGAATCTTCTAATCATATGGAAACAAGTAATAGCCCAGTAAAAACTTCGCCTACAAAATAATGTGTTGAGTAATCAGAAAAACATAAGAGCACTACTTACAATTCTACTGAAAGAAGCAATGCATTTTACATGGGATGTCCCAAAATGAACGCATTCAAAAGTAAGTCATTATTTTTTTTACCTACATATATCCACAAAAAATTAGTTATAGAAGTTGTTACAGATGTAGTTGTCGAACAAAGCTACTTAATAATGAGTTAAGGAATCAATTAATTTTGAAAAGGTAAGCGAAGTTTTTACTGGGATGTTTGCGGATTTTTTTGCTTCAACCTACTCTATGGAGGAATATGATACATCGGAAAGTTATCCATTTTATATCCCTGAACAACAACCTTTTTCATTTCCTTTCGTCACTACTGCCAATATGACAACATTATTATTAAAACTAAAATCGTCGTTTTACAGTGGACCCGATGGTATTCCTAGCTGTATTCTTATAAATTGTGCGCATATTATTAAACAATTTTATTCAATATGTCTATAAAGCATGGCTACTTCCCGAAATTATGGAAAAAATCTTTTATTATTCAACTATTTAAATCAGGGTGTAAATCGAATATATATATACATATATATATATATAGTGAACTACAGAGGTATTGCCAAATTAAGTGTCATTCCCAAACTTTTTGAACAATATCTTACTGAAATTTTAAGTAAACAAGTCTCTTCCATACTCACACCTTTCCAACATGGTTTTCGTAAAGGATGTTCAACTACGACTAATTTACTTGAACTGACAACAATAATTAACAATGGCTTTAAAAATGGAAGTTATACCGATGTTATATACACTGATTCTAGTAAGGCTTTTGACAGAGTTAACCATGATCTTCTATTGCATAAGCTGTATTTAATGGGATTTACGAATTGCTGTTTGAACTGGATAAAATCGTATCTTTTACGTCGTGAACAGCGTGTGTGTTTTAATAATACCTTATCTAAACATATTATAGTCAAATCTGGTGTTCCACAAGGGTAGTCATCTCGGACCAATACTTTTCCTACTATATATCAACGACCTACCACAATAAAATTTTCCAATATACTTATGTATGCTGACGATGTAAAAATGTTTTCAAGCTGTGCTGACTCCATTGTTCAACCCCACTTATAAATTTAAAAAAATGCAAACATATACTTTTTTCCAGAAAAACTAGACCAATTGGCTGCTATTTTATTGGTGACTACAAATTGGAAGTTGTTAATGTTTTCTTGGATCTCGGTGTATTATTTGACACTAAGTTATCTTTTATTGAACATATAAATATGTGTACTAATAAAGCTCGTTGTGTATTTGGATTTATTAAACGTTGGTCAAGGGAATTCTCGGACAGATCTATAACAAAACAGTTGTACATAGCACTTGTCAGACCTATAATCGAATATGGCTCAATAATTTGGGACCCATATTACAACGTTCATGGTGATCGTATTGAGTCTGTACAAAAACAATTTCTGCTATTCATACTACGGAGCACTTACCCAAATCCATCTACATATCTTCCTCCATATAGAACCAGGTTATTGGAGATTCATTTACCAACTTTAAAAAGCCGCCGAACAATGCTGAATGTGATTGATATTTGTTATCAATCTAATTAAAGGCAATATTTGCTCGGAGTTCCTGTTAAACAGTTTATTTTTTAATGTTCCCCAACGCCTTGCGGCCCTTTGTTCCTACTAGGAACCACAGGACATAATATATAATATATAAAATATATAACGCCTTACACGTTATTACCAGCCGTTATCAATTAAATACTTTCAACAAAATTATGCAAATGCCGACCCTTTTCGTCGAGCATGTGTAAACTTTAATGATCTGTACAGTATTATTGATATAACTTTGGATTTAATACTATCAAACAGAATTTAATTTTATATTTAAATAGATGATGTTAAATATGTTTTTAAAATTTTGTAATATTTTGTAATTTATGTCTGAAGGGAGTTAATCCATAGATTAATTAAATAAATAAATAAATAAATAAAATAGTTTTTTTTAGAATTTTGGTGTTTTTTTATTTAAAAAGTTTTCCTCTTTTATTACATAAAGTACCATTTGTTAAATTGTTGTTTTAATAAAATTTTTATGTTGAAAAATATAATTTTTGGTCTTATTTTGAAACTTTTAAACTAGACAAAATTAAAATTATTCGATTAACCGAATAATATTAAATTGTTCAATATTATTCGATTAAATTCTTATCTCGAAAAATGATTCGCGCGATTTATCGATTAATTCAAAAACATCGATTAATTGAATACCCTAGTTCGGTTGCAGATATTGTAAGAAAAAGGGTTTAACTTCGAAAATAGAAATTTTTTTGGTTCGATCGTAAATCTTTTAGAGGATTAACTGAACCTTCGACTGCAGTTTTTTTAGTAGAATTAATTTTGGTTTAATTGCAAATCGAACAAACTTTAATAAGATGAACATTTTACGTCGATCGTACCCATTTTAACAATTTTGTTTTTTCCACATTGCAGATCTTTAAAAAGAAAATTTTTTGTTTGGTTCATAGATCTTCGCTAAATTTATATTGATAATTTTTAAGTCTTAATCGTAGATACTCTCTCTCTCTCTCTGCGTTCATCTTTTTTTTTTTTTTTTTTTTTATTTATTTTATATGTAGTTTTTGGTTCTAAATTTTAGAATCTAAAATCTCTTTTCAAGTAAAAATACTTCTTAGACAATTTTGTGCTATCATTTTTTCATTCTCACTCCCAATTCATTGTAAGAATAGGGGGAGTCATGGTTCATACTAAACAAAAGTCAGATTTTTTTTAAACGTTTGTCTGATGAGGTGTTTTGTTTAAAGTTTATGGAGTTCTTTTGAATTTTTATTTCGTTGTTTTCATTATTTATTAACTGTGCATTTTTCCAAGGAACATCTGTTCATCGGATTTATTACCATAATTGTTTGGTAAAATGTAAAAAAAATATATGTATATAAATTTTTGTGTGCCCTTGTTTTAAGTTTATTTTTTAACAAAAATGTTTATAATTTTTAAAATTTCTTTAGAAAAAACTTTATAGGTTTAAAATTGTATATACAAGTAAAACTTAACAGAAAATTTAGTTTAATAAACAATCAAATTTGAAAACCATTAAGAAAATTATTAAAAGACATTGAAAAAAGACATGGTTTTTCTGACAAACTTTTTTATAAGCGGTTTTTTTTTCTTATATAAAATGTTTTTATATTCATTAGCGTCTGATTTAAAAAAAAATAAAAGTTTTTTACTTATAATGTAAAGTTTTTTACAAAAATGTCTCTGGATGAGATAACGAGATATTCAGTGGTAACCCTTAATGGGTCCCTAGACACAGGGACACACATGGAAACTGTATGGCACCACCTTGAATCGGAACGGTTTACCATGTGATATAGGTGGCTCGCTCTCGAAGAGTAAAGCTATGGTCACACTTGGTAAATATATGGCGAAAAACACGTGACCAACAGGCAGCCTAATATATTTTTTTTTAATTCCAATATTTATTTTTATTATAATACCAAATCTTACAAAAAATTGTTTTTTGCTTTGTCTATGACTACGTTAAGACTCACTAAATATTAACAAAAGCAGTGGTTATGCTTATTTGGTTAAATGTTTAATAAATGTGACCGTAGCTTAAGTAATTTGTTGCACACAAATGTTGCTATTCAGAGACAGTGCGATGAAACTACCTGTGGGGAAACCAGAAATTCTTGCTTATTCTTTAAAGCTGTCGAGGTTTCACCTAAGAAACCTAATTGCGGTTATAACTGGCCATTGGCCTTTTGGAAAACTCGTTCAGAGGCTTGGGATCCCTTACAAAGACTTGTGTAAAAGTTGCGACGACGAGGAAGAGAAGAGTTTATCGAAACATTTTTTCTGTTATTGCCCGGCATTCGAAGACCTAACTGCCGGTTTTTAGAATACGAGTGCAAAAGTGACTCGTTTAACTAAAATTTAAAACAAAAACAAAATTCCAAAATTTCACACTGTTTTGTCGAAGAACTCTTAGGGGCAAAACCTGTCTCTCGGACATTGATTTGAATAGGATCCACTCCTTCATTGAATCAACCAGCTGGGTGAGTGAAAATGTCGGCAGTCAGGTAACGTAGAACCCCTGGGAAACAGTGGAAAATGGTAAAACAACGGGAACTGATTTCTGGACCAACGTGAACTGCACTTCATTGCGACCGCTAAATGAAACCAAACATAACCTACTTAAATCCACGAAAAGCGTTTAGCACGATTTTAAAAAATTTTTAAATTATATTTTTCATATCTTTCTAATTAAACTTCTTATATTAAACCATTATTTTTGCCAATGAAATCATTAGAGACTTCGGAGATTTTGGCCTATACAAAACTGTCAAAAGTTCCACTTAGCCTGTTTTGTAGTTAGTGGTGGCGGCGTAACATTGACATTATTTCTATTTTAACAATTTCATTACTGTCTTCTAAATTGTCGCAAATCTAATTTAAATATTCCATTAACGTTTTAATACCTCATTTTAGCCTTAATTCACATTTTAAGTGACAATAAATATCTCGAGATTAAAATCTTAGACCATTTTTGGAGTTGACAACTTTGTTTATCTTTTATTTAGCTTGTTTGCAATTTCCAAAGACTTTTTGTGAATATTTAATTGCTACAAAACGTATCTGAAATAGATCTTAAATTTAACACTTTTTGTTTAGAAAATCCTGTGAATTATTTAAAACAAAAAGTAAAAAAAAAAGAAAAAGAAAATAACTTCTAAGAGACACAAACACAACATTCGTTTGCTCAACACGTTTGCATCATAAAATAAACTAAAGTACGAGTAGCAAGCAACAGGCGCCACTTTTGGTTTTTAAACATACAATTATTTAAACAAGTGTTTTTTATTTAATTGTTGTTGTTGTTTATATTTTTTAAATACACTTATTTATCTGTTTGTATGCATTTATACAAAATGCATATTAAAAAAAAAAAAAAAAATTGTCATTATGGAGAAACAAATTTAAATGAAATGAAAGGAAATTATTAACATTGTCTTGTTAGTTTTTTTTTTCTTTTTTGCCATATTGCAATTGCTGGCAGCATGTTGCATGTATGTAATAGTTTGTAGACTATTGTTATGTTAATTTCGTTGGTGTTTTCGTTTGTTGTTTTTTCTGTGCCTTTTTCTTGTCTCCAGTTGTGATAATTATCTTAAGGGGACCCTACATTAGGTAGTTGAGGTGGGTGTGTTAATGGACAAGCTTTATACTTAATCTTTTTTGAAGAACAATTAAAATTCGACTGTGGAGCATTTTAATTCAGTTTTCATCGAAGATCTTTGAGAAAAATTATATTAGTCTCGATTTAGCCCCATTAAGGAGAACAATTCAAGCTTCAGTAAGGACTTATGGCTGATTTCAACTATTTATTTAAATATCAATTAACATATGTTTAAAATTCGTTTTTCATGTCAAATAAAAATAAAATTATATGAAAAACTATATTTAAATATGAATAGCTATTCAACCCTCTAATGCCACATTTTTTGTTTGACTTCAAAAAATCACATTAAGTTAATTTTTTTAGGGTGAGAAACATGAATCTGACTTCAGTTTTTTCCTCTGGCTACTCGTTGACCTGCAAGAGGTCAAACTTTAAAGTCCGCCTTGAGGCGGAGTTGGGCATTACCGTAATAATTTAAACAACATGTATAATTTTGATATAAAAGTTTTAAGGGTTGAAATTTATTGTTAGATCTAAATCAAATGATCTTATTTTTTTTATATATTTTAAGGGTTGTTGTGAAAATTGAAAAACATTTTTTCGACGTGGAATTACACAAATTAATTTTGCATTTATCACAAAAAGCTTGCGTTTCTGATTTACATCCCGGCATTCTGCACATTTTTTTTCCGGAACGTTCCAAAAATACACACCAATGCCCAAGTCTATTCTATTTCTTCTTCTTCTTGGTCTATTTCTATTTCTTCATCTGGATCATCCATATCATCTCTGTCAAAGTCGACATCACTTTCTTCTTCACTTACTCAGTCATCTGATGGAAAGCTTTCCATAAATTCCAAAATTTCCTCCTTCGTCATATTCGAGAGCTTTTTTTGCTGTTTTCTTTCCATTTTCACTCTAACACATAAATAAAATAATATATAAAATTTCTGTGTTAATGCCCCAGTCCGCCTCTAGACGTGTTTAGCAAAATCATCCATATTCAGTAGCGATTATATTTTTTATAATAAAAACTTCATATTTATTTCAACTAAACGTATAAATACTCACTAGTATTTTTTTCCGGCCGATCTAGGGCGTTGAAATATTATTTTTTTGATGCACAATATAAACTTTTTTCACAAACAATAAAATATGACCGCTACCACTCAAATTCAAGATGACAATGTACTTTCTGTCAAACGCGTAGGAGTGTTGATACAGAAAAAAAGCTTTTCATAAAAACAGCTTTCTTTTACACTTAGAATTACTTATTAATAAAATATTGTCAAAAATAACAATTTTATAACGGTTTTTTGCTACCCCGTCTAGAGGCGGACTTGAGCATTAGAATTGGTGAAATTGGCAATTTTGAGCCAAAAAGTTCTATCTCCAATCGTTAATCTATCAAAAAAAAAAAACAATTTCTGCTCTTATCTTAAGTGATTTAGAAAAACTATTTTAGTTAAGATCGCTGTACTTTTAAAGGATATTAAGTACAAATCTCCTCAAAAAGTATCGGAGATATGGTTTCTTTTTTCTTATGAAAATTTGTTCAATAAACCTTTTATAAATCAAAAATATTTTTCATGAATATGCAGAATATTGTTTATCTTTTAAATGAATAATCTTTTAACTTTAGATCTTTTAGAAGACCAATTTTAATGCGAATTTCTATTTTATAACTTTTAGGAAAACAAATTCATTATTGATTGTGATCCCTTAGGAAAATCCCTTAAATTTTTATTGTTGATATTTTCAGAAAAGAATTTTAACTTTGATCTTAGATCCATTAACAGAAATATTTTTACTTTAACCAAAGATATTTTAGGAATACAATTTTTTGAATTAATCAAAGGGCTTTTAAAGGGATATAAAAATCCCACTTTAAAGAAAAATTTTAGGAAGACCCATATGGTACATTTGATTTATGTAAATTTTTCTTTTCAGAAAAATTTTCTAAAAAAAAAAGAATTTAAACTAGATTTTAATGAAAAAACTGCAAGAACGTCCCACACACTTGCACACTTTTTTTTTAACAAATATCAGTTCTAGATAGTACTTTTTATTCACGGTTAACTCTATTTTAAATGTTTATTAAACAGCTGCTCATTTAAATAAAATAATTCTTTATCCTTCGAAAAATCCAATTTGGATTTTAAAAAACAACCCACTAATCTCCCCATTTATAATCACCCGTTTTATAACAAATATCGCAATTCATTCACAAAAAAATTAGAATTTCTTTATTGTTGTAGTCGTAGTTTAATTTTGTTAAAAAGTTGGTAATTTTGGAAAATAATTTGCAAATAACCCGAGGTTGGACATAATGCATAAAGACAATTTTTATTTTACTAGTTTCATCTGTTAATCTAAATGACAGATTCTTTTTTTCACAATAAGTTTGCTTCAAACAAAAATATTCACAGTAAAACGATAGCAACAATTTGTCTTAACAGAAGACGTTGTTGCAATATAAACAGCCTGGCCCAGGATGTCGACCGCTATCGCTCGTTTGCATTTTCAACGACAAACAGCTGATTTGCGGCCCACTAAGAATTTTCAACACGACAAGTCGATTGACAATGCAAGCGAGTAAGCGTAATAGTTTTCATACAAATTTTCTCCCCACTATGAAATAATTTGCGACAACAAATGCCAAATTCAGTCACTTGTGTTGTAGTTGTCCACAGAAGCATTATGTTGCAATATTAAACAAAATAATTTTTTTTTTTATTCAGCCTTATTCCGGCTGTCGTTGTCGTAATCGATCAAGTCGTTTTTTTGTAAAAGATTAAAGAAGACTGGTTGTGTGTTACTTTAATCTCTTACAAAAAACGACTTGATCGATTTCGACAACGACAACCGGAATAAGGCTGATTATGTTCAAGTACCACCAACACTAAATAATTTTTTTATAATCAGCCTTGTTACGGTTGTCGTTATTGTAAACGACTAAGTCGTTATTTGTAGAAGATTACAGAACACAGGTTGTGTGCTACTTTGATCTATAACAAAAAACGACACAGTCGTTTACGACAACGACAACCGCAATAAGACTGCATACAATTTTTTTTAAACAAGACCACAAATAAAATATTTTTCACAAAATTCTATTTTTGAATTTATACGTATGTGTTTGTAAAAACAAATTTTGCTTTAATTTTAAACACCCAGTGAAAATTTAACTCTTATTGTGAAACCGTCTTTAAAGTTGCCAAGTTGTAAAGCTTTTTTGTAAAAAGAAATTTAATTTATTTTTTAAAATTTTTTTTTGGAAATTTTCTATACTTTAGGTTCGATTTAATTCGCCTCAACTGCCGCTGTTTGAAAAACGAAACTTGTCTTCCTAATCTTATTAGCAATTTGCTTCTGAATTGATTTAAATAAATGTGACATTTAAATGTAGTTTTGACATTGACAGTATTGAATTTATAGAAAAACTAATGACATGATAAAAATGGTCAGGAATTAATAAGTTTTTCTTAAACGTGTCTCTAATGCAATGATGTTTTGTTGAAGTTTTTTTTTCATGCTGTCAGAGAAAAAATGTGAAAGTTTTCTAATTTTCAAACTGATTTGTTTTTTTATTTTGCTTCAGGAAAATAAGGTGTGTTTGTACATTTTTCTTAAACTTATAGAGAAAAAAATAATTTATTAAAAAAAAAATTAACAAACTTACCTCTTCTCCTATGAGCACCTCTATATTTATTGGGAGATAATACTGGCGGTCTGGGAGCCATCATTTGTGGCACTTCATCGGTGGCTGTTAGAGTGCCAGCACTGTTTTTATGAGAACCATGACGTTCACTTGCCTGACGCCAATTGCCAAACGAGTGACGTCTTACCCCGGTAGAGGGTAGTGTATGATGTTGATTATGATGATTTTTGCTGTTGGAGAAGAGATAATATATATATATATTTTTTTTTTTAAATACTTTTAATTTATGCGCGATTAGTTTTCTCAAATGTCAACAGCTGCTTTAAAAGATCAAGGGCCTTAATAGCAAAAAAAGAAAAATAAAATACAAGTTCAATTTCAAACTTACCTTGGCGATGTTGTTGCGTTGAAAACATCATCATGTTCGAAATTGTGATTTGATGTTTCACTACAGGATCCCAAACGATCGCGATATGTTTCCGAATGTGAGTTAGAGGAACGTTGACGTCTTTGGTGTAACGAAGCAGTGATTTGCGTTTGTAATTGTGCCGACTGCTGCTGCTGTTGTTGCTGCAACATCAAGGGCTGCAGTTCAAAAGACTGCTAAATTAGAAAAACAAACAAAAACAGAGGAAGTTCATTAGTTTTTCTTTCATTAGCTTTTTTGTTTTTTTTTCTTCTACTAGTTCATTTTATGATTTATGGCAATTTAAATAGTAAATTATGCTAGTAGTTTTGCTATAATTACACTAAATACTTACATGTGTAAAACCAAAACTGGCTCGTGGACTACCCAGTGTTAATGAGGCAGCTGTATCCAGATTTGCCGATGTAATTAAACGGGTTTGTTCGGGCATCGGTAGACGGGGACTACTGCCTTTTGAATTACGTCGTTTAAATAAGGAAAACCCCTTATTGGAGCTTTGCGAGTCTGGTGTACGAGGCGATTTGGGGTCATTGTAAAAATAATAGGGATTATCTGAAATTATTAAAGAAAAAAATTAACAAATAAATCAGAGTTTTATATAATTTTTTCTATTAAAAACCTTAACTTAAATTTGTACTCACTTTCAATGTCCCTACTTTCCACTATCGTTTCTCTGCCTGTGTAACTAGTTTTAATTTGATTTATGTCTTTTTACTTTATTTTTAAATTAAACTTAAAAACAATTACACATTTATTGTGTTCATCTTGATTTAAATATAATAAAAGCTTCCGGTTAATATTGTGTCCAAAAATCGTTTCAAAAGAAGCGGAAATAACTATTCAAAATGTTACATTGTTGTTTAAAGTTCTATTTGCTTTTTCTTTTTTTTACAACAAGAGAAAGAAAAAGACTCTTTGTTATTCACTTTCTCTCTCTCTCTTTCTTTCTGCTACATATAGTTTATTACAATGGCTGTGTTACAATTAACTTTAATTCATATATTTTATGAAAGTACGTACAGTACTCCTGCATTTATTAACTCTAATGGTGCATTTATTGCTATTTATATTGCCAAAGTGCAGGTATTTAAACGAATGTTATCTTGAATATAAATAAATGGAGGCACCAATGAAAAAACAAAGACTTTTTGAAGAAAGAAATAAAAAAATGTTAGCATATTATGATTACTTTAACCATATTGTTATCACCGGCAACCATATACAGGTTTAATAAGTACTCCATCAAAAACCCACAATCATATTAAGGTTGATTTCGAACATGTTTACCACTAAAAATAGTATAGTTGTTCTTCAGCCACAGCATATTGCTCTTGGAAAAGAGAAAAATTTAATTGTTAAACACAATGCAATTATTAGCGGAAAGCATTTTATTGTCATTAACATGACGAACATGTTCGAAAAAACCATAAAATGGTTTTGACTTTTTGATGGAGAACTAATTTAACCATAATATGGTTGCCAATGACAGTAGTATGTTTAAAGTAATCATAATATGCTTAAAAACTAGTTTTGTAGGAGGTTAGCATATAAAAAAATGCGTTGTCTCTGCGTGTACTTCTTATAGAAATGGTATTTATTATATCAAAAAAAGGTTTTACTTATCGAAAATATTTTTTTATTTGTTTATTTGATACTCGGAAAGAATAATTTACTAAATATGGCTTGAACCAAGAACATTTTGCGTGATTCCCGTCCGAGCCAAAACTATTTTAAATATATGTGTGGCTTGGTTGTAGCAAAATATTTTTTTTTTATTTAAGAAAATTTTGCTAAATAAGAACAAAATAAGTTAAAGTCAAGAAATTTTTGGCTTGGACGAGAATCAAGTAAAATTTAGTAAATAATTCTTGTCGTTTTGTCCCACCTATAAACTATTACAACTTTGCTTTAAACTAAAGTGAGCAATACGTTAAAGGCAAGTTCATCCTTTCGGATCGGTTAAGTTAAGTTGAAATAATAAATAACTTGCTATACGTCCGGCCAAATCCTAACTTTGATGAACGGCAAGTTGTAATAATGACACTAAGGACTAAAAAATCAAAGCAAGTTAAACTCTCTTTTTGGTTTAAAAAGTGTTTAAACTAACAAATCTTGAAATCACTAAACATATAAACCATCTTTAAACGCATAAAATTGGGCGTTTAAACTACCAATACAGACCATATAAATTTGATAAGATTTATCGTAGTGCTGCCACATGTTATTTTTTTAACAACATATAATACATGGGACACTGATTTATAGTTGTTGAGTTTAAACTACATATAAATTCAAGTTTAGTTCAACTAAACCAGCGTTTAAACCATCATTGATTTATTAGCCATAAGAGTTACAAATACAATAACGAATAATATTCTAACTAAATTAACCGAACAATAGTAACTTAGATCTTCAGTTCGTTGTAGTAAAACATACCAAAGTCTCTGGCGGGAATCGAACCCGCAACAGTCGCACTGACAGACTAGCTCCGGTGCACCCATACAAAATATTTTTACTCTTTATTAAAAAAAATATAATTTTTGTTTCTTTTTTAATAACTCTTTATAAAAAGTTTTTTTTTTAAGTGCCTCATATGGTATTTTTTTACAGAAAAAAAAACATTTAATGAACAATAATATGTTGTGTACGGAACTTTTGTTTAAGAAAAAATCCATTTTATAAAAAGAGAAACTTTTTAATTGAAAACGGTTTGTTTTAATAGACCTGGAACTTTCTTAGGAAAATCTTTTTATAGAAAATGGCACTTTTCTAACAGATATAGCTAACGCAAAAAAAATTATTTTAGTAGGAAATTATATTTTTGTGTTTTTTTTTTTATAGAATCAGATACATTTTATAAATAACAATACGTTATAAATACGAAAAGAGTGTTTCAGAAAAAGGTACTTGTTATTAAAAATAAAGTACCTTTTTAAACAAATATATTTTAAATAGAAAATATACTAAAAAATTAAATCCCTTTCTACACAAAATTCCATTTACTGCAAAAAAAGGCCTTTTTAAAGAAAAATCAAGTAATTTTAGAAAAATGTACTTCAAACGTAAGTTATTTATAAAAAAAAAAACTTTGTGTCAAATTTTTTTTTGAAAAAAAAATAACAATATTATGTATTTTGTTATAGAAAAATGTACTATTTGTAGGAAACATATAGACAAAAATTACGAAAAACAGAAGTAAGGAAGAAAATGTAAATCAATTAAAATAGATAATCATTAAAAAAAAAAACAATTTTAAAATACCTTTTGGTTTAAAGATTGATGTTTGACTCTAATACGGCAAACCCATCTGAAGAGATTGTGTGGTTACAATCTAAACATGTCGGGCAACTTGTCCGTGAAAACCTGGGTTCGATTCCCAGTTCAGTCAGGAATGAAAAATTATAATTATCAATCAATTTTAATTAATTTCAAGTTGCAAAATTAATTTCTTCATAAAAATAATTTAATGAAAATAAGTTTAATGAACTTAAGCCTGATTAAAAAATATTTAATTTTGGATAAAACCCCATAATGAGTTCAAAAAAAAAAAAAAATACCCACTATACTAATTAATTAAAAGAAAATTCTTTTTTGAAAGTTTTTTTTGAAGAATGTACCTTTAAAAAAAAATTATCAAAATCATTTTAGAAAAATGTATGTATGTAAAGAAAAACTTCTTCGTATAGGAAAAGTTACTTTAGAAAAAAAAAAGTTTAGGGAAAAGTTACAGTTGGTTAAAAAGGTCTATTCGCATAAAATTATATTTGTTTGGAAAAAGTACTTCTTCTTAGTAAATGTGTTTTTTTTTTAAATTTACTTTACATCGGAAAAGAAATAGTTAATTGAAAGAGCTGCTCACCCCAATTAAGAATAAAAATTGTCTGAAAGTTTTTTCCCTTCTCACATTTTTATACCCACACCACAATAGTGAAGAGAGTTTGTGCGTTTGTGCTGGTGTTCGTAACAGTAACAAATAGGGATCCTAGAGCCAACTTTTTATATACCGATCGATTCAGAATCGCTTTCTGAGTCGATCTAATGATGTCCCTCCGTCCGTCCTGCCAGCTGGGTGGTTGTCTGACCCTGTAACCTTGTGCGCAAGTACAGGGGGCTAATTATGGCAGTAGTCATCAAATACTTTTTTGATTCGAAATTAATTTTATTTCTAATTATTTCTGTCGATACTGAATGATTCCAAATTATTTTTTCAGTGTTGTAAAGCATTTATTTGAATTTTCACAATTTGATGAAATTTGGTATATACTAATTAATCGCTCGATTAATTAACCGAGTTTTTGGTTTAATCGGTCAATAATCGGTTAATTTTGTTTTTGATCGGTTAACCGATTAATAAAGTTTTTTTCATAAATTAAGTTATTTCAATATATAGAAATGCATTAATTATTTATTATTTGGAGTTTATTAGTAAAAAAACAATTAAGATTCTTGAACTAAAACGAGCAAACAAAAAAAAACAATTCATAAATATGTAATATGCATTTTTCATTTAATACATAATTGGGGGATTCACAAGGTGTGCTATCAAGTCATATCGTCATAATGTCCTAAATAATATTTTACAATTGTTTAAAATAAATATTATTGTGTTTCAAACAATATAAAAATTTTAATGCTGTGTTCATTGATTCGTCATAACTGCACAGTAGAAATATAAATTAAAATATATGCAAGCCTGCTAACTTCCTTTCAGCACATTTTACAGGAGAGACCAAAAACTTTATATTATTTCTACTTGAAGCTTGATAGAAAATTAAAAATACAATTACTTTTACACACTTCAAGATTAAATAGAAGAAGAACTACATGCTGGTCGACGAGGCGTATCTTTCTCTACCACACGGCATCAAAATCTCAATTTACATAAAAAGTGGATTTAGCCGGTTTGCACATTAACCCTACGATATATATTTCTAGAAATTATTTAAAGACATAAGACTTTACAACTTTATGACTACCTTGTGAATCCCCCAAATATGTATTTATAAAAAAATATACTGAGATAATTTTATTAGTTATTTCAATAGTTAAAGGAGATCTTATTAAACAATCTTTTAGAAAAGTAATTTGGTTTAAATGTTTAGGAGTAAAGCGATCCTTTTCTTTTGTTTTGACAAAACTCGACTTAGAAAAAATTCTTTCACTTATCGTAGATGAATATCTAATTTCTCAGTCATTTTTCAGGATTTCTCTAAACATATAAAGTATTCTATTATGACATTAGAGTCCTGTCTTAACTTTTATGTTTAACACTTCTAATTGTTTCGGTTAATTTTGTTAAAAGACTGATATGAGAAGGTATGAGAAGAAACAAATAACTAAACACATACATATAAAAAGTACGTAAAACAAAAAAAAAAGGTGTTGGCAATTAATCATTTAACCCATTTTACGCCACACTCCTGTTGATTGAACATTGAAATCGGTCGGCGGAAAATGGGTTGAAATGAAGATCACAGAACACCTTTGTTTGTATGAAAAAATATTTTCTAAACACATACCTTTTGTGTATGAGACGAAACAAGTAATTAAAAACACAAAAAAAATATGTTATAATACTACAAAAAATTAAAAATTTTATTACATCGGTTAATCGACTGAAATTAACCGGTTTAATCGTTAATCGAAAAAAGCCAATTTTAAATTAACCGATCAGTTAATCGGGTACTAATTAATCGGTTAACCGATTGGCGGTTAACCGAATGAATACCCTAGTAGATACGTCTTAATTGAAAGGACATGTTGAGAATCAGTCCATAATTTCGCTGCCATTCAAATCTCTTTCCGGTATATTCTTCATGGCTATTTATGTAGATTAAATTTGGCCTTATAATATTTTTTGGAAACATAAATCGTTTAAGGCTGGGTTTACACTTTGAAAGTTTTCTTTCAGAAAGTCTGACTTACGCCCGTAATTTCTACAAGAAGAAATCGAGCTGTGTATAGAAATCTGTGGTGTAAAAGCTGTCATATTTTAATAAAACTGAAGGTAAAAACACGTAGGCCAAATAAATGTTGAAATAGGTAAAGATAACTGTTAGATACGAACACGATCAGCTTTCTTTTTGTAAAAATTACAGCCATTAATAGCCGAGATGGGAAGAGACCAGGCTTTTTTTATCTGCCCTCTCACCAATAAGCTTAGACTTTCAGAAAGAAAACTTTAGTAGTGTGAATCTAGACTTAACAAATTTTTTTTAAATCGATCCATGTTGGACTACAGCACCCATTTAAATACAACTCCCGAAAATATGTTAAAATGCCATTACTTCTTCATACATATATGTTGGTATTGATACAAATAGGAACTATGCCATTGCAATTTCGAAATGGTAGGTCTAAAATTGGTCATAAAATCAATTTAAACTTACTCTCTAAAATCGCGTTAAGACGAATAGAACTCATATTGATGTTAATACTTAGATAATATTCGGCACAAGGAACAATTTTTATTCCATGATTAGCCATGGGTCCCAAATAGGTTGCACTCTTGAACATTTGTCATTTTATTTCAAAAGGTCGAGCAACTACTACTTTTAACTGGAATAGGTACTTATATTTTGGTGTGAGAGTCTTTAGGAGGATGTTAGTTTGTATAAGTTCCGTAAAGCCAAGAGCATTGTTGTGCTGATATTAAGGTAAATATAAACTAGCTCAATGTTCAAAAACTTTGTACAATTAAAGTTGCAATAATAATAATAATAATATAATCGCTAATGTTGACCCATGTTTAGTTTTGTTTGAGCCAAGAAAATGTGTGATTAATAATAAAAGGAACTTTTGCTTAAAATAGGAAGAAGAGGGCTTTTTTGCTGGAGAATTCTATGGACCCTTTAAAACTTGAGGAATATTATAAAACTTTGAAGGCCAACTCATTATTAGTTTGGCGCATATGCCAAGAAAATATTCTTTTATATATAGAATTCTATTTCTTTCGTATTTTCACCAATGCTTCTGGCATATGTTTTAAAGAAAATTGCGATTTTTTGTGAACCTTCATTAACGAACTTAGAAGTTCGAGCTATTGCGTATTATTGGCTTGTACCGCATACGCCACTTTTCTAAATTAATTTTAAAAAGGAGCTTTTTGTGCTGCATACGTATACTTACTGCGGTTTATTGAGTTGTTGACTTTTTTTTTTTGCTTTTGCTTTCACTTCTTTTTTTCTTACGGCAATAAAGCGAAGGAAGAGTAAAATTTATTTTCCTGTCATAATACTTAATCAAAATCACTTTAGTCGATATGGAGCAAAATTAATACTTAATATCTCAGAAAGCATAAACAAATTTGGTGAAATGTGTTTTCGATTCAGAAAGGGTGTATTTTAAATATGTATACCCCATAACTAATTAAATTTTTTTTAAATGGTCGGTAGGTCAAACCAATAATGAGTCGTCGAAATGTAAATTGATTTCCAAATATCAGGCTGATTAGAGCGCGTTCAATGCTGCGATTTTTGTTTATAATTTCCCACAAATATTTATTTAACTTTTTTTTTTTAATTACCTGAGAAAAATGTATTTGTTGCATTATCCACTGTGACAAACATGATGCTGCTTGTTTGTTTAGGTTTTTAATCCACTTTGGGAAATTGCACTATAATTTTATTTTTAATTTTATTTGTTTGTAAATTTTTTAATGAATGTTAATGAATTTTTTTGTTGTAATTGTGTGTTTTTTTATTGTTATTAATGCAATACAAAAATTATTGTTTTTAACATGTTGGCCGTTTATGTCTTAATAATTGCTTAGTACTTAAATAATTTACACAAACTGTCAATATAAAAATAGTTATAATATTTTTGGGGGGTTTATTTTATTTAATAAAACTTTCACTACGCACGCATACTTAAAAGCAAAAACAAAAAAATCATATTTGTTTTTTAGTTGCCATTAAATATAATTTCGTCTGAAATAATTAAGCGGATATGTTTTTCACTGTTTTATTAAATTTTACAATTTTTTTAAAATTAATTACTGCTTTAATATTTAAATATTGAAAATACGAGTTGTTTTAAATTTCCTTCAATGTTTTCTATATTTGTTTCGAACATGGTTTTTGGCGCGTTCTTTTCTTGTTCGTATTTTAAAAGTAACGTATATTTTAATTCAAATATTAAGTTATTATTTTTTTTTTTTTGTAAATAAAGCCGTTATGCGTCTTGTTGCATTGACATCTAGAAACGGAATACAAAAAAATATTCTAAAACTTCTACCCACAACTCATGTGCAACATGCTTATTAAACAAATACAAAAACATTTGTAGTAACAACAACAAGGGCAGCATAAAAACCATAAAAACAACAAAACAATCAAAGAAGACGTTTCTTCTTTGAAATTAAATATGTGCGTATGCATGTGTATGTTAGTATCTGTGTGCAATTTGAATGGCCGTTTTGCGTATGATATGTTTTTTTTAGTATGTGTGTGTGTGTTGTTTTCCTTTCCACAATTTAAAATGTGCGTGTTGCAAGTTGTTGTTGCTTAAATCTGTTTTAGTATTAGTTTGTTTTGTTTTGATTTTTTCCCTTCAGTAGTTCTTGTAGATACATAGATTCTTTTTACCATTCTCAACATATGAGCAACACAACACATCCATCCATCCATCTACAGTGTTCTGACTATCCATCCATCCATTGCAAATACCCACTTACACTTAGACAATGTACACGCACTTACACATTCCAACTACTGCAAGAGTAGAATTTATGAGTGAATACAATTAATGCGTATTGTTTTACAACGTGCGTAGGAATAGTGTGCGCAGACAGTTAGGGAAAAATGTCAAAGAGCGTATGGAATTAACATACGCATACATTGTCTTTTTTTGGATAAACCACTCAAAAACCTCAACAACTTAAGGTTTCTTGTTGATCTTGTACCATTTGGAACAAATGTTACTATTCGAAGAATATTATATTATTATTATTATACCCTTCACCACAGGTGGAAAAGGGTAAGGGTATATATAAGTTTGTCATTCCGTTTGTAATTTCTACAATATTGATCTTAGACCCTATAAAGTGTATATATTCTGGATCCTTATGAGGAGAGAAGTTGATTTAACGATGTCCGTATGTCCGTCCGTCTTACGTTTGATATGTGTTTTACGGAGACTGCAGACATGAAGCGGCTAGGTTGTTTTACATTATGTCACTTATAGTCCACAATTTCTTGCTATTGAAATTCAGCCAAATCGGTCCAAACATGGCTGAGATATGAGCAAAAAACCAGGACTACCTCTAATTTTTTCCCAAAATCCCTTGTTGTTGTATTTTTATTACTTTTTTTCTGTGTATCTGGAGAACGGCAAGAGCCAGAGTTTCCAAATTAGGTACAAACATTTAGATTATTAATATACAGAATCCCACAAAATGTGGGCGGTATTGGAGAAGTAAACGTGGTACCTCCCGTACAAAAAATATCAAAAATTTTATAAAAACCTGAATTTTTGGACTGTCATATGACCTATGGTTACGCGTTATATATAAAAAGATCGGAAATCTTTAGTAGAAAATATTTTCTGAAAATTTCGGAAAAATCAGTTAAGATACAAAAAAGTTATCACCAACATTAAATTTTTTTTAGACCCCTACAACTCAAATAAGTTGATTTGTAATTTTTGTATTATGGTTTACAACTTTGCTATATTGCGGTGAACAAAAACATCGAAAATAATTACAACTCAAATGAATTGAGTTGTGAACAACAAAACGGGCTATATTTCATTTTAATGATATTCAAACAACGTTCCTTCATGGTTCAGTTGTCTAGAGGGTTTGTTAAGGTTAGAAACTGTGAGTCCGCTGGTTCGAATCTTGGTTTTTCAAAAACCAAAATTTGGTTTTTGATTTGTATGTTCAAAAACGATTTGAAAAAAATATTTACTGGTTTTCGCTTTTTAAATTTAATTTATAACGAAAGTTTTATTATTGTAAATATGTAAAAATTATTTTGTTTTTGTCTAGTTGCTTTGTATTCTGCTCGCAAAATGGTGAAGGGTATATAAGATTCGGCACAGCCGAATATAGCACTCTTACTTGTTTTTTTTTTAAATGTTCTTTTTAAAAAAGTACTTTTTTAAGAAAGTAATTTTAAAAGCTGGACTTTTTTTAACAAGGTAATTTAAAAAAGTAACTTTTTTTGGAAAAAAAAGCGTTTCTATAAAAATATTTTACAAAGTTTGTTTTAAAGAACAATTTCTCCTTTTTTTAGAAAAAGTACTTTTCTTAAAAAAGGTTTTCTTTTATTTAGAAATATTTGCTTCTACGAAAAATTCCTTTTTGTAAAAAGCGTATATTTGCACAAAAATATATACGTATATGGCGCAAAAGTGCTTCTGTTTTACTTTAAAAAGTACTTTCTTCTGTAAAAATGTACTTTACTTTAAGATTGTCTGTGTACTAAAAAAGGGGCTTTTCGCAAAAAAATAAATTTTAAAGGCGTTAGAGTCTTAAAGAACTGACTTGTGTAAAACAAATTAAATTGGTTATTAAAAAAGTTTTTGTGTTATCTTACCCAGTAAAAACTTCGCTTACTTTTTCAAAACGAATAGCTTCTTCCACTCATTATTAAGTAGCTTTCTTCTTTAACTACTTCTACAACAACTTCTATAACTACTTCTTTCTGGATGTATGTAGGTAAAAAAATAATGACTTGCTTTTGAATGCGTTCATTTTGGGACATCCTTTGTAAAATTCATTGGTTCTTTTAGTAGAATTGTAAGTAGTGCTTTTATGTTTTTCTGATTACTCAACACATTATTTTGTAGGCGAAGTTTTTACTGGGTAGTTAAAAAAAGTACTTTCTAATAAAAAATATTTTTTTTAAAAGTTACTTATAATAAAAAAATTTTTTTTTCCTATATAAATGCTTATTTTTATAACAGTAATTAAAGAACAATGAGTTTTATGCAAAGACAACTTTATTAAAGTTGTACTTTTTCTAGAGAAAGAGAAATTGTTTATAAAAAAGTACTATTTAAAATTTTTTTTTAAACATAAAAAATATATACATATTTTATTAAAAAGAATAGGTTCTTTTTGAGGCAGTATAATTAGAAAAAAGTATACATATTTGTGAAAAAGGTAAATTTTTTAGTACTCTATATTTAGAAAACGTACTTTTAATCTGATGGAAAAAAGTAGTTTGCCTTATCGCATATTATTATAAATAACAAGTAAGTGCGCTGAATACCGATCGTTAGATATAAATAAATCTGTTTTGTGCCGCGCCCACTTTTCAAATCCGGCCGACATTTTGTCGGATGTTATGTATTGATAACCAAGATGTTTGTATCCAATTTGGAAACTATGGGTCATGCAGTTCTTCATATACACAAAAGATTAATTTATAAAAAAAAACCGCAAAGGATTTGTAGGTAAAATTAGGGGCAGTCGTGGTTTTTTGCTCATCTCGCAGCCACTTGTGGAACGATCAGGCTGAATTTTAAAAACAAATTTTAGCAATCTAGTGTCCATCATTTCTAAGGTCTTCGGAAAACCCATTTCAACATACACATGGACAGACGGGCATCGTTAAATCAACTTTGCTGAGGATCCAGAATATATATTCTTTATAGGGTCTATGGTTAATATTGTAGAAATTACAAACGGAATGACCAATTTATATTTACCCTTTCCACCTGTGGTGAAAAGTATAAAGATAACGGCATTTTTTAAGAACGTATTCTTTTTATAGAAAAGGAGGATTTCAATAGCAATGAACACTTATTTTTAAAAAGGTCAATTTTTAAAGAAAATTGTACTTTTTATTGGAAATGGTATCAACGGTATTTTTAAAGAACGTATTCTTTTTATGGAAAAGGGGTCTCTCAATAGCAATGGACGCTTATTTTTAAAAAGGTCACTTTTTAAAGAAAATTTTACTTTTTATTGGAAATGAAACTTTGTATAGAAAATGGTACTTTGTATAGCAAAAAGCACTTTTTGCAAGAACAAAAAACACTTATAGAAAAAGGCACTTTGAATAGATAGCGATATTTTGTTGCTTTTATTAGCAATGGAAACTTCTTGTAGAAAAAAGCGCATTTTTAGAGAAGGTTACCTTTTTTTTTTTAAAAAAATAACACTTTTTAAAGAAAATGTCCTTTTTTTATTTTTTAAAAAAAAATTCAATTTTTTTTTTCAAAAACATATGAAGAGGCGCTTTTAATGGGAAAAAATACTTTTGTGTTGAATTTTTCTATTTGGCTGCATTTTTTAAAATTGATGGTTTTTTTGACCATTGCCCTTATTCAAATTTCCCGTACTGTATTTAACGCTTCAAAAAGAGATTTATATTATTTTTTCTCATTCGTTTCATAGTTTAGAACTTCGATTAACTTAAACTGTTCTAGCTGCTCTAAGTTTTAACTCAGACATATTTACAACTTAGCTGCAGTTGATATGTCTGTTGTCTACCCGTTCGTCCGTCGATTCATTCGTATTGTTAAGCCGGTTGAACATATTTCACCCACACTTTAGATTAACTCTTAACCTATGCCGCTTTGCTTCTCTCATTAAATGGTTTTTAAGCCAAAGTTTTTCCACTGGGAATAATTTTGTTTTCAAAACAAGACACATTTTTTCCCTTTTTTTTTTTTCTATGTACATTGTTGTTGCACATTGGGTTTGTTACCTGAATTTCAAAGTTGCAAGCAGCATATTAAAATAAGTCTTGACCTTTTCCCAGTTGTTGTTGCTGTCGTATGTTGCCAGTCCCTTTAAGAGACCATTTTCTTTTTGTGGCCAAGTAGAAAAAAAAAACAAAAAAAAAAAAAAAAAAAAACACCACCTCCTTCTACCTTTTACGAAAGTCAAGGGTTTTACTTTACGTCTTAAGCAATTTGTATGTTGATCAGTTCTTCAATATGGTGATTTCATGCCTGTCTTGCATTTCTAATTAGATTTTTCTGTTTAATGGAGTATTTTCTTTTTGTTTGTTAAAATCCTTGCATGCATATACTTCTTTGAATTTTTATTTTTTGATTGAAAGGAAAGTTAATATTTTAATTTTAATATCTATTTTTTTTAAATTTTTGTTTTAGCGGCATTTTCTTTAAGATTATATTTGAAGTTTATCATTATGGATTAAACACCTGGTAATGATATTTGATGATTTTTATAATACATATATATTTTTTTTTTTTAATTATTTTGTGTTTTACATGATTTTTATGGGGTTTTGTTTTTGATGGGTTTATGAGATCTTGTGTAGTTGTTTGGTGTATTAATTCCAATTCATTTGCAGAGTTTGTGAGGGTGATGGAAAAAAAGAAAAAAATATAAAAATTTCCCACACTCTATACAAACATTATGGCAATTTATAATTTTGTTGTGGTGTAAAGTTGCCTTCGATTAATGGTTTGTTTTTTAATAATATTTAACACAAAAATTTGCTTGTAAATCTAATCATTAAATAAAAAATAACTAAAGGATAAATAAAATTGATCTTTAATGTTATTAATTTGTTTATATCTAAAGGATTTAATATTCGAAGTTTTAAATCAAGTGGTAATATTTAACTTATTTAAAAGCCATAACTGTCATATTTTCAGAAAATTAAAAATTTCCATTAATATTTCGGTTTTCTTTCGAAATCGAAATCATGTAAAATTAAAATAGATCCCAAAAATCTCAAATTTACATCAAAATATTATCAATCCGAAAAGAAAAAAATAAATAAAAAAAATTACAAATCATAAACAAAATGCTGTCAAATTGAAAACAAAAATTAAAAAACGGTGTCGAGTCAACAACGAAATGCTTAAAAATCGAAAACAATCGTTCTCAAATTTATAACAAAACACAGTCTCAAATCAAAAATAAAATATTGCCAAATGGAAAACAAAAATACAAAAAATATAATACTATGTCAAATCTGAAATTAATTACAAAAAATTTTCAAACCGAGAGAAAAAAAGTAAAGCAAAAAACTTATCAATACAAATTCGAAATGTTGTAAAATCGACAACAAAAATACAAAAAGCACAATTTATGGTCGAACCAACAACAACCTGTTTTAAAACCGACAACAATCCCTCTCAAATTTATAGCAAAAAGTTGTCAGGCTGAGACGAGAAAAGTGAAAAAAAAAAAAATCAAAAACAAAAAGTTGTCAAATCGAAAACAAAAATACAATACATTGTCTAATCAATAACGACCTGTTTTGAAATCGACAACATTTTGTTGTCACATCAAGAAGAATACGTTGTCAAATAGGAAATATTTGTTGTTTCCCCGGGGCTTAGTTTTAAGTCTTGCCTTGCTGTAATCAATTGTTTGCTTCAGCTGTTTTATTAGATATCAAAAGATAAAAAAATTAATACAATATTTATTATTATAAGAAAAAATATTGAATGTGTTTAAAATTTACTTTTTAAATACAACTCAAACTCGAAAATAATCACACATAAATATTAAGTTGATTTTGGTAACGCAGAGCTTCAAGGGTTTCGTTTTTCAGAGGTTTCTTATAATAAAAGTAAGAGCTATTGTAGAAATAAATTCTAAATTGTTTAACTTCTTATTTAATCATCTCTAAAAAATTCAAAATAAAACAGAAGATATCAAAGAAGCTGGGACACACTTTGATTTTTGTATTGAATTTCGAAAATAATTAATAAATTTACCAAAACTTCCTTTAATACTAGCAGAATTTATAACAAGCTTCCTTAAACCTGTAAAAATTAATACATTTTTCAACTTCGGAGCTGGTAGAAGTGATTTCTTATTTATCACTTGTTTTGGTAAAATTTTGGTAAATATGTAAATAAGAAATTAAAAAGAAACATATAACAAGCAGCTTTTATGTTTGCCTTTTGGGTTATCTATTTCCAGAATAAATACAGTGCATTTTTAAAATTAGAATAACTAGTTATCAAAATAAGAATATTCAGTAGTCAAAATGACAACATTATGTTTTGAAAATGAGAACAGAGTATTCATAATATAACAACGATGTATTGTCAAAAAAAGAATAATGCGTTTTTAAAACCAGTAATAAAGTATATTCGATGGAGCCCGATGATTTGATTTCCTTTACCACAGCATGTTAAGACAAATTTTCGAGGGTGTACCCTATTTGGGATCCATGAACAATCATGGACCCGCCAGAACAAAATTATGTTATGAGTTTCGTGCCGAATATCAACTTAATATTAACATCTATATGAGATTCGTTCGTCTTAAATCTATTTTGGTATTCGTCGCCAAATTGTATATCAATACTAAGATATAACGAATTTATGGCATTTAGGACTATTATCAGGAGTGGTACAACCAGTGGTACATACAAATATGGCGGCTTAATAAAATTCTTAAATTTGGCCGCGCGTAGGATGGTCCTAGACGAGTCAAATGTATGAACAAACCCATTTTATTTTTCTCCACCCCTTAGGGGGGCTCCCATACAAATATGATTGATGTATTATGAAATTTTTAGGTTTAATTAAATTTTTTATCTTTTGTGAATAAAATCAAAAGTTGTAGACAGATTTCAATCATTTATGGCTGCACCGCCTCGGATAAAATCGCAGACTGCCGACTTTTCTTCAGGATTATAGAAATATGTACTTCCTTAGCAAAACTATAATGATTTTTGGCGAGCTTTAATTTTCTAATTAGATTTAAAAATGTTTCTACTGCAATTATCGAAGTACTTCCTTAAAAAAAGTTTTATAGTTTCTTGCGAGCTTTAGTTTTCTGACATTAGGGTGGCACGAACAGAGATCAGAGATAAGTACTATAACGAAATACTTGAGCTCAATGGCCCCTATGGGTAAAACATTGGCCTTCTCGAGACAAAACCATTAATCGGACTGTAAATGCTTAAGATATAACGAAAAATGTAAAAAGGCGACTCTAACGTTCGGCAAAAAAAAAAAATTAAAAATATGAACTTCCTTGCAAAAATACTTAATATTAGAGGGTTTACGGGCAAACTTTTTTTGGGGTGAGGTCTACTGTCCACTATTGCGATTTAGATAAAATGAGAACAATTGTGGGCAACATGTCATCCATGTGTTGTTACGTGCTTTTCAGTACTAATTTGACTAAATCTATATGGTCACACTTAACAAATACATGACGTTCTATACGTAACCAATATTTTGATTAAATATTTGTTTGCTTTCACACTAATTCTGCCAGATTAGACATCATTAAGCACTTTTTAGATTATATTTTAGTACGAATATTTTTTAAACAAACTTTAGTAAATCAAAAAATTGTTTAAAGAAAATAAATGACTAACGAAGTAAGTGTTTACCCTTTTTTCGGGTTTTTTCGTCAAACATTTGTGTGTGAACATACCTTTAGTTTTTGTACTTTGTTGTTACAAGTTTTGGTTTAAGGCAAAAACAGTTTTGTTTTTTACAGACCAATCAGCGCGTGAAGCGTTTTCTATCTTTTTATATCTGTCAAAAATCTCTTGCTCCTACAAAGTGTATAAAGCTAACCCAAATATCGCGGCGTCAACGCTTTCCAATTGCTAAAAACTAATGGCAATTTATCTTTTTTTGATCAATCTAGCGGTTTTTTTCCATTTTCGTTTCTATTTTGTTGGATTTTTTAAACAAAAAAGTTCACATAACTGTTCATAACACAGCGTTTTTCATTAGGTTTGTCATTGAAGCGTTTAAGCTAGGTGCTTAAAAATATTAGGTTAAGGTTAGTCTGTAAGTAAAAAAGTTATGAAATTTAAGCTTTAATTTCAAACATCCCTACACAATTTTCAAAAAATTTCGAAATTCAAAAAAAAAACTGTATAGAATTACAAAAATAGGAATATAAGTTCATCAGTTTGCAAGCGTCTAAATGTTTCGATAATCTTTGCATTAAACTCGAACAAAATTTCAAGTTATCAATATTGTTTAAAATTTGCTTCTCATACAAAATATAAAATGAAATGTAAAATACTTGCAATATTTCTTTAATTTTGAACACGTGCCAATGGAAACAATAAAAGAACTCCTGCGTACCAAATTAACCTGTCAACAGCAAATACTCATCATAATAATTTTGAATTTTACATGGAAAAACTGCGCAGACGTAACATAAAAACTAACAACCCTCTCTAAATACTCTAGATGACGAGCTATTTTTAACAGCAAAACTAATAAAAGAAAAAGAGGAGTCTTAGCGCAGTCTATATGGCAGGGGGTGGTTGTCTATTGAAAGATGAAGGACCCCATTATGTTTTCAAAAACAATAGTTTAGTGTCTACAGATTTATGATACGCACTGTGTAGACAAAAGTAATAAAACCAACAAATGTTCTACAATTTACTAACACTCGTTCCACTCGTAACCACTTAGGAAAAGGAAACTAGAGTTTTTTTTTTGAGATCATAAAAGAAATTCAAGAAAAAAGTTTTTCTTTAAAAAATATTTTTTTTTTTTGGTAAGGTGGAAGAAGAGTATGTTTGTTGGGAAGGTATACAGTTTTGCTCTTAAGATTTTTTTATATTTGTACAAAGATTTTATACATTTTTATTTTTAACAGTTGATTTTTTTTAGTTTAATGGTGGCGGAGTATTTTTTGTTGTTTGTTTTGTCTTTTGGCACAGACACAATCGTTTTCAAGATCATTTCATACACAACAACACACACAGATGTGTACAACAACCACAACAAGTATTAAATGTTGTATTAAAGTGTTGCACTTTAGTCAGTACTTGTATTCGTATCTTTGTGGCAATAAGTGTAAATGTTTTTTTTTTTATATTTTTAAGTATGTACTTGCACTTGCATTTTTTATATGGAGAGATTGAAGACCATTAACTTTTTTTTGATTCTTCTTTATCGGAATAAAGATTTTTTTGTTCTTTTAAGACGGCCCTGTTTTATTTTTATAAATAAAGATTTTTGTTTTCTGTTTTGTAATTATATTTTTCATTCATTGTTTTTCTTAAAAAAAAGTACTTTAACCCATTTTTCGCCGAGCGGTGATTATATTCACCAGCACTCATACTCTTGTTTTTGTTGCAATGCTTTTTTTCTGTCAGTTACTCAAAATCTTATTTCATTATTATACAGTAGTTTTGACTTAACTGCCTTTTATTTACGTGCACTTTTGACTTAACTGCACAAAATTGATAATTTTTGGCATTATTCTTTATAATTCCATACAAATTCCTTTTTTAAGTGCACTTTCTATACCTGCACATTTAAGATAAATGCACAAAATTTTTGGCATTTTAAAATTATTTTCATACAAAAAATTTAAGTTAGCTGCACTTTGACTTAACTGCCCAAAATACATATTTTCTGGAATTATTCTTCAAAATCCTTGTTTACGTGCATTTTGTATACCTACACATTTTTCATATTTTTGGCAGCTTTAAAATGTTTTCATACAAAACATCAAAGTTAGCTGCACACATGAAAAAATGTGGTGGCCGTTTTTTCACATAAATATCCAATTTTAGCGGTTTATAAAAAAAAAACAAGTCAAGTTGGTATCATTATGATTCATTTATTTTGTTTGCATGCACCTTAACTTATGAATATGGGTTGTTGTTACAGCAACTTTACGATTATATAAAAGGAATAGCAAATCTTAGACCTGGAACAGAATAAAGTAGTTGTAGTAGTATTTGCAGCTGACGAATGCTCTGTAGCGCAACAAAACTGCCGTTTTTAACTTTTGACAGCTTGCAGCGCTATTCTTAACGTTGTATTACAGCGACTTTTCTGTTCCACACTTTATTGTTACCGATTTGGCTATCTCTCGTAAAAATGCATAACAAATGACTACAGCTTATTTGAGCATCATTGTTATTATCAATTTACTAATAAAAACGTTGTCACTCCTCTTTCAAACACTTCACTTTAGCTGCACTTTTATGCAGGTAACCACAATTGCGTACATGCACATTGAGGCAGCTAAATACATTTAAGATAGCTGCATTTTTTATTTACCTGCACAAAAAATCGTGCAAAGGAGATTGTGCAGCTAAGTCAAAATTACTGTATTATCAGTTTACTTGGTGCGGAGAAAAATGGGTTAAAGTGTTTTTGTTATTTTTTTATTATTTAACTTAATTTTTATTGTGATTTTACAAACTACTATATATAACTCATGTATTGCATAAAAAGAAACAAAAAGCAAAAAGGTTTAACTTCATATTAAAATAATAAGCACACAGAATGCCTGTTTTTAAAGACGATTGAACTTGAAATTGGAAAAAATAACACAAAAAATTTAGTTTTATGAAAAAAAAAAAAAAAAAAAAAAATATTCATAAGTTTAATTAGCATTTGAAAATGATTTCGGGAATATGGGCACTGCGGCTTTTCTTTGGCGAAGCGTATTCAGGACGTTTTATTAAGTGCTAATTTTTCGTGCCCTATGTCACAAAAAATCGAGCAGTGTTGGCCGCCAAGCCATCAATTGTTGCTGGTTTATCAGCACAAACCGGTGATTTCACGCAGTCCTATAGGAAATTATCGAAAGGTACCAAATCGCACTGGTTAATTTCTCGAAATCTACTTATCGCAAAAGTTTAATTCCAATAAGTCGTTGGTTGCTGTCGCCGTATGGCGCGTAGCTCCACATGTCAGCCGCATCAATGTTTTTATATTTCAAAAAAAAAAAAAAAAAAATTCTCCATTGACCGTAAAAAAGTTTTCAATATTTACAAAAAACAGACTACGAACGAAGGGGTCTTTTGTGGCGAAACATCGCCAACACCCTGTTAAAACCAGTGTTCAAAAATAAACATAAAATATCGTTCCTTAGTGTTCGGTTCAGTAGATTTGAGGAAAACACAGACGCTAATAGTGTTTGTGTAGTAAATCATTTAAAAATATAACGTTTCCCTGTTTGTCATCTTCGAGCAAACAAATAATACTGTTTTTATCCAACTTAACAAAAAGATCAGAGCATTTAATTGCGTTCTGTTTTTTTTTTAACCACAAACTTCGTTCTGTTCGGTTCATTACATTAATGTTAGTTTGTTTCAGTTTTGCTAAGCACCCTTTTGGCTGGTAAAGAAAACCAAAACTTTTTTAAAAACAGGGGTTTGGTAGAAATCGAAAATGTAAAACACAAAAATTTTAAAAGTAGCTTTTTAATAAGATTTCTGTAATAAAAGAATTTTATGCCAAATATTTCTCTATAAAAAAAAATTTTACAACAAAAATTATAAAAATTGGATTCAAAGTGTATTAAAAACAACTTTCATATTCTTGCGTTTTACGTTTTCAATTTCCAGCACACCCCTGAAATATAAAATATTTACATTTACGCATAAAAAGGTCGTTGCTAAAATTTTTTGCTTACTCATTTCTTTAGTAATGTTCTATTATAAATAAAAGAACTTTTTTTTTCTATTATAATATAATGTTTCTTTACTAAAGCCTAGTACTCTGCAGTGTTGCCACCTCACGTGTAATTACACATATCATGTGTAATATTTTTTTCATGTGTAGCCCATGTGTAATTGACTGCATGTGTAATTTAATATTTTAACGTTTTGTAGCACTGATTTTTGTTATTATTTCTAAAAATTAAAAATTTAATTAAAAGAATGCAAGCGTTAAAAGAGCTGAACTTAAAATGGTTGGATCATTAACTACTAACCATTTGGCATTTAGATATCTTTAGCCACAATTTATTATAACGACGAAACATAATTCTTTTTTTTTTATTTCAAAGTGGATCATCGACTGCAAAAGAAATGTTTGAGCTTCTCATAAGCACGATTATAGAAAAAGGGATTCCTTTTGAAAATCTAATGTTATGTTTGGATGGTATAATTCAGAAGTTAAGTTGCTAAAAGACGAAAAGCCAGTTATTATTTTGATAAAATGCTCGTGCCAACTAATACATTTGGTAGCGTCGAAGGCCTGCCTGAACCTTCCAACTTATTTGGTAGATTTACTTTGTAATATTAGATCTTGTTTTATTAGAAGTTATGCTCGGCAGATAAAGCTTAAGAAGTTTCAAGAATATTTTCGCGACAACATGCACTCTTACAATTTAAACAGGGGTGTGCTGGAAATCGCAAACGCAAAACGCAAGAATTTTAAAAGTCGTTTTTTAGTAAGATTTCTGTAATAAAAGAATTTTATGACAAATATTATACAAACATTTCGCTATTAAACAGAATTTGATAACAAAAATTATAAAATTTAGATTAAAAGTGTATTAAAAACAGCCTCCAAATTCTTGCGTTTTGCGTTTGCGATTTCCAGCACACCCCCCAAAAATTTTTAACCTTCATAGTAATTTGAAAGCAGAATATTATTTGAAAAAAGTTTCTGATATAAAAAATTCCTTTGGAGAGAGATTATTTCCTACTTTGCAAATAGTTATTTTTGTTTTAATCTTTTAAATGGTAAAATGAAAATATTATTTTTTGCATTAAAAATATACTAACGATACGATTGTTGTAAACAAAAAATCAAATTATGAGGCATTTGAAAAATATTTTTGTGTTGGATAAGTAAAAAATATAAAAATGTCCGGCATATCCAATGTTGCAGCAATAAAGGAACTGAATGAACATTCCGTTGAAAAATTGAGTCGATGACACTTGAAAGATGCATCAGATCCTTAATCATACCCAAATAAAATGTAAGTTCCATATCGTCACCTGAAATGGAAAAGGGCTTAACAACAAAAAAAAAAATCGAAATAAGGGTTTTTGATTGAGGTTTGTTCGTTTTATTAAACTTTATGTTCACAAACACTTTTAGATCAAAAATGGCGATTTTTTTAAAGAAATTTAAACGCCAATTACACCTTGTTGTTATGGATTTTGTGAAGTTTTTTGCTTCTCCTGTAAAAAATAAAGAGTTGTTACGCCCTTTAGCATTTGACGATATTTGTTTATTTGTTTGCAAACAGAAATTGAAATTGGTTTACGTTGTCTGCAGGTTTCAATTCCACTTTTGGTCGAAATTTGTTTCTGTGACATGCGTAAAAAGATAGCATGTGTAATTCGTATTTTCATGTGTAATTTTGTCATGATCCATGTGTAATTTACCATTTCGTTGGTGGCAACACTGGTACTCTGTTCAAATGTGTGAAAAATGTTGAGCAACATTCATTATTCCACACGAAAATTTTGGCATTTATCAATGTTACCAATCTTGCGAGTTTGTACAATTTGACGTTTTTATTCCTTCAAAGTATGCTACATTGTTTCGTGTATGTAAACAAACGCCGCATGTATTTTACTAAAATTATTTTTTTTTTAATAAAAAATTTAATAAAAAAAAAGTAAATATGGATAAAAAAACTCTTACCGATTGTGTTATTTTAATTTTTTATTTCTTTTTTAATATTAAGTTCATATATTTTGCTTTTGCTTAAAATTGCACGTGAAATAAGTGCAGCTTACATTATTTCGCAGTTGTAAAAAAAATGTTGCCAGAAACATTTCGGAACTTTTTCACAAAATAAACAGAGTACAACTCCATCAACATTATTTCGTAGATATTCCGCACATGTTTTTTTCATATGCATTTTGACAGCATTTCACGTGAAATGTTGAACAGAGTACCAGGCTTAAGCCACTACAATTGTTTTGTTTTATAACGAATAACTAAACACTATCAGGGGTGTTCTGGAAATTGAAAATGCAAAACGCAAGAATTTGGAAGTTATTTTTATAATTTTTGTTATAAAATTCTGTTTAATAGAGAAAAATTTGTATAATATTTGTCATAAAATTCTTTTATCAAAGGAATCTTATTAAAAAACGACTTTTAAAATTCTTGCGTTTTGCTTTTTCGATTTCCAGAATACCTCTGTATATAATTTTCGTTACTTTTCTTGGGTGTGTGAGCCGAACGCTAAATAATGTTCTGTTTATTTTCGAACACTGGTTTTAACCCTTAATACCGTTCGTAACTATTTTTAAAAAAGAGTCGAACATTATATGGTGTCCTGTTCTTCCTTAAAAAACAGACAAATTGTAATGATACTGTAGCCAGACATTATATTTTAATGTTCTTTAATGTTTCTTTTTTTACATTGATAAAGAAATGAACAAACAAAAAATTTTAGCAACGACCGCAGCACGAACAGCTTGTGTTTGTATTGTGTAAAATCATTTTTCTGGCTTTTTGTTTTTGTAAAAAATGTTTGGTGTTTTTTACCAGCCAGAAGGGACGACCATTAATGAGCCGAACCAAACACAATAAAGTGTGTGGGTTTTTTTAAAAAAAATCGAACGGAAATAAATGTTCTCATCTTTTGTTGAGTTGGATAAAAACATTATTTTATTTGCGTTCGAAAGATGACAAACAGGGAAACGTTATTTTTTTTTTAATGATTTACTACACAAACATTATTAGCGTTTGTGTTTTCCACAAATCTACCGAACCGAACACTAAGGAGCAACATTTAGTGTTTACTTTCGAACCCTGGTAAAAACATCTTCACATCGTTGTTTTTTTTTTTTTGTTCCATTGTGAGCAAAATCGGCACCCAATTTTCGGTTAATATGCGATGTAAGACTGGGTTCACACTATGAAAGTTTTCTTTCAGAAAGTCTGAGTTTATAGATGATAAGGGAGAGAATAAAAGCATGTTCTCTTTCCCTCTCACCAATAAACTCAGACTTTCGGAAAGAAAACTTTCACAATGTGAACCCAGACTAAAGGATTTTTTATATATGTATATAAAGCACAGCAGCTAGTGTAAGCAACTTCAAACGACGATCATTCAACACAATTTTTTTAATTCTTTTAAAAGTTTCTTTCTTCAACTACTCAATTGGTCAACCACTACGGTTTTCGTACGGCATCGTTTAACGTCTGCCACCAAATAAGTTGATAGTCGTTAACAAAGAAGATTGGTATCTACACTGAACCAAATATCATCTGAAATATTAACTAAAAAATTAAGTAAACCATCAACTAAAAAAATGTTTAAATCAACTCGATTTTTCCTCAAATATAATCAACATTTATTTAACAATACAAATTTTCTTCAAATCAACGCAATAGTTTTCGTTAAATAATTTTGTAATTGAAATCTGTGTATATGAATAAAATTTTGTTAAAAGAATAGTTAAAACTCAAAAATGTTGTTTAAATAGTAGTAAACCAGTAGTAACACAATGTTTTGGGAGCAACAAATAAAAATATTTGAATAAGCATCCTTAAAGGAAGTTAATTTGAATACTTAATCAGTTTATTTTAATAAATTTTGTTACTTTAATTCCTCAAGGGTGTTATTTTGATTACAAATTCGTTAAAATTTCATTAAAGTAAAAAATTAAATTAAATGAAAATACAAATGGTTCTTATGATTCTAAACACATATGTATGAATATGTCCTTTATATATCTAAAACTATTATAAAAAATAAAATGCAAAATAAAATATTTACATAAAATGTTCACGGAGAACATAGGGCGTTAACGAATTCTCTCGATCTATTTCTATCTCTGGTAAGTGGTTTAATCTCGTTCCATATACGACGAGCAGCTTCATGTTCTTTTCTGATGGAACGGATCCAGGAATTAAGTGATCGACCAGTAGACCTGACGTTGATCTTGAGGATTCCAGTCTATGACAGCTCTTGCAATATCAGTTGATGGACGTCGTATATCAGTTTCAATACGGCAGCAATGTGCCTGATTCTAAAGGATATCCAATGCTGTCAGTAAATCCGTAATGTCTTATTTATATACACTTAATTTATTGGTTCATTTGAATAATGATTTGTCAATTTAAATAAAAAAAAAATTCAAAATAACTACATTTATTAGTTAAAATTAATAAAAATTCTTCAGACTTAATAATATTTAACTACCATAATTAGTAAATTTAACTTATTTTGTAATCAATTTAACTAAAAAGTTTAAAGTTGAATCGAAGAAATTTCTTCTTTAAAACTATTTACGAAATTTTTCTGTATTTACGAAAAACGTCTGTAGACTTGAATAAAAAATTTGTAAGTTTTAGAATAACCTATATTTCTTCAATTTTTCACCCCATTTTGCAGTTTAGGTAAATTTTTCGTTCAGTGTAGCTCGGCTTTAAAAGTGTTTGACAGGTACCTTTCGAAGGAGTATATTGAATTATATAGCGGTGACAAATTTTCTGTACGTCAGGATGATTAATTTTGGCACCGCCTTCGTAAATTAAACAATTAGAATAATAAATATATCTGTGGCATTTTGACAAAACATCTTAAGTCGAGATAAGATAGCAAAAAAGTTTTAAAAAAAAACGCGGTGAAAAAATCAGTGGGGAATGTAAGAAGATAAACTCACTGTTTATTGTTGATGTTTTTGTTTAAACTTTGATATTGTTACAAGTAGAACTGTTGCTTATGATTCTTATACGCTTAACAGTTTTATTTGGTTTAATATCTTTAGTTTTTCTAAAATCTGTATAGATGAAGTTTCCTGATGATCTGACCTAAGCAACCAGTGAAATGCGCATAGGAATGATGTTTTTGTTTAAGCTTTGATATTGTTACAAGTAGAACTGTTGCTTATGATTTTTATACGCTTAACAGTTTTATTTGGTTTAATATCTTTAGCTTTTCTAAAATCTGTATAGATGAAGTTTCCTGATGATCTGACCTAAGCAACCAGTGAAATGCTCATAGGCATCAACAATAAATTTCAAGTGTTTTTATCAAGAATAAAAACTGGAAATTAAGCACGAATAACAAAATCTTTTAAAATTTTGTATTCCCAAAAATTACTTTTGATAATAAACTGACAAGTGCACGGCCTAAAAAAACTACCTGACAACATGCTTTTGCAAGTTGTTTTTTGCATTTTGTTTTTTCTTAACCTACTTACAACTACAATTAATGTTGGAAGAATTGCAATCAATTGTAGTGGGGAATGTAAGAAGAGATAAACTCACTGTTTATTGTTGATGTTTTTGTTAAAACTTTGATATTGTTACAAGTAGAACTGTTGCTTATGATTCTTATACGCTTAACAGTTTTATTTGGTTTAATATCTTTAGTTTTTCTAAAATCTTTATGGATGAAGTTTCCTGATGATCTGGCCTAAGCAACCAGTGAAATGCGCATGGGAATAGCTTATCCATTCCCATCAACAATAAATTTCAAGTGTTTTTATCAAGAAAAAAAACTGGGAATTAAGCACTAATAACAAAATCTTTTAAATTTTTATTATACCCTCCACCACAATTAGTTGTGAAGAGGGTATACTAAGTTTGTCATTCCGTGTGAAACTTTTTTATTATTCATCTCAGACCCAATAAAGTATATATATTCTGGCTGCTTGAGTAATTCTAAGTCGATTTAGCCATGTCCGTCTGTCTGTCCGTCTGTCCGTCTGTCCTTCTGTCCGTCTGTCCGTCTGTCCGTCTGTTGAAAACACGCTCACTTTCGAAAAACTCAAAAGAAATAAACAAACTAGGTGTCAAATTGCTTGTAGTTATCCTAAGCAGTTTGGGATTGAATTTCAGCAAAATCGGTTCAGTAGGACCAGAGCTATGAATCAAAATGTGGAACCACCACCTTCAAAAACTTGATAATTTTGTTACAAAAACTAACATAAATGATGCAAAAATGCACGGAATGACATAAGATTTTGCACAAGTCCGTTTTATTCGACTAGAAATGACACTGTAAAATTTCGTGAAGGTCGGTCCATAATTTACCCTAGGCCCCATATAAACCCTACTCTCGGAAAACAGTTTAGTACGCCTAAAACCGTAAAAAATAATGCAATCATAACAAATTTTGGCTCGTCACAATTTTATAGGACTATAAATGATACTGTGAAATTTCGTGAAGATCGGTACATAATTTACCCTAGGCCCCGGAAAACAGTTTAGTCTCCTAAAACCATAATTAATAACAAATCGTCACAGTTTAAGATAATAATAATAAAAAGACATCATACAGATATTACTCCTTAAACATTCGAACTGTCGGTGGAGGGTATCAAAGATTCGGCACAGCCGAATTAGCACTCCAACTTGTTAAATAATAAAATAAACCAAAATTAAAGAAAATTTTGTTTATAATACAAAATTATAAAAAGTTAAACAAAAATGTTTTTTTAATGAAATTTCATATGATTAACAACATATTTTTCAACTTTTTATATTTGACTTAAGATGTTTTGTCAAAATGCCACAGATATGTAAATAAAGAAATAGATTCACTGTTTTCGATAAATCTGCGAACTGATTGTTTGTGTAATAGTTTTGACTGAAAACATTAACTAGTGGGTAGGGTCCGTATTAACTGGCAATTATATCATCTTATGCTAAGTTCACACTTAGGTTTTTAAACGCGTTTAAGCAAAATGTTGATTTAGCTAATCAAAGCCGTTCACATTACATTTGAGATGATTAAGATGACAGATGATAAAGAAAAAAAAACACACAACAAACACACAAAAAAACAACAAACAAATTTATATTTCTTTAAAGTATTAAAAATGGATAAAAACACTTTTATAAAGTTATCAGAAGATTATTTTAATCATTTTAATGATGAAATTGTAAAAATTTAAGAATTATTTAAGGAAAAAAATAAAAACATTAAGCAGAAATCTTGACCGGTTGTACACGATCATTTTGGCGATTCTACATTTGAGGTATGTTCAGTGGATTCTATGTAATTTATGAAGTGATTTAGTTGTAATCATGTCAATTTGAAGTGATTAACAAATGACTTCAATGTATGGGTAATCATCTCGATTTTGAAGTGATTAGAGCTTAATCACGTTCGAACTGCTTAAACGCGGTTAAGAAGCCAAATGTAAACATACTATTAATAAACATTTATTCTAATCTTATATTTCACACGATTTAAAGAAGCCTTAGATTTCTTAATTATTTCAGTTAAATACAAGTTACCACCAAGATTTTTTACATACATATTTAGAAATTTAATTTTTAGTTATTTGTAAATTAAACTTCCTGAGATAAAATTCTAATTGCACGGGGAATTTGTATACATATTTTCTTTTCTTCTATTTATTTCTAAAAAGATTATAATAATAAAAGTCAAAAATATTGAATAGTTTTCTTTTGTTCATAATATCACCATTACTGCTCGTAATATTCAATTAAATTTCAAATTGTTTATTATTTTTAACCTTCTGCTCTGATCCCCCTGCTAGATTGAACGTTGGCAGACCATGTGTTTGAAAGTGTTTAAAAGTTCAGCTGCATTATTGAAACGACCTTTTACCTTTTAGTTGCGAACGTTAAAACTCTAACAGATACAATTACACATGTTTGAATTTTAATTTTGAAAAAATAAAAAAAACTGAATTTTTGAATAAATTTTTTAATATTTATCCGGAAATGTGGCAACAAACCCAGACGTTGCAGGTGAATTTGTTTATTTATATTTTTGTGGCAGTTGTTGTTACTTAATTATAAATTCATATTTTTAAAATAGGATATCTGGTATTGAATTATAAATTTAAAAAAAAAAATTATTTACGATTCTGAAAAATCATAAAATTTTTTTTTTTTTTTAAGAAAAAAAAAAGGAAAAAATTTTTTCTTTTAAAATGAATAATAAAAAAGTTTTTTGTGGTTATTTGTTTTGTCATCCAGATTTTAACGATTTTCAAAAAAAAATTAAATATATCCGAAAAACAAAATGTTTGCTTAATTTCTCTATAAAAAGAAGCCATAAAAATAAAATAAAATAAAAAAAAAAAATGACAAGCGAATTCAATTTCAACACCAGGGCCCTGTTTCTCAAAACTACAAGTTACAAATCTACAAGTCAAATACGTTACAAAAACAACAATTTTACAATTTTTGTTTCAAATGTTTTTAACTTGTGGATTTGTAATTTGTAGTTTTGAGAAACAGGGCCCAGGAAGCAGAAATTTAAAGAACTGGAAACCAGATAAATTTAACTAAAAAAAATTTCAAATTGTCTAATATTTTGAATCCATTCTGTATTGTAAACGATTTTGGAATTTCCATTTTTCTTTGCATTAGAAAATTTATATTGCAAAACTAAATCTAAAGACTAACAGCCGTTCCTAAAGAAGAGCGGGAGGCGAACCGTTTTCCTCCGCTTTGCTTTTACGCTGATATTTCATACATAAGTGTTAATCTTCTTGTTTAATTAAACCCACTAAAGAGAAATAAATAATGGAGATAAAACCGCTATATTGACCAAAAAATATATAAATTGCCATTATTTATTTACAATAGCGGTCAACTTTACTATTAAATTAAAAAGTTGACGCCGCGCTATTTAGAGATGCTTCATACAAATTGTGTAGGCATGACGAATTTGACAACTAGAAAACGCGTGTCGCTTTTGTTTAGGTGCGGCTGTAAATAATGTTCGATTCTAGATAAATCTGGTTCTTTAAAAAATCTATTGCGTGCATAATTTAAAGATGGGAAATTGCTTAAAATGTTCAGCCTATTCCCATCTTTCTTGCAACATCTGGCTTCCACGCCACAAGAGCTTCTTGTTTATTTTTTTAACACTAGCACGAATAATGTTATCTTTGGATAGTCGGTTCTTAAGCGAAGTGACAGCGTTCTACATCGATCGAAACAATTGGTAGTCGGACGGGACATGGTCTGTATTACAGGCCGGTTAGGGTAACACTTTCTAACCACTTTTTTTAAAATAGTTCTTAACAGGATTTACTGCTTGGTATCTGCTTGCATATTCCAAGGGTTTTGCGGCCAATGCTCGCGTCAAAAGAATCGATTGTGGTCTCTACAGGTCTAGAGGTAACCATAATATGGTTGTGGCTTCTTGATGGAGGACTAATTTAACCATTATATGGTTGTCGGTGACAAAAATATGGTTATATAAAAACATTTTTCCAATTCAATTTACATAGGAAAAATGGGAGAGGGGGGAAACTCCCGGGGAATTTTTATTCATAATTGGGCTGAATGTGCTTAAAATTTTCTTTAAAAATAGTTTTGTTGAAGGTGCCCATATATTTATAAAAATGTTTTTTCTCTGCGTGTAAAATAGTTTAAACAAATTTTAGAGATCATTAAATATCACAATTAAAGTGCTTCACTCTAACGTTATATCCGCGCTTTTCTAAAACGTGGAACAGAATTAAAAATTTCCAAAGGTTAATAAATCAATGCCTTCGGCGCATACCATGAATAAGTTCCACAGTAACTGTTTCCAATCCAGAGTTACGATATCAAACTCACCAAAATTCACTGGAAGCTAAGCTAAGTTCCATGGTACAAAATAAAAAATTTGCAAAGGTTAATAAATCGATGCCTTCGGCGCATACTATGAATAAGTTGCACAGGAACTGTTTCCAATCCAGAGTTACGAAATCGAACTCACCAAAATTCACTGGAAGCTAAGCTAAGTTCCATGGAACAAAATTAAAAATTTGCAAAGGTTAGTAAATCGATGCCTTCGGCGCATACTATGAATAAGTTGCACAGTAACTGTTTCCAATCCAGAGTTACGAAATCGAACTCACCAAAATTCACTGGAAGCTAAGATACGCTCTCGATTTAAATGGCTGGGACACACGATAAGAAAGGATGCAGATAATATTATGCGGCAGTCTATTGAATATAACCCCAAGTCTCAAGAAGACCCTGTAAGCATGCCAACACTTGGAGACGTCACATCGAGGCCGAGCTACAACGACATGACGTGATGAAATGATATAATTGGCAAAAGATAGATATATATAAAAAGCATTGTGTTGGACCTATTCCAATTCTAAAATATTGTTCAACTTAATCCTCAGGAAACTCCTACCTTTTCCCTCTAACCTTTCAACTGCTGCAAGACGTTCCATTTATTTCCTTCACCCTTAAATAAAAAAAAAACTTTTCCATTTGTCTTTTCAAATCTAAAAAAACACACACATAAAAATAAATTCTAATTGAAAACATACTTATTGGCACTTTAAGTATGAAACAAATTTTGCATGGCCATTTCATATTCATGCCACAAACGCCAGACGACAACTTTTTTTTTTAAACTTTCTATTCCACAAGTCTTTTGAAAAGTAATTAACGCGCACCAAAAAAATCTTTCGCTCTACAAAAACCATCTGTTAAAAATTAACAAAGTGCCAAGAAATTTCACAACAACAAAACATTCGAAAAGGGCCAACGTGGAAAAACCTACAAAAACATCCTTAAACAGACGCATTCTCGTAAATAAAAATAAACATATTTTCGTTTAGAAATTAAAAGAAAAATTTATAGGAAAAATAACCAAAATATATAAAAAGAATTTTAAAAGTGGTCAACAGCGGGAAATGCGGTGTGAAAATGCTAAAAGAAAAATTTAGTTGAATCACGAAGAAGACAGATTAAGAAACAGACTTAGGCCCTAATTATACAAAACGCAACGCAATCTAAGAATTACATTGAAAGCAAAAACAAAGTCATTTATATTTTGTTGTTGCTTTCTACAGAAATTCACATTGCGTTTTAAAATTTCAAGCGCTGAATAGCTTGTGGCGTTGAAGATTTTAAAACGGTACATGAATTTCTGTAGAAAGCAACAACAAAATTACAAAATATTTATGACTTTGTTTTTGCTTTCAATGTAATTCTTTGGCGTTGCGTTACGATTTAAATAATTAGGGCCTATATTTTGTTAATTTTCATATAAACTTAAACTGTATATAAATACAACTAATTTCTTTTAGTGTTATTTAAAAAGTCTTATTGATTTAAGATAAAAGTATGGTAGCACTACTTAATACAAAAAATAATCGGCTTTATTGTGTAAAGCGGCCCATACACTTGCAATATTATTGTATATGATATTCGCCGTATTATTTCCATTTTGTCCTATATTATGCAATAGGTCGCACAATGATTTCATTCATTCAATAAAAAGGTGAACATAACCTATAGGAATAATATAAAGAGCATTGTACAATGTTGGCAACACACTTCACTTTCTTTTCAGTGTACAATAAAAATCAAAAGTCTTTTGATTGTTGCCAATATATTGTGCCACCTTCGATTATCACATACACATTAGCGATATAATTGTTCAATACGTACAATTAAACAATTTTATTGCAAGTGTATGAGCCGCTTAAGGCGTTATCGTTAGGCCGGTTCACACACGCAGGGTTGTTAGATGTGACGATTTTTCGTTATTTTGACGATTTTCTTGAGAAAATACAGTAAACGGACGATTGACGATTGTGTAGAAAAATGAATGCAAAGAGAAGAAAATGCATTAGTTTGGAACTAAAATTGGACGTAATAAAACGTTTCAAGTCTGGTGAAAAGGCTGTTAAAATAGACAGAACCCTTGGTGAAGCACCTTCAACAGTGAAAACCACTTGCAATAGTGAAAGCGCTTAAACTTAATCGTTAAAAGATAACTCGAGTCAATAGCAAATGAGATTTCCTTTTTTATTTAATGTTTTCGTGAATATGAATAAACATAATAAATAAACTTTTGTTATGTATAATAAAAATTTTTTCTTATGTATTTCTTTTCAAATGATAAATATGTATATTTCAGCCCTCTTGCTGAAATAAATAAAATAAAACTAAACCATATCACTTTCTTATCATAAATATAATTTCTTGCTAAAAATTTATATTTTTGAACCAATCAATGCAATAAATTGTCTCTGATTTGTAAAATTTAAGTATTTGACGATTTGTTGACGATTTTGTTAAATGTTCGTGACGAATTTGACGAAATTTGTTACAACTTTTGACGATTTTTTTTAAGAAAAAAGCCTAAGAACACTGCATACACGTCAAGTTTGACTCGTCAAGACTTGAGAGGGGAAAATAAATGGCATTCTCTTTTCCCTTCTCTCCTAAAAGCTCAAGACTTGAGGAGTCAAACTTGACGTGTGTGAACCGGCACTTAACGACTCACTCGTTTAATCCGAATATCTTAAAGAAGTGTATTATTTAAGGTGGTCTCAAAAATTAGCTACACAATGGAAACTATAATTGATTTTAAAAGTACCAGTACCCATGTTCTGTAACTTTGGTGATTACTTCTCGCATCGAAAAGATGTGAAACAAAATATTCCATCGTTTCTCAAAAAGTGAGAAAAAATGTGTCTGTAACTCATGTCGAAAACTATCAAAGGAATAACGTCGTTACGTTATAAATGTCATAACCAAAGAGCACACAGAGGCGTCACGAGAAAGAAAATATTTTTTTTTTGTCTTTTTCTTCGAAAGCAGCCCTTTTTGCATTTTTTGTTCTAATTACGCAATTAGTGTTGATAGTAGCGGCCTGTTTTTACACATTGCCGCTTCGCTACCAAAAAACGTTTTCTTTCTCTTTCTTCGAAAGCTGCCCTCGCAAATGATTTAGGCATTTTTCATACGTCACTTTTTTCATCTCTGTGTGCTTTGTGGTCATAATATTCTACCCGAAGCCGCTGTTAAATTGCAGACGTTGAGATCGCCAGTCAAACATATCGTTGACAGTCGCTAACATTTACTAAAATAGAAAAATGTTCAACGACGGCGGCAAAAAAACAACCGTCGGCTATACCCATAATTAATATTTGTTGTTTACAAAACGGCTTTAAAAACATTCGTATAATTTTCAAAAATGTTAAAAGCAAAATAATTAAACAATGAAAAAATCAGCCAAGAACAAAATACTTATTCTATTCCGTGTTATTATTCATTGCATTTTGCATTTTTAATATAATTTTTTTTTTCACAAAAATTTTAAAGACACACTTGTTCTGTAAATTGGCGAGTAATTTCCTTACGTGACAGCTATTACTCGCCAAAAATGTTACAGACGCAGTTAAGTGAGAAAAACAGTTATTTCATTTCTCGCGTTTCAATCGAAAAGTTTCTCGATGCGGCATTTATAGAACATGGCCACAGCTTGGTGAATTAAGTTTCATTTAGGTGTTTGGTGAATAACAGAATTTTGTATTTAAAAAGATTTTAAACATGAATGTGGTATAATATCACACCTAAAAATTTGCCATTAGTGTTTAATTTCAAAAGAAAATTCAATACCTGGTCAGTATTTCATTTCTTATCTTATCTTTGAAGAAATATGAAGCGATAGTGTCAGAGCTTTTGAACTTCTTTTGACTATTCCTCATAATAATAAAAAAAGAAATTTATGCTTTCCCGGGTCTTATGGGGTTCCGGATTTTCTGACGTTTAAAAACGTGTTAACATGTGAAGACGTGCAACAGATATTATTTATCGATAATATCGAAACAAAAAGCTGTCCGAATGAGTTCTTTGTATTTTTATAAATTTGTTACAGGCACTCAAGTCTAATAATTTCTTCTTATCATGTCCTCTTTACTTGTCGTTTATGCCATCCAATAAAAGTGTGCGATCTTAGTGTCCCATTGACTCCACTTGGGAATCGTCGCTGAGAAAATAGGTTTATGACGAGAGATTTCGTCATGTCAATATTTAAAGTTTGTCTGGGTCTAAAAACTGTCAGATTTTTTAGGAATGCCACTGAATTGAGTCCACCCGCACGGATGTGTAGGGAGCATCTTCAGGATAATATTTTACCTTTTGGGGTTACAACCTCCTTGGCATAATCAGGTGTATGCATACCTGGGATCCGACAAAGATCCAAATTGACACGCCTTCTGAAGTTTTCGTCATTTCTCGAGACCGAAGGCTCATCACAGATCCTATCTATCTGGTATCACGGTAGTCAGCAGTCCCCGGTGATCAAGGCCCTTGTTAGTTTGCTTCTTGCAAGAAATGTTCTTTCAGGATGTTTGTCTTTGTGTAAGCTTTACTTTTCTGACAGAAGGTTGCAATTCATCAAGTTGTTCTCCGTCCAATGGGGGAGTTCCTTTTTCAATACATGAACTCACACTAGGGTTGAGCAAAAGGCTGCTTTATTGACGAAAAGATACCTTCGGGGATCTCGTGGTGGCTGTTGTTGAAACCCAAACCGCGGGCAGGGGGTCATGAATCATCAGGAGAGCTATCCACTTGTTGAGGGCACTAGCTGTGAAGACCAATCATCCCTAGGAACTGTTGCTATTCGACAGATGCTGATGGCAATTATAATGCTACGGATGCTAGAAAGCTTAGACTCAAAAATAAGGGGGCAGGTGTAGAATTTTTGTCGGATTATATACTCAAATTGTTAGCCAAGCACACACAGGGCGGTTGGCAAACGCAGGTGGCAGGTGCTAATGTAAATTATTATCACATTTGACAAGAGTCCTCACCCCAGGGGTATGTAAGGAAACAATTAAGGGATATTCCACTTTTTGGTGTTATATCCATTGGGGAAATTAGGTGCGGGTAAAACCTGGAATTTGTCAGAGTTTCAAATTGACAGAGTTCAAATGACCAAAGATATCGTCATGTACCACAGAAGTCAGTTGCCCCGGTCTGACTAGTGAGTGATGCCCCCGAGGATCACGTGGTTGTTGTGGTTTATACCCGAAGTCGCGTGAAGGAATATCTTGAAAAGTCAGGGGCTGATTTTTCACGGCGAATGTATAATTCTGTGTATCTGCGTCCACACACAGATGGGTCCACACATGAGATTAGGTCAACACGGCAGGTGCTCATGTTAATCTTTTTGACTCATTGGACAGAGTCCTATCTGAAGCTTTCTTGTGGTATTTTTAGCCCCAGAGGGATCAAAAGAGACCATTGATTGATTATTGGCGAAGGATCTTATGGGGATAACTTATTGGCTGTGGCAAAGATGCCAGATTATATTAGCTTATTCACTTGCTAGAGGATGTCCTTTAAGTGTACGTGGTCTGGATAACCATCTACTTCAATTGCCACCTTTGTTTTTGTGTCCTGACACAGAAGACATGCCTTGTGTGTTCTTGATGTTTAAAGAAACGTTTAGTTTGTCCGGCATAATAAAAATTAGACGCAATTACGGTGTTTGCTTATATCTCAGTAATTTGTAAACCGATCGATATGAATTTTAATAGGAAACTTTCTCAATGATATAAATATTAACATAACCCTGAAATATTTTAAATTCGGCACTGTCGAATATAGCACTCTATTTGTTTTTTTTGTTTTGTTTTTTTTTTAAGTAATAGCCCTAAACGCTTGCAAAACACTGAAGCCGCTCCTGAATGCAGGTTCAAGATATGAAATACGATGTTCCCAAAGTAGCGCACAATTTTTTGTTAGTGGTAATTTTTCAAAACGAACAACATTTTCACTTTTTTTGTTAAATAGGTGCGTCAAAAATCTTCCTATTCTTCAAATTTATAAATTTGGCATGTGTTTGACCCACATTATGACAGGAAATAATTTGTTGTTTTACAATTAATAAAAAGTAACGTATTTCTACGCTTTTCACAACAACTATAGCTTGTGCATATTTTATAATTAAAAACATATTTGAATACATAAAGAAAATTAAAAGCAATTTATCTATATAAATATTAAAATGATCCTCAAGAGCAATTTGCGCATGCGCATATAGGCAGAGCCACAATAGAAGCATTTAAGCATAAAACAAAAATTGCATAAATCACGATTCGTATTCTAATTCATTCGATGCATCTACTTTATATTAACACATGCGGGTGTATTGCGCATGTCGCTCACGTGTGGAAGGAGAAAAAACCTTTTTCGTTTAGGCAACAAACCAAAACAAAAAGTTTGAGGCATAAAGAAAAAAAGGGGGTTTGTATAAAGCGCGTACCACGGCTGTTGTTAATGCCGTGATTATTTTTATAGTTGTTGTTGATAAACAAACAAAAAAAAAAAAAAAAAAGAAAAAGAAAAAAAAACAAATAACATGAAAACACAAGGAAACAATTAAACAACAACTTGGAAATATCACGTGTATCAACAAAACAACAATAAGGAAAATAATAACAAATACAACCAAACTGCATATTAAAATTGTTTTCCATGTTTTCATCGAAGAAAATATAAAAGGCAACAAATTAACAATATTAAAAAGAAAAAAAAAACGAACAAAATTTTGTAATTGTATTGAAATCAAATTTCCACAAGAACAACATTAAACATACCACATTTACTACAACATAATGCAACATACTACTCAATGCTTGCAACCTACTGCAAACGAGTGTTAATCAAAAAAATAAAGAAAAAGACTGTGTTATTCGTTTGTCGCTCAGTTAATGACTGGCTTTCTTTATTTAAATAAACAAGTAATTGACAATTCATCATATGTTAAATGGAGATGCCATACTACACGTATATGTATATACAACATCTCCCCTTTAAAATATAATTAAACAAAGTAAAGATATTTGTAAATTTAGTATGGAATTCATATACATAAATATATAAGTTAAATTCATTTAATAAGCATTATACTGCATTAGACTAAGCTGTTCTTTTTCGAATCCACTTAGAGTTTCTACGAAGAATAGCACCGTCTTCCAGTTGTATCCAGTAGGACCTAGGACTGCCATGAATGTCGACTATAACAGCTTTGGTCCAACCTTGTTTGTCTTGATACCATATCATCTCTCCTTTTGCGAAATTCTCTTTAAATTTTGCTGATTTGTCATAATACTTTTTAGATTGTAACTGCTTTTTTGTTATGTTGTTGGAAATATTGGGAACCACTTTTGGTTGAAGCAATTCGGTTTTAGTTGGTAGTAATGTACGAGTTTTTCTACTCATAAGAAGCTCTGCTGGTGAAGCATTTAACTCTTTAAGAGGTGTGTTTCTATATTCAAGAAGGCCAAGCCATAGATCATCATTGCTTTCAGACGTTTTTTTGATGAGGTTCTTTGCAATACCTACGAATCTCTCTGCGAACCCATTTGCTTGAGAATATCCAGGACTCGTCGTAGTAAGTCTCGTACCAATTTGCTTGCAAAAATTTTTAAATTCATGTGAGTTGAAAGGCATGTTGTCGGAGATAATTTCTACTGGAATACCATGATTAGAGAAGCATACTTTTAAATGTTTAATACTCTCCTTTGCAGTTTTTGAGGAAATGGGTATTATATCTAAAAATCTAGAATAATAGTCTGAAACGATAAGGTATGATTTTGAAGAGTACTCGCATATATCTATTCCAATTTTGCAAAATGGCAATGGCGGAACTTCGTGAGAAATCATTGGCTCTTTAGTATTGGAATTACGATTTTTCTGACAGGTTGGGCACTTTGAAATTATATTTTCGATTTCAGCATCTATACGAGGCCAGTATACTAGATTCCGAGCCCTTTTTTTGGTTTTTTCAACACCTAAGTGTGCGGAGTGCAATTGATTTAAAACATCTTGCCGTATCTCTTGTGGCACAATTATTCTGTTATTAAAAAACAATAAATCATTATCTATAAATATGTTGTTTCGAATTTTCCAATACAATCTTAAATCGTCTTGAATATTGCAAATATTTTTTGGCCAACCGTTCAATACCATATGTTTTAGCTCAACCAGACACTTATCGTTATCTAATGCCTTCTTTATTATTTCCAGTCTCTCATCTGTAACGTTTATTGTGTGCACAAATTCATTTAAATCTTCTATTTCAGCTGATTTGTCGTCTTTATTAAAATAACGAGAGAGCAAGTCTGCAACATATAAATATTTACCAGGGATGTACAGCAATTTTAAACTATATTTTAATACTGATAATTTCATTCTTTGAAGTCTAGCAGAAGGTATGTTGCAAAACTGTTTTTTCATAATTTCTATCAAAGGCTTATGATCGGTTCTTATAGTTACCTCACGACCGTATATGTAGTAGTGGAATTTACGACATGCAAAAACAATTGCTAGAAACTCCTTTTCTATTTGCGCGTAATTTACTTCTGCATCGGTAAGACTTCTTGATGCAAACGAGACTGGTCTTCCATTTTGCATTAAACAGCACCCGATTCCAAATTTAGAAGCATCGGTTTCAATAGTAATTTCTTTAGTTTCATCAAAAATTGCAAGAGTAGGTGTGTTTGAAATTATTGTTTTGATTTGATTAAGACATTTCTCGTGTGGCTCTTGCCATTTAAAAATAGAATTATGCTTTAATAAATCTCGTAGTGGCTTAGAAATTTCTGAAAGTTTTGGTACGTAGTCACGAATGTAATTAATCATACCGAGTAGTTTTTGTAAATCTTTTTTAGTTTTAGGTTTTTCTATTTTTGTTATGGCATTCACTCGGTCTGGGTCGCACCTTATGCCTTCATATGATATTATTTTACCTAAATATTTAACTTGTGTTACCTTATATTGAATTTTATCGATGTTAAATTTTATATTTAACTTACGTGCGCGCTCTAATACTTGTTGCAATATTGTGTCATGCTGTTCAGCTGTATCAGCGGCAATTAATATGTCATCAATGAACACCACTACGTTTGAAATGTCCTCAAAATTTCGTTCATTGTATTTTTGAAACACTTCAGGTCCAATTTTAATACCATATGGCAGACGCTTAAATCGGTAACACCCAAATGGTGTATTAAAGACACAAAGTTCACTGGCCTTTGGGCTCAGCCCAACTTGCCAAAATCCTTCTTTAAGGTCCAATACCGTAAAATACCTTTTGTTAGCAATCCGTGCCGCAATTGAATCAAAAGAAGGTATTGTGTGATTTTCCAACAGTATGTCAGCGTTTAAATCTTGTGGATCAATGCATAAACGAAGCTGACCGGATTTTTTCTCAACTACAACCAAATTTGAAGCCCTTTCTACCGGTCCATCTACTCTTTCAATAATACCCTTTTCCACCATTTTTTGCAACTCATCCTTAACGCGACTACATAATGATAGGGGAATTCTTCTTGCTGGCTTTACAACTGGAATGGAGTCAGATTTAACTTTTATTTCTAGATTTTCAACAAAGCAACCCAAGCCTTCAAAAACATCCATATTACTTTTTATAAAAATTTCTTTTTCCGATTGTTGTACTGTATGAATTCGTTGAATCAATTCTAATTTCTCACAAGCCTCTAATCCCAATAACGGTTCAAAGGGAGTATCTATCACGTAAAATTTTAATATAGCAATCTCATTTCTACACATTACCACGCAAGTCAAAATTCCTTTAAAATTTAAGTCCGTACCACTATAGCTTTTGGGAGGTATTGCATTTTTCTCTAAATGCACATCTTTTATATATTTCAAAAATCTAATTGGCAACACATTTACATCTGCCCCAGTATCCAATTTAAAATTTATTAAACAATTATTGACACGAATTTTTTCATACCATCTCTTTCTTATGCTGTTTGTACTAATATTGTGTAAAACAAAATCATCACTTTTTTCTTCCAAGTCGTTTTCCCTTTCCACACAATTTTCTCTTATATCCCGAACTTTCTGAGATAAACAAGCTACACTAAAGTGATTGAGTCTCCCACAATTATTACATTTTCTTCCAAATGCTGGGCATTTCTTATACTCATGTATTCCTTTACAAAATTTACAATTGTTTTTGTTGTTATTTCTTGTTTGTCTAGCTGCAGTATTGTTAAATGATTTTGTGCTTAAATTGTTATTGGAAGAAATATTTGCTCTCTGTTCTACTCCGTTATTCGTTTTGTATTGAACAACATTCACTGAATTTGAAATGAAATGTTGTTTTTGCATATCGTTTGCGTGTTTGTCTGCTAATTCTGAAGCACGAGCAATCTCTATAGTTTTGGTTAATGTTAAATCAGATGCTTCTAATAATTTTTTCCTTAATTTACCACAATTTGTACCAATAACAATGTTATCCCGCATCATACGATCTGAGTCTTTATAACCACAACTTTTAACAAGTTTTCTTAAATCCAAGAAATAAGAATCAAAAGACTCACCTTCTTGCTGTTTTCTTGAATTGAATCTAAATGCCTCATATACTTCGTTTTTCTTTGGGGTACAATAAGTCTCAAAAGCTTCTACTACTGTCTTAAAATTTTTCTTTTGCTCATCGGTTAAACTAAGTGTGTTATATATCTCGATTGCTTCCGGGCCACACGCATTGAGAAAAATACCAATTTTTTGTGATTCCTTTCGATCATCCAGTTCAATAGCTATTGAGTAAACGTCAAAGTTTTGTTTAAAAACTCGCCAGTTTTCTGAAACATTTCCATCAAAGCACAGTGGATCTGGCCTGCGAGCATCAATAGAGTTAAATATATTACCACTTGTAGCCATCTCGTATTCACTGTCACTACCACTTGATTCCTCCGTTTGTTCTTTCTTTACTTCAAAACCAACTTTAGTAGAATCTTCCTTTTTCGCTGTTGCTCTTGTCTTAACCATTTATACCGGCTGCGCCATGTGTTATTCGTTTGTCGCTCAGTTAATGACTGGCTTTCTTTATTTAAATAAACAAGTAATTGACAATTCATCATATGTTAAATGGAGATGCCATACTACACGTATATGTATATACAACAAAGACCAACAAGAACTAGAAAACTACAAAAACAAACAGGAAGAAAACGTTTTGAATAAATGATGATCATTCCTCTTATTGCATGAACATAATTATGATCACGATTTTGTTGCAAATGTTATTATAGAAAAGGGTGGGGAACTGATTGGTTGTATGTTGCAGAGAAGTTTTTGTTTTTTTTTTTATGTTAGCTCGTTACTAGGGATGAGATTTTCCTGCATTAAAAAATCGAAAATATACGCTTAAAACATGCATTAAAAACTAAAAAAAATTTCATAAAAAATGGTTTTTTAAATTTTACTAAAACTAAAAATTAGTATTGTGGTTATTTTGTTGAACTATTTATGGTTTTTAATCCAAATTTTTAATATTTTTAATTAGGCTTAAGTTCATTAAATTTAATTTTCATTTAATTATTTTTATGAAGAAAGGAATTTTACAACATGAAAATTAATTAAAATTGTTATTGATAATCTTTCATTCTTGACCGTGGCCGGGATTCGAACCGACATGTTTCACATGTTTCGATCGCAACCTCTCGATCTTGCTTTTGAATGATTATCCATTTTAATTGATTTTGCATGTTCTTCCTTACTTCTGTTTTTTCGTACTTTTGTCAAGAATTTTTCTTGAAGTCCAAAGTACATTTTTTGTTTTTTTCATTTTTGTCTTTCTTTTTCTTGTTGACCTTTTTCAGCACAACTTAGCTTTTAACAATAATTAGTATTGTAGTTATTTTGTTGAACTATTTATGGTTTTTAATCCAAATTTTTAATAGTTTTAATTAGGCTTAAGTTCATTCAATTTAATTTTCATTTAATTATTTTTATGAAGAAAGGAATTTTACAACATGAAAATTAATTAAAATTGTTATTGATAATCTTTCATTCTTGACCGTGGCCGGTATTCGAAAAATATAAAAAATTCCAGTCTATTGTTATTTAAATATCTTTAAGAAACTTAAATAAATAATTTAAATGTTTGTTTGTTTAAATAAATAAGTTATGTTTTTTTGAAAGAAAACTTTGTCTTGTACTTAAAGAATGCCAATGCATACTGAACAAATTCATTTTCAGATCCCACTTTGGTTCCAAATCAGATCCAAAATATTTTAAATTTATTTTATTTTCTGAAATCTTAAATTTTTTTTTGCAAAATGTTTTGGATTTATTTTTAATTTGTCGGGCTATTCTACCTTCCACATTGTTAATTTTACTTTCTGCAATTCAATTAACTTGACTTGAGTATTAAGTGAACTAAATCCCTCCTTATTAGTTATTGTTTCACCCAACATATCCGTAGTTGGAAAATGCAAATGCTAATTGACTTCTGATGTTATTTGAATTTAATATTTCCTTTACTTTTTTAATTTCATAATCATCGGTGGTATCAACAAGCTATTCTGGCATTCTTAGCCTACTCAATGTGCCTTTATCTCCCCATTTGCCTTTATCTCCCCAGTACTATTAAATAAGATTAAGTCTTTGTATTAATATATATTTTTATTATATATATATTTAGCTGGTGAGGCCTAACTCCATTTGTGAAAATAAAAATGCAAAATTTTTTATTTCATTTTTCCCGACGTTTCGTGAATTTTATGTTCACTTCTTCAGGGGATTCGTCTATTAATATAAAATAAAATCATCAACATTTAATAATACAATAAATATAAATGTAACGAACTTACAGTGAAAAGAAACAAATTTGTATTACATTAATATATTTTTAAAGACATAAAAGCAAACACTAGTGGTGTCATCTACTGTTTTTCAAAACAAGTCTTGTTGTACTGTTTATTTTTCAAATAAAAAAATAAATAAAATAAAAAAAAGCTTCTTGCTACTGGCACCGGTGGAAGGGGAATTAAGGGATAAATTTCATTAAAAATTGCGATATTATCGAATTGTCTTCTAATTTCCTCTGCAACGCAGTATAACCCACCCAGCAAAAACGTTGCTTACAAAATAAGCAGAAAAATAATGAGAACTTGACGAGAGGACTACTTACTTTTCTACTAGAAAAAGTACTTATTTTTGTTCGCGACGTCCCAAAAGTAATCCCTTATAATTTGGCTAATTAAAACCTAAAAAATTATTTGTTTTTTTTTTATACTAAAAAGTTCTATAGAAATATAAAGTAACAAAAAGAGGCCAAAAGTAAGTTATTGCAAATTAATTCAAAAATGTTTAACACACTAATTAAAATTGCTCTTATATGCATGAAAATGTACACAATAATAAATTTTTCGATATGTAAGAAAACATTTAATAAAGAGTGTTTTGGCTCAAATAGCACAATCTGTGACGATTTTTACTGTGCTATATCGGCGCACTTTTAAAAACATTGCACAATTTATTCTTGGGTGGTCCCATTATCGTCGCACATTGTGACAATTTTTTTCGCTTCATATCAGCCAAAACTCAATTGCGACAATAATCGGTACAATGCGGTCACACTATCGTGCCATTTGGGCAAACTAAATCATATGTTTTTGTTTATTTGCTTGTTGGCAGACATAATTTTACTTAAGAAATTCGCAAAATTCTCCGTCGGAATATGCCATTATGTTTCCTAAAAATTTTAAGTAATATTAATATATAATAAAAAAATGTATTCAATTTTATTCAAACTTACAGATGTTTACAAACCAGGGATGGCAACATCGATACAACTGCAATGTTTTGGTTAAAGTGTTTTCTTTCATTTAATAGTACAAATGTACTATTTAAAGGCCCAAATACATTGATCAAAATACTCATCAAGCATTGTGGTAGTATTAGTGAAAATGTGTTTGTATGTGTGACACCGACAACGCTTGATGAAAAATCCAAAAATTTAGATATGACGGCGAATATTACGTCAAGCTCACGTACACAGTGAATTCGCCGGCTGGACAAGCATTTGACAAGTGTATTTGGCCCTTAACGTTTTAATACATAATGTAATTTTGGTACAATTAAAAAAAGTAAAATTTTAGTGGCCAGTTCGTGCAATTTAAAAATTTCGTTTTGCCGTCCCTTGTATCGGCGCTGATTGGCGACTGTGATCGGCGCACACTGGTTCATATTTTGAGAAGGCGGCCAAAATTATTTTTTTTTATGTTCTCCGATTTTAAAATTTTTTTATTCATGTGAAAGTAAATACTAGTGAACCTCGGGAGCCAAAAAATTTTAACCCTATTTCAACTATTTCATTGAGAACAGGGTGGTCCGAAATTCACTTTCTCAATATTTGGTTATAGTTTTGAATTTCTGAGTCAATTTTTGAAGTTGAAATGCTCATAACTTTTTTGTTTTTTAAGATTTTTTGACAGAATAAGTTTTGTGTATTAGTTTATTTTATTAGCTATACGTGGTTTAAAGCATTAAACTCTGCAACCTCTAGAACTATTTAATTTTTTTTTTTTTTTTTATGTCAAAATTTCCCGGAAATTTCCTACTTTATAGAGCATAAGTCCTGAGCGTCAAAATGCGTAAAAAAAAATGTATACTCTCTTGTAGTCCAGAATCTAACCTACATTTCTATACCCCATTGTACACACATCTGGATACGGCCTTGCGAACTACAGCAATTTCTGTGACCCAAGGTAAGATATTCGGTTCAAAAAATAAGTCCTGCAAGGAAACATTACTGAAATTAAAGAAGGTGAATCTTAAAGAATTTTCGACAAATAAAGCAGTTCAGGCCACATAAATTATCTAGCACGTCAGGTTATCAATTAATTTGGAGAAGGTAAAGGTATTGCCATTGTTATGAACTTATTGTGGGTGAACGGATGCTGCAAAACGAATAGGCGACTTATCCCTTTCAGACCTAGCTGAATCGATTGTGCGATCTGCCTTTGTATGCCTCAAATAATATGAAATAATAATTTTTTGTCTATTAACCGGCAAGCAATGATTGTGAGTTCTTGTTTCTGTTAAAAAAAAATAAAAAAAAAACGACAAACCAGCAGAAAATAAAAAACTACAGCTTTAGTTTGATTGTGTCTTACCACAAGTGTAAACATGCGTCCACATGCAAAGTGTTTTTGTAAAGTAATATTGAAATACGTTTTTAGTCTTAGCAGTGGTAACTGTAAAATGAGTTGTTGCAACAATTAGGCTCGTTAGTGTTGATATTGTGCATAGTAACAAGGAGTCAGCGCTCAAGAAAATACAGATAGCACAATTGTGTTGATCAGACACAATATGTCATTTTGTTTTATAATCACGTTTGTGCTATCTAATAATTTTACAGGGAAATTTTTTGATTTGAATGACAATTATGATGTTGAGGTAGTTTAAAACATTCTTAACAATTCTGATGCTGACTTAGGTATAGAATGTTGCTGATGCAACATGGATCCCTTGTAACGTAAATACAGATGCACAAGAAAGTGATGAAACCTCATGTAACGAAAACACTTTCCCTAACACGAATGACCAAACAAGTACATCAGTTGAACAATCATACACCTCGGACCACCCAGATACAGCCCAACTACCATCAGTTTTTAGATCAAAAATACCAAAAAGTTTATTATTTCCGAACACAGAACTTCTAATACCACCTAGTTGCAAAACTAAACAAATGATTAAACTCCATTCAATATTTTAGAAGCTACTTTCCAGAAATACATCGAGAAAGTTGCGAAATAAACTAAAATGTATGTATGTGTTGAGTAAACGTGGTCAGAAAGTGCGTTACGTACCAGCATAAAAAAAATAATAAAAAGATTGGACGGGTGCGCGATCATGATGGGATGTCTCCGTTTAAGAATGTACTTTGCGAGTGGAATCAAAATTACTGCCGTTTATAACTCCATGTCCCGCGACAAGTTTTTCAGCTACGTACATACATATTTAAAGATAACTCTGCATCACACTCGAAATATAAGTTTTGGAGAGTTCAACAAAAAAAAAAAAAACGGTGTTATGAATTGGCAACAGAAATCATGCATTACTCAATTGATGGGCAGATGATAATTTTTACGGGAAGATGTCTTGGACGTGAAGTAATTAGGCCATTAGATTAAAAATTGTGGTCTTGGTCATGGACCCTTTATATCCATTAATAGATATATATTTCAGACCGATTTTTTTTAAACAAATGCCACTGCTAGAAGAATTACACCAGATGGGTTGGTAGAAACAGGTACAAATATGGCAAATAAATCGTTTGCACAAAGAAATGAATCGGGGCGATATTTCCCAATTTTCCAATATCGAAATTGTAACTGCAGATAAGCGTAGAGCTTCGCGGGATTAGCGTAGGGGGAAAAAAAGAGATGTGGAAAGGACCCTGTAGGAAAAATTAGAAGATGGAACAAAAACTTGAAACTCCGCTGATTATATTCTTTATTTCTTATAAGGCAGTATAGTATCTGTAGTTTTTAAGTTTAATAAACGTTAGAAAAGTTCCAAAATATGTTTTATCAGTTCGAAGTTACTTTGCAGATATTGACCTAGACCGCACAATTGTGCGATGTCCTGTTTGCCAAAAAGGACCATGAAGGAATATTTTATGGTACTATCTTATACAAAATGCAAAAATATTTTGTTTGATTTTTATGATTTAAGGTAATTTGAAAGCAATTTAAAGCATGGGTCTGAAAGGGATAAATAGACTAACACGTTAGATTTCTGAGTAAGTTAAAAGGTTAAACATTAGTAAATAGCCGCAACATAAACTACATAGTTTAATTACCTGAAAATTGCAACTTAATTTAAAAAAATGGTAAATGGTAAAAAAAACTAGCACGCAGTTATATTTTACGTGAAAATTTTGATAAAGGATTCATTTCTGCATCAAATTCAACCAACGCAAAATAAGAAAACAAAAATTGCAATAATTGAAAAAAATAGTGGAAGCGAGCCCTAAACGCACAAAGAGGATTTTAAAAAGGTATGCCTTCACCAACTGAAGAAATGAAATTTACTCCAGAAGAAGCATTTGCACTATTTTTGGATTTAAAACTGACAAAAAATCAGTATACAGAACTGCGAAAGCGAACCAATGAAAAAAATTGTGGAATCTTTCCAGCATATCGAGATTTAGTTTCTGTCAAAGAGTGCTTACCTTCACAAACGGCTATTAGTGTAACTTCAAGTTCAGCAGAAGTAAAATTGCAGGCTCTTCTCGAACACACTGCAGAACGATTATTAAATACACTTGATGCTGACTGTTTAAAAAAACTAAAAAATTACAGCATCACTTTATTTTCTAAATGGGGATGTGACGGAAGCTCTGGTCAGAAACAATACAAGCAATGTAATTTAGAAAATTCATCTGATGCTAACTTATTCATGGTATCAATAGTTCCATTACGTTAAAGAAAAACTTATATTGGCTTAGAGCCGTCCGTCAACCAGTAGAGTTACAGAAATGGATGTATGGAAAAATTAAATTCCCTCTTCAACAAAGTATTGCAGACCAATAAAGTTTGTTTACAAAAAGGATGTCATAACTGAAGAAGTTCGAAAAATAAAAGATCAAATTAAAGAACTTCAACCGGCAATATTTAAATTTGATGACCAATGCATAAAAATTAATTTTCAAATGTTCCTTACAATGATCGATGGAAAAGTTACACAACCATTAACCGAAACAAAGTCTTAGTCAAGCTGTACCATATGCCAAAAGACATCAAATCAATTAAGCCAACCCCCATCACAAGACAATAGTTTCAATGAAGCATACGAATTTGGAATGTCCCCTCTTCATACCAGAATTAGTTTTATGGAGCATATTCTTAAATTGGGTTATGATTTGGAATTTGGCCCGTTAGGCGAAACAGTGAGAAAAAAACAAAGAAAATGTGGAAAAAAGGAAGCAAACAAAAAACAAATTCAAGAAAAATGCCTTCACCTAGGCCTTATAATTGATCAGCCAAAACAAGGTGAAGGAAATTCAAATGATGGAAACACTGCTAGGAGATTATTTTCCGATCCAGAAACTGCAGCATCTATCATAGGAGTACATTTTGAATTAATAAGACGATTCCAGATCATTTTACAAGTTATATCATGTAGCAGAAAGATAAATGCAAAAAAAATTGGTTAGTATGCAAATGAAACAGCATTTCTTTATAACAAAAAATACTCTTGGAGACATATGTCAACCACAGTTCATTAAATTTTATACCATGGGGAACAAATAGTTCAACACAATATGCTACCAATTGGAGATCTATCTGAAGAAGCGCAAGAAAAAAGGAACAAAGACTACAGATTCTTCCGCGAGCATAACACAAGAAAAATGTCCAGATGTTGTACTAATGAAGATCTTATTACTATTTTGTTGTGCACATCAGATCCATATATCCATATTCGACAAAAATGGAAATCAACCTCAATCGAAGAAGCTAAACAACTTCTGGAAAATGAAACCCAAAGCTATTTAGAAGAAATTTTTACTAATATTGTTTAATTTAAAATTGTTTATAGATTATAATTTGTTTTTGATTTAAGTATATATTTGTATTAATATATAAAACTAAAATTCACATACATCTCAAACCAAAAATAAAAGTTGAATTACCTAAAATGTTATCGATAGCCAAGAATGCTATTTGGGAATTTTTCAAAATATTCGTTTTCAGTTTTATCCTTATAACAACTCGTCTCATCCCAAAAAAGTCAACCTTTGGCCCCTGGGAATATTGCGACTAAAAAATTTACAGGGGCCAAATATTGGCATTTTCTGACAGGATCTAAGTTCGACAATAAAAAATAAGTATCAGTTGTAAAATACAAGAGAAATAATGATAAATTATAAAAAAATCATATTTGAAATATTCAACTTTTACACCGAAACTCAACAAAAAAATGAAAATGCATTTTGAACTCCCCATAACTTTTGCTCCTATCAGTCGAATTATACGTTTTATAGCGCAAATGAAAGCGTAACATCGCACCTATCGAACACAAAATCGCATAAAAAAATACCGATCCAGTCAAAAGTTATGGAATTTTGACCGCCTTCTCGTAAAATTTCCCACTGTGCGGCGCACAAGTGGCCGATAAAAATCGGTACATATTTAACAATTTGATTGCTCCATATTGTGCAAAAGAGTGTTCACATTATCGGCGTATCTAGGTTAATTTTGATTGTCCACAGTCAGCACAATTTCGGCACAGATTGTCGCATGTTAAAAAATTGTGACCGTTCCCACTATCGGCACATGAAATGCGACAAAAATTGGTACATTGCGCCGATAGTGGGATCTTAGCTTAACACTCTAGTACAAATGTGTGTAATGTAAATGTTACGTTGTTCAAGAAACATCGTTTACATTAGATCGATATAACTACTTGAGTTCTAATAACTAAAATATACTGTGGGGGTTATTTTGGAAAATATTTATGTATGTATATAGTTACATACATTCGATTGATTTTTGGATTTTCCATCGATTTCACATCAAAATTATTGCTGAAGTTCAATTGTATTACAGAATGTCTAGCAAATATTAACGGAATATACTGCAAATTGATTTCAATAATTATTTCAAATCGTATAATAATACCGCATTTAGACTATATGCAATTAATGCCGAGTTTTTTTCTATTTTCTTTGAAAGTAGTTGCTACGAAACTCTTTTCACATTTACATTTAAATTTTTTTCAAGCATTTTTTCAACTTTTTCTTCCGTACATCTCTTGCTAACAAACAAAAAGTTGCATGCGAAAGTTGCGGCGTTAATTGCATAATGTAAATATGGTCTAATATTAAATTTGTTTTGTAATGTATAATTATGACTTATTTAAGATATAATAATAAAGTTATAATTTAATATATAAATAATAATCCAAAAAGTGGCGAATAAAGCTACAAAGTAATGAATTTAGGAAGTCATTAAGGGTAGGATAAGGTAGGATTGCTGGCCATGTGCTAAGCAAGTAGATTGTAACAGCTTTGGATAAAATATCTTAAACCCATTGGAAGCCTTAATCATGCAAGGTGCTGCTGCATCGGTTTAAAATAGAAGCATCTTTTGTCGAAATCTTGAAAATCTTGTTTTAAAAGCAAAGCTCCGAATGAATTTAATTTTTGATTTTAAAAATGCCCAGCGGCGAACTTTGCATACCACAACACATCTCTTCAATGAAGTTTGTTACACTTTGTGTTCAATGAATTCTAGCTTACAAAGCAAATGAGGGCAGTGTATGGAATTTAGAAAAATGAATTTCGTTCGTCTTTTAAAATGTGCTGATATATTCTGTATGTTTGTAAATATGCAGGTTTCTATTTTGTGCCGTTATTTTTCATTTGCTACTTTATTAAAGAGTTTTTTTTTAATTGCGATTTAAAAATTTGCGCCTGTTGTATAATAAGGAGCAATCTAAAAATATATCACGAGTTAAATATATATTTTTTAATTTTATAACGAAAGTCTGGTTTGATTTTCTTCAAAAAAGTTACAAAATCAATAATTCTGAAATAACGCAAAAATCAAAAAATGCTACCTGCTTACAATGTGCGGGAAGTAGTGTGCAAGACGCCTGCTACTTGCCCACGAAGTAAGCGACAATGTGTATAGGCTGCCCAGTGTCCGCTTACAATGTGTGCGAAGGTAGTGTGCTAGGTGCCTTCCACTTGCCCACGAAGTAAGCGAGATTGTGTATAGACTGTCTGCTGCCTGCTTACAATGTGTGCGAAGTAGTGTGCTAGACGCCTCCCACTTTTTTGTCTATTTAAAAAATTTTTTAAGAATTTTTTTTATAATATGGAAATTAAAGAACAAATCATTCAAAATATGCAAAAATATGCATTAAACCCTAAATACTAAAATATACTAAATATGCAACAATATGCAAAAACAAATCGATGCCATTTTAACGCAAATTTAATGAATCGGAAAGATAATTGGTCGAGATCGTTCTAAGACTATCGACAAGAAACATGCATTTGCATTAAAATCGCATCCCTACTTATTACAAATGCTTTATCTACTGAATTTAAAATCCTGGTAGTATTTTACAGAAATCTTAACGATAGTCCACACGATAGTGTCTATGAAAATATTATTTTCGATCACAAATTCGGTAAAGGCTATAGAATATGGCGATAATTTCAAACATACTTTGCTTAGGGTTACTTAAGTAATACTATTGGATCCTAGCCTCCTTTAAAAAAAAATCGGTTTTCTGTACCTCAAGATCTCGTACTAATGAGTGAAAAATGCAGCAAATAACCTAAACGCGGCAATGATTTATCTTCAATGAGGAACCACAGCTAACACTTGGTTCATTCGCGGTTAAAGTTTGGCTTGCTGACGGATCTTTTTAGGTGCTGCTGCTAATCAATAAAAGCTGCTGTATTTCAGTAGATAGCTGCAGCTCCTGAAAATTTCAAATTATTGCCTAAAAGTAGTTGTTACATTAAGTTTCACCATAAATCTAGAGAAAGATGTAAAATTTGAAACAAGTTTCAGTTAAAAATTCAAAAAAAAAACGCAAAAAGATTCTATCATTTTTCTTTTTTCTCACTTAGTAATTATTTTATTGACAAAGATAGAAATATATAAAAAAAGAAAATATATATAAAATTAATATTCTTAAGCAATAATCTGTGTAAATATTCTAATTCCGGTAAAATCGTAACAAATGGAAACGTGTTAAAGATGAAGTGTCAAGATTTTCCTCAAGATAATCAAGTCTATGAGAAAAAAAATGTGCAATGAATAATTGATTTTCTTACATTATTCTATTATTATTTTGGGACAAGAAGAAGAAAAAAAATGCACTTGAAACTGCCGGACAACACAAAAAAAAAACAAGATGCCTGCAATACTAAACAAATACAAACTTAACGGAAGTGCCAGTGATTTTAAAATGTCACTTCTTTATAAAAATTAATTCTTTTATTTTAACAATATCTTATAAGAATTTGTATATTAATAAAAAAACAAGTAAGAAAGTATAGGCGGTCCAGCCCGACGATATGATACCCTACAGCACAATATTTAAAAAAAAATTATAGAGAGTTTCGCTATTTATGAGCCGAATATAATTTAGATATGTTCATCTTTATGAGATGTGTTTTCTTTTGAGTGATTTTAGAAAGCGGTTTGTTTATATGGGACCAATTATTAGTTTTGGGCCTACCAGCAGAACATTTGCCCATGAAATTATAGCTATCGTAAAAGTAAATTTTTAAGTCAATACCAACATTTATACGGACGTTATGGCATTAAAAGCTATTTTCGGGAGTAGTATTTCTATGGTAGCCATGATCAAATATGGACCGAATCCAATAGGATTTAGTGAGTGAGATGATGAACATAACTTGTCATATTCTGGAAATCGAAATGATATGAAATTGAAATCGATTGAGATTTTCAATTCGTTTTTGGAAAAATGAACGCAGCTTCTTTCGATTTCAAAAGTAGTTTCAGTAAAGGAAAATGGTCGTTAAAGTATGAGATATATAAAGGAAAATATTTTTATAAACTTTAAACAGAAATCGGCCGGTCAGCCAGCTAGACGGACATCGTAATATCGTTTCAGAATGTGATTCCAAGCAGTTTTCAAAACTAATCATTATATACTGTTCTTTAGTGTTTGGTTCGGTAGATACATATGTTGAAAACAAAAACGCTTATAGTGTTTGTTAAGGAAATCATTTAAAAAAAAAACAGTTACACTGTTTGTGAACTTCGAACACAAAAAAATTTTTTTTTTATTTATATTTGTCGTTCCATACACAAGACTAAGAGTCTTATATTGCAGTACATTACTATGTATTAGCAAAATGTTGTAATGTTAAATCTTAAAACTAGTTACAAAAATCAACAATTTTTATGTAATAAAGAAAAAAATTAAAAAGAAATAAATTGATAACATTAATTTAAAAAGTATTTAATTTTATCAAAAATTATTATTATCCATTAAATGTGGAAAACAAATTAATTATTGACTTTTTGATAATAATAATACTGTACTTATCCAACAAAAAGATGAGCACATATTATTGCGTTCTGTTTTTTTTAAACCAAAAACTTCATTGTGTTCGGTTCAGCATATTAATGTTCGTTTGTTTCAGTTGTTCTAGCGCCCTTGTACTTGGTAAAGAAACCCAACATTTTTTTCAAAAACAAAATACATATACAAAGAAAAACAAAAACACAATACACACAAGCCTTCTGTTTTTTTTTTTTTTTTTTTTTTTTAGCCAAAAACTTTGTTGTGTTCGGTTCAGAACAATAATGTTCGTTGGACTTAAAAAGTGATTCTAAGCAGTTTTCGAAACTTAACATTTAATACTGTTCTTTAGTGTTTGGTTCGATAGATATGATGAAAACAAAAACGCTAATAGTGTTTGTACAGTAAATCATTAAAAAAAAGTTTCTCTGTTTGTGGTCTTCGAACACAAAAATTATACTTTACTTATCCAACTCAACAAAAAGATGAGAACATATTATTGCGTTCTGTTTTTATTTTAACTAAAAACTTCATTGTGTTCGGTTCGGTACATTAATGTTCAATTGTGCTAGCGCCCTTTTATTTGGTAAGGAAGCCAAAAATTTTTTACAAAAACAAAATACACAAACAAAAAGACAGCAAAAAAAGTTTTACACAAACAAAACTTGTACACAATACAAACAAGCTATTCGGGCTGTAGTTGTTATTAAAAAAAAAAACACTAAAGAACATTAAAATAAAATGTATGTCTACAGAACCACTACAATTGTTCTGTTTTTCAACGAAGAACAGATCACTATATAGTGTTGGGTTCTTGAAAATAGTTATGAACGGTTTTAACGGTTATGTAATTAAACACAAACACTAAAAAATAGAGATCGTTTCTGGGTGTGTGAGCCGAACGCTAAATATTGTTCTGTTTATGTTCGGATCCTGATTCTAATTCAATCGGTATACTTAAACCAATATTTTAAGGTGTTACAAACATCAATACAAACGCATACTACCCCTTCAACTATTTTGTTGTGGGTATGAAAATATTTCAAATTTTTTCGAAAGATTTTTAAAAGTGTTAAAATATTATTTTTATGGCTCATTCATTCATTTATAATCGGAAGTAATTCCATTCATATCTATTAAATGCACACACACTCTACGAGAGATGCAAAGAATTTTAAGTGCCGTCTTAAAAGACAGGTAGTAAAATAAATGTATTTCACACTTTTCTTTATTGAATTGTATCTGGACGCCTTAAACACACACACACACGCACATTAATTAATGAAAATGATCAATATATTTAAAAGAAAGAAAGGGAAATTTTTTGTTTTTAAAGCAAAAACCAAAAGAATTTCTTTGCCAGCCTTAAAAGCAACAGGAAGGCAAAAATCTAATAAAACCAAAAACAACTAAAAAAGGGCCTGGAGAGAAAAATTTATTACATTTCAAAACATACGTTGGGCATATTAAAATCTATTTTCAATTTTTAACAAAGAAAAAAAAATACAATTCTTAGTCTATTTGTTTTGGGCATTTCCGTACATTGTTGTTGTTAATGTTAATGTTACTGTTGCTGAACTGTTGTGTTGTAAAATATCTTTCTTTTCATATTGTAAAGATGTGTTGAAAATAAAATTCTTGATATTCCAAAGCAGTCTCAGATACTTTTTAAGATTCTTATTAACTTGCAAAATTATGTTTAATATTATTTTTTTTTTATAAATATAATTGAAATTTATTTCACAACATTTTTTATTACAAATTCCATTATCAGAGATTAAGAAAGAAAAAATTAAAAAAAAAAAAAAAAAAAATTTTCCTTTTTGTTTTTATTCCTTAGAGTTTTTATTAAACGACATTTCCGTTTTTTTTTTTTTTAAGTCAAAGAAAAACATCATGTTCTAAATAAAGGATTTAAATTAAAATCTATTTTAGAGATATTTTAAAACTTATTAACATTTCGATTTGGGTTTTAAGAGTTTTTCTAGGAATTTTTTTATTTTCTTTTTTGGTAATTTTTATGGGAAAAGTTGTGAAAAGTCATTAAATATTTGTTTAATGGTGCTTAAACTATCGATTTCAAAGAGTTTCGTCTGGGGATTTAACGCCTTTTTTTCTTTTAAAGGTTCTAACTGACTAATGTGTTGAAGTTTCAATAAAATTGTGTATTTTTTGTTTTTTATTAGTAAATTATCGTTAATGATTCTAATTAATTGAAATTTTATGTAGTTAAAGGACGATTTTTATAAAGCATTTAAAATTCTTTAGAAGTAACAAATAAACGTTTTACGAACAACTATAAAATAGCGTGACCACTAATTTGCTATAATTTTAACTTTCATTTTAAGAATTTATTAAACAATTGGGGGATTCACAAGGTGTCATAAAGTCATAAGTCTTACCCCCATTTTCACAACTCACCGATACCTAAAGGAAGGATTTTATGGGCCGTATAAAAAGTATTCCATTATTACAACTTCACTTCAACCTACCAGGTAGAATGAACCTTAATTTACTTTATCGCTCACTTTAGGTTAAAGTAAAGTTTTAATAATGGAACACTTTTTATAAGGCCAGTTAAAGTCGGCTTTAAGCTATCGGTAATTTGTGAAAACGGGCCTTAAAATAATAACTTGAAAAAATACGACTGTTGTGAACAACCCCTCATAATTTAGTGTGCTATTTTAAATTTGAATCAGCTGATTTTAATCAAATATAAAAAATAAATATTTACCTAATATCAAAATATTTTTTAATTCTAATCCATGAATTAAAAAATTAAATTAGATCTTATCTGACTATTTTCCATTTTTTAGACGCAAATCACAAATAAATTTTATTTTGTTTGCTTACCAAACATCAGAGTCCTAAGCCGATATAATTTGACGACGCAAGTGTTTTGTTGCAAAAATTGCCAGCCGCAGGTTGAATTCGGATATTAGCCGGATAAAACTATACCATCAAGGCGACGGCTTCAAAAACTAATGCGGTTCGGCTCAGCCGCTCAGCGCAGGTCTCTTCTGTTTAATAACGACAGCACAATAAACATAGCAAGCAAAGTTCTATTAATTTATGTCACTTTTTGTTAACAAAGCAACATCAATATTTTTAAACCATTGTAAAATGTTAGAACGTTATGACAATTTAACATGATAGCACACCTTGTGAATACCCCAAATATTTATGGAAAAATCCTAGAAGTTTGGAGGCCCCAGTTCCCTAATGTTAAACCCTTCGAACATTTATGGGGAGTTCTTAAAAAGGTTTTGTTGCTACGCCTAGATGTGTGGACGCCTTGTGACCAAATGTTTCAGTAGAGTGGAAAGTATTGATCGAAGCGATTGCAAAAAAGTGGTAGGCAGTATGCCGCATTGTATATAGGAAGTTATTTCTGCCATTTACCGCGGAAGTAACGTATAAGTAATTAACGCGTGTTTGTAGAAATTTACGGCGGTATATTCTTCGTTCCTGTTGGGTACGACACAATTGTGTTCCTTGCATTAAGGCTTAATTTTTTTGTAATCAAGGGGAGTAACAATTAAGTGTTAAAACAATGGATTTTGTTATAAATTGCGCTATATTTTATTTGATCAAAGTCATTTAGCCACTTTTGACGCGTAATTAGTACACTGAATGAAAAATGCTTCATATATTTAATGAATCATTTTCATAAAAAAATTTCATTGGTTAAATGAAAATTTTCATTGTCTAAATGAAATTTCATAGTTATAATGAAGTCTTTTCGTTAAAATCGCTTCATTGGATTTCGTAATTACGTTAAAAATTTTCATTGGATATATGAAAACATAAGTTTGTCCAAGTTAAACAACAAATTTTAATTGGGAACATAAAAAAACAATATACAAACATAACTATATTCATAAATTAATACAAAATTATAGTTTCCTTAAAAAAATGTTTAATTGTTACTTAATAAATGTAAGATTTAATTATTTCATACATCTAATGTTATATGCCATTAAATTTATGAAATCAAAAATTTTTTTTGTAAAAGCAACATATTTCAATAATTGCCTTCATAAATTTAAATTTTCATTATGGCAATAAAAATGGCATTATAGTAATGAAACAAAAACTTTCAAACCACTTTTAATCAACTTTGTTATTGTTGTTATGGACAATTTAATCTCATATTTACGCTCTTAATTGAGTAAAAAACGTAGTTTTTTATCCAAAAACTGGTAGTGAGCTAGTCTATCAACGCCAAGGTTGCGCGATCGATTCCCGCCAGATACAGAAAAAAATAAAATAAAAAAATTAAATAAAAAAACAAAAATTAATAAAAAATAAAAATTTTTACTTTATTGAAAGTATTCATCCAATGAATAATATTCATAGATCTAATGTAATGTTTCATTAAACATTTTAATGAAACAGGTTTCATTGATCCAACGAAGCGCTGCATAGGTTCCTTTTTAATGCAATTTTTCATGGGATTAATGTCAAAATTCATTGGTATTGCGAAGAAAAATTTTTCAGTGTATCCTTTAAAACAAGATAATTTTAATAGAACTAGACTTTGACCCTGGAAGGCAGCTGAAAGAGACATTTGCAGCGAAAAACACAAATGGACCGTTATCTGATAAATGTGACCTTATGGAAGAAAACTGAGCTCATATTCGGCTTTAGCATACCAAAAAACGTAAGAATCAGGTGGAATTGTTAAGAGACTTTTAAAATGTCTCCCTGAGTTATTGTTTCGCTAATAATAGTTTTCAATCTTAATTATTTTTAAAGCAAGGGTTAACCTAAAAAACGGTTATCACCATTGGATTCAGCGTCCCCGAATTAGGAATACCCACCAGATACCGCGGTTTTAACATATTTGAAGTAGCACAGAGTTATAAGAAGCACAAAAAAATAATTTTCATATTTGAATACGAAAATCGCATATTTGATAAAAAAAATTTTGAATTTTCTGCGATGACCATTTTTGCGGTATTGATAAAAAAAAGTTTGTTGGTATAGTTTTTGAATTTTTAGTTAACAACCAAGTTTATTTAGTCAATAAAAAAATGTATTTATTTATTTATTGATGATGATGTGCTAAATTCCCAATTTTTATTTTTAGATAAATACTAAAGGGCTGCGCAAAATATTCTTAATGTTCTGTGTTCTACTTCACACAACTATCAATCATATTATTTCACTGTAAACATACATAGCAAAACAAACATAACAACACATTACTCCCACCAAAACAAAACAAGCATAACTTGAAAAGTTTTCCTCTTCTGCTTTGTTAGTGCTTGTATTATCAAAACAAACAGAATATCAACACAAAAACAGACAATGAAATAAAGAAACGGTAAATTATAGTAAAAGCATCGAGTGCAGCAAAACACACCATTATATGAATTACATATGTTTTTATTTTTTATTTCTATAAAAAGAATGAATTCTTCTTAATTTTATTTAAATATTAGACCTAAGTACCTTCATATATATGTATGTATGTAAATAATAAACAATAAATTTTTGCAAATAAAAATTAATATTAACTATAAACTTTTTTAAGCTTTTTCAAAACATTCAAACATGCTTGGAATGTTCTATTTCTGTTTTAATGTTCTACTTCATCTTTGTTCTAATTCAGCTTTATTCTAGTTCAGCATTGTTCTAGTGCAGTTTTGTTCTATTCTTTTATATTTTGATTGTAAAGCAAAACAATTGTTTTTGGAAGTATGTGTTTTGTAATGAGAGAGTAATATACACACACTTTCTAAATTTAATGAAATTGCTTGTAAGCAATATTTCTTGTGCTTGTGCATCTCTTTAATAAATACACTAAAATTTAATATTGTGGGAGCTAGTTCCTATGCGCATTTCGCTGATTGCTTAGGCCAGATCATCAGGAAACTTTTTTCCAAAGACTTTGGGAAAACTCAATATAATATAAAAACAAGTAAGAGTGCTATATTCGGCTATGCCGAATCTTATATACCCTTCACCATGGTTTGGAAAGAACAGAAGCTTATATATTTATCTAAATATATGTATATATATATATATATGTACATGTATATTTATATTATATATATCGTTTAGTTTTATTTAATTATTTTCACATGTTTGCGTGGTATTAAATACTTCTATTAAAAGTTTAATTAATATATAGCAAGTTTAGTTTTGATCGAATTTCAGTATTTGGTAATAACTCGGCCATTTTGGAACCGATTTGACACATTTTTACACCGACATCTTAAAAAATAAAATTACCATTTACTTTGGTGATAAAACTTGGAGTCGAGAAGTTCTATGGTTCCCGAAAATGGGTATTTAAAAAAAAACTATATTTTTGACATTACTTTTTTTTTACCGATTTTCCGAGTTTTTCAGCAAATATGTTCTTCTAAAGATTTCCAATATTTTGATATCTTAAACGTATGAATAGGTCATATTACAGCTCTAAAATTTTAGTTTGTATAACAAATTTAATGTTTTTTAGTCCTTTTTTGGAGTATTTTGCTCGTTACTTAACCATTTTTAACCTATTTGACAGATGTATATACCAACGTGTTTAAGAATAATATTACCATTAAATTGGGTTATAAATAGGTATATATGTATATATACGTACATAATAAATAAAAACAAACTTAATTATAAAAAAGAGTAATTTTTGGGATTTCAGTATTTTGATTATAACTCAGCCATTTTTTAACCGATTTAACAGATTTATATACCGACGTGTTTAAGAATAAATTAACCAGTTAGTAAGGTTATAAAGTTTGGACTCGGGAAGACCTATGGTTCCCGAAAGTGGGGACTTAAAAAAAATAAATTTTGGTCAAAACTTTTTGTATCTGAGCCGATTTTCCCGAAATTTTCAGAAAATATTTTTTACTAAAGATTTCCGATCTTTTGATATATAAGGGATAACCATAGGTCATATGACAGTCGAAAAATTCACGTTTTTATACAATTTTTGATATTTTTTGTACGGGAGGTACTACGACCACTTCTCCAATCCCGCCTACATTTTGTGGGATGCTGTGTACTAATAACCTTAATGTGTGTACCTAATTTGGAAACTTTGGCTCTTGCCGTTCTCCAGATATACAGAAAAAAGTATTAAAAATACAACAACAACAAGGGATTTTTGGAAAAAATTAGAGGTAGTCGTGGTTTTTTGCTCATATCTCAGCCATTTTTGGACCGATCTGGCTGAATTTCAATAGCAAGAAATAGTGGACTATATGTGACATAAATGTAAAACAACCTAGCCGCTATCATGTCTGGAGTATCCGGAAAACACATATCAAACGTAAGACGGACAGACGGACGGACAGACGGACATCGTTAAATCAACTTCTCTCCTCATAAGGACCCAGAATATATACACTTTATAGGGTCTAAGATCAATATTATAGAAATTACAAACGGAATGACAATCTTATATATACCCTTTTCCACCTGTGGTGAAGGGTATAATAAAACTGTAAGGCGAATGAGAATTACAAATGGAAAAGAGTTGTAAAAATACTGTATTCAATTGATTCAAATATTTGTTTTTATTGAATATGAAGAAATATTTATTTATTTCATTATTAAATAAGTTTTATTGAGTGCTATTTTGCAAAGTGTAAATTTGATAAATTTTTCATTGAATCAAACAAAAAGTTTGTTGACCTAAAATTTTATTTGTAACAAACCATGTTGTTAAAAATTTTCTTGAGATATTTTTTTTTGTGAGACTTCAAAACCTAAAGACTAGTACTCTGTTTGATGTTCGAACTTGCCAGAAATGTTGAGTTACATTGATTTCACACGAAAATTTTGACTGTCATTAAAAAATATTTTCCGAATATTTCCCGGTTTTTTTTTTTTCAATATTAAGTTTAACAACATTTCACACCCCTTATGCAAAAAAAAGTTTATGTTCCCATTAGTAAACAATGTGTATAGATAGGCTTAATGTGTTGGTTAACTAATGTGAACTTTTACTTTTTTTGCATAAGGGGTTAAATGTTAAAAAAGAAAGACTTATGGGTAAAAATAAGTGACGGTCGTGGTTTCTATATATTAGTCAGTTTTGGACCGATCGGGTGGAATTTCGAAAGCAACCTATTTCAGACTATATGTAATATTTATATATATAAAAACGTTTGTGCCGTGTATGTGCTCCTCAAACTCAAGAACCGCTGGACCGATTGTTACCAAACTTGGCCAATAAATTATTTAAGTTGGGAGCCAGGTTTCTCTTAATTCCTATAGGTGGCGCTGTTGTCTTGATATTTAATTTTTTTTATTTATGGTACGATTTGGCTGAAATTGACAATTTATACTATGCTAGTTGAAAAAACAGACAAGCCGGACACATGTCGTTTCAAGATAATTCGGGTACGCTGAATCCAGTGGTGCTCGCCGTTTTTTAGATTGGCTCTGGTTTTCGGGATCTACCGTTATTTCGAAAATGGAGGAGGTTACTCAAAAACTGTTTAGTTTATTAAAATGACTAAAAAAATCGAATTTCGCAATAAAATTTCCTTTAGGAAAAGTAAAACTTTTTTCTAATATGAGCAGTCGTCGTTAGCAGCTTCGTTTTTTATATGTCTGTAAAAAAATAAGAAGCCTAGCTGCATTTTCCAATTTTTTATGAATTTTTAAAAAACGAAAATGTCCATTTCATACTATTGATAAACTGAAATTTATTGTTGATGGAATAAGCTTTTTCTATGCGCATTTCACTGGTTGCTTAGGCCAGATCGTCAGGAAACTTCATCCAAAGATTTTAGAAAAAATAAAGATATTATAGAAATAATGAATTTTAATTAAAAAAATAAAATATTTTTATTTATATTCCTCATTGTATTATAATCCTCATTTGAAAAACATTTGAGATTTACGTTTGAAAGCAAGTTAAAAATAAAGGCATTTTTCAATTTGAATATAGTTTCCCCTTTTTGTTGAGAATGCTATGATTTTTTTCAAATCATTATCAAACGTTTGTCGTTTGAGAAAACGTTTGATTTCGAATCATTTTCAATTTGAATTCAAAGTTCCGTGTTTGTTGGGATAATAAAAAAAATAGTTTACTGTTGGTGTGTAAAGAAATATTTCGTTTAATATTTTAACAAATGCCTGTGTCGATAACCTCAACACAAGTGATTGATTTTGACATTTGTAATCGCATATTTCTTTGTGGGCCGCAAATTTGTAACTATGAAAACTGTAACGTAATCGTTTGCTTTCTTTGTCGATCGACTTGTCGTGCTAAAATTTGTTAGTGGGCCGCAAATCTGCTGTTTGTCGTCATCGGTCGACATCTACATCGGGGACCAGGCTGTTAATAATAGATTTGTGTCTGTCGAAGCCATTTTATTTCAGAAAGCCAATTATCTTTTAAATTGTAAGCGTTATTCTAATCTAAACTGTGTTATTTATATATTGACTAGAATTTTTTTTTCATAAACAAAAAGTACGATATTTTTGGGTCTGTCGCCATTTCAGATCTATGTAGATGTTAAATTGAAAACTTAAACTCAATAACACTCCTGCTATGAATATATTTTATTAAAATCGGAGTATTTGTAAGAAAACGAGAGATTTGCTTAATGCGATTTTTAATCCGAAATTCTATTGTTCCAGTAAAAAAATCCTTATTCTTGGCGCTATATTCTCGAGAACGATCTACTCCAGATTAATTTTAGGCCCGGGCGAAACTGTTGGTGTTACAATCTTTTAACCGGGCCCGGGCCTAAAATTAATCTGGAAAAGATCATGCCCGGTCAGATTACCAACTACGTGATCTGTTTTAGCGGCTACCAGAGAGCTCCTCTATCATGTCATTGTGATTAAATTGAATTTGCAAATAAATTTACAAATGTTTTTTTAAGACTTATATTGCTTAGTTTTTAATAATATTTATAATTTCTAACTAAATAATTAATTGATATTTTTTATTTTAGACTCACGGAAATGGAACACGTATAGGGTAAGTTTGTAACTCTAATCCCCTAAATAAATTTGAACAAAATTCCTAAAATTTTAAAATATCACAACAATAGAAATAAAAACAACATTAAAATTTTTTTTAAGAAAATTTTAAACTCCCACATATTAAATTATGAAAAATATGCAACATAATGCATCAATGTTTTTCATCAAACTCATAAAACATAAAGAGGAAAAAATGAAATAAATGTATAACAAAATCCCTTTATGGAAAACTTTTAGAAAATAGAAAAGAAAAACAAAACAGAAACTACAAAAGTTTTTTAACAACATCTCAACGTCTTCCTTCAGAAACAGCATCGCATTACAAGCAAAAAAAAAAAAAAATAAAGTAAAGAATGAATAACGACAGGAAAATTTGGAAAACAAAAATTTGATTAGTTTGATGGCTTCATATAGTAAAAGTACTTGTGTTGCACGAGTACTGTGTGGCATGTAAATTTTCTAAGGGTTCCTGCATATTTTAAAACAAAAACAAAACAACAGCTACAAAATTTTATAAAGTTTATTTTTTTTTTTTTATTGTTTAAAACTAAATAAAATTTATAACCCACCATCCCTGGCTGCCTTAAACCACTCACAAGTTCTTTTTATGGTGCAACTGCTTTAACTTATTTAAAGAGCACGCGTCATTAAGTTTCATGAAACTTGATCAACAATTAGTAAAGAAAATAAAGTGCCTTTTTTACATAAATTGTATTTGTTTTATGAAATTTATGGATGTTTATTTTTTAAATTTTAATTGTTATAATTTAAATTATGGCTGCAGCAGACGATTTGGAAATGTTGCATGTTACTATTAAAATATGAGGTATATACTACAATGTATGTATGTATTAATAAGGAATAAGTTTTTGACATAAAAAGTACTTTTTATAGACGGGAAACATTTTTCAGAATAAAGAGAATTTTTTTTCAGAGAAAAGAATTTTTCTTTACAGTCTACTTTTTGATATAAAAATTAATTTTTTGATTAAAAAGAGCTCCTTTGTATAGAAAAGTGCAATTTGAAATTAAAAAGTGTACGTTGAAAAATTTCTCTCACTGTAAACAAAAAGAAAAGTGCAGTTTTTAATAGAAAAGATAATTTTGTTTTATAAAAGGCACACAATTAAGCAGCGTGTTAAAGTCTTTTACGAAAATGGGCGTTCAAATCAAAATGCACTTCCTGAGTTGTTTGGTCAGCCTAATCGACCCAATGTGTCCACAATTGCCGCATTTGAGCAAATGTGAATCCACTAGGGATTATTGAAAAGCCGTTGCATCCGCAAAGAGTGGCTGTTTGTTGCTGTTTATAATCCGCTGGCGTCAAAAATGAGGTCGGCCAAGCAGTAACAATCAATGGTGTTCGCTATCGCGAGATGATAACGGGCTTCTTGTGGCTAGAAATTATCTCACGTCGTGGCGTTACTAATTGGTCGCCACGATCACCTGATTTGACACCGTTGGACGTCTTTCTTTGGCAATATTTAAAAGAACCAAAAACAATTCAAGAACTGAAGGACGAGATAAATCGCCACGTTAACGACATTGATCCTCAATTATGTCTCAGAGTCATTGAAAATACGGACCATCTGATAAGGCTGTGCCACCGAAGCCGTGGCGAGCATGTGATCGATCATGGATCATTCAATCGTAATAAAAAATATTGAGATAATTCTCTGAAAACTTTTTTTATTTACAATTAACATCGTGCATATTAATTGGACCACCCTTTATATAAATCGGCAAAGGCAAAACAGTTAAGACCACTTTCTTCCTTTCTTTCTTAACTGATTTTAAGAAAAAATACACTATTTGAACCATTACAGAAGTGCACAACATATATTTTATAAAAATCTGAAGGGGAAGAGGGTAAAAACTAGTGAATTCGGTAACATCTTCAAAACTAAAAGCGATTGAAAAAATTTAATAATTATCGTTGCTCATTAGAAAAAAAGCGAACAGGTGTCAGTCAGGTTTCTTTATTTTGGAACTTCTTTGTTACCTCAATTACCTTTTAAACCACTGAATGCAGAAATAAAAATTATACCAAATTCTTAATTTATCTAAAATACGTAAATTTTGTAAAATCGTACTTCTGTTTGGTACTTTTTTTACAAAACATTTTTCTCTATTTATTGGCATATACGTGTTAAATTATGAGAATAAACTACAATATTGAAATTTTTGATACTTAAAAGGGGAAATAGGGGAAATTAAATTTCTTTCTTTTGCTTTGCCATGCTGCATTTTTTGAAACTTATAATATTGAACTTAAAAATATAAAATTATAGGTGCAGAATCCTGAGTGAATGAGAACCTATAAGATAAAAAGAAGTTGGTACTTTTTTGTTCTTCAACTGGTACTTTTTTAATTTTTCGTTAATATTCGACCTAGAAACATAAAATAAAAAATCCAAGGTCTTTAGTCTTTTTCGTTCTTTAACTGGCACTTTTTTTCGTCATTTTTAGACCTAAAAACATAAAATTAATCATACAATGTCCTGAGTGGATGAGAATCTAAAGGAGTTGTTTTTTTTTGGTACCTTTTGTTTTTCAACTGGTGCTTTTTAAACTTCGTTGATTTTGCTTTGGGTGAAAAAGAATCTGTAAAGGTGAATTTTTTTGGTACTTTTTCGTTTTTTACTGGTACTTTTAAAATTTTTATTAGCACTGAACTAAGAAACATAAAATTCAACATGCAGAGTGCAGAGGATTGAGCAGCTTTATCTAAGCGGAGACTTTTTGATACCTTTTTGTTTTTCAATTGGCATTTTTTGAGTTTTTTATATAATCGAATGTACAAAATTAAATTAAACATTCACGGAAGTTTTTGAAAGAGAATGTATTGACCGGATTGGTCCCTCGATCCACTAAGACGAAAAAAAAAAATAAATGCCCTAAGCAAGTAAATTCATATATACTTATGTATGTTTTCTTCATATTTGCATAAATAATTATGGTAGAATTTCGACCACTTGGCACACACAAGTTTATAGAAAAAGGTACTTTTCGTAAAAATACAGAAAAAGTACACTTTTTATTTTCAAATAACGCTTAATAAAAAAAGAGTCGCTTTTAATACAAAGGGTACTTTTGAGAGAAAAGTGGGCATTTTTCTATAGAAAACAGAAACTTTTCGTTTAAAAAGAACATCTTCTTCTTATACAGAAAAAGTACGCTTTTGATATAAATAGCAAAAAATCACTTTTTATAAAACAAATAAGAGTGCTTTATTCGGCTATGCCGAATCTTATATACCCTGCACCATGGTGCGATTATAGCAGAAAGTTGTGTAAATACTGTTCTTTAGATATGCATAAATCAAATTTTTGCCACGCCCACTTGTCCAATCCCGCCCGTTTTGTTAACCAAGATACTGGTGCCTAATTTAAAAACTTTGGCTATTGCCGTTCTTCAGATATACATAAAAGTAAAATAAAAACCAACAACAGCAGCATGAGATTTTTGGGAAAAATTAGAGGCAGTCGTGGTTTTTTGCTCATATCTCAGCCATTTGTGGACCGATCAGGCTAAATTTCAATAGCAAACCATTCCTGGCTATATGTGACATAAATCTGGGATCATCGGAAAACAGATTTCAACGGACAGACAGATATCGGTATATCAACTTCACTCCTCATAAGGACCCAGAATATATATACTTTAAAGGGTCTAATATCAATATTGTAGAATTTACAAACGGCATAAAACACTTATAAATACCCCTTTACTATCGTAGAGAGGTATTAAAGGTTAATTTTGATAGAAAAACGTTGAATATTTGAAGAAAAAAGGTCCACTTTTTTTAATAGAAAGAGTCAAAAATATGATAAAGGATCATGTTTTATAGAGAACGGATTACGCTTTATACGAAAAGGACAATTTGTTTTAAAAGGACTCTTTTAAAAAAAAATTGTTTACTAACTGACACTAATATGGTTAAATTAACCATAATACGCTTCTTTAAAAATAGTTTTGTGGAAAGTGACTTTGTAGAAAAATATATTTTTATGCCTGAAAAAGGATATATTCTTATTAAAAGTATCACTTTTAATAGAACACAAATATTAAAAGATTTATTTTGCAGAAAAAAAAATCTTTTTTTTATGAAAAGAAAAATTATTTTTTTTTAAAGAGCAATTAATGTTTACAAATGGTTTTGTAAGATTTTTTAAACTTGTTCTTTCATAAATCAAATTCAAAAAAAAAATAGAAATCAATATACTCTCTTATTTTATAATTAAAATTTTGTTTCCATTCTGTTAATAAAAAGATTAAGAAAAAAAACTCCTAGATGGACTCCTCTGTGAATATTATTTTGTTTGACAATTGTTAATGCGGGATATACCCACACATACATTAATCTCCCACAAAATACAAATTCAGAAGATCGTGTGATTGAGCAAACATCTTTACAAATAATTCTACACACATTCGCTAACATTTAAAGTGAAACAAATTGATGAATGAACTCTAACGAAGGGACACAATATTTGAATTTGAGTTGACAAACTTTTAATACGAAAAGAAAACATTAAAAATATATATAAAAATTCTATATGCAGACCACTTTAGCTCGAACGTTTATCTTCATAATTTTATATGGGAATACTAATCAATGTTTGTACTCTAATGTACGAATAAAAATCTGTGTAGGATTTATATGATTTATACTTTCACCATTTCGCTACTGCTGCAATTCAAATCTCATACAGCATTCCACTGTGACACATTATTAGAAATAAACTTCTGGCATAATTTCAAATTTTTAGATAATTTTCTATTCAAGCATTTCATTAAGAGAAGAGTATAAGTGGATGCGAGTGAGTGGTTGTTGGTTGGTTGAATGGCGCTTTCCCATAAATATCGTGGGTACGAAAACAACAACAAACAAACAAAAAAAAAAAAAAAACATTTAAATAAATGATAATAAATTGTATGCCCCATTAGCACAAGATGGGAAGAACAGTGGCAAGAATCTGAATGGTGCAAATAAAAATAAATACTGTTATTATTTTTCTTAGTACGGAGAAATTTTAACAATAATATTGGCCTTTTAAGATTTGACCGTTCCAGTAGCAGAAAAAGGAACTAAATAATAAAGCGAACTTTTTTTTAAAAAAAAAGAAACAGTAGTTTTTTTTAGAAAAGTGCCCTTTTCTAATAAAAATATTGATTTTTTTATAAAAAGTGCTCTTTTTTAATAAAAAGTTTTGATTTGAAAAAAAATGTTGTCTCTTATTTTATAGTAAACGCCCTTTGCCCGTAAAAATGGTCGTTTTAAAAGTGCCCTTTGTAAAAAAATATGTATAAAAAGTGCAACCTTGTAAACAAAAAGTGTACCAAAGTGCTCATTTCTATTAAAAAGTGCACTTATCTATTAAAATGTACACTATTTTATTAAGAAATACACTTTTCTATTAAAAAGGACATACACTGTTCTATTAAAAAGTTACTTTTTTTTTTTTGTTAAAAAAGCAAGTTTTTCTATAAAAAACTTCAAATCTTTTAAAAGGTTCACAATTCTTTTAAAAAGTACCCTCTTCTATTTAAGAGTGCATTTTTCTATTAACGATTTTAAAAGAAAAGTGATATTATAAATTCCAATTTTCTATTAAAAGTATACTTTTCTATTAAAAAACGTACTTTTCAATTAAAAAGTGCAATATTCTATTAAAAAATATATTTTTCTATCAAAAAGTTTACTTTTCTGTATAAAAAGGTGCACTTTTCTATTAAAAACTGAACTTTTTTCTTAAACCTTATATTTTAAAAAACGATTTTAAATTAAAATATTTTTTTAAAATTACTTTTTTTTAACAAAAATTTCAAAAAAGAATGTTAAACTCTATAGCCGTTTAAGCATTTGGCACAATAATTTTTGCATTTTCTGCTGCCACTGTTTTAAATTATTCTCATAGTTTTCCTTAAAGTTCTTAACTAAATGCCTTAATAGAAGGGGATTCAAAACACCTCCTTCTATTTAACTACTTCAGAATTAAGGGTTTTGAAATGTCTTGTAATAACTTTAAAAGGTTTGTTATAACATGCCCATTCATACTAATTGCTTTTAAAAACTAAACTATCTTTTACACACGCACATATTGAATTATGAATTTGTGCACTTGCAGTAGTAGCACACACATTCTCAGACTCATTTGGCACAAAATTCTTGCCGAAGAAAATGATAAATTGTTTATCGTTCTGGGAAATTGCTAATGTTTCTCGAGATGTTATTTTGTGTCATTTGAAGTCTTTAATATTTCAAAGTGTGTTTTTGTTTGAAAAAGGAACAAAAATTTTTGAAACTATTAGAAAATTGTTCATTTTCCCACTCATTTGCAACTGCGGTTAAATGTCATGCCCAAACCACTGCCAGCTATTAAATGGGCTGACCCTCAACATATTGCTTCATTATGAGTTCAGGTTGCATCTTTTTAGGAATTTGGTGTCATGTTGGGTTTAATTTCACTTGTTACATTTTCAGTTGTTGTTTTCATTTTTGGTTCGGCTAAACATTATTAAATTGTCACAACTTCATTAATTATATTTTTAAATTTTAAGATAAATTGTGTGGTGTGGCATTTCGTTTTAATATTTAAAGGGGCAAAGGATCTGATTTCAAAAGTGCGATATTTAAATAAATAGTGTTAAATAAATGCTAAAAAAAATGGTACACTGTAACACTTCTGCTTCAATCCGATAGAATATGTTACATTTTTATACCCTTCACTAAGAATTTGTTGCTTGTGATTTGTGTACACTAGGAATTTTCGTTGAAAATGACGGCAAGCAACAGCTAAAAAAATTGTTTGTATAAATGCACACTTGAACAGCGCAAGTTAACAAGTCAAAATTGTTAGCAATATTTTACAAAGTTTCCCATACAATTTTTGACAGTTCATTTGCGAGGGCGTAAAAATCACAGTAAAAATGCACATATTGCATCATGAAAACCCTTTATATAAAAAAATATACACGCATTTAATACTACTAATATTAAAAATGTGAAAGTTTGTATGTTTGGATGTTTTGTTAGTTTGTGACTAAATCACTTTAGGGACCAAACCAACACAAAATTCGCATTTTTATTTTAATATCGCCGAGTTTCTACTTTGGGACCTTACAGATCTGATTCCAGCTTCTCTATTTATAAAAAGGAGGCCGCATCAAGTTCAAACGTGACAACCGACTTTAGTCAAACTTATACACAAGGTGGTTTTTGGGATCTATATGGCTTATGTTAAGTTTAGTTGAAATCATAGAATAGAAACAAATGGGCAAAACTGAAACCGATTTTTTTGAAGTAACCCCTTGTCTTGAATCCAAAATTTTTTTCGTACGGATTTTTATTGCTACGTCGGCATTTCAGAAAGTATTACATTGCGAAAATCGGCCTTTTAGTCGATAAAAGTGGATAAAAAGGGGACTTTAGCTACATTTTGATCAACTCCATTTAAATTGCAAAATTTTAAAATCTTATTTTTTGGCTTTTACTACTACTATGGATATAGTTTTAAAAAATTGTAGCTTTAAGGGGCAAACAGGGTAGAAATTCGTACTTTTTTTTATAAACATGTTTTTTCGATCTTAAATTAAAAATTTATATTTGTATGAATTACAACTACGGTTGCATGTCGCAATTAAAGTATATTTTGAAAATGGGCGTTTTAGGAGGTAAAAGTGGGTGAAATAGAGAATTTTTGGTACTTTTTAATTAAGCTCATTTAGACGGCAAAATTTGAAAAGTTTTATTATTTTTATGCTCAAAACTATCACCAGGACATACAAAGATATAAAAATATTAACTTGAAGGGGCAAATTATTGAAAAAATTGGTACTTTTGGTACTTTTATTAAATGATTTTTTTTATAATTTTGTGCAAACTTAAAACCTATGTTCTTTAGCTTTCTTGCTGTAAAATTTTTACAAAGTGTTAAAAGTAAGGAAGTGATGTTTGACCCCGGGCAACGCCGGGTTTTAACAGCTAGTTATACATGGACACTATGGACGTTTGTGATGCCAAAATTTAAAATTATTAAATCCCTTAATATTGAGATTTCACTTTAAGCTAAAAAAAAAAATTATTCGTCCAGCGTTATAATTAAGAAAAAACTTTCCAAAGCGGACTGAGCATATTTAACTGTCTGATGTCTGTTTGTCCTCGCAATGAAACTTAAGATCCCAGTTTTAAAGACAATAATAAAAAAATATGTTTAAACAGATCTAATAATTGAAAATCGGTACTTGACATAACCTAATTAATTAGACTTCATAATACTAATAAATACTTTAATTACACACTGCAATAATTCTTTGAATGCAATGAAAAACGTAATTGAAAATGTTCTTAATAAAAAACGGGAAGCAGATAGAACACAAAGAGTTAAACGTCTCTTGCAAGCCTTTGATGAACTTGGTGTGAATATGTCTTTAAAAATTCATTTTCTCCATCACCATATGGAATGGTTTAAAAAACCAACTTTCCACCAAATGTGATGAGTAGGGATGCGATTTCCATGCAAATGCATGTTTTTCGTCGATAGTCTAAGAACGATGTCGACCAATTATCTTTCCGAATCATTAAATTTGCGTTAAAATGTCATTGATTGGTTCTTGCATTTTCTCCATCACCATATGGAATGGTTTAAAAAACCAACTTTCCACCAAATGTGATGAGTAGGGATGCGATTTCCATGCAAATGCATGTTTTTCGTCGATAGTCTAAGAACGATGTCGACCAATTATCTTTCCGAATCATTAAATTTGCGTTAAAATGTCATTGATTGGTTCTTGCATATTTTGGTGAAAGTGCATATTTTTGCATATTTAGGTTTTAAATGCATATTTATGCATATTTTTTAATTTTTGATTGATTTTTTTTTAAATTTCCATATTATAAAAAAGGTTCTTAAAATGCACCAAAAAATTTAAACCAATAAACAAATTCTTCTAGAGCTTTGCTTTAAATACACTTTCTCACTTTCTGAGTCGAACTAACGATGTCCGTCTGGCTGGCTGGCAGGCGGGCTGGCTGTCCATGTAACCTTGTTCTCAAAGTACAGGTCGCAATTTTGGAGACAATTTTATAAAATTTGGAACATAGGTTCTTATTGGCACAAGGACCAAGCCTATTGAAAATGGGCCGAATCGTAGGACCACGAGAGAAGATAGGGGGAAATTTCTTCATCTCAGAAACTATCAAACCGATTTTAATGAAATTTAAAACTTAGATAAAACCATATCCATATGGACACAAAAGGTATGCATTTTTTAAAAAATAGGACCACAAGGGGAAATAGGGGCTATTTTTACCTCTCAAACCGATTTTAATAAAATTTAAAACATTGATAGATCCATATCTATATGGACTAGGCTTGCCAGATGAGCTTGATTTAGCTTGATTCTCAAGATTTTTTAGGGCTTCTCAAGAATCAAGATAAAATTGAATTTCTCAAGCTAAATGAAATTTTCAAAATTTTTTTAATTTTTTAATATAAACTCAAATTAAAAACAATTACTTTGTAAAATTTGTCATTTGCGAATTCAATTAAATTTTATTTATTAAAATTTTTTAAATTTCACATACGACATCTATCATCACTAGTAGTAAATTTCCCTCTATACTCAACATTATTTTTTACCCATCACTTGTAACTTGACAGCAGTGCAGCCGACCAGCTGATAAAATAAACAAACAAAAATAATTGCATAATTAAATTTGAAAAATTTTAATTCTAAAATCAAAAAAACCTAGATACAACACAACATTTTGTGATAGATGGACTACGCACTCCGATTATTCCAAATGGATTATAAAAAAAGATGAATTTACTACAGTTTGCAAATTTTGTAAAACAGAAATTGTCGTTAAATATGAAGGAAGCCGAGCATTGCTAAAACAAACCAAAAGACATAATCAAATGATGACTTCCCAGGCGATGTCTCAAATTTTGTCATTCCAAGGGCAAATATTATAGAAACAGAAATTTCGAAGGCCGAGCTGATGTGTGTTTTTCATAACGTCATTCATGGACTCAGTTACAAAGGAAAAAGTTGTAAATGCTTTAAAAAAAAATTGGTATTATTCAATAAGCAGTGACGCTTCAAATATAGGCAATGTTAAAGTGTATCCATATGCAGTTCAATATTTTGATATTGAAACAGGAATCTGCAAAAAAATTTTAGACTTTTATGAAGACCCTAATGAGGCATCTATAGATATATATCAAAACATTATTAAAATAACAAAAGATAACAATCTAAAAATCGAACAAATTACTGCTTATAGCGCCGACAACGCTGCCGTTAATTTTGGTGTCCGTAACTCTGTATTTCAGAAACTTAAAAATGATAATGATCAAATAATTAAGGCAAATTGTAACTGCCACGTTATTAATAACTGCTTTAAAAAAGCTCTTAATGTTTTATCCATAGATGTTGAGACTATAATAATAAAAACTTTGAACGAGTTTAGTTCTTCAGCATTGACCACACAGAAGTTGAAGGAATGTTTTGAATTTGCAAACACTGAATACAAAAACCTTTTACGACACGTTCCAACTAGATGGCTTTCACTTTTACCAGCAATTGATCGATTAGTTCATTCTTGGTCTGCAGTAAAAAGGTATTTTTTGAAAAAAGGTAAACAAAATTGTAGAAAAGTTCTATGGGACTTTGAAGCCTATGACGTTTCTGATGACGAGATTCTAAATGAGGAGGAAGAATGTCTAGTTGAGGGATTGCCTGAAGCTTTCTTATATTTTGTTCAAAATGTTTTGCACGAATTTCATTTATCTATTTTAGCTTTGGAATCGGATTCATGCACAATATTAGAAATATATGACATATTAAATAATAAAATAGAATAAATGATAATTTTTATGGAAGTAAAGCAGAAGCTATAATGAAAGATCTTTCTGCTGAGAACTTATCGCTTTTTAAATCGGAAGCTAACGAATTTTTGATAGTTGCTGTTCATTATTTAAAATCCCGTTTTGACTTTAGTGACAGTTCCCTTTACAGGAAATTGTCGTTTCTCAATTTAAAAAAATCTCTTTTAACTTGGGAATCGTTACTGGAAATTCTTCAATCTTTAAAAATTTCAAATGCTATAGATAACGATAAGTTGTACACAGATTATTGCTGTCTTCGTGAGGCATATAAATATCTCCCAAAAGATATTTCTAACGACCAAATATGGCGTACATTTTTTATACAACAAGATGAAAGTGATGCCAAAAACCTCAGAAAACTAATTGCTTTTGTATTTTCGATCCCCGTTAGTGAAAAAACCTTTGGTATTTTGAATCATTTGTATTCAAAAGAAAGAAATAGGATGTCTTTTGATCTCATGAAAGCAGAGTTAATGATAAGAATTAATTTTAGTGAAAATTGTAAAAACTTTCAAAGCTTTTTGCAGACTGAGGAAGGTATCGCATTGGCAAAAACAGTTTCAAAAAATAACAAATATACATATGTGGCAAAATAAAAGCACATAGGAAAATAAATTTATACATTATGATTTTTTTACCTTAAAATAGACAAATAAAATTTGTGAACTTAATAAAATTTATTAAATACGTATCTCCTTTAATTAATTAATTTTTATAAAATAAAAAATGAAATTTTTTGTACCTGAATTTTGAATAAATTTATTTTTGTTTATAAAATATTATTCGTTTTTTATTTTTGGTAGTCTCAAGATTTTTTTTGAAAATCAAGATTTTTTTCCACAATGTCAAGCTTCGGACCTGGCAAGCCTAATATGGACACATAAGCTTTACAGTTTTTCCAAAATAGGACCACAAGGGGAGGTAGGGGGCAATTTCTGCCCCTCACAAACTTTCAAACCGATTTTAATGAAGTTTATAAACATAGATAAATCCATATTTATATGGACACAAAAGCATGATGTGTTTTTTAATACTGTGGTGTAGGGTATCGTATTGTCGGGTTTGACCGACAATACTTTCTTACTTGTTTTTAAATTTTTTATAATATTTAACTTTGTTAATATTGGACCTATAAAGATAAAATTATATATTAAACTGGGTGAATAAGAACATGTAAAAGGAGCTTTTTGGTACTTTTTCGCTCAAGATCTGGTACTTTTATTAATTTTCGTTAATATCAGACATAGAAAAATACAATTAAACATGCAATGTCCTGAGGATGACAATCTATAAAGGAGATTTTTTGATACTGTTTTGTTTTTCAATTGATATTTTCTGATATTTTTTATATTGAACAAAATTAAATTAACTCACTTGGAAGATAAAATATGAATTGCAGGTTGGTCCCCCGCCAAATCGATCCACTAAGATGGAAAAATAAATGCTCGAAACATGTTAATTTATATATACTTAGATGTACAATGGTTTCTTCATATGTACATAAAAATTCATGGTCGAATTTTGACTATTAGGCGAACACTGGTTTATTTTAACAAACAAAAATTTAAATTAGTTATTTAAGTTTTTTCAAGATATTTGAACAACAATAGACTGAATGCTTTGTATTTTTGTTTTTAGTAAAATTAAAAAACGACTTTTTTATGGAAATTTTTAAGTCTTTAGTGCATATTTTGAATTTTTTCGTGCATATTTTAAGCGCATATTTTCGATTTTTTAATGCATGAAAATCTTATCCCTAGTGATGAGTAATGTGAACGTTTTTACCAAATAGCTTTAATCATGGAAACTAGATACAGATGAAAGAAACGAGATTTTATGTAAGGAGATTTATACAGGTAGTTAAAGAGAACCAGCGATGATGAGAATACTGACGATGAACATGAACCAGAAGCATACACAGATCCACAATCTCATATTATTAAAAATATGCTGTACAATGAAGCCAACATAAAAAATAGATTTTTTAGCCCCAAAAAAAGTTAAGTTAAGTTTTGCTAAGAAATAAAAAAAAAAAATTTATGCCAGCGCCATCTAGCGTTCGTTTTAGGGAAAAATATGTTTTCAAAAATGGATTGCTCGAACCCAAAAATAGTAACATACCACAACCTTCCAGGAGAATAAAAATAAATAGATATTATTTTTATCAAGTTTTTAATGATTTTGTCCTGTTAGACAGCGTTCCAAGATCACCAACTTAAAATGCGTTTAAAAAAATATAGCACTAAACTAAAAAATGCGTTGAGGGTTTTATTATGGAAGACCTCAACTTGCATTTACTTTTGGTTTCATTCCATTCCGATTCGAAAAGTTCGATTTTGTATCAAAAAAAAAAAAAAATCAGCCATGTTCTGGAAACTAAGTTTGAGTCAAATTGAAATCGAAGAAATTTTGAAAACAATTCTGTTATAAAAGTTCATGAAAATATTTCCTTTCATACTTAAAGGATCAGAACTTCTCTCGAAATTGAGAAAAAATACGTTCACTTAAAAAAAAAAAAAATAATCATTTAAAAATCATCAACGATTTTTAATTTAACTCGATTTCGATATAGAGCACATGACCCATTTTGACACATACACGCAAAGAAAAAACATGGTTGTGGTAAACATATTCTAAGAGCAACATATTATGATAAGAATTATGATTGTAGTCACCATATTAAGATTATTATTGAAACATATTATGACTCAATATACTCGTAATATGTCATTATAATATTTTTCCCTTAATCATATTATTATTCTGTTAATGATACTAAGTTAAGAAGTAATCAAATTATTGTCATGTTAATCATAATAAGCTAAGAAATTAATCAAGTTAATGTCAAGTTAATCATAATAAGTTAAGAAGTAATCATATTATCATCATGTTAATCATAATAAATTTAGAAGCAATCATATTATGATACAGCACCTTTTATAGCTGTCATGAAAATACAAAATAAATTTCAATATTTTTGAATCGATTTTTTATTTTGTGGCTTTTTACAATTTTTCTTAATGTTAATCAAATAGCGGAGTTCAATATAAGGCTTGCAAAAGAGCAAATGAAAAATCTGTGGTTTTCATGGGCAACCGCGTGTGTCCATTTTTTTGATTTTAAGATGTTGATGCCATATTGCCTAATTTCGAACGCTCTTTATATTTTTTTGAAAAAAGATGGATCAATTCAGTTTTGTAACGTAATGACAAAGTTTAAAATGTGCAATACCTAGCCCATAGTTTGATCTAGAATGGGTTTTCGGCTTTCCTGAACAATTTGTTTTAAGACATACGCGGTTGCCCATGAAAACCACAGAAATATCGTAGCACTTTTATAAAATATAACGAAAATTTTACAGTGTAAAATACATACCTGGGTTAACCGATAACAATAACATACGGTCGTCAATAAAAACAAAAAACATCTGTTTTGCATACAAACCCAATTTGACATTGAGCACAATTTTTTCTAGAGTAAAGGCGCCAATTAATAAACAACAACAAAGTAACATTGTATACGAATTACAATGTGAAGGAAACGACACACAGCAATGCGAGCTTATTTATATAGGAACAACAAAACGTACACTGGAGACAAGAATGGGAGAACACAAGATGGACATAATGCGGAAAAAAGAGACAACAGCACTAGCACAACACATCCTACATACTGGTCACACAATTAAGTTCGATGATGTTAAAATTTTAGATAAAGAAAATAAAGAAAGGAAAAGATACACAATTGAAAGCCTTAGAATACAACAACAAATTAAGAGAACAATGAATTTGAAGGAAGACACAAACAACATAAATGCGAGTTATATTGTTGCCATTACTTGAGCTGTGATATACATATTTAAAGTTTAAAGTAGTATGTATTTAAATATTAAAATAATGTTTTATATTTGTATGCTCCTGGGTACATTTAAAACTTTTTAATGTGATTAAATTTCATATTGTAAGTCTTTATTGTTTTATGTGTTACATTATTGTACTTATTTTACTGTTTTATAATTTTAAATAGACAATCCCTTGAAAAAGTCGACAAACAATCGACGAAACGTCGGGAACAAAATATTGTAATTAAAAATTGAATTTTATTTACATTGAAGAAATTTAGGCCCTATTAGCTTGACAAAAATAACATTCATAAATTCATCACTCTGGCCAAAGAAACAAATACAACAATAAATTAACATCGGAAAGCTTGCCGAAATAAACTTTATTTAATTTAGATAAACTTTAAAATAGAAAGAGGTACAGTACAAAAACCACATAATCATGAAGGGATTTTTTAAACACACAGCACTTAAATATGACAATGAGACATGCAGGGCATTAAAGGAGTACTGCAACGAAACAAAAAGACTAACACAACAACAACAAAGATTAAAATTCATTTTATCATGCAGAAGTTACGGAATAATTCCAAACCATACAAAGAACACGACTAAACAGGTTGAAAATATTTTTGAATGTACAACAATAAAAACAAAACTAAGAACAATAGAACACAATTTCCATAAGAAAATTTTGAACTTGGAAATTTCACAGACGAATACAAATATTAAATTAATTAAACGTAAACTCTATCACTTGAACATTGGTATTGAAAACATGATAACAGAAGAGGACCACACTAAATTTATTAATACACAAAGAGACAGATCAAAACAAATAGTGAAAAATGTTAAGGAGAGACACATTAAAAAATTAACTACACTGAAAGAAAATCAGTTCAAATTACATGGATTAGTATTTACAAACCACTGGTTTGAAAATAAAACAAAATACGATATCCCGATAGAGTGTAAGTGGATATTATCACTTGGCAGAAAGTTCGCATTACCGATAGATAAACATAACTTCTCCCCATTACATATAATAGCTGATGTAGAACAATGTATACAGGCCATGGATGGAAATTTTGATAAAGAAAAGGACGTCGCTAGAACAAAATTAGCAAACCGCGTATCAGCTTTTAAAAGAAGCATCAAAAATACTCAAAAGGATAAGTTTATCCTGACAATTTTTGAGAAAACTAGAAAACTTTTAAGAAAATATAACGACATAATTATTATACAGGCTGACAAAGGGAACAAGACGGTAGCAATGTATAAGAATGAGTATGAGGGGAAAATGCAAGCACTTATAGGAGACAAAAACACCTACAGAATTTCAAGGGCAGATCCAACTGAAAAACTTCAGAAACAAAACAACACCATTATCTCTGATCTGTACAAAAATAACATTATTAATATAGGGGAAAAACGTAAACTTCTTTGTTCTGCGGCTACTGCACCTAGATTATACGGCTTACCCAAAATACATAAGGAAGGGACACCCTTACGACCTATTGTTTCGTCAGTTCAGGTACCATGTTACCAACTATCAAAATACGTTGGTAATATTCTTAAAGTCATAATTTCTGACAAATACAATGTTAAAAATTCCCTACGGGTAAAGGAACAACTGAACGGCGTGAAAATTAACAATAATGAAATATTGATATCGTTTGACGTGATTTCACTATTCACGAACATCCCAATTCACACGGCAATAAACACAATTATGAAAAAATGGAATATTATTAAAAATCATACTAATATGTCTAGCTCACAATTTTTAAGAATACTCAAATTCTGTCTAAATGACAATAATTATTTTATGTTTGGTGAAAATATTTATACCCAAATCTTTGGTATGCCAATGGGGAACCCACTATCACCCACTATAGCGGATATCATACTTGACAACCTACTTGACGATGCAATTACAGAACTAGGAAATAAGAATATTTACATTAAATACATCGCCAAATATGTAGACGACATTTTGGCGATAACTCGCATAGAGGACAAGGACACAATTCTGTCAACTTTTAACAGACAACACCCTAAGATACAATTTACTACTGAGATTGAGAAAAACGGAGAAATTGCGTACTTAGACTCAAAAATTATACGCAAAAATAATATGATTCTATTTGATTGGTATACTAAAGAAACATCTTCAGGAAGGTTAATGAATTACCACGCTACACAACCCAAAAATCAAATTGTAAACACGGCAAAAAGTTTTATTTCTAGGGTATACAACATAAGTGATACACAATTTCATAATAAAAACAAACACATTATAACAAACATTTTAAAAAACAACAGCTTCCCCACTAAACTCACATCTACATTGATAGACAATACGATTAAACAATTGGATAAAAACAGAAATGACCACAACAAATCTGCAAACATAGAAAAAGAAGAGAAAAAATTTTACAGTGTAAAATACATACCTGGGTTAACCGATAACAATAACATACGGTCGTCAATAAAAACAAAAAACATCTGTTTTGCATACAAACCCAATTTGACATTGAGCACAATTTTTTCTAGAGTAAAGGCGCCAATTAATAAACAACAACAAAGTAACATTGTATACGAATTACAATGTGAAGGAAACGACACACAGCAATGCGAGCTTATTTATATAGGAACAACAAAACGTACACTGGAGACAAGAATGGGAGAACACAAGATGGACATAATGCGGAAAAAAGAGACAACAGCACTAGCACAACACATCCTACATACTGGTCACACAATTAAGTTCGATGATGTTAAAATTTTAGATAAAGAAAATAAAGAAAGGAAAAGATACACAATTGAAAGCCTTAGAATACAACAACAAATTAAGAGAACAATGAATTTGAAGGAAGACACAAACAACATAAATGCGAGTTATATTGTTGCCATTACTTGAGCTGTGATATACATATTTAAAGTTTAAAGTAGTATGTATTTAAATATTAAAATAATGTTTTATATTTGTATGCTCCTGGGTACATTTAAAACTTTTTAATGTGATTAAATTTCATATTGTAAGTCTTTATTGTTTTATGTGTTACATTATTGTACTTATTTTACTGTTTTATAATTTTAAATAGACAATCCCTTGAAAAAGTCGACAAACAATCGACGAAACGTCGGGAACAAAATATTGTAATTAAAAATTGAATTTTATTTACATTGAAGAAATTTAGGCCCTATTAGCTTGACAAAAATAACATTCATGAAATCTCTGTGTGTTTTGTTGTTGGATTTTACAAAAAACTATGATATTTTGCATTTGCACTTTTACATCACTAATACTTGAATGAACTCCGCTAATATTTTAATTTTTTAATTTTTTTAAACTTATTTTTTTATGGAATTTTATCTTTTAATTGTTTAACCGCTCACAAATAAAAAAACGACACAACTTCTTCAAAATTATTTTACAAATGGCGCTAACATAATATGATTAGAGTAAAAATAGTTTGATTGCATCTTTAACATAATATGATAAATGTATAGAAAGTTATCATGTTATGGCTATTAAATATCATGATATGGTTGTGAGAAATATAATATGTTTAGAAAGTTATCATAATTAAGTTGTTAGAAAAATAATTATTTTTCGGTCAACAATACTCAAATTCATAATTGCGATAAACATTGATATGTTTACAGTAACTATAATATTGTTGATATTAGATAAAAATAACAATTATTTGGGTACGACAGCAATATATTGTTACATTAAACATAGTGTTGGTGCCGTAACCATGCCCAACCATATTTTTTCTCTGCGTGTAGTTCTTATTTATATAGACTTATAGACCAACAGATATACAAAAAAATCGTCAAGTTAAGGTTAGTGTAAAGACTATTTTTTTTCAAAATGTATTCAGATACCAACATTTGAACGAGGTTTATTCGGGTAAGATTTAATTTTTGGTAGAGGTTCTATATAGGACTTGTGTTCCATTCTCGATCTACTACAACACAATTTTCTTATGACCTAAATAGTGGTATTTAAGTTAAGCAAAATTTAAGCTCATTAAAAATATTTTTATGGCAGTTAAAGGAAATTTTGAAAGTGGTCATTGCATGGCAGCTTTGAACAAATGTGCACTGCAGCCAACAAAATTTGATCACATAATTGAGGTTCCAATAAAAAAATGTTTCTGGTAAATTTGAACATAAATACCAGCATAACAAAAAGAATACTAATTCTTGGACGACATTTGTGATGAAATCTTTGACTGATTTTCCTTATCTTTGAACCACTAGAAGCTTATATAATTATCCTTAAAAGGTTAACATGGATTTACAGCCAGCCAGCTAGACCAATGATAATTAATGCGTTACAAATTTGATCACATAACACGATAGAAAAATGATCTTGAATATTTTTTTTTTTTTTGTAATTTTGATTAAGTTTAGCAATCAAAATTTTGATATAAAACTTGTATCAGATTAAATTTAATTGCACATGACAGTTTTATTCGTTCTAATTTTTTTTATAAAACTTTTATGTAACAACTGGCACGTATGTTTGTGGATTTCTGGGCACGCACAAGCTTTGAATCTGTTGTGGCTTTTTCCCCATTTTTTTTTTTTTTTTATATTTCATTAATTGCATAACAATTAACCACAAACTGGTAAATGCAACATGTGCATCTGTTGAAGTATTTAAAATCCCTTTCTACACACACAAACAAACTTTTTAGACCCTGAATAGAAGCATTTTTGCAAAACATATAAATTTTCAGTCATACGTACACTGATAATAACTTATGATTTATTTTGCAAAAGAAACTTTCGTAGCTGCTAATAATAGAACTTATTGCCACTTATCTAGTGATGATACTTAAATAATCGAAAGATGTAGAACGAAATAAAATGAGATAGAACATCATGTAAAGATGTTTTGTTAGCCCTATGTATTTCCTATAGGCTTTTTACTTTGATCAACATCTTACATTAAAGATGTAGATAATGTGAAACACTCCTTTACATAGCTCACATCTAACATCTACCATCAAACAAAAATGTCACAATTTAAAAAAAAAAAAATGTTTTTTAAAATAAAAAATGTTTTTTTCTGCAAAAGTGCCAAAATTTAAAAAGAAAACAGAAAAATGTCTTTGAAGTTCAATTTGTTTAAAAATATAAAAAATACTTAACAAAAAAAACATTGCAATAAAAGAGAAAACTTGACAAATGGTAACGCTGCTTTCAAAAAAAATTTTTTTGTCAGCGATGCCACAAAAATAATAGAACTTATTGCCACTTTTCTAGTGATGACACTAAAATAATCGAAAGATGTAGAATGGAATAAAGTGAGATAGGAACATCTTTTAAAGATGTTGGTACATATTTCTTATGGAAAGATGTTAACATCTTCGCAAATTGTGGCAAATTGATGGTAGATGTAATACCCTTTGTACACTTCACAGAAAAAATTTTTTACGGCCAGTAAAAGAATTAATCAAAAATAAAATCAGTTTTTATAAAATATTTAATCAGGTGAATTAAACTTTTAATCAAGTGAATTAAACTTTTAATTGAAATATTGTCAATTAAACATTTTATACACTTGATTAAAAAGTTTAATTCACCTTATTAAATATTTAATTAAAACTGATTTTATTTTTAATTAAATCTTTTACTGACCTAAAAAATTTTTTCTGTGTTGCATACATTTCGGAGGAACGCGTGGAAGATGTTGAAAATGTGAAATACGCATTAACACTTGAAACATCTAACATCAACCATTAATAAAAAATGTCACCATTTCTGAAAAAAAACTTTTATTTTTTTTAAAAACTTTTTTCCTGCAAAAGTGGCAACATTCTAAAAGATAACACCAAAATGTATTTCTCATTCATTTTGTTTAATAATTTAAGCAAAATAAGGCTTGCAAAAAAAGAAAAACTTGAGAAATGGTAACGCTGCTTTCAAAGCAACTTCCATTTTGTCAGTGATGCCACAATAATAGAATTTATTGCCACTTTTCTAGTGATGACACTAAAAGAATCGAAAAATGTAAAAGGGAACAAAATGAGATAGTAACATTCTGTAAAGATGTTGAAAAATTTTAATTTTTAGCCCTATGTATTTCTTATGGGAAAATTCCAACATCTTCGCAAATTGATGTTAAATGTTGACAAGTATGAAAAGGCTATTAGATGTTGATCAGTGTAAAAAGGCTATTATGGAATTATGTTAACATCTTGTCAAACTGATGGTAGATGTTGGAAGTTGATCAGTGTAAAAAGGCTATTAACAAAATTTTCGTCTATAATACGAACAAAGTTTACGATAGTTTTTTATTTATTTTTTTTTATTTTTACAAAACTTCGTTAGTTTAGTTTTTTGTACAAATTAAGAAATTTTTTGGGGGATTCACAAGGTAGTCATAAAGTCATATGTCTTATTATAATAACAAGAAAAAAATATGAGTGCTGTGAGCAACAATCATAATTTAGATTTCTACTTAGTTGTTATGACAAAACAATAAGTTCAGCATAAGAGTCTAATTATTTTAGGACTTTTTTTGTATGAAACACAACAATAATTTTTTTAAAGTATTGTAAAATATTAGGATGTTATGACAATATGGCTTGATACCACACCCTGTGAATGCCCCAAATGTGTTTTACAAAAACTGTTTCCACAAATTAATAAAAAATATAGCGGCCATGTTCTGGAAATGGAATGTAGTTAGTGAAATTTTTTAAATATTTCCATAGCTTTTCCTGTTTTAAAAGTAGTTTAGAGGGCTAATTCTGACAGTCGAGAACGAATGTTTTTTCAATTCGAAAGCAATTTTATTAATAATTCTTTCACTCGATACTGAATGATTTAAAATTGCTTTATTTGAGTTTTTACAGCCAGAAAGAATAATTTAGATTCGTTGAGTATCGACTGAAAGAGTTAGACATAAAATTGCGTTCGAATCGAAAAAGTGTACGATCACGACTGCCAGAATTAGCCCTCTGATTAGGATATGTCGCGCTTAAAATATGCAGTATAAAAAAGGACAATCTTTTAAAACTTTTTTTCAATGTGTTTCATTTCCATTTCACTCGAATTCGAACTATTCTAAATATAATAATGACGTTTTATTTAAAGTGTAGTTAATAAAGTTTAACACTAAGTAAATTTTCGAAAAATCTCGAATATTGCACGCAAACATTTCGTGGTTTTGCAACATGTCGTACATTGTATCACAGATGTCGTATATACAAAAAGGCATGGATGGATTTTTTGCGGTGTAGATACATCATATTCATACATACATAAATACACTGATCTAGTAGTTGATAATTCTGTGGCATATTTTCTCTCTATCACTTATGTAGTTAGTGTGTGTGTGCATTTAATTTATAAGCTGCGCGTATCTGTGATAACAAAATAAAAAAGTGTAACATGTTCACGGAGACATCACAGGAAATGTGTATTAAGCATTTTATGCTGCTCTTGTTGTAGTTGACTTTTTTTTTATTTTATTTTATTGTTTTGTTGTTACTTTTTAAAACAATTTTTATATACAGATACTTTATGCTCCAATTAAAAAGACACTGCAACATCATTATCATCATTTTCGGTTGTAATAATTTTTCAAACAATGAGTCTCTATGTAGCACGAGCTTATTTCTTTCTCTGTTTTTTTTTTTTTAATTCAAGAATAATTTCTTTTTCTAAATCTTAATTTTAATGTCAATCTTTAAATTGAAACACGCATGAAATACCTTGTATGTTTTTGTTATTGTTGTTGCTACTGCTGCTTTTATCGCTGGAATTTTTTTTTTCTTAACAAATTGTTCATTAAAAAGAATTTCCTTTCAATGTTGATGAACATGTCAATGTTCTAGAGATTTTGCTGCTTTCTGATGTGAACTTTGGGGAGAACGATTGTCTTTGGGGGTTGTAATCAAGTAAAATTGTGAGAAAGTTTTAATTTTAATTTTTAACTAAAAAAGTTGTTACTTTAGCGTGGAATATAATTAATTTTTCAATCATTAAATTTGAATGTATTTTTTAAATAAATTTAAGGTTATCCATGAGAAACTAAGAAAATAACTTAGAGCCATACCCAAACAAACGAACAAACGTCAAACGAACAAAGAAGTGTTATCAAAAATTTGTTGTTAAGTAGTTAATTTTTAAAATTTTTACTGAAATTTTCTATTTAACGACAAAAAAAGTTACAGAATTACTCTACTGGTTATTTAAATAAAAAAGTTCATTACAATATTGATGTTTGTAATTTGTAAATTAAAATTTTTTAAAAAAGAAAATATTAAATTGTAAAAAATTAGTTTTATGGCCAATTTAACCAATTCTATTTAAATATCAATTCATATTTACATAAATACATAAATAATTTTATTTGACATAAAAAAAAATTCTAAACATAAATTGATATTTATATATTTTTTCTATTTTTTTTTAAATCCCTAAGCTAATTCCAGAAATGAAACCAGAGTCTCTGGCGGGAATCGAACCCGCAACCCCGGCGCTGATAGACTAGCTGACTACCATCTAGCCTACCGGGGCACTCAAAATTATAAAAAATTAATTGGTGAAATCGGCCATTTTTACATACATATATATTTTTTCTTGCTTATTTCATTCTCTTTCTTTATTTGTTTGTTTGTTTACATTTTTTGTTGTTGTCTCATAAGAACATCAAACAAACCACCGAAAAACTGTATTTTTGACTTAATGCGACAAAACATTGGTTGCAGAAAATACGTGTAGTTTGCTACGATATACCCACACAGAGTAAGTGCCGGTTCACACACATCAAGAATGCCATTTTTTCCCCCTATCTCCTAAATCTCAAGACGTGACGAGTGAACTTGAAGTGTGTGAACCGTCACTAAGACAAAACAGACTGAAACGAATCTCAATCAAAAAGTATTGTCGCATTGCTTTCTTTTAAGACAAAAACATGATAAGACGTTTTTTGTTTTTGGTGTGGGCTAGCATCAAACAAGTGTCTTTGAGTTAAAAGACAAAAACGTTTTGTCTGTTGGTGTGGGTTAAGCCTAAGAGGATTTTAAGTGGATAGATTGATCTGGACTAAACGGCGGATGAGGCAGAACGTTCCAACCAGTTTATAACTAGTATTGCAACATGTGGTTAAGAATTGTTAATGGAATAAAACCACTTTATGTCAGTTCTCATACTTCGGGCGTTTTTCGGCCAATGTTCTCTTCAAGCGAATCAGCTGTGTTCAGCAACTCACAACAAATTAAAACCTTTTGATTCCACCAAATGCTAAGCATTGCCTAGGCGTAATAGATAGTCGGTTATGGCGTTACTTTGGTTTGTCGTTATAAATCCATTTTTTTCGTCAGCAATGGTTAGAGACTCAAGGATTTTGCACGATTTTTTTTTTTTTGAGAATGACAACAAATTCATTCTTTTCAAACTCATTTTAAGACCACCAAGGCGATCTTTGCCTTCCGTGTCAAAATCAGAAATTCTTAGCTACACAAATCATCTTTAAGATGTTAAAATCAATATATAGCATTTTCTCTATAAGCCTCAGTCAGCAATTGATGGGCTTTAGCAGTACCTTTTTATGAGAAGTACACAAAAAGAAAAACATTCGGGATAAATTAAATTTTTTATACTTACTTTAAGTACGAGTCGTACACAATAGTTGAAGTACGAATTACACTTAAACGTACTGGAAACAGTCCTTAATGGGATTACTTTCGAAAATCAATCCCGGAATTTCTTAAAATATGTATAAAATTCTTAAAGCAAGTAAAAAGAAGATTAAACTTTTCGTTGGTAGTGCCCCTCTGAGAGTAAAATTACAAAATGTTTTCTTGAAAAACTTTTTCCTGGTATTTCCTTCCCAGGGTTTCCCAGGAAATTAAACTTTGTTTGTCATGAATCTTTTAATTTAAGTCAAATATTTCAAAGAAACCCGTGATGTTTTTGTTTAAACATTTTCGAAAATTTCAAAAAATTTGTTCAAGAGTTTTCTAGAATTTTTTTTCGTGTTCAAGGCTTAAAAAACTTTTTTATGCAGAGAGATTTCCTATAAAATTTTTTTCACATTCACCCATTACATGTCACACCGATACTTATGTTCTAAATTGCTTTTGAAAACTTTAAACGTTTTGTAACAACTGTCAGCACACAAAAAAAAACAAAGATTATATTTCACTTGTAATTCTCAATAAAAAAATTAACAAAACTTCTAACAAACCAAAAACAAATCTCGAAAAACCAAAAATTATCCTAAAAATACTTTCCCAAGGGATTGAAACAATTGACATCTAACATTACAACCTGTAGCATGTTGTGTTAACAATTGTGACAACTAAACAAAATTGTTGTTAATATCATTTTGGTTTTTCCTTTTATAATTCTAAATTTGAAAACCTATTTATAGTTTCTAAAAAACGGTTCATAGGAAAAAACACCTTAAGTTGGAAGTTTTGAAACAGTTGTTTAAATCAAATAGTTTTTTCCCCCCTCTAAAAAAGAAATTAATAAAAAATCATAGCAGCCATGCACATGCGCTCGTGCTTTAACACGATCGAGCATAAGATCGTACTTGAAATTTTATGTGTGGAATGGATGCCACAGATGGATGTCTCCTCAGTTTGTCTGACTTTAAATTTTTCTCTGTACAAAATCTGTTTGTAAAACTCCTGTTAAAAATTCAGATCTTAAAACGTGGGTAAAAGAAAACCAACGGTAAAATTTCAAAATGGTTTTTTTCTTATTTATAATGTAATTTTAATTTTTTCTTTTATTAAAAAACAAAGAAATTAAAATAGAGGGGGAGTTTTTTTATTTTTATTCTTACAAAAGAAAACAAGCATTGTTGGTCAAGCCCGATTTGAAGATACCCTACACCACTTTGGTGCATAAAGATGATTGTAGCGGTTTAAAAGATATTAACCAAAATCGAATATCTTGTTTTCGAAAATTTTTGGAATCGAAGGAAATGTTTTGGGGAAGGTTAAAGCATTATTAAGGAGACAATGTCAATTACTAATAAATACAAACAAATATCGCTCTATTTTATTTTGACGTAACCCAACAGACTAAAACAGAAAAAAATGTAAATGAGTTGTAGAAAAAGCTTATCATATTGCAAATGAATTATTCTCGCTATAGTTTTGTAAGTGTTTTTGAGAATGCTGTCCCGTTATTTTACACGTGCCTTAATTTTGTATTATTAGTAGGGTTTCTAATTTCCCGGACTTTTTCTATTCCCGGGAAACGAAACAAAAAATCTCATTCCCGGCATACCCGGGATTCTTTAAATAAAACAATGATTTTATTAAATGAGTTCAAGACAAAAGTTTTTACTTGTTTAAAAGAATATCACATATGGGTAATTCCAAAGTGTTGAACGTGACAGTCGTACGCATCAAAAATGCAATAACATTTTAAACAACAAATATTTTTACGTTATTTTAACTCTTAAATTATAGCACTAAGAAAGCACTATTATCTATGCTAAAGTTTATGGGGGGCGCCATTCTAGGTCAAAGATAATGGCAAAAGAAGTAGCGGTTCGAACGTGAAAAAAATAGAAGTAGTTTTTGTGGCCATGTATAAAAAGGCGTAATTCAGCGAAACCGGGCACAATTTTTTTGTCAAACTACTTTCAGAATTTTACGTAGCAATGTAACATTTAAATTGGTTTGGTTTGATTTCAAAATCTTCTGTATTTTTTTTGGTTTAAGCCAAAATCTGGTTCGATACGTGACATTTTGAACGTGACATTTTTTCCACAATAATTTAACTGATTAATGATTAAAAAAAATATAAATTTACCGTTAATCCGAATAACATATTTCTCTTCGAACTCTTCCTTAGATTACAGACCATGTAAGAAAATTTTTTTGGAATAATTTTCATCAAATATCACCTCTTTTAAGGAAGATAATATTAAAGAAAACATGCAATAAAAAATTCTCACAAATAAGAAATTAAGTTTGCACAACTTTGCAGTCTGATTGTTTGTCTTAGTGAACGAATTTATGAGGGAATTTACAAAATTAGTAAAATCTTAATATTTTTCTAAAACAATATCGTAAAATAATAAGCTTTTAATAACTTTTAAATTTTCGGTCACGGTGGACCTTTTGACGGAAATGCCCATATACAACAATCTAAAAACATTAGTAGTATTAAACGCTCATCAGAGATTCTTTTTCTAATCCTTGTTGATATGCATATTGCTTGCTACCGAAAACGTGCTCTCGCTCTCTACAGACGTTGGTCTTATAGCAAGCACAGATTATAAATTTGTTAGCCTGTTACTCTTGACTTCATAGACGTCAAATTTTTTTTTAAGATTTGTTATGCTTTTGAATTTTGTTTACATTTATTTATTTTTAATTTGTAGATGTTTCTGATGTTCAAGAGGCTTTTAAGACATTTCATCAGCAATTAAAAAGACCGTTGATTTATTGGCGTAGGAAAAATAGTTCGATTTGTAGGTAGTTTTTAGTAATTTTAACGATGCTAACAAATTAAAATTTAAAAAAATTTTATTTGAAATTCCCGGAAAAAATTTCCCGGGATTAATTAAAAAAAAAATGTCTCGGGATTCCCGGGAATTCTTTCCCGTGTAGAAACTCTAATTATTAGTAAAGTTCTCAGTCTTTATGTTTTGTTCGAAGAGTGAAGTGTTTTAATTTGTTTTAAGCAGTGCACAATTGTTAAACAAAAAATAATAAAATATTCTATAAATCAATCTTATTAAAGTTTAGAAAAGTATTTTTCTGTAAGCTTATTCTAAAATTAGACTTCTTAGCTTACATTATATTATATACAAGTAATATATTCGCAAGGGTTCAGTTTTCATTATTAAATAAGTGTTTATAAGCGTTTTATAATCGTAATCACAACACTTTTCTAAGCTTAAAGCTTATGCTAGTAAGCTTGCTACAAGATCTTTCTAAATCGTTTTGGTTTGTTGGGAAGAATTAATTAAATTTAATTTTGCCTTGTTAGTTTTATCTTCTCAAGATTTAAGTGCGTTAAAGTGATTTTTGTGCAAAAAGTTTATATCTTGTCCGATAGTAACACCTTTTACCAGTGTTGCCAAAAGTAGGGAAAATTCCTACATGTAGAGTTTCTTAAATAGGAGCAAAGGGAAAATCGGCCAAATTTTTAATATCCGCCAAAATGTAAGTATTTTTTCTCATATTGCATTATTTATGAACAAAAAAAGTTATAAAAAATAATAACATTTAAAGCACCCTTATTCTGCATTTCGATTATGTTTCCGCATTCAGCTACGCACTAATCGAAAAAGGTATTCTAACCAAAAAACTGAATCGAAAGAAGAGAAAAAGTCAAGATTTGCCGTTTTGCTATGAAACATATGAAATCGGAACAGAGAAAACAACCCATTTTTTAGACAGTTTAATTTAAAGTTAAATTTAGTGCAAAAAAAAAACAGTGATAAATAAATGAAATAAACAAAAATAAAATATAATATGTAAGAAAGTATAGTCGGTCAAGCCCGACCATATGATTCCCTAAAAATGGCTAAATTTACGGGAAAAAATGGCTAAAAAATGGCAAAATTTTTTTTTTTAGCAAAAACACATTAAAATTCAATAACACAACAGAAATAATTCATTAAAAATTTTTTACAATAAAAAATAAGTTGAGTTCAATTTTTTACATAAGAATAAACATAAATTAAATTTTTAGCATTTAAAAATCAATAAATTCAATGCTATTATTGATCATCTCATAGGAATCACTCGTGCCTGTTAGTCTTAAATATTTTGAAGGTAAATCATAATCATGACAATATTTACCAAACCTTTTGAGTTGAAATCTACAATAAAAAACAAATAAAAAAGTATACTCGGTCAAACTCGACTATATGATACTTTGCACCACATTAAAAATTTTATCAAATTATCTCCAAAATTGCGACCTGCACTTTGCGCACAAGGTTTACATGGACAACCAGCCGGACGGACATCGTTAAGTGGACTCAGAATGTGATTCTGAGTCGATCGGTATCCTTTATTTTAAGGTATTACAAACATCAGCACAAATGCATGTTACCCTCTCAACTATTGTGGTTATGGCAGCGTTTAAAAAACTGCAGTCAAAGTAGAAAAAGTAGTAGTTCTTCCAATTCTTCATTTGTCATTGGCCAAAAAAAAAACTGTTGTTATACCCTTCACCACAGGTGGAAAAGGGTATATATAAGTTTGTCATCCCGTTTGTAATTTCTACAATATTGATCTTAGGCCCTGTAAAGTATATATATTTTGGGTCCTTATGAGGAGAGAAGTTGATTTAACGATATCCGTCCGTCTGTCCGTCTTACGTTTGATATGTGTTTTCCGGAGACTCCAGACATGATAGCGGCTAGGTGGTTTTACATTTATGTCACATATAGTCCACCATTTCTTGCTATTGAAATTCAGCCAGATTGGTCCAACAATGGCTGAGATATGACCAAAAAACCACGACTGCCTCTAATTTTTCCAAAAAATCCCTTGTGGTTGTTGTATTTTTATTACTTTTTTCTGTATATCTGGAGAACGGCAAGAGCCAAAGTTTTGAAATTTGGTACAAACATTAAGGTTATAAATACACACCATTCCACAAAATGTGGGCGGGATTGGAGAAGTGGGCGTGGTACCTTCCATACAAAAAGAATTAAAAATTGTATAAAAACCTGAATTTTTTGACTGTTATATGACCTATGGTTACGCCTTATATATCAAAAGATCGGAAATTTAATTAATAAAAAATATTTTCTGAAAAACTCGGGAAAATCGGTTCAGATACGAAAAAGTTATGACCAAAATATTAATTTTTTTTTGGAAAATACCCATTTTCGGGAACCATAGATCTTCCCGAGTCCAAGTCTTACAACCAAAATAAGTGGCAAATTTCTTCTTTAACACGTCGGTATATAAATCTTTTAAATCGGTTCAGACCAATATACTGAAATCCCATAAATTTTTTTTTTTGTAATTAAGTTTGTTTTTTATACCCTTCACCGAAGGTCCTGCACCCTATAAAGTATATATATTCTGGGTCCTTATGAAAAGCGAAGTTCAAATCCGGTTGTCGTCTCATCTCTCCCCCCTTCGCATTTGTTTACATATACTAGCATAATGCCCAATATGATTTTCGTTTATTATTTTATCTATTTAACGAAATAATTTTAACAAATAGAAACTAGGAATTTTTTGTGTTTTTTTGCTACTTAAAAACTCGCCAAAAGAGATAAAAAATGACAACAGTGCCTTTACAAAAAGAAAACAAACAAAAAACTGTGTTGAGTTGTAAACAGTAAACGGTCTATATTTCATTTTAATGATATTTAAACAGCGTTCCTTCATGGTAGGGAGTGTGTTAAGTTAGAAACTGTGAGTTCCCTGGTTCGAATCTTGGTTTTTTAAAAAGAATATTTTTTTAATATTGTTATGTTCCAAAACAATTTTAAAAAAATATTTACCAGTTTTCGCTTTTTAAATTTCATTTATATTGAAGTTTTAAGTATTGTAAATATGTATGTACAGTAGTTTTCGGTTAATTGAGCCCCGCTTAATTGAGTTTCCCGTTTTATTGCACTAAAAACCATGGAACGAAATCATTCAGTATAACAGTCTATGTAAAAATACCCGTTTAGTTGAGTTCCGTTTAATTGCGTCACCCGCTTAATTATTTCGCAAAATAAGACCACATTGCGAAAAACAAAAGCAAATGTTTCGGTTAATTGTTTTCCTCTACTTAATGTGTTTTTGCTCCACAAAAATCAAGAAACTCATGTTTCATGTTTCAGTTTTATAAATAAATGTTATATAAAATAAATAAAGAAATGAGTTACATTTTCTATCTACACATGGGTGTTTCGCTTTATTGCACATCTTGCTCAATTAAGCGATTTTCGTTTTAATTGCGTCGGCGACTCAATTAACCGAGTACTGCTTAATTGAGTTCCCGTTTAATTGCGTCAAAAGTCGTGCATTTTTAGAAACTCAATTAAGCGGAAATAACTGTATATGTAAAAATTATTTAGTTGCTCTGTATTCTGCTCGCACAATGGTGAAGGGTATATAAGATTCGGCACAGCAGAATATAGCACTCTTACTTGTTTTTACTTATGATTCTTTAAACGTGAACAGTCGCTGTCATACCAACTCAAAAAGCGAAGTGTTATACACAAATTTTCGTTTTTTGTTCGGCAGTTAAAAAATGGCTAAAAAAATGGCTAATGGCTAAATTCATTTTTAAATGGCTAAACAAGGTGAGATATGGCTAAATTGGCAACACTGCCCTACACCACAGTATTTAAAAACACATCATGCTTATGTGTCAATATTAATATTGATTTATCTTTGTTTATAAACTTCTTTAAAATCGGTTTGAAAGTTTGTGGGATTCAGAAATTGCCCCCTACCTCCCCTTGTGTTCCTATTTTTGAAAAACTGTATAGCTTATGTGTCCATATAGATATGGATCTATCTATGTTTTAAATTTCATTAAAATCGGTTTGAAAGGAAAAAATTTCCCCTATCTCCCTTGTGGTTCTCTTTTAAAAAATGCATACCTTTTGTGTCCATATGGATATGGTTTTATCTAAGTTTTAAATTTCATTAAAATCGGTTTGATAGTTTCTGAGAGAAAGAAATTTCCCCCTATCTTCTCTCGTGGTCCTATTTTATCAAATTATCTCCAAAATTGCTACCTGCACTTTGCACACAAGTTTACATGGACAGCCAGCCAGCCGGAGCCACTATTGTGGTGTAGGTATAATAACGATTTTTTCGAATGTGATTCTATGGGTTGAATTTCAATTTATAAAGGTTTTTGCGATAGTCTTATTCCCTCAAAATTTCACATACTTTTTGCTTAAGCCAACCTTTGGCTAATATAAAATAATTTATGAAAAAGAAATAATTCACACATTCATTTCCAAAAATTAAATATTTAAAAAAAATTATTTAAAAAAAATTATCATTTTGTTAACTTTTCGTACTGGTAGGTGTTGTTGTTTTTAAGCTGCAATAAAGCGAAACTTTTAAATTAATGTTCTTTATTTATTGTCTTTAATTTTATTGAAATTTTTTTTAATGCAACACTGTTTTAAGCCTGGTACTGTGTTCAACATTTCACGTGAAATGCTGTCAAAACGCATATGAAAAAAACTTGTGCGGAATATCTATGAAATAATGTGGATAGAATTGTACTCTGTTCATTTTATGAAAAAGTTCCGAAATGTTTCTGGCAACATTTTTTTACAACTGCGAAATAATGTAGGCTGCACTTATTTCACGTGAAATTTTAATCAAAAGCAAAAAAGTATGAACTTAATATTAAATAAGAAATAAAAAATTATTGTAACACAACCGGTACCAGTTGTTTATCCATATTTACTTTCTTTTTTAATTAAAAAAAATTAATTTTAGTAAACTACATGTGGGGTTTGTTTACATACGCAAAACAATGTTGCATACTTTACAGGAATGAAAACGTCAAATTGTACAAGCTCGCAAGATAGGTAACATTGATACATGTCAAAATTTTCGTGTGAAATAATAAATGTTGCTCATAATTTTTCACAAATTTGAACAGAGTACTAGGCTTTAAACAAAATTAACAAAAAATCGAAGTTCTTTCCGTTAGGAAATAAAAAACTTGATAAAACGCAGCTACGGTTGTAATGCAGAATACATAAAATCGAAGGAATAAAATTGAAACGAAATGGAAGGGAACGGAACGGAACGCAGAATACCAAAGTTACCAAACGGAGAAAACATCGATCCGAATTGGAATGCAGAATAATATAAGATATTTTTAATAAAATTCTATTTTTGAAAACAGATATTAATTGTTCACTGCTTTGTTGTCATTTGTAGCAAATCAAGGAGCACAGATAATGGCTAAATTCATATGCTTTGGCGATTTTTATTACCAAACTATCGCTAAATTTGTGAAAAGGTTGATGTAGCAATATAGTTATTTGGCAATCAAATCAGAAAACCTGACGACCGACACTGATAAAAACGATAACGAGTGACTTGTTGTCGCTCGCTTAAGTTGTCGATCGACATCGTGGTCCAGTCTGTATATTTCTTTGAAATTTCATACACTCAGAATATGATTCTTAGTGCAGTGGTTTACTTAAATTTGTGTATACCCAACAAACACGAAGTCAAACCTTTGATATAAAATGTCTTAAACGTTTTTCAATTGTCAAAGTTTTTCTTGGGATTCAAAAATTTAATTAACAAGGTTTCGTTTAAATGTGCTACATTCCCATTTCATACTATTGATAAACTGAAATTTATTGTTGAAGGGATAAGCTATTCCTATGCGCATTTCACTGGTTGCTTAGGCCAGGTCGTCAGGAAACTTCATCCAATGATTTTAGAAAAACTAAAGATATTACACATATACAACTGTTAAGCGAATAAGAATTATAAGCCACAGTTTTACTTGTAACAATATTAAAGCTTACACAAAAACAAAAACAATAAACAGTGAGTTTATCTTTTCTTACAGTCCCGGCTACAATTGGTTGATTTTTTGTCAACTCTAAATGTAGTTGTAAGTGGGAAATTTGTTTGATTTTAACATTTAAATTCAAATTGATAAAGATTTGAAAATAAACATTTGACATCAAATGTCTTATCAATTTGATGTCAAAGAGAAAAATTAATTTAAACATAAAAATGGCGATTTAAGTTAAATTTTTACCCCGTGGTTAAATGTTTTTTACAAGTGATCGATTTATTTCTTGTGAAAAATAAAAATTATGTATTTGTGAGTAGTTACAATGATTAAGAACCCTAATTAAAAAAAAAATAAGCCAGAAATTATAAGTTTGTGTTGCTACAATCCTCAAAATAAAAGAGAGCCAATTATTTCCTCTTTGCAAGAACTAGAGGACGGAAAGAACATTATTACATCTTTAAGCTGTGTTGCCGAATGTTTATCTCCCAGTTTATATAAATAATGAATTTAAATTAAAAAAATAAAATATTTTTGTTTTTGTTCCACATTGTATTATAATCCACATTTGAAAAACATTTGAGAATTACGTCTGAAAGCAAGTTAAAAATAAAGGCATTTTTTAATTTGATAATAATTTTATATTTTTGTTGAGAATGCTATGATTTTCAAACGTTTGAAGTTTAAGAAAACGTTTGATTTCAAATCGTTTTTAATTTGATATCAAACCTCCGTGTTTGTTGAGAATATCTGCGTAGCAAGCACTAGCACAAACGTAAAACAAACACATTTTTCACCTTTGCTGCTGTAGGGTATAATTATTGAAAATGCAAAACACTAAATGGTATGTTGTATGCTACATGTTGTATTATTTTGTTGCAATGCGATTGTGTATTTTAGGAAAATAATTAACATTTGTTATTTTAAAAATGCTGAGCTGATGGTGGTATTGCTTTCAAAGCATTTTCATCATTTTTTCATGAATTTTTTCGTAAATCATTTCCAATGAAATCTGTTCAACAGATGTGTTGTTCTTGTTGCGCAAGCAGAGGTTTAATGTGTTTTTTTTTTTTATTTTCGAGGTAAAACTAAAAAAAGTAACAACAACTTAAAATTAAACACTAAATACGAGGAGCAAGTCCTGTTTTTTATTTTTGATTGAAATTTTTTCTTTTCAGTATTTACTATTTTAGTATCTTTGGCTGCAATTGTAGGCATTTGTGTATCTTTAAACTTGCATGTATGATGTGGTAGATAAAATTGTTTCTTTTAGCACGCGTTTTTTTCATTCCTTCGTCTTCTTTTGCCTGGTCTTTTAAAAAACACACCACATATTGCACATTAGGGCAAGAAAAATTTTAAAGTACTAAGAAAAACATGTTGCATGGCGGTACTTAACGTAAATAAATTAAAATTTATATGCATATTTTATGGTTTTCAAAACACCTTCATTTAACCATTAAAACAAACATCATGTTAGACAGTAAATATTTTTTTTTTCTTTTCAAATTACATTAAACGAAAATTTTAACATAAATATTGGAAATCTGAAATTGTTGTTAGTTGCTAGGGAAATGACAGGCAGACATAATGTCTCAATTAAGTGAGATTCTTGGGAAAAATCTGTATAAAGCGCAAACAATTTAGCAACATATCTTTTTTCTGAAGCTTCCTTAGAATTATCCTCTGATCACACACCTACAATAGTTACTACAATAAACACCAATAGAATTGAATCTCCCTCTGGATACATAGCGACGTCAGCTACACATATTTTTTTTTTTTTTTTTTTTTTTTTTTTCAATATTTATTTATTGAATCTTCATATATTTAATATGAACTAACAATAATTAATCAAATCTTATCCTAATACTTTATTTATGTCCTGCCATTGCCAGACAAAAATGTTCTTCATCACGGGTTCTGTTCACATATATAAGTGTTTATCGCTCATCTAACTGGGTAAGTGCTGCAGTGTCTCTTCTTCTTAAGCGGGTGTGGCCGCCATGACTTAAGATATTTCGAGCTAGTGGGTTTGGGTGTTGTTCAAGCCTTTTTAAATATTTTACCGCATATTTTGTAATCATAATTTTTACTAATGGCACATTGAGATCCTGGTGAATATTTGAGTTTTTAACATACCAAGGCGCAGCTGTGATTATTCGAAGTAGTTTATTTTGGCGCCTTTGAATTTTTTCGATATTAGCGGCCGAGGCAGTGCCCCATAACTGAATACCATAGCACCAGATTGGCTTTAAGATGGAGTTGTAAAGAAGAAGTTTGCAGTCGAGACTAAGGACAGAGTTTCTACCAATAAGCCAATGAATTTGAATGGCTTTTAGTTTCATTTGAGTTAATTTTGCCTCTATATGGCATTTCCACGTTAATCGCCGATCCAGATGTATACCGAGATATTTTACATGCGAATGTTGAGGAATTATTTGATTGTTGATTGTAATATGGGGGCAAGATTCCCGGCGCAAGGTGAATGTTATATGCACACATTTTTGCTCATTGACCGTTATTCTCCACTGTCTTAACCATATTTCTAGTTGAAATATATGATGCTGTAAGTAACGAGATGCTTCATAACGGTTTTCGTGGATGCTTAGAAAAGCTGTATCGTCTGCAAATGTTGAAGTTTGTGTATAGTTGCTGGTTGGCATGTCCGAAGTATAAATTAAGTATAATAGGGGGCCCAGGATGCTGCCTTGTGGGACTCCAGCGCTGGGCTGAGGTGAACTTAAGAAATTTCCTTCTTTAATAATAAATTGACGACCGACTAAGTAGCTTTCTAGCAGCTTGTGTGTGTTAGCTGGTAAATTTTGCTTCAATTTATGTAATAAGCCTTCATGCCAGACTTTATCAAAAGCTTGCGAAACATCGATGAAGAGTGCTGAGCAATATTTCTTTTCTTCAAATGCTTTTCTTATGACATTTACTATTCGATGAGTCTGTTCGATTGTGCTGTGTTTTCTTCTAAATCCGAACTGATGGTTTGGAATACATCTATTTTCACTTAAAATCGGTGTTAATTTTGAAACTAATAATTTCTCAAACAGCTTTGACATATTTGATAATAAGCTAATAGGCCTATAAGACTCAACTTTTGTATGATCTTTACCTGGCTTTGGTATCATGGTAACTAAGGAAACCTTCCATTTTTGAGGATAGTATTCAAGGCGTAAGATAGCATTAAAAATAAAAAGAATAATTTTCTTTGCTATGCGAGGTAGCTCTAAAAGCATTTTATTACTGATCTTATCAATACCAGGTGCCTTCTTAGTGTTTAAGTCACAAATAGCCTTTTCGATTTCTCTTATCTCAAATCTGAAGGGTATAGCTGCTCTAGCAGCAACAGGTGGTAACTCGACCGCAATATTGTGAGATATATTTGGTGTAAATACGTTTTTTAAATGATCGACAAACAGGTTTCCTTTTTCAACATCATTTCTTGCCCAACATCCATTTAAGTTTCTTAATGGTGGCTTAGGTATAACTGGCCTTTTTAGATTTCTAGCTGCACGCCATAATGAGTAGTCTGATTGTGGAGTTGCATCAAGTTCCTTGAGATATTTGTCCAGTGAAGCCGTTTTCTGAGTCTGCAGTAACATTCTCAACCTTTTTGTACAGTCTTTTAGTAAGTTCTTAAGTTGAGGGGATCTGTGCAATTGCCACTCTCTACGAGCTCTCCTTTTTTCAGACAAAAGACGCTCGACATCTGAGGAATATATTTTATTATTTTTGGTTTTTTTAGGGGCAATACTGGAATGTTGAACAGCTAGTTTTAGAAAACTGTCAAAATTGACAATAGAGCGATCTATATACTCCGGTGTGCTAAGCGGAATATTTTCTGTGCAATGGGTACTGAGATATTTTTTATATTTTAACCAATTTATATGTGTAGCTGACGTCGCTATGTATCCAGAGGGAGATTCAATTCTACTGGTGTTTATTATAGTAACTATTGTAGGTGTGTGATCAGAGGATAATTCTAAGGAAGCTTCAACGTGAATCATTTTTGTGGGGATGTTTTTAACAACGCCAAAATCAATGATATCTGGAATTTTTTGCGCATCAGCAGGCCAATATGTTGGTTGGCCACTCGCGACAACATTTAAATTCATTTTAGAAATTGTATTAAATAAAACACGACCCTTTGGTGTTATTAGTCGTGACCCCCAGAAGGTATGTTTAGCATTATAATCGCCAGCAGCCAGGAAACAGGGCCCCAATGACTTATAATATTTGTAATATTGGCTTTCTGATATTGCAAATCTAGGTGGTGAATATAGAGATGAAATTACTATGCTTCGATTTAGCTCTTCGACACAAATGTTCGTAGCTTGGAGATAATCTTCACGATGATCACACATTGGGTAGTGTTTAATTCGGTTTTTTATTAATATAGCAGAACCTCCACAAGCTCTATCTCGAGGGTCCTTGGTATCATATAGAGTATAACCATTAATTTTAAACGTATTTCTTGAGGTCAAATGAGTTTCAGAAACCATCATGACATCAATTTGTTTATTTTTAAGAAAGTATTCTAATTCATTTTTATGTTGGCGGATGCCGTTTGCGTTCCAAAAACAAATTTTTAAACAGTTCATGGCTTGTTAAGAATAGCTTGCAATAACATCGATTGCATTCTAAGAATTTCCTGCATCATATTACCCATTGTGTTTGTAAAATTATTTACTGTTTGCACTAATGTTTCCATGGTTTTTTCTAGACGACTTAGATTAGAAACTGGGGTTTCGTCATTACTTGACGAAGCGCCTTGCATTGGTACATTGTTTGATTTTAAGACGTTAGCATAAGAGGTTCTGTTACTACTAGGCTGCGGAGCCTGAAGGTTATTACTGTTTACTTGATTTGTTACCTGCATTTGAGGAGGATTAGTTTTCGGTCCAACCGACTGCTTGACGATAGTATATACAGGGCATCCTCTATAATTGGCAGTGTGATTACCACCACAGTTGCTGCATTTTTTTACGTTGGGGTCGGTTTTAGACTTATCGCAAAGAACTGTACCGTGTAGCTCACCACATACTACGCAAACAGGGGGTAAATAGCAGTATGCCTTAGTATGGCCAAATTCTTGGCAGTTCAAACATTGAACGGGACCACCTCTCTTGTGCGGCTCCTCTATAGTTACTTTTCTGTACAGAATGTATTTTAAATCATAGATGGGATGTGTTTCATTTTTTTTAAGCTTAACGTCGCCGGGTTCAAACTCCACTCGAAAAAGTGGTTGGGGAATTTTTTCTCTATTTTTAATGTTTACTACATGCTTTACTTTGAAGCCTTTTTCTTCTAGAAATGTTTTTACCTCTTCTGGGTCCACACATGAGTCAATACCCTTAATCACAACTTGAAGACCTTTACTGCTTTTCAGTTGGTATGTATAAAAGTTTTTTTTAAGTGCCTCAAAGTTGCTTATAATTTTGCGAAAATCACTCTCATGATTGACTTGTATTTTTGTTTCGTTTATACTACCACGCTTGATAGCAGCTACGTAAAACGAATTTTCACCTATAACCGCTATCAAACTCTTTATGAGCTCAGTAGAATTTTGCTCCCTCAGATATATGGGGGGAGGCTTGGACGATTTTATGACGTTTTGTGCTTCAGAGGATTTATCCTCCAGAATTGCAAAACGATTTTGGGAATTTATTTTATTAAAAGATGGTACTTTTGAGGCCGAAGCAACTGCTGCAGAGGTAGGGCTGCGCCCCCGTTTAAGCACTGTTATGTACCTGTCCATACCAACTTGTACTGTAGGCTTTTGAGAAGTTTTTACTTGAGTTATTGAGTTGTCCATAGCAGCTGTTTTGGGGTTAACCGTTTCATCACTTATTAAAGTTTTTTTTTGCTCTGTGGCAACACTTGCAGTTAATAAATTTGTTATTGTATTACGATCGACCGTATTTGTAAACAAAGAGGGCGAGAGGGAACGAGTTCGAGTAATAGGTTTAGCCGTTAAATAATTGCTATCATCGATTCTTTTTTCTACGTTTGTTTCGTCAACACTCAATGTAACATATGCATTTCTTTCGTTTTGTTTTATTGTTTTTGCATTATATGCATTCATAAGAGTTTTTTTTTTTATATATTACTGTTTGTTAATTTGTGCTCTTCTTTTTATTTGTTGTTGAGAATAAAAAAAAAAGGAATAAAGAAAACAAGAAATGTTTTTGCTTAAAATGTATGTATATGTATGTGTGTACATACATATATTTTTGTTAATTGTAATTTTTAATATTTGTATTAAAAATTTTATGTTCACTTATTAAAAATTATTTTAAAGCGTCTATTCATTCGCTGATCTTATATTATTTAATAAAAATAATATAATTATTAAATCATAAATATACACTTATTTATGTTAAAAAAAAAATACCGTAAGCCGAGTTAAAAAAAAACACGTCTGCATTCAACGAGCACGCAAGCAGGTGAAGCTACACATATAAATTGGTTAAAATATAAAAAATATCTCAGTACCCATTGCACAGAAAATATTCCGCTTAGCACACCGGAGTATATAGATCGCTCTATTGTCAATTTTGACAGTTTTCTAAAACTAGCTGTTCAACATTCCAGTATTGCCCCCAAAAAAACCAAAAATAATAAAATATATTCCTCAGATGTCGAGCGTCTTTTGTCTGAAAAAAGGAGAGCTCGTAGAGAGTGGCAATTGCACAGATCCCCTCAACTTAAGAACTTACTAAAAGACTGTACAAAAAGGCTGAGAATGTTACTGCAGACTCAGAAAACGGCTTCACTGGAAAAATATCTCAAGGAACTTGATGCAACTCCACAATCAGACTACTCATTATGGCGTGCAGCTAGAAATCTCAAAAGGCCAGTTGTCTCTAAGCCACCATTAAGAAACTTAAATGGAAGTTGGGCAAGAAATGATGTTGAAAAAGGAAACCTGTTTGTTGATCATTTAAAAAACGTATTTACACCAAATATATCTCACAATATTGCGGTCGAGTTACCACCTGTTGCTGCTAGAGCAGCTATACCCTTCAGATTTGAGATAAGAGAAATCGAAAAGGCTATTTGTGACTTAAACACTAAGAAGGCACCTGGTATTGATAAGATCAGTAATGAAATGCTTTTAGAGCTACCTCGCATAGCAAAGAAAATTATTCTTTTTATTTTTAATGCTATTTTACGCCTTGAATACTATCCTCAGAAATGGAAGGTTTCCTTAGTTACCATGATACCAAAGCCAGGTAAAGACCATACAAAAGTTGAGTCTTATAGGCCTATTAGCTTATTATCAAATATGTCAAAGCTTTTTGAGAAATTATTAGTTTCAAAATTAACACCGATTTTAAGTGAAAATAGATGTATTCCAAACCATCAGTTCGGATTTAGAAGAAAACACAGCACAATCGAACAGACTCATCGAATAGTAAATGTCATAAGAAAAGCATTTGAAGAAAAGAAATATTGCTCAGCACTCTTCATCGATGTTTCGCAAGCTTTTGATAAAGTCTGGCATGAAGGCTTATTACATAAATTGAAGCAAAATTTACCAGCAAACACACACAAGCTGCTAGAAAGCTACTTAGTCGGTCGTCAATTTATTATTAAAGAAGGAAATTTCTTAAGTTCACCTCAGCCCATTGACGCTGGAGTCCCACAAGGCAGCATCCTGGGCCCCCTATTATACTTAATTTATACTTCGGACATGCCAACAAGCAACTATACACAAACTTCAACATTCGCGGATGACACAGCCTTTCTAAGCGTGCACGAAAACCGTCATGAAGCATCACGTTACTTACAGGATCATATATTTCAACTAGAAATTTGGTTAAAACAATGGAGGATAAAGGTCAATGAACAAAAATGCGTACATATAACATTCACCTTACGTCGGGAATCATGCCCCCCTATTAAAATCAATAATCAAATAATACCTCAAAATTCGCATGTAAAATATCTCGGTATACATTTAGATCGCCGTTTAACGTGGAAAAGCCATATAGAGGCAAAATTAATTCAAATGAAACTAAAAGCCACCCAAATTCATTGGCTTATTGGAAGAAACTCTGTCCTTAGTCTCGACTGCAAACTTCTACTTTACAACTCCATCCGAAAGCCAATCTGGTGCTATGGTATTCAGTTATGGGGCACTGCCTCGGCCGCTAATATCGAAAAAATTCAAAGGCGCCAAAATAAACTACTTCGAATAATCACAGCTGCGCCTTGGTATGTTAAAAACTCAAATATTCACCAGGATCTCAATGTGCCATTAGTAAAAATTATGATTACAAAATATGCGGTAAAATATTTAAAAAGGCTTGAACAACACCCAAACCCACTAGCTCGAAATATCTTAAGTCATGGCGGCCACACCCGCTTAAGAAGAAGAGACACTGCAGCACTTACCCAGTTAGATGAGCGATAAACACTTATATATGTGAACAGAACCCGTGATGAAGAACATTTTTGTCTGGCAATGGCAGGACATAAATAAAGTATTAGGATAAGATTTGATTAATTATTGTTAGTTCATATTAAATATATGAAGATTCAATAAATAAATATTGAAAAAAAAAAAATATATATTTTTTCTCTGTAAATCCTAAGAAAAACAAGCGATAAGTCCATGAAAAAATCTTTTAAACTGTAGCTCTTGTTGAATTTTAACCAGTGTTCGAAAATAAACACTAAATATCGCTCCTTAGTGTTCGGTTCGGTAGATCTGTGGAAAACACAATCGCTATAGTGTTTGTGTAGAAAATCATTCAAAAAAATAACGTTTCCCTGTTTGTCATCTTTCGAACACAAAAATAATACTGTTTTTATCTAACTTAACAAAAGATGAAAACATTTAATTCCGTTCGGCTTTTGGTTTTTAACCACAAACTTCATTGTGTTCGGTTCGGTTCATTTACGTTGGTCGCTTTTGGCAGGTAAAAAAACCAAACATCTTTTACAAAAACAAAACGCACATACGAAAAAAAAACAAAAAGCCGGCAAAATAATTTTACACAAACAAAACATATACACAATACACACACTGTTCGTGCTGCGGTCGTTGCTAAAATTTTTGTTTTTTCATTTCTTTATCAATGTAAAAAAATAAACATTAAACTATAATGTTTAGCTCTTTCTTGAAAATAGTTACGAACGGTATAAAGGGTTGTGTTCGTCTACACAATCAGTAAAAAAAGAAATAGATATAAGACCCCACAAAGTTTATAAAGGTCCTTGAGTAGTTCTAAATCAATCTTGCCATGTCTGTCTTTGCAAATCTCGATCACTTCCGACAAAAGAAGAACAAAAAGAACAATTTTGGTTTAAATTTAATTCTAGTTCTCATTATCAGTTGGCAATTAAAATCCAGTACAATCGGTTCAGTAGGAAAAGAGTACTTTGCCCAAATGTAAAATAACCTCCGTAAAAAATTTATATTTCTGTTACATAAATTAACATAAATCAGAGTTCGTTTTATACGACTACAAATCATTTGCCTAAATTTTGTAAAGTTCGGTTCATAACGCAACGTATTAAGGCGACTCAAAAAGAAAAATGAAAGAGTTTATTACGCCTTAAATCATAGTCACTAATGTAAAATTAGGTCTGTCATAATTTTATAAGACAAGAAATTACACAACCTAATTTTGTGTTTTGTTACATACTATGGTTTTTTAACGCTGTACTAAAGGAACGTGAAATACTTAAAGCTAGTAAAAAGCAAGAGCTATGGTAAAGAAGTTAAGAACGCCAAATATAAATATATTATTAAAAAGTCATAATCTTACGAAACCTCTAATTGATTGTGCCACTAGTTGGTCGCCTTCTTTTGTAGATGATAAGATGAAGGAATTTTTAGAAAACGTATCAAAGACTAATAATAATTTCTCTATATGAGATGAAATATGAGAAAGATGATGTAAGAGCTTTATGGCTTCTTTAAAAAGCACAGTTAACATTTGGAGACGCTTATTTTCGATTAACGAATTATTCGAATTATTTATGTCGATTAATCGAAAATTTGGTTTTTTACAGTATTAGTTTTTTTATGTAAAAAACCCAGTACGTTTTAAATATCCTTTTATTGTTTCTTAACTCAGAAACACTTGCTTCAAGTAACAATTTTTTAAAATATAGTACAAAGACTGAAACCAAAGATTTGGAAAAATTTTACTGTTAAGAATGTTTAGTACAGACTTTTACCACAATGATGAAAACAATCTTCGAAAAATTATAAAAATTTCAAGGCCCGGAAAAATCCGTTTTACATACATTGCACGATTTTTTAGTCTTAGAAGACCCCTAGTGAAATTTGATGCAGAAAATATTCGTAGAACATTTAAACACTCTAAAGTACCGTTTTAGTATACTTTTATGTAAGAGTTGGGAAAAAGGACAAAAATGACACCTTAAAATTTTTGTTTGGAAGTTAAAAAATTTCCCCTTAAAATAAGTGTTAGAGGGTTAATATATTCTAAGAAAAGAATCGCCATACAATTCTACTGCAGACAACTGAAATAGTCTTTTAGCTCAGAACTACATTTAATATATTTTTTTGACTTGTACCAAACGCCTTTTCAACAAATTAAAAAATTTCAATGCCCGAAATTTCGAAAATCCGTTTTAAATACATCGCACGAACTTTTGGTCTTAGAAGACCCCTAGTGAAATTTGATTTAGAAAATATTCGTAGAACACTTTAACCCTTAAAAGTGCCGTTTTAGTATACTTTTGTGTAAGAGTTAGGAAAAAAAACAATAATGACCCCTTAAAATGAGAGTTAGAGGGTTATAAATTCTAAGGAAAGAATCGCCATACAATTCTACTGCAGACATCTGAAATTATTTTAAGCTCAGAAGTACATTTAGTATATTTTGTTTTGACTTATACCAAACGCCTTTTCAAAAAATTCAAAAATTTTAGGGGCCCATATTTCGGGAACCCGAGCTAACTTTTCAAAACCCTTTGGAAGATTTGCTCTACTAGTAGTCCACTTTCATTTCGAGTTGCAAGTGTTGAGGCATGCGGCGATGACCCGAATTTTGTTGCACTGTGTAAGTTACATGAGGAAATAAAAAATAAAGAATAAATTCGTTTTGAGAATAAAGCCTTTTTTGGTGCATTGTTTTTGGATCCGCGTTGGAATATCTTTAAGGGCAATTTCATTGAACATGCAATTGATAAGAGTTAGTGTGAAGATGGACACAATTAGCCAAAATAGTTGCATAGATCTTGATGTAGATAATATAAAGAAGCAGTTCAAAAAATATGGAAAAGGCAATATGTCTTTAACGCCAATTGACAACAATATACGTGAATGGCTATGTTCTTTAGAAACGAAAAACGAGTACAAAAACACTTAAATGTTATCGATTGGTAGAAAGAACAAAATAAAGCCAAACCAAAAAAAATTTTACTTTTCTTAAAGGAAATTTTATTGCGGAGTTTCGATTTTTTTTTTTAGTTTTTTTCAATAAGCTAAAGCGTTTTTGAGTTATGCGAACATATATTGTGCAACTCCTCCATTTTCGAAATTTTTGTGTGGGGACGTCCCTAATGATTAAAGATGGATACTAGGTATGTTCTGAAAAAATGCTTGGGTAGCATATTTGACTCCTCTAGGGGCACTCTGGGGCTAGTTATGGCGGTGGCGGGTAATTTTATAAAAAATAATATTTAGTATGGGAGCCCCCTTAAGGAGCACAGATAAAGGGATATATTAGTGGGAGTCAGTCATACATTTTACACCTCTAGGAGCGACTCAGGGACAGTTGTGAAGCTTTTTTTGACTTTTGTATCGTTTTCCCCTAGCTTTGACCCCGCTGAGGAGCCATTTACCCCCATCCCACCCCCCTAATTTTTTGGCTCATGTGTTTTTTTAACAAACTTCACAAAATTGGTCGTTCTAGCGTATCGAAATCTTGCTGCTAAGGATTTCCATGTAACACTATTCCACCCCTAATGTACATATATGTAGGTACATTTGTGTGTATCGACAAAAAGACGTAACGTTACATCCCTCGCCTATATAGCCGTAACGTTACATCCCTCGCCTATATAGCCTATAGCCGTAAAGCAGTAAATTTTGGTTTGTCATAAGCGGAGTTCAGTATTAGGCTTGGAAAAGAGTAAATGCAAAATATCGTAGAACATTTATTAAATCTAACTCTGAAACTTTGTGGATTTTGTTGTTGGATTTAACAAAAAAGCTACGATATTTTGCAGTTGCGCCTTTGCAAAGGCAAATACTGAACTCCGCTACAGTTTTATGACAAAGTAATGCAAAAAGCTACTATTTATAAAAAATTGGCGAGAATTTTATTCTGTGTATTTAGATTGCATGGGATTATCCAACAATGAAGTTTGCATTTGGAGCGAAAATTTTTAAGGGACAATATAAAGAATTTGGAGTTCTTAAGGAAAAAATGGAATGGAAACCCTTAAGAAACTTTATAGAGTCCACTTTATTGTTAAGCTCTTATTGAAACAGGTTTTGGCTTTTAAAAAGGAGAAACTCGCCCTTTTAAGCGCACAACCTGCCAAATTCGCGTAGGAGTATACCCAAATGGGCATGGGTGTTGCATGCATCATCGCCCTTTTTCAACCCAACATAAACTAGAATATTATAAAAACAACTTTGGGTCCAAAGTATGGAACTTTTTTTATTTTGTTAAAGTGACAAGTTGTAGAATTTTTACGTATTCTTTAAACTCCTTGATTTTTTTTATTGACAGAAGTAAATTTTTTTTTATTGTTTTAATGACTGCAGGTAAATAGTTTTATGTATTAAAAATTATAAACATGTAGTCCATGTAAACATGTTACAGCAATTAAAAACATTTTTTGTTTACATTCAGATATGAAATCATAAACAAATCTAAAGAATCGAACAACAAAAACACACATTTAATCTATGAAATACATGACAATTATGAATGAATGAATAAATGAATAATGTATGAGTACGAACAAATATTTACAAAAACGAATAACAATGAGAGCTACAGGATGCTAATGGAATTTAAAATAAAAATTGTATATCAATATACTAAATAGTAGAGTCAAATCTAAATTAATTTGAAGCCTGGAAATCGTATACGTTATTTATTTTATTTTATTAAAAAAAATTAATAAAACTTTTAATAAATATTTAATTGTTTTAAATTTTTTATACATTTTGTAAATTTTAGTTATTTTTTCTTTAATAGTTAAAAAAAAATATTTATTTAAATTCTTTATCCTGCTAATTTTTACAGTTGATTTATTTCTCTAAGTCAAAAAACTGCCAATCGTTGGAATTGAAATTCGTTTTGTATGCAACACAAGTCTCTTTGTTGCACATACATAAACAAATTAATGGCTGAATGAATTACTGCATAAACAAATTGCTATACATTCAATTGAAATAGTTAATTAAACAAACAAATCTGTAGTAAATGAATAATAAATTTAAATAATTCAATGACATTTTTTAATTTTCTTTAATTCCCATTTACGAATAAATTAATCGCTTGTAAATGTCTACAGAAATTAATGAAATAATATTAAATCAATTTGAAAAAAAAAAAACAACAACAGACAAATAAATACAAAATAAAGTGTTAAAAATATTAAAATATACTTTCCATAATATTTTATTACAATGATCAGATCAAAGTAAAAAAAGTGACACTTTAAATATTGTGTAAATTTGTCTTCATCCCCAATGATGGCAAAACATCTCAAACTAAGGCTAAACACTTTTGACCAATTAGTCTATCCTCCTTTCTACTGAAAAAACTGGAGACGATTAAGATCATCGCTAGGACATGATTCTTTTTGGGTGGGCTTCACACGCCTTTGTGTAAAGAAGGTCCACTAAAACTGCGCTTCACTCATTGGTGGGCCTCATTGAACGATCGCTGCACTACGAGGAATTCACTCTAGAGCTTTCAACAACGTTAGAGCTGAATTGGACTTTTGAGATCGCCCCAGAGATTATCCTTTTGTCAGCAGTATCTTGCAGTTAGTCTTGCCAAACAGCCAAAACAACCAAAACACACGTTAATATTTTTTATATTTGTTTACAATTTTCCTTAAGCAAAGCTGTGTTATAGCAAATTAATATTTAATGGTTCCGTATTAGCGTATTTGTTTAAAAATCTATCAAAACTACGGTTTCTTTGTTGCCAGTCAGAGAGATGGTTTGACCTATGGGGAAACCAGAAAAATCTGGCCCATAATAGATGAAGAAGGAAACGGCGGACTTTGAAGCATTCCAGACTTCACTTTATAACCCCAAATGCAGTTTAAGCTGTCCACTGGCCCATTGGGAAACACGCTTAACACCTGGGGCTCCCTTACAATGGCTTTTGTAGACGTTGTGGCAACACCAAGAGGCGGAAGAGTAAACGGAAAATATTCCATGTTATTGCCCGGCATTCGGAGATCTATGATTCGGAACTGTTTGGTCGAAAACCCCTTAAGCACAAAACTTGTCTCCCTGACTTTAATTTGAATAGAATCCACTTCTTCATTGATGCATAATCGACCGGTGGGGTGTCACAAAGCCATAGGACATAAAGCCATATGGCGTTAAGTCCCATTCCATTGAGACATAAGGGCATATGCCATAAAGTCTCATTATAATGGGACTTAACGTTTAACATTTTTTTCCGAAAATGAGACTTAAAGCCATATTTTTAATAATGATTGCATGTCACCCTATTTCATGTAAAAAATACATTGTTGTTTCATGTCGCCCTGTTTTATGTCAAAAATGCATTTGTCTGTCAAAATGTTGTTGGCAATCAATCAAATTCCGACATTTTTCTCTCATTCAATAGGGAGATAAAGCCTTTTTTGTTTTTTTTTTTCATTTACATGGAGATAAAGCCATCATGGCCTTAGCTCACATTAGCAATATTAGAAAACGGCTTTATCTCCCATTTCAGTTCCGGAGACACTAAAGTTTAGTATTGAAATCTGGCTTCGCATACTAAAGTTGTTCTGCGTGGCGGCCTGCGGCCGCGCTTAGGGGTTTTTCCTCCAGTAGGACGCGGCAGGTGGCTTCGCTGAATAAAGTTTTCCTGCGTGCGTCACAAGAATAAAAAAAATGTTTTCCAATGATAACTAAGGATTTTTCCTTTCACAAAATGTTTGCAGCTGTAATTCCTGGAGCCTAGATATTTTGGATTTTTTTAAATCATTAATTTCATAGATAAATAGGCATATTTAGTGAAATAAAGCGTTTGTAACGCAAAAATTGATATGAGACTTAAGGCCATATCAAAATTATGGTTTTATGTCCGTTTGGATTGAGACATAAAGCCATTATGGCCATTATGGCTTTATGTCCTATGGCTTTGTGACACCCCACCTAATCGACCATATGTGTTCACAAACGTGAAAAGTGTACGCAAATTTTAGCAAACCGAGTCTGTAGGAAATGTGAAAACACCTGTGTATGCTCGCCCAGTTTGTTTTGAGGAAAACATTGCTGTTGTTCGCGAGAGTGTAGCCGAAGAGCCGTCAACCTCGACTTGCGTCGGGCCCAAGAATTGAACATCTCACGAAAATTACTGATGCGAATTTCGAATAAAGACACGCTAACAAGGTTCAATTGACTCAAGAGCTGAAGCCTACTGACCATTTCAAGCGTCGCCAATACGCCGAATGTTTGGTTGAACAGACAGAAGTGAATGGTGACTTTACAAAGAAAATCATCTTCATGTGATTTGACATCGTTGAACAGCTTTCTTTGGGAAAATTTAAAAGAAAAAGTGTACGTCAATAAGCCAAGAACAATTCAATAGCTAAAGGATGAGATGATTCGGCACATTAACGACATCGAACCTTAATTATGTCTCAGAGTCATTGAAAACATGGACCATCGGATAGAGGCCACCGAAGCCGTGGAGAGCATTCGGCCGAATTTAGTTTCACACATAATTGTCATAGATCTTTCTATAATAAGTTAAAAATATTAAGATAATTCTTTGAAAACTTTTTGTTTTATTTACAACTAACATCGTACATTATGGTTGGAACCAGTGTTCAAAAATAAACACTAAATATCGCTCCTAGGTGTTCGGTTTGGTAGCAGAGGTCCAAGTCGATCGGATCCAAGCCGGCTTAGCGCCGCCGCCGAAAACTCCGGCTAGTTTCGGCTTAGATTTTAAGCCGACTTAACCAGCTTAGCCGAACATTTTTTTGGTTAGATATTAAAAAATTAAAAATATATATCTCGTTATTTTCGCAACAATTTTACATGTATTATCATAAAGTTATTTACTATTATAACACAAAGAAATATCTTTGAAGTTCGACAAAAAGGTTTAAAGTTAGAAAAATTCATTTTAACTTTCTGATTGGGCTTAACTCAATTTTTTCCTCTTTTGTTTGGTGTTAATGACTTTAATCTTTAATGCTTTCAATTGTTATCATTTGCTTTTTAGAAAATATGTACGTCAATTAAAAATGGCAAATCTATAATTTTCAATTCAACAATACGAAACACTACAGTTTCCGACATAAGAGTTTTTAAGTTATTTATCTACACAAAGTACGAGTAAAATTGTAGAAAATTCATCAGGGTCAGAAAAAGAAGAGCTTTCCAATTATAAAAATCATTTAAGTTATTTTGGATTTATAGAATATTTTAAAAAACTTCTGCAATAGAGAAGCTTATGTAGAAAACAAGGGAAAAGCAGATGTGATGTCTCACATTGCGGATATTTTTTGTGAGATTAGAAAATTCAGCAAGATATGTTTTAAGCAAATAAATATTTTTTTATTCCCTTCAATGAAAGTAAAAAGGTTTGTTTTTTTTTATTTATTAATTAATTAATTAATTCAACATCGGCTTCAGCCAGCTTTAAGCCGCCGCCGCCGAGAATTATATATCGGCTTGGACCTCTGTTCGGTAGTTTTGTGAAAAAAACGCAAACGCTAAAGTGTTTTTGTAGAAAATCATAAAAAAAAAAATAATGTTTTCCTGTTAGTCATCTTTCGAACACAAAAATAATACTGTTTTTATCCAACTCAACAAAAGATAAGAACATTTAACTCCGTTCGGTCTTTAAAAAAAAAAACACAAACTTCATTGTGTTCAGTTCAGCTCAATAATGTTCGTCCCTTTTGGCTGGTAAAAAAACCAAAAATTTTTTACAAAAACAAAATACACATACAAAAAAAAACAAAAAGCCAGCAAAATAATTCTATACAAACAAAACATAAACACATTACACACACAAGCTGTTCGTGCTGCGGTCGTTGCTAAAATTTTTGTTTGTTTATTTCTTTATAAATGTAAAAAAAGAAACATTATAGAACATTAAAAAATAATGTTTGTCTACAGTATCACTACAATTGTTCTGTTTTTTGGCGAAGAACAGAACACTATATAATGTTCGGCTCTTTCTTGAAAATAGTTACGAACGGTATTAAGGGTTGTGTTCGCCTAGACAATCACTAAAAAATTAGATGTCGTTCTTGGGTGTGTGAGCCGAATGCTTAATAATGTTCTGTTTATTTTCGAACACCCTTTTAAAGAAAAACTGGATTAAAAGATCCCGAAAAGCCCGGGATTTTCAGGAACGGAGTTTCCTGATTGGTGTGTATTTTTTGTACCCTTACGACACTATTTAAATTGCGTGATGAACAGTAACGCATAGCACTTGTCATTGTGGTTGTACACAAACGTTTTGTACACACATTTGATTTTTGTTGTGTAGTTTATTTTTAAATACAAAATTTAAATGCAAAATGTATGCTTTTGGTTTTAAATTGGACAAATATTTGTTAGAAAAGTTTTTATAAATTTTTTTTTTACAAATTGGCTAATATTTGTAAAAGTTTATAACTCAATGTGATTGGATTTTTCGAATTGAATTGTAAGCAAAAGACATATTTTTTGTTTTACTAATTCCCGGAATTCAGGAATTTTTTAATAGTATATAACCAATTTAGAAATGTTTTTTGTTTTATTATTAACGTCATAATTGAAGGTCGTTTAAATAAATCAAATATGGTTAAACCCTTAAAAAGTCTATAAAGGAAAGCTACGGTCATACTTGGCAAATATTTGACGAAAAAGACGAAACCAACAGGCAAACTAAAATATAATTTCCCTTAATTGCAATATTTATTTGGACTATAATACGACATCTTATAAAAAAAACTGTTTTTTGCTGTGTCCGGCAGTATAATTACTTTTATTTTCTAATATTAAGACCGTGTTAAATCTCACTTATTATTAACAAAAGTAGTGGTTATGTCTATTTGGTCAAACATTTATTAAGTGTGACCGTAGCTTAACTACTACTATTCATTTTAATAATGGTTTAAATGCTTAAACAAATATTTTGCTATATTAAAGAAATAAATCAAGTTTAAATTAAAAATATTTCAAAGTACAAAATGTAGTTAAACTTACCCACAGACATGTTGTGCAAACGAAATTTTTGTAGATTTGTTGAATATTTCGCTCGTTGTTCCTAATTTGCTTGTAGTTTTTTTCTTTTCTTTTTTTTTTTTTTTTTGAAAGAGGGCTCGTTATTTTCAATATTAAAAGTAAACAAACTCTGTGTTACGCTGTATTCGATTTACAACACACTTCCTTAAATGGCCAACAACCTTTAGATGATGATAAACTTTTACACAGAAGAGAAAGAGCGAGAGAGAGCAACAAAAATTGTTAATTTTATTTCACAAATACAAGACCATAATAATCATAACGTTTTTAAGTTTTTATGAAAAAAAAAAAAAATTATATTTTTGGCAGTGTGCACTTGTTGTATTGAAAAGATACGACAACAAATTTTAAATTTTGTAGTTTTGTACTTGTTCACGTATGTGCGAATGTGCGCTGCTTGTTGTTTTGTCTTCTTCCCCAAAAACAGTGTTTGTATATCCGGCGGAAACGTAATGTTTTGGATTTATTATTAAATATTTTTTCTTACGTGTGTTTTTTGTTATTTTGACTTTTTTGTATACACATTTAAATAATCTCAGCCAAAATTTTTTTTAAGTTTTTCTTCTTTTTCTGTTCATTTAAATAATAAAGAAAGAAAAATAAAACAAAAACAAATCCTTAAAGAACAATGACCTGCAAAAAATAAAAACAAAACAAAAAAAATATATTACAAAAACAGAAAAAAAAAATAATTTTATTAATAAATATAAAATAAGCATACAAAATAAAATAAGTATCAAAAATACATGTAGTAAAAATTAAATATTCTAAACTACCTGTTTAAAGAAACGACAGGTAACAAACAATTATTAAAATGACATAAAATATAATAGAATCAAACAAATTTAATGTAGCGAGTGCCACTTAAAAAGCTTTAAGGAAGGCACATAAAATGGGTGGAGTTGGTCGTTTAATATTGATGTTGGTTGGGTTCGGAGTAGTAGCACATATTAATGATATCATTTCATTTGCTATGGTCAGTTGTTGCTAAAGTGGACAACCACCAATCTAACAAATACCACAATCAAGCACATCAACATCAATAACATTTCACTTCAGTTGATTCCATTTTACAATCCACCAACATTATCTATCTATCCATCAAGGGTAAAAATTGTTAGATTGATTATTTGATTTAAAGTTGCTAAGAAATTGGCAGAGTAGTGCTACTGTAGGCGCCAGAAATAAAAAGAAGTTTTTAAATCGATAAAAAATCGAACTCATAATTATCTTTCGAATTTTTGATATTTTACGCTGTAATGTATAAATTGTCAATGCTATGTTAATTATTCGATCAAATAATGGCGGAAAAATTCCTTGATTAATCGAACAATGATTATTCGAATAGATACTCTAGTGTTTATTTATCAATAAAGGTATTTGTTTGTGAGATGGTTGTATTATTCTAGCCATTTCTTCAGATTTAGAAACAAGAAATATACACTCGGGCTTAAATCTGGAGAATAGGGTGGATTATGTTGGGAGTAGTTAGTAGCCATGAAATATTTAATATTTCCATTTTATCCTCAAATCACGAGCTAGTCTGCTACTAATTGACAGAAGCCAACTGACGGATACCTGTTGAGAGGAGCAGCGTTATCCTTTTCCGTTAAGAGACGGGAAATTCAAAAAGTCGCGAGCTTATTGACCCGCCGTCATAAAATGTAGCATAACCTGCAAATAACGCGACTAGTTCATACACGTATGCAAAGTTTTGTGCGTAAAGAACTATGACTAGTCCAAACGTAATCTAAATGTGTAGAAAACAAAGTAATTTATTTAACATTACAATGTCCTAGAGGGCGACCATATAATTTGGCTTTGCATCGCGGAGTTGACTCAAAACTACTCTATTTTACCGCTGCATATGCCATCCCAGTGGGCTAGATTCAAAACTCATCCATGGTACAGCCCAGGTAATTATACCACAAGTCCTTCCAATTCAGAGTGGCTATGCCATGCCTTTTACGCCCTTCGCTTACTTAAATTTAAAGGTTTCCCCAAATAAAAAACAACAAAGGATATTAACGGTCAATAATGTGAATGTAAAAAAGGTTCGGAAGTGCCAGAGAGTTTTCTGATGAGCATATTGTTGACATACATACCTACCCCCTTAATGAATTGTTACCGGTTGGAAAGTTCACTTTATTTTCAATCTTCACTGCAATTGTTAATACTAATGAGAACTTTATTTTTGACATAATTTTACTGATTTTCGAAAAACAAAAAAATTTAATATGTATATCAAATATTCTTGGCCCCCACTGCCTGGAAGTCGGGCCCTTCTGCTAAGCATAGAAACAATTGTAAGCATAAAACGAATATTAAAAATTTTTCCAATAACGGAAGCAAATAATTTTCCAATACGTAAAATAATTGTTCTCCCCCATGACCACAAGCGAGTGCTCGTAGCAAATAACAAAAGAAAAACAAAAAAAATCATTAAATAGGCGTACACACAGGCAACGAGACAGGCAAATGGACATGAAGATAGATAGATAGACAGACAGACATTAGAGTAGATGTACTTTCGTATGTATGATTTTCCAATAGATGATTATTCTATAATTTTTATGTACACAGAAAAAATTATTTTTCCAATTCAAACAAAAAATTTGTAGAATCAAACAATTTTTTGTCTGAAATCGGTCCTACAAACAAATTTGCATATTCAAACAATTTATTTGCATTTTGTTTACTGAAAAAAAACACTAATTTTTTCAAACAAATAATTTAACTGAATCAAACAAAAAGTTTACTGAAATTCAAAATCAAAAAAAAAAAGTTTTTGCACAAGCAATGACGCGCACACAAGTAAGCACTGTATGAGAAGGTGACGGCAAAGCAGAGCCGCCGATTGGCTTTGAAACTCATTTTTTTGTTGGAATAATTTTTGAACGAAGTCTTATTTATACACACAACACAATGTTTTTCTTTATCACTCTCTGTTGCTGTATCCTTTCCTTTGCTAAAGAAGAAATGTAACCAAAAACGGCAGCAGACCGACTCGATATGTTTTTCGTCATCATTTTTTTTTTTGTATTTGATGTATTTAACCAAACAGTTTTAAAAAATTTAATACGGGATTTTGTTTCTTATAATGTCGAGTCTGCTATTGTTTTTCTTATAGTTGCACTTTTTTAAAGCGTCCAAAAATAGACTGTGTGTGTTTTTTGTTGTTGTTCTTATATTTCACATAAAGAAGTGTTGCTAACGATCAAATAAAAAAATGCAAAAAGACGACAACATTAAAGAGCGTTAAATATTTCATACAAAATTATGAAAACTTGACACCAATAACGCGTTTATTTTATTTTTGAAGAGTTGTCCACATTTTTGTTGGTTAAATAAAAATCAAACAAAAATATTGATTGAATCAGTAAAAATATTTATAGAAATTAAAAAAATTTTCAAACAAGCGGTTGTTTGAAAATAATTCGGCAATAATTTTTTCTGTGTAGTTGGTTTGTTTTGATTATGATTTTGTAAGTTAAATTTTGTTTTTTTTTATTATTATTATTTTTATTTCCAAGTTTATGTGTGAATAAACAACGGTCAGACAGTCGGAGACTCTTGTTGGCCGGGATGGGATGGTTGAATTCTTAGTAGAGGTCACTAGGTGGTGGGTGTTTGAGTAAAATTAAAAAAAGAATTATTGTAAATGTTGGGTTTTTTAGTTTTTGTTTTGTGTTTGTGGCTGTATTGAGTTTTTGATGATACGAGTTGTTGTAAGAAGTAGGCAACTGTCAAAACGGATATGGCACACACAGGTGCTTAAAGACGGAAATAGTCACATTGTTCAAACTAATATTTGTTGACAGTTGTCTGTCTGTCTGTCTGTTTGGTCGATAGTGGGCAATGAGGTGCGTGTCTCTAATATAGCTGTAAATGCTTTTTCTGCTGATGTCTATTTTTAATGTCAATTTTATTTTTAATATTTAATATTATTTTTTATTATTATGGAAAAATTCTCTGCCGCGCATAGAAATAGTTTTAATTAGTGACTTGTGTTAGAAGAAGACCTGTATTAAAACTGTTTATGGTTTATTATTTCCTGTAATTATTATTGGTAACCCCCTTTAGTAGTGGGAAAATCCCAATTTCAAAAATTTTTGTTGTATTATTTATTTTTTTCTTATGTTTTGTAATATGCATGTGCATTGCATAATTTAATGTGCAGTCTACACAGCCGCTTTTCATCCTTTGGACTTAGTATTTAATATTGCATGGTATTGGTGGGAGTTTTTTTTTAATTACTTAAAAAAAAGAGTTAAAAAAGATTTCTTTTTAACTATGACAATATTAAGGCTTTTAAGGTTTTTAATTTTAACTCTTGCGGTTTATTTGGGTCCTCTGTTATACTAAATATATGCTTTGGACTTGCCAACAAGCAACCACATCCAAACTTCAACTTTTGCTTATTATATAGCTATCCTCAGCGTACCGGAAAACCTTCATCTCGATACTTACAGGAAAATCTCGATCCCTAACCGCGAAAATAACGTTTAATAAATGACTTTATTGGCATCATTTCCAAAAATGTCATGGCATAAGATACCGTTACGATTTTAAACCAAGAACAATTTTATCGTAAGCGACAAATTTCATACAAAATTTATATGAAATAAAATAAAAATACTCTCTCTTGTAAAATTTGATTTTGGCGCTTACATTATTTTCACGGTTAGGGATCGCTATATTTTTATTAGAAATATGGTTGAAACAATGGAAAATAAAGGTCAATGATCATAACTGTGTACATGTATAACATTAACTTTGCGTAGGGAATCATGCCTCTCTATTAAAATCAATAACCGAAAAATACCCTCAACACTCGCTTGAAAAATCTAGATCGAGGTTTAACGTGAAAATGCCATTTAGAGGCAAAATTAACTCAAATAAATTTCAAAGCAATTTAAATTAATTGTGGACTAATAGAAGAAATTTTGTCCTTAGTCTCGATTGCAACTTCTACTTTACAACTCGTATCTTAAAGCCAGTCTGGTATACCGGTATTCAGTGACGGGCACTGCTTCGGCCTCGAATATTGAAAAAATCCAAAGGTGCCAAAATAAATTGCTTGGAATGATCACAGACGCCCCTGGTATGTGAAAAATTTAAATATTTACAAGTATCTCTGTATGCCAAAAAAAACTATAACCTTGAAATAAATACCCTGCAAAATTTTTAAAAATGCTTCAATTGTACCCAAATCTTTTAGCTCGAAATATTTTATAAAAATTAATATACGAGTTAAGGCGTTTATACTAAGACGATTATATCAAAAAGTTCGTATAAAGTTCCTGTAAATAAAAAAGTTTATCAGAACAACTTCGCACTACTAGATCCTTAATGTTTTCTTTACCATTTACTAAGCTGATATTGTATTAGCATTGAGTCGGTTAGTCTTAATAAGTTTTATTTGGCTAAAAATTCTCTAATATTTTATTTTTGTACATTTTGCGTAACGATTCAAAAGATACGAAAAATGCCAGGATTATAAATGGTACCTGAAGTCGTCAAAAGATACGAAAAATGTATCTTTCGTATCCTAATGGCAACACTGATACAGATGTATGTACCCGAACAGAAACTGCGATGGGAAACATTTTCGCTCAGCACTGGCAGGGCATGATTAAATGTTAGTTCATGTTAAGAAACTATATGAAATTTCAATAAATAAATATTTTTACACTCTTCACCACAGGTGGAAAAGGGTATATATAAGTTTGTCATTCCGTTTGTAATTTCTACAATAGTGATCTTAGACCATATAAAGTATATATATATATTCTGGGTCCTAATGAGGAGAGAAGTTAATTTAACGATATCCGTCCGTCTGTCCGTCTTACGTTTGATATGTGTTTTCCGGAGACTCCAGACATGATAGCGGCTAGGTTGTTTTACATTTATGTTACATATAGTCCACCATTTCTTGCTATTGAAATTCAGCAAGATCGGTCCACAAATGGCTGAGATATGACCAAAAAATCACGACTGCCTCTAATTTTTTCTAAAAATGCCTTGTTGTTGTATTTTTAATACTTTTTTTCTGTATATCTGGAGAACGGCAAGAGCCAAAGTTTCCAAGTTAGGTACAAACATTTAGTTTATAAATACACACCATCCCACAAAATGTAGGCGGGATTGAAGAAGTGGGCGTGGTACCTATCATACAAAAAATATCAAAAATTGTATAAAAACCTGAATTTTTTGACTGTATTATGACCTATGGTTACGTCTTATATATCAAATGATCGGAAATTTTTAGTAGAAAATATTTTCTGAAAAACTCGGTAAAATCCGTTCAGATACCAAAAAGTTATGACCAAAATATTATTTTTTTTTTTTTTTGAAAAATAACCATTTTCGGGAACCATAGATCTTCCCGTGTCCAAGTTTTATAACCAAAATAACTGGCAAATTTTTTCTTTAACACGTCGTTATAGAGTTATGACCAAAATACTGAAATCCCAAAAATTACTCTTTTACTCTTTTTTTAAGTTTGTTTTATAATTAAGTTTGTTTTTTATACCCTTCACCGAAGGTCCTACACCTTATAAAGTATATATATTCTGGGTCCTTATGAAAAGCGAAGTTCATTCGCATTTGTTTACATATACTAGCATAATGCAAAATATGATTTTCGTTATCACCCTTCTTTATTATTTCATCTATTTAACGAAATAATTTTAACAAATAGAAACTAGGAATTTTTGTGTTTTTTTGCTACTTAAAAACTCGCCAAAAGAGGTAATTTTATTTTTTAAGATGTCGGTATAAAAATGTGTCAAATCGGTTACAAAATGGCCGAGTTATGACCAAATACTGAAATTCGATAAAAAAAATACTTGTTATATATTAATGAAACTTTTAATATAAGTATTTAATACCACGCAAACATGTGCAAACAATTAAATAAACCTAACGATATATATAATATAAATATTTAGATTAATATATAAACTTCTGTAAGATTCGGCATAGCCGAATATAGCACTCTTACTTGTTTTTATTTAAAAATTTTTTTAAGTCATTTGAATTTCTTTTCTCTATATTTTTGCAAAAAAGCCTCCAACAAATATGCCTTTTTAAAACTAATTTACTAAATTATTTGTTAACAACTTGTTAATTTTTAATAAACAAAACCACAAACCTTTTAAAGTAGCAAACTTAATTTATTTACTTAATAACTTTCTATAAATTTGTTAAGGTTTTAATATGTTAAACCACAATATTGGACAAAAGTCTGGCTTTGTGGCTTTTAAGGAAAATTGTGCCAGTTTATTGCATTTACTTTTAACTATGATAACTTTTTAAGGAAAAATAGTTCAATAAGCTAACCGTAACACAAATGTCAAAGAAAAATTCAAATTGCATTTAGATATTTTTATGAACATTTTCTTTTATCGCGACATTTCACACGTTTTGGCTTTGAACAGTAGACCGACCTTAAACAATAATTATTTGTCCATGTGGGTAAAGATTTGTTTAAGGCCGTTAACACTATCCCACAAAGTCTTAAGTATTCTACGAAAATGTAACCCTGTCATGATAAGTTGTTATTGTTTCTTGAAACTTTTTAAACAATAATTAGATCAGGGAAGCATTTTCGTAAAAGACCTTGTGGAATAGTGTATAACGGCCTTTAGTAATATCAAAAATAAATAACGTAGTTTTTGGGCCTTACTTTATTAAAGTATGTTCTTAATTAGAATCGTTACCAACACAATTTCTCTATTCTACGCCAATATTTATTTGCGGACTAGGAAAATTCATCGATAAATTTTTAACATTTTCAAAAGGCTTCGCCCTAACGTACTTCCATATTTTATTCAACCGAACGGACGAACATGCTTAGTTCTACCGAGGAAATATAATAATGTTTTTTTAATTCTTTTACTGTAAACGGTACATTTTGCTGTAATAGATGATATATCTAATCACAATAATAAAAACAAGTAAGAGTGCTATATTCGGCTATGCCGAATCTTATATACCCTTCACCATGATGAGATAAGAACAAAAAGTTATATACATAAATAACTTTCTTTAGATAGGTATAAATAAATATTAATTGAGCCACGCCAACTTTTCATTTCGGCATGCCGAAGAATATAAACAAAAAATTTATATATGTACCTAAGCCCGTTTCCTCTTTTGCCAAAGTTGATTTTTGAAATTTGTTTTATAATCTTAAAATCGTTTTTTAGAACATAAAAAAATTAAATAAAAAAAATTATTTTTGGGATTCGAACTGGCAATATCATCAGTCTCAGGAGAGAACTTAACAACTCGGCTACGAATGATTTTACTGAAGAAGCGTTAAATTAAAATATATTGAGTCTATGAGTTTGTTTCTTGATTTGAGCGGCATATCATTTACATGCATTAATGTGTATGTGGATGCGTAAAATTAAACACATTCCAATAAAATCCACCACTTGTAGTGAAGGGTATAAAAAACAACAAAAAACCACATTACCAACACTGTATTACCATAGCCACTGTATGACCGTAGAAACCAAAATTGAATTGGTTTGTATGGTATGTTTATGTCGTTTTGGTAATACAGTGTTGGTATGGTAATATCACGTCTAATTGGACCTTTAAAGGAAAAATTTGAGGCAGTCGTGGTTTTTTACTCATATCTCAACCATTTGTGGACCGATCTTGCTGAATTTCAATAGCAAACAATTCCGGACCATATGTGACATAAATGTATAACAACCTGGCCCCCATCATATATGGGGTCTTTGGAAAATCCATTTCAACTTACAGACGGACAGACGGACATCGTTAAATCAACTTCGCTCTTCATAAGGACCCAGAATATATATACTTTATAGTGTCTAACATCAATATTACAGAAATTACAAACAGAATGACAAACTTATATATACCCTATTCACCACCTGTGGTGAAGGGTATAATAAAAATTACCAAAATTCCGTTATGTAGTCGTGAACAATATTCAATCGATCTTAAATGAAATGGTTGTATTTTACCTATTTAAGGTCTGTTTAAGGCAGCGTTCGAAAACAAACAGTACATTATTTAGCGTTCGGCTCACACACCCAAGAACGATATCTATTTTTTTAGTAATTATGTAGACGAACACAACCCTTAATACCGTTCGTTACTATTTTCAAGAAAGAGCCGAACGTTATATAATGTTCTGTTCTTCGTCAAAAAACAGAACAATTGTAGTGATACTGTAGTCAAACATTATATTTTAATGTTCTATAATGTTTCTTTTTTAGATTGATAAGGAAGTGAACAAACAAGTAATTTTAGCAGCGACCGCACCACGAACAGCTTGTGTGTGTATTTGTTTTGTTTTGTCTGGGTAAAATTATTTTGCTGGCTTTTTGTTTTTTTTTCATATGTGTATTTTGTTTTTGTAAAAAATGTTTGGTTTTTTTACCAGCCAAAAGGGACGAACATTAATGAGCCGAACCGAACACAATGAAGTTTGTGGATTTAAAAAGAACCGAACGGAATTAAATGTTCTCATCTTTTTTTGAGTTTGATAAAAACAGTATTATAATAATACTATTATTTTTGTGTTCGAAAGATGACTAACAGGGAAACGTTATTTTTTTTTAATGATTTTCTACACAAACGCTATTACACAAAGGAGCGATATTTAGTGGTTATTTTCGAACACTGGTTTAAGGTTTCATGTGTTTTTACTTGACAAGGTATTAAAAGGATTAAAAAGTAAATGCTTTTAACTATATCAAGACAGCTTTGACTTTAAAAATCATATTATTTGCTTCACCGAGACCTGGCTTAACAACACCTTTTTAAATACGGAAATTTTTTGCAAACATTTTCAAGTCTTCCGTCGAGATAGAATTACAAATACAACTGGGGGTGGCGATCTCTAATGACTTTTCAGCTGTGGAATTAAAAGTTGACATAGCCTGTAACATTGAATTTGAAAATTAGTCACATAAAAGTTTTTATTACCACGCACATAATAAAATGTTTAAAAAACTTCAAATCCTCACTGTCGTGTGGTCCAGATGGCATACCAAGTTGTCTTTTGAAAAATTGTGCACCAGCTATTGCAACACCTTTATCAATTATATTTAATACTCCATTAAGATATGGTTACTTCCCTAAAATTTGAAAAGAATAGTTTCTCATTCCTTTATTCAAATCTGGCAATAAGTCAAATATAATTAATTATAGAGGCATAGCTAAATTAAACGCTATTCTAAAACTATTTGAAAAATGTATTACTGACTCTCTCGTTCACCAAGTATCTCCCTTACTAACGCCATGTCAACACGGTTTTCGTAAAGGATCTTCAGCTATGAATAACATTCTACAATTAACTACTTTGGTTAATGAAGGATTTACTATTGGTCAATAAACTGATGTCATCTATACTGACTTCAGGGGGGTTACCGCGTATTTCGATTCGAAAGAGATAATTTACGATTTCGAACAATATGTACTGTGCATTACGATTTTCGTACTATTTGTTTCAAATGAACGGAAGTTGTTAATACCTTTTCGAAAACAAAAAGTTCCTTTCGTAACGGCAACTCTGTTACGAACAATAAAATTCCCTTTCGAAACTCCAACTCCGTATTACGAAAACGAGCGTCAGTTATGTAAAAAGCGTTAGGAAATTGTTCGAAAGCTATTTTGTTAGTGACAATGTGCAAATGACAAAGTTCAAGATAAATAATAGTGTAAAACAAACAAATTAAACCTTATAATATTATAATTGATATTAAATAAATGATTACCAACATTATTATTGAAAATGTTTTAATATTTGTGGTCTTGAAATTTTAAAAAAATTTAAAATAAAAAAAATTACATTTACAAACAAAAAGCAGTATAGTTGGTGTTTTCTGTTGACTCTTCAAACCACAGGGAAATACAATAAATTTTTATTAAAAAACACAATTATAATATTTTATAATAGTATTTATTATTTGTTTTGTTGTGGGATATTTTCGTCCATTTTGGTATTTTAATAGCAGTGCTACCAACTTTTAATCAAATTTCCCAATTTTTTATAAATACAACTCTGTCATCATTTCGAACGAGTTAAGCAGTACGGTTTAACTTTCGCATCGGAAATTGTTTTCGAAAAATTTTGCTTTTCGAATCGAAATACGCAATAGCCCCCCAGTAAAGCCTTTGATAAAGTTAATCACCAACTTCTGCTTAAAAAATTGGAAAAATGGGTTTCGATAATACTTATTTCCGGTGGTTAAAGTCATACCTGTTATGCAGAACACAGTCCGTTAAATTTAATTCTGCAAATTCAAGAAATATTTTGGTAAAATCCGGTGTTTCGCAGGGAAGTCAGCTGGGCCCAATTTTATTTCTACTTTTCATCAACGATTTATCTGAAGCAATAAATTGTTCTAATATACTGATGTTCGCAGACGATGTTAAAATATTTTTTAGCCTCAAGCATTCACCAGATCATAGTGATCCCCAAAAGGACTTGGATAATTTTTATATTTGGTGTAACATTAATTTAATGGAACTTAATTTTCAAAAAATGCAAGCACATGACTTTTTCGAGAAGGCGTGACGCTTTTGGTCACTATTATATCAGTGGTCATAAACTGGAGTTAGTAAGCGTTATTATGGATCTTGGCGTTTTGTTGGATGGAAAATTAAACTCTGAACAAAATATCACGATGGCGGTTAATAAAGCTCTAGGAATCTTGGCTTTCATCAAACGATGGGCAAAAGAATTTAAGGACACCTTTATCACCAAAGATTATTCACGTCACTTGTAAGACCGATTTTAGAGTATGGCTCAATTGTATGGGACCCCTACTATTTATAACGTTCACATTATTCTTATCGAATCTGTTTAGAAACAGTTTTAACTTTTTTGTTTAAGAGATGTTTATCGAGGATATTCTGCGCTTCCATAATATCCATTACGACTTGCTTTGATTCGACTGCCAACATTAAAAAGCCGAAGAATTATGCCTAACGTTTCAGGAAATCTTTTAAACGGAAATGTTTTATCGGATTTTCTATTAAGTAAAATATCATTGAATGTTCCTCAACGCACATTACGATTCAATCACAAACTACGAGATGGCAGATCCGTTTAGGAAATTATGTTGTGTTTTAATGAAATGTTTAACTTTATAGATTTTTATTTAAATGTTGATATTATTAAACGCAATATTATTTTAAGTTTAAACATGTAACTGCAGTAATATTAAGAAAAATTTTTAAATTTAATATTTAGAGCCACTTTTGGGTTTGAGATTAGCGATTAAATGTACTTAAATCTCCGTATTTACTTTTTGAGTTGTATTTTTTTAACTTTATTTTGCTAGTTTAAGCGGCCAATGGTGGTGGTTTAAACCTTAACTTAAACTGTCATCATACACATTTTGGGTTATGTTAAACTGTTGCAAAAATATGAAACAAAAAATAATTTTTAAAAAATGATATATTGCTAAGCACTTTTATATAATTTTTCCTTTCTATATTATTTCTTTAATATATTTTTTCTTTAAACACAAAAAATTTCTACCTTTTCAACAAAATTAAATTCATTTTTTTCTTCTTTTTTGAAAACAACCATATTGCTTTGATAAAAAGTTGACATTTGCAAAAAAATGTTGCCATTTATTTGTGCTCAGTATGGTAACACTACATGGTTTAAGCCACCACTCAAAAATATCACTTTCAATTGATAGTAGATTAACTTAATTCTCAGATTAGATAATTATGGAATTACATTAACTTTAATCTCAAGCCCAAAGAGTGGCTCTTAGTCTGTAAGGATTGTATCCATAGACTTTATTAATTAAATAAATAAATAAAAGGTAGCCACCAAATTTTGCCTAAAAAAAATTTTAACGCCACTATTTTCAGAATATCACCGGACATTGCTAAAAATATAAAAAAAAACTATTGTTTAAATGACTTCAAGGGAATTTTATTTCAAATAATTTGTTGTTGTATGATGAAAAGAATTAGAACAACCGCGTTATATCTGGCTGGCTGATAATTGATAAAAAAATATTGAAAAAACGTTTTAAGTGTTTTGGCCAATATCCGACAAATCTAAAAAAAAAAACTATGTAGACGTTATAGAAAAAACTAAAAAAGAAATTTGAATTTAGAGCTTTTTATTCCATATATGTACATATTTTTATTTGAAACAATTTTTGCCGCAGATCAGTGTAGTTAAAGAAGTTAAACAGATACGCTTCTGTTGTAATTTTTGGCGCAAATAGTGAGTTCATTTAATGGTATACAAAATTAATTTAGGAAGTTTTTAGTGGCCAAGAATATAAAGAATTAAGCAAATTTGAATCTGGCAAGCCTATCTTCCATTATTTTAAACATTTCCAATTGAAATATACATATGGTCCTGTAAGTATCGAGACGCATCATAGCGGTTTTGGCGGATGCTTAGAAAAGCTGTAGCATCAGCAAAAGTTAATGTTTGGGTGTAGTTGTTGGCTGGCACATCTGGAGAAAATATAAAATAAAATAGATATCCTAAACTGCTTGCTGTGGGGACTCCAGCATTAATCGATTGGGGAAGACTAAGAAAATTTATTTCCATCTTTAATAATAAATTTTCGTCCAATCTTTTTATTTATTATTATATTTTCAAATGTTTCTATTAATAAACCTAGTCCCGCTAAGCCAAATTGCTTGTCTGCAACAAAAAGCTCTTTACACTTAAGCACATTGTAATAATGTAGTTCAAAAGTTCTTAAGCGTTTTCGGATTCGTTTCAGAGCCATTTAAATTCAATTTATTTTATTGCCAAAATGTTGATGTTGAAAAATTTTTTATTTTACCATTCTTATTAGGTGGAACACAGCAATCAATGAAACACATTTTAAATTGAAAGAAATCAATCAGATTTCAAAATTTTTGATTTTGCTAACAAAAATCTAAAATTAGTCGTCCATTTCCGTAATAGTTTTTTGAAGTAAATCCATTATTTCAATTTATTTACTTCGCAATTGTAACAAGTGCTTTTATCTTTTTTACTTCAAAGAGCATTTTTTATTAAGGGAATTGTTTGAAATAGACTTTTTTACTCTAATTAATTGTTTATTTAAGAATTTAGGGCATTTGTTATATAAACACATTAACACAAAATTATTTTTTTTTTTGTTTATTTCTTTGAAAAAACTATGTAGAAAAAAAGAATATTTCGGTAGTTCCATAACTAAACGATAAAATTTTACATTGTTAGTTTTTTATTTTATATTTTCACTAAGTTTAAAACCAGATTCCCAATGGAAGCAATATTTTTTTATGGAGTTATTTTGTGAGACACTTCAACTCTTTTGAAAAATATTTTCATACTAATTTTTGGAAGCTCAAAAATGTGGATATAAGAAATTTTAAACACAATGTGAAGGGATTTAATACTATCCTTGCACCCACTTTTTCGAGAGTTTTCGCCTGGCAGATGTGCAATAAAAATATGTATGCAATTGGACACTATTTACAGTCCCATCTGTAACAGGAAGCCTTTAACTTTCCGCAGCGTTCACAGTTTGCTGATAACGGAACGCCCAACAAATATATGGTGTAACTACGAATTGCATACGCAGTCTCTGAGAAGTTTCTTCGTGGCCTCACTAAATGTCTAAGTGCTAGTTATCCCGTTCTATCACCGTGCCGAGCAGATGGCGTCAATAAACAGCCGACCCTAAAACTAAACATAAAGTCTGGCTGTTACAATCAGCAGCCCCGGTGCAAGACTCGGATGCAATTAAAATTCTACGAAAACAGAGTCCATGACAAACTCAAGACCACAGGGAAGACTTTTAGCTTCGGAACATGGAATATTATATTCTGTTTGTCGTGCCTTTAATAACATTAGGATTGAGGCGATTAGAGATTCATTGATGGAGCTGGGAGTTAAGGACTTTCTGGTGGAGTGGATAGTCTGCATGCTTAGCAGCAGGATTATAAACTCGAGCCTTGGGGATCAGGTGATAAGGAGGAGGGTTACCAGGGGAGCACCACAGGGGGGGGGGGGATTTCTATCGCCTCTACTGTGGTTGCTTGTGGTCAACGGGATTCTCAGGTCATTTGATTCCATGGGCAGGAAAGTTGTTGCCTGAGGGATTTAGGGGGCCAGTGTTAGATGGTGTCGAGTTGCCTCTATCGAACGGTCCATAATACTTGGGTAACTTTCAGGACTGCAAACTGTCTTGGAAGAGAAATACTCAGGAGAGAATGAAAAGGGGACTAAATGCCTACTATACATGCAGGAACTCCATTGGTAAGAACTGGGGTCTGAGGCCGGATATGGTAAATTGGATTTACACATCGGTGGTTAGACCTATACTTACCTATGGATGCACTGTTTGCTGGGGCGCGTTGAGTGTGGATAGCTAAAGGAAGATGCTTAGCAAGGTTCAAAGGAGTGCATCCCTGCGCATCACGGGTGCAAGAGGCAGCACTCCACAGGCAGCGCTGGACATCCTACTATATCTATCCCCTATCGAGCATTATGTGAGGAGTGTGGCTGCTAGGAACCTACTTAGACTTTACGAGTCTTCCTTGGTTAGACCTAGGCGGGATGATCACACGAGAATCTTGTACTAGGTGGGTCTGCTTGATCGGGGTACTATTCTTGAGAGAATTTCGGATCATAGGACTACGACTCTGGACTTCGGTGTTACACCACCGTTGGAATTCCCGGATAGGGAAATCTGGAGTGGATCCAATAAACTGTTTGAGGGGTGGGCAGTATTAACGGATTGATCCAAGATGGAAACCGGCACTGGTCGCGGACACCGAGGTAAAAAGGTCATTCAGACTCCCTGATGAGTGCAGTGTCTTCCAGGCTGAGATCCTAGCGATCTGGAGGGCGACGGAGGTGATACTGGACCACATCGTGGGTGGATCTGAGGTGACAATTTACGTCGATAGTCAGGCGGCGCTTCGGGCATTGAGGAACTATACGGTGAGATCGTGCCTGGTCGCGCGGTGTAGGAATGCTCTTAGGGAACTCGTGAGGGCATTCAACGTGAGGCTGTGTTGGGTACCAGGACACTGCATGGTTGATGGGAATGAGGTGGCGGACGAACTCGCGAGAGGGGGTTCGAGTCTCGACTTAGTGCTAAGGGACGGGGGGTAAAGCCCCCACTATGTTAATACTATGGGGTGATACGGGAGAAATTCCGTGATGACGTTGACCGATCCTGGAGGGACAGAATGGATTGCAGGGTGTCTAGGGCACTATGGCCCAGATTGGACGCGGGGGCAACCAGGGTTCTACTGGGATTGGATAGGGTTGGTCTTAGAACTCTTATAGGGTTCTTGACGGGTCACTGTCCTGTTAGGGCTTTTACGAGCAAATGGGCCAACACCATACCGGACTTCTGCAGGTTGTGCGAGGATGCAGAGGAGTTAGAGACGATCGAGCACGTACTGTGCCATTGTCCTATGATGCAGGGTCTCAGGCAGAAGTGGCTAGGAGAAAGGTTTCACGACGAACTGGGGTGCATAGCTGGATGTAATCCGGCCGATCTACTGGGGTTTGTCAGGGAAATAACGCGGCTGTTTCTGTTGAGGGGACTGTAAGGGGGGTATTGGTCCTACTTTCTAATTTTTTCCGTCTATCGCATACTTCCTTTTCTCTACTTTTCACTTCTTCTTATCCTATCTCATATTTCTTTGAAGGGATTCACAATGGACTGTATTGGTCTCCGAGTGGAGGTGTGCCCTTGGGCGCACAACCCTTCTTAACCTAACCTAACCTATTAAACAGAGACTTGTGAAAAGCAGCAGGAGAAACGCCTATTCGAATTAAAATAGTCAAAAGAAAATTTCATAAGACCAAATGTTGACCTTCAAGGCAATCTGTATAACACATAACTAAAAATAAATGAAACTTAAACCTAATCGCTACCTTAGGACAACAAGGTTCTATTTGCACCTAAACTACATGTAAGGTGGAACCTTGTTCTTCTCAGGGTTTAAAAAAAACTGCAGTCGAAACCAAAAACGACTAATAAATGCAGCAGGTCCAATCTTTGCTATGGTCGATTAATTCTGTTATCTTGGAAATATGGTCACACCAAATGGTGGCACATAGATATATATATAGCAGTTAAGATCAGCAGCGCAAGAACAGCATTTGAAATTTTGGCACTGATTTGACAGAAAAACCACTTAAGCCTACGGACCAAGCTCAAACTATTCAGTTTCAACGTTAAATCCGTCCTGTCATATAGATGCACGAATTGGAAGGTTTATACTGGCGTTACTTAGCGATTACAAACTTTCGTAAATCGATGTCTCCGACGCCTCGTGTAGTAACGAATAGAGCTTTTTCGCCAAGCAAATCAAATGGATGTGGCTTCCGAAAACGTAAATGTCAGTGGATTAGATATGTTCTACGTCGCGAGGATAATAGCATTGCGAGGCAAGCGTTGCATTGGATTATTTTTACCACCGCAGAAAGCAGATTTGGTAGGCCACAGACAAATTGTAAATTTTGGTTTGGATGGAACGTCTTCGGGTTGACATGGCATCAACTTAGATATATAGCCCAAAATCGAGTGAGATGGAAGACGGTTATTGTTGGCGGCCTACGCTCCAGTGGGAATTAAAAGAATTATTAATTAATGTTGACAAAGCGAAGATGCCTATCGACTGAAAGTCTTGAGGATCTTCATCTGCTGAATGGCTAGCCGGCACATGAAGAATCCAAATGGAATTTAAAGCAAAATTGGCAGGGATGAAATGGAACGAGTCTACGAAACACTTACATGGCGTATCATCGAGATAAATTTGCTTACACTTATCACAATATATCAGAATGTATCTCGGCAATAACACGTAAAATATTCGCTTTCGTTTGCTAGTCCATTTCTTGTTTATCTGCACAAACCATTTCGTGAAATTATTCACTTGCCAAATGGTCCTCCCTGTAAGTGAATTTTATCACTCGCAAGATGGTATGTGTCACCACCCTGCAGAAACCACATTTTTTTTTTTTTTTTAAATTTCATACTTTTTATAAATACTTTCATGTTTTTGAGTTTCTGAGAGCGAAATATTGGATAAACTTTAAATAAATATTTTTTGCATAACCTGACCTTGAGCTTGAATTAAAAATAAGAAGAAATAAAATTAAAAGGTCGAAGAATATAGACTAAATGATTTTTTTTATTTTTTTTTTTTTTTTATTTTTTTTTTTTTAATTTTTTTTTTTTTTTTTTTAATTCCCTAAGCTAATCCCGCGAAGCTCTTCGCTTGTCTGCAGGAAAGAAACCAGAGTCTCTGGCGGGAATCGAACCCGCAACCCCGGCGCTGATCGACTAGCTCACTACCAGCTAGCCTACCGGGGCACTCTAAATGTGAGCAATACCAATAAATGCCTTTTGATTAAAGGCAAGATAACATTTATAAGCATGTCTTTATATTGCTTTCCGATTACTGTAACGTTCTGACCAATTATTTTACCAATGTCTGCTTAGAGAAGGTGTCCGTTAAGTGAGATTTCACTGTTTGTCTTCCGCTACGTATTTAAGATATTGATTAATTAAAAAAAAAAAAAAAATAAAAAATCAATTGTTTTGTTATGGAAGTCCTCAATTATTTCTATTTCAAAACAAATTAACCGTCACGACATTGAACATTTATTTAATTTTACTAAATAAATAAAAAAATGTTTTTATTTTTTTTAACAAAATAACGAAAATTTCTGCTTGATTTATATGGATCTCATGCATTTCGTTGACAACGTTTAATATATATTTTTTTTGTATAATAAATCTTTTAAAGGCAACTGATATTTTATGATGAGTAAGTCTAAAATTTGTTCTTTTATAGTTTTGAAAATTTCCAATTTAATAAATTTATAAAATACTTAACAGCAAAATTGGAGTAAATTTAAAATAATTTAAAAATTGTATATATATTTTTTTTAATGACATAAAGACAAAGAAGATGGTTGTTGTTATTGGTCTTGGTAAGATTTTTACACGACGTTGTGGTGACATTCAAAAAATGACCGTAATAATCTTTAGTTGAATTATTTTTTCTTAAGATTTATTTATCAAAAAGCATTGAAAGTTTTTTTTATTTCTTTCTTACTTACACTGCATGGAAAATGTAATAAAATTTTACGAAATAAAAACGGCAAATTTATGTTGTTAAAAAAAAAAAAAAATAATACAAAGCTGAAAATGTTCGGTTAATAATAATTGTCACATTGAGAAGTTTTGTTTTATTTTTCTGCAAAAAGTGTTTTTATGGTTTTATTATCCGACAAAGATTAAACTGCCAACTGTGTGGCATTTCTCCACACCTATTGCTTTCTTATGAGATATAGGTGACATTAGTTCTCAAGTTTTATCGGAGTCCAATTCATAAATATAACTCCATAGAAACCAGTATCTTTAGCTCTTTGTATGGCTTGGATTAGTGAGGACCGTCAGAGATTAAACTGTATACTATCTGGAACAAATGTATACTATCTGGAACACCAATTGACGTTGTTATAATTATTTTTTTCTAAATTTAGTGAAGGTACGAGGACGATTCAAAAGGTCCGTGACTTTTTAAATGAAACACAGGAATTTGGATAAAAGAGTTTATTTTTCAATGTAGTCTCATTTGAGTTCTTAACACTATCTAATGTTTCAAAATTTTTTTTTATTTCTCTAAAAAATAAGATTTGTCAGATCAAAAAAATAGCCATTCGAATTTTGACAGGAGTCAACTGACATATCGAGTCATTTCCGCAAAAAAAGCTTAAGCGACAAAAACAAAATTTTACAGGAGAAGATAAAATTATTTTTGCTATAAAATCGTAACGGTATCTTATATGACCATTTATTAATAAAAAAAGAAAATTGCAAATAATGTCGCTTAAGCTTTTTTGCGGTAATGCCTCGATATGCCTTTTAACAGGAGCCATATTGCCCTTTCAGCTAAAAAGCGGGAAATTGAAAACGTCTTAGACTTATGGACCTGCTCTCGTATAACATTCCGAAAAAACCATGATTTCAGTTACTCGGGGCTTAATCCGAAGAATAGCCCAGATGCAAACAAAGCTCGTAAACTTATTCATGGAATATTGCTATAGAATGAATGAGAATTCACCAGAGACCGTAGCGGTTATTAGTGATATCAAAAAAGTTATTTTATAACAGTTATTTTATGAATTAAAATAAACTTCATCTTTAACAGTTATTTTCCAACGTAAAAATAAAAGGTCAAAACAAACTCTTAAAAATAGAGTTTTATTTTGCCATCATAAAATATGACTCATTTTAGGAGTTTTATTTTTTCCGTCTAAAGCAAAACTCATTTGAGGAGTTTTATTTTTGCCGTCTAAAATAAAACACATTTTAGCAGTTTTATTTTTTCCGTCTAAAGTAAAACTCATTTGAGGAGCTTTTTTTTCGTAAAAAAATAAAACTCGTTTGAGTTTTATTTTTACCGTCAGAAACAAATTTGAATATTAAAACAATTTATTTTGCACTAAGTTCATTGCAAAAATCTGATTTTTTTCAACAAAAAATATTGTTAATAGTTAATTTGTTTTTGACATTTAAAAATATTTTCAAGCAAATAAATTTTAAATAATCCTTACTTGTATAAGTTTTATTTTAGACGGAAAAAATAAAACTTCTTAAAGGAGTTTAATTTAAGACGGAAAAAATAAAACTCCTAAGATGAGTTTAATTTAAGACGGAAAAAATAAAACTCCTAAAATTAGTTTTATTTAAGACGGGAAAAATGAAACTCCTTAAAAGAGTTTAATTTAAGACGGAAAAAATAAAACTCCTAAAATTAGTTTTATTTAATACGGAAAAAATGAAACTCTTTAAAAGAGTTTAATTTTAGGCGGAAAAAATAAAACTCCTAAAATGAGTTTTATTTAAGACGAAAAAAATAAACCTTCTTAAAAGAGTTTAATTTTAGACGAAAAAAATAAAACTCCTCAAATAAGTATTATTTTAGACGGAAAAAATAAAACTCCTTAAGAAACCTACAGATTCTGAAAGAGTTCGTCAGTACGAATCTATTGATATATGACACTATAGGTCTCCTTTGGCTTTAGCATGAAGAGTTTTTACGTTTAAATTTTCCGGATAACTGTTATTTACAGACCCTGGAATTCACTTGTTTCCATTTTCTCCTCAAATCACGAGGTTGTCTGCTATCAATGGCTGTCAAGCACAAACTCAAAAACGCAGCATATTAGAATGTTGGTAGGCGTCAGCTGACATTTGCCTGTTAACAGGAGCAGTGTTGCCCTTTCGGTTAAAAAGCAAGAAATTTAAAACGTTACGGACTTATTGACCTGTTTTTGTATACCATTCCGAAAAAGATTATGATTTCATCAGTTACTTGATTTATGATGTAAATGTTCGAATTATTTAATATTTTTAAGTAAAAAGTTTAAGTTGTAGCAGTTTTTCCTCATACTTCTTTCTTTAACTTATATTTTTCTTTATCACTCCGAAACTATTAAGTTAACTTATAATAAATTATTATTAGCGGTAACGCAGATAAAAGTAAATATACAGCCATGTTCTGAAAATTGAATTCGAGTGAATTTAATATCAAACAAATTTTGAAAACGATGCCTTGTTCAAAGTTTCCTTTTTTTCTAGTTCTTACATTTCCAGAACTACTCTTAAAATTAGGAAAAGCGACACTGAATTTCAATTTCAATCGATTTCCAAAACATGGCCGATAAAAACGATTCTTTGGGTTTTTTCAATTAACGGAATCGGGCAACTCGATCTCAAGCTTTATTAAAATTTGTGGAACAACCACATGCTCTAAGAGGGTAAATTTGAATTTGTCCTTTAAAAAGGATCTGGACGTGATTAAAGCAAACTAGAGACAGGTTTTTGTTCACCACAGTTACCTCAACATATCAACATCATCTTATTTATATTCGGAAGGGGTCAACAAATTTTTAGTTTGCAGACCAGTTTTGTCATTAAATTCTAATCAAATTATACAACTTTATTTTATAATTAGTGAAATTAACGGTCTGTGTGATATAACGCCCAACTCAATGGGCGTGTCAATGTGAAGAAAATAGAATTAAAATAAAAGAAGAACATTTTAACTTAAAAAAAAAGATCCTACAACTTTTTGCTGCTTACACATAAATTTAATAAAATTCATATGTCCATATACTTTTCCCAACCACAGTGATTCCCTTGCTTATTTTATAATTTTGATATACGAGAGTACATACAACAGTCTTTTCACATGTATTCCATTCTATATACAAGTAATTTAAATTATTTTTTCATTATAGTTCTATTGTTGATTGCTACGTTTGGTTGTATATATTTATTTTATTTAATATACTCGTACTACACACTTATTTTTTACTCTGGTATATAAAACGGCCGACCAACCGTTTTTTTTTTTTTTAATTTTATTTTACCGGAAATTCCAATTTAGGTAAATGCGCCGTTTACTCTGATGGTTGTTTTGTGTACGTTTTACACAAATTTGCAAAAGTTACTTTGTTTTTTTTTTTTAGATCATTATTTTTCTCTTATTTTTTGGGATCAAGTACAAATGAAGATTTGAAGACTGAAAACAAAACCCAAAAGCCTAAATGTGACATTCATCCTTAAAATGGCTGGGGGCCCATAAAACTTTCTCAGTCAAAGTACAAGTTTAAGTAGTGCTGACTTTTAAACGTAAAAAGAAGGGAATTTAATTTGAATTGAGTTCTTTTTTTATTTGAGTTAAAGGAGAGAAATGTGATATAAATTAATAAGAAATAATTTAAGCGAAGAAACAAAGAAATGTCATAAAAGTTGTCACATTTTTTAGTGTAGAGGGATTCTATTTTAGAAAAGATTTTGGTGATTTTAAGATTTTTTGTTGGAGCATCAAGAATTCTGTTTGTCCATAAATTAAAAGCAAGAGGAGTGAATATGATTTGAATTTTTCTCAAAAATCGGCTGTTTCAATAAAGGGTTTATTGCTTTATGCCGTAAAATTTTAATTGTTGGCATGTGAGCGCTACAACCATAATGCACGATGCTAATTGCGAGTCACACCTTAGCGTCAAGTTTTTTCCCCAATTTATTTGACATTTCATTGTTTTAGTGTTTGAGAAATTCAACCATTGAGAGGCACACAATTGAGCAGCGCGTTTAGACTGTTGAAGCCCTTTACGAAAATGGGCGTTCAAATCAAAATGCATTTCGTGCACTTCGTGATTTCTTGGTCAGCATAATCGACCAAATGTGTCCACAATCGCGATAATTCTGCGCAAATTTTAGCAAACCAAATTTGAAGAAAATGTAAAAAATGGGTTTGCTTTTCGGGACGTACTTCTTCAGAACTGAGGTGGGCCAAGCAGTTACCGTGAATGGTGTTCGCTATCGCGAGATGATAACGGACTTCTTGTACCCAGAAATTGAGGATATGTATTTGGACGATATGTGGTTCCAACAGAATGGTGCCACTTGCCAAACAGCCACAGAAACTATGACTATTTTGTGCTATTTTGTGACTATTTTGGGCGATGTTAATTGGCCGCCACGATCATGTGATTTGACATCGTTGGACTTCGTCAATAAGCCGAGAACAATTCAAAAGCTAAAGGATGAGATAATTCGGCAAATTAAAGACATTGAACCTTAATTGTGTCTCAGAGTCATTGAAAATATGGACCATCGGATATAGGTAAGCTACCAAAGCCGTGGCGAGCATTTGCTCGATATTATGTTTCACACATAATTGTTATAGATCCTTCTGTCATAATACAAAATATTTAGATAATTCTCTGAAAACTTTTTGTTTTATTTATAATTAACATCGTGCACCCTTTATTGAAACTTCTTGCTTAGATGATATCTAATTCCCAATACGCATTAAACTCGGTTGAAAAGCCATAATCTATTAAAGGACCTAACTTCACTATTTTGTCTAGGCAAAAACATCGCCTTAGCCGAAGTCTTAAGTGCATCAAGCTTTGGTTGCATCTAAAACGAAAATGCAGCCTTTAGAGCAGATCGATCTTAAGTCAACCGTGATCTTTTGGGCATCCCGCTTAGGCCCAGACAAGCTTGAGGTTTTGGTTGTTTATAAAATCCCAAGAGGAAGGTGCATCCTTAAGGACAAGGAAGAAATCTTAGACCATATTTATAAATGCGCTTGTGTAATATGTCTTTGAAGTCGATTATTTGATTTGCTCTCTAGCCGTTCGTCTGGAAGTAATGCATTTAGGATGCATCCCAAGCAATTAAGGCTCCAAAAACCTGTTCATTTTAGCCCTATACCTCTCGTTCTTGAGGGCACACTTCTTGCCTGTCAAATTGTTATCGATGTAAAGTTAATGGGCCAATAACGTGTACCAAACATACATATTTTGTCAATGTTGGGGTAGTGAATTTTTTTAAGGAAATTTTTTCTAGATATGCCCATTGAATCAAAAATTAACAGTGAGTTCGCATCTAATTTCGTGGGTCATTGACATATCATAAGTTTTGGCATCTGATGACGAAATTGAGACCTACTCAATATGACGCTCATCACAGCAATTATTTTTATTTTTTTTTTTTCATTGTGCCCTTTAATAACCGTACCTAAACAAGAGCGGAAAGCGTTTTCTAGCTGTCAAAAATTTTCATGCCGATACAATTTGTATGAAGGATCCCTAAATAGAGCGGCGTCAACGCTTTGCAATTGGAAAATTCGATTTTGATAGCGCGTTTTATAGTGAAGTTAGACGCTATTGTTAATAAATAATGGCTATTTAGCTATTTTTTGTCAATCTAGCGATTTTTTCTCTTCTTTTTATTTCTATTATGTGGGTTAAACAAGAGTGCCTCGGTAGGCTAGCTGGTAGCGAGCTAGTCTATCAGCGCCGAGGTTGCGGGTTCGATTCCCGCCAGAGACTCTGGTTTCTTTCCTGCAGACAAGCATAGAGCTTCGCGGGAATATCTAAGGAAATTAAAAAAAAAAAAAAAAAAAAAAAAGAAAGTTAACACTAATGTTTGTGACACAACGTTGACGCTCTTGTTTAGGTATGGCATATCAGCGTAAAAGCTAAGCGGAAGAAAACGTTCCGCTCTTATTTAGGTACGGCTGTAAGACGCTGGATCAGGGTTGTCAGATTGATTTTGACCTTTTTCGCCAAATTCAATGTCAAAAATTGCCAAAATCGTCAAAGCCTTTGTTTTTTAGTTTTCTAAAAAATAAATTTGTTCAGTATCGCTAAAATACGCCAAAAATTTAAAAAAGTCGCCATAATATATGTTTTGTTTAATATTTATTTAGAACACAGTAAAAAAAGATAGTGAACACAAAAGAGGTACAATGTTTACTATAAAATAGTTTATAGTAGTCTACTTAAAGCAACAACAAAAAAAAAAAAAAAAAATTAGCAGTTAATTTTAAGCAAATATTGGATATACATTTGTATATAAGTTGTAGTTATCTAAAACGCTTCACTGGCAAGACTCCCTATATGGTTTCTTTTTTGGAATACATTGTGAGAGAATTACATCTATTCAATGAAGGTACAAAAGCAGTGCAACATGTACTATTCTCATTCATATAATTTAAACCTCGAAATAACGCGCCTAGAAGTTCGTAATCCATTGAGGTTTTGTGTAGTTCATAATTTCAACACAGGCAATACTTATTTTAATTACCAGCATATAAAGTACAGTCAAAGCAAGTTCCTTTAAATGGTACGTACCTGCCGTATCCATGTAGCTAAACAATTTTGGGCTAAACCTATATAAATTACATGAAATATCATCATTAAAACCCTCTTTACAATTAACAAACGAAAATTTTTCCATTGTGCTTCGTAAACATCCAAAGGTACGTTAGGACTCATAAAAATCTTTAACAACAAAGTTTTTATCTATGATAATAAATTGCCACATACATATAGTGGAAAAATGTTCATAGACTTTAAATATATTCATGTTTTAAGGAATTATATTTATTGATTCTTTCAAGAGCACTTTTAAAAACAAAAAACAATTCTCTCGAAGATTTTTATTATCTTCATCAGCCATTTGAACATACATACTTCAAATACTGACCATATGAAATCGCCACATCTGACAACCCTGCCCTGGATGCGTAGTATCATTTAGGGTATATAATATACAACATGCATGTAGAGAAAAAACATGTTTAAATATAGTCACCTCCAACAACACTATTTTTAAAGAAATGTTTAAACATATTATGTTTAATTTAACCATATTATTTTTACCGACAACCATATTATGGTTGAATTAGTCCTTCATCAAGAAGCCACAACTATATTATGGTTGCCTCTAAACATGTTATGGTTAAATATGACAATAATTTGTTTTTAAATTAACAATAGTATTTTCCTCTTTTCCAAGAGCAACATGCTATGGTTGAAAACCAACCATTTTATAATAAGTGTTAAACATATGTTAGTTATTAGTTACGATAATATATTCAGAGACAACCATAATATGGTTGCGGCTTCTTGATGGAGGACTAACTTATTCATAATATGGTAGTCGGTAAAAATAATATGGTTAAATTTTACATAATATGTATGTTTAAAATTTTCTTTAAAAATAGTGTTGTTGGAGGTGACCATGTTGAAACATGTTTTTTCTCTGGGTGTGGTGCCAAAAGAAGCCTTTAATAAACAAATAAATCGTAAAATGAAGGTAATGCTGGGTAACTTGCCATATTAGCTAAAAAAAATGTATCACGAAATTGATATTATTTGTCGTTATTGACACTAAATCGCCAAAAATAGCTATTCGCCTTATCTTTTTGCAATTGCCACTTCTGTGAATGATAAAAGAGATTAATGCCCAATTCCACCAATTCTATTTAATCCAATTTTCGCCGCACCAAGTAAACTGACAATATTATAACGAAATAAGATTTTAAGTAAAGCCCATATGACACTACATTTTTAATGCATTGTTCAAGTTTTGGTGAACAGTACAAATATAATGTAATAGAAAAATTAACCAAGTGCAAAGAGTTCAGCTGTATTAAGATAAATGGCAAACTGTCAACAATTTTTAAAAAGTTATCGATAAAAAATGAAGTTATGTCAAAAAAAATGTGAAATTGTTTAACTTAAAATTGACATTTCAAGCTTGAAATATTAAAAGTGTTGCTGAATCAGCGGTTTATGGGCAAATTCAGCGATTTACCGCTTTTTGTTTTTAGGTTTCTCATAAACAAAAAGTTGGCAACATTTAATAAAATAAACAAAACAGGGATGGCTAAGTTGTTTCAATTGTACTTTTTTGTTGATACTTTTTAAACAAAGATGTATAATACCTTTTTGTGGTATTTTTTATGAACATAAATAAAATTAATTTCAACTAAAAAATTCTTTTAGTACAATTAGGGTAAAAAAGTACAATTTTTAAAGGTTGTTGGTACAATTTTAAAAATTCTCAACGCCATCCCTGAAACAAAACCATAACAAGAGAAAAAAAAAACTACAAAACTTTGTTTACATTTTTTATAGTTTGCTCCAGTTTGCTCTTTCTAACATTTACTGTTTCTTTCTATCAATTCTATATCAATTAATGAATAAAAAATGTAGTGTCATAAGGGCTTAAATGACAGAATATAAAAACATTTCAACAAAAACCAGGAGTATGAGTGCTGGTGATTATAATCACCGGTCGGCGAAAATGGGTTAAATATTAATTCATATTTAAATATAGTTTTTTATATAATTTTATTTTTTTTTTTTTTGACATTAAAAGAGAATTTTAAATAAAAATTGATATATGTATGTATCATATATATGATATATGAAATTGGCCATAAGTCTAAAATCCTAGCAAAATTACTGTAGCATGCATTATTTTCTAAACAAAAGAATGAATGTATATTCAAAACAAGAAACCTCTTGAAAAATAAAAAAATATAAAAAAACTAATAATTTACACATGTTGGATTCTCAACAAAAATATGATTTATTAATTATAAAATTCAGACACACAAATCCCAACAACATCAACAAACAAGTGGTTTCACATCGCCGTCATCATCTTCTTTTTTCATATTCAGCCAGATAATCGTCATAAACTAAAAATAATATTTTTACTTCAACATTTAATTTCATTTCATTTTTAATCTACTATAAATTTAAAAAAAAAAAATAATAATTTTATAATTTATCTTAAATTTTTTCTTTATTTTGTGCAAATTTAAGTTTTGACATAAATTTTTTTTAATTGTAAGAAAAACAAGCGAGTTTAATAAAACTGACAAGTTTAATTTTTCAAGAGTGGATTTGAATAATGTTTTTATTTTTTTTTTAAGGGACTGAGTTTCAGAGCTGAAGGGTGTAAAATTCAACCCGCATGCCTTTTTAAACCTTTCTCGATCAAAAAATTACAAGCCATGCCTGTTTTCCCGGAAAATTAATTCATAAATAAAATAAAGCCTGATACTTCTTTTTATGACTTTTTATATTTTCCTGGTTTTCCGCGATAAAAATCTTTACCACTTGTTAGTCATAGAATTCTTAGACATTTTTAATTTAGTTTTATTATAAACAATTGAATCGTTATGACTTATTAAGAAATTGCTTGCGTTTTATTTTATAAATAACACTGATATTTAATGTCTGGAATTTAAATCAACTGGTGTAAATAATTTGCAAAATTTTTTATTTAAAAAAAAAAAAAAAAAAAAATTCAGATTAGAAAAAATATGAGTTTTTGGAAAATTTTTAAAAGAAAATTAAATATTTAAAATCACATAACATAAATTGAGAATTATTCTAATTTCGAAAAGAATTAGAGTTGTCAAGATGAGCAGCTGTTAGACTGTAAAGGGTGGTCTAACCACAATGCACGATGTTAATTATGGGTCACACCTTTTTTTCCCCCAACTTAATTTGTCATTTCTTTGTTTCAGTGTTTGACACATTCAACCATGAAGAGGCACACAATTAAGCAGCGCGTGAAGATTGTTAAAGCCTATTACAAAAATGGGCGTTCAAATCAAATTGCCAGCATAATCGACCAAATAATTCAACAATCGGGATAGTTCTGCGCAAATTTCAGCAAACCGGTTCTTAAAAAAATGTGTTTGGTGCGGCTTATGGGCTGGCGGCGTCATCGCGCCGTACTTCTTCGAAAATGAGGTCGGCTAAGCAGTTACCGTGAATGGTGTTCACTATCGCAAGATGATAACGGGCTTCTTGTGGCCAGAAATTGAGGATATGGACCTGGACTATATGTGGTTCCAAAAGGATGGTGCCACTTGCCACACAGCAAACGAAACATTGGCTCTTTTGCGCGAGAAATTCAATGCACCTGTTAACCACGTCGTGGCGAAGCTAATTGGCCGCCACGATCATGTGATTTGCTATCATTGGACTTCTTTCTTTGGGGATATGTTAAAGAAAAAGTGTACTTCAATAGCCAAGAACATGTAACATTCACCTTGCGGGAAACATGCCCCCCTATTAAAATCAATAATCATTTAGTGCCTCAAAATTCGCATGTAAAATACCTCGGTATTCATCTAGATCGCCGTTTAACGTGGAAAAGCCATATAGAGGCAAAATTATCTCAAATGAAACTTAAAGCCATCCAAATTCATTGGCTTATTGAAAGAAACTCTGTCCTTAGTCTCGACTGCAAACTGTTACTTTACAACTGCATCTTAAAGCCAATCTGGTGCTACGGTATTCAACTATGGGGCACTGCCTCGGCCTCTAATATCGAAAAAATTCAAAGGCGCCAAAATAAACTTCTTCGAATAATCACAGCTGCCCCTTGGTATGTTAAAAACTCAAATATCCACAAGGATCTCAATGTGCCACTGGTAAGGACTATTTTTATAAAGTATTAGGATAAGATTTGATTAATTATTGTTAGTTCATTTTTAATATATGAAGATTCAATAAAAAATAATGAGAAAAAAAAATAAAAAAATAGCCAAGAACAATTCAAAAGCTAAAGGTGGAGATAATTATGTCTCAGAGTCATTGACCATCGGATAGAGGTATGCCACCGAATCCGTGACGAGCATTTGGCCGATATTTTGTTTCACACATAATTGACATAGATCATTCTGTCATAATAAAAAATGTTAAGATAATTCTCTGAAAACTTTTTACTTTATTTACAATAAACATCGTGCGTTTTAGTTGGACCACCCTTTATTTTTTGTTTCTATATTTTGCTTGAGGAATCAGACATAAGTGTATTTTTCGTTTATTTTTAAGGTTATGTAGAAAATGTTGCTTTTTTGGTCAAAGGTAGTACCATGAAAAAAATTTTATTTTTCTATAATAAACTAAAATTTGATTGAAATTGATTATTTATTTATTGAATCTTCATATATTAAATATGAACTAACAGTAATTAATCAAATCTTATCCTAATACTTTATTTTATGTCCTGCCAGTCCCAGACAAAATTTTTCGTAATCAATATGAATATAAATTCCCAAAAATCTTGGTAATATGTAGGGTGTTTATAATAAACCTTGCTATCAAGAAATATTTCCTTGTTTATACCCTTCACCACAGGTGAAAAGGGTATGAGAGTATATTAGTTTATCATTCCGTTTGTAATTTCTACAATATTGATCTTGGAAAGTATATATATTCTGGGTCCTTCTAAATAGCGAAGTTCATTCCATGATGTCCGTGTGTCCATGTGTTGGTTGAAATGGTTTTTCCGAAGACCCCAGATATGATGGGGACTAGTTTGTAATATTTTCTTATCACATAAAGTCGGGCATAGTTTGCTTAAAATTCAGCCAGATTGGTCCACAAATCAGTCATATTTTTCTGATTTTAACCCATAAAGCCTTAGTATTTTAAAACTCCTTATAATCTATGAACTGTATTTATTAACTTTCGCCTTAAGTAAAGTTAGTAGAATACTGGTAGTAAAAACTAACAAAATCGGTTGATAAATGACCGAGTTATACAGAAATTAATTTTCTTTCTTAAATGATGGTTTTGGCACAATACCATATGAGCTAGGAGGAACAAATTTGGCTGAGATATTTCTTAAATAAAAAATGTATTAAAGACGACTTTTTACCCTGACATGATTTTGTTACGATAGGGCCCATAGAAAACCAACTGTTTCGATAAAATTGAGCTGAACCATTTTCTATAACTTTATATGAGCTTTGTTTGGTTTTAAAAATCAGCCTAATCACCTTATTATTTTACCTAGAGCCCAGATAAATATGCTGCTGGAATAAGAATTTTGAGCGGTCATATCATACTACAGAGCACTTGGCTTTTCAATACTATGGTTAAGGGTATAAAAAATTCAGCACTGCCGGATATAACACTTTTACATGTTTATAAACCAAATGTGTCTTTTTTTTGTTATTGAATAACCTTGTAAAAAAGTCTAACCATATTTATAAATTTTTTTTTTTTTAATAAAATAAAAACATTCTTTATTAACAATTAAAATTGCCACCTTAACATTGTCCCCAAAATAAATTTTAAAAACGAAAACAAAAAATTTAATACAAAAGAAACAACAAAATAAGCCCAACAAAATCCATAAAATTGTAATTTCTACCAAGAATTTTTTTGTTTAAAATTGCACGTACTTGTAATAAAAAAAATTAATAAAATTTTAACAATAAATTTTGCCAAAAACCACAGTTGATAAAAGTAAATAATAAAAAATCGTATTGAAATCATAAAAGAAAACTTTATAAAAGAATTAATTCTTTAACATTTTTATAAGCAAAAAAAGGAAGTTAAATAATAAAAATTTAAAAAAAAAAAATTGCATTTGAGGATGATGATTTTCTTAAAGATCGCTGTAATTTTATACTTTACTTGCTTGTTAATTTCCACTTTCCCAGATCACATAAGTTCCAGCCGTCTACAATTTCAATTTTTAAACCTTAATTATTTCAAAGATGTTAAACGCATGATCTTGACCACTGACTTAAATAGTTTAAAGCTTTGTTTTCTGTATACATACAATTGAGCCAGTTAGTTTCTAAAGAATGTGTTAGCTGGCCCTATATCGGTCACCGGAAACTGAAACTTTTTGACCAACCTTATTTTGAAATAAGTAAAGTTCAATGAATTTCACGATTCATAAATTTTTTTGACGAAGCAGTATCTAAATATGTACTTATTCGGTTCTCCTTCTCCGAAAGTCAATTCCAAGGAATAAGTGCTCCCTTAGATTCATACCCAGAACCCCAGGGGGAATCATAGATATGCAGCAGGCACTTGGATTTTTTTTACAGACTAAGCCTGTAACGATTAAACTCTCTTCTACATCTGTCTGCAATTTATAACGCATAACCAGCTATTATTTGAATAAATACAGAAAAAAAATAAATCAATTTCAAGTGGTGGTTAAATAATTTGTCAAAGCGCCAATAAAAAAAATTAATTCATTTTTTTATTTTAATGCAAATTAAATAAACAAAGAAAACTTAATTAATTCAGTAAATTAACATATAAATAAATTTAACTACAATCACTTTATGTGTTAAATAATCTGCAGAAATAGCCAATTATTTATAAAACAGTAAATTAATCATACGAATTTTCATTCAAAAAACATTTTTGTTTACGTTTTTAAAATTTTGTATTATAAACGAAATTTTTCTTTAATTTTGGTTTATTTTATGATTCGATAAAAATGATTTTTTTTCACTTAGTTTTTTTTAAACCTTTTAACTATCTTATCTCGACTTAAGATGTTTTATCAAAATGCCACAGATTTTATTTTGACATTAATCGCAAGAAATGGTAGTTTAAACTCGCAAGGTTTGCTCTATAAATTGGATGGAATAAAACTTTCCATCCACTGTTTTCCTACAAATTTTTTTCTGGCACAGTTCAAATTAGTTATAAAAATTGTCTTAACGCAATTGAAATTTAGCTTTGACTTTGACGTTGACGTTGTTCTTTAACACGTTTTAAAATGACGCTTTGCGCTTCGGATTCTTTTACTAGAACTATTTTCAATAGTTCGATGTGCGAAAGCAAAAGTTGTAATGAACACGGTTGCCGCATTTGACGATTTTGGGCAATTGACGACTTATGCCCGAAATTTGACGATTTTTATAATGAAAAATTTTGTATTAATTTACAAAAGTTTTTACTATTACTGAATTCATATTTTTGAATAAGTTCTTGGTTTCTTTCGTCTATTTGGTTGGCTGTAATTTTCTTGTGTAAACAGTTCATAATACTAAAAACATTTATTCGTTGGCCCTGTTAAGCCCATATGACACTACATTTTTAATGCATTGTTCAAGTTTTGGTGAACAGTACAAATATAATGTAATAGAAAAATTTACCAAGTGCAAAGAGTACAGCTGTATTAAGATAAATGGCAAACTGTCAACAATTTTTAAAAAGTTATCGATAAAAAATGAAGTTATGTCAAAAAAAATGTAAAATTGTTTAACTTAAAATTGACATTTCAAGCTTGAAATATTAAAAGTGTTGCTGAATCAGCGGTTTATGGGTAAATTCAGCGATTTACCGCTTTTTGTTTTTAGGTTTCTCATAAACAAAAAGTTGGCAACATTTAATAAAATAAACAAAACAGGGATGGCTAAGTTGTTTCAATTGTACTTTTTTGTTGATACTTTTTAAACAAAGATGTATAATACCTTTTTGTTGTATTTTCTATAAACATAAATAAAATAAATTTCAACTAAAAAAATCTTTTAGTACAATTAGGGTAAAAAAGTAAAATTTTTAAAGGTTGTTGGTACAATTTTAAAAATTCTCAACGCCATCCCTGAAACAAAACCATAACAAGAGAAAAAAAAAACTAAAAAACTTTGTTTACATTTTTTATAGTTGGCTCTTTCTAACATTTACTGTTTCTTTCTATCAATTCTATATCAATTAATGAATAAAAAATGTAGTGTCATAAGGGCTTTATAAATATAAAGTTTACGTTTTGGATTCTGGTAATAGGTCAAACAGAATTTTTGATGGGTAAAATAGGTGTTCGATACCTCGTGACCTCAGGACAGCAAGGTTCTATCTTACATGTGGTGTAGGTGCAAATAGAACTGCGTTTTCTTAAGACCCGCGACCTCTCCATTCATGTGGCACCCAATTTTCGCATTTTTCTATGATGGCTTATACTTTTGAACAATTTTTGGCTTTGCCACTGCAGTGATTAAATTTGTTTTGAACCTTTTGTCACAAAAATAATATGTAAAATATTTTTTTTTTTGATATTTTAATAAGGTTAGAGTTCATCAAATTTAATTTTCATATTTATCTGGCAGCCCTGAGTGGCTAAAACAGTCGCTGTAAAGAAAAAGGACGATGCAAATGTGAAAAAGACATTTTGAAGATAGAAAAGTATAGAGCAAAAACTAAAGAAAACAAGTTAGAGTGCTATATTCGGCTGTGCCGAATCTTTGATACCCTCCACCGACAGTTCGAATGTTTAAGGAGTAATATCTGTATGATGTCTTTTTATTATTATTATCTTAAACTGTGACGATTTGTTATTAATTATGGTTTTAGGAGACTAAACTGTTTTCCGGGAGTAGGGCATATATGGGGCCTAGGGTAAATTATGTACCGATCTTCACGAAATTTCACAGTATCATTTATAGTCCTATAAAATTGTGACGAGCCAAAATTTGTTATGATTGCATTATTTTTTACGCTTTTAGGCGTACTAAACTGTTTTCCGGGAGTAGTGTTAATATGGGGCTTAGGGTAAATTATGGACCGACCTTCGCGAAATTTTACAGTGTAATTTCTTGTCGAATAAAACGGACTTGTGCAAAATCTTATGTCATTCCGTGCATTTTTGCATCATTTATGTTAGTTTTTGTAACAAAATTATCAAGTTTTTGAAGGTGGTGGTTCCACATTTTGATTCATAGCTCTGGTCCTACTGAACCGATTTTGCTGAAATTCAATCCCAAACTGCTTAGGATAACTACAAGCAATTTGACACCTAGTTTGTTTATTTCTTTTGGGTTTTTCGAAAGTGAGCGTGTTTTCAACAGACGGACAGACGGACAGACAGACGGACATGGCTAAATCGACTTAGAATTACTCAAGCAGCCAGAATATATATACTTTATGGGGTCTGAGATGAATAATAAAAAAGTTTCACACGGAATGACAAACTTAGTATACCCTCTTCACAACTAATTGTGGTGGAGGGTATAAAAATGTGGAAACATGAAAAAGGGTGTTGGATTTGACAAAGATATTATCTAATATTTGACACAGTTTTTGAATATATCCTGAACTGCATTGTTATTTTTGTATATATAGTCGGCTCAATATGCAAATCTGCTAAATCCACTTTTTGGGTTAATTGAGATTTTGATGCCCGGTGGTAGAGAAAGATACGCCTCGTCAACAAGCATGAAGTTTTTCTTCAATTTGAGTCTTGAAGTGTGTAAAACCAACTATATTTTTGGTTTTCCTCTCAAGCTGCAAATATGAAATATAAAACTTTTTTGTCTCTCCTGTAAAATGTGCTGAAATGGAGTTAGCAGATTTGCATATTAATCCGACGATATATTAAATAAATGTTTGATACATACATGCAAATTTCTTATCTTTCACTCAAATGGAAAAATACGTCACGTAACGAACTATAAAACAAAACAACAAACAAATTTCAACGCCACAAGCACTAACGCAAAGCGAAATTAGTGCAAAACATTTTAAATTATGTCACTTGGAAAGAGTCTGATCTATTTCGCAGACTTTAGCATTTTCATACACTGATAGAAAAGGCGTCATAACGCTGATGTATTTTGAAATCAGTACTATGACAAGTGTCTTCGTTTTTGACCCCATGACACTTGTCATCATTCAGTTAACATCACTTGGCCAAAGTGTCATCAGGGTCAAAATGAAACTATGTCATCAATGGGATGACACATCGTCATCACAGAAATGACGAACATGTCCTCAGTGCGATGACGCAGTAACATCGGAGAAAGAACACACTAGCATCAATTTAATGACAGTTTGTCATTAAGTCAAAGTCATTGGAATTGACTTTAGTCAAAGTGAGAGAATATTATTATTTACTTACCCGTTGCATATGTTTGTTTCACGTTTGTTGAATAACGACCTTTATTTACAGCAGAACTCTCAATAATAAGACACCCGCACCATGCCTCATATGGTTTGGTAATCGTTCTAGTTTAATAATTTCATGTATTTAACTAAATAATTTAAAAAAAAATTGAATATAGGAATTTTTGCTTCTTATAATACATTGTAATCATGAAAATAATGTCAATAATATACAAAATGTGGCATCGAATTGATGTCACTATAGTCATAAAATAGATGACACGTAAAAAATGACAAAATTGTACGAAGACGTTAGTCATTGGATTGATGTTACTTTTTGCATCATTGATGCCATTTGTAGTAACATTGATGTCACAATTCTGATGTTAGGGTATCATCAATATGAAGATTCATTTTTCTATCAGTATAGATGAGAATCAAAAACAATTTCCATTCTTCGAAACGTTCGTATCACTTTTTGTTTGCTAACATCTTAGAATCTTACTTATGCAAAAAACAGATTTAACGTTTAATATAGTGCTTATATATATACTTATCAATGTAATTACGCACAATGTTGATTTAAAATCATAGTAAATTTCTGCAAAAGTAGGGACTTTATTTTAAATTATCATTGTTTCATATTAATTTTAAATTAAAAATGTTAAAATAACATTGTTCAACAATATTAAAAGAAAAACATGATTTTTTTTATTTTCATATTTAAAATAATTTATAAAAAAGCAGAAAAATTCCCGTATTCTTTTTGTTAAAATGATTTAGTTTAATAGTAGATCAAATATTCAAAGTTGAATGATAAAGAAACTCATATCGGGCCATTCTGCTATCAAAAGGCAATACAAAAAAAGTGAAACATGTGTTACAGGAAAATAAATAATTATATTCACTCTCTCTCTCTCTCTCTCTGGTTACGCGGGTAAGTGCTTAAAACTATTCTTGAGTGCCTCGGTAGGCTAGCTGGTAGCGAGCTAGTCTATCGGCGCCGAGGTTGCGGGTTCGATTCCCGCCAGAGACTGGTTTCTTTCCAGCAGACAAGCATAGAGCTTCGCGGGAATAGCTAAGGAAATTAAAAAAAAAAAAAAAAAAAAAAAACAAAAAAAAAAAAAAAAAAAAAAATAAATGCATATGTTGTGTCTGAAGCTTCTTCTCACTATTATTTCACACTCAAACCAACTTGATTCTACATGAAATTCACGTTGTTTCAACTTGAAATAACTTTCAGTCAACGTGATTCGGAGTGTTATTTCAATATAAATGTCATTTTGCTCTAACTTTGCTGGATTGTTAAATTAACATGAATTATAGTTATTTTAAAAGAAAATAATTTTGTTCGCAAGTTATTGGAAAATCATGTTAAGTTAACATAAAGTAACTATGAAGTAAAATCACTACCAAAAAATTTTAAATCAACCTTGTTTTCGAGGATTTTACATTGATTTTTTTCTGTGTGTATATGTATAGGTATTTGTTAGGCTTTCTTTCCAATTTAAAACGTTCGACAATAACGTTCGTCACCCTGGCAATTCCCATATAATAAAATTGTAAATATGAGATCATTTTCTTAGTTTTTTTTTAACAAAACATTAAAATTAAAATTATTGATATAATTTATTTAGAAAAATTATGCGTTACATCATAATTATTAACCATTAATTAAAAAATCAAAATTCAAATTATTGATATAATTTATTTAGAAAAATTATGGTTACATCATAATCATTAACCCTTATATTTATAAACGATTATTAAATTTAACAAACGTTTATTAAGTCAAATTTTCATAGAAAATTAGTTTTGTAAACCTTTATAAAACAAAAATATTTTTATGAGTACGGCAGTAAAGCTTTTAACACATTTCTTTTGTCCAAGAACTTTTTTGGATTATAAGTGTTGATCGACCTTTTTCGATTACTCTGAATATTTTATATAGTTTCCTATATGCAGGCTTTTAAGGTATATTTAATGTAAATAAAAGATTATTTATTTCATTCTCAATAAAATTCGACCTCTCGTTGGTATTCTTGCCCAAAAAAAAAACCTGACTAATGGCAATATTCAGTTTTTCATGGTTGAACTTAATGACAGGCGGCTAATTCTTGCACTAAATAGCAAAGTTGGCAACACTAGTAGCTAATGACTTTTTGTAATGCGTCAAAAACGCTCACGCTAAAATTGTGTTTGCGTTGTGACATTTTCTACGCACATGCATTTCTTTCAGATGCACTTTTTTCTTTTCGAATTTAGTTTTTGTTACTTGCGTCTTGTGTTTTAATGCCCACAATACAATAGTGGAGAGAGTATAATGCGTTTGTGCTAGTGTTTGCAACAGCTTTAAATATTGGTCCTAGACCCAACTTAGTATACCGATCGGCTTATTATCACTTATTGAATCTTACTATCCTATTACAATCAAAATCCTTTTCAAAATGGTGAAAATCGGTTCATAATTTCTCATAGCTCCCATACAATCTTCTTTCCGGAATAGAATCTTTGTGTCCATAAATAATCTTATTATGATGTTATTTAAGTTTAATTTAGTTTCAAACTTATTTTGGTGCGATCTGCATTATCTTACCAAATTTGTTGGCTTCATTCATATTTGACAATAGCTCCCATAAAAAAAGTATTCCCGAAAATACCTTTAAATGCCATAACTTCTTTATAAATGTTGATATTGACATAATTGGTGACAAAAAGTTTTGAGATAGCTACAAAATGTGCTGGTGGGGCCAAAATTAACCATAGTCCCACATAAACCCCATTCTTAAAATCACTGGAAGCCATGAAGATATCCAAATATTATTGAACACAAAGAACTATTACATGAATCTTGATCATGATTGCCGATGGAACCCAAACAGGGTACACTCTCGAAAATTTGTTTTTGAATACTGTTGTACAGGGCATCATTTTGTCAGGCTTGACCGTCTATATATTCTAACTTGTTTTATTTTTCTTCATCATCTGTTTCTAGTTTGTATAATAAGTCAAGACAATAATGTAGAACATTTATTTATTTTTAACATCGAATGCAAGATTATTTAAGAATTTAATACAAGTAAATAAAAAAATACAAATAAAAAATAAGCAAAGAAATTAAAAACTTGAAAGAAAAATATTGGCACATATTCTCTTTTTCATTTTTATTAACGTCATTTTTTATTTGCTTTTTTCTTGATTTTTGTTCAACTGACAACAAAACATTTTCAAATAGTTCTGAAGGACAAGAGAACAGACAGAATCTAAAAAAACCGGCTACGTAAAAAACCAATATACAATTATTAAAAACAAACAAAAATAACGCAAATTTGTATTTTTTTCAATTCATAAATTTAGTTCTTAAAGCATTCTTTTTGATTTTTTTTTTTGTTTATTTTTAAATTGGAACAAATTAATTGCTTGTAGGCCTGTAGAATGGCAAAATTGCCGCATAAAAAATTAAATGTTTATAAATAGTTTATAAAAAATCAACAGCAACAACAAAAATCAACCATCAACAATAATGAAAAAATACAAACAAACACAAACATTTAAATAAATTAGTGCAAAGTACACAAACAATAACGAATTCAATTTTTTTCTAGTTCTGTGACGTTGTTCGTTTAATCAGCTGGTCTAGATTTTTATGTGAAATATTTTTTGTTAATTAAATAGAATACAAAATCATTGAAATAAATTGAAATTTTTTGTAATATATTAATATTGATCATACGCCTAAGGGCCAATTTCACCCACTGTATTTAAATATCAATTAATATTTAAATATAGATTTTTTTTATATGTTGTTTTTGTTAAAAAAAAAACTAAAATTGTTATTTAACTACAATTGGTGAAATAGGCAGTGTTTTTAAGGTTTGAACCACCATCAATAGTGTTGAATGAGGGTAAACTAAGTTTGGCATTCCGTGTAAAACTTTTTTATATTTCATCTCAGACCTCATAAAGTACAGTTACGGACAAAAAAATAGGGTCACTTTATTCAAGTTTATATTATATCAAAAATATGTATGCTAATATTTTTAACAATAACTAAAAAAATGCACTTAATTTAATAAAAAAAAAATATCAAGTCCATTTATATCTATGATTTTAAATGGACAATAAAACAGGGTCATTTAGAAAAAATTACAATAACGTTAAAAAATATATATTGATCCTACAATTTCCTCAGATGTTCTTTAATAGAAAGCACAGCCTTACATAGTTTTGGCATGGAAGCCACCGAGCCACGAAAAATCTGGTTTGGAATAGCATACCATGTCTATTGAATGTTCTTCCACAGTTCGTCTTTATTTTGAGATTTTATTAGACATGGAATTGCGCAGTTCTAGACAAAAAATTAACTCCGTTGTCGAAAATCCATATTTTGCAAGACCCGAAGTGTGTTTCAGGTCGTTATCCTGTTGGAGCAGCCAATTAAGTGGCATTTCCCACTCTGCATAGGACTTGAACGTTCAAATATTGATCCTTGTTCCTTTTTATTTAAAAAATAGGCCCAACACCATGCCAGGGAAAGCATCCACTCACCACTATGTTACCTACTCCATGCTTAAATGTTTTAGAAGTGTAACGTGGGTTCAATTCTGCGCTTTTTTGACGTCTTACCATCGTTTCCAATTAAGTTGTTTTTAGATTCGGTCGACCAAAGCGCATTGCGCTACTTTTTTCCAAATAAGCATTTGCGAATATTTGTCGATTTTGGCGATATCTTTCCTTGAGGATAGCATTGTCACTTTCCTTGAAGATCTCCCGAATAGATTTAGTTCTACTTGCCTTTTTCTTAGCAGAAATTTCGAGTCCCAATTCTGTTTTAATTGCCAAGTTTTATATGTTTATCTACACCCAGAGAAAAAACATGTTTAAATATGGTCGCCTCCAACAAAACTATTTTTAAAGAAAATTTTAAACATATTATGATTAATTTAATAATGTTATTGTCACCCAAAACCATATTATGGTTGAATAAGTCCTCCATCAAGAAGCCACAACCATATTATGGTTGCCAAGGAACATGTTATGATTAAAAATAACTAAAACTTGTTTAACATTTATAATAGCGTGGTTGGTTTTCAACCATAGCATGTTGCTCTTGAAAAAGAGGAAAACACTATTGTTAATTTTAAAATAAATTATTGTCACATTTAACCATAATATGTTTATAGGCAACCATAATATGGTTGTGGCTTCTTGATGGAGAACTAATTCAACCATAATAAGGTTGTAGGTGACAATAATATGGTTATATTAAACATAATATGTTTAAAATTTTCTTTAAAAATAGTTTTGTTGGAGGTGACCATATTTAAACATATTTTTTCTCTGCGTGTACTTTCTTTTTCAGTAGTCTTTCTTAATTTACCCAGTACCAAGTGTGCGTTGTGTGTATTTTGGAGCTAACAGGGCCTCTCAATAGATTTCGCTATTTGCAGTTGACTTTGACCTTAATTTTTCAGCCTTTCAATGACTACTCTTTCATCCTCCGAACAATGCTTACCATAGCCCATATTTTCAAAATAGTTTTTGTTTTTTTGTTAATTAAATTTATCAAATTAAAACAAAAAATATTTTCGATAATATTATCATTCAAAAAAGCAAACTTCGGTCTACCGAAGGTTAAAATACAATTTGGTTTAAGGATTGATGTTTGACTATTGACGTCAGCAGTCGTCGATGGCTGCGAGTGTAAAACGGCAAATCCATCTGAGGAGATCGAGTGGTTGCGATCGAAACATGTCATGGTAACCTGCCGGCCGCGGTTCGAATCCCGGCCACGGTCAAAAAAAATGAAAGATTATCAATAACAATTTTAATTAATTTTCATGTTGTAAAATTCCTTTCTTCATAGAAATAATTTAATGAAAATTAAATTTAATGAACTTAAGCCTAATTAAAAATATTAAAAATTTGGATTAAAAACCATAAATAGTTCAACAAAATAACCACAATACTAATTATTGTTAAAGCTAAGGCACGAGCTCTATGTGTTCATTTGTCCTTCAAGTTGTGCTGAGAAAGGTCAACAAGAAAAAGAAAGACAAAAATGAAAAAACAAAAAATGTACTTTGGACTTCAAGAAAAATTCTTGACAAAAGTACGAAAAAACAGAAGTAAGGAAAAACATGTAAAATCAATTAAGATGGATAATCATTCAAAAAAGCAAACTTCGATCTACCGAAGGTTAAAATACAATTTGGTTTAAGGATTGATGTTTGACTATTGACGTCAGCAGTCGTCGATGGCTGCGAGTGTAAAACGGCAAATCCATCTGAGGAGATCGAGTGGTTGCGATCGAAACATGTCATGGTAACCTGCCGGCCGCGGTTCGAATCCCGGCCACGGTCAAAAAAAATGAAAGATTATCAATAACAATTTTAATTAATTTTCATGTTGTAAAATTCCTTTCTTCATAAAAATAATTTAATGAAAATTAAATTTAATAAACTTAAGCCTAATTAAAATTATTAAAAATTTGGATTAAAAACCATAAGTAGTTCAACAAAATAACCACAATACTAATTATTATTTACGTAAAATGAAAATTGTTTAGTGTTTTAAATAGTGACCTAGCTCATATTCATAATTTTTTACAATTAAGGGAATGTTCCGAATTCAATTAATTTTTAAAGTATATATTTTTAAAACGCGATAAATTAACAAAAATTTTCGCCAAAATATATTGGCACTCCTTACAAATTTGCACAAAATAGAAAGAAACTTATGAAAATATTAGTGATTTTATTTTTTTGTCCGTAACTGTACACACAGAAAAAAATCAATTTAAATCGTCGAAAGCAAGGTTGCTTCTACAGTTTTCGGTAGTGATTTTGCTTCACAGTTACTTCATGTTAATTTAACATGATTTTACAATAACATGGCAATAACATTTTTTCTTTTAAAATAACTAAAATTAATAGTGATTTAACATTGCAGTAAAGTAAGAGAAAAATGTCACTTATATTGAAATAACAATCCGAATCACGTTGAATGAAAGTTATTTCAAGTTGAAACAACGTGAATTTTATGTAGAATCAATTTGGTTTGAGTGTGAAATGACAGTGAGGAGAATCTTCAGGGACAACAATGCTTTTTTTCAAGATTAATGTTAAGCACTTACCCGCGAAAGCAGAGAAAGATGGGATATAATTATTTATTTTCCTGTAACACACGTTTCACTTTTTTTTATTCCCCTTTGTTAGCAGAATGGCCCGATATGGGTTTCATCATTTTATGTACTACTTATCTAAATAATTTTAACAAAAAGAATACGAGCATTTTTCTTCTCTTTTTAGATTATTTTAAACATGAAAATGAAAATTTTATGTTTTTCTTTTTATAGTGCTGTTGTTTTTTCTATACAAAACAAGTAAAACAGGTTTTTATGGTATCAATTTTGAACAATTTTATTTTAACATTTTTCATTTAAAATAAACATGAAGCCAAAATAATTTTTTAGTACGCCTTAGGTCGAAGAGATAATGCACCTTTAATAAAATTTAGGACTAAAAAACTCACTGTCGTATTTCATAAGATCGGTCCATAATATACCATAGGCCCGATATAAAGCCTACTCTCGGGAAACAGTTTAGTACGCCTCAAACCGTACCAAATAATGCTGCTGTAATATAGGATTAAAAAATGTCAAATTTCGTGAAGAACGGTCCGGTCCAATTGATCTTCATAAGGCCAGAAATAATACCATGCAATTTTGTGATAATCGGTCCAAAATTTACCTTAGGTACCAAATCAAGTTTCGGAAAACTACTTCAAAACTACAAAACGCTATAACAAATTTCACTACTATATCGAAATTTTTTTTCTAATTTAGCTTTTTCATTACCAGAAATCTCTCTACAGAGTTTTGTGGTTGTGATTGGTCCATAACTTACCATGGGTCCTATATAAATTCCCTTCTCGAAAATTTGTTTAAATTAAGTTTTATATGACTAGAAATAACCGCACAAAACTGATTGTCGGTCAATAATGTTACATAGGGCTTAACCGCCTGAAATATTCTAACTCTCGGTGGAGGGTATCAAAGATTTCTTTTATGTGCCCTTAGAAAATATTGCAGTAAATACACACGAAATGACAAACTTATAATGGGTGATTTTTTAAGAGCTATAGGAAAGTTTTCAAAAAACACATAACATTCAGAAAAATGCATGAAATCTTTATTTGAATCGATATTACGGTCCATATAATTTAATGTTTGGAGATTATTTCATGCAAATGTTGACCGTGACTGCGCCTCAAATGGTCCATCCGCTTAGTCCAATTTTAGCATACTCTTTCCAACATTTCGGCCGGTATCTCATGAATAAATGCTTCAATGTTGTCTTCCAATACATGAGCTTTAACATAGCCCCACAAAAAATAGGCTAAAGGCGTTAAATCGCACGATCTAGACGGTCAATTGACCGGTCCCGAACGTGAAATAAAATGTTCACCGAACTCGCCTCTCAATAAGTCCATTGTTAAGTGTGCTGTGTGGCATTTGGCACCGTCTTGTTGAAACCACATGTCATGCAAGTCAAGCTCTTGCATTTTGGGCAAAAAAAAGTTGGATATCATCTCACGGTAGCGCTCACCATTCACAGTTATGTTACGATTCGCATCTTCTTTGAAGAAGTACGGTCCAATGATGCCACCAGGCTGATCTTCACTCCAAAATCGACAATTCTGCTTATTAACGTACCCATTGAGCCAAAAGTGAGCTTCGTCGCTGAACACAATTTTTCGATAAAAAAGTGGATCGCATTTTGATAATAAAATTCAATAATTTGCAAGCGTTGTTCGTTCGTAAAACGATTCATGGTTAAATTATAGACCAAACTGAAGATGTTTGACAGCGAAACAAAACACGAAATGTGTGTCAGCTGTTTAAACCAGTGTTGCCAAAAAGATATTAGCTAAAAAATCACCCGATATATACCCGTGGTTAGGTGTATTTTGAACTTCTAAAATCTGGCTAAACCAATATTTTTCCATGTGAAAATATCAATGAACAAAGAAAGTCCAAAATATGCTACCAGGAACAAAGCTCCAATTTTCCAACATAAAAATACTCATCATTATATTGCTATAAGTGTAAACACCTTTTTAACAAATTAATGCCAACAGAGAAACACCCTGTTTATTTTTTTCTCCCTATGCTAATCCCGCGAAGCTCTATGCTTGTTTGCAGGAGACCAGAGTCTCTGGCGGGAATCGAAACCGCAACCCCCGCACTGATAGACTAGCTTACTACTAGCACCCTTTGAAATACAAGCCTATCTCCAGCAAAAGAAGGCTTTGCATCTAAATCATTCAACGCACCTCTAATTTAAATTGCCAGAGTCGCTGTTAAAGTAACACCATTTAAGCGTTTAAATACATTACTTTGATTTCAGCAAATGGAGTCACAATTAAAGTGATCATCATCATCCAGAAGCTATTGAACGACCTTCCCCCTTATGAATGAAGCCGAAACTTCAAAAATCAGTCCCTTATAAATATTTAAATGAGTTTATATTGGTACTCCACTAGCACGATACAATTGTTAAGTTAATAACAAATGGTTAATTTCGAACCCCGAAAAACTGTAACGCGGTACAGTTATGCGACAACAAACTATTAGCAATTTCGTAAAACGCGCAAAGGCAGACAAGAAAGGACGGCCTGATTGCCCTTAAGAAATAATGACAATGATGTGCGAGCTGCTTCCCCTCCCAGATAAGTTGTAAGAATGACGATAGAAATGAATTATGAGAAATCCTTAATGCAAGGGATGTTTCGGCATGAGTGCCATTTTCATAAACCGATTAAACTGATTAATGAATAACAATAAAATAAATAAAATTATTCAACCATAACATGTTGCTATTGGGAAAGAGGAAAATATTATTGTTAATTTAAAACCAAACAATTATTAGTTGTAAACAAATTGTTGTCATTTTTCACCAGATCATGTTTAGAGCCAAACATAATATGGTTGTGGCTTGTTGATGAAGGATAATATGTTTAAATATTGAAAAATGTTTTTTCTCTGCATGTAAAAATCCGTGGGAATTTTATAATGAGAAAATTTTTTGTTATATGCTTCAATTAGAAGTGCCCCTTCCAATTCTCCCATAACGCTCATTTTAGGTAGAAATAATGCTTTCAACAAGAAATACAAAGTTCATGCTGCTTCCATGAGAAGTTATGACTGCTGTCCCTTAGTAGGGGATTTTGTTTGTAATTGGGGATAAAAGTTTCGTGAAAATTTTCAGAGTATTTTTTTTTTATTTTTGGGGGGGGGGGGGTAATGTGCAATGGCAAAACCGATTTTGTCAAGATGTGTGTACAAATTTAAGTCTTTTGTTGGTCCAAATTTTTTTTTAAAACCAAGACGCTGGTGGTTCAAAACCTTTTCAAGAGCTTGCTGAAATAGTTTTAAATATGCTTTTAGTACCAACAAGTAACGCTTGTGTTGAGCGAGTATTTTCTATAATTAATACAACCAGAAGGTAGTATGTGGCATAATAAGCTTATCTTAAGATAAATACACACTTTAAAAATAATTCAGTTTACGTTATAGATTTATTTCATCTTCTCAAATGTTAAAACTTTTGATACATAAATCATTTTTATGTGGTTTTTTGCGCTACTTTTTTGGGGATAAGAATTTTTTTAGGGATTTTCGGGGATCAAAAATCGCAGCACTGTGCGGAGGAGACGTTACCGTCAATGTCGAGGCGGAAACGAATTGTTGATGAGTAGAAAAGACGCGTTTTTACTAGGTCGGCGTTTACACGGAGATTTTAAAGAAGTGTCTTTTTTTATTTTCTTTTCAAGCTGCTACAAAATTGTTTTTAGAAATGTTGTTTTTTCATTTTTGTTTTAAAAAATCGAAAAAACAAATTAAAATAAGACATAATATGTATGTCTTTGTATGTCTTTCTTTCTATCCCCTCCTTGTTCTCTACCGAATTCGTCCACAAATAAAAAAACGTGGCTTAAAAATCATCGTATAAATGAATGCCGCCACACTTGGCTGCCATACAACGGGAAAAACTGGACTACCTTGAAATTTTACTTTACTGCTCTTTCCCTATATCAGACTGAAGTTTAGAACTATTTTTAATTTCTCTAATATTAAACTTAATTTTATTCCAAAAAATATAATTAACACGATTTTGAAAATTTTCCCAGAAACATTATTAATTCATTATTTGTGCTAAGTTTGATAAATATCTAAAGGGGACTGAAAAAAATCATTATATTTTGAAGTGTGTTTTATTAAACAGAAATTATTCTTAATTTTTGTTTTTGCTGCATACACGTATTTGGAGTGTGGGTTCTGCATAATGTCGGACGGCGTAACTTCTACAATAAATGGCGTCATATAAATTTGAAGGAGTAGAGAAACAAATGTTGGACGTACGTTAAATTATTTGTGCCAATTTTTAAAATAAATGCTACAAATTATGTAGATGGAATATGTAAAAAAAAATGCAAAAAGTAAAAAAAACTACAGTGAAACGGGAAAACGTGCAAGCGAAGAGAACACCATTAAGGGGTTAAAGGTTTTAAGAATAAAAAGGTATTAATATTTAATATAAATTTATTTCCAATATCTGGTATTTAATAAAGAACTAACGAATTTACTAGCTCTAAATCGTAAAAATTTAGTTTTTTTTATAACATATTAAAATATAACAAATATTTGTTGTTTAACTTTAAATTACATTTTCCACTTACCAGTTCGCTTTTCAAAGAGCTTTTTTACCACTGTTTTAGTGCAAAATTCTAAACGTAATAAATGCCACTTCAGTTTACTGGTTTATATTGCTCGTGCCTCCAAAACACTTAAAACCGTCTTCTTTTCGTTTTTGAATTTTTTTTTAGTTAGCATTTTAAGCATGGACTGCGCGTATTTTTTTTTATCAGAATTCAAGTAAAACTGCCAAAAACATATCAAAAGATTTAATTTATTAGTGAATTGGCGAACATTTCAAACATGAATTTATGATTTTAAGTTTTGTTTAATTTTTTTTTTAACAACAACCACACACACTAAATTTCCATATAAATACTGATATAAAAAAGAAAAAACTTTAAATGGAACAATTCAACATGGACTTATGCTAAAAACATGGTTTCATTATTTTGTTAACTTTTTTGTGTGATGTCTTGGAAAAAAGCGCGCGCCTGCGCATGATGTACGAGTGAAGTGAATTTATTATTTTTTTTTTGCATATAGAGATTACAAGTTATTTTGTTGTTGTTTTTTAATCTGTTCTTTATTTTGCTTTTCGTTTTATTTAACGATCGATATACAATGTGCGTTTTTATAGCAGAAAACAACGACAAGTCGCATTAAACAAATCAAACTGAGATTGTTATAAACAAAATATCGAGTGCTTGGAATACTAATTAAATACAAAGAGAAATGTTTAGTGTTGAGTAGTTATTGTTGTTGTATCTTCCTTATTTAATGTATTTATAAAAGTTGTTTCGCTCAGAGTTGGAACGGTATTAAAAATATAAGAAAGGCAATATTTTTAAAAAGGTACTTTTTCCAAAAAGGTACTTTTTTCAAAAAGATACTTTTTCCAATGTTAACAATAAGTGACTTTTTTAAAAACTCGCTTAAAAAGCGTTATTAACTTCCCTACAAGAAATTGCTGATTGAAAGTTTAGACCGTAGGTTGGTCTCGCGCCAAATCAATTCCCTACGACGGGATTTTTGGAAATTCGAATGTTTAGGGGTTAGAAAAAGTATAAAAGTGTAAAATAACCGTAGAAATACAAATTTTATCACATTATCAACTTCAAATACAAATATAAATTTGGTACTTTTTCGATGTTTAACCTTAAACGTTCGGTAAAAATCGTTCCTATTTTTGATACTTTTTTTTAGTTTTTTCCATTCATTGACATTTACGTATTTCATTGTTTGCTCCCACTACAATATTGAAATTTTTGATACCTCAATGTGAGAAAAAAAGTATAAAAAGGGGCATTACGGAAAATTTAATTTCTTTCCATTACTTTTCCGTTGAACGTGTGGTAATTTTTGAATTTTCTATAATATTAAACATAAAATTATAAGTGCAGGCCCCTGAGTCAAATTTTGGCATACAGATAAAAAAATTAAAAATTGCTTTCAATTAAAAAATTTGTGATATGAATTAAAAAATTAATTAATTAATAAAATTAAAATTTGAACCCGTAAGCAAATTAATAGTATAAATTAAACGATTAATTCACTTGACTAAACGTTTAATTCACTTGACTAAACGTGTAATTCACTTGATTAAATTTTTAATTAAAACTGTTTTTTTTATTAATGCGTTAATTGGTGAAAAATGTTGGAAAATTTTTTCTGTGTATACATATCTGTGGCATTTTGACAAAACATCTTAAGTCAAATTTAAAAAGTTGAAAAATATGTTGTTAATCATACGAATTTTCATTTAAAAAACATTTTTGTTTACGTTTTTAAAATCTTGTATTATTAACGAAATTTTAATTAATTTTAATTTATTTCATTATTTGATAAAAATGATTTTTTCACCGAGTTTTTTTTTAAATTTTTTTGCTATCTTATCTCGAGTTAAGTTGTTTTTTCAAAATGCCACAGATATATACATATGTATGTCCACGAAACAAAGGAAGACACTCACGAATTAGCGCCAAAGAAGAAGAATGTATTAGAAATCAATTTCTAAAGAAGCTGAAAACGACATTATCGATTGCAAATCGTTTTGTTTTCAAATCGCTTTCCATCACAAAGCTGATAAAAATATTTTAAAAGGTTTTTAAAAGAAAATGCAAGAAAAAAACAACGTTTTCGAAATAGGTCCTTTTAAAGTGTCCTTCTTTAAACAACTCATTTTTAAAAACGTAAAAAATAATAATTAAGTTTTTTAAAAGTATATAATTTTAAATGAAAATTCTTATAAAATGGTGCTATTTATTTATTTTAAATAGTATTTTTTTAAAAAATAAAAATTTGAAATTTCTTAAAATACCTTAAATTGCACTTTTAAAAAACTTAACTTTAAAAAAAGGCCCGTTAGAAAATTTTCTCAGTTTGGGATTGAAATCCAGAAGAAAGTTAAAAATCCAAATGTAAAACAAGCTCCCTAAGCAATTTATAGTTTTGTAACATATAATGCACGGATTAGTAACCTAGTTATTAAAATGTAGTACAGATTAACAGAATTCTTAGCTTTAAAATGCAATCAATGATAACATTCCTTTCCTCTTCTGTCCCTCCAACTTTTGGAATTCTTTATTATTATTGTTATTATTTCTATAAACTTGTAATCACCATTTGAACGTTTATTACGACTAGTAAATTGTAAAAGTTGTAAATATTTCTTTAGTTTTGTTGCGTTTTTTTTTTGCACATTAACTCACATGAATGCGGCATTTAAAACATGTGCAACGCATCTATCTACAAACAAACAGAACATGATTTGCAAATAAAAACATTAAAAATGTATAATATTTTTTTTTTTAATGAAAAAGAAAAATATTTTCTTCTTAATTTTTTTTTTATTATTTAGAAAGAAGAAAAATAACACCAAGCAAAAGTCCAACCAGTAGAGAAGAAGAAATAAAAACATAAGTAATAATTATAATACAATAAAAAGAAAAAAAGAAATCACATTCCATTTTTATATGGCAACGAGATTCCAACGGGGAACATGATGTTATGCAGTTGTTGTGGGTGTTTATATTAATAAAACTCGAAAGGGAAGCATGCCCAACGAATGAAAATGCAATTGTATGAGTATTTTTAGTTTGCTATGCAACTTTTTTAAAGCGGATTTGCAAAATAATTCCAAAATCTGAATTCGAAAGAAATACTTGTTTTAAATGTGAAATTGTTTTCTGCTTTTTGCGTCAATCTGACTGACCACTTTAAATAAATCAATTTGCATTTTCCTTTCCTATAACGTTTTCTTTGATAATATGTAATTAGTTGGGGCCCATTTGCCCTAATTTGTGTTCTCTCATAATACTTTTTTCAGTTTCTTCCCAAATCCAATATAAATTTTAATATTTCCTTTTGTTCTTATGAAAAGTTTTAACATTTAAAAACTAGATTTTTGACCTTTGGGACTTAAAGATTGAAGTTACTAAAACTTGTTTATATTTTTAAAATGTTTTCTTTATAAGTAAGGAAGTACTTAGAGTTATCGTCCAGAATTGCAATTTTTGTTGCTGCAATTTTTTTAAAAATTCTGCTTTGAAACTGCATAAGTGTACAGATTATGAAATTATAGTTTAACAAATTTTTTATTTTTTTTTTCATATTCTTCCTCTTCTTCCTTTTATATTTTATTTAAGCTAAAAAGAGAATAACATAACAAAGCAGAATATCAGAGTACATGAAACTGAGTAGCCCTCTCTAATCTTCTAACCCCTCTCAACAATAAACTCAAGAATTGCTGCAGCAAAAATTGCAAGTCTGGACGATGACATATGGATTAATGCTATGTTCATACGAAGATATAAACCACTCGTTTTGCTTTCTTAAAATATAAATATGTTTCATACTTTAATTTTTAAATCCGTTAAAGATAAACTTAATGTTTTCTTTATATTTTAAATATTTTTTAATTTAAACTGTAACCTTTAAGGTTAATAGGTTAAGGCTAAAATACCAATTTTCTTAACATAAATTTCAACTTGACTTCTCTTTCTAGTGGTTTCTTCCCCTTTTCTTGTGATAAAAATAATTTGAGTATATTTTGTTCATAACTTACTCCATCATCATATAGTAAAATATATTTTTTTAAGTTCTGCAAGAGTTGAAATTGATCGACAGCTGACTTTTAATGTCAAAACTGTCAAAATTGTTTTCTTGTTGAAATTGTACAGCAACATTGTTTTGTTTATATTTTATGAAAATTTATTTTACGTCCAAGTTTTTAAAGGAAAGAATCTGGATTTAAAGACTCCTTAAAAGTTTTAATCAATTAGGAACAATAATGAGAAAATTAAATCGTAAAGTAGTATTAAAATAAAATACAGTCGAACTTCCATAACTCGAATCACCATTATCACAAAAAAACTTCAACTTATGGAAGCTTCGAGTTACAGAATTTTCTTGTTGGAAAAAGAATCATTTGAAAACGTGTGTACATTTTGTATTTTTTGTTTAAAACAGGCACTTAACCAATTCTGTAGTTTAGTCTTTTAGAAAAATTCGAATAAGAGAAGTTCGAGTTATAGGAGTTCGACTTTTGCTAAGTCTTGGTTTACACTGAGAAAGTTTTCTCTCAGAAAGTCTGAGCTTATTGGTGATAGGGGAGAAGAAAATACTTTTCTTCCCTCCTCTTTCACCATTACACACAAAATTATTGAAAGAAAACTTTCATAGTGTGAACCCAGACTAATGAATGAGACAAGTAGCGTTGTATTGGAATTTGTACAGTTAATAGGTACTTAAATTAAAAACAAGTTTAAAATAATTATTTTCCATAGAATTCTAAGAAAAATTCAATTTATTTTAGTCCAAGAACGTTTTTTAAACAAAAAATATTTTTTTATAAATAATGCCGTTAAAAGATTGTTGTTAATGAAACAATTAACAAATTCAAAACAATCGGCAACAAAAATGTACAAAAACTGATACGTATCATTTAAAAACGCAAATTTGCATCGAACTAATAAAATATTTTACACCGGTTAAAGGAGTAGAAACCCTTTTCTGGGTTCTTGTAGTTAATTTCCAGTGTTGCCAACTCTTCAGGAAATTTTAATGAAAAAAATGATGAATAATTTTATTAAAATCTTAGTTGATGTTGTGTTTAAAAATTATTTAATACATTTTAGAAATAAATTTTTAACCTTTTTATTTAAAAATTACAGAAAACTTTATTAAAAAAAATTATTTATAAAAAAAATTTGTATTTTCATTTTTGGATTAGATTTTATATATATATATTTTTTTTTTCTTTATAAATTTTGAGAAATTTAAAAGGAATTTGTTGTATGAGGTTGTATGATATGATTCGTTATGGTTCACTGCTTTCTGATATTGTAGACCTAAAAATATGTTTAAGAATATTTTTTAAATATCTATTTCAATGTTTAAAGATTTGAAATTATTTTACTAGTAAAACCGCACTCAATTGTTCACTCCATAGATTTTTAAAAATTTTCATTCAGAACCATTTTTTCAATTATTTTTTTTAACTAAAAGATCCATAATTTTTAAAATAGACTACCTTTAACTTGTAACACCTTTAAAAAACATTTTCATGCCTTTTTAGTTTTTTTCACTTTTAGACAAATTGACTTCCACTGCACTCGTACTCACTTATTTACACAATCAATCGTTTTGATTTTTTCTTAACACATTCTGTTGAGTTTTTGTTTTCTGTATTTACTAATAGAACATTGCAAACTTCCACTAAATTCGTAATAAAATTTCTTTTAATTCCATTTATTAAATATATAAAAGCAAACAAAATAACAAAACAAGGCACACTTTAATAAAATAGATTCGTTCTATACAGAGAATATACTCATACACCACGTTAGATGGATGGTTGGACGAAATAGCGTCCGTCGTAAACCGTAGTGTTGATCAACTGTTTTCACGTACACACAACAAAATAAATGTAAAATGAAAATACAATTCGCGCATACCACTACACCACAAAACCTCCCCATTTGATTACAAAAAAAAAAATAAATAAAAAAATATACTTACTCATACACATAAATGCACATTCGATTTCACACAAGACTCTCGTTAAATACCGTTCACATAAAAACGATCGAGTAAACGAACCGACCGATCAATCGAGCAACAACATAAAAAATTGCGAGCAAATTCATTACAAACAGTAACAACATTAATAACAAATAAGAAAGTCGGGTCAAGTCCGACTGTTTCATACCCTAAGCAAACACAGTACATACAGACAAATTTACGAGTGTACCCTATTTGCGACCAATGGGCAATCATGGACCCGGGAAATCAGAATAATGTGATAAGGTAAGGATTCATATAAGATTTCTTTGTGCAGAATATTATCTAGATAACTACATCTAAAGGCCAGTTTACACGGTAATACAATGTATTACGACTTTGTAGAATCAAAATATTATGAAATTCTCTCCGTGTTTAAAAGAAAAAAATAAAAATCTTTTGTAAGTATAATTCATGTTTACACGGATGGTATAAGTAAAATCAAAAATAATAACAAAAAAACAGATGGTTGCAGTTTTAAATTTTTACAAAAACAACATGAAAATTTCCTGAGTTGATTTTAGTTGTTTTTGTAATTGTATAAAAATGCTACCACCTTCAATATACTTCGTTAATATACACCTCTGGTGTGATGAGAATGCATAAGTTTCTAAAATGGTTTAGAAAAAAAGCATTTACCGACCGCTTGTCAGATTTTGTATTCGTATTCTCTCTTACTCAATACATTTTGCTTTTACATGATAAGATTTTTCTCATTCTACATAATTTTTTGCAATGTCGTAGTACATTGTATTACCGTGTAAACTGACCTTAAATAATATTTACTCGAGATAAAACGACTTTTTTAGAGAAGGCGCTTATATGGGACCTATTGTCAATTCTTTAACTTTAAAATTTTTTTGTGCTGCTGTGAGGACAAATTAGCTTTTATAGAACATATGTAGTATTATCCACTCGGAATGATTTTGAGTCGATCGGTGGGTCTTAAACCAATATTTTTTGTGTTACACATATCAGCACAAACGCATAATACCCTCTCCACAATTGTGGGGTGGCTATAAAAATAAACAAACAAAAAAAAAAAATATTTACTCACACTTCTTATATACATAAACTCACTCATTCATACTCGCCAGTAGCAACAATTTAAATTTAAAATTTTTTTCAAATTCAAATAAATTGAACCAACAAATATGAACATATGATTTCAGTTTTGTTTTGGCATATTTATGTACATTACTAAACTTAACCAATTCTTCGTATTTCTCTCTTTCTTACATTCCGTTATTTTGTTTAATACGAACTTCTTTTCCCATCTTCTTTTCCGTTTTGCAATAATTAAAATTGGTTTGCAAAGAAATTTCTCTCAATTTGTTTGTTTACATTTGGTCATGTTTTTTTACATACATATATGTATGTACAAACTAACACTTGCATATAAAACAAGTTAGAGTGCTATATTCGGCTGTGCCGAATCTTTGATACCCTCCACCGACAGTTCGAATGTTTAAGGAGTAATATCTGTATGATGTCTTTTTATTATTATTATCTTAAACTGTGACGATTTGTTATTAATTATGGTTTTAGGAGACTAAACTGTTTTCCGGGAGTAGGGCATATATGGGGCCTAGGGTAAATTATGTACCGATCTTCACGAACTTTCACAGTATCATTTATAGTCCTATAAAATTGTGACGAGCCAAAATTTGTTATGATTGCATTATTTTTTACGGTTTTAGGCGTACTAAACTTTTTTCCGGGAGTAGTGTTTATATGGGGCTTAGGGTAAATTATGGACCGACCTTCGCGAAATTTTACAGTGTAATTTCTAGTCGAATAAAACGGACTTGTGCAAAATCTTATGTCATTCCGTGCATTTTTGCATCATTTATGTTAGTTTTTGTAACAAAATTATCAAGTTTTTAAGGTGGTGGTTCCACATTTTGATTCATAGCTCTGGTCCTACTGAACCGATTTTGCTGAAATTCAATCCCAAACTGCTTAGGATAACTACAAGCAATTTGGCACCTAGTTTGTTTATTTCTTTTGAGTTTTTCGCAAGTGAGCGTGTTTTCAACAGACGGACAGACGGACAGACGGACAGACAGACGGACATGGCTAAATCGACTTAGAATTACTCAAGCAGCCAGAATATATATACTTTATGGGGTCTGAGATGAATAATAAAAAAGTTTCACACGGAATGACAAACTTAGTATACCCTCTTCACAACTAATTGTGGTGGAGGGTATAAAAATAACAACAAGAACAATTGTTTATTTTTGTTTTTCTGTTTATGGGAGGCTGAGAAATTCTTTTAGTGGGTGGCATGTTGTTACTGCAATAATAATCGGGCAGTACTAGCTTTAGCTGCAAATGCTCGGGTCATGGGTATTAGTGCTGTTGTAGTTGTTTTTTTATTTATGTACTACTACAGTTGTTGTAAATTTACTTAATGTAAAAAATGTTAAACAGATGCCAGGTGTGAAGTGTATTAATTGTTAAAAAAAAGTGTTTAATATACGAGGATCACAGGCAACATTTTTTTTTAATTAGCTTGAGCAAAAAAAAAATCAACAACACATTAGCAAGTGCAACACTTTTTTTCGTCCATGGTACAAACACATTGTGCATACCTTTGTGAAATCTAGTGGATTTAAATCGAAAATAAAAAACAGCTGCCAAAACAAATTTCAAAATAGCTTTAGCGACCAGCCAATGTATTTACCCAACAGGGGGAATTTTAATATTTTAGGAAAAAAAATAGCAACATATTTTTGAATGGGCTGGCCTAATTAACAGAAATTTTTACATGTGGATTCGATTTTAAAGAAAACAATAACAGAATTAAAAACAACACACATTTTGATTAATATTTTAAAAGTTTTTAATAAAAAAGAATGAATTCATTGACATACATATAAGACAGAAAATTTCACAATTTCAAAAAATTTAACTAAAATGCGAGCTAAGGCCGGGATTCGCTGTCCTACACAATTGTACGATTCATTCAAATGACATTTTGACATAAATCTATTCAACATAAAATAATACCACACTATCAAAAAATAGCTGCGTTCTAGAACACAAAAGTTGTTATTATTTTTTACTAAATTGCGTTCGCGTACGCAAAATACAGTAAATGAGAACACAAATTAAGAGCGTAAAGTGACAGTTCTTGACTGAGTATTTACCAATTATTCGAACAGTTAATCGCCCAAAATTATTCGATTAATCGAACAACGGTTAATCGTTTGATTACCCAACTAAGTACCAACATTTGAAACTTTTTTTTGTTATGTTAATTTTTTAGAGTTGTAAAAGTGTAAAATATTTGGGTACTTAGTACTGCACTTGTTTGTTAACCCATTAGAGGTCAAACCAAAACTGACCATAATTTTTAAATTTCAACTTTATTTATTGATTAAAATAAGTATTAAAAAAAACATAAAATGGAAAAAATGAAAAAAAAAATTTTTTTAACTGAGTTTTTGGGGTGTACTCAACTGAGTACACTGACCTCTTACGTATGAAAATTTTTAGAAAATTGTTTTCAGTGCAAAGTGTTTTTAAGCACTTCGTATTCTGCCAACAAACTCTTAAATATCAAAAAATGTACCGCAAATGGTTTTGTAGTTTATTAGGATAGTGTCCAGCCCCAACTTGAGATTCATCTGCAAACATTGACCCAGACGTTACTCTAAATATCAAAGATCAACATAAAGATTGTATCTAGTAAAAAGCTATAAAAAACACCATCAAATGCTTAACAACACATGAAGCAAACGGATAAGAAGATTCCAAATGCGATTTTCCGGAGTACAAATCTAACTGGCAGCAAAAGCTTATAGCAATAGCCGCAACCCAGTTTTTGAAGCCGAATCAAACGGGCTTTCCTCGAATGAATTGCTTAGCGGGATGGTATCCAGAATATTTAAGTATTGACACGTCTTTAGGAATACTTTGGCCACCGCTAAGCATTTCATTCGAAGAAAGCCAGTTCAATTCGACTTCAACAATTGAAGGCTATAAGATCAAAGACATTGGGATCAAAGATTTTTTAAATATTTCTTCACATACACTTTTTCATCTTTTACAAATTTCCGAGTTCTGCTGAGGGGTTGAGCTCTGCGATGGAAAGTATTTGCGCCAAATATGAATTATTTGCTTTGCAAAGTCTTGACGAGTTTTCTTTGGTGCCAACTGTTCATTATCACTATCGTCACTGACGTCGTTGTCAATAATTTCAACATTTACGAAAACTTTAATAGTACCAGGTTTGTCTTTTGATAGGCTTGAAACCGTTATATTTTCCTAAACACCTCTTCACCACATGATATGCTATCAACAGCTTCTTGAAGGCTTTTGAATCACTTTTGGGATGTAAAATGTTATCCACTCATAGTTAAAATCTAACAAAAAAAACAGTCAAATTTATACTGCTCTAAGTTTATTGTTTTTTTATGTAAGTAATTTTTTTTTTGACTGTGAGTTATTTTGATACGATTTTCATTATAATTATTCAAAATTACCAAAAAAAAATTCAATATTGTTTTCAATATTATTAAAACAGTGTTCATACCTTCACACTGCTTTTGTAATACAAATCAGACTTATTCTTTTGTACAGAAAAATTAAAAAGAAACACAAATTCTTTTTTAGCTGCTGTTGGTTTTATTGTTGTGAACAGAAATAATGGTACATTGATTAAAAATTCTTTGTTGTTGCTTAGAAAATTGTAAAATGCCAGCTGTACTCATTTAAGTACAGAGACTTCTAATGGGTTAAGTAATCAATAGCAAGAAAGTTTTATTTTATTTTTATTTATTTATTTTCATATTTATTATAATTAAAATTACAATAAATCTTAGAAACTAAAAGCACTAGCAAAAATGGCTATCGGCTTTTTAAAAGAAATATAATGTTTAGACTAGGGATTAGAGAATTAAATTTGGTTATGCAAAGAAAGTTTTCTTAAAAATTCAAAGACTTTGTTAATGTTGTTGCTGGTTGGAGATTTTAATAAATCAACAATGTTAGATGATTTGCAAACCGTTACTCGTAGGTTGAATAGGGCCGGGCAGTCTACTAATATGTGAAAGACCGTTAAAGATGAGGAGCTACAGAAAGTGCACACTGGTTGTGCAGTTTTGTTCAACAGATGTTGGTGGGTAAGTCGTGTATGTGATAGACGTAGCCTTGTGAAGCATTTATTCTGAAGGCAATTGGTTGATGTTGGGAGAAATATGGGCTGTTTTTTTAGGATTGATGATTTTATATGGATGATTGTATTTATTTCATCTGCATCTCAGGAAATGTTAAATTTTGTGGTTGTACATCTGTTTATGAATTGTTTGCATTTAGCAAGAAAGTTATTTATGTTCTTTTGAATAAATTTAGCCAGACACAAATTAGCAACATCAAATAGAATGTGAAAGATTACATAAAATAATTTGTTTGTATTTTTTTAAAAATGTTCGTGTTTTACAAAGAATTTAGCCTAGTACCAATAAGAAAACGATTTAAGTAGTCAAAAGTGTAAACATTTTTCAACACTTCAATTATTTGCCATCAGCTGTTGCCTTTATTTTACGAATTTTTTACAAATTTTGCGTTTGCGTACTTTTTTGGAAAACAGCTTTTTGTGAGAGCAAACTTTTTAGCTTACTGATTTTACTGTAAAAGTACACAAACGCACCTAATAAAGATGCAAAATCATATTAACGCAAAAATGCAACTCACACTATGTGCACACATAATTTTATGACAAATCGTACGATTAAATAGGATAGTGTATCGCTGGCTTTATTAGAGTTTTGCACAGAGTGCCCGTAATTGGACCTTAACTTTTAGTTAGTTTTAATTAGTTTAAAATACACAATTTATAACTTTACCTATAGAATTAAAAACAAGTACAAAATTGGAGTTTGAACCCTGGTTTCCGGTTTAAGAACCGGTTTTTTCTATTTTCCTGTATTTTTTAACCGATCTTTAAAAAGTCGTTGTGTCGATATATTCGATATATTTCGTTTTTATTTATAAAATTTCACAATACATCTTTAAAAAATTAAGAATCATTTGCTGATGACCCAACTGGGTGTCAAACATGACTAAAAATTATTATTAACTAAGATTTCAACATTTTTAAAGCTGAAAGAATGTGTTACCCATGCCTAAATTTTTTGAGGTTTTCTCCGACTAGATTTTATGCTCTGCTTTAAGTGTTATCCCAGTAAAAAATGTGCAGGTTTTATGTATGAATTCATACCTCAAATTGCTTCAAACCTGCTGGTGGAATGCCTGATTTTTGTATGGAGTGTTCCCGGCTTGGAGGACTATGTTCTGCTGACAATAAGCGCCTCTTTTAACATGCAAACAAAGCAGTCCTAAAGTAACTTTAAAAGGGTTAACTATATGTATTAACATATTCATTAATGTTTTGCTTTTACTTGACTTTTTCAATCATTTTCGTAAACCATAATATATTTTTATCTTTTTTGTATATTTTTTTATTCTTTATTATTTACTGCTTTATAAGAGCTCTCTTTTCGAAGCGCTCGATTAAGCATTGGAAATTTAATTGTTTGTTAAAAAAACTTCTAAAAAAAAATTTTAAATGTATCGATATTTTGCAAACATTAAGTCTCGCCGATATTTCGCTTACTTTGAATACTTTTTTCCAATTACCTTCTGGTTCCAAGTCACTTTGAAGCTCATATTTATCGTAATCTAAGAGTCCAAGCTGGCGCCAGTCGTTGTCATGCATTAAGCAAAGCTATACTAAACGATGGAAGGCTTTTCTTAAAAAGAAACTGTGATTTTTTGCATTTTTAGGATCATCAATATCTTAAATTGTATAAATTTCAGCACTGAAATCAAATCTTAATTTTATTGGGTGAACTACTTCAATATAAAATTTTCTTCAGTTTTGAAGTACATACATATATTCCCAGTAAAAAATTAAGCTTCAAATGTAGCAGGTTTGCAAGGAAGAAAAGTAAAGGCCCAACCAGAATGTGCATAAACAAACTTAAGCTACTGTCAAAAAGAAAACAAAAAGCCTCTAAAATGCATTTAAAATAACAAAAAGAAAATAAAAAAACATTGATTCCGTGCGGAAGGAGCGATTAGTTTCGCACCTTGCTTAAGCAAATGACAGTTTTATAAAACTTAACATAAAGTTTCCTTAAGTTCAATATGGTTTTACACATATGATTTACATGTATTTGCTCAGTTGCTTAAGTCACGTTATTCACATCCTGGTTGGGCCTTAAATGTTTCGCTTGCCATCTCACTAACGGAAGGCATGAATTTTATATGGCGGGTTCCGACTTTGATGCAATACATTTTTGGGCTCCACGAAAAGCCCCCCAATAAAATAACGCCCAGGAAATAACCCCAATGAAATAAACCCCAAAAAATAGGAAATAACACCCAAAAACAGTGAATGAAATAACATCGAAAAATAAATGAAATAAGCCCCAAAGCGAAAACGAAACAACCCGCAATTTTTAGGAGTTATTTCATATGAAATAACACCCAATGATGAAAATGAAATAACCCCCAATGAAATAAACACCATCAGCAACAAAAATGAAATTATGCCAAAAATTCATAAAAGAGTCAGTTTCACCAAGGATTTCATGAAGTCAATATGGACCAACAGCAAAGTCGCAAAAATGAAATAACCCCCGAATAAAAAATGAAATAACACCCAAATTGTGCACGCTATGAAACAAGCCCCGAATTTTAAAAATTTGTTGGGTGTTATTTCATTGGAGATTATTTCATAATTTTAAACCCCCAAATAAGGAATGAAATAATTCACAAAAAAAAATTAAAACCGGCCCAAAAAAAATGGGAGTTATTTCATATGAAATAACACTAAAGTATCCAATTATTCGACTTTTGGTTTTGTTCGAGTAAGGAATTAATCGATTTTTGAATTTTAAAATTGCTCGATTAATCGAATAAAGGTTTTAAATTGTTCGAATTACTCGAATAACTCGAAGAATTCAAATAATTTTATCCAATGGGAAAAAGCAAACATCTCTATTTGAACTCATACTTTTATTATATTAATAAACAGAAAAAGAGAGGTAAGAGGTGCCAGCCAGTTATGGAAAACATTTTAAACCAATTTATTATTTCTTAGAATCGGGTGGAATTGAATTCGATGAAGATTTATTTTTTTTTTAAATTCATCATTTTTCTGGATTTTAAGAGAAGTTCTGGTTAAGATAAGAGTTCAGGATTTTGATAAACTCGATCTTTTTTTTTAAATTCGTTTCATTCCAATTACACTCGTATGCATTCGGTTTCCAGAACATGGCTGATAACTTCTATATATTTTTTTGTAATTCCCTTTAAATTTCCTTCATTTTAAAACTCTACGCTATAGGTTTGGTTAATTTTTTTAACGTATTACTATTTCACAACAAAAAACATACACTTCGTTTTTAAACAAGGACGCTTAGGTTTTTAAGAAGGATCTAATCATATCTTAAGCGACAACATTCAACCCATCGCAAGATACTTATGGGTAATAATAGGTAACCCATAATCTGATAGTACATGGTTTACACATTTATAACTGTTGATGAATTTTTTTTACGAATTTGACGTTTGTAGTCAGCATTTAAAAAACTGCAGTCAAAGTAGAAAAACTGCCATTCCTTCCACTTCTTCATTTATCATTGGCCAAAAAAACTTTTCCTTTTACTTCTGATTCACTAAATGCAAATAGTCGCTATCAAACCAACTTAAAAAGCGAAAAGTTGTACACAAATTTTCGTTTTTTGTTCGACATTTTTTGGTTTGGTCTGCAGTTTTTTAAACCCTGTTAATAAAGATTTACATAATTTGTCACACACGCTCAAATCTAAAAATAGACTAAAATATGTTTAAAAGTATGAGTAATGAAAATAAATGCAAGAGGTAACAACATTTAATTAGTTTTAAGGTTAGAAATCTAAACAAAATATTTTTGCATTAAAAAAGTCGAATTTTCTAAGAAATTAATTTTAATCGATTAATTGACATAAATTGTTCGATTTATTTTTTATTCGAAATTGGCTATTTTAATTATTCGATCAAATAAAAGCAGACAAATTCCTCGACTCATCGAACAACGATTAATCGAGTGGATACTCTAAATCAGTGAAGGGCAGATAGAGAACATTGAATTAAAGAGAGTAAATTAGTTGATTTACACTTAGAGAAAAGATTTTCAAACTGTATGTAAATATGCAATACAAAAAAGGAGTTCAGTAAAAAATATTATTATATAAATCATCAAGTTTTAACAAACGTTAAAATATATGTATACATATGGTCACCTGAAATCGAAAAGGCCGTGAGCAAAAACTTTAAAATGTGTACTATAGGTATGTAAATATGCAAAAAAAAAAGGAATTCAGTAAAAAACTTGATTATTATATAATTCATCATCCCACATGATTGCTGAAATGTTTTTAAAACAAGCTGAAAAATAAACATACATGAGCACAGCTTGATCACAACACAATAAATATATTGTCAGTGTGCCACTACGAAATTGCAAAATTTGCCAAAATAACAACATGCGCAACACTCCTGCTTCGTTGAAATTTATAGAGCAACTGAATAAAATTTTATTTTTTTCTTTCTGTTGTATTTGTTTTTCGGGTTGCCTTTGTTACTTTTTATGCTTGAAACAATGAATTCAAGATTTTCAGGTTGTGGGCAATAGTAAATGAACGAAAACAACATCACACAAACACGTGTATGTGTTATACTGTAAATTTTTTCACATTCTGATTTCAATCTAGATATTGTTATTTCTTTTTGTTTTGACTGCTAGAAAATAGTTTTTTATTAATTTTCTCTATTTTAAACGTACTTTTATTTATTAAAAAAGTAATATAATAAAACAAGTGTATGGTATGTTTTGGGGATTTTAGGGAATATCTTAGTAGGGAAATTTTTGTATTTGTAGTAGCTCTGGTACAAAAAAACACGAAGAGTAAATGTAAAAACCCGAAAAACTTCGTAATCCAGGCAAACCAGCGCCCACCGCTGCTCTAAATAACACCCAAAAATGTATGAAAAAAATTTGGGGAATATTTCATTTCTCGTTTGGGCGTTATTTCATTGGGGGGCTTTTCGTGGAGCCCATTTTTGACACAAAAAGCGCTTTATTAAACGATTGTAAAGCTAATACCGTACCTATTAAATATTAAACGTGCTACACGTAACCACTATTTTTATTAAAAAATTATTTGCTTTTGCAAAACGTTTGACTAGATCAAACATTCTTAAACAGTTTTCTAATTACATTATACTATTTATTATCTTCTTACAAATAAGGTTTAGTAAATTAAAAGAAATTGTTAAAAATAAAAGTAAAGTTTGATCAGTTTACTTGTTACGCTTTTTTTGGATTTTTTCGTCAAATATTTAATAGGTCTGAACATACCTGGTGAGTGTAACGACCGGCTTTTTGTTGCTACAGATATTCTTTAATATTCTTGCTTATAAACCTGCTTCGTAAAGGAATGTCGTGGCATTTTAAATGTTATTATACCCACAACACAATAGTGAAGAGGGTCCCTGCAAATAATGCGACTAGTCCATACACGCATGTAAAATGTAGCCCATAATGGACTAGGACTAGTCCAAAGGTAACCCCAATGTACGGGAAAACATGGTCTATTTAACATTACGATGTCCTAGGGCTGGACCATATAACACAGGTTTGCTTTACAACGGAGTAGTCTTAAAACTACTCCATAGTATACTCCAGAGGATTAGTATTGAAATCGTTTAAAAACGAAAATATGTCGTTAAAAAACGAAGACATTTCTTTTCACTACAAACTCTATTTTAACAATGATATGGTCCATGATTGCATTACATTGGACCATGTTGTAAGTAGTCTATTTGATCAGATGGATCAAGTAGTCCAATATTATTTGCAGGGGTAACTATTATGCATTTATGCTGATGTTTGTAACAAATTAAAATATTGGTCCTACACCTTTAACTATACCGATCTACTCAAAATCAATTTCTGAGTCGATCTAACGATGTCCGTCCGACTGGTAGGCTGGCTGGCTGGCTGTCCATGTAAACCTTGTGCGCAAAGTACAGGTCGCAATTTTGGAGATAATTGATAAAATTTGGTACATAGGTTATAATTGTCACAAGGACCAAGCCTATTTAAAATGGGAGAATCGGTCCAAAATTTCACATAGCCCATACAAGTTTTGATTTGATTCACAAAAGACGAACAATTTTAATTAAATTTAAGAATTTCATAAAACGCCATATTTGTATGGGAGCCCCCCTATGAAGTCTAGATAAATGGCAAGTATGTTTTGAGAAAATGTTAAGGACAAAAAAGTCCCATAACTGCCCATGAGTCAATCGCCCCGCCCGTACGGTAAAATTTTCGTTGTTTTACCTAAATTTTTCGAATTTTTGCAAATTTTTTATTGGTTTTGTTGCTCTTTGAGGCAATTTTAGTAAAGTATTCACCCTGACGGCTTTAGTTATTCAAGTGTTACTTCATAATGGGCATTTGGTCGAAATCTTTAATGAATTTTATGTACACGGGTGTTTGGTTAACTTATTTAAACATTAAATTTTAACAATTACTACCAAATTTGTAACCATAACTACTTTAAAATATGCATTTTTTAACGTATTTAATAAATATGTATGTTTACATTCCGACTAAAATTTCTTTAACTATCATTTGAGTCGTCGCAAAATGTCCTGTCGACTAAAACAGAGGCAATTCTACTCGACGTCGACTTAAAAGCGCCTTCGAAAATATCAATTGACTGTCAATAGTAATCTATTATTATCAATAACGACTCAGAAAATACAATTATTGTTCTGTTGTCATCGACTTGTGTCGACGTCGACAAAGCTGCGATCGGCAAAATGAGGGCGCCGCGTTTTCTCTTTTATTACGTAGGTGTGCAAACAGATTGAAGAGAATTCAAAAACATATAACATATAACATATGTAAAATTCTTACAACGCATGAAATCGCAAAATGTAAAATTATAAGTTGCTGATCGTAGGTTTAAAGTCAAGTACATATTGTCTTAATCAGAAACTAATTGGAAAAAATCTTTAATATTTGGATGGTTGTCTATCTTGTATTCTTAGCTTCATGGTTTACGACAATCATTATATGTACCAATTTTTAAAAACGACTGGTTTTCGACTACAACAAAAACACTTATAATAAGGGCGATTATTTCAAAAAGTTGAATCAATATTTATTCCCTTCACCACAGGTGGAAAAGGGTATATATAATTTCTATAATATTGATCTTAGACCCTACAAAGTATTTATATTATGGGTCCTTATGAGGAGAGAAGTTGATTTAACGCTGTCTGTTTGTCCGTCCGTCTGTCCGTCTTACGTTTGATATGTGTTTTCCGGAGACTCCAGACATGATTGCGGCTAGGTTGTTTTACATTTATGTCACATATAGTCCACCATATCGTGCTATTGAAATTCAGCAAGATCGGTCCACAAATGGCTGAGATATGACCAAAAAATCACGACTGCCTGTAATTTTTTCCAAAAATCCCTTGTTGTTGTTGTATTTTTAATACTTTTTCTGTATATCTGGAGAACGGCAAGAGCCAAAGTTTCCAAATTAGGTACACACATTAAGGTTATAAATACGGGATTTGAGAAGTGAGCGTGGTACCTCCCATACAAAAAAAATATCAAAAATTGTATAAAAACCTGAATTTTTTGACTGTTATATGACCTATGGTTACGCCTTATATATCAAGATCGGAAATTTTTAGTAAAAAATATTTTCTGAAAAACTCGGGAAAATCGGTTCAGATACGAAAAAGTTATGACCAAAATATTAATTTTTTTTTTTTAAATACCCATTTTCGGGAACCATAGATCTTCCCGAGTCCAAGTTTTATAACCAAAATAACTGGCAAATTTCTTCTTTAACACGTCGCACAGTGGCGCCCGTAGAGCAAACGAGGTTGCAAAAATCAAATAAATATGAATAAACCCATGTTATAGGAAACTTTTCAACGATTTCAAATATGCAACTCTTAATAATATCACATTTTTAGTTTAGAAGATATAACCGTTCAAAGTTGACCGACTTTCGGTTTTCAAAAAAACACACAATTTTTAGTCAATTTGTTGCGATTTCAGGTGTAATATCACGAAAAATAGGTAACGAATCGCCTTATTTTTTGTTTGTATTGATTGATGTATTTATTAAATGTATAATGATAAAAAAAAAATTAACTGTTTGCTTTGTGTTTCTCCTGGTAAATCACTATTTAAAAACTATCCGTTTTTTCACTATTTTTCAACTTTGACGGTAAATAAAAAAAAATCTATATTTTTCTATATTTGCCATATTTGCAAAACCTGTTCTTTGATTATTTCTTTACATAATTCAAAAGATTTTATCTGCCCGTACGTGCCCGTTTGGCTCCTAGAGGTAAAAAAGGTTAAAAAGACATGGTTGCAGAAATTGTATGGCGTACAAATGGTCAAGAACAATATTGACTTATGGTCCCTACAGGTAGGCACAAATCTTATTTGGACACGTGCATAATATCAAAATTGCATTATTCAGCGTAAATCCATATGTATGCAGGGAACAAGTAAATTTTTAGGCATGGTAGCATAAGCCTATATATTGCAAAATAAGCATAATGCCTGGATTAGTCTACGACTGAAAGTTGGCGCAACAATTACTGAAACCATTAAACAATTTAAGTACTGAAAACATGGCGTTGAACAATTTAAAATTATTTGAACTGTTTAGAAAGTCAACCACACCAAAGTTTTTCACGGAAGCTGCTTTAGAAGAACTTGATAGCTTATACGGAAATATTGCAAAAAGAGTCAGAAGAACTTTGGTAATTTAAACGATTCTACAAATGAGGAGAATTACGAATATGGAATGTCACCATTGCACGCAAGGATAAGGTGTATGGAATTCTTGCTAAACTGGCGTATACCCTACCACAAGAGGAGGAAAACTTCGATGAAAATACATCAATAAAGGATAAGGAAAAGATCAGAAAGAAGCAAATTCAGGATGCTTTTTTTAAACAAGTTGGACTAAAAGTAGACTGTCCCAAGCACGGATACGGTAACTCAAACGATGGAAACACTTTTAGGAGATTTTTTGAAAATGATGAGGCAGTAACTAGAATCACTGGAATTGACAATTAAATCGTGAAAAGATTGGGAACGATCTTGGATGTTTTAAACTGCAAAGAAAATGTCAATTCTACAAAATATGGAAAATATGCGTCGAAAACTGCATCTCTTTTAGCAGAAATGTATCCACAGAAGAATTTATATTGGCGCATGGCAAAGATATAATTGAGTACCAGTGTTTGCCAATTGGAGAGCTTTCTGAAGAAGCACAGGAGTCTCTTAACAAATTTTATAAAAAATATAGAATGCAGAACACATTCAAAGCATCAAGGATAAGGCAAAATGAGGACCTCTTCAACATGTTGGCAGCATCTTCCGATCCACTTATTTCTTCCCTGCGGCATGTGAAGTCACGAATAGAGTTAGAAAATAATTATAGTTTAGAAATGGTTAGTCTTTTAGATATACCTTCTCTTACGAATTGTGATGAATATTTTACAGAAAATTTTAAAAATAAATTTAAAAAAAAAATTATTTTTTTTTTTTTAATTTGTTGGGTAATAATTTAAAACATAAAACCCTAAAGAAACAATCTAAAAATGTAAAAATAATTTTTTTTAGTTACCATAAAATTGATTTTTCTACTAATTTTAACTTTGACAACCCATAAGTAGGCCCCTACAAAGCGTAGCACCCTTTCACAGGCTGAACAGATATCTATCATATGCTGTTTAAACTATTCAATTATCTTATTCGGTTCAAAAGATATGATTTTTGCAACGAAAAAACTCAAATGGAGCCACTGTGCGTCGGTAAGAAATAGCAGAGTTATGACCAAAATACTGAAATCCCAAAAATTACTCTTTTTATTATTATTAAGTTTGTTTTTTATACCCTTCACCGAAGGTACTACCTACTAAAATCTCTTTTTGTTAATATTTTATTCAAAATTATCAAAATCTAGAAAACCCGGTTATTCGAACTAATATCGATTTGGATTTAAATGGACCGCTATTCTTATGACTACTTATGTAGATAAAAATATTTCGTCTGACAAAAAGTTGTTTTATTTTCATTTAATAAAAAAGTGATAACCAAATTATTTAATATCAAAGTTATTTTTGGGAATACATAATTTTTTCTTTAATAAGATTTTGTTTGGGGAATGTAAGAAAAGATAAACTCATTGTTTATTTTTGTTATTTTCTTTAAGCTTTGACATCGTTATATCTTCGTTATATCTCTGGAATATAATGGCAATATTCTTAAACTCCAGCACACTAATGTTATTGAGGTTTATAATTTAGGCTCAAATTTTTTAAAACGTAACGCAACGCCAAAATTACATTGAAATGAACAACAAAGTCAAAAATATTTTAAAATTTTGTTGTTGCTTTCTACAGAAATTCAGATTGAATTTTTAAATTTTAAACGCTGCATATCTTGTGGCGTTAAATATATTTAAACGCAATAAAAATTTCTGTAGAAAACAACAACAAAATAATGAATTTTTTTGTTTGTTTTTGCTTTAAATGTAATTTTTGGCGTTGCTTTGCGTCTTACACAATTAGGGCCTTAATTTCACATTTGGATATTAACAAAACCCCTGGAAGTGACTCTATAACAACGAAATGTCTTGTCAAATGCCAGGATATACTTGTTCCGCTTTTATCAAGAATCTTTAATACTTCAATAGACCATGCAATATATCCGAATACACTTAAGACACATAAAGTAATTTCAATACCAAAAGAAAGTGTCTGTAACAAAGTTAAAAAATTTAGACCCATCGCAGGTGCTGATAAAATATTCGAAAACGTTTTATACAGCCAAATGTCCACTTCTTGAAAAGTAAAATTTGATTTATTCTAACCAATACGGTTTAAAAAAGGTTGTGGTACTGATAAGGCTGTTATAAATGTTGCCAATTTTATATGTAACAGTTTAGATAATGGGTTTTCAGGCGTTGGAAGACTGTTTTATGACTTTTCAAAGGCTTTTGATCTTGTTGAACATTCTATTTTGCTGAAAACGTTACGATGTTATAGATTAAAAGGAAAAGAGCTACAACTAATGAAAAGTTATTTGATAAATCGTAAACAATTTGTGCAGATTAACAACGACAAAACTACTCTGGTCTTAGGGCCTTTATTGTTTACAATATATCTAAATGACATAAATAACCTGGGAATTCATGGAAAATTTTTTTTATATGCTGATGATATGTGTATTCTTTACCCATACAAAGAGAATCTTTTCGTTAAACAAACATAGAACGGGATGCTGCTTTAATTTTTGAATGTGCACGTTTAAATAGGCTTGTACTCAATGCAAATAAAACGAAAGTTATACGCTGTATGCCCAGACCAAATCAAAGAAGTAATTTAACCATATTTCTTGAAGGTTATCCTGGGGGCTACTGCGTATTTCGATTCGAAAGAAATCATTTACGAATTCGAATAATTTGTACTGTGTATAACGATTTTCGTAATATTTGTTTCGAATAAACGGACGTTTTTTATACTTTATCGAAAACAAAAAATCCCTTTCTTAACAGCCACTCTCTATTACGAACAAAAAGTTATAATCAAATTTTAAATTTTGTTAAAAATGCAATCTTTGCCATAGTTTCGAACGATTGCGAAAATCGTTATACACAGTACAAATTGTTCGAATCCGTAAATGATTCCTTTCGAATCGAAATACGCAGTAACCCCCCTGCTTTAGATGTGAATTCCATAAAATATTTGGGTATTTGTCTTCAATGTAATATTTCGTGGAATAATCATTTACAATATTTGAGATCTTAAATTGCCCCAGCTCTTAGAATGTTATACAAGTTAAAACACTGTCTTAATATTGAAACAAAGTTATTAATTTATCAGTCGTTAGTACAGAGTCATCTGAAGTAATTAACTCTTGTATATGGTTTTCGAGAAAATACTTTAAAGACGTTACAAGTACTTCAAAACAAATCATTGAAAGTTTTTTTTCAATCTCCTTATTAGGTATTCTACATTGTTGCTGTACAAAGATGTTGTAAAAATATATTACCAATATATGGATTATTAAAAATACAATTGCTGATTTACGCTTACAAAGTAATACATTGAATCGGTAATCACACAATAAATTTTATAAGAAACTAGCTTAACCCGGTGCGCTTCGCTACACTACTTAAACCACTTCTTCAGTTGAGAGATATTTAATATATGCATCTTATGGAAGGTTTTCCCCCCTGCGCCTTCCGGCTTTATTTTTATTTTCAAAAGTGTAGTATACCATAGGAGTGACTTCTACTAAGTTTGAACATTCTTACTATAACAGTTCTTAAGATATGTGATATTAAACATTGGCGTCCTATGGGGGTAACATTTCCCCGCTGCTATTTTATTTCAATTTTGGGGTTCAGAAGATAATACTACAAAAAGTTTAATAAAAAGAGTGCAGCGGCTCTAAATTATATTTCTATCTATGAGGGGTACTGCTCCTCCTCTGTCCATTTCTATATTGAAATTTAAAGTTTGCCATAATAGTAGCTTTAACCACGTTTGAAGACTCTCCCTTTAATAGTTCTTGAGTTGAGAGATATTTAATATATGCATCCTATGGAAGGTATTTCCCCCCTGCGCCTTCCCGCTTTATTTTTATTTTCAAAAGTGTAGTATACCATAAGTGTGACTTCTACAAAGTTTGAACATTCTAACTTTAATAGTTTTTAAGATATCCGATATTAAACATTGGCGTCCTATGGGGGGTAAGACTTCCCCCGCTGCTATTGTGTTTAAATTTTGGGGCTCAGAACATCCTACTACCAAAAGTTCAACAAATTACTTGCAGCGGCTCTTATTAATATTGATATCTATGAGGGGTACTGCTCCTCCTCTGTCTACCCCGGCCATTTTTATATTGAAATTTATAGTTTACCATAGTAGTAGCTGTAACCATGTTTGAAGACTCTCCCTTTAATAGTTCTTCAGCTGAGCGATATTTAATTTATGCATCCTATGGAAGGTATTTCCCCCCTGCGCCTTCCCGCTTTATTTTTATTTTCAAAAGTGAAGTATACCATAAGAGTGACTTCCACAAAGTTTGAACATTCTCACTATAACAGTTCTTAATATATGCGATAATTAATATTGGCATCCTATGGGGGATACCAATTCCCCTGCCCCTATCGAAAAAATAAGTAGCCTATTTTATTTTTAGGGCTCACGTGATGTATCTGTAAAAACTTCAGGAAAATCGGTTCAGTAGTTTAGGAGTCTATAAGCCAACAAACAAACAAACATACAAACATTTTTCATTTTTATATATATAGATCAAACTGTCTTTAATACTCGAAATATCAACCATTTACGAACCTTAAGATGTCGTTTGGAAATTTCAAAACAAAAGATTGAATATTCGGGTAGTTAAGTATATAATAGTTTGCCGTAACAAATTAAAAGCTGTTGTACAATATCTTCCTTCAAAAAAAAAAAGTTAAAGGATTATTTGTTGCAAAATATTGATATGCTTCTTGTATAATTCAATACCTAATAAACGTTAAATTTGTTAAGTTGGTATACTATTAAATATGTATACATATTTGACTAATTTTTATGTATTTTGACTGCTTGTCCTAAATATTGCCGGTATGTCTTTCTAATGCCCTAGAGGCGCTGAGACTTTGAATATTGTATGAATTTTAAAAAAAAATTTTGTTTTAATAAAACCTTACATAAAAAAAAAAAACTTGAGTGTTTGTAATTCTCATTCACTCTACAGTTTTATTTGCATAAAATCTTTAGCTTTTCTAAAGTTTTGGGAAAAGGTTTCCTGATGATCTGGCCTAAGCAACCAGTGAAAGCGCATAGGAACTAGCTTATGCTCCAAGAATAAATTTCAGTGTATTTATCAAGAATGAAAATTAGGAATTTATGACATCAAACTAAATCTTATTAATGACAAATTATTTATTAAAAACTAACAATCAGTGTGACCCTTTTAGCATTTTCATTGCTAAATTTAGCATTATTTATTTTGATTTAGCAGCGAATTTTTCAAATTTCATTTAGCATAATTTTCAGCATTTTTCTAATACTTTATTAGCATTCTATAGCATTTTTTAATCTTATACCTATTGCTATTTCACAATATGGGTTCATCATTTCTAGTTTTTGGCATTATTATTATTATTTTTGTTGTTATAATTAACAAATAATTTTATTAAATACATTTAACCAGGGTTGATAAAGTAGGTACAATTGTACTTTTTTGGTACAACTCAAAACTAAAAAGTACGCTGATACCCTCGTGACTCAGTTGGTACTATTTCCAAATTTTTCAAACTTGCATATATGTATATAATTGATATAAAATGGCAACTCGTATTTACTGTCTAATGAATATAAGCGGAGTTTAGTGTTTGGTGCAAATAGTCTTGCGAAAGTGCAAAATGTCGTAGCTTTTTTATGAAATCTAAGAGAAACTCTATTTTTATAAATTTATATAAATTTAAGTTTAGTTCAACTAAACCAGCGTTTAAACATTCAGTAATTTATTAGTCATAAAAAGTGTACGAAAACGCTCTCTGGCGGCAATCAAAAGTAAAAATAAATGCATTTCTCGAAAAAAAAATTTTACCCACCCTATTATAATGTATAATTAATGATCATGTATTTTTTGCTATCTATACTTTACATTTACAAATGAATTTTAAGTACCTTTTGTTTTTGTTGTATTAAATTTTTGTTTTTAAAAATAAAAAAATGATTTAGTACTATTGGGGCCGAAAAAGTACGATTTTAAAAGTTCTTTGGTATATTGGATATTAGTTTTCTCATTTATCATCCCTGCATTTAACTATTTAATTAATTGGTTTATATGTTTATTTAACGGTATTTAAAATAAATTTTTTTTTCTGTGAAGCTGAAAATAATAAAAAATTACAATGTGGTACACGTGTACCCTGGTTATGCGTTTGTGTGGTATTTTTTGGTAATGCATACGCTTAAGTATGAAGATATGTTCGAACTACTTAAGAGTTTTTAGAGCCTTAACAACGGGCTAATATTTTACCCAATAATTAATTTTTGGCAGCGTATTTTAGTAAAGTATTATTTGCGGAGTCAAGTATTATTTGGCGTACGTTTATGTCAAGCTTGTGAACTCATTAAAAGTGATTAACAAGTCGTGACGTTAAAGAACTATTGCAACTTATTATTTTAGGGTACTTCAAACACCTTTGTGTTTTAAGTCCCGTTCGGAATTTCTTCAGAGATGATATCTGTATAAAAAATATATTTAATATTTAGAATACTCTCACAAAAATTGGTAATTTATTTTTAAACTGAACATTTTGTTTTTTTTTTTTTTTTTGTAGTATTTTTAATTATTTATAGTTTTCTTTGACAAGAACACACACTTTGATAAGCGGTTTGTATAATGTTTTTTTTGACATTTGATACATTTTGTTTGGACATTCGTCAAAGAAAATTTAAGTTTGCATTCAATTATTAAAATACGGATACACAAGGCGAGTTCATATATATGGTGGTGGCGATACTACAACAAGTAACAACAACAAAAACACAATACAGTAGAATCTCACAAATTAGAACCACTTTGTGCACCGGGCAGTTTGAATTTCTGAAAAGTTCGAATTTCTGGAAATTTTTTTTTACAGAAAATGATAAAATTTTAATAAAATAGTGTTTGATAATGAATAGTTGTGTAATTTTTATTTAATTACATTTAATTAATTGAACATATTAAATTAGTATCTAAAGATAAAGCATTTTTTTACGTTTGTTTGTAATTTTTTTATATTTCTTTCACACTTATGAACACTTCACTTTGACCTTCAGTTATCAACTGACCCAAATTTGTACAAGCATATCAAATTTCGTATGCATATGACCGAATTGTACACACCACCAATAACTCGGTGATTCCCCGTTTAATTTTTACTTTAATGAGCAAAAAAAAATAATTTGTAGTGAAAATACAAAAAAAAAAATTCCAAAAATTAGAACCCCCTGTTCTTATTTTAGAGCGTTTAAAAAAAAAAAAAAAATTCCTAGTACCTATATAGAAATAAAAACAAAAAAACACCTCCAGCGTCCAATATATTGAAATGGCCGGTTCTAATTTCTGGACGGTTCGAATTTGTGAGATTCTACTGTATTGTATTTTATTTGTTGCTTTCGTTGGTCGATATGTCAAAACACAAGTAACCTTTGACATTCCTCTTTCAAATTAAGAAAAAAAAAGTAGCACAGCTGTGCTTTCAACGCCCCTTGAGAAATGAATTCGCTTTGCGAGTACCTACATTTACAACAAGAGTAACGAAAACGTATATAAATTACACATTATAATAATATAAAAAAAATTACCGACTTTTACCAAAATAACCGGTTGATAATGATTTGAAAATCATAGCGTTCTCAACAAAAAGGGGAAATTATTTTCAAATGCCTTTATTTTTAACTTGCTTTCAAACGTAACTCTCAAATGTTTTGCAAGTGTGGATTATAATACAATGTGGAACATAAAAAAAATATTTTATTTTTTTATTTCAATTCATTTTTTATTTAAACAAACTGTGAGATAAACATTCGGCCCCACAGCTAAAAGATGAAATAAAGTTTTTTCCGTCCCCTAATTCTTACAGACGAAATTATTGGCTCACTTTTATTTTGAGGAGGAGCACCGCGATCATACAACAAACTTATAATTTCTTCACTTTTCCGTTTTATTTGTTTTAATTTGTATTCTTAATCATTGTAATTACTCACAAATAATTTTATTTTTCACAAGAAATAATTGGTTCACTTCTAAAACACATTTAACCACGAAGTAAAAATTAAACTTTAATCGCCATTTTTAATGTTTACATTAATTTTTTGCTTTAGTATTGCCAAGTTTAGTTTTGATTTGAATTTAACATTTGATATCTATTTGACATCAAATTGATAAAACATTTAATGTCAAATGTTTATTTTCAAATCATTATCAATTTGAATTTAAATGTTAAAATCAAACGATTAAAAAACGTTTGAGAGTTTTGTTTGATGTCAAATGATAAAGTCATTTCATATCAAAGGTTTGACCTCGTGTTTGTTGGGTTTCAATAAAAAAACTCACACATGCACAAATCAAATGTGTACAAAACGATGTCAAAATTACCAAAGTCGAACTTTGTTTTGCAGGCATAGAGTTAATGTAAATTTAAGCGTATGAATAAATCAACAAAAATAGTGGATTTTGCAGTTCTCTGGTATGTATGTACAGTGGACGTCCAATAGTACGAATTATGTAAACTTATATAATGTCAGGCCTTTTCGTAATGCTGGAAAATTCGTACTATATTTGGAGTACAGTTTTTCCTTCTTTTATTTAAAATAAATCACAGGCAGATAATTTAATTTAAATTGTGTTTTTTATTCAAAACAAATAAAAGAATAAACTTTAAATTCAATCATATCAATAAGTTTTAAATCATATACATATACATATTTGTAAATACATACATATTGTTACCTAAAACTTAAAAGAGCCCCTCTAACATTATGAAAATTTTACAAGAGAATCAAAAAAACTATTTAAAACGATATACCTATTGTCGAGAATAAATTTTAAATCGGACACTGAGAATGCAGCACAAAATTATAGACATTTGCCCCCATATTCATAAAAAATATTATTGATTTATAAGTGGTTTATTAAACAGATTTCCATAGGAAATTCGTTTAATAAACCTGTGCCCATGTTCTGTAACTCTCGCGTCGAGAAACTTTTCGATTGAAATGTGTGAAATGAAACAAAAATGCCAAGGTTCAAACCTTAACAGCTGTTTGTCTCACTAAACTATGTCTGTAACTTTTTTTGGCGAGTACTAGCTGCCACGAAAGGAAACTACTCGCCAATTTACAGAAAAAGTGTGTCTGTAACATTTTTGTGAAATAGTTCCCGCTTTGAACTGTCAAATAAACTCACGAATTAAAACGGGGCGAGAAAAAACTTTAATACTTAAAAACGATTAAAAATACAAAATACAAAGAAAACTAATAATAATATTTTGTTCTTGGCACATTTTTTTATTGTTTTATTATTTTGCTTTTAACATTTTTATAAAATATACGAATTTTTTTAAAGCTCGTTTGCAAACAACAAACATTAAAGTCGCACTTTACATTATTTGGTATAGCCGACGGTTCTATTTTCGCCGCCTTCGTTTAAAAATTTTTCAATTTTGGTAAATTTTGGTCGCCGTCAACGATTTGTGCGACTGGCGTTCTCAACGTCTGCAATGCCACATCGGTTTCGGGTGCAATTTTATGACATTTATAACGTAACGACGTAACCTCTTTTGATAGTTTTCGACATGAGCTACAGACACAGTTTTTTCTCACTTTACGAGAAAAGATGGAATATTTTGTTTCACATCTTTTCGGTGCGAGAAGTTCTCACTAAAGTTACAGAACATGGGTACTGTTTTTAACCTGAAATATTTTTTATGAATAATTGAAACGGAAGTTAAAAATGTATTTACCTATATTGTAATAGATCAAGTTTGATTTGAAAAATATGTTTGTATACAATTTTTTAATATGTATGTCATTTTAAAATATGTATTGTTTAATTTGAAACAACCCTAAAGAAGGCACTCAAAGAAGTACCGAAATATTGGTTAAAATAAACGTTTAAAGTTTTATAGAAAATTAAAAAAAGACCTCAAGCTTAATAATTTAGTTATATGTATTATGATTATTGTTTTTTTTCCCGGACTTTTTCGTTTCCCGGGAAAGCGGGAAATTTTTTTAAATTTCCCGGGATCCCGGGATCCCGCTCTATATAAATAATACAAAGTAAGTTTTGTTATTAATTAATGAAAAAAAAAATTTATAAAAAAACGCAAGGGAACTTGTTGACAAAGAAACTAAAATAAATGGTTCAATACTTAAAACCCAGTAAAAAATTCGCTTACTTTTTCAAAATGAATAGCTTCTTTAACTCAATATTTAGCAGCTTTCTTCTATAACTACATCTATAACAGCTTCTATAATTACTTTTTCCTGAATGTATTAAAGTAAAAAAAAAATAATGCCTTGCTTTTGAATGCGTTCATTTTGGGACATCCCTTGTATAATTCATTAGTTCTTTCAGTAGAATTGTACGTAGTGCTCTTATGTTTTTCTGATTACTCAACACATTATTTTGTAGGCGAAGTTTTTACTGGGAAATTAACTGAAGATTGAAATAGGAACTTGAATTATTATTACCTCACGCCTTTTTTCCCTATTATCATGCTTTTATTCAGTATTATTATGCTCTGGATACAAGATAAAAAGATAACATACACATAACAATTTAATTCATAGAACAATAATAAAAACAAAATAAAAATTTAGGTAGTCAAGATATGAGATCAAAAAGTTAATTAATAAAATAGATAAAATATTTTAAAGAAATATATAACATTTTTTAACGGCTTAGGAAATAACTTTCTGACACACTCAAAGCGCTTAGTAAGTCGTCAAAAAGTATATTCCTGATTTAACTTACTAATTATCATGTTTCCGAAAAATTTCGTTAATTTTTAACCGGGGTTGGACAAATAGTTAAAAGTGCACCGTTGTAGAATGCTTCGGATTCACAATCAGAAGCAATTTTTTCTTTTTTATAAACATCGTCTATATTTGTTAAATGTATGTCAAGGTTTACGCAAAAAAGCATCAACCGGACTGCTTCTTACAAACCTTTTCATTTCAATAGGTCCATTTGTAATCTTTAGGACAATGTGTTTTTCAAGTGGTATGTTGTAGTATCTTACACGAGTTTCCAAAATGTTATTTTATTTCGGTTTCCCCGCACTTCACGGGTATGTAACCAACACAAGTTGAAATTGAAAATTTGTGTTTATCACCTAATAAACATATCGATCCTTCATTGCATCATAGTCATATCTTAAACTGAACCAAAGTTATAGCTAAATATATCTTTAAGTCGATACATTTTGAAAACTTTAATCGCATTTTGCCAAGATCGTTTGTTTTTGTAGATATTACTATGTTGCAATAAAGGAGCGATATGTTTAGTTATCTCCTATTTTTAAGACTTGTTCATGGGCTGTATCTTATTTTGCCTGCATCTTATTATGAATTAATGTACTTTATTAACTCTTCACTTCACTAAATGTAATAATTATCAACTGTTGCACTGCCCATTCTGCTTTTAGTAGATTTATTGCATCAGGAGACATTGATTTACGTATGTACTCACTTCTTGTAATTGATCTAATCCACAGCCCATCCACAGATGCTAATTTTTAGAGAATAGAAAACTAAATTTCAAAGCTTAAATAGCTATTTTCTGAAATTATGAGGAATTTTTTATATCCCGGGATCCCGCAAGAAAAATCCCGGGAAAACGGGAAATAAAATAATTGAAATTCCCGGGACGGGAAATCCCGGGAAAAAACCCTAATTATGATATATTATTTATTTTTATTATTTAATAACTGTTTCAAAAGTCATTTTTGGTGGCATGCGGGGGCACCTTTTTTTAAATTTTTTTTACCAGTGTTTTTTATGATTTCACCAACCCACTAAAAAATACTGGCTTTAATTGTTAATAATTAATGTGGCATCTTAATTCAAAACATAATCACAGACTTAAACCACAATACAAAGAAAAATATGGCAAACGTTTCTACAGAGAATTTATGATAATGCCGGTATTTTATACTTGTTTTTATTATCCACAAACTTTTCATTAACCTTAAAATTGTTTAAAAACAAATAAACTTTTTTAATTATATATAACTTGTAAATTTTGGTTTAAAAATATAATTTTCTAATATATTTTCCTGTAATTTTATTGCAAAAACCGCCTTATCAACGACATGTTTTGCTGATAATTTCCACCTTCCAATTTTATTAGTCTATTCTGTTTCGTTTAGTTGGTTGTTTGTGCACAAAACATAATACAATGGCTGTCGTGTCAGTTGTCGTAGAAATCGTACGCAGTTTGCTACTTTTACAAAAATATTTCTTAAAAATTTTGCCGTGTCGCGCAGTGAAATGTTATAAAATTGTAAGTTTAACAAAAATACGAATAAAAAATTAATGTGAAAATTTTGCGATAAAAATAACCTCAAAATGTTTTAATAGAATTAAGGTTATAATGGAAATGAAATACAAGTACAGAAAGGCTATGAAATAATTTTTGTTAAAATAAAAATAAAACGTGCTTTTCACAATGGCCAAAGAGGAAAGCACATGTGATGTAATCATGATAAATGGCTACGCCTTCACGTAATTGTTCTTGGTGGAAATTTGTTAATGATTTATTGTGATATGATAAAGCGGCGGTTGTTTTAATACAAAAAATGTAAATAAATAAATAGTATAACCTCATTTGGCCATAACCTTAAATGGAAATAGGAAAATATTGCAATTTTCATAAACTTGGAATTATTTGTTATATGTATGTATGTAGGTATATGGATGCTAAACATATTAAAGCGACTTCGGCCAATATGCTCATTAGAATTTTGTCCGCCGCTTTTGCATGTGGATTGTGTCGATAATACAGTGTGGTTTATTTGTGGATTTCATGTGAAAGAAAAAGATAGCTATTGTGTATTTTAATTGAAATTTCTGTGTAAATGTTGCCATATTTAAATCGTAATGAAATATTAAAATGAACCAAAAAGAAACATGCAAGGCCCATCTATTAGGTCTGCTTACTTGTACAAAAACAAAAAACGATTCTTTTTAGTTGTCAAAAATTTACTACCACATATACAAAGCAAAAGGAAAAAACGTGTATGTGTGGCATACCACAAATGTGGATTTTGCACATGTAAGCAAAATCAAAACAACTTTTGACAACTAAAAAGAACATAAACAATGATCATCAGGCTTCTTGCGCAGACCTTTTCAATGGGCCTTGGAAACATGTGTTTTTGTTGTATTTGTTATAATTTTCCCCCTTTACCACCCTTCAGCTGTGGTGGAAATGATATATAAAGACTCATGGCGAATTAACTACAGGTGGTGTCGAAACCAGTGAACCAAGCCAAAGGCATTTGATCGGCGGCGGCGGCGTAGGTATAATTGATCGGCGGCGGCGGCGTTTGCGTCAATGAATCGGCGGCGGCTTAAATGTCGGCTTGAAATGTTTAAAATTGTTATTTGCATGCAGTCTACAACTGACATGAAATGCTTTACTTTAACACTAATATGATGTTATTGTTAAGTATAGACTCATCATGTTAGAAGTTTTCTCATGTTATAACACGGTTGTTAATGCACATGTTTTAGCAACGCTTTTATAACATCAAGTTATATCAGCAAATCATGTCAGTTGTAGACGGGCAGTTAAGGAAAACTATTAATCATTTCTATATCTATTTATTTTTATGTTAAAGTACAAAACATTAAATAATTATAAAAGGATAGTGCAATTTCGTTTTTTTCTCATTACTGTTTGAAACTGATGTTAACTGTAGGACCACATACCCATATCTATTTACAAAAAGTAAAGCTTTCTGCAATAATTAAATATAAAATTTCCTTAACCTGAACTTATCAGCAAAACTATTTTTTTAATTTAATTATTGTCGTCAAAATTATACCACTAATTAGCTAAAAGCAAGAAAAAAATATGTTGTTCACATATTTTTTTTTTTTAATTTAAATTTAAATAACGTTTTCAAATAGATTACTTCAATAAAGCATTCACTGATATTTTGCTATTACCAAGTTTTTTGTCTGAACTTCTAAATCAATATGTTTGGAAATACATATGTGTATAATACTAAAATATTTGAGAAAAAAAATTATGTATGTTCAAGGCCCTATGCTCCTTGTAGGAGTTTAAAGGAACTAATATACTATAAACGGTGTTGTGTCCTAAATAAGAGTCCATCAAAATATTAATATGAACATGGAAAGCTTATTTGAAAATATTGCAAATTAAATTTGTTATTATCATGGAAATATTTATGTAAAAATTATTTTTAATAAAGATTCACATATGTATGTATGCATTCATGAAAACGAAAGAAGCATTTAACCAATTATATTTTCAAAAAACTAAGAAAAAGTTGTTAAGTACAATAACGCTTTGAAAAATATTAAGAAAATATAACGGCACTTGAATGTTGCACATTGATGCTAAAACATACCATTTTTGACAAAGAAATTAATACATTAAAACGCAAATCTGTAAAATAAACTTAGTCACACGAATTAAGAAATTTCACGGCTCAGCTGCTGTCATCGGCGGCTTTAATTGAGCCGTCTAAGCCGTGTAAGTCGGCGGCGGCGCGGCTTGGTGAAATCAAGCGGCGGCGGCGAGCTGATAGGCTTGCGCCGATCGGCTTGGTTCTCTGGTCGAAACGGCATCTGAGTTTGACAGTTCGAGCTTATTTGTTGTGATTTGTTAGTGTTTTGCTAATAATGGTTGACATTTCGAGCTAATGGCACTAACTTGGTGGCCACACGATCAAGTTTTGCCTTTCAATTCCATTCAATTTACTCAACTCTCTCATTTTTTTACTAACACACTCACACTTTTTAAATTGACCACGAGATGGCTTTCAATTTCACCTTTCCATTTGTTTGACAATTTACTTTCAATTTAACAGCTGAGTACATGTTTGTCTTTATAAATTGTTTTTTTTTTATGGCATCTTGAAAGTAAATTGAGTGCCACCTACGGCACACCTCTCAATTTTTGTAAATTTTGACAAGCAGTATATGTAAAAGACTATCAAGAACAACTTGATCGTGTGGCCGCAGGGTAACAATGCAATGCAAAAAACCCTATGTGGTTTCTGTTGGTTTTGGATTGTTGTAGTTCCGACTTAATTTAAGTTTATCAACAAATGAATTTATTTAAAAAAAATTAAAATATTTTAATTTTGTTGTTTTTGTAACTAATAAACAATATAATTTTAACCGCAGATTAAACAAAAAATACATATAAAATGCTTTTAACCCTGCGGCCACACGATCAAGTTGTTCTTGATAGTCTTTTACATATACTGCTTGTCAAAATTTACAAAAATTGAGAGCTGTGACGTAGGTGGCACTCAATTTACTTTCAAGATGCCATAAAAAAAACAATTTATAAAGACAAACATGTAATCAGCTGTTAAATTGAAAGTAAATTGCCAAACAAATGGAAAGGTGAAATTGAAAGCCATCTCGTGCTCAATTTTGAAAGTGTGAGTGTGTTAGTAAAAAAATGAGAGAGTTGAGTAAATTGAATGGAATTGAAAGGCAAAACTTGATCGTGTGGCCACCAAGTAAAATAAGAAAATTTGTTCCTTCCATGGTGAAATAAACAGGTGGCAGCACTACGCCAGATGACGATTTTTTTGCTCTTGCATTGTTTGGCTAGGTTTATGTCAAAGTTTTGTTTATGTTTACAAAAAGTCCACGTATTGTGCTGTGATTTTTGTTTTTTATTAAAGTTTTTGATAATTTTGATAAGATATTGACCATAAGTCCCAATTTACACTAGGGACATTTCCTGCCGGACAGACGAAGTTTGACGGCGCGGGGTCGAAAAGGTAGAGTGTGTAGTACATGACTATCTGTACTGGACATTTTTTCATTTCTCTTTCTTACTTTTCGTAGTTTACATCTTGTTGCTTTATATTATTTTTCTGTCTGACTTTATATGTAAACGCTTCAGGTAAGATTAAAAGAGAATTAAAAAAATGTCCGGCAAGAAATGTCCCTAGTAGTCTTGGGCTTATTTGCTTTGTGTTTTGCATTGTTTTTTGTGAATGACTGATTCAAACTGATTCAAAAGACCCAAGCAAGGTATATTTATAGCAGGTAGCCGCGAGATTACAACAATTGTACAATAAAACAAACAACAGGGCTTTTTATTGTTGTTATGTGGTACGAACTGTCAAATAGCAAAGGGGTTGATAAGAGACAAAAGATAAACAAAAAACTTGTTTACTTGTTTTCTATACAACAGTTGACAGTTCGTACCACGAAACAAGCAAATAAAAAATAAACAGCTGGCTTTCCGAGACTACCTGCTATAAATATACCTTGGACCCAAGCAAGGCGAATTTACACAAGGTAAACTTATCTCGTCAGCCGTTCATCAGCTGTATCCACGGCGAATTAAAAAAACGCTGAAACGTCAAAATTTTGTTTTGTTTCTGTACTGAAATTTGACAACAAGAGGTAAAATTTCATAAACAAAATACATGGGGCTTTTTGTAGTTGTAGAGTTGCACTTACCTTGTGTAAATTCGCCTTGGACCCAAGTGAACCATATTGAACGATGTATTATGAAAATGTGTAAAGCAATGTGACAATGAGTAAAAGAAACAAGTATATTATTCTGGCATAACAAACATATACACAAGAATAGTACTGTTGTTTCTTTTCAATCAGTTGTTCGGTAAGCAAGTGAATGACTGATTCAAACTGATTCAAAAGACCTGAAAAGACCCAAGTGAACCATATTGAACGATGAGACTGAACGGCCGTTCAACGTTCATTTGACTGATTCGTTCAATTGAACCGGGTCGTTCATGACCGACACAACTCTAGTAAATTTGGACTAATTAAATAAAAATTGGCTAAAAATTTATTTATTTCATCACGTTCAGCGGCAGACTGATTTTTGTTTAATGTATTTTTTGACGTAACCGGTTATGTAATTTCCATTTTTGTTGTAATGTTGTATTTGTTGCCGTAACGATCCCACCTGCTTATTCCACCATGGTTCCTTCAACACACGTGGTATAGTTCGTAAAAGCTTCAGAACACTTTGGGTGCGTACGTAAATGCATAAAAACTATGTATCACCGCTGCAGTGATGCAAAATGTTGTTGCTGATGCGTGATAACAAGTTGCAGTTGTGTTGCTGATACTTTGCACAACAGCTGTGCAAAGTTTGAATTTTTGAAATTTCAAAAGTTTAATAAGCTTAAATTAAATAATAATAAAAATGATTTTTGCAATAAAGATGACAAATTTAATTAAAAATATTGAACCAAAAAGTAACAGTTTTCTTATAAATGACGATTAAACGATTTCTTTTTTGTCAAAAGTTATTGCTTCAGAAAATTAACTGAAGCAATAATTGCCAAAGTTTGCTGCAGAGCTGCGGCATTACTGCATAAAAACTTTTGACATATGAGAGTGATGCAAAGTTTCTTACAAGTGATGCTTTTACGAACATTAAACTTTACTTCTGCGCAAGTGATACCCAACAACTGCATTTACGAACGTACCCTTTATCAATAACTTTTTAGGTGAAAACTGGATCTAACATGGCGCTTACATTTGCCAGTACTGGTACAGTACAGTAGCAATACATGCAAACTTTTTTACTAATACATGCACACTTTTCCAACTGTCTTGTCTACTGTCTAGCAAATTTTGCAGAGAGTAAAATTGGGCAGTGATTTGAAGTTTTGTTCGAAAAAGAAAAAAAATCAAGAAGTAAGAAAAAAATTAACATATTTTGCTTTGATTTTTTATGTTTTATTAGTTAAGGGCTATATTTGTTCACACAATAATGCTATTTTAAGTTAAAAAGTGAACTGTCTTAACTACTGTCTGGACGCATACGTCACAAAGACAGTTAGTAGTGTCTTTGGCAACTAATATGTATTTTATTACTGTCTTGCCAGTACTGACAAATGTAAACGCTGTGTAAGAAGTAGTGGTGTTATTAGAAACTACATCGAAATGGCTTTCACTTGATCTTTAAAAAATTCCGATTTATTAGCCCGTTAAGGGCCAATTTCAAAAATAACTATTTCTTGAAAGATTTTTCTACAAAACTTAAAATTTTGTCAATATACATACATATTTATTAAAACATAATATCTTTAGGGAAGAACACTTAATCTTTTATATACCATATTATTAGTAACTTCATCATATAAAATTTTAAATTTATTAAGCTTTAAAAAATTTTATTTTGGAAAATTAGTCAATTTATTTAAAAGTTTGATTAAAAATATATATCTGGTAATAATTTATATACTTCTTACATATTCATCCCAATTATGAATGAAAATTTCCCGGGAGTTTTCTCCCTTCTCTCATTTTTCCTATGTTAATTCGATTGTAAAAGAAGGAAAAGGGAAAAAACTCCCGGGGAATTTTAATTCATGATTGGACTGATTGAATTATTGTAATATGTACATAAATAATAAGTGTTCTGCAAATGTCTTAGGGTTAAATAATTATTGTTATATCGACATGTTTTAAAGATAAAGCCAATTTTGTAAAAAAAAGTCAGCCACGGAGTATAAATATATAAAATTGGCTCTTAATTGGCTAATCGGTGTGCCATAAACGCCATGTGGAACACACTTTAAAGAATTTTCCAATGATTCCCATATTTTGTCGATTCATTTTATACATAAAGAGATATGGATAAAGTATTTTGAAACGTTTACGACCTATAACTCCTGAACTAGAAGCGTTGGCGCGAAAAACATCTTCTTATAGAACTTCTTTCAAGGATATAAAACAAATTATCGAAATAACAATTTGGTGTTGAGCCGAGTTAAAATTCTTGTTTCAAGCCGATTCTTTTCTGTTAAACAAAAAAAAATAAAAAATTTAAGCACTTATGTTTTAAAAATTTTTTTGATATTAGCAACACTTTTTCTATTTTGTAGTGGACAAAAATAGAAATTACCCTACAAGAAGACTACCGGTCATTTTACTAGTTTTTTGACCGGTAGTGTTGACCGATATATTGGGTAAAGTTTCTATGAGTTTATTAAGAGCAAAATGAAAAACTAACCGAAACTCTAGTGTACATGTGATTTTGCCTCTCTTTAACTAATTTATTCCTCTCGTCTACGGAATATATATCTCTAATTTTTTGTGGATATATGTAGGTAAAAAAAATAATGACTTACTTTTGAATGCGTTCATTTTGGGACATCCCATGTAAAATGCATTGCTTCTTTCAGTAGAATTGTAAGTAGTGCTCTTATGTTTTTCTGATTACTCAACACATTATTTTGTAGGCGAAGTTTTTACTGGGTAATGTAAAATTGTTGCATGTGTGTTAGTAGTTTTTTTAGTTTATGTTATGCATTTCTTGTAGGGTAGTTTAATTTGGCTACAACGACAAAATAAGCACAGACAACAACCTGCAGCCATGTATCCGTGTCGTCGTGAAAATAATCATTTCCATATGCACACATGTATTCTAGTTTTGACATATTGAAGTCGGTAGCTTGCTGTCTCGAATGTGTTTAAAGCATTATTCCGTTTGTTTATTTCTACAATAGTGAATTTATACCCTATGAAGTACTGTTGAACTTCTATAACAAGGCGAATTTACTTCAGGTGGTGGCGAGACTACAACAAGTCAACAACACAAAAAACAACATGTATTTTGTTTTTATTTTTCGGTCGTGTAATGTCAAAAACAAGGCGAATTTATATATATATATGAATTCGCCTTGTATAAAACAGTTTACTAAAGCAGGGCTACCAGATTTGGGGTTCTAATATCAAATTAGATAACAAAAATTAATTTCGGATTTTAATTGAGAATTTAAAAACAAACTACATATTTTTCTATTTGGGAAAATTATTGAACGTTTTGTTTCTTTTACAGTCCAACATATATAATTTCTGTAAGAGTTTTCATGTACAAAACTTAATACAATTTATGTATAAATGATAAACAAATTATAGAGCAAATTCAATTTCGGACGGCTGAAAAATCGGATTTACTGAACGCAATATAGTTTTTTATTTAAAATGTGTCAGCAGCAGAATTTTTCTTATATAAAAAACATTTTCTCCTTTTGTTTAGGTTGACCTGTTAATACTCTAATAAGTAAAAATACTTTCAAACGTATGTCCACCAATATAATGGCTTAGCCAATGGATATTTAACGCATTCAATGGATGTATTTGTGGGGTCGTTATTATAACCCTAATTCTCCATATTTGAAATGTCAAAACTTAAAATGTTCGTAAACGATATTGAATAGTTAAACGGGAATTTTCAGGCTGGTACTCCATTACCCCACGTCTCCATGCACTTTTGATTTGAACATGACATGACCATAACGCCGGCAGAGCAACGGTATTAATTTGTTCACGTTCTTGTATGTGGCGAATACGTGTTGATGTTCATGTTCTGATCATTGTTGCCAACTTTTTTTGAAGACTTACCGTCAAATCGTACTTCAAAAACCGCTAGAAGCCGCTAAATTTTTAACTTTGCGTAAAATGTTTTAAAAGATCGCTAAAATCTCAATATTCTGCAAAATGTATATACAAACCAAGAGATAGGGTGCTTTTTTTTAAAGGTATACGACTTTTTATTCAATTTATATAGTTAGGTTTTCAATATCCCTGACTTTTTTATTCCCGGGAACGTACAACAATGTTTCTTTTAAAAAAGTGCCTAAAAGTTGGTAAAATATATTGAATAAAAAGGTTTTAAATTTACATCCGTTTTAAGGCATTTTCTATCACGTCTAATTTTGTATGGGCTGGTAATGCTAATATATTTCAGCGCAACTGGAAAATGATTTCTCCGATTTTGATTTAATGATTGAGATCAAAATTTACAAATGATAACGAATAAAATTTCCTTTAAATCATCCAAATAACATTTCTTTTATATTTTAAACAGTTTCGGAGGTATTCAGAAGAAAGTTGCAATAAATTAGGTTTTTATGCAAAACAAAAAAATGCTTTCAGAAATGTATAAAAAAAATTTTATAAGGACAAAAGTTTTAGATTTTTATCATTTATCAAAAAGGCAGATATGTTACAAATAAAATAATAAATATATTATAAAAATGACTAATATTTCGCCGGATTTATCCAACTTGGAAGAAACATTAGCCAAAAGCCCATTAAAAACTAGACGTAAAAGAACAGCGAACAGGTTTGAATTCAGCACGCTAAAGTGTAATTAGCATAATCAACTATAAAACTACGAATTATTTTTGTTTACTGAACACAATTTGACAGAATTGCAGTTATTCCTAGCCAAAAAATAATAAAAAAAAATGTTGCAAAATGCAAAAATGGAAGCGAATTCAATTTCGAAAAAAAAACAATTTTTCTTTCTTCTAACTTTTAAATTTTAATTAAAAAAAATACATACTAGAAATCTCTTATTTTATGAAAAAATTTTATATATTCAAACTCCTAGAACAAAAATTTTATATTCTATTGATATTAAAAAAACCGCTAGATTTCCCGCTAACCGTCAAAACGGAAATTTTGCCGCGATGGGCACATAAAAACCGCTAGAATCGCGGTAAAACCGTCAAATTGGCAACAGTGGTTCTGATTGACCACAATTTTTGTTGTTGTGGCGTTTGTTTGTATACAGAAAATACATTGTATGGCCAACATCATGGCGCACATGGATGCTAAGACGAATGTTTGGGCAACGATGGCAGCACATGGACGAAACATGAACATGAACAGTAGAATTCATGTGCGACATGCTGTTCTTACCAAGTTGATGGATAGTGGAGACGGGTAGTTAATGCTAGAAGAATGTTTGCTTATATGTGCATGATGCTTTTAGTTTTAAATATTAACCAGTAGTCATACAATAAACTAAAAATGTATTAATAATATTTAAGATTAACTGAATGATCAACTTTCCCTCTCCCTTAAAAACGTAAATTTTTGGTCAAAATTTGAAAGATAATAACCAAATTGTAAAATTGGTAAAATGACATTATTGTTTTAGTTTACTTACCTATACCTACTTATATAAATTTAAATGACAAATTTATAAGATAATTATTAATCCCCACTTATATGTTACTTTAAAACTAAATAGTTTCTTAAAAATAATGTATTTGTGGGCTTTTTATTTTTGAAGGGGATATTATAAGAAATTTTTATTTTAAATTTGGGATTGAAGAAAAAATTTATGTGGCATCACTAGACTAAAAATTAATAAAAATATTTGAGTAAAAATATAAAAAAAATTAAATTTTTTTTTAAATTAAGAAAAACACAGTTTTTATAACATAAACTTGTGAGAATTTTGTGAGCATTAAATTGCAAATTCGGTTGAATTGGATCTTGTATTAAAAATAATCTAAACCGTTTTTTCCTGCGTCCAGTTTATGCATTTTAATATTAAAACTGAACATAAACATTAAAATACCATTAAGATATAGTGAAGACGGTAAAAATTATTTTTTGTGATGTAAAAACGATTTGTATTTAATTTTTATATATAAAGGGAAATCACGATGGGTAGTGCAAAGTGTGCAAACGATGCGAATGCGTGCAAAAATACACACGTTTGCACAATAAAACAACAAAATGTACGTATTTGCAATTTGCTCTATTTTACTTCGTTTGCACTAAAAAAACCATGAGCAAGATTAGTAGTGCATATTTGCTCCGTTGCAAACAAATGTAAACAACAACATTTGACATATTAAGCATCATATTGTTTTTAAGGAAACTTATAAATTGAACATTTTCGTGGGTTTTAATATTAAATAGAGAATTAAATTTAAATTAATTAAAAAGAAAATATTTATTTTGATTTGCTTGTGTATAATTGTAAACAAATGCAGATTTTTTACAGTGCTGCCAGAAGTTTTTAGTGCTGCCAGAATAAATTTTTAGAAAAAGAGCACATTTGCACAAAAAATAAAAGTGGTATGCCCACGATCAATCATAATATGCACTGCAAATTTACACATTGCAAATTTGCACAATGACCATCGTGATTACCCTTATAGTTTCTTTAATCATCTCTTTATTGTTTTATTTTTTCATTAATAAGTTGTTAAACAAAATGTTTATTTAAAAACACAATTTTAAAAAGCACATGTAAACAAAACTTTTGACATATCTGGCATGACCAAAAAAAATAACCTGCTGTCTTTTCGACACCACCTGAAGTAAATTCGCCTTGTTCTATAACTTTAAACTCCATTATTCCGACAAAAAAGTTCGACTTACAGAAACTTCAAGTTAAAGAATTTTGTAATGAATGCACAACAAAAAATTAAATTCGTTCGGTATTCATGTTATTTAATTTTATTTCGTACAAATACATAAGTACATACATACATATTTAAAGATTTCATTTAATGAAATATTGTTTGATTTGATAAGTGCAAAATTTAAAAAAACAGAATTATTTAATCTAAATTTATCAAATTTTTTTTAACGTAAGATAAATGTCATATTTTAAATGCTAATTAGTTTTAAATAAAACAAAAATTTAAGATGGCAAAACATTTTTGGAAAAAAATTCGACTTGTGGAAGTGTGGTCACAAATGTTTTACTTTGAGTTATAGAAAAATTCAAGATAAAGAAGTTCAAGAGCACAAGTTATAGAAACAAAATCATCAGAATTGGCCTGTCCACCGCTATTGCCAAGAGATTCTCTTCAACTTAAAGAATTTTCGACTTACAGAAGTTCGACTTATAGAAGTTCAACCGTATATTGAAACCACTGATGGGTTTTGTGGTACAATTGTACCAAATTTGGTACAATCGAAACGTAATTGGTACCACTGGTACAATTCATCCTTTTTTGGTACAAATAAAATACCCACGTACTTTTATCTTTTCTTTTACGTCAAGGTACATTTACACAAGGTAGACTCATTTGGGAGTGTGGACATGCTGCTCTATAAAAAGAACCAAATCGCCACTTTTGTTTTTGTGACACTGTCTAAAATTTTGTCTGCTTTTAACAAGAAAAGTGAAATTTGTTATTCCTTTTAATTTTGTATTCCCCCTCCCTCTATAGTGGTGATGGTATTATGCATATGTGCTGGTTGATGTAACACTAAAAAATATTGGTCCTAGACCCACCTTTTAGTATACCCATCAACCCATTATCACTGTCTGAGTCGATTCAACAATGTCCCTCAGTCCGGGTAGTTGCAGGCTGGTTGGGTTTTTGTCCATGTAATCTTCTGGTCAAAGTGCAGGTTGCAATTTTAGTACGAAACCTACTAAAAATGGTGAGAATCGGTTCGTAATTTCTAATAGCCTCTATACAAACTTCTTTCCGGAATAGTGTTTATAGGCCTTTGGTATTTAGATTAAATTTGGGCAAAACATATTTTATTGCAATCTAAATTATCTTACCAAATTTTATTGGAATCGGTCCATATTTTGTTATAATGCCCTTGGAAAGCTTTTAATTTCATAACATTCTAATAGATGTTGTGGTATTGACATAAAAATTGGCTACAATCAGCCTGATTAAGGTTGGCGTTGGCGTATACGCCTGAGTCGTTTTTTGCAGTAGACTTAAGAACAAAGGTTGTGTGTTACTTTAATCTACTACAAAAAACGAATCAGGCGTATACGCCAACCGTAATCAGGCTGAATAACTTTTAAGATATCATAAAGAATGTTGTGCTGGTAGGTCAAATATTAAACATAGGTCCCATATAATATATACATATATCCTAAAATCACTTAAGGGCAAGAAAATCTCACATAGATGAAGATATCTAAATAATAGTCAAACAAAGAAATTTCACATGAATCTTTACCTCCTAACATAATTTTGTTCTGGCTGGTCGATGATTGCCCGTGGATCGAAAATAGGGCCTTTATATTCTGTGCGGTGGGGTATCAAACAGTAAGGCTTGCCCGACTATAGTTTTTTACTTGTTTTTTTTTTGACAATTTTATTGAATAAAAAGTGTTTTGAATTACCTACTATGTTTGCTTCTTTATTTTATAGCGAAGTTTTAGTACAATTTATGTCAATTTGGTACAATTTTGCCATTGAGACGGTACAATTTAAATATTGTCAGATCCCAACAGTGATTGAAACTCGATCATTATGATGCCGTTCAAACTTGACTTTAGGGCAAATTAAAAGACACAAATGGCTTGTCAAACATACACTTTGTTTCTTGTTGCAAATACATAAACAACACATACATATTTCGTACAGATGAAAAGGGTTTATTTATTCTTAAAAAATTAAAAACAAAAATTTATACAAAATTGGAGGGTTTAGGTAAAAAGAAAATTACAACAGTATTTTAAAATTTTAGCAAAAACAATTGTTGTAAAAATCTAATTATAAGGTATAAAATTGACTTGCAAAATATTAAAATATACCTATAAGGTCCTATTCTTTCATTTTTTCTTCGAGTTTACTCAAGCTTAATTTATTAAAGCTATTGTTAAAGCTAAGGCACGAGCTCTATGTATTCATTTGTCCTTCAAGTTGTGCTGAAAAAGGTCAACAAGAAAAAGAAAGACAGAAAAATGAAAAAAAAAACAGAAAATGTACTTTGGACTTCAAGAAAAGTTCTTGACAAAAGTACGAAAAAACAGAAGTAAGGAAGAACATGTAAAATCAATTAAAAATGGATAATCATTCAAAAAAGCAAACTTCGATCTACCAAAGGTTAAAAAAAAAAAAAAAAAAAAAATACAATTTGGTTTAAGGATTGATGTTTGACTATTGACGTCAGCAGTCGTCGATGGCTGCGAGTGTAAAACGGCAAATCCATCTGAGGAGATCGAGTGGTTGCGATCGAAACATGTCATGGTAACCTGCCGGCCGCGGTTCGAATCCCGGCCACGGTCAAAAGTGAAAGATTATCAATAACAATTTTAATTAATTTTCATGTTGTAAAATTCCTTTCTTCATAAAAATAATTTAATGAAAATTAAATTTAATGAACTTAAGCCTAATTAAAATTATTAAAAATTTGGATTAAAAACCATAAATAGTTCAACAAAATAACCACAATACAAATTATTGTTAAAGCTAAGGCACGAGCTCTATGTATTCATTTGTCCTTCAAGTTGTGCTGAAAAAGGTCAACAAGAAAAAGAAAGACAGAAAAATGAAAAAAACAGAAAATGTACTTTGGACTTCAAGAAAAATTCTTGACAAAAGTACGAAAAAACAGAAGTAAGGAAGAACATGTAAAATCAATTAAAAATGGATAATCATTCAAAAAAGCAAACTTCGATCTACCAAAGGTTAAAAAAAAAAAATACAATTTGGTTTAAGGATTGATGTTTGACTATTGACGTCAGCAGTCGTCGATGGCTGCGAGTGTAAAACGGCAAATCCATCTGAGGAGATCGAGTGGTTGCGATCGAAACATGTCATGGTAACCTGCCGGCCGCGGTTCGAATCCCGGCCACGGTCAAAAGTGAAAGATTATCAATAACAATTTTAATTAATTTTCATGTTGTAAAATTCCTTTCTTCATAAAAATAATTTAATGAAAATTAAATTTAATGAACTTAAGCCTAATTAAAATTATTAAAAATTTGGATTAAAAACCATAAAATAGTTCAACAAAATAACCACAATACAAATTATTAATTTATTAACTCCAACATTTTGCTGTGATTTCAAAATAAAATTTGTTGCCGACGACCAATATTTTCCGAGCTATGTGCCCCTAAATTTTGGATACATGCTTTATTCGTTATACCTATGTATCTTCAATAATACGTGTCCAATCGAAGCAATGTTGGTTCATGAATAGCTTAAGAAATTATCTTTCAATGTTACATTTAATAAAAAATTAATAAAACCCGAATTTGTTTCTTAATTAAAAATGTTTTCTGGCATTTTTAAAAAATGTACTTAAAGGCAAGGTATATTTACACAAGGTAGACTCATTTGGGAGTGTAGACATGCTGCTCTATAAAAGGAACCATGTTGTCAAAACTGTCTTCATATAAAACAAAAACAATTTAACGCACACATGTACAAATTTTGGCTCATATACACGCAATTTGACGTTGTGGTTCCAACTATGGGAAAACAGCTGACAAACATATGGGCCAACGAGTTTACCTTGTGTAAATATACCTTGCTTAAAGGTACATATTTAATTAATGTGATGTTTCCAAATGACTCTTGCGATGCGAAAGAAAATGGTAGCAAATCTAGTGATTGGTACTCTTCAATGCGTTTGGGCATTTGTCTTTAGCATCTTTTTATTTTTCTTTCGCCAATCATCCTATTTTATTTAAACTTTCCAATTTCAGTTTTTTTTTTTTTTTTTAATATTTTAATACTTCATTTCTGTCAATCTCGCAGTCTTAAATTTTTATTTCCATTATTGCAATATTTTTAAAAATTATTGCGATAGTGATAGAGTGTACCAAGTTGGCATTTAGCTTTCGCATCGAAATTGTATTTGCATCGCAATAGAGAGAAGCTCCCCTGACACGTGATTGTGTAGTCAAAATTATATTAAAAGCACTCAGTTTTTTTGAGTGCTTTTTCATATAAATTTTACTACACAATCAATTGCTTGTCAACTGAAAACAACACAAGAACATAAGAAACAGCACATGAAAATTATTTTCGTTTTTTAGATAAGCCGGTAAACTAGATTTGTTCATTTTTTTTTTTTTTTTTTTTTTTAATTACGTAAGGTACATAGGTCACTACAAATGTGAAGGGTATATTAGACTCGGAAAAACCAAACTAGAACTTGTTCTAATTATACCCACACCACAATAGTGGAGAGGGAAATTTCTGCCTCTCAGAAACTATTATCAAGCCGATTTTAATGAAATTTGAATCATATAGAAATATTGTTATATGGACACATAAGCTATGTAGTTTTTCAAAAATAGGAACCCAAGGGGAGGTAGAGGGCAATTTTTGCCTCTCACAAATTTTCAAACCGATTTTAATGAAGTTTATAAACATAGATAAATCCATATTAATATATACACATAATTATGATGTGTTTTTAAATACTGTGGTGTAGGGTATCATATGGTCGGGCTTGACCGACTATACTTTCTTACTGGTTTGATTTTGTTATTGCGGGTTATTTTACATAAAATAAAAGTAATTTTTTTTTAAAAATGTCTAATTGAGTGTGTATGTGGGGGGCAAAAGCAGTGCTGGGCAAAATACATGGTTTGCGGTATTTAAAATACAAAATACAAAATACTTGCTGGTCATGTATTTAAAATACAAAATACAAAATACTTTCAGGTTATGTATTTAAAATACAAAATACAAAATACTTACACATCCTGCATGTATTTAAAATACAAAATACTTACACATCCTGTATGTATTTAAAATACAAAATACAAAATACTTCCATTTATTGTACGTATTTCAAATACAAAATACTTCCACGTCATGTACATTAAGTTTATAACTTTTTTTTGAGTGCAAAATACCACTCCAGCGCCATGTGGGGAATTTTGTTCTGATAATAAAAAACTGTTTTTTTTAAGCTGATTCGGTGAAAAAAGTTTCCGCACCGTAAGCGATTCCTAAAACTCCATATTATGTGTAAATTTTATTTTTGGAAATTGAAACCCTTTTGATTTTGCATTAGACTATAAGACTTTTGCATAAGACTTAAGACTTTAATGTTGAAGATTATATATGAATTTAAACAAAAACGAACTTATTTAAGACAAGAGCCACTGATTTAATGATGAAAATAAAAAATAAAAACAAAACTTCAACGCTTTCGGTGCGGAAACTTTTTTCACGAAAGATGAAAAGTGACACCATATTTTTTTATATTTTGGTAGATTAAAATGCAATCAACCATCAATAAACTGACAGAATATATTTTGTAAACTATGTTTTTAAAATACAAAATACTCCCATTTTTTTATATATTTAAAATACAAAATACAAACTACTTATATTTATTGTATGTATTTAAAATACAAAATACTTGCTGGATATGTATTTAAAATACAAAATACTTGCACGTCATGTATTTAAAATACAAATACAAAATACGTATTTGTATTTTAAATACGTATTTCAAATACATGTATTTCAAATACTGCCCAGCCCTGGGCAAAAGTAAACTTTGAAAAATAAAATTTATTGTTATTTTCTTCTTTATAGTGTTTTCCAAACTTGAAATTGAATTTTATATTAAATTATGGATAACCATGGATATGGTGGTATACAGTGGATACAACGCCACAGGGATAATCTATCCTCACATGTTGGAGACATGAAAACTGCTGGTCAGTTACTGATTGATCCTCAGCCACCGCATGAAGAGGATCTAATGGCCAGTGCCAATTCGACATCGGACTTTATGGTTACAGAAGATGAGACCGATTCGGTAACAACAGCACAAATAGCGGCAGAAAATCTTATTTTTATGGCAAGCGATGGTCAAATGGTAACGGAAATAATAACTAATGTGACGCACGATGCAAATGGAACTGTGGTTGTGACTGCAAGTGATGGCGAACAAATTGACTGCGATACCATTATGGAACAGGCTGCTCTAATACAACAACATGAAGATACCGGCGGTGGAGTTTACACTGTAGAACATTTCACAGAAAATACACCGCAAATGGTAACTGAAGAAGTCATCACAGATGATTGGGTTCAACATCAGGGTGAAGAGAGGTAAATTTTATTTTAAAACTAAAATACCTAGATACATATCGCTCATTTACTTCAAAATTGACATAATACAAAAAAAAAATTGATTTCGAGATAAACGCGTTTTAAGTTTTTAATTTGCTCCAGTGCTGCCAGAAGTAGGGGGAAATCCCTACATGTAGGTATTTTTGATACTAAAAAAGAGGAGTAGGGAAAATCGGACAGATTTTTTATAATGAGCAAAATGTAGGGATTTTTCGTCATATCGTTATTATTTATAAAATAAATTCAGAAAAACGTTTTGTAAGTGATATTATATTGTCCAAAGCGGTTGAAAATTTTTTCTTTTCACTAAAATCGTTTAAAAATGTTTCCAGAGTTGTTTGTGGTTTAAAAAGCTGGCGACAGTAATATGTTCGTATGTTTTTTCTAAGATATCATTTAATTAAATTTTTAAAAGTTTATAAATATCGTACATATTCAACAATATTGTATTAACTCAAAATTTCGACAAAGAATTGTTTAAAAAAAATTTGGTCTCGAATTTTCAACAATCTAATGGGGTTTTCTTTTCTACAAAAAAAATGTGACATTTTATTTTAAAAAAATTGCGATATGGTATCTGTTTCTTAAAAATTTTGCTCCCAAAAAGGGTGGCTTGTTTTATTCTAAAAAACTCATCCTTTTCAGAAGCAAAATTTTTAGGAAACAGACACCAAATTGCATTTTTTTTTAAATAAAATGTCACATTTTTTTTTGAAAAGAAAACACCATTAATTACTGATTCTTTTTGATTTTATGTATTTGGAACTCCTATTATGAATTAATTTTTAATTATATTCTTATATGTACCTGAATAATTAAAAATATTTTTTTGGTTTATATATATGTAAATTATTTGTTTCTTGAAAATATTGTACATCACAAATTGATTGTATAAGATCACATACTGTAATTTAAAAGATTTATATCTTGTTGTATGGGATATCCGTATTAAATAAATAAATTCATCGTGGAATAATGATAATAATGCGTAGGGATTTTTGTAGGAGACATTTTTTCAAGGTGTAGGGAAAAATCGTATTTTTTTAGCAAGTGTAGGTATTTTTTCGAAAAATTCACTGGTAACACTGTTTTGCTCTAACCTCTTGTAAAAAATAACTAAACATTCTCTTTAAACGGGGAAAGCAGATATAAAGATGAATTTGATACACAATATAAAGAAAAACATAGCAAACAATTCTGCATCACTAACTCCAAAATTTAATTTTTTGAGTTATGTCACTATTGAAGTAAAAAAGCGATATGTATGAAATTATACAATAATCTCGAGGTTTTAAAAATAGGTACTCACTAAACTAACAAAAAACTTTAGACTCAAATCAAAATTTGTTTAAATAAAATACCGTTTAACTTTTATCATTTCCGGGTGAGCATAACATTTTTTTTCATTCCCGGGAATTTTTTGCTAAGTACCTATTATAGGTATGAAAAAATGTAAAAAAAAGTTATATAGTTATTGACCATCATTGCTCACTTTTTTTGCAGTAAAATGTGCGAAATCAGTAGATCAGTAAAGATTCTATCGGAAATCTTCGACCGAAAGTCGCTAACATAGTCTCTCGACTTTTACGAAACTGGACGTTGATTTTTTTGTCTATTTAATGTTAATAAATTACTTAAGCAGTGAGGAAGTTTTAAATTATGTTGAAAACTAAATGCTGTTTAAAAAAAAATCTCCACAATTTGCGCTAGGATGCGTAAGCTTTTGACTTATTAAAACACAACGCAACGCCAAAGAATTACATTAAAAGAAAAACAGTCATAAATATTTTGTAATTTTGTTGTTGATTCCAACGGAAATTCACATTGCATTTTAAAATTTCAAACGCCTCATAACCAGTGTGATCCTTTTAGCATTTTCACTGCTAAATTTAGCATTATTTATTTTGATTTAGCAGCAAATTTTTCAAATTGCATTTAGCATCATTTTCAGCATTTTTCTAAAATTTTATTAGCATTCTTTAGCATTTTTGAATCTTATAAATTTTATATACCTATTGCTATTTAACAATATGTTTAACTTAACATTTCTGTCAATCTCTATCATTGTATTTTAAATGTATAATATTAGCAACCCTGTAAACCCAAAAAAAAATTAAGGAGAAATGGTAGATTTTACTACAGAAGAAATAACCAAAGTTCAACTATTGAATTCTGGATGGGTGTTTATGAGTACTGAAACGCTTTAAAAAAAATGCTTTAAACGAGTTAGCTTCTTTTGTTATGAAGTTTTTGGTTTTGCCATTTAGTAACGCGGAAGTTGAAAGAACCTTATAAAAACCAAGATTAGAAATAGGATGGTATTGAATTCATTGATTTAAGTTAGATGTAGACTAAAAAGGCTAAATAAATGTTGCAGAGATTTTATCATTACTGTTGATTTAATAAAAATGTGTGATGAAAACAGATCATATTCTAATGGTATTTTGGCCAACACTTTGGCAATTAGGGAAAACTATTCATATAATGATGTGTTGAATGTGTAAATAAATTTACTGAAAATGCTGTTGAATAGCCTTTGGCTCCTATTACGGTTTACAACTCAACTCAGTTAAGTTGTAATTAAGTCAACTGGTTTTGACCAGTTGTAATTTTTGTTATGTTTTTGTTCATCGCAATATATATAAAGTTGTAAACCATAATAGAAAAATTAAGAAATTACAACTCAACTGAGTTGAGTTGTAAACCGTAATAGGGGCCTTTGTGTTTTCAATGACAATTTTTGTTTCAACTTATATTTTGTATATATATGTATGGATATCGTTACCTAAAACGCAAAAAGTCCTATCTAAAATTTTGAAAATTTTACTGGAGAACCAAAAAACTATTTTAAATGATAAATTAATTAATCGCCTTAAACTGCTTATAATTTATTTTTTTCTACTTTTCTTATAAAACCTACCAGTTGTTTTGGCAGTTGACAATGTTGCATATTTTGCAAACTGTAGGTTGGGGCTTAAAGCGTTTATAATCTTATATTTTGTAGATAGGGCCTTTTGTTGTTTTTTTTTTTTTTTTTTTTTTTTTTTTAATCGCTAACTTTTGTCAAACTATTCTAATGGCGATTTCTTTTCTGAGAAAAATGTTGCATTAATGTTACATGTTCTACATTTTGTGTTCGTTTGTACAAAAAATACAACTGTGGGAAAAATTTTCAAGTTCTTTTGTGAAAATGTTGATGAAAAACATTCAAAACATGTTGCATGTTTTACCCTTACTTTTACTTAAGGGTTCATACTGCCCTGTTTTACAACTTTGGTACTTACTACTTTGTTTGTACAACCAATATTTTATTTTGTTTGTCATAATATTTTAAAAGTTTTGTCAAAAGAATTCTACATCTAAATATTCTTTGACGGCATACTCCATTTTGAATTAAGTCGTTTTTTTATTTTGGTGGAAAATTCTATGTATTTATTATCGTTTTAAATTTGTTCAAGCAATAAGTGACGTCAATGTCTATTTCCAAACCGTAAAGTAAGTGTTTAGCAAATAGTCGAATAGTTTTAAAAATCGCTAATGAACTACATTAATAATAAAAGTGTAATAGTTGTAAATAAAGGCAGCTAATTCTGTTCGATTGAAGTTGTACAAAATGTAACACTTCGAGTGATTATAGTTAACATGAAAAAGTGTTACATGCATATACTGTAGCATTTTTTTCTCAGAATAGAAATCGCCATAAGTCAAATTACAATTTATAAAGCTTTCATACTTTAATAGTCTTATTCCTTCAATATTTTTCAGGAATATTTTCTATGCCCTATCAGAATTATTTTATTCACCTATACATTTGTATAAAAGACTGAAAGAAATATTTGCATGTTTTATGCAAATATATAAATTTAGATGTGTAAATATGTATTTAATTTACTTTGTTTATGTTCCTTAATTGTTTTTATTTAAAAGAATTATAATATTTTCAGGTAAATTAATATTTAATTCATTCACTATAATGATACAATTATTCAAGAAAATTTTGCATTTTAAATTTTTTTTTAGCATTGTTTAAAGCCCCACTAAGCTTCCAATTTTTTTAGTTGTGGTCACACTGCTCATAACTAATGGCGTTGAAAATTTTAAAACGGTTCATGAGTTTCTGTAGAAAGCAACACCAAAATTACAAAATATTTATGACTTTGTTTTTTGCTTTCAATGTAATTCTTTGGCGTTGAGTTGCGATTTACATAATTAGGGCCTTAATTCTTTTTTATTCATTCAGCATGGATGCACTGGTAGTTTTACCCCCTTATTTAACAAAAACTTTAATTACTCCGAAAAATTTCCAAAGAAGTGTCTAAAATTGTTCATCAAAAAATAGTCGATTTAAAATTTTTTCTTTTTTTTTATTTCGATAAAAGTCTACTTATAAAAGATATGTTTATCGGTATTTTTAAAATTTAGATAATGTTTAAATAGTGAATCACCCAGATAGCAAAATAGCCCGGCGTCTTCCAGATATCTAAGAGAAACAAAAAAGTCGGAATCGTATACGAATTCTGTCAGATTTCTCACGCAAAAATGTATGAAGGAGTTGACACGAATTCTGGCAGAAATGTCGTGGGATATTCTAGGTTTTGTGCAGCATTTCTGATAGATATCTTACAGAAATCTAATGAAAACGGCATGGGAAATTCGGATATGTTGGCCGACATTCTGATTGTTTTCTGACGACAGATAGCTGATCGACTTAGAGCCAGTTTTTGACATAAAGATCAACGATTAATTTAGAACTAATTTTTGAAATTCGTTTTTGGGTAGTCGATTATATCATTTTGTTTCCAAGTTTAAACGCCCAAAGTGGCGGTTTAAACTCGCGACAGAACTTTCAAAAGTACGAACAGCTTATAAAAGGAAATATTACTTATGAAAATACATAAGATAAAACTTTTGTATAAAATTAATAAAATGAAATTTTTAAATAATAATAAAATATTTGAATATTTAAACAACACAAATATTAGTAGACCAAGGGCAATAATAATAGGGCCAAATCTTTTTTTTATTTATTTAATGACAATTTTTTTTATTTAAAGTTTTATTAAATATTCCACCTTGTAAGATAAAACATTGCCTGATTGTTTTGCTTCTTTTTCGATTTCATTTATTTATAAATATATAATATTATATAACACAATAAAAAATTCTCGCCTTTTCTTCTTCTTTTTCACCTTAAGAACAGCAATTTGATGACAATTTTTGGCATCTGTTTTAAACTGCCATACTTATACATAAAAGTATTGTAAATTCATATGGCAATGCTAAAAGCTTTAATCTTTCACACAAAAACGCCAAGTCTGAATTTACACGTTTCATCTTTTGATGCTCAACTTCTTTTCAATTCCCTTTAAAAGATGCCAATATAATCACACGCAGCAACCGGTTTCATCTTTTTTCGGTTCAACACAACAATAATTTTAATAAGAGCGAATTAAAGAGAAAAAGAAAAGAATAAAAATTACACTCAGCCATCGTTGTGCATATACCAACGAATAAAAACACAAAGCGTACTGACCGAGTGCAGGCATCTCCGTACTAACCCCCTTTCTTCTTTCTTCCCTCACCTAAAAACATAGGAGTTGAGCATCAAAAGATGAAACGTGTGAAAGCAGACCAAAGAGGATTAAGGCTAGATTAATTTTGTTATAAGATTAACAAATCTTACTATTGATCCTGGTTTAAACTCTAAGTAAAAACCCACTCTAATCGGACAGATTTCTTCCAGAAATCTTAGGGATGTCTTCTAGAAATATTGTTTTTTTGTTCACCCTTATTCCATTGATCGTCAGCAATACAAAACCATATCATTTTGTGTCGATTGTTGAAAATCGGTGTGCCCATTGTCACGCTGCAAATAATATTGGACTACCTGATCCATTTTGATAAAATGGACTACTCTATCAATTTTATGGCTTGTTTGAAATATTAAAATTTTTCACGAATTTTTGCAAATTTTTATTGTTTTTTTCCGAAATCTTGTTTTTAACCGATTTAACGAGTTTAAATAAATTTTAGGGTTTGTTTCCAAGTTTGCAATTTTTTAAGCCATGTTCGCGATATAAGAGATTTTTTCGTGTGATTCTTTACAGCTTCAACGATTTTTAATAAATATTAAACTTTGCTATCATACCGCAATTAGCAAATTTTTGCTAATTTCCGATAATTTAGCCATTTTTATGATATTTTTGTCATGGGTTGTTTGACATATTAAAAATTTTCTCGGATTTTTGCATTTTTCGCGTAAGTTTTTACGTTTTTACCGAAGTCTGTATTTTACAGGTCACTATCAACACTGTCGATTTATACGAGGCGAAAGTGTAATGCCTTATGGGGTTGGTAGGGGTAATTTTTTTTTTAAATAAATCAAGCTTCCTTTTTTGAGACCACAACATTTTTAAAAAACGAACATCAAATTGAATTTTTTTTTAATAAAAACTGAAAAAAAGACAAACCAACTGTCTAAATTATTACATTGCTGTTATAGAATACAAGTTTTGTATCGAACTGATGACGACGTCGATAAAAATTGATGTTGATATTTAATTGGTGATGACGACGACGTTAAATAGAATAAGGGCGAATAAGTTTTTTCGATAAAAGTACAGACATCGGTACATAGTACATACTATTCTTTGGTACATACATACATAAATAAAGTTATTTTGTTTTAAATTGACTTCTTTCTAGCCTCTATTTAGTTTTTCAACTTTTCAAACTCTATTCTTGGATAAGTTGCAGCTTCTGTTCTTGATACTTTCTTTAAACCAATACTAAGAATTGTATAAATACTATAAAAAATATGATTAAGTTGCATTAAAAAGGTAAATTTAAGTACACAGATATATCACATCACATTGCGATTCTTAGGGCTGTTCCACGTTATTTTATTAAAGTATACTAGCTCAAATTTGATGTGTCTATTAAAAACTTGTAAAACAAAAGACAGATATTTCTGTGTCCCATGAGTTTTTTTTTTTTTTTTTTTTTTTTTTTTTTAAGTCTAAGACAATCCAAAAGACCTATTTATATTAAAAAAAATTTCGTAGGATATAATTTTATTACAAAATAAAAGTATATAATTGAAAATGAGTAGGTGAGTTGCAAAACTCGCTCGTTTCAATAGTTAAAAAAATTGAGATAACAATCGATTTAGACAGATCTTTTAGCACTTTATAAGAATATATATATATATAGATTATATCGAATCATGTTATTTTCTATGTTTTTTGTGACATAAAATTGCAGTTGGTAACAAAACTGGTTTGTTCCACTCAACAGACATTTTCAAAACTATCTCTTCGCATTTTGTGTAACAAAACTCGCTGGTTCACTGTTTTAAACTTTCTGTTAGAAGTGGGCCAAGATATCGTTGATTATATAGAGTCGAATTAGGGAATTTAAAAATGCAAATTTGTAAACAAGTTCGCTTTGACATATTTGTTTTTTATAAATCGTATATTGAAATAAATTTTTGTAGGGATGTTCTTATACTCGACTGGAAATCTGCTGTAACTTCTGTGGTGAAAGCAATAAGTTAAGTACATTTAAAATTCCAACCCTCAAAGCGAATGCTTATAGATTTAACATGGAAAAGGAACTCGGAAAAAATGCATGCCATTTTTCCAGATATACTTCCTATCAATGTGGGGGCTTACCCGAAAAAAACATTTGAGAATAATTTTATCTACCCACTTGGGGAAAATTGGAGAGAAAATTTTATATACTTGGAGAATAATAATATTGATAAAGGAACGGAAAAACAATGACAAATACACTGAAGAAAAATATTATGACTCCAATATGTTTTACTTATGTCGATAATATCCTTAATAAAATAACGTCATATAAGGTAACATACGTTTACTTATTAAATTAGACTTGGTGTTCTTTACCTCCCATGTTGGTATTGATACTGTTCAATCCCTTGACGCAACAGCATCAAGTCCAACAACAAGAGCTCTGCTATTTCCGAAAAATAATACAAGGCTTACGCAATTTTTTTACCTTATTTTTCTCTTCAAAAAGTGTTATACAAAATTTTACAAGGAACAACTAAAGAAGCAAACGCATGTTTAAATAAAAATATATTTTAAAAGATTTTGTTATTCGTGCTTAATTCCCAGTTTTTATTCTTGATAAAAACACTTGAAATTTATTGTTGATGGGATAAGCTATTCCTACTGGTTCATCAGGAAACTTCATCCATAAAGATTTTGGAAAAACTAAAGATATTAAACCAAATAAAACTGTTAAGCGTATAAGAATCATAAGCAACAGTTCTACTTATAACAATATCAAAGTTTAAACAAAAACATCAACAATAAACAGTGGGTTTATCTCTCCTTACATTCCCCACTACAATTGATTGGAATTCCTCCAACATTAATTGTAATTTTCAGTAGGTTAAGAAAAAACAAAATGCAAAAAAAAACAACTTGCAAAAGCATGTTGCCAGTTAAGTTTTTTTTTTTTTTTAGGCCGTGCACTTTGTGTTACTTTTGATAATAAAAATATATTTTATTTTCCCGTGAATGATTAACAAAGTTGGTCGAAATATTCGACTAACAGTGAAGCCACACGATCAAGATTTTCTTGATAGTCTTTTACATATACTATTTGTCAAAATTAACAAAAATTGAAAGTTGTGACGTAGGCTGCATTCAATTTTTGGACAATTTACATTCAAGATGTCATCAAGAAAACAATTTATAAAGGCAAACGAAAAATTTGCTCACTAACCTTGAAATCAGCTGTTTTCTTGAACGTAAATTGAAGCACTCTCTGGAAAGAGAATTTTAAAGGCAAGTTCGTTTCAATTTTTAAAAGTATGAGTGTATTGGTAGAAAATTGTGAGAGTATTAAAACTTGATAGGCAAAACTTGATCGTGTAACCCTCAAGTAAATAAAAAATAAAACCAAAATAGCAGTGTTTTAATTTATCTCACTTTACAATTACAAAAAAAGACTCTTCTTTGCCTCTAAGCAAATTCTCCTTATTGACTACAAATCCAGTGGTAATCAAAACTAAGTACCCTTGATGCCCTTTAGGTCTAAGTAAGTTGGACTTGTTGTTGTTTTTAACTTTTCTATTTCGAAAACTACATTAGATAGGACTAATGGGAATTTACACATCGATAGAGGAAAAATTTCGATTCCAACTGTATAAAAAACGTATTTAAAAAAAATGTAAGTTGGGGTAGTTTATCTCCCACGAACAGAACTATTGTTACATTTTTTTAGGACTGTTTGCCTAATTTTAATAAATTTATTAAACTTTCAAAATATACTAAAGTTTAATGCTTAATTTTCCTGGTGGGCTAAAGTGCGTTGCAGAACTAGTTCAATCCCATACGGATCGTAGCAAAACTAGTTTCTTTCGAAAATTCGTTGCAAAACTCGTTCGTTACAAAATTAAATCTATTATTTTTCTATATTACAGTTGGTTTCAATTTTCAAATGTTGAGTTATTAATCAAGAATGGCATAACACTTGAAAATCAAAAAAGTTCAACTAATTTGGTCCAGTTAATCCGGCGCTATATATTTTTTGCATTTTCCCAAAATTCGAAAAAGATGTAACGAACGAGTTTTGCATCTCACCTACTCAAATTGTACATGTACGTACTAAAGGTCTGCACAAATGTATTTGGTAGCCAAATGATTGTTGTGTGTGTATTTGATATGTGTATCAAATGTGTAAAAAAAAAGAGAGCCAGTCATTCACGCTCAATCAATTTAAATGAGAGATAAACACAACACCGTTCATGAAAATGTAAGCCACATACACTTACACCAGTGTTGCCGTTAGGATACGAAAGATACATTTTTCGTATCTTTTGACTACTTCATGTATAATCCAGACATTTTTCGTATCTTTTTGTTTGCATACACACTTTGACAAGTCGACCACCGAAAAAAAAACACCATCACCCCTATCGTGAATAATTTTTTCCTCGTAACACATAACCCTTTTCACATATTTGCGATCATGAACAGCTCCCATGAAAAAAATGTAATTCAAAGGAGAATAATAACGTGAAAAAATGTTCACGGGAATAAATTCCCCTTATCGTGAAAAGTTTTTTCCCTCGTAATTTGTTCACATTTCCCTTAGATTTTCTCACTTTATTTTTGCTAGGGAATATAACGTGTATGTTAGTAGTTCCTTCTATAAATCGAATATTAAGGGCTAGATCCGTTAATAAGGCACAAACCGATATATTGGTCAACAAAATGCAAAACAACATGTTGATTGCCGCCGGATTTGTGAAAGACAGAAAGGCAGAATTTTGGAAAATATTTTACTACATAAAATGTATGAAGTGCAAAAAACTAACGTTGTAATCCACTTATCCCTCTAATACTAATTATTTAGATTTATTATTTTAACTTTCCTTTAAAATATATACGTGTATATTTTTAAACAAAAATTTCAATGATTTTATATATTTTTCTAATTTTCTTCTTTTTTACATTCACTGGAACTGATAGCATGAAAAAATTTTCACATGAGATTCACGATTGCTTTTTTCCCTTCGAGGGGAATGAAAATTTCATGGGAACAAAAATTCCATTTGTTATTCACGATAGGGGTGCATATGTTGTCTTGACCCTTCCTTGAATTCGAGTTGATAGCAGCTTTAATAATGGTGAAAGAAAACATTAAGGGGTTGCAACATACGATCCACCTAAATCGATGATTACTAGTAGTGCGAAGTTGTTCTGAGGAAATATGAACATCTTTTTAATTTTCAGGAAATTTATATGAACTTTTTAATATAATCGCCTTAGTATAAACGCCTTAACTCGTATATTAATTTTTACAAAAATGAATTTGTTTTGATAACATCCAAAAATAGTTACATATAATTAATTTAAAAGTTTGATTACTGTATTTTTTAAAAATTACATATGTACCTAATATTTATGACTTAAATAAATATAAAAATGAATTTATACGAAATTTTTTCTTTACAATATTCATTGAAGGGTGTGTGTGAAACGGTAGCAAAGTTCTATGGTGAATTAAAATTGTCAAGAATTTCTACGCTAATGTCAAAATTTATACCAGCCCCTAGGCATGGTGAAATTACTACAAGGTGGCAGCACTACGGCATCTGGTAATTTTTTGCTTAACTGTGGTGAAAACCCAAAGATGTAATTTTTTTTTTTGTTTATGTTTACATTCTTGAAAAAAAATTTAAAAAAATCATTTTTGTGCGGTTTTTAAATGAAAATTGTGCATAACAAATAAAATATTTGCAAAAAATAAATCGTATGTGGTTTTTATATGTGCGTCTTTAGTTGTGCTAACAGTTTTTTTTTTAATAATAAATAAAAACAGAAATAATTGTGTATGTGACCACGTCGTGTGTACGTTTGAAAAATGCGTATATTTTTGGTATGTGCTTGTGCGCCACTTTCTTTAAACCTCCAAAGGACTTGTAGTGAAAAAAAAGTGGAAAAACAATTGTGTTTAATTCAAAAAACATTAAAATTTTAAGTATGAATCTTTTAGTAATTTTTTCATAATATTTTTCGTTTATTTGTTGCAGATCAGCGTTGCCACTGAAAATTTTCTATTTGACCAAACTTATTAAACAAAATCCTTTGGACTCGACCAGTTTTCTATTTTTGATACATTTAAGCAAGTTTAGTTATAATTAACTACCAGTTATAGCTGTTAGTTTAAAACTTATTTTTTATATACCTTTAATATAAAATTAAAATTTGTTTTGCTTCTACTGAAAATTTTTAAATTTTGAGTAGGTAAATTATGGAACCGTAGGTAAATTATGGACCGAACTTCACCATATCTGGTGTCATAAAAAGGTTTTTGTTGAAATTTAATGACAATCAGTGCATTCCGCTACAAATTTATATTAGTTTTTAGGGAGGTACTTTCACATTTGGGAGCTTAACTCTTTTTCTAATAAAAACTTCCTTGAAGAACTAGAAACAATTTGTAACCCAAACGGCTTAGAAGACCCAGAATATATATACTTTATGGGATCTTCGATGAATATTGAAAAAAAAAAAATCACATAGAATGATAAACGTAGTAATATGATAAATTAAATTTCTCCTTAATGCACAATTTGTTTAATAACGAAATTGTTTCAGAATTCCTACTTCGTAATGTTTAGCTTTCTGTTTCTATTCGCCCTTCCAGAAATAGCATTCCACTTAGACTTCAATATTTTCATTCTCATTATGCAGTGTTTATACGTATATTGATTTCTATGATCCTTTAGCACTTAAAATTACCACTTTAATATCTTAAAATAGCTTTAATCTTAAGTTTTTTCGATTTTGTTATATATGTATTTATTAAACGTGTAACATTGCCCTAAGGTTTAGCCTACCATCCTACCAAGCGAAAATTATCCGACCAAATGTTGTCGGAAAAGACAAACAATGGCAACATTGTTGCACATAATTTTTGACAGCACGGAGTTTATTACACAAACAAATTTGCCTGTTTTTGTTGTACAACAACACCTAGTGCTGCCACCTTGTAGTAATTTCACCATGCCCCTAGGGCTAGTGAAATTTTATTCACCTCAACAGTGTCAAAATTTTACTACCATGAGTACTTTGCCACGCACCTTAAATATGAAATAAAAATTTTATGTTAATAAATGTTAAACGTTAAAAATGGATTTTCAAATTTTTTTCAAAACGTATCTTTTTGGGAAAAAATGTATCTTTTTGGAAACTAAAATGTATCTTTCTCGAAATTTCACTGGCAACACTGACTTACACTAATTGTGTGTGTTTGATGAACTCAAATTTATACATCTTACAATAAAACAACATGAGTGAAGTTAAAAATCACACTAATCATTCGTGTGTTTCTTGCCTTTCTTATTTTATTATTAAAAAAATTTAAAATTTTTCAACTTCTCATATTAAAAGTGTAGGTGAATCAGCGGTTTATGGGCAAACTCAGCGATTTACCGCTTTTTTGTTTGTTTTATTTTTATGTTTCTTATAAACAAAACGTTGACATCATTTAATAAAGTTAACAAAACAATAACAAAAGAAAAAAAACTAAAAAACTTTGTTAATATTTTTTATAGCTTGCTCTTTTTTACAATTACCGTTTTATTCCATCAATTCTCGTTCAATTTAATGAATAACAAATGTTTTGTCATAACGGCTGAACGAAAATATTTGAGTTGCTATTTTAAACAGAATTTTGCGCACGCATACCTATGCTCAATGAGTTAGAAACTGAAATTAGTGGACAAACGGAATAAATGTTTATTTTCATGTGTTTATATTTTACAAAAATTCCATTTGTTAAAAAATATATTTAATATATATATATGTTCCTTTAACTCCCATTGGAGCATAGGGCGCCTTTAGCGATTCGTTAGCAATTAAGTTCAGAAACGTAGGTTGCTAGCCTTCGTTCCCTAATATATTTAAAACTACTTCTTTTTGCTTGTAAAAAGTTGGTATCACTTTTTAATGCAATATCTTTTTGCTAATATTTTGTTTTCAATACGATAAAAAAAAAAAATTTAAACAGAAAACACATGTTGTGTTGATAAAACACAATGTGTACATCGTGACACAAGTGTATTTACACGAATAAAAGAGCATATTTGTTATTTACACTGTTGCCAATTTGACGGTTTTACCGCGATTCTAGCGGTTTTTATGTGCCAATTGCGGCAAAATTTCCGTTTTGACGGTTAGCGGGAAATCTAGCGGTTTTTTTTAATATCAATAGAATATAAAATTTTTGTTCTAGGTAATTGAAAATTTAAATTTTTTTTTCATAAAATAATTCATAAATTGAATTCGTTTCAGCTATAAAAGAGCAATTCCATATGAAAGCGATCACCTTTTGGACGACCCCTCCCCGATTTTAAAATAAATAGTCTCAATCGATTGCCCAGCAAAAAATAATGTACCTACATTTTTTTTTTTTTATAGTGACTGGTTTAGTGGTGGTGTACACCACTGTCATGTGACAAAATTGAAGAATTCTTCATAAGGGACCTCATTGAAAGTTGTTTTAAAAAAAACTACTAAAGCGATCGCAACGAGTGATAGCTCGTTGGAAAGGTATTGAATCAGGCTTTAATATAAAAATAAAATTTTCCTAATTTTTCTTAGAAATTTACCTTTAAATTTTCCCATGAAAATTAAATTTTCCGATTTTCCCCAGAAGCTCCTAAATTTTCCGGCTAATTTTTTTTTTTTGGATTCCTTATAATTTTTGCTTTAAGAATCAGCAATAAAAAAATGGACCGGACCCCGACTCCTTGTTTGGACAGGAGAAGAGCATTTAAGAGACCACCTTGTTAAAAATACATTTTAAAAATTACACTGTGCATGTAATTGACACTTTTTTCGTGACAAGCCGGGCACATGACGTTTTAACATAATTTGGGGACGCTGAATCCAGTGGTGCCCGCGGTTTTTTCCGATTGGCTCTGGTTTTCGAGATATACCGTTATTTCGAAAATGGAGGAGGTTGCTCAACATATATTCGCGTAACTCAAAAACGGTTTAGTTTACTGAAATTACTAAAAAAACCGAAATTCCGCAATAAAATTTCATTTCAGAAAAGTAAAACTCTTTTTCTAATATGAGTAGTCGTTATTGAAACATAATTTTTTTTTTGAAAAAAAAAAATAATTTTTTTATCAAAATTTCAAAATTTTTGTTTTTTAAAAATTCAGAAAAAATTAAAAAATGCAGCTAGGCTTCTAATTTTTTGCAGACTTATAAAAAACGAAGCCATCAATGATTAAAATCTGTTTGCAACTTTTGATTTTATTCACAAAAGTCGACAAATTTTAATTAATTTAAGAATTTCATAAAACGCAATATTTGTATGGGAGCCCCCTAAGGGAAATTCTTAAATTAATGAAAAATTTGTGGACTTTTGTAAATAAAATCAAAAGTTGCAAACAGATTTTAATCATTTATGGCTTCGTTTTTTATAAATCTGCAAAAAATTAGAAGCCTAGCTGCATTTTTTAATTTTTTATGAATTTTTAAAAAACAAAAATTTCGAAATTTTGATAAAAAAATTATTTTTTTTTTCAAAAAAAAAAATTATGTTTCAATAACGACTACTCATATTAGAAAAAGAGTTTTACTTTTCTGAAATGAAATTTTATTGCGGAATTTCGGTTTTTTTTAGTAATTTCAATAAACTAAACCGTTTTTGAGTTACGCGAATATATGTTGAGCAACCTCCTCCATTTTCGAAATAACGGTATATCTCGAAAACCAGAGCCAATCGGAAAAAACCGCGGGCACCACTGGATTCAGCGTCCCCGAATTATGTTAAAACGTCATGTGCCCGGCTTGTCACGAAAAAAAAGTGTCAATTTCATGCACAGTGTAATTTTTAAAATGTATTTTTAACAAGGTGGTCTCTTAAATGCTCTTCTCCTGTCCAAACAAGGAGTCGGGGTCCATTTTTTTATTGCTGATTCTTAAAGCAAAAATTATAAGGAATCCAAAAAAAAAATTAGCCGGAAAATTCAGGAGCTTCTGTGGAAAATCGGAAAATTTAATTTTCATGGGAAAATTTAAAGGTAAATTTCTAAGAAAAATTAGGAAAATTTTATTTTTAAATTAAAGCCTGATTCAATACCTTTCCAACGAGCTATCACTCGTTGCGATCGCTTTAGTTGTTTTTTTTTAAAACAACTTTCAATGAGGTCCCTTATGAAGAATTCTTCAATTTTGTCACATGACCACTAAACCAGTCACTATAAAAAAAAAAAATATGTAGGTACATTATTTTTTGCTGGGCAATCGATTGAGACTATTTATTTTAAAATCGGAGAGGGGTCGTCCAAAAATTTGCCAATTTTGATCGTTTTCATATGGAATTGCTCAAAAACATTTTACAACTTTTTTTTATTACTTTTTTGATTAGGATTAATTGAAATTCTGTAAAATTATGTTCAGCTAACAAAAATAATTCGTAGTTTCATATTTGATTTAAAACTGGTCGGAAAAATAAAAAAGGCGAAAAAAAGAACATTGTTATGTGATTTTAATTGAGTTTAGCGTGCTGAATTCAAATCTGTTTACAGATTGATTCTATTACGTCTAGCCACCTTATTTCTTCCGCTTTAAATTGAATTTTATTACAAGTCATCTGCTAGTAATTTAATCCAAATCGGACAAATCCGCCTTAATTCGGCCGAAATACTAGACATTTTCATAATATATTTCTTATTTTATTCGTAATCACCCCTATCGTGAATAACAAGTGGAATTTTTGTTCCCATGAAATTTTCATTCCCCTCGAAGGGAAAAAAGCAATCGTGAATCTCATGTGAAAAATTTTTCATGGTATCAGTTCCAGTGAATGTAAAAAAGAAGAAAATTAGAAAAAATTAAAAATCATTGAAATTTTTGTTTAAAAATATACAAGTATATATTTTAAAGGAAATTTAAAATAATAAATCTAAATAATTAGTATTGGAGGGATAGGTTGATAACAACGTTAGTTTTGTGCTCTTTATAAATTTTATGTAGTAAAATATTTTTCAAAATTCTGCCACCACGTCTTTCACAATTCCGGCGGCAATCAACCTGTTGTTTTGCATTTTGTTGACCAACATATCGGCTTGTGCCTTATTAACGGATCCAGCCGTTAATATTCGATTTATAGGAGGAACAACTAACATACACGTTCTATTCCCTAGCAAAAATAAAGTGAGAAAATCTAAGGGAAATGTGAACAAATTACGAGGGAAAAACTTTTCACGATAAGGGGAATTTATTCCCGTGAACATTTTTTCACGTTATTATTCTCCTTTGAATTACATTTTTTTCATGGGAGCTGTTCATGATCGCAAATATGTGAAAAGGGGAAAAATTATTCACGATAGGGGTGAATATTAGGGTATTCATTCGGTTAACCGTCAATCGGTTAACCGATTAATTACTACCCGATTAACTGATCGGTTAATTTCAAATTGGCTTTTTTCGATTAACGATTAAACCGGTTAATTTCAGTCGATTAGCCGATTAACCGATGTAATAAAATTTTTAATTTTTTGTAGTATTATAACATATTTTTTTGTGTTTTTAATTATTTGTTTCGTCTCATATAAAATAGGTATGTGTTTAGAAAATATTTTTTCTTAAAAACAAAGGTGTTCTGTGATCTTCATTTCAACCCATTTTCCGCCGACCGATTTCAATGTTCAATCAACAGAAATGTGGCGAAATATGGGTTAAATGTTTGATTGCCAACACCTTTTTTTTGTTTCACGTAACCGAAACAACTAGAAGTGTTAAACATTTTTAAAAAATAAAACAGGACTCTAAGGGCATAATGGAATATTTGATATGTTTAGAGAAATCCTGAAAAATGACTGAGAAATAAGATATTGATCTACGATAAGTGAAAGAATTTTTTCTAAGTCAAGTTTTGTTAAAATAAAAGAAAAGAATCGCTTTACTCCAAAACATTTAAACCAAATTACTTTTCTAAAAGATTATTTTATAAGATATCCTTTAACTATTGAAATAACTAATAAAATTATCTCAGTCTATTTTTTTATAAATACATACTTGGGGGATTCACAAGGTAGTCATAAAGTTGTAAAGTCTTATGTCTTTAAATAATTACTAGAAATATATATCGTAGGATTATTATGCAAACCGGCTAAATCCACTTTTTATGTAAATTGAGATTTTGATTCCGTGTGGTAGAGAAAGATACGCCTCGTCGACCAGTTTTAGTTTTTCTTCTGTTTAAGGCTTGAAGTGTGTAATTTAATTTTCTATCAAGCTGCAAATAGAAAAAATAAAAAGTATTTGGTCTTTTCTGTGAAATGTGCTGAAAGGAAGTTAGCAGGTTTGCATATGAAGCCGACGATATGACTGTTGTGGGCTACCGCTTATATATCTACTGTGCAGTTATGATGAATCAATGAGCGCAGCATTAAAATTTTTACCATGTGAATCCCTTAATTATGTATTACATAATTTAAAAATGCATATTACATATTTATGAATTGTTTTTTTGTTTGCTCGTTTTAGTTCAAGAATTTTAATGGTTGGTATGTTATTGTTTTTTTTACTAATAAACTCCAAATAATAAATAATTAATGCATTTCTATATATTGAAATTAGTTACTTTATGAAAAAAACTTTATTAATCGGTTAACCGATCAAAAACAAAATTAACCGATTATTGACCGATTAAACCAAAACCTCGGTTAATTAATCGAGCGATTAACCGATTAAAGCAAAAGGTCGATTTAATGAATACCCTAGTGAATATATCTGGCTTTTTGATAAATGATAAAAATGTGAAACTTTCGTCTTTATAATTTTTTATACATTTTGAAAACTAAAAATAGAACTAAATATTTTTTGTTTTGCATAAAAACCAAATTTATCATTGCTTATTTTCTAAATAGCTCCGAAACAGCCAAAAATATAAAAAAATGTTATTTGGATGATTAAAAGGAAATTTTATTCCTAAAATCGGACAAATCATTTTCCAGTTATAATGAAATACACATCTATATTAGCTTCAGCAGCCCATATTAAAAAACTAGACGTGATAGAAAAAACTTTTAAACGCATTTGAATATAAAATATTTTACCAACTTTTAGGCACTTTTTAAAAGAAAAATTCTTGTACGTTCCCGGGACTAAAAAAGTCAGAGAAATTAAAAACCTTACTACATATATAATTTTTAAAAAAGTCGTATACCTTTAAAAAGGCACCATATATCATGATTTGAATACACATTTTGCAAAATATTGAGATTTTAACGATATTTTAAAACTTTTTACGCTAAATAAAAAATTTAGCGGCTTCTAGCGGTTTTTGATGTACGATTTGACGGTAAGTCTTCAAAAAAAGTTGGCAACAATGGTTATTTATACCTCTGTATCAAATATTTCTCTCACAACACTCACATTAATAATTGAACGCTTTGCACACATAGGTTATTTCTTATGCTCCCCATACACGGTTCAATTCAGTTGTTAACTAAGTCTTTCAACTCAGTTGACAACTTTATCAACTGAGTTGAAAGATTTTAAATTTATTTTAAAATTTAATGAAAAAAAAGACAATTTTTAAATTACTTAACAACAAAAATTAATTTTGACAGCTGATCAAGAGACTTGGGCACACACAGTACAATCGAATTGAAAGACTTAGTAGTCAACTTGAAAAAATCAAAATCTTTTGATTTTTCTTCAACCAACTCGACAACCGTCAAACTAATCAATTGACAAAGCCATACACGCTTTGATTTGGACAACAACCGACTCAGTTGACAATTGAATTGAATCGTGTATGGGCTGCTTTACACAAAATTAATTGTGTATGATTCTTAAATCACACACAACACACTACTTGCTAGTTTGATATGTCAATTCATGTGTCGTTTAATTGCACACATGCAGACCTCTATTAAACACTCTTAAGGCTGGTTCACCCACAAGTTTCTGAAACATTTTTGGTTCGGAGAAATTTATTGTTTACTGAGAGTTTTCTACACCATGGTTCACCCATTTCAGAAACTTGGTTCGTAAAAACAGTGCTGCCATATATAATTAAAAATGACGTAAATACATATGTGCATAAATTTAAGAAAACTAATTTTTTATTTCAAATAAATTAAATTTAAGACAACATCTTCTGACAACTCCATCTTAAATTTGTATCTAAAGGACAAAGAAAATTTAGAAATTATAAACTAAATTGCTTTAATATTACAACTTACCTAATATTATATTTTTCAATTTTAAATTGTTTTTCCAAGTTTTTTATTTTTGCCGCCAATTCCTCTTTTTCTTTATATGTTTATTTCTTTCTTGCTTTTTGTTTACATTTTTTAGTTTGCCATACTGAATTTTTAATACAAATTCCAAACAATATGGCATGTCTCTTGTACAAATTTCACATGGTGTGGCAACCTTTTCTAAAATGGTTCGGACCAAATTTAAAACTAATGGCGATTTCTTTTCTACATGTTCTACATTTTGTGTTCGTTTGTACAAAAAATACAACTGTGGGAAAAATTTTCAAGTTCTTTTGTGAAAATGTTGATGAAAAACATGCAAAACATGTTACATGTTTTATCCTTACTTTTACTTAAGGGTTCATACTGCCCTGTTTTACAACTTTGGTACTTACTACTTTGTTTGTACAACCAATATTTTATTTTGTTTGTCATAATATTTTAAAAGTTTTGTCAAAAGAATTCTACATCTAAAATTTAGATTCTAAATATTCTTCGACGGCATACTCCATTTTGAATTAAATCGTTTTTTTATTTTGGTGGAAAATTCTATGTATTTATTATCGTTTTAAATTTGTTCAAGCAATAAGTGATGTCAATGTCTGTTTCCAAACCGTAAAGTAAGTGTGCAGCAAATAGTCGAATAGTTTTAAAAATCGCTAATGAACTACATTAATAATAAAAGTGAAATAGTTGTAAATAAAGGCAGCTAATTCTGTTCGATTGAAGTTGTACAACATGTAACACTTCGAGTGATTATAGGTAACATGAAAAAGTGTTACATGCATATACTGTAGCATTTTTTTCTCAGAATAGAAATCGCCATAATTTAATTCACACTGAGAGTCGTTCGCACAAAATAATTTCTCTCGCTCTATGAGAGAAACGTCAAACTACCTATAAAAAAAATTTTGTGCCAACCAAAAATGTTTCGGAAACTTGCGGGTGAACCAGCCTTTATGCGGGCCAGCATAATGCACTGAGATCGTGTCAACTTTATATTATAATTTAATCTGCTGGTAACCGGATTTTGTTGTCTTAGAATTGTTTTAAATGGGTTGCTTACAGTCCTGGGGAAACATGGAACTTCCGTAACTTGATGTAGCGCCAAAGCTCTTCTAGCACCGCAGTCTGCACTTTCATTTCCCTGGATTCCATTATGGGAGCAAAATAAAATATATTAATTGATAATTGTTCTTTAAAACCTTTTTTTTGATTTTTTTGTCGTTTCTCTTATAACTGTTAGCCTCCCCGATTTTTTTAAATGTTCTTTTTACTTATTTATTTCAACAGAATAATTTCAGGTTTTATATCTTAAACATAAAAAAAAAATTATATGATAGAAACGCCTTTACTAAATTAAAGTAACGATATATGTATGTACATAATAACTGTTTATTTTTTATTTAAGCTCTAGGTCTTTTTAATATTTTATTATTTATTATCAATATTTAAAAAGACCTAGAACTTAACTAAAAAATAAACAGGTGTTTTTAATATTTTATTATTTATTTTCAATATTTAAAAAGACCTAGAGCTTAAATAAAAAATAAACAGTTAAACAAGGTCAAATAAAAACAAAATATAGATATACATAATTAATTTTAAAAGATTTTGTTATTCGTGCTTAATTCCCAGTTTTTATTATTGATAAAAACACTTGAAATTTATTGTTGATGGGATAAGCTATTCCTATGCGCATTTCACTGGTTGCTTATGTAATAATTCTCCGTATGTTGTTTAATTAATTAATTGTAATTTAATTAATTAAATGTAATTATTTATTTGTCTTTACTTTATTACTACAAGTTACAAGATTGGTTTATTTTCAATACTACAATATCTTCAGCTCTTATTAATGTCAATGCCTCGTTACAGCAACAACCGGATATATCAAACTTGTCATTACTTTTTTGACACTTCTTTTATTACATTTACATACTTGCATTTCTTTGGTAGTATTGCTTTCAAGCATGCACTTGTTACACGCTTTTTTTTTTTTTTTTTTCTTTTTTTTTTTTTTTACTCTAGGTATCTCCCCGGTGGTCGCACCAATCGACCACTTCTCGTCCTAACCTCTGTCGTGACCTCCCCTCTAGCTCCTCCCGTCTCTCCCGTCTCCTCGCCCTGAATGCCATCGCCCGAACAAATATCATTTCCTACCCTTTTTTCCGACCCATCCTCAATATCACCTAATCCCTGTACAGGTGCCCTATGCCCATTCGATGGAATATCCAACCCATTACTACACTTCTGTCCCCTATCCAAATCGCCTACATCAGAGTCCCCAGGTAATGGCTGCACCCTATAATCCTCCGGTACACACCCGTTACACCCACTACCAATATTCTCCTCTAGCAATAAATCACCAGTATCGACAGTGAGGTCAGCATTCTCCGTCCTAGCAATAAATCTTCGATTACGTCTAAATAACCTATCACAATTGTCCTTAATTATATATGACCGATCGCTAACTCTTTCCACTACCACACCATAATGCCACCCTTTACTATCCTTCTTAAAAATAACAAAATCGCCTACACTAATTACTGGCAATGATTTTACGTTTCGATCATAATAATACTTTTGTCTTTCCTTTTTTCTTTCAATCTTTTCCTGAACCGAGTTCTCGGTCATATTATTTCTAGTTAATAATGCGCCCGATATTGGCAACTTGGTCTTAATCAGCCTTCCAAAGAATAACGTAGATGGTGACAGCTTCATACCTGCCAAAGGAGTCGTATTGTATTCTAAAATCCTATATTGATATGAACCCAAATCACCCGTTTCATAACAGCGCTTCAGTATGTTCTTTGCGATAGCCACACTCTTCTCCGCCAAACCATTACTCTGTGGATAGCGTGGACTTGAAAATCGAAATTGAATATTATACTCTAAAGCGTACTGATCGAACTCCTTAGAACCAAAAGGACTGTTATCACACTTGATTATAGTTGGATAACCAACTTTAAAAAATATCTGATTGATTTGGTCAATGATATGCCTTGATGTCTTGTCACGCAATGGTATCGCTATCAAATAATTAGAATAAGCATCCACAATTACTATAAAATCCCGACCAGCGTATTCAAATAAATCTACCGCCACTATATGAAAGGGATATTTGGGTGATTCCTCCTGCAGCAATGGCTCCTTTTGATTATTTCTCCGAAATTTTTCACAGACAGCACAGGATTGGACCACCTCCCTGATACTTTTACCCATACCCGGCCAATAATACAAGCCCCTAGCCCGTGACAGTGTCTTTTCAATACCAAGATGTGAGTCATGTAACCATTTAGTAATTTTCCCTTGCAATGTCTCCGGTATCACTAGTCTATGATCTATCAATAGAAGCCCTCTCTCCACATGAAGTCTCGATTTAAACTTATGGAAATGTTGACCCATATCATCCAATTGGTGAAAACCCGGCCATCCCTTTTCAACATACAAACAAATACGACTATATTTTTCATCCTCGTTTAACATTTTCCTATAATATTTAAAATTCTCCTCCGATAAACAAACTAATTCCACTATTCTATGTATTACGCCCGACAAATCCTTTAATTCTCCCTCCTCCGATAATTGAGCGCGGGACAAACAGTCAGCCACTAACATTTCCTTTCCAGGTCTATAAATTATCTCCATTTGAGGATACCTTAATAGCATCATGAACATACGCTGGAGACGCATAGTGACATCATCGATATCCCGTTTAATCAATGTCTCCAACGGTTTATGATCACTTTCAACCGTAAACTCACGGCCATATACAAAATAGTGGAACCGTTGACACGCAAAAACAATAGCAAGAAGTTCTTTCTCGATTTGTGCCCACTTTTGCTCATTCTTCGAAAGTGTACGGGATGCGAAAGCAATTGGGTGCCCCCCCTGAATTAAAACACATCCTAATCCATCCTTAGATGCATCTGTTTGAATTCTCACAGACAATCGAGGATTATAAACTGCTAAGATAGGTTCCGCCACAATAATATTCAATAAGTTCCTAAACTCCTTCTCATGTTCCTCATTCCATTCAAACTTAACATCAGATCTCGTCAGATTACGTAACCCTGCAGTTATCCCCGATAGATTTGGTATAAATCGTGCCAAATACTTTACCAGACCCAGAAATCGCAAAACATCAGCCCTACTTCTCGGTTTTCCCATGCCCAGAATAGCCTCACAATATTTTCTCCCGGCCTTAATTCTATTGTACGATATAGTGTTCCCCATAAATTCAACCGACTTGCTACGGTATTGTATCTTCTCAGAATTAAATTTAACATTATTTTCCCTCGCCCGTTGTACTACCATTTCCAGAATTCTGTCATGTTCCGCCAAGTCCCTTGCAGCTATCAAGATGTCATCAAAATAAATATACACCCCCGGAATTTCACCAAAAATTTTTACCATCGTTCTCTGAAACATCTCAGGCGCACAGCTTAGACCAAAAGGTAAGCGATTAAATTTGTATCGCCCAAACGGAGTCATAAACGTAGTTAAATCCGACGATGCCTTCTCTAAAGACATGTGCCAAAATCCACTAGTAAGATCAATAACCGTGAATACTCTAGCATCGGCTAGACCCGATGTGAGATCTTCAACTGTTGGGATAAGAAAATGTTCCCGTTTGATGCAATTATTCAACGGTCGTGGATCCAGACAAATGCGTAACCGACCATTAGTCTTTTCAACAATCTGCAGATTGTTAACCCAATCAGTTGGGTAATCGACTGTTGAAATAATTCCCTCCCGTACCATACTATCAAGTTCGACCTTCAATTTACCCATTAATGCGTGTGGTATACGCTTCTTATAGTGAAGCACAGGCTTTGAGCCCTCCTTTAAGTAAATCCTATACTCTCCCGGGAACCTACCAAATCCGTGAAATACATCACTATACTTTCCTATGAATAATTCTGACCCCTCCGGCAACACAACTCTGTCAACACCCATCCGTTTTACTAATCCAAATTCAATGCAACTATCCAATCCAAGTATAGGCTCAAATTTATTATCCACAACCAGAAATAATACTTCCCTTTCACTCTCAGATTCTAAATCAACACAATTTAATTTTACAGTACCAAAAACCTGTACTCTATTGTTACTATAATCGTAAACAGGAAAATCATTGTCTTTATTACAAATATTTATTTTAATTCTTTTAATGAAATCAAAAGGGATACAATTCACGTCCGCACCAGTGTCTAACTTAAACTTAACTATTTCTCCTTCAATCCGATACTCCTTAGTCCATTTCGTCCGATTCGATTCTACTGACTCTATTCTAAAATAAGTTTCGTTACTCAATTTCTCTCCTGTTAACTTTTCACACTCAAAAAACCTACCTTGAATATCACCCCAAGCAATACTACCAATTCCCCGTTTGTTGTTGTAACGACCACTGTTACTGTTGTTGTTGTTGTTGTCATCTCTCTTGGAATTCGTCGGCTGGGATTTACCCTTTTGTCTGCACATTCTTGCAAAATGTCCAACCTTCGAGCAAACACGACAAGCAATATCCTTCGCCTTGCACTCACTTACATGTTTTTGGGACCATGCATTACCACAATTAAAACAAAAACGTTTAATCGAATCAACTGTCATGGTTTGTTTGATTTCTTCAGTGTCCAAACTTGCTATTATTGATGTTTTAGCCTCCAAAATGCTTTTGTTGAGACTAGCCGCTTCATAAATTTTACAGGTTTCAAGCACCTTTGCCAACGTATCATCTCTGCCATCTAACAGCTTCATTTGAAGTTTTTTTTTCATATACACCGATAATAATACGGTCTCGAAGCATTCTTTCTTCATACGATGCGCCACAACTGCATTTAAACTCACAGAAGGGCAATTGCTTACGCAGCTCAGTCTCGAATTCGTTTATTGACTGCTTCTCTTTTTGCGATATCCTGTTGAACTTAAACGATTCCATCGCAACGTTCTTTTGAGGCAGACAGTAATCATCGAATTTCTTTATAACGTCATCTAATGATCTTTGCGTTACTGCATTCTCTCCAACACGAACTTCACCCGGCATTGAATTTTGTGTACCATCATTTGGAAATAGAGTGTTATATATAACTGCACCTTGCTCACCAATCAGCCATATGAATGTTGCAATTTTGTTTTTTTCTGGCTTTTCCATTTTCCCAGTTGCAATCATCCATACCATGAAATTCTGCTTCCATCTTGGCCATTCTGCAGCCATATTAGAACAATCTAGAGAACGTGGTGTGCGATTTTGGCCTTCATCCGCCATTTTTAATGTTTTTTACTTTTATTTGATTAGAAGTGTCCTTTTATTTTCAGTATCCCACTTCTGACACCATGTAATAATTCTCCGTATGTTGTTTAATTAATTAATTGTAATTTAATTAATTAAATGTAATTATTTATTTGTCTTTACTTTATTACTACAAGTTACAAGATTGGTTTATTTTCAATACTACAATATCTTCAGCTCTTATTAATGTCAATGCCTCGTTACAGCAACAACCGGATATATCAAACTTGTCATTACTTTTTTGACACTTCTTTTATTACATTTACATACTTGCATTTCTTTGGTAGTATTGCTTTCAAGCATGCACTTGTTACAGCTTAGGCCAGATCATCAGGAAACTTCATCCATAAAGATTTTGGAAAATCTAAAGATATTAAACCAAATAAAACTGTTAAGCGTATAAGACTTATAGCAACAGTTCTACTTGTAACAATATCAAAGTTTAAACAAAACACATCAACAATAAACAGTGGGTTTATCTCATCTTACATTCCCCACTACAATTAGTTGAAATTCTCTCAACATTAATTGTAGTTGTAAGTAGGTTAAGAAAAACAAAATAAAAACAAACAACAACTTACAAAAGATGTTGTCAATTAAGTGTTTTTTTAGGCCGTGCACTTGCCTGTTTATTATCAAAAAGTAATTTCAATTTTTGGGAATACAAAATTTTAATTTCAAAAGATTTTGTTATTCGTGCTTAATTCCCAGTTTTTATTATTGATAAAAACACTTGAAATTTATTGTTGATGGGATAAGCTATTCCTATGCGCATTTCACTGGTTGCTTAGGCCAGGTCATCAGGAAACTTCATCCATAAAGATTTTAGAAAAACTAAAGATATTAAACCAAATAAAACTGTTAAGCGTATAAGACTTATAGCAACAGTTCTACTTGTAACAATATCAAAGTTTAAACAAAACACATCAACAATAAACAGTGGGTTTATCTCATCTTACATTCCCCACTACAATTAGTTGAAATTCTCTCAACATTAATTGTAGTTGTAAGTAGGTTAACCCATTCCCAGCCATTGTACTCGCTTGGGTACAGAAAAAAGGCAATATTTAAGTACGCTTAAATTTTATTACAAAATAAATTAGAAAACTTTTGATGTGTTTTTGCATTCAACACATTGTGCTTTAAAGACAGACACACATAAAAAAATGTAAAAAAATATATACCGTTATAGTGTATTTTCTTTTGTTCTTGTAACACTTTATCATTTTTGTGATTTTTAGCTAGGCCAGTAACAATTGAGGTGCATAGAGCAAATACTGTTTTGTTGAAACAAAAGTTTCTTATAAATTTCTGAAGAAGAGTGATTGTGTGTACATTTAAAAAAAAGTTACAAGAAAAATTTTTTTATTCGACAACGTTATTTGAGTAGCAAAATCGCTGTACCCAACCGAGTACAATGGCTTGATATGTATAATTTTTTTTTTAATTTTTCTTCGACCAAAATGGAATTTCAAGCCATCAAACCCTCAAGTTTTTATGCTAAAGCTTTCACAAATTTAAACAGCTAGATAAAGATGATCACAAAAGTTTCGATATAGCTATTATTCAACCAAATCCGGACTATAACACAGATGAAGAGGAGGGGAATACTGAGGATATTCTTTTTGATCGCATGCCAAATGATGCACCAGGTGAAGTCGAAGGTTTTTTTTCGGCAGTGATATCAAAGATTATATCCCACTTGAGCAGTTGCGACAGACAATAAATTTCAAAATCAAGCAAAATAGCTCCTAAGTAGACAAAGAGACCTTGTGATATTCAAATGCATCAAACTAATTTTTTTGGTAGACACTCCTCGAAATAATTCATAAGAGTTAAACAAGTGAGATTTGGTCTTAAAAATAGGATGCTAGCGAGCAGTTCCGGTTATTTATACCAATTCGATACTAACTGTGCGGCCAAAGGTATAAAAGTAGAAAGATCAAAACTCCCTCTTGGATCCCGAGTCGTGTTTGATTTTATGAACAACGTTCCTAAAACTTTAGATTATGTTGCAAACAGATCTCAAATGGACTGGCTTGGGTTTCAACGCAATATTGCTCAATTTTACTTGCGAAACTATACCCAGAAGGTGAATGTTTCCAAATGGTCGCTGACTGCTGGCGTTGCAACTAGTGGTGGAAACTTCTTTCCTAAAAGGATAACAAATCAGTTACGATGTCATGAGTGTTAAAACAGCATAATATGGGTATTTGAGCAATGCGATGTTGCTCTATGTGTTGAAAAAATATGCTTTAAAATTTTTCATAATTAAAAAAATAGCATACTCATGACGCCATTGTACTCGTCCGAGTACAGCCCTTAAAACACACTTCCAGGAACTTTTTTTTTAATTTTTTGTTTTTTCTATATTTATTAACTGTATTTAAGTATAAACAAATAAATGAATTTCAATCTTTTTTGTTTTTAATGGTCTTGGCGTTTAATGGGTTAAGAAAAACAAAATAAAAACAAACAACAACTTACAAAAGATGTTGTCAATTAAGTGTTTTTTTAGGCCGTGCACTTGCCTGTTTATTATCAAAAAGTAATTTCAATTTTTGGGAATACAAAATTTTAATTTCAAAAGATTTTGTTATTCGTGCTTAATTCCCAGTTTTTATTATTGATAAAAACACTTGAAATTTATATCCCATCAACAATAAATTTCAAGTGTTTTTATCAATAATAAAAACTGGGAATTAAGCACGAATAACAAAATCTTTTGAAATTAAAATTTTGTATTCCCAAAAATTGAAATTACTTTTTGATAATAAACAGGCAAGTGCATGGCCTAAAAAAACACTTAATTGACAACATCTTTTGTAAGTTGTTGTTTGTTTTTATTTTGTTTTTCTTAACCTACTTACAACTACAATTAATGTTGAGAGAATTTCAACTAATTGTAGTGGGGAATGTAAGATGAGATAAACCCACTGTTTATTGTTGATGTGTTTTGTTTAAACTTTGATATAGTTACAAGTAGAACTGTTGCTATAAGTCTTATACGCTTAACAGTTTTATTTGGTTTAATATCTTTAGATTTTCCAAAATCTTTATTGATGAAGTTTCCTGATGATCTGGCCTAAGCAACCAGTGAAATGCGCATAGGAATAGCTTATCCCATCAACAATAAATTTCAAGTGTTTTTATCAATAATAAAAACTGGGAATTAAGCACGAATAACAAAATCTTTTGAAATTAAAATTTTGTATTCCCAAAAATTGAAATTACTTTTTGATGATATACATAATTTGTATTCCATATATCTACATATCGCTCATTTGCTGCAAGACCGGCGTAACTCAAAAAAATCCATTTCGAGATAAACGCATTTAAAGTTTTTGATTTGCTCTAACTACTTAGAAAAAAAGAAGACACATTCTCTTCAAGCTGGGAAAGTATAAAAGATATAAAGATGAATTTAATACACAATATGTATAAAGAAAAACAAAGCGAACAATTCTGCATCTCTAACTCAAAAATTTAATTTTTTGAGTAATGCCGGTCTTGCAGCAAATGAGCGATATGTATGTATATGAAAGATCCCATTGCACTAAACGCTTTAAGTGTGACACAAAGTTATTTCCTAAGCCGTTAAAAAATGTTAATATATTTATTAAAATATTATTATGAATTAACTTTTTGATCTCATATCTTGATACCTCATTGTTATGGTTTTTATGAATTAAATTGTTATGTTCATGTTATCTTTTTATCTTGTATCTAGAGCATAATATTAAGGAACTTACATATTTAAGCGTAAGGTAATAATTATTCAAGTTCCGCTTTCAATTTTCAATTAATTTTTGTAGCATTTAAGCATTTATTTTACTTACTTTGTAAGAAACAAGTTCCCTTACGTTTGTTTATAAAAGTTTTTTTCATTAATTAAAAACAAATTTACTTTGTATTATTTGTATGGAGCGGGATCCCGGAAATTTAAAAAATCTCCCGCTTTCCCGGGAATCGAAAAATTCCGGGAAAAAAAACTCTAGTGACAGCTGATAGAAAATGTTCTACTGTGAACAACTTAATCATAATAGTACCTTTTTATTGAATGTGTATATAATTAATTACCAGATATACATATATAACTGCCAAACACATATCGTTAACTGGATATGTGTTTGTATTTTGCTTTAACTGAACTTGGTGAAATTGGCAGTTAGTAGAAATGATAAGGAACTAAAACGAACTTGATTTAAAACTATTCTTTTGAAAACTTATTCCCTTTTTAAAATATATTTAATTGATTCTCTTTCGTTAAGAGTTGAAATACCTGCAGAACAAATACTTGGATCAAGTTCCCAAGTGCTGCTAGACATTGAAGTTCCTCTGCCTACTGTGCAAGATGAATACACTGCCCTACGACCATACCCGTGTGATTTTTGTAGTAGACGTTTTCGTAAAAAAGCCAGTTTAATGAATCATATGGTGGCCCATCAAACTGATCGACCACACTTGTGTAAATTATGTGGTGCCAGATTTCTTAGGAGACAGGATCTTATTAATCATCTTAAAGGACATGCAGATGAACCAACAGAACAACCACAACTGGATGATAGTGATTGTAAGATGTTTTAAGTAAAAATTTTTGAAATCGAGATTTGTTAATATATATTTTAATTTTTTCAAGACATACATTTCGTTACCGATACTACTTCCTCTTCACAACGTACTTCCAATGATCATTATTATGAACAAGATTGGAGTGTACCAGAGGATTCGGTTACCATACCAACAAAATCTAGTCGTAAACATCAACAACACCTTCAACATATTACCTCCATTTCTAATCAACATAATGTAATGATGGAAAACACTTTAACACCGTTTTCTTCGGATGTACTTACATCTACACAAACAACTGAAGTACCACCTAGAGGACGTATAAGTCGACTTAAACCCAAGGAGGATACCTCATATGTGGTGGAAGTACCAAATAATTGCTCGTCAAATGAAATGATTATTACATCGGCTTATAGCATTGCAGAGTGTGATACTTTGTCAGCAAATACCGCAGCTGTTAAACTTTCTCAGGATATTACACCCGCCCTGGTAGATAACAATGAAGGACAAAATGTTATACACTATCCTGTAATAGACGACAGCAAACCATTTGTTTGCCAACAATGTGGTTTGGCCTTTTCTAGAGAAAAAGCCATGCTTTCACATACAAAGGTAAAGAAGACGTTTGATATTGTAATTTAATTAAATGTTAAATTAGAGAAAATGATGATTGAGTTTAAACAAACGTTTTGAAATGTTTGATGGCTGTGTGTTCAACTATTAATAATGTTACGATTTATAACACAACCTTGAAATTCATCTGATTTGGATATAAAACTTACTTTCTATGAAAATCGTTTAGAAACAAAAATTTATTGTAATAATTATTTTTTTCATAGACACATCGTAATGATTCTCCTTTTGAGTGCTCTCAATGTAATGAGCTATTTTGGGATCAAAATAGTTTGCAAGACCATCAGAAATCCCATCAATTTGAAGAGAGTAATTCTGAATACGATCCCAACGAAGGAGAAGATGAAACCCAAACCGAATCTGAGTCCGAACAACAGTTGTATGGAGAGTTTTATTGTAGTGAATGTGGCATGTCCTTTTATCGCCAGGATTTACTGAAAAGACATACAAAATGTCATGACAAGGGAAGTGGAAACACTAGCCAAACTAATAACAATGGCATGGAAAATACAGATCAACATTGTTGCAATACATGTGGTGAGACGTTTGCCGAAGCCTTAGACTTGCTGGCCCATGCCGAAATACATGCACGTTACCCGCCTTTCAAGTATGTGTTATATTTTTTTTTTTTTTATCAAAATCTCGGTAATACACTGAATTTATAAATTGTTTTTAATTTAAGATGTGTCTTATGCGGTGAGTCTTTCTTTGAGGAACCCACTATCCAAAAACATTTACAATCCCAGCATCCTAATGAAATCACCGAAAATACTTGTATTTTATGTGGAAAAGAGTGTCGCGATCGTAAAGCTTTAATGAAACATGCCTGGGATCATTCTCGTGAAAAATGTCACTCCTGTTCGAAATGTGGCAAAAGTTTTCACAACAAGGCCCGCCTTAAGCGTCATATGGCCTCACATCGTGATAAGTCCGTACAATGTGATGTCTGTCATGAAGAATTTCCCGATGGTCGTACTCTTTCCAATCACCGCCATTCACACAGTGCCACTTCAGCGGGTAAGCTGTTTCCCTGTCTTGAATGTGGTAAAACATTCGGCTCCCGAAGTTCTCAACAAATTCATGTACGCATACATACTGGCGAAAGGCCTTATGGGTGCCGTTTTTGTTGGAAAGCCTTTGCCGATGGTGGTACTTTACGGAAACATGAACGTATTCATACAGGGGAAAAGCCTTATGCTTGTTCTGTGTGCCCACGCGCTTTTAACCAACGTGTGGTGCTAAGAGAGCATATACGATCACATCATTCGGGTTTGGATGCTAAAAGAGGTACTTACTATTGTACAGTTTGTAGTGCTGAGTTGTCGTCGTCAGGAGACTTGATACAACATTTAATACAACACAGTGATATGAATACAGCTATGCAGAGGCAACCGGTGGTAAGTTATACTTTTTTATTTTGACTCTTTTTTAATATAAGAAATTTAAATCTTGTGTCCGTAATTACAAAAAAAATAATGCCTTAATAACATAAATTTCATTTGCAACAATTATTATAAAATTTATTATCTCCAAATCGTATAATTTTCTCTACAGACTGGGCCCCGTAAATATAAACGACGACGTAAATTAAAACCTCATGAGTTGGCACGTTTAAAACGGGAGTACAAACAAAATGGTGGTAATGGTAGTGACCTTGATTTATCAGACTTCGATATAGACAATGTCGATGATTTGTTAGCCATGACAACAGACAGTAATACTGCCTTAGAAACAGCAACGGGGGTCCTGGAAACCCCAACCAATCAACAAGGAAAGACAACCAAAAGCAAACAAGTCATCTCTATTGCGCACAACGAAAGCAATAATAGAAATAAAGTCGCACCAAATAGTCAAAAATCACACATTTTAGAAGAACAAGATGTTTTTGATTTGGATGTCGGTTTAGAAAATGAAACACTGATAAAACAACGTTTTAACTCCACGGGAAGTGATAAAATTTGGCCAACAAAACAGACTGAAGATAGCTACAAGTCCTTATTATCAAATTTAGAGACCACACTTCAAAGTATAGATACTTTAGTAGTGGGTCCTTCAGCAAAAACCACCAATATTGAAGAAAACAGTAAGCCCGAGTCGCAACAGCGCCACACAAAGCGTAAAATAAAACAAGAAAATACCTCTACAGCTCAGAGAACACAACAGGTTCAGTTAACGAGATTAGACAAAGAATTGCCAACAACATCGACAAATGGCAGAGGTCGTAAGGGCAAAACAACAGGCGTGAAACAGTCTAAAGGCCCGCAAATGATTCATACAGAAAGATCTATCATTACAACTAGCGATAATGGTATGAGGTTAACAGGGTCCAGTGGCAGAAAGAAAAATAAATCCATTATTACACGCACCCAAACCACAAATCTTGATTCACTCCCTAAAACTTCGGCAATAGTCGACGATTATGATATTATCTCGCCTGCCTTGCAACCGCCTAAACAAATTAGCTCTAGTCCTTTGCATATAAAACAGGAACAAGACAATCACAACTACCGTCATCACCATTCACAACAACACCATCTAACGAAAAACCCGCCAAATACGAATCACAATACATCTGCTCGAACACAAACCACCACCCGCCATACAAATGCTAATGATCTCTATGATGCCCATTTATTGCTAGATGCCTCTTGTTTACGCAACGATCTTGATGAATTTCTCAGATCTCCCTCAAAGTCCGATAAATCCAGGCAACGTTTTACCAGCGAATCTTCTACGCAATTTTTAGCTGAACAATCGGAAGAAGAACAACATATGATCAAAATAGAACCAACATCTCCCGATCTAAGAGAAATAGTTAATGGTGCTAGTTCAATTAATACTTCCTCCGCCCAAGGAGCTTTGGAATTGGAAGTCACTTCTACTAAAAGTCGTAAAAACAACAAATCCAACCGAACTCAAAGGGCGGTAAATTCAAATCGCAAATATTTGGAGTTCACCACTGAGGTCGCTAGTCTAAATAAACGATCCTCTACAAGTTGTATAACTTCAAAATCATCAAAGTCTGCTAGAACTGAACCAGCCAAATCTCTGAAGTCTGTACAAGATACTTCAACCACAACTTCGTATTTAGATTATACCATTGTAGATACTTTTAATACGGTTACAAGTTCCTCAGCAAACAATAATTCCTTCGCTTCTATCTCGGCTATTGTTTCGGCAGCCGATGCTTCTGCTGCTGCTCAACAAAACTCCTCCGCTGCTGTTGCCAGTGTTCGTAAACCTCAACGCTATTTTGAGTGCGAAATGTGTAGCGCTATATTTTCGGATCGTGCTCAACTATTGGATCATGTACCAATACATATTTAAATGCTTTTTTATACAATCTAGATAAATTTAAAATTAAATCGTACCCAGCTAGTATTTGGAAAATTATTTTTTGAAAAATCAGATAAATGAGTTTTTCTAGTACTTTTTGTTATCAAAAACTACTGAATCAGTTACACGCTTTAAAAACGACTCGAAAATGACTCGCGCTAATGATTTTTGATTTTGTTTTATATAAAAATTACTATTAATACAGTTAGGAAAAATTTGAAAATGACTAATATAGCTAACATAAAATTTATCATAAATTACTTATCAAGAAGAGTAACGGGTATGGTACCATTTTCTCCCGACAATAGTATCTTTAATGAACAGAAAATGAGCGCATATATTAGTTTTTCAATCGTGCTGAAGAGTCAAAAAAGACTTTTATGATAAACAATTTCAAAAAATGCTAGCTGGGTACTGTGTTATAAAATAATACATTTACTTATACAAAATGTTTTGTACCTTTAACTTGAAGACAATGAAAAAAGAAAAAGTATACAAATTAAGACAAGATAATTTCATAAGGCTAACTGCCAGTTTAGGATGTCAAAAGAATGCTTTCTTTCGCACAAATCCATTTGAAACAAAAATATAGTTTTGAGAATTTGTTTTGGTTTTAAATGTAGTTGTGCGAAAGAAATAGTTCTTTCTCATTCAGTGAAGTAGGCCAAGGTCAAAAACTAGAAGCGACAAGTTAATCTTATTAAAAAAAAACTATATTGTCATAATTTAAAAGAAGCCTTGTTACAAGATTAAAAGGCTTTTTTTTCATTAATAAAAGCTATAAAAGTTGGGAAAAATGATTTTAAGACCAAGAAATCTTGATATAAGGTCAAAAATCTTATATTTTTACTGTAGCACACTGTAATCATTCAATAATCAATCACACCATAGTGCCAATACTTCTTCTGTGTTCAACGTAATACACTTTTTTCAATTCGAGCTTTTTTCTGATAGTGTATATAATTAAACAAAATTGTTTTAGTTTTTTTTATCACTTTTTTTTAATACCAGTAGTTCTAATTTGCTTTTATTTTATATTTTAAATGCCTTATTTATAAAAAATATTTTAGGTCAATTTCACCATGTTCTGTTATAATAAACTATTAGGGGCGTTCTGGAAATCGGAAACACAAGAATTTGGAAGTGGTTTTGTATACACTTTTAATCTAATTTTTATAGTTTTTGTTATAAAATTCTGCTTAATAGAGAAATATTTGTCATAAAATTCTTTTATTACAGAAATCTTATTCAGAACAATTATGAATAAAAATTCTCCGTGAGTTTTCTCCCATTTTTCCTATGTAAATTCAATTGTAAAAATGAGAAAAGGGAAAAACTCCCGGGGAATTTGTATTCATAATTGGGCTGATTTAAAAACGACGTTTAAAATTTTGAGTGCGAAATGTGTAGCGCTATATTTTCGGATCGTGCTCAACTATTGGATCATGTACCAATACATATTTAAATGCTTTTTTATACAATCTAGATAAATTTAAAATTAAATCGTACCCAGCTAGTATTTGGAAAATTATTTTTTGAAAAATCAGATAAATGAGTTTTTCTAGTACTTTTTGTTATCAAAAACTACTGAATCAGTTACACGCTTTAAAAACGACTCGAAAATGACTCGCGCTAATGATTTTTGATTTTGTTTTATATAAAAATTACTATTAATACAGTTAGGAAAAATTTGAAAATGACTAATATAGCTAACATAAAATTTATCATAAATTACTTATCAAGAAGAGTAACGGGTATGGTACCATTTTCTCCCGACAATAGTATCTTTAATGAACAGAAAATGAGCGCATATATTAGTTTTTCAATCGTGCTGAAGAGTCAAAAAAGACTTTTATGATAAACAATTTCAAAAAATGCTAGCTGGGTACTGTGTTATAAAATAATACATTTACTTATACAAAATGTTTTGTACCTTTAACTTGAAGACAATGAAAAAAGAAAAAGTATACAAATTAAGACAAGATAATTTCATAAGGCTAACTGCCAGTTTAGGATGTCAAAAGAATGCTTTCTTTCGCACAAATCCATTTGAAACAAAAATATAGTTTTGAGAATTTGTTTTGGTTTTAAATGTAGTTGTGCGAAAGAAATAGTTCTTTCTCATTCAGTGAAGTAGGCCAAGGTCAAAAACTAGAAGCGACAAGTTAATCTTATTAAAAAAAAACTATATTGTCATAATTTAAAAGAAGCCTTGTTACAAGATTAAAAGGCTTTTTTTTCATTAATAAAAGCTATAAAAGTTGGGAAAAATGATTTTAAGACCAAGAAATCTTGATATAAGGTCAAAAATCTTATATTTTTACTGTAGCACACTGTAATCATTCAATAATCAATCACACCATAGTGCCAATACTTCTTCTGTGTTCAACGTAATACACTTTTTTCAATTCGAGCTTTTTTCTGATAGTGTATATAATTAAACAAAATTGTTTTAGTTTTTTTTATCACTTTTTTTTAATACCAGTAGTTCTAATTTGCTTTTATTTTATATTTTAAATGCCTTATTTATAAAAAATATTTTAGGTCAATTTCACCATGTTCTGTTATAATAAACTATTAGGGGCGTTCTGGAAATCGGAAACACAAGAATTTGGAAGTGGTTTTGTATACACTTTTAATCTAATTTTTATAGTTTTTGTTATAAAATTCTGCTTAATAGAGAAATATTTGTCATAAAATTCTTTTATTACAGAAATCTTATTCAGAACAATTATGAATAAAAATTCTCCGTGAGTTTTCTCCCATTTTTCCTATGTAAATTCAATTGTAAAAATGAGAAAAGGGAAAAACTCCCGGGGAATTTGTATTCATAATTGGGCTGATTTAAAAACGACGTTTAAAATTCTTGCGTTTGCGTTTTCGATTTTCAGTGTAAAACGACCTTTAACAATATGTGTTTTGAAAGTTATAGTGATAGTTAATTATAACTGAGCTTGGTGATATGTATGTGTATACTAATAATTTTCCATTGATCCTATAAGGAGCATAGGTCCTGAAGATTGGTGACATTAGCAGTTAAAGGTCTTAAACCCGTATTTTAAATGAAACTTTGTTTAATAAAGCTTTTATAAATCTAAAATATTTTTTTAAAAATAAGGAAATTAGTATTTAATCTATTATTGTCTTGAAATGAAACAAACTTGTAAAGTAGTCTTTTGTTGTTAACTTCAGTAACTTTGTTACCTTTTTAAGGTAATTTTAATAGATTTTTTAAGAATTATAAATTTGTTGTTTTCATTTCATTTCCTTAAAATGATAAAAAAAAAAATTTAAAATTTTGTTGCTAAATTAATCTGTTAAACAGAGTGTGTTTAATTTTTTTTTGTTCAAACTAAACAATAAAGATCAAATATTTTTTAAAAATAAATGTTCAATAGATTTTATTTGAATTGTTATCTACTTTTAAAATGTATGAATAAACAGTTGGTATTTTAAAAATTTTAAAATTATTATCTACATTGTTCCACAAAAAATACCTGTGCTTTGGGCGTGTAAATTGCCGAAAAATTTCAACAATATGAAAGCAGCGTTGTTCACGTTCTTTTTACTTAAATATGAAAAATTATAAAAATCGAAAAAACTGAATCATTCCAAACATCCAACACACGGCCATTATTGTGCTGGCACAAAATTACATCTTATTGGCAAGAGAGGCGATGATAATGGTTTTTTGCTTTCATAATTTTTCAACCAGCTTCAACCCCGCATTAGCAGCCAGATGAAAAAACGGATTGCTGAATGAACAAAACCAAAATGTTTTTTATTCTTCATATTCATATGAATAAATAAAAAAGAAATTTTAGATTTCTTATGAGAAATATCTAAAATTACTGTTTTTGCCTTAACAATTACATTTTATATATAAAAATCCATTAAAAATGTAGGCCCTAATTATATAAAACGCAACGCCAAAGAATTACATTGAAAGCAAAAAAAAAGTCATAAATATTTTGTAATTTTGTTGTTGCTTTCTACAGAAATTCATGTACCGTTTTAAAATTTTAAACGCCACAAGCTACGAGGAGTTTGAAATTTTAAAACGCAATAAGATTTTCTGTAGAAAGCAACAACAAATTTTAAAAATATTTATTTTTTAATAACACTAACCTTTGCATAAGCCACCAATCACTGAGTTCACTTGAGCCCTTACCACAAAAATAGCTTAACCGACATTATTTTAAATTTTTGTTTTTCTTAGTAAATGAATTAATTGGCACCACTTGCATCAACTCCTATAATGTCATGGTCATGTTAGGTACCGTTACGATGTTATAGTAAAGTAGCTTAAGCCATGAAATATAATAAAAAAAAAAACTCTAAAATTCTCTCTCTCATTTCAAGAAAAATTTATGTAATCAAGTTTTCTTAAAACCAACGTGAAAAAAGTGACTACTCGCTCATTCACTTCTTGTAGGGGGTTTTCTTACATATTTCAATTATTAAGGCAGTTTGATGGAATTTTGTACATACATAGGTTTCAATTCATAGGGGCGAAGTCTACTGAAAATCCGTTTGGCCTTTTTATGGTTTAAAGATTATAAAATAAATAAAATTGAAAATGGTGAGAACCGGTCCATAATTTCACTTGTCCTCCATACAAACTTGCTTCCGGAATAGTGTATGTGCCTATAAACCCTCTTATAATGTTGGTATTTAGATTAAATTTGAGCCAAACTTGTTGCATTGCAATCTTAATCATCTAACCAAATTTTATTGGATTCGGTCGATGTTTGTAGATAGCCCTCATGCTATAAAATTAATATTTTACGATAGTTACTCAGCCCAATTATGAATAAAAATTCCCCGGGAGTTTTCTCCTTTCTCCCATTTTTCCAATTTGTTAATTCAATTTTAAAAAGGGAAAAAACTCACGGGGAATTTTTATTCATAATTGTGCCGACAAAATGTTGTACTAGTAGGCCCCATATAAACCCCCTTCCTAAAATCACTTAAGGGCAAAAAAATCTCATATAGATGAAGATATCTAATTACGGTTTACAACTCAACTCAGTTGAGTTGTAATTTCTTAATTTCTTAATTTTTGTATTATGGTTTACAACTTTGCTATTTTGCGGTGAACAAGAACATAACAAAAATTACAACTGATCACAACCAGTTGTCTTAATTACAACTCAACTGAGTTGAGTTGTAAACCATAATAGGGGCCTAAATAATATTCGGAACAAAGGACTTTAACATGAATTTTAACTTTCAGCCCAATTATAAATTAATATTCCCCGGGATTTTTCTCCCTACTCCCATTTTTCTTATGTTAATTCAATTGAAGCACAGCCGCGAATAACGTTTTAAGTTACAAAATAATAATTTTTCAGTAGATCAAAAAATTATGATTAAAAATAATGATAATATAAACGTTTATGGAAAACGCTTTTAACATATTATTTCACACTGCAAAACAGTTTCTGACACTTTGTATGCCATTTTGAAGGCGTTAAGGTGCCTAATTTTGGGTGATCTGATGTTCAAACTTTGTAAGAGAGTAAGGTCGCTTACGATTTGAAAAACGCATGCTGAAAACCAGGCGATTTGCTAGCGTTTTGCTTTTTTCGAAGTTGTGTTTGAGCAAAGAAAACATATGTTTTATTATAAAAAAACGTAAACAAACAAATAGTTTACAAATTAGTTCTGTGAAATAAATTTATAATTAAAATGCCTACAGCGTTCTTACATGTTCATAAGTAAACTACTGCGACAAACAATTGACAAACTAAAGCAAATTTTTAAATTGCATTTTTTTAATTAAAATCGTGAAAAAATGTTACAAGTTTTTCCTTAAATAAAAAGAAAACATTTCCTTTTCTCTTTAAAGTGCAGTTTTAATAAAATAGACCAGGGGTCTAATCACCGCATTCGACACTATCGAATGCAATTATTTCAAATTCAATACATTTCATTCGATATCGAGTTTCACGATACCAAAATATATAATTTCGATCAATTTTGCTCGATATCGTATGCGGTGATTAGACCCCAGATCGCTTAAGTACACACTAGCGGTTTGAAAACGCCAAATTTCTAGCGTTTTCGTTTTTCAGAACACCAATTTTTAAGCGTTTTGCACTTATCAGAACATGGGCGATAGTAATATTTTGCTTTTTTACTATACTTTAGCTAGTAAAGGACACTAATTTTACTGCCTATTTCACGATGTCACTCGAACGTTAACGTTCGCACAAATAACATATAAAACAAAAACAAAATTCAAAAATTTGTTTTTGTTTTATATGTTATTTGTGCGAACGTAAACGTTCGAGTGACATCGTGAAATAGGCAGTTATACTTATAAATTTAAAAAAGTTAATTTATTAATTAAATGAATTTTCAAACCAAAGTAAAAATTTCAAACATCAACAACAAATTAAAAAACAACAAAACAGTAACTGCTGGTTAAATTTTAAAAATAAACCGTTTTATCAATTTCCGGCTCTTAATTAATCAAACAACTAGTGCTGAACTCATCTGGCATCTCTTTATATATCAACAGGAATATTTTTAGTCTTCGTTTTCTTCTCGTTAGAATACGCCGGTTGTCCGTTTGCTCTAAATAAATTATATGTTTTTAAATGTTTAAAGTTATTAAATTTAATAATAAAATGTTCAGCAATGCATTAGCTGTAAATAGAAAAAGCATAAGTTCAATTATTTAGCAATAACAATGTTAAAAGTGCCAAAATGTAGTTGTGCGAGTGTTTGTTAGTGCAAGAAAAGAAAAATTTTTAGTTAATGGCGGTCGTTAGGTAAAGTTTAGCAAATTTATTTGAATAGAATTTGGCAATGAAAAAATAAAATTTTGTGTTTTTTTCCTTTTAAATTATACCCTACTGTACATACAAATTTTGTTTAAAATCGTTTCTTAATAAAGCCAGGTTAATAAAATTTTAATTAAAGAAGTAAATGAATGTAGAAAAAAGAAAAACGTATGTACATATATAGGTATGTATGTCCAAATCCATTGATATATTAAATCTTTTTTGTTAATAAATAATTCCGGTGTGTTGGGCAGAATCTAAATAAATGTATGTACCTATATATGTATGTTATTGTTTTAACGTGAGCTAATATCAAAAATCATGGCTTATTAAAAAAATCCTGATTTTTTAAGTGCAACTAAAAAAAAATATTTCAATTTGAGTTATGTATAATTGAGTAGACCACTAGGAAAGGGAAAATTTTGTTGCTGTCCATTAGTTCCCACAAGTGTCAAGTTACAACAAAATGGTAAGTAAATTAAGTTCTAGTTTTAATAATAGAATGTTTAGAAATTTCGATGATAAATTAAAAAATATGTCAGTTATCCAAAAACAAATATTTTTGTAGTAAAAGAAAACAAAACCATGAAAGGATAAATACAAGGTATAGTCCAATGCGAATTTACCAGTGTTGTCACTTTGCGGGTAAGCTGATTTACAGCTTATTTAATATAAATCGCCTTCATTTGTAAAAAAATAAGTTGCGAAATCGGTGGCTGATTTTCAAAGTAAATTTGGTGGCAAGGTAAATATACCTTGTTTGGTGGCGTTGTTTAAGCATGAATCCATGGTGAAATAAACAGGTGGCAGCACTACGCCAGATGACGATTTTTTGCTCTTGCATTGTTTGTCTAGGGTTATGTCAAAGTTTTGTTTATGTTTACAAGAAGTCCACATTTTGTGCTGTGATTTTTGTTTTTTATTAAAGTTTTTGATAAGATATTGACCATAATTAAAAAAAAATTGGCTAAAAATTTATTTATTTCATCACGTTCAGCGGCATGCTTTAATTTTTGTTTAATGTATTTTTTGACGTAAACGGTTATGTAGTTTCCATTTTTGTTGTAATGTTGTATTTGTTGCCGTAACGATGCCACCTGCTTATTCCACCATGCATGAATCTATTCATGATGATGTGACTGAGCAAAAAGTAAAAGCAGTATGACAGTTCGTTTGACAGCTAAACTCTGTTGGGATAAAAAGTACCAATTATAAAATAATGACAATGAGCATTTTGAACCTTCACTAGATATATGAAACCAAATGTGGAAGTTAAACTCATTATTTTAAGAGTTTTGTTTTATGCTTTACTATTTGTTTTTAAGTCTTTAATGTTACTTTTGTTTATTTATTTAAAATTGCAATAAGAATCTTAACAGTTTGACGAATATTGATCTTCTTTCATTTCTCTTTGCATCATCTTTTATGCCGCAATACAATGAACACAAATTTATTTAGTTGAGATTTATTTGCAAAGCTTTTGTAAAAATTAACTTTTAAGTTTACCACAACACAAGTAAATAATATTTAAGTAAATAAATAACATTATAAAACAAAAAAATATTAATAAATATTTTTTTTTTTGCTCAAAACACAACGTTTGTTGAACTAATGCATTTTTTAACGTGGTCTGTGTTTTGTTATTTTTGTTTTGATCCCGCCATTTGTGTTGATTGTTGCTGCCTGTTTTAACACATTGCCACTTCACTACCAAAAAAAGCTCTTTTGAAGACAAATGAGTCAATTTATGAGAATTCAAACGGTTTTAGCCATCCCTTAAATCAACAATAAAAATACATATGTATATCCGTCATTTATTTAATACTTCGATGCATCATAACTACTTACCAATACCCCAGCATTTTTTTCCAAACTTTATTATATTGCCTTTCATATTTACTTATTTTTGAAACATATGTACATATGTATTTGCTTTAAAATTTTCTTTAAAAAATCGAAACTTGTTGACGGTTTTAGATCCTATTTTTAAGTTCATTTTTTTTAAACACTTACTGAAGGCCTATCCAATAGGTCTGCTTAAGAAGCCAGATGTTTGATTTGTTTCTTCCTCAACGATGTCGAAAGTTGTTTACTTTTTCCTTATACATGTATATTTTTGTTTTTTTGCCACACATACATGCACACAAAACACATTTTTCGTTTTGTTTCCTCTAGGCCATGTCGTGCACGAATCATCAATGACAATGTTAATTCCTGCACGACACGTAAGGGACAACTAATGCAAATCGTTGACGACATTTTCAAACAAGTGTCGCGTAAATCGTGCACGACACAAAGAGAGACAATGTCGCTCAGCCTGTCGTTGATGACTACATGCACGACATTGTCGTCCATATAGTCGTTGATGACCACATGAACGACATTGTCGTTCATATTGTCTTTGATGACTATATAGACGACAAAGGATTCTACTTTATCGTCAACGACTGCGTATAAGACAATGTCGAAGAAGTTATAGGAGTAACAGCTTATACGACAATGTCGTCGACGGCAGTTTGGCCAACGGCGGTGAGGAATTTTACACAAACAAAATGCCTGTTGTTTTATGTGTTGTTTTATTGATGTAGAGGTAAGCAGACCTATTACATAGGCCTTGCACTTACTCAAGAAAAATTACATAAGTTTATAAAGTACCTTTTACACACTTAACAAAAATGATAATCTTAATTAGGACCCTTTACACAGTATAAGTTGTTGATAAGAGTTAAGCAGCCCATACATGATTCAATTCAAATGGCAACTAAGTCGGTTGTTGTCCAAATCAAAGCGTGTATGGTTTTGTCAATTGATTAGTTTGACTGTTGTCGAGTTGGTTCAAGAAAAATCAAAAGATTTTGATTTTTTCAAGTTGGCTACTAGTCTTTCAATTCGATTGTACTGTGTATGCTCGAGTCTCTTTATCAGCTGTTAAAAATAATGTTTGTAGTTTTCTTTTGCAAAAGAAAAGTTAAGTATTTAAAAAATTCTCTTTTGATGAAGTGTGTGGCCAAGCATCAATTCAGTTGATAGAACTCAGTTGACAATTGAATTGGAACGTGTATGGGGCGCATAAGATAAAAGTTTTGCTTATTTTTTCATATTTTATATACGAAACAAAGAAAAATAAGCGTAAATAATAAAAGAAGGGAAATATGTATATTAAAAAGTGTAAAATCCCCAAAAAAAATCCCAGAATTTTTTTCTTAAATCCCCCAAAAAAACCCAATCCCCAAATGACTTTATTTGTCCTTTTTGCACGCATGAAATCCCCAACTTTGGGGATAAATCCCCAAGTCTGAGAGCCCTGATTCCAATGTTATTCAAACTAATCACTCAGAAGTTTTATTTTACTCATCGTACTCATACTTAGCAACATTTGTAGTGGTTGATTTAGAATCTACTCAACTCAATACCTGCGTTCAAGAACACAAAAGTTTTTACTATTTTTTACTGAACATTTAGCATAATTAAGCTACGGTCAGACTTATTAAATATTTGACGAAAAAAACGGGACCAACAACCAAACTAAAAAATCATTTCGCTTAATATCAATATTTATTTTGATTAAAATACCGCATCTTACAAAAAACTGTTTTTTGCTATGTCTAGTAGTTATAATTAATATTAAGACCATTTTAAATCTCACTAACTAAAGGGTGGTTAAATTTCAAGGGCCGATGTTGATTTTGAATAAAACACAAACTATTTAGGAAATTATTGTAATTTTATTTTAATATGATATATTGGTATTACTCAATTATGTGTGGAACAAAATATCGGCCAAATGGGCGCCGCGACCACGGCGGCACACCTCCATCCGATGGTCCAAATTTTCGATGACCCTGAGGCATAATGGAGGTTCTATGCCGTTAATGTGCCGAATTATCTCATCCTTTAGCTCTTGAATTGTTGCTGGCTTATCGACGTACACCTTTTCTTTCAAATAACCCCAAAGAAAAAAGTTCAACGGTGTCAAATCCCATGATCTTGGCGGCCAATTGACATCGCCATTACGTGAGATAACACGGCCATTGAATTTGTTGCGCAAAAGAGCCATTGTTTCGTTAGCTGTGTGGAAAGTGGCACCGTCCTGCTGAAATCACATATCGTCCACATCCATATCTTCCAATTCGGGCCATAAAAAGTTCGTTATCATCTCACGATAGCGAACACCATTCACAGTAACTGCCTGACCGGCCTCATTTTGGAAAAAATACGGCCCGATGATGCCGCCAGCCCATAAACCGCACCAAACAGTCACTCTTTGTGGGTGCATTGGTTTTTCGACAATCACATTTGGATTATTATTCGCCCAAATGCGGAAATTCTGCTTATCGACAAATCCACTGAGGTGAAAATGTGCCTCATCACTGAAGATGATTTTCTTCGAAATTTATCATCCATTTTCATAAAAAGTCTGGATAACTTTAACACGTTGTTGGATTGTATATCTCTCCATGGTTCAAATTGAGTAAGTCTGATATAGAGAAATGTCAAATAAAATTCGGAAAAAAACTTGGCGTTTAGGTGTGGTTCACATTCAACATCGGCCCTTACAATTTAACCACCCTTTATTAACAAATGTAGGGGTTACGCTTATTTGATCAAATATTTAATAAGTGTGACCGTAGCTTTAGACTTATCCTTCGTACAATATTTTTTAACCAAACTCATTCTAAAGAGAGAAACGCATGAACTATTTTGTTAAAAATTACAGGCATGTTCCAGAAAACGACCTGTAATAAAAGTTCATAAAATTATTCAATTTTATCTTCTTCATTCTTTAAGTATCTATTATTTTTGCAAGAACAACACTTAAAGCCACGAAAAACTACGGTCATTTTGTAAATAGCAATTGAATTTAAATTATCGTTCGATTTCAATTTCACCTAATTTCGATTTTTAGAACATACCCGATAAATTAATATAAATCTTTGAGTTTTTTATAATTCCAACGGACACATACATTTGGTTTTTTTATTCGACTTAAAACTTTAAACAAATTATACAATTAACAGAAATACTATATATACAGCCATGCCACAGAGTACAATTCCGTTCGGAATGATTCCGTACGGAATCGAAGAAAACTTATTTCTTTATTGATAGAAATAAAATTTTGATAATTTTTTGGCCTTTCAGATACAGAAAACTCACATTCCGTTCATGAAAACATAAATGGTGTCATTCCAAAAAGTTATTTCGTCGTTTTCTGAAGCACCAAAATACTGAATGAATTCCGTTTTCGAACGGAATTGTACTCTGTGACATGGCTGATAACTATTGTTCGATTAATCGGTATAAATTTTTCGATTAATCCTGTATTAATCGTCTAAAATTGTTCGATTAATCATTAATCATTGACATTGACTTATATTAATCAGAATACAATGAAGTTTATATATTGAACTTACAGAATAGTACATGCAATTTAAATTTGCCACAATGCACACTGGGAAATTCCAGCCAAAAATCATAACTTCTTTATTTCTTTACGTAATAGCATGTTTGATCCCTAGGTAAAATTTTGGACACGTACATAAAGGGGTTGGCCAGATAATCATTGACAACCCAAAAGTATCGAACAAAATTATAAAATAATATGTAAACTTATGTGATTATATACATACTAGGGTATTCATTCGGTTAAACGGTTAATTACTACCCGATTAACTGATCGGTTAATTTAAAATTGGCAATTTTCGATTAACGATTAAACCGGTTAATTTCAGTCGATTAACCGATGTAACAAATATTTTTAGTTTTTTGATGTATTATAACATATTTTTTTGTTTCGTCTCATATAAAAAGGTATATGTTTGGAAAATATTTTTTCCTACAATATATTTCCTTCGAGAAATACATTCTTAAAATACAGTACAAAAACAGAAACTACGGGTTCGTATTTCATTTTTTGCAGAATGTTCGGTGCTAAGCTTTGCCAGGATGACTCAGATGACAATAGAAGAAGCTCTCGATTGTAACACAAACAACCTTTAACAAAATTAGCCGAAAAAATGGCATAATGGAAGATTTTATATGTTGAGAGAAATCCTGGAAAAGGACAAAGAATCCAAGATATCGCATTCAGCTTTTAAAAATGAAATGTTTCTGCGCATCTACGTCACATCAGCGTATAAGTACGGCTAAAATAAACAAACACAAGCAAACAAACATGTGTATTAAATGCGAAAGTGACGTCATATGAAACAGTTAAATTTTGTAAACATGTGCAATGCGTAATCTTAAATCTGTATTATGGGTTGCTTCCGATTTCTCAAACATCTTCGATTAGTGAAAGAATTGTTTCCAAATCAAGTTTTATCAAAACTAAAGAAAAGAATCGCATAAATTCTAAACATTTTAACCAAATTATTTTTCCAAAAGATTATTTAATAAAATCACAAACTATTGAAATAATTAATAAAAAAAATCTCACAGTTTTTTTTTTAATAAATACATACAAATATTATGTATAAATTATAAAATGTGTTTTTCATATTATTACTTTTTTGTTTGCTCGTTTTAGTTCAAGAATTGTTTTGTTCGTTATGTTATTGTTTTTTTTTTTACTAAAAGACTCCAATAATAAATAATTTTTGCATTTTTATTTATTGAAATTACTTAATTTATAACAAGACTTTATTAATCGGTTAACCGATCAATAACAAAATTAGCCGATTAAACCAAAACCTCGGTTAATTAATCGAGCGATTAACCGATTAAAGCAAAAGCCCGATTAAATGAATACCCTAATACATACACATATGTATATATATATATATATATATATATATATTTACATAACTCAGACGTGGATCCGACTTGAGCTTCTGTGGGATATGTGAGGGGGGATTGTTTAGGAACCTTCAACTGAAACATACCATTTTGCAAAATTTCTTTTGGAAAGACCATAGAAATAGTATATATTTTCTCGTTTAAGGTGGGTGGGGGTTGAGGTGGGTTGGGGATTACCAATTCCTTTTTCTTTTCCTGTACTCGCGACTGCATAACTATATATAACAAATATCTGTTCTTTCAGTAAATAGCTTGAATTTGGCATTCAAGTATTGGGCATATATTCAGTATAAAAATAAAAAAAGCTTAATAGAAAAAAGTACCAACGATATTTATATATTCGAATTTCTAAAAGGTACCAAAATTTTTATGACAGCTGTTAAAGAGAAGAGATTCAATAATGGTATTTTTTAAATTTTACGTCTACCTCTGTTAGATCACGAGATATAATGTTACTGATTTCACCCGTTTTTACCCATTTCTAACCCGTTATGAATTTAATTTCCAAAAGTCTCTCCTATTTTTTTATTTTACACATTGGGAGAGGAGTCTACATTAGAGTTTTTTTTCCCGGACTTTTTCGATTCCCGGGAAAGCGGGAAATTTTTTTAAATTTCCCGGGATCCCGCTCCATATAAATAATACAAAGTAAATTTTGTTATTAATTAATGAAAAAACTTTTATAAAATAACGTAAGGGAACTTGTCTACAAAGAAAGTTAAAGAAATGGTTGAATACTTAAAAATTAATTGAAGATTGAAATAGGAACTTGAATTATTATCACTTGACGCCTTTATTCCCTATTATTATGCTTTTATTCAGTATTATTATGCTCTGGATGCAGGATAACATAAACATAACAATTTAATTCATAAAACAATAATAAAAACAAAATAAAATTAAGGTACTCAAGATATGAGATCAAAAAGTTAATTAATAAAATAGATAAAATATTTTAAAGAAACATATAACATTTTTTAACGGCTTAGGAAATAACTTTCTGACACACTCAAAGCGCTTAGTAAGTCGTCAAAAAGTATATTCCTGATTTTATTTACTAAGTATCATGTTTCCGAAAAATTTCGTTCATTTTTTGCCGAGGTTGGACAAATAGTTAAAAGTGCACCGTTGTAGCATGCTTCGGATTCACAATCAGAAGAAATTTTTTCTTTTTTATAAACAACGTCTATATCAGTCAAATGTATGTCAAGGTTGATGCAAAAATAGCATCAACCGGACTGCTTCTTACAAACCTTTTCATTTCAATAGATAGATTTGTAATCTTTAGGACAATGTGTTTTTCAAGTTGTATGTTGTAGTATCTTACACGAGATTCCAAAATGTTATTTTATTTCGGTTTCCCCGCACTTCACGGGTATTTAAACCAACACAAATTGAAAATTTGTGTTTATCACCTAATAAACATATCGCTCCTTCATTGCATCATAGTCATATCTCAAAATTTTAAGTAACTTTAGCAAAGTTTTCCTTCATACCTTCTCGTATTATATCTCAAACTGAACCGAAGTTATAGCAAAATATATCTTTAAATCGGTATATTTTGAAAACTGTATTCGCATTTTGCCAATATCGTTTGTTTTTGTAGATATGACTATGTTGCAATAAAGGAGCGATATGTTTAGGAATCTCCTATTTTTAAGACTTGTTCATGGACAATGAAACTTTACTGCCTGCATCTTATTTTGAATTAATGTATTTTATTAACTCTTCACTTCACTAAATTTATTAATTATCAACTGTTGCACTGCCCATTCTGCTTTTTGTAGATTGCATCAGGAGACATTGATTTAAATACATGTACTTACTTCTTGTAATTGATCTAAACCACAACCCATCCACAGATGCTAATTTTTAGAGAATAGAAAACTAAATTTCAAAGTATAAATAGCTATTTTCTGATATTATGAGGAATTTTTTAATTCCCGGGATCCCGCAAGAAAAATCCCGGGAAAACGGGAAATAAAATAATTGAAACTCCCGGGAATTCCCGGGACGGGAAATCCCGAGAAAAAACCCTAGTCTACATACAAAATTTCAAGTGTCTGGCTTAAGTTGTTTGGGCTGGGCGATGATCAACCAGTCAGTGACGCTAATCTTATAAAAATATATGAAATCACTAAAAATTATCAGCTGAAATGTGTAGTACTTACTTTTGATACTTAACAGTACTAGATATAATTATCACTTAACCTCCCCTAGCCCCACCTTTTTTGTTATGGTCTCTTTAAATTTGGCTTACTTTAGGTTTTATTTATTTTTAAAGTAACTCACAATCACTTCACTTATCCAAAAAATAAAACGCTTACAAAATCACAATTATTACATGGAATGATTAATTACTAATACGGTTTAAACATAACGTGCTTATTTACAAAGAATACTTTAAAGGAAAAATCATAGATTACTTTTATTTTAAAGTACAAAATTCAACTTTGAAAACCTTAAATTTGTAAGAAAAGAATTCTCTACTTTGCTCCAGTATTAACAGTAAAATAGTTATCCAAGATCCAAATTAAAATATCAAAATTTTATTAAAATTAAAAAAAAAAAATCATTTTTCCGGAATTTTCCAGTGTGCACGGATTTGAAATCCGCTGCCTTCGGTTCAGACGCAAACAAATGTTATAAAATCCTTAATTTGTACTTTGCACAGAAATTCTAAACAATTTCAAAATATTTTCCTGTTAATTCCCAGAAGTAATGTAGATCATTGTAGAATAAGTACAAGGTGTATTTATTAGAAATTTCAAGGCAAATTCATACAGGTTAAATTTTCGAGTCATCTGTTTATTGTTTATTTTTTTGTGTTCAAGCTTTGTTTACATTTCAAGCACAAGAATTTAAAAAGGCGTAAGGAATAAGTGGAGCCACAATAAATTTGCAATACAGGAACAAATTTTACTTCTAAGGCAGTTGTGTATATTTTATAAACAACAAAATTCCCTTTTTATATTTTAAACAAATAATTTTGACTTTCACTCTAACTTTTTACAAAACCAAAATACATAGTACATATTAAAAAAAAAAACCGACAGCTAGCATAACTCTATCTCATTATGTCACCTATGTATATGAATACGTCTAAAGAAGTTTTGTTCTAAATTTTAAAACCCACGTGATGTCAAACTTAAGAAAATAAGAAAAGAAAATTAAAATTAGCATCAAAAATCAAATAAATTTATTTTTTAAAGTTCGGACAACTGCGAACAAAAGTAAATTCCTCACAAAAAATATTAAATATTAACGAAAGTAAGGAAACATAAAAAACCAGCAACCGTATTCAAAACGAAAATTTGTTTACTCCGCTCATCGAGTGAGCAACTAAAATGTTAATTAAGTTTAATCACCACTTAGTCATGAGTTTATTCAAAACCCTTTTAAATCGTCCGATTAAGAAAAAATTTTACATCTCTCTTTTAGTTAAATTCAATTGACAGAAATAGAAAATTGGCAGGAGTTAATTAGGAGTTAAAAAGACTTTGATCATTCGACAATCATAGTTTATTAAAAAGCGTTTTGAATAGGAAATCCTTAATTAGAGGCTATGCAGTAACTAAATTTTTGTTTTAAATACGGGTGCAAATTTTTAACCAAATAACTATGTATTAACTCATTGTTACAAGTGTATCGACTATTTACAGTTATATTGACAGGTTATTATACAAATATAGAGCATCCTCCAAAGTCATAGGATGACTTCAACCTTCGTATAAGCAAACTCCGCTCCGAAGTATAATGGCATTCACCAGTAATTAGTTTAGGTGGTACTCCACCAAGTCAAATTGAGTAATATTTGGCTTTCCATCAGACATACTTTGCATAGCTTTGGTGTAGAGAGGGAACATATCAAATTATAGCTAGTAAAGGATACTAATTTTATACTTTGAAGTTTAAAATAGTTCATTTATATTAAATGAATTGTTAAACCAAAGTAAATATTTAAAATATTAACAACAAATTAGTTTTGTATTTTTTTTGTAACTGCTGGTTAAATTATAAAAATAAACAGTTTTATCAATTTCCGGCTCTTAATTGATCAAACAACTAGTGCTGAACTCATCTGGCATCTCTTTATATATCAACAGGAATATTTTTAGTCTTCGTTTTCTTCTCGTTAGAATACGCCGGTTGTCCGTTTGCTCTAAATAAATTATATGTTTTTAATTGTTTAAAGTTATTAAATGTTATTAAATGTAATATTAAAATGTATAGCAGTGCATTAGCTATAAAATAGAAAAAGCATAAGTTCAATTATTTAGCAATAACAATGTTAAAAGTGCCAAAATGTAGTTGTGCAAAATGTAATGCTTTAAAGTGTTTGTTAGTGCAAAGAGAAGAAAAAGAAAGAAAAAATGTTTAGTTAATGGTGGTCGTTAGTTAAAGTTTAGCAACTTTATTTGAATAGAAATTGGTAATGAAATAAAAAATAATATTATATTGTATTTTGTCCTTTTTAATTATACTGTACATACAAATTTTGTTTTAAATCGTTTCTTAATAAAGCCGGGTTAATAAAATTCTAATTAAAGAAGTGAATGAAAGTGGAAAAAAGAAAAGAAAAATGTACATATGTACATTTGTATGTACGTCCAAATCCATTAATGGCGGCCTTTAGTTAATGTGAAGTTTATTATATTAAATCTTTTTTGTTAAATTATTCCTGTGAGTTGGGGAAAATATTATAATGTTAATGTTATTTTTATATGTAAAAAATCTAAAGAAAAGGAAATGTGAAAACTGATTTTTAAAGTGGAACTAAAAAATTTTTTGAATTTGAGTTAAAATTAAATCCCTTAGGAAAGGCTTAATTTAGTTGCTGCTCATTAGTTTCCAAAAGTGTCAAGTTGCAACAAAATGGTAAGTTAATTAACTACTAGTTTTTGAATTAGAAAGTTTAGAAATTTCGATGCTTAATTAAAAAATATGTGAGTTAAAACAAAAATATTTGAAACTATTTAGTAAAAATTAACAAAACCATGATAGAATACGTACAAGTCATATAATCATTAGCAGTATTCTTACTAAAAGTTGGCATGAAGTGAGCAAAAGTTTATTTATAATAAACTTACCAAACGAACTGCCAAGCGTTTGGCAACTTGCGAAAAACAAATTTTATAAACAAAGGAAAAAAAATTTATGAATGAAATATTAATAACGGCAACTGTAGATAATTTTTTTTAATTTAAACTTTTTGAAATATTTATATGTGGAGGGAAAAAAAAAAAAAAAAAAAAAAAAACATGTTGAATTTTTAAGCAATGTAATGTGGCATCACTAAAGTTCAGAGTTGATTTATTGAAACTAAGCAGACAGATAAAAGTTTGTTATGAATAAACTCTGTGCTAAGAAGCTGCTAAACAAAAGGTTAAACTAGACCTGACATAAACATGACAATACAAAACAGCTGTTTGAACTAGCCATATGTATTTAATTATAGGTAACTTACAATACAAACCAATTGAATTTTCGTTTCTCTGGCCGTGGTTATGGCATTATGTTTGTCAAGTTCACTGTTGCCAATTTAGAGATTTTCCCGCTAAATCTAGCGTTTTTGAAATGCCAATCGCGGGAAAAAATACGTTTTAGCGGTAAGCGGGAAATCTAGCGATTTTCAAACAACTCTCAGCGGCTCATTTTCGCTTCAAAAACCTTTCTCAAATTTAAAATTAACAGATTTTTTACTTTTTCTTTTTGTTTATCTGGCTAAAAACTACTTGTTTATGTTCACTTTTGTATTTTTAGTGAACTGAAGATTGTATATGACATTTTTTACGATTTTCAGTAAGTATTTTGTTAGGGATGTATGTGAAAATTCACAACTTTTAGCTTGCTTAAAATTTTGAAACAAAAGGTAAGGAAACGTTAATTATCTCGATAGATCCCAAGCAATATAATTCACTAACTTTCATCTTACTAATTTTATCTAATTGCATAAAACGGAATTCCACCTTATCTAAGAGATAGATTCTGCTTTGGAAGCTCGACTAGGACAAACATGATACTTCCACCTAGGTACACAACCTTGATTATGAAAAGATCGTTTACCATTCGTGGTATTACTCTATGGAATTCGATTGTTCCGTACACGGAGAGAAAATTTTCACATTCTATTTATAAATTTAAGAAGATTGTTCTTGAGAGTATTTGAATACTTTATACTTGTTGATGTCAAATGTTCATGAATCTTTTTTGTTATTTTTTTATTGAAAACGATTGCTGAATTTGTTGTCGTTCTTTATAATTGTGCATTTAAGGGGGGATTTAAAATTATAATTATTAAATATTAACTAATAATAATATAAAATAATAATAATGCCATATTGTATTTTCTGGTTTAATTTGGCCCTAGGGGCTTATAAACTATTGAATTAATAAATAAAATAAAATAAATAAATAAAATAAAATAATTACCAAAACTAGCTTTACTTACATACTAAGTTTGTCATTCCGGGTGAAACTGTTTTAATATTCATCTTAGACCCCATAAAGTATATTTATTCTGTTTCCTTGAGTAATCCTAAGTCGATTAAGCCATGTCCGTCTGTTGAAATCTCGCTCACTTTCAAACGACTCAAAGGAAAAGATAAATATTGGCATTAAATTGTTTAGATTTCACCTAAGCAATTTGGGATTGAAGTCCAGCACAATCGGTTCAGTAGGAAAAGAGTTATGAATTAAAATGTGGAACAACCACCCTATAAAAATTAAAAATATTGTTACAAAAACTAGTGGCGGAATGCACATATTAATATAAGATTTTGCACAAATTCGTCCTATATCACTAGAAATTACACTGTTAACTATCGATCAGATCGGTCCATAACTTACCATTGGCCTCATATAAACCCTACTCTCGGAAAAAGCTTTAGTACGCATAGAAACGTAGAGCTCTCAATCTGTGTTCTATTATAATAATATTTGGTCAGTCAACGTTTTACAAGACTATAAATTACTTGTTCAAATTTCGTAAAGATCGGCCTATAATTTACCATATGTCCCATATAAAGACCACTCCGGGAATATTCTAACTGTTGGTGGAGTGTATCAAAGATTCGGCACAGCTGAACACATAACTCTAACTTATTTGATTTTTGGCAATAAAATAAATAGGGAAGTTGCAAACCTTAGTATGCAACGTAATTTGAGAGTCATATACCTTTGAAAATTCAGCCTATATCTAGATTTTTATAAAACTTATAAAAATGTTTAGGTTTTAGAGGTATTTTTAAAAAAATTCCCGCTAAATAAAATATTTAGCGGTTTCTAGCGATTTTGAACTCCGATTTGGCGGGAAATGTTCAAAAAAAGTTGGCAACAGTGGTCAAGTTGCACGGCAATGTTTACAATCCCAATAAAAAATTCTATCATTTTGCAAAGCACTAATGGTACCAAGGTATATTTATAGCAGGTAGTCTCGGAAAGCCAGCTGTTTATTTTTTATTTGCTTGTTTTGTGGTACGAACTGTCAACTGTTGTATAGAAAACAAGTAAACAAGTTTTTTGTTTATCTTTTGTCTCTTATCAACCCCTTTGCTATTTGACAGTTCGTACCACATAACAACAATAAAAAGCCCTGTTGTTTGTTTTATTGTAGAATTGTTGTAATCTCGCGGCTACCTGCTATAAATATACCTTGAATGGTACTTTTAAAAAAATAAGCGCAACATTATGCGCTACGCAATAACATGGTGAAATTACTACAAGGTGGCAGCACTAGGTGTTGTTGTACAACAATACAACAAAAACAGGCAAATTTGTTTGTGTAATAAACTCCGTGCTGTCAAAAATTATGTGCAACAATGTTGCCATTGTTTGTCTTTTCCGACAACATTTGGTCGGATAATTTTCGCTTGGTAGGATGGTAGGCTAAACCTTAGGGCAATGTTACACGTTTAATAAATACATATATAACAAAATCGAAAAAACTTAAGATTAAAGCTATTTTAAGATATTAAAGTGGTAATTTTAAGTGCTAAAGGATCATAGAAATCAATATACGTATAAACACTGCATAATGAGAATGAAAATATTGAAGTCTAAGTGGAATGCTATTTCTGGAAGGGCGAATAGAAACAGAAAGCTAAACATTACGAAGTAGGAATTCTGAAACAATTTCGTTATTAAACAAATTGTGCATTAAGGAGAAATTTAATTTATCATATTACTACGTTTATCATTCTATGTGATTTTTTTTTTTTCAATATTCATCGAAGATCCCATAAAGTATATATATTCTGGGTCTTCTAAGCCGTTTGGGTTACAAATTGTTTCTAGTTCTTCAAGGAAGTTTTTATTAGAAAAAGAGTTAAGCTCCCAAATGTGAAAGTACCTCCCTAAAAACTAATATAAATTTGTAGCGGAATGCACTGATTGTCATTAAATTTCAACAAAAACCTTTTTATGACACCAGATATGGTGAAGTTCGGTCCATAATTTACCTACGGTTCCATAATTTACCTACTCAAAATTTAAAAATTTTCAGTAGAAGCAAAACAAATTTTAATTTTATATTAAAGGTATATAAAAAATAAGTTTTAAACTAACAGCTATAACTGGTAGTTAATTATAACTAAACTTGCTTAAATGTATCAAAAATAGAAAACTGGTCGAGTCCAAAGGATTTTGTTTAATAAGTTTGGTCAAATAGAAAATTTTCAGTGGCAACGCTGATCTGCAACAAATAAACGAAAAATATTATGAAAAAATTACTAAAAGATTCATACTTAAAATTTTAATGTTTTTTGAATTAAACACAATTGTTTTTCCACTTTTTTTTCACTACAAGTCCTTTGGAGGTTTAAAGAAAGTGGCGCACAAGCACATACCAAAAATATACGCATTTTTCAAACGTACACACGACGTGGTCACATACACAATTATTTCTGTTTTTATTTATTATTAAAAAAAAAACTGTTAGCACAACTAAAGACGCACATATAAAAACCACATACGATTTATTTTTTGCAAATATTTTATTTGTTATGCACAATTTTCATTTAAAAACCGCACAAAAATGATTTTTTTTAAATTTTTTTTCAAGAATGTAAACATAAACAAAAAAAAATGACATCTTTGGGTTTTCACCACAGTTAAGCAAAAAATTACCAGATGCCGTAGTGCTGCCACCTTGTAGTAATTTCACCATGCGCAAATTTTGACATAAAGAAGAAAAAAAAGAATTATACAACATGTAAGTATTTACATATGTATAATCTTTTTTGCCAACACTTTTTGTAAAAATTTATAATATATCACAACGAATTCATCAAATAGTTTGGACGATCTCATTTCCAACAGAATTGAAATGATTATTGGTAAAAACTTGATTAATTTATTCATTTTCACAAAACTACTAGTAATTGTTATTTTCTTTATGTCAAAATTTTACGTTGTCAAAAATGTTACAATTTCACACAGCACAAATATGAAAATTTTCTACCACAAACAAATTTCATTTCACCATAGAACTTTGCTACCGTTTCACACACACCCTATGTAGTAGTTTTGTGAAAATGAATAAATTAATCAAGTTTTTACCAATAATCATTTCAATTGTGTTGGAAATGAGATCGTCCCAACTATTTGATGAATTCGTTCTGATATATTAACAATTTTTGCAAAAAGTCCTGGCAAAAAAGCTTATACATATGTAAATACTTGCATGTTGTATAATTCTTTTTAATTTTTTTGCCGCTGTTCCTGCTTCCGCATTATTTTTTATTTTGTTTAAACAAATTTGATGAAAAAAAATAATTTTGTGGTTGTCAAAAATTTCTACATTAATGTCAAAATTTATACTAGCCCCCAGGGCTAGTGAAATTTTATTCACCTCAATAGTGTCAAAATTTTACTTCCATGAGTACTTTGCTACCGTTTCACACACACCCTAAGTGAAAGAATTCTATACAACTTTAATAAAAAAAAATAAAATTTACAGAGCCACGGCCAAGGTATATTTATAGCAGGTAGCCGCGAGATTACAACAATTCTACAATAAAACAAACAACAGGGCTTTTTATTGTTGTTATGTGGTACGAACTGTCAAAAGGCAAAGGGGTTGATAAGAGACAAAAAAGACAAAAGATAGAGACAAAAAACTTGTTTACATGTTTACTATACAACATTTGACAGTTCGTACCACAAAACAAGCAAATAAAAAATAAACAGCTGGCCTTCCGAGACTACCTGCTATAAATATACCTTGGCCACGGCATTCCCTACTACAAAGCAGGTTTACGGTATTCGTTTCTTAAAAAATGTTTTGCTCTCTTAAAGAGTAGGAAGTTTAATACTAAAAAATTCACCCTGAATAATGGCATAAGGCAAGGCGAATTGAGTAGAAGGTGGGGTCAAGTAATCTTAATCTTAAACAAGGGGAACACGTATCTTATAAGATTTCATAATCTAATGATTCCCGCACAGTAAACTTGTGTCGTTTTTATTCTTTTTTTTTAGTTTTTTCTTGTTTTTAGTTAAAAATATTGTTTTTTTAGGCTGAAGTGCACTTTACGGGGCGTACGAAAAAAAATAAAAAAAATATGCCACCCGATCCAGAATTAAAAAAAAAATACCAAAATTAATATTTAAGGGGGCTGAGGCCCGTGGGGACCCTTGGGTCCAAAAAACCGCCCCGCCCACTGAATGGTATGTGTGGGTACTCAAATTAAAGGTAATTGTGCAACAAAAACGAAAATAATAAAATTTTGGGTGGGCGGCACTTCAAGGGCCCTCTGGGGCAAAAAAAGTTTCCCCCCATAACACTTATGTATGTATATCTGTGTGGGTACTCAAATTAAAGGTAATTTGCTCACGATTGCCAATATGTATTTTGTTTTTGTATTCGTTTAATATTTTCGTCTCTAGGTTAATTTATGTATCTTTTATAGGTATGCAGAGAAGCTTTAGTTAGCGAAGCCGGTCTTTGTTATACCATAGAGGAGAAAATCCTTGCGTCCAGCCGAAGGCCGGCTATACAGAGAAGCTTTAGTTAGCGAAGCCGGTCTTTGTTATACCATAGAGGAGAAAATCCTTGCGCCCGGCCGAAGGCCGGCTATACAGAAAAGCTTTAGTTAGCGAAGCCGGTCTTTGTTATACCATAGAGGAGAAAATCCTTGCGCCCGGCCCAAGGCCGGCTATACAGAAAAGCTTTAGTTAGCGAAGCCGGTCTTTGTTATACCATAAAGGAGAAAATCCTTGCGCCCGGCCGAAGGCCGGCTATACAGAAAAGCTTTAGTTACAAAAAATAAAAAAATCCCGCGATTTTTATACAACATTAAAAAAGCGAAATAAAAACAAAATATTTACAATCGTAAGCAAAATACCTTTCATTCGAGTATCCACACATAGTTATAAGGGTGGGAGGGGCAACTTTTTTACCCCCCAGAGAGACCCAGAAGTCCCGCTCGACCTAAATTTTATTAATTTCGTATTTTTTACACAATTACCTTTAATTTGAGTACCCACACATACCACTAAGTGGAGGGGCCGCTTTTTTTGATCCATGGGGTCCCAGGGGCCTCAGCCCCCTTAAATTTTAAAGTGCACTTTTGCCTTTTTTTAAACACTAATCACAAGATTTTCACTATTTGTACAAAAAAATTTATCACTTTAATTAATACGTCTTATTATTGTTTTTTATGTATGCCATACATGCATACAAGATATTAACACTATTTGAGAGTCTACACGTAAGATAATACTCTCTGCGATTGAATTTGACGTTTGCTGATATAAAAATCTTATTTCTTATCTCAGGTGGAGACCCTATGTTACCTTCTAGGCATTTCGCCTTGGTTAATGCCATTAGCTCGAAATGTCACCCATTATTAGTAAAACACTAACAAATCAAAACAAATAAGCTCGAACTGTCAAAATCAGATGCATTTCGACACCACCTGTTGTTAATTCGCCTTGTCCTTAAATAGGGTTGATAAAGTTAGTACAATTGTACTTTTGTGGTACAATTCAAAACTAAAAAGTACGCTGGTACCCCAGTGACTCATTTGGTACTTTTTCAAAATTGTTTAAACCTACATGTTTATAAAGGGCCATATACACTTGCCAAATGCTTGTCCAGCGGACGAATTCACTGTGTACGTGAGCTTGACGTAATATTCGCCGTCATATCTAAATTTTTTGATTTTTCATCAAGCGTTGTCGGTGTGACACATACAAACACATTTTCACTAATACTACCACAATGCTTGATGAGTGTTTTGATCAATGTATTTGGGCCTTAATTAATATAAAGTAGAAACTCGTATTTACTGTCCAATGAATATAAGCAGAGTTTAGTGTTTGGTGCAAATAGTCTTGCGAAAATGCAAAATGTTTTAGCTTTTTTATGAAATCTATGGGAAACTCTATTTTTTGTTTTTGGATTTAACAAAACAGCTATGATATTTTGCATTTACTGTTTTCCAAGATCATTTGCTCCAAACACTGAGCTCCGCTATTGTGAATAGATTTTTGCACTTGTTCATTGAACGATTGCTTATGCCACATTCTAAATTTAGTATCAGCGGCAGCACATAAGCGGCCATTTTCTGATGATATTGACAAGTTTTTAAAAGATATTGGAAACCACTTCTGCAAAAGTTCTACATAGTAGAAAAGACGACTTCCTTTCAATTCAAGATTATTTTGGAATGAATTCATAATATTTTCAAATATTCGCCAGCGAGATGGTTGTCACGTCAAGAAGTAATCAACAGAATTTTGGAACAGTGGGAACCCACTCCGAATTATTTTTTGAAGGAGATTTTACAAGCGCTAAATTAAATTTTATTATATCCGGACTTTCTACTCCTTTCCTGTTTCTGAAGTACATATTGAAAATTGTAAACACAATAAAATTGGAAATACAATCCGAAGATCCTCGCATGCACATATTTTTAGAACGCTTAAACATTTTATTTTCGTTTAAAATTCGAGATTGCATTTTAAGAAATATTCGTCAATTTTGCACAAAAAATACGAAAAATTCTAAAAAGTGTATGAAAACGCTCCTTGGTGACAATCAAAAATAAATGGATTTCTTGACTCTAAAAACCGCATGATACAGGTCTAGACCAAATACAATTTGTGTGCCTCTATTCTTGAATATTTTGGAAAACTAACTATTTTGAAAAATCTGGGGCTCGAAATTTATTTTTGACCTATGGTTTCTTTGGCAAAATTTCTTGGAATGACTTATAGAACAAGAATCGCGATGTGCTTTTGACGCGAAAAAAATTTACCCATCCTATTATTATGTATAATTAATGATCATGTATTTTTTGCTATCTATACTTTACATTGACAAATAAATTTTAAGTACCTTTTGTCTTTGTTTTTTTTTTTAAACAAAATAAAAAAAAAATGTTATAAAAAATGATTTAGTACTATTGGGGCCGAAAAAGTACGATTTTAAAAGTTCGTTGGTACGGTATTGGTTTTCTCATTTATCATCCCTGTCCTAAACAAAGAAAAACAAAGAATAACAAAAAACAAAATGTAATCAACTAAATTATTTGTTTTATTTGCTCTTAGTGTATCCATTAATAACGCAATGTCGAATGAGGTAAGAAGTGCTTCAATTTTTCTTTTTTTTAATTTGCGTTATAAATCGTTAATTCAATTTAATAATATCTTTGTTTTCATTTAAGGAAAAAATTGTTGGTGGTGTCAAAACCATAGATTTGTATAAAGCTGAAGAGGAACTCAATGCATCTCTTTCGAAACTGGCAGCTGGTGATGGACCTAATTTTAAGTATGTATTGCAAATTATTTATATGTATTTCATTTTTAAAAAAAGAAAAAAATGATAATGAATTTTAATTTGTTTTCTTTAAAAAAGACTTGGAAAAGTTCACTCTGCTGAGAAACAAGTTGTTGCCGGAACAATGACACGTATTGTGGCCGATCTAATTGATGCTGATGGTAAGACCAAGAAGTGCGAAATTACAATTTGGAATCGTGCTTGGTTGCCCAACGGTGTTGAGGTCACAATTAAATCTGAGGGCGAAGAAACAATTGTTAAAAAACACAATGCTTAAATAGGAAACCATTGAAAAAGGAATCATAAGTAATTGTGATAAATCTTTTTAATTACATATAATATAACTATAATATCTTTTTTAAATGTTTTGATCAATTCATTTAAAGTTATAGTATACACAGATCGACAAAGTGAGTCAAAAAACAGCGAATACTTTATTTACTACAGTAAACTTGTTATCAAAAGAATAATTTTAATTCTGGGCGCCCATAATCATTACTTAGGCATAATCAAATATATTTTCGACTTTAATTTACAGTAATAAAAGAAAACACAAAGTTTTTGCCGATGTTGAGTCTTGTTTTTGATGCTTTTAGTACATACACACTTAAATAAATAAATTTTCCATTGATTAACTTGACAATACAAAAACTCGTTAAAAGTTTGTTGAACTTGTTACCTACTATGTATTTATATGTATTTCTTTATGTTCTTTCTGTATTTTATTTTTAAAAAAATGCATTTGGTTTATACATACATATTTAAAATTCTTATTTGTGTTTTATTTAAAAATGTTTTTCTCTTTTATTAAATATGTACTTACGTTTATACAAGAATAATAGAAATATAATATTATTTCTATCATTCTTGCGTATATATACGTACATAAATATTGCACTTGACCAACAAGAGTACATTGAATCAAAACTGTTCTCCAGTTTTTGGAAGAAATCGACACTTTACATGTGTAATTCCAATATGTTGAACGTGACAGTCGTACGCATCCAAAATGTAATAACATTTTAAACAACAAACATTTTTACGTTCTTTTAACCCTTAAATTATAGCACTGAGAAAGCACTTTTATCAATGCAAAAGTTTATGGGGGCGCGATTCTAGGTCAAAGATAATGGCAAAAGAAGTAGCGGTTCGAACGTGAAAAAAGTAGTTTTTATGGCCATGTATAAAAGGGCGTAATTCAGCGAAACCTGGCACAATTTTTAAGTCAAATTGCTTTCAGAATTTTACGTAGCAATGTAACATTTAAATGTCTTTGGTTTGATTCCAAAATCTTCCATATTTTTTTTGTGTTTAAGCCAAAATCTGGTTCGATACGTGACATTTCGAACTTGACATTTTTTCCATAATAATTCAACTGAATAATGATTAAAAAAAATAAAAATTTACCGTTAATCCGAATTACATATTTCTCTTCGAACTCTTCCTTAGATTACAGACCATGTTTAGAAAATTTTTTTGGAATAATTTTCATCAAATATCACCTCTTTTAAGGAAGATAATATTAAAGAAAACATGCAATAAAACATTCTCACAAATAAGAAATTACGTTTGCGCAACTTTGCAGTCTGATTGTTTATCTAAGTGAACAAATTTATGGGTAAATTTATAAAATTAGTAAAATCAAAATATTTCTCTATAACAAAAACATCCCCATTTGAATAAAAAAATACTTTTTTTTTTTTTTTTGTTATTCGTGCTTAATTCCCAGTTTTTATTCTTGATAAAAACACTTGGAATTTATTGTTGATGGGATAAGCTATTCCTATGCGCATTTTACTGTTTGGTTACCTTGGACCAGATCATCAGGAAACTTCATCCATAAAGATTTAAGAAAAAATAAAGATATTAAACCAAATAAAACTGTTTAGCGTATAAGAATCATAAGCAACAGTTCTACTTGTAACAATATCAAAGTTTAAACAAAAACATCAACAATAAACAGTGAGTTTATCTCTCCTTACATTCCCCACTACAATTGATTGGAATTCTTCCAACATTAATTGCAGTTGTACCATAATTCTCAGTCTCAACCAAAAGCATTTTCTTACCAAATGCTAAAAAACATTAAAAGTTAATTAAAATAAAAATTAAAACTGCTAAACCGATTTTTTTTTTTTTTTTTTTTTTTTTTTTTAATTTATTGAGACTTTTTTATAATAAACCGATTTTAATAAAATTAAAACTGTAGTGAAGTTCAAGAAGCAAAATTATCTCTATCTTATCTCTAACTTTTTAAGTCACTTTTAAATTTAAATTTACTTTTGTGAAAAAATACATATAAAAATAATTTGTATCGTATAAAAGAAAAATATAGGAATATAGGAATCTTTTTTTACAAGACGCTTTATCCACCATTTCCTTTACCTTTATCTGTTAAAATACGATATAAATACTAATCATATTTTTATGATTTACAAGATACTTACCAATCACTTACCAGTGCTCAAAAAAATGCGCTTCATAATTGATAGTAAAATATATTTGTATCGCTTTAATTTTTGCGTTTTCACTTCTAATGTTTAATATATTAATTATTTATGTATATATCGTCACCTTAAAGACCAAACAACCTATCAGCAGTTTTCAAAAGTTTACAGGAGAGAGAAAAAACGTTATAAAATTGGAACTAATTGCAATATTGAACCGAAAATTATATATTATGATTAAAATGAAACCAGAAGTATATATCGGTTGAGAAAGCTTTGTTTTTCTAAACACAGCTTATGATATGGCGCTTAGGTTATTTGGAATTGTAAAAACCTGAAACCAAACAACCTATCAGCAATACTAATTAGTATGAATAATTAGGCATTCCTTTGAACACATGATTATTATTTACATTAAATAATAATACTTATAGTTTCTCTTACTTGTTTAAACAAAAAATGCTTAATGTTAGCTTAAATTACACTATGCAACAAAATTAAACTTTTATCACGGCCTTTTAAAATAGAATTTTTTTAATTTTCCTAAAGTTTTTCATTTTTAAATAAAATTATAGGTGGTTTTACAAAAAAATCTACTTTTTTATTTATTGCAATGTTAATAACTAAATAAAAAGTTAAATTAATTAAATTAAATAAAAAGAAAACATTTCATTAAATAAAGCTACCGCAAAAAAATTATTCAAAAGGTATGTTATCATAAAAGTAATGGCAGTCTGCCGGAAGCAAAGTTTTTAAATCTTGTAAATGTTGCCATTTCTTTTTGGAGATTTTTAACCTTTCAGAATGTAATAACTTAGGACGACGAATTTCAAAACTTGTAGCAGATCTTTGTGGTAAAAGCTGATAATTGTCTTTAATATTGATTTTGTAATATATACATCCTGTTGGGTCGTACGCCAAAACACGAATCATGTTGACTTTAGGGTCCCCAATCCTTCATATTCTTTACCGTTCATACGATTTTTCTTTCTTTCTTCTTTTTTGTTGACTTTTTTAGGAACTTGCATATCTGCCTCAAGATTATTTTCATTTATGGAATACATTTTATTGCGTTTTAACACTTTTTTATGTTCTTTTCACTTCTAATAATAAATAAAATGTAATAAAACACAAAGAACAACAAATCAAAAGTAACTGTGTTTCAAAAAAAAAAAATTTAAATAAATGATTACTCTGATTTCTTTAGCGTGAGTGCTGATAGGTTATTTGGTTTCAGAAAATTGTACACTTGCTGATAGGATATTTGGTAATTTGGTAATAGTACATATGCTTTATGATATAGGGAATAATATTAAATAAAAAACTCAATTTTGAAAAATTTGCTGATAGGTTGTTTGGTCTTTAATGTGACGATATGTATATTATTTATATATTTTTTTTATTTATTTATTTTTATTATATCTTTATTATAACTTCATGACATGCTTCTTTATTGGGCTCATTTTCAAGAAATTTGCCTAAGAGAACAAAATTGTTGCTGTATAAGACTACTTTAAGACGCTCTTTGGTTAAGTATTTCCCTTATACTAACACTGTGATAGAAATTGACACTTTTTTTAGACAAGCTGGGCACTTGTTGTTTTTACCTAATTCATGTACGCTGAATCCAGTGGTGCTAGCCGTTTTTTTAGGTTAGCTCTGGTTTTCGAGATATACCGTTATTTCGAAAAGGGAGGAGGTTGCACAACATATGTTCGCGTAACTCAAAAACGCTTTAGCTTATTGGAAAAAATTTCCTTTAAGAAAATAATTTGGCCCCTGCTGTGCCAAGGATGCCCTTAGATGGGTCAAATGTATGACCAACCCCATTTTATTTTTCATCTTAATCATTTATTTCTAACATACCTACCCGCTATCACCATTCCCTAAGGGGGCACCTACCGCTATCTCCATTCCTTAAGGGGACTCCCTACCGTCCGAAAAAAATCAGAAGCCTAGCTGCATTTTCCAAGTTTTTATGAATTTCGCAAAAAAACAAATTTTGATAAAAAACTTCCACAAAAAATTATGTTTCTAACAATTTAAGCTAATAAAATAACTAACAAATACTAAATAACTAATCAATACAAGATAGCTAATAAATTAATCTAATTCTTAATTAAAGTTACTTTTGTAACAATATATCATCAATATTTTTATATTATTTATCGCTTAATTATATTTAATTATTTGCTCATGTTTGCTTGTTATAAAATAAAGGGTGGTTAAATTTTAGGGCCGATGTTGAATGTGAACCACACTTAAGCGTCAAGTTTTTTTCTGTATTTCATTTGACATTTCAGACTATCTCAATTTGAACCATGGAAAGATACACAATCGAGCAACGCGTTCAGGCTTATTATGAAAATGGGCGTTCAAATCAAAATGCATATCGTGCAACTAAAGCCTCTTGACCATTCCAAACGTCGTTAATGGTCAGAACGGTGGCAAGAAATGGCAACAGTGGATGATCAATTTTCGAAGAAAATCATCTTCAGTGATGAGGCACATTTTACCTCAGTGGATTCGTCAATAAGCAGAATTGCCGCATTTGGAAGAATACTAATCCAAAAGTGATTGTCGAAAAACCAATGCACCCACAAAGAGTGACTGTTTGGTGCGGTTTATGGGCTGGCGGCATCTTCGGGCCGTATTTTTTCCAAAATGAGGCCGGTATGGCAGTTACTGTAAATGATGTTCGCTATCGTGATATGATAACGAACTTTTTATGGCCCGAATTGGAAGACATGGATGTGGACGATATGTGGTTTCAACAGGACGGTGCCACTTGCCACACAGCTAACGAAACAATGTTATCTCATGTGGTGGCCGCCAAGATCATGTGATTTGACACCGTTGGACTTCTTTCTTTGGGGTTGTTTGCCAGCAACAATTCAAGAGCTTAAGGATTTTGTTCCAAACATAATTGAACCATACCAATATTATCATTATAAAAACAAATGAAAAAAATTTTCTAAATAATTTGTGTTCAATTCAAAATCAGCATCGGTCCTTAAAATTTAACCACCCTTTATGTTAACAGCCGTATTCATAAAAACTTACTTATGATTAATTGACCGTTTGTAAGCAAAAATTGCTAAAGTTGTATTCATAAACGAAAAATAGTTAATAAACCATTCATAAAGTAAGAAAATTTATTGTTGGATTTGCCATTCTTTAAACCAAAATTAAAATGACATTTTGAAAGGTGTTTGCATTTTATGATATTATTTTTGTAAAATATGTTGAAAAATCATGACAAAAATGTTTTATTTATTACAACGGACATGTTAAATACATTTTACTGCTTTTTTTTATTTTAGACAGCCAATTTAAAGTTATATTGATAATTATTTAAAAAAAATGTATATGATTTAAATGAATATGTTCAGGGGCAAATGCAGATATTCTCTTTAATTATTTATTAAATTATTGCAACTAGTTGTTTTGTTTTTGTTTAAAACAACAAATTATTGTTCAAAAATAAAAAAAAAATACAATAAACAAATCATAATAACAGTGATGTTAATAAAAAGTAAACAAACTTTTTATTCGAATACTTTCTTATCGTATATTAAAAAAAGGTTCAAACAAAAGTTTTTATGATACCTTTCGGGTCTAAGATCAATATTGTAGAAGCAACAAACGGAATGACAAAGTTATATATACCCTTTTACTTTGGTGAAGGTAAAAGGGTATATATAAAACTTGGACTCGGGAAGATCTATAGTTCCTGAAAACAGGTATTTTTCAAAAAAAAATTCTATTTTAGTCCCAATTTTTTTGTATCTGAACCAATTTTTCCAAGTTTTTCAAAAAAATATTCTAAAGATTTCCGAACTTTTGGTATATAAGGCGTATCTATAGGTCAGCTGACAGCCCTGAAACTCAAGTTTTTATAAAATTTTTAATATTTTCGTTACGGGAGGTACCACGCTCACTTCTTTAATCCAGCCCACATTTTGTGGGATACTGTGTATTGACAACCGAGATGTTTTTACCTAATTTGAAAACATTGGCTCTTGCCGTTCTTCAGATATGCCGGAAAAATAAATAACAACATATGTATATACTCTTACATATATGTACATTAGACCGACTCACCTTATATGCGCAAAAAAAGTTGTACCCCCTAAAAATAAACTTTGACATTTCTTATGATGATAAATATATTCGGGCTCTAGCGATAAACTCCCATGAGCTTAACCGCGTCAAAAATGGAATTTTTCATGAATAAAAAGTTCGTTAAATTTTTTTTCCAATGTATGACGAAATATAATAGATATTTGGGAATTCTTGGATTCTGCAATAAAACATTTTAAAGATTTTAACACAGACTCAAGATAGCGAGATGTTTATGTCAGTTTCTTGATGATTTTTAATAAAATTTAACCATTTTTTTTTTCTCATTATTTATTTATTGAATCTTCATATATTAAATATGAACTAACAATAATTAATCAAATCTTAACCTAATACGTTATTTTATGTCCTGCCAGTGCGAGACAAAAATTTTCTTCATCACGGGTTCTGTTCACTTATAAAGGCTCGAATTGCATCCGAACCCACTAGCACGAAATGATAGCGGCCACACTCGCTTAAGAAGAAGATACACTGCAGCACTTATCCAATTAAATGAGCGATAAACAACTATATAAGTGAACAGAACCATTTATTATCCGATTTTTATTTCTAATACCTCGTTAGAAAGGTGTTGACCACCTCCTGGGATTTTAGTCAACAATTGACCCTTACTGCACTTTCTTCCTTTTTATTACACTTACTTAGGTATCATTAAAAAAGCATTTTAGGAAACATCTTTTATCAATATATTTAGCTACATACTTCTAAATTAACCAGTTCATGACCAACATTCTTAGGAGGACATTAAAAGAAATAAGTAAAAACCAAAATGCAGGTAAACAAGTTTAATTTGAACGATTTTTCAAAAAATATCTTACGAAAAATCTTTTCGCGAATTTAGTTCAGTGTATTACTTGCACAATTTTATTTGCTATATAAGCAGGCTTACACATATCGCTCGGTATTTTGCGAATGACAGGGATACTCAGAAAAACTGTTAATTCATTTGAGTTCGCCAGTGCATGTACCTTGACTGCATCTTTAAAGATACAACCAAGAAAAACAATGTAGTTTCTTTTTTTTTTTTTGCAAAATTAAGAAAACGTATAAACTTCTGGTAAGAAACCTTTTTCTATCATAGTGCCGGTACACACGTCAGGAACAAAAAAAAAATTTGTCCCATATATGGGCATTTCCAGAAAAAAGTCCACCTTGACCGAAAAATTAAAAGCTAACTAACAGATTTTTTTCTACAGTGTTATTAAAGAGAAAGATCTAAAATTAATTATATTTAAGAGTTCGAAGCTTTCTTTAGTTGGGATGGCGAAATACTGAGCTACAAATTTGACGTTCACGTTTTGATAAGTTTTGCTTAACTTCAAGGGCATTTTCTTTTTATAATTAATATTCCTAAGAGCAAATGTGTAATAATACTATTATTGCAAAACTCTTGCTAAAACAGCATTTAATCATAAAACAAATACAAAAAATCATTTTAGTATCTATTAACGGTAAAATTTTGTTTTTCTTTAAATGATATTCCAATGTAACGTAACGCCATACAAAATAGCATTTGTTTTCATTATCTCTACGATGATGATCGGAAGTGCGTGAAATTTTGCATTTTAAAAGAGATTTATAAACTAAAGTGTTAACAATTAAAAACTCGCTTATTAAACAAATATTTAATTTAATATAAATCTTCAAAAGTGTGTAACGTAACGCCAGATTGTAAGTAATTTCTTTGCATGGTGTTATATTGTTTTAAATTTACATAACATTTTGGTTTCTGCAGATGGAATCTTCGTTGGAAAGTTAAAATTACTCAAAGCGCTACAGGGAAAAATACCAAAGCAAAAGAAAAAGAACAAAACCGTAAAAGGCAAGCAAATTTTCGTTTGAAAAAGAAAAATGAAGTTGAAACCAATATAAATTCGCTAGCCAATCAGCCTTATAGATGCAAACAAACGTTAGGAAAAGCGTTGACTAAAGCCCAAAAAGCTTTGCCAGTCGATCTACAAAAAAGGGCACATGTTGTTGACATACTTTATGAAAAGTATGGCAAACACAGTACATCATCTTTGGCACAGGAGGCAAAATCGGCAACAGATGAAAAAAAACTGTTTGTTAAGGAGTTTTATTTGAGTGATGATATTAGTATCCAAGCTGCAGGTCGAAAGGATACTATAGTCATTGATGGGAAAATAGTACTCAAGCGTTTTATGTTGCTGACTGTTTCTGAGTCGTACGAATTATATAAAAAAGAGAGAAATATTAACTTAGTTAGTAAGTCGGTATTTTATGATTAACGACCAAAAAACGTGCAACTTTCAAGCAATATACCACAAAATATGTGCGTGTGTAAGTACCATGCCAATTTTGCATTTATTTTGAAAAGCAGTGCTGAGGTTATAAAATCATTTTCATCCAATTTTGATATATTCCTTAAATCCGTATGTTGCAACATTGAGAGTGAAAAATGTATGACAAGTAATTGCAGAAAGTGTATAATAAATGTAGAAAATGTTTTAGTTCCCCTTAAATATTTTACATCAATGGATAAAATCATTAAATGGAAACACTGGCGCAAAGTGGACACCCGTATTGCATTGACACAAACCGAAGGTTATTTATCTGATCTATTATACGAATTAGATACACAATTGCCATTTTTTAAACGCTATTTTTTCGTAAAACGTTCCCAGCAAAATTATTTTCTGACAAAAAAAAAAAACAAATAAAAGCAGAAGATTTAGTCCTGCAAATTGATTTCGCTGAGAACTACAGATTAATTTGTCAAAACGAGATACAGAGCGCTCACTTCAGCTACCGCCAAGTTACTATTTTTACTTGCATGGATAATTGGCGGAGTAAAATCCTATGCTATAATCAGTGACAAACTCAGCCATAATAAGTTCGATGTTTGCTGCTTTCTGACTACACTTGTAGACCTGATTAAAAAAGAGCATGGGCAATTTAAAAATATTTATATTTTTTGGGATGGATGTAGCTCTCAATTTAAATATAAGTTCATTGCACGCAGTTTACCTGATTTTCTTTCTACATTTGGTTGTAAGGTTTTGGAATAGAATTACTTTGCGAGTTCTCACGGCAAAGGTGCTGTCGATGTGGTAGGAGCAACTATTAAACGCAAAGTTTGGCAAATGACAAAAACAAAAAATTTAATTTTAGAAAACGCATTTGCTTTTTATCAATGTGCTCAAAATAACATATTTGGAGTTCATTTAACCTACATTTCCTCGGGTCAAATCGACTCATTTTCAACCTTGCTATACGAAAAGTAGAAGAATCTGCTCAAAATACATGGAATACATAAAATTCATTTTTTATCATGCAGCGAAGATATAAAAATAAAAGCAGCTGAAACAGCATCTGCAAATAAAACTATTATAAAAAAATATATATATAATATGTAAATAAATAATAATAATAAAGTCTATATATAGATTTCTAATATTTATGTCTTTTTCGTATTTTTTAACAAAAAAAATATCAAGGGGAAATTTAAGTAACGTAACGCCACATAACGTAACGCCAGATATTTATGCTAAAAGAAAAAAAAGTACAAAAGATTTTTTTATTTGAAAATTTGAAAAATAAACGTATACTAGTCCAAATCCTAACAAAAAAGTTTTGCTTAAAAAAACTTGCCCAATTCGCAGAGAAAGACAATTTTGTTATCCAGCTCAAATCGCACTTCCGTTTGTTGTAACGTAACGCCAGGTCATATTTTTGAGTATATCTAGAAATCCTTAGGCCCGATTAATTGCATTTTTTTCACTGAATATAGAGCAATGTATGTAATCACTTCTCGAAATTAAGAAAAAAACTTTTTTTTAATATTGGTTTTTAAATTTTTTTCAACATTTTGTCGTGCAAATGTAACGTAACGCCAAAATGGAAATGCCCATATGTGACATGAGTTTTGCAAAACATTTTCCTAACAGAAACTGTGTGTTACATATTTGTGACATACTTCAAAGTCACTTATAAGTAACATGAGTTTTAAGTTAAATTCGGTGTCACATACATGAGTCAATACATATTTAAAATTTTTTGAAATAAAACACAAATTGATAATACTGACGAAACAAAAGTCTACCTCTCCACAAAAGGAGAGCTTCATCCAAGGATAAATTCTTAGAAGAACTGTTAATTTTATTTATATTTTAACTTATATGATTAACGACATTTTCAATTTTATGGAGGCGATTAGAATTATCATTTTCTTCAGGGTTATAGAAGCACAAACAACAAAATATATTCTCAAACTTAATGCGGCTCATAGATTCTCCAAAAATCCTTTGAAAATAAATAGAATCTTTGCTCCAAAACATTTCAGGTTTTTTGTTAAGAGACATTAAGTCATAAAGCAATTACTTTTTTTATTTCTTCAATGTTAACATTTTTCCATCTGAGCAGATTAGACTTGGCCCCTAGTTTTTTATTTGAAGATAAAATAGTAGCACGTGTATTTGTCCACAAAACTAGTTTATTTAGTAGTTCATCGTCAAATATCTGTATAAAATATTGTACTGGCTTTGCATTAGGTGGCAAATTTATTGATATTTTGCTACCGCTGTGAATTGAATATTACATTCTTCTGGCTCTACATCAATCCAATCATTTTTATTTCTTATGTTTTCATTATGATCTCCCTCTAAATAAATATTTTCTTTGAAAAAATTGCATTTCTCGGACTCTTCGGGTTCACTAACTGGAATAAAGCTACTTTCAGAGTCATCAAAATCTAAATCACTTTCACTGGAGTTTAAAATTGCTTTAAGAATTTCCTCTTCAGACATAAGCTTTGTTTTTCTAGTTTGTTCCATTGTAAAAGATCTAAAAATATATGGATACATAATAACTAATACGTTAAGCATTTACAAGTAGCATAAACCTTACCTTTAACTTATTAATGTCAAATTGATATCAAAAAGAATATTATAAAGTAGAACCTTCCTCTGTAAAACACAACTCTTTAATGAAGTGATTGCACTACTAAAATCGCTTGTAAAGTTAGTTTTTAGATAAAGTGAGACATTGTAAAATTTCGGGAAATACCTAAACTAAAAGCTAGTTTGTTAAAAAACTGCTCACCCTAGACACAAACCGCAGCACTTTTAGTTATATTACATTGTAACAGAGACTCAAACGTACAAGAAAAATACTTTCACGAAACATTCACGAAATTAGAAGCAAATACATTTCAATAAAAATAGGACACTTATATGTGACATGAGTTTCTGTGAAAACTCTCCCGTCACAAATATGTGACGCTGAGTGGTGAACGTGTTAACTCGTCAAGTCTTGAGCTTTTAGGAAAGAAGAGAAAAGAAAATGCCATTTCTTTTCCCCTCTCTCCTAAAAACTCAAGACTAGACGAGTCAGACTTGACGTGAGTAAACCGGCACATACGGTGTCAACTTAAATAAAACAACTTTTAATGTAGAGCAATTTAATAACGGGAAAGTAAAAATTTCAAATTCTTACATTTTTAGAAATAGTTAAGCTTAAATGCCACTGTTAATTTAAACAAAAAATAAATGTATATATTGTTGAATATAGTGTATTTTAATCAATTATAAAGTTTTTAACGAATATAACCACATCTTTAGTTCTAAAATCACTTTTAGTGGTTGTATCTTTAAAGATACACTTTGGACTTCGCACTAACTGCAACTGTTACTTATTTTTTATGCACAGTGTTCGTTTTTGAAAAGACAAATTTTTTATAAAAAAAATATGTGTTTTGACACAGGATGCTGTTTTATACATTCACTGGACTTCCTACCAAGTCCTTAGATATTTAATTTATTTCTTCAAATCTTCAAAATATAAACGTCGATCACAAATTTTAAGCATAATACGGAAGCAGCCTAATTTACAGTTTCACAGTTAAGAAGTTGAATTTAGTGAAGAAAACTCTCTCCCTGAAGATATTCAGTCATTATTAACTCCTTATTAAGTTTGGAGTTATTTATTTCCTGAGAGCTAAGAAATCCTTTGAATTGGTTTATGTTTAAGAAACAGTCCAAGCTGGTTAATGTTTATATCACATTTGGTTTGGAATTTGTCGCTATAGAAATGTATTTATATTCATATGTCGAGCTAAATATGTTTTGGCGTAACGTCTTACGTCTTTACCAGTGATGTTAACTTTTAGTTTTTCATTACCGTACAGCCCTCTAAAAATTACCGTTTTTCAGATGAAAATACCGTACGCAGAGATTTTAAATCAAAACATTAATGTGCTGTTTCCAAATGACAGGCGATTGATTCTGCAGTAAAATTTATATAAAAAGCCCTCAGTCAATCGCCTGTCATTTATTAACAGCACATTTTATAATTACTATTATTATTATTACTATTGGTGTTCATTATGTAATCCTCTGGACTATAAAAGAATTTAATTCTTAATGTCCTTATAGCTGAAATAAATAAAATAAGAGCATGTATTTAAATTTTAAATGTGTTTTAAGAAAAATCTGAATATAAATTATTGTCTTAAAATACGTTTTTAACCAAACTAATTGTATTTTTAATAAAAAAGGTAGTAAAATAATTTTGAATTTGATCCGTACTAAAAATAATCCGAAAACTACAGTTAAATTTATAACATTGCGGCTATTTCATATGTTTAAGAATTGTTGATTTTTAAACAAACAAAAAGTTAAATATAAAATTAATAATATACAAGAGTAATTTCATTTTTCTTATTTTGTACTTATCGGCGTTAAGAAAACATTTATTGAAACATAATATTCTTAATTTTTTTGTTATATTATTTATTTATGTATTTTTATGTATACCAAAATTAAAAATTTCTTTAAATTACCGTATTTTAAATACAATTACCTTGCTACCTCTTGCGGCCCAAAATTACCCTAAAAAAGGGTAATTACCGTACGGTTAACATCACTGGTCTTTACACAAAAAAAACACTTACTAAATTCACGTTTTTTCACTTACTTTTAGTACGAGTCTTACTTAAAAATTTTAGTACGAAAGTGCTTAAAAAAGTCCAAAAAGGAATAAGTTTCAAAAACCAGCCCGTTAAAAATTCTTAAATCAAGTAAAAAAAAAACTCGAACTCTTCGTTGTTCGTGCCTCTTTATATTCTATATGCGTGCATTCGCGTGTGTTTGTAAAAGTTTGTTGTAAAAACGGGTTGCTTGTTTTGTATAAAAACAACAACAGCAACACTACAAAAAGAAAAACATACATATAGTATAATAATCATGTTTATAAAGTAAAATAAGAAGAAAAAATTTCCAAATTCTATTTGATAAAATTATTTAGTTAAATACGTCAAATTTTCAAAGTAGAATGATTACGAAACCATATCGGCCATGCTGCTGCAGGTATCTTATTCAATAAATCTGGTGCTTTGGGGGTTTAAATAATTTGTAGATAAGGGCTGAGTGGACTGTGATTTTTGTAGAAATTAGCACCAAAATTCATCTATGGTGTAATTTCTAGGTTGCTCGAGAAATTATACGAGGAGTGTTGTGCAATATTATGTATTTGAATTTAGAGTTAGAGAATTTAGATTAGTTGGGTGAATGTGTGTGTGATTACATGTGTGTGAGCTCACATTTGTGTTTGGGTACGTCTGAATGTGTAGAGTTAAAAGAATGGTAATTTTCAATATAAAATTACAAGTTTATTTTTAGTTCAGTTTAGTTTTAAATAAATTCAAATAAGTTCAAATATATTAAAATTATTAATGGTGTTTTCTTTTCTACAAAAAATGTGACATTTTATTTAAAAAAAATGCAATTTGGTGTCTGTTTCCTAAAAGTTTTGCTCCCGAAAAGGATGAGTTTTTTGAATAAAACAAGCCACCCTTTTCGGGAGCAAAATTTTTAAGAAATAGACACCATATTGCAATTTTTTTTTTAAAAAATGTCACACTTTGTGTAGAAAAGAAAACACCATAAGTGTAGGATTTTATTTTTTTGATTTAAATAAAATATTTTAAGTTATTTTTAATTTAAGTTATTTTTAGTTTGGCAAAATTAATGTTATAAGACTGATTAAGTGTAAGCCTGGGGCCTAATTCTCGCATTCGTGATCGAGTATTTTCTCGATTCGAAAGCAATTTTATTTCAGTCAATACTGAACGAATCGAAATTATTTTTTCAGTATTGTGAAACTCAAATGAATGCTTTACAATAACGAAAAAATAATTTCAATTCGTTCAGTATAGACTGAAATAATTAGATATTAAATTGCTTTCGAATCGAGAAATTACTCGATCACGAGTGCCAGAATCTGGCCCCTGGTTTCTTCATCTAAGTAACATTGAGTGCTTTTAATTTCCAAAATAATTACAGGATTACAATTCACAATAACTAAAAGCTACTCGTTACAACTACTTTTACACTAGTGGTGAAATTCAGTTATAAATATTTCAAATTTAAATAGTGATAATTCAAAAGATAAAGTATGTAAGTCACAAAAATATAGTAAAAATTATTCATGAAAACAATTAAATTTGTTAATTTGTTTGTATAAAATCTGGGATTTTATACAATTATAATTGTTAGTTCTTTTGTAAACAATAGGCTGATAAAACAAAGGTGCAAAATTGGGTAACGAACGGGTGGGTTAGTAAAGTAAATAAATAATAATATTCTCTCTAAATGTAGTTCTCTAGGGTAAGTGCTTAGGTTAGAAAAAAATCCCACTTTCGGATTATTTCAAGTACGACCTCGGGATTAAACCAACTTAAATGTTCTAGAATCATGTTCAGTTCGATTATCTCACGTTTACATAAGTCAATCTCGTTTTCGGATCATTTTAAGTACTGGGCACTTAAAAAATCCGTACATGAATCAAGCTTTCTGTTCTTGATTTAAGGAAATCCGTACTTGCGGTACTATTGACACCGCTTTGGCTTGATTTAAGTACGGATAGATTGATTTTTTTAGTGTACATATTAGGAAATAGCTTTTTCGTATTTTGGATATTTTTGCAAATATGTTTTATTATTTATGAAAAATTATTAAATATGTTTTCGTATTTTTGTTTTTCGAGCTTCAAATATTACTTACAAAAGTTTAAATATACTGTCTTAGACGCAAGTAAGTACATTCATGTCCCACAAGGTGACAGACACTCTATGATACTTTACTACAGCTCATGAAACGTAAATGCAAACTAAATGAACTATTTGATAAGTATATAAGAATAAAACTTTCTCGGCCAATTACTACATCTTTAATTTACATTCAGGGCAACAATGTTTGTTAAGATAATATGTGTCTTTCTGAGTGTCAGTAAAGACCAGGTAAGATCGGCTTTAGAGTAATACTTTAAGGCATTAAGCTTGTGTTTATACCACAATTATAAGAGAGCTTCGACAAGATTTCTAAACTGTCATATAAAACAAAAATATGGCGTTTTGCATCGCCCTTCACAGAAAAAATGAAAAACCAATTTCAATCAACGTATTAGTTAGAAATTTGTACTATTAATTAAATTCTTTACCAGGGACATAATAGTTATAACCAATATTTAAAAAAATCCTGAAATAATATTTTATCACGAATTTTTAAAACCTGCTCTCTGAATAATTGTTACAAATAACCAATACTTTTTTGGTCTTTGATAACGGTTATAGTTTGTTTTTGTTTTTTTTTTGGCTTCCATAACCATTATAAAAGATTTTAATTTTTTTTGGTCTTCCGTAACCATTACAAAAGATTTTTATTTTTTTCGGTCTTCCATATCGAATTTCACACAAGTTTTATGAAAATATTCGTTGGAGTTCAGCCAATGACACTCCTAATAAAATCTATGAAACAGGTTTCGTTACAGTCAATGTTTATGAAAAGCTTCATAGAATTAATGAAACTCCTTACAGAAACAATAAATCGTCAGGTAATGAAGCATTTTATAGAATATATGAAACAGTTTCATAGAAGTCATTCCTAACAAGTGCTTCATTAAATTATCAATTTTATTAACATTTGTATTACTAGCAATATTTGCATTTGTTGCGGTTTTTGTTTAAGATTTCTTCTTTAGAATCGATGAGATTTTCATTAATTTTAAGCGCTTCTTTACTCTCACAAAAAAATGTCAGTAGAAATAGCAAAAACCTCTGCAGAAATAACTGATAACAGTACCAGTATTTTCGGCTGTAGAAAAATCAATGAAGGTAAGAATCGTTGTCTGCTATATTTAAATGAGCTAAATTTTAGAAACAAATTAGTTAATATTTAAAAATTAATTAAGCTAAAACCGGTCTTTGAATTTAGCTGAAATTTTAATCGAATTAGCTAAATTTGTAGCAAAATTTACAAACAATGCTCAATGATATTAGAAATATTTTCTGCTAAAATTTCGAAAAAAAACTTTTGGTTTTTGAACCCTCCAGATCAGGCCAGAATTTATTTTTGGAAATATAGTTAGTTTAATTAGTCCAATTGAATAAGAACACGTTTTACAGACTTTTATACTATCTTTTTTTCGAGTACATATATATAAAATGGTATATTTTTATGTTTTGCTTTTAATTATGTTCCTTTTTGTTTCTTTATTGTTACTATTCACACTTTTGTTAATATTCATTCGGGTATTGTTTATTACATTGATAACAATTGTTTATCGCTTCCACTCATGCGTAATTAGGTGTGTTTCATATTCTTAGAATACATGACGACGAGACCTACAGTTCAATGCGTGAATCCAAAGTGCTTTACAACAGAAATTACTTTCATTAGTTCGCTCAAGCCAACCGATAGTTGAGGATGTTAAGAAACACATAATTATTTCTTTTTGAAAAACGTTTTTTTTTTGTCGCTCGAGCCAGGAATCGAATCCGGGTCCTATCGGTTTCAGAGTCCACATCTTAGCTACTACACCAACAGCACTGACTACTCAATGGTATATAAATACAATTTTAGTGCGAAATTTCTTGTATTTATAAAAAAATCGGAAAATATGCCTAAAACTGGAGCGATTTTATTTAAAGTCAGCACCATGATTGTGAGGCATTATTGGTTTCTATTTACCAAATATGAGAAAGATATCCAAAAATTTGCGGATCCTTACCAAAATCATTAAAAAAAAGTTCGTCCTTGTGTATATATAAGTCAGTGTGCGAAATTTTATAAAAATATTTTAGGATTTGCGATCTGTAGCGTGGTTATAGAAGACAGAAAAAATAAAAATCTTTTATAATGGTTATAGAAGACCAATAAGAATAAAAATCTTTCATAAAGGTTACCAAAGACCAAAAAAAAATTAATAATCTTTCATAACGGTTATCAAAGACCAAAAAAATAATACTCTTTCATAACGGTTATCAAAGACCAAAAAAAATAATAATAATTCATAATGTTTATGGCAGAACTATAATTTTCTGGGTAATTTATAATTATTATTACAGGACCAATTTTTTTTCAGTTATTTTTTCCATAACCTTTTGGATATTTAAAAAATAATAACAGTTATTTCGGGTCCCTGTTCTTTACTGATTTTCCGCCTGCAAACAAATTGATAATATCAATTAACGCATTTGTAAGTTTGAGCTTTTCTTAATTAAATGAAAAAATTTTGGTGAAAATTTTTTCTGTGTTGTTACATTAACCCATTAGTGGACACGGGCTCTCCGTGAACCAATATTCACCAAACTTGGAACATATAGTACTAACTGTGCCCTAAATTCAAATTTTGCATCGCCTAACCTGTAGGACCTACCTGGTCCGCCCCAGGAGCAAGTGCCATATGGCACTCTTGTCCACTATTTAACTAATTTTGTTCAATATGAAAACAATTTTTTTTTAAATTATTCTTAGTTTATTTACATTTATTTCATATAATTATACCTTAGTTATAAACAAAAAATAATAATGTATTCATTTGAGGTTCTATAAAAAAGAAGAGAAAGGCTAGTTACTGTCGAACTTTTTCAGTATGATAGGGGATAAAGCATTTGATGCATAGGCCAACGTTGCATTTTTTACATTCTGCTCTGCTTTGACTTTTACAGCCTTCAAATGCACAATGTCTTCGATTACAAGGCTGAACATAATGAGCAACACCATCATAGCGAATATCTGCATTAGCAACATGAGCATATCGACGAACTGTAAATTCAGAGCGAGACGAGATTGGTAAAACAGCTCAATTGGTGTTTTGTTGCAGTCGTCATAGTTGGTTTCAGGAAACACTGGAACAGTTGGTAAATCAGTGACGTTTATCCATTTGAAAGCAGTTTTAGCATTCTTCAGATTAGGTGGGATTACAAGATCTTCTGAATTATCTTTCAAACTTTCGTTTATTCTTCCAAAAGAGGCTGCTTGTCTGATGCTAAGGGTGTTAATAGTGTAACGTGACGTTACAAACTTACCCTACACTTACATTTAATGTTACCATTTCAATCCTAACTTTATGAAGTGTGAGTAATTCATTCGGTAGCCGACTGAATACAAGCCCGTATTTACCAGTAGTTAGTCGTATTTAGCCGACTGCCAGTGCCTCCGAATTCCATTCGGTAGCCGACTAAATGCAAACCCGTATTTAACGTATTATTAGATCGCCACGGTCTCCGAATTCTCGTGGCGTCCGATGTATTTTACCCAATATTTAACAAAACCGTATTTAACCGAACCTGATTAACCAAAACCGTACTAAACCGAACCGGATTAGCCAGAACCGTATTTAGCCGAACGCCAAGGCCTCCGAAATCCTTTGGTGTCCGAAGTAGTTTTAAGTCATTTCTAGTATCTAAGAATGTATTTAGCCAAACGCCAAGGCTCCCGAAATCCCTTGGTGTCCGAAGTATTATTAAGTCATGTCTAGTATGTAAGACCGTAGTTAGCAGAACGCCACGGGTTCCGCATTCCAGTGGGGTTCGAAGTATTTACCACCGTAGTTAGTCACACCATGGCCAGACAACCGTCAGCCGTCGACTTATCAGGGGCCATAGTTAGCCGAACACCCGAGGTTGCAAAAAACCTCGTGTTCGAAGCGCTCGGCCCAACTAGTCGCAGTAGTTAGTCGTGTGTACAGCCAACTGCGGGGTGCACCAAATGCTCCGTACTCGGCATAGGTTCGATCGTTGAATTAGATACTAACAAACCATAACCGAAACCCGTTTGTTCTCATCTTCTCTGCCAGATCGAACCATCAGTAACTTAACACTGCCCCACGTTTCCTTACATCATCAGCCGTACGTGCATGGAATTACGCTGCCTCAGCACCCGTTCCCGTCTACATCTACGCCGAATCTGCGTATATTAAGATTTCGTAAATAAAGCTTTGTTAAATAATTGTAAGCGAACATACACGAAAACATCCCGTGATTCATTTCAAAGGAAGCAGACCTTCGAATTGACCCTGGACAGACTGAGTCATACCTCAGCTGGGAAAGTATACTGCGTTTTCAAATGTTTATTAAAAAAACTTCATGAAAAAACTCTAAAGATAAAAAAATTATGATAGCTTAAATAAAAACTAATGCAATCGAATATTTACTATTATTATTAACAGAACTATTTAATTTGAATAAAATTTTCTTACAAAAAATTTATAACTTTATTGAAAACAAAACATTTTCAGTAATACAATTGGTGAAATATAAGCAAATATTTCTGAAACTTTTGACCAATATCTCCTCACCGGGACATTGCAATCTGACTGTCCTGTCCAAGACCAACCAAGGTTCTGCCGAAATTTCCACATCACAAGTTATATTTTTATTTTTATTGTTTAGATCAACCTTCATAACACTATTTGTACCGACTGCGAGCTGTTTGTTATTCCCTGTTATCTTACGCAGTCTTGAAATATTTACAAATGTATCATTTTATTATTTATGAAATATAATAAAAATCTTTAAATTTACCTATAAAATATTCCATCTTCAGAAGCCAATTGCTTCAGGAAGTTTCGAACATCTCTTTGCAAACTGGTCCCCTCGTCATTAGTTGAACAACCAAAGCAGTTGGGTTTAGCAGTTAAAGTGGCCAAAGTAATTAAACACAAAACTAAAACGTATTTCATTCTTTTTTTTCTACTTTTCACTTATGTTCACAATAGCAGATACAAAATAAAACTGACTACTGATACTGAACAAACTCACACTTTTATATATTGTTGGCACAGTGTTGCCAATTTAGCATTTTTGCAGCTCAATTCAGCATTGGAGTTATTAATTTTTAAATTTTGATTTATCATTTATAATCATGGTTTAGTATCCTTTAGCTTTGTTTTGAACATTTGGATACATCATTTTATTAAATAAACTTATATTATTTAATAAACTTTAACAAATTGTGAGTAAAAGTACTTTCGAACTTTACTATAATAAATCTGCATGGGAGCAGAAAATAACGACATTTTAGAGAATTTATATTTTTTCACTTTTTCCACTTAAAATAGCTATTATAAGGTTATTAGAATATACTAAAATTGGAATGAAACATTTTTGTTTAAAAAAAAATCCTAATAGGGAGAGATTTATTGTATAGAAGTTCAATGTACCGAAGTTCGACTGTAAAAGCAAATAATTAACTCTAGATCTGGTGACAACGCTGAAATTTTTAAGAAACGGTTAATAAATATAATCAGTAGGTATACATGTGCAAGTTTAAGATATTGTTTTAAATATAGAGGTGCGAAAGAAAGAATTCTAAGTAATACACAAAGATTGAAACCTTAATCTCATGAAATTTGTTTATTTATTATACACTTGTGTATACAATTATTTAAAAATATATTAATTTATTAAGTTCTAACTCAACTTTATAACAGGAAGAAAAATTTTAGACAAACATGACCTAAATGTTGGACGACAACCAGGGATGATAAATGAGAAAGCCAATATCGTACCAACGAACTTTTAAGACCGTACTTTTTCGCCCCAAATAGTACTTAATCATTTTTTATAAATTTTTTTATTTTATTTTTAAAAATAAAAATTTAATACAACAAAAACAAAAGGTACTTAAAGTTCATTTGTACATGTTAAGTATAGAGAGCAAAAACAAATACATATATTTATGTCACATATACTCCGTTTAAGTTTGCTATTGAAATTCAGCCAGATCGGTCCAAAAATGACGGAGATATGAGCAAAAAACCACGACTGCCTCTGATTTTGCCCAAAAATCCCTTGTTGTTGTTGTATTTTTTTATTTCTGTATATCTTGAGAACGGCAAGAGCCAAAGTTTCCAAATTAGGTACACACATTAACGTTATCAATACACAGCATCCCACAAAATCTGTGTCCATCTAACCTCGTGCGCAAAGTACAGGTCACAATTTTAAAGATAATTTAACGAAATTTGGTACGTGGGTTCTAATTGGCACAATGGTGAATCTGTCCATAATTTTATATAGCCCCAATACAATCTGCTATCCGGAAGAGGGTCTTTGTGCCTACTATCAAACCAATTTTAATGCAATTTAAGACATATGTAGATAGATCCATATTTATATGGACACGTAAGGTATGCATTTTTTTAATAAAATAGGACCACGAGGGGAGATAGAGTCAATTTCTGCCCATCAGTAACTATTTAACCGATTTTAATGAAATTAAAAACATAGATAGATCTCTATTCATATAGCCATACACTCTTAAAACTTGTTTTTAAATACTGTGGTGTTGGGTATCATACCGTCGGGCTTGACCGACTATGCCTTCTTACTTGATTTTTATGCAACTCTGTCTTAGCGGTACTGTAACGTACCTTTTATAGTTTTGTGTAATTTGTATGTGTTTATGTTTTTAGTATTAAGCCTTTTTGTCAACTTATTTTATTATTTGCTTGTTTAAGTTCTTTTCTCTCGAAAATTCCATAGCTGTATTCTTACGATCAAATTCCTCAGTCTGTAACGTCTTATTTCTTTTTAAATATAGTTTTTGTATAAAGTAACGTCTGTTAGTTCCACTTCTCTCTGTTTTTGGTATAGTAACGTCTTATTTTTTGGCATCATTGTCGCACCAAACACACAAACATCTTAATTAAAAAACGAAGCTAAACGATGGTATAAATAACAAAGCACGTTGTGCATTATTTGAATGACTGCAAACCATCAGCGAATATGTGCAGTTGCTCAAGTTTGAATGTATGACCGAAAGCGAGTGTATTTGTTGGTATTCATTAAATGCGATTTTTTTGCAATCGCACAAAGCCGTTCTCTGATCCGTACTTAACCAAGGCAAAGTTGTGTCAATAGTACGGTAAGTACAGATTTTCTTAAATCAAGTACAGTATGCTTGATTCAAATACGGATTATTCAAGTGCCAAACACTTAACTTTAGCCTCATTTAATCCCTGATCCGTACTTAAAATAGTCCGAAAACTATAGTAAAATGTATTAGCTCACGGCTATTTGATATGTAAGTATGTTTAAATATTGTTGATTTCTAAACAAACAAAAAGTTTAATATAAAATTAATAATAACTATACAAGCATAATTTCAGTTTTCTTAATTGGACTTATCGCTGTTACGAAAACATTTGCAAAAACATTATGTTCTTAATTTTCAAACTTTAAAATTATTAAACATTGAAGTAAATAAATGTATACTAAAAATCGAAATTTCTTTAAATTACTGTTTTTTAAATAAAATTAAAAATAAATTTTGCGGCCCAAAATTACCCTAAAAAAGGGTAATTACCGTACGGAATGAGGCTATACTAAGTTTGTCATTCCATGTGAAACTTTTTTAATATTCATCTAATACCCCTGGTTTCTTGAGTAATTCTTAGTCGATTTAGCCACGTCTGTCTGTACGTCTGTTCAAAATATGCTCTTTTTCGAAAAACTTAAAACAAAAGTTCAATCTTGGTGTCAAATTGCTTTTAGTTATCCTAAGCAGTTTGGGAGTGAAATCCAGCAAAATCCGATCAGTAGGATCATAGTTATCAATCAAAATGTAGAACCACCACCCTTAAAAATATACAATTTTGTTACAAAAACATACGTAAAAGGTGCCATAATATACTTCTAACACCGTAATAAACATTGCTATCATTTAAATGTGCTTTCGTAAAGATTGGTCCATAATTTACCATAGGCCCCATATAAAGCCTACTCCCGGAAAACAGTTTAGTACGCATAAAAACGTAATAAATATCGCTATCATAATAAAAGTTGGTACATCACAGTTTTATAAGACAATGCTAAATTTCGTGAAGATCTGTCCATAATTTACCCTAGGCCCCATATAAAGCCTACCCTCGGAAAACAGTTTAGTTCGTTAAAAACGTAATAACTAATGCTATTGTAATGCAATTTGGCACTATCACGCTATAAAATTTCTAGAAGATCGGTCCATAATTTTCTTTATAATGATCACTCAAGGAAATTATTTAAATACACCTAAAACCTATAGCAGTTATAGATATTGTAAAATTTGGTCCAATTTTTGTTCATATGGCTAGAAATAATACCATGCATTTTCTGATTATCGGTCCATATTTACCTAAGATCCTACATTAAGCAGCTTTCTGAAAAGCACTTTAAGCGCTGAAACAAATTTCACTACTGTATTGAAATTTGTTCCATTTAGTTTTTTAATAACGGAAATCACTTTACAGGATTTCGTGATGATCAGTCCATAATTTATTTTTTAAAAAAACCTTTTATTTCTGAAAAAAATACTTTTTTTTTTACAAAAGTGCCAACATTTTTAAAAGAAAAAACAAAAACATGTTGTAAGGCTTTTTATATTACTGTTAAATAATTAAATGAAAAAAAGTATATAGAATTCATTTTATTTAAAAATATATAAAAATTAAATCTAAAAATGTTTTTATATTGAATACGCCCTCGCGTATGCTCTTCCTATTAATTTTGTTCCTAAAAATTAAAGCTCAAGCTATTCATTATTAACTTCTTCAATATCACTCAAATACATAGACTAAATTTGCCTCAATAGCACATAATTGAGAAATACTTTTTATTACATAAAAAGGTGCAAGATCTTTGACGTGTTTAAGAAAGTCGTTATCAAATCAAACTTTTTTAACAGACCATTAAAAAGTGCAACATAAAACTTTAAAGAACAAACTACAAGATCTATTACATTAACTTCAGACAACTTATATGAATCTAGTGCTAAAGATATTACAGAATCTAATAAAAATTTGGTATCTTTACGAAGAATTTAACACAATTAAAATAATAACCCTTTCCCATTTAATAACATGAAAACATCACTTAATATTTGTATCTAATATACTTCAAATTTTAAATTATTCATCTCAAAAAACTTGCAAAAAAAGGGAAAACTTGATAAATGGCAAGGCTGCCATAGGGTAATATTAATGTCCCTCCAATCATTTTAGTTCGGCAAAAACTGTTACGAATCATGATATATTATTCAAGTAAGTTCAAATTGCTAGAAAAAAAAGCATAACACTTTCTGATTGTCGTACAATTGGTTTGAACCGGAACCAATTTTTATACTGACGTCCGTTTTATAAAGATTATTTAATCATTTATAGATCTCATATATTCTAACTGTCGGTGGAGGGTGTCAAAGATTCGGAACATCCGAATATAGCACTCTAAGTTTTTTAATGCATTAGCTTTTAAATGGTTCAATATAGCATAAAAATGTTTCTTTTAAATTTCAAATCGATATTTGAAATATTGCATGTCCGTTTCGAACAATTTTTCTTTAGGAAAATTTTTTTAAAATTTTTTATTCCGAAAAACTTTGGAGCCGGTGTCGCGAGTTTTTGTAGGTACTACGACTCCGACTCAGGCACAAAAACCTCAACTTCGACTCCACAGCCCTGGTACAAACGATAAAGTTGAACAAAATAGCCCTACTTTTCCAATTGAATATTCACAAAACAATTATGTTATACAGTTGGGCCTCGATTATCCGTGATCCGGTTCACCGGTAACCCCGATTAATCGTGATGGCCAAAGATCAGTCTATTGTGTTTTTTTTGCAATGTTTTCAAATTGTTTGCTTCGATTAACCGTGATTACCTCTATTATCCGTGATGGCAGTTGAAAAATATTAGACAAACAACATTACACAACTTTTTTTAAGAAATTGTATTCTTTTTTTGCTTAATGTTCTTTTTTTGCCTCATGTTTTCAGTAGAAAATTTAATGTATACATACATACTTATTTAATTAAAAATGTACTTAAACTTCTTGAATTAATTTGTTTAATGTAAATATGTATGTAGACCAATGTTCACTTGTTAAATAATAAAAATATTAAAAAAAACTGTATAATCACAAGTGTTATTCGATGAACCGTGACAATCGATTATCCGTCATGCTTCTGGTCCCGACCATCACGGATAATCGAAGCCTGACTGTATATGTCTATATGTCTTAGAGTTTTTCTTTTCCCGGACATTTTCATTTCCCGCGAAAGCGGGATTTCTTTTTAATTTTCCCGGGATTCCGGGTATTTCCATTCAATACAAATCGATGCAAAATATTATTTAATTTAATAAGTTTATAAGTGCATTGAAATTGTTTATTTCTGTGGCAAAAGGGATAAAGGGCTTAATGACACCTTAAGATCTTCATGTTCAAAAGTACACATTGGCAAAATTTCAATTATTTTGTAGGATGTCACAGATTGGAAGTTTTTATTATTCCAAATGTTATTGCACATTGAAAAAAAAAACCAAAAAGTAATTTTGCTATTACTTCCTCAAGAATCCTACAAAATAATTGAAATTTTGCCCATGTGTACTTTTGAACATGAAGATCTTAAGGTGCAATTAAGCACTTCTTCCTTTTTGGCACAGAAATAAAAAAGTTAAATGCACTTATAAACTTATTTAATTGATCTCAGGAAATGTTATTTGTTCAAATCAATTAAATTAAATAATATTTTGCATCGATTTGTATTGAGCGGGAATTCCCGATATCCCGGGAAATGAAAAAGTCCGGGAAATGAAAAAGTCCGGGAAAAGAAAAACTTTAATATCGTTTGCACTAAATAACGAATTTAAAACAAATATTTAGACAAGTGTTAACAAACAACACGTTTAAAAAGTAGGGATATTTGGTTCAACTTTATCGTTTATACTAAATAGCTCATTTAAAAATTGTTAAGACAAGTGTAAGCAAACAAAACGTTTAAAAATTAGGGATATTTGGTTAAACTTTATCGTTTGTAGTAAATAGCTCATTTAAAAATTGTTAAGACAAGTGTAAGCAAACAAAACGTTTAAAAATTAGGGATATTTGGTTCAACTTTATCGTTTATACTAAATAGGTCATTTAAAAATTGTTAAGACAAGTGTAAGCAAACAACACGTTTAAAAAGTAGGGATATTTGGTTCAACTTTATCGTTTATACTAAATAGGTCATTTAAAAATTGTTTAGACAAGTGTAAGCAAACAACACGTTTAAAAAGTAGGGATATTTGGTTCAACTTTATCGTTTATACTAAATAGCTCATTTAAAAATTGTTTAGACAAGTGTAAGCAAACAAAGCGTTTAAAAATTAGGGATATTTGGTTAAACTTTATCGTTTGTAGTAAATAGCTCATTTAAAAATTGTTAAGACAAGTGTAAGCAAACAAAACGTTTAAAAATTAGGGATATTTGGTTCAACTTTATCGTTTATACTAAATAGGTCATTTAAAAATTGTTAAGACAAGTGTAAGCAAACAACACGTTTAAAAAGTAGGGATATTTGGTTCAACTTTATCGTTTATACTAAATAGGTCATTTAAAAATTGTTTAGACAAGTGTAAGCAAACAACACGTTTAGGGATATTTGGTTCAACTTTATCGTTTATACTAAATAGCTCATTTAAAAATTGTTAAGACAAGTGTAAGCAAACAACACGTTTAAAAAGTAGGGATATTTGGTTCAACTTTATCGTTTATACTAAATAGGTCATTTAAAAATTGTTAAGACAAGTGTAAGCAAACAACACGTTTAAAAATTAGGGATATTTGGTTAAACTTTATCGTTTGTACTAAATAGCTCATTTAAAAATTTTTAAGACAAGTGTAAGCAAACAAAACGTTTAAAAATAAGTGATATTTGGTTCAACTTTATCGTTTATACTAAATAGGTCATTTAAAAATTGTTAAGACAAGTGTAAGCAAACAACACGCTTAAAAAGTAGGGATATTTGGTTCAACTTTATCGTTTATACTAAATAGGTCATTTAAAAATTGTTTGGACAAGTGTAAGCAAACAAAACGTTTAAAAATTAGGGATATTTAGTTCAACTTTATCGTTTATACTAAATAGGTCAGTTAAAAATTGTTAAGACAAGTGTAAGCAAACAACACGTTTAAAAAGTAGGAATATTTGGGTCAACTTTATCGTTTATACTAAATAGCTCATTTAAAAATTGTTAAGACAAGTGTAAGCAAACAACACGTTTAAAAATTAGGGATATTTGGTTCAACTTTATCGTTTATACTAAATAGGTCATTTAAAAATTGTTTAGACAAGTGTAAGCTAACAAAACGTTTAAAAATTAGGGATATTTGGTTCAACTTTATCGTTTATACTAAATAGGTCATTTAAAAATTGTTAAGACAAGTGTAAGCAAACAACACGTTTAAAAAGTAGGAATATTTGGTTCAACTTTATCGTTTATACTAAATAGCTCATTTAAAAATTGTTAAGACAAGTGTAAGCAAACAACACGTTTAAAAATTAGGGATATTTGGTTCAACTTTATCGTTTATACTAAATAGGTCATTTAAAAATTGTTTAGAGAAGTGTAAGCAAACAAAACGTTTAAAAATTAGGGATATTTGGTTCAACTTTATCGTTTATACTAAATAGGTCATTTAAAAATGTTAAGACAAGTGTAAGCAAACAACACGTTTAAAAAGTAGGGATATTTGGTTCAACTTTATCGTTTATACTAAATAGGTCATTTAAAAATTGTTTAGACAAGTGTAAGCAAACAACACGTTTAAAAAGTAGGGATATTTGGTTCAACTTTATCGTTTATACAAAATAGCTCATTTAAAAATTGTTTAGACAAGTGTAAGCAAACAACACGTTTAAAAATTAGGGATATTTGGTTCAACTTTATCGTTTATACTAAATAGGTCATTTAAAAATTGTTTAGACAAGTGTAAGCAAACAACACGTTTAAAAAGAATATTTGGTTCAACTTTATCGTTTATACTAAATAGCTCATTTAAAAATTGTTAAGACAAGTGTAAGCAAACAACACGTTTAAACATTAGGGATATTTGGTTCAACTTTATCGTTTATACTAAATAGGTCATTTAAAAATTGTTTAGACAAGTGTAAGCAAACAACACGTTTAAAAAGTAGGGATATTTGGTTCAACTTTATCGTTTATACTAAATAGCTCATTTAAAAATTGTTAAGACAAGTGTAAGCAAACAACACGTTTAAAAATTAGGGATATTTGGTTCAACTTTATCGTTTATACTAAATAGGTCATTTTAAAATTGTTTAGACAAGTGTAAGCAAACAAAACGTTTAAAAAGTAGGGATATTTGGTTAAACTTTATCGTTTATACTAAATAGCTCATTTAAAAATTGTTAAGACAAGTGTAAGCAAACAACACGTTTAAAAATTAGGGATATTTGGTTCAACTTTATCGTTTATACTAAATAGGTCATTTAAAAATTGTTTAGACAAGTGTAAGCAAACAACACGTTTAAAAAGTAGGGATATTTGGTTAAACTTTATCGTTTATACTAAATAGCTCATTTAAAAATTGTTAAGACAAGTGTAAGCAAACAACACGTTTAAAAATTAGGGATATTTGGTTCAACTTTATCGTTTATACTAAATAGGTCATTTAAAAATTGTTTAGACAAGTGTAAGCAAACAACACGTTTAAAAAGTAGGGATATTTGGTTCAACTTGATCGTTTATACTAAATAGCTCATTTAAAAATTGTTAAGACAAGTGTAAGTAAACAACATGTTTAAAAATTAGGGATATTTGGTTCAACTTTATCGTTTATACTAAATAGGTCATTTAAAAATTGTTTAGACAAGTGTAAGCAAACAACACGTTTAAAAAGTAGGGATATTTGGTTCAACTTTATCGTTTATACTAAATAGCTCATTTAAAAATTGTTAAGACAAGTGTAAGCAAACAACACGTTTAAAAAGTAGGGCTATTTGGTTCAACTTTATCGTTTATACTAAATAGGTCATTTAAAAATTGTTTAGACAAGTGTAAGCAAACAACACGTTTAAAAAGTAGGGATATTTGGTTCAACTTTATCCTTTATACTAAATAGCTCATTTAAAAATTGTTAAGACAAGTGTAAGCAAACAACACGTTTAAAAAGTAGGGCTATTTGGTTCAACTTTATCGTTTATACTAAATAGCTCATTTAAAAATTGTTAAGGCAAGTGTAAGCAAACAACACGTTTAAAAAGTAGGGCTATTTGGTTCAACTTTATCGTTTATACTAAATAGGTCATTTAAAAATTGTTTAGACAAGTGTAAGCAAACAACACGTTTAAAAAGTAGGGATATTTGGTTCAACTTTATCGTTTATACTAAATAGGTCACTTAAAAATTGTTTAGACAAGTGTAAGCAAACAACACGTTTAAAAAGTAGAGATATTTGGTTCAACTTTATCGTTTATACTAAATAGCTCATTTAAAAATTGTTAAGACAAGTGTAAGCAAACAACACGTTTAAAAAGTAGGGATATTTGGTTCAACTTTATCGTTTATACTAAATAGGTCATTTAAAAATTGTTTAGACAAGTGTAAGCAAACAACACGTTTTAAAAGTAGGGATATTTGGTTCAACTTTATCGTTTATACTAAATAGCTCATTTAAAAATTCTTTAGACAAGTGTAAGCAAACAACACGTTTAAAAAGTAGGGCTATTTGGTTCAACTTTATCGTTTATACTAAATAGGTCATTTAAAAATTGTTTAGACAAGTGTAAGCAAACAACACGTTTAAAAAGTAGGGATATTTGGTTCAACTTTATCGTTTATACTAAATAGGTCATTTAAAAATTGTTTAGACAAGTGTAAGCAAACAACACGTTTAAAAAGTAGGGATATTTGGTTCAACTTTATCGTTTATACTAAATAGCTAATTTAAAAATTGTTAAGACAAGTGTAAGCAAACAACACGTTTAAAAAGTAGGAATATTTGGTTCAACTTTATCGTTTATACTAAATAGCTCATTTAAAAATTGTTTAGACAAGTGTAAGCAAACAACACGTTTAAAAAGTAGGGCTATTTTGTTCAACTTTATCGTTGGTACTAAATAGCTCATTTAGAAATTGTTAAGACAAGTGTAAGCAAACAACACGTTTAAAAAGTAGGAATATTTGGTTCAACTTTATCGTTTATACTAAATAGCTCATTTAAAAATTGTTTAGACAAGTGTAAGCAAACAACACGTTTAAAAAGGAGGGATATTTGGTTCAACTTTATCGTTTATACTAAATAGCTCATTTAAAAATTGTTAAGACAAGTGTAAGCAAACAACACGTTTAAAAAGTAGGGATATTTGGTTCAACTTTATCGTTTATACTAAATAGCTCATTTAAAAATTCTTTAGACAAGTGTAAGCAAACAACACGTTTAAAAATTAGGGCTATTTGATTCAACTTTATCGTTTATACTAAATAGGTCATTTAAAAATTGTTTAGACAAGTGTAAGCAAACAACACGTTTAAAAAGTAGGGATATTTGGTTCAACTTTATCGTTTATACTAAATAGGTCATTTAAAAATTGTTTAGACAAGTGTAAGCAAACAACACGTTTAAAAAGTAGGGATATTTGGTTCAACTTTATCGTTTATACTAAATAGCTAATTTAAAAATTGTTAAGACAAGTGTAAGCAAACAACACGTTTAAAAAGTAGGAATATTTGGTTCAACTTTATCGTTTATACTAAATAGCTCATTTAAAAATTGTTTAGACAAGTGTAAGCAAACAACACGTTTAAAAAGTAGGGCTATTTTGTTCAACTTTATCGTTGGTACTAAATAGCTCATTTAGAAATTGTTAAGACAAGTGTAAGCAAACAACACGCTTAAAAAGTAGGAATATTTGGTTCAACTTTATCGTTTATACTAAATAGCTCATTTAAAAATTGTTTAGACAAGTGTAAGCAAACAACACGTTTAAAAAGGAGGGATATTTGGTTCAACTTTATCGTTTATACTAAATAGCTCATTTAAAAATTGTTAAGACAAGTGTAAGCAAACAACACGTTTAAAAAGTAGGAATATTTGGTTCAACTTTATCGTTTATACTAAATAGCTCATTTAAAAATTGTTTAGACAAGTGTAAGCAAACAACACGTTTAAAAAGTAGGGCTATTTTGTTCAACTTTATCGTTGGTACTAAATAGCTCATTTAGAAATTGTTAAGACAAGTGTAAGCAAACAACACGTTTAAAAAGTAGGAATATTTGGTTCAACTTTATCGTTTATACTAAATAGCTCATTTAAAAATTGTTTAGACAAGTGTAAGCAAACAACACGTTTAAAAAGGAGGGATATTTGGTTCAACTTTATCGTTTATACTAAATAGCTCATTTAAAAATTGTTAAGACAAGTGTAAGCAAACAACACGTTTAAAAAGTAGGGATATTTGGTTCAACTTTATCGTTTATACTAAATAGCTCATTTAAAAATTCTTTAGACAAGTGTAAGCAAACAACACGTTTAAAAATTAGGGCTATTTGGTTCAACTTTATCGTTTATACTAAATAGGTCATTTAAAAATTGTTTAGACAAGTGTAAGCAAACAACACGTTTAAAAAGTAGGGATATTTGGTTCAACTTTATCGTTTATACTAAATAGGTCATTTAAAAATTGTTTAGACAAGTGTAAGCAAACAACACGTTTAAAAAGTAGGGATATTTGGTTCAACTTTATCGTTTATACTAAATAGCTAATTTAAAAATTGTTAAGACAAGTGTAAGCAAACAACACGTTTAAAAAGTAGGAATATTTGGTTCAACTTTATCGTTTATACTAAATAGCTCATTTAAAAATTGTTTAGACAAGTGTAAGCAAACAACACGTTTAAAAAGTAGGGCTATTTTGTTCAACTTTATCGTTGGTACTAAATAGCTCATTTAGAAATTGTTAAGACAAGTGTAAGCAAACAACACGTTTAAAAATTAGGGATATTTAGTTCAACTTTATCGTTTATACTAAATAGGTCATTTAAAAATTGTTTAGACAAGTGTAAGCAAACAACACGTTTAAAAATTAGGGATATTTGGTTCAACTTTATCGTTTATACTAAATAGGTCATTTAAAAATTGTTAAGACAAGTGTAAGCAAACAACACGTTTAAAAATTAGGGATATTTGGTTCAACTTTATCGTTTATACTAAATAGGTCATTTAAAAATTGTTTAGACAAGTGTAAGCAAACAACACGCTTAAAAAGTAGGGATATTTGGTTCAACTTTATCGTTTATACTAAATAGCTCATTTAAAAATTGTTAAGACAAGTGTAAGCAAACAACACGTTTAAAAAGTAGGGCTATTTGGTTCAACTTTATCGTTTATACTAAATAGCTCATTTAAAAATTGTTAAGACAAGTGTAAGCAAACAACACGTTTAAAAAGTAGGGATATTTGGTTCAACTTTATCGTTTATACTAAATAGCTCATTTAAAAATTCTTTAGACAAGTGTAAGCAAACAACACGTTTAAAAATTAGGGCTATTTGGTTCAACTTTATCGTTTATACTAAATAGGTCATTTAAAAATTGTTTAGACAAGTGTAAGCAAACAACACGTTTAAAAAGTAGGGATATTTGGTTCAACTTTATCGTTTATACTAAATAGGTCATTTAAAAATTGTTTAGACAAGTGTAAGCAAACAACACGTTTAAAAAGTAGGGATATTTGGTTCAACTTTATCGTTTATACTAAATAGCTAATTTAAAAATTGTTAAGACAAGTGTAAGCAAACAACACGTTTAAAAAGTAGGAATATTTGGTTCAACTTTATCGTTTATACTAAATAGCTCATTTAAAAATTGTTTAGACAAGTGTAAGCAAACAACACGTTTAAAAAGTAGGGCTATTTTGTTCAACTTTATCGTTGGTACTAAATAGCTCATTTAGAAATTGTTAAGACAAGTGTAAGCAAACAACACGTTTAAAAATTAGGGATATTTAGTTCAACTTTATCGTTTATACTAAATAGGTCATTTAAAAATTGTTTAGACAAGTGTAAGCAAACAACACGTTTAAAAATTAGGGATATTTGGTTCAACTTTATCGTTTATACTAAATAGGTCATTTAAAAATTGTTAAGACAAGTGTAAGCAAACAACACGTTTAAAAATTAGGGATATTTGGTTCAACTTTATCGTTTATACTAAATAGGTCATTTAAAAATTGTTAAGACAAGTGTAAGCAAACAACACGCTTAAAAAGTAGGGATATTTGGTTCAACTTTATCGTTTATACTAAATAGCTCATTTAAAAATTGTTAAGACAAGTGTAAGCAAACAACACGTTTAAAAAGTAGGGCTATTTGGTTCAACTTTATCGTTTATACTAAATAGCTCATTTAAAAATTGTTAAGACAAGTGTAAGCAAACAACACGTTTAAAAAGTAGGGCTATTTGGTTCAACTTTATCGTTTATACTAAATAGGTCATTTAAAAATTGTTTAGACAAGTGTAAGCAAACAACACGTTTAAAAAGTAGGGATATTTGGTTCAACTTTATCGTTTATACTAAATAGGTCATTTAAAAATTGTTTAGACAAGTGTAAGCAAACAATACGTTTAAAAAGTAGGGATATTTGGTTCAACTTTATCGTTTATACTAAATAGCTCATTTAAAAATTGTTAAGACAAGTGTAAGCAAACAACACGTTTAAAAAGTAGGGATATTTGGTTCAACTTTATCGTTTATACTAAATAGGTCATTTAAAAATTGTTTAGACAAGTGTAAGCAAACAACACGTTTAAAAAGTAGGGATATTTGGTTCAACTTTATCGTTTATACTAAATAGCTCATTTAAAAATTGTTTAGACAAGTGTAAGCAAACAACACGTTTAAAAAGTAGGGCTATTTGGTTCAACTTTATCGTTTATACTAAATAGGTCATTTAAAAATTGTTTAGACAAGTGTAAGCAAACAACACGTTTAAAAAGTAGGGATATTTGGTTCAACTTTATCGTTTATACTAAATAGGTCATTTAAAAATTGTTTAGACAAGTGTAAGCAAACAACACGTTTAAAAAGTAGGGATATTTGGTTCAACTTTATCGTTTATACTAAATAGCTAATTTAAAAATTGTTAAGACAAGTGTAAGCAAGCAACACGTTTAAAAAGTAGGAATATTTGGTTTAACTTTATCGTTTATACTAAATAGCTCATTTAAAAATTGCTTAGACAAGTGTAAGCAAACAACACGTTTAAAAAGTAGGGCTATTTTGCTCAACTTTATCGTTTGTACTAAATAGCTCATTTAAAAATTGTTAAGACAAGTGTAAGCAAACAACACGTTTAAAAATTAGGGATATTTGGTTCAACTTTATCGTTTATACTAAATAGGTCATTTAAAAATTGTTTAGACAAGTGCAAGCAAACAACACGTTTAAAAATTAGGGATATTTGGTTCAACTTTATCGTTTATACTAAATAGGTCACTTAAAAATTGTTTAGACAAGTGTAAGCAAACAACACGTTTAAAAAGTAGGGATATTTGGTTCAACTTTATCGTTTATACTAAATAGCTCTTTTAAAAATTGTTAAGACAAGTGTAAGCAAACAACACGTTTAAAAAGTAGGGATATTTGGTTCAACTTTATCGTTTATACTAAATAGCTCATTTAAAAATTGTTTAGACAAGTGTAAGCAAACAACACGTTTAAAAAGTAGGGATATTTGGTTCAACTTTATCGTTTATACTAAATAGGTCATTTAAAAATTGTTTAGACAAGTGTAAGCAAACAACACGTTTAAAAATTAGGGATATTTGGTTCAACTTTATCGTTTATACTAAATAGCTCATTTAAAAATTGTTAAGACAAGTGTAAGCAAACAACACGTTTAAAAAGTAGGAATATTTGGTTCAACTTTATCGTTTATACTAAATAGGTCATTTAAAAATTGTTTAGACAAGTGTAAGCAAAAAACACGTTTAAAAAGTAGGGATATTTGGTTCAACTTTATCGTTTATACTAAATATGTCATTTAAAAATTGTTTAGACAAGTGTAAGCAAACAACACGTTTAAAAAGTAGAGATATTTGGTTCAACTTTATCGTTTATACTAAATAGCTCATTTAAAAATTGTTAAGACAAGTGTAAGCAAACAACACGTTTAAAAAGTAGGGATATTTGGTTAAACTTTATCGTTTATACTAAATAGCTCATTTAAAATTTCTTTAGACAAGTGTAAGCAAACAACACGTTTAAAAAGTAGGGCTATTTGGTTCAACTTTATCGTTTATACTAAATAGGTCATTTAAAAATTGTTTAGACAAGTGTAAGCAAACAACACGTTTAAAAAGTAGGGATATTTGGTTCAACTTTATCGTTTATACTAAATAGCTCATTTAAAAATTCTTTAGACAAGTGTAAGCAAACAACACGTTAAAAAAGTAGGGCTATTTGGTTCAACTTTATCGTCTATACTAAATAGGTCATTTAAAAATTGTTTAGACAAGTGTAAGCAAACAACACGTTTAAAAAGTAGGGATATTTGGTTCAACTTTATCGTTTATACTAAATAGGTCATTTAAAAATTGTTTAGACAAGTGTAAGCAAACAACACGTTTAAAAAGTAGGGAGATTTGGTTCAACTTTATCGTTTATACTAAATAGGTCATTTAAAAATTGTTAAGACAAGTGTAAGCAAACAACACGTTTAAAAATTAGGGATATTTAGTTCAACTTTATCGTTTATACTAAATAGGTCATTTAAAAATTGTTTAGACAAGTGTAAGCAAACAACACGTTTAAAAAGTAGGGATATTTGGTTCAACTTTATCGTTTATACTAAATAGGTCATTTAAAAATTGTTTAGACAAGTGTAAGCAAACAACACGTTTAAAAAGTAGGAATATTTGGTTCAACTTTATCGTTTATACTAAATAGCTCATTTAAAAATTGTTTAGACAAGTGTAAGCAAACAACACGTTTAAAAAGTAGGGCTATTTTGTTCAACTTTATCGTTGGTACTATATAGCTCATTTAAAAATTGTTAAGACAAGTGTAAGCAAACAACACGTTTAAAAATTAGGGATATTTGGTTCAACTTTATCGTTTATACTAAATAGGTCATTTAAAAATTGTTTAGACAAGTGTAAGCAAACAACACGTTTAAAAAGTAGGGATATTTGGTTCAACTTTATCGTTTATACTAAATAGCTCATTTAAAAATTGTTTAGACAAGTGTAAGCAAACAACACGTTTAAAAAGTAGGGATATTTGGTTCAACTTTATCGTTTATACTAAATAGCTCATTTAAAAATTGTTAAGACAAGTGAAAGCAAACAACACGTTTAAAAAGTAGGGATATTTGGTTAAACTTTATCGTTTGTACTAAATAGCTCATTTAAAAATTGTTAAGACAAGTGTAAACAAACAACACGTTTAAAAATTAGGGATATTTGGTTCAACTTGATCGTTTATACTAAATAGCTCATTTAAAAATTGTTTAGACAAGTGCAAGCAAACAAAACGTTTAAAAAGTAGGGATATTTGGTTCAACTTTATCGTTTATACTAAATAGCTCATATAAAAATTGTTAAGACAAGTGTAAGCAAACAACACGTTTAAAAAGTAGGAATATTTGGTTCAACTTTATCGTTTATACTAAATAGCTCATTTAAAAATTGTTTAGACAATTGTAAGCAAACAACACGTTTAAAAAGTAGGGATATTTGGTTCAACTTTATCGTTTATACTAAATAGGTCATTTAAAAATTGTTTAGACAAGTGTAAGCAAACAACACGTTTAAAAAGTAAGGATATTTGGTTCAACTTTATCGTTTATACTAAATAGCTCATTTAAAAATTGTTAAGACAAATGTAAGCAAACAACACGTTTAAAAATTAGGGATATTTGGTTCAACTTTATCGTTTATACTAAATAGGTCATTTAAAAATTGTTTAGACAAGTGTAAGCAAACAACACGTTTAAAAAGTAGGGATATTTGGTTCAACTTTATCGTTTATACTAAATAGCTCATTTAAAAATTGTTAAGACAAGTGTAAGCAAACAACACGTTTAAAAAGTAGGAATATTTGGTTCAACTTTATCGTTTATACTAAATAACTCATTTAAAAATTGTTTAGAGAAGTGTAAGCAAACAACACGTTTAAAAAGTAGGGATATTTGGTTCAACTTTATCGTTTATACTAAATAGCTCATTTAAAAATTGTTAAGACAAGTGTAAGCAAACAACACGTTTAAAAAGTAGGAATATTTGGTTCAATTTTATCGTTTATACTAAATAGCTCATTTCAACTTTATCGTTTATACTAAATAGGTCATTTAAAAATTGTTTAGACAAGTGTAAGCAAACAACACGTTTAAAAAGTAGGGATATTTGGTTCAACTTTATCGTTTATACTAAATAGCTCATTTAAAAATTGTTAAGACAAGTGTAAGCAAACAACACGTTTAAAAATTAGGGATATTTGGTTCAACTTTATCGTTTATACTAAATAGGTCATTTAAAAATTGTTAAGACAAGTGTAAGAAAACAACACGTTTAAAAAGTAGGGATATTTGGTTTAACTTTATCGTTTATACTAAATAGGTCATTTAAAAATTGTTTAGACAAGTGTAAGCAAACAACACGTTTAAAAAGTAGGGATATTTGGTTCAACTTTATCGTTTATACTAAATAGCTCATTTAAAAATTGTTAAGACAAGTGTAAGCAAACAACACGTTTAAAAGTAGGAATATTTGGTTCAACTTTATCGTTTATACTAAATAGCTCACTTAAAAATTGTTTAGACAAGTGTAAGCAAACAACACGTTTAAAAAGTAGGGATATTTGGTTCAACTTTATCGTTTATACTAAATAGCTCATTTAAAAATTGTTAAGACAAGTGTAAGCAAACAACACGTTTAAAAAGTAGGAATATTTGGTTCAACTTTATCGTTTATACTAAATAGCTCATTTCAACTTTATCGTTTATACTAAATAGGTCATTTAAAAATTGTTTAGACAAGTGTAAGCAAACAACACGTTTAAAAAGTAGGAATATTTGGTTCAACTTTATCGTTTATACTAAATAGCTCATTTAAAAATTGTTTAGACAAGTGTAAGCAAACAACACGTTTAAAAAGTAGGGATATTTGGTTCAACTTTATCGTTTATACTAAATAGCTCATTTAAAAATTGTTAAGACAAGTGTAAGCAAACAACACGTTTAAAAAGTAGGGATATTTGGTTTAACTTTATCGTTTATACTAAATAGGTCATTTAAAAATTGTTTAGACAAGTGTAAGCAAACAACACGTTTAAAAAGTAGGGATATTTGGTTCAACTTTATCGTTTATACTAAATAGCTCATTTAAAAATTGTTAAGACAAGTGTAAGCAAACAACACGTTTAAAAAGTAGGAATATTTGGTTCAACTTTATCGTTTATACTAAATAGCTCATTTAAAAATTGTTTAGACAAGTGTAAGCAAACAACACGTTTAAAAAGTAGGGATATTTGGTTCAACTTTATCGTTTATACTAAATAGCTCATTTAAAAATTGTTAAGACAAGTGTAAGCAAACAACACGTTTAAAAAGTAGGAATATTTGGTTCAACTTTATCGTTTATACTAAATAGCTCATTTCAACTTTATCGTTTATACTAAATAGGTCATTTAAAAATTGTTTAGACAAGTGTAAGCAAACAACACGTTTAAAAAGTAGGAATATTTGGTTCAACTTTATCGTTTATACTAAATAGCTCATTTAAAAATTGTTTAGACAAGTGTAAGCAAACAACACGTTTAAAAAGTAGGGATATTTGGTTCAACTTTATCGTTTATACTAAATAGCTCATTTAAAAATTGTTAAGACAAGTGTAAGCAAACAACACGTTTAAAAAGTAGGAATATTTGGTTCAACTTTATCGTTTATACTAAATAGCTCATTTAAAAATTGTTTAGACAAGTGTAAGCAAACAACACGTTTAAAAAGTAGGGATATTTGGTTCAACTTTATCGTTTATACTAAATAGCTCATTTAAAAATTGTTAAGACAAGTGTAAGCAAACAACACGTTTAAAAAGTAGGGATATTTGGTTTAACTTTATCGTTTATACTAAATAGGTCATTTAAAAATTGTTTAGACAAGTGTAAGCAAACAACACGTTTAAAAAGTAGGGATATTTGGTTCAACTTTATCGTTTATACTAAATAGCTCATTTAAAAATTGTTAAGACAAGTGTAAGCAAACAACACGTTTAAAAAGTAGGAATATTTGGTTCAACTTTATCGTTTATACTAAATAGCTCATTTAAAAATTGTTTAGACAAGTGTAAGCAAACAACACGTTTAAAAAGTAGGGATATTTGGTTCAACTTTATCGTTTATACTAAATAGCTCATTTAAAAATTGTTAAGACAAGTGTAAGCAAACAACACGTTTAAAAAGTAGGAATATTTGGTTCAACTTTATCGTTTATACTAAATAGCTCATTTCAACTTTATCGTTTATACTAAATAGGTCATTTAAAAATTGTTTAGACAAGTGTAAGCAAACAACACGTTTAAAAAGTAGGAATATTTGGTTCAACTTTATCGTTTATACTAAATAGCTCATTTAAAAATTGTTTAGACAAGTGTAAGCAAACAACACGTTTAAAAAGTAGGGATATTTGGTTCAACTTTATCGTTTATACTAAATAGCTCATTTAAAAATTGTTAAGACAAGTGTAAGCAAACAACACGTTTAAAAAGTAGGGATATTTGGTTTAACTTTATCGTTTATACTAAATAGGTCATTTAAAAATTGTTTAGACAAGTGTAAGCAAACAACACGTTTAAAAAGTAGGGATATTTGGTTCAACTTTATCGTTTATACTAAATAGCTCATTTAAAAATTGTTAAGACAAGTGTAAGCAAACAACACGTTTAAAAAGTAGGAATATTTGGTTCAACTTTATCGTTTATACTAAATACAGTCAAATCCCGATAATTCGTACCCCGATAAATCGTAATTCCCGATAATTCGTAATAAACTGTCGGTCCCTTGAAAAAATCTCGTTAATTCGTAAAATGTCCATACATTTTGGTCCCCTCGATAATTCGTAATTTTTTTTAAAATAAAATCTTCTTTACCTCTTATAAGTCGTAATTGTTTCGTAACTACCACTTATATTCTTAATAAAAACAACAGAAACATGAAAAGAATGATTTTTTGTTTACCGTCGCTTAAAAACGAAAACATGTCGTTAAAAAACGCAGACATGTCGTCTCACTACAAACTCTTTTTACCAATGACATGGTCCATGCTTGCATTACATTGGACCAGTCCATGAAGTAGCCCATTTTATCAAAATGGAGAAGGTAGTCCAATATAATATTTGCAGGGATAAGATCAGTTTGTTACATAATAAAAAAATGTCAAAGTGCACACATAAAACTCTGTCGGTGTTTAAAGAAAACAACAAATTTTTGCACCCATTGACAATGGAGAGAAAAAAATAGACGTTGCTAAGCGATTTGAAATTCCTCCATCAACTCTTACTTCAGTCCTTCAAGAAAGAGAATTTATTATGCAAAAATCTTCAGGCAGTAAGCAAAAGCGCGAAAAACAACTTGAATATCCAGAGCTGGAAGTCTTTAGTTTAATGGTTTACACAGTGCCGGTTTTTTATGTTTTTTTTTTTATCGTTTTAGTTAATAAATTGAAAAACCCCGTTAATTCGTATTTATTTTATTTTAACCCCGTTAAATCGAAACCCCGCTAAAACGAAAACCCCTATAATTCGTAAAAAATTGCCGGTCCCTTGCAATTACGAATTATCGGGAGTCCACTGTAGCTCATTTAAAAATTGTTTAGACAAGTGTAAGCAAACAACACGTTTAAAAAGTAGGGATATTTGGTTCAACTTTATCGTTTATACTAAATAGCTCATTTAAAAATTGTTAAGACAAGTGTAAGCAAACAACACGTTTAAAAAGTAGGAATATTTGGTTCAACTTTATCGTTTATACTAAATAGCTCATTTCAACTTTATCGTTTATACTAAATAGGTCATTTAAAAATTGTTTAGACAAGTGTAAGCAAACAACACGTTTAAAAAGTAGGGATATTTGGTTCAACTTTATCGTTTATACTAAATAGCTCATTTAAAAATTGTTAAGACAAGTGTAAGCAAACAACACGTTTAAAAATTAGGGATATTTGGTTCAACTTTATCGTTTATACTAAATAGGTCATTTAAAAATTGTTTAGACAAGTGTAAGCAAACAACACGTTTAAAAAGTAGGGATATTTGGTTTAACTTTATCGTTTATACTAAATAGGTCATTTAAAAATTGTTTAGACAAGTGTAAGCAAACAACACGTTTAAAAAGTAGGGATATTTGGTTCAACTTTATCGTTTATACTAAATAGCTCATTTAAAAATTGTTAAGACAAGTGTAAGCAAACAACACGTTTAAAAAGTAGGAATATTTGGTTCAACTTTATCGTTTATACTAAATAGCTCATTTAAAAATTGTTAAGACAAGTGTAAGCAAACAACACGTTTAAAAATTAGGGATATTTGGTTCAACTTTATCGTTTATACTAAATAGGTCATTTAAAAATTGTTAAGACAAGTGTAAGCAAACAACTCGTTTAAAAATTAGGGATATTTGGTTCAACTTTATCGTTTATACTAAATAGCTCATTTAAAAATTGTTAAGACAAGTGTAAGCAAACAACACGTTTAAAAAGTAGGAATATTTGGTTCAACTTTATCGTTTATACTAAATAGGTCATTTAAAAATTGTTTAGACAAGTGTAAGCAAACAACACGTTTAAAAAGTAGGGATATTTGGTTCAACTTTATCGTTTATACTAAATAGGTCATTTAAAAATTGTTAAGACAAGTGTAAGCAAACAACACGTTTAAAAATTAGGGATATTTGGTTCAACTTTATCGTTTATACTAAATAGGTCATTTAAAAATTGTTTAGACAAGTGTAAGCAAACAACACGTTTAAAAAGTAGGGATATTTGGTTCAACTTTATCGTTTATACTAAATAGCTCATTTAAAAATTGTTAAGACAAGTGTAAGCAAACAACACGTTTAAAAATTAGGGATATTTGGTTCAACTTTATCGTTTATACTAAATAGGTCATTTAAAAATTGTTTAGACAAGTGTAAGCAAACAACACGTTTAAAAATTAGGGATATTTGGTTCAACTTTATCGTTTATACTAAATAGGTCATTTAAAAATTGTTAAGACAAGTGTAAGCAAACAACACGTTTAAAAATTAGGGATATTTGGTTCAACTTTATCGTTTATACTAAATAGGTCATTTAAAAATTGTTTAGACAAGTGGAAGCAAGCAACACGTTTACAAATTAGGGATATTTGGTTCAACTTTATCGTTTATACTAAATAGGTCATTTAAAAATTGTTTAGGCAAGTGTAAGCAAACAACACGTTTAAAAAGTAGGAATATTTGGTTCAACTTTATCGTTTATACTAAATAGGTCATTTAAAAATTGTTTAGACAAGTGTAAGCAAACAACACGTTTAAAAAGTAGGGATATTTGGTTCAACTTTATCGTTTATACTAAATAGGTCATTTAAAAATTGTTAAGACAAGTGTAAGCAAACAACACGTTTAAAAATTAGGGATATTTGGTTCAACTTTATCGTTTATACTAAATAGGTCATTTAAAAATTGTTTAGACAAGTGTAAGCAAACAACACGTTTAAAAAGTAGGGATATTTGGTTCAACTTTATCGTTTATACTAAATAGCTCATTTAAAAATTGTTAAGACAAGTGTAAGCAAACAACACGTTTAAAAATTAGGGATATTTGGTTCAACTTTATCGTTTATACTAAATAGGTCATTTAAAAATTGTTTAGACAAGTGTAAGCAAACAACACGTTTAAAAATTAGGGATATTTGGTTCAACTTTATCGTTTATACTAAATAGGTCATTTAAAAATTGTTAAGACAAGTGTAAGCAAACAACACGTTTAAAAATTAGGGATATTTGGTTCAACTTTATCGTTTATACTAAATAGGTCATTTAAAAATTGTTTAGACAAGTGGAAGCAAGCAACACGTTTACAAATTAGGGATATTTGGTTCAACTTTATCGTTTATACTAAATAGGTCATTTAAAAATTGTTTAGGCAAGTGTAAGCAAACAACACGTTTAAAAAGTAGGGATATTTGGTTCAACTTTATCGTTTATACTAAATAGCTCATTTAAAAATTGTTAAGACAAGTGTAAGCAAACAACACGTTTAAAAAGTAGGAATATTTGGTTCAACTTTATCGTTTATACTAAATAGCTCATTTCAACTTTATCGTTTATACTAAATAGGTCATTTAAAAATCGTTTAGACAAGTGTAAGCAAACAACACGTTTAAAAAGTAGGGATATTTGGTTCAACTTTATCGTTTATACTAAATAGCTCATTTAAAAATTGTTAAGACAAGTGTAAGCAAACAACACGTTTACAAATTAGGGATATTTGGTTCAACTTTATCGTTTATACTAAATAGGTCATTTAAAAATTGTTTAGACAAGTGTAAGCAAACAACACGTTTAAAAAGTAGGGATATTTGGTTCAACTTTATCGTTTATACTAAATAGCTCATTTAAAAATTGTTAAGACAAGTGTAAGCAAACAACACGTTTAAAAAGTAGGAATATTTGGTTCAACTTTATCGTTTATACTAAATAGCTCATTCCAACTTTATCGTTTATACTAAATAGGTCATTTAAAAATTGTTTAGACAAGTGTAAGCAAACAACACGTTTAAAAAGTAGGGATATTTGGTTCAACTTTATCGTTTATACTAAATAGCTCATTTAAAAATTGTTAAGACAAGTGTAAGCAAACAACACGTTTAAAAATTAGGGATATTTGGTTCAACTTTATGGTTTATACTAAATAGGTCATTTAAAAATTGTTTAGACAAGTGTAAGCAAACAACACGTTTAAAAAGTAGGGATATTTGGTTTAACTTTATCGTTTATACTAAATAGGTCATTTAAAAATTGTTTAGACAAGTGTAAGCAAACAACACGTTTAAAAAGTAGGGATATTTGGTTCAACTTTATCGTTTATACTAAATAGCTCATTTAAAAATTGTTAAGACAAGTGTAAGCAAACAACACGTTTAAAAAGTAGGAATATTTGGTTCAACTTTATCGTTTATACTAAATAGCTAATTTAAAAATTGTTAAGACAAGTGTAAGCAAACAACACGTTTAAAAATTAGGGATATTTGGTTCAACTTTATCGTTTATACTAAACAGGTCATTTAAAAATTATTAAGACAAGTGTAAGCAAACAACTCGTTTAAAAATTAGGGATATTTGGTTCAACTTTATCGTTTATACTAAATAGCTCATTTAAAAATTGTTAAGACAAGTGTAAGCAAACAACACGTTTAAAAAGTAGGAATATTTGGTTCAACTTTATCGTTTATACTAAATAGGTCATTTAAAAATTGTTTAGACAAGTGTAAGCAAACAACACGTTTAAAAAGTAGGGATATTTGGTTCAACTTTATCGTTTATACTAAATAGGTCATTTAAAAATTGTTAAGACAAGTGTAAGCAAACAACACGTTTAAAAATTAGGGATATTTGGTTCAACTTTATCGTTTATACTAAATAGCTCATTTAAAAATTGTTAAGACAAGTGTAAGCAAACAACACGTTTAAAAATTAGGGATATTTGGTTCAACTTTATCGTTTATACTAATCAGGTCATTAAAAAATTGTTTAGACAAGTGTAAGCAAACAACACGTTTAAAAAGTAGGGATATTTGGTTCAACTTTAGCGTTTATACTAAATAGCTCATTTAAAAATTGTTAAGACAAGTGTAAGCAAACAACACGTTTAAAAATTAGGGATATTTGGTTCAACTTTATCGTTTATACTAAATAGGTCATTTAAAAATTGTTTAGACAAGTGTAAGCAAACAACACGTTTAAAAAGTAGGGATATTTGGTTCAACTTTATCGTTTATACTAAATAGGTCATTTAAAAATTGTTTAGACAAGTGTAAGCAAACAACACGTTTAAAAATTAGGGATATTTGGTTCAACTTTATCGTTTATACTCAATAGGTCATTTAAAAATTGTTTAGACAAGTGTAAGCAAACAACACGTTTAAAAAGTAGGGATATTTGGTTCAACTTTATCGTTTATACTAAATAGGTCATTTAAAAATTGTTAAGACAAGTGTAAGCAAACAACACGTTTAAAAATTAGGGATATTTGGTTCAACTTTATCGTTTATACTAAATAGGTCATTTAAAAATTGTTAAGACAAGTGGAAGCAAACAACACGTTTAAAAAGTAGGAATATTTGGTTCAACTTTATCGTTTATACTAAATAGGTCATTTAAAAATTGTTTAGACAAGTGTAAGCAAACAACACGTTTAAAAAGTAGGGATATTTGGTTCAACTTTATCGTTTATACTAAATAGCTCATTTAAAAATTGTTAAGACAAGTGTAAGCAAACAACACGTTTAAAAAGTAGGAATATTTGGTTCAACTTTATCGTTTATACTAAATAGGTCATTTAAAAATTGTTAAGACAAGTGTAAGCAAACAACACGTTTAAAAATTAGGGATATTTGGTTCAACTTTATCGTTTATACTAAATAGGTCATTTAAAAATTGTTTAGACAAGTGTAAGCAAACAACACGTTTACAAATTAGGGATATTTGGTTCAACTTTATCGTTTATACTAAATAGGTCATTTAAAAATTGTTTAGACAAGTGTAAGCAAACAACACGTTTAAAAATTAGGGATATTTGGTTCAACTTTATCGTTTATACTAAATAGCTCATTAAAAAATTGTTAAGACAAGTGTAAGCAAACAACACGTTTAAAAAGTAGGAATATTTGGTTCAACTTTATAGTTTATACTAAATAGCTCATTTAAAAATTGTTAAGACAAGTGTAAGCAAACAACAAGTTTAAAAAGTAGGAATATTTGGTTCAACTTTATCGTTTATACTAAATAGCTCATTTAAAAATTGTTAAGACAAGTGTAAGCAAACAACAAGTTTAAAAAGTAGGAATATTTGGTTCAACTTTATCGTTTATACTAAATAGCTCATTTAAAAATTGTTAAGACAAGTGTAAGCAAACAACAAGTTTAAAAAGTAGGAATATTTGGTTCAACTTTATCGTTTATACTAAATAGCTCATTAAAAAATTGTTAAGACAAGTGTAAGCAAACAACACGTTTAAAAAGTAGGAATATTTGGTTCAACTTTATCGTTTATACTAAATAGCTCATTTAAAAATTGTTAAGACAAGTGTAAGCAAACAACAAGTTTAAAAAGTAGGAATATTTGGTTCAACTTTATCGTTTATACTAAATAGCTCATTTAAAAATTGTTAAGACAAGTGTAAGCAAACAACAAGTTTAAAAAGTAGGAATATTTGGTTCAACTTTATCGTTTATACTAAATAGCTCATTTAAAAATTGTTAAGACAAGTGTAAGCAAACAACAAGTTTAAAAAGTAGGAATATTTGGTTCAACTTTATCGTTTATACTAAATAGCTCATTAAAAAATTGTTAAGACAAGTGTAAGCAAACAACACGTTTAAAAAGTAGGAATATTTGGTTCAACTTTATCGTTTATACTAAATAGCTCATTTAAAAATTGTTAAGACAAGTGTAAGCAAACAACAAGTTTAAAAAGTAGGAATATTTGGTTCAACTTTATCGTTTATACTAAATAGCTCATTTAAAAATTGTTAAGACAAGTGTAAGCAAACAACAAGTTTAAAAAGTAGGAATATTTGGTTCAACTTTATCGTTTATACTAAATAGCTCATTTAAAAATTGTTAAGACAAGTGTAAGCAAACAACAAGTTTAAAAAGTAGGAATATTTGGTTCAACTTTATCGTTTATACTAAATAGCTCATTAAAAAATTGTTAAGACAAGTGTAAGCAAACAACACGTTTAAAAAGTAGGAATATTTGGTTCAACTTTATCGTTTATACTAAATAGCTCATTTAAAAATTGTTAAGACAAGTGTAAGCAAACAACAAGTTTAAAAAGTAGGAATATTTGGTTCAACTTTATCGTTTATACTAAATAGGTCATTTAAAAATTGTTTAGACAAGTGTAAGCAAACAACACGTTTAAAAAGTAGGGATATTTGGTTCAACTTTATCGTTTATACTAAATAGGTCATTTAAAAATTGTTTAGACAAGTGTAAGCAAACAACACGTTTAAAAAGTAGGGATATTTGGTTCAACTTTATCGTTTATACTAAATAGGTCATTTAAAAATTGTTTAGACAAGTGTAAGCAAACAACACGTTTAAAAAGTAGGGATATTTGGTTCAACTTTATCGTTTATACTAAATAGGTCATTTAAAAATTGTTAAGACAAGTGTAAGCAAACAACACGTTTAAAAATTAGGGATATTTGGTTCAACTTTATCGTTTATACTAAATAGGTCATTTAAAAATTGTTTAGACAAGTGGAAGCAAACAACACGTTTGCAAATTAGGGATATTTGGTTCAACTTTATCGTTTATACTAAATAGGTCATTTAAAAATTGTTTAGACAAGTGTAAGCAAACAACACGTTTAAAAAGTAGGGATATTTGGTTCAACTTTATCGTTTATACTAAATAGGTCATTTAAAAATTGTTTAGACAAGTGTAAGCAAACAACACGTTTAAAAAGTAGGGATATTTGGTTCAACTTTATCGTTTATACTAAATAGGTCATTTAAAAATTGTTTAGACAAGTGTAAGCAAACAACACGTTTAAAAAGTAGGGATATTTGGTTCAACTTTATCGTTTATACTAAATAGCTAATTTAAAAATTGTTAAGACAAGTGTAAGCAAACAACACGTTTAAAAAGTAGGAATATTTGGTTCAACTTTATCGTTTATACTAAATAGGTCATTTAAAAATTGTTAAGACAAGTGTAAGCAAACAACACGTTTAAAAATTAGGGATATTTGGTTCAACTTTATCGTTTATACTAAATAGGTCATTTAAAAATTGTTTAGACAAGTGGAAGCAAACAACACGTTTACAAATTAGGAATATTTGGTTCAACTTTATCGTTTATACTAAATAGGTCATTTAAAAATTGTTTAGACAAGTGTAAGCAAACAACACGTTTAAAAATTAGGGATATTTGGTTCAACTTTATCGTTTATACTAAATAGCTCATTTAAAAGTTGTTAAGACAAGTGTAAGCAAACAACACGTTTAAAAAGTAGGAATATTTGGTTCAACTTTATCGTTTATACTAAATAGGTCATTTAAAAATTGTTTAGACAAGTGTAAGCAAACAACACGTTTAAAAAGTAGGGATATTTGGTTCAACTTTATCGTTTATACTAAATAGGTCATTTAAAAATTGTTTAGACAAGTGTAAGCAAACAACACGTTTAAAAAGTAGGGATATTTGGTTCAACTTTATCGTTTATACTAAATAGGTCATTTAAAAATTGTTTAGACAAGTGTAAGCAAACAACACGTTTAAAAAGTAGGGATATTTGGTTCATCTTTATCGTTTATACTAAATAGCTCATTTAAAAATTGTTAAGACAAGTGTAAGCAAACAACACGTTTAAAAATTAGGGATATTTGGTTCAACTTTATCGTTTATACTAAATAGGTCATTTAAAAATTGTTTAGACAAGTGGAAGCAAACAACACGTTTAAAAAGTAGGGATATTTGGTTCAACTTTATCGTTTATACTAAATAGCTCATTTAAAAATTGTTAAGACAAGTGTAAGCAAACAACACGTTTAAAAATTAGGGATATTTGGTTCAACTTTATCGTTTATACTAAATAGGTCATTTAAAAATTGTTTAGACAAGTGTAAGCAAACAACACGTTTAAAAAGTAGGGATATTTGGTTCAACTTTATCGTTTATACTAAATAGCTCATTTAAAAATTGTTAAGACAAGTGTAAGCAAACAACACGTTTAAAAATTAGGGATATTTGGTTCAACTTTATCGTTTATACTAAATAGGTCATTTAAAAATTGTTTAGACACGTGTAAGCAAACAACACGTTTAAAAAGTAGGGATATTTGGTTCAACTTTATCGTTTATACTAAATAGCTCATTTAAAAATTGTTAAGACAAGTGTAAGCAAACAACACGTTTAAAAAGTAGGGCTATTTGGTTCAACTTTATCGTTTATACTAAATAGCTCATTTAAAAATTGCTTAGACAAGTGTAAGCAAACAACACGTTTAAAAAGTAGGGCTATTTGGTTCAACTTTATCGTTTATACTAAATAGCTCATTTAAAAATTGTTAAGACAAGTGTAAGCAAACAACACGTTTAAAAATTAGGGATATTTGGTTCAACTTTATCGTTTATACTAAATAGGTCATTTAAAAATTGTTTAGACACGTGTAAGCAAACAACACGTTTAAAAATTAGGGATATTTGGTTCAACTCTATCGTTTATACTAAATAGGTCATTTAAAAATTGTTTAGACAAGTGTAAGCAAACAACACGTTTAAAAAGTAGGGATATTTGGTTCAACTTTATCGTTTATACTAAATAGCTCATTTAAAAATTGTTAAGACAAGTGGAAGCAAACAACACGTTTAAAAAGTAGGGATATTTGGTTCAACTTTATCGTTTATACTAAATAGCTCATTTAAAAATTGTTAAGACAAGTGTAAGCAAACAACACGTTTAAAAATTAGGGATATTTGGTTCAACTTTATCGTTTATACTAAATAGGTCATTTAAAAATTGTTTAGACACGTGTAAGCAAACAACACGTTTAAAAATTAGGGATATTTGGTTCAACTCTATCGTTTATACTAAATAGGTCATTTAAAAATTGTTTAGACAAGTGTAAGCAAACAACACGTTTAAAAAGTAGGGATATTTGGTTCAACTTTATCGTTTATACTAAATAGCTCATTTAAAAATTGCTTAGACAAGTGTAAGCAAACAACACGTTTAAAAAGTAGGGCTATTTGGTTCAACTTTATCGTTTATACTAAATAGGTCATTTAAAATTTGTTTAGACAAGTGTAAGCAAACAACACGTTTAAAAAGTAGGGATATTTGGTTCAACTTTATCGTTTATACTAAATAGGTCATTTAAAAATTGTTTAGACAAGTGTAAGCAAACAACACGTTTAAAAAGTAGGGATATTTGGTTCAACTTTATCGTTTATACTAAATAGCTCATTTAAAAATTGTTAAGACAAGTGTAAGCAAACAACACGTTTAAAAATTAGGGATATTTGGTTCAACTTTATCGTTTATACTAAATAGGTCATTTAAAAATTGTTTAGACAAGTGTAAGCAAACAACACGTTTAAAAAGTAGGGATATTTGGTTCAACTTTATCGTTTATACTAAATAGCTCATTTAAAAATTGTTAAGACAAGTGTAAGCAAACAACACGTTTAAAAATTAGGGATATTTGGTTCAACTTTATCGTTTATACTAAATAGGTCATTTAAAAATTGTTTAGAAGGGTGTAAGCAAACAACACGTTTAAAAAGTAGGGATATTTGGTTCAACTTTATCGTTTATACTAAATAGCTCATTTAAAAATTGTTAAGACAAGTGTAAGCAAACAACACGTTTAAAAAGTAGGGCTATTTGGTTCAACTTTATCGTTTATACTAAATAGGTCATTTAAACATTTTTTAGACAAGTGTAAGCAAACAACACGTTTAAAAAGTAGGGCTATTTGGTTCAACTTTATCGTTTATACTAAATAGGTCATTTAAAAATTGTTTAGACAAGTGTAAGCAAACAACACGTTTAAAAAGTAGGGATATTTGGTTCAACTTTATCGTTTATACTAAATAGGTCATTTAAAAATTGTTTAGACAAGTGTAAGCAAACAACACGTTTAAAAAGTAGGGATATTTGGTTCAACTTTATCGTTTATACTAAATAGCTCATTTAAAAATTGTTAAGACAAGTGTAAGCAAACAACACGTTTAAAAAGTAGGAATATTTGGTTCAACTTTATCGTTTATACTAAATAGCTCATTTAAAAATTGTTTAGACAAGTGTTAGCAAACAACACGTTAAAAAAGTAGGGCTATTTGGTTCAACTTTATCGTTTATACTAAATAGGTCATTTAAAAATTGTTTAGACAAGTGTAAGCAAACAACACGTTTAAAAAGTAGGAATATTTGGTTCAACTTTATCGTTTATACTAAATAGGTCATTTAAAAATTGTTTAGACAAGTGTAAGCAAACAACACGCTTAAAAAGTAGGGATATTTGGTTCAACTTTATCGTTTATACTAAATAGCTCATTTAAAAATTGTTAAGACAAGTGTAAGTAAACAACACGTTTAAAAATTAGGGATATTTGGTTCAACTTTATCGTTTATACTAAATAGGTCATTTAAAAATTGTTTAGACAAGTGTAAGCAAACAACACGTTTAAAAAGTAGGGATATTTGGTTCAACTTTATCGTTTATACTAAATAGGTCATTTAAAAATTGTTTAGACAAGTGTAAGCAAACAACACGCTTAAAAAGTAGGGATATTTGGTTCAACTTTATCGTTTATACTAAATAGGTCATTTAAAAATTGTTTAGACAAGTGTAAGCAAACAACACGTTTAAAAAGTAGGGATATTTGGTTCAACTTTATCGTTTATACTAAATAGCTCATTTAAAAATTGTTAAGACAAGTGTAAGCAAACAACACGTTTAAAAATTAGGGATATATGGTTCAACTTTATCGTTTATACTAAATAGGTCATTTAAAAATTGTTTAGACAAGTGTAAGCAAACAACACGTTTAAAAAGTAGGGATATTTGGTTCAACTTTATCGTTTATACTAAATAGGTCATTTAAAAATTGTTTAGACAAGTGTAAGCAAACAACACGTTTAAAAATTAGGGATATTTGGTTCAACTTTATCGTTTATACTAAATAGCTCATTTAAAAATTGTTAAGACAAGTGTAAGCAAACAACACGTTTAAAAAGTAGGAATATTTGGTTCAACTTTATCGTTTATACTAAATAGGTCATTTAAAAATTGTTTAGACAAGTGTAAGCAAACAACACGTTTAAAAAGTAGGGATATTTGGTTCAACTTTATCGTTTATACTAAATAGGTCATTTAAAAATTGTTTAGACAAGTGTAAGCAAACAACACGTTTAAAAAGTAGGGATATTTGGTTCAACTTTATCGTTTATACTAAATAGCTCATTTAAAAATTGTTAAGACAAGTGTAAGCAAACAACACGTTTAAAAATTAGGGATATTTGGTTCAACTTTATCGTTTATACTAAATAGGTCATTTAAAAATTGTTTAGACAAGTGGAAGCAAACAACACGTTTAAAAAGTAGGGATATTTGGTTCAACTTTATCGTTTATACTAAATAGGTCATTTACAAATTGTTAAGACAAGTGTAAGCAAACAACACGTTTAAAAAGTAGGGATATTTGGTTCAACTTTATCGTTTATACTAAATAGGTCATTTAAAAATTGTTTAGACAAGTGTAAGCAAACAACACGTTTAAAAAGTAGGGATATTTGGTTCAACTTTATCGTTTATACTAAATAGCTCATTTAAAAATTGTTAAGACAAGTGTAAGCAAACAACACGTTTAAAAATTAGGGATATTTGGTTCAACTTTATCGTTTATACTAAATAGGTAATTTAAAAATTGTTTAGACACGTGTAAGCAAACAACACGTTTAAAAAGTAGGGATATTTTGTTCAACTTTATCGTTTATACTAAATAGCTCATTTAAAAATTGTTAAGACAAGTGTAAGCAAACAACACGTTTAAAAATTAGGGATATTTGGTTCAACTTTATCGTTTATACTAAATAGGTCATTTAAAAATTGTTTAGACAAGTGTAAGCAAACAACACGTTTAAAAAGTAGGGATATTTGGTTCAACTTTATCGTTTATACTAAATAGCTCATTTAAAAATTGCTTAGACAAGTGTAAGCAAACAACACGTTTTAAAAGTAGGGCTATTTGGTTCAACTTTATCGTTTATACTAAATAGGTCATTTAAAAATTGTTTAGACAAGTGTAAGCAAACAACACGTTTAAAAAGTAGGGATATTTGGTTCAACTTTATCGTTTATACTAAATAGGTCATTTAAAAATTGTTTAGACAAGTGTAAGCAAACAACACGTTTAAAAAGTAGGGATATTTGGTTCAACTTTATCGTTTATACTAAATAGCTCATATAAAAATTGTTAAGACAAGTGTAAGCAAACAACACGTTTAAAAATTAGGGATATTTGGTTCAACTTTATCGTTTATACTAAATAGGTCATTTAAAAATTGTTTAGACAAGTGTAAGCAAACAACACGTTTAAAAAGTAGGGATATTTGGTTCAACTTTATCGTTTATACTAAATAGCTCATTTAAAAATTGTTAAGACAAGTGTAAGCAAACAACACGTTTAAAAATTAGGGATATTTGGTTCAACTTTATCGTTTATACTAAATAGGTCATTTAAAAATTGTTTAGACAAGTGTAAGCAAACAACACGTTTAAAAAGTAGGGATATTCGGTTCAACTTTATCGTTTATACTAAATAGCTCATTTAAAAATTGTTAAGACAAGTGTAAGCAAACAACACGTTTAAAAATAAGGGATATTTGGTTCAACTTTATCGTTTATACTAAATAGGTCATTTAAAAATTGTTTAGACAAGTGTAAGCAAACAACACGTTTAAAAAGTAGGGATATTTGGTTCAACTTTATCGTTTATACTAAATAGCTCATTTAAAAATTGTTAAGACAAGTGTAAGCAAACAACACGTTTAAAAATTAGGGATATTTGGTTCAACTTTATCGTTTATACTAAAAGGGTCATTTAAAAATTGTTTAGACAAGTGTAAGCAAACAACACGTTTAAAAAGTAGGGATATTTGGTTCAACTTTTTCGTTTATACTAAATAGGTCATTTAAAAATTGTTTAGACAAGTGTAAGCAAACAACACGTTTAAAAAGTAGGGATATTTGGTTCAACTTTATCGTTTATACTAAATAGCTCATTTAAAAATTGTTAAGACAAGTGTAAGCAAACAACACGTTTAAAAAGTAGGAATATTTGGTTCAACTTTATCGTTTATACTAAATAGCTCATTTAAAAATTGTTTAGACAAGTGTTAGCAAACAACACGTTAAAAAAGTAGGGATATTTGGTTCAACTTTATCGTTTATACTAAATAGCTCATTTAAAAATTGTTAAGACAAGTGTAAGCAAACAACACGTTTAAAAATAAGGGATATTTGGTTTAACTTTATCGTTTATACTAAATAGGTCATTTAAAAATTGTTTAGACAAGTGTAAGCAAACAACACGTTTAAAAAGTAGGGATATTTGGTTCAACTTTATCGTTTATACTAAATAGCTCATTTAAAAATTGTTAAGACAAGTGTAAGCAAACAACACGTTTAAAAAGTAGGAATATTTGGTTCAACTTTATCGTTTATACTAAATAGCTCATTTAAAAATTGTTTAGACAAGTGTTAGCAAACAACACGTTAAAAAAGTAGGGATATTTGGTTCAACTTTATCGTTTATACTAAATAGGTCATTTAAAAATTGTTTAGACAAGTGTAAGCAAACAACACGTTTAAAAAGTAGGGATATTTGGTTCAACTTTATCGTTTATACTAAATAGGTCATTTAAAAATTGTTTAGACAAGTGTAAGCAAACAACACGCTTAAAAAGTAGGGATATTTGGTTCAACTTTATCGTTTATACTAAATAGCTCATTTAAAAATTGTTAAGACAAGTGTAAGCAAACAACACGTTTAAAAATTAGGGATATTTGGTTCAACTTTATCGTTTATACTAAATAGGTCATTTAAAAATTGTTTAGACAAGTGTAAGCAAACAACACGTTTAAAAAGTAGGGATATTTGGTTCAACTTTATCGTTTATACTAAATAGGTCATTTAAAAATTGTTTAGACGAGTGTAAGCAAACAACACGTTTAAAAAGTAGGGATATTTGGTTCAACTTTATCGTTTATACTAAATAGCTCATTTAAAAATTGTTAAGACAAGTGTAAGCAAACAACACGTTTAAAAAGTAGGAATATTTGGTTCAACTTTATCGTTTATACTAAATAGCTCATTTAAAAATTGTTTAGACAAGTGTTAGCAAACAACACGTTAAAAAAGTAGGGCTTTTTGGTTCAACTTTATCGTTTATACTAAATAGGTCATTTAAAAATTGTTTAGACAAGTGTAAGCAAACAACACGTTTAAAAAGTAGGGATATTTGGTTCAACTTTATCGTTTATACTAAATAGGTCATTTAAAAATTGTTTAGACAAGTGTAAGCAAACAACACGCTTAAAAAGTAGGGATAATTGGTTCAACTTTATCGTTTTTTCTAAATAGCTCATTTAAAAATTGTTAAGACAAGTGTAAGCAAACAACACCTTTAAAAATTAGGGATATTTGGTTCAACTTTATCGTTTATACTAAATAGGTCATTTAAAAATTGTTTAGACAAGTGTAAGCAAACAACACGTTTAAAAAGTAGGGATATTTGGTATAACTTTATCGTTTATACTAAATAGCTCATTTAAAAATTGTTAAGACAAGTGTAAGCAAACAACACGTTTAAAAATTAGGGATATTTGGTTCAACTTTATCGCTTATACTAAATAGGTCATTTAAAAATTGTTTAGACAAGTGTAAGCAAACAACACGTTTAAAAAGTAGGGATATTTGGTTCAACTTTATCGTTTATACTAAATAGGTCATTTAAAAATTGTTCAGACAAGTGTAAGCAAACAACACGTTTAAAAAGTAGGGATATTTGGTTCAACTTTATCGTTTATACTAAATAGGTCATTTAAAAATTGTTTAGACAAGTGTAAGCAAACAACACGTTTAAAAAGTAGGGATATTTGGTTCAACTTTATCGTTTATACTAAATAGCTCATTTAAAAATTGTTTAGACAAGTGTAAGCAAACAACACGTTTAAAAAGTAGGGCTATTTGGTTCAACTTTATCGTTTATACTAAATAGGTCATTTAAAAATTGTTTAGACAAGTGTAAGCAAACAACACGTTTAAAAAGTAGGGCTATTTGGTTCAACTTTATCGTTTATACTAAATAGGTCATTTAAAAATTGTTAAGACAAGTGTAAGCAAACAACACGTTTAAAAAGTAGGGATATTTGGTTCAACTTTATCGTTTATACTAAATAGGTCATTTAAAAATTGTTTAGACAAGTGTAAGCAAACAACACGTTTAAAAAGTAGGGATATTCGGTTCAACTTTATCGTTTATACTAAATAGCCCATTTAAAAATTGTTAAGACAAGTGTAAGCAAACAACACGTTTAAAAATAAGGGATATTTGGTTCAACTTTATCGTTTATACTAAATAGGTCATTTAAAAATTGTTTAGACAAGTGTAAGCAAACAACACGTTTAAAAAGTAGGGATATTCGGTTCAACTTTATCGTTTATACTAAATAGCTCATTTAAAAATTGTTAAGACAAGTGTAAGCAAACAACACGTTTAAAAATAAGGGATATTTGGTTCAACTTTATCGTTTATACTAAATAGGTCATTTAAAAATTGTTTAGACAAGTGTAAGCAAACAACACGTTTAAAAAGTAGGGATATTCGGTTCAACTTTATCGTTTATACTAAATAGCTCATTTAAAAATTGTTAAGACAAGTGTAAGCAAACAACACGTTTAAAAATAAGGGATATTTGGTTCAACTTTATCGTTTATACTAAATAGGTCATTTAAAAATTGTTTAGACAAGTGTAAGCAAACAACACGTTTAAAAAGTAGGGATATTCGGTTCAACTTTATCGTTTATACTAAATAGCTCATTTAAAAATTGTTAAGACAAGTGTAAGCAAACAACACGTTTAAAAATAAGGGATATTTGGTTCAACTTTATCGTTTATACTAAATAGGTCATTTAAAAATTGTTTAGACAAGTGTAAGCAAACAACACGTTTAAAAAGTAGGGATATTCGGTTCAACTTTATCTTTTATACTAAATAGCTCATTTGAAAATTGTTAAGACAAGTGTAAGCAAACAACACGTTTAAAAATAAGGGATATTTGGTTCAACTTTATCGTTTATACTAAATAGGTCATTTAAAAATTGTTTAGACAAGTGTAAGCAAACAACACGTTTAAAAAGTAGGGCTATTTGGTTCAACTTTATCGTTTATACTAAATAGGTCATTTAAAAATTGTTAAGACAAGTGTAAGCAAACAACACGTTTAAAAAGTAGGGATATTTGGTTGAACTTTATCGTTTATACTAAATAGGTCATTTAAAAATTGTTTAGACAAGTGTAAGCAAACAACACGTTTAAAAAGTAGGGATATTCGGTTCAACTTTATCGTTTATACTAAATAGCTCATTTAAAAATTGTTAAGACAAGTGTAAGCAAACAACACGTTTAAAAATAAGGGATATTTGGTTCAACTTTATCGTTTATACTAAATAGGTCATTTAAAAATTGTTTAGACAAGTGTAAGCAAACAACACGTTTAAAAAGTAGGGCTATTTGGACTTTATCGTTTATACTAAATAGGTCATTTAAAAATTGTTAAGACAAGTGTAAGCAAACAACACGTTTAAAAAGTAGGGATATTTGGTTCAACTTTATCGTTTATACTAAATAGGTCATTTAAAAATTGTTTAGACAAGTGTAAGCAAACAACACGTTTAAAAAGTAGGGATATTCGGTTCAACTTTATCGTTTATACTAAATAGCTCATTTAAAAATTGTTAAGACAAGTGTAAGCAAACAACACGTTTAAAAATAAGGGATATTTGGTTCAACTTTATCGTTTATACTAAATAGGTCATTTAAAAATTGTTTAGACAAGTGTAAGCAAACAACACGTTTAAAAAGTAGGGATATTCGGTTCAACTTTATCGTTTATACTAAATAGCTCATTTAAAAATTGTTAAGACAAGTGTAAGCAAACAACACGTTTAAAAATAAGGGATATTTGGTTCAACTTTATCGTTTATACTAAATAGGTCATTTAAAAATTGTTTAGACAAGTGTAAGCAAACAACACGTTTAAAAAGTAGGGATATTCGGTTCAACTTTATCGTTTATACTAAATAGCTCATTTAAAAATTGTTAAGACAAGTGTAAGCAAACAACACGTTTAAAAATAAGGGATATTTGGTTCAACTTTATCGTTTATACTAAATAGGTCATTTAAAAATTGTTTAGACAAGTGTAAGCAAACAACACGTTTAAAAAGTAGGGATATTCGGTTCAACTTTATCGTTTATACTAAATAGCTCATTTAAAAATTGTTAAGACAAGTGTAAGCAAACAACACGTTTAAAAATAAGGGATATTTGGTTCAACTTTATCGTTTATACTAAATAGGTCATTTAAAAATTGTTAAGACAAGTGTAAGCAAACAACACGTTTAAAAAGTAGGGATATTTGGTTCAACTTTATCGTTTATACTAAATAGCTCATTTAAAAATTGTTTAGACAAGTGTAAGCAAACAACACGTTTAAAAAGTAGGGCTATTTGGTTTAACTTTATCGTTTATACTAAATAGGTCATTTAAAAATTGTTAAGACAAGTGTAAGCAAACAACACGTTTAAAAAGTAGGGATATTTGGTTCAACTTTATCGTTTATACTAAATAGGTCATTTAAAAATTGTTTAGACAAGTGTAAGCAAACAACACGTTTAAAAAGTGGGGATATTCGGTTCAACTTTATCGTTTATACTAAATAGCTCATTTAAAAATTGTTAAGACAAGTGTAAGCAAACAACACGTTTAAAAATAAGGGATATTTGGTTCAACTTTATCGTTTATACTAAATAGGTCATTTAAAAATTGTTTAGACAAGTGTAAGCAAACAACACGTTTAAAAAGTAGGGATATTTGGTTCAACTTTATCGTTTATACTAAATAGCTCATTTAAAAATTGTTAAGACAAGTGTAAGCAAACAACACGTTTAAAAATTAGGGATATTTGGTTCAACTTTATCGTTTATACTAAAAGGGTCATTTAAAAATTGTTTAGACAAGTGTAAGCAAACAACACGTTTAAAAAGTAGGGATATTTGGTTCAACTTTATCGTTTATACTAAATAGCTCATTTAAAAATTGTTAAGACAAGTGTAAGCAAACAACACGTTTAAAAATTAGGGATATTTGGTTCAACTTTATCGTTTATAATAAATAGGTCATTTAAAAATTGTTTAGACAAGTGTAAGCAAACAACACGTTTAAAAAGTAGGGATATTTGGTTCAACTTTATCGTTTATACTAAATAGCTCATTTAAAAATTGTTAAGACAAGTGTAAGCAAACAACACGTTTAAAAAGTAGGGCTATTTGGTTCAACTTTATCGTTTATACTAAATAGGTCATTTAAAAATTGTTTAAGGTGCTATCAGACGGTATGTATTTTACATATGTACTGGACAAGTGTAAGCAAACAACACGTTTAAAAAGTAGGGATATTTGGTTCAACTTTATCGTTTATACTAAATAGGTCATTTAAAAATTGTTTAGACAAGTGTAAGCAAACAACACGTTTAAAAAGTAGGGATATTTGGTTCAACTCGTTTATACTAAATAGCTCATTTAAAAATTGTTAAGACAAGTGTAAGCAAACAACACGTTTTAAAAGTAGGAATATTTGGTTCAACTTTATCGTTTATACTAAATAGCTCATTTAAAAATTGTTTAGACAAGTGTTAGCAAACAACACGTTAAAAAAGTAGGGCTATTTGGTTCAACTTTATCGTTTATACTAAATAGGTCATTTAAAAATTGTTTAGACAAGTGTAAGCAAACAACACGTTTAAAAAGTAGGGATATTTGGTTCAACTTTATCATTTATACTAAATAGGTCATTTAAAAATTGTTTAGACAAGTGTAAGCAAACAACACGCTTAAAAAGTAGGGATATTTGGTTCAACTTTATCGTTTATACTAAATAGCTCATTTAAAAATTGTTAAGACAAGTGTAAGCAAACAACACGTTTAAAAATTAGAGATATTTGGTTCAACTTTATCGTTTATACTAAATAGGTCATTTAAAAATTGTTTAGACAAGTGTAAGCAAACAACACGTTTAAAAAGTAGGGATATTTGGTTCAACTTTATCGTTTATACTAAATAGGTCATTTAAAAATTGTTTAGACAAGTGTAAGCAAACAACACGTTTAAAAAGTAGGGATATTTGGTTCAACTTTATCATTTATACTAAATAGCTCATTTAAAAAATGTTAAGACAAGTGTAAGCAAACAACACGTTTAAAAAGTAGGAATATTTGGTTCAACTTTATCGTTTATACTAAATAGCTCATTTAAAAATTTTTTAGACAAGTGTTAGCAAACAACACGTTAAAAAAGTAGGGCTATTTGGTTCAACTTTATCGTTTATACTAAATAGGTCATTTAAAAATTGTTTAGACAAGTGTAAGCAAACAACACGTTTAAAAAGTAGGGATATTTGGTTCAACTTTATCGTTTATACTAAATAGGTCATTTAAAAATTGTTAAGACAAGTGTAAGCAAACAACATGCTTAAAAAGTAGGGATATTTGGTTCAACTTTATCGTTTTTTCTAAATAGCTCATTTAAAAATTGTTAAGACAAGTGTAAGCAAACAACACGTTTAAAAATTAGGGATATTTGGTTCAACTTTATCGTTTATACTAAATAGGTCATTTAAAAATTGTTTAGACAAGTGTAAGCAAACAACACGTTTAAAAAGTAGGGATATTTGGTTCAACTTTATCGTTTATACTAAATAGCTCATTAAAAAATTGTTAAGACAAGTGTAAGCAAACAACACGTTTAAAAATTAGGGATATTTGGTTCAACTTTATCGTTTATACTAAATAGGTCATTTAAAAATTGTTTAGACAAGTGTAAGCAAACAACACGTTTAAAAAGTAGGGATATTTGGTTCAACTTTATCGTTTATACTAAATAGGTCATTTAAAAATTGTTTAGACAAGTGTAAGCAAACAACACGTTTAAAAAGTAGGGATATTTGGTTCAACTTTATCGTTTATACTAAATAGGTCATTTAAAAATTGTTTAGACAAGTGTAAGCAAACAACACGTTTAAAAAGTAGGGCTATTTGGTTCAACTTTATCGTTTATACTAAATAGGTCATTTAAAAATTGTTTAGACAAGTGTAAGCAAACAACACGTTTAAAAAGTAGGGATATTTGGTTCAACTTTATCGTTTATACTAAATAGGTCATTTAAAAATTGTTTAGACAAGTTTAAGCAAACAACACGTTTAAAAAGTAGGGATATTTGGTTCAATTTTATCGTTTATACTAAATAGCTCATTTAAAAATTGTTAAGACAAGTGTAAGCAAACAACACGTTTAAAAATTAGGGATATTTGGTTCAACTTTATCGTTTATACTAAATAGGTCATTTAAAAATTGTTTAGACAAGTGTAAGCAAACAACACGTTTAAAAAGTAGGGATATTTGGTTCAACTTTATCGTTTATACTAAATAGCTCATTTAAAAATTGTTAAGACAAGTGTAAGCAAACAACACGTTTAAAAATTAGGGATATTTGGTTCAACTTTATCGTTTATACTTAATAGGTCATTTAAAAATTGTTTAGACAAGTGTAAGCAAACAACACGTTTAAAAAGTAGGGCTATTTGGTTCAACTTTATCGTTTATACTAAATAGGTCATTTAAAAATTGTTTAGACAAGTGTAAGCAAACAACACGTTTAAAAAGTAGGGATATTTGGTTCAACTTTATCGTTTATACTAAATAGGTCATTTAAGAATTTTTTAGACAAGTGTAAGCAAACAACACGTTTAAAAAGTAGGGATATTTGGTTCAACTTTATCGTTTATACTAAATAGCTCATTTAAAAATTGTTAAGACAAGTGTAAGCAAACAACACGTTTAAAAAGTAGGAATATTTGGTTCAACTTTATCGTTTATACTAAATAGCTCATTTAAAAATTGTTTAGACAAGTGTAAGCAAACAACACGTTTAAAAAGTAGGGATATTTGGTTCAACTTTATCGTTTATACTAAATAGGTCATTTAAAAATTGTTTAGACAAGTGTAAGCAAACAACACGTTTAAAAAGTAGGGATATTTGGTTCAACTTTATCGTTTATACTAAATAGCTCATTTAAAAATTGTTAAGACAAGTGTAAGCAAACAACACGTTTAAAAAGTAGGAATATTTGGTTCAACTTTATCGTTTATACTAAATAGCTCATTTAAAAATTGTTTAGACAAGTGTTAGCAAACAACACGTTAAAAAAGTAGGGCTATTTGGTTCAACTTTATCGTTTATACTAAATAGGTCATTTAAAAATTGTTTAGACAAGTGTAAGCAAACAACACGTTTAAAAAGTAGGGATATTTGGTTCAACTTTATCGTTTATACTAAATAGGTCATTTAAAAATTGTTTAGACAAGTGTAAGCAAACAACACGCTTAAAAAGTAGGGATATTTGGTTCAACTTTATCGTTTTTTCTAAATAGCTCATTTAAAAATTGTTAAGACAAGTTTAAGCAAACAACACGTTTAAAAATTAGGGATATTTGGTTCAACTTTATAGTTTATACTAAATAGGTCATTTAAAAATTGTTTAGACAAGTGTAAGCAAACAACACGCTTAAAAAGTAGGGATATTTGGTTCAACTTTATCGTTTTTTCTAAATAGCTCATTTAAAAATTGTTAAGACAAGTTTAAGCAAACAACACGTTTAAAAATTAGGGATATTTGGTTCAACTTTATCGTTTATACTAAATAGGTCATTTAAAAATTGTTTAGACAAGTGTAAGCAAACAACACGCTTAAAAAGTAGGGATATTTGGTTCAACTTTATCGTTTTTTCTAAATAGCTCATTTAAAAATTGTTAAGACAAGTTTAAGCAAACAACACGTTTAAAAATTAGGGATATTTGGTTCAACTTTATCGTTTATACTAAATAGGTCATTTAAAAATTGTTTAGACAAGTGTAAGCAAACAACACGCTTAAAAAGTAGGGATATTTGGTTCAACTTTATCGTTTTTTCTAAATAGCTCATTTAAAAATTGTTAAGACAAGTGTAATTTGTAATTTTTATTTATTTATTTATTTATTTATTTAATTAGTCTATGGATTAACTCCCTTCAGACAAAAATTACAAAATATTACAAAATTTTAAAAACATATTTAACATCATCTATTTAAATATAAAATTAAATTCTGTTTGATAGTATTAATATCCAAAGTTATATCAATAATACTGTACAGATCATTAAAGTTTACACATGCTCGACGAAAAGGGTCGGCATTTGCATAATTTTGTTGAAAATATTTAATTGATAACGGCTGGTAATAACGTGTAGGGCGTTGGGGAACATTAAAAAATAAACTATTTAACAGGAACTCCGAGCAAATATTGCCTTTAATTAGATTGATAACAAATATCACATTCAGCATTGTTCGGCGGCTTTTTAAAGTTGGTAAATGAATCTCCAATAACCTGGTTCTATATGGAGGAAGATATGTAGATGGATTTGGGTAAGTGCTCCGTAGTATGAATAGCAGAAATTGTTTTTGTACAGACTCAATACGATCACTATGAACGTTGTAATATGGGTCCCAAATTATTGAGCCATATTCGATTATAGGTCTGACAAGTGCTATGTACAACTGTTTTGTTATAGATCTATCCGAGAATTCCTTTGACCAACGTTTAATAAATCCAAATACACAACGAGCTTTATTAGTACACATATTTATATGTTCAATAAAAGATAACTTAGTGTCAAATAATACACCGAGATCCAAGAAAACATTAACAACTTCCAATTTGTAGTCACCAATAAAATAGCAGCCAATTGGTCTAGTTTTTCTGGAAAAACGTATATGTTTGCATTTTTTTAAATTTATATCCAGTAAGTTTATTTGGCACCAATTATGGAATAAATTTAAATCCTGTTGTAAGTGGGGTTGAACAATGGAGTCAGCACAGCTTGAAAACATTTTTACATCGTCAGCATACATAAGTATATTGGAAAATTTTATTGTGGTAGGTAGGTCGTTGATATACAGTAGGAAAAGTATTGGTCCAAGATGACTACCTTGTGGAACACCAGAGTTGACTATAATATGTTTAGATAATGTATTATTAAAACACACACGCTGTTCACGACGTAAAAGATACGATTTTATCCAGTTCAAACAGCAATTCGTAAATCCCATTAAATACAGCTTATGCAATAGAAGATCATGGTTAACTCTGTCAAAAGCCTTACTAAAATCAGTGTATATAACATCGGTATAACTTCCATTTTTAAAGCCATTGTTAATTATTGTTGTCAGTCCATTTTTAAAGCCATTGTTAATTATTGTTGTCAGTTCAAGTAAATTAGTCGTAGTTGAACATCCTTTACGAAAACCATGTTGGAAAGGTGTGAGTATGGAAGAGACTTGCAAACAACACGTTTAAAAATTAGGGATATTTGGTTCAACTTTATCGTTTATACTAAATAGGTCATTTAAAAATTGTTTAGACAAGTGTAAGCAAACAACACGTTTAAAAAGTAGGGATATTTGGTTCAACTTTATCGTTTATACTAAATAGGTCATTTAAAAATTGTTTAGACAAGTGTAAGCAAACAACATGTTTAAAAAGTAGGGATATTTGGTTCAACTTTATCGTTTATACTAAATAGCTCATTTAAAAATTGTTAAGACAAGTGTAAGCAAACAACACGTTAAAAAATTAGGGATATTTGGTTCAACTTTATCGTTTATACTCAATAGGTCATTTAAAAATTGTTTAGACAAGTGTAAGCAAACAACACGTTTAAAAAGTAGGGATATTTGGTTCAACTTTATCGTTTATACTAAATAGCTCATTTAAAAATTGTTAAGACAAGTGTAAGCAAACAACACGTTTAAAAATTAGGGATATTTGGTTCAACTTTATCGTTTATACTAAATAGCTCATTTAAAAATTGTTAAGACAAGTGTAAGCAAACAACACGTTTAAAAAGTAGGGATATTTGGTTCAACTTTATCGTTTATACTAAATAGCTCATTTAAAAATTGTTAAGACAAGTGTAAGCAAACAACACGTTTAAAAAGTAGGGATATTTGGTTCAACTTTATCGTTTATACTAAATAGCTCATTTAAAAATTGTTAAGACAAGTGTAAGCAAACAACACGTTTAAAAATTAGGGATATTTGGTTCAACTTTATCGTTTATACTAAATAGCTCATTTAAAAATTGTTTAGACAAGTGTAAGCAAACAACACGTTTAAAAAGTAGGGATATTTGGTTCAACTTTATCGTTTATACTAAATAGCTCATTTAAAAATTGTTAAGACAAGTGTAAGCAAACAACACGTTTAAAAATTAGGGATATTTGGTTCAACTTTATCGTTTTTTCTAAATAGCTCATTTAAAAATTGTTAAGACAAGTTTAAGCAAACAACACGTTTAAAAATTAGGGATATTTGGTTCAACTTTATCGTTTATACTAAATAGGTCATTTAAAAATTGTTTAGACAAGTGTAAGCAAACAACACGTTTAAAAAGTAGGGATATTTGGTTCAACCTTATCGTTTATACTAAATAGCTCATTTAAAAATTGTTAAGACAAGTGTAAGCAAACAACACGTTTAAAAATTAGGGATATTTGGTTCAACTTTATCGTTTATACTAAATAGCTCATTTAAAAATTGTTTAGACAAGTGTAAGCAAACAACACGTTTAAAAATAAGGGATATTTGGTTCAACTTTATCGTTTATACTAAATAGGTCATTTAAAAATTGTTAAGACAAGTGTAAGCAAACAACACGTTTAAAAAGTAGGGATATTCGGTTCAACTTTATCGTTTATACTAAATAGCTCATTTAAAAATTGTTAAGACAAGTGTAAGCAAACAACACGTTTAAAAATAAGGGATATTTGGTTCAACTTTATCGTTTATACTAAATAGGTCATTTAAAAATTGTTTAGACAAGTGTAAGCAAACAACACGTTTAAAAAGTAGGGATATTCGGTTCAACTTTATCGTTTATACTAAATAGCTCATTTAAAAATTGTTAAGACAAGTGTAAGCAAACAACACGTTTAAAAATAAGGGATATTTGGTTCAACTTTATCGTTTATACTAAATAGGTCATTTAAAAATTGTTTAGACAAGTGTAAGCAAACAACACGTTTAAAAAGTAGGGATATTCGGTTCAACTTTATCTTTTATACTAAATAGCTCATTTGAAAATTGTTAAGACAAGTGTAAGCAAACAACACGTTTAAAAATAAGGGATATTTGGTTCAACTTTATCGTTTATACTAAATAGGTCATTTAAAAATTGTTTAGACAAGTGTAAGCAAACAACACGTTTAAAAAGTAGGGCTATTTGGTTCAACTTTATCGTTTATACTAAATAGGTCATTTAAAAATTGTTAAGACAAGTGTAAGCAAACAACACGTTTAAAAAGTAGGGATATTTGGTTGAACTTTATCGTTTATACTAAATAGGTCATTTAAAAATTGTTTAGACAAGTGTAAGCAAACAACACGTTTAAAAAGTAGGGATATTCGGTTCAACTTTATCGTTTATACTAAATAGCTCATTTAAAAATTGTTAAGACAAGTGTAAGCAAACAACACGTTTAAAAATAAGGGATATTTGGTTCAACTTTATCGTTTATACTAAATAGGTCATTTAAAAATTGTTTAGACAAGTGTAAGCAAACAACACGTTTAAAAAGTAGGGCTATTTGGACTTTATCGTTTATACTAAATAGGTCATTTAAAAATTGTTAAGACAAGTGTAAGCAAACAACACGTTTAAAAAGTAGGGATATTTGGTTCAACTTTATCGTTTATACTAAATAGGTCATTTAAAAATTGTTTAGACAAGTGTAAGCAAACAACACGTTTAAAAAGTAGGGATATTCGGTTCAACTTTATCGTTTATACTAAATAGCTCATTTAAAAATTGTTAAGACAAGTGTAAGCAAACAACACGTTTAAAAATAAGGGATATTTGGTTCAACTTTATCGTTTATACTAAATAGGTCATTTAAAAATTGTTTAGACAAGTGTAAGCAAACAACACGTTTAAAAAGTAGGGATATTCGGTTCAACTTTATCGTTTATACTAAATAGCTCATTTAAAAATTGTTAAGACAAGTGTAAGCAAACAACACGTTTAAAAATAAGGGATATTTGGTTCAACTTTATCGTTTATACTAAATAGGTCATTTAAAAATTGTTTAGACAAGTGTAAGCAAACAACACGTTTAAAAAGTAGGGATATTCGGTTCAACTTTATCGTTTATACTAAATAGCTCATTTAAAAATTGTTAAGACAAGTGTAAGCAAACAACACGTTTAAAAATAAGGGATATTTGGTTCAACTTTATCGTTTATACTAAATAGGTCATTTAAAAATGGTTTAGACAAGTGTAAGCAAACAACACGTTTAAAAAGTAGGGATATTTGGTTCAACTTTATCGTTTATACTAAATAGCTCATTTAAAAATTGTTAAGACAAGTGTAAGCAAACAACACGTTTAAAAAGTAGGGCTATTTGGTTCAACTTTATCGTTTATACTAAATAGGTCATTTAAAAATTGTTTAAGGTGCTATCAGACGGTATGTATTTTACATATGTACTGGACAAGTGTAAGCAAACAACACGTTTAAAAAGTAGGGATATTTGGTTCAACTTTATCGTTTATACTAAATAGGTCATTTAAAAATTGTTTAGACAAGTGTAAGCAAACAACACGTTTAAAAAGTAGGGATATTTGGTTCAACTTTATCGTTTATACTAAATAGCTCATTTAAAAATTGTTAAGACAAGTGTAAGCAAACAACACGTTTTAAAAGTAGGAATATTTGGTTCAACTTTATCGTTTATACTAAATAGCTCATTTAAAAATTGTTTAGACAAGTGTTAGCAAACAACACGTTAAAAAAGTAGGGCTATTTGGTTCAACTTTATCGTTTATACTAAATAGGTCATTTAAAAATTGTTAAGACAAGTGTAAGCAAACAACACGTTTAAAAAGTAGGGATATTTGGTTCAACTTTATCGTTTATACTAAATAGGTCATTTAAAAATTGTTTAGACAAGTGTAAGCAAACAACACGCTTAAAAAGTAGGGATATTTGGTTCAACTTTATCGTTTATACTAAATAGCTCATTTAAAAATTGTTAAGACAAGTGTAAGCAAACAACACGTTTAAAAATTAGGGATATTTGGTTCAACTTTATCGTTTATACTAAATAGGTCATTTAAAAATTGTTTAGACAAGTGTAAGCAAACAACACGTTTAAAAAGTAGGGATATTTGGTTCAACTTTATCGTTTATACTAAATAGGTCATTTAAAAATTGTTTAGACAAGTGTAAGCAAACAACACGTTTAAAAAGTAGGGATATTTGGTTCAACTTTATCATTTATACTAAATAGCTCATTTAAAAAATGTTAAGACAAGTGTAAGCAAACAACACGTTTAAAAAGTAGGAATATTTGGTTCAACTTTATCGTTTATACTAAATAGCTCATTTAAAAATTTTTTAGACAAGTGTTAGCAAACAACACGTTAAAAAAGTAGGGCTATTTGGTTCAACTTTATCGTTTATACTAAATAGGTCATTTAAAAATTGTTTAGACAAGTGTAAGCAAACAACACGTTTAAAAAGTAGGGATATTTGGTTCAACTTTATCGTTTATACTAAATAGGTCATTTAAAAATTGTTTAGACAAGTGTAAGCAAACAACACGCTTAAAAAGTAGGGATATTTGGTTCAACTTTATCGTTTTTTCTAAATAGCTCATTTAAAAATTGTTAAGACAAGTGTAAGCAAACAACACGTTTAAAAATTAGGGATATTTGGTTCAACTTTATCGTTTATACTAAATAGGTCATTTAAAAATTGTTTAGACAAGTGTAAGCAAACAACACGTTTAAAAAGTAGGGATATTTGGTTCAACTTTATCGTTTATACTAAATAGCTCATTTAAAAATTGTTAAGACAAGTGTAAGCAAACAACACGTTTAAAAATTAGGGATATTTGGTTCAACTTTATCGTTTATACTAAATAGGTCATTTAAAAATTGTTTAGACAAGTGTAAGCAAACAACACGTTTAAAAAGTAGGGATATTTGGTTCAACTTTATCGTTTATACTAAATAGGTCATTTAAAAATTGTTTAGACAAGTGTAAGCAAACAACACGTTTAAAAAGTAGGGATATTTGGTTCAACTTTATCGTTTATACTAAATAGGTCATTTAAAAATTGTTTAGACAAGTGTAAGCAAACAACACGTTTAAAAAGTAGGGCTATTTGGTTCAACTTTATCGTTTATACTAAATAGGTCATTTAAAAATTGTTTAGACAAGTGTAAGCAAACAACACGTTTAAAAAGTAGGGATATTTGGTTCAACTTTATCGTTTATACTAAATAGGTCATTTAAAAATTGTTTAGACAAGTTTAAGCAAACAACACGTTTAAAAAGTAGGGATATTTGGTTAAATTTTATCGTTTATACTAAATAGCTCATTTAAAAATTGTTAAGACAAGTGTAAGCAAACAACACGTTTAAAAATTAGGGATATTTGGTTCAACTTTATCGTTTATACTAAATAGGTCATTTAAAAATTGTTTAGACAAGTGTAAGCAAACAACACGTTTAAAAAGTAGGGATATTTGGTTCAACTTTATCGTTTATACTAAATAGCTCATTTAAAAATTGTTAAGACAAGTGTAAGCAAACAACACGTTTAAAAATTAGGGATATTTGGTTCAACTTTATCGTTTTTACTTAATAGGTCATTTAAAAATTGTTTAGACAAGTGTAAGCAAACAACACGTTTAAAAAGTAGGGCTATTTGGTTCAACTTTATCGTTTATACTAAATAGGTCATTTAAAAATTGTTTAGACAAGTGTAAGCAAACAACACGTTTAAAAAGTAGGGATATTTGGTTCAACTTTATCGTTTATACTAAATAGGTCATTTAAGAATTTTTTAGACAAGTGTAAGCAAACAACACGTTTAAAAAGTAGGGATATTTGGTTCAACTTTATCGTTTATACTAAATAGCTCATTTAAAAATTGTTAAGACAAGTGTAAGCAAACAACACGTTTAAAAAGTAGGAATATTTGGTTCAACTTTATCGTTTATACTAAATAGCTCATTTAAAAATTGTTTAGACAAGTGTAAGCAAACAACACGTTTAAAAAGTAGGGATATTTGGTTCAACTTTATCGTTTATACTAAATAGGTCATTTAAAAATTGTTTAGACAAGTGTAAGCAAACAACACGTTTAAAAAGTAGGGATATTTAGTTCAACTTTATCGTTTATACTAAATAGCTCATTTAAAAATTGTTAAGACAAGTGTAAGCAAACAACACGTTTAAAAAGTAGGAATATTTGGTTCAACTTTATCGTTTATACTAAATAGCTCATTTAAAAATTGTTTAGACAAGTGTTAGCAAACAACACGTTAAAAAAGTAGGGCTATTTGGTTCAACTTTATCGTTTATACTAAATAGGTCATTTAAAAATTGTTTAGACAAGTGTAAGCAAACAACACGTTTAAAAAGTAGGGATATTTGGTTCAACTTTATCGTTTATACTAAATAGGTCATTTAAAAATTGTTTAGACAAGTGTAAGCAAACAACACGCTTAAAAAGTAGGGATATTTGGTTCAACTTTATCGTTTTTTCTAAATAGCTCATTTAAAAATTGTTAAGACAAGTTTAAGCAAACAACACGTTTAAAAATTAGGGATATTTGGTTCAACTTTATCGTTTATACTAAATAGGTCATTTAAAAATTGTTTAGACAAGTGTAAGCAAACAACATGTTTAAAAAGTAGGGATATTTGGTTCAACTTTATCGTTTATACTAAATAGCTCATTTAAAAATTGTTAAGACAAGTGTAAGCAAACAACACGTTTAAAAATTAGGGATATTTGGTTCAACTTTATCGTTTATACTAAATAGGTCATTTAAAAATTGTTTAGACAAGTGTAAGCAAACAACACGTTTAAAAAGTAGGGATATTTGGTTCAACTTTATCGTTTATACTAAATAGGTCATTTAAAAATTGTTTAGACAAGTGTAAGCAAACAACACGTTTAAAAAGTAGGGATATTTGGTTCAACTTTATCGTTTATACTAAATAGCTCATTTAAAAATTGTTAAGACAAGTGTAAGCAAACAACACGTTAAAAAATTAGGGATATTTGGTTCAACTTTATCGTTTATACTCAATAGGTCATTTAAAAATTGTTTAGACAAGTGTAAGCAAACAACACGTTTAAAAAGTAGGGATATTTGGTTCAACTTTATCGTTTATACTAAATAGCTCATTTAAAAATTGTTAAGACAAGTGTAAGCAAACAACACGTTTAAAAATTAGGGATATTTGGTTCAACTTTATCGTTTATACTAAATAGCTCATTTAAAAATTGTTTAGACAAGTGTAAGCAAACAACACGTTTAAAAAGTAGGGATATTTGGTTCAACTTTATCGTTTATACTAAATAGCTCATTTAAAAATTGTTAAGACAAGTGTAAGCAAACAACACGTTTAAAAATTAGGGATATTTGGTTCAACTTTATCGTTTATACTAAATAGCTCATTTAAAAATTGTTTAGACAAGTGTAAGCAAACAACACGTTTAAAAACTAGGGATATTTGGTTCAACTTTATCGTTTATACTAAATAGCTCATTTAAAAATTGTTTAGACAAGTGTAAGCAAACAACACGTTTAAAAAGTAGGGATATTTGGTTCAACTTTATCGTTTATACTAAATAGCTCATTTAAAAATTGTTTAGACAAACGAAAGCAAACAACACGTTTAAAAAGTAGGGCTATTTGGTTCAACTTTATCGTTTATACTAAATAGGTCATTTAAAAATTGTTAAGACAAGTGTAAGCAAACAACACGTTTAAAAAGTAGGGATATTTTGTTCAACTTTATCGTTTATACTAAATAGGTCATTTAAAAATTGTTTAGACAAGTGTAAGCAAACAACACGTTTAAAAAGTAGGGATATTTGGTTCAACTTTATCGTTTATACGAAATAGCTCATTTAAAAATTGTTAAGACAAGTGTAAGCAAACAACACGTTTAAAAATTAGAGATATTTGGTTCAACTTTATCGTTTATACTCAATAGGTCATTTAAAAATTGTTTAGACAAGTGTAAGCAAACAACACGTTTAAAAAGTAGGGATATTTGGTTCAACTTTATCGTTTATACTAAATAGCTCATTTAAAAATTGTTAAGACAAGTGTAAGCAAACAACACGTTTAAAAACTAGGGATATTTGGTTCAACTTTATCGTTTATACTAAATAGCTCATTTAAAAATTGTTTAGACAAGTGTAAGCAAACAAAACGTTTAAAAAGTAGGGATATTTGGTTCAACTTTATCGTTTATACTAAATAGCTCATTTAAAAATTGTTTAGACAAACGAAAGCAAACAACACGTTTAAAAAGTAGGGCTATTTGGTTCAACTTTATCGTTTATACTAAATAGGTCATTTAAAAATTGTTAAGACAAGTGTAAGCAAACAACACGTTTAAAAAGTAGGGATATTTTGTTCAACTTTATCGTTTATACTAAATAGGTCATTTAAAAATTGTTTAGACAAGTGTAAGCAAACAACACGTTTAAAAAGTAGGGATATTTGGTTCAACTTTATCGTTTATACGAAATAGCTCATTTAAAAATTGTTAAGACAAGTGTAAGCAAACAACACGTTTAAAAATTAGAGATATTTGGTTCAACTTTATCGTTTATACTCAATAGGTCATTTAAAAATTGTTTAGACAAGTGTAAGCAAACAACACGTTTAAAAAGTAGGGATATTTGGTTCAACTTTATCGTTTATACTAAATAGCTCATTTAAAAATTGTTAAGACAAGTGTAAGCAAACAACACGTTTAAAAATTAGGGATATTTGGTTCAACTTTATCGTTTATACTAAATAGGTCATTTAAAAATTGTTTAGACAAGTGTAAGCAAACAACACGTTTAAAAAGTAGGGATATTTGGTTCAACTTTATCGTTTATACTAAATAGCTCATTTAAAAATTGTTAAGACAAGTGTAAGCAAACAACACGTTTAAAAATTAGGGATATTTGGTTCAACTTTATCGTTTATACTAAATAGGTCATTTAAAAATTGTTTAGACAAGTGTAAGCAAACAACACGTTTAAAAAGTAGGGATATTTGGTTCAACTTTATCGTTTATACTAAATAGCTCATTTAAAAATTGTTAAGACAAGTGTAAGCAAACAACACGTTTAAAAATTAGGGATATTTGGTTCAACTTTATCGTTTATACTAAATAGGTCATTTAAAAATTGTTTAGACAAGTGTAAGCAAACAACACGTTTAAAAAGTAGGGATATTTGGTTCAACTTTATCGTTTATACTAAATAGCTCATTTAAAAATTGTTAAGACAAGTGTAAGCAAACAACACGTTTAAAAAGTAGGAATATTTGGTTCAACTTTATCGTTTATACTAAATAGCTCATTTAAAAATTGTTTAGACAAGTGTAAGCAAACAACACGTTTAAAAAGTAGGGCTATTTGGTTCAACTTTATCGTTTATACTAAATAGTTCATTTAAAAATTGTTAAGACAAGTGTAAGCAAACAACACGTTTAAAAAGTAGGAATATTTGGTTCAACTTTATCGTTTATACTAAATAGCTCATTTAAAAATTGTTTAGACAAGTGTAAGCAAACAACACGTTTAAAAAGTAGGGCTATTTGGTTCAACTTTATCGTTTATACTAAATAGGTCATTTAAAAATTGTTTAGACAAGTGTAAGCAAACAACACGTTTAAAAAGTAGGGATATTTGGTTCAACTTTATCGTTTATACTAAATAGGTCATTTAAAAATTGTTTAGACAAGTGTAAGCAAACAACACGTTTAAAAAGTAGGGCTATTTGGTTCAACTTTATCGTTTATACTAAATAGGTCATTTAAAAATTGTTTAGACAAGTGTAAGCAAACAACACGTTTAAAAAGTAGGGATATTTGGTTCAACTTTATCGTTTATACTAAATAGGTCATTTAAAAATTGTTTAGACAAGTTTAAGCAAACAACACGTTTAAAAAGTAGGGATATTTGGTTCAATTTTATCGTTTATACTAAATAGCTCATTTAAAAATTGTTAAGACAAGTGTAAGCAAACAACACGTTTAAAAATTAGGGATATTTGGTTCAACTTTATCGTTTATACTAAATAGGTCATTTAAAAATTGTTTAGACAAGTGTAAGCAAACAACACGTTTAAAAAGTAGGGATATTTGGTTCAACTTTATCGTTTATACTAAATAGCTCATTTAAAAATTGTTAAGACAAGTGTAAGCAAACAACACGTTTAAAAATTAGGGATATTTGGTTCAACTTTATCGTTTATACTTAATAGGTCATTTAAAAATTGTTTAGACAAGTGTAAGCAAACAGCACGTTTAAAAAGTAGGGCTATTTGGTTCAACTTTATCGTTTATACTAAATAGGTCATTTAAAAATTGTTTAGACAAGTGTAAGCAAACAACACGTTTAAAAAGTAGGGATATTTGGTTCAACTTTATCGTTTATACTAAATAGGTCATTTTAAAATTGTTTAGACAAGTGTAAGCAAACAACACGTTTAAAAAGTAGGGATATTTGGTTCAACTTTATCGTTTATACTAAATAGCTCATTTAAAAATTGTTAAGACAAGTGTAAGCAAACAACACGTTTAAAAAGTAGGAATATTTGGTTCAACTTTATCGTTTATACTAAATAGCTCATTTAAAAATTGTTTAGACAAGTGTAAGCAAACAATACGTTTAAAAAGTAGGGATATTTGGTTCAACTTTATCGTTTATACTAAATAGGTCATTTAAAAATTGTTTAGACAAGTGTAAGCAAACAACACGTTTAAAAAGTAGGGATATTTGGTTCAACTTTATCGTTTATACTAAATAGCTCATTTAAAAATTGTTAAGACAAATGTAAGCAAACAACACGTTTAAAAAGTAGGAATATTTGGTTCAACTTTATCGTTTATACTAAATAGCTCATTTAAAAATTGTTTAGACAAGTGTTAGCAAACAACACGTTAAAAAAGTAGGGCTATTTGGTTCAACTTTATCGTTTATACTAAATAGGTCATTTAAAAATTGTTTAGACAAGTGTAAGCAAACAACACGTTTAAAAAGTAGGGATATTTGGTTCAACTTTATCGTTTATACTAAATAGGTCATTTAAAAATTGTTTAGACAAGTGTAAGCAAACAACACGCTTAAAAAGTAGGGATATTTGGTTCAACTTTATCGTTTTTTCTAAATAGCTCATTTAAAAATTGTTAAGACAAGTTTAAGCAAACAACACGTTTAAAAATTAGGGATATTTGGTTCAACTTTATCGTTTATACTAAATAGGTCATTTAAAAATTGTTTAGACAAGTGTAAGCAAACAACACGTTTAAAAAGTAGGGATATTTGGTTCAACTTTATCGTTTATACTAAATAGCTCATTTAAAAATTGTTAAGACAAGTGTAAGCAAACAACACGTTTAAAAATTAGGGATATTTGGTTCAACTTTATCGTTTATACTTAATAGGTCATTTAAAAATTGTTTAGACAAGTGTAAGCAAACAACACGTTTAAAAAGTAGGGATATTTGGTTCAACTTTATCGTTTATACTAAATAGGTCATTTAAAAATTGTTTAGACAAGTGTAAGCAAACAACACGTTTAAAAAGTAGGGATATTTGGTTCAACTTTATCGTTTATACTAAATAGCTCATTTAAAAATTGTTAAGACAAGTGTAAGCAAACAACACGTTTAAAAATTAGGGATATTTGGTTCAACTTTATCGTTTATACTCAATAGGTCATTTAAAAATTGTTTAGACAAGTGTAAGCAAACAACACGTTTAAAAAGTAGGGATATTTGGTTCAACTTTATCGTTTATACTAAATAGCTCATTTAAAAATTGTTAAGACAAGTGTAAGCAAACAACACGTTTAAAAATTAGGGATATTTGGTTCAACTTTATCGTTTATACTAAATAGCTCATTTAAAAATTGTTTAGACAAGTGTAAGCAAACAACACGTTTAAAAAGTAGGGATATTTGGTTCAACTTTATCGTTTATACTAAATAGCTCATTTAAAAATTGTTAAGACAAGAGTAAGCAAACAACACGTTTAAAAAGTAGGGATATTTGGTTCAACTTTATCGTTTATACTAAATAGGTCATTTAAAAATTGTTTAGACAAGTGTAAGCAAACAACACGTTTAAAAAGTAGGGATATTTGGTTCAACTTTATCGTTTATACTAAATAGCTCATTTAAAAATTGTTAAGACAAGAGTAAGCAAACAACACGTTTAAAAAGTAGGGATATTTGGTTCAACTTTATCGTTTATACTAAATAGCTCATTTAAAAATTGTTAAGACAAGAGTAAGCAAACAACACGTTTAAAAAGTAGGGATATTTGGTTCAACTTTATCGTTTATACTAAATAGCTCATTTAAAAATTGTTAAGACAAGAGTAAGCAAACAACACGTTTAAAAAGTAGGGATATTTGGTTCAACTTTATCGTTTATACTAAATAGCTCATTTAAAAATTGTTAAGACAAGAGTAAGCAAACAACACGTTTAAAAAGTAGGGATATTTGGTTCAACTTTATCGTTTATACTAAATAGATCATTTACAAATTGTTAAGACAAGAGTAAGCAAACAACACGTTTAAAAAGTAGGGATATTTGGTTCAACTTTATCGTTTATACTAAATAGGTCATTTAAAAATTGTTTAGACAAGTGTAAGCAAACAACACGTTTAAAAAGTAGGGATATTTGGTTCAACTTTATCGTTTATACTAAATAGCTCATTTAAAAATTGTTAAGACAAGAGTAAGCAAACAACACGTTTAAAAAGTAGGGATATTTGGTTCAACTTTATCGTTTATACTAAATAGGTCATTTAAAAATTGTTTAGACAAGTGTAAGCAAACAACACGTTTAAAAAGTAGGGATATTTGGTTCAACTTTATCGTTTATACTAAATAGCTCATTTAAAAATTGTTAAGACAAGAGTAAACAAACAACACGTTTAAAAAGTAGGGATATTTGGTTCAACTTTATCGTTTATACTAAATAGCTCATTTAAAAATTGTTTAGACAAGTGTAAGCAAACAACACGTTTAAAAAGTAGGGATATTTGGTTCAACTTTATCGTTTATACTAAATAGGTCATTTAAAAATTGTTTAGACAAGTGTAAGCAAACAACACGTTTAAAAAGTAGGGATATTTGGTTCAACTTTATCGTTTATACTAAATAGCTCATTTAAAAATTGTTAAGACAAGAGTAAGCAAACAACACGTTTAAAAAGTAGGGATATTTGGTTCAACTTTATCGTTTATACTAAATAGGTCATTTAAAAATTGTTTAGACAAGTGTAAGCAAACAACACGTTTAAAAAGTAGGGCTATTTGGTTCAACTTTATCGTTTATACTAAATAGGTCATTTAAAAATTGTTTAGACAAGTGTAAGCAAACAACACGTTTAAAAAGTAGGGATATTTGGTTCAACTTTATCGTTTATACTAAATAGGTCATTTAAAAATTGTTTAGACAAGTGTAAGCAAACAACACGTTTAAAAAGTAGGGATATTTGGTTCAACTTTATCGTTTATACTAAATAGCTCATTTGAAAATTGTTAAGACAAGAGTAAGCAAACAACACGTTTAAAAAGTAGGGATATTTGGTTCAACTTTATCGTTTATACTAAATAGGTCATTTAAAAATTGTTTAGACAAGTGTAAGCAAACAACACGTTTAAAAAGTAGGGCTATTTGGTTCAACTTTATCGTTTATACTAAATAGGTCATTTAAAAATTGTTTAGACAAGTGTAAGCAAACAACACGTTTAAAAAGTAGGGATATTTGGTTCAACTTTATCGTTTATACTAAATAGCTCATTTAAAAATTGTTAAGACAAGTGTAAGCAAACAACACGTTTAAAAATTAGGGATATTTGGTTCAACTTTATCGTTTATACTAAATAGGTCATTTAAAAATTGTTTAGACAAGTGTAAGCAAACAACACGTTTAAAAAGTAGGGCTATTTGGTTCAACTTTATCGTTTATACTAAATAGGTCATTTAAAAATTGTTTAGACAAGTGTAAGCAAACAACACGTTTAAAAAGTAGGGATATTTGGTTCAACTTTATCGTTTATACTAAATAGCTCATTTAAAAATTGTTAAGACAAGTGTAAGCAAACAACACGTTTAAAAATTAGGGATATTTGGTTCAACTTTATCGTTTATACTAAATAGCTCATTTAAAAATTGTTTAGACAAGTGTAAGCAAACAACACGTTTACAAATTAGGGATATTTGGTTCAACTTTATCGTTTATACTAAATAGGTCATTTAAAAATTGTTTAGACAAGTGTAAGCAAACAACACGTTTAAAAAGTGGGGATATTTGGTTCAACTTTATCGTTTATACTAAATAGGTCATTTAAAAATTGCTTAGACAAGTGTAAGCAAACAACACGTTTAAAAAGTAGGGATATTTGGTTCAACTTTATCGTTTATACTAAATAGGTCATTTAAAAATTGTTTAGACAAGTGTAAGCAAACAACACGTTTACAAATTAGGGATATTTGGTTCAACTTTATCGTTTATACTAAATAGGTCATTTAAAAATTGTTTAGACAAGTGTAAGCAAACAACACGTTTACAAATTAGGGATATTTGGTTCAACTTTATCGTTTATACTAAATAGCTCATTTAAAAATTGTTTAGACAAGTGTAAGCAAACAACACGTTTACAAATTAGGGATATTTGGTTCAACTTTATCGTTTATACTAAATAGGTCATTTAAAAATTGTTTAGACAAGTGTAAGCAAACAACACGTTTACAAATTAGGGATATTTGGTTCAACTTTATCGTTTATACTAAATAGCTCATTTAAAAATTGTTTAGACAAGTGTAAGCAAACAACACGTTTACAAATTAGGGATATTTGGTTCAACTTTATCGTTTATACTAAATAGGTCATTTAAAAATTGTTTAGACAAGTGTAAGCAAACAACACGTTTAAAAAGTGGGGATATTTGGTTCAACTTTATCGTTTATACTAAATAGGTCATTTAAAAATTGCTTAGACAAGTGTAAGCAAACAACACGTTTAAAAAGTAGGGATATTTGGTTCAACTTTATCGTTTATACTAAATAGGTCATTTAAAAATTGTTTAGACAAGTGTAAGCAAACAACACGTTTAAAAAGTAGGGCTATTTGGTTCAACTTTATCGTTTATACTAAATAGGTCATTTAAAAATTGTTTAGACAAGTGTAAGCAAACAACACGTTTAAAAAGTAGGGATATTTGGTTCAACTTTATCGTTTATACTAAATAGGTCATTTAAAAATTGTTTAGACAAGTGTAAGCAAACAACACGTTTAAAAAGTATGGCTATTTGGTTCAACTTTATCGTTTATATTAAATAGCTCATTTAAAAATTGTTTAGACAAGTGTAAGCAAACAACACGTTTAAAAAGTAGGGATATTTGGTTCAACTTTATCGTTTATACTAAATAGGTCATTTAAAAATTGTTTAGACAAGTTTAAGCAAACAACACGTTTAAAAATTAGGGATATTTGGTTCAACTTTATCGTTTATACTAAATAGCTCATTTAAAAATTGTTAAGACAAGTGTAAGCAAACAACACGTTTAAAAATTAGGGATATTTGGTTCAACTTTATCGTTTATACTTAATAGGTCATTTAAAAATTGTTTAGACAAGTGTAAGCAAACAACACGTTTATAAAGTAGGGCTATTTGGTTCAACTTTATCGTTTATACTAAATAGGTCATTTAAAAATTGTTTAGACAAGTGTAAGCAAACAACACGTTTAAAAAGTAGGGATATTTGGTTCAACTTTATCGTTTATATTAAATAGCTCATTTAAAAATTGTTTAGACAAGTGTAAGCAAACAACACGTTTAAAAAGTAGGGATATTTGGTTCAACTTTATCGTTTATACTAAATAGCTCATTTAAAAATTGTTTAGACAAGTGTAAGCAAACAACACGTTTAAAAAGTAGGGATATTTGGTTCAACTTTATCGTTTATACTAAATAGCTCATTTAAAAATTGTTTAGACAAGTGTAAGCAAACAACACGTTTAAAAAGTAGGGATATTTGGTTCAACTTTATCGTTTATATTAAATAGCTCATTTAAAAATTGTTTAGACAAGTGTAAGCAAACAACACGTTTAAAAAGTAGGGATATTTGGTTCAACTTTATCGTTTATACTAAATAGCTCATTTAAAAATTGTTTAGACAAGTGTAAGCAAACAACACGTTTAAAAAGTAGGGATATTTGGTTCAACTTTATCGTTTATACTAAATAGCTCATTTAAAAATTGTTAAGACAAGTGTAAGCAAACAACACGTTTAAAAATTAGGGATATTTGGTTCAACTTTATCGTTTATACTTAATAGGTCATTTAAAAATTGTTTAGACAAGTGTAAGCAAACAACACGTTTATAAAGTAGGGCTATTTGGTTCAACTTTATCGTTTATACTAAATAGGTCATTTAAAAATTGTTTAGACAAGTGTAAGCAAACAACACGTTTAAAAAGTAGGGATATTTGGTTCAACTTTATCGTTTATACTAAATAGCTCATTTAAAAATTGTTTAGACAAGTGTAAGCAAACAACACGTTTAAAAATTAGGGATATTTGGTTCAACTTTATCGTTTATACTAAATAGGTCATTTAAAAATTGTTTAGACAAGTGTAAGCAAACAACACGTTTAAAAAGTAGGGATATTTGGTTCAACTTTATCGTTTATACTAAATAGCTCATTTAAAAATTGTTAAGACAAGTGTAAGCAAACAACACGTTTAAAAATTAGGGATATTTGGTTCAACTTTATCGTTTATACTAAATAGGTCATTTAAAAATTGTTTAGACAAGTGTAAGCAAACAACACGTTTAAAAAGTAGGGATATTTGGTTCAACTTTATCGTTTATACTAAATAGCTCATTTAAAAATTGTTAAGACAAGTGTAAGCAAACAACACGTTTAAAAAGTAGGGATATTTGGTTCAACTTTATCCTTTATACTAAATAGCTCATTTAAAAATTGTTAAGACAAGTGTAAGCAAACAACACGTTTAAAAAGTAGGGATATTTGGTTCAACTTTATCGTTTGTTCTAAATAACGCATTTAAAAAAATTTTAAGACAAGTGTAAGCAATCAACAAGTTTAAAAATATATGTATACCTACATTTGTATTTTAACGCAATTATTATATATGAAAAATGTTCTTAAAATTTTAAAAAATCATTCCGAGCTCAATCTTAAAAGGCTTTGATAAATAGCAAGTCTTCGGAAGGCATAATTGTATTATTTTTTTTTTTATTATTTATTAAAAGATATACATACATATTTATCTATATTTAAATTTTTTTTTTTTGTTATTACAGTATTCAATATCTATATTTGGCATAACATATTTATTGAAAGCCAGTTTGGCAGATTGCTTGTATATTTTATACAATTCATTTTTTTAATTTTAAGACTTATGTTTATGTTTATGAAATTACAATTGAAAAATATTACAATTTAAAAAGATTACAAATTAAATTCGTTGATAACACTGGGAACCGTAATTTTGGGGCCTGGAATTTTTACTAATTTGAGGTCGCTGATTTCAAATCAAATATTCATTTTTCTCTATCAGCTTGTCTTTTTGAAATATACCGTTGTATCCAAAATTAAGGCACTTTCACTACATAGATACCTATATTGAAATAACTTGAAAACGGTTTATCATATTTAGTAAAAAAACAATTCACAATTCGTCAACGTATTATCTTTTAGCCGTGCTTACATTGGTTTTTAATTTGCCCAGTAGTTTCAGAGATATCGTTTTTTGTTCTTTAAAAATTCATAAAAAAAATCACACTTTTAGTTTAGAAACATTAATGGTGTTTTCTTTGCTACAAAAAATGTGACATTTAAAAAAAATGTGACATTTAAAAAAAAAAAAATGCAATTTGGTGTCTGTTTCTTAAAAATTTTGCTTCCGAAAAGGGTGGCTTGTTTTGTTCTAAAAAACTCATCCTTTTCGGTAGAAAAATTTTTAAGAAAAAGACACCAAATTGCATTTTTTTAAATAAAATGTCACATTTTTTTTGTAGAAAAGAAAACACCATTAGTTAAACATATTTCGAATCAAATGAGCTTTATTTCATTTGGTTTTTTTCACAATTTACTGGGAAATCTGAATTGATAAAAATAGCAATTTTCATAAAAAAATAAAGTTTTTCAAACTTTTGTTTGGCAAATGCAACTTTTAACGTCGGCGAAAGTTAAAAAACCTAAAATTGGACCCAGGAGATCGTAAAATTTCACTTTTCGGCCCGCCCCTTTTGTGGGCGGTAACATAAAATAATATTAAAAAAAAATTTTAATATTAAAAGAAATAGATTACTAACGCCTTAATACTATAAAAATTTAATTTTTTAACTTTTATGGGCAGGGGGAGGTATCCCTCCAAACCCACCCCCCGGAGCTGGTGTCTAATAATTGTAAATTTTTCTGTACATACAATAAACTTCATTGCTATCCAAAGGATAGCTAAGGTAAAATGTAACAAGAAAATACAATACAATAGTCTGGTAGTGTATAAAAAGTCATTCCTAAAAATTTAAGGAACTATTACAAAAAAAGCTTTATTAAATACATAACTGAAATTTAGCTCATAGATTAAATTCAAAAAATAAAAAACGTTGAATATAAGTAAGTAACCTACGAAAGGAAATAATTCCCAGTTTCTATTTGTAAACAATTGTTGAGTTAAATGCATTCAATTTATAAAGTATCACTATCCAGTGTGACACAAAGAATGCTGACGAAGGCCGTAGCGGGCCAGAAAGAAAATGCATTAAATTCTGCTGGTGTCTAATAATTGTAAATTTTTCTGTACATACAATAAACTTCATTGCTATCCAAAGGATAGCTAAGGTAAAATGTAACAAGAAAATACAATACAATAGTCTGGTAGTGTATAAAAAGTCATTCCTAAAAATTTAAGGAACTATTACAAAAAAAGCTTTATTAAATACATAACTGAAATTTAGCTCATAGATTAAATTCAAAAAATAAAAAACGTTGAATATAAGTAAGTAACCTACGAAAGGAAATAATTCCCAGTTTCTATTTGTAAACAATTGTTGAGTTAAATGCATTCAATTTATAAAGTATCACTATCCAGTGTGACACAAAGAATGCTGACGAAGGCCGTAGCGGGCCAGAAAGAAAATGCATTAAATTCTGCTGGTGTCTAATAATTGTAAATTTTTCTGTACATACAATATACTTCATTGCTATCCAAAGGATAGCTAAGGTAAAATGTAACAAGAAAATACAATACAATAGTCTGGTAGTGTATAAAAAGTCATTCCTAAAAATTTAAGGAACTATTACAAAAAAAGCTTTATAAAATACATAACTGAAATCTAGCTCATAGAATAAATTCGAAAAATATAATTTAAGTAACCTACGAAAGGAAATAATTCCCAGTTTCTATTTGTTAACAATTGTTGAGTTAAATGCATTCAATTTATAAAGTATCACTATCCAGTGTGACACAAAGAATGCTGACGAAGGCCGTAGCGGGCCAGAAAGAAAATGCATTAAATTCTGCTGGTGTCTAATAATTGTAAATTTTTCTGTACATACAATATACTTCATTGCTATCCAAAGGATAGCTAAGGTAAAATGTAACAAGAAAATACAATACAATAGTCTGGTAGTGTATAAAAAGTCATTCCTAAAAATTTAAGGAACTATTACAAAAAAAGCTTTATTAAATACATAACTGAAATTTAGCTCATAGATTAAATTCAAAAAATAAAAAACGTTGAATATAAGTAAGTAACCTACGAAAGGAAATAATTCCCAGTTTCTATTTGTAAACAATTGTTGAGTTAAATGCATTCAATTTATAAAGTATCACTATCCAGTGTGACACAAAGAATGCTGACGAAGGCCGTAGCGGGCCAGAAAGAAAATGCATTAAATTCTGCTGGTGTCTAATAATTGTAAATTTTTCTGTACATACAATAAACTTCATTGCTATCCAAAGGATAGCTAAGGTAAAATGTAACAAGAAAATACAATACAATAGTCTGGTAGTGTATAAAAAGTCATTCCTAAAAATTTAAGGAACTATTACAAAAAAAGCTTTATTAAATACATAACTGAAATTTAGCTCATAGATTAAATTCAAAAAATAAAAAACGTTGAATATAAGTAAGTAACCTACGAAAGGAAATAATTCCCAGTTTCTATTTGTAAACAATTGTTGAGTTAAATGCATTCAATTTATAAAGTATCACTATCCAGTGTGACACAAAGAATGCTGACGAAGGCCGTAGCGGGCCAGAAAGAAAATGCATTAAATTCTGCTGGTGTCTAATAATTGTAAATTTTTCTGTACATACAATATACTTCATTGCTATCCAAAGGATAGCTAAGGTAAAATGTAACAAGAAAATACAATACAATAGTCTGGTAGTGTATAAAAAGTCATTCCTAAAAATTTAAGGAACTATTACAAAAAAAGCTTTATAAAATACATAACTGAAATCTAGCTCATAGAATAAATTCGAAAAATATAATTTAAGTAACCTACGAAAGGAAATAATTCCCAGTTTCTATTTGTTAACAATTGTTGAGTTAAATGCATTCAATTTATAAAGTATCACTATCCAGTGTGACACAAAGAATGCTGACGAAGGCCGTAGCGGGCCAGAAAGAAAATGCATTACATTCTGCTGGTGTCTAATAATTGTAAATTTTTCTGTACATACAATATACTTCATTGCTATCCAAAGGATAGCTAAGGTAAATGTAACAAGAAAATACAATATATTAGTCTGGTAGTGTAAAAAAAGTCAAAATAAATAAAATATTGTCATCTATATATATAAAATTGTAACGTTACTGACTGATTCATCATCGCACAGCCTAAACGCCTGAAGCTAAAAACTTGATATTTGGACCGGAGGTCGGTCTCTCCCTAAATCGATCCACTTAGACTGGATTTTTTGAAATTCTAATGCTTAAGGGGTAAAAAAAGGTAAAAAGGGAAAATTAGGTAACCTTATATCTCCAAAACTAAAAGAGATACAAAAAAATGTAATACTTATCGGTGTTCTTCAGAAAAATAAGCAGACAGGTGTCCGGTACTTTTTTGAAATTCGGTCCTATTAGGGAGCAAACTGGTAAAACCTGAATTTAGGTACTTTTTAACACCCTATCTATCTTTTGAACTAATAAACATAGAAACAATGTTTATACCACTTTCGATATGAATTTGGTGGTAATTTTTTTGAAATTCGAACATTTAAGGGGTGAAAATCGTAACTATTTTTGGTACTTTTGTTACAAAACATTTTTCTCCACTCATTGACATATTCGTACTAAATTTTGGGCTCCCACTACAATACTGAAATTTTTTATACTTTAATGGGGGGAAAAAATAGTACCAAAAAGGGGAAATATGGGAAATTCGATATTTTTCTTAGCTGTATGGTTCTACAACTGGTATTATTTTAATTGTTGTTAATATTGGACCTTTAAACATAAGATTCAACATACAATGTCCTGAGTGGATAAGAATCTATGACAGAACTTTTTGGTACTATTTTGTTCTTTAAGTGGTACTTCTTGAATTTTCGATAGTATTGGACCTAGAAACATAGAATTCAAGATGCAATGTCCTGGGAGGATAGGACTCTATAAGGGTGAACTTTTTGTTACTTTTTTGTTCTTTAACTGGTACTTTTTGAATCTCCGATAGTATTGGACCGAGAAACATAAAATTCACGATGCAATATCCTGAGTGGATAAGAATCTATAAGAGGTCAGTTTTTGGTACTCTTTTGGTCATTAACTGGTACTTTTTGAATTTCCGATAGTATTAGACCTATAAACATAAAATTTAGCATGCAAAGTCCTGAGTGAATAAGAATCTGTAAGAGGACCTTTTGATACTTTTTGTTCTTTAACTTGTACTTTTTGAATTTCCGTTAGTATTGAACCTAGAAACATAAAAGGCAACATGCAATATCCTGAGTGGATGAGAATCTTTTACCAAAAAATTAAAAAAAAAAAAATAAGACGGAACTTTTTGGTAATTTTTTTTCTTTGATTGGTACTTTTTGAATTTTCATTAATATTGAACCTAGAATCACAAAATTCAACATGCAATGTGCTGTGTGGATGATACTTTTTTATTCATTAACTGGTACTATTTTAATTTCCGTTAGTATTGGACCTAGAAAGATTAAATTAAACATGCAAGGCTCTGAGTGATTGAGAATCTGTAAGAGGGTTTCAGTAATATTTTGTTCGTTAACTGCACAGAAAAAATTATTGCCGAATTATTTTCAAACAACCGCTTGTTTGAAAATTTTTTTAATTTCTATAAATATTTTTACTGATTCAATCAATATTTTTGTTTGATTTTTATTTAACCAACAAAAATGTGGACAACTCTTCAAAAATAAAATAAACGCGTTATTGGTGTCAAGTTTTCATAATTTTGTATGAAATATTTAACGCTCTTTAATGTTGTCGTCTTTTTGCATTTTTTTATTTGATCGTAAGCAACACTTCTTTATGTGAAAAATAAGAACAACAACAAAAAACACACACAGTCTATTTTTGGACGCTTTAAAAAAGTGCAACTATAAGAAAAACAATAGCAGACACGACATTATAAGAAACAAAATCCCGTATTCAATTTTTTAAAACTGTTTGGTTAAATACATCAAATACAAAAATAGAATGATGACGAAAAACATATCGAGTCGGTCTGCTGCCGTTTTTGGTTACATTTCTTGTTTAGCAAAGGAAAGGATACTGCAACAGAGAGTGATAAAGAAAAACATTGTGTTGTGTGTATAAATAAGACTTCGTTCAAAAATTATTCCAACAAAAAAATGTGTTTCAAAGCCAGTCGGCGGCTCTGCTTTGCCGTCACCTTCTCATACAGTGCTTACTTGTGTGCGCGTCATTGCTTGTGCAAAAACTTTTTTTTTTTTTTTTGATTTTGAATTTCAGTAAACTTTTTGTTTGATTCAGTTAAATTATTTGTTTGAAAAAATTAGTGTTTTTTTTCAGTAAACAAAATGCAAATAAATTGTTTGAATATGCAAATTTGTTTGTAGGACCGATTTCAGACAAAAAATTGTTTGATTCTACAAATTTTTTGTTTGAATTGGAAAAATAATTTTTTCTGTGTGGTACCTTTCCAATTTCCGTATTTATTGGATCTAGAAACGTAAAATTAAACATGCAAGCTCCTAAGTGAATGAGAACCTGCAGGAGGGATTTTTTAGTGCTTTTTGACTTTCTTTAATTTGCTTTTGTGTTCTACGAGTGGTACTTTTTGAATTTTCTATAATATTGAACTTAGGTATAGGTATTGTCCTGTTTGAATATTAACCTATGAGATGAAAAATGTTGGAACTTTTTTGCTAAAACCTAGATGCATTTACTTTGGCATATAAATATGTTCATTAAAGAAAAGGCCCGATTACAAAGTAGAGGGTAAAAAGCTAGAATTTAATAAAGTTTAAGCCTAGAAAAATTAACTTCGGCATAAAAATATGTCCACAAAGAAAAAGGAGACGCTAACAAAGTAGCGGGTTAAATGCTAGTACATATAGCATATATGTAGCTTTTTATTTACGATACCACCCAGAGTGTTGAATGCGAACATTGGTTTCGTCGGCAGCATATGTTTGCAATAAAATAAGGTAAAGGTTATCAGACGTCATTAATGTTTTAGAAGCTTTTTAAAATATAAGTTTAAATACATAATTCCTTAATATTACTTTAAAAGAATACATTAATTTGTTTTATTATACCCACACCACAATAGTGGAGAGGGTATTTTGCATTTGTGCTGATGTGTGTAACGCCTTAAAATATTGGTCCTAGACCCACCTTAAAGTATACTGATCGATTGTGAAGATTGGTCAAGAAATGACAGAGTTACAGGGGACAAAAGTTCAAGCTTCATTGAAAATTTTATGATTTTGTTCAATTTTGCTCTTTTAAAGTTATTTTTTTTAAACCAATCGTTTAAAAATCCTAATGTTTTATTGCATGCGACGTTAGATTATTTTAATATGAACATTTTGCGCCCAACAAGACATAGATTGGTACAAAAATGACAAAGCTACAGAAGATTTAGTAAATTAACCCACATAGAAATTCAAAACTTTCAAGCAATTTTTAATATTTATTGTTACTAAAAATTTAGCTTTGTATATTTATTTGTTGTGGGTTAATTCAATTAATCTTCTGTAACTTTGTCATTTTTGCACCGATCTGGATCCTATTGGGCACAAAATGTTCGTATTGAAACAGGCTAAAATGTTATTTTTTGGATATTTGCATATCAGTCACATCATCTTTTTTAAAAACACAAATAACGGTTATTTTGGAATATCTCAAAAACATTACATAAGAATTACGTTTCAAATGCATTTGGTCAAAAAATTGTTACGTAGTGTTATTTATTATAATTATTAACACGTAAAATTAAAAATTATTACTGGTAATTATTAGGTTATTACATAGATACATAGGTTATAAAAATCAATGAACGCAAAACTTATTTTCGTTTGTTTGCGCCTTTTACTTTCTTGCGTGGTGGTTCGCCCACTTGTTCAGAGTCTGTATCGGATGAGGATCTGTCTTCATCTGGAAAAAATCAATTGTTTTTAATCAGTCAGTTAACTTAATTTTTGTGACTTACCCTCGGAGGAAACTCCCATTGTATATTCTTCAGCCACCAGCGAATCGAGTCCTTTGCCTTTATGTCGCGTTTCCATTGGCATTGCCACTTGATGGAAGCGCTCGCCATGTTCATCCGACTCTGAGGCCAGCTGCTTGCTGAAGTATTCGAGATGGTGATGCAAGAAGTGAATTTTGGGGGACATATTCACTCCAATTTTTTAGAAGTAGTGCAACATCTTGGTCACAAGAGCGGGGTAATTGTGTGCTCGCGTACTTCCCAAAAAAAAATCGTATGACTTTCTTCACTGCCCTTCACGCAAAGTAATCATTACCGTCTAAAGCACCTTTAAATTCCTCTGATTTCATGAGCTTTCGTATATCCGGCCCATTCAGAACACCTTCCTTCAATTTTGCTTCGCTGATTTGTGGGAAAATATTTTCCAAACAATCAAGAATTTTCGGTTGCTTCACAATGGCCTTCATGAAATTTTTTACGATTCCCAGTTTGATATGGAAAAGGGGCATGGGGACGTTCTCCATTGGCACCAGTGGATCATTTACGCAGTTGTGTCCTTTCTCCGTTAGATCTCGAGCAAGCCAGTCATGCGTTTCGTATTGGTTTCCTTTAAATCGGGTATCCCAAAGACACAAGAAACACATGTTTTTCGTATAGCCTCCTTGGAGGTTTAAAGGTTATGTTACTTTACTTGAAAGTAATAGGACTTGACACTTTTTTACCGTTTTGGATTTTTTATGAATTAAAAATAAAAAAAATCAATTTTTTAGGCAAAAAAAAGTTTTTGTCTTCATACATATTTATAACTGCGAAACTGTTGCTTTTGTAGCAAAACGTTGCATGACCACATTAAAGGAATTGTAATTCCTAATTTTTTAAAATTTTTTTCAGCTAAGTAGGACTAGTGGTTCTCGAGTTATGTCAAAAAAAAAGACCACCAAAGGTGACAATTTCGCCTACATGAAAGTTACTAACTTCAAATCGATATATCTCGATTCCTAGACGTGACCCAGCGAAACGCCGGGACACGTATAACTTCTTTTTTACCGATATAGCTTTCTCCGGTAGTTTGAACCCTTCCCGATCACTGACCCCTACCACTTGCGTATGAAAAGATTGTTCTTGACTAATGCTAGAAATATGATTTTATAATTCAAGTGCAATTTGATTTGTAACCTTAATATCACATAGTAAACTTTTTTTTTTGTTAGGGTTATTTTTTTTAAGAACTGAAACTGCAGCGCTCGAAATTGAAGAACCGCAACCAAAATTTTGAGAAGTTTTAGAATAAATGGTAGGTACAGTGCCTTTATTGTCTGACGTGTAGTCAAAGTTCTCAGAAAATGATTTCGAAATTTTATATTTATCAGGTAGAACTTTGTTTTCTGGTTTATCAGGAAGTAAATTATTGTCCAAATATGAGCGGTTATTTCTCATTTTTTTTTTATACCCTTCACCGAAGGTAAGAGGGTATATATAACTTTGTCATTCCGTTTGTATGTTCTAAAATATTGATCCTACACCCTATAAAGTATATATATTCTGGGTCCTTATGAAAAGCGAAGTTGATTTAACGATGTCCGTCTGTCCGTGTGTATGTTGAAATGGGTTTTCCGAAAACCCCAGAAATGATGTGGACTAGTTTGATGTATATTTATGTCACATATACTCCGTTTAAGTTTGCTATTGAAATCCAGCCAGTTAGGTCCAAAAATGAGGGAGATATGAGCAAAAAACCACGACTGCCTCTGATTTTGCCCAAAAATCCCTTGTTGTTGTATTTTTTTATTTCTGTATATCTTGAGAACGGCAAGAGCCAAAGTTTCCAAATTAGGTACACACAAGAACGTTATCAATACACAACATCCAACAAAATCTGGGCGGGATTGAACAAGTGGGCGTGGTACCTCCCGTACAAAAAATATCAAAAATTGTATAAAAACCTGATTTTTTGGACTGTCATATGACCTATGGTTACGCCTTATATATCAAAAGATCTGAAATTTTTAATAGAAAATATTTTCTGGAAAACTCGGGAAAGCAAAAAATACTTTTTTCCCTTCATACATTCATTTTTAACTTCGAAAGTGCAGTTCGACTTTGAGCGTTGTAGTGTAAAGATGTAATCTCTACTAGTGATCTCTCTCTTCATAAAGTGCGTAAAGTAAAAACAATATGAATACTCCACCTAATAGTGGTGGAATATTCCAACCACCGCTTTTAATAGACAAAGACAAAACATTAAAGCTAACAACACCAGGTCCTAAGTACCTGGTTATGACCAGAATAAAAAGTGAGGACTCACTTTCCAAGGTATCGCCCTTTTTAATTAAAAAGGTAATCGATACCATATGCGGAGGTGAAGTTACAACTTGCAATAAGTTAAGAAACGGAACCATCCTTATAAAAACAAAAAATGTAACACAAGCATGTAAGTTAATTAAACTTAAGTCCCTTGCTCCTTCTATCGAAGTAGAAGTATCCGAGCACAATTCGCTTAACTTCTCCAAAGGGGTCATTTATTCGAATGACCTGCGCGGAATTCCCGAAGACGAAATAAAGGAAGAACTAAAGTCGCAAAATGTTTTCAAAGTGGAAAAAATCAAGAGGAAAACGGGTTCGACGCTGGAAGAAACCGGCTTAATTATTTTAACATTTGACTCTACAACACTTCCATCTGATATCTCAATAGGATACGAGAGAGTGAGAGTCCGCACCTATATACCACTACCTCTACGTTGTAAAACGTGCCTCCGTTACGGACATATTGGTAAAACCTGTGAATTAACAAAATTCTGTCCACAATGTTCTCAAGAATTCCACCTTGAGAATCCTGAAGACACATGCACTTTAACAAAATCATGTATAAATTGCAAGGAACAAAATCTCGAATGTAGTCACGCCACTGTGGACAAAACTTGTCCAATTTTTCTAAAAGAAAAGGAGATTCAAGCGATCATTACATTGGAAAAAGTTAGTAAAAAGATAGCTATTAATATACATAAGGAACGACACCCAAATATACATATGTCATATTCTTCAACACTAAAAAATCAAATTCCTTACAATAATGTAACAGTTCAAAATTCAACACTAAGCAACAACAATAGTAGCACAATCTCATCACAATGTAATTCATCCCACCTAGCAACAGAAAAAATACCAAATCGCCCTATAAGAGATTATTCTACAATAATCTCTGATGTAGAAATATCGGAGAATGAAGTAAACGATATAGAACTGGAAAGTGTAACATCATCATTATCAGCAGCAGAAAGCTTTTCAATTAAACCAACAACCAGTAAACAAATAACTCTCATTCCCAAAAACACGTCAAACAAAAACAAACAAAAGCTTAAGCGCGTAGCAGGTAATATAAGAAAGAAGTAGAAAATCTCTTATACCTAACAATGTATTCCATAATCAGCTCACTCAATATCTCTATCAGCGTTGCCACGACCAAAAAAAATTTGTAACCAAAATGTAAAAATAAAGTAACCAAAAGCGGAAAAAAGTAACCAAAATTATTTTGTATCAAAAGTACTATTATATTTGCACTTAAGTTTAAAATGTGTCTAAAGAAGAATTGTTTTTGCTTGTATCTTGTAGGCTCATAAGCCACTGAACCGATTTTTATAAAGCTTTGACAGTATATTACCGAAAGAACCGGAAAGAACAATATTCGAAATTTTCGTTGCAAGTGGCACCACCTATGCAAAGATTACACTTGTTTTCGTCAATTTTAAAACCTATATGAGCTATAGTTTTCAAACTATGGTAAAATATAATCATATTAAAAGGGATGGGATCGGAAGACCTTTGACCTTATCATTTATTTAGAAAAGCGTTTCAGTTAGCTCTATGAAGCATGGAGATTAGTAGATAATGGTCATCTACACTTCAAAGTATATACTTAATATGGTTAACTTGATAGTCTATTACAGCTTAAGCTTCTAAAAAGACAATTTTTAAGTAGATGAAAAAAAGCATTGATTTTAAATGCAAAAACACACACAATTTTTAAGGGTCAAAAAAGCGGGTAGCTCTTGTTCTAAAACAAAAAATTGGTTATTTTTGTATTGAAAAAAAGTAACCAAAATGGAAAAAAAGTACACAAGTACACATTGAGAAAAAAAGTAACCAATTTTGGTTAAAAGTAACCAAAACGGCAACGCTGATCTCTATTTATAAAAATATACTGTATACTCTTAACGTATTAATTTTGCTCAGAGCAATAATAAAATTAATCTCTTATTCTATAATTTGTACATATCTTTTCTCTTTCCCCAAGTTTTTATTAATTTTTTTCTCTAAAATAACAAAAAAAAATTATCTCTTATTTCAATTCATTCTCAATGATGCAAACAATATCTTTTTATAAAACAAATCACAATACTTTATATCACACACTCTTTGTATATCAAAATTGTTTGCAATTCATCCCGTCTAGCACTTGTAGCAATATTAAAACCAAACAAAATTCTATAACTCTAACAGCATATGATGTTTAATATTTTACAATGGAACATAAATGGTTATATCAATAATTATAATGAATTACTAATTCTGATTAAACAGTATAGCCCTAAGATTATCACTATTCAAGAATCCCACATACACTCCTTAGTAAATACCCCTATCCCAATCAATTACCATCACTATTCCACAAACTCTTCCACCACCAGATATGGAGGTGTAGCAATTTTGATACATAAAACAATAGAACATAAAGTCGTTACACTTGAAAAAGATTTTGACACAGTATGTCTTGAGGTAAAATCTGGAATAAAATTCCTCATAGTGTGTGCGTTTATCCCTCCTTCACCTCAAACCAAACTACGAACAATTAATATTGATAACGTTTTTGGAAATTTACATACTCCTGCTATAATAACAGGAGACTTTAATGGTTGGCATAGAACATGGGGCTCTCCAACAAATAACCAAAGGGGAAAAATCATAGAAAAATTCATAACAAATTCTGAATACATCATTCTTAATGATGGAACACCAACTCACTTGAGTACTCATGGTACTCTCACACATGTTGACTTAACATTTTGTTCTTCTTCAATAGCCACAATGGCAAATTGGAAAGTTGAAAATAGCTTATTTGGAAGCGATCACTTCCCAATTATCACCACTTTAATATATCGCCAAAACTTATCTAATATTCAACACAAACCAAAATTTAAAATACAACAAGCCGACTGGATAAAATATCAAAAAATTTGCTCAAAATTAAACACAGAACGACCGGTAAACACTGATACCAATAGAGAAGCGGCAAACATTAGGAAAATTATTATTCAATCTGCTTATGAATCTATTCCCCAAACCTCTACAAACACTTTGGTTAAGCGCGTTCCTTGGTGGAACTTAAACTTAGAAAATTTAAAAAAACAAAAAAACACGGCATGGAACCGATTTAAAAGAAATATCAATGATCAAAACCTTATAACTTTTAAAAAAATAAACGCTTTATTTAAAAGGGAAATAAAGTCCGCAAAAAGAAAATCAATTGAAGAATTAACATCCACTATCAACCCATCAACCTCAGTAGAATATCTTTGGAAAAATATAAATAACTTTACCGGTTATAAATCAAATTACCATATACATAGCTTATGCACAAACAATAATTCATCTTTTACCACTAACAAAATTGATATAGCTAATACACTATGTGAATTTTGGTCTGAAAAGGCGGATGATACCAACTTCCCCAACGAATTTCGAGTCCAAAAGAAGAAAATTTTATCCGACCCAGCATCGTTACCAATGCCATCACCTGAAGCAGAAATTATTGAGCACGATATAATCTTTACCGAATTATCAGCCGTACTTTACAACTTGAAAGGTAAATCTCCGGGCATGGATAGAATCCCATACCCAATGCTAATACATCTACCAAATGGCATGAAACTCAGATTACTTCAACTATAAAACAGTGTGTTTAATAGTATAATCCCACAACAATTTAAGACAAGTGTGATAGTCCCCATCCCAAAACCAAAATCAGATAAAACAAAGGCCAACTCATATAGGCCAATATCTTTAAACTCTTGTTTATCTAAAGTCCTTGATAAAATCATAGCAAATAGGCTATGGTGGCTTGTCACGGCCAACAAGCTTCTAGATAGTCGACAATTCGGATTTAAGAAAGGCAAATCAACAATTGATTCTCTGCTATATGTAGATTACCAAATTGCAAAGTGCCTTTCCTTAAAAAAACATGTCACAATAATATCTCTAGACTTCGAAAAAGCTTTTGACAAAATTGGTACACACACGGTAATTGATCAATTGATCGCATGGAAAGTTGGGCCAAAAATTATCAACTATATAAAAAATTTTATGTCCAATAGAAAGATTATGGTGAGAGTCGGCAAGTTCTACTCCCACTGTAAGCCACTTGAAAATGGAATTCCACAAGGTTCACCTTTGTCGGTAATACTGTTTTTAATAGCCTACAATAAGCTCTGTTCAAGGATTTCGATGTATAAAACCATAGACTTTACTGCATATGCTGACGATTTTAATCTTATAATAAGATCTGACCGTATAAAAAATCCTTTAATAAATGTTGAAGCAGTATTTAACGATATACAAGAATGGTGCAAGTACTCAGGTGCGGTATTATCAAAATCAAAATGCAAAAGTTTACATATCTGCAGGAAAAGGAACTGTTTTCACAGAATCTTGAGTAGTGATATTCCACTGATTGAGGTAGATTACCTTAAAATTCTTGGACTTTACATTAATAGAAAATATAAATGGAACACTCAAATAGATTATATATCAACCTCATTGACTAAACAACTAAATATCTTAAAATGTCTATCCAACCCCAAATTCAACTGTAGTACCCTAACATTAGTATCTATCATTAGAACATTAATACTATCAAAAATTAACTATGCTCTACCCTTTTACGGGTTTTCATCAAAATCATCACTGAATAAAGTAAAAACCAAAATCAACGCAGCAGTTCGAACTGCCATGGGAGCTTTTCGCACTACTCCTATTTCAAACATGCTGTTTGAAAGCAATATACAACAATTGGAAATACAACGGGACTTAGCTACATCAAGATTACTAAAATCCCTACTAAACAGTCAAAACACGCCTCTTAATGACATTATAAAAAAATGCATAAAGTCAAAAAAAACTCCGATAATTCAATCAGTCGTATTTAGAACTATTAAAAACTGCAAAGACTTAGATCTACCACTGGGTAATAAACTCTGTAGACAAACAAGTAGGCCACCTTGGCACTTTAAGGAAGAATCAATAGATACCACACTCCATAAATTTTCAAAAGCTAATACGGATACAATTGTATACAGAAAATTGTTCAATGAAATCCAGGAAAAATATCAAAGATTTTCTTTCATCTACACAGATGCCTCTAAAACAAATGATTTAATAAGCTTCAGTGTAACGTCAAACAAAAAGACAATAAAAAATGCTTTACTACCCAACTTCACCTCTATATTTACCGCGGAAATTATTGCAATTATGGAAGCTATTAACTTCGTAAAAAACAAAAGTGGTAATTTCGCAATTTGTACCGACTCCCTCTGTTCTTTAAATGCCATACAAAATATAAATAACAGAAATATATATGCATCCGTGATAAGAAATACACTAATTGACACATACCCGAAGATAATTCTAATATGGACGCCAGGTCACTGTAAAATAGAAGGTAATGAATTTGCCGACAATGCAGCGAAAGAGGCAATGAAAGCTCCGCTAATAACTTCATATAACTACAATAAAACTGATATTAACAAATATCTAAAAGAGCTCCACCACAATAACAATAATATTTTCCAAATTACTTCCGAATGGTATAAAACAATTAATTATAACAAGCTAACGATAAATCAATTTCTTCACGGTAGTATAGGAAACCTAAACCGAAGAGACATAGTAAAATATGAAAGAATACGACTGGGACATTCAAAACTCTCTCACGGAAATTTAATCAACATGTCATTACCACGAGTCTGCAATTGCAACACCCCTTATCTAAACAACTTAAAACATATAATTTCGTCATGTCCAAAATTCAACAACCAACGACTAAAAATTTTTAAAAATTCCAGTAATCCCATCTCCTTACTATCGAATCCAAATAAAGATAATGTATCCCAAATAATAGAATTCCTGAAAACAACAAATCTGTACAATCTTATATAAAAAAAAAAAAATTGTTAAAATAATAACATAAGTATGTATACCAATTTTATTGAGCCTAAGGCCTTGAAGCCATGGCCATGTACCTACGTTAGTCTATAATTTATAATTATTTTCTAATGCTACAAATAAATAAAATAAATAAATAACTTCGAAAGTGTTGCACAAATAGGAAAACGGTATAGAAACAGATTAGAGAAATTTGTAATTCTTAATTTTTCTAAATTTGTTACATCAAAATCGGCCAAGTGGTTCTCGAGTTATGTTAAACTACGTTTTTGCCAAAATGTTACAACTAAGCGAAAAAACATCAAGATAAGGAAAAAATTTAAAAGGTCATAAAAAAAAACTGACACATACGACCGCCAAACCCTTTGAGGGTTTTACTATACTGACCTAGTACCATCACCCTGACTTGGAATTTCTCACCCTCCAGATTGGCTGTTGTACTGTGTTACAAGTTAATTCCTTGTCACCCTTTTTGAAGATTGGAAATATTATACTAGTTCACACAGAAAAAATCAAGTTAAAAACGTAGAAAACAAGGTTGATTTAAAATTTTTCGGTGGTGATTTTGCTTTATACGTTTTTCATGTTAATTCAACCTGATTTTACAATAACTGCGAACAACATTTTTTCTTTTCAAATAACTTTAATTCATGTAAATTTAACATTGCAGTAAAGTTAGAGCAAAATGTAATTTTTATTGAAATAGCAATCCGAATCACGTTGAATGAAAGTTATTTCAAGTTGAAACAACGTGACAACATATGCATTTATTTAAGAATAATTCAAAACACTTACCCCTGTAACACATGTTTCACTTATTTTGTATTCTCCTTTGTTAACAGAAGCATCAGCAGAATGGCCCGATATGGTTTTCGTCATCATTCTACTTTGAAATCTTGATGTACAATTTAACTAAATAATTTTAATTAAAAGAATACGGGAATTGTCTTCTTTTTATAACATATTTTAAAAATGAAAGTAAAAAATTAACATACTTAAGTATGTATGCATGTTAATTTAACATGATAAACAATTGATTTTAATATAAAACTGGTTTTTATGGACTCAATATTGAATTCATATTTATTTATATTTAAATATTTTTTTTTTTTTAACAGTGAATTACTTTAGATAAACGTGATTTAAGGTTATTTTATTTAAAAATAATATGAAATAATGATAAATTTAAATAAAGGGCATACTTTTGCAGAAATTTACTATGATTCTCAATCAACATTTTTCCATGTTAATTTTACATTGGTATTTTTTTTTCTGTGTGTTATGAACTTTTCGTCTAACTTTGCGTTTTCAAATATAATATTATAAGTTTTCGTCATTTCTACTAAAAACTCGTTTGTGGCATTTTTAAAAAACTCGTATGGCACCCTATCTTCACCAGGAGCTTTGTTATATTTTGTTATTTGGAGAACATGTTTGATTTCTATTGGTGTTATAAGGCAGTCTAAATCATCATCTGAATAAAACATTGGAGCATAAATTATGTCGTTTGAGATTTGAGGCGGATTTAACAATTCACAAAAGAATGATTTAAATTCACTCGATCGAATATTTGGGTTCTCTTGAATATTTACTGTAACGTCATTGATTTTCAACAACAAAACTTTCGGGTTCAGATCAATGTGTTACTATTTTTCTTCTTAATTTAAATACTTGTTTGGGTCTAGATGGTCAACCCATTTTAACCCACCCCTTTGGTATTCAAATACCACCGTGATTATATTTAAGCAAAATTTGGATATATAATCCCAAAAATGTCCCAATTTTACTGCAATTTTATTCCATCTATACCTTTCCACTTCACAACCCAATTTTAATAATTTAATGTGCCATAATTCTTATGATCATTTTTTAAACAATAGTTATTTTATTTATTAACATTTTAATAACGAAGAAAAAAAAAATATTAAAATCTACAAACAATGTTTCAGACTTGTATCTATGCAATATTATTAACAAGTATAAAATTATTTTGAATTATCTAAAAGTTATTTAATGTTTAACTGTTTTTTTTTTTATACCAGGATAAATACAATTACTCAATTAATCACAAAGTACAAGTTAAATAAAAAGAACTTACAAACTGGGATCCCACGATGATATGTACATATCAGCGTTTCACACACATATTTTAACAATTTAAAAATACTATTATATGAATAGATAAGGCAAGGGGAAAAAATAAAAAAAAACACAAAATAATTCGTTTTAAAATACTAAGGACACAAAAAAACCATGAATAAATAATTTAAGTACTTAACAACACACAAGATATTGAAGAAACACAGTTAATTATTAAAAGGAAAACAAAATTTAATCAACAATTTAGGAAAAAGTTATGATAAGCTACGTTAATCCACAAATAATCACAAGAACACAACAATTCATCCGTAGGTTACAAACACAAAAGCACTAGCATTTATTGACTGTTTATGTTGTAAAACTGTTATTCTCTTCATCCTTTAATATATTCTGCACTATTCATTTGTCACTGTTTTATTAGATATTTGCCTTCAATTTGCTCTGCTACTCAATATATTCTTTTATTTTATATAAACCTTCTTAGCTTAAGGAATTCAACATCGATACTTTTTATTCATATTTTATTATTTCATATGTTTCACAATTTTGTTTTTTTTTCCTGTATCTCTTTTAATTTGTTTTCAATTTCGTTTCTTTTTAATTTCAATATTCTTTTAATTTTGTATCCTCTTGTACCATTCCAATTAAATATTTTTTCTATTTTTGTATCCTTTTAATATTTTAAGGATATCTTTTATTAGTATTCCATTCAGGTATTAATTTTTATTCTCTAGAATTTTTTTCTCTTTTTATTTTCTTTCCACAAAACTATTCACACCAATCATCCAAATTATCAAACTCCTCTTTTTTCAATTCCTTTCTTATTCAACAAACTCTTCCCTTCAAAACCAAAATCTCCACTCTTTTTTATTTTTCCCCAATCACACATAAATACACCAAATTTTCTTCGCCTACCCGATAAAATATTTGTTTCCTAAACCAGTTTTTACCAAATTTTTCCTAAAAAAAAAATATTAAAACAATATATCCATGTCAAATAGTTTAAAAATAAATTTCCAAAACCAAAGGCAACTAAATTAAAATAACTTTTACGAATTCAAATTTAAATCAAGTACAAAAGTGCACAGGTAGAAAGTACCAAACCAGCCGGAACAAACCAAAACATTTACAACAACATCAGTGAAAAGAAAATGTTTTGGGACTATGTGACATTTAAAATAATAAGAACATGATAAAAGTTCCCACGTGTGGCACGACCCACATAAGCTGCCGGGCTATCTCAAACATTATTGTCTCAGAGCCTTTCCATGAAATACTCCGATGAATTTTCCATTCAAATCTGTTAATTTATATAAACAGTTACCTACTACCGACTCAATTCGAGCCTTTACATATTTTGGAGCCAATTTAGCGTTAAATTGTCTCGAAAAGTCACTTTGTTGAAAATTCCTCCATAATACTTCCTGACCAGGCTCGTATCTTATATTTCGACATCCCCTTAAATTATAAGTACGTTCACTTTTCTTATACGTTTTCTCCAAATTATTAAGTATTGAATCATCAATAATTTTCATATGATCCGATTGGTTAATAACTTCCATTTCCCCATCGTTTACCGTGTCTAAGTTCCTTAAAATATTGTAGGCTAAACCATGCAACATCATATTTCTACCAAACAAAGCAAAGAATGGTGACATTCCAATTGAAGAATGAAGGGAACTACGAAGGGATTGGTTAATGTGACAAATATTTTCATCCCATGACGTTTGTGAACCATCCACATAAGATCGAATTGCCGCTAATATTGACCTATTTACACGTTCAGACGCATTACTCTGAGGTGCATAAGATCCACTAAAAATTTGTCGTACTCCATAATCCTTACACATTTGAGCAAAATGTTTAGACGCAAACTGACTTCCATTATCACTATGCACTGTTTCCGGTACACCAAATACGCTAAAAACATTACATTGTAGAAATTGTATTATATTATTAGAGTCAGCTTTACGTAAGGGATGAATAAAACAGAATTTACTGAAGTGATCCAAGACGACTAACAAACATGTATTACCAAGCTTCGAGCGAGGATATGGGCCAAGTAGGTCAATAAAAATTTTCTGAAATGGTCTTTCTGTAACTGTCTGTTTTCCCATTGGTGGTCTCGTTATGAAATTAGGAGCCTTTGTATTCTTACAGATTTCACAATCTGCTATGAAATTTCTTACTTGCACAGCCATATTTGGCCAATAGTATTTTTCCTTAAATCTAAAAAGGGTTTTCGCAATTCCACCGTGTGAAGCCTGAGGTGGGTTATGAGCCGATATAATTAAACCGTGAGTTAGAGAACCCGGAACCCATAGCTTCCAGGCTAAAGTATCGGAAATTAAATTTCCATCAGAAAATCCTACTCTCTTATACACAAATTTTCCTGAAACTTTTATGTCCGGTAACGAATTCACGTTACTTACACAATTTTGCCTAAGAGATTTGTAATCCTCACTATCAAATTCAACACTATTAAGATCAATATCTAAAATACACATAGTAAGTTCAGCAATTTCTTCCTCTGGAAGTAACCGGGACAATGCATCAGGTACTATATTTTCAGAACCTTTCCTATGATCAATTTCAAAATCGTATCCTTGCAAGGAAAGACTTTGATATAAATATCATCATATATATACTAAGAATATTTCTTCCACAAAAAAAATCAAACAAAAACAAACAAACAAAACAAAGGAAAGACTCCAACGAGCAAGTCTTCCAGCTAAATCCTTTTGGCTCATAAGCCACTTCAAGCTTGAATGGTCAGTTATTATTTTGAAAGGTTGCGTTTCTAAATATGGACGGAATTTCTTAACCGCAGACACAGCTGCCAAACACTCCAGTTCGGTGACAGAATAATTTTTTTGTGATTTGTTCAACTTCTTCGAATAAAAGTAAATTGGCCTTTCAGCACCTTCTTCGTCCATCTTACATAAAACGGCACCAATGCCTGAATTAGATGCGTCACACTGCACCATAAAAGGTTTTGAGTAATCTGCGTGAACTAAAACAGGAGCAGTAGTTAATGCATTTTTCAATTCCGATATGGCTTCTAAAGCTTCCGCAGTCATTTCGAATTTTTTTCCTTTTTTTATTAGATCTGATATAGGCGATGCCAAAGTAGAAAAATTAGAAACAAATTTTCGATAATAATTTGCAACCCCAAGAAACTGGCGCACTTATCGAACGGTTCTAGGAATTTTAAAATTTCGAATATCCACTACCTTTTCATCCGAAGTTCTAATTACACCTCCACCTACAATAAAACCTAAATAATTCACTTCCTTCATACAAAATTTTGACTTTGAAACATTTATAGTTAAACCACATTTGCTTAAACATTCCGCTACTTTTTCCAATAAACGCAAATGCTCATTAAAATTTTCCGAAAATATCGAAAGATCATCTGAATAAACAAACACCCGTTCTCTCAAATCCGAAGGAGTAACTTTGTCCATTAACCTCATCATTGTCTGAGGAGCATTACAGATACCAAATGGCATTACCTTAAAATGATAAAGAGGTCTACCAGCAACTGTAAAGGCAGTCTTCTCCTGACTGGATTTCTCCAACGGAATCTGCCAGAATGCGTCCTTGAGATCTATAGAACAAATATAAACTGTACCCTCAAGTCTCATTAGCAAACCTTCAATATTTGGGATGGGATATGCATCCCTACGTGTAACTTTATTTAGTTGACGGCTATCTAGACAAATCCTAGTTTTATTGGGTTTAATAACAGCAGAAGACCACGCACTATAACTCTCTTCAATCACGCCTAAGCTAATCATTCGGTCAAGTTCCTCATAGACTAATTTTTGTTAAGCCGGGGAAATAGGATAATGTCTACGTTTCATTGGTATTGCATCCCCCGTATCAATGACATGTTCCAAAAGAAACGTTTTTCCTAAGCCTAAGATTTCAGAGGAAGGGAAATTCTTGATTACCTTTTTAAGATCGTTATTTTGCAATTCTGTCAAATTATGTTCATTTTTATAAATTTTTTTACTAATTTTATTAATTTCCAAATTCAGCGATGAGTCTAGTCCAAAAAGTTTCCAAAAATTAAAACCCAAATAAAGTTTCTGCGAAAGTCCAGGAGATATATAAATTGTCATCGATTCAGATCTATCATTAAATGTTATCGTCGTATCAATTTTTCCTATAATCGGCATGGTCGATCCACCAGCCGTTCTTATCTCAGATCTAAATTCTTTCATCTTAATATCATGAGCTCTCAAAAATTCCACAGAGCCTGCTCCCAGGACAGAAATGGTAGCACCACTGTCCAACAACCCCTTTATCTTTTCACCAAACATCTCCACCTCCGCAAACGGTCGTATGTCATCATTATCCCCTTTAATAATAGCTCCCTCAATAAGTCTGTGTTCGTTCTTAAGCTCCTTATGTCTTTTCCTAACCTTAATAATTTTGTCCGATTTAAGTCCAGATTCTGTCTCTGTAAACCCACTAAAAATTTTCGTCCGAATCTCATTATACTCACCCACCTATCATGAAAATTTGCTTGTACGTCCGTTGATAGTTTTTCCAAATCCGAATTCCGGGCTTGGTTTACTGAACAGGACCTCCGGATTCCCTGTTCTTTTTCAAGTTTCCCTCACTACAAAATGGGCAATTAGAAACTACATAATTGACTTGTCCACATTTATAACAGAATACCCTGCCAGATTTTTTCGTACAATTAAAAGCGAAGTGCCCTTTTTCCTTACAAACAAAACAGGTTATATCACAAACATTTAGTGAGGTTTTTTTATGAGTAATTGCCTCAACAAATTCTTCATTTGATTCCACCTCTGGAGAAACTTCTTCAACTAATTTCGCTTCACTTATTTGCCTTTAAATAAGGTTTTATTAAAACCCAATTCAATTTTCGAGACATTTCTCTCAGCATGTCGACATTCTAAAAGAAAATCTGGAAGTGTTTGCGATGTAGAATTATGAATGAAAATAAGCATTTTGCTAGAAATATTTCGTTTAATAATTTCCATTAAATCTTTATCAGATCTTGGAGAACTCATTCTAGAATTTAAATCCATCATAACGTTATAAAATTGGTCAATAGTTTCATTAGATCTCTGTAACCTATTCATCATCCTATGTTCCAAATCATAATCACTCTCCCCAGATCTAAACTGAACACCTAACGCCAACTTCAGTGAACCCCAAGTGATATTCCGATTGCACTGAACCCATTGAAAATACCAATTGGCAGGGTTGTTAGATGTGACGATTTTTCGTAATTTTGACGATTTTTTTCAGAAAATACAGTAAAATGACGATTGACGATTTTTTTACTAAAATTAATAGTGTTATGACGATTTTCTGGCATCAATAAAACACTTACAAGAAATATTTACAATTATATTGGGAACAGTCCAAACGTAAAAATCAATTTTTCGAAATACTAAAATTATTGGAAATTAAGAAAAAAAATTCTTCCACCTTCTCAAACCAGGAGGCTTTCATTAGAACCATTAGTCATCGATACTGCAAAAAATATACACTAGATCCCCGATTTGCGTCGGTGGCTACGCAAATAGCGTTTTTATGATTTCGGTTTGCGTCGCTACATACGATTGGATTTTTTCACTGAAGTCATAATGTGAAGAATTTTTCTATTTGCTTGTAAAAAGGCGAATTACCATTTAATTTTGTTAGGTAAATAATTCTAAGTATAGTTGCGAAGTTGTGTAGAAAAATGAGTGCAAAGAGAAGAAAATGCATTCGTTTAGAAGTAAAATTGGACGTCATAAAACGTTTCAAGTCGGGTGAAAAGGCTGTTGATATTGACAGAATCCTTGGTTTAGCACCTTCAACAGTAAAAACCATTTGCAATACTGATAGCGCTTAAAATTAACAATTTAAAGATAGCTCGAGTTAATAGCAAATGAGATTTTCTTTTTTATTTAATATTTTTGTGAATAGGGATAAATGAAATAAATAAATTTTTGTTATGTTTTTATGAAAATATATTTTTCCTTATGTATTTATTTTCAAATGATATATATATTTCAGCCGACTTGCTGAAATAAATAGAATAAATCTTAACCATATCACTGTCGTTATCACCAATAGAATTTCTTGCTAAAAATTTATATTTTTGAACGAATCAATGCAATAAATTGTCTCTGATTTGTAAAATTTAAATATTTGACGATTTGGTGACGATTTTGTTAAATCTTCGTGACGATTTTGACGAATTTTGTTAAAAATTTTAACGATTTTTTAAGAAAAAAGCCTAACAACCCTGAGCATGACCCTTCAATAACATATATAAATTATTATATGCAACCTCCTGAAGCGAAACACCCTGTGAAAATGCAATATGCTCAATCCTACGTATAAAATCGTCTATACGTAGTTCCTTGTCATCACCCGAGAAATACACATTCCATCTATGCATTTCTAATGGTTTATTATTAATGGAACGTCGTTCATCAGATAATTTTAATTCATTCGCGCAATTTTCCTGCCGACGATTTTCCATCTGATTTGAATTTCCCTGTAAAGTTAGCTGGGAAATAGCCTCATTCACTCTCAAAAACAGACTTTCCTCCAAATTGCACATTAGATTGGTAACTTGAGTTTGAACAACAACGTCAATAAACTCTTTCATACTGTCCATATTAAAACTATTTGGTAACTTTGAGTTATCATCCCTTAATAATCTTTCATCTATATTTCGTACGGTAGAGTTAAGATCTGCCTCACTAACAACACGAGCAGATTCCTGTTCTGTGCTAATTGCTTTCCCCATATACTCTAATGACTTAGCAAAACCACGTGTTACCGGCCTTCCCGGAGCCATATTTAAAACCAAACAAAAAAAAAATTAAAAAAAAACGTAATAATCCAAAGATACAATTTTTTTTCCCTAACAAACCATCGCGTATAACGAAAATCTATATATATAAAATTGTAACGTTACTGACTAACTGACTCACTGATTCATCATCGCACAGCCTAAACGCCTGAAGCTAAAAGCTTGAAATTTGGCCCAGAGATTGGTCACACCCCAAATCGATCCACTAAGACGGGATTTTTGGAAATTCGAATGCTTAATGGGTAAAAACGGGAAAATTCGGTAATATTATATCTCCAAAACTAAAAGAGATACAAAAAAAATGTAATACTTATCGGTGTTCTTTAAAAAAATTAGCGGACAGGTGTCTGGTACTTTTTTTAAATTCGGCCCTTTTAGGGAGTAAACGGGAAAACCTGAATTTTGGTACTTTTTTGACACCCCATCTATGTTTTGATCCAATAAACATAGAAATAAAGTTTATACCACATTCGAAACTTATCAAAAAAAAAATACGAATATGAATTTGATACTTTTTCGAAATTCGAACATTTAAGGGGTGAAAATCATAACCATTTTTGGTACTTTTTTTTACAAAACATTTTTCTTTTTCATTGAGATACTCGTACCAAATTATGGGCTCCCACTACAATACTGAAATTTTTGAAACTTTAATGGGGGGAACCAATAGTACCAAAAAAAGGAAATACAAGAAATTTGATATTTTTCTTTAGCTTTTTGGTTCTACAACTGGTATTTTTTTTAATTATCGTTAATACTGGACCCAAAAACATAAGATTCAACATGCAATATCCAGAGGGAATAAGAATCTATTGCGGAACTTTTTGGTACTTTTTTGTTTTATAACTGGTACTTTTTGAATTTCCGTTAATAATGGACCTAGAAACATAAAATTTAAAATGCAATGTCCTGAGTGAACGAGAATCTGTAAGAGGGATCTTTTTGGTACTTTTTTATTTTTTGACTGGTACTTTTTGAATTTCAGTTAGTATTGGAAATAAAATTAAACATGTAAGGTCCTGAGTGAATAAGAATCTGTAAGAGGGCTTTGTGGTACTTTTTTGTTCTTTAACTGGTACTTTTTGAATTTCCGTCATTATTGGACCTAGAAACATTAAATTCAACATGTAATGTGCTGAGTGGATAAGAATCATGATGGAACTTTTTGGTACTTTTTTGTTCTTCAACTGGTACTTTTTGAATTTCCGTTTGTATTGCACCTAGGATGAAAATCTATAAGAGTGAACTTTTTGTTACTTTTTTATTCTTTGACTGGTACTTTCTAAATATCCGTTGTTATTAGACCTAGAAAGATAAAATTAAACATGCAAGGTCCTGAGTGAATGAGAATCTGTAAAATCGCTTTTTGGTACTTTTTTGTTCTTGAACTGGTTCTTTTTGAATATCCGTTATTATTGGAACTAGAAACATTAAATTTAACATGCAATGTAATGAGTGGAACCTGTAAGAGGGCTTTTAAGGTACTTTTTTGTTCATTAGTTGGAACTTTTTGAATTTCCGTTAGTATTGGACCTAGAAACATAAAATTCAACATGCAAGGTCATGTGGTCCTTTTTTACAAAATATTTTTCTTCATTCATTGACATATTCGTACTTAATTATTGACTCCCACTACAATACTGAAATTTTTTATACTTTAATGGGGGCAAAATAGTACTAAAAATGGGAAATACGGGAAATTTGATATTTTTCTTTAGCTTTTTGGTTCTACAACTGCTATTTTTGGTATAATTTCCGTCCAATACTGGGACCTAGAAACATAAAATTCAAGATGCAATGTAATGAGTGGATAGGAATCTATGAGAGGGAAGTTTTTGGTACTTTGTTGTTCATTAGCTGGTGCTTTTTATTAATTTCCGTTAATATTGGAACCAGAAACATAAAATTAAACATGCAAGGTCCTGAGTGGATAAGAACCTGTAAGAGGGCTTTTAAGGTACTTTTTTGTTCATTAGTTGGAACTTTTTAAATTTCCGTTAGTATTGGACCTAGAAACATAAAATTCAACATGCAAGGTCATGTGGTCCTTTTTTACAAAATATTTTTCGTCATTCATTGACATATTCGTACTTAATTATTGACTCCCACTACAATACTGAAATTTTTTATACTTTAATGGGGGCAAAATAGTACTAAAAATGGGAAATACAGGAAATTTGATACTTTTCTTTAGGTTTTTGGTTCTACAACTGGTACTTTTTGAATTTCCGTTATTATTGGAACTAGAAACATAAAATTTAATATGCAATGTAATGAGTGGATAGGAATCTATGAGAGGGAAGTTTTTGGTACTTTGTGGTTCTTTAGCTGGTGCTTTTTTAATTTCCGTTAATATTGGACCCAGAAACATAAAATTAAACATGCAAGGTCCTGAGTGGATAAGAACCTGTAAGAGGGCTTTTAAGGTACTTTTTCGTTCATTAGTTGGAACTTTTTTAATTGCCGTTAATATTGGACCTAGAAACATAAACATCAACATGCAAGGTCATGTGGTCCTTTTTTGCAAAATATTTTTCTTCATTCATTGACATATTCGTACTTAATTATTGACTCCCACTACAGTACTGAAATTTTTTATACTTTAATGGGGGCAAAATAGTACTTAAACTGGGAAATACGGGAAATTTGATATTTTGCTTTAGCTTTTTGGTTCTACAACTGGTATTTTTTGTATAATTTCCGTCCAATACTGGGACCTAGAAACATAAAATACAAGATGCAATGTCCTGAGTGGATAAGAATCTATAAGAGGGAAGTTTTTGGTACTTTTTTGTTCATTAACTGGTACTTTTTAAATTTCCGTTATTATTGGACCTAGAAATATAAAATTCAATATGTGTAATGAGTGGATAGGAATCTAAAAGAGGGAAGTTTTTGGTACTTTTTTGTTCTTTGGCTGGTACATTTTTATTTTCCGTTAAAATTGCACCTAGAAACATAAAATTAAACATGCAAGGTACTGAGTGAATGATTATCTGTAAGAGGGATTTTTAGTACCTTTTTGTTCATTAACTGGTACTTTTTGAATTTCCGTTAGTATTGGACCTAGAAACATTGTATTAAACATAAAAGGTCCGGAGAGAATTTGAATCTGTAAGAGGGCTTTTTGGCATTTTTTGTTCTTTAACCGGTAATTTTTGAATTGCCGTTAATATTGCACCTAGAATCATAAAGTTCAACATGCAATGTCCTGAGTGGATAAGAAACTATAAGAGGGAACTTTTTGGTACTTTTTTTTATTTATTTACTGGTACTGTTTAAATTTCCGTTAGTATTGGACTTAGAAAGATAAAATTAAACATGCAAGGTCCTGAGTGAATGAGAATCTGTAAGATAGGCTTTTTAGTACTTTGTTGTTCTTTAACTGGTACTTTTTGAATATCCGTTTTTATTGGACTTAGAAACATAAAATTAAACATGCAAGATCCTGAGTGAACAAGAATCTGTAAGAGGGCTTTTTAGTACTGTTTTTTGTTCATTAACTGGAATTTTTTTAATTTACGTTAATATTGAACCTAGAATAATTAAATTCAACATGCAATGTCCTGAGTGGTTGAGAATCTATAAGAGGGAAATTTTTGGTACTTTTTTTATGTACTAACTGGTACTTTTTGAATTTTCGTTAGTATTGGCCATAGAAAGATAAAATTAAACATGCAAGGTTCTGAGTGAATGAGAATCTGCAAGAGGGTTTTTGGAACTATGATGTTCTTTAACTGGTACCTTTTCAATTTCCGTATTTGTTGGACCTAGAAACATAAAATTAAACATGCAAGTTCCTGAGTGAATGAATGAATCTGTAAAAAGGATATTTTGGTTATTTTTCGTTCTCTAACTGGTAATTGTTTTAAATAAACTGGTACTTTTATTTATTTTAATATTAATTTTTGTGCATTAAATAAAAAAAAGCTAATAGCTGTCTGGTACTTTTACGAAATTCGGCCCTTTTAGGTAGCAAACGGGTAAAACCTGTACTTTGGGTCTTTTTTCCACCATCTAGCTTTTAAATCAATATACATAGAATTAAAAATTATATAACATTTGTAACTTATCTAAAAAAATACAAAGCATATTCGGTACTTTATGGAAATTCGAACGTTTAAGGGTTCAAAATTGTACCAACATATGTTTGTTACTTTTTACAAAAGATTTTTTCTCCATCTATTTATCTTACATCGCAGAGCCTAAACGTCTGAAACTAAAAGGTTGACATTTGGACCGGAGGCTCTCCTCTCGCCCAATTGATCCTGCTAACCTCATACCTCCTAAGCTTTGTTTGTTACTTTTTTCAAAATATTTTTTCCATATATTTATCTTTCATCGCAGATCCTAAACGTCTAAAACTAAAAGTTTGACATTAGGACCGGGGTCTGTCCTCTCGCTAAATCGATCCTGCTAGCCTCATACCTCCTAAACTAAAAGAGATTCAAAATTAAAAAAAATTAACAGACTGGTGTTTGGTACTTTTTTGAAGTATGGCCTTTTTGTGGAGTAAAAGGGTAAATACAAATTAAATCACATTCGTGTTGCAGTAGTAAGTAATTGGCCCATAGTGCTATACAGCATAGCAGTTAATACTGTGTCCAATTACATGCAATCTGGCATCTTGCTTTTATATTGTTTCGTTAAGTTAATAAAGATATGGCGATTGATGATTCATTCGTTTTACAATACAACATGGTGTCAGAAGTGGCAGTCGCCAAATAAAATACATAAAAGCTGAATAAAGATTAATAAAATAAAAAGAAATTAAGACAAAAATCAAAACCTTAATTAAAAAATAATAAAAAGTCGAAACTTAACAAAAGTGTTTAACCATTGCAAGAGCATAAGTTAAACAAACAAGTGTTAAATTACAATAGATACCTATACAACATCAAATACATACATATACAAAATCAAAATGCCGGACGAAGCCCAAACGCATGTTAAAGCTGAAGCGGGGCAGTTTTTCGCAACAAATATGTCGCATATTAATTTAAAATCGAGCAATATGGCGAAAGAGTGGAAATTGTGGTTTACCCAATTCAAGTTGTTTTTAAGAGCCTCAAACCTTGAAAGTCAGGCCGATCAGCGAAAAGTAGCTTTGTTGTTGCATCACATGGGCAGTGAAACTATTGAAATTTTCAACTCGTTTAATGAGGACGTAGACAAGATATCGTACAAGGCACTGATTGAAAAATTTGAAGAATATTTTACCCCAAAGAAAAACATTGTAATGGAGCGGCATTTGTTTTTTACGTGCAAACAGATGCCTAACCAAAGTATTGATACATATATCACAACTCTACAAAACCTCAGCTTAAATTGTGAATTTGGAGCAATTCGTGAGGAATTAGTAAGGGATATATTTATCTGTGGTTTATCTCAACAGTTGGCAGGAATCCGAGAAAGATTACTGGCTGAGGATGCGATTACATTAAGTAAAGCGATAAGTATTGCAAAAAGCATAACGGCTGCAAGGGAAAATGCATCCAAATTAGAAGAGGTTCAGGAAGTTGAACCAGTTATCAATGTTATTAAAAGAAGAAATTTTAGGACTGCTAACAACAACAACAACAATAACAAACAACAAGGTAATTGTAATCGATGTGGCCAACTCCATAAAAGTCGGTGTCCAGCCGAAAATGTGAATTGCCATGAGTGTGGAAAACGGGGACATTTTGCAAAGATGTGCTTTTTAAAAAGAAAATTTGTAAAACACGTGTATGTCAATGAGGAAAATGGCGACGATGACGATGGTGAAGAAGAAGAAGGCACAAACTTATTTATTAGGACTCTCTCTAAATCAACAAAAAATACAACAGAGTGGAAGATAGAGGTAAAAATTAACGGTAACAAATTGCTATGTCAAATAGATACAGGTGCACAGGCTAATATTATTTCGTTTAAGACAGCTGCATTCTTAAATATTACACATGTTTTAGAAAAAACAAATGTTAATATTTTTACATTCAGTGGGGAAAGGATACCAGTTTTGGGTACAGTAAACTTAAACGTTTTTTTTGAAGAAAAAAGCTTCAGTTTGAAATTTTTTGTTGTGAATATTGAATGTAAAAATATAATAGGCCTTGAATCTACTGTACAATTAAATTTAATCAAAAATGTGAATTTTATAACAGTAAATAGTATTATTGAAAAATATTCAGATGTTTTTTTGTGGACTTGGTCTCTTACATGGTAAATGTGGTTTGAAAGTAAGAGAAAATGTTGACCCTGTTGTAGACCCGCCAAGAAAAATTCCTTTTAAATTGTATGGAAAATTGAAAAATGAATTGACAAGGATGATTGACTTAGGTGTTGTTAGAAAAGTTAGTGAACCAACAGAGTGGGTAAGTTCCATAGTTCTTATTACAAAACCCAATGGAAATTTACGCTTGTGTTTAGATCCAAGAAATTTGAATAAGGCAATATTGAGGCCTCACTTTCCATTTCCGAATATTGAAGACTGTAAGGCAAGACTGCAGGGATCTAAATATTTTACATCTTTAGATGCTAACAGTGGGTTTTGGATGATACCTTTAGATGAGAAATCATCTAAGCTTTGTACATTCAACACCCCTTTTGGTCGGTATAGGTTCTTACGATTGCCGTTCGGTATAAATGCGGCCCCGGAAATTTTCCATTCCAAAATGATAAGATTATTTGGTGATATCTCTGGATTGATTATCTATATAGACGACTTTCTGATTCACTCATCTTCAATGGAAGAACATATTGAAATTTTGGAGGCTGTTCTTCAGAGGGCAAAGGAAGTGGGAATGAAATTCAATAAGGCGAAATGTAAAATATTTAGGACTGAAGTAAAATTTTTGGGTCATGTTTTTAGTAAATCAGGAGTAAGTCCTGATCAGGAAAAGATAAAATCTATCATGGATATGCCCAAACCGGGTAATGTAAAGGAATTACAGAGGTTTTTAGGAATGATTAACTATCTAGGTTCTTTTATTGAAAATTTGGCGGTAAAAAACAAAAATTTAAGGGAATTATTGAAAAAAGAAGTTCAGTGGCATTGGTCATTAAAACACGATCAGGAGTTTGAAAATCTTAACCGTGAGATAACCAAATACCCAGTACTGACTTATTTTGATCCAAATAAAAAATTAACATTAACTGCTGACGCGTCTAAATTTGCACTTGGTGCTGCCATTATGCACGATAAGCATCCTATTGCATATGCATCGGTTGCATTGACAGACACACAAAAAAACTATGCACAGATAGAAAAGGAACTTTTTGCCATACTCTTCGGCTGTACAAAGTTTCACCGATACACTTATGGGTCAAGAATATCGGTGGAAACTGACCATAAACCTTTAGTTAGTCTGTTCAACAAGCCACTTTACAAGATCCCTCCAAGACTCCAGCGGTTTATGCTCAGGCTACAGAGCTATGACCTGGTAGTTGAATATAAGAAAGGAAAATATTTGCAGGTGGCGGACACTTTGTCAAGATCTCCTTCGCAGGACGCTGCGTGGACTGAGATGGATGAAGAGATATCTCTTCATTGCAATTTTGTGTCATCTCACTTACAAATACCGTTTGCAAATATGGATAATCTAAAGGAACATACTAAGAATGAAAAAACTTTCAAAAAAATTGTGGAATATGTTAGGAAGGGATGGCCAAGATATAAGAAGGACGTTGATTTGGAGACAATGCCTTATTATAACATTAGAAATGACATTTATATCTTGAATGATATGCTGATGAAGGAGCATCAAATAATAATTCCAAAGAGTTTGAGAGGTATTATATTGGGAAAACTCCATGAGGGTCATATGGGAATAGAAAGATGTAGGAATTTGGCCAGACAATTCGTTTATTGGCCTAATATTAATATTGATATTGAAAACTTTATTTTAAACTGTGAGAACTCCAATGTCAAAACTGAGATGCTTACACATGAAATTGTAGACATTCCATGGTTCAAAATTGGTGCTGATTTATTTGAGTTTAAAGGAAAAACGTATCTTCTTGTAGTAGACTATTATTCGAAGTACATCGAAATAGAAATGCTTAATTTAGGATATAAGAGTTCGCAAGTAATTCTGAAATTTAAATCCATTTTTGCTAGACACGGTATACCTTTTACTTTAATTACGGACAATGGACCTCTATTTAATTCTAGGGAATTCAGGGAATTCAGTCAGAATTGGGGAATTAATCATGAAACATCAAGTCCATATCTACCACGGTCTAATGGTTTAGCGGAGCGTTCTATTCAGACCATAAAAAATTTATTGTTAAAGTCTCAAGATAGTCAGTCTGATCCATATGTTGCATTACTACACTATAGGTCAACGCCTAAGGGAAATCTTCCCAGCCCAGCTGAACTATTAATGTCACGTAAACTTCGATCAAAAATTCCTTCTATTGTCAATAATTTTGAGCCAAAGGTCATTAATGCAGAGAATTATAAACGAAATTTGAATTTTAATATCCGGAAATACACTAATCGGTAAAATAAAATGACAAAGAAACTAAAACCAGTACATAAAGGAGATAGTATAATGTTTAAAAGGACACCCACTAGCTGTTGGTTTCCCGGTCGTATAATAGAGCCATGTAAGGAACCAAGATCCTTTATAATAGAAGATTCTAATGGCACTCTTTATAGGAGAAGTCAAGAACATATTAGAAAATCACCAGAGAACAAAATTATTGAGAAAAATGAAAATTATGAAAACATAGAACATAGTAAACAAAGTACTGAATTGCCAATAGAAAATACTAATAAAAAGTTAGAAGGCTATGTTACAAAAATAGGAAGAACTATTAAGAGACCAGACAGGTTGGATTTATAATTACAACTTAAAAAAAAAAAATTGAATTTTGTATCTATATATGAATGTACTTATTTATATTCTATAAAAAAAAAATCTGATTTATTTCTTTTATAATATAGTTTAGTTTAAAATATTATATTAACTAGATGATTGTTATAAAATACTTTTTATTTTTATATTGTAAAAGGAAGATGTTGCAGTAGTAAGTAATTGGCCCATAGTGCTATACAGCATAGCAGTTAATACTGTGTCCAATTACATGCAATCTGGCATCTTGCTTTTATATTGTTTCGTTAAGTTAATAAAGATATGGCGATTGATGATTCATTCGTTTTACAATACAACAATTCGTACCTTATCTTAAAAAATACAAAACAGATTTGGATTTTTTTTTTTAGTTCAAATGTTTAAGGTGTGAAAATCGTTCCAAATTTTGTTATTTTTTCACAAAATTTTTCTTCATCTATCTATCTATCTATATATATAAAATTGTAACGTTACTGACTGACTGACTCACTGATTCATCATCGCACAGCCTAAACGCCTGAAGCTAAACACTTGAAATTTGGCCCAGAGATTGGCCACACCCCAAATAAGGGCTGCCAGAAATTTTCAGCAAAAAATCTTAATTTCACCAAAAAAAAATCTTATTTTGGAAAAAAAATCTTTTTTTTTTTTTGGAAAAAAGTAGTTTTTTTATTAAAATTAACTTTAAAGCATATCAATATGTATTTCCACTGCTGCCAACTTTTTTTATAAGATTTACCGAAAAATCGGACTTTAAAACCGCTAAATATTCAATTAAGGCGGGATTTTTCTTAAAAATACCGCTAAAATCTAATAATTTTTAAACGTTTATTTATATAAATCTAGATATACACGGGTGTCATGGAAATTGAAAACGTAAAAAGATTAATTTTTGCGAACCTTAGTCTGACTTGCAATATTTTCTGTTTTTGCAAAATAAAAAGCGCGCAAAACTTACACCTGATTAATCAGCCTTGAACGCCAAACAGAGGTTGGTTTTTAAAGGCCCAACCATGATATGCATAGCGTTGCTTAACCTACTGTCAAAAATTAATAAAATGTATTAAAAAAAACAAAAATAATATCAACAAACATTTGATTCCGTACAGAATGTGCGATCAGTTTCGCAACTTGCTTAAGCAAATGACAGTTTCATAAAATTTAACAAAAAGTTTCCTTAAGTTCAATATGACTAGCCTGATTAACATGTATTCGAATATTTTCTCAAGCCAACTTAAGCTCATTATGGTTTTTTTTTGTCCAGTAAACCGCAAGGTTGCATTATTAAGTTTAAAAATTTTCAAATGGGAACAAAAAAGATTTTTTTTAATTGAACCTAACTTTCGTCTAGACAAAACAGAAAATCTTGTTTTTGGGGAAAAAATCTTAAAATCTTTTTTCGGTTAAAAAATCTTAAAAAATAAGGTAAAATCTTACTTCTGGCAGCGCTGCCCCAAATCGATCCACTTAGACGGGATTTTTGGAAATTCGAATGTTTAGGGGTAAAAAAGGGTAAAAACGTAACACTTATCGTTGTTGTTTTGAAAAATAAGCGGACAGGTGTCTGGTACTTTTTTAAAATTTGGTCCTATTAGGAAGAAAACTGGTAAAACCTTAATTTTGGTACTTTTTTGGCACCCCATCTTTCTTTTGAACCAATCAACATAGGAACAAAGTTTATACAACATTCGAAACTTATCAAAAAAATACGAATATGAATTTGGTACTTTTTCGAATTTTGAACATTTAAAGGGTAAAAATCGTAACTATTTTTGGTACTTTTTTATACAAAACATTTTTCTCCATTCATTGACATATTCGTACTTAATTATGAGCTCTCACTACAATTTTTGATAACTAAATGGGGGGAAAAAATAGTACCAAAAAGGGGAGATACGGGAAATTTATGTTTTTCTTTAGCTTTTTGTTTCTGCAACTGGTATTTTTTTTATTGTCGTTAATATTGGACCTTAAAACATAAGATTCAACATGGAACTTCTTTGTACTTTTTTATTCTTTGATTGGTACTTTTTTAATTTCCGTTAATATTGGACCTAGAAACATAAAATTAAACATGCAAAGTCCTGAGTGGATAAGAACCTGAAAGAGAGCTTTTAGGTACTTTTTTTGTTCATTAATCGGTATTTTTTGAATTTCCGTTAGTATTGGACCTAGAAACATAAAATTCAACATGCAAGGCCATGTGGTCCTTTTTTACAAAATATTTGCCTCCATTCTTTGGCATATTCGTACTTAATTATGGGCTCCCACCACAACACTGAAATGTTTCATACATAAATGGGGTGAAACAAGTATCAAAACGGATAATACGGGAAATTAACTTACTTTCATTTGCTTTTGTGTTATACGAGTGGTACTTTTTGAATTTTCTATAATATTGAACTTAGAAACACAAAATAATAGGTACAAAGTCCTGTGTAAATATCAACGTATGATATAAAAATTTTGGAACTTTTTTGCTAAAACATAGATACATATTCTTTGACATATAAATATGTTCATGAAAGAAAAAGCCCGATTAAAAAGTAGCGGGTTAAATGCTTGAATTTAAACAAGTTTAAGCCTAGAAAAGTAAACTTTGGCATAAAAATATGTCCACGAATAAAAGGAGACGCTAACGAAGTAGCGGGTTAAATGCTAGTTTTAAATAAAAACAGTAACAAACAAAAAAAATAATAATATTATAATAAGAAAACCAAAATCCAAACAAATCAATCAATAAATATGTATCTGGGTTGTGAAGTTCAAAGTTCAAAATGGAATTACAGTAAAATAACTAACATATAAAATATAAACAAGTATTCAAATCCACTGCAAAATATAAAATATACATTAAGAATCTCAAATCCATTACAACTGTCAGTTTTACAATCGGTAACAACATATAGGATAATAAAATTGAAACTCTTTAGTAAATTAATTTAATCACACAACTTTGGTACGTTATACATACATATCAAAGGATGCGGCATTAAAAATTTCGTAAAACAAATTTGCTAAAATTGTACAATTAATGTTCAAAATCAATTTAACAGTAAGTTACACTCAAACAAAATGTCATGTTCCCGTTGGGCGCCATTTGTAACGTCATTGATTTTCAACAACAAAACTTTCGGGTTCAGATCAATGTGTTACTATTTTTCTTCTTAGTTTAAATACTTGTTTGGGTCTAGATGGTCAACCCATTTTAACCCACCCCTTTGGTATTCAAATACCACCGTGATTATATTTAAACAAAATTTGGAAATATAATCCCAAAAATGTCCCAAATTTATTCCATCTATACCTTTCCACTTCACAACCCAATTTTAATAATTTAATGTGCCATAATTCTAATGATCATTTTTTAAAAAAAATACATAGTTATTTTATTTATTAACATTTTAATAACGAAGAAAAAAAAATATTAAGATCTACAAGACTTGTGTCTATGCAATATTATTAACAAGTATAAAATTATTTTGAATTATCTAAAAGTTATTTAATGTTTAAGTGTTTTTTTTTATACCAGGATAAATACAATTACTCAATTAATCACAAAGTACAAGTTAAATAAAAAGAACTTACAAACTGGGATCCCACGATGATATGTACATATCAGCGTTTCACACACATATTTTAACAATTTAAAAATACTATTATATGAATAGATAAGGCAAGGGGAAAAAATAAAAAAAAAACACAAAATAATTCGTTTTAAAATACTAAGGACACAAAAAAACCATGAATAAATAATTTAAGTACTTAACAACACACAAGATATTGAAGAAACACAGTTAATTATTAAAAGGAAAACAAAATTTAATCAACAATTTAGGACAAAGTTATGATAAGCTACGTTAATCCACAAATAATCACAAGAACACAACAATTCATCCGTAGGTTACAAACACAAAAGCACTAGCATATATTGACTGTTTATGTTGTAAAACTGTTATTCTCTTCATCCTTTAATATATTCTGCACTATTCATTTGTCACTGTTTTATTAGATATTTGCCTTCAATTTGCTCTGCTATTCAATATATTCTTTTATTTTATATAAACCTTCTTAGCTTAAGGAATTCAACATCGATACTTTTTATTCATATTTTATTATTTCATATGTTTCACAATTTTGTTTTTTTTTTCCTGTATCTCTTTTAATTTGTTTTCAATTTCGTTTCTTTTTAATTTCAATATTCTTTTAATTTTGTATCCTCTTGTACCATTCCAATTAAATATTTTTTCTATCTTTGTATCCTTTTAATATTTTATTATTTTAAGGATATCTTTTATTAGTATTCCATTCAGGTGTAGTGAGTGTGCTATTTTTATGCACACCACTATTTAGATTGTAATTAAATAACTTTGTTTATTTTAAGTATTTTTATTTTTCGTTGTCACAAGCCAAATTCGTGACAACAAATAAAAGCAACATCAGCATTTCCCACGGTTTAAAAATTTTAAGTTCAATTAATGTAAACAAAATCAATTTGGGTAAATGCTGATGATAGGTAAGGTTTAGTATATAAGCCATTGATTAATTTTAATAAACTCAGAATTAATTGAACATTCAAATCGACTGTCTAATTTATTTCTCAAAAAGGGCATTTTAATGCTCGTCTAATGCGGCAGAAGTGCTTAGTAATACTTGCCCCTTTTTTTTTTCTTTTTTCTGACACTTTAACCTCCGACCACTACATGGCGATCCTGCCCAACATAAATTAATTTCTGTCAATTCTTTCGATCCTGCCCAACATAAATTAATTTCTGTCAATTCTTTCGATCCTGCCCAACATAAATTAATTTCTGTCAATTCTTTCGATCCTGCCCAACATAAATTAATTTCTGTCAATTCTTTCGATCCTGCCCAACATAAATTAATTTCTGTCAATTCTTTCGATCCTGCCAAACAAACTTTAAAATTGTTTATCATTAAAAGTAAAATTATCCTTACTAAAGGAAAAATAAAATTGTACTGTATGACGACTAAGGAAGAATTAGACATCATCTTCAGAAAGTGGGAAGAATACATACCACTTCCAATAAACGAAAGTCTAGAGCAACCTCCAAAATACATACCGACCCCGAAAGAAGCTGGCCCTAAACCTATAACGTTAGAAGAATATAGGCGAAGACAGGCGAAGAACACAAAGGACTCCAAATCACCAACCCAATCTGCCCATAAGCCAAAGAAGCGAGGGGGCAAGAAGAGAAAGTTTGAACAGACGTGTGCCAACCTCCAACGCATAATAAACATTAGCAAAGGAGCACAAAAAAAAATTAATTGAGGAATTAGACGCACTAAAGAAGAAAGGCTGGAGAAACGAACACTAGAAACTTTCGAAGTAACAGAAGAAGACAAAATAAAACAAGTCTTAGAAAATATCAAAATAATGGGGATAGCAGATACAAAACTTGAACAAACATCTAATACATATGCGGTAAATAACAATAGGATATCCCTAAGTTTAGATATAATAATTATTTTAGTAATAATTGTAATGATAATAGTACTTTGGAAATTGTTAAAAAATTATATAAAAAAGGAAATTACTACTAATGCAGTAACAAACAATTAATTAAATAAACAAACAAAAAAAAATTTTTTTTATATATATAGTATATTTCATACTTATGGACCAAATTATTGTAGAACTACAAAAGTTAATTATAAACGCTAAAAAATCAAAAGGTAGAAAATATACAGAAGAAACAATAAAAGAAAAGTACCACTTAATCAATGAATATAGTAGACAATTTGGAAAACTAATAAGCTATTTATCAAATCCACTTAGACAGCAAAAAATTGAAGAATTTAAAACGTTAAAGACAACAGCAATCGAACTTTTGAAAGAACACTCCAATTCAAATAACAGCTTAAAAATGTCAAACTTTGATAGCAAAAAAGCTTCGGACACAATTCCTATATTTGACGGAAAACCTACACACCTCGATATATTTCTATCAATGGTTGAAATGGTTCACGATGAACTTAACGAACAAGGGAAAAAGAACTTAATAAAATATATTATTGCCATGAAATTAAGCGATAAGGTTAGAAGTGTTTTAATGACACAAGACATACCAAAAACATTTTACGAACTAAAATCATCACTGTCCAAACATTTCAAGTCAACAAAGACAGCCAGTAGTCTTCATTCGGAAATTAGAAATATTAAGCAAAGAGGTAATGTGTCAAGTTTTAGAGAAAAAATAAACACATTGATTTCAGAATTAACCATAGTACAATTCAGTGACCTTGAAGACAGTTCAAATGAAATAGCACGCTCTACAATTAGAATGTTGAACGAAAAATAAGCACTCGAAACATTCCAAGAAGGTTTACAAGAAAACATAAGAACAGCAGTTATAGCAGCGCAACCTAAATCGCTAGCACAAGCATTTGAAATAGCTAGCACACAGGAAAGACTTTTACAGGCAACAAACACACTAAATATATTTCATATAAATGACAGAAATCGACGCAGTAATAACAATTACAACTATATCAATAACAGATACAACAATCAAAGAAGACAAGACTTCAACAGAAATAACAGAAACTACAACAATAATTATAACAACAACAACAATAGTAGAAATTTTAATAATTATAATAGAAATTCAAATAATACCAACAGTAGATACAACACAAATAATGCTTACAACAGAAATAATAGAAACACCTATAACAATAACAACAATACAAATCAAAGAAATAACAACCCAAACGTACGCACAATACATCGACAGGGAAACGAAGAAGCCCTGGAGACTCAGAACGAATCTCCAGAAGGGGAAAATTACAGATTCACACAATAAATCCCAACACTTCGAACTTTATATATCTTTCTATCAAAAACCTGACTTACAAACTGACTTTCTTAATAGATACTGGTTCTGATATATCCCTTTGCAAGGAAAATTTTATACACGGATATAATGTAATTGAACAAGATATTTTTAGATTGAACGGCATAACCAAACACTATACAGAGACTCTTGGATCGACTGAATTAGAAGCAGTACTTGGAGAACATTGCTTAAAACATAAATTTTACTTAGTAGACAGTGACTTTCCAATAAACACAGACGGAATTTTAGGAATGGATTTCTTTCATAAATACAACTGTATAATAAACTACGATACACAAACTATAAGTACTTATATAAATGAAGAGAGTATCACAATTCCTATAGAAACTGATACAAAACATTTAACAAGCGTTATGATACCACCAAGAAGTAGTAAAAAAGTAGTAAAAATCAACATTGAAATAGGTGAAGACAGTGTAGTATGCAACAAAGAAATAGAAAACGGAGTTTTCGTTGCAAACACGATAATACCAAAAAATGGTAATCGCCACATTAAAATTCTAAATACATTAGAAACACCAATACGATTGTCGCAACTTAAACTAGCTACAATACCTTTACAATACTATAACATTTATAGAACCACTCATCTAAATGACGAACATTATTCAGACAATAGGTTTCAGAAATTGCTAAAAACAATAAAATTCGAAGATTTTGCTAACGAAAAACAGAAAGCCTTATACGACATATTGAAACAATATCAGGAAATATTTCATCTAGAGGGAGAATCATTAACCACTAATAATTTTTACAAACAAACTATAGAACTAAACGATAAAACCCCAGTATACATAAAAAATTATCGTTCACCACAATCACAATTGAATGAAATAGACAGACAAGTACAGAAACTATTACAAGAAAATATAATAGAGCCATCAATTAGCCCATACAACTCTCCTTTATTATTGGTTCCTAAAAAAGGACAAGATGACATAAAGAAATGGCGTTTAGTTGTAGATTACAGACGTTTGAATGATAAAGTAGTAAACGACAAATTCCCCCTAACAAGACTAGAAGATGTTTTAGACAAACTAGGTCGAGCAAAATTTTTTTCAACTCTTGATATGACAAGTTCTTTTCATCAAATAGAACTAGATACAGCATCAAGACCAATTACAGCATTTTCCACTAACAGCGGTCACTACCAATATAATAGACTACCTTTTGGACTAAAAATATCATCAAACAGTTTTCAGAGGATGCTAACCATAGCATTGTCTGGTCTGGAATCTGAAGCATTCCTATATGTAGATGATATTATTATTTTCGGATGCAGCCTTAAGCACCACAATGAAAATCTCATAAAAGTATTTGAAAGACTAAAACAGTACAACTTGAAATTAAATGCGGAAAAATGTTGCTTTTTAAAGCCAGAAGTCTTATATTTAGGTCATCTTATTACAAAAGACGGTATTAAAACCGATCCAACAAAATATGAAATTATTGAACAATATCCTATTCCAAAAAATTCGGATGAAGTTAGAAGATTCATAGCCTTCTGTAATTACTATAGAAGATTTATTCCGGATTTTGCTAAAACAGCAAACTGCCTAAACAACTTATTGAAGAAGAAAGTCAAATTCGAATGGACAGAAGATTGCCAAAAAGCATTTGACACTTTAAGAAACAGACTTAAAAACCCACCTATATTACAATACCCTGACTTTGATAAACCATTTGTACTGACCACAGACGCCTCAAATGTAGCTTTAGGAGCAATACTCTCACAAGGCGAAATTGGAAACGACTTTCCTATATCATATGCAAGTAAATCTTTGAATAAACATGAAAGAAATAAGTCAGTTATTGAGAAAGAATTATTAGGAATTCATTGGGGCATACAGTTTTTTAGACCATACCTATATGGCAGAAAATTCACTGTAGTAACAGACCATAGACCACTCATTGCACTATTTTCACATAAAAATCCATCCTCGAAACTGACCAGAATTCGATTAGAACTATCAGACTATGACTTTGATATTATATATAAAAAGGGAGCAAATAACACTAACGCAGACGCATTATCCCGCATCGAAATTAACTCAAAAATATTAAAAGAAATGATTCCACTCTGTATTGATGAAAAAGAAAGAAAAACTCTGGCAATAACACGTAGCATGCTTAGTAAGAATACTAAAGATAAAGAAGATGAAATTAAAATAAAAAACAAGAAAAAGAATGACATTTCTCAACAGGAGACTGATCACCTCCATATGTGGGAATGTATATCAATGAATGATATAAAAAAGCTTCAAAGAATACAATTTATATATGAAAATAATGATAATAATAATCTGCAGAATGAATATAATGATAAAATTACACGCGAGATATGCAATAGAAGCGAAAATCCAATGTTTTCAGAAACATTTATGGAGAAACTTTTATTGAAAATAAAGAAATATAAAAATAAAAAGTACGTACTATATGATAATGATGAAATTTTTAAATATATACCGGTAGAGAAATTGAAAGAAGAATACAATAAATTCAAAAACAATGACGTCGATATAATTATATACAGAATGCCAAAAAGAGTAGATAATGCAATAAAACAATACAGACTAATAGAAGAATTTCATAACTCACCCCATAGTGGACATTTCGGAATAAGAAAAACATTAATAAAATTAAAACAGCGATTTATTTGGAAAAATATGAACAAAATGGTTAAAAACTATATAAGAACATGCGAATCGTGCCAAAAGAACAAACAGACTAAACATACGAAAGAACCTTTTACTATAACAGATACACCATCAAGTAGTTTTGACACTGTAGTAGTGGACACAGTTGGACCACTTAGACCGTCACTAAACTTTAGATATATACTCACAATACAGTGTGAACTGACAAAATATGTTATAGCTTGTCCAATAGAATCAAAAGATGCCAAAACAGTGGCAAAAACGCTAGTAGAAGAAGTTATTTTAAAATACGGTTTGTTTAACATTCTCAAAACGGACAGAGGTACTGAATTTACTAATGAGTTAATGAGAGAGATTTGTGTATTATTAAAAATAAAACAGAATTTCTCGACGCCCTACCATCATGAAACTTTGGGAACAGTAGAACGTAATCACCGTGTTCTAAATGAATATTTTCTAAATTTCGTAGAAGACAACAATTGGCACGAATGTATACCATACTTTGCTTTCGCTTTTAACACAACCCCAAACGTAGATACTAATTATACACCCTTTGAGTTGGTATATGGAAAACTTCCTAGACTACCAAATGACGAATTGAGCGACCCTAAAAATATTTACAACCTAGACAATTATTTGAATGAGCTTAAGATTAGACTTCGTTACTCACTGCAAAAAGCAAGAGACATAATTTTAGAAGTTAAAAAAAAAAGAAAACTAGAATCTGAAAGAAAACAGAATAAAATAGAACTAAAAATCGGAGACTTAGTTTTAGTAAAAGCCGAGAATAAGAAAAAACTCGAGCCTCCATATAAAGGTCCATATAAAATACTAGATATAGACGATTTAAACATAATTATAGAAATAGATAAAGCAAAAATTAAAAGTGTACATAAAAATAATTTAAAAAAGTTTATTTCATAAGTACATATTTAAGGTCAAAAAAAAAATTCTTACAAACATACATATTAATACTTACAATAATAAATACATACAATAATAAAAATCTTTGTACTAATATATCCATTTATGCAATAATTCTATATTTTTTTGATTTTTAATAATACCCAAAACCAAAAAGGGTAAGGGTGTAGTGAGTGTGCTATTTTTATGCACACCACTATTTAGATTGTAATTAAATAACTTTGTTTATTTTAAGTATTTTTATTTTTCGTTGTCACAAGCCAAATTCGTGACAACAAATAAAAGCAACATCAGCATTTCCCACGGTTTAAAAATTTTAAGTTCAATTAATGTAAACAAAATCAATTTGGGTAAATGCTGATGATAGGTAAGGTTTAGTATATAAGCCATTGATTAATTTTAATAAACTCAGAATTAATTGAACATTCAAATCGACTGTCTAATTTATTTCTCAAAAAGGGCATTTTAATGCTCGTCTAATGCGGCAGAAGTGCTTAGTAATACTTACCCCTTTTTTTTTTCTTTTTTCTGACACTTTAACCTCCGACCACTACACAGGTATTAATTTTTATTCTCTAGAATTTTTTTCTCTTTTTATTTTCTTTCCACAAAACTATTCACACCAATCATCCAAATTATCAAACTCATCTTTTTTTCAATTCCTTTCTTATTCAACAAACTCTTCCCTTCAAAACCAAAATCTCCACTCTTTTATATTTTTCCCCAATCACACATAAATACACCAAATTTTCTTCGCCTACCCGATAAAATTTTTGTTTCCTAAACCAGTAAAACCTAAAATTTTTCCTAAAAAAAAAAAATATTAAAACAATATATCCATGTCAAATAGTTTAAAAATAAATTTCCAAAACCAAAGGCAACTAAATTAAAATAACTTTTACGAATTCAAATTTAAATCAAGTACAAAAGTGCACAGGTAGAAAGTACCAAACCAGCCGGAACATTACTTGTGTTATTTCTTTAAAGATATTCCACCATTCTTTACTGTTATTAACCAAGTTTATTCGGGATTCTAAAATTTTAAGGTAAGATGTTTTACTTGTTTTACAAATGTTTTTAATTTTCGGTTAGCTTCGAGATAATTTTGTTTATTTTCAGAAGTTGAATTCTGTCTATATTTCTTGAGGGCCTTAAAAGACTTTTCTCGTGCATTATGACATTGGTAATTAAACCACTTGTTCTTCGCTTCTAATATTTTTGAGAATTTATGCGTGGATGGGTTGGCTAACTTTATAACTTCGATTAGATCTTTCAATTCTAGTTCATTTTGAATCTGCTTATTTAAATCAAGTTTCTGATTCAGTTTTTCTTTATATATTTCAGCTTTATTTTTATCCTATTTGAGCTTCGGTAACCATTTCATTGCATTATTTGTGTTACTTTGGGTTTTAACGCTAAGCTTTAATACAATAGGCATATGGTTAGAGCATGTTCTGTCATCTACTTTAAAACCTTCAAGATTTTTAAGAATTTCATGCGATACTGCACATATATCGTTAACAGCTTCTCCCACACCACTTATAAAAGTAAAGTTTCCTAATTCATCTCCAAAAGTTCATCCGTTAGCAATATGCAATCCAAAATCATTACACAGTTCCATAAATTGTCTCCCTTTACCATTGATAACACAATCCTTTGAGTTTCTTACCGGTAAACAAGCATTACAAGATGATCTTATAAAATCATCTAGATACTGTTGCGCATTGCCAATTCTAATATTTAAGTCTCCGATCATTATTGGATTTATTAGAGATTCGTTTGTAAAAAATACTTTTACTGCATTAAAATCATCTTGCCATGTTGCTCCCCTCAAATATAACGGTATAATATTTACCTCTGTACCTTGACTTTTTAGTTCAATTATATCTATTACTCCTTCTGATCTGAATCGCCAATTTATGCTTTGTGTTATTAGATCTCTTCGAACACCATACACACATCCACCACTTGCTCTTCCAAATCTACTGTTTCTTACTGCTGGTTTCCAGCTGGTCTCAAAGCCCGATAAGATGCTTCATGACGGTTTTAGTGCACGCTTAGAAAGGCTGTGTCATCCGCGAATGTTGAAGTTTGTGTGTAATTGTTTGTTGGCATGTCCGAAGTATAAATTAAGTATAATAGAGGGCCCAGAATGCTGCCTTGTGGGACTCCAGCGCCAATTGGCTGAGGTGAACTTAAGAAGTTTCCTTCTTTAATAATAAATTGACGACCGACTAAGTAGCTTTCTAATTGCTTGAGTGTGTTTGCTGGGAAATTTTGTTTCAATTTATGTAATAAGCCCTCATGCCAGACTTTATCAAAAGCTTGAGAAACATCAATGAAGAGAGCGGAACAATATTGTCATTCTGCAAAGGCTTTTCTTATTGTGTTTACTATACGATGGGTTTGTTCAATTGTGCTGTGTTCTCTTCTAAAGCCGAATTGGTGGTTAGGAATACATCTGTTTTCATTTAGAATTGGGGTTAATTTTGACGCTAACAGCTTTGATATATTTAAAGGTAAGCTTTTAGGCCTATATGACTCAACTTTTGTGTGATAATTTCCTGGTTTAGGTATCATGATGACTAAGGAAACCTTCCACTTTTGAGGATAGTATTGAAGGCGTAAAATTGCATTAAAAATTAAAAGAACAATTATCCTTGCTATGGTGGGTAGCTCCAAAAGCATTTTGTCGCTAATCTTATCAAAACCAGGAGCCTTCTTGGGGTTTAACTCACAAATAGCCTTTTCGATTTCTTTTATCTCAAATCTTAGGGCAACAGCTGCTCTAGCAGCAACAGGTGGTAACTCGACCGCAATATCGTGCGATATGTTTGGGTAAATACGTTTCTTAGATGATTAACAAACAGATTTCCTTTTCAACATCATTTCTTGCCCAACTTCCATTCGAGTTTCTTAATGGTGGATTAGAGACAACTGGCCTTTTGAGATTTCTAGCTGCACGCCATAATGAGTAGTCTGATTGTGGAGTTGCATCAAGTTCCTTAAGATATTTTTTCAGAGAAGCCGTTTTCTGAGTCTGCAGTAACTTTCTCAGCCTTTTTGTACAGTCTTTTAGTAAGTTCTTAAGTTGAGGAGATCTGTGCAATTGCCTCTCTCTACGAGCTCTCCTTTTTTAAGACAAGAGACGCTCGACGTCTATGGAAAATATTTTAATATTTTTTGTTTTTTTGGGGCAATACTGGAATGTTGAACAGCTAGTTTCAGAAAACTGTCAAAATTGACAATAGAGCGATCTATATACTCCGGTGTGCTATGCGGAATATTTTCTGTGCAGTGGGTACTGAGATATTTTTTATATTTTAACCAATTAATTTGTGTAGCTGACGTCGCTATGTAACCAGAGGGAGATTCAATTCTATTGGTATTTGTTATAGTAACAATTGTAGGTGTGTGATCAGAGGATAATTCTAAGAAAGCTTCAACGTAAATCGTTTCTGTGGGGATGTTTTTAACCACGCCAAAATCGATGACATCTGGAATTTTTTGAGGATCAGTAGGCCAATATGTTGGTTGTCCACTCGCTACCACATTTAAATCCATTTTAGAAATTGTGTTAAATAAAACACGACCCTTTGGTGTTATAAGTCGTGACCCCCCCGTGAAGGTATGTTTAGCGTTATAATCGCCAGCAGCTAGGAAACAGGGTTCTAATGATTTAAAATATTTACAGTATTGGCTTTCTGATATTGAAAATCTAGGCGGTGAGTATAACGATGAAATTACTAGGTTTCTATTTAATTCCTCAACGCAAATGTTCGTTGCTTGGAGATAATCTTCACGGTGATCAAACATTAGGTAGTGTTTGACTCGGGTTTTAATTAAAATGGCTGAACCTCCACAAGCTCTATCTCGAGGGTCCTTGGTATCATATAGTGTATAACCATTGATTTTAAACGTATTTCTTGAGGTCAAATGAGTTTCAGAAACCATCATGACATCAATTTGTTTGTTTTTAAGAAAGTGTTCTAATTCATTTTTATGTTGGCGGATGCCGTTTGAGTTCCAAAAACAAATTTTTAAACAGTTCATGGCTTGTTAAGTACAGCTTGCAATAACATCGATTGCATTCTAAGAATTTCCTGCATCATATTGCCTATTGTGTTTTTAAAATTATAATGTTTCCATTGTTTTTTCTAGACGACTTAAATTAGAAACTGTCAATAAATAATGAGAGAAAAATTTGCACTACAAACACTCGAGAGCCAAGAATGCGTCCTTTATCCCGACTGGCCGTCCCCACATCGGGATCGGATGTTTACTCGCACGTCAAAAACAAAAAGAAGTTTACAGTTAAAAAAGTACTTTATCAAACCACAGCTATAATTGATTTAAAACTTATTTTTAGCTTAATTTATTATTACACTCGCAGAATTTGCAATGTGATTTCACAACAATTATTATTGAACTTAAATTAGGTGTTAGTAAAAGCGGATCATGTTACAGCACGCGCAGATATAAAATATGATGAGTTGCAGTATGGTTTCGCATAAAGTGTTCTTAACCCATTAACTAAGGTGTTAACTAATACATTTAAATAATTCATTAATAAATAAAAAAATTTGTTTATTTAAAAAAAGTCGTATTTTAAAGAAACACATTGATCCTGAATACCAAAAAATCCCGAAATCCTGAAAAACCCTGGGATCCCAAAACAGTGTTTTCTAGCTGTCAAAAATTCTCATGCCCATACAATTTGTATAAAGCATCCTTAAATAGCGCGGCGTCAACGCGTTGCTATTTGAAAATCCGATTTTGGCAGGGCGCTTAATACTAAAGTCGGCCTCTATTGTTGATAAATTTGTTTTGTCAATCTGGTGGTTTCATCACCATTTTTTATTTCTGTTATGTGGGTCTTATTAAACAATAAAGTAAACACTACTGTTCGTGACATAACGTTGAAGCCCTTGTTTAAGTATGGCATATCAGTGTAAATGCTAAGCGAAAGAAAACGTTCCGCGTTTGTTGTAGGTACGGCTGTAAGAATTATAAGGGATATAAACTTAAAATTTGCGATTTTTCGTTGCAGCAAATGAGCCATATAGAAAGTCTGAATTTCGGCTTACTAAATTCCACCAACACTTTTATTCTACATAACATATTACATCCGATTATGCTTAATTTTGGGAATTTATTTTCAAATAGAAACTGGGAATTATCACCTTTCGTAGGTTACTTTATATTATATTCAACATTTTTTATTTTTCGAATTTATTCTATGAGCTAAATTTCAGTTATGTATTTTATAAAGCTTTTTTTGTAATAGTTCTGTTCCTTAATTTTTTAGGAATGACTTTTATACACTACCAGACTATTATATTGTATTTTCTTGTTACATTTTACCTTAGCTATCCGTTGGATAGCAATGAAGTATATTGTATGTACAGAAAGATTTACAAATATTAGACACCAGCAGAATGTAATGCATTTTCTGGCCCGCTACGGCCTTCGTCAGCATTCTTTGTGTCACACTGGATAGTGATACTTTATAAATTGAATGTATTTAACTCAACAATTGTTAACAAATAGAAACTGGGAATTATCACCTTTCGTAGGTTACTTTATATTATATTCAACGTTTTTTATTTTTCGAATTTATTCTATGAGCTAAATTTCAGTTATGTATTTTATAAAACTTTTTTTGTAATAGTTCTATTCCTTAAATTTTTAGGAATAACTTTTTATACACTACCAGACTATTATATTTTCTTGTTCCATTTTACCTTAGCTATCCGTTGGATAGCAATGAAGTATAATTGTATGTACAGAAAAATTTACAAATATTAGACACCAGCAGAATGTAATGCACGCATAACTGAAATGTAACTCATAGAATAAATTCGAAAAATAAAAAATGTGGAATTTATTTTCTTAATCCTGTAAACATTATGCATTATTTTACGTAGACAATGGTTACAAGATGCAACGCTAATTTAGAAAATTTTTACCAAAAGAGGCACTATTTAATTATTTAAACAAAAATATTTTAAAATCATTATTTAAACATATAAATGAATCATATATGAATCCTTTTTCAATCACTGAAGTGATAAATCAGTTTTTAATCATCAAAACTGATCCGAAAAGGATACATTTGTTATGGTATAAACACAACTGGGACGAACGACGAACTTCGCATACACAGAAAAAATTATTGCCGAATTATTTTCAAACAACCGCTTGTTTGAAAATTTTTTTAATTTCTATAAATATTTTTACTGATTCAATCAATATTTTTGTTTGATTTTTATTTAACCAACAAAATAAAATAAACGCGTTATTGGTGTCAAGTTTTCATAATTTTGTATGAAATATTTAACGCTCTTTAATGTTGTCGTCTTTTTGCATTTTTTTATTTGATCGTAAGCAACACTTCTTTATGTGAAATATAAGAACAACAACAAAAAACACACACAGTCTATTTTTGGACGCTTTAAAAAAGTGCAACTATAAGAAAAACAATAGCAGACACGACATTATAAGAAACAAAATCCCGTATTCAATTTTTTAAAACTGTTTGCTTAAATACATCAAATACAAAAATAGAATGATGACGAAAAACATATCGAGTCGGTCTGCTGCCGTTTTTGGTTACATTTCTTCTTTAGCAAAGGAAAGGATACAGCAACAGAGAGTGATAAAGAAAAACATTGTGTTGTGTGTATAAATAAGACTTCGTTCAAAAATTATTCCAACAAAAAAATGTGTTTCAAAGCCAGTCGGCGGCTCTGCTTTGCCGTGACCTTCTCATACAGTGCTTACTTGTGTGCGCGTCATTGCTTGTGCAAAAACTTTTTTTTTTTTTGATTTTGAATTTCAGTAAACTTTTTGTTTGATTCAGTTAAATTATTTGTTTGAAAAAATTAGTGTTTTTTTTCAGTAAACAAAATGCAAATAAATTGTTTGAATATGCAAATTTGTTTGTAGGACCGATTTCAGACAAAATATTGTTTGATTCTACAAATTTTTTGTTTGAATTGGAAAAATAATTTTTTCTGTGTAGTACGACGAATTCGTCGGCAAAAATTCGTTGCGTAAATTCGTCAAATGAGACACAATAAGTACGCGAATTTCAGGTATTAATGTGACTAGATTTTTTTGGTCATTTATAAAAATAAATACCTTAAACGCTTGGTTTTAAAAACATTTTTATCTTTTTTAACTAGCAATAAATTTTATTAAATTTAGCAAACTTAAATTAGTTTTTAGGTTTGTTCCAAATTTTGCAATTTTTCGCGAATTTAAGCCATGTTTGCAATTTGTTCCCGTAAGTTGTCTGATTCTTTACAGCTTTAACGATTTATTAAAAATAGTGCCATTTGCTAACATGCCGCTGTTAGCAAATTTTGGCGACTTTCCGCTAATTTGTCTTGCGAAAATGCAAAAGGTCCTAGCTTATTCATGAAATCTAAGGGAAACTCTATTTTTTGTTGTTGGATTTAACAAAACAGCTATGATATAACCAATACTGAACTCCGCTATTGTAAATAGATTTTTGCACTTGTTCATTGAACGATTGCTTATGCCACATTTTAAATTTAATATCAGCGGCAGCATCTAAGCGTGCATTTTCTGATGATATTGACAAGCTTTTAAAAGATATAGGAAACCACTTCTGCAAAATTTCTAGTACAAGAGACGACTTCCTCTTAATTCAAGAATATTTTGGAACGAACTTATAATATTTGACTGCAGTTTTTTAAACGCTGATTTTATTATATCCCGACTTTCTACTCCTTTCCTGCTTCTGCAGTACATATTGAAAATTGTAAAAACAATTATTTTGGAAATACAATCCGAAGATGCTCGTATACACATATTTTTAAAACGCCTTAAAATGTTATTTTCGTTTAAAATTCGAGTTTGCATTTTCAGAAGTATTCGTCTATTTTCCACAAAAAAGACGATAAACGGGCCTGTTCTGAAAATCACGTGATTTCAAATCACGTGTTTTTGAAATCACGAGCGTGATTTTGTGGTGTTCTGAAAGTTATACCGTTTTTGTGTTTCTCAGTGTGCTTTCGGCAATTAAAGACCACACCAAAACACACAAAAAACGAGACACTAAAATATCACACGTGTGATATTTGTAGGCACATGTGATTTGAAATCACGTGATTTGAGTAAAAGTGATTTGCAGAACAGGCCTGAAATTCTAAAAAGTGTACGAAAATGCTCTCTGGCGGCAATCAAAAATAAAAATAAATGGATTTCTCGACCCTAAAAACCGCATGATTCAGGTTTAGCTAAGCCAAATACAATTTTGTTTGCCTCTATTCATGAATAATTTAGAAAACTAACCGTTTTGAAAAATCCGGGGGCTCTAAATTCATTTTTAACCTATGGTTTCTTTGGAACGACTTATAGAACAAGAATCGCGATGTGCTTTTGACGCGAAAAAATTTTACCCACCCTATTATTATGTTTAATTAATGAACATGTATTTATTTGTTTTTGCTCTCTATACTTAACATGTACAAATGAACTTTAAGTACCTTTTGTTTTTGTTGTATTAAATTTTTATTTTTAAAAATAAAATAAAAAAATTTATAAAAAATGATTAAGTACTATTTAGGGCGAAAAAGTACGGTCTTAAAAGTTCGTTGGTACGATATTGGCTTTCTCATTTATCATCATCCCTGGTTGTCGTCCAACATTTAGGTCATGTTTGTCTAAAATTTTTCTTCCTGTTATAAAGTTGAGTTAGAACTTTATAAATTAATATATTTTTAATTAATTGTAGACACAAGTGTATAATAAATAAACAAATTTCATGAGATTCAAGGTTTCAATCTTTGTGTATTACTAAGAATTCTTTCTTTCACACCTCTATATTTAAAACAATATCTTAAACTTATACATGTTTCTTAAAAATTTCAGCGTTGTCACCAGACCAGAGTTAATTATTTGCTTTTACAGTCGAACTTCGGTACATTGAACTTCTATACAATAAATCTCTCCCTATTAGGATTTTTTTTTTAAACAAAAATGTTTCATTCCAATTTTTGTATATTCTAATAACCTTATAATAGCTATTTTAAGTGAAAAAATATAAATTCTCTAAAATTTCGTTATTTTCTGCTCCCATGCAGATTTATTATAGTAAAGTTCGAAAGTACTTTTACTCACAATTTGTTAAAGTTTATTAAATAATATAAGTTTATTTTATAAAATGATGTATCCAAATGTTCAAAACAAAGCTAAAGGATACCTTAAATAATAAAACATGATTATAAATGATTAATCAAAATTTAAAAATTAATAACTTCTATGCTGAATTAAGCTGCAAAAATGCTAAATTGGCAACACTGTGCCAACAATATATAAAAGTGTGAGTTTGTTATATGAATAGATAAGGCAAGGGGAAAAAAAAAAAAAAAAAACACAAAATAATTCGTTTTAAAATACTAAGGACACAAAAAAACCATGAATAAAGATTTTAAGTACTTAACAACACACAAGATATTGAAGAAACACAGTTAATTATTAAAAGGAAAACAAAATTTAATCAACAATTTAGGACAAAGTTATGATAAGCTACGTTAATCCACAAATAATCACACGAACACAACAATTCATCCGTAGGGTACAAACACAAAAGCACTAGCATATATTGACTGTTTATGTTGTAAAACTGTTATTCTCTTCATCCTTTAATATATTCTGCACTATTCATTTGTCACTGTTTTATTAGATATTTGCCTTCAATTTGCTCTGCTATTCAATATATTCTTTTATTTTATATAAACCTTCTTAGCTTAAGGAATTCAACATCGATACTTTTTATTCATATTTTATTATTTCATATGTTTCACAATTTTGTTTTTTTTTTCCTGTATCTCTTTTAATTTGTTTTCAATTTCGTTTCTTTTTAATTTCAATATTCTTTTAATTTTGTATCCTCTTGTACCATTCCAATTAAATATTTTTTCTATCTTTGTATCCTTTTAATATTATATTATTTTAAGGATATCTTTTATTAGTATTCCATTCAGGTATTAATTTTTATTCTCTAGAATTTTTTTCTCTTTTTATTTTCTTTCCACAAAACTATTCACACCAATCATCCAAATTATCAAACTCATCTTTTTTTCAATTTATTCAACAAACTCTTCCCTTCAAAACCAAAATCTCCACTCTTTTATATTTTTCCCCAATCACACATAAATACACCAAATTTTCTTCGCCTACCCGATAAAATTTTTGTTTCCTAAACCAGTAAAACCTAAAATTTTTCCTAAAAAAAAAATATTAAAACAATATATCCATGTCAAATAGTTTCAAAATAAATTTGCAAAACCAAAGGCAACTAAATTAAAATAACTTTTACGAATTCAAATTTAAATCAAGTACAAAAGTGCACAGGTAGAAAGTACCAAACCAGCCGGAACATTACTTGTGTTATTTCTTTAAAGATATTCCACCATTCTTTACTGTTATTAACCAAGTTTATTCGGGATTCTAAAATTTTAAGGTAAGATGTTTTACTTGTTTTACAAATGTTTTTAATTTTCGGTTAGCTTCGAGATAATTTTGTTTATTTTCAGAAGTTGAATTCTGTCTATATTTCTTGAGGGCCTTAAAAGACTTTTCTCGTGCATTATGACATTGGTAATTAAACCACTTGTTCTTCGCTTCTAATATTTTTGAGAATTTATGCGTGGATGGGTTGGATAACTTTATAACTTCGATTAGATCTTTCAATTCTAGTTCATTTTGAATCTGCTTATTTAAATCAAGTTTCTGATTCAGTTTTTCTTTATATATTTCAGCTTTATTTTCATCCTATTTGAGCTTCGGTAACCATTTCATTGCATTATTTGTGTTACTTTGGGTTTTAACGCTAAGCTTTAATACAATAGGCATATGGTTAGAGCATGTTCTGTCATCTACTTTAAAACCTTCAAGATTTTTAAGAATTTCATGCGATACTGCACATATATCGTTAACAGCTTCTCCCACACCACTTATAAAAGTAAAGTTTCCTAATTCATCTCCAAAAGTTCATCCGTTAGCAATATGCAATCCAAAATCATTACACAGTTCAATAAATTGTCTCCCTTTACCATTGATAACACAATCCTTTGAGTTTCTTACCGGTAAACAAGCATTACAAGATGATCTTATAAAATCATCTAGATACTGTTGCGCATTGCCAATTCTAATATTTAAGTCTCCGATCATTATTGGATTTATTAGAGATTCGTTTGTAAAAAATACTTTTACTGCATTAAAATCATCTTGCCATGTTGCTCCCCTCAAATATAACGGTATAACATTTACCTCTGTACCTTGACTTTTTAGTTCAATTATATCTATGTATTACTCCTTCTGATCTGAATCGCCAATTTATGCTTTGTGTTATTAGATCTCTTCGAACACCATACACACATCCAGTGTTGCCAAAACTTGGTGACGAAAAATGGCCAAATTAACGGAAAAAAATGGCTAAAAATGGGCTAAAAAACGGCTAAATTTATTTCCAAGTAAAAACACATTAAAATTCTATAACAAAACCGAAATAATTCATTTAAAGTTGTTTACGATGAAATTGTAAGTAAAGATCAATTTCGTAAATAAGAATAAACGTAAATTAATATTTTGATAAATATTTAAAAAATTAAATCCTCAAAAATTCGTCGTTATTGCTCATCTCATAGGAATCACTCGTGCCTATTAGTTTTAAATAATTTGAAGGAAAATCATAATCACGACAACATTTACCCAACATTATGAGTCCAGATCTACAATAAAAAACAAGTAAAAAAGTATAGTTTGTGAACCCTGACTAGATGATTTTATTAAATTATCTTTAAATTTGCGACCTGTACTTTGCGCACAAGGTGTGCATGGACAGCCAGCCAGGCGGACAAGCATCGTTAATTCGACTCAGAAAGTGATTCAGAGTCAATCGGTATACGTAAAGGTTGGCTAAAGCTATGTTCACACCTGTTAAATATTTGACGTCCTATACGTGACCACTAGTTTTCTTAGGAATTGTTTGCTTTTGCAAAACGTTTGGCTAGGGCAAACATTATTAAACAGTTTCTAAATTACATTATACAATGATCATTTTAAAATTAAAGTTTTGTAAATAAATAGAAATTGTTAAAAATAAAGCTTAAGTTTTATCAATTTACTGGCAACGCTTTTTTTGGATTTTATTGTTAAATATTTGTTAGGTTTGAATATACCTTAAGTATCAATATTTTATGGCGTTTCAAACATCAGCACAAATGCATAGTACCCTCTCCACTGTTGTGGTGTTGGTAAAAATATTTTATTGTTACAGTAAAATTCTTTACCTAATTAAAAAAATCGAATTAACGGTTGCTAAATGTAGCCTATTTCTCAAATTACTTTTAACGATGTTTACTTGGCAAAATACCCTCTCTACTTCAGCATTAGACCATGGAAGTGAGAGCAACTTTATTGTCAATTCTGAGATTTCTAAAACAATTTTGTTGCTGCCTACATCTCTTTACTTAAATACTTGCAACCAGAAAGAAACACCAATGTTTGTGGTGATGAATTTTATAAATTTAGTATTGGAATACTGTTCCTTTATTTTGAAACATGTTTCATCATCATCGTTTATAGCGATTTTCAACATTTGTAAAAGTTGTGATTTAAATTAAAGGCGTTTAAATTGTTAAAAATGTTTGTTTTACTTTTATAAGTTTGTATAATAAAATAAAAATTATTCCTTTAAAAGAAAAACGGCAAACAATTTTATGGCTAAACAATTTGAAAAATGGCTAAAAAAATGGCTAATGGCTAAACAGGGTGAAAAATGGCTAAATCTAGCCACTAAATGGCTAAATTGGCAACACTGCACACATCCACCACTTGCTCTTCCAAATCTACTGTTTCTTACTGCTGGTTTCCAGCTGGTCTCAAAGCCCGATACAAATTTATTGAATGTTTTAACCTTTTCTTCTGAAATATGCGTTTCCAGTAATATAAAAATATCACTAGATTTTATATATTTAAAAAAATCAGTATTTAAAATTTTATTTTCTATCCCATGAACATTATAAGAAATTACTTTTAAAGACAAATACAAATCAGATACATTATACACCCAATTCTCTTTTTACACGATAGATACGTTCCCAATAAATTCGTGTAAAAAAATTCGTGTAAAAAAAGATACTAGCCAAAGGTGAAAATAGTAGATTGGTTCCAGACCTAAAAAATAACGTAAAAGTACAATAAACAACAATAAAAAATTTTTGTTAAAGTTTACTTGAGAATTTATTTAACGTGCTTACACATTTTAATATCTTAAATACATATAAATACATACATATATTATAAAAAAAAAATAATGATTTGGAAAAAAGAAAATAATATCAGAAATTCATTAATATAAAAAAGGAAAACTAATATTTAATTTATAAAAAGAATTTGTAGACTATTTAAAATCGTGTTAAAACAAAACAATTCGTGTAAAAAGAGAAAAATGTTAACTTTTTAACTCGTGTTAAATGAAAATTCGTGTAAAAATAATTCGTGTAAAAAGAGAATTAGGTGTATTTAGTTTCATTACAAGTATTTTTTGATTTTACAATTTTATTAACTTTATTATTGTTTTCTATTAGTTTTTTGAGTCTATTATTGCCAATAATTCAAAATAATTAGTATTAATAGAACTTGCAGCGTCACCATAGAGATCTTGTAGAGCATTTTTTCCTGTCTGCTTTCCGCATACCAGATGTTTTCTCGGTTTCATGAAAGCCACTTCTTATTAATTCTTAAATTCTCATTTACTACCGCAACCTTATGCTTTGAACTTACTTCTTTAATCTTTTTCTTCAGATGTAGCATGATTCGTTTATCGAGTTGTTTTTCATTAGTAAGATAACGTTCCAGAAAAATATTTGAACCGGATAAATTTTTTGCATGTCTAAAAACTTCTTGAACCATTTCATTAGAGTGCAACTCCGCTATAACACCAGCTTTACCCTCATTTTCATAAATTTTTCTAGTAGATACTATACTTATTTGTTTCGTAAGCTTGAGATTTTCAGTACAGCATTTTTGTACTGCAGCTTCCAACGTTGTTTCAATACTAATGTTTTTAAATATAACACTATTTCTTTTTGCATATTCTTGTAGATAAGTAATTTGTTGATGATACTTTTCGATTTTCTCTTTTAACTTCTCAACTTCATCTTTTAAGGCATTATTTTCGTTTGGAAGAACTTCAATTTTGTTAGTAAGACCATTAACATTTGATTTTATATCTTCAATATCTTGTTTAGTTGATAAATTTAACATTTTTTCATCCATTAAGTTTGACAAAAATAACATAAGATCTTTTATTGCCATTTGGCCCACTTCTCCAGCGCCATCTGGTGGCACACCATCGGACTTACGTTTTGCTGATGGTTCATTAGTTGTTGGCATGGTAATGCTAATTATGTTAACGATAAATAAATAAATAACAACTATTGCCTACTTTAAGGCGATTGCAAAAAATATCCTTTTTAAAGATATGGTAATCTGTATGTAGAAGGAGTTACAGGTCTCCACACACAGCTGATTTTCTCTCACTTGTATTTTAATACTTTTTATGTTTTTATTTAATTCTGCCAAGAGTTTAGATATTTAATTTGTGTTTTATAGACTTTTTTCACACTTGTCTTTGAGTTTATTTTATGAATCACTTTCAAAAATGTTATGTTTGAGCAATTTGACTTATTTTCATTAAATTATCGTTTATTTCAATTCAAAAATCACTTTAAATGCGGAGCTTTATAAAACACGACTACTCGCTTTGCTAATAAGAAAACATCACCCTGGATGGTTTTTAGTTTCATTTGAATTAATTTTGCCTCTATATGGCTTTTCCACGTTAAGCGGCGATCTAAATGTATACCGAGATATTTTACATGCGAATTTTGAGGTATTATTTGATTATTGATTTTAATAGGGAGGCATGATTCCCGACGCAAGGTGAATGTTAAATGTACGCATTTTTGTTCATTGACCTTTATCCTCCATTGTTTTAGCCAAATTTTTAGTTGAAATATATAATCCTGTATGTTCAAACATGAACATGATATTTATAAATGCTTATCAGCAGCTGGTACGCATGTGTGCGACCAGTAAATAGTTTATTTTGGTTTAGTTTAAGATTAGTTCTGGTTAGTTTTAAGAATTTTACTTTATTTCAAAATGCACACATGCATAGCTAAAATAGTTTATTTTGGCCTTAGTTTAAGATTAGTTTTGGTTAGTTTTAAGAATTTTACTTTACAAAAATACACATCTGTCTTCAGTGCTCTTATCATGTGTGTGTATTGTTACCACACGCAGTGATAAGACACACGTTTATAGTTTTAAGATTTGTTATGTTAGCACTTAAGAAAAATATTTTGTAAAATAAAGTTAGTATAATACAAATGCTCAAGGGTTTAAGTTATTTATTACGTAAATAATAAACATTTGGTCCTTCGAAAAAAAGAACTATTGAAGAAAATAAGTTATTAAAAACATAATCTTTCGTAAAAAAAAGAAGAGTTCGGTACGTTTTTAATAAAATATGATGGCTCATAAAATGAAGTTGTTAGAACGACAAAAGGTCATTGGTGAAGATTTGCTGATTATCCTGGAAAAACTGGAAACTGGAGCAATACGCAAAGTTCAAGTCGAAGAAACTCAGAAGAGAGTGGAATTGAAATGGGTGGAGTTCCAAGAAAATCATGATAAATTGGTAGATGGCGGGTATAAAAATGAACATTATTTTGAAGTAAATTACTTTGAAGAAGTAAAAAAATATGTTCAAGATATTCAGCAACATCTAAACCCAAGTCAACAGCTAGAAGAATCCATCTCTGAAGCTGCTATAGAGCTGAAGAAAAACGTGTGCGAAATCAGCAGGGCGGAAGGTGGTTCATTAGAAGGAGGCCCCCAACTGGTCTGTCAGGAAAAAACGGTGTTATTTAAAAACAACCGTATTAAAAGTACAGAAAAAATTTCGTGGTTTAATCGTGACATGCTAAATTTGATGGATCGATTGATGGAAGCCACAAGTGAAATTCAAGGCCAAAGCAAATCGGTTTTGGAAGTAGTGAAAATGGAGTTAAATGAAGAATATAAGAAGCTCAATTCCAAGTTAGAAAAATTAGAAGATGAAGATAGAAACGCTTTTTCGGAAAGGTTCTCAGAAGTGAGAAGCCTTTATTAAAAAGTATTAAGGAAGATTGGTGAAAAAGAAGGCACCGATCAAATTGCAGCAATTCCTCAACGAGCTACGAAATTGCAGGAGGTAAAGATCCCTTATTTTCATGGAGTTTCAAATGAGTGGTCATCATATTATGATTTGTTTGATACATTGGTGAATCAAAACAAACAACTAAGTAATGTAGAGAAGATGTACCGGCTTAAAACATCAGTAAGAGGCGATGCTGCAAAACTTATACAACATTTGAGTATAACTGAATATAATTATAGAGTGGCACTTGAGATGTTAAGGGAGCGATACGAAAACAAAAGATTGTTGTTTTCTATACTGGTTGACAAATTGCTGGATCAACCAAACATGAATAGTGAGAAAGCTGGCAGCATAAGGCAACTTTTAGATACCACAAATGAATGTGTGAGGTCCAATGAAGCACTCGGCATGGAAATTGAGGATGCAAAACCTTTCATTGCCAGAATAGTTATACGGAAATTTGACAGCGAGGCTATGCGGCAATATGAATTCAACACCAAGAAAACTCGGCAAATACAGACTTTAGAAGATGTATTGAATTTTCTAGCACAGATGTCGCAAGCTCAAGAATCTTTAAAAGAAAAAAAGATTGCAGCTAACAACCAACAGCGGGGTATGCAAAATCATCAGCAGAAGGGGTTTGCAAGGCAATCAAGCAATTTGGCTATCGAGGTAGTGTGTGTATTCTGCAAAAATAAAGGCCATAAAATTTATGATTGCCGGAAGTTTGCACAGCTAAGTGTACATGAGAGACGGCACTGGGCAACCACTTCAAAGTCATGTAAGATTTGTCTACATCATACGACAGATCAAAAATGCTTCAAATCAACGTTCAAATGTAAAAAGTGTGGTAAAGATCACAATTCGCTTTTGCATTATGAGCAAACAACTCAACCATCTGACAAGAATGAAAAGGCAGGCATATATATGACGAAGAAAGATGAAAACACAACAGTATTACTTGCTACGGCCTTGGTAAGAATTAAATCACTTCATGGAGAGTACATGACACTGAGAGCTTTGGTAGATCAGGGTTCCCAAAGAACTACTATATCTGAGGAAGCAGCTCAGATTCTGCAGCTCCCGAGAATCAAAGCAAAAACAGAGTTGTATGGGCTAGGTGATACATTGGTGGGTTTATCAAATTCAAAAGTACAGCTGGAAATTCGGCCTAGATTGCATAATAATGCGGTATTTAATTTAGAGGCGCTGGTGCTAAAATCATTATCGAAGACACAGCCAGACGCATCATTGGAATACGATGTAGCTAAATGGGATAACTATTTCTTGGCAGATCCCAACTTCCACAAATCAGACAGAATTGATGTACTGATCGGCGCGGATATGTACCACGAGATACTAGAGGATGGCATAAGAAAAATCGATACTGTCACTGGACAAGCTACAAAACTTGGTTGGATGGTGTCCGGATTATTGAGAAGACCTACAAGAGTAGCAAAAAATTGTTCTACAGTTGCTACAACTTTAGAAAAATTTTGGGAAATCGAAGAAATCCCAGAAAAGAAAAATGAGTCGCCACACGACAGCTGTGTTGAATATTTCGAGAGAACAACAACCACGGATAGTAGTGGCAGATTCATAGTAAGATTACCATTTGAAGAAAATATGGAGCTTGGAGAATCAAGAAAGCAAGCAATGGCTCGATTTTTAAGTTTGGAAAGAAAGCTAGCTAATGATTCTGCTTTAAAACAACAATATCTGAAGATCATGCAAGAATATCAAAAAAAGGGTCATATGGTGGAAGCAGCTAATAATTCTGGAAAATATTATCTTCCTCATCAAGCTGTCATCAGGGAAGATAGTTTAACTACGAAGTTACGGGTGGTGTTCGATGCGTCAGCTAAATCTACAAATAAACGCAGCTTGAATGACATCTTAAGAATTGGTCCAAAGCTCCAGAATGACATTTTCGATATCATCATCAAATGGAGGTTGTGGGGTAATGTTATGACAGCAGATGTAGAAAAAATGTATCGCCAGATACTGATTCATGAAGATGATCAACCGTATCAGCACATTTTATGGCGAGAGGAGAAGAATCAACCTATACGTGAATTCAAACTTACAACAGTAACATATGGAACGTCATCAGCACCGTTTTTAGCAAAAAAGGTTTTAGCACAAATTGGGGCAGACTGTTTAGATGATGAATTAAATAATATAATCATTAACGATTTTTATATGGACGATCTGATGACGGGAGCAGATTCAGTAGAAGAATGTAAACAAATTCAGAAGGAGGTATCTTTGCAGCTAGCGAAGTTTGGGTTGCCAATACGAAAATGGATTTCAAACAACAACACTATTTTAGAGGCAATTCCAAATAAAGGAAATATAGAAGTGGTACCGATTAATAGTGATGAAGCAGTTAAGACGCTTGGGCTTCAGTGGCATCCGAATAAAGATGTCTTTATGTTCAACATCAAAGCTGATCACAACGGGAGAGTTACCAAACGGCGTATGAGAAATCTCGTGAAAAAAGTGTTAAGATACACAGCTGCATCAGATACAGGAAAAATAATGCTAATCAAATTATGGGTGATCTACCTCAAATGCGAGTATCAGTATCACATCCATTCACGCATACAGGCGTGGACTATGCTGGTCCAATTCAGATGAGGTGCTCTCGAGGCAGAGGACAAAAATCTTTTAAAGGTTACATAGCTGTTTTTGTATGTATGACAACGAGGGCGATCCATTTGGAAGCTGTTAGCGATCTTACATCAGACGGATATCTGGCAGCATTAAGACGATTTTTTGCCAGAAGGGGCAAAGCGAAATGCCTATATTCCGACAATGGTACAAATTTCATAGGAGCCGCACGGAAGTTAGATAAAGAATTTATGGATGCAGTGAAAAATAACAATTCCGTTTACAATAAACTTGAATCCGAAAAAATTCAATGGCGTTTTATTCCCCCGGCAAGCCCCCATTTTGGAGGAATTTGGGAGGCAGGCGTTAAGTCGGTGAAATATCACATAAGAAGAGTGATTGGGGACAACATGCTTACTTATGAAGAAATGTCAACATTATTGGCGCAAATTGAAGCTGTACTGAATTCACGACCTTTATCTACTATGAATCAATCTTCAGAGGAAATAGATGTTTTGACACCTGGGCACTTTCTAATTGGTCAACCGCTAGTGGGAAGTCCAGAAATAATAGACGAGTCACGCATTGGTTCTCTTAATAGATGGAAAATAATACAAAAAATGAAAAAAGACTTTTGGCAGCGATGGAAAGATGAGTATTTGACAACATTACAACACAGATACAAATGGAAAAGTACAGAAGAGAATTTGAAGCAAAACCAAGTAGTTATAGTTAAAGATGAAGCGACATCTCCTGCAAAGTGGCCTTTGGGAAGAATCATAGAGACTCATGCGGGCAAAGACGGAAAGGTGCGAGTGGTCACGTTAAAAATGGAAAATGGAGTTCTTAAACGTCCTATTCACAAACTATGTCCCTTAGAAAAAATGGAGGACAGTACAAATGAAGATAAAAGCGACCAAACAGCAAAGTCGCAGCTCACACAATACGCCGCGCAAAGATGTCTACAGCCAAAAGGGTTAATGTGGTGGGCAATAATGTTGGGTCTGGTGTTAAGTTCTGTAAGATCTCTGCCGATGCCTGATGTAGAAGGAATGATAAAGGAATTTGGAAATGGAACGATAATATATGCCGATAAGATTGGAACAATGAATCGTGTAACATCGTCTTGGAGTCTAGTGGCATATTATAATATGGATGCGTATTTTACAACAGTAGATAACATTGCTATTTCCATTCCAAAATGTAAAATGGTATGTAACAAACTGCGAAGTTTTGAAAAACAATGTGCTTCTGTTCTAAGAAGCATGGAAGATAAACTTAAAAATATTCAAGAAAATGATAAGTTGTTTTCTCATCAAGATCTTAATAGAACTCGAGTTAAACGGGCTCCATTTGAGTTTGTGGGTTCGTTTTATAATGTTTTGTTTGGAATAATGGATGCCGAGGACAGAGAGTTAGTGGAGGAGAACATGAGAAAGTTATTGGAAAACCAACACAATATTAAGAGTTTGGTTGAACAGCAAACATCTGTAGTGGAGTCAACGGCAAATATTTTGAAAAGGACGACAGAAGAGGTTAACTCCCACTTTAACGATATAGATGCTAAGGTAAACCAAATCAGCGACCTGCTAAACACTGACTACTTTGTTTACAAAGAGTCTATCAACTTCTTCATGATGACGGAACAGCTCGAAGTTATAGTAAACGAGGCGGAGAAAATTCAAATGCAAATAATAGGGTTGCTTATTGATATTAATCATGGAAAAATTAATCCTAATTTAATTCGCCCGAATAAACTACAGGATGAAATATTAAAAATAAAAGAACACCTATCAGATAAATTAAGATTGCCAGGAAAATCAAAGGATGCTGTTCTTCAGGCCGTATACAGATTAATGACTGCAAGAGGTTTTTTTGTTGATGGGGCGTTGGTTATAGATATAAAAATTCCATTGTTAGAGAGATTTTCCTCGGATATATTTAACATCATACCAATACCTATTTTGAAAGATGGACTAACTTTGGTGGCAGAATTGAAGCAACAATTTGTAGTTTATAATTATGAATTGGATTCATATCATCTCATTACTCTACCGACGTTAAATCAATGCCAAAAAGACGGAGAAGACGAGTACTTATGCAAAGGAAATTGGGCGTGGGAAGATGCTAACGACAACTCTTGTGAATTAGCAACCCTGAAACCTAGCAATTCACACAACTGTTTATTTAGGCAAGTCAAAACCAAAAACATTTGGCTGGAATTACACGAAATAAGCAACTGGTTTTTTAGAATATTTTCACGTGCGACAGCTCACATTATCTGCCAAAAAACTCAAAATATGGTTGAACTACCTAGCCAAGGTGTAATAACATTAGCAACAGGATGTACAGCTCGAATTGGAAGAACAATTTTATCATCGCCACAAGAAGTAAAATCGAAACAATATAATGAATTCAGAACCTACTTAGTAAAAGAAGTAAAGGATTCCGAGATGTTAAAGCCATTGAATGACGTACCAATAAATCACACAGCTGAGGTCGAAAGTTTGCTCAAGCAGATAGAAAACATCAAATCACACTACATAGAGCTCAAGTCATTAAACTGGCATCATATTAGTGGACACTCATCATTAACGCTGGTATTAGTTATTGTTATTGTTTGTTTTGTAATTGTAATTAGGAGAAGATGTGTAACTAAAAGAAACATTGTAGATGTTAAATTTAATGTTCCCCGGCAGAATGTTCAAACATGAACATGATATTTATAAATGCTTATCAGCAGCTGGTACGCATGTGTGCGACCAGTAAATAGTTTATTTTGGTTTAGTTTAAGATTAGTTCTGGTTAGTTTTAAGAATTTTACTTTATTTCAAAATGCACACATGCATAGCTAAAATAGTTTATTTTGGCCTTAGTTTAAGATTAGTTTTGGTTAGTTTTAAGAATTTTACTTTACAAAAATACACATCTGTCTTCAGTGCTCTTATCATGTGTGTGTATTGTTACCACACGCAGTGATAAGACACACGTTTATAGTTTTAAGATTTGTTATGTTAGCACTTAAGAAAAATATTTTGTAAAATAAAGTTAGTATAATACAAATGCTCAAAAGGTTTAGTTATTTATTACGTAAATAATAAACACTGTAAGTAACGCGATGCTTCATGACGGTTTTCGTGCACGCTTTGAAAGGCTGTCTCATCCGCGAATGTTGAAGTTTGTGTGTAATTGGTTGTTGGCATGTCCGAAGTATAAATTAAGTATAATAGAGGGCCCAGAATGCTGCCTTGTGGAACTCCAGCGCTAATTGGCTGAGGTGAACTTAAGAAGTTTCCTTCTTTAATAATAAATTGGCGACCGACTAAGTAGCTTTCTAATAGCTTGAGTGTGTTTGCTGGGAAATTTTGTTTCAATTTATGTAATAAGCCCTCATGCCAGACTTTATCAAAAGCTTGAGAAACATCAATGAAGAGAGCGGAACAATATTGTCTTTCTGCAAAGGCTTTTCTTATTGTGTTTACTATACGATGGGTTTGTTCAATTGTGCTGTGTTCTCTTCTAAAGCCGAATTGGTGGTTAGGAATACATCTGTTTTCATTTAGAATTGGGGTTAATTTTGACGCTAACAGCTTTGAAATATTTAAAGGTAAGCTTTTAGGCCTACATGACTCAACTTTTGTGTGATCATTTCCTGGTTTAGGTGTCATGATGACTAAGGAAACCTTCCACTTTTGAGGATAGTATTGAAGGCGTAAAATTGCATTAAAAATTAAAAGAACAATTATCCTTGCTATGGTGGGTAGCTCCAAAAGCATTTTGTCGCTGATCTTATCAAAACCAGGAGCCTTCTTGGGGTTTAACTCACAAATAGCCTTTTCGATTTCTTTTATCTCAAATCTTAGGGCAACAGCTGCTCTAGCAGCAACAGGTGGTAACTCGACCGCAATATCGTGCGATATGTTTGGGGTAAATACGTTTTTTAGATGATTAACAAACAGATTTCCTTTTTCAACATCATTTCTTGCCCAACTTCCATTCGAGTTTCTTAATGGTGGATTAGAGACAACTGGCCTTTTGAGATTTCTAGCTGCACGCCATAATGAGTAGTCTGATTGTGGAGTTGCATCAAGTTCCTTAAGATATTTTTCCAGAGAAGCCGTTTTCTGAGTCTGCAGTAACTTTCTCAGCCTTTTTGTACAGTCTTTTAGTAAGTTCTTAAGTTGAGGAGATCTGTGCAATTGCCTCTCTCTACGAGCTCTCCTTTTTTAAGACAAGAGACGCTCGACGTCTATGGAAAATATTTTAATATTTTTTGTTTTTTTTGGGGCAATACTGGAATGTTGAACAGCTAGTTTCAGAAAACTGTCAAAATTGACAATAGAGCGATCTATATACTCCGGTGTGCTATGCGGAATATTTTCTGTGCAGTGGGTACTGAGATATTTTTTATATTTTAACCAATTAATTTGTGTAGCTGACGTCGCTATGTAACCAGAGGGAGATTCAATTCTATTGGTATTTGTTATAGTAACAATTGTAGGTGTGTGATCAGAGGATAATTCTAAGAAAGCTTCAACGTAAATCGTTTCTGTGGGGATGTTTTTAACCACGCCAAAATCGATGACATCTGGAATTTTTTGAGGATCAGTAGGCCAATATGTTGGTTGTCCACTCGCTACCACATTTAAATCCATTTTAGAAATTGTGTTAAATAAAACACGACCCTTTGGTGTTATAAGTCGTGACCCCCCCGTGAAGGTATGTTTAGCGTTATAATCGCCAGCAGCTAGGAAACAGGGTTCTAATGATTTAAAATATTTACAGTATTGGCTTTCTGATATTGAAAATCTAGGCGGTGAGTATAACGATGAAATTACTAGGTTTCTATTTAATTCCTCAACGCAAATGTTCGTTGCTTGGAGATAATCTTCACGGTGATCAAACATTAGGTAGTGTTTGACTCGGGTTTTAATTAAAATGGCTGAACCTCCACAAGCTCTATCTCGAGGGTCCTTGGTATCATATAGTGTATAACCATTGATTTTAAACGTATTTCTTGAGGTCAAATGAGTTTCAGAAACCATCATGACATCAATTTGTTTGTTTTTAAGAAAGTGTTCTAATTCATTTTTATGTTGGCGGATGCCGTTTGAGTTCCAAAAACAAATTTTTAAACAGTTCATGGCTTGTTAAGTACAGCTTGCAATAACATCGATTGCATTCTAAGAATTTCCTGCATCATATTGCCTATTGTGTTTTTAAAATTATAATGTTTCCATTGTTTTTTCTAGACGACTTAAATTAGAAACTGTCAATAAATAATGAGAGAAAAATTTGCACTACAAACACTCGAGAGCCAAGAATGCGTCCTTTATCCCGACTGGCCGTCCCCACATCGGGCGCCAGTTAAACAAAGAGCGTTCCTCCGGCTTGATCGGATGTTTACTCGCACGTCAAAAACAAAAAGAAGTTTACAGTTAAAAAAGTACTTTATCAAACCACAGCTATAATTGATTTAAAACTTATTTTTAGCTTAATTTATTATTACACTCGCAGAATTTGCAATGTGATTTCACAACAATTATTATTGAACTTAAATTAGGTGTTAGTAAAAGCGGATCATGTTACAGCACGCGCAGATATAAAATATGATGAGTTGCAGTATGGTTTCGCAACAAGTGTTCTTAACCCATTAACTAAGGTGTTAACTAATACATTTAAATAATTCATTAATAAATAAAAAAATTTGTTTATTTAAAAAAAGTCTATTTTAAAGAAACACATTGATCCTGAATACCGAAAAATCCCGAAATCCTGAAAAACCCTGGGATCCCAAAACAGTGTTTTCTAGCTGTCAAAAATTCTCATGCCCATACAATTTGTATGAAGCATCCTTAAATAGCGCGGCGTCAACGCGTTGCTATTTGAAAATCCGATTTTGGCAGGGCGCTTAATACTAAAGTCGGCCTCTATTGTTGATAAATTTGTTTTGTCAATCTGGTGGTTTCATCACCATTTTTTATTTCTGTTATGTGGGTCTTATTAAACAATAAAGTAAACACTACTGTTCGTGACATAACGTTGAAGCCCTTGTTTAAGTATGGCATATCAGTGTAAATGCTAAGCGAAAGAAAACGTTCCGCGTTTTTTTTTAGGTACGGCTGTAAGAATTATAAGGGATATAAACTTAAAATTTGCGATTTTTCGTTGCAGCAAATGAGCCATATAGAAAGTCTGAATTTCGGCTTACTAAATTCCACCAACTCTTTTATTCTACATAACACATTACATCCGATTATGCTTAATTTTGGGAATTTATTTTCTTACTCCTGTAAACATTATTGATTATTTTACGTATACAATGGTTAGAATGACTCATGTTAAAACGATTTTTAATAACATACATATATACTCAGCAATAATCATCGCAAAGACGTCTTTTTATAGTTGACGTCACGGTTGATGAAGTTGGTAGAATTGTACTTTTTTTGGTACAATTCAAAACTTAAAAAAACGCTGGTACCTCCGTGACTCATTTGGTACTACACTGAACTCGCGAAAACGTGAACACTTTTTATTTTTTCATTGACTACTCTAAAACGTGAACAAAGTCTGAAAGCTCTAAAACGTGAACAAAGTTTTCTGAGTTTTTTTCTTTTTATTTTTTTAATTTACTTTTAATTTCGAAAATCCCTAAACTCATTTTACTGTTTACGTTGATTGTTTTCACAAATATGTACATGCAAATGAATCCTTAGGTTTGTTTTATAGAAAATTTGTAATTTTTCTTTAAAAATTTAAATGTGATAGTGTTTCTATTGTAGAACAGCCAGAAATCGTAATAAAACACAAGGAAGCCGTGGAAGCATTAAATAAAGCCTTAAAGCCTTGCGAAAAAATGGTACCCTACCAGTGAATCATCTGAAAGAATCATTTCTGATACAATTTTCTGATTCCTTTTTGATCAATTTAATGGTAGTTTTTATAATCATTATTGAGTCGTTTTCGTCTCATTTTTCAATCGTAAATTATATAGTGTTCGATTATATTTCATATAATTTTTTAACTGTCATGTTTTTTATTTTTCTCCGATAAAATCAGCTCTATTATGGCTTTTGATATTTTAAACCAAAAAAAAGTTATAGGTTTTTCGCAAAGAAGAGAAGAAACAATTTGCACTAACATTTAGGTTCATAAATTGTCAATAATTTTTGCCAAGCTTTCAAATTTCAAATCACGTGTTTTTGAAATCACGAGCGTGATTTTGTGGTGTTCTGAAAGTTATACCGTTTTTGTGTTTCTCAGTGTGCTTTCGGCAATTAAAGACCACACCAAAACACACAAAAAACGGGACACTAAAATATCACACGTGTGATATTTGTAGGCACATGTGATTTGAAATCACGTGATTTGAGTAAAAGTGATTTGCAGAACAGGTCTGAAATTCTAAAAAGTGTACGAAAATGCTCTCTGGCGGCAATCAAAAATAAAAATAAATGGATTTCTCGACCTTAAAAACCGCATGATTCAGGTTTAGCTAAGCCAAATACAATTTTGTTTGCCTCTATTCATGAATAATTTAGAAAACTAACCGTTTTGAAAAATCCGGGGGCTCTAAATTCATTTTTAACCTATGGTTTCTTTGGAACGACTTATAGAACAAGAATCGCGATGTGCTTTTGACGCGAAAAAATTTTACCCACCCTATTATTATGTTTAATTAATGAACATGTATTTATTTGTTTTTGCTCTCTATACTTAACATGTACAAATGAACTTTAAGTACCTTTTGTTTTTGTTGTATTAAATTTTTATTTTTAAAAATAAAATAAAAAAATTTATAAAAAATGATTAAGTACTATTTAGGGCGAAAAAGTACGGTCTTAAAAGTTCGTTGGTACGATATTGGCTTTCTCATTTATCATCATCCCTGGTTGTCGTCCAACATTTAGGTCATGTTTGTCTAAAATTTTTCTTCCTGTTATAAAGTTGAGTTAGAACTTTATAAATTAATATATTTTTAATTAATTGTAGACACAAGTGTATAATAAATAAACAAATTTCATGAGATTCAAGGTTTCAATCTTTGTGTATTACTAAGAATTCTTTCTTTCACACCTCTATATTTAAAACAATATCTTAAACTTATACATGTTTCTTAAAAATTTCAGCGTTGTCACCAGACCAGAGTTAATTATTTGCTTTTACAGTCGAACTTCGGTACATTGGACTTCTATACAATAAATCTCTCCCTATTAGGATTTTTTTTTAAACAAAAATGTTTCATTCCAATTTAAGTATATTCTAATAACCTTATAATAGCTATTTTAAGTGGAAAAAGTGAAAAAATATAAATTCTCTAAAATGTCGTTATTTTCTGCTCCCATGCAGATTTATTATAGTAAAGTTCGAAAGTACTTTTACTCACAATTTGTTAAAGTTTATTAAATAATATAAGTTTATTTTATAAAATGATGTATCCAAATGTTCAAAACAAAGCTAAAGGATACCTTAAATAATAAAACATGATTATAAATGATTAATCAAAATTTAAAAATTAATAACTTCTATGCTGAATTAAGCTGCAAAAATGCTAAATTGGCAACACTGTGCCAACAATATATAAAAGTGTGAGTTTGTTCAGTATCAGTAGTCAGTTTTATTTTGTATTTGCTATTGTGAACATAAGTGAAAAGTAGGAAAAAAAGAATGAAGTACGTTTTAGTTTTGTGTTTAATTACTTTGGCCACTTTTACTGCTAAATCCAACTGCTTTGGTATTTTCGGTGAAGGAAATGGATATAATTCATATCTTTCGCAAGAAATTCGTCGCATCCTGTCAAAATTGCAAACTGGTGGAGGACCATCTTATACGTAAATTTAAAGATTTTTATTATATTTCATAAAAAATAACACGATATATTTGTAATTTTTTCAAGATTTCTTAGTAGAAGTCCCGAATTAACACAGAAGTTTTCCGTTGAAAAAACTGTTATAAGCGTTGATTTATGGAATAAAAATGGGCAAATAAAAAATTGTGAAATTAGTGTGGCATCCCATTTTTTTGTCAATAGCAGCACCCATTGCATATTAAGGTGTCCCGGTGAGAAGCCAGTGTTCAAAATTTACAGAGCTTATTAACTGAAAACTTTTATAAACTTTTTGTAAAGAAATTTTATTAAAATTAAATAGTTCTGTTTATAATAATAGTAAATATTCGATTGCATTAGTTTTTTATTTAAGCTGTCATAATTTTTTAATCTTTAGGGTTTTTTCATGAAGTTTTTTTTAATAAACATTTAACACCATTAGAATCAGACAAGCAGCCTCTTTTGGAAGAATAAATGAATCCGCCCAAAAAAACATGTTTTCTACGCGTACCTTAAAGTTGGGCTAAATTACTGCATCGATATTAGAGGTAAGTGATCTGTGATTTTTAAGGAACGCTGTAATAAGTAAACGTGATTTAAAAATAACTGTTCCTTTAAAGTGTGGTTGTGAGTACAGTTTGTAATTTTTCAGTTTTTTTATACCAATTGCACAATAAGCACAATGTGTGAGCTTTCACAAAAGAGCTTTTGTAAGTACTTTGCAAAAAACAATAACAACTTGTAGGGTTTTTCAAAACTCTTTCCCGCAAATGTATCAAACTTCAAATAGACAACATTTTGTTTGTGTTTTTTATATGGAGTTTGACAAAGAGAGAAGTCAATGTTAATACAAATGTTCATCAGCGTTGCCACAACCAAAAAAAAAAATTGTAACCAAAAGCGAAAAAAGTAACCAAAATTATTTTGGATCAAATGTTCATACTATCGGGTGTTTTTTTCAGTGGTATAGAACTTCGAATTGAAATAAAACACAAGAAAATCGTTTTAATGACCATCAATTTAGCTTTATAGAAAGGATAATTTTATGCCATTAATGTTTAAATATGATTTCAGGCATGTGGCCGCCGCGGCTGGCTCGAATAAAACCAATTCTACAGGTCCAATTTTCAACCACTTTTTCGAGCATATGGGGCCGTATGTCGGCAATAACGCCACGAATGTTGGTTTCCAATTCCCCTAACGTTTCTGGTTTGTTGGCGTAGACGAGCGACTTCGCATATCCCCAAAGAAAATAATCCAATGGTGTCAAATCACACGATATTGGTGGCCAATTGACAGGTCCATTCCGCGAAATTATGCGCTCATCGAATGTTTCCTTCAATAAATCGATTGTGGCGTGCGCTGTGTGGCATGTAGCGCCGTCTTGTTGGAACCACAGCTCATCCACATTCATGCCATCCAATTCGGGAACAAAATAGTCGGTTATCTTGGCTCTATACCGGTCTCCATTAACGGTAACTGCCTCTCCAGCATTATTTCGGAAGAAGTATGGCCCAATGACTCCACCAGCCCATAGAGCACACCAAACAGTCAGTTTTTGTGGATGTAATGGCGTCTCAAGGGTCTCATGTGGATTCTCTTCACTCCAAATGCGGCAATTTTGCTTGTTGACGTAGCCATTCAACTAAAAATGAGCCTCTTCACTGAACAAAATTTTGCGATGAAAATCAGCATCGAGATCAATCTCATTTTCGGCCCATACACCAAAATCACGACGCATTGCATGGTCTCGCGGCTTTAATTCTTGCACAAGCTGGATCTTGTAAGGTCGCAAGCCAAGATCTTTGCGCAAAATCTTCCATAAAGTTGATGGACAAAGCTCCAATTGCTGTGCACGGTGGCGAATCGATTCATTCGGGTCCTCTTCAACACTTTGCTCTACAGCGGCAATTGTTTCTTCGCTGCGCACTGTTTGACGTCTCTGCGGATGCGTATTATCACATAGAGTAAACGTAGTGCGAAAACGATCCATGGTTAACCGAATTAATTGCTCTGATGGACGATTATGTCGACCATAAAATGGACGGAGCTTGCGGTAAACTTCGCGAACTGAACCGTTATTTTCGAAATAAATTTGCACGATTTGCAAGAGTTGTTCTTTTGTCAACCTGTTCATGATGAAATGGCAAACCAAACTGAACATAAATGACATTAGAGTTGCCAGATTTGACCACAAAATGCCAGTTTTATCTCTATTCGAAAAACAAACCTGTAAAAAAAACACCCGATATTTTAGATTTAGATTTTATTGAATTCGTTTAGTAATCCCGGATTTTTTTTTTTTTTTTTTTTTTTTTTTTATTTAAATTAATTTAGTATTTAGGATGCCTTAAAGGCCGAATGGATTACATGGTATTTCTACAAGTAGATACAATTACTTTAAATTACTTAAAACTAGCCCTAGTGTCGCGAAACATGTATGTTTATCACGGGAATTAGGGAAGAAAAAACATATATACATATTATAAGTTCCAGATGGCCAGTGATAAGAGAAGAGAAAAAAAAATATGTATTACATGTTGTCCTTAAAGAGTGTCTAAAAATTATGAAGACTAACAGCCGTATTCATAAAAATTTATTGATGATTAATTGACCGTTTTTAAGCAAAAATTGATAAAGTTGTATTCATAAACGAAAAATAGTATATTGAAGCTTAAATAAACCACCCATAAAGTAAGAAAATTTATTGTTGGATTTGCCCTTCTTTAAACCAAAAATAAAATGGCATTTTAAAAGGTGTTTGCATTTTATGATATTATTTTTGTGAAAAATGTTGAAAAATAATGACAAAAATGTTTTGTTTATTTTACATTTTACTGCTTTTTTATTTTAGACAGCCAATTTAAAGTTATATTGATAATTATTTAAAAAAAATGTATATGATTTAAATGAATATGTTCAGGGGCAAATGCAGATATTCTCTTTAATTATTTACATATTAAATGATTGCAACAAGTTGGTTTTTTTTTTTTTTTTTGTTTAAAACAACAAATTATTGTTCAAAAATATGTATAAAAAATAAAATAAACAAATCATAATAATAGTGATGTTAATAAAAAGTAAATAAACTTTTTTCGATTGCTTTCTTCGCTGCAAACAGTTAATAGTAAAAAAGCTGTTATTGTACGTTTATGAATACAAATTTGTATAAGAGGCTTATAAGACAAAAGGCGTTTAATAGTTATTACATACTATAAGCTTAAAATAAGAACTTTTTATGAATATGGCTGTAAGCGAATAACACTGTTCCATATTCTGGATTTAATAACAACAAACGACTTCTTCATATTCATTGTACTAATTCGTCTTAACTAAAACTTAAGCGCTCCAATCCAGTCCATATACAAAACGTATTACCCGATTTAAACACTTCCTCAGCTTATCAATATTCCTTATTGTCGTGGCAGTGTAAGCCCCCATGCCACATATAAAAATTGGCATTATCAAAGATATAGCTATTAGCCTCCTGATATGGAAAGGTAAAAAATATCCAAGAGTATTAACCCTTCTAAGTGTTAAATTGACCCTAGACGCAATACTACATATATGCGTTTTAAAAGTTATTCTTTCATCCAAATAGAACCTTGGAATTTGTAGCTGGACACATACTTAATGCCCCAGCCGCACAAATTTAATTGCGTCATATCATTGCATATCTTTTTATCGGGTTAAGTTTAAACTTATTCCGATCAGTCAATTGAGTGACTTTGCTCAAGTCATTATTAAATAAGTTTACAAATTCAAAAATAGAAGTCTTATCATCAATAGCTCCTTGAGGAACTCCACAGTAGATTCAAGCACACTCAGATATGTTATCCTTAGCTTTTACACACTGATACCTAGTGTATTAAAACGAAGAAATCAATCTGCATGTTCTAGACAAGAACTTATATTGATGATATGATACGCGGTGGATAGAATCAAATGCTTTACTGAAATCTAAAAAGACAACTACAGCACCATAGCCAATGTCTAAATTCTTCCTTGTTTTTTCCGTTAGATCCAGTACTAAAGTTGTTTTGCTGTAGCATGCTCCAAAACCCAGAGCAGATATCATATTATTTTGACTTATGTAGGTCACGATGCGTTTATTCATTATAATCTCCAATATTTTACTACAGATCGGGAGTGCAATCGTAGTTCGCCTCCTCGTGGTGCATCCTGGGTAACGCTAAATGAACTGCTGTGAATCAGAATCAGCTAAACATAGCAAAGCTTAGTCCAACTATCACGATTTCTGATAGATGAAAAAGTGGACGTAGTCCTAATCCAGGAAACTAATGCTTCATCACTCGAAATTTTGAATAGAAGGGGTAATATATCCGGTTTTAAACTTCTAACTGCAATTAACCACCGCAGATGTGGCATTGCAACTTACATCCAGAACGATATCCAAGGTGCTTAAGTTCTTACCTACGACGAAATTGACGATATCTCCCTCATTACAGTAAACGTTCAAGGCTTACATATAATGAATGTTTATAAGCCCCCCGCTACAAGGTGGCCAGCTCACGTACTGCCTTCTTATCCCCATCCCGCTGTCTTTTGCGGTGGTTTTAACAGCCACCACAGCACGTGGAGATACGCAACTGACGATGAAAATGGCGAATCCCTTCTTGAATGGTCGGAAAACCACAGATTGCATGTTCTGTTCGACGCCAAAGACCGCGGAAGTTTCCACTTTGCCAGATAGAGACGCGACACAAACCCAGATCTCTGCTTCGTCTCATGTGCCCATGACAGACCCATTCCTGCAGCGAGATTAATACAATCAAACTTCCCGCAAAGCCAACACCGCCCATCTATCATTAACATCGGCGTCACTATCGTACGGACCACACCCAAGCCCAGATGGAACTTTAGAAAGGCTGACTGGACGAAATACACCACCAAAATCGACAACGACATCCGCTTTATACCACCAACCGTCTACAATTTTGAGCGTTTCGTAGGCCTAGTCCTTGCCACAGCCAAAAAGTGCATTCCCAGGTGTTTCCGCAAAGAATACATTCCGTGCTGGAATGAAGACAACGATAGACTTTATGAAGAGTTTCGATCCAACCAAAACCCGGAAAGAGCTGATGAACTTATATTTAGCCTGGATATAGCAAGAAAATCTGAGTGGTCCAACGCCGTATCCAACATGTACTTGAAACACTTCAGCCGCAAAGCTTGGAGTCTGCTCAGAAAACTAGGAGCAGCCAACCCTCCCATCAATCGAAGACGTCAAATTGACCCAAACATCATCGCCCGTCACATGATAAGCGTATCTAAGGCAGATCCTGAAAACCTTTTACCGAAAAGATCAACTCGGAACTTAAGGAACTAAGAAGCAACACATTTCTGAATGACTCTGACTACACAGAAAAAATTATTATTCCAATTCAAACAAAAAATTTGTAGAGTCAAACAATTTTTTGTCTGAAATCGGTCCTACAAACAAATTTGCATATTCAAACAATTTATTTGCATTTTGTTTACTGAAAAAAAACACTAATTTTTTCAAACAAATAATTTAACTGAATCAAACAAAAAGTTTACTGAAATTCAAAATCAAAAAAAAAAAAAGTTTTTGCACAAGCAATGACGCGCACACAAGTAAGCACTGTATGAGAAGGTGACGGCAAAGCAGAGCCGCCGACTGGCTTTGAAATACATTTTTTTGTTGGAATAATTTTTTAACGAAGTCTTATTTATACACACAACACAATGTTTTTCTTTATCACTCTCTGTTGCTGTATCCTTTCCTTTGCTAAAGAAGAAATGTAACCAAAAACGGCAGCAGACCGACTCGATATGTTTTCGTCATCATTCTATTTTTGTATTTGATGTATTTAACCAAACAGTTTTAAAAAATTGAATACGGGATTTTGTTTCTTATAATGTCGTGTCTGCTATTGTTTTTCTTATAGTTGCACTTTTTTAAAGCGTCTAAAAATAGACTGTGTGTGTTTTTTGTTGTTGTTCTTATATTTCACATAAAGAAGTGTTGTTTACGATCAAATAAAAAAATGCAAAAAGACGACAACATTAAAGAGCGTTAAATATTTCATACAAAATTATGAAAACTTGACACCAATAACGCGTTTATTTTATTTTTGAAGAGTTGTCCACATTTTTGTTGGTTAAATAAAAATCAAACAAAAATATTGATTGAATCAGTAAAAATATTTATAGAAATTAAAAAAATTTTCAAACAAGCGGTTGTTTGAAAATAATTCGGCAATAATTTTTTCTGTGTACTATCCATTCTCGGATATTGAAGTTTCCGAAGGGCTAACCAAAATTAAAAAGGGCACAGCGGCAGGAGTAGATTGCATCTACCCTGAGTTTGTAAAACACAGTGGACCCCTCACAAAGCTATAGCTTGCTGGATTCTACTCAGATATATTACACTCCGGTAACCTTCCTGACATGTTCAAGAAATCGAAAATCTTAGCCCTGCTTAAGCCTGGAAAGAACCCAGAAGACCCATCCAGTTATCCTTTCATCGCCCTCCTTTCAGTTTGCCTTAAACTCTTTGAACGTTTAATATTAAGACGCATAGAAGAGCACATTGAAAGGGTGATTCCACCTGAGCAGGCAGGTTTAAGAAAGTGTCGCAAACGCACTGACCAAATCCTAGCCCTAACAAATTTCATTGAATACGGTTTTGACCATAGTAAAAAAACAGCATTTACATTTGTGGACCTAACAGCTGCTTATGATTCCGTATGGAAAAAGGGCCTTATCATTAAACTGACCAAAGTTATCCCATGCAGTAAAATTTGCAACATTATCCTGAACATGCTCAGCGTTCGGCTTTTTAATGTATTCCTTAACGACAGCCATAGTACCACCCGCAAGCTAAACAATGGCTTACCACAGGGTTCAGTTCTAGACCCTTTAACCTCTACATCAGCGATCTTCCGAATTCTATATCCCGCAAATTTAATTATGCCGACGACCTGGCGTTTGTTTATCAAGATAAGAGCTTTGAAAATCTAGAGATAATACCAGAGACCGACCTACTCAAAATAACATCATACTGCAGTAAATGGAGATTTAGGCCAAGTCCTACGAAGACCGAAGAATGCTGCTTCCACCTTACCCATAGATACGCTGATACGAAGCTATCAATACGTTTTGAATGGTACCAACCTCTCACACAATTTTTACCCGAAATATCTTGGTATAACCCTAGACCAGTGGTGATCAAAATTGAAATGCTTTTGTATTTGTGCGAAAATGAGACAAATTTAGAAATACAGTACAACAAAAAAGTAAACGAAAAGATTATTATAAAAATGTAATCGTAAAAATTGTTTTGGTTTAAAAAATCTGTTTACTACTTCAATACACAATTAATTTGCTATTTGGTAAAATTTTAAAGGTAAAAAAAACAAACAATTTTCTTTTTATTTTATTAATATACAAATATATGTATAGATATGATATAGAAAAATATGAAGAATTCAAATTAACTGCGCATAATAAATGTCTAAAATTTTGTTAAAGGACAGTTTGAACAATTGTCAAATATAACATGATTTAGTTCTTGTGAGAAAAATAAAATATTTTCGTAATGGTACGAACATTTTTTTACGCACTATTTTTTTAAATCAACCAAAGCATCCGCCAAGCATGTGCACTATTTGCCGTCTGAAAGACAACTGAATTAAAAGAGCATAACAAAGTGATGGGTGGAGCCAAAAAGCAATTGCTCTATGAAATGATCACCACTGCCCTAGACAGAACGTTAACGTATAGAAGTCACATAGATAAAACCGCTCAGAAAGTGAAGTCGAGAAATAACATTATACAGAAACTCACAGGAACGAGATGGGGTGCTTCCGCAAACTGCCTACGAACTTCTACAATAGCTTTAAGGCAGAGTTAGCCGAACGTCCACGTCCCCTAACGGAACGTCTGGTTCGTTTTGTTATTTGCAAACAATGTAAATGCTTACTGAATTTAAATGTCACGTTGACGGAACGTCTCGATCTGTATAAAACAGATTTGTATGCCGTTGTTACGTGACAGTTGTAAGGCAGTGATGGGCTGCTTGTATATTTAATTGAATGTGGGTATTTTTGCTCTTTTTTTTGGAACTTTTTTCAGTAAAGCTATGGAATTGAGACAAAACAACTTAAAATAAAACATATTTCCATATAAACAAATATATTTATGTTTAGATGTAAAAAATAAAAAAAATTTAAATACACATACAATGGAAATGTGAAACAAGTAATAGGCTTTAAATAGTATCAAAACCTCGTTTGGTGCGTACACCACAATACAATATATGTATGCTAAAATACAAATTTGTTTATTGTAAATCTATAATATAAATATAAATTATTAATGTTTTTTACATACACAAAATTCTTTTTTAATACCATTAATGTAAATCACTTGGTACTTTTTCTGCTTAGCGGTCACCATTTAAACATTTTTGATTCCCATCACTGTGTGTTTTGTTTTATGTATACTATTGCTTTTTGTTTATGTATGGGAAACACATATCACACATTTTTAAATGTTCTATAAGTGCACCAACGTGCTTACAGTACGGTGCGGTACATTACGGGTACAGCAACGTTCGCCTAACTAGGCCTTTAGTCTATTCGACTGCACGTAAAAAGAATAGACACGCAGTTAAACACGACAATGCTTATAAAATCAGGAACATTAAAAGCTACACCTGTTGAATGGCTGCCAATGTTAGCAAACCTCTGCCCCCTGACGTAAGACGAAGGCAAGCACTTCTTCGGGAGTACATTAAGATCAGCACAAACCCGCTCATCCCACTCAACTCTGACCTTTCCACTCAATACGATGCAAGATTAATATCTAGAAATCCATCACTGCTCTTGGTTAAAAAACTACGTGACGATAATTTTGATTTACACTCCGCATGGTCAACCCAGACGATCGGATCACCGAGTTTTATCTTCCACGCAAAACCTGGTGTAATTTAAACCACTTACGCACATCTTATGCCAGAACTATGAATTCCCTAACCAAGTGGGGACTTGCTAATGACGCAAGCTGTTCATGCGGCCAACCTTTACAAACAGTTAACCACATAATTCATCATTGCCCACTCCTGTCATTTCCAGGAAACACTGAAGAAATCAAGAGCCTAACACCCGAAGTCATATCCTGGCTAAATTCTCTAAGCTTGTAAAATAAATTTATTATCTATTTAACAAAAAATAGATAAATATACATTAGACCGACTCAACTTGTATGGAGCTGAAAAAAGTGTTTTTGTTTCCCCTCTGAAAATAAAGCTTAATATGTTTTATGATGATTCCCAAAATATTTTGGTTCTAGCGGTGACCATCCGTGAGCTGGACCATTTCTAAAAAAGGTATTTTTTTTAAATTTTTTTTTCTACTTTGCTCCAAGACGACATAAATAAAATTTGGTATCATCGAAATAAGTTTTTGAAGCAGCATCCAATGGTATATAAAACTTGACCCCTGGCGACCTACTTATTGAGATATTTAACTAAATACATATTTTCGTTCCGGGTTTTCATACAAATTCTACGTATGTGGAAATAATGTTCTGCTTTTCAAATTGAATCTGTTTTAAAATAATGTTAATTTATATAATTTTTTGCAATAATTCACATAAAACGCGAAAATCGCGACATATTTTATATTTCTTCACATATAGGCAATATGGGTATCAAATTTTTTAAAAATTAAAAATGAAAAAATGTTATACCCATATTGCCTATATATGAAAAAAGATAAAATATCGCGTTTTATGTGAATAATTACATAAATAAAATAAATAGCTTTCCCTCAACAATAAATTTCAGTATATTTATCAAATATGAAAAATTGGGAATTTAGCACGTCATATAGAAATCTTAATAATGATAAATTTTGTAAATAAATTAACATTATTTTATCTTATGTCGTCTTGGAGTAAAGTACAAAAAAATTCGAAAATTTAAAAAAGTGGTCCAGCTCACGGATGGTCAACGCTAGAACCAAAATATTTTGGGAATCATCATAAAACATATCAAGCTTCAATTTCAGAGGGGTAACAAAATCACTTATTTTTTTGAGTCGCTCTAATATACATATGGGGGATTTCATGTCAAGTGACCCAATTTTGAAATCGATGTCTTCCGATTTGTCTTCGGTCTAAAAGTTTCTGAGTAAGTAGGGGTCAAAATTTAACATTTTGGCCATACAGGTGTTCTTTCTTATCCATGTAACTTATTACCTATTGGTGTTAGCAAAATTTGTCCCAAGTATGTAGTTTCGATAGCTATTTGATCCATCTTTTGAAAAATTTTTTTTTTGTTTTTTTTAAAAATTTTTTTTATTTTTTTTTTAAATTTAAAACTTTTTTTTATTTTTTTTTAGCGGGAATGTTTTTTTTTGTTTTGTTCAAAAGAAAGCTTATGTCTTTTCCTTTAAGGTAGTTTTGGTCCCTTTTTGGGATGCGAGCGGCTTATGTATAAAAAAAAATAATTTCTAACTCTAGACGAGGATTTTTCAATTTTTAGCATATGCACTATTTTGAATTTTTTCCTTTTTGTGCTTAAGTGTTTCTAAAGCCTTAAAAATAAAACGTTTGCAAAGAAACTAGACAAATTAACCTTTCCGACGGTATGTTACAAACCCAATTATTATTTTATACCTTCGATAATATAATGCCCACAATATGTTAATCCCAGGAATAAAATCACTTTTTTCTGTAGAAATGTTGACAAATAATTCTTTTTTTAATTTTTCCTACATAAAAAAATATACAGTTTTGAGCGCAAATGTGATTTTTGTTGTCAAAATATCAGGTGCCCAGAGACAAGTGTTTAAATCAGGTGGAAATATTCCATGGCCATTCTCCGAAATACCAGTTAATTTATTATTTTATGACACTTGCCTTTAAAATGTGGGTGGAGAGATAGAAGTTAACAGGTAGTTTTTTAATATTATGTTTAGAAGGTGAAAATTTACAGGTGGCTTATTTTTATTATTATTATTAGTAATAATTGGTTAAAAAGGTACTTCATTATTTTTATTATGTAACATGCGGTTAACCCACACTAAGCCCTTCTTCACCCTTATAAAAAAAATTAGACACCTTCATTAAAATGCACTACATATATGATCTTAAAAAAAACTATTTATTGTCATTCTGAAGACTTTCGGTGTTCAGTTTTTTTGAAACAGCGTTACAGCTTAGACGTGTGTTATTTACGTAATTAATTTTTACAATGTCTACAGCTCCGAAAAAGGCCAAGCTTCAAAGTGATATATTTGCTTCTTTTTGTTTTAATCCCTTTAACAAAAAAGTTCACAGATCATCGGATATGCGAAATATTTCCGACGGCTTATTAAAAAAATGTCCTACGCTGTTAAAACGGTGGAAAATTTGTGGGTCATGCAGAAAAGAGCTGGGAAAGTTGAACGAATTACCGGATTTGAATAGTAATGAGCTTTGCGTTGAAGTAATCCCAGATGAAGACAAAAGTAGTTCTGAGAATGATGACAGAACTGTTGATGATGATGGTTATTCTAACTTTTCAGTAGAAGGTATACGTTCAAAGAATGAGTGCCAAAACAAATATCATAAGGATGCAGTAGAAGTTCTGGAACAAATAAAAGAGAAACACAAGACGTCACAGAGCAAACCTGAAAGAATTCAACTTCTTACACTTGCTCCATCCACATGGAGTTGTGCAAAAATAATGGCTGAGTTTGGAACGTCTCAACGAAAAGCCAGAATTGCTAAAAAATTGGTTGCTGAGCATGGTATTCTCACACTCCCAAACAAAAAGAAGGGGAAAACTTTAGAGTGCGAAACTGAAGCTCTAGTAACTCAGTTTTATCAGCGAGATGATATGAGTCGCTTGATGCCAGGGATGAAAGACTGGATTTCCGTACGAATCGATGGCAAGAAAGTTCAAATGCAAAAGAGAATGGTTCTCTGCAACCTGAATGAGTTATTCGCAACATTTCAAACAGAACACGATGATGTCAAAATTGGCTTCACATAATTTACCCAACTGAGGCCAAAACACTGCGTTTTGGCAGGAAGCAGCGGAACTCACACAGTATGCGTTTGCATTTACCATGAAAATGTTAAACTGATGTTAAAGGAAATTAACTTTAACAGATGATTCACCAGAAGAATTGCACGATTACCGCGATTGCCTTAAATTGACTATGTGTCCTAATGCAACAACTTCTTGTCACTTAGGCAAATGTTCAAATTGCCCGGAAACAACATTCATCAAAGAGAGTTGTATTAACTCTTTTGAGCGAGAATGTATTGAGGAGATAAAATTTGAATCTTGGCTTCAGACTGAAAGATGCACATTGAAAACAATCATTTCAAATGTAGATGATTTTGTGGAAGAAATGTGTAGAGGATTGCTAAATTTGAGAACCCATGACTTTTTAGTCAAAGAGCAGTGGTCATTCTTCAAGGATTTGAAGATACATTTGAAGTCTGGTGAATTCGTTATTTCGTTTGCTTTCGCAGAGAACTATAAATATGTTCTTCAGGATGCCATACAGTCATTCCACTTCAATAACGACCAAGCAACTATATTCACAGTAGTTATTTACTACATGAAAGATGAAAAACTGAAACACAAAAGTATGGCAATCATATCCGACGATTTAAAACATGATACCGTTTCAGTTTATGAATACTAGAAGATAATACTAAATTATCTTAAATGTAATTTTACAGTAGAGAAGGTATACTACATTTCGGACGGAGCTCGTCAACATTTTAAAAACAAAAGTAGCTTCGCAAATCTTTCAGCTCATGAAAAAGATTTTGGAATGCCAGCTGAGTGGCATTTTTATCCTACTGCTCATGGTAAAGGAGCATGTGATGGTGTTAGAGCAAACCTCAAAAGAAATGCAGCGAAGTATAGTCTCCAGTGCTCTCATCAAGATCGCATCTTAGATGCGACTACTTTATTCCATTGGGCAAAGAATTATTGTAAGGAAACTGAAATAGTTTTTAGCAGCAAAGAGGATCATGCGGAAACATTGAAAACACTGAAAAGCAGATTCGATGCCGCTGGAACAATCGATGGCACCGCTCAATACCATGCTTTTATACCGCTTGATGATGGAAGGCTCAAGTTGAAAAAGTTTTCTGCCTCTACTCAATGCGATTTCTTTCCAAAACCAGCCGCGAAATCAACAGCTAAACGAAGTCACTCCAACAAAGGATTGGCAAAAAAAAGCAGAAAATAAGGGCGATACATAGGGAGGGTTAAAGACTGGGTATTTGAAAATTTGCAAACTTAAACACTTCATCAGCTACAACAAATTAAATGTAAAAAAAATTAGGATATAAAAGGATCTAATGTGATTAAGATAAAATTTTATTAAATTATTTATCTTTATCTTTTTATTATTATTATTAGAAATTATTATTATTATTATAATTATATATTAATTTAATTATTATTACAAATTAATAAAAAGAATTTAATTTGTCAACATTTCTACAGAAAAAAAGTGATTTTATTCCTGGGAAACATATTGTGGGCATTATATTTGTAACATACCGTCGGAAAGGTTAATTTGTCTAGTTTCTTTGCAAACGTTTTATTTTTAAGGCTTTAGAAACACTTAAACACAAATAGGGAAAAATTCAAAATAGTGCATATGCTAAAAATTGAAAAATCCTCGTCTAGAGTTAGAAATTATTTTTTTTTATACATAAGCCGCTCGCATCCCAAAAAGGGACCAAAACTACCTTAAAGGAAAAGACATAAGCTTTCTTTTGAGCAAAAAAAAAAAAAAAAAAAAAAAAAAACATTCCGGATAAAAAAAATATAAAAAAAAAATTTTACATTTAAAAATTTAAAAAAAAATTTTAAATTTAAAAAAAAAAGTTTTACAAAAACACAAAAAAATTTTTTTCAGAATATTGATCAAATAGCTATCGAAGCTACTTGGGACAAATTTTGCTAACACCAATAGGTAATAAGTTACATGTAAAAGAAAGAACACCTGTATGGCCAAAATGTCAAATTTTGACCCCCACTAACTCAGAAACTTTTAGACCGATCTTGTTGAAAATTTGTGTCTAAACTACTATGCAATATGATTTTCCTTGGTGCAAATTTCATCCAAATCGGAAGTCATCGATTTCAAAATTGGGTCACTTGACATGAAATCCCCCATATTTATATTTTCTCTGTATTTTAAATCCAAAATAATAAATAATAAATAACCATTAGTCATAAGAATAGTATTGTTTATATTACCGATGGTCTGGAAAGAAGAAAAGACTATAAAATTTTCGAAATTTGAAGAGACTGACCTTATCGTTTATCTAGAAACGGTTTCAGATAATGGCCGCCTACACTTCAAAGTATATACCTTATATGGATAAGTTAGATGAAAAAATTATTTTTATTGGTTGTACAAATACCACACACAATTTTTAAGAGTCAAATATGCGGAGCGAGTAATTCTTGTTCAAAACAAAAATTTGGTTACTTTTGTGTTGAAAAAAAGTACACATTGGAAAAAAAAAGTAACCAATTTTGATTAAAAGTAACCAAAACGGCAACGCTGATGGTCATCTGCTTACTAGGATATGCATACATACTTGAACAAAAAAAACGTTGGCTCTTTTAAAAAGAAATGGTTATAAAATATAAGAAGGAACAGTAAAGGCCTAACCATATTATGCATAGCCTTGCTTAACCTACTGTCAAAAATTAAAAAAAAGTCTCTTAAATGTATTTAAAAAACAGAAATAAAATCAACAAACATTTGATTACGTACGGAATGTGCGATCAGTTTCGCACTTTGCTTAAGCAAATGACAGTTTCATAAAATTTAACAAAAAGTTTTCTTAAGTTCATTATGGTCTGCATCATATGATTTACATGTAATCTTACATTTGCTTAAGCCAACTTAAGCACATTATGGTTGGGCCTTAACATTAATCGTTATTGCATTCAAAAAGCGCTTTTACCCCTACAAACGGTGAAATATCACAAATTTGTGTATATAACAAAAAAGGAAAAGAACGACTTAGCAAGTACCTGTTACTTGACAAATTTGGCACAACTGTGATTCGTAATTTTTCAGTAACAGTGATTAAATCACAGGTCCATTTAAATTGTATTGCAATATATATTTCTAAATTTGTATAGCAGCATTAAATGGCAAGCTCTTTCATTTTGTAATTTAAAAAGATGAAAATGTTTGACACCAAATTTGATGTTTCAGGTTAATAAAAACAATGAAATAACCAACTTTCTTACTTGTACTTCGGCTTTTGCTACTCCCAGGCATCATTTCATACATATCTAAGGCATTAATGTCAAGATTTTGAACTCTTTGCTTCTCATTAATCGTTATGTAACAACACAGAAAACATTTTCACCAAAATTTTTTCATTTAATTAAGAAAAGCTCAAACTTACAAATGCGTTAATTGATATTATCAATTTGTTTGCAGGCGGAAAATCAGTAAAGAATTTAATTAATAGTACAAATTTCTAACAAATACGTTAATTGAAGTTGGTTTTTAATTTTTTCTGTGAAGTGCAATGCAAAACACGCAATTTTTTTGTTTTATATGACAGTTTAGAAATCTTGTCGAAGCACCCTTATAATAGTGGTATAAACACAAGCTTAATGCCTTAAAGTATTACTCTAAAGCCGATCTTACCTGGTCTTTACTGACACTCAAAAGACACATATTTTCTTAACAAACATTGTTGCCCTGAATGTAAATTAAAGATGTAGTAATTGGCCGAGAAAGTTTTATTCTTATATACTTATCAAATAGTTCATTTAGTTTGCATTTACGTTTCATGAGCTGTAGTAAAGTATCATAGAGTGTCTGTCACCTTGTGGGACATAAATGTAATTACTTGCGTCTAAGACAGTATATTTAAACTTTCGTAAGTCATATTTGAAGCTCGAAAAACAAAAATACGAAAACATATTTAATAATTTTTCATAAATAGTAAAACATATTTGCAAAAATATCCCAAATACGAAAAAGCTATTTCCTAATATGTACACTAAAAGAATCAATCTATCCGTACTTAAATCAAGCCAAAGCGGTGTCAATAGTACCGCAAGTACATATTTCCTTAAATCAAGAACAGAAAGCTTGATTCATGTACGGATTTTTTAAGTGCCCAGTACTTAAAATGATCCGAAAACGAGATTGACTTCTGTAAACGTGTGGTCGAACTGAACATGATTCTAGAACATTTAAGTTGGTTTAATCCCGAGGTCGTACTTGAAATAATCCGAAAGTGGGACTTTTTTCTAACCTAAGCACTTACCCTAGAGAACTACATTAAGAGAGAATATTATTATTTATTTACTTTACTAACCCACCCGTTTGTTACACAATTTTGCACCTTTGTTTTATCAGCCTATTGTTTACAAAAGAACTCACAATTATAAGTGTATAAAATCCCAGATTTTATACAAACAATTAAACAAATTTAATTGTTTTCTTGAATAATTTTTACTATTATATTTTCGTGACTTACATACTTTATCTTTTGAATTATCACTATTTAAATTTGAAATATTTATAACTGAATTTCACCACTAGTGTAAAAGTAGTTGTAACGAGTAGCTTTTAGTTATTGTGAATTGTAATCCTGTAATTATTTTGGAAATTAAAAGCACTCAATGTTACTTAGATGAAGAAACCAGGCTTACACTTAAGTTGGGTTTTTACTTAAACTTCACTTTGTTTTCAACCATCAGTCTTATAACATTAATTTTGCTAAACTCAAAATAACTTAAATTAAAAATAACTAAAAATATTTTATTTAAATCAAAAAAAAAAAAAAATAAATAAAAAAATTTTAAGAAACGCTTTTCTTTACCTTAATATATTGATCAGTTGTGAACACAGAATAAATATGAATACCAAAAAAATCGACTAAAAGTCAAAAAATAACAACATTTCAAACAACATAAACTTTACAATCAAAATGGAAAACAACTCACACATCCCTTAAAGAAAAGCGTGGGGCGCCCATACCTAGTACACTTTAATATTTCAGACCGAAAGAAATACAACCAATCATGTTTAAAGCTACCAATTTTCCATAATTGAGCATTTTGTTTCATAACACCGCGCCCCACGCTTTTCTTTAAGGGATGTGTGAGTTGTTTTCCATTTTAATTTAAAAGTTTATGTTGTTTGAAATGTTGTTATTTTTTGACTTTTAGTCGATTTTTTTGGTATTCATATTTATTCTGTGTTCACAACTGATCAATATATTAAGGTAAAGAAAAGCGTTTCTTAAAATTTTTTTATTTTTTACTTTTTAGTAACGAATAGCTTTAATTAATACATTACAATTTACATTTACATTTACGAAAATAGTTTTAACTTTAAATGAAAATATTTTTAATATTTAGGGGTAAAAACTGCAGTAAGTAAGGAATTCATTAGAAAAATTTTTTTTAGCCAGGATGAAATCTACGGGGGGCAGAATTTTTTTTGTAAAATGCTTTTTTTGCCGCCTTTTACTTAACGCAAATGGATGCAAGATTTGATGCTGCGAAGTGAATGTAAAGAAAAGCATTTCACAAGAAAAAATTCTGCCCCCCTAGATTTAATCCTAGCTACGCTCATGTATTCGTGTATTGTCATCGGAAGTATATATGCCTGCAAAGTTTCATCCATTTGCATTGAGTAGAAGGCAGTCAAAAAAGCATTATATAAAAAAAAAAATTTTTGCCCCCCCTAGATTTTTTCCTGGCTACGCCCATGTATTCGTGTATTACCATCGGGAGTATGAATGCCTGCAAAGTTTTATGCATTTGCATTGAGTAGAAGGCAGTCAAAAAAGCATTTTATCAAAAAAAGAATTTTGCCCCCCCCCCCCCCAGACTTTATTCTGGTGAATGCCTGCAAAGTTTTATCCATTTGCATTGAGTAGAAGGCAGTCAAAAAAGCATTTTACAAAAAAAATTTTTTTGCCCCCCCTAGATTTTATCCTGGCTACGCCCATGTATTCATGTATTGTCATCGGGAATATGTATGTCTGGAAAGTTTCATCCATCTGCATTGAGTAAAAGGCGGTTAAATCAACGTTACAAGATTTGATTTTCCGAAGTGAAGCTAAAGAAAAGGTTTTAGCCCCCTTCCCCTAGATTTTATCCTAGCTACGCCCATGGATTCATGTATTGTCATCGGGAATATGTATGCGTGCAAAGTTTCATCCATCTGCATTGAGTAAAAGGCAGTTAAATTAACGTTACAAGATTTGATTTTCCAAAGTGAAGCTAATAAAAAGCATTTAAAAAAATTGTGGCCCCCCCTTGATTTTATCCTGGCTACGCCCATGGATTCGTGTATTGTTATCGGGAATATGTATGCCTGCAAAGTTTCATCCATTTTCTTTAAGTAAAAGGCTGTCAAAAAAGCATTTTACCAAAAAAAAATTTTTGCCCCCCCTAGATTTTATCCTGGCTACGCCCATGTATTCGTGTATTGTAATCGGGAATATGTATGCCTGCAAAGTTTCATCCATTTGCATTGAGTATAAAGGCTCAGTTAGCCGGGAGTAACAGTAACAGTAATCTTACCGTAAAAAAGTAAGACTAATCTATTTCTTACAGATTGAGACGTAAGATCTTACTGCCAACTATAATCGTTCTAATTGCTTTACATACAACAAAATGAATCAGCTGATTTGCAACGTTACTGTAACTCCCGGCTAACTGAGCCTTAAGGCGGTTAAATTAACGTTACAAGATTTGATTTTCCGAAGTGAAGCTAAAGAAAAGGTTTTAAATTAAAAATAAAATCCTACACTTAATAATTTTAATAAATTTAAACTTATTTGAAACTGAACTGAAAATAAACTTGTAATTTTATATTGAAAATTACCATTCCTTTAACTCTACACATTCAGACGTACCCAAACACAAATGTGAGCTCACACACATGTAATCACACACACATTCACCCAACTAATCTAAATTCTCTAACTCTAAATTCAAATACATAATATTGCACAACACTCCTCGTATAATTTCTCGAGCAACCTAGAAATTACACCATAGACGAATTTTGGTGCTAATTTCTACAAAAATCACAGTCCACACAGCCCTTATCTACAAATTATTTAAACCCCCAAAGCACCAGATTTCTTGAATAAGATACCTGCAGCATGGCCGATAGGTTTCGTAATCATTCTACTTTGAAAATTTGACGTATTTAACTAAATAATTTTATCAAATAGAATTTGGAAATTTTTTCTTCTTATTGTACTTTATAAACATGATTATTATATGTATTATTAAACAATGAAAAAATCAGCCAAGAACAAAATACTTATTCTCTTCCGTGTTATTATTCATTGCATTTTGCATTTTTAAGATAATTTACAGACACACTTGTTCTGTAAATTGGCGAGTCATTTCCTTACGTGACAGCTATTACTCGCCAAAATTGTTACAGACGCAGTTAAGTGAGAAAAACAGTTGTTTCGCTCTATTTATGGCATTTTTGTTTAATTTCTCGCGTTTCAATCGAAAAGTTTCTCGATGCGGGATTTATAGAACATGGCCACAGCTTGGTGAATTAAGTTTTATTTAGGTGTTTGGTGAATAACAGAATTTTGTATTTAAAAAGATTTTAAACATGAATGTGGTTTAATATCACACCTAAAAATTTGCCGTTAGTGTTTAATTTCAAAAGAAATTTCAATACCTGGTCAGTATTTCATTTCTTATCTTATCTTTGAAGAAATATGAAGCGATAGTGTCAGAGCTTTTGAAGTTCATTTGACTATTCCTCATAATAATAAAAAAAGAAATTTATGCTTTCCCGGGTCTTATGGGGTTCCGGATTTTCTGACGTTTAAAAACGTGTAAACATGTGAAGACAGATATTATTAATCGATAATATCGAAACAAAGAGCTGTCAGAATGAGTTCATTGTATTTTTATAAATTTGTTACAGGCACTCAAGTCTAATAATTTCTTCTTAGCCTGTCCTCTTTACTTGTCGTTTATGTCATCCAATAAAAGTGTGCGATCTTAGTGTCCCATTGACTCCACGTGGGAATCGTCCAGAGAATCAACTACCTTTTGTTATTGCAGTCGCTGAGAAAATAGGTTTATGACCACAGATTTCGTCATGTCAATATTTAAAGTTTGTCTGGGTCTAAAAACTGTCAGATTTTTCAGGAATGCCACTGAATTGAGTCCACCCGCACGGATGTGTAGGGAGCATCTTCAGGATAATATTTTACCTTTTGGTGTTACAACCTCCTTGGCATAATCAGGTGTATGCATACCTGGGATCCGACAAAGATCCAAATTGGCACGCCTTCTGAAGTTTTCGTCATTTCTCGAGACCGAAGGCTCATCACATATCCTATCTATCTGGTATTACGGTAGTCAGAAGTCCCCGGTGATCAAGGCCCTTGTTAGTTTGCTTCTTGCAAGAAATGCTCTTTCAGGATGTTTGTCTTTGTGTAAGCTTTACTTTTCTGTCAGAAGGTTGCAATTCATCAAGTTCTTCTCCGTCCAATGGGGGAGTTCCTTTTTCAAAACATGAAGTCACACTAGGGTTGAACAAAAGGCTGCTTTATGACGAAAAGATACCTTCGGGGTGGTGGCTGTTGTTGAAACCCAAACCGCGGGCAGGGGGTCATAAATCATCAGGAGAGCTATCCACTTGTTGAGGGCACTAGCTGCGAAGACCAATCATCCCTAGGAACTGTTGCTATTCGACAGATGCTGCTGGCAATTATAATGCTACGGATGCTAGAAAGCTTAGACTCACAAATAAGGGGGCAGGTGTATAATTTTTGTCGGATTATATACTCAAATTGTTAGCCAAGCACACACAGGGCGGTTGGCAAGCGCTGGTGGCAGGTGCTAATGTAAATTATTATCACATTTGACCAGAGTCCTCACCCCAGGGGTATGTAAGGAAACAATTAAGGGATATTCCACCTTTTGGTAATTAGGTGCGGGTAAAACCTGGAATTTGTCAGAGTTTCCAATTGACAGAGTTCAAATGACCAAAGATATCGTCATGTACCACAGAAATCAGTTGCCCCGGTCTGAGTCTGAGTGCTGCCCCCGAGGATCACGTGGTGGTTGTGGTTTATACCCGAAGTCGCGTGAAGGAATATCTTGAAAAGCCAGGGGCTGATTTTTTACATGAGATTAGGCCAACACGGCAGGTGCTCATGTTAATCTTTTTGACTCATTGGACAGAGTCCTATCTGAAGCATTCTTCTGGTATTTTTAGCCCCATAGGGATCAAAAGAGACCATTGATTGATTATTGGCGAAGGATCTTATGGGTATAACTTAATGGCTGTGGCAAAGATGCCAGATTATATTATTCACTTGCTAGAGGATGTCCTTTAAGTGTACGTGGTCTGGATAACCATCTACTTCAATTGCCACCTTTGTTTTTGTGTCCTGACACAGAAGACATGCCTTGTGTGTTCTTGATGTTTAAAGTACCGTTTAGTTTGTCCAGCAGTATAAAAATTAGACGCAATTACGGTGTTTGCTTATATCTCAGTAATTTGTAAACCGATCGATATGAATTTTAAAAGGAAACTTTCTCAATGATATAAATATTAACATAACCCTGAAATATTTTAAATTCGGCACTGTCGAATATAGCACTCTATTGGTTTTTTTTTTGTTTTGTTTTTTTTTTAAGTAATAGCCCTAAACGCTTGCAAAACACTGAAGCCGCTCCTGAATGCAGGTTCAAGATATGACATACGATGTTCCCAAAGTAGCGCACAATTTTTTGTTAGTGGTAATTTTTCAAAACGAACAACATTTTCACTTTTTTTGTTAAATAGGTGCGTCAAAAATCTTCCTATTCTTCAAATTTATAAATTTGGCATGTGTTTGACTCACATTATGACAGGAAATAATTTGTTGTTTTACAATTAATAAAAAGTAACGTATTTCTACGCTTTTCACAACAACTATAGCTTGTGCATATTTTATAATTAAAAACATATTTGAATACATAAAGAAAATTAAAAGCAATTTATCTATATAAATATTAAAATGATCCTCAAGAGCAACCCTGCAGTATTGGTAATCGACTCTACGCCGATGAGTTCAACGACTATCACAAACCTTTCGTCGACGACTCGCTAAACTACCAGAAATGCTTTTGAGCGGCGAATTTAACAAGGCGAGGTCCGCTTTGGTAATGCCTTACTGTTCGTCGATTACTTCGTCGATTACAACAAATTATTCGCTTTATTTTTAACTCAAATTTTTTCTTTGAATTCAACTATAAGGTTAACAACTTAAGGCATTAGATGAAACTAACAATATTAAATTCTTAAGGTTAAGAAAAACAATAGAAAATCTCTGGAGACACTACCTTACAGATTACCACTGAGTACCAATGTAATCGGCGATGTAGTCAATGAAAAATCAATGGCGATGTAGTCGGGGAAATGTTGCCAGCCACTACTTGTGAAACTGCAGGGAATTTGCGCATGCGCATATAGGCAGAGCCACAATAGAAGCATTTAAGCATTAAACAAAAATTGCATAAATCACGATTCGTATTCTAATTCATGCGATGCATCTACTTTATATTAACACATGCGGGTGTATTGCGCATGTCGCTCACGTGTGGAAGGAGAAAAAACCTTTTTCGTTTAGGCAACAAACCAAAACAAAAAGTTTGAGGCATAAAGAAAAAAGGGGGTTTATAAAAAGCGCGTACCACGGCTGTTGTTAATGCCGTGATTATTTTTATAGTTGTTGTTGATAAACAAACAAAAAAAAAAAAAAAAAAAACAAATAACATGAAAACACAAGGAAACATTTAAACAACAACTTGGAAATATCACGTGTATCAACAAAACAACAATAAGGAAAATAAAAACAAATACAACCAAAATGCATATTAAAATTGTTTTCCATGTTTTCATCGAAGAAAATATAAAAGGCAAGAAATTAACAATATTAAAAAGAAAAAAAAAAAACGAACAAAATTTTGTAATTGTATTGAAATCAAATTTCCACAAGAACAACATTAACCATACCACATTTACTACAACATAATGCAACATACTACTCAATGATTGCAACCTACTGCAAACGAGTGATAATCAAAAAAATAAAGAAAACGACCAACAAGAACTAGAAAACTACAAAAACAAAAAGGAAAAAAACGTTTTGAATAAATGATGATCATTCTTCTTATTGAATGAACATAATTATGATCACGATTATGTTGCAAATGTTATTATAGAAAAAGGTGGGGAATTGATTGGTTGTATGTTGCAGAGAAGTTTTTGTTTTTTTTATGTTAGCTCGTTACTAGGGATGAGATTTTCCTGCACTAAAAAATCGAAAATATACGCCTAAAGCCCATATGACACTACATTTTTAATGCATTGTTCAAGTTTTGGTAAACAGTACAAATATAATGTAATAGAAAAATTTACCAAGTGCAAAGAGTTCAGCTGTATTAAGATAAATGGCAAACTGTCAACAATTTTTAAAAAGTTATCGATAAAAAATGAAGTTATGTCAAAAAAAATGTAAAATTGTTTAACTTAAAATTGACATTCCAAGCTTGAAATATTAAAAGTGTTGCTGAATCAGCGGTTTATGGGCAAATTCAGCGATTTACCGCTTTTTGTTTTTAGGTTTCTCATAAACAAAAAGTTGGCAACATTTAATAAAATAAACAAAACAGGGATGGCTAAGTTGTTTCATTTGTACTTTTTTGTTGATACTTTTTAAACAAAGATGTATAATACCTTTTTGTGGTATTTTTTATGAACATAAATAAAATTAATTTCAACTAAAAAAATCTTTTAGTACAATTAGGGTAAAAATTACAATTTTTAAAGGTTGTTGGTACAATTTTAAAAATTCTCAACGCCATCCCTGAAACAAAACCATAACAAGAGAAAAAAAAACTACAAAACTTTGTTTACATTTTTTATAGTTTGCTCCAGTTTGCTCTTTCTAACATTTACTGTTTCTTTCTATCAATTCTATATCAATTAATGAATAAAAAATGTAGTGTCATAAGGGCTTAAAACATGCACTAAAACTAAAAAAAATTTTCATAAAAAATCGTTTTTTAATTTTACTAAAACTAAAAATTAGTATTGTGGTTATTTTGTTGAACTATTTATGGTTTTTAATCCAAATTTTTGATATTTTTAATTAGGCTTAAGTTCATTAAATTTAATTTTCATTAAATTATTTTTATGAAGAAACGAATTTTACAACATGAAAATTAATTAAAATTGTTATTGATAATCTTTCATTCTTGACCGTGGCCGGGATTCGAAAAATATAAAAAATTCAGTCTATTGTTATTTAAATATCTTTAAGAAACTTAAATAAATAATTTAAATTTTTGTTTGTTTAAATAAATAAGTTATGTTTTTTTGAAAGTAAAACTTTGTCTTGTACTTAAAGAATGCCAATGCATACTGAACAAATTCATTTTCAGATCCCACTTTGGTTCCAAATCAGATCCAAAATATTTTAAATTTATTTTATTTTCTGAAATCTTAAATTTTTTTTTTGCAAAATGTTTTGGATTTATTTTTAATTTGTCGGGCTATTCTACCTTCCACATTGTTAATTTTACTTTCTGCAATTCAATTAACTTGACTTGAGTATTAAGTGAACTAAATCCCTCCTTATTAGTTATTGTTTCACCCAACATATCCGTAGTTGGAAAATGCAAATGCTAATTGACTTCTGATGTTATTTGAATTTAATATTTCCTTTACTTTTTTAATTTTATAATCATCGGTGGTATCAACAAGCTATTCTGGCATTCTTAACCTACTCAAAGCTTGTTGCTACTGGCTGCGGTGGAAGGGGAATTAAGGGATACATTTTATTAAAAATTGCAATATTATCGAATTGTCTTCTAATTTCTTTTGCAACGCGGTATAACCCACCCAGCAAAAACTTTGCTTACAAAATAAGCAGAAAAATAATAAGAACTTGACGAGAGGACTATATACTTTTCTACTAGAAATAGTACTTATTTTTGTTCGCGACGTCCCAAAAGTAATCCCTTATAATTTGGCTAATTAAAACCTAAAAAATAATTTGTTTTTTTATACTTAAAAGTTTTATAGAAATATAAAGTAACAAAAAGAGGCCAAAAATAAGTTATTGTTAACTACTTCAAAAATATTTATGTATGTATATAGTTACATACATTCGATTGATTTTTGGATTTTCCATCGATTTCACAATAAAATTATTGCTGAAGTTCTATTGTATTACAGAATGTCTAGCAAATATTAACGGAATATACTGCAAATTGATTTCAATAATTATTTAAAATCGTATAATAATACCGCATTTAGACTATGCAATTAACGCCGAGTTTTTTTCTATTTTCTTTTAAAGTAGTTGCTACGAAACTCTTTTCACATTTACTTTTAAATTTTTTTCAAGCATTTTTTCAACTTTGTCAACCCCGTTTCTGCCCTACACCTCTTGCTAACAAACAAAAACTTGCATGCGAAAGTTGCGGCGTTAATTGCATAGTGTAAATATGGTCTAATATTCAATTTGTTTTGTAATGTATAATTATGACTTATTTAAGATATAATAATAAAGTTATTATTTAATATATAACTAATAATCCAAAAAGTGGCGAATTAAGCTACAAAGTAATGAATTCAGGAAGTCATTAAAGGTAGGATTGTAAGTAAAGTTTTTGCTGGCCATGTGCTAAGCAAGTAGATTGTAACAGCTTTGGATAAAATATCTTAAACCCATTGGAAGCCTTAATCATGCAAGGTGCTGCTGCATCGGTTTAAAAAAGAAGCATCTTTTGTCGAAATCTTGAAAATCTTGCAAAGCAAAGTCCCAATTTCCACAATGCAAGTCTTATTGATCAGCTTGCTACTTTGTTGGCGAGAGTGACGAGGGGAAAAGAAACGAGTACTCAGCTTGCTGTACTCGTCATATGCGCTTTGTTTTCTCATTCGTCATTTTCAGCAGGTCTATTTTGACAATTATCTTTCATATTTAATTTCGTTGTTCAAAGTTAATTTCGTAGCGTGTGTGATTTTTTGTGTGTAAAATTTTTTCAATATTTTTTATTTTAACAAAACAAAAGAAATATACATACATATTTAATAAATATTAAAAATTAACACGAATTCGAATTTAAATATATTTTAATAAGAAATTTGTTTTAAGCGAAATGTCAAAACGCACATATACATTCATACAAATGGAATAACAGATAAATAATAAGACTTGACTCGTGGAAACACCGAAGCTGATTCAAAGAAGAAAATGTGATAAGTTTATTAATAAGACTTGCATTGTGGAAATTGGGACAAAGCTCCGAATGAATTTAATTTCTGAATTTAAAAATGCCCAGCGGCGAACTTTGCATACCACAACACATCTCTTCAATGAAGTTTGTTACACTTTGTGTTCAATGAATTCTAGCTTACAAAGCAAATGAGGGCAGTGTATGGAATTTACAAAAATGAATTTCGTTCGACTTTTAAAATGTGCTGATATATTCTGTATGTTTGTAAATATGCAGGTTTTTATTTTGTGCCGTTATTTTTCATTTGCTACTTTATTAAAGAGTTTTTTTTTTAATTGGGATCTAAAAATTTGCGGCCTGTTGTGTAATAAGGAGCAATCTAAAAATATATCGCGAGTTAAATATATATTTTTTAATTTTATAACGAAAGTCTGGTTTGATTTTCTTCAAAATAGTTACAAAATCAATAATTCTGAAATAACGCAAAAATCAAAAAAGGCTACCTGTTTACAATGTGTGGGAAGTAGTGTACAAGACGCCTGCTACTTGCCCACGAAGTAAGCGACAATGTGTATAGGCTGCCCAGTGTCCGCTTACAATGTGTGCGAAGGTAGTGTGCTAGGTGCCTTCCACTTGCCCACGAAGTAAGAGAGATTGTGTATAGACTGTCTACTGTCCGCTTACAATGTGTGCGAAGTAGTGTGCTAGACGCCTCCCACTTGCCCACGAAGTAAGCGAGATTGTGTATAGACTGTCTGCTGCCTGCTTACAATGTATGTTAAGCAGTACTGAGCTTATACTTTGTGTGCAAGTGGTAGGCGTTCACTCGATAAATGCGGCAATGCATTTGAAAAAGTGTACTAGGTTGTAATTGAGATGGTGTGCATTACTATCTTACTCGTGTCTATCACTTCATCGCTACTGTAATCGAAAAAGTCGCCCCTGGGTAGTTTCGTAAGATTTTTTTGTCTATTTAAAAAATTTTTTAAGGATTTTTTTTATAATATGGAAATTAAAGAAAAAATCATTCAAAAATTTCAAAATATGCATTAAAATCTAAATACTAAATATGCAACAATATGCAAAAACAAATCGATGATATTTTAACGCAAATTTAATGAATCGGAAAGATAATTGGTCGAGATCGTTCTAAGACTATCGACAAGAAACATGCATTTGCATTAGAATCGCATCCCTACTTATTACAAATGCTTTATCTACTGAATTTAAAATCCTGGTAGTATGTTACAGAAATCTTAACAATAGTCCACACGATAGTGTCTATGAAAATATTATTTTCGATCACAAATTCGGTAAAGGCTATAGAATATGGCGATAATTTCAAACATACTTTGCTTAGGGTTACTTAAGTAAAACTATTGGATCCTAGCCTACTTAAAAAAAAAATCGGTTTTCTGTACCTCAAAAACTCTTACTAACGAGTGAAAAATACAGCAAATAACCTAAACGCGGCAATGCTCAAATTGATTTATCTTCAATGAGGAACCACAGCCAACACTTGGTTCATTCGCGGTTAAAGTTTGGCTAGCTGACGGATCTTTTTAGGTGCTGCTGCTAATCAATAAAAGCTGCTGTATTTCACTAGATAGCTGCAGCTCCTGAAAATGTCAAATTATTGCCTAAAAGTAGTTGTTACGTTAAGTTTTACCATAAATCTAGAGAAAGATGTAAAATTTGAAACAAGTTTCAGTTAAAAATTCCAAAAAACCGCAAAAAGATTCTATCATTTTTCTTATTTCTCACTTAGAAATTATTTTTTTGATAAAGATAGAAAGAAATACAGAATTTTGACTTAACTGCCTTTTGTTTACGTGCACTTTTGACTTAACTGCACAAAATTTATAATTTTTGGAATTATTCTTTATAATTCCATACAAATTCCTTTTTTAAGTGCACCTTCTATACCTGCACATTTAAGATAAATGCACAAAATTTTTGGCATTTTAAAATTATTTTCATACAAAAAATTTAAGTTAACTGCACTTTGACTTAACTGCCCAAAAAAAAATATTTTCTGGAATTATTCTTCAAAATCCTTTTTTACGTGCATTTTGTATACCTGCATATTTTTCATATTTTTGGGCAGCTTTAAAATATTTTCATACAAAACATCAAAGTTAGCTGCACACATGAAAAAATATGGTGGCCACTTTTTCACATAAATATCAAATTTAAGCTGTTTATAAAAATATAAATCGCGATTATTTTGTTTTTTTTTTCATAATTTTTATGTTCTTTGTGAAATCTCATGGTTAATTTGTTAATGTTTCTTTTATATTAAATATACATACACACATGTATAAAATCATCTGTTATATGAAATAAAATTTTAATAAAGTATAAATTTATGTACGTTGTTTTCGGTTAATTGAGCCCCGCTTAATTGAGTTTCCCGTTTTATTGCACTAAAAACCATGGAACGAAATCATTCAGTATAACTGTCAATGTAAAAATACCCGTTTAGTTGAGTTCCGTTTAATTGCGTCACCCGCTTAATTATTTTGCATAATAAGACCGCATTGCGAAAAACCAGAGCAAATGTTTTGGTTAATTGTTTCCGTCTACTTTATGTATTTTTGATCCACAAACGTAAAAAAATTATTTTGCGGCAAGAAAGATTGTACGATGGACGTAACTGATTTTTATTTTGTTGTAAAAAACCTAAACTATTTTTTAACTTTTAATTAAATATTTTTTATTCCACTTTTTAATCAAACACGTTACTTTAGCTGCACTTTTGTGCAGGTAACCACAATTGTGTACCTGCACATTAAGGCAGGTAAATGCATTTAAGATAGCTGCATTTTTGATTTACCTGCACAAAAAATCGTGCAAAGGAGATTGTGCAGCTAAGTCAAAATTACTGTATATCTTGGTTTTTCTTTTTGTAGTGTTGTTGTTGTTTTTATACAAAACAAGCAAACCGTTTTTACAACAAATTTTTACAAATACACGCGTATGCACGCATATAGAATATAAAGAGGCACGTACAACGAAGAGTTCGAGTTTTTTTTACTTGATTTAAGAAATTTTAACTCCGGGGCTGGTTTTCGAAACTTATTCCTTTTTGGACTTTTTTAAGCACTTTCGTACTAAAATTTTTAAGTAAGACTCGTACTAAAAGTAAGTCAAAAAAACTTGAATTTAGTAAGTGCTTTTTTCTTTTTGTGTAAAGACGTAAGACGTTACGCCAAAACATATTTAGCTCGACATATGAATATAAATACAATTCTATAGCGACAAATTCCAAACCAAATGTGATATAAACAATAACCAGATTGGACTGTTTCTTAAACATAAACCAATTCAAAAGTTTTCTTAGCTCTCAGGAAATAAATAACTCCAAACTTAATAAGGAGTTAATAATGACTCAAGTTAATGGTTAATTATTCTAAAAGACGTCGGCATAAAAATCTGTCAAATCGGCTAAAATATGGCTGAGTTATGACCAAAATACTAAAATGCGATCAAAACTAAACTTGCTAAATATAAATTAAACTTTTAATATAAAGGGTGGTTAAATTTTTAGGGCCGATGTTGATTTTTAATAAAACACAAATTATTTAGGAAATTATTGTCATTTCTTTTTATTATGATAATATTGGTATGGTTCAATTATGTATGGAACAACATCCTTAACTCTTGAATTGTTGCTGGCAAACAACCCCAAAGAAAGAAGTCCAACGGTATCAAATCACATGATCTTGGCGGCCAATTGACATCGCCACCACGTGAGATAACATTGTTTCGTTAGTTGTGTGGCAAGTGGCACCGTCCTGTTGAAACCACATATCGTCCACATCCATGTCTTCGAATTCGGGCCATAAAAAGTTCGTTATCATATCACGATAGCGAACATCATTTACAGTAACTGCCAGACCGGCCTCATTTTGGAAAAAATACGTCCCGAAGATGCCGCCAGCCCATAAACCGCACCAAACAGTCACTCTTTGTGGGTGCATTGGTTTTTCGACAATCACTCTTGGATTAGTATTCTTCCAAATGCGGCAATCCTGCTTATTGACGAATCCACTGAGGTGAAAATGTGCCTCATCACTGAATATGATTTTCTTCGAAAACTGATCATCCACTGTTGCCATTTCTTCCCACCATTCTGACCATTGCGCGATATGCATTTTGAATTGAACGCACATTTTCATAATAAGCCTGAATAACTTTAAGGCGTTGCTCGATTGTGTATCTTTCCATGGTTCAAATTGAGTTAGTCTGAAATGTCAAATTAAATGCAGAAAAAACTTGACGTTAAAGTGTGGTTCACATTCAACATCGGCCCTTAAAATTTACCCACCTTTTATTTATACCACGAAAACATGTGCAAATAATTAAATAAAATTAAGCGATAAATAATATATAAATATTATTGTATATATCGAGCCCTAACCGCGAAAATAACGTAAGCGCCATATATCAAATAGGGTTTTTTTATTATATAAATTTTGTATAAAATTTGTCGCTTACGATAAAATTGTTCTTGCTATAAAATCGTAACGGTAGAAGATGAAACAAGTGTTGCCAATAAAGTCATTTATTAAAAAAAAACGAAAATTGAAAATGATGTCGCTTACGTTATTTTCGCGGTTAGGGCTCGATATATTTTGTTACGAAAACAACTTTAGTTAAGAATTAGATTAATTTATAAGTTATCTTGTATTGATTAATTATTTAGTATTTGTTAGTTATTTTATTAGTTTAAATTGTTATTTTATTAGTTATGCACACTTCTAGTGTAAAAATCAAAGTACAGATGTAATGTTGAAATTGTTGTGCCTGATTGTTCTTCAACCCCACTGTAAATACTTAAATTTTCGTTATTGGTACACCTTAAAGTATGCTTTAGTTTTTTTAGCTGAATTTAAAAACAACCGTAGTGATAATGCTCTAGTATAAAAGTAATTTAATGTTCAAAGGTCCGTTAAAAACGCTATAATATAAGTGATCCGACTATGTAACCATAGATGCTGTTAATAATAGCATAGTAGACGTTAAGTTTAAAATTCATAACCATCAAAACCAATGTGTTAGTCGTTAAATTAAAATATCAAAAGCTTGAACATACCGGAAACATTCCGGAATAATCTGGGACCGGTTCGAAGACTTGGATAGAGTATAAATACCAAGGCGAATTGACTAGAAGGTGGGGTCAAGTAAACATATGGTGTTTTTTTTCGGTGGTCGACTTGTCAAAGTTTGTATACAAACTGGTTTTTTATGTAAACAAACCTGTTTTTATACCCTTCACCACAGGTTTTAAAGGGTATATATAAGTTTGTCATTGCGTTTGTAATTTCTACAATATTGATCTTAGGCCCTGTAAAGTATATATATTTTGGGTCCTTATGAGGAGAGAAGTTGATTTAACGATGTCCGTCCGTATGTCCGTCTTACGTTTGATATGTGTTTTCCGGAGACTCCAGACATGATAGCGGCTAGGTTGTTTTACATTTATGTCACATATAGTCCACCATTTCTTGCTGTTGAAATTCAGCCAGATTGGTCCAATAATGGCTGAGATATGACCAAAAAACCACGACTGCCTCTAATTTTTCCAAAAAATCCCTTGTGGTTGTTGTATTTTTATTACTTTTTTCTGTATATATGGAGAACGGCAAGAGCCAAAGTTTTCAAATTTGGTACAAACATTAAGGTTATAAATACACACCATTGCACAAAATGTGGGCGGGATTGGAGAAGTGGGCGTGGTACCTTCCATACAAAAAGTATTAAAAATTTTATAAAAACCTGAATTTTTTGACTGTTATATGACCTTTGGTTACGCCTTATAAATCAAAAGATCGGAAATTTAATTAATAAAAAATATTTTCTGAAAAACTCGGGAAAATCGGTTCAGATACGAAAAAGTTATGACCAAAATATTAATTTTTTTTTGGAAAATACCCATTTTCGGGAACCATAGATCTTCCCGAGTCCAAGTCTTACAACCAAAATAAATGGCAAATTTCTTCTTTAACACGTCGGTATATAAATCTTTCAAATCGGTTCAGATATAGCAGAGTTATGACCAATATACTGAAATCCCAAAAATTAATCTTTTTTGTAATTAAGTTTGTTTTTTATACCCTTCACCGAAGGTCCTACACCCTATAAAGTATATATATTCTGGGTCCTAATGAAAAGCGAAGTTCAAATCCGGTTCTCGTCTCATCTCTTTCCCCCTTCGCATTTGTTTACATTTACTAGCATAATGTCCAATATGATTTTCGTTTATTATTTCATCTATTTAACGAAATAATTTTAACAAATAGAAATTAGGAATTTTTGTGTTTTTTTGCTACTTAAAAACTCGCCAAAAGAAAAAAAAATGACAACATTGCCTTTTTTTTTCTCTTTTTTTTCTGCTTGCGTGCTCGTTGAATGCAGACGTGTTTTTTTCTTTTAACTCGGCATACGGTTTTTTTTTAACATAAATAATTGTATATTTATAATATCATATTATTTTTTTTTAAAAAAATAATATAAGATCAGCGAATGAATGGACGCTTTAAAATAATTTTTAAATTAGTAAACATAAAATTTATAATACAAATATTAAAAATTACAAATAACAAAAATATGTGTATGCACACACATACATATACATACATACATTTTAAGCAAAAAAATTTCTTGTTTTTCTTTATTCTTTTTTTTATTCTCGGGGTTTTAAACAACAAATAAAAAGAAGAGCACAATTAAACAAACAGTAATACATATATAAAAAAAACTCTTATGAATGCGTTTAATGCAAAAACAATAAAACATAATGAAAGAAATGCTTATGTTACAGTAAGTGTTGACGAAACAAACGTAGAAACAAAAAAAAGAATCGATGATAGCAATTACTTAACGGCAAAACCTATTACTCGAACGCGTTCTCTCTCACCCTCTTTGTTTACAAATACGGTCGATCGTAATACAATAACAAGTTTGTTAACTGCAAGCGCTGCCGCAGTGCCAAAAAAACTTTAATAAGTGATGATACTGTTAACCCCAAAACAGCCGCTATGGACAACTCAGTAACTTAAGTAAAAACTTCTTAAAAGCCTACTGTACAAGTTGGTATGGACAGGTACATAACAGTGCTTAAACGGGGACGCAGCCCTTCCTCTGCAGCAGTTGCTTCGGCCTCAAAAGTACCATCTTTTGATAAAATAAATTCTCAAAATCGTTTTGCAATTCTGGAGGATGAATCCTCTGAAGCACCAAACGTCATAAAATCGTCCAAGCCTCCCCCGATATATCTTAGGGAGCAAAATTCAAATGAGCTCATAAAGAGCTTGATATCAGTGATAGGTGAAAATTCGTTTAACGTAGCGGCTATCAAGCGTGGTAGTATAAACGAGACAAAAATACAAGTTAACCATGAGAATGATTTTCGCAAAATAATAAACAAATTTGAAGAACTAAAAAAAAGTTTTTATACATACCAACTGAAGAGCAGCAAAGGCCTTCAGGTAGTTATTAAGGGAATTAACTCATGTGTGGACCCAGCAGAAATAAAAACTTTCTTGGAAGAAAAAGGCTTCAAAATAAAACATGTGGTAAATATTAAAAATAGGGAAAAAAATCCCCAACCACTATTTCGAGTGGAGTTGGAGCCCGGCGACGTTAAGCTAAGAAAAAACGAAACGCACCCTATTTACAGTTTAAAATATATACTGTACAGAAAAATCACAATAGAGGAGCCGCACAAAAGAAATGGACCCGTTCAGTGTTTGAACTGCCAGGAATATGGTCATACTAAGGCATACTGCTACTTACCCCCTGTTTGCGTAGTATGTGGAGAATTACATGGTACAGTTCTTTGCGATAAATCTAAAAATGACCCCAACGTTAAAAAATGTAGCAATTGTGGCGGTAATCACACAGCCAATTATAGAGGATGCCCTGTATACACTATCGTCAAGCAGTCGGTTGGACCGAAAACTAATTCCCCTCAAATTCAGGTAACAAATCAGCTAAACACTAATGACATTCAGGCTCCACAGCCTAGTAATAACAGAACCTCCTACGCTAACATTCTAAAATCAAACCATGTGCCAATGCAAGGTGCTTCGCCAATGAATGAAGAAACTCCAGTTTCTAATTTAAGTCGTCTTGAAAAAACCATGGAAACATTAGTGCAAACAGTTAATAATTTTACGAACACAATGGGTAATATGATGCAGGAAATTCTAAGAATGCAATCGATGTTATTGCAAGCTGTACTTAACAAGCCATGAACTGTTTAAAAATCTGTTTTTGGAACGCAAACGGCATCCGCCAACATAAAAATAAATTAGAATACTTTCTTAAAAATAAACAAATTGATGTCATGATGGTTTCTAAACTCATTTGACCTCAAGAAATACGTTTAAAATCAATGGTTATATATTATATGATACTAAGGACCCTCGAGATAGAGCTTGTGGAGGTTCAGCCATTTTAATAAAAAACCGAATTAAACACTACCCAATGTGTGATCATCGTGAAGATTATCTCCAAGCAACGAACATTTGTGTTGAAGAGATAAATCGAAACATAGTAATTTCATCTTTATATTCACCCCCTAGGTTTTCAATATCAGAAAGCCAATATTATAAATCATTAGGACCCTGTTTCCTTGCCGCTGGCGATTATAACGCTAAACATACCTTCTGGGGGTCACGACTTATAACACCAAAAGGTCGTGTTTTGTTTAACACAATCTCTAAAATGGGTTTAAACGTGGTCGCAAGCGGATAACCAACATATTGGCCTACTGATCAGCAAAAAATTCCAGATGTTATCGACTTTGGCGTGGTTAAAAACATCCCCACAGAAACGATTCATGTTGAAGCTTCCTTAGAATTATCATCCGACCACACACCTACAATTGTTACTATATTGACCCCAAATAGAATTGTATCTCCGTCATGTTACTTAGCGACGTCAGCCACACAATTAAATTGGTTAAAATATAAAAAATTTCTCAGTGCCCATTGCACAGAAAATATTCCGCTCAGTACACCGGAGTACGTAGATCGCTCTATTGACAATTTTGACAGTTTTCTGAAACTAGCTGTTCAACATTCCAATTTTGCCCCAAAAAAAAACAAAAACTATTAAAATATATTCTTCAGATGTCGAGCGGCTCTTGACTGAAAAAAGGAGAGTTCGAAGAGAGTGGCAACTGTACAGATCCCCGCAACTTAAGAATTTATTAAAAGAGTACACAAAAAGGCTAAGAAAGTTACTGCAGACTCAGAAAACGGCTTCTCTAGAAAAATATCTAAAGGAACTTGATGCAACTCCACAATCTGACTACTCATTATGGCGTGCAGCTAGAAATCTAAAAAGGCCAGTTATATCAAAGCCACCATTAAGAAACTTGAATGGTAGTTGGGCAAGAAACGATGTTGAAAAGGGGGATCTGTTTGTTAGTCATTTGAAAAACGTATTTACACCAAACATATCGCACGATATTGCGGTAGAGTTACCACCTGTTGCTGCTAGAGCAGCTATTCCCCTCAGATTTGAGATAAGAGAAATCGAACAGGCTATTTGTGACTTAAACACTAAGAAGGCACCTGGTATTGATAAAATCAGTAATAAAATGCTTTTAGAGCTACCTCACACAGCAAAGAAAATTATTCTTTTTATTTTTAATGGAAGGTTTCCTTAGTTACCATGATACCAAAGCCAGGTAAAGATCATACAAAAGTTGAGTCATATAGGCCTATAAGCTTGTTATCAAATATGTAAAAGCTGTTTGAGAAATTATTAGTTTCAAAATTAACACCGGTTTTAAGTGAAAATAGATGTATTCCAAACCATCAGTTCGGATTTAGAAGAAAACACAGCACAATCGAACAGACTCATCGAATAGTTAATGTCATAAGAAAAGCATTTGAAGAAAAAAAATATTGCTCAGCACTCTTCATCGATGTTTCGCAAGCTTTTGATAAAGTCTGGCATGAAGGCTTATTACATAAATTGAAGCAAAATTTACCAGCTAACAGTGTTGGGCAAAATAAATGGTTTGCGGTATTTAAAATACAAAATACTTGCTGGTCATGTATTTAAAATACAAAATACTTTCAGGTTAAGTATTTAAAATACAAAATACTTACACATCCTGTATGTATTTAAAATACAAAATACAAAATACTTCCATTTATTGTACGTATTTCAAATACAAAATACTTCCACGACATGTACATTGAGTTTATAACTTTTTTTTGAGTGCAAAATACCACTCCAGCGCCATGTGGGGAATTTTGTTCTGATAATGAAAAACTGTTTTTTAAGCTGTTTCGGAAAAAAAGCTATTCCTAAAACTCTATATTATGTGTAAATTTTATTTTTGAAAATTGAAACCCTTTTGATTTTGCATTAGACTTATGAAAAATGGTTTAATGTTGAAGACTATATATGAATTTAAAGAAAAACGAACTTATTTAAGACAAGAGCCACTGATTTAATGATGAAAATAAAAAATAAAAACAAAACTTCAACGCTTTTGGTGCGGAAACTATTTTCACGAAAGATGAAAAGTGACACTATATTTTTTTAAATTTTGGTAGATTAAAATGCAATCAACCATCAATAAACTGACAGAATATATTTTGTAAACTATGTTTTTAAAATACAAAATACTCCCATTTTTTTATGTACTTAAAATACAAAATACAAACTACTTATATTTATTGTATGTATTTAAAATACAAAATACAAAATACTTGCTGGATATGTATTTAAAATACAAAATACAAAATACTTGCACGTCATGTATTTAAAATACAAATACAAAATACGTATTTGTATTTTAAATACGTATTTCAAAATACATGTATTTCAAATACTGCCCAGCCCTGCCAGCTAACACACACAAGCTGCTAGAAAGCTACTTAGTCGGTCGTCAATTTATTATTAAAGAAGGAAATTTCTTAAGTTCACCTCAGCCCATTGGCGCTGGAGTCCCACAAGGCAGCATCCTGGGACCTCTATTATACTTAATTTATACTTCGGACATGCCAACAAGCAACTACACCCATACTTCAACATTTGCAGACGATACAGCTTTTCTAAGCGTCCACGAAAACCGTTATGAAGCATCTCGTTACTTACAGCATCATATATTTCAACTAAAAATATGGTTAAGACAATGGAGGATAATGGTCAATGAGCAAAAATGCGTGCATATAACATTCACCTTGCGCCGGGAGTCTTGCCCCCATATTACAATCAATAATCAAATAATTCCTCAACATTCGCATGTAAAATATCTCGGTATACATCTGGATCGGCGATTAAGGTGGAAATGCCATATAGAGGCAAAATTAACTCAAATGAAACTAAAAGCCATTCAAATTCATTGGCTTATTGGTAGAAACTCTGTCCTTAGTCTCGACTGCAAACTTCTTCTTTACAACTCCATCTTAAAGCCAATCTGGTGCTGTGGTATTCAGTTATGGGGCACTGCCTCGGCCTCTAATATAGAAAAAATTCAAAGGCGCCAAAATAAAACTCTTCGAATAATCACAGCTGAATAAAAGAAGTTTTGTTTTCATGCAATTTATGTGCAACTAACTTACGTAAAAGCAAATGTGACCGAATTGTAATTGTGGGGTAAGAATATGTGTTTTATTGTTGTACAGATGAAAATATATCGATTCACACCGAAGTTTAAATACTGTTATTATCCTAATTTAAAGAATGGTAATTTTTCTAAAAAGATTAATTATCTTTGCATTGCCACAAATTAAACTGCCTTATCAAACTCACAATTTTTGTAATTGTGTTAGTAATAAAAAATTCACAAGTATTGTTAATGTGAATTGGATGATGATGATTTTCATTAAAATTTTCCACCTGTAATTTCTTTAAATTTGATATAGGTATTTTTTGTTTAAAAATGTATGACAAAGTTTAATTTAAAATTTTTTATATTGAAATTGTATTATTTTACAAATCATTAAGTTATTTCCGACGAAAAATCCAATTTTATCTATTGTTACAACAAAGTATTATTACAAATTATGAAAATAAATCAGGCTTTGGAAGTTTGTGTGCTCCTTCCGTCTTACTTTTTGAAGTTTGTAAAATTCTTATAAAGGTCTGCAAAAATATTTTTACAAGATAAAGCAATTAAAATAATAAAATCTTTATTGTTAAGTACTGCGTAAATTATACCAAAATTTAAATATATTCTTTTTGTTTTGCGGAGAATAACGTATGTACATTAGGGCTTTAACTTTTTCACACTTTTTGCGAATATCAAAAACGGCTTAGTTTTGTCATGTAGAACATTAAAAGTTATTAATAACAAATTTGATAATTTTTTTTGGATTGTTAAAAAAGTTCACGCAGGGATCGGGTTGAAGTTTGAAAGCAACCATTTTATCTCACGGAAATATTAAAAAATAATCACCTGGGGCCTAATTCTGGCAGTCGTGATCGAGTAATTTCTAGATTCGAAAGCAATTTTATCTCATTCGATACTGAACGAATCAAAATTATTTTTTCGGTATTGTGAAACTCAAATTAATGCTTTACAACACTGAAAAAATAATTCCAATTCGTTCAGTATTGACTGAAATAATTAGATTTTAAATTGCCTTCGAATCGAGAAATTACTCGATCACGACTGCCAGAATCAGGCCCCTGATATTTGTATATACAGTGCACTCGGGAAAATATCAACGCTCGTTTACGTCAACATCCCAAAACGTCAACCCTTTCTTTTTTACATTGCCTACTCTAAAACGTCAACCCAACCACAAAGCTCTAAAACGTCAACTCTGAATAAAACAAAATTTTGAATTTAGCAGCAGTTAAAATACACATACACACTTATTTTATAAAATAATATCAGAAATTGTACTATTCAGGGGTGTGCTGGAAATCGCAAATGCAAAACGCAAGAATTTTAAAAGTCGTTTTTTAGTTAGATTTCTGTAATAAAAGAATTTTATGACAAATATTATACAAACATTTCTCTATTAAACAGAATTTTATAACAAAAATTATAAAAATTAGATTAAAAGTTTATTAAAAACAGCCTCCAAATTCTTGCGTTTTGCGTTTGCGATTTCCAGCACACCCCCCTTAGTCTTTTTATTTATGTTCAGTTGCTTTTTTGTTCTCATAAGTATCACATTAACAAAATGAGCTCAAAACAACCGAAATTGCTTAATCTACAAGAAAAGCCAAATATTTTGGACTTATTAGAAAAGGGTACAAGTCAACCATTAGCAAGATAAGTTTTTTTAAAATTCATATGTGTGCATGTAAAATTAAAAATATGATCTCATTTAAAATGTATTATTTTGGTTCTAATTGTCTTCTATGGTTCTAGTCAGGTTGAATGACATTTTTGTTTCCTTTTTGAATTTGTTTAAGTTTGGTTTTAGTTTATAATCAATAAAAATCTTTAAAAGCACATAATCGATATGTTTTTTATTTAAAAATTTTACATTCGTAAACGTCAACAATTTGTTAAACGTCAACACCCGAGGTTTTAATTAGTTGACGTTTTCCCGAGTGCACTGTATTCCTATACGTTTCACTTAAATGCTATTTTGGAATTTATCCACTGCTTTAGATTTAAAAATTTTTCTAAGGTTTACAATTCATCGCGGTTCAAAGTTTTTGGAAGGTTTTAGAAATTTGCTTCCCTGCGTAAGGTTTTTTTTGCAAAACGACGGGAGACAGGTGTTTTCATTACAAAAACATTTTTGGCGACTCCGTGGTACTATGCCAAAAATTTGGTTGTATTCTAATGTACATACATACATATAAGCACAGGATGGAGATGTTGATTACTGTTTATGGGTGGAGATGTTGATTACTGTTAATCCTTATATTATTACGGAAGCATTACACATAGAAAAAATTTAAATACCTACAAATCATTGATTAACATCGATTTATAAAAAGTTAAAATTTTTAACCATTACACTTGTGAAGAGCTCATAAGTAAAATTAATATATAGGGTAGGAAATAGCTAGATTTTTTTCATTGCATACCACGATAAAGAAGAGTATATTAAAAATATGGGACTCCAGTATAGTCAACGAAATAAACTGCAATTAAATTACAGATAATAATCCTTCTAGGGATAAAAATATGTTGCCAAACATATATCTTATATATAAATATGGAAGCATCTTTTTTCAAGTTGATGTTTAAGTACATATCTTATCGTCCACCGATTTTAATGACACTCAGTCGTTTTATAGGTATTTTTGTGTAGATATGCACAAAATAAATTTTTGGAATTAAAGTGGTTGAAAAGCGCCTTAACTTATCTTGCAGACACACGTACAAAGATGTTAAAAATGTTAATAAGAAATCCCAAAAAATCCCCAAATTAAAATTTTTAGTAAAAAAAGTACTTTATTTTGTTTGTAGCGACTGGTTTCGACTTGTTTTTTAAAATCCTTTTTATGCGATTCCATTAAGGAATTACAAGCGGAACAATATGCTCTTTTTGAAGACAAATGAGTCAATTTATAAGAATTCAAACGGTTTTAGCCATCCCTTAAATCAACAATAAAAATACATATATCCGTCATTTATTTAATACTTCGATGCATCATAACTACTAACCAATAGCCCAGCATTCTTTTTCCAAACTTTATTATATTGCCTTTCATATTTACTTATTTTTGGGACATACATATTTGCTTTAACATTTTCTTTAAAAAATCAAAAATTGTTGACAACACAACGGTTTGGATCCTATTTTTAAATTAATTTTTTTTAAACACTTACTCAAGAAAATTGACATAAGTTTATAAAGTACCTTTTACACACTTAACAAAAATGGTAATCTTAATTAGGACCCTTTACACAGTATAAGTTGTTGATAAGAGTTAAGCAGCCCATACACGATTCAATTCAAATGGCAACTAAGTCGGTTGTTGTCCAAATCAAAGCGTGTATGGTTTTGTCAATTGATTAGTTTGACGGTTGTCGAGTTGATTGAAGAAAAATCAAAAGATTTTGATTTTCTCAAGTTGGCTACTAAGTCTTTCAATTCGATTGTACAGTGTGTGCTCGTGTCTCTTTATCAGCTGTCAAAACTAATGTTTATAGTTTTCTTTTGCAAAAAAAAAGTTAAGTATTTAAAAAATTCTCTTTTGATGAAGTGTGTGACGAAGCATCAATTCAGTTGATAGACTCAGTTGACAATTGAATTGGAACGTGTATGGGGCGCATAAGATAAAAGTTTCGCTACTTTTTTCATATTTTATATACGAAAGAAAGAAAAATAAGCGTAAATAATAAAAGAAGGGAAACTATGTATATTAAAAAGTGTAAAATCCCCAAAAAATACCAGAATTTTTTTCTTAAATCCCCAATCCCCAAATGACTTTCTTTGTCCTTTTTGCACGCATGAAGTCCCCAACTTTGTGAATAAATCCCCAAGTCTGAGAGCCCTAATTCCAATGTTATTCAAACTATTCACTCAGAAGTTTTATTTTAATCATCGTACTCATACTTACCAATATTTGTAGTGGTTGATTTAGAATCTACTCAACTTAATGTGTATAGGCGAAGCAAAATACGAGGCTGCCAGATTTGCCCCCGAAATAGCAAAGTGACAATTTGTAATTGTTAAGTTTACTAAAGTTACATGTATGAAGTGCACGATTTTTTGGCAAATTTATCTGGCAGCGCTGATTATGAAGTTGTTTATTTTATCTGTTGTGTTAAAACTGTAAAGGCTGGTTCACCCACAAGTTTTTGAAACATTTTTGGTTTTTAGAAATTTATTGTTTACTGAGAGTTTTCTACACCATGGTTCACCCATTTCAGAAACTTGGTTCGTAAAAACAGTGCAGCCATATATAATTGAAAATGACGTAAATACATATGTGCATAAATTTAAGAAAACTAATTATATTTGTGTCAAAATAAAGAAATAAAAAAATTAATATTTATAACAAAAAAAAAAAACAGGATTTGTGGTGAATTATTTGGTAAGAATAAAAACATCTTTTTCTGCGATGGATATATTATTTTGTTTGATATGATTGTTCTTATAAGAGCTGTTGCTCAAATCATACAAACATTCCCTGCCTGGCTTTTTTATTTCATAAATTAAATTTAAGACAACATCTTCTGACAACTCCGTCTTGAATTTGTATCTAAAGGACAAAGAAAATTTAGAAATTATAAACTAAATTGCTTTAATATAACAACTTACCTAATACAATATTTTTCAATTTTAAATTGTTTATCCAAGTTTTTTATTTTTGCCGCCAACACCTCTTTTTATACCCTTCACCACAGGTGGAAAAGTTATATATTAGTTTGTCATTCCGTTTGTAATTTCTACAATATTGATCTTAGGCCATGTAAAGTATATATATTTTGGGTCCTTATGAGCAGAGAAGTTAATTTAACGATGTCCGTCCGTCTGTCCATCCGTCTGTCCGTCTTACGTTTGATATGTGTTTTCCGGAGACTCCAGACATGATAGCGGCTAGGTTGTTTTACATTTATGTCACATATAGTCCACCATTTCTTGCTATTGAAATTCAGCCAGATTGGTCCAACAATGGCTGAGATATGACCCAAAAAACCACGACTACCTCTAATTTTTCCAAAAAATCCCTTGTGGTTGTTGTATTTTTATTACTTCTTTCTGTATATCTGGAGAACGACAAGAGCCAAAGTTTTCAAATTTGGTACAAACATTAAGGTTATAAATATACACCATTCCACAAAATGTGGGCGGGATTGGAGAAGTGGGCGTGGTACCTTCCATACATAAAGTATTAAAAATTGTATAAAAACCTGAATTTTTTGACTGTTATATGACCTATGTTTACGCCTTATAAATCAAAAGATCGGAAATTTAATTAATAAAAAATATTTTCTGAAAAACTCGGGAAAATCGATTCAGATACGAAAAAGTTATGACCAAAATATTAATTTTTTTTTTGGAAAATACCCATTTTTGGGAACCATAGATCTTCCCGAGTCCAAGTCTTACAACCAAAATAAATGGCAAATTTCTTCTTTAACACGTCGGTATATAAATCTTTCAAATCGGTTCAGAAATAGCAGAGTTATGACCATTATACTGAAATCCCAAAAATTACTCTTTTTTGTAATTAAGTTTGTTTTTTATACCCTTCACCGAAGGTCCTGCACCCTATAAAGTATATATGTTCTGGGTCCTTATGAAAAGCAAAGTTCAAATCCGGCTCTCGTCTTATCTCCCCCCCCCCCCCCCCCCCCTTCGCATTTGTTTACATATACTAGCATAATGCCCAATATGATTTTCGTTTATTATTTCATCTATTTAACGAAATAATTTTAACAAATAGAAACTAGCAGCCGTATTTATAACAAAAAGTTAGCCACAGTTTGTACACTACGTACAACGAGCTGCTAACTAGAATGCCGATTAAGCATAGCAGCTTGTAAGCACAGAGTTTATTTATAACAAACTTTTGTCCAACTGCTAACTAAAAAAAAATCAACTCTGAATTTTAATGATGCCACATTATATTACTGAAAAATGCAACATGTTTGTATTAATCATCGCTGGTTTGGAATTTTTTTGTAAATTGTTTTTGTTTTTTCCTCCACATATAACAAATTTAAAAAGTTTTTAAAATTAATATAAAATAAGAACATATAAAAAAATTTTTTTTTAAGAAACGCTTTTCTTAAAAAAGAACATTTTTAAAAAATTTTGCCCGCCCCCCTAGATTTTATCCTGGCTACGCCCATGTATTCGTGTACTGTCATCGGGAATATGTATGCCTGCAAAGTTTCATCTATTTGCATCGAGTAAAAGGCGGTCAAAAAATTGTTGCCTCCTCCCCCCCCTAGATTTTATCCTGGCTACGCCCATGTATTCGTGTATTGTCATCGGGAATATGTATGCCTGTAAAGTTTCATCCATTTGCATTGAGTATAAGGCGGTTAAATTAACGTTACAAGATTTGATTTTCCGAAGTGAAGCTAAAGAAAAGGTTTTAAAAATTTTGCCCGCCCCCCCTAGATTTTATCCTGTCTTCGCTCATGTATTCGTGTACTGTCATCGGGAATATGTATGCCTGCAAAGTTTCATCCATTTGCATTGAGTAAAAGGCGGTCAAAAAAGCATTTTACCAAAGAAAAAATTTTTTTTGCCTGTTCCCCCCCTAGATTTTATCTTGGCTACGCCCATGTATTCGTGTATTGTCTTCGGGAATATGTATGCCTGCAAAGTTTCATCCATTTGCATTGAGTATAAGGCGGTTAAATTAACGTTACAAGATTTGATTTTCCGAAGTGAAGCTAAAGAAAAGGTTTTAATAAAAACAAGTTAGAGTGCTATATTCGGCTGTGCCGAATCTTTGATACCCTCCACCGACAGTTCGAATGTTTAAGGAGTAATATCTGTATGATGTCTTTTTATTATTATTATCTTAAACTGTGACGATTTGTTGTTAATTATGGTTTAAGGAGACTAAACTGTTTTCCGGGAGTAGGGCATATATGGGGCCTAGGGTAAATTATGTACCGATCTTCACGAAATTTCACAGTATCATTTATAGTCCTATAAAATTGTGACGAGCCAAAATTTGTTATGATTGCATTATTTTTTACGGTTTTAGGCGTACTAAACTGTTTTCCGGGAGTAGTGTTTATATGGGGCTTAGGGTAAATTATGGACCGACCTTCGCGAAATTTTACAGTGTCATTTCTAGTCGAATAAAACGGACTTGTGCAAAATCTTATGTCAGTCCGTGCATTTTTGCATCATTTATGTTAGTTTTTGTAACAAAATTATCAAGTTTTTGAAGGTGGTGGTTCCACATTTTGATTCATAGCTCTGGTCCTACTGAACCGATTTTGCTGAAATTCAATCCCAAACTGCTTAGGATAACTACAAGCAATTTGACACCTAGTTTGTTTATTTCTTTTGAGTTTTTCGAAAGTGAGCGTGTTTTCAACAGACGGACAGACAGACGGACATGGCTAAATCGACTTAGAATTACTCAAGCAGCCAGAATATATATACTTTATGGGGTCTGAGATGAATAATAAAAAAGTTTCACACGGAATGACAAACTTAATATACCCTCTTCACAACTAATTGTGGTGGAGGGTATAAAAAAGAAAGAAACATAAAATAAAACAGTAATTAAAATAAAACCAACCAAATTGTTTAACATTTAACAGCTGTTTCTTACAAAATGGCAAACGTTTGGCAGCTGGTTAAAAAGAGTTTAGCAAATCGTTAGCCAGAGTTTGGTAAGTGTATTATAAGTAAACTTCGTGCTAACTTCATGCCAAATTTCCATTATAAATACGGCTGTAGGAATTTTTGTGTTTTTTTGCTACTTAAAAACTCGCCAAAAGAGATAAAAAATGACAACAGTGCCTTTACAAAAAAAAACAAACAAACAAAAAACTGTGTTGAGTTGTAAACAGTAAACGGTCTATATTTCATTTTAATGATATTTAAACAGCGTTCCTTCATGGTAGGGGGTGTGTTAAGTTAGAAACTGTGAGTTCCCTGGTTCGAATCTTGGTTTTTTAAAAAGAATATTTTTTTAATATTGGTATGTTCCACAACAATTTTAAAAAAATATTTACCAGTTTTCGCTTTTTAAATTTCATTTATAATGAAGTTTTAAGTATTGTAAATATGAATGTATATGTAAAAATTATTTAGTTGCTCTGTATTCTGCTCGCACAATGGTGAAGGGTATATAAGATTCGGCACAGCCGAATATAGCACTCTTACTTGTTCTTTATATGTTTATTTCTTTTTTGCTTTTTGTTTACATTTTATAGTTTACATACTGAATTTTTAATACAAATTCCGAACAATATGGCATGTCTCTTGTACAAATTTCACATGGTGTGGCAACCTTTTCTAAAATGGTTCGGACCAAATTTAAAATTTATTTAATTCACACTGAGAGTCGTTCGCACCAAATAATTTCTCTCGCTCTCTGAGAGAAACGTCAAACTACATATAAAAAAAATTTTGTGCGAACCAAAAATGTTTCAGAAACTTGTGGGTGAACCAGCCTTAAATGGATGAGGTTAGTCCCAATTTACACTAGGGACATTTTTTTATTTTTTATTTATTTATTACGCTTCAGGTAACATTAAAAGAGAATTTAAAAAATGTCCGGCAAGAAATGTCCCTAGTGTAAATTGGGACTTAATGAGTTGAATCATTGTGAGTATTGTAATGGCCAATTTTAAGGATTGATATTAAAACAAATTTATGTTTAAAATCGTTTTAAATACAAAATTCTCTTCTTGACTTAATACTTAAATCAAACTTAATTCACCGATGTGGTTCACTTAATTTCAACTTAACATGGCGTTTACATTTGCCAGTACTAGCAAGACAGTAGCAATTCATCCAAACTTTTTCATTAATACATAAACACTTTTACAGCTACATATTTTGTTTTTGCATTGTTTTGCCAACTAATATGTATATGCTTACTGTCTTGCCAGTACTGACAAATGTAACATAGCGTTTACATTTGCCAGTACTGGCTAGACAGTAGCAATACATGCAAACTTTTTTACTAATACATAAACACTTTTCCAACTGTCTTGTCTACTGCAAATTTTGCAGACAGTAAAATTGGACAGTGATTTGTAATTTTATAATAGTAATCTGAAGTTTTATTAGCAAAAGAAAAAAAATCGTAAAAAAATAAATATATTTTGCTTTGATTTTTTATGTTTTAGTTAAGTGTTATGTTTTTTTTTACAAAATATAGTTATTTTAGGTTGTTTTTAAGTTTGTTTCCCTGCAAACAATTTCCATCGCCGAATCATCGCCCGCGAATCGCCGGCAAGTTGTCTAACATCGCTGCGATGCATCGCGTGGAAGCTAAATGCGATCCTTTGGCGAATCGCGAAAACGTTCGCATGTGTCAACCACGCGAATCGCGTTTCGCGATTGAAACCAAATATTTATTTTCCCGTTACCTTAACAAAACAACAAGACAAAAAAAAATCTATCGAAAGTTATAAAAAAACACTGATGATTGCCGCTACTTGTGTGGGCTCGCATATTCATCGCCGTAGGCGATGGTTAGCGATTCGTATTCCCTGAGAAGGATCGCGTAATCGTCGCCAAGCAAGCAATCGCCAAATAATTTCAAAAATGTTTGAAGGGTTGGTTCTTATAAAACACGTTTAGCTGAACTTTAAATGCAACATTTACGTTTTACATATATTTCAAAGTGAACTGTCTTAACTACTGTCTGGACGCCTACGTCACGAAGACAGTTAGCAGTGTTTTTGGCAACTAATATGTATTTTCTTACTGTCTTGCCAGTACTGTCAAATGTACACGCTATGTAAACGCTGTGTAAGTTTCTATTGTAATAGTTTAGCAAGGTGGCCTCAATATTACGACAATACAACAACAAGAGGCAAAGCAATAACAATCAGCTGTTTTTTGAGACCACCATGTAAATTTTTTATGATATTTTTTTTGTATTTAGTAGTGCTACCATACTTTTATCTTATTTAAATAATACTTTTCAAATAATACTCAAAAAATCAATCTGTATTTAAATACGATTTAAGTTTTAATGAAAATTTACTTAATGTAGTTTTAATTACTATCCTGAAAATTAGGCATAAGTATTTTCCTAAAATTATAAATCAAACTGACGTCATTTATGAGTATGCGTATAATTTCGACGTCGCACTCATATTAATTTTTCTTTTGAGTATGAGTGAATCAGAGTAGTTTAGTTTAAATGATTTCTACGCACTTATACTAACAATTTCATGAGTCAGTATGAGTAGCGAAAAAACGATTCATTGCTAATCTCTGGTTCTAATCACAAATTAGCGAGGTTGGATACCGAAACGAATTTCGGTATCGGTATCCAACTACATATTCATTTTTTTTCTTTTCGCAAATCATCTCTATTTATTTTATTTAACTGATTTATTTTCTATTCTCTGCGCAGTGATAACTTCAAAGTTGCATTTAAGAACAAAATGCATTGTCAAAATTTTTATGGTTGCGTTTAGGACCATGTTGCCATGTATTAGTACAATGCAATAGGCGTTTAGTAAAACAGCCTTATTTTCCTTGTGCTAACCTGGTAATTTGATTATTTCGTTGGAACACTGAAATGTTTCCAGCTGGTCTTGCGCATAGAACTGCAAACATGGCTGCTTAGTCAATTGGAATGTAATCCAATTGATCATGTCAACGTATAAGTCACCCTCGTAGTTTATGAAATTATGAACTTGCGGACCGAACATTTAACGAATACACCCTGTTGCTTCATTGCCCAAAGCCATCTTGGTTTGTTATCATTCATCATACGCGTTATTTTCGATGAACGGACGGAGGATCTGTTAAACGTCTTTCGGCAGCTGACGAACCCAAGATATGTATTGAAAAACGTTGCGACGTCCGTGAATTGCCAGTGGTCGGTTTTTTACAAAAAACCAGAATGGCGCTTAAGCTTTCACAACGAACTGATCCAGTTTATTCAGTATTATCGAGGGCTGCGTGCACGATATGTATATAATAGCGGAGTATTCGATAGGCTGTTGTTAGCCAGCGTGCTGTGCTAATAGCACCAGGCTTCTCGCTGGCTAATTTCTCATCGCATTCTCCGATATGAACGGCTCTAAACATACGTTACAGATAAAGCTTGTCGCCTCGAACATTCCAGCCTTCTATGTTTCTCCCATTGGAATGGTTTCGAAATTTTTGTTTACCTACCCAAACGGAATAAGCAATAAAAAACCCGAATTATTGAGTAAATGTTAGGGTGTTCAATAAATCGGGTTTTATTTGTGTTCGATTAAAGGATTAATCGATATTTGGCATTTTTAACTTATTCGATTAAACGAATAAAATTTTAAAATTAATCGAACAATTACAAATCCAGAAATCTTATCAATTATGAGTGGTAAATTAGTGAAGTTGTTGAAGAACATTTACGTTAATACATTTTTGGACACCTGTTACATTTAGCATAATTAGATTAATCCTTCGTACAATATTTTTTAACCAAACTCATTTTAAAGAGAGAAACGCATGAACTGTTTTGTTAAAAATTACAGGCATGTTCCAGAAAACGACCTGTAATAAAAGTTCATAAAATTATTCAATTTTATCTTCTTCATTCTTTAAGTATCTATTATTTTTGCAAGAACAACACTTAAAAAAACTACGGTCATTTTGTAAATAGCAATTGAATTTAAATTATCGTTCGATTTCAATTTCACCTAATTTCGATTTCTAGAACATACCCGATAAATAAATATAAATCTTTGAGTTTTTTTAATTCCAACGGGCACACATACATTTGGTTTTTTTATATGACTTAAAACTTTAAACAAATTTTACAATTAACAGAAATACTATATATAACTATTGTTCGATTAATCGGTATAAATTCTGCGATTAATCCTTTAATCGAAATTAGCAATTTTAAATTATTTGAACAATTAATCGTCTAAAATTGTTTGATTAGTTCATGCAATTTTAAATTTGCCACAATGCACACTAGGAAATTCCGGCCAAAAATCCATAACTTCTTTACGTAATAGCATGTTTGATCCCTAGGTAAAATTTTGGACACGTACATAAAGGGGTTGGCCAGATAATCATTGACAACCCAAAAGTATCGAACAAAATTATCAAATAATATGTAAACTTATGTGATTATATACATACTAGGGTATTCATTCGGTTAACCGGTTAATTACTACCCGATTAACTGATCGGTTAATTTAAAATTGGCAATTTTCGATTAACGATTAAACCGGTTAATTTCAGTCGATTAACCGATGCACATTAGGTTAAATGACACATTTTCTGTGCGAAAGTCCAAAAATCAACTTGCCGTTTTACTATTGTTGTTGCTGTTTTTTAATTCTAAAGACTTCAGAATAAAAAAAAGTGATGTTTGTTTTGACTAAATATTAATAACCGTTATACAGCAGCGTGTCGAAGTTAACTGATTAAATTTTTTCTATAATTGTGTTCCTAAGTTAAGAAGTGCGTGGTCAACTTTAAGTGCGTATATCTCGGACTGTGTTTGTGATAATTTATTAGAGTAAAATGGAAAAGAAAAAGCCTAGTAAGTAGATATATTTTTAATTTTAAATGTTTTATATATTTGTCGCTATACTTTATAAATAACTCATTAGCGTAAACATCTATAAATAGTTAAATTTTTATAAAATTTTTATTTTCTGAAAGCTTTTAAAAAAATATGCCCCATTTCTCCACTCTCAAATTGCACAAAATAATTAGAATATTATCTAGTGAGTTAATTGGTATTTATCAAAAATTGCGATTTTTTGCGTTTTGCTAGTAATGCCTCTTTTTGTTAGGTAACCTCTGTATAAAAAAGATTGATCTTTTTAAAGTATGGCGAAAGGAAAGTACAAAAAAACAAAAAGTTGTTGCCGTTTTGAAACACGTTTATGACAAACTTGAAACCTCGTCAATTTCTGATGAAATGGTGAAACAAATTACCAAAAAAATTAATTTGTTTTGCGTGAAACTAGAACAAAAGTGGAAAAAGTGTCATAGAAAGACAAATGTATTCAAAAACCAAAACCAGGCATGGCTAAATGCTGAATTAAATATTGTGGTAGATGGCATTTTAGAAAAGGCAACAAGTGGCGCTGTTGGACGTCCTCGTGAACCATTTTTTGAGTTTCTTTTACATATAGGATACAAATGTAAGGTACAAAAGTGGCAAATACGAGGAGCTGATAAGTCAATTGTATTGAAAAGGAAAACTGATTTACAAAACGATTTTTGGAAAAAACTCGGACTTCGCGTGGATATGCCCAGAATAGGTGGCTCAGGATCTACTAACGACGGAAACACTGCTCGCCGAGCTTTCGCTGAACATCAAATTTTTTCAGAAATAACTGGTGTAGATAAGGATATTATATTTAGGTTCAAAATAATACTGATTTGTTTATCCTGTCAGTTCGAAATAAATTTAGAGAAATTTTAATTATATTGTTTTGAAACAGCAAAACATTTTCAGGAGCGATATCCCTAGTTGCCAATGACTTCTACGGTTCACAAAATGTTAATTCACTCAAAGCAAATAATAAAAAATGCTCCACTTCCAATTGGATTTTTTGGAGAAGGTGCTGCTGAATATCGTCATAAAATATACAAAGCCGATCGCCTACATCACGCGCGTGGAAACACCCGCACCAATAACCTACTAGATGTATTTAATAGGGCCATGGATACTACAAATCCATTAATTTCCACAACATTTTTAAACAGACGCATTCAAAAAAAAACACGTTCCACGTTACCACCTGAAGTAATTGAACTATTATGTTGCTGCGAACCAACAGAAGAACTTCACCATAACGAACAAGACGACGAAAATAATGAAAGTGAAGAAGCCTGCTTTGAATTAATTTTACAAAGTGAATTGGATATAAACAATAAATATATATTTAAGTATTAAAAAACAAATTAATTAATTTTATACACTGTGTTTAAATTAATGGGTGCTAGAGGGTTAATTTTTGGTCACTTATGGGTTAAATTCCATTTTTTTTATTGGAACCATCCATAATTATATAATTTATATAATAACTGTTTCGATTACTCTTATAATGTAGTCGTAATTAATTTTGCACAGACAAAGTAGTCATTTGACCTAATGTGCATTGATAACAATTGTTTATCGCTTCCACTCATGCGTAATTAGGTGTGTTTCATATTCTTAGAATACATGACGACGAGACCTACAGTTCAATGCGTGAATCCAAAGTGCTTTACAACAGAAATTACTTTCATTAGTTCGCTCAAGCCAACCGATAGTTGAGGATGTTAAGAAACACATAATTATTTCTTTTTGAAAAATGTTTTTTTTTTGTCGCTCGAGCCAGGAATCGAATCCGGGTCCTATCGGTTTCAGAGTCCACATCTTAGCTACTACACCAACAGCACTGACTACTCAATGGTATATAAATACAATTTTAGTGCGAAATTTCTTGTATTTATAAAAAAATCGGAAAATATGCCTAAAACTGGAGCGATTTTATTTAAAGTCAGCACCATGATTGTGAGGCATAATTGGTTTCTATTTACCAAATATGAGAAAGATATCCAAAAATTTGCGGATCCTTACCAAAATCATTAAAAAAAAGTTCGTCCTTGTGTATATATAAGTCAGTGTGCGAAATTTTATAAAAATATTTTAGGATTTGCGATCTGTAGCGTGGTTATAGAAGACCAATAAGAATAAAAATCTTTCATAATGGTTACCAAAGACCAAAAAAAAATTAATAATCTTTCATAACGGTTATCAAAGACCAAAAAAATAATACTCTTTCATAACGGTTATCAAAGACCAAAAAAATAATACTCTTTCATAACGGTTATCAAAGGCCAAAAAAAATAATAATAATTCATAATGTTTATGGCAGAACTATAATTTTCTGGGTAATTTATAATTATTATTACAGGACCAATTTTTTTTCAGTTATTTTTTCCATAACCTTTTGGATATTTAAAAAATAATAACAGTTATTTCGGGTCCCTGTTCTTTACTGATTTTCCGCCTGCAAACAAATTGATAATATCAATTAACGCATTTGTAAGTTTGAGCTTTTCTTAATTAAATGAAAAAATTTTGGTGAAAATTTTTTCTGTGTTGTTACATTACGATTAATGAGAAGCAAAGAGTTCAAAATCTTGAAATTAATGCCTTAGATATGTATGAAATGATGCCTGGGAGTAGCAAAAGCCGAAGTACAAGTAAGAAAGTTGGTTATTTCATTGTTTTTTTTTTTAACCTGAGACATCAAATTTGGAGTCAAACATTTTCATCTTTTTAAATTACAAAATGAAAGAGCTTGCCATTTAATGCTGCTATACAAATTTATAAATATATATTGCAATACAATTTAAATGGACCTGTGATTTAATCACTGTTACTGAAAAATTACGAATCACAGTTGTGCCAAATTTGTCAAGTAACAGGTACTTGCTAAGTCGTTCTTTTCCTTTTTTGTTATATACACAAATTTGTGATATTTCACCGTTTGTAGGGGTAAAAGCGCTTTTTGAATGCAATAACGATTAATGTTAAGGCCCAACCATAATGTGCTTAAGTTGGCTTAAGCAAATGTAAGATTACATGTAAATCATATGATGCAGACCATAATGAACTTAAGAAAACTTTTTGTTAAATTTTATGAAACTGTCATTTGCTTAAGCAAAGTGCGAAACTGATCGCACATTCCGTACGTAATCAAATGTTTGTTGATTTTATTTCTGTTTTTTAAATACATTTAAGAGACTTTTTGTTAATTTTTGACAGTAGGTTAAGCAAGGCTATGCATATTTTGGTTAGGCCTTTACTGTTCCTTCTTATATGTTATAAGCATTTCTTTTTAAAAGCCAACGTTTTTTTGTTCAAGTATGTATGCATATCCTAGTAAACAGATGACCATCAGCGTTGCCGTTTTGGTTACTTTTAATCAAAATTGGTTACTTTTTTTCCAATGTGTACTTTTTTTCAACACGAAAATAACCAATAGTTTATCAATAGTATGAAATGGGAATGTAGCACATTTAAATGAAACCTTGTTAATTAAATTTTTGAATCCCAAGAAAAACTTTGATAACTAATATGCATGTGGCAGTGTAAATAAAACTGAACTGGCAAAATAAAATCAAGTAATTTGTTTTTATTTTTGTTTTTTCTTTTCCCACTTACAACTACATTTAGAGTTGACAAAAAATCAACCAATTGTAGCCGGGACTGTAAGAAAAGATAAACTCACCGTTTATTGTTGTTGTTGTGTTTGTTTAAGCTTTGATATTGTTACAAGTAAAACTGTGGCTTATAATTCTTATTCGCTTAACAGTTTTATATGTGTAATATCTTTAGTTTTTCTAAAATCTTTGGATGAAGTTTCCTGACGATCTGGCCTAAGCAACCAGTGAAATGCGCATAGGAATAGCTTATCCCTTCAACAATAAATTTCAGTTTATCAATAGTATGAAATGGGAATGTAGCACATTTAAATGAAACCTTGTTAATTAAATTTTTGAAACCCAAGAAAAACGTTGATAACCAATTTTTTGTTTTGAACAAGAATTACACGCTCCGCTTATTTGACTCTTAAAAATTGTGTGTGGTATTTGTACAACCAATACCAATACTTTTTTCATCTAACTTATCCATATAAGGTATATACTTTGAAGTGTAGGAGGCCATTATCTGAAACCCGTTTCTAGATAAACGATAAGGTCAGTCTCTTCAAATTTCGAAAAATTTTATAGTCTTTTCTTCTTTCCAGACCATCGGTAATATACAATACTATTCTTATGACTAATGGTTATTTATTATTTAGCGTATGGATTTAAAATACAGAGAAAATATAAATATGTATATTAGAGCGACTCAAAAAAATAAGTGATTTTGTTACCCCTCTGAAAATGAAGCTTGATATGTTTTATGATGATTTCCAAAATATTTTGGTTCTAGCGTTGACCATCCGTGAGCTGGACCTTTTTTTTTGTACTTTACTCCAAGACGACATAAGATAAAATAATGTTAATTTATTTATTTTATTTATGTAATTATTCACATAAAACGCGAAAAACGCGATATATTTTATCTTTTTTCATATATAGGCAATATGGGTATAAAATTTTTTCATTTTTAATTTTAAAAAAATTTGATACCCATATTGCCTATATGTGAAGAAATATAAAATATATTGCAATTTTCGCGTTTTATGTGAATTATTGCAAAAAATAATATAAATTAACATTATTTTAAAACAGATTCAATTTGAAAAGCAGAACATTATTTCTACATACGTAGAATTTGTATGAAAACCCGGAACGAAAATATGTATTTAGTTAAATATCTCAATAAGTAGGCCGCAAGGGGTCAAGTTTTATATACCATTGGATGCTGCTTCAAAAACTTATTTCGATGATACCAAATTTTATTTATGTCGTCTTGGAGCAAAGTAGAAAAAAAAATTAAAAAAAATACCTTTTTTAGAAATGGTCCAGCTCACGGATGGTCACCGCTAGAACCAAAATATTTTGGGAAGCATCATAAAACATATTAAGCTTTATTTTCAGAGGGGAAACAAAAACACTTTTTTCAGCTCCATTATTTTAAAACAGATTCAATTTGAAAAGCAGACCATTATTTCCACATACGTAGAACTTGTAAGAAAACCCGAAACGAAAATATGTATTTAGTTAAATATCTCCATAAGTAGGTCGCAAGGGGTCAAGTTTTATATACCATTGGATGCTGCTTCAAAAACTTATTTCAATGATACCAAATTTTATTTATGTCGTCTTGGAGCAAAGTAGAAAAAAAATTAAAAAAAATACCTTTTTTAGAAATGGTCCAGCTCACGGATGGTCACCGCTAGAAGCAAAATATTTTGGGAAGCATCATAAAACATATTAAGCTTTTGTTCGCGCCGCACACGCGTAATTTCGCACCACTTAAAACGCAGGGAACATTGAACGTGTCACGTGTGTCCACCCCTGGTTGCAACGATGTGGCAACCTCAAGTGGAGAGATCTTGTCAAATGTCATTTTGTATAGATTAACTTTTTTTCAGGCACTTTTGCCTTTTATTCCGAACCGTCAACAATAGCTTTTTTTAAATCTTGTTAAAATCGTGGAATAGTGAGCCAAAATTAAAGGAAATAGCGTGGAAATTGTAACACCATATAGTAAAGCCAACTACATTTGTGAAAGCCTAGAAAACTAAGAAGTGTCAATAAAACCCTTTTGTACATTTACAACCAAACCCCAAGTGCGTTTTATTTCAGTGATCAACGAGCTAAAAGAGGCGCATAGCCCATTGTCAATCAAACCACCTGCGACATCCATTACCCCGGGATTGCCGCAAGGCGTATAGCGCCATAACCCACCCCTAGATTCAACTCTAATCACGACACACGTGCCAGCGAGCGACTGTGTCACAAGGCATACCCAGCCGAACAGTGCGCCGCCAGAAGCGCTTATCGTTTGAACCTGCCCTGCTTCACCGGAACACCCGCAGCTACCGAGGTAAACATTTGGTCCTTCGCCCGTAAAAATTTGAAGAAAAAGAGGTACGTACAGTGGAATTTGAATATTATATATATTGTGTTTCAAAAATTATTCGTGCTCCAGTGAAAGTGAGGTTAGGTGGGCGCCATTTAATTTGAAAAATTTTACTTAAGAGCCATCTTTTATTTGTACGGACAGTTACTCGCCCGTTTGTTGTTGTGTTTTTTAACAAACATTTGTTTTCGCAATCAGTGAACTCGCTGAAAAACAGTAGTGGCGCGATTTTTGTATTTTTTCATATTGGTTCATTTTTTACGATCTTTTTTAAAAGTGTTTCCTTTGTTGTTGTTCGGCATTGTTTTCCCTTGAATAAAACAGAATGACGAGCCTTGAGAAATTTATTCGAGCGGGGGATGAAGTGACCGGGTTTGAGGTTATGCTTAAAAAAGAGGATTTTTCTTATTATACAGCCGATGCCTTTGAATTTGAGAAAAGTGAATTAAATAAAAGTTGGGAAAAATATAAAAAATTGTACGATAAATGTTCTGCTGAAAATGTAGACACTAAAAAAGAGACGGCGGCGATTCAGGCAAAGTATTCACAAGTTAGGAAAACTTATGTGAGGTGCATTAATATTTTGGCAAAAGCAAAACAGGCATTAGACGGGGAGAATAAAAATAATGAAGAGGCAGTGGTTCCCAACATTCATGGTTCTATACCTGTACCACCGTGTGATACTGGCGTGTTTTATGGTGATTACGTATCGTGGCCCACATTTAGGGACATGTTTACGGCGATTTACATAAACAATACGCGACTAAGCCCTGTTGAAAAATTATTTTATTTGTTCAGAAAAACGGACGGTGAGGCTAGGGACATAAATAGAAATATTGCTCTAACAGGCGAAAATTTTGAAATTGCATGGGGCAATCTTAAGTGTCAATATGAGAATAAGCGCGTGTTAATTAATAGTCAGCTTAAAGCATTATTTAATTTGGCTCCATGCCAACAAGAAACAGCTTCGGAGATTAAAAGGCTGCAAAGAGAAATTAACAATTGCATATCTGTGTTAAGGTTGTACAATGTTGACATTAATTCATGGGACCCAATTTTTGTGTTTCAATGCTCATCGCGTCTTTCAGAATGCACTTTAAATCTTTGGGAGCAGTCAGTGAAAAATAAAACAGAGGTTCCAAAATTCCAATCCAAAAATCCAATTTTTTAACGGATAGGTTTCATGCTCTTGAGAGTGTTTCTGATATTATATTGGCAGGTGGGGGATCGGCCAGTGGTTCCCAATCAGGTTCTTCTAGCACTAATCAAGCAGCTACAAAAGTTAAGCAATTAAAGGCCCATCATACCAAAGTTGATTCAGCTTCATGTAAATTATGCAAGGGGAATCACAAAATTAGCGCTTGCAATAAATTTCTTAACATGGACTACAGGAATCGTGTTTCAACGTTGAAAAAATATCGATTTTGCTTCAATTGCCTTGCGATTGGCCACATGTATGGGAATTGTACTAGTTCGAATAGTTGTTCAAAGTGTAAGAAGAAGCATCATACATTGGTGCATAGAGAATTTGTAAGGGGTAATAATAAAGATCAGACACAATCGAATAATAACTCACGAGGTGAAAGTCAAAATAGTACCGGTCAGCCGCAGTTATCTGAAGTTGCCAGTACGTCTAGAGGGGTACAATCGCATCATACTACAGTCGCGAAAAAAGTTATGTTAGCCACAGCTTGGGTTAATGTCAGCAGTTTTGGTTCTAGTTACAAGGTACGAGCATTAATAGATCCCTGTTCAGATGAAAGTTTTGTTTCGGAGAGAATACAAAAATTGTTGAAGCTACCTACTAATCCAGTTTTTGCGGAAGTCACAGGGTTAGGGGTGGAAATAATCAGTAGATCTTCTAAAATGGCAATGTTTACAATTGTGTCGCTTTTTGATGAGAACGTGTCTCTCAATGTACAAGCGTTAGTAGTTTCTCGTGTAACGGGCAGTATCCCTACACATTCTTTTGTTCCCCCGGAGAATTTTGTACCACCGAAATTAAGCTATGCCGATCCAGAATTTTTTGAAAGCAGTGAAGTAGATTTGTTTCTAGGGGGTGATCTTTATCCCTCAATTCTTCGTGGTGGAGTGAAACATGGTATTTTTGAATCTTTGGTGGCTCAAGAAACCATTTTTGGCTGGATTGTCACGGGTCCAACGCCTATGGGGGCTTCCACACGAATAGTAAGAATGTCTCATATGACAAACGTTTCTATTAGTGACCAGTTGTCAAAGTTTTGGGAGTTAGAGGAAGTGTCTCAAAACGTAGTTTTATCAGATGAGGATAAAAAATGCGAAGAGATCTATAGATCCACTACTGAAAGGGACAATGAGGGAAGATACATAGTGAGTCTTCCATTTAAAAATGAATTCAATTTGCTTGGTCCTAATAGACATATTGCGATTTGTCAATTTTTAAGAAATGAGAAATCATTATTCCGCAATCCTGAGCGCAAGGCTCAGTATGATGGGGTCCTTAAAGAATACATAACTTTGGGGCATATGGAAAGGGTTGAAAACACTTCAGGTAGTCCAGGTTATTATTTACCACATCATGGCGTTTTTAAGCCAGAAAGTAGAACAACAAAGCTAAGGGTGGTTTTTAACGCATCAAGTGCTTCTTCAAATGGGAAAAGTCTTAATGATTTGTTGTATACTGGCCCAGTTTTACAAGCTGATTTAGTGAGTTTAGTCCTTAAATGGAGATTGTTTCAGTTTGTTTTTAATGCGGACATATCAAAAATGTACCGGCAGATTTTGGTGAAACGTGAGCATAGGCACTGGCAGAAAATTGTTTTTCGTGTTTCTGAAGATAATGAGGTAGAAGATTATCAGCTGAAAACGGTTACGTTTGGCGTAAATTGTGCTCCTTATTTGGCTCTAAGAACCCTCATTCAGTTAGCTAGTGATGAAGAGCAGAGTTTCCCAATTGGTGCTCGAATTCTTCGTGAGTCCATGTATGTTGATGATGCTCTAGTAGGAGCTCATTCTATTTCAGAAGCGTTAGAAGCACGTGACCAATTAATTGGCATATTAGAGACAGCAGGGTTTGAATTGAGAAAATGGACTTCAAACTCGAAACAAGTTTTAAAAAATTTGCCCAAAGACCATCTGTTTAATGAATCGTTTTTGGCTCTTGATGACAAGAGCACCGCTAAAACTTTAGGCATTCGGTGGAATGCAGCAGAGGACACATTTTACTTTACTACTGAAAAAATCAGAATAAAGCAGTGTTATACGAAAAGGGAAGTGCTTTCGATTATTGCTAGGCTTTTTGATCCGGCAGGTTGGCTAGCTCCAGTGGTAGTTACAGCGAAAATTTTGATGCAGCAAATGTGGCTCGATAAAGTAGAATGGGATGAGGCAATCAAGCCGTTAGCTTTGAAAAAATGGCAGAATTTTGTTTCAAAATACAATGAGATAGATTCGATTAAGCTAACGCGTTGGGTTCAATATTCACCAGGCTGCAGTGTTGAGTTTCATGGGTTTTGCGATTCATCTGAATTGGCGTACGCAGCCACATTGTACATAAGAGTTAGCAGGGGAAACGAGGTTTTTACAAGTTTGCTCATTAGCAAGACAAAAGTAGCTCCGGTGAAAAAACCGTCTTTGCCACGATTAGAATTGTGTGGGGCGGTCCTGTTAGCAAGCCTAGTGAAACATGTGGTTCCCACTATTAACATTGGTACGCATTCGCTTTTTTTGTGGTCCGATTCAACGATAGTGCTAGCATGGTTACGAAAACCACCATGTAATTGGAAGACTTTTGTAGCGAATAGAGTAGCGTCCATCTTAGAAAAAGTAGGCAACAAAAATTGGTTTCACGTGATTTCTAGTCAAAACCCTGCCGATCTAGCAACCCGGGGGCTGATACCTTCGGAATTAAAAGAAAGCAAACTTTGGTGGCATGGTCCTGAATGGCTCATATTAGAGAAATCGTCATGGCCCGTAGGCGAAAAAGAGTTCGACACAGCGCAGGAATCAAAAAAGGTGCAAGTTCTTGTTGCTAGATCGACCGAAAACGAAGATATGCTTGAACGTTTCTCATGCTTGCCCAGAGCATATCATGTGTTAGCCTACGTGTTCCGATTCTGCCATCTTGCTAAGAAAAAGAGAAGTCAAAGTTTCGGCTCAAGAAGAATCTCGGCTCAAGAATTAGTTTTCGTTAGAAACCGCTTGTTTTTCTTGTCCCAGCAACGGCATTTCATAAACGAGTACCAGGCTTTGAAATCGGTAAAGAAATTAGAATCTCGTAGCTCTTTACTAGCACTCACGCCATTTCTAGACAAAGACGGCATTATTAGAGCGAATGGTCGCCTGGGGTCCACCGCATGCTTGTCATATAACGAACGACATCCCATTATTCTTGCATACGGCAGTAGATTGGCTCGCCTTTATGTCGAATTTGTCCATAAATTATCGTGTCACGGTGGTCCGCGTTTAGCATTAAATTTAATTCGTCAAGAATGTTGGATCTTGAAGGCGAAAAACCTAGTGAAAACCGTGATTCATAATTGCAAAACTTGTGTTATACATCGGAAGAAGTTGCAGGAACAGATAATGGCCCCTTCACCAGAGGAAAGGACCTCCCTTAGCCGACCTTTTTCAAATACAGGTGTTGACTTCGCAGGCCCGTTTGAAATTAAAAGTTTTACGGGACGGTGCTGCAAAATAACTAAGGGTTACGTGTGCCTTTTCATTTGTTTCGCCACTAAGGCAATTCACCTCGAGGCAGTAAGCGACTTAAGCACTCCAGCTTTTTTAGCGGCTCTGGCCCGATTCATTGCTCGTCGGGGTTGTCCAAACAAAATGTTTTCCGATAATGGCCGCAACTTCATAGGTGCGGCTAAACAAATCGATTCGAATTTCGAAGCTAGTGTGAAACAGTTTAAAGATGATGCTATCACGAAATATGAGCACCAGAAACTGTCGTGGCCCCCCATATGGGCGGTCTCTGGGAGGCTGGCGTGAAAAGTTGTAAAACGCATCTTAAAAAAATCGCTGGTCAAATGAAACACACATTTGAAGAGTTCTCCACTATTCTTGCAAATATAGAAGCCTGTCTTAATTCGCGTCCTTTAGGTCCATTGCCTGATACTGCAGGCGAACCGACGGCCCTAACGCCCGGTCACTTCCTCATCGGCTCGGCTATGATGACCCCGGCAGAACCAGAAGAGCTTCTATCAGCTGAAAGCCATATAAACCGCTGGCGTAAGGTCAAAGCAATACAGCAGGAGTTATGTCATCGCTGGAAGCACGAGTACCTGAAGGAGCTACATAAGCGTAATAAATGGAAAACTCCTCAACAAGATCTGCAGGAAAACGACATTGTGGTTCTGAAGAACGAGCCGGCTGGCCTAACTGAATGGCGACTGGGTCGTGTTCTGAAGGTCTACCGTGGTTCTGATAATAGGGTCCGAGTAGTAGATTTGAGAACTCAAAGGGGAAATATTACTAGGCCGATTCATAAACTTGTCCTACTGCCCCACCTTGCATAATCACGTATTTCACGTAACCACCTAAACCTCACTCACGTCCTCGAAATAACTTACCTCTCTTTCTTCAGCCAAGTTTCTCTAAAACCATTTTACTCAATTTCAGCATAACATCATGTGTGACGGGTTCTTCAACCCCAATTTTCCCTGCCCACTGTGCAACCGGTTTCACGCCATTAGACAATGCACCCGATTTATGTGCATGAACGTAGAAGGCAAATTGAGAGCCGTGGCCCATCACGCACTGTGCTCAAATTGTCTCGCCCAAACACATCACCGTAGCACATGCAAGAGCACAGACCGTTGTCGACGATGCAATCAGGACCACCACACGTGGCTGCACCCGTTAGGGGCCGGTCGGATCTGGGTGTCAATGACGGCGGAGGTCGCTATCAAGACTGGTCCTGACGCTCCATACCAGTGGACGCGGGTTTTAATTAACCCAAATGTGGCTCGGTCCTCGATTATGGCCGATGAAGCCAAGGCTTTGTATTGTGATGTAAGCCAAGGCCGCACACGGGTATCCATTTGCCACGCTCGGTTGGAGGGGCGTAAACTTGATGTTCTCTGTGTGGTGGAAGACAAAGAGTATGGGCGTAGCCCGAGGAGAAAGGTAGATCGCACGGAACTCTTGAGAGTGCGTGATGCGGACTTGGCCGACAGGAATTGGTGCTGGAGTTCTGGGTACTACATGACCCTGGGGGCTGATGTTGCTCACCAGGTCTTTAATGGTATGGCGAACGGCAGGGCAGGCGGGCTCTACACACAACCCACGATTTTTGGGCTGACTGTCTTTGGGGAGACTCGAGTGGTGACTCAGTAACCAGCCAGCTTTAACTAACTTTTTTATGTTTTTTTATAAAATAACTTTTTTTGATCTCACTATACTAGTAGTCATGAATTTCTATATATTTAAGTTTCATTAATTTCTAAATAAATACCATGAATTTGCAGTATTTAATATTGTATTCTGGCTCTTTAATGAATTCACATTATATTTCCTGGTTAATTTTGGTATATTCATACACCTGATTCTTTTTATTTGCACGATAGGTGCAAGGTGGGCGGCATGTTCGCGCCGCACACGCGTAATTTCGCACCACTTAAAACGCAGGGAACATGGAACATTGAACGTGTCACGTGTGTCCACCCCTGGTTGCAACGATGTGGCAACCTCAAGTGGAGAGATCTTGTCAAATGTCATTTTGTATAGATTAACTTTTTTTCAGGCACTTTTGCCTTTTATTCCGAACCGTCAACAATAGCTTTTTTTAAATCTTGTTAAAATCGTGGAATAGTGAGCCAAAATTAAAGGAAATAGCGTGGAAATTGTAACACCATATAGTAAAGCCAACTACATTTGTGAAAGCCTAGAAAACTAAGAAGTGTCAATAAAACCCTTTTGTACATTTACAACCAAACCCCAAGTGCGTTTTATTTCAGTGATCAACGAGCTAAAAGAGGCGCATAGCCCATTGTCAATCAAACCACCTGCGACATCCATTACCCCGGGATTGCCGCAAGGCGTATAGCGCCATAACCCACCCCTAGATTCAACTCTAATCACGACACACGTGCCAGCGAGCGACTATGTCACAAGGCATACCCAGCCGAAGCGCTTATCGTTTGAACCTGCCCTGCTTCACCGGAACACCCGCAGCTACCGAGGTAAACAGCTTTATTTTCAGAGGGGAAACAAAAACACTTTTTTCAGCTTCATACAAGTTGAGTCGGTCTAATGTATATTTATCTATTTTTTGTTAAATAGATAATAAATTTATTTTACAAGCTTAGAGAATTTAGCCAGGATATGACTTCGGGTGTTAGGCTCTTGATTTCTTCAGTGTTTCCTGGAAATGACAGGAGTGGGCAATGATGAATTATGTGGTTAACTGTTTGTAAAGGATGGCCGCATGGACAGCTTGCGTCATTAGCAAGTCCCCACTTGGTTAGGGAATTTATAATTCTGGCATAAGATGTGCGTAAGTGGTTTAAATTACACCAGGTTTTGCGTGGAAGATAAAACTCGGTGATCCGATCGTCTGGGTTGAATAAGGGACTGCTTCGTCCCGAGTCGTTCCACTGCGATGACCATGCGGAGTGTAAATCAAAATTATCGTCACGTAGTTTTTTAACCAAGAGCAGGGATGGATTTCTAGATATTAATCTTGCATCGTATTGAGTGGAAAGGTCAGGGTTGAGTGGGATGAGCGGGTTTGTGCTGATCTTAATGTACTCCCGTAGAAGTGCTTGCTTTCGTCTTAGGTCAGGGGGCAGGGGTTTGCTAACATTGGCAGCCATTCAACAGGTGTAGCTTTTAATGTTCCTGATATTATAAGCATTGTCGTGTTTAACTGCGTGTCTATTCTTTTTACGTGCAGTCGAATAGACTAAAGCTATTGTAGAAGTTCGTAGGCAGTTTGCGGAAGCACCCCATCTCGTTCCTGTGAGTTTCTGTATAATGTTATTTCTCGACTTTACTTTCTGAGCGGTTTTATCTATGTGACTTCTATACGTTAACTTTCTGTCTAGGGTTATACCAAGATATTTCGGGTAAAAATTGTGTGAGAGGTTGGTACCATTCAAAACGTATTGAAAGCTTCCTATCAGCGTATCTATGGGTAAGGTGGAAGCAGCATTCTTCGGTCTTCGTAGGACTTGGCCTAAATCTCCATTTACTGCAGTATGATGTTATTTTGAGTAGGTCGGTTTCTGGTATTATCTCTAGATTTTCAAAGCTCTTATCTTGATAAACAAAAGCCAGGTCGTCGGCATAATTAAATTTGCGGGATATAGAATTCGGAAGATCGCTGATGTAGAGGTTAAAGGGTCTAGAACTGAACCCTGTGGTAAGCCATTGTTTAGCTTGCGGGTGGTACTATGGCTGTCGTTAAGGAATACATTAAAAAGCCGAACGCTGAGCATGTTCAGGATAATGTTGCAAATTTTACTGCATGGGATAACTTTGGTCAGTTTAATGATAAGGCCCTTTTTCCATACGGAATCATAAGCAGATGTTAGGTCCACAAATGTAAATGCTGTTTTTTTACTATGGTCAAAACCGTATTCAATGAAATTTGTTAGGGCTAGGATTTGGTCAGTGCGTTTGCGACCCTTTCTTAAACCTGCCTGCTCAGGTGGAATCACCCTTTCAATGTGCTCTTCTATGCGTCTTAATATTAAACGTTCAAAGAGTTTAAGGCAAACTGAAAGGAGGGCGATGAAAGGATAACTGGATGGGTCTCCTGGGTTCTTTCCAGGCTTTAGCAGGGCTATGATTTTCGATTTCTTGAACATGCCAGGAAGGTTACAGGAGTGTAATATATCTGAGTAGAATTCAGCAAGCTATAGCTTTGTGAGGGGTCCACTGTGTTTTATAAACTCAGGGAAGATGCAATCTACTCCTGCTGCTGTGCCCTTCAATATCCGAGAATGGATAGTATTCAGAGTCATTCAGAAATGTGTTGCTTCTTAGTACCTTAAGTTCCGAGTTGATCTTTTGTGTAAAAGGTTTTCAGGATCTGCTTTAGATACGCTTATCATGTGACGGGCGATGATGTTTGGGTCAATTTGACGTCTTTGATTGATGGGAGGGTTGGCTGCTCCTAGTTTTCTGAGCAGACTCCAAGCTTTGCGGCTGGAGTGTTTCAAGTACATGTTGGATACGGCGTTGGACCACTCAGATTTTCTTGCTATATCCAGGCTAAATATAAGTTCATCAGCTCTTTCCGGGTTTTGTTTGGATCGAAACTCTTCATAAAGTCTATCGCTGTCTTCATTCCAGCACGGAATATATTCTTTGCGGAAACACCTGGGAATGCTCTTTTTGGCTGTGGCAAGGCCTAGGCCTACGAAACGCTCAAAATTGTAGACGGTTGGTGGTATAAAGCGGATGTCGTTGCCGAGTTTGGTGGTGTATTTCGTCCAGTCAGCCTTACTTAAGTTCCATCTGGGCTTAGGTGTAGTCCGTACGACGTGTATAGTGACGCCGATGTTAATGATAGATGGGCGGTGTTGGCTTTGCGGGAAGTTTGATTGTATTGATCTCGCTGCAGGAATGGGTCTGTCATGGGCACATGAGACGAAGCAGAGATCTGGGTTTGTGTCGCGTCTCTATCTGGCAGAGTGGAAACTTCCGCGGTCTTTGGCGTCGAACAGAAGATGCAATCTGTGGTTTTCCGACTATTCAAGAAGGGATTTGCAATTTTCATCGTCGGTTGCGTATCTCCACGTTCTGTGGTGGCTGTTAAAACCACCGCAAAAGACAGCGGGATGGGGATAAGAAGGCAGTACGTGAGCTGCCCACCTTGTAGCGGGGGGTTTATAAACATTCATTATATGTAAGCCTTGAACGTTTACTGTAATGAGGGAGATATCGTCAATTTCGTCGCAGGTAAGAACTTCAGCACCTTGGATATCGTTATGGATGTGAGTTGCAATGCCACATCTGCGGTGGTTAATTGCAGTTAGAAGTTTTAAGCCGGATATATTACCCCTTCTATTAAAAATTTCGAGTGATAAAGCATTAGTTTCCTGGATTAGGACTACGTAAACTTTTTCATCTATCAGAAATCGTGATAGTTGGACTAAGCTTTGCTAATGTCCTCTATGTTTAGCTGATATATGCGGACCTGGGGTCCTATGGGTTTTGTGGCCCACACCATGTCTGTAGAAGGTTTTTATTGTTTTTTATTTGTCTTGTGTTCTTAGTTCAAATGTGTGTTAATGCCGTTTTCGGTTGTATATTTTTGTAATTATTTGGTTTATGTATTGCTGTTTCCTCCAAGGAATCGGATGTTTAAACTTAACCCGATAAAAAGCTGGGGCATTTAGTATGTGCCCAGCTACAAATTCCTAGGTCCCATTTGGATGAAAGAATAACTTTTGAAAGGCATATATGTAGTATTGCGTCTAGGTTCAATTTAACACTTAGAAGGGTTAATACTCTTGGATATTTTTTACCTTTCCATATCAGGAGGCTAATAGCTATATCTTTGATAATGCCAATTTTTATATGTGGCATGGGGGCTTACACTGCCACGACAATAAAGAATATTGATAAGCTGAGGAAGTGTTTTAATCGGGTAATACGTTTTGTATATGGACTGGATTGGAGCGCTTAAGTTTTAGTTAAGACGAATTAGTACAATGAATATGAAGAAGTCGTTTGTTGTTATTAAATCCAGAATGTGGAACAGTGTTATTCTCTTACAGCCATATTCATTAAAAGTTCTTATTTTAAGCTTTTAGTATGTAATAACTATTAAAAGCTTTTTGTCTTATAAACCTCTTATAAAAATTTGTATTCATAAACGTACAATAACAGCTTTTTTACTATGAACTGTTTGCTGCGATTTTCTGTTTAAGTATGGCAGCTTTCTTTTTATTTCGCTGCCATTTTATTGTTAGTGATGCACGAAACTTCTATTCGGTTTATTCTACATTTAAATTTTTTTATAAGTTTTTTTTAATTGTAGACCTTCAAAATTATTCTTTTCAAATAAAACTACATATTTTTTTAGTTTCTGAACAAACTGTATCCGAAAGGTATCATAAAAACTTTTGTTTGCACCATTTTTAAATATATGATAAGAATGTGATCGAAAAAAAAGTTTATTTACTTTTTATTAACATCACTATTATTATGATTTGCTTATTTTATTTTTTTTTTATATTTTTGAACAATAATTTGTTGTTTTAAACAAAAAAAAAAAAAAAAAATCAACTTGTTGCAATAATTTAATATGTAAATAATATAAGAGAATATCTGCATTTGCCCCTGAACATATTCATTTAAATTAATAAATTTTTTTTTAAATAATTATCAATATATGTAACTTTAAATTGGCTGTCTAAAATAAAAAAAATAGTAAAATGTATTTAACATGTCCGTTGTAATAAATAAAACATTTTTGTCATTATTTTTCAACATTTTTCACAAAAATAATATCATAAAATGCAAACACCTTTTAAAATGCCATTTTATTTTTGGTTTAAAGAAGGGCAAATCCAACAATAAATTTTCTTACTTTATGGATGGTTTATTAAAGCTTCAATAGACTATTTTTCGTTTATGAATACAACTTTAGCAATTTTTGCTTAAAAACGGTCAATCACATAGAGGTTGACATTAAAACAAATACGTATTTTTTAAAATTTAAAAAAATTTTTTTTAAAGAAGTAATTTCATAAAAACGGAGTGTTGCCTACAGGCAACAACGAGCAACAAGGGAAAGCAAAAGTAAACAAGTTATGAAAAAGCTAAGCGTAAAAATTTTAAGCATTTCATAATTATGTTAATTAGATCAGATAAGACGAGTAAAAACTCTTGAAATAGTTTTTTGTTTTCGAGTAGCATAAATATACGATGCATATCTCACAGAGTATGAGTAAATTTTAGATATTTTGGATAGTTGCGTCGAATTCTTTTTCGCCCATTGAGGCCACTGATCGACTTGATTCTGGCGGACTACTTACGAAGGCAAGTGTTGCGGAGGTTTTCTATTCGTTTTTTCTTGGATTTAACCTTATAAAAGTCGGCGTGTAAGGGTGGGTTAAGTTCTCATCCTACATAGAGATTCGCTTACTTCTAGGCGAAAGTTTCTCGATAACATAATGGACCTTGATTTATTTGCGTTCGCTCTTAAAAATGAACTAAAAGTTAGACATTGTTACGTCTAAAAAGTAATTTTCAACCAAAAAATATAAAATAGTACTATAATAAATTTGCTGGAGGCTGTAACAAATAGATTCCCTTTTCGCTCAATGTAGCCCACAAGACACAAACACTAAATTTCGTGTTTTACGCAAATAAGTCAAAAATAGTAAAGTACTAGAGTTATGACTCATATGTGGACACTAACTTTACAGATTCTCACAAAAACCACGAAGCAGTGATTAAAAAAATATTTTTTATTAATTATTTATTATAGCACATTTTCACTTTTTAAAATTTATAAAATTATAATGGAATCGCAATATTAATAACAATAAGAAACAACCAGCTTATGCTTTTTTGCACTTGAGGTAAAGAACAGAGTGTATACTACAGGTTATATTACTTGAGAGGTCAGAATAACTATTACCATGGAAATTATTAAGACATGACCAGTATGTTGCCTGTAGTATACTTTATGTTACAGAGGGTTAAGGACAACATGTAATACATATTTTTTTTTCTCTTCTCTTATCATGTTTCGCGCAACTAGGGCTAGTTTTAAGTAATTTAAAGTAATTGTTTCTACTTGCAGAAATACCATGTAATCCATTCGGCCTTTAAGGCTTCCGGGATTACTAAACGAATTCAATAAAATCTAAATCTAAAATAGTATGGACATTTGATCCAAAATAATTTTGGTTACTTTTTTTCGCTTTTGGTTACATTTTTTTTTTTGGTTGTGGCAACGCTGATGAACATTTGTATGAATATTTTTCTCTTTCAAATTCCATATAAAAAACACAAACAAAATTTTGTCTATTTGAAGTTTGAAACATTTGCGGTAAAAAGTTTTGAAAGCTCTTACAAGTTGTTATTGTTTTTTGCAAAGTACTTACAAAAGCTCTTTTGTGAAAGCTACAAATTGTGCTTATTGTGCAATTGCTATAAAAGTACTGAAAATGACAAACTGTATTCACAACCACAGTTTAAAGGAACAGTTATTTTTAAGTTACGTTTACTTATTACAACGTTCCTTAAAAATCACAGATCGTTTACCTCTAATATCGATGCAGTAATTTAGCCAACTTGAAGGTACCCGTAGAAAACAAGTTTTTTTAGTCGGATTCGTTTATTCTTCCAAAAGAGGCTGCTTGTCTGATGCTAAGGGTGTTAAAAGTGTAACGTGACGTTACAAACTTACCCTACACTTACATTTAATGTTACCATTTCAATCCTAACTTTATGAAGTGTGAGTAATTCATTCGGTAGCCGACTGAATACAAGCCCGTATTTACCAGTAGTTAGTCGTATTTAGCCGACTGCCAGTGCCTCCGAATTCCATTCGGTAGCCGACTAAATGCAAACCCGTATTTAACGTATTATTAGATCGCCACGGTCTCCGAATTCTCGTGGCGTCCGATGTATTTTACCCAGTATTTAACAAAACCGTATTTAACCGAACCTGATTAACCAAAACCGTACTAAACCGAACCGGATTAGCCAGAACCGTATTTAGCCGAACGCCAAGGCCTCCGAAATCCTTTGGTGTCCGAAGTAGTTTTAAGTCATTTCTAGTATCTAAGAATGTATTTAGCCAAACGCCAAGGCTCCCGAAATCCCTTGGTGTCCGAAGTATTATTAAGTCATGTCTAGTATGTAAGACCGTAGTTAGCAGAACGCCACGGCCTCCGCATTCCAGTGGGGTTCGAAGTATTTACCACCGTAGTTAGTCACACCATGGCCAGACAACCGTCAGCCGTCGACTTATCAGGGGCCATAGTTAGCCGAACACCGAGGTTGGGAAATCCTCTCGTGTTCGAAGCGCTAGGCCCAACTATCCGCAGTAGTTAGTCGTGTGTACAGCCAACTGCGGGGTGCACCAAATGCTCCGTACTCGGCATAGGTTCGATCGTTGAATTAGATACTAACAAACCATAACCGAAACCCGTTTGTTCTCATCTTCTCTGCCAGATCGAACCATCAGTAACTTAACACTGCCCCACGGATCGCCACAGAACGAGCCTTACAGCGTGCCAACAACATCTAGCCGTTTCCTTACATCATCAGCAGTACGTGCATGGAATTACGCTGCCTCAGCACCCGTTCCCGTCTACATCTACGCTGAATCTGCGTAGATTAAGATTTCGTAAATTAAGCTTTGTTAAATATTAAGCGAACATACACGAAAACATCCCGTGATTCATTTCAAAGGAAGCAGACCTTCGAATTGACCCTGGACAGACTGAGTCATACCTCAGCTGGGAAAGTATACTGCGTTTTCAAATGTTTATTAAAAAAACTTCATGAAAAAACTCTAAAGATAAAAAGATTATGATAGCTTAAATAAAAACTAATGCAATCGAATATTTACTATTATTATTAACAGAACTATTTAATTTGAATAAAATTTCCTTACAAAAAATTTATAACTTTATTGAAAACAAAACATTTTCAGTTAATACAATCGGTGACATATAAGCACTTATGTCTGTAACTTTTGACCAATTTCTCCTCACCGGGACATTGCAATGTGATTGTAATGTCAAAGACCAACCAAGGTTGTTCCAAAATCTCCACATCACAAGTTATAGTTTCCTCATCTTTATTCACTAGATCAACCTTCATAACACTATTTGTACCGGATTCGAGCTTTTTGTTATTCCCTGTTATCTTACGCAGTCTTGAAATATTTACAAATGTATCATGTTATTATTTATGAAATATAAATATAAATCTTTAAATTTACGTATAAGATAGTCCTTCATCAGTACTCAATGCCACCAGGAAGCTTCGAATATTTTTTGTCAAAACGAATTCACCCTCGTCATTAGTTAGACAACCAAAGCAGTTGGGTTTAGCAGTTAAAGTGGCCAAAGTAATTAAACACAAAACTAAAACGTATTTCATTCTTTTTTTTCTACTTTTCACTTATGTTCACAATAGCAGATACAAAATAAAACTGACTACTGATACTGAACAAACTTACACTTTTATATATTGTTGGCACAGTGTTGCCAATTAAGCATTTTTGGAGCTTAATTCATCATTGAAGTTATTAATTTTTAAATTTTGATTTATCGTTTATAATCATGTTTTATTATTTAAGGTATCCTTTAGCTTTGTTTTGAACATTTGGATACATCATTTTATTAAACAAACTTATATTATTTAATAAACTTTAACAAATTGTGAGTAAAAGTACTTTCGAACTTTACTATAATAAATCTGCATGGGAGCAGAAAATAACGACATTATAGAGAATTTATATTTTTTCACTTAAAATAGCTATTATAAGGTTATTAGAATATAGAAAAATTGGAATGAAACATTTTTGTTTAAAAAAAATCCTAATAGGGAGAGATTTATTGTATAGAAGTTCAATGTACCGAAGTTCGACTGTAAAAGCAAATAATTAACTCTAGATCTGGTGACAACGCTGAAATTTTTAAGAAACGGTTAATAAATGTAATCAGTAGGTATACATGTGCAAGTTTAAGATATTGTTTTAAATATAGAGGTGCGAAAGAAAGAATTCTAAGTAATACACAAAGATTGAAACCTCAATCTTATGAAATTTGTTTATTTATTATACACTTGTGTATACAATTAATTAAAAATATATTAATTTATTAAGTTCTAACTCAACTTTATAACAGGAAGAAAAATTTTAGACAAACATGACGTAAATGTTGGACGACAACCAGGGATAATAAATGAGAAAGCCAATATCGTACCAACGAACTTTTAAGACCGTACTTTTTCGCCCCAAATAGTACTAAATCATTTTTTATAATTTTTTTTTTATTTTATTTTTAAAAATAAAAATGTAATACAACAAAAACAAAAGGTACTTTAAGTTCATTTGTACATGTTAACAATAGAGAGCAAAAACAAATAAATACATGTTCATTAATTAAACATAATAATAGGGTGGGTAAAATTTTTTCGCGTCAAAAGCACATCGCGATTCTTGTTATATAAGTCGTTCCAAAGAAACCATAGGTTAAAAATGAATTTCGAGCCCCCGGATTTTTCAAAACGGTAAGTTTTCCAAATTATTCATGAATAGAGGCAAACAAAATTGTATTTGGCTTAGCTAGACCTGTATCATGCGGTTTTTAGGGTCGAGAAATCCATTTATTTTTATTTTTGATTGCCGCCAGAGAGCATTTTCGTACACTTTTTAGAATTTATCGTCTTTTTTGTGGAAAATTGACGAATACTTCTCAAAATGCAAACTCGAATTTTAAACGAAAATAACATTTTAAGGCGTTTTAAAAATATGTGTATACGAGCATCTTCGGATTGTATTTCCAAAATAATTGTTTTTACAATTTTCAATATGTACTGCAGAAGCAGGAAAGGAGTAGAAAGTCGGGATATAATAAAATCAGCATTTAAAAAACTGCAGTCAAAATATTATAAGTTCGTTCCAAAATATTCTTGAATTAAGAGGAAGTCGTCTCTTGTACTAGAAATTTTGCAGAAGTGTTTTCCTATATCTTTTAAAAGCTTGTCAATATCATCAGAAAATGCACGCTTATATGCTGCCGCTGATATTAAATCTAAAATGTGGCATAAGCAATCGTTCAATGAACAAGTGCAAAAAGCTATTTACAATAGCGGAGTTCAGTATTGGTTTTATCATAGCTGTTTTTTTAAATCCAACAACAAAAAATAGAGTTTCTCTTAGATTTCATGAATAAGCTAGGACATTTTGCATTTTCGCAAGACAAATTAGCGGAAGATCGCCAAAATTTGCTAACAGCGGCATGATAGCAAATGGCACTATTTTGTATAAATCGATAAAGCTGTAAAGAATCAGACAACTTACAGGAACAAATTGCAAACATGGCTTAAATTCGCGAAAAATTGGAAAATTTGGAACAAACCTAAAAACTAATTTAAGTTTGCTTAATTTAATAAAATTTATTGCTAGTTAAAAAAGATAAAAAATTACCAAAAAAATCTAGTCACATTAATACCTGAAATTCGCGCACTTATTGTGTCTCATTTGACGAATTTACGCAACGAATTTTTACCGACGAATTCGTCGTACTATGCGAAGTTCTTCGTTCGTCCCAGTTGTGTTTATACCATAACAAATGTATTCTTTTCGGATCAGTTTTGATGATTAAAAACTGATTTATCACTTCAGTGATTAAAAAAGGATTCATATATGATTCATTTATATGTTTAAATAATGATTTTAAAATATATTGTTGTTTTTGCCAAATAAAAAAAAAAAATAATAGAAATGAATCCCAAAAATTATTCAATAATGATTATAAGAACTACCATTAAATTGATCAAAAAGGAATCAGAAAATTGTATCACAAATGATTCTTTCAGATGATTTACTAATAGGGTACCATTTTTTCGCAAGGGTTTAAGGCGTTATATAATGCTTCCACGGCTTCCTTGTGTTTTATTACGATTTCTGGCTGTTCTACAATAGAAACACTATCTTCGTTACCTTTAGATTCATTATCAATTTCAAAAATTCACATTTAAATTTTTAAAGAAAAATTACAAATTTTCTATAAAACAAACCTAAGGATTCATTTCCATGTATTTGTGAAAACAATCAACGTAAACAGTAAAATGAGTTTAGGGATTATCGAAATTAAAAGTAAATTAAAAAAATAAAAAGAAAAAAACTCAGAAAACTTTGTTCACGTTTTAGAGCTTTCAGACTTTGTTTACGTTTTAGAGTAGTCAATGAAAAAATAAAAAGTGTTCACGTTTTCGAGTCGTTCATGTGTTCGAGTGTTCACGTTTTCGCGAGTTCACTGTAGTACCAAATGAGTCACGGAGGTACCAGCGTTCTTTTAAGTTTTGAATTGTACCAAAAAAAGTACAATCGTACCAACTTCATCAACCGTGACGTCAACTATAAAAACATGATTATTGTTGAGTATATATGTATGTTATTAAAAATCGTTTTAACATGTACTTAATCATTTTTTATAATGAGTCATTAAGGCTGAGAAACGATATTTAAATTAACGGCCAATTTCACCAAGTTCAGTTAAAATTAACTATCAGTTATAACTGTCAAATATTGCTAACTGGAAGCTAAAGTAAAAGTCAGTTTTAACTGAACTAGGTGAAATTGGCCGTAAATCTTTAAACGTAATGACGAAGTTGTTATAATACATTAAATGGGTATATAACAAGGATGGTACAATTCATGGTAAAATTATAAATTTTTTAGTACATTTTAGACTTTGTTGGTACACTGGTACTGCCGTTACTTATTTGGTACAATTTTAAATTTTAATTTCCCTTGGAATTATAATTTTAAATAATTAAATAGTGCCTCTTTTGGTAAACATTTTCTAAATTAGCATTGCATCTTGTAACCATTGTCTACGTAAAATAATGCATAATGTTTACAGGACTAAGAAAATAAATTCCCAAAATTAAGCATAATCGGATGTAATGTGTTATGTAGAATAAAAGAGTTGGTGGAATTTAGTAAGCCGAAATTCAGACTTTCTATATGGCTCATTTGCTGCAACGAAAAATCGCAAATTTTAAGTTTATATCCCTTATAATTCTTACAGCCGTACCTAAAAAAAAACGCGGAACGTTTTCTTTCGCTTAGCATTTACACTGATATGCCATACTTAAACAAGGGCTTCAACGTTATGTCACAAACAGTAGTGTTTACTTTATTGTTTAATAAGACCCACATAACAGAAATAAAAAATGGTGATGAAACCACCAGATTGACAAAACAAATGGCTAAATTGCCATTATTTATCAACAATAGAGGCCGACTTAAGTATTAAGCGCCCTGCCAAAATGTGATTTTCAAATAGCAAAGCGTTGACGCCGCGCTATTTAAGGATGCTTCATACAAATTGTATGGGCTTAAAATTTTTTGACAGCTAGAAAACACTTTTTTGGGATCCCAGGATTTTTCAGGATTTCGGGACTTTTCGGTATTCAGGATCCATGTGTTTCTTTAAAATACGACTTTTTTTATATAAACAAATTTTTTTATTTATTAATGAATTATTTAAATGTATTAGTTAACACCTTAGTTAATGGGTTAAGAACACTTGTTGCGAAACCAGACTGCAACCCATCATATTTTATATCTGCGCGTGCTGTAACATGATCCGCTTTTACTAACACCTAATTTAAGTTCAATAATAATTGTTGTGAAATCACATTGCAACTTAGCGTAATTGAAGTCTGCGCGTGTTGCAGTGCGACTTGCACTAATACGCATTTTCCCACAGAAGTAAAAGTGTAATAATAAATTAAGCTAAAAATAAGTTTTAAATCAATTATAGCTGTGGTTTGATAAAGTACTTTTTTAACTGTAAACTTCTTTTTGTTTTTGACGTGCGAGTAAACATCCGATCAAGCCGGAGCTGGGACCGTCCAGTCGGGATAAAGGACGCATTCTTGGCTCGCGAGAGTGTGTAGTGCAACTTTTTCTCTCATTATTTATTGACAGTTTCTAATTTAAGTCGTCTAGAAAAAACAATGGAAACATTATAATTTTACAAACACAATAGGCAATATGATGCAGGAAATTCTTAGAATGCAATCGATGTTATTGCAAGCTGTACTTAACAAGCCATGAACTGTTTAAAAATTTGTTTTTGGAATGCAAACGGCATCCGCCAAAATAAAAATGAATTAGAATACTTTCTTAAAAATAAACAAATGGCTGTAGGAAATATCGCCCAAAGAAAAATGGCCCAAAAAATAAAATGAAAAATCGCCCAAATGAAAAATCGCCCAAAACAACATGAAAAATGACCCAAAAAGTTATATATGAAATTTTGCCCAACAAAAACGAAAAAGGGCCCAAAAAAAAATGAAAAATTACCCAAAAAGCAAAATCGAATTTTTCCAAAAAAAAAAAAATAAAATTTACCCAATTTGTAAAAAAGTGTTTATTATTCATATAAATTTAGATACATACAAGTGTAAGTTTTATGTAAAAAATTGCATTGTATCTTCAACAGCTGCTCGGCAGTAAGGACAGTAATACCGGCTGCGCTAACTTCGCTAAGCTTCTCTGCATAGACGGCCTTCGGCCGGGCGCAAGGATTTTCTCCTCTATGGTATAACAAACACCGGCTTCGCTAACTAAAGCTTCTCTGTATAGCCGGCCTTCGGCCGGGCGCAAGGATTTTCTCCTCTATGGTATAACAAACACCCGCTTCGCTAACTAAAGCTTCTCTGTATAGCCGGCCTTCGGCCGGGCGCAAGGATTTTCTCCTCTATGGTATAACAAACACCGGCTTCGCTAACTAAAGCTTCTCTGTATAGTCGGCCTTCGGCCGGGCGCAAGGATTTTCTCCTCTATGGTAGCACAAGTACCGGTTTCGCTAAGTAAAGGTTCTAAAATCTGCCTTGTTTTCGAACGAAGGCCATATACGCAGAGAATCTTTAGTTAGCGAAGCCGGTGTTTGTTATACCATAGAGGAGAAAATCCTTGCGCCCGGCCGAAGGCCGGCTATACAGAGAAGCTGTAGTTAGCGAAGCCGGTGTTTGTTATACCATAGAGGAGAAAATCCTTGCGCCCGGCCGAAGGCCGGCTGTGCAGAGAAGCTTAGCGAAGTTAGCGCAGCCGGTATATATTATATCCTTGAGGAGAAAATCCTTGCGCCCAAAAGTGTTTTCGTTATATATTTAATATAAACACCCAGAGAAAAAACAACAAAATAATTTTTAAATAAATTTCAATTATATTAAATAAAGATGGCCCGAAAAAATGGGCTATTTTTCATATAATATTTTTGGGTGATTTTTCATAACGAAAAATCACCCAATTTAAAAAACGAAAAATCACCCAATAGTAACGAAAAAAAGCCCAAAACTTTTGGGTCACTTTTCATATGAATTTAAGCCCAATTTTACATGGAATTTTTTTGGGCGATTTTTCATTTTTTTTTTTGGGCCATTTTTCTTTGGGCGATATTTCCTACAGCCAAAACAAATTGATGTCATGATGGTTTCTGAAACTTATTTGACCTCAAGAAATATGTTTAAAATCAATGGTTATGCACGATATGATACCAAGGACCCTCGAGATAGAGCTTGTGGAGGTTCTGCCATTTTAATAAAAAACCGAATTAAACACTACCCAATGTGTGATCATCGTGAAGATTATCTCCAAGCAACGAACATTTGTGTTGAAGAGCTAAATCGAAACATAGTATTTTCATCCTTATATTCACCTCCTAGATTTGCAATATCAGAAAACCAATATTACAAATATTATAAGTCATTAGGGCCCTGTTTCCTGGCTGCTGACGATTATAACGCTAAACACACCTTATCTGGGTCACGACTAATAACACCAAAGGGTCGTGTTTTGTTTAATACAATCTCTAAAATGAATTTAAATGTTGTCGCGAGCGGCCAACCAACATATTGGCCTGCCTCAAAAAATTCCAGATGTCATCGATTTTGGCGTGGTTAAAAACATCCCTACAGAAACGATTTCCGTTGAAGCTTTCTTAGAATTATCCTCTGATCACATACCTACAATTGTTACTATAACAAACACCAATAGAATTGAATTTCCCTCTGGTTACATAGCGACGTCAGCTACACAAATAAATTGGTTAAAATATAAAAAATAACTCAGTACCCACTGCACAGAAAATATTCCGCATAGCACACCGGAGTATATAGATCGCTCTATTGTCAATTTTGACAGTTTTCTAAAACTAGCTGTTCAACATTCCAGTATTGCCCCAAAAAAAACAAAAAATATTAAAATATTTTCCACACATGTCGAGCGTCTCTTGTCTTAAAAAAGGAGAGCTCGTAGAGAGTGGCAATTGCACAGATCTCCTCAACTTAAGAACTTACTAAAAGACTGTACAAAAAGGCTGAGAAAGTTACTGCAGACTCAGAAAACGGCTTCTCTGGAAAAATATCTTAAGGAACTTGATGCAACTCCACAATCAGACTACTCATTATGGCGTGCAGCTAGAAATCTCAAAAGGCCAGTTATCTCTAATCCAAAACTTGACGTTTAGGCGTGGTTCACATTCAACATCGGGTCTTAAAATTAAATCACCGTTTAGATATTATGTTTTGGCAAAATGTTGTGATAATTGTGGGTTCATAATTACTCCCTCCTGAATTTCCTTTAAGACGAAAAATCTTATATCCATATTGTGGCGAATATTATAGATCTCTAGAAGAACTCTTTATGGAACTTAACCTTATAACATAATTTTCTTCTGGTGGACCCATGAGTGCCTATAGGTCCCAAATAGGATACTCTAAAAAATATGTCTGTTTATACTGTAGTGTACTGTATCAAACCGTAGGGCTTGAACGACTATATACTTTCTAACTTGTTTTTGTTTGTCTTTAATTGGGAAAAAGGGATTTCGTTTTTAATGCTGCTTTAATATTTGATCAACTTTTTTTATTTGTTTTTCTTTAAAATATCCAGGCCAATGGTTTTTATTTTATTGTTGTTTTTATTAGTATTGTAAATATTTTAGTTTTATATTTTCTAATATAAATTAAGTGTAATATCTAAAACACATTATTATTACTATTATTTTAAAATAAGAAACCTAAAAAGTTAAAACGTGTAATAAAATTTTGTTATTTCTTATTAATAATTTAATATTATTATTTATTATTATTATTTATTAACTGATCTAGCGCAACAAGATGAAATCTTATAAATTACAGCGCTAGTGATATTATCAATATAATTTCAAATAAAAATGTAAAATATCAAAGTACATAGATAAAAACATTTATAAACAATACAAAAAAGTAAAAAAAGTAAAAAGTAGAGATTATTACAAAAATTAAAGTATAAGGTATTAACCAAGTATTTCTAATAGCTCCTTTTTTAACGTGTTTGCGTTGCTTAAGAGTTGAAAGTGGGTTGGAAGGGCGTTCCAAAGACGGATAGTAAAAACAAAAAACTGTCGTTCCGACATAAGGCTGACAAATCTGTGCTGAATTAATTTGTTTCCACGATTTGATCTGGCAAATTGCAATTTATTATAAAGATAGCTTGGTTCTTTGGATGTAATAATTTTATGCAAAAATAAAAGGCATCTAAATTGCAAGAGATTTTTAAAATTCATTCCATAAATTTTATATGAAAACATTGATATACTTTCACGGCTATTTTTGTTGAAAACATATCTTGCAATATTATTGTAGGTAACATTTAATTTTTGAAAGTCGACACTGTCACAATTTGCAAAAATTTCACATCCGTATAGCAGAACTGGAATCAAATACGTTTGGCTAACAGCATTCTTATTTTAAAAGGTGTTGAACTTTTTACAGCCCATAAATTTCTCAGCATTCCGTACACTTTTCCAACGACCGAGTTTATATGATTTGACCAAGTTAGTTGACTGTTAAAAGTAACGCCGAGATTTTTTGATGTGCTAACTAGGGCTATAGCATTGTTATTAATTTTTATTTCAATATTATCGTGAATAACTCTAGAATTTTTTGAAGATTTAGACAGAAAAATACATTTCGACTTGAGGGGGTTAAGGACTAATCCATTTTCCATGGCCCAATTATAAATTCTATCTAAATCATCATTTATATTGCAAACACACGATTGCAAATCAGCTAAACTAGCACTACTATAAAGCTGAACATCATCAGCATACATATGTACCTCGCTACTTTTCAGAACGTCTGGTAGATTATTAATGTACAAACAAAACAGAAGAGGTCCAAGGATTGATCCCTGTGGAACACCTCTGACGACTGTGAGAGGATTCGAAAATTTACCAGTATAGTATACAATTTGGGATCTGTTATCGAGATATGATGATATAAGCTTGCAAGCAGAACTAGAAAAGTTGAATAGTTTTTCAAGTTTTTTTACAAGAATACCGTGATCGACAGTGTCAAAGCTTTACTGTGATCCAATAAAATTAAAAATGATACATTATTACGATCAAGTTTCATCCGGAGGGATTCAACTACATCTGCCAATGCTGTTATACAACTTTTTCCCTTCCTAAAACCAGATTGTTTTTCCGATAAAAGGTTATTGATGTCCAGGTAATCATTTATTTGCCTGGACATTAATTTTTCCATTACCTTTGATAGAAAAGGAAGGATAGCGATCGGTCGAAAATCATTGTTGGATTTGGGAATGGGAATAATTTTAGAAAGTTTCCATCCTTGAGGAAATACTGATTTTGCAAGAGCCGTATTGAATAAATGTGTCAAAAAAGGTAGAATTTTGGGAATAATTGCTTTTAGAAAGATGGGATTTATGTTGTCCATACCAGTGGCATTTGATTTAAAAGCCAACATACTTTCTAAAACCTCAAACTGGTCTACGCAACGGAAATAAAAACAATTTCCTACTGGTACATAACAGAGATTATTATAGACGTTTCCGGAGGGAGGTTGAATATCTATATTAACAAATTTACTATTTAGGGTGTCCACATCAATATCCTCATTGCAAATTGTGGTGCATTTCTGGCCTATACCTATGCTTCGAATTTCCCTCCATTTAGATTTGCTATCAACAGCAGACGAGAATTTTCTCTGGTAATAAGAAGATTTTGCTATTTGTATATTTTTAGCAACATTTTTCCTTGCACATTTGAAAATATTTTGAAGTACAGGGGTTTTAAACCTTTTCCATCTGCAGTAAGCATCATTACGTTTTTTAATTAAAAGTTTGATATCGTTTTTGAACCAGGGATGCTTATCAGCTTTTATAATAGATTTAGTCTTCAAAGGAACACACAGGTCGAAAACGTTATTTATGTTATTTTGAATAAAATTTAATTGATCATCGACACTAACTAAAGAGTATATAATGTTCCATTCAACGTTGTCAATGTGTTGATTTAAAATGGCATAATCAATGTTGTGGAAATCACGATAAGTTATATGTTTATCTTCTCTGGTCACGCAAAAATCATAGGCAACGAAAAGCATATCATGTCTTGAAAACACTGATGCTGAAAGTTGGTCATATAAAAGTACATTTGATTTATCATTTACAAATAGTAAGTCAATTAAACTGTTGGAGGTGCTGTGATAGTGTGTTGGAGTTGAAATATTTACAGGTAGTAGACCAATTAACTGCATTTTCTCAGTCAATGTGTTGTCAACAAGAATATTATGATTGAAATCACCTAGAATGACAATATCATTGTATTGGATAGAAAAATCTTCTATAATGTCAATTAAAGAAATAAACTCAAGGTCCGATTTTGGCCTGTAAACGCATCCCACGAGCATTTTTCTTTTATCTCTACTTGTAAGTTCAATAAAAAGATATTCAATATTGCTATTTTCTTTAGTTTGTGATTTCACCATACAATTTATACCATTTCTGACAAATATTTAGTTTTAAAAATAACTTATTTTTTTACAATGAAAGTAAAAATATTGAAACTTAACATTTTATATAAAACTTAATGATAAATAGTTTAAAAACTTTACTTTTAGAAATTGTTAATTATATTTAAAATTTAATATGAAATGGAAACTCATTAGTAATTAACTGTTACATAGAAAGTACAAGTTTAAAATTTTATAAAAGTTTTATAGAGGAGAAAGGAGAAGAGACAAGGGATATCTTTTTATTTCCATATATTTGTCGTTAGTGGCAAAAGGCAAATTTCACAGGAGCAGGGTTTTTATTTTTTTTTTTAATTTATCAGTGAAATTCTTTATTTGGATTTAGATGGGCGTTTTAACCGTAATGGTACAAATTCAAAGTCTATGAATTTGTTTGTCATTTTAACGAGTACTTATGACCTATTTGCAAGAAAAAAACAAATTTTTGATAAGTTGTCGCTTACGATATAATCACAGATAGGGCTCGATATACCCTAGAGGGAAGCGGACTCACACCAAAGTTGTCCCGTGATAGGTATTAAGTGGTAGGGACCGGTTCTAGTTCTAACACTTTATATGAATCACTTTTACATGGGGTTGTCATTGGAGGGGGTCAATTGACACCATTTGATCAGTCACCCATCTATTCTTAATGAACGTGTTTAGTGTAAGATACTACAATGTAGTTTTATTTCGATACAATCAATGTAGTATTTGTTCAATAAAACAGGTCCTTGAGCTAAATTTAAGAACCATATTTTAGAAAATCCCAAAAAAAAGTGTCACACCATCGGTGACGACTATACTGTAATTCATTACTTTTTCTACCTTTTGGTTCTTCATATACCTGTTAAATGACTGGTTCTCCTTTCACTGGTCATAATTTTTTTCTTTTTGTACTAGTTTTCTTTTCACAAATTCCAGGACCAGTCTGTTGAAACAATTGACACAAATTTCCCGCAGGGAAATAACGGAGCTACCAAGTCGAATTTCATAGATCAGGTCGTGGCAATGCTACAACAATAGACCATTTTTTGTTGCTTTTGATGGTTGAAAAAGGCAAAATCTCTAACATTTGACAGTTTCAAGAAGCAAAAAAAACATAACCAGCTAAACGGTTGAACACACTTGATACATGAATTCGCCTGGGGACCAACCTAAATCAGCACGTCAAGCGCGTTTTATCAGTTAAAATTCACATGCTTAAACAATATATATCAAACAAAATCATATTGAGCGGCGTCAAAACTTTACAGTTAAAAAATCCGATTTTGACAGGGCGTCATATAGTAAAGTTGGCTGCTATTGTTTGAAAGTAATACCAATTTAGCGCCTTTAAGTTAAATTTGGCGGTTTTATCTTCATTCTCCATACCTCAAACATAAGTAAACTTTAGTGTTCATGACACAGCCTTGATGCTAGAAAACTGGACGCTTGACACACTGTTTTAGGTTGGTCTGTAAGAAAAAATTCAAACTTCTCGAATTATAAACTAGAATCTAATTAAAAACGATTCCAGAAAATCTATTTATTAATCACAATTTAATTTTTAATTTTATTTATTTTCATTATTAATATTTATTTATTATGTTTATAGATTTTCTAACTCTCTTTTTAATTAATTTATTTGTCTAATTAATTTTTTTTTTCTAGAGCAAATGTTCATTAAATGAATGTTTAAATAACTAGTATTTTATTTATAAAAATAAATATTGAATTATTTAGTCACTATGTACAAATTAAAAATTTATTTATTGCATACATGTGAATGATTCCATTTGAAATCATGTTTAAGCAATTACAAAATTTAATAAAATTAAATAAAAAATAAAATATTGTGTTTTTTTTTTAAATATTTTAAGTGAAGAAAAACAAATTTTATTGCAAAATGGAATTATAGAACATTTAAAGAACCCCAGTTTCGATTAAATTTCTTAATTTCACAAATATATTTGATAACATCTGAAGTTTAAAAACATTTTCTATAAAAAGTTTTATTTCGATTTTTCTTTATAAATATAAACTGCCTTATTTATAAATAATAAAACATGTTATTAAGTCCTCGTCCATATTATGAAACATTTGCTGCGAAACATTTGAGTTTGCTAATGAAAGGGGAAACAAGGAAAGTGTACTTTGTTTCGTATACAAGCAGTTTTTGTGAGTTTCCCTAGTGGAATGCGAACTGACACCAAAGTAGTCCCGTGATGGATCTTTGGTGGTAGAGACCGGTTCTAGTTCTAACACGTTATATAAATAATAGCTATCACTTTTACATGGGGTTGTCATTGGAGGGGGTCAATTGACACCATTTGACCAGTCACAGATCTATTCTTAAGGAAGGTGCTTAGTTTCAGTTACTAAAATGTAGTATTCGTTCAATAAAACCAGTCCTAGAATTAAAGTCAAGAAGCAAATTCTAGAAAGTACCAAAAAATGTGTCACAGCACCGGTGAAGACTGTACTCTAATTCATTACTTTTTCTACCTCTTTGTTCTTCATAAACCAGTTAAGAGATTGGTTCCTCTTTCACTGGTCATGAGTTCTTCCTTTTTGTACTTGTTCTATTTTCACAAATCCCAGGACCAGTCTGTTGGACCAATTGACACAAATTTCCCTTAGGGTTGTTATTGAAAGAAAGAAAGAATGTTATTGAAAGAAGGAGAGATGTCATACAAAATGCTTAGTTGCTGCAAAACAAAATTTTGTTTTATAGACACGAATGAAGTTTCAAAAGAGAATTGAAGAAAGTTTCTGCAGCAAATGTTTTAAAATATTGACAAGGAATAAAGGGTTTATGAAAGTGTGCGATATGTATATAAGTAAAAATCACATGAGTAACAGCCCCACCGCAAAACTACACTCACAGAAAAATGCATGTTCATATTCATGATGCCCTACCATCAGAGTTGTGACATCAATTTTTTTACACATGGCATCAGAAACATCAATCCAATGACGAACGACATCATACAATTTGTTCATATTTTATGCGTTGTCTACTAAGACTAGAGTGAAATCAATACGATACCACATTTTGTGTATTAGTAACATTATTTTCATGTTTATAAAGTTAAATAAGAAGCAAAAATTCCCACATACTATTTGCTTTAATTATTATGTTAAGTACATAAAATCTTTAAAGTAGAAAAACCATATCGGTCATGCTGAAGATGTGTTATAATTGAGAGGGCGGAATACCACAAAAGTAAAACAAACGTGTGTAACGGGTTAGTAAATAATAAATGCTTTTGGAGCTACCCACCATAGCAAGGAGAATTCTTCTTTTAATTTTTAATGCAATTTTACGCCTTCAATACTATCCTCAAAAGTGGAAGGTTTCCTTAGTCATCATGATACCTAAACGAGGAAATGATCACACAAAAGTTGAGTCATGTAGGCCTATAAGCTTACCTTTAAATATATCAAAGCTGTTAGCGTCAAAATTAACCCCAATTCTAAATGAAAAAGAGATGTATTCCTAACCACCAATTCGGCTTTAGCAGAGAACACAGCACAATTGAACAAACCCATCGTATAGTAAACGCAATAAGAAAAGCCTTTGCAGAAAGACAACATTGGTCCGCTCTCTTCATTGATGTTTCTCAAGCTTTTGATAAAGTCTGGCATGAGGGCTTATTACATAAATTGAAACAAAATTTCACAGCAAACACACTCAAGCTATTAGAAAGCTACTTAGTCGGTCGTCAATTTATTATTAAAGAAGGAAACTTCTTAAGTTGACCTCAGCCAATTGGCGCTGGAGTCCCACAAGGCAGCATTCTGGGCCCTCTATTATACTTAATTTATACTTCGGACATGCCAACAAACAATTACACACAAACTTCAACATTCGCGGATGACACAGCCTTTCTAAGCGTGCACGAAAACCGTCATGAAGCATCGCGTTACTTACAGGATCATATATTTCAACTAGAAATTTGGTTAAAACAATGAAGGATAAAGGTCAATGAACAAAGATGCTTACATATAACATTCACCTTGCGTCGGGAATCATGCCCCCCTATTAAAATCAATAATCAAATAATACCTCAAAATTCGCATGTAAATTATCTCGGTTTACATTAAGATCGCCGTTTAACGTGGAAAAGCCATATAGAGGCAAAACTAATTCAAATAAAACTAAAAGCCATCCAAATTCATTGGCTTATTGGAAGAAACTCTGTCCTTAGTCTCGACTGCAAACTTCTACTTTACAACTCCATCTTAAAGCCAATCTGGTGCTATGGTATTCAGTTATGGGGCACTGCCTCGGCCTCTAATATCGAAAAAATTCAAAGGCGCCAAAATAAACTACTTCGAATAATCACAGCTGCCCCTTGGTATGTTAAAAACTCAAATATTCACCAGGATCTCAATGTTCCATTAGTTTAAACTATGATTACGAAATATGCAGTAAAATACATAAAGAAGGCTCGAATTGCATCCGAACCCACTTGCTCGAAATATTTTAAATGATAGCGGCCACTCTCGCTTAAGAAGAAGAGACACTGCAGCACTTATCCAATTAGATGAGCGATAAACACCTATATAAGTGAACATAACCCGTGATGAGAAAATTTTTGTCTGGCACTAGCAGGACATGAAATAAAGTATTAGGCTAAGATTTGATTAATTATTGTTTGTTCATATTAAATATATGAAGATTCAATAAATAAATAATGAAAAAAAAAAAAAAATTATTGACAGTCTTATTCATAAACGCATTATTGCAGCTTTATAAGTGATTAATAAGCAAAAGTCAAAAAAAGAGTATTTATATATGCTTAATAGCATATTAAACGATTAATAAACATTTCATAAATTTGAAATATTTATTGTAGCCTTTACGTTGAGCGTTTAATAAAGTGACATTTCAATGTTTGTTAAAATAAAATTTTAATAATTGCACGAAAAACTGAACATTTTTGTTTTTATACCCTTCACCACAGACCCCATAAAGTATATATTCTGGCTCCTTGAGTAATTCTAAGTCGATTTAGCCATGTCCGTCCGTCTGTCCGTATGTTGAAAACACGCTCACTTTCGAAAAACTCAAAAGAAATAAAAAAAATGGGTGTCCTAAGCAGTTTGGGATTGAAATCTAGCCAAATGGAACCACCACTTTAAAAAATTGATAATTTTGTTACAAAAACTAAAATAAATAATTGAACAATACACGAAATGATATGAAATTTTGCAAATGTTCGTTCTATTCGACTGGAAATCACACTGTGAAATTTCATGGAGATCGGTGCATAATTTACCCTAGGCCTCATATAAACCCTACTCCCAGAAAACAGTTTGGTACGCCTAAAACCGTAATAAATAATGGTATCATAATAGCATTTTTCGGTCAATAATTTAATTTAGGTCTAAGCCGCAACCAATTTTAATGCTGATGTCTGTTTTTATAAAGATAAATTAATAATAAATACACATCACTCCTGTAATATTCAAATTGTCGGTGGAGGGTATCAAACATTCGGCACAGCCGAATATAACACTCTAACTTGTTTTTATTTATTTTAATAAAAAAGTTTAATACACATAAAATTTTTTTCTAGAAAACCGATAACAAATGTTTGAATTAATTTTAAATATAAAATTCTCGATAGATTTTTTTGTTAAAAATAACGTGGGTCGCTAGATATGTTTTCTGTTGAAACTTAAAGTCGGTTTAAAATATGTATAAAAAGCTATTAAGATTTATTTCAAATAATGCAAACCTTTTTTTACCATTCATTACACTTATAAATATTTTAAAATGTCTTTCAAATAGGTCAAAGTATTTGTTAAAGCAAACACAAAGTAGAAACCACATAGTGTATCTCTGTTGGTTACTGGTTTGCCACATGGAACAAAAATGTTTTGTTCTACATGATTTGAAAGGAACAATTACAAACAATAATATTTTAATTAAATTGTTCATCGAAAATTTGCTTCATAGCACAAAAAGTGACGAATGAAGTAAAACAATGTTTAGAGAACTGTAAAATTGAGGATATCAGGCAATGCTAGAACTCGAAATCTCTAACAGCCTAATTCATAAACGCATCATTGCAGCTTTATAAGTCATTAATAAGCAAAAGTGGAAAAAACAGTATTTATAAATGTTTAATAGCTTATTAAACGTTTAATAAACATTTCATAAATTTGAGATATTTATTGTAGCCTTTACCCTACTTTAAGCGTTTAATAAAGTGAAATAATTAAAATCAAATTTTAATTATTGCACGAAAAGTTAAACATTTTTGACTTCTTATTTATTTTAATAAAAAAGTTTAATACGCATACAAATTATTTCTCTAGAAAAACGATAACTAAAGTTTGAATTAATTTTAAATATAAACTGCTTTAATAGATTTGTTTGTTAAAAATAACGTGCGCCTCGAGATATGTTTTCTGTTGCAACTTAAAGTCGTTATTACTTTTTGCATAAAATAAAAAAAACTATTAAGATTTATTTCAAATAATGCAAACCTTTTGTTTACAATTCATTACACTTATATTTAAAAATGTCTTTCAAATAGGTAAAGAATTTGTTAAAGCAAACACAAAGTAGAAACCACATAATGTACCGTGTGTTGGATACTGGTTTGCCCCAGGGAACAAAACTGATTTGTTCTTGATGCTTTGAATATTTTAGCTTTTGCATCGAAAATTTGATTCATAGCACAAAAAATGACGAATATAGCAAAATAATGTTTAGGGAACTGTAAAATTGAGGATATCAGGCAATGCTAGAACTCGAAATCTCTTTATATATATGAGATATCAAAAAAAGGGATTAAATTTTAAAAAAGAGGGCGCCGCCAGCGGGAATTTAGCCTAATATTATATAAACAGAAAGGGTTACTATACCCTGAATGTTCAGGTAAATTATGTTTCATAAATACATCACTATGACAAAAATTACAATTAAAATAACACGTTGTTGCCAACATAAAAATACAAAAGTAAAAGAAACATTTAATTGTTAATTCACTCCTATTAAGCGTTTGTAAATCAGACTTTATTAATGGCTTAAAAACCAAAAAGTGTGATAACTATTGTAAACATTAAAACTGAAATAAAATTTTTTTTTTGAATAGACTGTGAATCTTCATACATTAAATATGAACTAACAATAATTAATCAAATCTTATCCTAATACTTTAGTTTATGTCCTGCCAGTGTCAGACAAATATTTTCATCATCGAGGGTTCTGTTCACATATATAGTTGTTTATCGCTCATCTAAATAGATAAGTGCTGCAGTATATCTTCTCCTTAAGCGAGTGTGGCCGCTATCATTTAAAATATTTCGAGTAAGTGGGTTCGGATGCAATTCGAGCCTTCTTAAGTATTTTACTGCATATTTCGTAATAATAGTTTTAACAAATGGAATATTGAGATCCTTGTGAACATTTTAGTTTTTAACATACCAAGGGACAGCTGTGATTATTCGAAGAAGTTTAATTTGGAGCCTTTGAATTGTTTCGATATAAGAGGCCGAGGCAGTGCCCTGAATACCATAGCACCAGATTGGCTGTAAGATGGAGTTGTAAAGTAGAAGTTTGCAGTCAAGACTAAGGACAGAGTTTCTTCCAATAAGCATATTAATAATGCTATAGTTTCGATTGAAGCCCCAAGGAAGACTGACGATTTAGTTCAATGCTATCGATGTCAGCAGTTTGGTCATACACAGTCCTACTGTAAACGGCCATTTAAATGTGTAAAGTGTGGATTAGAACATCCTACAGTAGAATTTACAAAAAATATACAAACACCACCAAAATGTATAAATTGTCTCCAAAATCATACTGCTAATTATAAGGGATGTACAATCTACCAGAAAATTATGCAACAGAAACGAAGCGCATACAATAGACAAATCAATGTCTTACTATTATCTGAAACACATTTTACTTCTAAAACACATTTTAACATAAGAGGATATGATATCTTTCAAGCAAATCATCCTGATGACAAAGCGCATGCTGGTGCAGCAGTATTAATCAAGTCAAATTTAAAATATGAATCTTTACAACCTATAAGAAAACCGTCAATTCAAGCGTGTGGTGTGAAAATTAAATGCAATAACGTTGAAATACCTATACACGCCATTTACTGTCCTCCAAGGCAAAGTCTAAATCTTCAAGACTACGAAGTTTTCTTTAAAAGTCTCGGTTCCAAATTTATTGTAGGCGGAGATTTCAATGCCAAACACCCATGGTGGGGCTCTAGAATTGCGAATCCAAAAGGTAAAGAGCTTTATAAATGCATATCCAAATACGGGTTTAAAACTATGTCTACAGGAACCCACGTATTGGCCTTCAGATCCAAATAAAATTCCAGACTTACTAGACTTCTTTGTATACTTGGTTATATCTGACAATTTACTTGATATAATCGACTCTGATGATTTTAATTCGGATCATACACATATAATTTTAAGTTATAGCACAATTTTACCAACTGTTTCTTAATGTAATAAAATAATTGCAATATAATTTATTAAGCTTGAGGTTTTTTTGTTTTATATAAAAAATTAAATAACATTTATTTATTAGTTCCAGTATTTCGATAAAGCAATGTGTATCATCGTCAGGGAAATAATTAAACAATTAAAATAACGTTCACAAAATAATGAAAAAATTATAACAATTGTCACATAGAAAAAATTATTTACAATCAGAAAAAATTTTTTAAACAAATAATCTATTAAATTCTAAAAAATTTTAATTTTAATTTCCTGTTTTGTTTTTATACACTAAATGTCTATAATTTTGTGCTACATTTTCCGTGTCCGATTTAAAATTAATTCTTAACAATTCTGGTACTTTAATGATTTGCAACATTTCTAGCATTAAACGTCGTTTATAATTTTTTTCTGTGTTTAAAACTGATACATTCTAAAAGTCCGGAGAGTGATTTAAACTAGCACAGTGGGCTGTTAATGCTGTTTTTTGTGATGAAATATCCCTAAACTTTTGATTTGATTTGTGACCCGAAATTCTAGTTTTCAGTTTGTTCTTTGTCGTACCTACATATACTTTGTTGCATTGTCCATTATCATTTCCCTTACAAGGTATTTTATAAACTACATTTGACATTTCTAACTTGTGTACTTTATCCTTAGTCCTAAAACCAATATAAGCTATTTTCAATATTTGATGGATCAGAATTTAGAACTTAACACATATATTAAATCTGCTAAGGAATTGGATCTGGCTGTATAAATATTTACTAAACTCATACATGATGCTGCAGATTTATCTACTCCTCCAATGCAACCACAAAACGGCCACACAGTTATTTTATCAACAGAAATAAGAGAACTTTTAAGAGAAAGACGAAGATTTCGAAGAATATGGCATTTAAGCATAAGTCCAAGGGGCAAAACCAATTTTTATCAAGCTTCAAATGCACTTAAAAAAAGAATAGCTGAATTTAGAAATGATAAAATATCAAATTTTTTAAAAAATTTGAATACTTCGAAAGATCCGGATTACAGTTTATGGAAGTTAAAAGAAAAGTACCGATTTTGACACATGATGGCAGATGGTGCAGAAACAACAAAAGTAAAGCTGACGCATCTCCCAACATTTAAAGCATACTTTTCAACCTTTTCCGATATCTAACACAGTCGATGAATGTAAAATATTAAATTTTTTAGAATCTCCATACCAAATGGATCTTCTAATAAAAACGTTTTCCCCGAGAGAAGTATGGAGTGTAATCTCCAAGCTTAATAACAAAAAGTCCCCAGGACATGATAAAATCGATTCATCAGTGGCTAAATCGTTATCCAAAAAGAGCATTTTAATTTTATCACTCTTATATAACTCTGTTTTAAGGTTATCGTGCTTTCCATCTTAATGGAAATGTGCTGAAATAATAATGATACAGAAACCTAGCATACCCGAAAATTCAATTGCCTCGTATAGACCCATAAGTTTGCTAACAACTTTTTCAAAGATATTTGAAAAATTATTTGCATCTAGATTACTACCGATTTTAGAAACACAAAACATTATACCTGATCATCAATTTGGCTTTCGTCAAAAACATGGAACGACGGAGCAATGTCATCGAACTATCAAAGTTATAACGGATTCATTTGAACGAAAAATGTATTGTTCAGCGGTATTTTTAGATATAAAGCAAGCATTTGATAGAGTATGGCACGAATACCTGTTACATAAACTTCAACAGATATCACCAGCTCCATTTTATTCCATATTAAAATCCTATTTAAAAGAGCGAACGTTTTATGTAAAGGTTGAAGATGAAACGTCAAGCACACATCAAATATACTCAGGCGTACCACAGGGCAGTGTTTTAGGACCAATATTATATACTATTTATACTTCAGATATGCAACTGATAATAAATATTACTCTAGCAACGTACGCAGATGATACTGCTATAATATCAACAAACAAATCACCAGTTGAAGCGTAATTTATAGTTCAACGGGAATTAAATGTTTTACAACAATGGTTCCAGAAATGGAAAATTGAAACAAATACAGAAAAGGCAAATCATGTCACATTTACTTTGCGAAGTGATGTTTGTCCCCCATTGTATTTAAATGGTTTAGAAGTACCTAACACAAATTGTGTCAAATATCTAGAAATGTTTCTTGACAAACGACTTACATGGAAAGACCATATTAAAGCTAAAAAGGAACATCTAAATATCAAGACCAAAAAAATGTATTGGTTACTAGGACCAAAGTCTCAACTTAGCCTTGAAAACAAAGTCAGGTTGTAGAAAGCTATTTTGAAACCGGTGTGGACCTATGGTATTGAGTTGTGGGGAACGGCCAGTCACTCAAACGTGGAGATATTGCAAAGAAATCAATCAAAAACTTTAAGACGAATAGTAGATGCTTCGTGGCTTCAGATACCTTTTGTTTTGAATGAAAAAAAAAAAATTTAGCACTCGATACATTAATCGACTAAATAATCATTGTAACATATTAGCAATTTCCTTGTTAGATGAAACAGATGAGGTCAGAAGACTGAATAGGCTACACGTATTAGACCTCCAATATGGAAAATAAAATGTTGTATAATATCAAAAAATTATTATTTTAAAATAGTAAGTATGTAAATAGTTTATTAAGCTAATTGAAGCTTAATAACACATTTAATGTTTTTCTTTAATTTATTAAATTTACTTAATATTGTAAAATAGATTGTAAATAAAAAAAAAAGTTTCATTTGAGTTAATTTTGCCTCTCCAGTAGACAAATTCAAATTCACAAATTCAAACCGTCACAAATTCGAACAGTCCAGAAATTGGAACCGGCCATTTTAACGTATTTAATGTGTTTTTTTTTTTTGTTTTTATTACTACATACTAGGACATTTTGTTATGATTTTGAACTTAATAGGCGAAAAACCAAATTAAACGCTCTAAATTTAGAACAGGGGGTTCTAACTTCTGGAATTTTTTGTACTTATTTTTTTTTTGTATTTTCACTACAAATTATTTTTTTCGCTCACCAAGTTATTGTAAATGTTATTAAAGAAAAACTGTTTTGAGTTAAAATAAAGCTTACACAACTATTCATTATCCATCACTATTTCATTATAATTTTCATTTTCTGCAAAATAAAAATGTCCAGAAATTCGAACTTTTTAGAAAATTGAACTACCCGGTGCACAAAGTGGTTCTAATTTGTGAGATTCTATGGCTTTTCCACGTTAAAAGGCGATCTTAATGTATACCGAGATATTTTACATGCGAATTTTGAGGTATTATTTGATTATTGATTTTAATAGGGGGTCATGGTTCCCGATGCAAGGTGAATGGTATATGTACACATTTTTGCTCATTGACCTTTATCCTCCATTGTTTTAACCATATTTCTAGTTGAAATATGTGATCCTGTAAGTAACGTGCTGTAACGTGTAACGAGCTGTGTCGTCCGCAAATGTTGAAGTTTGTGTGTAGCTGTTTGTTGGCATGTCCGAAGTAAAAATTAAGTATAATATAGGGTCCAGAATGCTGCCTTGTGGGACTCCAGTGCCAATTGGATGAGGTGAACTTAAGAAGTTTCCTTCTTCTATCTATTTTCATATATATAAAAATGAAAAATATTTGTCTGTTTGTTTCTTTGTTTGTTTTTTTGCTTGTTTGTTTGTATGTTGGCTTATGGACTCCTAAACTACTGAACCGATTTTCCTAAAATTTTTACAGTAACATAACGTGAGCCCTAAAAATAAAATAGGCTTCTTATTTTTTCGATAGTGGCAGGGGAATCGGTACCCCCATAGGATGCCAATATTAAATATCGCATTAGAGCAGCTGCACGCATATTGTTGAACTTTTGGTGGTGGGATCTTTTGAGCCCCAAAATTGAAATAAAATAGAAGTGGTCCCCCCATAGGACGCCAATGTTGATTATCGCATATCTTAAGAACTGTTATAGTGAAAAAGTTCAAACTTTGTAAAAGTCCCTCTTATGGTATACTACACTTTTGAAAATTAAAATAAAGCGGGTAGGCGCAGGGGAAAACACTTCCCATAGGATGCATATATTAAATATCGCTCAACTGAAGAACTATTAAAGGGAGAGTCTTCAAACGTGGTTAAAGCTACTATTATGGTAAATTATAAAGTTCAATATAAAAATGGTCAGGGTAGATAGAGGAGCAGCAGTGCCCCTCATAGATAGAAATATTTATTTTTTAACAGTGTAGCGAAGCGCACCGGGTTAAGCAGTTAATAATAAATTGACGACCGACTAAGTAGCTTTCTAACAGCTTGTGTGTTTGCTGGTAAATTTTGCTTCAATTTATGTAATAAGCCTTCATGTCAGACTTTATCAAAAGCTTGAGAAACATCGATGAAGAGAGCGGAAATCATTAAAAATAATAGCAGTGTTTTCTTTTAAGCGGTTTCAAATAAATTTTAGTGCTTCTCTCCAAGTTTGCAATTTTTCGCGAATTGTAGCCACGTTCGCGGTAGAAGCTATTTATTCCTGCAAGTTTTCTGATTCTTTATAGCCTTAACAATTTTTAATAAATAGTAGAATAGTAGTGCCATCATGCCGCTGTTAAAAATTTTTTTGCGAATTTTCCCTAATTTAGCAATTTTTACCGAATTTTTGCCATTCCTTATAGTTTTAGTGACTTCAAATCAATTTTATGGTTTGTTCGAAATATTAAAAAATTTCGCGAATTTTCGCTATTTTTGCAAAAAAAATTTTATATATTCCGACAATTTGTTTTTTAAGAGATTTCAAATATTTTTTATTTTATTTTTCAAAGTTTGCAATTTTTGCAAATTTTAGCGATGTTCGCGATACAAGTTATTTTTTCCTGTGGTTCTTTATAGCTTTAACGATTTTAAGTATATAGAGGCTGTTTGCAAATTTTTGCGAATTTCCGCCAATTTTTACCGAATTTTTGCAATTCCTTTTAGTTTTTTTTTTTTGCAAATTTTTCGAATTTTTGCCATTTTCGCTAGACTAGCAAAACCTAAATGGGGTTTTGTTAGTTTCGAAAGTACTTTAAGTCGTTCCACACGAGAAGTAGTTTGCACTCGATGACAGTGTCCGTGTAATATACTTATTAATTAACAAAGATGCCACCTGATGGAAATTTTTAACAATGTTGTTAAAATTTAGTTACTGAATTGGTATATTGTTACCGTAAGCAATAAACTGTGCCGGTGAAATTAACGTTAACGTTAATCGTTAAAAGTTAGAGAATTCTACTACAGGTGCCTTCTTGGTGTTTATTTCACAAATAGCCTTTTCTATTTCTCTTATCTCAAATCTTAGGGGTATATCTGCTCTAACATTAACAGGCGGTAACTCGTCCGCTACATCGTCAGATATATTTGGGGTAAATACGCGTTTCAATTGATTTACAAACAGGTTTCCTTTTTCATTTTCATTTCTTACCCAACTTCCATTTAGATTTCTTAATGGTGGTTTTGAGATAACTGGCCTTTTGAGATTTCTAGCTGCACGCCATAATGAGTAGTCTGATTGTGGAATTGCATCCAGGTCATTAAAATATTTTTCCTCGGAAGCCGTTTTCTGAGACAGCAGTAATTTTCTTAGCCTTTTTGTACCCTTTTTTAAAAACTTACAATTGCCACTCTCTTCGGACTCTCCTATTTTCACTTAAGAGGCGCTCGATATCTGTAGCATATGTTTTATTATTATTGACTTTTTTGAGGGTTTTGCTGGAATGTTGAACAGCTAGTTTAAGATAACTGTCAAAATTAACAATAGAGAGATCCACATTATCCGGTGTGCTAAGAGGAATATTTGCTGTGCAATGGGTACTGAGATATTTTTATACCCTTCACCGAAGGTAAGAGGGTATATTTAACTTTGCCATTCCGTTTGTATGTTCCAAAATATTGATCCTACACCCTATAAAGTATATATATTCTGGCTTCTTATGAAAAGCGAAGTTGATTTAACGATGTCCGTCTGTCCGTCTGTATGTTGAAATGGGTTTTCCGAAAACCCCAGAAATGATGTGGACTAGGTTGATGTATATTTATGTCATATATACTCCGTTTAAGTTTGCTATTGAAATTCAGCCAGATCGGTCCAAAAATGACGGAAATATGAGCAAAAAACCACGACTGCCTCTGATTTTGCACAAAAATCCCTTGTTGTTGTTGTTGTAGTTTTTTATTTCTGTATATCTTGAGAACGGCAAGAGCCAAAGTTTCCAAATTAGGTACACACATTAACGTTATCAATACACAGCATCCCACAAAATCTGGGCTGGCTGGCTGTCCATGTAACCTCGTGCGCAAAGTACAGGTCGCAATTTTAAAGATAATTTAACGAAATTTGGTACGTGGGTTCTAATTGGCACAATGGTGAATCTGTCCATAATTTAATATAGCCCCCATACAAGCTGCTATCCGGAAGAGGGTCTTTGTGCCTACTATCAAACCAATTTTAATGCAATTTAAGACATACATATGTAGATAAATCCATATTTATATGGACACGTAAGCTATGCATTTTTTAAAAAAAATAGGACCACGAGGGGAGATAGGGTCAATTTCTGCCCATCAGTAACTATTTAACCGATTTTAATGAAATTAAAAACATAGATAGATCTCTATTCATATAGCCATACACTCTCGAAACTTGTTTTTAAATACTGTGGTGTTGGGTATCATACGGTCGGGCTTGACCGACTATACCTTCTTACTTGATTTTTATGCAACTCTGTCTTAGCGGTACTGTAACGTACCTTTTATAGTTTTGTGTAATTTGTATGTGTTTATGTTTTTAGTATTAAGCCTTTTTATCAACTTATTTTATTATTTGCTTGTTTAAGTTCTTTTCTCTCGAAAATTCCATTGCTGTATTCTTACGATCAAATTCCTCAGTCTGTAACGTCTTATTTCTTTTTAAATATAGTTTTTGTATAAAGTAACGTCTGTTAGTTGCACTTCTCTCTGTTTTTGGTATAGTAACGTCTTATTTTTTGGCATCATTGTCGCACCGAACACACAAACATCTTAATTAAAAAACGAAGCTAAACGATGGTATAAATAACAAAGCACGATGTGCATTATTTGAATGACTGCAAACCATCAGCGAATATGTCGTCCCCTCAATATAACAATAGCGTATGTGCTCATACGCTATTATTTTTTTATTGCATATTTAGAATCTCCATCATTGATTTTATGTCTGGTCAAAATTTCGTAAAATTCTACTTCCAAAAAGTGGGTCAAAATGTCGTTGGAAAAAATAGTGTATAATTTCTTGTTCAAAATTTTCCTTCAATAAGTGTGTAAGCTCATATGCACTATTTTACTTGAAATTGCCATTCCAAAGTTGTTAAAAGAATAATAGTGTATACGCATTATACTCCATTTTATCCTGTAGAAAAAAATACAATTTATGAAAACTTTAACTCATAAAATAGCTTATAATAATATACACTATTGTTTGAGAAATAGTTTCATTCCGACCATTTCTATACCCCACATAAACTGTTTTATTTTCAATACAAATTCGAAAGTTTTATCAACAATTGACAAGAATAGTAGCCTATGCGATGTTTACGTTATTTTGACAACATAAATGCCAAGGAAATATTGTAGTCATTTGAAATTTAAGTTTGCAAATTCAGTTCGCAGAGAAAGTTTGTTCGTTAAAAATATGGATTTGAAGCGTCTGAGTGAGTATCTTCTATTATAATATAATGTAAGTGAAGTGAGTAAGGTAAATATCAACAGGCTGTGACACGAAACCACCAGTAGTTCTGGAAATTGATCCAAAGACTGATGAGTCTGATTTCGCTGTGGGATCGTCGGACATAGAGATACCTGGAACAGATGATGAAATGGTACAGACATCTCTGCAGGATCGTCGGAGGAGTATGTCCCCGATTCGGATGATTATGCACAGGCCTTGGCAGATGAATTAGATAATTCAGCGATAAAGACAGCAGATGTAGTTTTAGAAGAAATCGCAGACTGTGCTGATACTTATATCAATAACAAGGATGAAAATGCTAGAAATATACTTACGCGAAAGAGAAAGGTGAGTACAGCAAACAGCTTTTGAGAAATATTGTTTGAGTCTAGCCACGTCTAACTGTGAATTATTTCCGATCAATAGATTGAAAGTCAGAAATGGGTGCAGAAAAAAAGGAAGAATCATCGAAACAAAGGGAAGCCGTATGTCACTAAGAGTGGCAAAAGAGTTGAAGAACGTGTTCTGAAACCCGTTGACTGTAAGTGCCGCCATAATTGCCCACAAAACTTCTCAGAAGAAGAGTGCATGGAGATCAATGAAGATTATTGGAATTTAGGCGACTATTCGAAGCAGCGACTGTTTCTGGCCAATTGCGTGAAAATTGAAAAGTGCAAAAGGACATTGACAATCGGATCACGGCGGGCGAACACATTTAATTATACTCTCAAAGCCAAACAGGGATGCAAGAAGTTTTTTTTAAATACTTTGAACTTGTCAGACGGCGCAATATCTGTGTTAGCCAAGAAGATGTGTCAAAATGAACTTACTGATAAGAGGGGTCAACATGGCCACCAGAGGAAATTAGACGCAGAGACAGTTGTGCTTATCAAAAAGCACATCGAGTCATTTCCAGCCGTCGAAAGCCATTACACTCGAGCAAAAAGTCAACGACTTTATCTTGCCTCCGACTTAACAATATCAAAAATGTACGATTTATTCAAAGAACTCCACCCGGACGTTATCATTAAAGAAAACGTTTATCGCCGGATATTTTGCAATGATTATAATTATTCTTTCCATCGTCCAAAAAAGGACACCTGCTTAACATGCGAGAGGTACAAAAACGCTGAGGACAAACACTCCATTCAGAAATCCTATGATGAACACATCTTAAATAAGACAAAGGCAAGAACTAACAAGCAAACTGACAAGGAATCAGCTAAAAGTAACAGTAACTTAAAAGTGTTTACTTTTGACCTCCAGTCAGTGTTAACGACTCCTTGTAGCAACGTAAGCACGATGTATTACAGCCGAAAGTTCGCGACGTACAATAACACATTTTACGATATTGCCAGTGGAGAAGGTTACTGTTTTCTATGGGATGAAAATCAGGGTCAACGAGGATCGGACGAAATTGGGACCACAATATGGAAAATGATGAACTCGTTAGACGAATCGGTAACCGATGTTATTCTCTACTCAGACTGCTGTGGGGGACAGAACAGAAACAGGTTCATTGCTACACTATTGATTTATATCAACAATACTTTGAAGCTAAATTCGATAACAATTAAGTATCTCCAAAGCGGACACACACAAATGGAGGTAGATTCGATGCACTCTGCAATAGAACGTGCGAAGAGGAATATATGCGTCTATTCGCCGGAAGAATGGCCAACTATAATGAGACTGGCAAGACGGAGAAACCCCTTTGCTGTAGAGAGCCTTCAATACAGTGATATGATTGATCTCAAAGCCATGTTTTCGAGGTTAGGCCATAGCCTTAAGATATATATATAAAAATATAAAAAATGACTCGGTTAATTGGCTTAATCTTAAGATCCTCCAAGTGAACAAAAATCAACGAAAACAATTATTATACAAGGAGGAATGGGATGGAGACTTGAAAGCAATTGATATTGGAGGAACGCGAAAAACAAAAGAGGTGATCAACTTTTCGCTTACTGGAAAATACAATAAAGAGCTGCCAATTTGTAATCGAAAGCTGCATGATCTCCAAAATTTGTGCAAGAAGAATGTAATTCCTCGTGGCTCGCAGTCATTTTTTTTTAACTTACAAGGTGGAAAGAAGCGAAATTGTTTAGATGAGCCAGATGAAGCAGAGGAAGAGAAAGAAGATGAATGAATTTCTAGTTATTTTTGATTTACGCAATGTATACCTTAACTTATCATAATTTTTTGTTTATAATAACCCAAATTGGAGATTAATAAATATGTGCAACTGAATTAACTAAACTATAATTTATCACTGTTTTATAATGTTACAAATTGATATTTTTGAGATCAAATATTTGAATAAAAATACCGTAAAATTATTGAATAAAACAGCGTATACCATACAAAATAAAATAGTGTATCAGGTACATCATACAAATTCCTTAAAAAATAAAATAGCCTATATGGAGGAGTTGCTCTTTGAATGACATAATTATGGTCTTAAAGGATGCGTAGAATAAAAAAAAATAGGTCAAGTTAAAGACAAGAAACGGTTTTATGTATTCGTCGAAAAATACAATATGAATAATTTTTATTTACCGCGATAATGAGGTTTCAATAGAGATCCGATTTGACAAAAACTTTAAACACGATTTACTCAAAACCCCAAAAAAATTATACGCTATTGTTATATTGAGGGGACGATGTGCAGTTGCTCAAGTTTAATTGTATGACCGAAAGCGAGTGTATTTGTTGGTATTCATTAAATGCGATTTTTTTGCAATCGCACAAAGCCGTTCTCTGATCCGTACTTAACCAAGGCAAAGTTGTGTCAATAGTACGGTAAGTACAGATTTTCTTAAATCAAGTACAGTATGCTTGATTCAAATACGGATTATTCAAGTGCCAAACACTTAACTTTAGCCTCATTTAATCCCTGATCCGTACTTAAAATAGTCCGAAAACTATAGTAAAATGTATTAGCTCACGGCTATTTGATATGTAAGTATGTTTAAATATTGTTGATTTCTAAACAAACAAAAAGTTTAATATAAAATTAATAATAACTATACAAGCATAATTTCAGTTTTCTTAATTGGACTTATCGCTGTTACGAAAACATTTGCAAAAACATTATGTTCTTAATTTTCAAACTTTAAAATTATTAAACATTGAAGTAAATAAATGTATACTAAAAATCGAAATTTCTTTAAATTACTGTTTTTTAAATAAAATTAAAAATAAATTTTGCGGCCCAAAATTACCCTAAAAAAGGGTAATTACCGTACGGAATGAGGCTATACTAAGTTTGTCATTCCATGTGAAACTTTTTTAATATTCATCTAATACCCCTGGTTTCTTCAGTAATTCTTAGTCGATTTAGCCACGTCTGTCTGTCCGTCTGTTCAAAATATGCTCTTTTTCGAAAAACTTAAAACAAAAGTTCAATCTTGGTGTCAAATTGCTTTTAGTTATCCTAAGCAGTTTGGGAGTGAAATCCAGCAAAATCCGATCAGTAGGATCATAGTTATCAATCAAAATGTAGAACCACCACCCTTAAAAATTTACAATTTTGTTAAAAAAAACATACGTAAAAGGTGCCATAATATACTTCTAAAACCGTAATAAACATTGCTATCATATTTAAATGTGCTTTCGTAAAGATTGGTCCATAATTTGCCACAGGCCCCATATAAAGCCTACTCCCGGAAAATAGTTTAGTACGCATAAAAACGTAATAAATATCGCTATCATAATAAAAGTTGGTACATCACAGTTTTATAAGACAATGCAAAATTTCGTGAAGATCTGTCCATAATTTACCCTAGGCCCCATATAAAGCCTACCCTCGGAAAACAGTTTAGTTCGTTAAAAACGTAATAACTAATGCTATTGTAATGCAATTTGGCACTATCACGCTATAAAATTTCTAGAAGATCGGTCCATAATTTTCTTTATAATGCTCACTCAAGGAAATTATTTAAATACACCTAAAACCTATAGCAGTTATAGATATTGTAAAATTTGGTCCAATTTTTGTTCATATGGCTAGAAATAATACCATGCATTTTCTGATTATCGGTCCATATTTACCTAAGATCCTACATTAAGCAGCTTTCTGAAAAGCACTTTAAGCGCTGAAACAAATTTCACTACTGTATTGAAATTTGTTCCATTTAGTTTTTTAATAACGGAAATCACTTTACAGGATTTCGTGATGATCAGTCCATAATTTATTTTTTAAAATAAAAAAAAATAAAATTTTAAGAAACGATCAGTTGTGAACACAGAATAAATATGAATACCAAAAAAATCGACTAAAAGTCAAAAAATAACAACATTTCAAACAACATAAACTTTTAAATCAAAATGGAAAACAACTCATACATCCCTTAAAGAAAAGCGTGGGGCGCCCATACCAACCTAAACTTAAAAAAAACATGACTGCCGTGAGTACATTTTAATATTTCAGACCGAAAGAAATACAAAGCCAATACCACATTAAACACAATATTTACAAAAACAAAAACTATTATCAGTAAGCAACAACAAAACAATGAGGTATACGAAATACAATGCAAGGGAAACAATAATAACAAATGTGACAAGATTTACATAGGAACAACAAAACGAAACTTGGAAACCAGAATAAAGGAACACAAAAATGACATCGAAAAACATAACATACAACTGCCTTGTCACAACATATATTTGAAAACAACCACACAGCTGACTTCGACAATATACGAATTTTAGACAAGGAAAAAACAGAAAGAAAAAGATATACGTTGGAGAGTCTTAAGGCTCAGTTAGCCGGGAGTAACAATAACAGTAACCTAACCGTAAAAAGACAGATTGAGACGTAACATCTTACTGCTAACTATAATCGTTCTAATTGCTTTACATACAACAAAATGAATCAGCTGATTTGCAACGTTACTGTTACTCCCGGCTAACTGAGCCTTTAGAATTCAACAAAAGAGAGAAAAAACAATGAACATGAAAGAAGATACAGACAAAATAAGCGCAAGTTATAGGGTAGCAATAGGATAATTTATTAACGACCAAGTTTACATTACACAAATTAAAATTAAAATAATGTCGATTGCAGATTTAATAATTAAAAATTATTTAGTTAACTTAAATTTTATTTAATGTAAGATATACACACTTTAAAAGTAAGTAAAAATACAATTATATTTAAAGTGGTTATAACAATGTTATTAATAAAAATGTTTAAATAGATATTCCCCTGAAGAAGTCAACAAGAAATTGACGAAACGTTGGGAAAAAAATGTAATTAAATGTGTTTTTAATTTACAATGAAAAAATTTAGGCCCTATTAGCTTACTAAAATCTCAACTTCAAATATAACACCTTGGCCAAAAAATAAATAAATAAAATATATACAACCAATCATGTTTAAAGCTACCAATTTTCAATAATTGAGCATTTTGTTTCATAACAACGCGCCCCACGCTTTTCTTTAAAGGATGTGTGAGTTGTTTTCCATTTTGATTTAAAAGTTTATGTTGTTTGAAATGTTGTTATTTTTTGACTTTTAGTCGATTTTTTTGGTATTCATATTTATTCTGTGTTCACAACTGATCAATATATTAAGGTAAAGAAAAGCGTTTCTTAAAATTTTTTTTTTTTTTATTTTTTACTTTTTAGTAACGAATAGCTTTAATTAATACATTACAATTTACATTTACATTTACGAAAATAGTTTTAAATTTAAATGAAAATATTTTTAATATTTAGGGGTAAAAACTGCAGTAAGTAAGGAATTCATTAGAAATTTTTTTTTTAGCCAGGATGAAATCTACGGGGGGCAGAATTTTTTTTTGTAAAATGCTTTTTTTTAGCCGCCTTTTACTTAACGCAAATGGATGCAAGATTTGATGCTGCGAAGTGAATGTAAAGAAAAGCATATCACAAAAAAAAATTCTGCCCCCCTAGATTTAATCCTAGCTACGCTCATGTATTTGTGTATTGTCATCGGAAATATGTGTGCCTGCAAAGTTTCATCCATTTGCATTGAGTAGAAGGCAGTCAAAAAGCATTTTATCAAAACAAAAATTTTTGTCCCCCCTAGATTTTTTCCTGGCTACGCCCATGTATTCGTGTATTACCATCGGGAGTATGAATGCCTGCAAAGTTTTATGCATTTGCATTGAGTAGAAGGCAGTCAAAAAAGCATTTTATCAAAAAAAAAATTTTGGCCCCCCCCCTAGACGTTGTCCTGGTGAATGCCTGCAAAGTTTTATCCATTTGCATTGAGTAGAAGGCAGTCAAAAAAGAATTTTACCAAAAAAAAAATTTTGCACCCCCTAGATTTTATCCTGGCTACGCCCATGTATTCATGTATTGTCATCAGGAGTATGTATGTCTGGAAAGTTTCATCCATCTGCATTTAGTAAAAGGCGGTTAAATTAACGTTACAAGATTTGATTTTCCGAAGTGAAGTGAAGCTTAAGAAAAGGTTTTAACCCCCCTCCCCTAGATTTTATCCTGGCTACGCCCATGTATTCATGTATTGTCATCAGGAATATGTATGTCTGGAAAGTTTCATCCATCTGCATTTAGTAAAAGGCGGTTAAATTAACGTTACAAGATTTGATTTTCCGAAGTGAAGTGAAGCTTAAGAAAAGGTTTTAACCCCCCTCCCCTAGATTTTATCCTGGCTACGCCCATGGATTCATGTATTGTCATCGGGAATATGTATGCGTGTCAAGTTTCATCCATCTGCATTGAGTAAAAGGCAGTTAAATTAACGTTACAAGATTTGATTTTCCAAAGTGAAGCTAATAAAAAGCATTTAAAAAAATTGTGGCCCCCCCTTGATTTTATCCTGGCTACGCCCATGAATTTGTGTATTGTTATCGGGAATATGTATGCCTGCAAAGTTTCATCCATTTGCTTTGAGTAAAAGGCTGTCAAAAAAGCATTTTACTAAAAAAAAAATTTTGCCTCCCCCCTAGATTTTATCCTGGCTACGCCCATGTATTCGTGTATTGTCATCGGGAATATGTATGCCTGCAAAGTTTCATCCATTTGCATTGAGTATAAGGCGGTTAAATTAACGTTACAAGATTTGATTTTCCGAAGTGAAGCTAAAGAAAAGGTTTTAAAAACCTTTTATTTCTGAAAAAAATACTTTTTTTTTTACAAAAGTGCCAACATTTTTAAAAGAAAAAACAAAAACATGTTGTAAGGCTTTTTATATTACTGTTAAATAATTAAATGAAAAAAAGTATATAGAATTCATTTTATTTAAAAATTTATAAAAATTAAATCTAAAAATGTTTTTATATTGAATACGCCCTCGCGTATGCTCTTCCTATTAATTTTGTTCCTAAAAATTAAAGCTCAAGCTATTCATTATTAACTTCTTCAATATCACTCAAATACATAGACTCAATTTGCCTCAATAGCACATAATTGAGAAATACTTTTTATTACATAAAAAGGTGCAAGATCTTTGACGTGTTTAAGAAAGTCGTTATCAAAATCAAACTTTTTTAACAGACCATTAAAAAGTGCAACATAAAACTTTAAAGAACAAACTACAAGATCTATTACATTAACTTCAGACAACTTATATGAATCTAGTGCTAAAGATATTACAGAATCTAATAAAAATTTGGTATCTTTACGAAGAATTTAACACAATTAAAATAATAACCCTTTCCCATTTAATAACATGAAAACATCACTTAATATTTGTATCTAATATACTTCAAATTTTAAATTATTCATCTCAAAAAACTTGCAAAAAAAGGGAAAACTTGGTAAATGGCAAGGCTGCCATAGGGTTATATTAATGTCCCTCCAATCATTTTAGTTCGGCAAAAACTGTTACGAATCATGATATATTATTCAAGTTAGTTCAAATTGCTAGAAATAAAAGCATAACACTTTCTGATTGTCGTACAATTGGTTTGAACCGGAACCAATTTTTATACTGACGTCCGTTTTATAACGATTATTTTATCATTTATAGATCTCATATATTCTAACTGTCGGTGGAGGGTGTCAAAGATTCGGAACATCCGAATATAGCACTCTAAGTTTTTTAATGCATTAGCTTTTAAATGGTTAAATATAGCATAAAAATGATTCTTTTAAATTTCAAATCGATATTTGAAATATTGCATGTCCGTTTCGAACAATTTTTCTGTAGGAAAATTTTTTTAAAATTTTTTATGCCGAAAAACTTGTGAGCCGGAGTCGCGAGTTTTTGTGGGTACTACGACTCCGACTCCGGCACAAAAACCTCAACTTCGACTCTACAGCCCTGGTACAAACGATAAAGTTGAACAAAATAGCCCTACTTTTCCAGTTGAATATTAACAAAACAATTATGTTATACAGTTGGGCCTCGATTATCCGTGATCCGGTTCACCGGTAACCCCGATTAATCGTGATGGCCAAAGATCAGTCTATTGTGTTTTTTTTGCAATGTTTTCAAATTGTTTGCTTCGATTAACCGTGATTACCTCTATTATCCGTGATGGCATTTGAAAAATATTAGACAAACAACATTACACAACTTTTTTTAAGAAATTGTATTCTTTTTTTGCTTAATGTTCTTTTTTTAATGTATACATACTTATTTAATTAAAAAATGAACTTAAACTTCTTGAATTAATTTGTTTAATGTAAATATGTATGTAGACCAATGTTCACTTGTGTAATAATAAAAATATTAAAAAAAACTGTATAATCACAAGTGTTATTCGATGAACCGTGACAATCGATTATCCGTCATGCTTCTGGTCCCGACCATCACGGATAATCGAAGCCTGACTGTATATGTCTATATGTCTTAGAGTTTTTCTTTTCCCGGACATTTTCATTTCCCGGGAAAGCGGGATTTCTTTTTAATTTTCCCGGGATTCCGGGTATTCCCGTTCAATACAAATCGATGCAAAATATTATTTAATATAATAAGTTTATAAGTGCATTGAACTTTTTTATTTCTGTGGCAAAAGGGATAAAGGGCTTAATGGCACCTTAAGATCTTCATGTTCAAAAGTACACATTGGCAAAATTTCAATTATTTTGTAGGATGTCACAGATTGGAAGTTTTTATTATTCCAAATGTTATTGCACATTGAAAAAAAAACCAAAAAGTAATTTTGCTATTACTTCCTCAAGAATCCTACAAAATAATTGAAATTTTGCCCATGTGTACTTTTGAACATGAAGATCTTAAGGCGCAATTAAGCACTTCTTCCTTTTTGCCACAGAAATAAAAAAGTTCAATGCACTTATAAACTTATTTAATTGATCTCAGGAAATGTTATTTGTTCAAATAAATTAAATTAAATAATTATTTAGTTTATATTTTTCGACCTTTTAATTTTATTTCTTCTTATTTTTAATTCAAGCTCAAGGTCAGGTTATGCAAAAAAATATATTTATTTAACGTTTATCCAATATTTCGCTGCCACAATGGACAGCTTCTTCAGGGATCTTTGGTTTATAAATTTCAAACAAATTTTTTAAAAAAACAAACAAAATTTTGTTTTTTTTGCATAACCTGACCTTGAGCTTGAATTAAAAATAAGAAGAAATAAATTAAATAATATTTTGCATCGATTTGTATTGAGCGGGAATTCCCGAAATCCCGGGAAATGAAAAAGTCCGGGAAAAGAAAAACTTTAATATCTTTTGCACTAAATAACGAATTTAAAACAAATGTTTAGACAAGTGTTAACAATCAACACGTTTAAAAAGTAGGGCTATTTTGTTGAACTTTATCGTTTGTACTAAATAGCTAATTTAAAAATTGTTTAGACAAGTGTAAGCAAACAACACGCTTAAAAAGTAGGGATATTTTGTTCAACTTTATCGTTTATACTAAATAGGTCATTTAAAAATTGTTTAGACAAGTGTAAGCAAACAACACGTTTAAAAAGTAGGGATATTTGGTTCAACTTTATCGTTTATACTAAATAGCTCATTGAAAAATTGTTTAGACAAGTGTAAGCAAACAACACGTTTAAAAAGTAGGGCTATTTTGTTCAACTTTATCGTTTATACTAAATAGCTCATTTAAAAATTGTTTAGACAAGTGTAAGCAAACAACACGTTTAAAAAGTAGGGATATTTGGTTCAACTTTATCGTTTATACTAAATAGCTCATTTAAAAATTGTTTAGACAAGTGTAAGCAAACAACACGTTTAAAAAGTAGGGATATTTGGTTCAACTTTATCGTTTGTTCTAAATAACGCATTTAAAAAAATGTTTAGACAAGTGTAAGCAATCAACAAGTTTAAAAATATATGTATACCTACATTTGTATTTTAACGCAATTATTATATATGAAAAATGTTCTTAATATTTTAAAAAATCATTCCGAGCTCAATCTTAAAAGGCTTTGATAAATAGCAGGTCTTCGGAAGGCATAATTGTATTATTTTTTTTTTTATTATTTATTAAAAGATATACATACATATTTATCTATATTTAAATTTTTTTTTTTTTGTTATTACAGTATTCAATTTCTATATTTGGCATAACATATTTATTGAAAGCCAGTTTGGCAGATTGCTTGTATATTTTATACAATTAATTTTTTTAATTTTAAGACTTATGTTTAAGTTTATGAAATTCCAATTGAAAAATATTACAATTTAAAAAGATTACAAATTAAATTCGTTGATAACACTGGGAACCGTAATTTTGCGGCCTGGAATTTTTACTTATCTGAGGTCGCTGATTTCAAATCAAATATTCATTTTTCTCTATCAGCTTGTCTTTTTGAAATATACCGTTGTATCCAAAATTAAGGCACTTTCACTACATACATACATATATTGAAATAACTTGAAAACGGTTTATCATATTTAGTAAAAAAACAATTCACAATTCGTCAACGTATTATCTTTAAGCCGTGCTTACATTGGTTTTTAATTTGCCCAGTAGTTTCAGAGATATCGTTTTTTGTTCTTTAAAAATTCATAAAAAAAATCACACTTTTAGTTTAGAAACATTAATAATGTTTTCTTTGCTACAAAAAATGTGACATTTAAAAAAAAAAATGCAATTTGGTGTCTGTTTCTTAAAAATTTTGCTTCCGAAAAGGGTGGCTTGTTTTGTTCTAAAAAACTCATCCTTTTCGGGAGAAAAATTTTTAAGAAAAAGACACCAAATTGCATTTTTTTAAATAAAATGTCACATTTTTTTTGTAGAAAAGAAAACACCATTAGTTAAACATATTTCGAATCAAATGAGCTTTATTTCATTTGTTTTTTTTCACAATTTACTGGGAAAACTGAATTGATAAAAATAGCAATTTTCATAAAAAATAAAGTTTTTCATACTTTTGTTTGGCAAATGCAACTTTTAACGTCGGCGAAAGTTAAAAAACCTAAAATTGGACCCAGGAGATCGTAAAATTACACTTTTCGCGCCGCCCCCTTTTGTGGGCGGTAACATAAAATAATATTAAAAAAAAATTTTAATATTAAAAGAAATAGATTACTAACGCCTTAATACTATAAAAATTAAATTTTTTAACTTTTATGGGCAGGGGGAGGTATCCCTCCAAACCCACCCCCCGGAGCTGGTGTCTAATAATTGTAAATTTTTCTGTACATACAATATACTTCATTGCTATCCAAAGGATAGCTAAGGTAAAATGTAACAAGAAAATACAATATATTAGTCTGGTAGTGTAAAAAAAGTCAAAATAAATAAAATATTGTCATCTATATATATAAAATTGTAACGTTACTGACTGATTCATCATCGCACAGCCTAAACGCCTGAAGCTTAAAACTTGATATTTGGACCGGAGCTCCGGTGAGGTGGGTCTCTCCCTAAATCGATCCACTTAGACTGGATTTTTTGAAATTCTAATGCTTAAGGGGTAAAAAAAGGTAAAAACGGGAAAATGAGGTAACCTTATATCTCCAAAACTAAAAGAGATACAAAAAAATGTAATACTTATCGGTGTTCTTCAGAAAAATAAGCAGACAGGTGTCCGGTACTTTTTTGAAATTCGGTCCTATTAGGGAGCAAACTGGTAAAACCTGAATTTAGGTACTTTTTAACACCCTATCTATCTTTTGAACTAATAAACATAGAAACAATGTTTATACCACTTTCGATATGAATTTGGTGGTAATTTTTTTGAAATTCGAACATTTAAGGGGTGAAAATCGTAACTATTTTTGGTACTTTTGTTACAAAACATTTTTCTCCACTCATTGACATATTCGTACTAAATTTTGGGCTCCCACTACAATACTGAAATTTTTTATACTTTAATGGGGGAAAAAAATAGTACCAAAAAGGGGAAATATGGGAAATTCGATATTTTTCTTAGCTGTATGGTTCTACAACTGGTACTATTTTAATTATTGTTAATATTGGACCTTTAAACATAAGATTCAACATACAATGTCCTGAGTGGATAAGAATCTATGACAGAACTTTTTGGTACTATTTTGTTCTTTAAGTGGTACTTCTTGAATTTTCGATAGTATTGGACCTAGAAACATAGAATTCAAGATGCAATGTCCTGGGTGGATAAGACTCTATAAGGGTGAACTTTTTGTTACTTTTTTGTTCTTTAACTGGTACTTTTTGAATCTCCGATAGTATTGGACCGAGAAACATAAAATTCACGATGCAATATCCTGAGTGGATAAGAATCTATAAGAGGTCAGTTTTTGGTACTCTTTTGGTCATTAACTGGTACTTTTTGAATTTCCGATAGTATTAGACCTATAAACATAAAATTTAGCATGCAAAGTCCTGAGTGAATAAGAATCTGTAAGAGGACCTTTTGATACTTTTTGTTCTTTAACTTGTACTTTTTGAATTTCCGTTAGTATTGAACCTAGAAACATAAAAGGCAACATGCAATATCCTGAGTGGATGAGAATCTTTTACCAAAAAATTAAAAAAAAAAAAATAAGACGGAACTTTTTGGTAATTTTTTTTCTTTGATTGGTACTTTTTGAATTTTCATTAATATTGAACCTAGAATCACAAAATTCAACATGCAATGTGCTGTGTGGATGATACTTTTTTATTCATTAACTGGTACTATTTTAATTTCCGTTAGTATTGGACCTAGAAAGATTAAATTAAACATGCAAGGCTCTGAGTGATTGAGAATCTGTAAGAGGGTTTCAGTAATATTTTGTTCGTTAACTGGTACCTTTCCAATTTCCGTATTTATTGGATCTAGAAACGTAAAATTAAACATGCAAGCTCCTAAGTGAATGAGAACCTGCAGGAGGGATTTTTTAGTGCTTTTTGACTTTCTTTAATTTGCTTTTGTGTTCTACGAGTGGTACTTTTTGAATTTTCTATAATATTGAACTTAGGTATAGGTATTGTCCTGTTTGAATATTAACCTATGAGATGAAAAATGTTGGAACTTTTTTGCTAAAACCTAGATGCATTTACTTTGGCATATAAATATGTTCATTAAAGAAAAGGCCCGATTACAAAGTAGAGGGTAAAAAGCTAGAATTTAATAAAGTTTAAGCCTAGAAAAATTAACTTCGGCATAAAAATATGTCCACAAAGAAAAAGGAGACGCTAACAAAGTAGCGGGTTAAATGCTAGTATAGCATATATGTAGCTTTTTATTTACGATACCACCCAGAGTGTTGAATGCGAACATTGGTTTCGTCGGCAGCATATGTTTGCAATAAAATAAGGTAAAGGTTATCAGACGTCATTAATGTTTTAGAAGCTTTTTAAAATATAAGTTTAAATACATAATTCCTTAATATTACTTTAAAAGAATACATTAATTTGTTTTATTATACCCACACCACAATAGTGGAGAGGGTATTTTGCATTTGTGCTGATGTGTGTAACGCCTTAAAATATTGGTCCTAGACCCACCTTAAAGTATACTGATCGATTGTGAAGATTGGTCAAGAAATGACAGAGTTACAGGGGACAAAAGTTCAAGCTTCATTGAAAATTTTATGATTTTGTTCAATTTTGCTCTTTTAAAGTTATTTTTTTTAAGCCAATCGTTTAAAAATCCTAATGTTTTATTGCATGCGACGTTAGATTATTTTAATATGAACATTTTGCGCCCAACAAGACATAGATTGGTACAAAAATGACAAAGCTACAGAAGATTTAGTAAATTAACCCACATAGAAATTCAAAACTTTCAAGCAATTTTTAATATTTATTGTTACTAAAAATTTAGCTTTGTATATTTATTTGTTGTGGGTTAATTCAATTAATCTTCTGTAACTTTGTCATTTTTGCACCGATCTGGATCCTATTGGGCACAAAATGTTCGTATTGAAACAGGCTAAAATGTTATTTTTTGGATATTTGCATATCAGTCACATCATCTTTTTTAAAAACACAAATAACGGTTATTTTGGAATATCTCAAAAACATTACATAAGAATTACGTTTCAAATGCATTTGGTCAAAAAATTGTTACGTAGTGTTATTTATTATAATTATTAACACGTAAAATTAAAAATTATTACTGGTAATTATTAGGTTATTACATAGATACATAGGTTATAAAAATCAATGAACGCAAAACTTATTTTCGTTTGTTTGCGCCTTTTACTTTCTTGCGTGGTGGTTCGCCCACTTGTTCAGAGTCTGTATCGGATGAGGATCTGTCTTCATCTGGAAAAAATCAATTGTTTTTAATCAGTCAGTTAACTTAATTTTTGTGACTTACCCTCGGAGGAAACTCCCATTGTATATTCTTCAGCCACCAGCGAATCGAGTCCTTTGCCTTTATGTCGCGTTTCCATTGGCATTGCCACTTGATGGAAGCGCTCGCCATGTTCATCCGACTCTGAGGCCAGCTGCTTGCTGAAGTATTCGAGATGGTGATGCAAGAAGTGAATTTTGGGGGACATATTCACTCCAATTTTTTAGAAGTAGTGCAACATCTTGGTCACAAGAGCGGGGTAATTGTGTGCTCGCGTACTTCCCAAAAAAAAATCGTATGACTTTCTTCACTGCCCTTCACGCAAAGTAATCATTACCGTCTAAAGCACCTTTAAATTCCTCTGATTTCATGAGCTTTCGTATATCCGGCCCATTCAGAACACCTTCCTTCAATTTTGCTTCGCTGATTTGTGGGAAAATATTTTCCAAACAATCAAGAATTTTCGGTTGCTTCACAATGGCCTTCATGAAATTTTTTACGATTCCCAGTTTGATATGGAAAAGGGGCATGGGGACGTTCTCCATTGGCACCAGTGGATCATTTACGCAGTTGTGTCCTTTCTCCGTTAGATCTCGAGCAAGCCAGTCATGCGTTTCGTATTGGTTTCCTTTAAATCGGGTATCCCAAAGACACAAGAAACACATGTTTTTCGTATAGCCTCCTTGGAGGTTTAAAGGTTATGTTACTTTACTTGAAAGTAATAGGACTTGACACTTTTTTACCGTTTTGGATTTTTTATGAATTAAAAATAAAAAAATTCAATTTTTTAGGCAAAAAAAAGTTTTTGTCTTCATACATATTTATAACTGCGAAACTGTTGCTTTTGTAGCGAAACGTTGCATGAACAGATTAAAGGAATTGTAATTCCTAATTTTTTAAAATTTTTTTCAGCTAAGTAGGACTAGTGGTTCTCGAGTTATGTCAAAAAAAAGACCACCAAAGGTGACAATTTCGCCTACATGAAAGTTACTAACTTCAAATCGATATATCTCGATTCCTAGACGTGACCCAGCGAAACGCCGGGACACGTATAACTTCTTTTTTACCGATATAACTTTCCCCGGTAGTTTGAACCCTTCCCGATCACTGACCCCTACCACTTGCGTATGAAAAGATTGTTCTTGACTAATGCTAGAAATATGATTTTATAATTCAAGTGCAATTTGATTTGTAACCTTAATATCACATAGTAAACTTTTTTTGTTAGGGTTATTTTTTTTAACAACTGAAACTGCAGCGCTCGAAATTGAAGAACCGCAACCAAAATTTTGAGAAGTTTTAGAATAAATGGTAGGTACAGTGCCTTTATTGTCTGACGTGTAGTCCAAGTTCCCAGAAAATGATTTCGAAATTTTATATTTATCAGGTAGAACTTTGTTTTCTGGTTTATCAGGAAGTAAATTATTGTCCAAATATGAGCGGTTATTTCTCATTTTTTTTTTTATACCCTTCACCGAAGGTAAGAGGGTATATATAACTTTGTCATTCCGTTTGTATGTTCTAAAATATTGATCCTACACCCTATAAAGTATATATATTCTGGGTCCTTATGAAAAGCGAAGTTGATTTAACGATGTCCGTCTGTCCGTGTCTATGTTGAAATGGGTTTTCCGAAAACCCCAGAAATGATGTGGACTAGGTTGATGTATATTTATGTCACATATACTCCGTTTAAGTTTGCTATTGAAATTCAGCCAGATCGGTCCAAAAATGACGGAGATATGAGCAAAAAACCACGACTGCCTCCGATTTTGCACAAAAATCCCTTGTTGTTGTTGTAGTTTTTTATTTCTGTATATCTTGAGAACGGCAAGAGCCAAAGTTTCCAAATTACACACATTAACGTTCTCAATACACAGCATCCTACAAAATGTGGGCGGGATTGAACAAGTGGGCGTGGTACCTCCCGTACAAAAAATATCAAAAATTTTATCAAAACCGAATTTTTTGGACTGTCGTATGACCTATGGTTACGCCTTATATATCAAAAGATCGGAAATTTTTAATAGAAAATATTTTCTGAAAAACTCGGGAAAGCAAAAATACTTTTTTCCCTTCATACATTAATTTTTAACTTCGAAAGTGTTGCACATATAGGAAAACGGTATAGAAACAGATTAGAGAAATTGTAATTCTTAATTTTTCTAAATTTGTTACATCAAAATCGGCCAAGTGGTTCTCGAGTTATGTTAAACTACGTTTTTGCCAAAATGTTACAACTAAGCGAAAAAACATCAAGATAAGGAAAAAATTTAAAAGGTCATAAAAAAAAACTGACAGATACGACCGCCAAACCCTTTGAGGGTTTTACTATACTGACCTAGTACCATCACCCTGACTTGGAATTTCTCACCCCCCCAGATTGGCTGTTGTACTGTGTTACAAGTTAATTCCTTGTCACCCTTTTTGAAGATTGGAAATATTATACTAGTTCACACAGAAAAAAATCAAGTTAAAAACGTAGAAAACAAGGTTGATTTAAAATTTTTCGGTGGTGATTTTGCTTTATACGTTTTTCATGTTAATTCAACTTGATTTTACAATAACTGCGAACAACATTTTTTCTTTTCAAATAACTTTAATTCATGTAAATTTAACATTGCAGTAAAGTTAGAGCAAAATGTAATTTTTATTGAAATAACAATCCGAATCACGTTGAATGAAAGTTATTTCAAGTTGAAACAACGTGACAACATATGCATTTATTTAAGAATAATTCAAAACACTTACCCCTGTAACACATGTTTCACTTATTTTTTATTCTCCTTTGTTAACAGAAGCATCAGCAGAATGGCCCGATATGGTTTTCGTCATCATTCTACTTTGAAATCTTGATGTGCTATTTAACTAAATAATTTTAATTAAAAGAATACGGGAATTGTCTTCTTTTTATAACATATTTTAAAAATGAAAGTAAAAAATTAACATACTTAAGTATGTATGCATGTTAATTTAACATGATAAATTATTGATTTTAATATAAAACAGGTTTTTATGAACTCAATATTGAATTCATATTTATTTATATTTAAATATTTTTTTTAACAGTGAATAATTTTAGATAAACGTGATTTAAGGTTATTTTATTTAAAAATAATATGAAATAATGATAAATTTAAATAAAGGGCATACTTTTGCAGAAATTTACTATGATTGTCAATCAACATTTTTCCATGTTAATTTTACATTGGTATTTTTTTTTCTGTGTGTTATGAACTTTTCGTCTAACTTTGCGTTTTCAAATATAATATTATAAGTTTTCGTCATTTCTACTAAAAACTCGTTTGTGGCATTTTTAAAAAACTCGTATGGCACCCTATCTTCACCAGGCGCTTTGTTATATTTTGTTTTTTGGAGAACATGTTTGATTTCTATTGGTGTTATAAGGCAGTCTAAATCATCATCTGAATAATACATTGGAGCATAAATTATGGCGTTTGAGATTTGAGGCGGATTGAACAATTCACAAAAGAATGATTTAAATTCACTCGATCGAATATTTGGGTTCTCTTGAATATTTACTGTAACGTCATTGATTTTCAACAACAAAACTTTCGGGTTCAGATCAATGTGTTACTATTTTTCTTCTTAGTTTAAATACTTGTTTGGGTCTACACCATTTTTCATTGAAAATGAGAAAATTCCAAATGAAAATGAGATTTTCAATTTGAAATTGAGAAAATTCAAGTTGAAATTGAGAATTAAAATTTGAAATTGAGAAAATTCCAATTGAAATTGAGAATATCAATTTGAAATTGGGAAAATTCCAAATGAAATTGAGAATTTCAATTTGAAATTGAGAAAATTCCAAATGATATTGAGAATTTCAATTTGATATTGAGAAAAGTCCAAATGAAATTGGGAAATTTTAATTTGAAATTGAGAAAATTCCAAGTGAAATTGAGAAATTAAAATTTTTAATTGATAAAATTGAATTATGTATATAATTTTTATTATATTCATACAACATGCATACATAACTCACATAAGGATCGAAAAAAATTAAAATAAATACAAATATACAAAATTATTGACCAACAGGCATATCTTCCAGATCCAGAGCAGATTGGTAAAACGTTGTAGTATGTTGTATGGCTCTACTGCAATATCCAGTAGTTATACATGTCTTAGAAGTATTATTCACCTGTTCTTAAAAGGCAAGCCTCTGTTCTCCTACATGGGGGGATTACGTTTCGTACATTCATCTTTGTTTTCACCATACTTTTTATTTTTGACCAAATAATTTCAATAGGGTTAAGCATCGGTGAATAGGGGCTCAATCGCAGGAGCGTAGCTGGAGAGTTGTCAAAAATAATTTGCAGCCGACTGTGGCATGGAGCATTGTCACATACCAACACGAGTTCTGATAATTCATTCCCCAACTCTTCCCATCTACGAAAAACACTTCTGATTCATTCATTTGCGCTGACAGCACTAAATGAACCCCTCCGGGTGTCCATTTGAATAATTCCTGATGTACTAATTGCACCAATTAAGTGTAAGCTTGGACCACGGGATGTAGTCCAACTCGAGACCAACCATGTTTTCTACGACAAAATAAGTTAAAGTTGGTCTCGTCTATCCAGACCACTTGTTTTCCAGATCTGACAAAATCGTTAATTTTACGTACATATGCTGAACGTTTTTCTTCATTAAGTTGACTGTTGATTGATATGGGTTGCATATGAACTGCATTTATGGAATACATTTGTCCGTGCAAAGTATTTCCCAGAGTTGTAATCGAAGAGTCATACAACATACTACAACTTTTTACCAATCTGCTCTGGATCTGGAAGATATGCCTGTTGGTCAATAATGCTGCGATTTGTATTTAAATTATTTTTTTGGATCCTTATGTGAGTTATGTATTTTTGTTGTATGAATATAATAAAAATTATATACATAATTCAATTTTATCAATTAAAAATTTTCTCAATTTCATTTGGAATTTTCTCAATTTCAAATTAAAATTTCTCAATTTCATTTGGAATTTTCTCAATTTCATTTGGAATTTTCTCAATTTCAAATTGAAATTCTCAATTTCATTTGGAATTTTCTTAATATCAAATTAAATTTCTCATTTTCAATTGGAATTTTCTCAATTTCAAATTGAAATTCTCAATTTCATTTGGAATTTTCTCAATTTCAAATTGAAATTCTCAATATCAATTGGAATTTTCTCAATTTCAAAATGAAATTCTCAATTTCATTTGGAACTTTCTCAATTTCATCTAGAATTTTCTCATTTTAAATGGAAAATGGTGTAGATGGTCAACCCATTTTAACCCACCCCTTTGGTATTCAAATACCACCGTGATTATATTTAAGCAAAATTTGGAAATATAATCCCAAAAATGTCCCAATTTTACTGCAATTTTATTCCATCTATACCTTTCCACTTCACAACCCAATTTTAATAATTTAATGTGCCATAATTCTAATGATCATTTTTTAAACAATACATAGTTATTTTATTTATTAACATTTTAATAACGAAGAAAAAAAATATTAAGATCTACAAACAATGTTTCAGACTTGTGTCTATGCAATATTATTAACAAGTATAAAATTATTTTGAATTATCTAAAAGTTATTTAATGTTTAAGTGTTTTTTTTTATACCAGGATAAATACAATTACTCAATTAATCACAAAGTACAAGTTAAATAAAAAGAACTTACAAACTGGGATCCCACGATGATATGTACATATCAGCGTTTCACACCGGTTCGAATCCCGGCCACGGTCAAAAATGAAAGATTATCAATAACAATTTTAATTAATTTTCATGTTGTAAAACACCTTTCTTCATAAAAATAATTTAATGAAAATTAAATTTAATGAACTTAAGCCTAATTGAAGATATTAAAAATTTGGATTAAAAACCATAAATAGTTCAACAAAATAACCACAATACCAATTATTGTTAAAAGCTAGGGCACGAGCTCTATGTGTTCATTTGTCCTTCAAGTTGTGCTGAAAAAGGTCAACAAGAAAAAGAAAGACAAAAATGAAAAAAACAAAAAATGTACTTTGGACTTCAAGAAAAATTCTTGACAAAAGTACGAAAAAACAGAAGTAAGGAAAAACATGTAAAATCAATTAAAATAGATAATCATTCAAAAAAGCAAACTTCGATCTACCAAAGGTTAAAATACAATTTGGTTTAAGGATTGATGTTTGACTATTGACGTCAGCAGCCTTCGATGGCTGCGAGTGTAAAACGGCAAATCCATTTGAGAAGATCGAGTGGTTGCGATCGAAACATGTCATGGTAACCTGCCGGCCGCGGTTCGAATCCCGGCCACGGTCAAAAATGAAAGATTATCAATAACAATTTTAATTAATTTTCATGTTGTAAAACACCTTTCTTCATAAAAATAATTTAATGAAAATTAAATTTAATGAACTTAAGCCTAATTGAAGATATTAAAAATTTGGATTAAAAACCATAAATAGTTCAACAAAATAACCACAATACCAAAAATACTATTATATGGATAGATAAGGCAAGGGGAAAAATAAAAAAAAAAACACACAAAATAATTCGTTTTAAAATATTAAGGACACAAAAAAACCATGAATAAATAATTTAAGTACTTAACAACACACAAGATATTGAAGAAACACAGTTAATTATTAAAAGGAAAACAAAATTTAATCAACAATTTAGGACAAAGTTATGATAAGCTACGTTAATCCACAAATAATCACAAGAACACAACAATTCATCCGTAGGTTACAAACACAAAAGCACTAGCATATATTGACTGTTTATGTTGTAAAACTGTTATTCTCTTCATCCTTTAATATATTCTGCACTATTCATTTGTCACTGTTTTATTAGATATTTGCCTTCAATTTGCTCTGCTATTCAATATATTCTTTTATTTTATATAAACCTTCTTAGCTTAAGGAATTCAACATCGATACTTTTTATTCATATTTTATTATTTCATATGTTTCACAATTTTGTTTTTTTTTCCTGCATCTCTTTTAATTTGTTTTCAATTTCGTTTCTTTTTAATTTCAATATTTTTTTAATTTTGTATCCTCTTGTACCATTCCAATTAAATATTTTTTCCATTTTTGTATCCTTTAAATATTTTATTATTTTAAGGATATCTTTTATTAGTATTCCATTCAGGTATTATTTTTATTCTCTAGAATTTTTTTCTCTTTTTATTTTCTTTCCACAAAACTATTCACACCAATCATCTAAATTATCAAACTCCTTTTTTTTTCAATTCCTTTCTTATTCAACAAACTCTTCCCTTCAAAACCAAAATCTCCACTCTTTTTTATTTTTCCCCAATCACACATAAATACACCAAATTTTCTTCGCCTACCCGATAAAATTTTTGTTTCCTAAACCAGTAAAACCTAAAATTTTTCCTAAAAAAAAAATATTAAAACAATATATCCATGTCAAATAGTTTAAAAATAAATTTCCAAAACCAAAGGCAACTAAATTAAAATAACTTTTACGAATTCAAATTTAAATCAAGTACAAAAGTGCACAGGTAGAAAGTACCAAACCAGCCGGAACATAACTTGTTTTATTTCTTTAAAGATATTCCACCATTCTTTACTGTTATTAACCAAGTTTATTCGGGATTCTAAAATTTTAAGGTAAGATGTTTTACTTGTTTTACAAATGTCTTTAATTTTCGGTTAGCTTCGAGATAATTTTGTTTATTTTCAGAAGTTGAATTCTGTCTATATGACATTGGTAATTAAACCACTTGTTCTTCGCTTCTAATATTTTTGAGAATTTATGCGTGGATGGGTTGGATAACTTTATAACTTCGATTAGATCTTTCAATTCTAGTTCATTTTGAATCTGCTTATTTAAATCAAGTTTCTGATTCAGTTTTTCTTTATATATTTCAGCTTTATTTTCATCCTATTTGAGCTTCGGTAACCATTTCATTGCATTATTTGTGTTACTTTGGGTTTTAACGCTAAGCTTTAATACAATAGGCATATGGTCAGAGCACGTTCTGTCATCTACTTTAAAACTTTCAAGATTTTTGAGAATTTCATGCGATACTGCACATATATCGTTAACAGCTTCTCCCACACCACTTATAAAAGTAAAGTTTCCTAATTCATCTCCAAAAGTACATCCGTTAGCAATATGCAATCCAACATCATTACACAATTCAATAAATTGTCTCCCTTTACCATTTATAACACAATCCTTTGACTTTCTTACCGGTAAACAAGCATTACAAGATGATCTTATAAAATCATATAGATACTGTTGCGCATTGCCAATTCTAATATTTAAGTCTCCGATAATTATTGGATTTATAAGAGATTCGTTTGCAAAAAATACTTTTACTGCATTAAAATCATCTTGCCATGTTGCTCCCCTCAAATATAACGGTATAATATTTACCTCTGTACCTTGACTTTTTAGTTCAATTATATCTATTACTCCTTCTGATCTGAATCGCCAATTTATGCTTTGTGTTATTAGACCTCTTCGAACACCATACACACATCCACCACTTGCTCTTCCAAATCTACTGTTTCTTACTGCTGGTTTCCAGCTGGTCTCAAAGCCCGATAAGATGCTTCATGACGGTTTTCGTGCACGCTTAGAAAGGCTGTGTCATCCGCGAATGTTGAAGTTTGTGTGTAATTGTTTGTTGGCATGTCCGAAGTATAAATTAAGTATAATAGAGGGCCCAGAATGCTGCCTTGTGGGACTCCAGCGCCAATTGGCTGAGGTGAACTTAAGAAGTTTCCTTCTTTAATAATAAATTGACGACCGACTAAGTAGCTTTCTAATAGCTTGAGTGTGTTTGCTGGGAAATTTTGTTTCAATTTATGTAATAAGCCCTCATGCCAGACTTTATCAAAAGCTTGAGAAACATCAATGAAGAGAGCGGAACAATATTGTCTTTCTGCAGAGGCTTTTCTTATTGTGTTTACTATACGATGGGTTTGTTCAATTGTGCTGTGTTCTCTTCTAAAGCCGAATTGGTGGTTAGGAATACATCTGTTTTCATTTAGAATTGGGGTTAATTTTGACGCTAACAGCTTTGATATATTTAAAGGTAAGCTTTTAGGCCTATATGACTCAACTTTTGTGTGATCATTTCCTGGTTTAGGTAGCATGATGACTAAGGAAACCTTCCACTTTTGAGGATAGTATTGAAGGCGTAAAATTGCATTAAAAATTAAAAGAACAATTATCCTTGCTATGGTGGGTAGCTCCAAAAGCATTTTGTCGCTGATCTTATCAAAACCAGGAGCCTTCTTGGGGTTTAACTCACAAATAGCCTTTTCGATTTCTTTTATCTCAAATCTTAGGGCAACAGCTGCTCTAGCAGCAACAGGTGGTAACTCGACCGCAATATCGTGCGATATGTTTGGGGTAAATACGTTTCTTAGATGATTAACAAACAGATTTCCTTTTCAACATCATTTCTTGCCCAACTTCCATTCGAGTTTCTTAATGGTGGATTAGAGACAACTGGCCTTTTGAGATTTCTAGCTGCACGCCATAATGAGTAGTCTGATTGTGGAGTTGCATCAAGTTCCTTAAGATATTTTTCCAGAGAAGCCGTTTTCTGAGTCTGCAGTAACTTTCTCAGCCTTTTTGTACAGTCTTTTAGTAAGTTCTTAAGTTGAGGAGATCTGTGCAATTGCCACTCTCTACGAGCTCTCCTTTTTTAAGACAAGAGACGCTCGACATCTGTGGAAAATATTTTAATATTTTTTGTTTTTTTTGGGGCAATACTGGAATGTTGAACAGCTAGTTTCAGAAAACTGTCAAAATTGACAATAGAGCGATCTATATACTCCGGTGTGCTATACGGAATATTTTCTGTGCAGTGGGTACTGAGATACTTTTTATATTTTAACCAATTTTGTTGTGTAGCTGACGTCGTAACCAGAGGGAGTATCAATTCTATTGGTGTTTGTTATAGTAACAATTGTAGGTGTGTGATCAGAGGATAATTCTAAGAAAGCTTCAACGTTAATCGTTTCTGTGGGGATGTTTTTAACCACGCCAAAATCGATGACATCTGGAATTTTTTGAGGATCAGTACACGCAAAGAAAAAACATGGTTGTGGTAAACATATTCTAAGAGCAACATATTATGATAAGAATTATGATTGTAGTCACCATATTAAGATAATTATTGAAACATATTATGACTCAATATACTCGTAATATGTCATCATAATATTTTTCCCTTAATCATATTATTATTCTGTTAATCATACTAAGTTAAGAAGTAATCAAATTATTGTCATGTTAATCATAATAAGCTAAGAAATTAATCATATTATTGTCATGTTAATCATAATAAGCTAAGAAGTAATCATATTATCATCATGTTAATCATAATAAATTTAGAAGCAATCATATTATGATACAGCACCTTTCATAGCTGTCATAAAAATACAAAATAAATTTAAATATTTTTGAATCGATTTTTTATTTTGTGGCTTTTTACAATTTTTCTTAATGCTAATCAAATAGCGGAGTTCAATATAAGGCTTGCAAAAGAGCAAATGAAAAATCTGTGGTTTTCATGGGCAACCGCGTGTGTCCATTTTTTTGATTTTAAGATGTTGATGCCATATTGCCTAATTTTGAACGCTCTTTATATTTTTTTGAAAAATGATGGATCAATTCCGTTTTGTAACGTAATGACAAAGTATAAAATGTGCAATACCGAGCCCATAGTTTGATCTAGAATGGGTTTTCGGCTTTCCTGAACAATTTGTTTTAAGACATACGCGGTTGCCCATGAGAACCACAAAAATATCGTAGCACTTTTATAAAATATAACGAAATCTCTGTGTGTTTTGTTGTTGGATTTTACAAAAAACTATGATATTTTGCATTTGCACTATTACGTCACTAAAACTTGAATGAACTCCGCTAATATTTTAATTTTTTAATTTCTTTAAACTTATTTTTTTTATGGAATTTTATCTTTTAATTGTTTAACCGCTCACAAATAAAAAAACGACACAACTTCTTCAAAATTATTTTACAAATGGCGCTAACATAATATGATTAGAGTAAAAATAGTTTGATTGTATCTTTAACATAGTATGATAAATGTATGGAAAGTTGTCATGCTATGGCTATTAAATATCATGATATGGTTGTGAGAAATATAATATGTTTAGAAAGTTATCATAATTAAGTTGTTAGAAAAATAATTATTTTTCGGTCAACAATACTCAAATTCATAATTGCGATAAACATTGATATGTTTACAGTAACTCTAATATTGTTGATATTAAATAAAAAATAACAATTATTTGTGTACGACAACAATATATTGTTACATTAAACATAGTGTTGTTGCCGTAACCATGCCCAACCATATTTTTTCTCTGCGTGTAGGCCAATATGTTGGTTGTCCGCTCGCTACCACATTTAAATCCATTTTAGAAATTGTGTTAAATAAAACACGACCCTTTGGTGTTATAAGTCGTGACCCCCCCCGTGAAGGTATGTTTAGCGTTATAATCGCCAGCAGCTAGGAAACAGGGTTCTAATGATTTAAAATATTTACAGTATTGGCTTTCTGATATTTAAAATCTAGGCGGTGAGTATAACGATGAAATTACTAGGTTTCTATTTAATTCCTCAACGCAAATGTTCGTTGCTTGGAGATAATCTTCACGGTGATCAAACATTAGGTAGTGTTTGACTCGGGTTTTAATTAAAATGGCTGAACCTCCACAAGCTCTATCTCGAGGGTCCTTGGTATCATATAGTGTATAACCATTGATTTTAAACGTATTTCTTGAGGTCAAATGAGTTTCAGAAACCATCATGACATCAATTTGTTTGTTTTTAAGAAAGTGTTCTAATTCATTTTTATGTTGGCGGATGCCGTTTGAGTTCCAAAAACAAATTTTTAAACAGTTCATGGCTTGTTAAGTACAGCTTGCAATAACATCGATTGCATTCTAAGAATTTCCTGCATCATATTAATTATTGTGTTTGTAAAATTATTTACTGTTTGCCCTAATGTTTCCATTGTTTTTTCTAGACGACTTAAATAAGAAACTGTCAATAAATAGTGAAAAAAAAGTTGCACAACACACACTCGCGAGCCAAGAATGCGTCCTTTATCCCGACTGGCCGTCCCCACCTCGGGCGCCAGTTAAACAAAGAGCGTTCCTCCGGCTTGATCGGATGTTTACTCCCACGTCAAAAACAAAAAGAAGTTTACAGTTAAAAAAGTACTTTATCAAACCACAGCTATAATTGATTTAAAACTTATTTTTAGCTTAATTTATTATTACACTTTTACTTCTGTGGGAAAATGCGTATTAGTGCAAGTCGCACTGCAACACGCGCAGACTTCAATTATGCTAAGTTGCAATGTGATTTCACAACAATTATTATTGAACTTAAATTAGGTGTTAGTAAAAGCGGATCATGTTACAGCACGCGCAGATATAAAATATGATGAGTTGCAGTATGGTTTCGCAACAAGTGTTCTTAACCCATTAACTAAGGTGTTAACTAATACATATAAATAATTCATTAATAAATAAAAAAAAATTGTTTATTTAAAAAAAACCCAGCTAGCATTTGGGTGATTATTTTTTGTAAAAATCACCTAAGTGAGCCTTTTCAGATCAGTTTTCATGATTAAAAACTGATTTATCACTTGAGCGATAGAAAAAGGATTCATATATGATTCAGTGATATGATAAAATAATGATTTTTAAATATTTGTTTTGTCAAATCAAAAAAATAAAAATAGCAACTTTCGTGTCAGCCAAGCAAATAAAAAGCCCAAAAATTATTAGCAATTTATGAGCATAAATGTTAGTGCAAATGGTTTTTTCTCTTCTTTGCAAAAATTCGATAACTTTGTAACAAAATAAAGCTGAATAATCAAAAGCCATAAAGGTGCTGATTTTACCAAAAAAAAAAAATAAAAAACATGACAATTAAAAAATTATATGAAATATAATCAAAAACTATATAATTTTCGATTGAAAAATGAATCAAAAACGATTCAATAATGATTATAAAAACTAACATTGAAATGATTAAAAAGGAATCAGAAAGTTGTATCACATATGATTCTTTCAGGTGATTCATCTGTAGGGTAACATTTTCTCACAACTAGAGTATCACTTATGATTGAAAAATGAGCTCATATACGGGTATTTTGCTCGTGAAGCTGATTCCTAAATGATTAGATTATGATACAAAATGCTAGCTGGGAAGTCGTATTTTAAAGAAACACATTGATCCTGAATACCGAAATCCTGAAAAATCCTGGGATCCCAAAAAAGTGTTTTCTAGCTGTCAAAAATTCTCATGCCCATACAATTTGTATGAAGAATCCTTAAATAGCGCGGCGTCAACGCTATGCTATTTGAAAATCCGATTTTGGCAGGGCGCTTAATACTAAATTCTTGATAAATAATGGCAATTTAGCTATTTGTTTTGTCAATCTGGTGGTTTCATCGCCATTTTTTATTTCTGTTATGTGGGTCTTATTAAACAATAAAGTAAACACTACTGTTCGTGACATAACGTTGAAGCCCTTGTTTAAGTATGGCATATCAGTGTAAATGCTAAGCGATAGAAAACGTTCCGCGTTTTTTTTAGGTACGGCTGTAAGAATTATAAGGGATATAAACTTAAAATTTTCGATTTTTCGTTGCAGCAAATGAGCCATATAGAAAGTCTGAATTTCGGCTTACTAAATTCCACCAACTCTTTTATTCTACATAACACATTACATCCGATTATGTTTAATTTTGGGAATTTATTTTCTTAATCCTGTAAACATTATGCATTATTTTACGTAGACAATGGTTACAAGATGCAATGCTAATTTAGAAAATTTTTACCAAAAGAGGCACTATTTAATTATTTAAAATTATAATTCCAAGGGAAATTAAAATTTAAAATTGTACCAAATAAGTAACGGCAGTACCAGTGTACCAACAAAGTCTAAAATGTACTAAAAAATTTATAATTTTACCATGAATTGTACCATCATTGTTATATACCCATTTAATGTATTATTACAACTTCGCCATTACGTTTAAAGATTTACGGCCAATTTCACCTAGTTCAGTTAAAACGGACTTTTACTTTAGCTTCCAGTTAGCAATATTTGACAGTTATAACTGATAGTTAATTTTAACTGAACTTGGTGAAATTGGCCGTTAATTTAAATATCGTTTCTCAGCCTTAATGACTCATGTTAAAACGATTTTTAATAACATACATATATACTCAACAATAATCATCGCAATGACGTCTTTTTATAGTTGACGTCACGGTTGATGAAGTTGGTACAATTGTACTTTTTTTGGTACAATTCAAACTAAAAAGAACGCTGGTACCTCCGTGACTCATTTGGTACTACAGTGAACTCGCGAAAACGTGAACACTCGAACACATGAACGACTCGAAAACGTGAACACTTTTTATTTTTTCATTGACTACTCTAAAACGTGAACAAAGTCTGAAAGCTCTAAAACGTGAACCAAGTTTTCTGAGTTTTTTTCTTTTTATTTTTTTAATTTACTTTTAATTTCGATAATCCCTAAACTCATTTTACTGTTTACGTTGATTGTTTTCACAAATATGTACATGCAAATGAATCCTTAGGTTTGTTTTATAGAAAATTTGTAATTTTTCTTTAAAAATTTAAATGTGATAGTGTTTCTATTGTAGAACAGCCAGAAATCGTAATAAAACACAAGGAAGCCGTGGAAGCATTAAATAAAGCCTTAAAGCCTTGCGAAAAAATGGTACCCTACCAGTTAATCATCTGAAAGAATCATTTCTGATACAATTTTCTGATTCCTTTTTGATCAATTTAATGGTAGTTTTTATAATCATTATTGAGTCGTTTTCGTCTCATTTTTCAATCGTAAATTATATAGTGTTCGATTATATTTCATGTAATTTTTTAACTGTCATGTTTTTTATTTTTCTCCGATAAAATCAGCTCTATTATGCCTTTTGATATTTTAAACCAAAAAAAAAGTTATAGGTTTTTCGCAAAGAAGAGAAGAAACAATTTGCACTAACATTTAGGTTCATAAATTGTCAATAATTTTTGGGATTCATTTTAGCCAAGCTTTTTATTTATTTGGCTAACATGAAAGTTTCTATTATTTTTTTTATTTGGCAAAAACAAAAATATTTTAAAATCATTATTTAAACATATAAATGAATCATATATGAATCCTTTTTCAATCCTTTTTCAAAAGGATACATTTGTTATGGTATAAACACAACTGGGACTAACGACGAACTTCGCATAGTACGACGAATTCGTCGGCAAAAATTCGTTGCGTAAATTCGTCAAAAGAGACACAATAAGTGCGCGAATTTCAGGTATTAATGTGACTAGATTTTTTTGATAATTTATAAAAATAAATACCTTAAACGCTTGGTTTTAAAACATTTTTATCTTTTTTAACTAGCAATAAATTTTATTAAATTTAGCAAACTTAAATTAGTTTTTAGGTTTGTTCCAAATTTTGCAATTTTTCGCGAATTTAAGCCATGTTTGCAATTTGTTCCTGTAAGTTGTCTGATTCTTTACAGCTTTAACGATTTATACAAAATAGTGTCATTTGCTATCATGCCGCTGCTAGCAAATTTTGGCGATTTTCCGCTAATTTGTCTTGCGAAAATGCAAAATGTCCTAGCTTATTCATGAAATCTAAGGGAAACTCTATTTTTTGTTGTTGGATTTAACAAAACAGCTATGATATAACCAATACTGAACTCCGCTATTGTAAATAGATTTTTGCACTTGTTCATTGAACGATTGCTTATGCCACATTTTAAATTTAATATCAGCGGCAGCATCTAAGCGTGCATTTTCTGATGATATTGACAAGCTTTTAAAAGATATAGGAAACCACTTCTGCAAAATTTCTAGTACAAGAGACGACTTCCTCTTAATTCAAGAATATTTTGGAACGAACTTATAATATTTGACTGCAGTTTTTTAAACGCTGATTTTATTATATCCCGACTTTCTACTCCTTTCCTGCTTCTCGACCCTAAAAACTGCATGATACAGGTCTAGCTACGCCGAATACAATTTTGTTTGTCTCTATTCATGAATATTTTGGAAAACTAACTGTTTTGAAAAATCCGGAGACTCGAAATTCATTTTTAACCTATGGTTTATGGAACGACTTATAGAACAAGAATCGCGATGTGCTTTTGACGCGAAAAAATTTTACCCACCCTATTATTATGTTTAATTAATGAACATGTATTTATTTGTCTCTATACTTAACATGTACAAATGAACTTTAAGTACCTTTTGTTTTTGTTGTATTAAATTTTTTTTTTTAAAAATAAAATAAAAAAAAAAATTTATAAAAAATGATTAAGTACTATTTGGGGCGAAAAAGTACGGTCTTAACCCTAGATACACTTTCTTCGTCGTATTGACGAATACCGTTAAATAGTACTTATTTAACTCCGCAGTTTTTTACTGAAACTCTTCCAAATTTCATGTAGCTGTAGATATTGCTGATCTGCTGTAGTGTGTGAAAGTACGTGCTTGTAGGTTGTGTGTAAGTAAGATTTTTCGTTGATTGCCTTTTAGTATATTTTTTCACCTTTTGTAACCAAAGATACACTTTCTTCGTCGTATTGACGAAAAAAACCTTGGCTTGCTTTTGTTGTTTTTTCAGTATTAAATTTTTGAAGTTAACTATGATATACTATTAAGAATGATTAAAAACTTAAGTATTTTATAAACTAAACAAACATTTTCGTGTTTCCTTATATTGGGTGGGCTTGGGGCCACATCATAAACGGACTTCGTCGATTCGACGAAGAAAGTGTGTAGTGTATTAAAAATAAGAAAGTGTATCTAGGGTTAAAAGTTCGTTGGTACGATATTGGCTTTCTCATTTATCATCCCTGGTTGTCATCCAACATTTAGGTCATGTTTGTCTAAAATTTTTCTTCCTGTTATAAAGTTGAGTTAGAACTTAATAAATTAATATATTTTTAAATAATTGTATACACAAGTGTATAATAAATAAACAAATTTCATGAGATTAAGGTTTCAATCTTTGTGTGTTACTTAGAATTCTTTCTTTCGCACCTCTATATTTAAAACAAAATCTTAAACTTGTACATGTTTCTTAAATATTTCAGCGTTGTCACCAGACCAGAGTTAATTATTTGCTTTTACAGTCGAACTTCGGTACATTGAACTTCTATACAATAAATCTCTCCCTATTAGGAATTTTTTTTTAAACAAAAATGTTCCATTCCACTTTTAGTATATTCTTATAACCTTATAATAGCTATTTTAAGTGGAAAAAGTGAAAAAATATAAATTCTCTATAATGTCGTTATTTTCTGCTCCCATGCAGATTTATTATAGTAAAGTTCGAAAGTACTTTTACTCACAATTTGTTAAAGTTTATTAAATAATATAAGTTTGTTTAATAAAATGATGTATCCAAATGTTCAAAACAAAGCTAAAGGATACCTTAAATAATAAAACATGATTATAAACGATAAATCAAAATTTAAAAATTAATAACTTCAATGATGAATTAAGCTCCAAAAATGCTTAATTGGCAACACTGTGCCAACAATATATAAAAGTGTAAGTTTGTTCAGTATCAGTATTCAGTTTTATTTTGTATCTGCTATTGTGAACATAAGTGAAAAGTAGGAAAAAAAGAATGAAATACGTTTTAGTTTTGTGTTTAATTACTTTGGCCACTTTTACTGCTAAATCCAACTGCTTTGGTATTTCCACTGAAGGAAATGGATATAATTCATATCTTTCGCAAGAAATTCGTCGCATCCTGTCAAAATTGCAAACTGATGGAGGACCATCTTATAGGTAAATTTAAAGATTTTTATTATATTTCATAAAAAATAACACGATATATTTGTAATTTTTTCAAGATTTCTTAGAAGAACTCCCGAAATAACACAAGAATTATCCGTTGAAAAAACTGTTATAAGCGTTGATCTATGGAATAAAAATGGGAATATAAAAAATTGTGAAATTAGTATGGCATCCCCTTTTTTTGACAGTAGCAGCACCCATTACATATTAGAGTGTCCCGATGAGAAGACAGCGTTCAAAATTTACAAAGCTTAAAGAGAGAAAGTTAGTGCTTATGGTTCGAGTGTTGTATTAACTGAAAACTTTTATAAACTTTTTGTAAAGAAATTTTATTAAAATTAAATAGTTCTGTTTATAATAATAGTAAATATTCGATTGCATTAGTTTTTTATTTAAGCTGTCATAATTTTTTAATCTTTAGAGTTTTTTCATGAAGTTTTTTTTAATAAACATTTAACACCATTAGAATCAGACAAGCAGCCTCTTTTGGAAGAATAAATGAATCCGCCCAAAAAAACATGTTTTCTACGCGTACCTTAAAGTTGGGCTAAATTACTGCATCGATATTAGAGGTAAGTGATCTGTGATTTTTAAGGAACGCTGTAATAAGTAAACGTGATTTAAAAATAACTGTTCCTTTAAAGTGTGGTTGTGAGTACAGTTTGTAATTTTTCAATTTTTTTATACCAATTGCACAATAAGCACAATGTGTGAGCTTTCACAAAAGAGCTTTTGTAAGTACTTTGCAAAAAACAATAACAACTTGTAGGGTTTTTCAAAACTGTTTCCCGCAAATGTATCAAACTTCAAATAGACAACATTTTGTTTGTGTTTTTTATATGGAGTTTGACAAAGAGAGAAGTCAATGTTAATACAAATGTTCATTAGCGTTGCCACAACCAAAAAAAAAAAATTGTAACCAAAAGCGAAAAAAAGTAACCAAAATTATTTTGGATCAAATGTTCATACTATTTTAGATTTAGATTTTTTTGAATTCGTTTAGCAATCCCGGATGCCTTAAAGGCCGAATGGATTACATGGTATTTCTACAAGTAGATACAATTACTTTAAATTACTTAAAACTAGCCCTAGTTGCGCGAAACATGATAAGAGAAGAGAAAAAAAAATATGTAATACATGTTGTCCTTAACCCTCTGTAACATATAGTATACTACAGGCAACATACTGGTCATGTCTTAATAATTTCCATGGTAATAGTTATTCTGACCTCTCAAGTAATATAACCTGTAGTATACACTCTGTTCTTTACCTCAAGTGCAAAAATGCATAAGCTGGTTGTTTCTTATTGTTATAATTATTGCGATTCCATTATAATTTTATAAATTTTAAAAAGTGAAAATGTGCTATAATAAATAATTAATAAAAAATATTTTTTTAATCACTGCTTCGTGGTTTTTGTGAGAATCTGTAAAGTTAGTGTCCAGATATGAGTCATAACTCTAGTACTTTACTATTTTTGACTTATTTGCGTAAAACACGAAATTTAGTGTTTGTGTCTTGTGGGCTACATTGAGCGAAAAGGGAATCTATTTGTTACAGCCTCCAGCAAATTTATTATAGTACTATTTTATATTTTTTGGTTGAAAATTACTTTTTAGACGTAACAATGTCTAACTTTTAGTTCATTTTTAAGAGCGAACGCAAATAAATCAAGGTCCATTATGTTATCGAGAAACTTTCGCCTAGAAGTAAGCGAATCTCTATGTAGGATGAGAACTTAACCCACCCTTACACGCCGACTTTTATAAGGTTAAATCCAAGAAAAAACGAATAGAAAACCTCCGCAACACTTGCCTTCGTAAGTAGTCCGCCAGAATCAAGTCGATCAGTGGCCTCAATGGGCGAAAAAGAATTCGACGCAACTATCCAAAATATCTAAAATTTACTCATACTGTGTGAGATATGCATCGTATATTTATGCTACTCGAAAACAAAAAACTATTTCAAGAGTTTTTACTCGTCTTATCTGATCTAATTAACATAATTATGAAATGCTTAAAATTTTTACGCTTAGCTTTTTCATAACTTTTTTACTTTTGCTTTCCCTTGTTGCTCGTTGTTGCCTGTAGGCAACACTCCGTTTTTATGAAATTACTCCTTTAAAAAAAAATTTTTTTAAATTTTAAAAAATACGTATTTGTTTTAATGTCAACCTCTATGTGATTGACCGTTTTTAAGCAAAAATTGCTAAAGTTGTATTCATAAACGAAAAATAGTCTATTGAAGCTTTAATAAACCATCCATAAAGTAAGAAAATTTATTGTTGGATTTGCCCTTCTTTAAACCAAAAATAAAATGGCATTTTAAAAGGTGTTTGCATTTTATGATATTATTTTTGTGAAAAATGTTGAAAAATAATGACAAAAATGTTTTATTTATTACAACGGACATGTTAAATACATTTTACTGCTTTTTTATTTTAGACAGCCAATTTAAAGTTATATTGATAATTATTTAAAAAAAAATGTATATGATTTACATAAATATGTTCAGGGGCAAATGCAGATATTATTTACATATTAAATTATTGCAACTAGTTGTTTTTTTTTTTTTGTTTAAAACAACAAATTATTGTTCAAAAATATGTATAAAAAATAAAATAAACAAATCATAATAATAGTGATGTTAATAAAAAGTAAATAAACTTTTTTCGATTGCTTTCTTCGCTGCAAACAGTTAATAGTAAAAAAGCTGTTATTGTACGTTTATGAATACAAATTTATAAGACAAAAGGCGTTTAATAGTTATTACATACTATAAGCTTAAAATAAGAACTTTTTATGAATATGGCTGTAAGCGAATAACACTGTTCCATATTCTGGATTTAAGAACAACAAACGACTTCTTCATATTCATTGTACTAATTCGTCTTAACTAAAACTTAAGCGCTCCAATCCAGTCCATATACAAAACGTATTACCCGATTAAAACACTTCCTCAGCTTATCAATATTCTTTATTGTCGTGGCAGTGTAAGCTCCCATGCCACATATAAAAATTGGCATTATCAAAGATTTAGCTATTAACCTCCTGATATGGAAAGGTAAAAAATATCCAAGAGTATTAACCCTTCTAAGTGTTAAATTGACCCTAGACGCAATACTACATATATGCGTTTTAAAAGTTATTCTTTCATCCAAATAGAACCTTGGAATTTGTAGCTGGACACATACTTAATGCCCCAGCCGCACAAATTTAATTGCTGCATATCATTGCATATCTTTTTATCGGGTTAAGTTTAAACTTATTCCGATCAGTCAATTGAGTGACTTTGCTCAACTCATTATTAAATAAGTTTACAAATTCAAAAATAGAAGTCTTATCATCAATAGATCCTTGAGGAACTCCACAGTAGATTCAAGCACATTCAGATATGTTATCCTTAGCTTTTACACACTGATACCTAGTGTATTAAAACGAAGAAATCAATCTGCATGTTCTAGACAAGAACTTATATTGATGATATGATACGCGGTGGATAGAATCAAATGCTTTACTGAAATCTAAAAAGACAACTACAGCACCATAGCCAATGTCTAAATTCTTCCTTGTTTTTTCCGTTAAATCCAGTACTAAAGTTGTTGTGCTGTAGCATGCTCCAAAACTCAGAGCAGATATCATATTATTTTGACCTATGTAGGTCACGATGCGTTTATTCATTATAATCTCCAGTATTTTACTACAGATCGGGAGTGCAATCGTAGTTCGCCTCCTCGTGGTGCATCCTGGGTAACGCTAAATAAACTGCTGTGAATCGGAAGCCAAAGACTATGTTTTTTCAACTTTATCAGATGAAACCTACTGACTAATTAATACAGAGAAGAAAAAGAAAATTAAGAAATCTAAACCACATATATCTGCGTAGCTCCGATTCCTTGGAGGAAACAGCAATACATTAACCAAATAATAGGGTATTCAATTAATCGGGCTTTTGCTTTAATCGGTTAATCGCTCGATTAATTAACCGAGGGTTTTGTTTAATCGGTTTAATCGGTTTGTTTAATCGGATTGATCGGTTAACCGATTAATAAAGTTTTGTTATAAATTAAGTAATTTCAATAAAAAAAAATGCAAAAATTATTTATTATTTGGAATTTATTACCAAAAAAAAAATTACATAACAAACAAAACAATTCTTGCACTTAAACGAGCAAATAAAAAAGTAATTCATAAATATATATGTATCATTTACCCCTAATTTCACCAAGTTCAGTTAAAACTAACTATTACTTTAACTTCCAGTTAACAATATGTCTTGGCAGCTATAACTGATAGTTAATTATAACTGAACTTGGTGAAATGTGGGGTTAATAAGAAAAAAACTGTCAGATCATTTTATTAATACATTTTTCAATAGTTTAGGTATTTCTTATAAAATAAACTTTTAGAAAAATAATTTGGTTCAAATGTTTAGGATTTAATCGATTCTTTTCTTTAGTTTTGATAAAACTTGAAATTGAAAGCAATCCATAATACAGATTATCTAATTTCTCAGTTCTTTTCCTGTATTTCTCTAAACATAAAGGGTTAATTTTTTAGGAATTAAGTTTTTCGGGCCGGCGGCACTGGTTGGTAATTGTGTCCAAACAACATATGTGAAAGTGAAAAGTGTTCAGTATACTCTGCCATTTCATCATGGAGAAACGCACAAACGTGCAACGACTGCAAATCGTTGAAATTTATTATCAAAATTCGTGCTCTGTGAGAAATGTCCAAGGCGGTGCCACATGCTACACAGCTCGGGAACATAACACGTGTTATTCATGGAATACAGGCCGAAATGCTCGAAAAACATCTACACGAAGTTATTTTTAAAAAGTAAATGGCAAAGACCAATTTATCGATTCCAATAAAAATGTTGAACATATGAAGCTAATTTGAGTGTTTTATTAGATATAAAAAAAACTACGCTTAAAAAATCACCCATTATAAAATCTTCCATTACGATATTAAATTCTAGTTTTAATTTTTAAAACTTTAAACACTTCTAATTGCTTTGGTTAATGCTGTTAAAAGATTGTTTGTGTTACAATCGACAGTCAGCTCTACATCTGACTCATCCTGGCAAAGCTCAGCATCGAACATTCTGCAAAAAATTTATTTTCGAATTTCTTAATTTTTGATTTTGCACTGTATTTAAATTAAAGAATGTATTGCTAGAAGAAAAAAATATTTTTCTAAACACATGCCTTTTGTATATGAGACAAAACAAATAATTAAAAACACAAAAAATATGTAAAAGTACTACAAAAAAAATAAAATTTTGTTACTTCGGTTAATCGGTTAATCGACTGAAATTAACCGGTTTAATCGTTAATCGAAAAAAGCCAATTTTAAATTAACCGATCAGTTAATCGGGTAGTAATTAATCGGTTAACCGATTAACGGTTAACCGAATGAATACCCTACCAAATAATTACAAAAATATACAACCGAAAACGGCATTAACACACATTTGAACTAAGAACACAAGACAAATAAAAAAAATAAAAACTTTCTACAGACATGGTGTGGGCCAGTAAATGTTCAAGGCTTACATATAATGAATGTTTATAAAGCCCCCGCTACAAATTGGCCAGCTCACGTACTGCCTTCTTATCCCCATCCCGCTGTCTATTGCGGTGGTTTTAACAGCCACCACAGCACGTGGAGATACGCAACCGACGATGAAAATGGCAAATCCCTTCTTGAATGGTCGGAAAACCACAGATTGCATCTTCTCAGATCTCTGCTTCGTCTCATGTGCCCATGACAGACCCATTCCTGCAGCGAGATGAATACAATCAAACTTCCCGCAAAGCCAACACCGCCACCGCCCATCTATCATTAGCATCGGCGTCACTATACCCGTCGTACGGACTACACCTAAGCCCAGGTGGAACTTTAGAAAGGCTGACTGGACGAAATACACCACCAAACTCGACAACGACATCCGCTTTATACCACCAACCGTCTACAATTTTGAGCGTTTCGTAGGCCTAGTCTTTGCCACAGCCAAAAAGTGCATTCCCAGGTGTTTCCGCAAAGAATACATTCCATGCTGGAATGAAGACAGCGATAGACTTTATGAAGAGTTTCGATCCAACCAAAACCCGGAAAGAGCTGATGAACTTATATTTAGCCTGGATAAAGCAAGAAAATTTGAGTGGTCCAACGCCGTATCCAACATGTACTTCAAACACTCCAGCCGCAAAGCTTGGAGTCTGCTCAGAAAGCTAGGAGCAGCCAACCCTCCCATCAATCGAAGACGTCAAATTGACCCAAACATCATCGCCCGTCACATGATAAGCGTATCTAACCTAGCGTTTCCACATGCAAGTACAAGTTCGAAAAACTCAATACACTCACACTTTTTTACTAACACCATCACATTTTTCGTACTTGCAGCTCAACTTGCAACAGAATTTGCTTGCAAGTAAATTTTTGACACTTGTCGCAAGTAAAATGACAAATGAAGAAACAGTGTTGCCGTGGATGACTTTTGTATCAATCTTCTAGTACTTAGTAAAATAAAAGTTATGTTTATAGCGGATTTTCTGTGTATTTATAAAAAATAACTAATAAAAAAAGCACAACTATACAACAACGCATCTTAATGGTAATTTTAATCATGAATTTTAAGCATTTTGAAAAAAAAAATTGTTAATCAAAATATTTTCTCTGTAACATTATGATATCGCCACTACGGCAATACTGTAGTCACATATTTTATAAAATAAACATAATTTTTTCATCAAGATGGACAGAAAGCAGAAACCCAAAACCTTCTTTTTCCATATTTTTTTCACATTCGCTTTTTAATTTTTTTAATTCGTTTAATACGGCAATTTTTGCTAGAAGTTTACTTGTTGACGACATTTTAAAAATGAACTTGCACTGTGCTGTGTAGCCACTCAAAAAATTGCTGTGTTTTTTTTTGACATTTCTTCTGATTTTCGATATTAATACGTATACACTACTTGCAAGTAATTACTTGCATGTGGAAACGTGGGGTAAGGCAGATCCTGACAAACCTTTTACACAAAAGATCAACTCGGAACTTAAGGTACTAAGAAGCAACACATTTCTGAATGACTCTGACTCCTATCCATTCTCGGATATTGAAGTTTCCGAAGGGCTAACCAAAATTAAAAAGGGCACAGCAGCAGGAGTAGATTGCATCTACCCTGAGTTTATAAAACACAGTTGACTCCTCACAAAGATATAGCTTGCTGAATTCTACTCAGATATATTACACTCCTGTAACCTTCCTGGCATGTTCAAGAAATCGAAAATCATAGCCCTGCTAAAGCCTGGAAAGAACCCAGGAGACCCATCCAGTTATCCTTTCATCGCCCTCCTTTCAGTTTGCCTTAAACTCTTTGAACGTTTAATATTAAGACGCATAGAATAGCACATTTAAAGGGTGATTCCACCTGAGCAGGCAGGTTTTAAAAAGGGTCGCAATTGCACTGGCCAACCCCTAGCCCTAACGAATTTCATTGAATACGGTTTTGACCAAAGTAAAAAAACAGCATTTACATTTGTCCTCAAACTGATCAAAGTTATCCCATGCAGTAGAATTTGCAACATTATCCTGAACATGCTCAGCGATCGGCTTTTTAACGTATTCCTAAACGACAGCCATAGTACCACCCGAAAGCTAAACAATGGCTTACCACAGGGTTCAGTTCTAGACTCGGCTCTCTTTATCCTCTACATCAGCGATCTTCCGAATTCTATATCCCGCAAATTTAATTATGCCGACGACCTGGCTTTTGTTTATCAAGATAAGAGCTTTGAAAATCTAGAGAGAATACTAGAAACCGACCTACTCAAAATAACATCATACTGCAGCAAATGGAGACTTAAGCCAAGTCCTACGAAGACCGAAGAATGCTGCTTCCACCTTATCCATAGATACGCTGATAGGAAGCTATCAATACGTTTTGAATGGTATCAACCTCTCACACAATTTTTACCCGAAATATCTTGGTATAACCCTAGACAGAACGTTAACATATAGAAGTCACATAGATAAAACCGCTCAGAAAGTAAAGCCGAGAAATAACATTATACAGAAACTCACAGGAACGAGATGGGGTGTTTCCGAAAACTGCCTACGAACTTCTACAATAGCATTAGTCTACTCGACTGCTGAATACGGCACTCCAATATGGTTGAACAGCCACCACGTAAAAAGAATAGACACGCAGTTAAACACGACAATGCGAATAATATCAGGACATTAAAAGCTACACCTATTGAATGGCTGCCAATGTTAGCAAACCTCTGCCCCCTGACCTAAGACGAAGGCAAGCACTTCTACGGGAGTACATTAAGATCAGCACAAACCCGCTCAACCCACTCAACTCTGACCTTTCCACTCAATACGATGCAAGATTAATATCTAGAAATCCATCCCTGCTCTTGGTTAAAAAACTACGTGACGATAATTTTGATTTACACTCCGCATGGTCATCGCAGTGGAACGACTCGGGACGAAGCAGTCCCTTATTCAACCCAGACGATCGGATCACCGATTTTTATCTTCCACGCAAAATCTGGTGTAATTTAAACCACTTACACACATCTAATGCCAGAACTATGGATTCTCTAACCAAGTGGGGACTTGCTAATGACGCAAGCTGTCCATGCGGCCATCCTTTACAAACAGTTAACCACATAATTCATCATTGCCCACTCCTGTCATTTCCAGGAAACACTGAAGAAATCAAGAGCCTAACACCCGAAGTCATATCCTGGCTAAATTCTCTAAGCTTGTAAAATAAATTTATTATCTATTTAACAAAAAATAGATAAATATACATTAGACCGACTCAACTTGTATGGAGCTGAAAAAAGTGTTTTTGTTTCCCCTCTGAAAATAAAGCTTAATATGTTTTATGATGCTTCCCAAAATATTTTGGTTCTAGCGGTGACCATCCGTGAGCTGGACCATTTCTAAAAAAGGTATTTTTTTTAATTTTTTTTTCTACTTTGCTCCAAGACGACATAAATAAAATTTGGTATCATCGAAATAAGTTTTTGAAGCAGCATCCCATGGTATATAAAACTTGACCCCTTGCGACCTACTTATTGAGTTATTTAACTAAATACATATTTTCGTTTCGGGTTTTCATACAAATTCTACGTATGTGGAAATAATGGTCTGCTTTTCAAATTGAATCTGTTTTAAAATAATGGAGCTGAAAAAAGTGTTTTTGTTTCCCCTCTGAAAATAAAGCTTAATATGTTTTATGATGCTTCCCAAAATATTTTGGTTCTAGCGGTGACCATCCGTGAGCTGGACCATTTCTAAAAAAGGTATTTTTTTTAATTTTTTTTCTACTTTGCTCCAAGACGACATAAATAAAATTTGGTATCATCGAAATAAGTTTTTGAAGCAGCATCCAATGGTATATAAAACTTGACCCCTTGCGACCTACTTATTGAGTTATTTAACTAAATACATATTTTCGTTTCGGGTTTTCATACAAATTCTACGTATGTGGAAATAATGTTCTGCTTTTCAAATTGAATCTGTTTTAAAATAATGTTAATTTTATTATTTTTTGCAATAATTCACATAAAACGCGAAAATCGCGACATATTTTATATTTCTTCACATATAGGCAATACCCAATACAAATTAAAAATGAAAAAATTTTATACCCATATTGCCTAATATGAAAAAAGATAAATTTTTTTTTTTTTTTTTTTTTTCAATATTTATTTATTGAATCTTCATATATTTAATATGAACTAACAATAATTAATCAAATCTTATCCTAATACTTTATTTATGTCCTGCCATTGCCAGACAAAAATGTTTTTCATCACGGGTTCTGTTCACATATATAAGTGTTTATCGCTCATCTAACTGGGTAAGTGCTGCAGTGTATCTTCTTCTTAAGCGAGTGTGGCCGCCATGATTTAAGATATTTCGAGCTAGTGGATTTGGGTGTTGTTCAAGCCTTTTTAAATATTTTACCGCATATTTTGTAATCATAATTTTTTACTAATGGCACATTGAGATCCTTATGAATGTTTGAGTTTTTAACATACCAGGGAGCGGCTGTGATTAGTCGAAGAAGTTTATTTTGGCGCCTTTGAATTTTTTCGACATTAGAGGCCGAGGCAGTGCCCCATAGTTGAATACCATAGCACCAGATTGGCTTTAAGATAGAGTTGTAAAGTAGAAGCTTGCAATCGAGACTAAGGACAGAATTTCTTCCAATAAGCCAATGAATTTGAATGGCTTTCAGTTTCATTTGAGTTAATTTTGCCTCTATATGGCATTTCCACGTTAATCGCCGATCCAGATGCATACCGAGATATTTTACGTGCGAATGTTGAGGAATTATTTGTTTATTGATTGTAATAGGGGGGCAAGATTCCCGGCGCAAGGTGAATGTTATATGTACGCATTTTTGCTCATTGACCATTATCCTCCATTGTCTTAACCATATTTCTAGTTGAAATATGTGATCCTGTAAGTAACGAGATGCTTCATAACGGTTTTCGTGGACGCTTAGAAAAGCTGTATCGTCTGCAAATGTTGAAGTTTGTGTATAGTTGCTTGTTGGCATGTCCGAAGTATAAATTAAGTATAATAGGGGGCCCAGGATGCTGCCTTGTGGGACTCCAGCGTCAATGGGCTGAGGTGAACTTAAGAAATTTCCTTCTTTAATAATAAATTGACGACCGACTAAGTAGCTTTCTAGCAGCTTGTGTGTGTTTGCTGGTAAATTTTGCTTCAATTTATGTAATAAGCCTTCATGCCAGACTTTATCAAAAGCTTGCGAAACATCGATGAAGAGTGCTGAGCAATATTTCTTTTCTTCAAATGCTTTTCTTATGACATTTACTATTCGATGAGTCTGTTCGATTGTGCTGTGTTTTCTTCTAAATCCGAACTGATGGTTTGGAATACATCTATTTTCACTTAAAATCGGTGTTAATTTTGAAACTAATAATTTCTCAAACAGCTTTGACATATTTGATAATCAGCTAATAGGCCTATAAGACTCAACTTTTGTATGATCTTTACCTGGCTTTGGTATCATGGTAACTAAGGAAACCTTCCATTTTTGAGGATAGTATTCGAGGCGTAAAATAGCATTAAAAATAAAAAGAATAATTTTCTTTGCTATGCGAGGTAGCTCTAAAAGCATTTTATTACTGATCTTATCAATACCAGGTGCCTTCTTAGTGTTTAAGTCACAAATAGCCTTTTCGATTTCTCTTATCTCAAATCTGAAGGGAATAGCAGCTCTAGCAGCAACAGGTGGTAACTCGACCGCAATATTGTGAGATATATTTGGTGTAAATACGTTTTTTAAATGATCGACAAACAGGTTTCCTTTTTCAACATCATTTCTTGCCCAACTTCCATTTAAGTTTCTTAATGGTGGCTTAGAGACAACTGGCCTTTTGAGATTTCTAGCTGCACGCCATAATGAGTAGTCTGATTGTGGAGTTTCATCAAGTTCCTTAAGATATTTTTCCAGAGAAGCCGTTTTCTGAGTCTGCAGTAACTTTCTCAGCCTTTTTGTACAGTCTTTTAGTAAGTTCTTAAGTTGAGGGGATCTGTGCAATTGCCACTCTCTACGAGCTCTCCTTTTTTCAGACAAAAGACGCTCGACATCTGAGGAATATATTTTATTATTTTTGGTTTTTTTGGGGGCAATACTGGAATGTTGTACAGCTAGTTTTAGAAAACTGTCAAAATTGACAATAGAGCGATCTATATACTCCGGTGTGTTAAGCGGAATATTTTCTGTGCAATGGGTACTAAGATATTTTTTATATTTTAACCAATTTATATGTGTAGCTGACGTCGCTATGTATCCAGAGGGAGATTCAATTCTATTGGTGTTTATTATAGTAACTATTGTAGGTGTGTGATCAGAGGATAATTCTAAGGAAGCTTCAACGTGAATCGTTTTTGTGGGGATGATTTTAACAACGCCAAAATCGATGACATCTGGAATTTTTTGCGCATCAGCAGGCCAATATGTTGGTTGGCCACTCGCGACAACATTTAAATTCATTTTAGAGATTGTATTAAACAAAACACGACCCTTTGGTGTTATTAGTCGTGACCCCCAGAAGGTATGTTTAGCGTTATAATCGCCAGCAGCCAGGAAACAGGGCCCCAATGACTAATAATATTTATAATATTGGCTTTCTGATATTGAAAACCGAGGTGGTGAATATAAAGATGAAATTACTATGTTTCGATTTATCTCTTCAACACAAATGTTCGTTGCTTGGAGATAATCTTCACGATGATCACACATTGGGTAGTGTTTAATTCGGTTTTTTATTAAAATGGCAGAACCTCCACAAGCTCCATCTCGAGGGTCCTTGGTATCATATAGAGTATAACCATTTTTTTTAACGTATTTCTTGAGGTCAAATGAGTTTCAGAAACCATCATGACATCAATTTGTTTATTTTTAAGAAAGTATTCTAATTAATTTTTATGTTGGCGGATGCCGTTTGCGTTCCAAAAACAAATTTTTAAACAGTTCATGGCTTGTTAAGTACAGCTTGCAATAACATCGATTGCATTCTAAGAATTTCCTGCATCATATTACCCATTGTGTTTGTAAAATTATTTACTGTTTGCACTAATGTTTCCATTGTTTTTTCTAGCCGACTTAGATTAGAAACTGGAGTTTCGTCATTACTTGTCGAAGCGCCTTGCATTGGTACATTGTTTGGTTTTAAGACGTTAGCATAAGAGATTCTGTTACTACTAGGCTGGGGGGCCTGAAGGTCATTACTTTTTACTTGATTTGTTACCTGAGGGGGATTAGTTTTCGGTCCAACCGACTGCTTGACGATAGTATATACAGGGCATCCTCTATAATTGGCAGTGTGATTGCCACCACAGTTGCTGCATTTTTTACGTTGGGGTCGGTTTTAGATTTATCGCAAAGAACTGTACCATGTAATTCGCCACATACTACGCATACAGGGGGTAAGTAGCAGTATGCCTTAGTATGGCCAAATTCTTGGCAGTTCAGACATTGAACGGGACCACCTCTTTTGTGCGGCTCCTCTATAGTTACTTTTCTGTACAGAATGTATTTTAAATCATAGATGGGATGCGTTTCATTTTTTTTAAGCTTAACGTCGCCGGGTTCAAACTCTACTCGAAAAAGTGGTTGGGGAATTTTTTCTCTATTTTTAATGTTTACTACATGTTTTACCTTGAAGCCTTTTTCTTCTAGGAATTTTTTGACCTCTTCTGGGTCCACACATGAGTCAATACCCTTAATCACTACCTGAAGACCTTTACTGCTTTTCAGTTGGTATGTATAAAATTTTTTTTAAGTTCCTCAAAGTTGCTTATAATTTTGCGAAAATCATTCTCATGATTGATTTGTATTTTTGTTTCGTTTATACTACCACGCTTGATAGCAGCTACGTAAAACGAATTTTCACCTATAACCTGTAACGGACCAGCCATTAAAGTTTCGAACTGTAGAGACTGCTACCTGATTTTCCGGCCGTTCTCAGGGATATTGGGATAGGTTCTTGTCACTCACAATTCAAATTAAGATCTATTACAATTTAAGTGTAGGTAGCTTCCAAATCGACAAAATTAATTAAGCAACACGAAAAACCAAATAAACCCGAATTGAAACAAGGTGAAGAGATTTAGATGTTGTTATCTCTCCAATGTTCTTCACCCTCCCTACCAATGCTATTCTGACTAATTTTAAAATGAATAGCCCGAAATGTACCACCTAAAGGGTGGTTAAATTGTAAGGGCCGATGTTGAATGTGAACCACACCTAAACGCCAAGTTTTTTTCCGAATTTTATTTGACATTTCTCTATTTCAGACTTACTCAATTTGAACCATGGGAGATACACAATCCAACAACGTGTTAAAGTTATCCAGACTTATTATGAAAATGGGCGTTCAAATCAAAATGCATATCGTGCACTTCGTAATTTGTGATGAGGTACATTTTCACCCCAGTGGATTAGTCAATAAGCAGAATTGCCGCATTTGGGCGAATGAGAATCCAAGAGTGATTGTCGAAAAACCAATGCACCCACAAAGAGTGACTGTTTGGTGCGGTTTATGGGCTGGCAGCATCATCGGGCCGTATTTTTTCCAAAATGAGGCCGGTCAGGCAGTTACTGTGAATGGTGTTCGCTATCGTGAGATGATAACGAACTTTTTATGGCCCGAATTGGAAGATATGGATGTGGACGATATGTGGTTTCAGCAGGACGGTGCCACTTGCCACACAGCTAACGAAACAATGGCTCTTTTGCGCAACAAATTCAATGGCCGTGTTATCTCACGTAATGGCGATGTCAATTGGCCGCCAAGATCATGTGATTTGACACCGTTGGACTTTTTTCTTTGGGGTTATTTGAAAGAAAAGGTGTACGTCGATAAGCCAGCAACAATTCAAGAGCTAAAGGATGAGATAATTCGGCACATTAACGGCATAGAACCTCCATTATGCCTCAGGGTCATCGAAAATTTGGACCATCGGATGGAGGTGTGCCGCCGTGGTCGCGGCGCCCATTTGGCCGATATTTTGTTCCATACATAATTGAGTAATACCAATATATCATAATAAAATAAAATTACAACAATTTCCTAAATAGTTTGTGTTTAATTCAAAATCAACATCGGCCCTTGAAATTTAACCACCCTTTAGTTTACACCCTTAACCTTTCATGAATAAAATATTCAATTAATCATTTTAAATAAATTAATAAAATTTTATTAATAAAAACAACTTATTAAAATTAACTCGTAATAAAAGTGTTAAATGTATTTTACTGAAGAATGTTATTATACAAATACATTTACTCAAATTCATTGTACAAAAATAAAATAAAAGAACGAAATAAAATATTGACTCTTAACTCAAATACCATATTTAGAGTAGAAACAAAACATGAATTCTTGAGTAAATGTAAATATTTTTTAAGGGTGGGTTTTTTTTTTAAATTGAAATTGAGTGTTTTTTTTTTATATATACTAATTCATTTTTTTTTTATTTCTTTAAAGTTTAAATATGACTTACCATAACTTTTCTCCAACGACGACAGGCCTGATCTTTGAAGAAGTTTTTTTTTTTTTATGGTATCGGTTAAGTATTTTTTTTTTTTTTTTTACTTTACACTCAAAAATAAATTTGTGTATCTGAATATATATGTATGTATGTGATATGGTAGTGTCTAAAAAAAATGTTAACTATTAATATAATAGAATTTAAAATGAAAATTTTCTTTAAATACAAAAACAGTTATTAATAAAACAGTTAGGGAAACAATGTATGATAAATTAACGATTCGTATTCCAGCTAATTTTCGTTAGATATTGTTTCAAAAAAAAAAATATCTATTTTGGATGATTTGCGGAAATTAAATGTTCTGTTTGTTTGTCTTGTTAAAAAGTAAAATCAGGTATATTCTAAGCTCAAAGCCAACCTTTTCTTCATTTGATCATTCCCTGTCGGAGTTCTTAAAGGTATTTTAACACTTAACTATTTGGCAATAGTCCCCGGAGGGTTGTGGTGCTCCAAACAAACTTATATCAAGGCCTTTAAATGACTAACAAACAAAATAAAGAATTAGATGGCTTATTTTAACTTAAAGGATAAATTACCTTTTTTCTTCTTCTGGTATTCTTATAATAATCTAGTTTGGTTTGAATTGTGAATGAAACTTTTCCCTTTTATAACAGCTACAAATTGCTCTTTTTTTTTTATCCACAAAATTATTTCTGACATATTTTTTTATATATTTTCTATTAATAAAAAAAAATATCAATGTTTCAAATAAAGAAATTTCCTGGCTAACTAAATTTTATTTTTTTTATTTATTTTTCCATAAATTACAAGTTGAGTAAAGCCTCACAAAACCGATACAGTTTTCGAGATTTTTCTCAAGGAACTGGATCTGTAAAGGCTGCAAATTTATTGAAGTATTCTAAATCCAAATATCTTTAGCGTGATAAACTCCCTTGGTATCTGTTCCGATATCCTGAAGTTCATAACTGACATTACAAAATTTGCGAATGACTTTCGCCTTTACACCCCCAGGTGCTAGTTTTGCATTGAAGTAACTAACTTTTGAACTTTGAGCAAAGTTGCGACGTATCACTTCCTGCCCAATGCAAAAGTCTTTATTTCTAGTCCGCAAATTATAAAATCTTAAGTTCTTAGAGTAAGCTTTTTCCATGTCTTTTTTAATTGAATCTCTGAGTATAGTAAACTTATCTTGTCTCTCAATCTGATTATCCGTGTCCGCTAAAATATTAAGTCGCTTCAAAAGGTCATAGTCCTGTCCATGTGATATCATAGTCTGTCCAAAAACGATTTGATACGGTGTTCTGCCTATAGTTTGATGAATTGAATTTCGTAGTGCACAATTTATACTACTTAAATAAATGTCCCAGACACGTTGATCTTTTCTAACAAACGAACGAAGAGCTTCGTTAGTAGACCTATTCACGCGTTCACTCGCTTTGGCTTGTAGGCTATAAACTGCTGTGAGCATGTGTTGTACACCATGTTTCTGTAAAAACTGTTCAAATAATTTACTTTTAAATTGTGTCCCATTATCCGATAATATTATCTCAGGAACTCCGTAGCAATGAAAAATTTCGTTCCGAAGATATTCCACTATCAATTTCGAATCAAACTTTTTTATAGCTTTTAAAAATGTAAACTTCGAAAAATGATCCAGTAAAATTAAAATTCCTATATTTCCCTTCCTCGTTCTCGGTAGTGGTCCAATCAAATCAATGTAAAGTCTTTGAAATGGTCTGTCCGTCTTTACCATTTGTCCCATGGTTGGTTTCAGTATAGTAGTAGGCGTCTTTGAAGTCTTACATAAATCGCAATTTCCAATATATTCCCTTACGTCTAAAACCATTCTAGGCCAAAAGAAATAACGTCTGATACGCTCTAGCGTTTTGGCTATACCACAGTGTGAAGATGTGGGTATATCGTGGGCTGAATATATTATACTATATCTCAATTCGGAAGGAACGAATAATTTCCATGATTCGGAATCGTCAATTATATCGGAAGAAAACTCAGTCCGTTTGTAAATATATTCATCAATTATTTTATAATCTGGTAGCTTAGAGTTTTTAAACTCCTCCCGAAGTTTAGTATACTCGTCGGAATCGAAATATTTAGATTTAAGATCTATTGTCGGAATTACCTCCAATTCAATAGAGTTTACAAAATCTTCATCTTCGTGCACACGCGACAACGTATCAGGAACTACATTTTCCTTCCCGCTGCGATGTTCAATTGTGAAATGAAATCCTTGCAGTTTTAAAGACCATCTAGCAAGACGACCTGACAGGTCTCTTTGGCCCATCATCTATTTTAAGCTCGCATGATCGGTGACTACCTTAAATTCCTGTCCCTCGATATATGAACGAAATTTCTTTATAGCGATAACTACGGCTAAACATTCCAACTCGGTTATTGTATAATTCCTTTGCGCCTTATTCAACTTGTGAGACATGTAAGCAATTGGTCTTTCAGTCCCGTCGATGTCTTCTTGCGCCAACACTGCGCCCACCCCATATGTACTCGCATCACACTGCAGAATAAATGGCCTTTCGTAGTTTGGGCGTATTAATAGTGGTGCAGTTGTAAGTCTTATTTTAAGTTCGTCGAAAGCTATTTGAGCATCATCCGTCCACACAAAATTCTTCTTCTTTGTCAAAAGTTCCGTAAGTGAAAATGTTAAACCAGAGTAATATTGAATAAATCGTCTATACCATCCTGTCATTCCTAAAAAACGTCTTAAATGTCTGATAGATTTCGGTACCGGGAAGTCGCGTATGGCCCTTACCTTGTCATCGTCCACCTGTAAAGTCCCATTTCCAACCACATGCTCTTCTGCACGTTAATAGTTAAACCTGCCTTTTTAAGTTGGCTTGCCACCTCTAATAAGTGAGTCATGTGTTCCTCAAAATTTTGAGGAACAATTAATAAATCGTCCAAATAAACAAATACGTGAGTCTTCAAGTGGAATGGAATTACCATGTCCATCAGTCTGCACAACGTTTGCGGTGCATTGCATAATCCAAACGGCATGCGTGAAATGGCCGATTAGGGACCGTGAAAGCTGTCTTTTGTTTTGAACTTTCCTCCAGTTTAATTTGCCAAAAGGCGTCTTTCAAATCTATTTTTGAAATGCAATAAACTGGAGGTAGTCTTGCAATAAGTCCGTCAATGTTCGGTATCGGGTACGCGTCTTTTACCGTCACAGAATTTAGTTTCCTACTGTCCACACACATTCTCACTTTGTCAGGTTTAACTATTGTTACTATCGGTGATGACCATGGGGAGCTAGGTGCTTCTTCGATTACGCCAAGTGAAATCATTCTATCTATCTCACCAGTTAATTGTCTTTCAACAGCTGGTGATATAGGATAGTATCTTTGTTTAATGGGTTTGGCATTACCGGTGTCTATAAAATGTTCAATTAAAGAAGTACATCCTAATCCCTCTACATCGGAATTCGGAAATGCAGCTATTATTTTGTCCAAGTATTCCTGTTGGCTGTTAGTCAGTTGTAATTTATCTGGGTCTGATTCTGTCACCGTGTAGTTAATTTCCGAAATGTCATTCACAACAATCCTGAGTCCAAAAGTCTTCCAAAAATCAAAACCACAAATAATATTATGTTGTATTGATGGTACTACCAAAAACTCAAATAATTTAGACTGTCCTTTAAATGAAGTTTCCAACGTTACCGTACCTGATATGTCCTGTCGATTTCCGTCTGCTGTTCGTACATTACCTACACATCTCTTATACGCTTTATTGGTCTGAACAATAGAAGCTAACTCACCACCTATTACACTTTTGTTAGCTCCGCTATCTAATAAAGCTAAATAATATGATTCCTCCATTTTTATATTAACGTATGGCCTACTGTCGTTATCCCTGTTAACTATAGATGAAATGACACACTTACGAAAAGATTTTAATGTACGATAGTAATTTCGAATACGTTTTGATGATCTACTAATAGAGTTTACTTGACCAAAAATTTTAGCACGCGCCTTTTCGTATTCTTATAAACGTATGTGGTATGGTCTTCTCAGGGAATGTGCAGTTTTAATATTTTCTTCCTTAAAAAAGTCATTGCCAGTAATGTTTATGTTGTCATAGGTTTTGTCATTTGCATCCGATTCGACTCCCTTGGATGTCCGAGTTTTTTCAATCGGACATCCCTTTGTTCGTTTCCCTGACTTTTCCGATTACAATTTGGGCAAGTTGGCTTGTAAGTGTCCTTGACACCACAACCGTAACAGAAAACTCTCCTTATTTCCATGCAGTCTAAATAGGTGTGACCTAATTTGTCACAGTTCCAACACTTAATTCCGTGTTGAACCGCACAAACATCAGCCTCCGTTGAATTTGAACTCCCTAAGTCATCATTTATTTCTGCTATTCGCGACTTTGTTAACTTCCTATTTTCAAAAGATTTTAAATTTTTAACAAACATTTCGTGCTTCCGAACTTCTTTACGAAGTTGATGTACAGAGCTGATTTCAAGATGTAGTAACTCGTGGCGTTTTTCATGTTTCAGATTTCTTAACATAGTTTCGCATAAATCACCGTCTGATATAGGGTGTTTCAATCTATCAGTCATCTCTGAGATTGATTCAAAATATTCGTCAAAAGTCTCCTCATTCTTTTGTCTGCGTCTTCTTATTTCATCTAGAACGTCAAAGTCACTGAAATCCACCCTGTATTCCTTCCGCAATTCGCTGGACAAAGTTAACCAGTCAATAGTATCATGAGAACGATGATACCTCCAAAACCAAAAAAGTGCCTTGCCTTCAAATAAACAATGTGCATGGTCACCTAATACATTGAAATTATTGCCTAAAGTTTAAGTTGTGAGTATATTTACTCGGTAAATAAATTCATCTATTGGAATTTGACTATCATGTCCCACAAATTTCAATCGCCAATTTCTAATAATATTTAATACCTTATCAGCATAGAATGGGTCATGTGAATTATCGCAAAATGGATGAGGTGAAGAATTTGAAGTTTCACTACTTGAAACAGTAGGATTAGTATTATTGCCGGAATTAACATTATTTGAAATATTCATACCTTGAAACAGAGAACGAAATTCTGTAGAAATATAACCCTGAATTTCGTTTCTAAAGCTATTTAAAGACTCAGAAATCATTTGTCTAACAGGAGTAGCATCCCTACGATTATCACCTGGTAAATTATTGCTAGTTACTAAATTTCTACCTCCTGAACGAGTAGTTGGCCCTACTGAACTTGCAGGATTTCCTAAAGTATTACTTGAGTTTCCACTAGGATTGTTTTGAACTCTTCGAGGTGATTTGAACCAATATCTACCGTAAAACTTATATTTGCTGGTTGTACAATATTGTTTAAATTTTCCCGACTTCTTGTTATCGGCATTTTCAAAAAAAAACCTCGCGTTTGTAAAAGAAATGTAAATGTTAACTTCACTACTTAGTTAAGGTGTAAACGGCTTAAAGTACAAAATTATGTATAAAACATATTATGTTTCAATTCGAAATTTAAAAAAAAAACAAGTAAATATTTGATGTTATTAATAAGTATGCAATAAATAACTAATTTATTGAAAAAAAAAAATCTGTCAAATAACATCAAACATATATATAAAAAAAAAAATAAACATCCCATTAGATCACTTAAGAGTATATAAACGATTACAACCGTTTATAAAAATCTCCATTAACCGACATCGTAATGAACAATTTTGCATTAACAAAAGAAAAAAAAATTATATATATATTCTATATCACAAGTGTTGCGGATGTTTTTTAATTTTCAGCATACTGTTAAATTACAAAGAAAAATGTTGCTCCTGTATATAGGAAAATATAATTCCGTATATTGGTTTGTTTTTTTTTTGTAGGACTGTTTTTGGTTCAACTTAAAACGTAATATATTGCACTGTATTTTTGTGTTTTATTGGGAGTCACGATTTTGTTGAGCACAGGGATGAAACGTTTTTGTAAATTTGTAGATTTTTGTTGAAATTATTGTTAACGCGCGTGTTTTATTTGTAAAATAAATTGTGGTTGTTTGCTGTCACATTTATTTATTTTTATTCTTTGTTTTGATTGCTTTGTCCGTATATGATTCAGCGTAGGTAAACATTGTAGTAAACAAGAAATGGAAGATGGCAATGCTCTAGTGATAGTAAATGCAGGGTTGTAGTTTTCATTGAAGAAGAAGTGAAACGTTATGGAAAAAAGGTTAATTTAAAAAAATATAAAAGTTTTAAATTTATGAATGGAAAAATAAACGGTACTGATGCGTATGAGAGCCTGGTGGAAGAAAAATCACTAGACTATGGAAACTGACAGGGGATTAGGATAGAGGGTAGGAGCTGAAGAGATAAGAGCGGTCAAATTCACAAATGAAAATCTTGAGGACAAGGAATAAATTAAGTGAGAAAATAATAAAAATTTGAAAATATAGAAAACATAATTATATTTATATTTAAATGGGAAAACATTTATGTATTTAGAGGAAAAAAGATGGAGATTTGGAGGGAAAAGATTTTCTAGAATATTTTTTAAAGATGGCAAGATTTTGGAAAATGTGGAAAGTTTGGAAATTTTGTTTTGGAAAAACTCTTGAAAATAATAGGTAGACAGAAGATAGGGACCGAATAGACAGATCAATTGAACGAAAAAAGTCGAAGCAATCAGACTTAAAAGTTAAAATAAAGTCATAGTGTTTTCACAAAGTTTTTTGTAAAGAAAATTTTATGTTGTTTTTAAAGAAAAAAAAGTGAAAAGTTTTAAGTGAACACAAAGGAGCACAGACTTCAAAAAAGAAATTAGCCTAGAAGGTCCTAAGTGAAGAGGTTCTGGGGAAATTAAAATTAAGGAAAAAACAAATACATAAATAAAAAGGAAAACGTAAGGAGTTGTGTCAAACATATTTAACAATAAAATAAAATAAATGTTGTTTTGTTTAGCTGACTGGTGGAAATTAAATTCTATATTCGATAAACCGAGGGAGAGAAGATTTTGTGTGCTCCGGAAATTTTTAAATCTGCCACCAAAGTCAGGTAAAATGTATTATCTTATTTCGCCAAACAAAAGGAAAAGTGGTTTTTGTAAAGAGCTCCGGTAGACAGCTAAGAGAAAAAAGAGCAAAAATAGTAGTTGTGAGCAACAATATAACAAAAAAAAAAAAAAAAGGAAACATATTGTGTATTACCCCTTTTAAGTAAAAACTTTGTGTAAAAGGAAAAACTAGTGATTAAAGAAACAAATAATTTTATTTTTTTTACCTTAATAATATTGTGGATAATTTTGTAATAGTTCGTGAATTTACCACTCAGTTAATATAAAGAAATTGTGTTTTATGTAGTTTTAATTTTTATTTTTCTATTTTTTTTGCATAAATTAAGTCATTTTACGGTATAGAGTTAGTATAAGTCTTTGTTAAAAGAGAAAAGGAAAAAGAAGGAAAATTTGTTTGTACAGTACAGTAAACGGTTTATGAATAGGAAAAAGTAAAAACAGTACCATCTCAAAGTAGATATAATTATCGATATCTTAATCGTGTTAACATTTATTTATTTATTTAAACCGGAAATTACATTTCAGTTCTAATAACTAGGCAAAATCAATCTTTGGTTTATTTGAATTATATATGTGTAGAGTAGTAGAACAAAACTAGAATCTTAGGGAGCTCCTTCAGGTTTAGAAATAATAATTAAAAAAAAAATAATAATTAGTATTGTGGTTATTTTGTTGAACTATTTATGGTTTTTAATCCAAATTTTTAATATTTTTTAATTAGGCTTAAGTTCATTAAATTTAATTTTTCATTAAATTATTTTTATGAAGAAAGGTGTTTTACAACATGAAAATTAATTAAAATTGTTATTGATAATCTTTCATTTTTTTGACCGTGGCTGGGATTCGAACCGCAGCCGGCAGGTTACCATGACATGTTTCGATCGCAACCACTCGATCTTCTCAAATGGATTTGCCGTTTTACACTCGCAGCCATCGAAGGCTGCTGACGTCAATAGTCAAACATCAATCCTTAAACCAAATTGTATTTTAACCTTTGGTAGATCGAAGTTTGCTTTTTTGAATGATTATCTATTTTAATTGATTTTACATGTTCTTCCTTACTTCTGTTTTTTCCGTACTTTTGTCAAGAATTTTTCTTGAAGTCCAAAGTACATTTTTTTTTGTTTTTTCATTTTTGTCTTTCTTTTTCTTGTTGACCTTTTTCAGCACAACTTGAAGGACAAATGAACACATAGAGCTCGTGCCTTAGCTTTTAACAATAATTGGTATTGTGGTTATTTTGTTGAACTATTTATGGTTTTTAATCCAAATTTTTAATATTTTTTAATTAGGCTTAAGTTCATTAAATTTAATTTTTCATTAAATTATTTTTATGAAGAAAGGTGTTTTACAACATGAAAATTAATTAAAATTGTTATTGATAATCTTTCATTTTTTTGACCGTGGCTGGGATTCGAACCGCAGCCGGCAGGTTACCATGACATGTTTCGATCGCAACCACTCGATCTTCTCAAATGGATTTGCCGTTTTACACTCGCAGCCATCGAAGGCTGCTGACGTCAATAGTCAAACATCAATCCTTAAACCAAATTGTATTTTAACCTTTGGTAGATCGAAGTTTGCTTTTTTGAATGATTATCTATTTTAATTGATTTAACATGTTCTTCCTTAAAATAATAAATAGAAAATTTGGATTAAAGGAAAGAAAAGGTTGATCTGTGCTAGTAAAGAACGAAGTAGTTAAGGGAGGTGTAAGGGAAAATAAATAAATAAAAAGAAAGAATTACGTTAAGGCATATATAAATTTTTTTTTGGAAAAATTATTATTGGAAAATATAGTCTTTTACTGTACTTAATAGGAAGAATTGTTAATGTTAAATTTTAGTGTTTATTTTGTGTATTTAAATCTTTAGCATAAGTTAATGAAAATTTGTGTCTGTATAGGCTAGAAAATTATTGAATTTAAATAAAAAAATATGTATATATGAATAATTAATTTTATCGCATGTTGAAATGATGTGCTGGTTTTAAAGTTAGAAAGGAATAATGGCATGAAGGTGAGTTGAGGTAGCAGAAGTCGGCTGGTTATTGTTGGGTCACAAAATGAATAGGTGGGACTTCTTGTGACATGGTTGGGTGGGCAAATTGGATGGCAAAACAGCTGCTTCCTGAAAATAGAAGTCATTCTTTTAGTACATGTTTGTTTTAAATAATTGTAGATAGTACCTTGATTTTTTTTTGTGTGCAGCGTACCCGGTGAGCAGGGTTGGGACCTCTTGAGATGAGTTTACTTTGCTAGTCGGAAACCTCACTGGTCACTATGGCTGTAACACAAGGTAAATATTTATGCAAAGCCTTTCAAGTAATGATTTAAAATTTATCCAAATCAAAAAAATCATTGAAAGAATTTCGCAAGGCAAATTTTGAATTCATAATTTTTGTAATAAATGTCAGGTTAAGAATTCCAAATTATCAGAATGCTGTAAATCCATACCATTTACTACTTAGACAAAAAAAAAAACAATAAAAATAATAATTAAAATTCGTTTAATTTTAATGATGATATAACTTATTTGTCGACCCACTGTAAAAGTAAAAATATGTGAGAACGTCAGCATAAAATTTTAGTTTATTTTAATGTTAGCGACAGCTAAACAAATAATCGGTTTAAAATTGCTTCGGGCCCCACGTTGGGCGCCATTAAATTTATGTAACGGACCAACCATTAAAGTTTCGAACTGTAGAGACTGCTACCTGATTTTCCGGCCGTGTTCAGGGATATTGGGATAGGTTCTTGTCACTCACAATTCAAATTAAGATCTATTACAATTTAAGTGTAGGTAGTTTCCAAATCGACAAAATTAATTAACCAACACGAAAAACCAAATAAACCCGAATTGAAACAAGGTGAAGAGATTCAGATGTTGTTATCTCTCCAATGTTCTTCACCCTCCCTACCAATGCTATTCTGACTAATTTTAAAATGAATAGCCCGAAATGTACCACCTAGTTTACACCCTTAACCTTTCATGAATAAAATATTCAATTAATCATTTTAAATAAATTAATAAAATTTTATTAATAAAAACAACTTATTAAAATTAACTCGTAATAAAAGTGTTAAATGTATTTTACTGAAGAATGTTATTATACAAATACATTTACTCAAATTCATTGTACAAAAATAAAATAAAAGAACGAAATAAAATATTGACTCTTAACTCAAATACCATATTTAGAGTAGAAACAAAACATGAATTCTTGAGTAAATGTAAATATTTTTTAAGGGTGTGTTTTTTTTTAAATTGAAATTGAGTGTTTTTTTTTATATATACTAATTCATTTTTTTTTTTTTTATTTCTTTAAAGTTTAAATATGACTTACCATAACTTTTTTCCAACGACGACAGGCCTGATCTTTGAAGAAGTTTTTTTTTTTTTTTTTATGGTGTCGGTTAAGTATTTTTTTTTTTTTTTTTACTTTACACTCAAAAATAGATTTGTGTATCTGAATATATATGTATGTATGTGATATGGTAGTGTCTAAAAAAAATGTTAACTATTAATATAATAGAATTTAAAATGAAAATTTTCTTTAAATACAAAAACAGTTATTAATAAAACAGTTAGGGAAACAATGTATGATAAATTAACGATTCGTATTCCAGCTAATTTTCGTTAGATATTGTTTCAAAAAAAAAATATCTATTTTGGATGATTTGCGGAAATTAAATGTTCTGTTTGTTTGTCTTGTTAAAAAGTAAAATCAGGTATATTCTAAGCTCAAAGCCAACCTTTACTTCATTTGATCATTCCCTGTCGGAGTTCTTAAAGGTATTGAAATTAACCCTTAACTATTTGGCAATAGTCCCCGGAGGGTTGTGGTACTCCAAACAAACTTATATCAAGGCCTTTTAATGACTAACAAACAAAATAAAGAATTAGATGGCTTATTTTAACTTAAAGGATAAATTACCTTTTTTCTTCTTCTGGTATTCTTATAATAATCTAGTTTGGTTTGAATTGTCAATGAAACTTTTCCCTTTTATAACAGCTACAAATTGTTCTTTTTTTTTATCCACAAAATTATTTCTGACATATTTTTTTATATATTTTCTATTAATAAAAAAAAATATCAATGTTTCAAATAAAGAAATTTCCTGGCTAACTAAATTTTATTTTTTTTTATTTATTTTTCCATAAATTACAAGTTGAGTAAAGCCTCACAAACCGATATCAAACTCTTTATGAGCTCATTAGAATTTTGCTCCCTCAGATATATCGGGGGAGGCTTGGACGATTTTATGACGTTTTGTGCTTCAGAGGATTCATCCTCCAGAATTGCAAAACGATTTTGAGAATTTATTTTATCAAAAGATGGTACTTTTGAAGCCGAAGCAACTGCTGCAGAGGTAGGGCTGCGTCCCCGTTTAAACACTGTTATGTACCTGTCCATACCAACTTGTACTGTAGGCTTTTGAGAAGTTTTTACTTGAGTTATTGAGTTGTCCATAGCGGCTGTTTTGGGGTTAACCGTTTCATCACTTATTAAAGTTTTTTTTTTGCTCTGTGGCAACGCTTGCAGTTAATAAATTTGTTATTGTATTACGATCGACCGTATTTTTAAACAAAGAGGGTGAGAGGGAACGCGTTCGAGTCATAGGTTAAGCCGTTAAATAATTGCTATCATCGAATCTTTTTTCTACGTTTGTTTCGTCAACACTCAGTGTAACATAAGCATTTCTTTCGTTATGTTTTATTGTTTTTGCATTATATGCATTCATAAGAGTTTTTTTTTATATATTACTGTTTGTTTAATTGTGCTCTTCTTTTTATTTGTTGTTTAAAAAACCCCGAGAATAAAAAAAAGAATAAAGAAAACAAGAAATGTTTTTGCTTAAAATGTATGTATGTATATGTATGTGTGTACATACATATATTTTTGTTAATTGTAATTTTTAATATTTGTATTAAAAATTTTATGTTCACTTATTAAAAATTATTTTAAAGCGTCTATTCATTCGCTGATCTTATATTATTTAAAAAAAAATAATATTATTATATCATAAATATACACTTATTTATGTTAAAAAAAAAACCGTAAGCCGAGTTAAAAAAAATATAAAATATATATAAATATATATATATGTATATATAAATTATATCGCGTTTTTCGCGTTTTATGTGAATAATTACATAAATAAAATAAATAAACTAACATTATTTTATCTTATGTCGTCATGGAGTAAAGTCCAAAAAAATTCGAAAAACTAAAAAAATATTCCAGCTCACGGATGGTCACGGATGGTTCTAGCCAAATATTTTGGGAATCATCATAAAACATACCAAGCTTCATTTTCGGAGGGGTAACAAAATCACTTATTTTTTGAGTCACTCTAATATACATATTTATATTTTCTCTGTATTTTAAATCCATACGCTAAATAATAGAAATAAAGTCGCACCAAATATTCAAAAATCACACATTTTAGAAGAACAAGATGCTTTTGATTTGGATGTCGGTTTAGAAAATGAAACACTGAAAAAACAACGTCTTAACTCCACAGGTAGTGATAAAATTTGGCCAACAAAACAGACAGAAGATAGCTACAAGTCCTTATTATCAAATTTAGAGACCCCACTTCAAAGTATAGATACTTTAGTAGTGGGTCCTTCAGCAAAAACCACCAATATTGAAGAAGCCCTACTCGCAACAGCGCCACACAAAGCGTAAAATAAAACAAGAAAATAACTCTACAGCTCAGAGAACACAACAGGTTCAGTTAACGAGATTAGACAAAGAATTGCCAACAACATCGACAAATGGCAGAGGTCGTAAGGGCAAAACGACAGGCGTGAAACAGTCTAAAGGCCTGCAAATGATACATACAGAAAAATCTATCATTACAACTAGCGATAATGGTATGAGGTTAACAGGGTCCAGTGGCAGAAAGAAAAATAAATCCATTATTACACGCACCCAAACCACAAATCTTGATTTACTCCCTAAAACTTCGGCAATATTCGACGATTATGATATTATCTCGCCTGCCTTGCAACCGCCTAAACAAATTAGCTCTAGTCCTTTGCATATAAAACAGGAACAAGACAATCACAACTACCGTCATCACCATTCACAACAACACCATCTAACGAAAAACCCGCCAAATACGAATCACAATACATCTGCTCGAACACAAACCACCACCCGCCATACAAATGCTAATGATCTCTATGATGCCCATTTATTGCTAGATGCCTCTTGTTTACGCAACGATCTTGATGAATTTCTCAGATCTCCCTCAAAGTCCGATAAATCCAGGCAACGTTTTACCAGCGAATCTTCTACTCAATTTTTATCTGAACAATCGGAAGAAGAACAACAACATCTCCCGATCTAAGAGAAATAGTTAATGGTGCTAGTTCAATTAATACTTCCTCCGCCCAAGCAGCTTTGGAATTGGAAGTCACTTCTACTAAAAGTCGTAAAAACAATAAATCCAACCGAACTCAAAGGGCGGTAAATTCAAATCGCAAATATTTGGAATTCACCACTGAGGTCGCTAGTCTAAATAAACGATCCTCTACAAGTTGTTTAACTTCAAAATCATCAAAGTCTGCTAGAACTGAACCGGCCAAATCTCTGAAGTCTGTACAAGATACTTCAACCACAACTTCGTATTTAGATTATACCATTGTAGATACTTTTAATACGGTTACAAGTTGCTCAGCAAACAATAATTCCTTCGCTGCTATCTCGGCTGTAGTTTCGGCAGCCGATGCTTCTGCTGCTGCTCAACAAAACTCCTCCGCTGCTGTTGCCAGTGTTCGTAAACCTCAACGCTATTTTGAGTGCGAAATGTGTAGCGCTATATTTTCGGATCGTGCTCAACTATTGGATCATGTACCAATACATATTTAAATGCTTTTTTATACAATCTAGATAAATTAAAAATTAAATCATACCCAGCTAGTATTTGGAAAATTATTTTCTGAAAAATCAGATAAATGAGTTTTTCTAGTACTTTTTGTTATCAAAAACTACTGAATCAGTTACACGCTTTAAAAACGAATCGAAAATGACTCGCGCTAATGATTTTTGATTTTGTTTTATATAAAAATTACTATTAATACAGTTAGGAAAAATTCGAAAATGACTAATATAGCTAACATAAAATTTATCATAAATTTCTTATCAAGAAGAGTAACGGGTATGGAACCATTTTCTCCCGACAATAGTATCCCTGCGGGAAATTTGTGTCAATTGGTTCAACAGACTAGTCCTGGGATTAGAGAAAATAGAACAAGTACAAAAAAATGACCCATGACCAGTGAAAGAAAAACCAATCCCTTAACTAGATTATGAAGAACAAAAGAGTAGAAAAAGAAATGAATTTCAGTACAGTCTTCACCGGTGCTGTGACACATTTTTTGGTGCTTTCTAAAATTTGGTTCTTGAATTTAATTCTAGACTTGTTTTATTGAAATAATACTACATTGTACTGAAATAATACTACATTTTAGTGACTGACACTAAGTACGTTCATGGAGAATAGACCAGTGACTGGTAAAATGGGGTCAATTGACCCCCTCCAATGACAACCCCATGTAAAAGTGATAGGTCTTATTCATATAAAGTGTTAGAACTCGAACCGGTCTCTGCCACCAAAGACCTATCGCGGGACTACTTCGGTGTCAGTTCGCTTCCCTCTAGGGATCTTTTATGAACAGAAAATTAGCGCATATATTAGTTTTTCAATTGTGCTGAAGAGTCAAAAAAGACTTTTATGATAAACAATTTCAAAAAATGCTAGCTGGGTACTGTGTTATAAAATAATCATTTACTTATACAAAATGTTTTGTACCTTTAACTTGAAGACAATGAAAAAAGAAAAAGTATACAAATTAAGACAAGATAATTTTATAAGGCTAAATGCCAATTTCACGATGTCAAAAGAATGCTTTCTTTCGCACAAACATTTGAAACAAAAATATAGTTTTGAGAATTGGTTTTGGTTTTAAGTGTAGTTGTGCGAAAGAAATAGTTCTTTCTCATTCAGTGAAGTAGGCAGGCCAAGGTCAAAAACTAGAAGCGACAAGTTAATCTTATTAAAAAAAAACTATATTGTCATAATTTAAAAGAAGCCTTGTTACAAGATTAAAAGGCTTTTTTTTCATTAATAAAAGCTATAAAAGTTGGGAAAATGATTTTAAGACCAAGAAATCTTGATATAAGGTCAAAAATCTTATATTTTTACTGTAGCACACTGTAATCATTCAATAATCAATCACACCATAGTGCCAATACTTCTTCTGTGTTCAACGTAATACACTTTTTTCAATTCGAGCTTTTTTCTGATAGTGTAGATAATTAAACAAAATTGTTTTAGTTTTTTTTTATCACTTTTTTTTAATACCAGTAGTTTTAATTTGCTTTTATTTTATATTTTAAATGCGTTATTTATAAAAAATATTTGAGGTCAATTTCACCAAGTTCTGTTATAAAAAACTATTAGGGGTGTTCTGGAAATCGGAAACGCAAGAATTTGGAAGTTGTTTTTAATACACTTTTAATCTAATTTTTATAGTTTTTGTTAGAAAATTCTGCTTAATAGAGAAATATTTGTCATAAAATTCTTTTATTACAGAAATATTATTCAGAACAATTATGAATAAAAATTCTCCGTGAGTTTTCTCCCTTCTCCCATTTTTCCTGTGTAAATTCAATTGTAAAAATGGGAAAAGGGAAAAAACTCCCGGGGAATTTGTATTCATAATTGGGCTGATTTAAAAACGACGTTTAAAATTCTTGCGTTTGCGGTTTCGATTTTCAGAGCACCCCTGTATAACTTTAACCGCCAGTTTTACACTATAATACAAGTAAGTAAGTCTTGAGTATTTTGAGGAAAATAAAACTCTTACAAGTTTTTGTTTTTTTTTTAATACTTTAGATTTGTGTTATAGTGTAAAACGACCTTTAACAATATGTGTTTTGAAAGTTATAGTGATAGTTAATTATAACTGAGCTTGGTGATATGTATGTGTATACTTATAATTTTCCCATTGATCCTATAAGGAGCATAGGGCCTGAAGATTGGTGAAATTAGCCGTTAAAGGTTTTAAAACCGTATTTTAAATGAAACTTTGTTTAATAAAGCTTTTATAAATCTAAAATATTTTTTTAAAAATAAGGAAATTAGTATTTAATCTATTATTGTCTTGAAATGAAACAAACTTGTAAAGTAGTCTTTTGTTGTTAACTTTAGTAACTTTGTTACCTTTTTAAGGTAATTTTAATAGATTTCTTTAGAATTATAAATTTGTTGTTTTCATTTCATTTCTTTAAAATGATAAAAAAAAACTTAAAATTTTGTTGCTAAATTAATCTGTTAAACAGAGTGTGTTTAATTTTTTTTCTTCAAACTAAACAATAAAGATCAAATATTTTTTAAAAATAAATGTTCAATAGATTTTATTTGAATTGTTATCTACTTTTAAAATGTATGAATAAACAGTCGGTATTTTAAAAATTTAAAAATTATTATCTACATTGTTCCACAAAAAATACCTGTGCTTTGGGCGTGTAAATTGCCGAAAAATTTCAACAATATGAAAGCAGCGTTGTTCACGTTCTTTTTACTTACATATAAAAAATTATAAAAATCGAAAAAACTGAATCATCCCAAACATCAATGACCAACACACGGCCATAATTGTGCTGGCACAAAATTAAAAACCAAAATGTTTTTTATTCTTCATATTCATATGAATAAATAAAAAAGAAATTTTAGATTTCTTATGAGAAATATCTAAAATTACTGTTTTTGCCTTAACAATTACATTTTATTTATAAAAATCCATTAAAAATTTAGGCCCTAATTATATAAAACGCAACGCAACACCAAAGAATTACATTGAAAGCAAAAACAAAGTCATAAATATTTTATAATTTTGTTGTTGCTTTCTACAGAAATTCGGCTGACTTCCAAAACGTCAATTGCTTTGTATTAGAACAAAGTATAATGTTTCATAACGCCGCAGTACAAGACATATACAATGCAAACCCTTCCAAAACGTCATTGCTAAGTATTATTAACGCATCAAAAAAGCAATCAGAGCATCGGTTTTAAAGTTGATGCTTTGTGACATTTAACATTTTGGCTGACTTGGGGGGGAGATGGGGGAGAAACGGAAAACTAGATTTGAACTTCGCTTTTCATAAGGACCCAGAATACCCAGAACTTTATAGGGTATAGGACCTTCGGTGAAGGGTATAAAAAACAAACCTCATTATAAAAAGAGTAATTTTTGGGATTTCAGTATTTTGATCCAAAATCTGCCCGATTTGACAGATTTATATACCGACTAGGGTTTTTTCCCGGGAATTTCAATTATTTTATTTCCCGTTTTCCCGGTATTTTTCTTGCGGGATCCCGGGAAATAAAAAATTCCTCATAATGTCAGAAAATAGCTATTTATACTTTGAAATTTAGTTTTCTATTCTCGAAAAATTAGCATCTGTGGATGGGTTGTGGATTAGATCAATTACATGAAGTGAGTACAAATCTACCAAAAGCAGAATGGGCAGTGCAACAGTTGATAATTATTACATTTCGTGAAGTGAAGAGTTAATAAAGTACATTAATTCAAAATAAGATGCAGGCAGTTAATTTTCATTGTCCATGGACAAGTCTTAAAAATAGGAGAAACCTAAACATATCGCTCCTTTATTGCAACACAGTCATATCTACAAAAACAAACGATCTTGGCAAAATGCGATTAACGTTTTCAAAATGTACCGACTTAAAGATATATTTTGCTATAACTTCAGTTCAATTTGATATATGACTATGATCCCTGCGGGAAATTTGTGTCAATTGGTCCAACAGACTGGTCCTGGGATTTGTGAAAACAGAACAAGTAGAAAAAGAAAGGACTCATGACCAGTGAAAGAAGAACCAATCCCTTAACTGGTTTATGAAGAACAAAAAGGTAGAAAAAGTAATGAATTACAGTACAGTCTTCACCGGTGCTGTGACACATTTTTTGGTACTTTCTTAAATTTGGTTCTTGAATTTAATTCTAGTACTTCTTTTATTGAAATAATACTACATTTTAGTAATTGACATTAAGCACGTTCATTGAGAATATATCTGTGACTGGTCAAATGGTGTCAATAAAAGTAAAAGTGATATTTCTTATTCATATAAAGTTGTAGAACTAGAACCGGTCCCTACCACCAAAGACCTACCACGGGACTACTTTGGTGTCAGTTCGCTTCCCTCTAGAGATGCAATGAAGGAGCGATATGTTTATTAGGTGATAAACACAAATTATCAATTTCAATTTGTGTTGGTTTATATACCCGTGAAGTGCGGGGAAACCGAAATAAAATAACATTTTGGAAACTCGTGTAAGATACTACAACATACAACTTGAAAAACACATTGTCCTAAAGATTACAAATGGACCTATTGAAATGAAAAGGTTTGTAAGAAGCAGTCCGGTTGATGCTATTTTTGCATCAACCTTGACATACATTTGACTGATATAGACGTTGCTTATAAAAAAAGAAAAAATTGCTTCTGATTGTTAATCCGAAGCAGGCTACAACAGTGCACTTTTAACTATTGGTCCAACCTCGGTAAAAAATGAACGAAATTTTTCGGAAACATGATAATTAGTAAATAAAATCAGGAATATACTTTTTGAAGACTTACTAAACGCTTTAAGTGTGTCAGAAAGTTATTTCCTAAGCCGTTAAAAAATGTTATATATTTCTTTTAAATATTTTATCTATTTTATTAATTAACTTTTTGATCTCATATCTTGAGTACCTTAATTTTAATTTTGTTCTTATTATTGTTTTATGAATTAAATTGTTATGTTATCTTTATATTTTGTATCCAGAACATAATAATTCTAAATAAAAGCATAATAAAAGGGAATAAAGGCGTGAGGTAATAACAACTCAAGTTGCTATTTCAATCTTCAATAAATTTTTTAGTATTGAACCATTTCTTTTACTTTCTTTGTAAACAAGTTCCCTTACGTTTTCTTTATAAAAGTTTTTTTCATTAATTAATAACAAAATTTGCTTTGTATTATTTATATGGAGCGGGATCCCGGGATCCCGGGAAATTTAAAAAAATTTCCCGCTCTCCCGGGAATCGAAAAAGTCCGGGAAAAAAAACTCTAATACCGACGTATTAAAGAAGAAATTTGCCAGTTATTTTGGTTATAAGACTTGGACTCGGGAAGATCTATGGTTCCCGAAAATGGGTATTTTTTCAAAAAAAATTAATTTTTTGGTCATAACTTTTTCGTATTTGAACCGATTTTCCCGAGTTTTTCAGAGAATATTTTCTATTAAAAATTTCCGATCTTTTGATATATAAGGCGTAACCATAGGTCATATGACAGTCCAAAAAATCAGGTTTTTATACAATTTTTGATATTTTTTGTACGGGAGGTACCACGTCCACTTGTTCAATCCCGCCCACATTTTGTGGGATGCTGTGTATTGATAACGTTAATGTGTGTACCTAATTTGGAAACTTTGGCTCTTGCCGTTCTCAAGGCATACAGAAATAAAAAAATACAACAACAACAAGGGATTATTGGGCAAAATCAGAGGCAGTCGTGGTTTTTTGGTCATATCTCAGCCATTTGTGGACCGATCTTGCTGAATTTCAATAGCAAGAAATGGTAGACTATATAAGATATAAATGTAAAACAACCTAGTTGCTATCATGTCTGGAGTATCCGGAAAACACATATCAAACGTAAGACGGACGGACAGACGGACATCGTTAAATCAACATCTCTCTTCATAAGGACCCAGAATATATATACTTTATAGGGTCTAAGATCAATATTATAGAAATTACACACGGAATGACAAACTTATATATACCCTTTTCCACCTGTGGTGAAGGGTATAATAAATATTTTGTAATTTTGTTGTTGCTTTCTACAGAAATTCTTATTGCGTTTTAAAATTTCAAACTCCTCGTAGCTTGTGGCGTTTAAAATTTTAAAACGGTACATGAAGGCTGACTTCCAAAACGTACTAATACAAAGTTCGTACACAATTTTACTACTGTATTTTAAACATGTACATGTACAAAGTACCGAAACAATGCAACTATGTGTTTTGTTTATAAAAACGTTTTGAAATGCAATGCATAATACTTTTAAAATAAATCTGTATTGCTTGCAAATAAAAAATAAAAAGTCTATCGAAAAATCGATTTTGGCATCCATTTGCCACTCCCTACTGTAAACCTTAATCCAAAATCTGCAAAATTTAAACTAAACTAGAGTTGAGTTGTAAACCGTAACAGAGGTATTTATTCCTCCCGTATACTTTTTTTGGTTTTGTGCTGCAGCCTTTTGCCGTACTTACTTGTTTTTGCTTGATCAATTACTTTTAAGAACAATAATACATTACAAACGTTTTCCACTCTGGAACTACTTACTCTCCGTCTGCAACAGACATGATTTGCTGTCATAAAATGATGTTCTGAAAGAGTTGTTAAAACATATATCGTCGGTCTCATGTAGAAAGGGCCTAACTCGATTTTTTTCGAAATTGAGTTTTTCAGTTTACAAGCAATTGAAGAAGCCATTTAACATTATGATACATACAGTTGCTATTTGCCTTCTCCTGTTAAGTTGCAATTATGTGAGTTAGGGCCTTTTTACATGTGACCAATGATATGTAAGTAGTAGGGAAATGGGGAGGCAGCAAAAATGCTGCCTCCCCATTCGTTTTTTTCCCATATACCACAGAGGGAGCATTTTGCTTTTTTCATTTAAAGCAGCAAAAAATTCTGCCTGTTTTTGTTCCCAATGTATTTTCCATAAGGAGGAATTTTGAATAAAAACAAAATTAAAAAAATTTTTGAGTATTTTTTAAATATAAAAGAGAGTAATATTAAGTTGATCACGTTATATTTTCTTCAATAAAGAGAAATTTGCGAAGTTCTACGTATAAGTTCTATGTATAAAGAAATTGTTTGAGTATTTTAAAATAAGAGAGAGTAGTATTTAATATAGTTTAAATATTCAACATAGAAATTACAAGTTAATGAACTTTACGTTAGAGTAAAAATAAAAGAAAAAAATGCAACCGTATGCATTTTTTAAGTTAAAAAATTAACCTTGAATTTTTGTTTCGCATTAAATTATGAGTCAATAAACTTTTCGTTAGGGTAAAAAAAAAAAAAAAAAAAAAAAAAAAATAAAAATGCAATTAACAATATTATCATTTAAATATATTTATTTAATTAGTCTATAGACTTCTTTCAAAGTGCATAAACATTAATTAAAAAGAAAAATTATATACTATAATGGCATCATTCAATTGTAAATACTGTAAATCGGTTTTCGAGGAAAAGGACATGGTCGATACTCATGAAGTCCTTCACTGTCGTAAATGCTTCAAATGGTTCTCAAAGCTAAATCATCTGAGGGAGCATGAAAAGTCGCATGCATCTACATCGCTTAGATGTAATAGTGGAGAACCGGGTATTGAAATATCCAATTTGAAAAACCTTAAATGTGTGAAAAGGGCATTTAAGGATAGAATTGTCACCTACCTTTATGAAAATCAAAAAGAAGAAATTCTACATCCTCAAGACTTTTTCAATGGAATTCTTTTGGATCTTTTAAAAATTATTAATGGAAGCCTAAAGAAACATGTAACTATAAAGTATAATCTAGAGCTGGAATGTGAATACATACAAATAAAAAATGAGGATATATACATTCGCTCTATTACGCACAGATCTAAAATGCAATTCCTGACTTTAAGCGATGACGTGGAGGACTCCCTCAAAAATCATTTTTTTAATATATGTTCAAAAATGTCCGAATTTCAGGAGAGGGACAGTGGATGGTCTCTATTAAAAATAAAAATACTGGAAATAAATATAAATAAATCATCGTTTATTAAAGGTTCCAAATATATTCCAACACCACAGTGGATCAGAAAAAAGCAGGGAGTTTTTAATTTCCAAAATGATGATGACTACTGCTTTAAATGGAGTATTATTGCTTCATTTTTAGGCAATAATCAAAATTTATTGAAAGAAATAAATATATTTGAAGAAAAGTTTCAAATTAGAGATAATTTTATAAATTTTGAAAGATTGGAGTTCCCTCTAAAGTTGAAGGATATTAAGATCTTTGAACAAATGAATCCAAATATAAGTATTAATGTATTTGGTTGTGAGGGAAGTCAAATTGCGGGACCATATTACCTTACCAGTGAAGTGAAAGACCATCATATAAATCTACTTCTTTTAACGAATGATGAATGGTCCCATTATGTGTTAATAACCGATATTTCAAGGTAACAAACGTAAATAACAAAATGTTAATTCAAAAATATTAATTTTGTTTTATTGTCTAAATATTTTAGGCTAATAAGAAGTAGCTTAACTTCCCATAAGGGACGGGTATATCTTTGTAACGCATGTCTTCAATACTCTTCAAGTGCGAAAATTATGAAAGATCATGAAGACGGTTGTAAGAAAGTTGTTTCAAAAATGCCGAAGGCGGAAGACTGTGTGTTACGCTTTAAAAACTACCAGAAACAATTAGATGTACCATTCGTCATATATGCAGATTTTGAGGCTTACTTAGAGAAAATTGATGGGAGTGATGAACATGGTAATATTCAAAAACACATAGCTTGTGCCTTTAGTTATTATATTAAGTGTAGTTTTAATAATAATTTAGATAGATTTAACATTTATTTTGGTGAAGATGCTCCCTACGTATTCATTGAAAATTTAATTAAGGATACTAAAGAAATATTCACGAACTACTTATCTACCCATCAAACCATGACAACACTTACTAATGTTGAGACGATTGCATATAATCTCGCAACAAATTGTCACATATGTGAAAAAAGCTTAGGAAGTGACAAAGTAAAGGATCATTGTCATTTGACTGGTAAATACAGAGGAGCGGCGCATAACTCTTGTAATCTTCTGTACCAAATTGCTAAGTTTATACCGGTATTTTTTCATAATTTTTCTTCCTATGATTGCCACTTATTTGTAAAAGAATTATCGAAATTTGAGGGTGATATAAAAGTAATTCCTCTCAACAAGGAATTATATATATCATTATCCAAATTTATTCCAATGCAAAATAATAAGAGCTTTGAAATTCGATTTTTAGATTCTTTTCGATTTATGGCGTCAAGTTTAGAATCTCTTGCAAACAATTTAGATGACCATGACTTTCAAACTCTCAATAAAGTTTTTCAACAGAAAAATGAATTTGATTTAATAAGAAGAAAGGGAGTATTTCCTTACTCTTACATTGATTCAATGGAACGCTTTTATGAATCAAATCTTCCCACTAAAGACAATTTTTACAATATTTTAAATAATACTAATTGCACTAATGAAGACTATGAACATGCTCAAGCTGTTTGGAAAACTTTTAATTGTACTGACTTATTAGATTACGCAAAATTATATTTAAAAACAGATGTTCTTTTGTTAACTGACATTTTTCAAAATTTTCGACACATTTGCAAAAGTATTTATAAACTTGACCCATGCCAATATTATACTGCCCCAGGACTATCATGGGATGCTATGTTGAGAACAACTAAAATAGAATTAGAATTGCTAAGTGATGTCAATATGTATAATTTTATACAAGATGGTATTAGGGGAGGCTTAGTTCAATGTTCAAAAAGATATTCTAAAGCAAATAACAAATATTTAGAAGATTTTGACAGTAGTAAGCCTTCAGAGTATTTAATGTACCTCGACGCTAATAACTTGTATGGATGGGCAATGTCAGAATATCTTCCCCATGGAGAATTCGAATGGAATTATGAAGAAGACATTTTAAATAATTTGGATGTTGCTAATATATCAGATACATCTGAAATTGGTTATTTTTTGGAGGTAGATTTAGAATACCCCGAATACTTACATGAAACACATAATGATTTACCATTTTGTCCAGAAAATAAAATTATTGGTGAATCCAAATATAAAAAGCTAATTGCAGACTTGACATCAAAAACAAAATATAAAATTCATTATAGGGTTCTTAAACAGTGTTTGAAAAATGGACTAAAATTAAAAAAGATTCATAGAGCGTTAAAGTTTAAACAATCTCCATGGCTAAAAAAGTATATAGATTTAAACACATACCACAGAAAATTCGTTTGAAAAAGATTTCTTCAAACTTCTTAACAATGCTGTTTATGGGAAAACCATGGAAAATGTCCTTAATCGTACAGATGTTAAAATAGTTAGTGATTGGGAAACTACAAATCGTAATCATTTAGGAGCTAGAGCACTAATTTCTAAGCCAAATTTCTCAAGTATTACACAATTTTCCAATAATATGTTTGCAATTCAATTAAAACTTATGCAAATAACTTACAACAAACCAATTTATTTAGGCTTTGCTGTGCTAGAACTCTCTAAATGGAAAATGTACGATTTTCATTATCAATACATGAAGCCAAAATTTCAATCCAATTTAGCTTTAAATTATATGGATACAGATTCATTTATCTACACAATAAAAACGGACGATTTTTATGCTGATATTCATGATGACATTGCTTCAAGGTTTGACACATCTGAATATCATCCTAATAATATTTTTAACCTGCCATTATTAAATAAAAAAATTTTAGGTATGATGAAGGATGAAAATAATGGAAAAATTATGAAAGAGTTTGTTGGGCTTCGATCAAAAATGTATTCATTTAAAACAGTTGGTATGAATGAAGTAAAAAAGTCTAAAGGTGTTAAAAAATCGTGCATTAAAAACCTTTCAATTGCAGACTATAAAAAATCATTGTTTGAAAAAGTAATTCTTTCTGATACAATGAATACATTTAGATCTAAGTTTCATCAGCTGTATACTCAAAAATTACACAAGGTTGTCTTGAGTTATGCGGATGATAAAAGAATTATCGCTCCAGACCAAATACATACTTATGCACGAGGACATTTTAGACTTCAATCTAACTTTGACAACTTTTGTACAGAAATAGACAATTTTTTAAATGACTCATCTGACGATGAATATTTAATGAACATAGATATTTAAATTAATGTTTAATAATTATGATATAATAAAAAATTTACAAAAATTTTAAGTACAAAAATTTAAATTAATATTTAATAATTATACATACATATATATATATATATATATAAAAAAAAAAAAAAAAAAAAAAAAAAAAAAAATATAAATAAATAAAACAATATACATATATTAATAAATACACTTTTATTAAAAAAAAAAAAAAAAAATTTAATTTTATTTCTAAAATAAGTTTTTTAAATATTTTGCCATAATACATTTTCAGTGTCGTAATCTAATTTCTTTCGATTTCTTGTTACACGAGGAGAGTATTGATAAGGTAAAGTTGATTGTTTCATATTTGAATAGTTATCAGTTTTTGATTGTTTCATATTTGAATAGTTATCAGTTTTGGATAATATTCTAATTTTTGGAGTTCCTTTTTCCGAAAAGCTTTTAAGACGCTTAGCTACGGAAGATGCAGAAGAAGGGTTAAATTTTTGTATTGTTGTATCCATATCGTTCTGGTCATCATTATTTGTGTAAATATCTTCAGGCAAATTCAAATCTGTTTGCAGTGCTATACTACTCGATTGAGGTGTGATTGTTTGAGTTTCAATATGCTTTTTATACACCTTTCTAGTTTGAGTCTCATTATCGCGCAAATTATGAATTGTTGATAGTTTATTCTGATTAGATGATCGTTGGGATCCAATTAAATATTTAGCAAGTTCTTGTTTAATATAATACCATTTGTTTATATCCTTTAGTGTATGGGACCCATATATTGGCAAGAGTTTCCGATGTAAAAAATCTGAATCAGAATGTTTAACTTTAAATTTTTCGTAAGTTGATGGATGAAGAACTATAAGTTTTGATAATTTATTTGACATTTTCTAAAATTTTTCCAATGACTCCACTTAATATTGATGTAATAATAATGGGTAAAAATCCTCCCTTTTGAATAAGATGTTTCCTCTTTTGACGCATAGAGGTTTGTGATGAGCAAACTTTCCTCAAAGTATTTTTATATGGCTTTAGTTTTTCAAACACATTTTTGTTTATTTTATGATTTTTGTTTATAATATTTAAAATAATTTCATTTAAAGTTTTGATAACAACATTGTCAACATTTTTCAAAATTGCATTTCGTAGCTTGTGATCAGCTTTTTTAAGAACATAGAGAATATGTTTGTTCTCCTTCAGTAACTTTAGATTTGAAGTCATTGTTTATATTTGCATATATATAGTAATCTGTATTAAAAATATTTGATCTAAATCTTAAAGCGTTTGGTATTTCTTGAGTAAGATCAACTATTAAATAACCATGAGCCTGTTCTGTACAATGATTATATACATCTACTAAAGATTTTGAGTTTTCTGGATATACTTGACGAGCTAGATGTTGGAATTGTGTCTTATCTCTTGGATTTTTAAACATAACTATATATTTGGAGTTTAATGATATATCTCGCGAATAAGCCCCTTTATGAAAAATATTTTGTGTAACTAAAATTACGCATAAGTTTCTATGATGAGATCCTTTTGTAAATAGTTCACAAACTTTCTTATTTGATGATTCAAGCATTAAATCATCCAATATTATTAAAGTAGATTCTTCGTCATTCGTATTAAAAGACTCTCGAATTCCTTTAACAAATTCTACATTTTCTATATTTGGAAGTGCATTTATTTCAGAATAACACCATATGATTCGGTCTATATCTTTAGATATTATATTTTGATTTTTTATTATATTTTTAATAAAAGTAGATTTCCCACAGCCTGAGGGACCACAAACCATCATTGTAAATGGATATATAAACTGATGAAACATGTTTGCACTCTTAAAAACCATTTGTTAATGAATTAAAAAGGAAGAATATTTTAATTAATATGAGTAAAAAAAATCTTATTGACGAAATTCATAGTCAAGCTAGAAAAAACTTTAAGCGACGTAGGTTTATTCAAAAGGGAATTTTAGATACTTGGCAAATAGACTTGGTGGAGATGATACCATATGCAAAATTTAATAAAGGTTTCAAGTATATGCTTACTGTAATTGATGTTTTTTCAAAGTATGCCTACGCTTTGCCCTTAAAAACTAAAACAGGATTTGAGGTTTCAAAATCATTTAAAAGTATTGTAAAATTAAATAGTAACAAAGCTCCTAAAAACCTGCATTCAGACCAAGGAAAAGAATTTTATAACACATATTTCAAAACTCTTATGAAAGAGCTAAATATTAATCATTATCATACCTATTCAAATGTAAAAGCGTCAATAGTTGAACGATTTAATAGAACTTTAAAAAATAAAATGTGGAAACAATTTAGTATGCAAGGAAATTATATCTGGATAGATACATTAGATAAGCTGTTGAAAGAATATAACTCATCTAATCATAGAAGTATAAAGATGAAACCAAATTCAGTTAATAAGCGAAATGAAAAAAAACTATTAAAAACTGTATATAATAATTTAAAAGTTTTTAAAAATGGAAAATTTAATATAAACGATTTTGTTCGCATAAGCAAATATAAAAATGTTTTTGAAAAGGGATATACACCAAATTGGTCTACAGAAGTTTTTAAAGTAAATAAAATAAATGCAACAAACCCTGTCACCTACCATTTAATAGATTTTAATGGAAATTTAATTAAAGGTGGATTTTATCAAGAGGAGTTATTAAAAACTAAAGTTCCTAACATCTTTTTAGTTGAAAAAGTCTTAAAACGTAGAGGTGAAAAACTATTTGTAAAATGGTTGGGTTTTGATAAAGAATATAATTCATGGATTAATCAAACGGATTTCAGTTGATGAATTACATTTTTCATATATGTATAACATACATCTTATAAAATTTAACATTTCTTATAAATATGGCATCAAGCACAGAGGAAAACAGTATTTATGTTACTTTATTAAGTAATGATTCAGTAAATTTATATAAAAACACTTCTAGTACTTTCACAAATTTATTAAATCAATCTCTTAGCATGAGCGACCAGTGGGAAGTTGGATTGTCAGATATATCATTTTCGAAAATGAATAAACAATTAAATATGAATCAAAATATACTAAAACGTAAAAAACGCAACATTTCAAATTTTGTAAATCAATCTGTAAAAACATTGAAAATTGACTCCAATAATGAATATGATGAAATTAAAAAAAAATTTAAAGAACTAATGGAAACATCTGACGCGCTGAAATTAAAAAATATAAATAAAACTTCAAAATTTTCAAATACATTAAACATTGATAAGTCCCAATCTATTATACCTATAAAAGAAAAACATACTCTTAACGTTAATACAAAAAGCTCAGAACCATCAAATAATGAAAAAGATCCAATTTTATCATCAAGAGAAAAAGATACCCGTAGCGTAAATATAAAAAGTCCGGAATCATCAAATAATGAAAAAGATCCCATTTTATCATCAACAAATTATATTTTGGAAAAATCTTTGAACAAATTCTCTGACAACATAAATCAGTTTATTAATAAATTTGAATCGTCTGATATAAGTGAAAACATATTTATTTATACTGATATAATAAAACCTCGGAGTGTTGGTAGTAAAAAAATTAAATGTTTAAAAATATTTTCAGTAGCAACATTAAAGAACTACATTCATTTCAATAGAATTGAATATTTTCCTCTTGAAGCCTATAATATAAATGATATTTCCATAATGATTCGAAATGATGAGGGAGAAGAGATAAGCTTTAATAAATTAGTTCCGTCTATTGTACTCTACACTTTAAAAAAAAAAGTGTATATAAAATAGGTGTGTAACCAAACAAAATTAATCATTTTTATTACAACCATGGATGCGATTTATACAAGTTATTATAATAATCAGTCTGGAGAAAATATACAAAATATTGGTGAAATATATCACGCACCAAGAATTTTACAATACGGTCGTGGTATTGGATCCATATTTTCTGCTGTATTTTCACATTTAAAACCCTTATTTAAAACGGGGATGAATATATTAAAGAATAAATCATTAGATATTGGAAAGGAAATTTTGGAAGAAATTGGAACAAAGCCAATAAAAGAAATCTTACTAAACAAAGGAAAAAAGGTCATACAAAATATAAAAGTTCATAGTCTTCATTAGTGCAATTAGTATTATTTAAAATATTGTAAAAATTGTCTTTAGTGGGAAGATTTGATTCATAAAAGCGTTCCATTGAATCAATGTAAGAGTAAGGAAATACTCCCTTTCTTCTTATTAAATCAAATTCATTTTTCTGTTGAAAAACTTTATTGAGAGTTTGAAAGTCATGGTCATCTAAATTGTTTGCAAGAGATTCTAAACTTCACGCCATAAATCGAAAAGAATCTAAAAATCGAATTTCAAAGCTCTTATTATTTTGCATTGGAATAAATTTGGATAATGATATATATAATTCCTTGTTGAGAGGAATTACTTTTATATCACCCTCAAATTTCGATAATTCTTTTACAAATAAGTGGCAATCATAGGAAGAAAAATTATGAAAAAATACCGGTATAAACTTAGCAATTTGGTACAGAAGATTACAAGAGTTATGCGCCGCTCCTCTGTATTTACCAGTCAAATGACAATGATCCTTTACTTTGTCACTTCCTAAGCTTTTTTCACATATGTGACAATTTGTTGCGAGATTATATGCAATCGTCTCAACATTAGTAAGTGTTGTCATGGTTTGATGGGTAGATAAGTAGTTCGTGAATATTTCTTTAGTATCCTTAATTAAATTTTCAATGAATACGTAGGGAGCATCTTCACCAAAATAAATGTTAAATCTATCTAAATTATTATTAAAACTACACTTAATATAATAACTAAAGGCACAAGCTATGTGTTTTTGAATATTACCATGTTCATCACTCCCATCAATTTTCTCTAAGTAAGCCTCAAAATCTGCATATATGACGAATGGTACATCTAATTGTTTCTGGTAGTTTTTAAAGCGTAACACACAGTCTTCCGCCTTCGGCATTTTTGAAACAACTTTCTTACAACCGTCTTCATGATCTTTCATAATTTTCGCACTTGAAGAGTATTGAAGACATGCGTTACAAAGATATACCCGTCCCTTATGGGAAGTTAAGCTACTTCTTATTAGCCTAAAATATTTAGACAATAAAACAAAATTAATATTTTTGAATTAACATTTTGTTATTTACGTTTGTTACCTTGAAATATCGGTTATTAACACATAATGGGACCATTCATCATTCGTTAAAAGAAGTAGATTTATATGATGGTCTTTCACTTCACTGGTAAGGTAATATGGTCCCGCAATTTGACTTCCCTCACAACCAAATACATTAATACTTATATTTGGATTCATTTGTTCAAAGATCTTAATATCCTTCAACTTTAGAGGGAACTCCAATCTTTCAAAATTTATAAAATTATCTCTAATTTGAAACTTTTCTTCAAATATATTTATTTCTTTCAATAAATTTTGATTATTGCCTAAAAATGAAGCAATAATACTCCATTTAAAGCAGTAGTCATCATCATTTTGGAAATTAAAAACTCCCTGCTTTTTTCTGATCCACTGTGGTGTTGGAATATATTTGGAACCTTTAATAAACGATGATTTATTTATATTTATTTCCAGTATTTTTATTTTTAATAGAGACCATCCACTGTCCCTCTCCTGAAATTCGGACATTTTTGAACATATATTAAAAAAACGATTTTTGAGGGAGTCCTCCACGTCATCGCTTAAAGTCAGGAATTGCATTTTAGATCTGTGCGTAATAGAGCGAATGTATATATCCTCATTTTTTATTTGTATGTATTCACATTCCAGCTCTAGATTATACTTTATAGTTACATGTTTCTTTAGGCTTCCATTAATAATTTTTAAAAGATCCAAAAGAATTCCATTGAAAAAGTCTTGAGGATGTAGAATTTCTTCTTTTTGATTTTCATAAAGGTAGGTGACAATTCTATCCTTAAATGCCCTTTTCACACATTTAAGGTTTTTCAAATTGGATATTTCAATACCCGGTTCTCCACTATTACATCTAAGCGATGTAGATGCATGCGACTTTTCATGCTCCCTCAGATGATTTAGCTTTGAGAACCATTTGAAGCATTCACGACAGTGAAGGACTTCATGAGTATCGAGCATGTCCTTTTCCTCGAAAACCGATTTACAGTATTTACAATTGAATGATGCCATTATAGTATATAATTTTTCTTTTTAATTAATGTTTATGCACTTTGAAAGAAGTCTATAGACTAATTAAATAAATATATTTAAATGATAATATTGTTAATTGCATTTTTTTTTTTTTTTTTTTTTTTTTTTTTTTTTTTTTTTTTTTTACCCTAACGAAAAGTTTATTGACTCATAATTTAATGCGAAACAAAAATTCAAGGTTAATTTTTTAACTTAAAAAATGCATACGGTTGCATTTTTTTCTTTTATTTTTACTCTAACGTAAAGTTCATTAACTTGTAATTTCTATGTTGAATATTTAAACTATATTAAATACTACTCTCTCTTATTTTAAAATACTCAAACAATTTCTTTATACATAGAACTTATACGTAGAACTTCGCAAATTTCTCTTTATTGAAGAAAATATAACGTGATCAACTTAATATTACTCTCTTTTATATTTAAAAAATACTCAACAATTTTTTTAATTTTGTTTTTATTCAAAATTCCTCCTTATGGAAAATACATTGGGAACAAAAACAGGCAGAATTTTTTGCTGCTTTAAATGAAAAAAGCAAAATGCTCCCTCTGTGGTATATGGGAAAAAACGAATGGGGAAGCAGAATTTTTGCTGCTTTCAATGAAAAGCAAAATGCTCCCTCTGTGGTATATGGGAAAAAAACGAATGGGGAGGCAGCATTTTTGCTGCCTCCCCATTTCCCTACTACTTATGTACTACCGTTCTCGCGGCAATTGGGTCTACGTACCGGAACGACTCGGAGCATCAATTGCACCGACCAAAGATTGTCAACCCAGCAACACCAATACACCAACCACTGACGGGATTTGTGGTACAATTGTACAAAATTTGGCACATTCGACACATTATGGGTACACTGGTACAATTCATTCTTTTTTTGTACAATTAAAACAAAATACCCTCGAAGTTTTATCATTTCTTTGAAGTGAATTAAATCAAATTTCTTTTCAATAATAAAATTTATAATTTCATATCTCTAGCACTGGCTAGAGATACCAAAAACTGCATTATTGTTAATTTATGTTCATGATTTTATACTAAAATATTAAGTGCATACATACATGGAAATATGTACATACTCGTATCCCTGTAGGAAACCTGGGATCAAGTGTCTCCAAATCACCACTTATGTCGATTGTTTTGGTAACACTGTCAAAGAACGTCTACACTTCAGTCTGCCTTGTAAAAAAAAAAAATATATATATATATATATATATAGACATCCCTACAAGAAGAGAATGAGCGAGTTGTCACTTTTTCACGTTGGTGTTAAGAAAATGATAGAATGAAATGACCGAAATCAAGTTTTCTGTAATTTTTTTCTATCATTTTCTTAACACCAACCAGGGCTGCCAGATAAATTTGTGAGGAAATCGTCAATTTCCTGAGAAAAAATAGAAAAATCGTCTTTCACGTTTCGAAAAATCGTCAAAAAAATCGCACAACTTAAAATTTAGTTTTTTTTTAACAGTTTTTGTTTGATTTTTTTTATAAAAAAGCATTCAAACAAAAACATAATTACTTCATACCCAGCTAGAATTTTCAATTGTGTAAGAGATATTGGGAGTCTCATACAAAGCGTCTTTGATCGTCGATGCCGCATTTTTCGTGGAAGATTCCTCACATGGGAAAACTGCAACACGACGGAGATTAATCCACAGCACAGTGAAAGACGCTTCTTCAACCGTTGTGGGAATCATTTAAGATGTGGGTAAAGATTATCTAACGAGTCTTTCATGTCAAGAATCGTTTCCCAGTAAAAAATGGAGCTTACAGCAGTTTTGTAAGGGAGAGAAGCACAATACCCCCTTAGAAAACCTGCTTACAAGAGGCATGATTTTTATATGGCGAATTCCCACTTGGAGCTTACAGCAGTTTTGTAAGGGAGAGAAGCACAATACCCCATTACAAAACCTGCTTACAAGAGGCATGATTTTGCTATGACGAATTCCCACTTGGAAGCGTTATGAAACAAATTAAATTTCTATGTATGTTAGGTAATATTTCAAAAATGATCGTAAACACATTTTAAAATCATTGCAATACAACCTGCTTCGATGTAAGGGAATAACAAAAGCACATAAAACATTGTTCGTATAAGGGATAATGCGAAGTTATTCAATCATTAAATTAAAAATTCACTTTAATGGTATTCGCTTATCTGCTGCTTCTTAGTAGTGTGTAATAGCCAGCGCATATATCAGCGCTCATGTAGTTTTCGTGCTTCCCGAAACATAAACATTTTTTACTGGGATAAGACTCTTGTAGATATTATGTTACAACTCGTGAAATGTCCGCCGTATAATTGTTGAAAATATGATTTATACAGAGAGTCGTAAAAGATTCATTCGCTGATGGTTTGACGAAAGATTAACAAAGTGTAACATTGTTGTTTTTGTACTCTGAAAATAATCATTTAAAGATTTTCTTAAGACTTGCATATTATGGCCGTACCTAAACAAAAGCGCCACGCGTTTTCTAGTTTTTGAATAGAGCGGTCTCAACGCTTTGCAATTGGAAAAACCGATTTTCAAAGCTCGTTTAATAGTGAATTTTGGCGCTATTGTTAATTAATAAAGGCAATTTAGCTATTTTGTGATCAATCTAGCGTTTTTATCTCGTTTTTTATTTATAATTTATGGGTTTTATTACACAAGAAAGCTATCACTACTGTTTTTTACACAACGTTGACGCTCTTGCTTAGGTATGGCATATCAGCGCAAAAGCTAAGCGAAAGAAAACGTTCCGGCTTCCGTTCTTGTTAAGGTACGGCTGTTTAAAAACGAACGTGTCAGAAAATTTAATGTTTTATTCAGACTGGAGACTGAAAAAAATCGTCTCTTTTAAGAAAAAAATCAGCAAATCGGCACTTCGCTAATTCCGGAACAAAAAATCGTCAAAATGACGATAAATCGTCAATTCTGGCAGCCCTGACACCAACGTAAAAAAAATTGACTACTCGCTCATTCACTTCTTGTAGGGATTTTTCTTACATATTGCAATTATGAAGGTAATTTGAAGAAATTTTGTACATAGGTTTCAATTCATAAGGGCAAAGTCTACTGAAAATCAGTTTGGCCTTTTTATGGCTTAAAGATTATAAAATAAATAAAATTGAGACCCGGTCCATAATTTCACTTGGCCTCCATACAAACTTGCTTCCGGAATAGTGTATGTGCCTATAAACCCTCTTATAATGTTGGTTTTTAGATTAAATTTGAGCCAAACTTATTGCATTGCAATCTTAATCATCTAACCAAATTTTATTGGATTCGGTCGATGTTTGTAGATAGCCCTCATGCTATAAAATTAATATTTTACGATAGTTACTCAGCCCAGTTATGAATAAAAATTCCCCGGGAGTTTTCTCCCCTCTCCCATTTTTCCAATTTGTTAATTCAATTTTAAAAAGGGAAAAAACTCACGGGGAATTTTTATTCATAATTTTGCCGATTATGTCATGACAAAATGTTGTACTAGTAGGCCCCATATAAACCCCCTTCCTAAAATCACTTAAGGGCAAAAAAATCCCATATATGTAGATGAAGATATCTAAATAATATTCGGAACAAAGGGCTTTAACATGAATTTTAACTTTCAGCCCAATTATAAATTAATATTCCCCGGGATTTTTCTCCCTTCTCCCATTTTCCTATGTTAATTCAATTGAAGCACAGCCGCGAATAACGTTTTAAGTTACAAAATAATAATTTTTCAGTAGATCAAAAAATTATGATTAAAAATAATGATAATAAAAACTTTTATGCAAAACGCTTTTAAAACATTATTTCACACTGCAAAACAGTTTCTGACACTTTGTATGCCATTTTGAAGGCGTTAAGGTGCCTAATTTTGGGTGATTTGATGTTCAAACTTTGTAAGAGAGTAAGGTTAACGGTTATCTGCAAAAAAAGCATTTTTTGCAAAAAGTGGCTTTTACAACGTTATTCGCGGCTGTGCTTCAAAAAACTCTCGGGGAATTTTTTTTCATAATTGGGCTGTTTATAACAAATTGTTGCTCTGGCGGCTCCATTTCAGCATGTTCTGAAAACCAGGCGATTTGCTAGCGTTTTGCTTTTTTCGAAGTTGTGTTTGAGCAAAGAAAACATATGTTTTATTATAAAAAAACGTAAACAAACAAATATTTTACAAATTAGTTCTGTGAAATAAATTTATAATTAAAATGCCTACAGCGTTCTTACATGTTCATAAGTAAACTACTGCGACAAACAATTGACAAACTAAAGCAAATTTTTAAATTGCATTTTTTTAATTAAAATCGTGAAAAAATGTTACAAGTTTTTCCTTAAATAAAAAGAAAACATATTAAATTGAAATTGTGGACCATTTCCTTTCCTCTTTAAAGTGCAGTTTTAATAAAATAGACCAGTAGCTCGTTTCTGTATTTCTCGCATCGTAAAATTTCTTACATGAAGTGTGAAACAAAAAATTCCATCGTTTCTCGATTTATGAGATAAAAGTGTTTCTGTATTTGAATGCGAAAGCAGACACAACAAATTCTGTTTATACTGGAATATTTCCAGTACTTAAGTGTCAAATAAAAGCGAAACGTCAACAAAAGAAATAAATATAATAAAAACAGGGCTGCCAGATTTGACGAGTTATCGTCATATTGACGATTTTTTGTTCCGATATTAACAAAATGACGTTTTGATGATTTTTTCTAAAAAAGTGACGAAAGCAAAAACAAAATCAAAAATATTTTATAATTTTGTTGTTACTTTCTATAGAAATTCATCTTGAATTTTTAAATTTCAAACACTTCTATTTTGTGGCGTTGAAAATTGAAAAAAAAAATAATATGAATGTCTGTAGAAAGCAACAACAAATTTATAAAATATTTTTGATTTTATTTTTGCTTTTAATGAAATTGTTGGCGTTGCGTTTTACACTATAAGCCTCTTAGTCTTCGAAATAAGATAATTGTAAATATTTTTATATGTTTGTTTATTAGAAAAAAAGATATCTTTAGAAACAAGGCTGCTTAAATTTTTATAGTTATCCCTATTGTGAAAATTGTCCTCGAAATTGTTTGTTTCTTCCCTAAAAAATGTATCGGCAAAAGCAAAATTTCGAGCGAAAGTAATGGACCGACTTGGCTTATTTTGAACATTTAATACTTCTTATATACATATACAAAATATGATTGATATTTGATATTCTTATCTTATATGTACACTTTTGTGCCAAAACCATTATTCCGGCAAGAAAGAAATTTGTTTGTCTCCCAGTAAAAACTTTTTCAAAATGGATAGCTTCTTTCACTCGTTATTAAGTAGCTTTCTTCCATAAGAACTTCGATAACTACTTTTTTCTGGATGTATTAAGATACAAAAAATGACTTACTTTTGAATTTGTTCTTTTTGGCACAACCCTTGTAAAATTCATTAGTTTTTCAGTAGAATTGTATGTAGTGCTTTTATGTGTTTCTGATTACTTAACATATTATTTTGTAGGCGAAGATTTTACTGGGTCTTTAACCCGTTTATTTATGAACCGATTTTTTTAATTTTAACTACAAGGTATTCTTCTAAGTCTATTTCAGGTAAAAAAGAGAAAGATTATAGGAATAGGTAAATTGAAGATTTATATCTCAATTATTAAATAATAATTATTAAATACCCATGAACTTTAACTATGTTTTTGTTTGATTATTTTTTAATAAAAGTCGAAACAAATTTGTTTAAAATTGATTTTAAATTGCACGATTTTTAAAACAAAAAAGACGATCTTTTTTATTTTTTTCTCAGGAAATTGACGATTTTGACACACATTTATCTGGCAGCACTGATTAAAACCAAAACAAGAAAAGGCTAACAAAAATTTAAACTAACAAAATATACCAATTGTTTTTTGTTAATTTTCATCATTTAAATTATGCATTTATCATTTATATTCCTTCTATTTTTTTATTTATTTAAAAAAAATAGTATATAAAAATATTTTAAATTCAAAATATCTACATTTTGTTTTTCTCGCCACCAATTTCAAATGTGACTTATTTTGACAGTTTTTGAAAGAAACTTTTCGCAAAATAATGTTATAGAAACACTTTTTTTCGCATCCTTCCAATAATTGCTGGAAAATTATTTAAAAGACAGATAATTCTCGCAAAAAAAAGATACAGAAACACTTGTGTGAGAAAAACCATTTTTTGTTTCATTTCACACTATTTTTGTTGCAATTCACACGTTTCATGCGAAGAGTTTTACGATGTGAGATATACAGAAACGGGCTACAGATCGCTGAAGTATACACTAGCGGTTTGAAAACGCCAAATTTCTAGCGTTTTCGTTTTTCAGAACACCTGTTTGGCGTTTTCAAATTGAAAACGCAAATTTTAAGCGATAGTAATATTTTGCCTTTTTACTATACTTTAGCTAGTAAAGGACACTAATTTTATACTAATAAACTTAAAAAAGTTAATTTATTAATTAAATGAATTTTCAAACCAAAGTAAAAATTTCAAACATTAACAACAAATTAAAAAACAACAAAACAGTAACTGCTGGTTAAATTTTAAAAATAAACCGTTTTATCAATTCCCGGCTCTTAATTAATCAAACAACTAGTACTGAACTCATCTGGCAGCTCTTTATATATCAACAGGAATATTTTTAGTCTTCGTTTTCTTCTCGTTAGAATACGCCGGTTGTCCGTTTGCTCTAAATAAATTGGCTTAAGTCTAGTTTACCAACGCAGCTCCAAATAAAAAAAAAAGTAGATAGGCTGATAGAAAATTGAAAAATAAGAAGAAAAAATAAAATGACAAAATTCTCGGAAACGCATAGTTTCCGAGTTATGGACCTCTGAAGTTTTCATATGAATTTGCGATTTCCCATTACATTTCTGAACCTATATGGCCAATATTAGTATCATTTGAAAGCTTTTGAATAGATCTTTCTGGATATAAACATTTTATTTAAAAATTCTTAATCCATTAAGGAGCGGCGATGAATTTACGAAAAAACAAAAGTTTTTAGTAAGCATAAAAACCAATATATGCATTTATGTTTTAAATTTGTTTTTTAATTCAATTTTTTCTAAAATAAACTGGTAGAGGAGGAAACTTATGCAGAAAAGCATTAGTAAGCGAAGCCGGTGTTTGTTATACCATAGAGGAGAAAATCTGTTCATCCGGCCGAAGGCCGACTATGCGGAGAAGCTTTATTTAGCGAAGCCGGTGTTTGTTATACCATAAAGGATAAAATCCTTGTACCCGGCCGTAGGCCGGCTATGCGGAGAAGCTTTATTTAGCGAAGCCGGTGTTTGTTATACCATAGAGGAGAAAATCCTTGCGCCCGGCCGAAGGCCGGCTATGTGGAGATGCTTTATTTAGCGAAGCTGGGATTTTTAAATTAAATTTATATTACCTAGTGCACTTCCGTAACATTTTGATATAAAATTTTGTAAAAACTGTATTAGGAGCTAAAGAGTTAAAAAGTTTTAAAAAAATATTGCATTTCCAAAAAGATCTGTTCAAAAGCTTTCAAATGGTACCAATATTGTCCATATAGGTTCAAAAATGTAGTGGGAAATCACAAATTCATATGAAAACTTCAGAGGTCCATAACTCGGAAACTATGCGTTTCCGAGAATTTTGCCATTTTATTTTTTCTTCTTATTTTTCAATTTTCTATCACCCTATGTACTTTTTTTTTTATTTAGAGCTGCGTTGGTAAACTAGACTTGTTCCAATAAATTATATGTTTTTAAGTGTTTAAAGTTATTAAATTTAATAATAAAATGTTCAGCAATGCATTAGCTGCAAAATAGAAAAAACATAAGTTTAATTATTTAGCAATAACAATGTTAAAAGTGCCAAAATGTAGTTGTGCGAGTGTTTGTTAGTGCAAAGAAAAGAAAAAATTTTAGTTAATGGCGGTCGTTAGTTAAAGTTTAGCAATTTTATTTGAACAGAAGTTGGCAATGAAAAAATAAAATTTTATGTTTTTTCCTTTTAAATTATACCTACGTACATACAAATTTTGTTTAAAATCGTTTCTTAATAAAGCCAGGTTAATTAAATTTTAATTAAAGAAGTAAATGAATGTAGAAAAAGAAAAACGTATGTACATAGTATATAGGTATGTATGTCCAAATCCATTGATATATTAAATCTTTTTTGTTAATAAATAATTCCTGTGTGTTGGGTAAAATTAAAGGTTTTTTTTCATGTTAATGTTATTTTCATATGTAAAAAACGTAAAGAAAAGGAAACGAAATTAGAAACGGTATGCAGAATCTAAATAAATGTATGCATATACATATGTTATTGTTTTAACGTGAGCTAATATCAAAAATCATGGCTTATTAAAAAAAATCCTGATTTTTTAAGTACAACTAAAAAAATATTTCAATTTGACTTATGTATAATTGAGTAGTCCCCTGGGAAAGGGAAAATTTTGTTGCTGCCCATTAGTTCCCACAAGTGTCAAGTTACAACAAAATGGTAAGTAAATTATGTTCTAGTTTTAATAATAGAAAGTTTAGAAATTTCGATGCTAAATTAAAAAATATGTCAGTTATCCAAAAACAAATATTTTAAACTAGTAAAAGATAGTCCAATGCGAATTTACCAGTGTTGTCACTTTGCGGGTAATTACTTAATTTTGTATAATTTTTACTGTCGTGGGTAGAGCGTTGGTAATTTCTCTTAGGTGTAATTTGAAATTTTTACGTCAGATACCCAAATAAAATCAGGATTCGATTTCAGTGATGACATTTATTTTTAAATATTGTTGATAAAAAATGCACAAGATGGACTCTTAGATTTGAATAAAGATGACTACAATAGTGATTAAAAAATAGGCTTGCCAGATATGAAATCCATAAAAACAGTACATCGAGAAAAAAACGGCAGTACATTAATGTAAAAAGAAGTACATTAAATTTTTTTATTTTCTTAAATGCATTGAGTAGCAATTCATAAAGAACCGAAATAAGATATTTTTTAATATTAAGTATTTAATATACTTAAGCACGTTTTAGTTTAACAATTTAATTATTCTAATTTAACAATTTCATTATTGTAATTTAACAAATTAATTATTGTAAATTTCAAATATTGCAAATATTTATTACTTTTTTTGTACTTCGCTAACAAGGCCATTTTTACCGTTTTCTGTTTTTAAAAAATTTAAAAACTCAATGTGTATTTAAAATTAGTTTTTATTATTAATTCACTCTCTTAATTTTCAATCGAAATTAAACTTCGGTCTTTTCTCCAAAACATTGAACTCAAAATTCTTTCAGTTGTTTCAATGAGGAAGTGAAAATACGAATATTTTCGGAATTGAGAAATAATTGGGCCGATTATGTCATGACAAAATTTTGTACTAGTAGGTCCCATATAAGCCCCCTTCCTAAAATCACTTAAGGGCAAACAAATCTCATATAGATGAAGACATCTAAATAATATTCGGAACAAAGGACTTTAACATGAATTTTAACTTTCAGCCCAATTATAAATTAATATTCCCCGGGATTTTTCTCCCTTCTCCCATTTTCCTATGTTAATTCAATTGAAGCACAGCCGCGAATAACGTTTTAAGTTACAAAATAATAATTTTTCAGTAGATCAAAAAATTATGATTAAAAATAATGATAATAAAAACTTTTATGCAAAACGCTTTTAAAACATTATTTCACACTGCAAAACAGTTTCTGACACTTTGTATGCCATTTTGAAGGCGTTAAGATGCCTAATTTTGGGTGATTTGATGTTCAAACTTTGTAAGAGAGTAAGGTTAACGGTTATCTGCAAAAAAAACATTTTTTGCAAAAAGTGGCTTTTACAACGTTATTCGCGGCTGTGCTTCAAAAAACTCTCGGGGAATTTTTTTTCATAATTGGGCTGCTTATAACAAATTGTTGTTCTGGCGGCTCCATGGATCCCAAAAAGGCTATACTCTCAAAAATTTGTATTTATAAACTGTGATGTAGAGTATGAAATAGTCGGGCTTGACTGACTATACTTACTTGTATTGCTTTTATTGAATAAAAAAGTGTTATGAATAAGTAAGTAATCAGTCTGAGTTTAAGATGATAATCCGCCAAGACAAATATACGTCCATGTTCTGGAAAACGCAGCGTTTTCAAATCGCTTACGATTTCAAAAACTCATTTCAGCATGTTCTGAAAACCAAGCGATTTGCTAGCGTTTTGCTTTTTTCGAAGTTGTGTTTGAGCAAAGAAAACATATGTTTTATTATAAAAAAACGTAAACAAACAAATAGTTTACAAATTAGTTCTGTGAAATAAATTTATAATTAAAATGCCTACAGCGTTCTTACATGTTCATAAGTAAACTACTGCGACAAACAATTGACAAACTAAAGCAAATTTTTATATTGCATTTTTTTAATTAAAATCGTGAAAAAATGTTACAAGTTTTTCCTTAAATAAAAAGAAAACATATTAAATTGAAATTGTGGACCATTTCCTTTCCTCTTTAAAGTGCAGTTTTAATAAAATAGACCAGTAGCTCGTTTCTGTATTTCTCGCATCGTAAAATTTCTTACATGAAGTGTGAAACAAAAAATTCCATCGTTTCTCATTTACGAGATAAAAGTGTTTCTGTATTTGAATGCGAAAGCAGACACAACCAAGGCCCATCTATTAGGTCTGCTTACTTGTACAAAAACAAAAAACGATTCTTTTTAGTTGTCAAAAATTTACTACCACATATACAAAGCAAAAGGAAAATACGTGTATGTGTGGCATACCACAAACGTATACATGCACATGTTGACAACTAAAAAGAACATAAACAATGAACATCAGGCTTCTTGCGCAGACCTTTTCAATGGGCCTTGGACACAACAAATTCTGTTTATACTGGAATATTTCCAGTACTTAAGTGTCAAATAAAAGCGAAACGTCAACAAAAGAAATAAATATAATAAAAACAGGGCTGCCAGATTTGACGAGTTATCGTCATATTGACGATTTTTTGTTCCGATATTAACAAAATGACGTTTTGATGATTTTTTCTAAAAAAGTGACGAAAGCAAAAACAAAATCAAAAATATTTTATAATTTTGTTGTTACTTTCTATAGAAATTCATCTTGAATTTTTAAATTTCAAACACTTCTATTTTGTGGCGTTGAAAATTGAAAAAAAAAATAATATGAATGTCTGTAGAAAGCAACAACAAATTTATAAAATATTTTTGATTTTATTTTTGCTTTTAATGAAATTGTTGGCGTTGCGTTTTACACTATAAGCCTCTTAGTCTTCGAAATAAGATAATTGTAAATATTTGTATATGTTTGTTTATTAGAAAAAAAGATATCTTTAGAAACAAGGCTGCTTAAATTTTTATAGTTATCCCTATTGTGAAAATTGTCCTCGAAATTGTTTGTTTCTTCCCTAAAAAATGTATCGGCAAAAGCAAAATTTCGAGCGAAAGTAATGGACCGACTTGGCTTATTTTGAACATTTAATACTTCTTATATACATATACAAAATATGATTGATATTTGATATTCTTATCTTATATGTACACTTTTGTGCCAAAACCATTATTCCGGCAAGAAAGAAATTTGTTTGTCTCCCAGTAAAAACTTTTTCAAAATGGATAGCTTCTTTCACTCGTTATTAAGTAGCTTTCTTCCATAAGAACTTCGATAACTACTTTTTTCTGGATGTATTAAGATACAAAAAATGACTTACTTTTGAATTTGTTCTTTTTGGCACAACCCTTGTAAAATTCATTAGTTTTTCAGTAGAATTGTATGTAGTGCTTTTATGTGTTTCTGATTACTTAACATATTATTTTGTAGGCGAATTTTTACTGGGTCTTTAACCCGTTTATTTATGAACCGATTTTTTTAATTTTAACTACAAGGTATTCTTCTAAGTCTATTTCAGGTAAAAAAGAGAAAGATTATAGGAATAGGTAAATTGAAGATTTATATCTCAATTATTAAATAATAATTATTAAATACCCATGAACTTTAACTATGTTTTTGTTTGATTATTTTTTAATAAAAGTCGAAACAAATTTGTTTAAAATTGATTTTAAATTGCACGATTTTTAAAACAAAAAAGACGATCTTTTTTATTTTTTTCTCAGGAAATTGACGATTTTGACACAAATTTATCTGGCAGCACTGATTAAAACCAAAACAAGAAAAGGCTAACAAAAATTTAAACTAACAAAATATACCAATTGTTTTTTGTTAATTTTCATCATTTAAATTATGCATTTATCATTTATATTCCTTCTATTTTTTTATTTATTTAAAAAAAATAGTATATAAAAATATTTTAAATTCAAAATATCTACATTTTGTTTTTCTCGCCACCAATTTCAAATGTGACTTATTTTGACAGTTTTTGAAAGAAACTTTTCGCAAAATAATGTTATAGAAACACTTTTTCTCGCATCCTTCCAATAATTGCTGGAAAATTATTTAAATGACAGATAATTCTCGCAAAAAAAAGATACAGAAACACTTGTGTGAGAAAAACCATTTTTTGTTTCATTTCACACTATTTTTGTTGCAATTCACACGTTTCATGCGAAGAGTTTTACGATGTGAGATATACAGAAACGGGCTACAGATCGCTGAAGTATACACTAGCGGTTTGAAAACGCCAAATTTCTAGCGTTTTCGTTTTTCAGAACACCTTTTTGGCGTTTTCAAATTGAAAACGCAAATTTTAAGCGATAGTAATATTTTGCCTTTTTACTATACTTTAGTAAAGGACACTAATTTTATACTAATAAACTTAAAAAAGTTAATTTATTAATTAAATGAATTTTCAAACCAAAGTAAAAATTTCAAACATCAACAACAAATTAAAAAACAACAAAACAGTAACTGCTGGTTAAATTTTAAAAATAAACCGTTTTATCAATTCCCGGCTCTTAATTAATCAAACAACTAGTACTGAACTCATCTGGCAGCTCTTTATATATCAACAGGAATATTTTTAGTCTTCGTTTTCTTCTCGTTAGAATACGCCGGTTGTCCGTTTGCTCTAAATAAATTATATGTTTTTAAATGTTTAAAGTTATTAAATTTAATAATAAAATGTTCAGCAATGCATTAGCTGCAAAATAGAAAAAACATAAGTTTAATTATTTAGCAATAACAATGTTAAAAGTGCCAAAATGTAGTTGTGCGAGTGTTTGTTAGTGCAAAGAAAAGAAAAAATTTTAGTTAATGGCGGTCGTTAGTTAAAGTTTAGCAATTTTATTTGAACAGAAGTTGGCAATGAAAAAATAAAATTTTATGTTTTTTCCTTTTAAATTATACCTACGTACATACAAATTTTGTTTAAAATCGTTTCTTAATAAAGCCAGGTTAATTAAATTTTAATTAAAGAAGTAAATGAATGTAGAAAAAGAAAAACGTATGTACATAGTATATAGGTATGTATGTCCAAATCCATTGATATATTAAATCTTTTTTGTTAATAAATAATTCCTGTGTGTTGGGTAAAATTAAAGGTTTTTTTTTATGTTAATGTTATTTTCATATGTAAAAAACGTAAAGAAAAGGAAACGAAATTAGAAACGGTATGCAGAATCTAAATAAATGTATGCATATACATATGTTATTGTTTTAACGTGAGCTAATATCAAAAATCATGGCTTATTAAAAAAAATCCTGGGCCCAAATCGTCGCAGTCGTGATCGAGTGACTTTGATCGAAATTTTACTTTTTGAGATTATGTCATTCGATAACGAGTAGTCGATCGAATGACTTTACTCGAAATATCATTCGATAGGTTAAGAGCTTTCGTAAAAACATTTAATTGTTTTTTTACAAACAATTTACACACTTTTTGGGAATAAATATTAGATTTCTTTAACAAATAGCTAAACATTTAAGTATTAAACTTTTTTCAGCAATAAGAAATAAAATAATAACATTCAGTTTTGCAATTTTTCGCATATTATAGTCATAGGTAGAAGCGATTTTTGTATTGAAAGTTTTTTGATTCTTTACAGCTTTAACGATTTTTAATAAATAGTGGACTTTGCCGCTGTTAGCAATTTTTTGCAAATTTCCCCTAATTTAGCAATTTTAACAGAATTTTTTCCATTCCTTGTACTTTTATGGACTTTTAATCAATTTTATGGCTTGTTCGAATTATTAAAAATTTTCGCGAATTTTCGCTATTTTTACAAAAAAATTTTTTTGTTAATTGTTGACATTTTGTTTTTTTTTACCGATTTCAAATAAATTTTAGGATTTGTTTTCAAGTTTGCGATTATTTGCGAATTTTAGCCATGTTCGCTATAGCAGCGATTTTTTCTGTAAGTTTTCTGATTCTGTACAGCTTTAACAATGTTTAATAAATACTAGTCTTTGCCATTCCTTGTAATTTTAGGGACTTTAAATCAATTTAATGGCTTGTTTGATATGTTAAAAATTTTCGCTATTTTTGCAAATTGTCTGAATTTGTAAAATGTTTTCCGAATTTTTGCAATTTTTGTGTTGCTTTGTTGCTCTTTTTGGCAAGCGCCGCCGTTATAAAAAAAGCCACATAAATAAACCGAAGTCACCTATTTTGTAGGGCACTATCATCATTGTTGATTTATATGCGGCGAAAAGTGCAATGCCTTATGCCATTAGTATACAAGCATAAAAATCTATTACATTTTTTAAAAAAATTTCGATACGAAAGCTTTCGAATGCCGCAATCCCGTTTTTGATACGTCACGAAGTTTTATTCGATACGAAAATTCATTCGATCACGTGTACGACGATTTGGGCCCTGATTTTTTAAGTGCAACTAAAAAAATATTTCAATTTGACTTATGTATAATTGAGTAGTCCCCTGGGAAAGGGAAAATTTTGTTGCTGCCCATTAGTTCCCACAAGTGTCAAGTTACAACAAAATGGTAAGTAAATTATGTTCTAGTTTTAATAATAGAAAGTTTAGAAATTTCGATGCTAAATTAAAAAATATGTCAGTTATCCAAAAACAAATATTTTAAACTATTAAAAGATAGTCCAATGCGAATTTACCAGTGTTGTCACTTTGCGGGTAATTACTTAATTTTGTATAATTTTTACTGTCGTGGGTAGAGCGTTGGTAATTTCTCTTAGGTGTAATTTGAAATTTTTACGTCAGATACCCAAATAAAATCAGGATTCGATTTCAGTGATGACATTTATTTTTAAATATTGTTGATAAAAAATGCACAAGATGGACTCTTAGATTTGAATAAAGATGACTACAATAGTGATTAAAAAATAGGCTTGCCAGATATGAAATCCATAAAAACAGTACATCGAGAAAAAAACGGCAGTACATTAATGTAAAAAGAAGTACATTAAATTTTTTTATTTTCTTAAATGCATTGAGTAGCAATTCATAAAGAACCGAAATAAGATATTTTTTAATATTAAGTATTTAATATACTTAAGCACGTTTTAGTTTAACAATTTAATTATTCTAATTTAACAATTTCATTATTGTAATTTAACAAATTAATTATTGTAAATTTCAAATATTGCAAATATTTATTACTTTTTTTGTACTTCGCTAACAAGGCCATTTTTACCGTTTTCTGTTTTTAAAAAATTTAAAAACTCAATGTGTATTTAAAATTAGTTTTTATTATTAATTCACTCTCTTAATTTTCAATCGAAATTAAACTTCGGTCTTTTCTCCAAAACATTGAATTCAAAATTCTTTCAGTTGTTTCAATGAGGAAGTGAAAATACGAATATTTTCGGAATTGAGAAATAATTGGGCCGATTATGTCATGACAAAATGTTGTACTAGTAGGTCCCATATAAGCCCCCTTCCTAAAATCACTTAAGGGCAAACAAATCTCATATAGATGAAGACATCTAAATAATATTCGGAACAAAGGACTTTAACATGAATTTTAACTTTCAGCCCAATTATAAATTAATATTCCCCGGGATTTTTCTCCCTTCTCCCATTTTCCTATGTTAATTCAATTGAAGCACAGCCGCGAATAACGTTTTAAGTTACAAAATAATAATTTTTCAGTAGATCAAAAAATTATGATTAAAAATAATGATAATAAAAACTTTTATGCAAAACGCTTTTAAAACATTATTTCACACTGCAAAACAGTTTCTGACACTTTGTATGCCATTTTGAAGGCGTTAAGATGCCTAATTTTGGGTGATTTGATGTTCAAACTTTGTAAGAGAGTAAGGTTAACGGTTATCTGCAAAAAAAACATTTTTTGCAAAAAGTGGCTTTTACAACGTTATTCGCGGCGGCTGTGCTTCAAAAAACTCTCGGGGAATTTTTTTTCATAATTGGGCTGCTTATAACAAATTGTTGTTCTGGCGGCTCCATGGATCCCAAAAAGGCTATACTCTCAAAAATTTGTATTTATAAACTGTGATGTAGAGTATGAAATAGTCGGGCTTGACTGACTATACTTACTTGTATTGCTTTTATTGAATAAAAAAGTGTTATGAATAAGTAAGTAATCAGTCTGAGTTTAAGATGATAATCCGCCAAGACAAATATACGTCCATGTTCTGGAAAACGCAGCGTTTTCAAATCGCTTACGATTTCAAAAACTCATTTCAGCATGTTCTGAAAACCAAGCGATTTGCTAGCGTTTTGCTTTTTTCGAAGTTGTGTTTGAGCAAAGAAAACATATGTTTTATTATAAAAAAACGTAAACAAACAAATAGTTTACAAATTAGTTCTGTGAAATAAATTTATAATTAAAATGCCTACAGCGTTCTTACATGTTCATAAGTAAACTACTGCGACAAACAATTGACAAACTAAAGCAAATTTTTATATTGCATTTTTTTAATTAAAATCGTGAAAAAATGTTACAAGTTTTTCCTTAAATAAAAAGAAAACATATTAAATTGAAATTGTGGACCATTTCCTTTCCTCTTTAAAGTGCAGTTTTAATAAAATAGACCAGTAGCTCGTTTCTGTATTTCTCGCATCGTAAAATTTCTTACATGAAGTGTGAAACAAAAAATTCCATCGTTTCTCATTTACGAGATAAAAGTGTTTCTGTATTTGAATGCGAAAGCAGACACAACCAAGGCCCATCTATTAGGTCTGCTTACTTGTACAAAAACAAAAAACGATTCTTTTTAGTTGTCAAAAATTTACTACCACATATACAAAGCAAAAGGAAAATACGTGTATGTGTGGCATACCACAAACGTATACATGCACATGTTGACAACTAAAAAGAACATAAACAATGAACATCAGGCTTCTTGCGCAGACCTTTTCAATGGGCCTTGGACACAACAAATTCTGTTTATACTGGAATATTTCCAGTACTTAAGTGTCAAATAAAAGCGAAACGTCAACAAAAGAAATAAATATAATAAAAACAGGGCTGCCAGATTTGACGAGTTATCGTCATATTGACGATTTTTTGTTCCGATATTAACAAAATGACGTTTTGATGATTTTTTCTAAAAAAGTGACGAAAGCAAAAACAAAATCAAAAATATTTTATAATTTTGTTGTTACTTTCTATAGAAATTCATCTTGAATTTTTAAATTTCAAACACTTCTATTTTGTGGCGTTGAAAATTGAAAAAAAAAATAATATGAATGTCTGTAGAAAGCAACAACAAATTTATAAAATATTTTTGATTTTATTTTTGCTTTTAATGAAATTGTTGGCGTTGCGTTTTACACTATAAGCCTCTTAGTCTTCGAAATAAGATAATTGTAAATATTTGTATATGTTTGTTTATTAGAAAAAAAGATATCTTTAGAAACAAGGCTGCTTAAATTTTTATAGTTATCCCTATTGTGAAAATTGTCCTCGAAATTGTTTGTTTCTTCCCTAAAAAATGTATCGGCAAAAGCAAAATTTCGAGCGAAAGTAATGGACCGACTTGGCTTATTTTGAACATTTAATACTTCTTATATACATATACAAAATATGATTGATATTTGATATTCTTATCTTATATGTACACTTTTGTGCCAAAACCATTATTCCGGCAAGAAAGAAATTTGTTTGTCTCCCAGTAAAAACTTTTTCAAAATGGATAGCTTCTTTCACTCGTTATTAAGTAGCTTTCTTCCATAAGAACTTCGATAACTACTTTTTTCTGGATGTATAAAGATACAAAAAATGACTTACTTTTGAATTTGTTCTTTTTGGCACAACCCTTGTAAAATTCATTAGTTTTTCAGTAGAATTGTATGTAGTGCTTTTATGTGTTTCTGATTACTTAACATATTATTTTGTAGGCGAATTTTTACTGGGTCTTTAACCCGTTTATTTATGAACCGATTTTTTTAATTTTAACTACAAGGTATTCTTCTAAGTCTATTTCAGGTAAAAAAGAGAAAGATTATAGGAATAGGTAAATTGAAGATTTATATCTCAATTATTAAATAATAATTATTAAATACCCATGAACTTTAACTATGTTTTTGTTTGATTATTTTTTAATAAAAGTCGAAACAAATTTGTTTAAAATTGATTTTAAATTGCACGATTTTTAAAACAAAAAAGACGATCTTTTTTATTTTTTTCTCAGGAAATTGACGATTTTGACACAAATTTATCTGGCAGCACTGATTAAAACCAAAACAAGAAAAGGCTAACAAAAATTTAAACTAACAAAATATACCAATTGTTTTTTGTTAATTTTCATCATTTAAATTATGCATTTATCATTTATATTCCTTCTATTTTTTTATTTATTTAAAAAAAATAGTATATAAAAATATTTTAAATTCAAAATATCTACATTTTGTTTTTCTCGCCACCAATTTCAAATGTGACTTATTTTGACAGTTTTTGAAAGAAACTTTTCGCAAAATAATGTTATAGAAACACTTTTTCTCGCATCCTTCCAATAATTGCTGGAAAATTATTTAAATGACAGATAATTCTCGCAAAAAAAAGATACAGAAACACTTGTGTGAGAAAAACCATTTTTTGTTTCATTTCACACTATTTTTGTTGCAATTCACACGTTTCATGCGAAGAGTTTTACGATGTGAGATATACAGAAACGGGCTACAGATCGCTGAAGTATACACTAGCGGCTTGAAAACGCCAAATTTCTAGCGTTTTCGTTTTTCAGAACACCTTTTTGGCGTTTTCAAATTGAAAACGCAAATTTTAAGCGATAGTAATTATTGTTAATAATTCTTTGGTTAACGTCTATCTATACAAAATGAAACACGGAAAACGTCTTTTCAATTCAGAGTTTTATTAAGAACTAACTTAAAGTTTAAAATGAAATTACTCAAAGTATATAAGTAGAAATAAAGAAGACAAAATACAGTTTCCAAAGTACAAGTAAAGAAAAAACACAAATTGGGGTTGCCATTGCGTATTATTTTCAACACCCTTCCACAAACCAAATTTGTGCTTTTATAAAAATAAAATATAATCATTTTAATCCTAACATTTTTACAAATTTAGAATGTTTTCCCTTTAATAAACATTTTGTCAAAACATCAGCCACCATGTTGTCGGTTGGGACATATTTTAATTGTACGTCCCTATTCTCCACTACTTCTCGAACAAAATGGTATCTAATGTCAATGTGTTTAGATCGGGAATGGTAGACAGGATTTCTTGCAAGTTGTTGTGCACTTAGATTATCACCATAGATAACGATAGAAGTCCCGTTTACCAAATAACCAATTTCAATTAAAAGCCCTCTGAGATAGACTGCTTCCTTGGCCGCAGTGCACAAGGCCATATACTCAGCCTCGGTGCTACTTAAAGCTACAGAATTTTGTTTCTTGGATTCCTAAGAAAAAGCGCATCCAGCTAGGTAAAAAGTAAAACCAGTATGGGATTTTCGATCCAATGTATCGCCTCCCCAGTCTGCGTCCACATAACCATGTAAGGGCACACCAGTTTTCTTGTACTCCAATTTCATACCACTGGTACTGGCTAAGTAACGTAAAATATGCTTAATACCCGAAAAATGCTCACTGTGAGGATCTACATTGTGCTGTGCTAATTTGGAGACAGAATGCAAAATATCAGGTCTGGTCGCCAACGCAAGAAACATTAAAGATCCAATCATGGACTGGTAATTTTTAGGATCAACTCGGCCGCATTCGACGTCATTACAATTAAGTTTACTGCCAGGATCCAATGGGGTCGATGCAGACCGACAATCACTCATACTATGTTGACTTAGTAATTGTTTTATATACTGCGTTTGATCGATAGTTATTGCTCCCAATTCACCATCACGAGTAATTTTCATACCCAAAAACAATTTAAGTTGACCTGAGTCAACGCATTCAAACTCGTCTGAGATCATCTTTTTGATGTGGAGGATGTCTTCTTTGGATTGACACCCTATAATGATATCATCAACGTAAATAACAATTAGACATAATTTACCTTTTTTCAACATTTGGTAAAGACAAGGTTCATGATCAGAATGTTTGAAACCAATTTTCTTTAAAACTGAATCAATTTTGGAGTTCCACTCCCTTCCAGACTGTTTCAAACCATAGATCGCCTTGTTAAGCTTCAAAACAAGATTGGGACACGTTCTATCAACATAACCCTCAGGCTGCTTCATGTAAACATCATCAGTTAGCTCACTATTCAGATACGCGGTACACACATCTATTTGGTGAAGATGCATTTTCTTTTCAACTGCGATCGCCAGTAACATTCGAATTGTAGCAAAACGGCAAACTGGAGAAAAAGTTTCACTATAATTTATCCCGTACTCTTGGCTGCAGCCTTTGGCCACAAGCCGTGCCTTAAAACGTTCAATACTGCCATCATCTTTTCGTTTTATTGTGTAAACCCATTTAGATCCAACCACTTTTTGGCCATCTGGTAACTCTGTCAGATCCCAAGTTTTATTATTTTTCAAAGAAATGTACTCTTTATTCATAGCATCGAGCCACTGTTTCGATTCTGAACCATTCATCGCCTCTGACACAGTTTGAGGCACTGTTACATCATAATTTACCATAGCACTCAAAACATTGTACACTTTCTTTGGTCGGCCTGGTTTACCCGTGCGTATAATTTTTGGTCTGCCTGGGCCAACAGCTAACTCATCAAACTTTACTTGATCATCTAACTCTTTAGCACTTTCATAGCATTCTTCATCTTTATTTTCATCGGAGATTGAACCATCATCATCATCTTTCTTAATTGTTTCTTCAGCGGTATGTTCCTCTTTGTCACTTTCATTGGCCAATAAGTCAAACGATAGACTTTTGTCAACATCATATGTTACCTGTTGAGGCTCATTAAACAGAACATCACGTTTTTCTACCACTTGACGTGTAATCGGGTCATAAAGCCTATATGCCTTCGATGTCAATGAATATCCAATCATACGATATTCTTTTCCCTTTGCTTTGAACTTACTGTGTTGTGTCTTGTCAAGGGCAACGGCTTCACATCCAAACGTTCGCAAATGTTTAACCGATGGTTGCTTGCCATTCCATGCTTCAAAAGGCGTTACACCATCTAAAGCTCTAGTAGGTGATCGATTACGTATGTAAACCGCGGTAGCGATTGCCTCTGCCCATAGACTTTCACTCATGTTTGTATGTACCAGCATACTCCTGGCCATTTCAACCAAAGTCCGATTAAAACGTTCGGCTACACCATTCTGGGGTGGACTATATGGGACTGTGAGTTGACGTTCAATGCCATTCTCCTCCAAGAATTTATTAAATTTGTTGTTAGTAAATTCGCCACCGTTGTCACTTCGAATTTTCCTTATCTTTCGGCCCGTCTGTCGCTCTACCATATTCTTAAATATCACAAATTTGTCAAAAGCTTGGTCTTTTGTTGCCAGAAAATAAACAAATATGCGTCTAGAACGATCATCTATAAACGATATAAAATATCTCGAGCCAGAAATTGATTGTTTCTCAAAAGGGCCACACAAATCTGTGTGTATTAAATCAAGAATATTTTCTGATCTGTTTTCTGTCGCCTGCGGATAGGGTTGTGTACAGACTTTCGCCTTCATACAAGTCATACAGTTTTCCTTTACAAAATTTACTTTTTCAATACCACGAACCATTTTCTTAGCATCACACAAACTTTTAAAATTTAAGTGTCCATATCTATTATGCCACAAAACTGCAGAAAAACATTTGTTTTTCATCTCATGATCAATAACATACAACTTGTTCTTCCTCTCAAATGTAAAAATAATTTCTCCTTTAGAAACGATACTGGCAGAATTTCTGTTAAATTTAACAGAGAAACCTTTTTGCGTTATTTTGTCTACAGACAAAAAATTACCCTTCATCGTTGGTATAAAAAGAACATCACTCAAAACGAATTCACAGCTACTAAATTGTAGTTTAACCTCTCCTATACCTTCAGCTGCAATATAATTTTCTCCTGCCAACTGTATGCTCTCTTTATGTAAATTAAATTTAGTAAACATACTTTTCTCGCAACACATATGAGTTGTCGCCCCGCTGTCCAAACACCAAGTATGTGTGTTGATAGTGTGCGTTTCTGTTGCCGCGAGCATTGAAAATGCATAACTTTGTTCTGCTTTCTTACCGTCGGTTTTCTTTGATGTACATTTCGCTGCTATGTGACCATGCAAACCACACTTATAACAATTACCGTTGAACTGTTTTTTGTTCTTAGAACCTTTGTTGTTATAGTTATTTTTATTATTTCGTTTGTTGTTGTCTTGTGCATAAAACGCAAGTTGTTCCGTTTTCTCATCTGATATTTTATTTTCTTCATGTCTACGTTCGCCTTCTTCTAAAAGTTTCACTCTTAATACTTTAAGGACCGGAAGCTCATCCCGGGTTTCCATGGCAATTACGAAATTTTCATAAGTTTTTGGCAAACTGGAAAGTAATATAATTACCAAAAGCTCATCCTTGATATCGATTTTAACTTCCGATAATTTTTCCACAAGGTCGGTAAATAAATTTAAATACTCGGACATACTCATACCAGCGGTCATTTTTAATGACAACAACTTCTTGTAGAGTGTAACTTTACGAGCTGGACCACTGGGCTTATAAATCTCCTCCAAACGATCCCATGCCTCTTTAGCTGTAGTAAAATTCTTTATATAATTTAGCTGAGATGGTTTCACACTGAGTACAATAGTCGCCAATGCCTTTTCGTTGGTAGCATTCCACTTTGTTTCAGCATCTGCCCTTATTAAAACACCGTTTACAACACTCCACAGCTCAGAATGGATTAAAACATTTTTCATTTGTACACTCCAACAGTCATAATTTGTATCATCCAGTTTTTCTATTTGATACAACGAACTCATTTTGATTTTTGTTTAAAAATTTTATTATATTTTCCGCACAACGCTTAACCAATACACTTTTTATTATACGTGGGATCTGGGCCCATAACCTATTGTTAATAATTCTTTGGTTAACGTCTATCTATACAAAATGAAACACGGAAAACGTCTTTTCAATTCAGAGTTTTATTAAGAACTAACTTAAAGTTTAAAATGAAATTACTCAAAGTATATAAGTAGAAATAAAGAAGACAAAATACAGTTTCCAAAGTACAAGTAAAGAAAAAACACAAATTGGGGTTGCCATTGCGTATTATTTTCAACAGTAATATTTTGCCTTTTTACTATACTTTAGTAAAGGACACTAATTTTATACTAATAAACTTAAAAAATTTAATTTATTAATTAAATGAATTTTCAAACCAAAGTAAAAATTTCAAACATCAACAACAAATTAAAAAACAACAAAACAGTAACTGCTGGTTAAATTTTAAAAATAAACCGTTTTATCAATTCCCGGCTCTTAATTAATCAAACAACTAGTACTGAACTCATCTGGCAGCTCTTTATATATCAACAGGAATATTTTTAGTCTTCGTTTTCTTCTCGTTAGAATACGCCGGTTGTCCGTTTGCTCTAAATAAATTATATGTTTTTAAATGTTTAAAGTTATTAAATTTAATAATAAAATGTTCAGCAATGCATTAGCTGCAAAATAGAAAAAACATAAGTTTAATTATTTAGCAATAACAATGTTAAAAGTGCCAAAATGTAGTTGTGCGAGTGTTTGTTAGTGCAAAGAAAAGAAAAAATTTTAGTTAATGGCGGTCGTTAGTTAAAGTTTAGCAATTTTATTTGAACAGAAGTTGGCAATGAAAAAATAAAATTTTATGTTTTTTCCTTTTAAATTATACCTACGTACATACAAATTTTGTTTAAAATCGTTTCTTAATAAAGCCAGGTTAATTAAATTTTAATTAAAGAAGTAAATGAATGTAGAAAAAGAAAAACGTATGTACATAGTATATAGGTATGTATGTCCAAATCCATTGATATATTAAATCTTTTTTGTTAATAAATAATTCCTGTGTGTTGGGTAAAATTAAAGGTTTTTTTTTATGTTAATGTTATTTTCATATGTAAAAAACGTAAAGAAAAGGAAACGAAATTAGAAACGGTATGCAGAATCTAAATAAATGTATGCATATACATATGTTATTGTTTTAACGTGAGCTAATATCAAAAATCATGGCTTATTAAAAAAAATCCTGATTTTTTAAGTGCAACTAAAAAAATATTTCAATTTGACTTATGTATAATTGAGTAGTCCCCTGGGAAAGGGAAAATTTTGTTGCTGCCCATTAGTTCCCACAAGTGTCAAGTTACAACAAAATGGTAAGTAAATTATGTTCTAGTTTTAATAATAGAAAGTTTAGAAATTTCGATGCTAAATTAAAAAATATGTCAGTTATCCAAAAACAAATATTTTAAACTAGTAAAAGATAGTCCAATGCGAATTTACCAGTGTTGTCACTTTGCGGGTAATTACTTAATTTTGTATAATTTTTACTGTCGTGGGTAGAGCGTTGGTAATTTCTCTTAGGTGTAATTTGAAATTTTTACGTCAGATACCCAAATAAAATCAGGATTCGATTTCAGTGATGACATTTATTTTTAAATATTGTTGATAAAAAATGCACAAGATGGACTCTTAGATTTGAATAAAGATGACTACAATAGTGATTAAAAAATAGGCTTGCCAGATATGAAATCCATAAAAACAGTACATCGAGAAAAAAACGGCAGTACATTAATGTAAAAAGAAGTACATTAAATTTTTTTATTTTCTTAAATGCATTGAGTAGCAATTCATAAAGAACCGAAATAAGATATTTTTTAATATTAAGTATTTAATATACTTAAGCACGTTTTAGTTTAACAATTTAATTATTCTAATTTAACAATTTCATTATTGTAATTTAACAAATTAATTATTGTAAATTTCAAATATTGCAAATATTTATTACTTTTTTTGTACTTCGCTAACAAGGCCATTTTTACCGTTTTCTGTTTTTAAAAAATTTAAAAACTCAATGTGTATTTAAAATTAGTTTTTATTATTAATTCACTCTCTTAATTTTCAATCGAAATTAAACTTCGGTCTTTTCTCCAAAACATTGAACTCAAAATTCTTTCAGTTGTTTCAATGAGGAAGTGAAAATACGAATATTTTCGGAATTGAGAAATAATTGGGCCGATTATGTCATGACAAAATGTTGTACTAGTAGGTCCCATATAAGCCCCCTTCCTAAAATCACTTAAGGGCAAACAAATCTCATATAGATGAAGACATCTAAATAATATTCGGAACAAAGGACTTTAACATGAATTTTAACTTTCAGCCCAATTATAAATTAATATTCCCCGGGATTTTTCTCCCTTCTCCCATTTTCCTATGTTAATTCAATTGAAGCACAGCCGCGAATAACGTTTTAAGTTACAAAATAATAATTTTTCAGTAGATCAAAAAATTATGATTAAAAATAATGATAATAAAAACTTTTATGCAAAACGCTTTTAAAACATTATTTCACACTGCAAAACAGTTTCTGACACTTTGTATGCCATTTTGAAGGCGTTAAGATGCCTAATTTTGGGTGATTTGATGTTCAAACTTTGTAAGAGAGTAAGGTTAACGGTTATCTGCAAAAAAAACATTTTTTGCAAAAAGTGGCTTTTACAACGTTATTCGCGGCTGTGCTTCAAAAAACTCTCGGGGAATTTTTTTTCATAATTGGGCTGCTTATAACAAATTGTTGTTCTGGCGGCTCCATGGATCCCAAAAAGGCTATACTCTCAAAAATTTGTATTTATAAACTGTGATGTAGAGTATGAAATAGTCGGGCTTGACTGACTATACTTACTTGTATTGCTTTTATTGAATAAAAAAGTGTTATGAATAAGTAAGTAATCAGTCTGAGTTTAAGATGATAATCCGCCAAGACAAATATACGTCCATGTTCTGGAAAACGCAGCGTTTTCAAATCGCTTACGATTTCAAAAACTCATTTCAGCATGTTCTGAAAACCAAGCGATTTGCTAGCGTTTTGCTTTTTTCGAAGTTGTGTTTGAGCAAAGAAAACATATGTTTTATTATAAAAAAACGTAAACAAACAAATAGTTTACAAATTAGTTCTGTGAAATAAATTTATAATTAAAATGCCTACAGCGTTCTTACATGTTCATAAGTAAACTACTGCGACAAACAATTGACAAACTAAAGCAAATTTTTATATTGCATTTTTTTAATTAAAATCGTGAAAAAATGTTACAAGTTTTTCCTTAAATAAAAAGAAAACATATTAAATTGAAATTGTGGACCATTTCCTTTCCTCTTTAAAGTGCAGTTTTAATAAAATAGACCAGTAGCTCGTTTCTGTATTTCTCGCATCGTAAAATTTCTTACATGAAGTGTGAAACAAAAAATTCCATCGTTTCTCATTTACGAGATAAAAGTGTTTCTGTATTTGAATGCGAAAGCAGACACAACCAAGGCCCATCTATTAGGTCTGCTTACTTGTACAAAAACAAAAAACGATTCTTTTTAGTTGTCAAAAATTTACTACCACATATACAAAGCAAAAGGAAAATACGTGTATGTGTGGCATACCACAAACGTATACATGCACATGTTGACAACTAAAAAGAACATAAACAATGAACATCAGGCTTCTTGCGCAGACCTTTTCAATGGGCCTTGGACACAACAAATTCTGTTTATACTGGAATATTTCCAGTACTTAAGTGTCAAATAAAAGCGAAACGTCAACAAAAGAAATAAATATAATAAAAACAGGGCTGCCAGATTTGACGAGTTATCGTCATATTGACGATTTTTTGTTCCGATATTAACAAAATGACGTTTTGATGATTTTTTCTAAAAAAGTGACGAAAGCAAAAACAAAATCAAAAATATTTTATAATTTTGTTGTTACTTTCTATAGAAATTCATCTTGAATTTTTAAATTTCAAACACTTCTATTTTGTGGCGTTGAAAATTGAAAAAAAAAAATAATATGAATGTCTGTAGAAAGCAACAACAAATTTATAAAATATTTTTGATTTTATTTTTGCTTTTAATGAAATTGTTGGCGTTGCGTTTTACACTATAAGCCTCTTAGTCTTCGAAATAAGATAATTGTAAATATTTTTATATGTTTGTTTATTAGAAAAAAAGATATCTTTAGAAACAAGGCTGCTTAAATTTTTATAGTTATCCCTATTGTGAAAATTGTCCTCGAAATTGTTTGTTTCTTCCCTAAAAAATGTATCGGCAAAAGCAAAATTTCGAGCGAAAGTAATGGACCGACTTGGCTTATTTTGAACATTTAATACTTCTTATATACATATACAAAATATGATTGATATTTGATATTCTTATCTTATATGTACACTTTTGTGCCAAAACCATTATTCCGGCAAGAAAGAAATTTGTTTGTCTCCCAGTAAAAACTTTTTCAAAATGGATAGCTTCTTTCACTCGTTATTAAGTAGCTTTCTTCCATAAGAACTTCGATAACTACTTTTTTCTGGATGTATTAAGATACAAAAAATGACTTACTTTTGAATTTGTTCTTTTTGGCACAACCCTTGTAAAATTCATTAGTTTTTCAGTAGAATTGTATGTAGTGCTTTTATGTGTTTCTGATTACTTAACATATTATTTTGTAGGCGAAGATTTTACTGGGTCTTTAACCCGTTTATTTATGAACCGATTTTTTTAATTTTAACTACAAGGTATTCTTCTAAGTATAGTTTCAGGTAAAAAAGAGAAAGATTATAGGAATAGGTAAATTGAAGATCTATATCTCAATTATTAAATAATAATTATTAAATACCCATGAACTTTAACTATGTTTTTGTTTGATTATTTTTTAATAAAAGTCGAAACAAATTTGTTTAAAATTGATTTTAAATTGCACGATTTTTAAAACAAAAAAGACGATCTTTTTTATTTTTTTCTCAGGAAATTGACGATTTTGACACAAATTCCATAATGGTCACTAATCCTCTCCAGAAATTTTCGCAAAAAACGAAATTTTTCAAATCTGAATTTCTGAAATTCCAAAATTGTTTCAGATATCCCACTACCAGAATCCTCTTTAGGACTCTCTTCTCCCCCATTCCTATAAGGTGTTATATTGTTACCCATCACCATTTCTCCAAATTGTCCAATGTCCATAAAGTCCACTTTTAACATTTTTCAAAATGCACTTTTTTTAAATTAAATTTTCCTAATTTTCAGAATTATTTCAGATATACCATGAATAGGGTCTTAAAGAGGACTCCTTGGAGCACCATTTCCATATAGTTTGTTGCTATTACCATTCCTTATTTTTCCATAATGGTCACTAATCCTCTCCAGAAATTTTCGCAAAAAACGAAATTTTTCAAATCTGAATTTCTGAAATTCCAAAATTATTTCAGATATCCATCCCACTACCAGAATCCTCTAAAGAACTGTATTCTTATGTGCAACCGGTTCCATTCGTCCTAAATACACTTTATTCTATTATAGCAGCACTGTTAAGTGCAATGTTAACTGCAAAGAGTTGCTGTTAAGAAATTGTGGTGGATATCTGCGCTAGTTAAATACGTATTTATCTTCACACACATAAACAATCAAGAGGTGTCACATGGCACTACCTTAAAGTCTGATTTACAGTGATTTACATTACTGAAATTAAAGAAGGTGAATCTTAAAGAATTTTCGACAAATAAAGCAGTTAAGGCCACATAAATTATCTAGCACGTCAGGTTATCAATTAATTTGGAGAAGGTAAAGGTATTGCCATTGATATGAACTTATTGTGGGTGAACGGATGCTGCAAAACGAATAGGCGACATAAATAGACTAACACGTTAGATTTCTGAGTAAGTTAAAAGGTTAAACATTAGTAAATAGCCGCAACATAAACTACATAGTTTAATTACCTGAAAATTGCAACTTAGTTTAAAAAAATGGAAGAGCAGGTAAATGGTCAAAAAACTAGCACGCAGTTATATTTTACGTGAAAATTGCCTACATGTTACCTTTATTAGCGGTATGTTATCCTTTTAAAAAGTGTGAAAACAGACATCAAGTCAATTAAGCCAACCCCCATCACAAGACAATAGTTTCAATGAAGCATACGAATTTGGAATGTCCCCTCTTCGTTTTATGGAGCATATTCTTAAATTGGGTTATGATTTGGTATTTGGCCCGTTAGGCGAAACAGTGAGAAAAAACAAAGAAAATGTGGAAAAAAGGAAGCAAAAAAAAACAAATTCAAGAAAAGTACCTTCACCTAGGCCTTATAATTGATCAGCCAAAACAAGGAGAAGGAAATTGAAATGATGGAAACACTGCTAAGAGATTCTTTTCCGATCCAGAAACTGCAGCATCTATCACAGGAGTACATTTTGAATTAATAAGACGATTCCAGATCATTTTACAAGTTATATCATGTAGCAGAAAGATAAATGCAAAAAAATTTGGCCAGTATGCAAATGAAACAGTATTTCTTTATAACAAAAAATACTCTTGGAGACATATGCCAACCACAGTTCATAAAATTTTATACCATGGGGAACAAATAGTTCAACACAATATGCTACCAATTGGAGATCTATCTGAAGAAGCGCAAGAAAAAAGGAACAAAGACTACAGATATTTCCGCGAGCATAACACAAGAAAAATGTTCAGATGTTGTACTAATGAAGATCTTATTACTATTTTGTTGTGCACATCAGATCCATATATGTACAGTATTCGACAAAAATGGAAATCAACCTCAATCGAATTAGAGGAAAAAGCTAAACAACTTCTGGAAAATGAAACCCAAAGCTATTTAGAAGAAGTTTTTACTAATATTGTTTAATTTAAAATTGTTTATAAATTATAATTTGTTTTTGTTTTAACATATGTACATCTCAAACCAAAAATAAAAGTTGAATTACCTAAAATGTTATCGATAGCCAAGAATGCTATTTGGGCATTTTTCAAAATATTCCTTTGCAGTTTTATCCTTATAACAACTCTTCTCGTCCCAAAAAAGCAAACCTTTGGCACCTGTGAATATTGGGACTAAAAAATTTACAGGGGCCAAATATTGGCATTTTCTGACAGGATCTAAGTTCGACAATAAAAAATAAGTATCAGTTGTAAAATTCAAGAGAAATAATGATAAATTATAAAAAAATCATATTTGAAATATTCAACTTTTACACCGAAACTCAACAAAAAAATGAAAATGCATTTTGAACTCCCCATAACTTTTGCTCCTATCAGTCGAATTTTACGTTTTATAGCGCAAATGAAAGCCTAACATCGCACCTATCGAACAAAAATCGCATAAAAAAATACCGATCCAGTCAAAAGTTATGGAATTTTGACCGCCTTCTCGTAAAATTTCCCACTGTGCGGCTGTGCCTCCGAATTCCATTCGGTAGCCGACTGAATACAAGCCGTATTTACCAGTAGTTAGTCGTATTTAGCCGACTGCCGGTGCCTCCGAATTCCATTCGGTAGCCGAATGAATACAAACCAGTATTCAACCCGTAGTAAGTCGTATTTATCCGACTGCCGGTGCCTCCAGGCTCAGTTAGCCGGGAGTAACAGTAACGTTGCAAATCAGCTGATTCATTTTGTTGTATGTAAAGCAATTAGAACGATTATATTTAGCAGTACGATGTAACGTCTCAATCTGTAGGAAATAGATTGGTCTTACTTTTTTACGGTAAGGTTACTGTTACTGTTACTCCCGGCTAACTGAGCCTTCCGAATTCCATTCGGTAGCCGACTAAATGCAAACCAGTAGTCAACGTATTCTTACCAGTAGTAAATACGAACCAGCATTCATACCGTAGTATTTAACCAAACCGTATTTAACCGAAGCTGATTAAATAAACCGTATTTAACCGAACCTGATTAACCAGAACCGTATTCAGTATGGTGCCCGGGGTATTCTACCTAGTATTTAACCAAACCGTATTTAACCGAACCTGATTAACCCGAACCGTATTTAGCCGATCGCCACGGTGTCTGAATTCTCGTGGCTTCCGATGTATTTTACCCAGCATTTAACAAAACCGTATTTAACCGAACCTGATTAACCAAAACCGTATTAAACCAAACCGGATTAGCCAGAACCGTATTAAGCCGAACGCCAGGGCCTCCGAAATCCTTTGGTGTCCGAAGTAGTTTTAAGTCATTTCTAGTATCTAAGAATGTATTTAGCCAAGGCTCCCGAAATCCCTTGGTGTCCGAAGTATTTTTAAGTCATGTCTGGTATGTAAGACCGTAGTTAGCAGAACGCCACGGCCTCCGCATGCTAGTGGGGTTCGAAGTATTTACCACCGTAGTTAGTCACACCATGGCCAGACAACCGTCAGCCGTCGACTTATCAGGGGTCATAGTTAGCCGAACACCCGAGGTTGCGAAATCCTCTCGTGTTCGAAGCGCTCGGCCCAACTAGTCGCAGTAGTTAGTCGTGTGTACAGCCAACTGCAGGGTGCACCAAATGCTCCTTACTCGGCATATTCAACGAAACCCGTTTGTTAGCATCTTCTCTGCCAGATCGAACCATAAGTAGCTTAACACTGCCCCACGGATCGCCACAGAACGAGCCTTACAGCGTGCCAACAACATCTAGCCGTTTCCTTACATCATCAGCCGTACGTGCATGGAATTACACTGCCTCAGCACCCGTTCCCGTCTACATCTACGCCGGATCTGCCAAAAGCCGTCATAGTTCTAAGTCTTTAGCGTAGATTAAGATTTCGTAAATAAAGCTTTGTTAAATAATTGTAAGCGAACATACACGAAAACATTCCGTGTTTCATTTCAAAGGAAGCAGACCTTCGAATTGACCCTGGACAGACTGAGTCATACCTCAGCTGGGAAAGTATACTGCGTTACAAATGTTTATTAAAAAAACTTCATGAAAAAACTCTAAAGATTAAAAAATTATGATAGCTTAAATAAAAACTAATGCAATCAATTATTTACTATTATTATAAACAGAACTATTTAATTTGAATAAAATTTCTTTACAAAAAGTTTTACAAAACATTTTAAGTTAATACAATACTCGAACCATAAGGTTCGTAAGTTATGTAACTTGTGACCAATTTCTCCTCACCGGGACATTTCACTGTGATTACAATGTTAATGGCCAACCAAGGCTGTTCCAAAATCTCCATATCACAAGTTTTAGTTATCCCATCTTTATTCATTAGATCAACGTTTATAACATGATTTGCACCAAATGAGTTCATAGACGAAATCCTTATTATCTCACGCATTCTTGAAATATTTACAAGTGTATCATGTTATTATTTATGAAATATAATAAAAATCTTTAAATTTACCTATAATATATTTTATCTTTATAATTCAATAGCATCAGGTAGTTTCGAACATCTCTTTTCACTTTTCTCCACTCGTCAGTACTTGAACAACCAAAGCAGTTGGGTATAGCAGAAAAAGTGGCCAAAGTAATTAAACACAAAACTAAAACGTATTTCATTCTTTTTTTCCTATTTTTCACTTATGTTCACAATAGCAGATACAAAATAAAACTGACTACTGATACTGAACAAACTCACACTTTTATATATTGTTGGCACAGTGTTGCCAATTAAGCATTTTTGCAGCTTAATTCAGCATTGGAGTTATTAATTTTTAAATTTTGATTTATAATTTATAATCATGGTTTATTATTTAAGGTATCCTTTAGCTTTGTTTTGAACATTTGGATACACCATTTTATTAAATAAACTTATATTATTTAATAAACTTTAACAAATTGTGAGTAAAAGTACTTTCGAACTTTACTATAATAAATCTGCATGGGAGCAGAAAATAACGACATTTTAGAGAATTTATATTTTTTCACTTTTTCCACTTAAAATAGCTATTATAAGGTTATTAGAATATACTAAAATTGGAATGAAACATTTTTGTTTAAAAAAAAAATTCCTAATATGGAGAGATTTATTGTATAGAAGTTCAATGTACCGAAGTTCGACTGTAAAAGCAAATAATTAACTCTAGATCTGGTGACAACGCTGAAAGTTTTAAGAAACGGTTAATAAATGTAATCAGTAGGTATACACGTGCAAGTTTAAGATATTGTTTTAAATATAGAGGTGCGAAAGAAAGAATTCTAAGTAATACACAAAGATTGAAACCTTAATCTAATGAAATTTGTTTATTTATTATACACTTGTGTATACAATTAATTAAAAATATATTAATTTATTAAGTTCTAACTCAACTTTATAACAGGAAGAAACATTTTTAGACAAACATGACCTAAATGTTGGACGACAACCAGGGATGATAAATGAGAAAGCCAATATCGTAGCAACGAACTTTTAAGACCGTACTTTTTCGCCCCAAATAGTACTTAATCATTTTTTATAAATTTTTTTTATATTTTATTTTTAAAAATAAAAATGTAATACAACAAAAACAAAAGGTACTTTAAGTTCATTTGTACATGTTAAGAATAGAGAGCAAAAACAAATAAATACATGTTCATTAATTAAACATAATAATAGGGTGGGTAAAATTTTTTCGCGTCAAAAGCACATCGCGATTCTTGTTCTATAAGTCGTTCCATAAACCATAGGTTAAAAATGAATTTCGAGCTCCCGGATTTTTCAAAACGGTTAGTTTTCCAAATTATTCATGAATAGAGGCAAACAAAATTGTATTTGGCTTAGCTAGACCTGTATCATGCGGTTTTTAGGGTCGAGAAATCCATTTATTTTTATTTTTGATTGCCGCCAGAGAGCATTTTCGTATACTTTTTAGAATTAATCGTCTTTTTTGTGGAAAATTGTCGAATACTTCTCAAAATGCAAACTCGAATTTTAAACGAAAATAACATTTTAAGTCGTTTTCAAAATATGTGTATACGAGCATCTTCGGATTGTATTTCCAAAATAATTGTTTTTACAATTTTCCATATGTACTGCAGAAAAAATCAGCGTTTAAAAAACTGCAGTCAAAATATTATAAGTTCGTTCCAAAATATTCTTGAATTAAGAGGAAGTCGTCTCTTGTACTAGAAATTTTGCAGAAGTGGTTTCCTATATCTTTTAAAAGCTTGTCAATATCATCAGAAAATGCACGCTTATATGCTGCCGCTGATATTTAATTTAAAATGTGGCATAAGCAATCGTTCAATGAACAAGTGCAAAAATCTATTTACAATAGCGGAGTTGTAAAGTATTGGTTATATCATAGCTGTTTTGTTAAATCCAACAATAAAAAATATAGTTTCCCTTAGATTTCATGAATAAGCTAGGACATTTTGCATTTTCGCAAGAAAAATTAGCGGAAAGTCGACAAAATTTGCTAACAGCGGCATGATAGCATGGCACTATTTTGTATAAATCGTTAAAGCTGTAAAGAATCAGACAACTTACAGGAACAAATTGCAAACATGGCTTAAATTCGCGAAAAATTGGAAAATTTGGAACAAACCTAAAAACTAATTTAAGTTTGCTAAATTTAATAAAATTTATTGCTAGTTAAAAAAGATAAAAATGTTTTTAAAACCAAGCGTTTAAGGTATTTATTTTTATAAATTACCAAAAAAATCTAGTCACATTAATACCTGAAATTCGCGCACTTATTGTGTCTCATTTGACGAATTTACGCAACGAATTTTTACCGACGAAATCGTCGTACTATGCGAAGTTCGTCGTTCGTCCCAGTTGTGTTTATACCATAACAAATGTATCCTTTTCGGATCAGTTTTGATGATTAAAAACTGATTTATCACTTCAGTGATTGAAAAAGGATTCATATATGATTCATTTATATGTTTAAATAATGATTTTAAAATATTTTTGTTTTTGCCAAATAAAAAAAATAATAGAAACTTTCATGTTAGCCAAATAAATAAAAAGCTTGGCTAAAATGAATCCCAAAAATTATTCAATAATGATTATAAGAACTACCATTAAATTGATCAAAAAGGAATCAGAAAATTGTATCACAAATGATTCTTTCAGATGATTTACTAATAGGGTACCATTTTTTCGCAAGGGTTTAAGGCTTTATTTAATGCTTCCACGGCTTCCTTGTGTTTTATTACGATTTCTGGCTGTTCTACAATAGAAACACTATCTTCGTAACCTTAAGATTCATTATCAATTTCAAAAATTCACATTTAAATTTTTAAAGAAACATTACAAATTTTCTATAAAACAAACCTAAGGATTCATTTGCATGTATTTGTGAAAACAATCAACGTAAACAGTAAAATAAGTTTAGGGATTATCGAAATTAAAAGTAAATTAAAAAAATAAAAAGAAAAAAACTCAGAAAACTTTGTTCACGTTTTAGAGCTTTCAGACTTTGTTCACGTTTTAGAGTAGTCAATGAAAAAATAAAAAGTGTTCACGTTTTCGAGTCGTTCATGTGTTCGAGTGTTCACGTTTTCGCGAGTTCACTGTAGTACCAAATGAGTCACGGAGGTACCAGCGTTCTTTTTAGTTTTGAATTGTACCAAAATAAGTACAATTGTACCAACTTCATCAACTTCAAAAGACGTCAACTATAAAAAGACGTCATTGCGATGATTATTGTTGAGTATATATGTATGTTATTAAAAATCGTTTTAACATGAGTCATTAAGGCTGAGAAACGATATTTAAATTAACGGCCAATTTCACCAAGTTCAGTTAAAATTAATTATCAGTTATAACTGTCAAATATTGCTAACTGGAAGCTAAAGTAAAAGTCAGTTTTAACTGAACTAGGTGAAATTGGCCGTAAATCTTTAAACGTAATGACGAAGTTGTAATAATACATTAAATGGGTATATAACAAGGATGGTACAATTCATTGTAAAATTATAAATTTTTTAGTACATTTTAGACTTTGTTGGTACACTGGTACTGCCGTTACTTATTTGGTACAATTTTAAATTTTAATTTCCCTTGGAATTATAATTTTAAATAATTAAATAGTGCCTCTTTAGGTAAAAATTTTCTAAATTAGCATTGCATCTTGTAACCATTGTCTACGTAAAATAATGCATAATGTTTACAGGATTAAGAAAATAAATTCCACATTTTTTATTTTTCGAATTTATTCTATGAGTTACATTTCAGTTATGCGTGCATTACATTCTGCTGGTGTCTAATATTTGTAAATTTTTCTGTACATACAATTATACTTCATTGCTTCATTGCTATCCAACGGATAGCTTAGGTAAAATGTAACAAGAAAATATAAGAGTCTGGTAGTGTATAAAAAGTCATTCCTAAAAATTTAAGGAATAGAACTATTACAAAAAAAGTTTTATAAAAAAAATAACTGAAATTTAGCTCATAGAATAAATTCGAAAAATAAAAAACGTTGAATATAATATAAAGTAACCTACGAAAGGAAATAATTCCCAGTTTCTATTTGTTAACAATTGTTGAGTTAAATACATTCAATTTATAAAGTATCACTATCCAGTAGAGATGAGCGATCCCGTGATTTTTAAGGAACATCGTGATAAGTGAACGTGATTTTAAAATCACTGTTATTTAAAACTGTGATTGTGATCACAACTTTTACTTTTGTTCTAGGATATTTGAAAATTTTTATTACACGAATAATCTGAATTGATTCAAAACTAACAAACAACTGCAAAATTCAGGTTAAAAAACTATAACAAAACAACAATTTTTGGTTTGATTTTAAAAGGGGGTGTTCGAGTATTTTTCCAAATACGCAAACACAACTAATAAAGTTATAAAAAGGCAACAAATTTTAGTTAAAATTATTATATACAATGTAAATACATATATACACGATTTTGTACATTTTGTTATTACATATATTTATAATTTGTGTTCAAAAACAGCAACATTTCCGTTTTATTGTCACTTAAACGTGTTCGCCGTTCATTTAACACTTGTCCAGCTTTCGAAATATTCTTTCGCATGGCACCGAAGAACCTAAGGCACATAATTTTTCTTGAGCAATTTGAGAGAGCTTGGGATATTTGATTTTATTTATCCTCCACCATTTTAAAATGTCTTCATTTCGCGATATAAGGTCGTCTTCCAAATATCTTTGTACTTCAATGATTGCTCGTGATGTTGTGGTTCCTCTGGGTTTAAAATGAGAAATATGCGAATCGAAAGAATTCCAAATAGAAAGTTCATTCGGGATAGCATTGTCGACAATTTCTTTTTCTGCGGTATTTGCTTGATAGTTATATAATAACGAAATTGAATTCGTAACAATTTCCTTAATATGTTCTGCACAAGTAGGATTAGAAAAGGCAAACGTTTTAAATCTTGGATCTAAAAAGGTAGACATTGCTAATGTCTCATTTTCTTCAATGTTACGCAAACGGTCAACAATGCCAAATTTCACTTTTGTAATAAATTGTGTAATTTCATACGGGTATTCACTTGCTTTAATATTTGAGTATACACTAATTAAACCATTTGCAACTGGAATTACAATAGATCCAGAACAGTACGATTCTCCACTAACATTTTGAGTTGCATCATCAAAAGGTTTTAGTATTAAGCACAGATTTTTAATTATGAGCCACTCCCTTTGTGATATAGATGGTAATTGTTTGTCAATTAGTGCAATTGTGGATTTAACTGCATCTTCGAGAAGTATAAGGCCGAGGCCACGCAATGAGCGGCTAAGCGTCAAGCGTCTGAGCGATGAGCGTCAAAAAATTAAAACATATGAAATACTATTGAAGTGGCCACGAAATGAGCGGCAAGCGAGCGAAATTTTTGAGCGGCTAAGCGGCGTCGCTCAGGAATAAAACTTGTTCTAATTTTTAGTTGTTTTCTGAGCGTCAAAGAATAAATATGGCAAAAATAAATGTGGAGGTTACAATTTCATCTGTACAAAGCCGACCGCTATTATGGCAAGACAGATTACCAAATTTTAAAAATAAAAATATAACCGAAAATTTATTTTTTTATTTTGTCAATCTAGTGTTAACTGCTTGCAACAGCAAATCAATGGATTTCACATTTGGGTAGATTTGTATATATATGGTTAATGATGAAAACCAAGGCCTGTTCGTCGATTTCGATTAATATATATATGTATTATAATTTGTTTTTGTTTTAAATGTAAGTTAAGCGAACGAAGTCTTCGCTCGAAATCGACGAACAGGCTGCAAATTGTTTTTTTTTTCTTAATGAACGCATTAAATTCATATGAATACGATTTTCGCGTAATAACATTAAACAATCCACTCTTTACAATAGCATTTTAACAACTAACCGCTCAGAAATGACGCTCAGTAATAAGCCACTTGCAGCTCAAACTTGACGCTTTGACGCTCATCGCTCAGACGCTTGACGCTTAGCCGCTCATTGCGTGGCCTCGGCCTAAGCCGTTGGAGCATGTATAATGTTGAATTCCACCTGGTTTCAACTTCTTGTAGCAATTTTAATGGCTCCTTACCGACATTTCTTTGGTATGCCATCAGTTTTGCATTGGACTTAGAACTTTTTTTAAAATGTCTTACAATTTGTTTTATTTTATTTAAAATTTTAGAAATCTCTTCAGTTTTAAGTCCATCTTTTACAATTAGATTGAGGGTGTGAGCAAAACATCCAAAATAATTCCAGTTTAATTTAACTTTAATGGCATTTTTAATATTAATAGCGTTATCTGATACGGCTAGTAAAATTTGGTCCTGTATACCCCAGCTCTGCACTATATCAGATAACAACAATGCCAAATTGTCGGACGTGTGAGAAACGTCAATTGAACGGCACTGTAGCAAAACGGTGTACAAATTGAAATTATTATCTAAAAAATGTGCTGTTACAGCAATATAACTGACCGTATTTATGGATGTCCAACAATCTGTTGTGATGCAAAACTTTATACCATGTTTTATAAGTTCTTTAATTTTGTGCTGACACTCCTCGTATAATGCCGGAATAGCAGTCTTCGATATTGACTGTCTACTTGGCAGCTGATAAGATGGGTTTAAAGAAGCAACAAATGATTGAAATCCAGAATCTTGAACTACGCTGAATGGTTGAAAATCAAATATAAAAAGAAGTATCAACTTCTTGTCAATCTCACAGGCAGTCTTTTTTGTAATTTTGGGGTTCCCAAATAATGTGGACACTTTTGGTTGACGTAAAAATGTCGGTGCGCAATATGTTGCAGGCACCGATACTTGAGCGACAGATGATACTTGAACATTTTCTTCTGAATTCGGGGTAGTTTGGTTTTTGATTGTATTTGGCGGTAAAGGTGGCAACTGGGAAGAAACAATTTCTAAATCATCTTCTAAAATTTCCGCTCCGCGTTGTTCAAGCTATAAAAAAAGATATGCATACATTTTTAATTCCAATTAATCGAATCTTAATAGGTAGTTACTTACAATCTTCCTCCGACTTTCAGGCAAGGCTACAGTTGGATGTTTGTTGTTCATATGTTTTCTTAGATTGGAAGTGGATGTTTTATAAGAAATTTTTGTTTTGCATATATTGCATTTCGCATAAAAATCATCAATTGGATCAAAAAACTTCCATATGGGTAAAAACATATGAAATCAACCGAAAATTTTAACATTTCTGACCTCAGCACCTCCAAATTTGATAAGATTTTGTACACATGATCTATGGATCGGCACAATAATATTTGCCAACTTTCAGACATATAGCCTTCCAACTTTCAGAATTATGGTCATTCCAAGTTGGCAAAAATCAATAAAAATGCACTCAGATGCCTTAATACAATTTTTAATATCTCGAAAAGTATTCATTGTACGTTAATAATAAAGGGCGCATTTTATAGACAAAAACATGCGCCATTCCAAAAATTTTTTTTTTTTAATTTTCGATAAAGGATAAAAAAGGATAAAAAAAGGACTAAAATTTCCAAAGGATATATCTCGAAAATCAATATTTTTAAAAATTTCAAAAAAATATATGTTAATTCTTATTATGTTTTGTACAAGTCTGCCAAATTTCAATGTGGAGTCTTTATTACAACATGAGTTATTAAGAAAAAAGCAGGCGAAGGTTTATGTATTTCATGAAATGTACCAAAATACAAAAAGGTGACAAATTACAAAAAGAAGGACAAATCATATGTAACGGAACTTTTTCGACTTTTCTTTGCTTAAACTCTTTTCCTCCATTGCTAAAACTTTAATAAAAAGTACAACATAATGTGTTAGCATTATTAAACACTTTATTACAGCATATTTATTTATTTCTGAAGGATTTCTATTAAAAAATCTGCATCTGCCGAGTAACGCTTGACTTTAATTTTTTTTTTATCTACAGGTTCATTAGAATGCAGCTTTTGAGTTCCAGGAATAGTACGCAAATCTTTTAAACGAATTTGAAGGAACCGTGATTCTTCTTCGTGGTCTTTTAGAGTTAAAAACTTGAAATTACAGTTCAAAAGATTTTGCAGGCACCATTCATATAATTGTTTTGGAGTAGTTATTTGACCTTGTAATGGACGCTGTAAACTTGCTCGACGTGCCTCTCTCTTTACGGTACCTCCAAGACCGTCACTTGGGCCTTTTCCATGGCTTGCTGCAAAAAAATGCCACCCAGCATTACATCCAAAATCTTCCATATGATAACATAAATTGATAAAGTTCTTTTTATTTTTAAACTGGGCAGCACTACCGTCTGAAAAATACGTGATTTTCTTCGGGGTTGTTTTAAACTTTTTTCTCAAAAATACATTCAGGTGGCGATGGAACAGGTGAACAGCTATAGAATCGTGTACAAGACAATCAGATATTATTATGAAGTTTGTATGTTGTGTTTTTCCATCTGATTTAAAATAAATAGCAATTGGGTATAAAGTGGCCTGAGAGTTGTTCCAGTGAAATCCCTGGACTGCATCCTGAATAGTAAAAGAAGCATTTTCTGAAAAATCGCAAACTGCTATATACTCATTTTCTTCCAAATTTGATTTTCTTTCGCTCAGATATGCTGCCTGCTGTTTTGCAATGAATGAATGAGGTAAAAGAATTTGAAGCTTTTCACACAGGGAATCCACAAAAACGTCGGCTTGGCCAATCATCGTCTCCAAATTATCCCTATCTACACTAACCCATTGCTTATATGTTATTTCATCTATATCATTTTGCTCTAGTAATTGATTTAGTTTTGCTTTTAAATTTTCAATTCCTGGACACTTGTTACATTTACGTAGGTGACACTTTGAAGAAGATGGAATGCATGTCATTTGTTTCAAACAATCTTTGTAACATTCAAGCTGATTATTCGGAACACCAGCAGTTAATTTTTTTAAATTTATAGCATCAATCATCAGCTTCACATTTTGATGCTTTGTACAAACACACACGTTATGAGATCCACTCGCATTTGCTAGAATTATATTCCTCGGACGAAGTTGGCCAAACTTGGAAATACCTATTTTTATTCCATCATGTCGTTCCTTGAATAAGGCGTACATTTCTCTTAAGTTTCCAAGCAAAAGTCTTTTATTTTTCCTGACTTTTGTACCATTTTCAAAAACAGACACGAAATCTTTCTGTCCGGGCATACACCTGCTGACGTCATCGGATTCATAAAATGATTTTACTAAACTGCTTGTCACTGGTGAAATTTGACTTCCCAGTTTTGCATTAGGCGTACTCATCACACCCTTTGTTTCAACCAAATGCTTAACTTTCGCGCGATATAGTTTGTAACCAGGAATTCTTCCTCAATTTTTTGTATTGTCCAGCTTTTTGGTAAAATTGTTAGCAGTTGGATTTTCTCACTATTTTTTGTTAATGTTTTAAACTTTTCTTTTAATTGTTCTATTATTTCGGATTGTGGGCACATATGCGAAGTTGATTGTGCTGAACCGTGGAAAATTTTTTTGAATGGCGCATGTTTTTGTCTGTAAAATGCGCCCTTTATTATTAACGTACAATGAATACTTTTCGAGATATTAAAAATTGTATTAAGGCATCTGAGTGCATTTTTATTGATTTCTTCCAACTTGGAATGGCCATAATTCTGAAAGTAGGAGAGCTAAGACACTGAAAGTTGGCAAACGCTATTATTATGTTTAACTTTCCCTTCGTACCAAATTTCATCCAATTCGAAATCGGTGCGGTCAACTAATTGGTTGATTTCATATGTTTTTACCCATATTTCACTTGCTTTCTTTTTTTTTAATTCATAAGCCATTTTTCTTGTTTATTTGTTTAATATTTTTTAAATTCACAATTTATAAAATTCACAGGTTTGTTTGTTTTATGCTAATGAAAAATGCAATTTGCACTCACACATGTGTGTTTACAAAAAAAGTTCTTTTAACAAGGTGTATTAATCAAGTACGCATCTCTACAACAAAAACATTGTGGTTTTCTTACTGTCAAACAAACTCTATATAAACAAAATTTTGTTTGTGTTTTTGTTATTGAGTTTGACAAAGAAATAAGGCAACAAAAACGATCACCTGTTTAGTTGGAGATACTTGAACCAAGGTCTATCCAATAGGTCTGCTTAAGAAGCCAGATGTTTATTTGGTTTTTTCCTCTACGATATCAAAAGTTGTTTACATTTTCCTTATACGTGTATATTTTTGTTTACTTTTTTGGTTTTTTGCCACACATACATGCACACAAAACACATTTTTCCTTTTGTTTTGCCTATGTAGTAGTAAGATTTTGACAACGGCGAGGAATTTTACACAAACAAAATGCCTGTTGTTTTTTGTTTTGTTGTATTGTTGTAATAGTAAGCAGACCTATTGGATAGGCCTTGACTTGAACAAATAAACATTGGCTTTAAAAAAATTCTAATAAGGAAGAAGAGAGAACTAGAGAAAAAATAGCAACAATTACATTGATGAGTGCAAAAAACGCTATTACCCACACAAACAGTGAAATATCATAAATTTGTGTATGAAACAAAATAAGAAAATAACAACTTAGCAAGTACCTGTTACTTAACAGATTTGGTCACAACTGTGATTCGTGATTTTTCAGTAACAGTGATTAAATCACAGGTACGGAAATATCGCTCATCTCTACTATCCAGTGTGACACAAAGAATGCTGACGAAGGCCGTAGCGGGCTAGAAAATGCATTACATTCTGCTGGTGTCTAATATTTGTAAATCTTTCTGTACATACAATATACTTCATTGCTATCCAACGGATAGCTAAGGTAAAATGTAACAAGAAAATACAATATAATAGTCTGGTAGTGTATAAAAGTCATTCCTTAAAAATTAAGGAATAGAACTATTACAAAAAAAGCTTTATAAAATACATAACTGAAATTTAGCTCATAGAATAAATTCGAAAAATAAAAAATGTTGAATATAATATAAAGTAACCTACGAAAGGTGATAATTCCCAGTTTCTATTTGAAAATAAATTCCCAAAATTAAGCATAATCGGATGTAATGTGTTATGTAGAATAAAAGAAAAATCGCAAATTTTAAGTTTATATCCCTTATAATTCTTACAGCCGTACCTAAAAAAACGCGGAACGTTTTCTTTCGCTTAGCATTTACACCATTGATGTCAAATTCATTCAATTTCTTGCACAATTGTGCTAGCTCAAAAATCACACACATTCTTACTCTCTTTCATTCAGTCGTCGATTTGCCAGCGACGAAAGCACATGTATAGCGGATGTTTTGTCTTTTGTTTTTTTTACTACCCAAAAAACCATACGTGCAAGAAAAGAAAAATTATGTGTGAAAAATATTTTATGATGTTAAATGCTTTTGGCAACATGCAATGTGTTTTGTGTTACAAAACATTTAAAGAAAGAAGAGACAAAGAGAAAATCCCTTAATTTCCAATAGCTTTTTGTCTATAAATTTAACAAAAGAGTAATTACGCTCTAAAGAAAAAATCACTATATATTTAATATTTTTCCTCTTTATTTTGTATTTTTTTGAGCGAGTTGTATATAATATTTTTCTAGTTAAGTTATATCTCGCTTAAGAAATGGCTAGTTGGGTAATTGTTACTTTTTTTTACTCACAAATACAACTACATTTTATTTTTGACATCAATGATTTACACTGATATGCCATACTTAAACAAGGGCTTCAACGTTATGTCACGAACAGTAGTGTTTACTTTATTGTTTAATAAGACCCACATAACAGAAATAAAAAATGGTGATGAAACCACCAGATTGACAAAACAAATTTATCAACAATAGAGGCCGACTTTAGTATTAAGCGCCCTGCCAAAATCGGATTTTCAAATAGCAACGCGTTGACGCCGCGCTATTTAAGGATGCTTCATACAAATTGTATGGGCATGAGAATTTTTGACAGCTAGAAAACACTGTTTAGGGATCCCAGGGTTTTTCAGGATTTCGGGATTTTTCGGTATTCAGGATCAATGTGTTTCTTTAAAATACGACTTTTTTTAAATAAACAAATTTTTTTATTTATTAAGGAATTATTTAAATGATTAGTTAACACCTTAGTTAATGGGTTAAGAACACTTGTTGCGAAACCATACTGCAACTCATCATATTTTATATCTGCGCGTGCTGTAACATGATCCGCTTTTACTAACACCTAATTTAAGTTCAATAATAATTGTTGTGAAATCACATTGCAACTTAGCGTAATTAAAGTCTGCGCATGTTGCAGTGCGACTTGCACTAATACGCATTTTCCCACAGAAGTAAAAGTGTAATAATAAATTAAGCTAAAAATAAGTTTTAAATCAATTATAGCTGTGGTTTGATAAAGTACTTTTTTAACTGTAAACTTCTTTTTGTTTTTGACGTGGCCGGACGCATTCTTGACTCGCGAGTGTGTGAAGTGCAACTTTTTTTTCATTATTTATTGACAGTTTCTAATTTAAGTCGTCTAGAAAAAACAATGGAAACATTATAATTTTACAAACACAATAGGTAATATGATGCAGGAAATTCTTAGAATGCAATCGATGTTATTGCAAGCTGTACTTAACAAGCCATGAACTGTTTAAAAATTTGTTTTTGGAACGCAAACGGCATCCGCCAAAATAAACAAATTGATGTCATGATGGTTTCTGAAACTCATTTTACCTCAAGAAATATGTTTAAAATCAATGGTTATACACTATATGATACCAAGGACCCTCGAGATAGAGCTTGTGAAGGTTCTGCCATTTTAATAAAGAACCGAATTTAACACTACCCAATGTGTGATCATCGTGAAGATTATCTCCAAGCAACGAACATTTGTGTTGAAGAGCTAAATCGAAACATAGTATTTTCATCCTTATATTCACCACCTAGATTTGCAATATCAGAAAACCAATATTACAAATATTATAAGTCATAAGGGCCCTGTTTCCTGGCTGCTGACGATTATAACGCTAAACACACCTTATCTGGGTCACGACTAATAACACCAAAGGGTCGTGTGTTGTTTAATACAATCTCTAAAATGAATTTAAATGTTGTCGCGAGCGGCCAACCAACATATTGGCCTGCTGATCCTCAAAAAATTCCAGATATCATCGATTTTGGCGTGGTTAAAAACATCCCCATAGAAACGATCTGATCACATACCTACAATTGTTACTATAACAAACAACAATAGAATTGAATCTCCCTCTGGTTACATAGCGACGTCAGCTACACAAATAAATTCCGCATAGCATAGTTGAACTAGCTGTTGAACTACCTGTTCAACATTCCAGTATTGCCCCAAAAAAAAAAAACAAAAAATATTAAAATATTTTCCACAGATGTCGAGCGTCTCTTGTCTTAAAAAATGAGAGCTCGTAGAGAGTGGCAATTGCACAGATCTCCTCAACTTAAGAACTCAGACTCAGAAACCGGCTTCTCTAGAAAAATATCTTAAGGAACTTGATGCAACTCCACAATCAGACTACCATTAAGAAACTTGAATGGAAGTTGGGCAAGAAATGATGTTGAAAAAGGCAATCTGTTTGTTAATCATCAAAAAAACGTATTTACCCCAAAACATATCGCACGATATTGCGGTCGAGTTACCACCTGTTGCTACTGGAGCAGCTGTTCCACTAAGATTTGAGATAAGAGAAATCGAAAAGGCTATTTGTGAGTTAAACCCCAAGAAGGCTCCTGGTTTTGACCAGATCAGCAACAAAATGCGTTTGGAGCTACCCAGCATGGCAAGGAGAATTATTCTTTTAATTTTTATTGCTATTTTACGCCTGGAATACTATCCTCAAAAGTGGAACAAACCCATCGTATAGTAAACACAATAAGAAAAGCCTTTGCAGAAAGACAATATTGTTCCGCTCTCTTCATTGATGTTTCTCAAGCTTTTGATAAAGTCTGGCATGAGGGCTTATTACATAAATTGAAACAAAATTTCCCAGCAATCACACTCAAGCTATTAGAAAGCTACTTAGTCGGCCGTCAAGTTATTATTAAAGAAGGAAACTTCTTAAGTTCACCTTCACCTACTTCGGACATGCCAACAAACAATTACACACAAACTTCAACGTTCGCGGATGACACAGCCTTTCTAAGCGTGCACGAAAACCGTCATGAAGCATCGCGTTACCTACAGGATGACATATTTCAACTAGAAATATGGTTAAAACAATGGAGGATAAAGGTCAATGAACAAAAATGCGTACATATAACATTCACCTTTCGTCGGGAATCATGCCCCCCTATTAAAATCAATAATCAAATAATACCTCAAAACTCGCATGTAAAATATCTCGGTATACATTTAGATCGCCGTTTAACGCGGAAAAGCCATATAGAGGCAAAATAAATTCAAATAAAACTAAAAGCCATCCAAATTCATTGGCTTATTGGAAGAAACTCTGTCCTTAGTCTCGACTGCAAACTTCTACTTTACAACTCCATCTTAAAGCCAATCTGGTGCTATTGTATTCAGTTATGGGGCACTGCCTCGGCCTCTAATATCGAAAAAATTCAAAGGCGCCAAATTAACTACTTCGAATAATCACAGCTGCCCCTTGGTATGTTAAAAACTCAAATATTCACCAGGATCTCAATGTTCCATTAGTTTAAACTATGATTACGAAATATGCAGTAAAATACTTAAAAAGGCTCGAATTGCATCCGAACCCACTTGCTCGAAATATTTTAAATGATAGCGGGCACTCTCGCTTAAGAAGAAGAGACACTGCAGCACTTATCCAATTAGATGAGCGATAAACACCTATATAAATGAACAGAATCAGTGATGAGAAAATTTTTGTCTGGCACTAGCAGATAGGGATGCCAAACGGGAAATCCCGGATCCCGAAACCCCTGGATTTTTCGGGACTGACAAATCCCGAATCCCGGGATTTATTTTTATGAATCCCGGGATTTTTCAATTTAACAACTTTTGTGTATCAAAAGTTTTTATATGTATAAAAATATTCGTTTAATTGAATTTTTATACTTTCTAATTATTCATTGTTTTGTGGTCGTTGTCTCATTACGCCATTATCCTTTTCCCAACGAAAAACTGCACATTTAATAAATTTGGTTTTCTCAATGTCTCATTTGTTTTCTATTCTGTCGCAAAGCTAACCAGCACTCATCTGCCAATTACACTATGCCACAAAAAAATGAACCTCAGAAATCAGATATTGTCTAAGCTAAATTGGTGCTGCTGAACACGAATATGGCATTTATTTATTTTTCCCATGAACCGTTTTCGAGATATACGCGAAAATCGTGTTTTTCAGCAGTTGTTTAAGGTATTTCGAAAAATCTCGAGAACAGTTTAACTGAATTGTACAAGATTTAACATTTTGAATAGATATCTCTCCCCGTGTGGGTCGGATAAAGATTTACTGAGCTACAGGACTTTAAAGTTGAAAAAAATGTGATTTTTTTAATTTTTTCCAAATTCACATTTTTAATTCGCTCCAGTAATGCAATAAAAAAAATAAATTTTTTTTTTTTTAACATGTATCTTAAATAATATTTTGTTTTAAACGTAGTAAGCGTAAAATTTTTATCGTCGCACAAAAAATTAAGAAATAACGACATAAAAATTTGTATATAAAATGAATGGTTTTGTTAAGTTTTCTTTTTTATAAATAAAAAAATATATATATTTTAACTTTTGTTTATAAGAAAAAGTTGTAAAAGAATTGTTCTGTTAATTTTTCTTTTTTAAAAATTCAAAAGTAAATAAAATTTAGTTAATTTAAAAAAATTTTCTTATAATTGTTTTGTTAAGTTTTCTTTTTTAAAAATTGAGACATAAATAAATAAAGTGTTGTTGTTTTTTAAAAAAAATTTGTATATTAAAGAAACAAATTGATCCCGAAAAATCCCGAAATCCCGGAAAATCCCGGGATCCCGAAAATCCCGGGATTTCGGGATCGGGATTTCCAAAATCCCGAATCCCGGGATTTGTTAAAATCGATCCCGTTTGGCATCCCTACTAGCAGAACATGAAATAAAGTATTAGGCTAAGATTTGATTAATTATTGTTTGTTCATATTAAATATATGAAGATTCAATAAATAAATAATGAAAAAAAAAAAAATTATTGACATTTTAATTCATAAACGCATTATTGCAGCTTTATAAGTGATTAATAAGCAAAAGTCGAAAAAAGAGTATTTATATATGCTTAATTGCATATTAAACGATTACTAAACATTTCATAAATTTGAAATATTTATTACTAAACATTTCATAAATTTGAAATATTTATTGTAGCCTTTACCCTACGTTGAGCGTTTAATAAAGTGACATTTCAATGTTTGTTAAAATAAAATTTTAATAATTGCACGAAAAACTAAACATTTTTGTTTTTATACCCTCCACCACAGACCCCATAAAGTATATATTCTGGCTCGTTGAGTAATTCTAAGTCGATTTAGCTATGTCCGTCTGTCTGTCCGTATGTTGAAAACACGCTCACTTTCGAAAAACTCAAAAGAAATAAAAAAATGGGTGTCCTAAGCAGTTTGGGATTGAAATCTAGCCAAATGGAACCACCACTTTAAAAAATTGATAATTTTGTTACAAAAACTTACATAAATAATTGAACAATACACGAAATGATATGAAATTTTGCAAATGTTCGTTCTATTCGACTGGAAATCACACTGTGAAATTTCATGGAGATCGGTGCATAATTTACCCTAGGGCTCATATAAACCCTACTCCCAGAAAACAGTTTGGTACGCCTAATAGCTATGCATAATAGCATTTGTCGGTCAATAATTTAATTTAGGTCTACGCCGCAACCAATTTTAATGCTGATGTCTGTTTTTATAAAGATAAATTAATAATAAATACACATCACTCCTGAAATATTCAAATTGTCGGTGGAGGGTATCAAACATTCGGCACAGCCGAATATAACACTCTAACTTGTTTTTATTTATTTTAATAAAAAAGTTTAATACACATAAAATTTTTTTCTAGAAAACCGATAACAAATGTTTGAATTAATTTTAAATATAAAATTCTCGATAGATTTTTTTGTTAAAAATAACGTGGGTCGCTAGATATGTTTTCTGTTGAAACTTAAAGTCGGTTTAAAATATGTATAAAAAGCTATTTAGATTTATTTCAAATAATGCAAACCTTTTTTTTTTACCATTCATTACACTTATAAATATTTTAAAATGTCTTTCAAATAGGTCAAAGTATTTGTTAAAGCAAACACAAAGTAGAAACCACATAGTGTATCTCTGATGGTTACTGGTTTGCCACATGGAACAAAAATGTTTTGTTCTACATGATTTGAAAGGAACAATTACAAACAATAATATTTTAATTAAATTGTTCATCGAAAATTTGCTTCATAGCACAAAAAGTGACGAATGAAGTAAAACAATGTTTAGAGAACTGTAAAATTGAGGATATCAGGCAATGATAGAACTCGAAATCTCTAATAGCCTAATTCATAAACGCATCATTGCAGCTTTATAAGTCATTAATAAGCAAAAGTCGAAAAAACAGTATTTATAAATGTTAAACGTTTAATAAACATTTCATAAATTTGAGATATTTATTGTAGCCTTTACCCTACTTTAAGCGTTTAATAAAGTGAAATAATTAAAATCAAATTTTAATTATTGCACGAAAAGTTAAACATTTTTGACTTCTTATTTATTTAATAAAAAAGTTTAATACCCATACAAATTTTTTTTCTAGAAAAACGATAACTAAAGTTTGAATTAATTTTAAATATAAACTGCTTTAATAGATTTTTTTGTTAAAAATAACGTGCGCCGCGAGATATGTTTTCTGTTGCAACTTAAAGTCGTTATAACTTTTTGCATAAAATAAAAAAAACTATTAAGATTTATTTCAAATAATGCAAACCTTTTGTTTACAATTCATTACACTTACATATATTTTAAAATGTCTTTCAAATAGGTAAAGAATTTGTTAAAGCAAACACAAATTAGAAACCACATAATGTACCGTGTGTTGGATACTGGTTTGCCCCAGGGAACAAAACTGATTTGTTCTTGATGCTTTGAATATTTTAGCTTTTGCATCGAAAATTTGATTCATAGCACGAAAAATGACGAATAAAGCAAAACAATGTTTAGGGAACTGTAAAATTAAGGATAATAGGCAATACTAGGACTCGATATCTCTTAATATATTCGAGATATCAAAAAAGGTATTAAATGTTAAAAAAGAGGGCGCCATTATGATTATATAGAATTGACTTAAAACTAAATTTTTGTAAAAATGTGCCTACCAGAAACCACCCGACGAAATTAAATTTATAATAGAAACTGGGAATTATCTTCTTTCGTAGGTTACTTTATATATGGGGGATTTCATGTCAAGTGACCCAATTTTGAAATCGATGTCTTCCGATTTGGATGAAATTTGCACCAAGGTTAGTCCTATTGGATAGTAGTTTAGACACAAATTTTTAACAAGATCGGTCTAAAAGTTTCTGAGTTAGTGGGGGTCAAAATTTGACATTTTGGCCATACAGGTGTTCTTTCTTATCCATGTAACTTATTACCTATTGGTGTTAGCAAAATTTGTCCTAAGTAGCTTCGATAGCTATTTGATCCATCTTTTGAAAAAAATTTTTTTTGGTTTTTTTAAAAAATTTTTTTTATTTTTTTTTTTAAATTTAAAACTTTTTTTTTATTTTTTTTTTAGCGGGAATGTTTTTTTTTTTTTTTTTGTTCAAAAGAAAGCTTATGTCTTTTCCTTTGAGGTAGTTTTGGTCCCTTTTTGGGATGCGAGCGGCTTATGTATAAAAAAAAATGATTTCTAACTCTAGACAAGGGTTTTTCAATTTTTAGCATAAGCAGTGTTCTTTCTCATCCATGTAACTTATTACCTATTGGTGTTAGCAAAATTTGTCCCAAGTGGCTTCGATAGCTATTTGATCAATATTTTGAAAACAAATTTTTTGTTTTTTTTTTAAATTTTTTAAAACTTTTTTTTTAAATTTAAAATTTTTTTTTTAAATGAAAATTTTTTTTTTTATATTTTTTTTTTATCCGGAATGTTTTTTTTTTTTTTTTTTTGCTCAAAAGAAAGCTTATGTCTTTTCCTTTCAGGTAGTTTTGGTCGCTTTTTGGGATGCGAGCGGCTTATGTATAAAAAAAATGATTTCTAACTCTAGACAAGGGTTTTTCAATTTTTAGCATAAGCAGTGTTCTTTCTCATCCATGTAACTTATTACCTATTGGTGTTAGCAAAATTTGTCCCAAGTGGCTTCGATAGCTATTTGATCAATATTTTGAAAACAAATTTTTTGTTTTTTTTTTTAAATTTTTTAAAACTTTTTTTTTTAAATTTAAAATTTTTTTTTAAATGAAAATTTAAAAAAATGAAAATAATTCTTTTTTTAATTTTTCCTACATAAAAAAATATACAGTTTTGAGCGCACGTAATACTAAATGTGATTTTTGTTGCCAAAATATCAGGTGCCCCAGAGACAAGTGTTTAAATCAGGTGGAAATATTCCATGGCCATTCTCCGAAATACCAGTTAATTTATTATTTTATGACACTTGCCTTTAAAATGTGGGTGGAGAGATAGAAGTTACAAGGTAGTTTTTTTGATTTTATTCCCGACATACCGTCGGAAAGGTGAGTTTGTCTAGTTACATGGATGAGAAAGAACACTGCTTATGCTAAAAATTTAAAAACCCTTGTCTAGAGTTAGAAATCATTTTTTTTTATACATAAGCCGCTCGCATCCCAAAAAGGGACCAAAACTACCTCAAAGGAAAAGACATAAGCTTTCTTTTGAACAAAAAAAAAAAAAAAAAAAAACATTCCCGCTAAAAAAAAAAATAAAAAAAAAGTTTTAAATTTAAAAAAAAAAATAAAAAAAATTTTTTAAAAAAACCAAAAAAATTTTTTTTCAAAAGATGGATCAAATAGCTATCGAAGCTACTTAGGACAAATTTTGCTAACACCAATAGGTAATAAGTTACATGGATAAGAAAGAACACCTGTATGGCCAAAATGTCAAATTTTGACCCCCACTAACTCAGAAACTTTTCGACCGATCTTGTTGAAAATTTGTGTCTAAGCTACTATCCAATAGGACTAACCTTGGTGCAAATTTCATCCAAATCGGAAGACATCGATTTCAAAATTGGGTCACTTGACATGAAATCCCCCATATATATAATGAAATAAAAAATTTTGCATTTTTATTTTCCCAAATGGAGTTAGGCCTCACCAGCTAAATATATATAATAAAAATATATATTAATACAAACTTTATATTATATTCAACAAAGCTTTATAAAATACATAACTGAAATTTAGCTCATAGAATAAATTCGAAAAATAAAAAATGATAAATTTATAATTTAATAAATTTAAAAACTAATTTTAGCAATTATCAAAAAAGCGCTAATAACAAACTAAATTGAATTTAGGAAAACAATTTGTAGATTTAGGATGATGCGGCCGATCTTCATCGGTTCTGTCAAGCAACAGTGTGTAGAATTTCAGCCAGAGTGGCTCTTGCCTTAGCTCGCTGGGGCAATAGAAAAATTCAAATACCTTCATCTCTTATAGAGGAAGCAATCCTAATGAGAGAATTTAAGACATTTAAAAATTTCCCATACGTTATTGGTACGCATATACGTATCAAAAAAACCGGCGGGAATTTAGCCCAGTATTATATAAACAGAAAGGGTTACTATACCCTAAATGTTCAGGTAAATTATATTTCAGAAGTACATAATTAATAAATATTTTACCACTCATGACTGCCGTATTTTTAATGAGTCAACTATCAAACTTGAAAGCGGAGAGTTCAAAGGTTTTTTGTTGGGAGACTCAGGATATAAGCTGCTGACTTATTTCTTCACCCAACTATCCAAACCTAAGAATGAAAAGGAGAACAAATATAATGTTGCATAGATTTCGCTGCTTGTTAGATGGGTTGACGGTTTATCTGATTAAAGGAAAAACATTGATTATCGCCCTAGCAGTACTTCGCAACATTGCTATTGAAGAAAATGATATTAGAGGTTTTATTTTCAAAGCATCTGCGTAATGTGTAATTAAAATTGGTTAAATTATTCATTAAACATTAGCCTATATAATCTCTTTTGGAACCTACAGAGCTTAAACAGTAAACATTTGATATTGCTAATAAATGATTTACATATTTCGCTTCAATTTCAATAGTATGTATTTTATTAACAAAAAAAAAATTAAAATTAAGTTATTTAAAATATTACGCTTTAAAAAATAGAAATTCATTTTATATTGAAAACAAAAAAAAAAAACAGAAATTCACTTAAAATTCGTTCGTTGTATGATACTTGTATTTACTCGTATCGTTTCATCCCTATTACAAAAATTACAATTAAAATTACATGTGGTTGCCAACATAAAAATACAAAAGTAATATAAACGTTTAATTGTTAATCCACTCCTATTAAGCGTTTGTAAAGCAGACTTTATTAATGGCTTTAAAAACAAAAAGTGTTTGATAACTATTGTAAACATTAAAGCTGAAATAAAATAGAAACAGACTGTGATTCTTCATACATTGAATATGAACTAACAATAATTAATCAAATCTTATCCTAATACTTTAGTTTATGTCCTGCCAGTGTCAGACAAATATTTTCATCATCGAGGGTTCTGTTCACATATATAGTTGTTTATCGCTCATCTAAATGGATAAGTGCTGCAGTATATCTTCTCCTTAAGCGAGTGTGGCCGCTATCATTTAAAATATTTCGAGCAAGTGGGTTCGGATGCGATTCGAGCCTTTTTAAGTATTTTACTGCATATTTCGTAATAATAGTTTTAACAAATGGAATATTGAGATCCTTGTGAACATTTTAGTTTTTAACATACCAAGGGACAGCTGTGATTATTCGAAGAAGTTTAATTTGGAGCCTTTGAATTGTTTCGATATAAGAGGCCGAGGCAGTGCCCTGAATACCATAGCACCAGATTGGCTGTAAGATGGAGTTGTAAAGTAGAAGTTTGCAGTCAAGACTAAGGACAGAGTTTCTTCCAATAAGCATATTAATAATGCTATAGTTTCGATTGAAGCCCCAAGGAAGACTGACGATTTAGTTCAATGCTATCGATTTCAGCAGTTCGGTCATACCAAGTCCTACTGTAAACGGCCATTTAAATGTGTAAAGTGTGGATTAGAACAACCTACAGTAGAATTTACAAAAAATATACAAACACCACCAAAATGTATGAATTGTCTCCAAAATCATACTGCTAATTATAAGGGATGTACAATCTACCAGAAAATTATGCAACAGAAACGAAGCGCATACAATAGACAAATCAATGTCTTACTATTTACATTTTACTTCTAAACCACATTTTAACATAAGAGGATATGATATCTTTCAAGCAAATCATCCTGATGACAAAGCGCATGCTGGTGCAGCAGTATTAATCAAGTCAAATTTAAAATATGAATCTTTACAACCTATAAGCAAACCGTCAATTCAAGCGTGTGGTGTGAAAATTAAATGCAATAACGTTGAAATACCTAATACTTTATTAAATTATTAAAGCTTAAGGTCACTTTTTTAAAAAATTAATTAAAATGTTTTTATTCGATATTTCGATTTCCGTTGGAAATCATCTTCAGGAAATTTTTTAAAATAAAATAAAATTTGACAATAAATGGAAGAATAAAATTTGGAAAAATAAATTTTAAAACTTCAAAAAACAAAATTATCATAATAAATTTAAAATTCCATTCTACAAACTTTAAACAAAAAGACAAACAAACAAAAAAGGAAAACAAAATTTTAAATTTATTAAAAGCCTAAAACCTATTTTAATGTCCCTTTCCGTCAATAATAAGCTATGCCATCTGAAATTTATTTCATAAACAATCAAGGACAAATACCTATTTATAATTATCCCTTACATCAACCTATTTATTTTTATTCAATAACGGTCTAATTTATAAAAATTTCTTGTTTCAGCTTTAATGCTTACAATAGTTATCAAACACTTTTTGTTTTATAAGCCATTAATAAAAAGTCAGATTTATAAACGCTTAATAGGAGTGGATTAACAATTAAACGTTTATATTACTTTTGTATTTTTATGTTGGCAACAACATGTTATTTTAATTGTAATTTTTGTAATAGTGATGCATACAACTGGGGATTAAACAATACGAGATCATACAACGAACGAATTTTAAGTGAATTTCTGTTTTGTTTTCAATTTAAAATGAATTTCTGTTTTTTAAAACGTAATATTTAAAATAATTTTATGTTTTTTTTTTTTTTGTTAATAAAATACATACTACATATTGAAATAGAAGCGAAATATGTAAATCATTTATTAGCAATATCAAATTTTTACTGCTCAAACTCTGTTGGTTCCACAAAAGATTATACAGCTTTATGTTTAATGAATAATTTAACCAATTTTTATTATACATTTTTTATACGCAGATGATTTGAAAATAAAACCTCCTAAGTTTTAACAAAACATTTTTAGCCACATATAACTGCCAAAATATTTTAGGTTAAAATGTTTTTACCTGGAACAATATCATTTTCCTCAATAGCATTGTTGTGAAGTACTGCTAGGGCGATAATCAATGTTTTCCCTTTTGCCAGATAAACCGTCAACCCATCTAACAAGCAGCGAAATCGTTGCTTCCAAGCCCCAAAGCAACGTTTAACAGAGTTTCTAGTGCTTATCTGTGCAGCATTATATTTGTTCTTCTTTTCATTCTGTGGTTTGGATAGTGGGGAGAATAAATAAGTCTGCAGCTTATATCCTGAGTTTAATAGTTGACTCATTTAAAATACGGGAGTTAATCTACAAATTGTTTTTTTAACTTCAATTTAATTTGTCTTAAGCGCTTTTTTGGTAATTGCTGAAATAAATTTATAAAGTTATAAATTTAATTTCGTCGGGAGGTTTCTGGTGGACACATTTTTACAAAAAATAAGTTTTAAATAAATTCTATATAACAATAATAGCGCCCTCTTTTTTATCATTTACTCCCTTTTTTGATAGCTCGAATATATTAAGAGATTTTGAGTTCTAGCATTGCCTGATATCTTTAATTTTACAGTTCTCTAAACATTGTTTTGTTTCTTTCGTCACTTTTTGTGCTATGAAGCAAATTTTTGATGCAAAATTTAAAATATTATTGTTTGTAATTGCTGTGCTGCATGTTTCATTCAAAGCATGTAGAACAAAACATTTTTGTTCCGTGCGGCAAACAAGCAACTAACAGACGATACACTATGTGGTTTCTACTTTGTGTTTGCTTTAACAAATACTTTACCTATTTGAAAGACATTTTAAAATATAAGTGTAATGAATGGTTAAAAAAGGTTTGCAATATTTGAAATAAATCTTAATAGCTTTTTATATTTTATGCAAAAAGGTATAACGACTTTAAGTTTCAACAGAAAACATATCTAGCGACCCACATTATTTTAGCAAAAAAATCTATCGAGCAGTTTATATTTAAAATTAATTCAAACACTAGTTATCGTTTTTCTAGAGAAAAAAATTTTATGCGTATTAAACTTTTTTATTAAAATAAATAAAAAGACAAAAATGTTTAATTTTTCGTGCAATTATTAAAATTTTATTTTAACAAACATTGAAATGTCAACTTATTAAACGCTTAAAGTAGGGTAAAGGCTACAATAAATATTTCAAATTTATGATATGTTTATTAAACGTTTAATAGGCTATTAAACATTTATAAATACTCTTTTTTCGACTTTTGCTTATTAATGACTTATAAAGCTGCAATGATGCGTTTATAAATTAGACTGTAAATGTCTATAAATTTGAGCTAAGCCCTCAGTATCTTTTTTAAAATTAATCCTTTTCTCAAATGGAACATTATTTATCTGCAACATTTCTAACATATATCTACGTTTCTTAAAACTTTCCGTATTCAAAATTGATGTGTTTTCAAAATCAGGATAATGATTAAAATCCCTACAATGAGTTGATAACGCCGTTCCATGGGCTGAATTATAATTCCTATATTTTTGGTCATGTTTATGTCCAGCCATTTACTGTCCTTCAAGGCAAAGTCTAAATCTTCAAAACTACGAAGTTTTCTTTAAAAGTCTCGGTTCCAAATTTATTGTAGGCGGAGATTTCAATGCCAAACACCCATGGTGGGGCTCTAGAATTGCGAATCCAAAAGGTAAAGAGCTTTATAAATGCATATCCAAATACGGATTTAAAACTATGTCTACAGCAACCCACATATTGGCCTTCAGATCCAAATAAAATTCCAGACTTACTAGACTTCTTTGTTTACTTGGTTATATCTGACAATTTACTTGATATAATCGACTCTGATGATCTTAATTCGGATCATACACCTATAATTTTAAGCTATAGCACAACTTTAACAACTGTTTCTAAATGTAATAAAATAATTTCATCTAAAACCAATATAAGCTATTTCCAATATTTGATGGATCAGAATTTAGAACTTAACACATATATTAAATCTGCTGAGGTATTGGATCTGGCTGTATTAAAATTTACTAAACTCATACATGATGCTGCAGATTTATCTACTCGTCCAATGCAACCACAAAGCGGCCACACAGTTATTTTATCAACAGAAATAAGAGAACTTTTAAGAGAAAGACGAAGATTTCGAAGAATATGGCATTTAAGCAGAAGTCCAAGGGACAAACCCAATTTTTATCAAGCTTCAAATGCACTTAAAAAAAGAATAGCTGAATTTAGAAATGATAAAATATCAAATTTTTTAAAAAATTTGAATACTTCGAAAGATCCGGATTACAGATTATGGAAGTTAAAAGAAAAGTACCGATTTTGACACATGATGGCAGATGGTGCAGAAACAACAAAAGTAAAGCTGACGCATTCTCCCAACATTTAAAGCATACTTTTCAACCTTTTCCGATATCTAACACAGTCGATGAATGTAAAATATTAAATTTTTTTAGAATCTCCATACCAAATGGATCTTCCAATAAAAACGTTTTCCCCGAGAGAAGTATGGAGTGTAATTTCCAAGCTTAATAACAAAAAGTCCCCAGGACATGATAAAATCGATTCATCAGTGGCTAAATCGTTATCCAAAAAGAGCATTTTATTTTTATCACTCTTATATAACTCTATTTTAAGGTTATCGTGCTTTCCATCTTAATGGAAATGTGCTGAAATAATAATGATACAGAAACCTAGCATACCCGAAAATTCAATTGCCTCGTATAGACCCATACGCTTGCTAACAACTTTTTCAAAGATATTTGAAAAATTATTTGCATCTAGATTACTACCGATTTTAGAAACACAAAACATTATACCTGATCATCAATTTGGCTTTCGTCAAAAACATGGAACGACGGAGCAATGTCATCGAACTATCAAAGTTATTACGGATTCATTTGAACGAAAAATGTATTGTTCAGCGGTATTTTTAGATATAAAGCAAGCATTTGATAGAGTATGGCACGAATGCCTGTTATATAAACTTAAACAGATATTACCAGCTCCATTTTATTCCATATTAAAATCCTATTTAAAAGAGCGAACGTTTTATGTAAAGGTTGAAGATGAAACGTCAAGCACACATCAAATATACTCAGGCGTACCACAGGGCAGTGCTTTAGGACCAATATTATATACTATTTATACTTCAGATATGCAACTGATAATATTACTCTAGCAACGTACGCAGATGATACTGCTATAATATAAACAAACAAATCACCAGTTGAAGCGTCATTTATAGTTCAACGGGAATTAAATGTTTTACAACAATGGTTCCAGAAATGGAAAATTGAAACAAATACAGAAAAGGCAAATCATGTCACATTTACTTTGCGAAGTGATGTTTGTCCCCTATTGTATTTAAATAGTTAACAAGTACCTAACACAAATTGTGTCAAATATCTAGAAATGTATCTTGACAAACGACTTACATGGAAAGACCATATTAAAGCTAAAAAGGAACATCTAAATATCAAGACCAAAAAAATGTATTGGTTACTAGGACCAAAGTCTCAACTTAGCCTTGAAAACAAATTCAGGTTATACAAAGCTATTTTGAAACCGGTGTGGACCTATGGTATTGACTTGTGGGGAACGGCCAGTCACTCAAACGTGGAGATATTGCAAAGAAATCAATCAAAAACTTTAAGACGAATAGTAGATGCTCCATGGCTTATGACCAACAAACAAATTCATAGAGATCTTCAGATACCTTTTGTTTTGAATGAAAAAAAAAAAATTTAGCTCTCGATACATTAATCGACTAAATAATCATTGTAACATATTAGCAATTTCCTTTTTAGATGAAACAGATGAGGTCAGAAGACTGAATAGGTTACACGTATTAGACCTCCAATATAGAAAATAAAATGTTGTATAATATCAAAAACTTATTATTTTAAAATAGTAAGTATGTAAATAGTTTATTAAGCTAATTGAAGCTTAATAACACATTTAATGTTTTTCTTTAATTTATCAAATTTACTAAATATTGTAAAATAGATTGTAAATAAAAAAAAAAAAATTTTTTTTGAGTTAATTTTGCCTCTCCACTAGAATCTCACAAATTCAAACCGTCACAAATTCGAACAGTCCAGAAATTAGAACCGGCCATTTCAACGTATTGGATCTGTTTTTTTTTTGTTTTTATTACTACATACTAGGACATTTTGTTATGATTTTGAACTTAATAGGCGAAAAACCAAATTAAACGCTCTAAATTTAAAGGGTGGTTAAATTGTAAGGGACGATGTTGAATGTGAACCACACCTAAACGCCAAGTTTTTTTCCGAATTTTATTCGACATTTTTCAATTTCAGACTAACTCAATTTGAATAATGGAAAGATACACAATCGAGCTACGCGTTAAAGTTATTCAGGCTTATTATGAAAATAGGAAATCAAATCAAAATGCATATCGTGCAATTTTCGAAGAAAATCATCTTCAGTGGATTCGTCAATAAGCAGAATTGCCGCATATGGGCGAATGATAATCCAAGAGTGATTGTCGAAAAACCAATGCACCCACAAAAAGTGACCGTTTTGTGCGGTTTATTGGCTGGCGGCATCATCGGGCCGAATTTTTTCCCAAATGAGGCCGGTCAGGCAGTTCGCTATCGTGAGATGATAACGAACTTTTTATGGCCCGAATTGGAAGATATGGATGTGGACGATATGTGGTTTCAACAGGACGTTGCCACTTGCCACACAGCTAACGAAACAATGGCTCTTTTGCGCAACAAATTCAATGGCCGTGTTATCTTACGTAATGGCGATGTCAATTGGCCGCCAAGATCATGTGATTTGACACCGTTGGACTTTTTTCTTTGGGGTTATTTGAAAGAAAAGGTGTACGTCGATAAGCCAGCAACAATTCAAGAGCTAAAGGATGAGATAATTCGGCACATTAACGGCATAGAACCTCCATTATGCCTCAGGGTCATCGAAAATTTGGACCATCGGATGGAGGTGTGCCGCCGTGGTCGCGGCGCCCATTTGGCCGATATTTTGTTCCATACATAATTGAGTAGTATCAATATATAATAATAAAATAAAATTACAATAATTTCCTAAATAGTTTGTGTTTTATTCAAAATCAACATCGTGCCTTGAAATTTTAACCACCCTTTAGAACAGGAGGTTCTAACTTCTGGAATTTTTTTTACTTATTTTTTTTTTGTATTTTCACTACAAATTATTTTTTTCGCTCACCAAGTTATTGTAAATGTTATTAAAGAAAAACTGTTTTGAGTTAAAATAAAGCTTACACAACTATTCATTATCCATCACTATTTCATTATAATTTTCATTTTATGCAAAATAAAAATGTCCAGAAATTCGAACTTTTTAGAAAATTGAACTACCCGGTGCACAAAGTGGTTCTAATTTGTGAGATTCTATGGCTTTTCCACGTTAAAAGGCGATCTTAATGTATACCGAGATATTTTACATGCGAATTTTGAGGTATTATTTGATTATTGATTTTAATAGGGGGTCATGGTTCCCGATGCAAGGTGAATGGTATATGTACACATTTTTGCTCACTGACCTTTATCCTCCATTGTTTTAACCATATTTTTAGTTGAAATATGTGATCCTGTAAGTAACGTAATGCTTCATGACGGGCTTCGTGCACGCTTAGAAGAGCTGTGTCGTCCGCAAATGTTGAAGTTTGTGTGTAGCTGTTTGTTGGCATGTCCGAAGTAAAAATTAAGTATAATATAGGGTCCAGAATGCTGCCTTGTGGGACTACAGCGCCAATTGGATGAGGTGAACTTAAGAAGTTTCCTTCTTCTATCTATTTTCATATATATAAAAATGAAAAATATTTGTCTGTTTGTTTCTTTGTTTGTTTTTTTGATTGTTTGTTTGTATGTTGGCTTATGGACACCTAAACTACTGAACCGATTTTCCTAAAATTTTTACAGTAACATAACGTGAGCCCTAAAAATAAAATAGGCTTCTTATTTTTTCGATAGTGGCAGGGGAATCGGTACCCCCATAGGATGCCAATATTAAATATCGCATTTTTTTTAGAGCAGCTGCACGCATTTTGTTGAACTTTTGGTGGTGGGATCTTTTGAGCCCCAAAATTGAAATAAAATAGCAGTGGTCCCCCCATAGGACGCCAATGTTGATTATCGCATATCTTAAGAACTGTTATAGTGAGAAAGTTCAAACTTTGTAGAAGTACCTCTTATGGTATACTACACTTTTGAAAAAAAATAAAGCGGGTAGGCGCAGGGGGGAAACACCTCCCATAGGATGCATATATTAAATATCGCTCAACTGAAGAACTATTAAAGGGAGAGTCTTCAAACGTGGTTAAAGCTACTATTATGGTAAATTATAAATTTCAATATAAAATGGGCAGGGTAAACAGAGGAGCAGCAGTGCCCCTCATAGATAGAAATATTTATTTTTTAACAGTGTAACGAAGCGCACCGGGTTTAGCAGTTAATAATAAATTGACGACCGACTAAGTAGCTTTCTAACAGCTTGTGTGTTTGCTGGTAAATTTTGCTTCAATTTATGTAATAAGCCTTCATGTCAGACTTTATCAAAAGCTTGAGAAACATCGATGAAGAGAGCGGAATAATATTTTCTTTCAAGGTTATTTTTTGGGAATATAAAATTTATTATTAATAAGATTTCTGTATGACGTGCTAAATTCCCAATTTTTTATATTTGAAAAATACACTGAAATTAATTGTTGATATTAGATAAATATTTTCTTTCTTCAAAGGCTTTTCTTAAGGCGTTTACTATCCGATGGGTTTGTTCAATTTTGCTATGTTCTCTTCTGAAAACGAATTGATGGTTAGGTATACACCCATTGTCATTTAAAATTGGGATTAATTTTGACGCTATGAGCTTCTCAAACAGCTTTGATATTTAAGATAATAAGCTGATACGCCTATATGACCAGTTAAAGAACAATATAGTTCCAAAAACCCTCTTGCAGATTCTGATTCATTCAGAACCTTGCATGTTTAATTCTATGTTTCTAGGTCCAATACTAACGAAAATTCAAAAAGTACCAGTTAGTAAATAAAAAAGTACCAACAATTTCGCTCCTATTGATTCTCACCCACTCAGGACATTTCATGTTGAATTTAATTATTCTAGGTTCAATATTAACGTAAATTCAAAAAATTCCAGTTAATGAACAAAAAACAGTACCAAAAAGCCCTCTTACAGATTCTTATTCACTCAGGATCTTGCATGTTTAATTTTATGTTTCTAAGTCCAATAAAAACGGATATTCAAAAAGTACCAGTTAAAGAACAACAAAGTACAAGCCTATCTTACAGATTCTCATTCACTCAGGGCCTTGCATGTTTAATTTTATCTTTCTAAGTGCAATACTAACGGAAATTTAAAAAGTACCAGTAAATAAATAAAAAAAGTACCAAAAAGTTCCCTCTTATAGATTCTTATCCACTCAGGAAATTGCATGCTGAACTTTATGATTCTAGGTGCAATATTAACGGCAATTCAAAAATTACCGGTTAAAGAACAAAAAATGCCAAAAAGCCCTCTTACAGATTCAAATTCTCTCCGGACCTTTAATGTTTAATACTATGTTTCTAGGTCCAATACTAACGGAAATTCAAAAAGTACCAGTTAATGAACAAAAAAGTACCAAAAATCCCTCTTACAGATTCTCATTCACTCCGGACCTTGCATGTTTAATTTAATCTTTCTAGGTCTAGTAACAACGGAAATTTAGAAAGTACCAGTCAAAGAATAAAAAAGTAACAAAAAGTTCACTCTTATAGATTTTCATCCTAGGTGCAATACTAACGGAAATTCAAAAAGTACCAGTTGAAGAAAAAAAAAGTACCAAAAAGTTCCATCATAGATTATTATCCACTCAGCACATTACATGTTGAATTTAATGTTTCTAGGTCCAATAATGACGGAAATTCAAAAAGTACCAGTTAAAGAACAAAAAAGTACCACAAAGCCCTCTTACAGATTCTTATTCACTCAGGACCTTGCATGTTTAATTTTATCTCTCTAGGTCCAATACCAACTGAAATTCAAAAAGTACCAGTCAAAAAATAAAAAAAGTACCAAAAAGATCCCTCTTACAGATTCTCGTTCACTCAGGACATTGCATTTAAAATTTTATGTTTCTAGGTCCAATATTAACGGAAATTAAAAAAGTACCAGTTATAGAACAAAAAAGTACCAAAAAGTTCCGCAATAGATTCTTATCCTCTCAGGACATTGCATGTTGAATCTTATGTTTTTGGGTCCAATATTAACGATAATTAAAAAAATACCAGTTGTAGAACCAAAAAGCTAAAGAAAAATATCAAATTTCCCGTATATCCTTTTTTTGGTACTATTTGTTCCCCCCATTAAAGTTTCAAAAATTTCAGTATTGTAGTGGGAGCCCATAATTTGGTACGAATATCTCAATGAATGTAGAAAAATGTTTTGTAAAAAAAAGTACCAAAAATAGTTACGATTTTAAATGTTAGAATTTCGAAAAAGTACCAAATTTATATTCGTATTTTTTTGATAAGTTTCGAATGTGGTATAAACTTTGTTTCTATGTTTATTGGATCAAAAGATCAAAAGAAGTACTAAAATTCAGGTTTTACCCGTTTACTCCCTAAAAGGGCCGAATTTCAAAAAAGTACCAGACACCTGTCCGCTAATTTTTTTAAAGAACACCGATAAGTATTACATTTTTTTTGTATCTCTTTTAGTTTTGGAGATATAAGATTACCGAATTTTCCCGTTTTTACCCTTTTTTACTCCCTAAGCATTCGAATTTCCAAAAATCCCGTCTTAGTGGATCGATTTGGGGTGTGACCAATCTCTGGTCCAAACTTCAAGTGTTTAGCTTCAGGCGTTTAGGCTGTGCGATGATGAATCAGTGAGTCAGTCAGTCAGTCAGTCAGTCAGTCAGTCAGTCAATCAGTCAGCCAGTCAGTAACGTTACAATTTTATATATATAGATATATATACTTTTATTCCTTAGTTTCTGCGTAATACTTAAATTAGATGGTAAATAATTTTTATTTTTTGGTTGACAAATAACGATTTTTGCTTGATATATACATACATACAATTGAAGCACAGCTGTGAATAACATTGTAAAAACCACTTTCTGCATAAATTCTTTTTTTGCAGATAACTGTTAATACTACTCTCTTACACTGTTTAAACATCAAAGCACCGAAAATTATGCACCTTAAATTGAAAATGCGATACAAAGAGTCAGCCAGTGGAAGAACGTTGTTACTTACAAAATTATACAAACGAAATGGTTTTGCAACGTGGAATAACGTTTGCGTAGTGGAAAAACGTTTTAACTGACATCAAATTTCTTGATATTTTGTATAAAAGTTTTTGTTATCATTATTTTTAACAACATAAAAAAATTGTCTTTTTTATACCCTTCACCGAAGGTAAGAGGGTATGTATATATGTATAACTTTGTCATTCCGTTTGTATGTTCCAAAATATTGATCCTACACCCTATAAAGTATATATATTCTGGGTCCTTATGAAAAGCGAAGTTGATTTAACGATGTCCGTCTGTACGTGTGTATGTTGAAATGGGTTTTCCCAAAACCTCATAAATGATGTGGACTAGGTTGATGTATATTTATGTCACATATACTCCGTTTAAGTTTGCTATTGAAATTCAGCCAGATCGGCTAAAAAATGACGGAGATATGAGCAAAAAACCACGACTGCCTCTGATTTTGCCCAAAAATCCCTTGTTGTTGTTGTATTTTTTTATTTCTGTATATCTTGAGAACGGCAAGAGCCAAAGTTTCCAAATTAGGTACACACATTAACGTTATCAGTACACAGCATCCCACAAAATGTGGGCGGGATTGAACAAGTGGGCGTGGTACCTCCCGTACAAAAAATATCAAAAATTGTATAAAAACCTCATTTTTTGGACTGTCATATGACCTATGGTTACGCCTTATATATCAAAAGATCGGAAATTTTTAAAAGAAAATATTTTCTAAAAAACTCGGGAAAATCAGTTCAGATACGAAAAAGTTATGACCAAAATTAAAATTTTTTTTTTAAATACACATTTTCGGAACCTATAGTTCTTTCTGAGTCCAAGTTTTATCACCAAAGTAAATGGTAAATTTACTCCTTAAAGCATCGGTATATAAATCTATCAAATCGGGTAATAAATGGCTGAGTTATGTCCAAAGTACTGAAATCCAAGAAATTTGTCTTTTTATACCCTTCACCGAAGGTAAGAGGGTATATATAACTTTGTCATTCCGTTTGTATGTTCCAAAATATTGATCCTACACCCTATAAAGTATATATGTCATTATGAAAAGCGAAGTTCAAATCCAACTGTCCGTTTAAATTTAATTTATTATAAAGTTTTATGTATTGTATATATGTTAAGTTTATGTAGAAATTATTTAGGTTTTGTCTAGTTGCTCTGTATTCTGCTCGTACAATGGTGAAGGGTATATAAGATTCGGCACAGCCGAATATAGCACTCTTACTTGTTTTAACTTAAAACAATTAAAATAATCATTATTATTTTGGTATAATGTCTTCAGCCAAAGTTTAACTTGCTAAATATAATTGTTAAAAAGGCATGGAATGTGAACCTGCAAAATATAAAAATAATAGTTTTTATTAAGAGAAAATACAAAAATCCAAAAAAAAAAGTCGTCATATATCAATCAAAAATAAAAATTTTAAATAATCGTTATGTGCAAAAAAAAAATTTACCAAAAAATAAAAATTACTTGCAATAAAAAATTTAGCTCAAATATAATTTTTCTTATATAGAGTATAAAATTTCAATTAAAACAATCATTTTTGTACTTAAAAGTTGAGAAATTTAATATTGTATTTTATTCGACCTATAAATATATTAATAAAAAAACCTTGAGCTAAAAAGGTCTATTTTTGAGTATTTTAAGATTCTGCATAAACGACCTTTCCAACCATATTTCTATATTTCCCAAAACCATGCATAACGTCTTTTTCAACATGTTATATGGTTCTCACAATAAAAACAATTACAAATTTATTCTCAAAAATTTATTTTTTATTGAAAATATATATATTAGCATATATTTAGAAATAAAATTAAATAGTACATACATTTAATGGCCGTTTTCTGTCGCAAAGCTAACCAGCACTCATCTGCCAATTGTTTATTTTCCTTTTATTTGCCGTACAGATAAATTGAATCAGCTGACTCCCAACTTTTTTCAATGTTGTAGGTGTTTTTGACTGCAAGAAAGACAACGTTTATACATGTGTGTATGTATTTTTATAATTATACTAGCTTAGCACGGTGCGCTTTGCTACACTGCTTTAGCCACATTTGAAAACTCTCCCTTTAATAGTTTTTCAGTTGGGAGATTTCCCCCCTGCGCCTACCCGCTTTATTTTTACTTTCAAAAGTGTAGTATACCATAAGAGTGACTTCTGCAAAGGTTGAACATTCTCACTATAACAGCTCGTAAGATATGCGATATTAAACATTGGCGTCCTATGGGGGCTACCACTTCCCCCGCTGCTAATTTATTTCAATTTTGGTGCTCAGAAGATCCTACTACCAAAAGTTCAACAAAATACGTGCAGCGGCTCTTAATAAGACTCTCTCTTTAATAGTTCTTCAGTTGAGCGATATTTAATATATGCATCCTATGGGAGGTATTTCCCCCCTGCGCCTACCCTTTATTTTTATTTTTAAAAGTGTAGTATACCATAAGAGTGACTTCTACAAAGTTTCAACATTCTCATTATTACAGTTCTTAAGATATACGATCATCAACATTGGCGTCCTATGGTGGGTACCACTTCCCCCGCTGCTATTTATTTCAATTTTGCGGCTTAGAAGATCCTTTAACCAAAAGTTCAACAAAATGAGTGCAGCGGCTCTTATTAATATTTCTATCTATAGGGGTTACTGCTCCCCCTCTGTCTACCCCGCCCATTTTAATATTGAAATTAATAGTTTACCATAATAGTAGCTTTAACCACGTTTGAAGATTCTCTTTTAAATAGTTCTTCAGTTGAGCGATATTTAATATATGCATCCTATGGGAGGTATTTCCTCCCCTGCGCCGACCAGCTTTACTTTTATTTTCAAAAGTGTAGTATACCAGAAGAGTTACTTCTACAAAGTTTGAACTTTCTCACTATAACAGTTCTTAAGATATGCGATATTAAACATTGGCGTCCTATGGGGGGTAGCACTTCCCCCGCTGCTAGTATATTTAAATTTTTGGGATCAGAATACTACCAAAAATTCAACAAAATGCGTGCAGCGGCTCTCAAGATAAGCCAACAAACAAACAAACACACAAACATTTATCATTTTTATATAAAAAGATTTAAATTACTACTTACCTGTTTTAATAAACTTAAGCTATGTTCACACCTATTAAATATTAGCCGTCCTACACGCAACCACTAGTTTTCTTAAAGAATTGTTTGTTTTTGCAAAACGTTTGGCTAGAGTAGACATTATTTAGCAGTTTCTAAATTAAATTATACAAATATCATCTTAAAAATTAAGTTTCGTAAATAAATAGAAATTGTTAAATATAAAGCTTAAGTCTGATCAATATATTATAATTATAATATATATTTTATTATAATATATATAAATGACGTGAAGAAAATTTTATTTTTTTTTTATAAATAAACATTGATTGTTTTGACAAAAAATGTTTGCTCAATTAGAGAATGTAGTAGCAAACATTTCACATAATTTAATATGTTTAGCTAGATCAGAGTAACTTTTTAATATTATTATAATATTATTATAGTGAATTTAAAAATGTTAAGGACAAAAAATATTTTTTCAAGTTATATTAGAATTATAATAAACTTATTAGGGTAAACATATTAGGCAAATATGAATAAAAATGTTCGTAGTGAACACTTAGTAATCATGTTTTTTCTCTGCGTGTACTAGATACCTGCATTGAAAAATTAAAAACTAAACCTAAGTTTCTGTCTAAATATACAGATCATCTATCTGTTTGGAATTGTGAAGGAGAGCGCAGTAGAAGAAATTATTACGAAACTGAAAGATTTTTACCCTAGTATTAAGTTTACTATGGAGGATGAGTGCAATAAAAAGTTACCATATCTGGACACAACTGTGATAAGCAGAAATTGTACTTAAAATTTACTGGTATCAAAAATCTAGTGCTCAAGTCGAATAATTAATTTCTACTCCAAACACCCTAAGAGAATAATTTGTAACACGGCAAACAATTGCATAAGAAGAATGTTAACTATAAGTGACACAGAAAGATGATACTTAGCGACAACAATTTTCTTGCCAATCTGATTAATAAATTAAACTATTACTATGAAAAATATAAAGCAAAGAGTTTGGATCGTGAACCACAACCGAAAATATTGTTACGTTACTGCCTTTCAATAACGTTTTGGTTTATTTCCTTTATAATAAACCGTTTCGAGTTCTTTATTGCAACTTTAATAAAATAAATAAAACACAAACACTTTAAACACTATTTACAATTTACTTAACTCTATTTAGTACTAAGTCTTTTTAACAACCGTAATTTATAGCTTTTATTCACAACCAACTATAATTTGCTCAGCGTTATGCGTTATTGACAAAGTCTGAACTAAGAATGATCTTGTTCTGCTACTCGCCGCTGCAATTTGGTTGTCTAGAACATTCGAAATGTTTTTCGAAGGTTCGAGGCTTTTCTATTCACCATACTTTAATTTGATTTATGGTAGCACTTATGTTTACATAATTTTACCTCTTATACTGAAGCTTTTTTAACGGTCATTTCTAGGGCTTTCTGCACATTGGGATTGAAGTGTACTAAATTATAACAAAAACGATGTAAACTAATAAAATTACTTATGAATACAAGATAACTAATAAATACAAGATAACTAATAAATACAAGATAACCAACAATTATAACCAATTCTTAACCAATAATTACAACTAATTCTTAACTAAAGTTACTTTCGTAACACTGCCCCCCACTTAAGCCTGTTCGTCCCGAATAGGCTCAGAATCACCTGTTCCATAAGGGGCTAATCGTTCTAAATGAACAACTTTCATTTTGGCTCTTGGACTTTTGTATTTCTGTATTCGGTATACCACATCATTTAATTTCTTTATCACCTTATATGGCCCATTCCAATGTATTTGTGGCCTGGTAACTAATCCTTCCTTTGGTTGTTGATTCATTGGAAAAACTAACTGGCCCTCCTTAGATCCTTCGGAATTCCCCGGCCGATCATATCTGCACAACTTACTATGGCTACGCACGGACTTTCTATGGTCGTAAGTATTTCTACACACAAGCGAAGATACCTGCTTATCTTCTGGTAGAGGTAGCGCAATACTATTGCACTGTGGAAGCGACGCACAACCTCTATTTGCTGTGCTCCTGGCTGCCACACGCTTTGGGCAGTTTCCTTTAAAATTTTGACTTCCACTTATACTATTGGCCAATACGGGTTCAAATATGTTCGCCGTTAACCAGTCTTTGCTGGGCTTTACCTGCAACGAGCGACCTTCGCTGATGCATTTCCTCCTTTCTGCCTCTGTACAGTGCCTGGCTTCCAATCTGCTAAGCTGTCTTACACGAACAACCACTTTTTCTCGTTTTTCAACTTTTCTGTGAGCTGACGATTCCTGCCGAGTACATTCGAGAGGCTGTCCCACACGAGCCTCACTTTCATACCCAACATCCAGGGGTATTTCATAATCACACAAATACATAATTTGCTTTCCCATATTCAGACTTATATTATGACTTATCATAAAATCTGCGCCAATCAGTACTTCGTCTACAATGTCGGCCACAATAAACTCATGAAAAGCGACAATATCGGCAATTCTTAACACCACACGTGTTTTCTCATAGACAGTAGCAGGCTCACCTGTAGCTGTTCGCAAGCTCACTCCGCTTAGTGGTTCGACAGCTCCTTTAACCAAGTCAGGCCTTATTATCGAGAATCCTGCACCAGTTTCGATAGTCAAAATGCGCTTTTTACCATCGATGTAGCCAAATGTCGTAATACTTTTGTTACTCTTTGACACTACTAAATTTATTATCGAGTCCTCAGATGCGAAAGGTAGCACTCCCTCCATACTTAACGGCGACTCCTGTGATGACTGATGATTACCCCCCTGGTTGTCTCTGGGCGGTGAAGCAGATCTTGAACGTTTTCTTGGTGCTTTACAGTCACGCTGTATGTGCCCAACCTTTCCGCAGTTATAGCATTTTAGTTTGTTTCTGCCCAGCTTCTCATTTAATACCCGCAAAACTTCTTCTGTAAGTCGCTTTAATTCATTCATGATGTCTCTATCATCATCTGCTATAACATCGAGCCTTTGCACCTTAAACGACTTCTGCTTTGCAACTATTCTTGCAGTTTCCTGAGCCAGGGCAAATGAAACTGTTTCTGCAAACGTTGACTTCAATGATGCACACACCGCATACTTGACATCAGCATCTCTTATACCGTTAATGAATGCTTCTGTTTTGAAGCTGTCCAACAATGGGTGATTCTCACCAGGGTATGTAAGCTGTACCAACCGCTCAATCTCCAGTGCGAAGTCCTGTAAGGTTTCGTTTGCCTTTTGCACTCTGCCACGCAACTCCATTTTGTAGATTTCCTTTTTGTGTTCACCACCATACTTGCGTTGCAGTGCTACCATAATTTCATCATAATTGTTTCTGCTACTTACTGGTACACTTTCAAGCACTTCAGCCGCAGTCCCCTTTAAAGCAAGAATTCGCTCGATGGCTTTTTCCTCACTGTTCCATGCATTTCTGTTGGCAACTGTATCGAACTGGAACTTAAAAACATTTAATGGCACACTACCGTCAAAGCAAGGGGCCTTTATTCTACTAGAAACGTCTGGAATAACACGCACTGGTCCCTCTTCGCATTGTAGACTTTTTACTTTTGCTTCCAGATTGTGTAGTTTTTCATCAAAAACCGTTTTCACATCTGTGACTTGAGTTTTTACATCAGACAGCTTCTGGTTAAATTCTATTTCCATTTCGTTTACTCTTTCGTTCATTTCACTGGAAATCTCCTGAAGTTTCTCGTTCGTTATTCTAGAATGCTCTTGAATTTCAGCCAGGATAATGCTCGTCTTCTCTTCCATTTTTCTAGAATTTTCATTCATAATTCTAGAAGTCTCATCAATTTTTCTAGAAGTTTCAGCTAGAATATCACTCGAATTTTCTTTGATCATCTGTACCATGCTTTTGGAATTATCGTCCATTTTTCTAGAATTTTCATCAATTTTTCTAGAAGTTTCAGCTAACATCGCTCTAGAATTTTCGTCAATTTTTCTAGAATTTTCTTCTGACATTTTTTCCATTTTTGCCATCATAGCAGCAAACATTGCGTTTAAATCCATACTGTTAGCAACTGCACGAGTACATACCTCTATTTCTTCTTTGTCCTCAAATTCGTAACTCACAATGTCCATATTGCGACGCTCGAATCCATCTAATAGTCTCTTCTGCAGCTCTGCTTTATTACCTGCAGTTGGCAGCTCCAACTTGCTCAACTCTTTCTTGAGCTGTTCCACTTTAAGTTCTTCAAATTTCATTGTTGTCTATTTTTTTTATTTTTTTATTTTTATTAATTAATTAATTTTTTTTATTTTTTTTTTACTTTTATTAATTTATTTATTTTATTTATGCAATTTCACTTCTGACACCAATTGTTACGTTACTGCCTTTCAATAACGTTTTGGTTTATTTCCTTTATAATAAACCGTTTCGAGTTCTTTATTGCAACTTTAATAAAATAAATAAAACACAAACACTTTAAACACTATTTACAATTTACTCAACTCTATTTAGTACTAAGTCTTTTTAACAACCGTAATTTATAGCTTTTATTCACAACCAACTATAATTTTCTCAGCGTTATGCGTTATTGACAAAGTCTGAACTAAGAATGATCTTGTTCTGCTACTCGCCGCTAGTATTTATACTGCAATTTGATTCGAAATGTTTTTCGAAGGTTCGAGGCTTTTCTATTCACCATACTTTAATTTGATTTATGGTAGCACTTATGTTTACATAATTTTACCTCTTATACTGAAGCTTTTTTAACGGTCATTTCTAGGGCTTTCTGCACATTGGGATTGAAGTGTACTAAATTATAACAAAAACGATGTAAACTAATAAAATTACTTATGAATACAAGATAACTAATAAATACAAGATAACTAATAAATACAAGATAACCAACAATTATAACCAATTCTTAACCAATAATTACAACTAATTCTTAACTAAAGTTACTTTCGTAACAATATATAAATCGTTTATATTTGTTCCAGTATTATCTGAGAGATTTGAAAAATCTAAATTATTTGATAATGAAATGTACGCAATGGCCCACAAATCTATCAACACATTGGTAAAATCGTACACTAAAACATAAGATAAAATAGATAAATTCAATGTAATTTATGAAATTCCATTTATTGGTAATAAATTTGGGATATGAAATAAAGTTTATATAGGAACCATTCAAAACAACGATTTCATCACACAAATCAGACCAAAAACTACGAAATAATATACCTACACAAAAAAAACGGCATTGCTATCCCACTGTGCACAAAGAAAACACACTCTCCTGATTTCGGCAATATAAAAGTGTTAAAGACAGTGCTGTTAGGCTTTTTTTAGAAAAATCGTCAAAATTTTACACAGAAATCATCAAAATCGTCACAATTTTTAAAGAAATTGTCAAAATTAAAAATATTAAAAAAATCAGACAAAATAAAATTTTATTTTTAGGGAGCTTTTTTTATATATTCATATGTACATTAGACCGTAACTCAAAAAAAAGTTTCCCTGTACCACCTCCAATAAAAGTATTTTGCCGAACGTAGGGGTCGCCTTTTAAGTTTTTTCGTTATATCTTAGGCACCTACAGTCCGTTCTTAAAGAATGATATATCAATGTTTTTGTCTCGAGAAGACCAATGTTTTGGCCCTAGGGGCCATTGAAATCAAGTATCTCGTTCTAGTATTTATCCACCAGATCTATGTTCGTACCACCCTAATGTCAGAAAATTAAAGTTCGCAAGAAACTATAAAACTTTTGCTAAGTAATTCGATAATTCTTGCAGAAACATTTTAAAATTTAATTAGAAAAAATTATTACAGTTTTGCCAAGGAAGAATGCCTAGAATTCCTGCAGAACAGTCAGCCTTTATAGTCGGATCTTTAAATATTAAATAACGAAATCGTGACATTTTGTCTACCCCTCTTGCTTCTCTAACGCGTTCGCATCTAAATAGCGCGGCGTCAATGCTTTGCAATTTTAAAATCCGATTTTGACAGGGCGCTAAATACTAAAGTTAGCCGCTATTGTTAATAAATAATCCCAATTTAGCTATTTGTTTTGTCAATCTAATGGTTTCATCTCCATTTTTTTCTTCTGTTATGTGGGTTTTATTAAACAAGAAAGTTAACACTTCTGTTCGTGACATAACGTTGAAGCTCTTGTTTAGGTATGGCATATCAGTGTAAATTCTAAGAAAAGGTACAGCTGTAAGAATGATTAGGGATATAAACTTAAAATTTACGATTTTTCGTTGCAGCATTGAGCCATATAGAAAGTCTGAAATTTTTGCTTTCTAAATTCCATCAGCTCTTTTATTATACATAAAGGGTAGTACTCCGTTCAAATTTGTGAAAAATGATGGGCAACATTTATTATTTCACACGAAAATTTTGACATGTATCAATGTTACCTATCTTGCGAGTTTGTACAATTTGACGTTTTAATTCCTGTAAAGTATGCAACATTGTTTTGCGTATGTTAACAAACCCCACATGTATTTTACTAAAATTAATTTTTTTTAAAAAAAAAAAATAAATATGGATAAAAAACTGTTACCGGTTGTGAAACAATTATTTTTTATTTCTTATTAAATAATCAGCTCATATTTTTTTGCTTTTGCTTAAAATTCCACGTGAAATATGTGCAGCTTACATTATTTCGCAGTTGTAAAAAAATGTTGCCAGAAACATTGGAACTTTTTCACAAAATGAACAGAGTACAACTCTATCAACATTATTTTATAGATATTCCGCACAAGTTTTTTTCATATGCGTTTTGACAGCATTTCACGTGAAATGTTAAACAGAGTACCAGGCTTAACGCATTACATAGGATTATGGTTAATTTTGGGAATTTACTTTCTTAACCCTGCAAGCATTACGCATTATTTTACGTAGACAATGGTTACAAGATGCAATGCTAATTTAGAAAATTTTCACCAAAAGAGGCACTTTTTAATTATTTGAAAATTATAATTTACAAGGAAAATTAAAATTTAAAATTGTACCAAATAAGTAACGGCAGTACCAGTGTACCAACAAAGTCTAAAATGTACTAAAAAATTTATAATTTTACCATGAATTGAACCATCCTTGTAACACAATGGATCTACTCTGTACAATAATAATTTCTTCAGAAAATATGAATTTAAATTTGTTTTCAAATCAGAACTTGGTGGTATTTTGTCATATGTACTTTATTTATTTACGCCAGCTTTTTTGTATTTTTAAAAAAAGTTGGATAAGATTTCTTACAAACCCAAACTTCTGTAGATTTTTAAGTAGGTACGAACCCGAACTTTAGTTAACATTTAATTCAAGTTAATAAATTTTTCAAAGTTTGATTTCAATTTGACCACAAGTGCATTGAAGGGTTAATCTTACTTTTTGCACTGTGTTGTCTTCGTATGACTTTAGGGTATATTTTACTCCAGTTTCATTAAAATCGGCGCACAAATATGCAATATTTCGCTATCTTTCCTTCTGAAATTTCAAATATGTCGAAATTTTGATATCTGACTTTTATGATTTTGGGGTTAATGTTTTCCATTTTTAGTAAAACCTACAGAGCACATTTAAAAAATTTAATGTGTATTCAAGGTATATTTACACAAGGTAGACTCATTTCGGAGTGTAGACATGCTGCTCTATAAAAAGAACCGAGTGGTCAAAATTGTCTTTATATAAAACAAAAACAATTTAACGCACACATGTACAAATTTTGGCTCATATACATTACCCAACTAGGGGTAAACAGCTGACAAACATATGGGCCAACGAGTTTACCTTGTGTAAATATACCTTGTGTGTATTAAACTTTTTTATTAAAATAAATAAAAACAAGTTAGAGTGTTATATTCGGCTGTGCCGAATGTTTGATACCCTCCACCGACAATTTGAATATTTCAGGAGTGATGTGTATTTATTATTAATTTATCTTTATAAAAACAGACATCAGCATTAAAATTGGTTGCGGCTTAGAGTCTGGGAGTAGGGTTTATATGGGGCCTAGGGTAAATTATGCACCGATCTCCATGAAATTTCACAGTGTGATTTCCAGTTGAATAGAACGAACATTTGCAAAATTTCAAATCATTTCGTGTATTGTTCAATTATTTATTTTAGTTTTTGTAACAAAATTATCAATTTTTTAAAGTGGTGGTTCCAATTGGCTAGATTTCAATCCCAAACTGCTTAGGACACCCATTTTTTTATTTCTTTTGAGTTTTTTTGAAAGTAAGCGTGTTTTCAACAGACGGACAGACAGACGGACATGGCTAAATCGAGTTAGAATTACTCAAAGAGCCAGAATATATGCTTTATGGGGTCTGTGGTGGAGGGTATAAAAACAAAAATTTTTAGTTTTTCGTGCAATTATTAAAATTTTATTTTAACAAAAATGGAAATGTCACTTTATTAAACGCTCAACGTAGGGTAAAGGCTACAATAAATATTTCATATTTATGAAATGTTTATTAATCGTTTAATATGCTATTAAGCATATATAAATACTCTTTTTTCGACTTTTGCTTATTAATCACTTATAAAGCTGCAATGATGCGTTTATGAATTAGACTATCAAAATTTTTTTTTTTTCATTATTTATTTATTGAATCTTCATATATTTAACATGAACAAACAATAGTTAATCAAATCTAAGCCTAATACTTTATTTCATGTCCTGCTGGTGCCAGACAAAAATTTTCTCATCACGGGTTCTGTTCACTTATATAGGTGTTTATCGCTCATCTAATTGGATAAGTGCTGCAGTGTCTCTTCTTCTTAAGCGAGAGTGGCCGCTATCATTTAAAATATTTCGAGCAAGTGGGTTCGGATGCAATTCGAGCCTTCTTAAGTATTTATTGCATATTTCGTAATCATAGTTTAAACTAATGGAACATTGAGATCCTGGTGAATATTTGAGTTTTTAACATACCAAGGGGCAACTGTGATTATTCAAAGTAGTTTATTTTGGCGCCTTTGAATTTTTTCGATATTAGAGGCCGAGGCAGTGCCCCATAACTGAATACCATAGCACCAGATTGGCTTTAAGATGGAGTTGTAAAGTAGAAGTTTGCAGTCGAGACTAAGGACAGAGTTTCTTCCAATAAGCCAATGAATTTGGATCTATTTCAAAATTGGGTCACTTGACATTAAATCCCCCTTTTATATATATAAAACGTATATAAAATGTTTGGTATTTTGTTTTTATTTTCTTAATTATTTTCTAAATATTGATTTTAGCAAAAAACTTTCTTAGAGGCTTATGTTGTTGACTAGAAGAGCTAAAATATTGGCATATATCATATTCTTGTAAAATGTTGTTTTTAGAACGCAAACAAATTACATTTGAATAAATGGCTTGATGGCAAACTTTGAGGGACGGACGCCCCCCCTAAAACACAACTTATCGCTACGAAAATTTTTTCTATTTTTTTTACATAAAACTGAACCGATTAAGGGGGGGGGAGAATATAAGAAATCAAAATAATAAATAATAAAAAAAAAATAATACAATTATGCCTTCCGAAGACCTGCTATTTATCAAAGCCTTTTAAGATTGAGCTCGGAATGATTTTTTAAAATTTTAAGTATATTTTTCATATATAATAATTGCGTTAAAATACAAGTGTAGGTATGTATACATATATTTTTAAACTTGTTGATTGCTTACACTTGATTAAACATTTTTTTAAATGCGTTATTTAGTACAAACGATAAAGTTGAACCAAAGATCCCTACTTTTAAAACGTGTTGTTTGCTTACACTTGTCTTAACAATTTTTAAATGAGCTATTTAGTACAAACGATAAAGTTGAACAAAATAGCCCTACTTTTTAAACGTGTTGTTTGTTAACACTTGTCTAAACACTTGTTTTAAATTACTTATTTAGTGCAAACGATATTAAAGTTTTTCTTTTCCCAGACTTTTTCATTTCCCGGACTTTTTCATTTCCCGGGATATCGGGAATTCCCGCTCAATACAAATCGATGCAAAATATTATTTAATTTAATTGATTTGAACAAATAACATTTCCTGAGATCAATTAAATAAGTTTATAAGTGCATTGAACTTTTTTATTTCTGTGGCAAAAAGGAAGAAGTGCTTAATTGCGCCTTAAGATCTTCATGTTCAAAAGTACACATGGGCAAAATTTCAATTATTTTGTAGGATTCTTGAGGAAGTAATAGCAAAATTACTTTTTGGTTATCTTTTTTCAATGTGCAATAACATTTGGAATAATAAAAACTTCCAATCTGTGACATCCTACAAAATAATTGAAATTTTGCCAATGTGTACTTTTGAACATGAAGATCTTAAGGTGCCATTAAGCCCTTTATCCCTTTTGCCACAGAAATAAAAAAGTTCAATGCACTTATAAACTTATTTAATTGATCTCAGGAAAAAGTACCTAAATTCAGGTTTTACCAGTTTGCTCCCTAATAGGACCAAATTTCAAAAAAGTACCAGACGCCTGTCTGCTTACACAGAAAAAATTACAAATTTTCTCTAATCACCAAATTTATACTAAATTCATAGAATAAGCAACCCATTTGTTGATTTTGCACCTATTACCAAAATGATTATATTGATTACTAAAAGTTGTAAAAATTTTATATTTTTGAATATTTTTTTTTCAATAAATGATATTTTTAATTTCAATTAAAAAAATGATCAAAAAACTTTGCCGTTATAAACAATGTGTTGATTGATTTCGAAAATTTCCAACAACAATTTCACAAGCTTAAATTATTTATTTTAAAGGAAATAATTTGTTGTTATTTAATTATTATTTTAATTCAAAATTAATTTCAAAACAACTAAAATGGTAATTAAATAAAAATTATTATTTTAATTTTCTTTCAACAAAAAAAATAATTGTTTCAATTATCACATTAATTAAATTTAAGTACTTTTTAAATAATTTTTTTAATTGATAAAAAACTACAAATAATTTTTTCTGTGTATTTTTCTAAAGAACACCGACAAGTATTACATTTTTTGTATCTCTTTTAATTTTGGAGATATAAGGTTACCGCATTTTCCCGTTTTTACCTTTTTTTTACCCCTTAAACATTAGAATTTCAAAAAATCCAGTCTAAGTGGATCGATTTAGGGAGAGACCCACCTCCGGTCCAAATATCAAGTTTTCAGCTTCAGGCATTTAGTATTAGTCTTATAAAATAAACTTCAACAAATATATGTCAAAAGACTTTTGGCAGAACCCCCTAAAGTTCTTAACACCTTTTTGCACGACTTGCATTTTGCGTGCGAAGTTCTATTATCATTCACTTAGAAAAAAAGACCACACCGAACTTTCACAGAAAAAATTCTCCAAAATTTTTCACCAATTAAAGCATTAATCAAAAATAAAATCAGTTTTAATTAAAAATGTAATCAAGTGAATTAAACGTTTAATCAAGTGTATTAAACGTTTAATTAATACTATTAACTGGTTTAATTGATACTATTAATTTGTTTACTGGTGCAAATTTAATTAATTTTTTAATTAATATCACAAATTTTTTAATTGAAATCAATTTTTATTTTTTTCTGTGTTATCTTCTATTTTGTTTTCTGTGGTACAAAATGCATTCACAGAAAAAAATAAAAATTGATTTCAATTAAAAAATTTGTGATATTAATTAAAAAATTAATTAAATTTGCACCAGTAAACAAATTAATAGTATCAATTAAACCAGTTAATAGTATTAATTAAACGTTTAATACACTTGATTAAACGTTTAATTCACTTGATTAAATTTTTAATCAAATCTGATTATATTTTTGATTAATGCTTTAATTGGTGAAAAATTTTGGAGAATTTTTTCTGTGTACTGAACGAATTGGAATTATTTTTTCGTTATTGTAAAGCATTCATTTGAGTTTTCCGATACTGAAAAAATAATTTCGATTCGTTCAGTATTGACTGAAATAAAATTACTCGACCACGAATGCCAGAATTAAGCCCAGGTAAAAATAAGATTCATTGACAGTATGATTTAATATTAAATTTTTGAAGTTATTTTTAACAGGGTAACTCACGTTTATTTAAATATACTTGTATTTGATAACAAACCCAAAATCTAGGGATTTTTATGTTAAAATCCCGGGATTGGCATCCCTAGTATGGCTTATAAATCAGAATTATTCATTGAACGTATCATGGAATTATATTCAAAAAGTGCTATCTGCAATTTTTCGAAAATGTGTTTTTTATAGAAACGAGTTCACTGACTGAGGGGTCATCTGTCATTTAAATTTGAAAATTTTTTCATAAATTAAATATTTAAGAACACTGGTTGTGTGTTACTTTAATCTCTTACAAAAAACGACTTGATCGATTACGACAACGACAACTGGAATAAGTCTGGTGCCTAATTCTGGCAGTCGTAATCGAGTACTTTCTCGATTTGAAAGCAATTTTATTTCTAATTCTTTCAGTCAATACTGAACGAATCGAAATTATTTTTACAGTATTGTGAAACTCAAATTAATGCTTTACAACACTGAAAAAATAATTAGTTATTAAATTGCTTTCGAATCGAGAAAGTACTCGATCACGACTTACATAGGGGTTTTTTGCCAATCTAGCCGGACATTAGGCAAAAAAATTAAATTTAAGAAATGTAAAAATTTAAATATGTACAAGTCTTTTGCTTGAGATTTGTGGTTTTGAGACACTGTTAAAGTCAGGAAAGTTGATTAAATTCAATTCGTGTTCATTGACTTTTTACGGTTTTGGGAGGTTTACAATATATTTTTTGTGAGTAAACGAATAAAGATTTTACATTGATTTTTCTTTCTGTGAAAGACTATATTAACAGCTACTTATAAAAATTTTTAGAAAAATTTTATTAGAAATTTTTATGATAAAAAAATTCGTTCGAAATTAAAAAAAGCGAATCTTTTGTTCACATTTTTGTAAGAAAAAAAAATTAAAAGGTTTTTAAAAGTGAGTTTTGTTGTATCAATTAAAGTCTTTAACATCACGAACAAATTTGAAATCTCTACTTTTAAATTAAAAAAAAAAAAACGTTGCGCGTTGTTGCGCCATTTTTTTATGATTTTTTTGAAAATTTCACATATTTCTGTTTTTGCTCATCTTGCGTAGGTACATATACAGTGGCCGACAAAAGTCTACATACGACCCTCATTTCTTCCACCTGACGAGACCAAAAGCATTATGAAGAAAAGTAATGATGCAGGTTTGTTTGAAATCTGGTTTTATTAATAGAAAACGAAAAAAAACAACTTACTTCAATATACACTTTAAAAAATATTTACAAAAAACAAAAAAATAGCATTGACAAAAGTCTACATACGGCTTGTAAGCTAACATAAAAAACTTCATTGAAACATTAAATAATATTTTTATTATTAAATTTAGTATTTGGTTGGGCCACCATTGGCATCTTTAACAGCCTGTAAGCGTCTGGGCATTGAATTAACTAAATGTTCCAATTCAATCGGCGTAATTCTTAGCCATTTTTCTTTCAGCATCTTTTTCAACATTGGCACGCTAGTAATATGATGCTTTCTGATTTTACATTCCAAAATCTCTCAAACGTGTTCAATGACATTTAAGTCCGGGCTTTGAGGTGGTGTGTGCAAATGTCGGGGGGCATAGTAAAGCAGCCATTCTTTTACAACTTGAGCGTTGTGTTTCGGGTCGTTATCTTGTTGGAAAATCCAACTCTCACCAAGATCTAATTTATTGACCGATGCTCCCAGATTTTGTTCTAAAATAGACTTATATTGAAACGGATCCATATAACCTTCGACAAATACAAGATTTCCTACACCAGATGCAGCGACAGCACCCCAAACCATCACGTTGCCACCCCCATGCTTAACAGTAGGTACTAAGTGCGTCGGATTCATCGCTGTATTAGCTTTTCTCCAAACTTTCGCTTTTCCATCACTTCCAAAAATATTGTATTTTGACTCATCTCTAAACAAAACTCGTTTCCAGAATTCAAATCCTTTGTCAAATTAATTTTGGAGAATTCCAAGCGAAGTTTTCGGTTTTATTCGCTTATAAGGGGTTTTTTGCGCGGATTTCTGCTGTGGAAACCAGTATTATTTGGGGTTCTTTGAATTGTTCGTGGATGCAGAACCGTATTTGATCTTATTGTTAGCTCTTGGGCCAGCGTTGTGGCATTCACTTTTAGATTTTTTTCCACTTATTTTATTATAAAGCTGACATCTCTGCGACTAAAGGCCTCGTTACTCTTACGTAAACGTATACGTTGCGGATCAGCTGTTCCGTTTTCCTTACCAATCTTATGTGTAAATAGGTACTCACACGTAAACGTAACGTTACGTTGCGGATGAACCTGATAAAATTAAAATTTCTCTCCGTTTTTACGTATCAGCTGTTAAGATTTTTTTTTGTTTTCAAGCAGTGTTGCCAACAAAACTTATTAACCAGCGGCTTATTTTAAAATTTTATTAATGAGATTCTTATCAAAACATTAATTTTAATTTGGTGTAATGAAATCCAATGTTACGGGTTTTTTGTTTGAACTGAAATTAGTATCGGCTTTAGGTGTCACAGAAACCAAATCGGGTTTTTATTGAAAATAAACGAAGCCAGCTAACTGCCCTTGTTTTTTTTTATTGGAAATAAATATTGTTGTTAAAAGCTTAATTTTCTTATTTTATTTTATTCATCAGTTAGATTATTCCCATAGATGGAAGTAAATAAAATTGATAAATAGTTAATATTGTTTTTTTTGCATGTTTCCGGCAGTTTTCGGCAGCGGGCTGCTGCAAATTTGCGAAAACCTTTTCCTCACCTTTTCTTTATTTATTTTATTTATTTGTTAGTTTAAGCAACAAATATTTTTCTACTTTTAATAAATTTGCTTTCTATATTTACAAAACAATAAAATTACACAAATATAAACAATATTTGTATGTTTACTGTATTTCCACTTCTTATTTTCTTTTCTATTATTTTCATTTATTAAAATAACAAGTTTTAACAACATTTTAACGCAAAAATCATAATTTACAAAATTATTAAACAAAAATTGCATTTAAAGCTGTAAACACATGAGCCAAAACATAAAACAGCTGATTCGATTATCGGTTTTATTACAAAATAAAAATTTGAATAAATTTTAGAGAATGCAAATAGAGAAAAATCAGCGCATAGGTCCGAATATTCGAATTAACTTAATTATATTAAATATATATATTATTTAGTTTTATTTGACCTTTCTTTTTTTATAATTATTTTGAATTGCTTAAGCTTGAGGTCTTTTTTAAGAAATACATTCAGCGCAATCATGAATAAAAATTCCCCGGGAGTTTTCTCCCTTCTCCCAATTTTCTAATGTTAATGTAATTGTAAAAATGGGAAAAGGGAAAAAACTCCCGGGGAATTTTTATTCATAATTGGGCTGATTATATTTATTTATTTTTCTCAATATTTCGCTAACCTTTGGTTAGCATCTTTAGGAAATAAAATTAAATTTACAATAAAAAATTATAAATTTTTTTTTTTCAATTTTTACTTATACACATATTGGTTATATCAAGTTTTATTTAAAGAGATATTTATAATGACTTAAAATATTTTAAGGTCCATAACTCCAAAACTAGATCCTCAGGCGCAATAAAAACCAGATGAAAATATTTTATTTTTCAAAGCAATTTTAGTGCTGTATATGTAAATATATATGCATAAAGTATTTTACTTTTTGTACAAAAGCGCCGATATCGTTTTGTATTGGCGTTTTTAAACAAGAATGTCAGCAACATGTTTTGGAATAAGACTGTGAGCAAAATCAAAACAAATAATAATTTACATACATACATACATATGTACGAGTACACACATACACATCAACACCATATGACACGTTTACGTATTTTTAGTAACTACCACTATTTTAAGTCGAACGCAACGTTTACGTATCCGCAACATTTACGTAAGAGTAACGAAGCCTTAAGCTTTTTAGGGCGACCACTACGCGGTTTATTATATATTATATTTTCAATAGAACCAGTGTTTTTAAAATTATTTAATACAGTTTCAACTGTTGCTTTACTTAAATTCAACAGTTTTGATATTTCCCCGAAAGATTTTTTCTCGTTTCTATATTTTACTACTAAGTTTCTCACATCAGTTGAAATTTATTTTCGCGAGGTCGTTGTTATAATTGAATTATGCTGGAAACTGTTCAGAATACAACCGAATGCAATTGATTTGAAATGTAAAACATGCAGAAAAGTATATTTAAAAAAATAACGGTAATTAGCCGTTATCATCCAGCAGCAAGCAAAACACAAAGCATGACATGTTGGCCGTATGTAGACTTTTGTCAATGCTATTTTTTCGTTTTTTGTAAATATTTTTTAAAGTGTATATTAAAGTATGTTATTTTTTTCGTTTTCTATTAATAAAACCAGATTTCAAAAAAAACTGCATCATTACTTTTTTTCATAATGCTTTTGGTCTCGTCAGGTGGAAGAAATGAGGGTCGTATGTAGACTTTTGTCGGCCACTGTATATGATAGAAACCCTTTCGTCAGTCATAAAATGTTTTGGTTCTACGTAGATTTTTTTATTTGAATTATTACATCTAAGACTAACATTACTTGTGTAAAAAAGGAATGTGCGAAACAGTAAGTAACGGTTTCAACCACCTGTGCGCCAGCTAAATGACGTTATTGTATGGAGCAAAATAAATGTAACTGTTTTGCATAACTTTTAAAATTATTAACATTTAAAAAAAATCAAATCTGGGCTCCAGGTACTTAGTTTTTTTACTATATATTGTGGTTATTGCATAAAATTGTTATCAGAACCATTTTGAAGCTTCGAGAGTAAAATGGAAAAAGTGTTTATGAAATTAGAGTTATTACAAATTATACAAAAATGTAATGAATAGAAACTGGGAATTATTTCCTTTCGTAGGTTACTTTATATTATATTCAACGTTTTTTATTTTTCGAATTTATTCTATGAGCTAAATTTCAGTTATGTATTTTATAAAGCTTTTTTTGTAATAGTTCTATTCCTTAAATTTTTAGGAATGACTTTTTATACACTACCAGACTATTGTATTGTATTTTCTTGTTACATTTTACCTTAGCTATCGTTTGGATAGCAATGAAGTATATTGTATGTACAGAAAAATTTACAATTATTAGACACCAGCTCCGGGGGGTGGGTTTGGAGGGATACCTCCCCCTGACCATAAAAGTTAAAAAATTTAATTTTTATAGTATTAAGGCGTAAGTAATCTATTTCTTTTAACATTTAAAATTTTTTTTAATATTATTTTATGTTACCGCCCACAAAAGAGGGCGGGGCGAAAAGTGTAATTTTACGATCTCCTGGGTCCAATTTTAGGTTTTTTAACTTTCGCCGACGTTAAAAGTTGCATTTGCCAAACAAAAGTATGAAAAACTTTAAAAAAAATTGAATTTTTCAGAGGTTGGATAAGTTCTTCTAGGGGGAACTTTTTCCTCCTTGGTCCGATTTTATTTATTTTTAAGGTTTACCTGCCTATGACAATAACACATATTTCTGCCAAGTTTCCTCGATCTAGGGGCGCTCAATAATTTTCAAGAAGCAATATAAGCTAAGACAAAAAGTAATGTCCGGCTAGATTGGCAATAAACCCCTAGGTGCGACTGCCAGAATCAGGCCCCTGATTGTTTTGTGCTATCTAACACATACACTCTATAAAGTATATAAGTTAACAGCGTCAGTAGTTTATACATTTTAATTTGAAATATGAAACCTTGTATTTCAAATTTGCTTATATGTATTGTATTTTGTTTAATGACTTAATTTGATGTAGTGAGTTGAAGAAATATTTGCTTACATTACATTTTTGGTTAACGATCGAATTGGGTGAACTAAAAATATTGATTTTGTTATTTTTGCTTAAATTGTATTTTTTGTTTACTAATCAAATCGAATGTAATAAATTGAAAATAAAATAAAGTTTAAGTTAGTTTACTAACGGGACTCAGGCTGACAAGATTACTTGTTTTAATTTATACATATACTCTGGTTCCTTAGAGAAGCGAAGTTGATTTAACGATGTCCGTCTGTCCGTGTGAATGTTGAAATGGGTTTTCCAAATAACCATGGGGACTAGATTGTTATATATTTTTGTCACATATACTCCGTTAAAGTTTGCTTTTGTAATTCAGCCATATCGGTCAATAAGTGTGTGAGATATGAGCAAACAACCACGACTGTCTTTAATTTAACCCAAAAATCCCTTCTTTTTTCTGTATATCTGGAGAACGGATTTTTATATTTATCAAAATCATGAAAAATCCAAAACACGAAAAAATTAAGGTCTTATTACTATTACGTAAAGTCACATAACCGGTGAACAAAATGAGACTTAGATCATAAAAATCGATGAACGCGTTTCGCGTTTATTCACAATTAAGTGAAGCTACCTCATTTTTAAGTGAAGAAAAAAACGTCCATAAATAATGACAAATTACACACATTAAAAAAATTTTATTTTTTTATGGAAATTGCTATTTTTATCAATTCAGTTTTACCAGTAAATTGTAAAATAAAACCAAAAGCTTTGCACCGATTACAATGAAATAAAGCTCATTTGATTCGAAATATGTTAAACTAAATGTTTTTAAACTAAAAATGTGTTTGTTTTTATGAATTTTTAAAGAACAAAAAACGATATCTCTGAAACTACTGGGCAAATTAAAAACCAATGTAAGCACGGCCTTAAGATAATACGTTGACGAATTGTGAATTGTTTTTTTACTAAATATGATAAACCGTTTTCAAGTTATTTCAATATATGTATGTAGTGAAAGTGCCTTGATTTTGGACATAACGGTATATATGTCAAAAAGCCAAGCTGATAGAGAAAAATGAAGATTTGATTTGAAATCAGCGACCTCAGATAAGTAAAAATTCCAGGCCGCAAAATTACGGTTCCCCAGTGTTATCAACGAATTTAATTTGTAATATTTTTCAATTGTAATTTCATAAACTTAAACATAAGTCTTAAAATTAAAAAAATGAATTGTATAAAATATACAAGCAATCTGCCAAACTGGCTTTCAATAAATATGTTATGCCAAATATAGAAATTGAATACTGTAATAACAAAAAAAAAAAAAAAAAATTTAAATATAGATAAATATGTATGTATATCTTTTAATAAATAATAAAAAAAAAATAATACAATTATGCCTTCCGCAGACCTGCTATTTATCAAAGCCTTTTAAGATTGAGCTTGGAATGATTTTTTAAAATTTTAAGAACATTTTTCATATATAATAATTGCGTTAAAATACAAATGTAGGTATACATACATATATTTTTAAACTTGTTGATTGCTTACACTTGATTTAACATTTTTTTAATGCGTTATTTAGTACAAAATAATTGAAATTTTGCCAATGTGTACTTTTGAACATGAAGATCTTAAGGTGTCATTAAGCCCTTTATCCCTTTTGCCACAGAAATAAAAAAGTTCAATGCACTTATAAACTTATTAAATTAAATAATATTTTGCATCGATTTGTATTGAACGGGAATACCCGGAATCCCGGGAAAATTAAAAAGAAATCCCGCTTTCCAGGGAAATGAAAATGTCCGGGAAAAGAAAAACTCTAAGACATATAGACATATACAGTCAGGCTTCGATTATCCGTGATGGTCGGGACCAGAAGCATGACGGATAATCGATTGTCACGGTTCATCGAATAGCACTTGTGGTTATACAGTTTTTTTTAATATTTTTATTATTTAACAAGTGAACATTGGTCTACATACATATTTACATTAAACAAATTAATTCAAGAAGTTTAAGTACATTTTTTAATTAAATAAGTATGTATACATTAAATTTTCTACTGAAAACATGAGGCAAAAAAAGAACATTAAGCAAAAAAAGAATACAATTTCTTAAAAAAAGTTGTGTAATGTTGTTTGTCTAATATTTTTCAAATGCCATCACGGATAATAGAGGTAATCACGGTTAATCGAAGCAAACAATTTGAAAACATTGCAAAAAAAACACAATAGACTGATCTTTGGCCATCACGATTAATCGGGGTTACTGGTGAACCGGATCACGGATAATCGAGGCCCAACTGTATAACATAATTGTTTTGTTAATATTCAACTGGAAAAGTAGGGCTATTTTGTTCAACTTTATCGTTTGTACCAGGGCTGTAGAGTCGAAGTTGAGGTTTTTGTGCCGGAGTCGGAGTCGTAGTACCCACAAAAACTCGCGACTCCGGCCCACAAGTTTTTCGGTATAAAAAATTTAAAAAAAATTTTCCTACAGAAAAATTGTTCGAAACGGACATGCAATATTTCAAATATCGATTTGAACTTTAAAAGAATCATTTTTATGCTATATTTAACCATTTAAAAGCTAATGCATTAAAAACTTAGAGTGCTATATTCGGATGTTCCGAATCTTTGACACCCTCCACCGACAGTTAGAATATATGAGATCTATAAATGATAAAATAATCTTTATAAAACGGACGTCAGTATAAAAATTGGTTCCGGTTCAAACCAATTGTACGACAATCAGAAAGTGTTATGCTTTTATTTCTAGCAATTTGAACTAACTTGAATAATATATCATGATTCGTAACAGTTTTTGCCGAACTAAAATGATTGGAGGGACATTAATATTACCCTATGGCAGCCTTGCCATTTATCAAGTTTTCCCTTTTTTTCCAAGTTTTTTGAGATGAATAATTTAAAATTTGAAGTATATTAGATACAAATATTAAGTGATGTTTTCATGTTATTAAATGGGAAAGGGTTATTATTTTAATTGTGTTAAATTCTTCGTAAAGATACCAAATTTTTATTAGATTCTGAAATATGTTTGGCACTAGATTCATATAAGTTGTCTGAAGTTAATGTAATAGATCTTGGAGTTTGTTCTTTAAAGTTTTATGTTGCACTTTTTAATGGTCTGTTTAAAAAGTTTGATTTTGATAACGACTTTCTTAAACACGTCAAAGATCTTGCACCTTTTTATGTAATAAAAAGTATTTCTCAATTATGTGCTATTGAGGCAAATTTAGTCTATGTATTTGAGTGATATTGAAGAAGTTAATAATGAATAGCTTGAGCTTTAATTTTTAGGAACAAAATTAATAGGAAGAGCATACGCGAGCGCGTATTCAATATAAAAACATTTTTAGATTTAATTTTTATACATTTTTAAATAAAATGAATTCTATATACTTTTTTTCATTAAATTATTTAACAGTAATATAAAAAGCCTTACAACATGTTTTTGTTTTTTCTTTTAAAAATGTTGGCACTTTTGTAAAAAAAAAGTATTTTTTTCAGAAATAAAAGGTTTTTTTAAAAAATAAATTATGGACTGATCATCACGAAATCCTGTAAAGTGATGTCCGTTATTAAAAAACTAAATGGAACAAATTTCAATACAGTAGTGAAATTTGTTTCAGCGCTTAAAGTGCTTTTCAGAAAGCTGCTTAATGTAGGATCTTAGGTAAATATGGACCGATAATCAGAAAATGCATGGTATTATTTCTAGCCATATGAACAAAAATTGGACCAAATTTTACAATATCTATAACTGCTATAGGTTTTAGGTGTATTTAAATAATTTCCTTGAGTGAGCATTATATAGAAAATTATGGACCGATCTTCTAGAAATTTTATAGCGTGATAGTGCCAAATTGCATTACAATAGCATTAGTTATTACGTTTTTAACGAACTAAACTGTTTTCCGAGGGTAGGCTTTATATGGGGCCTAGGGTAAATTATGGACAGATCTTCACGAAATTTTGCATTGTCTTATAAAACTGTGATGTACCAACTTTTATTATGATAGCGATATTTATTACGTTTTTATGCGTACTAAACTGTTTTTCGGGAGTAGGCTTTATATGGGGCCTATGGTAAATTATGGACAAATCTTTACGAAAGCTCATTTAAATATGATAGCAATGTTTATTACGGTTTTAGAAGTATATTATGGCACCTTTTACGTATGTTTTTGTAACAAAATTGTAAATTTTTAAGGGTGGTGGTTCTACATTTTGATTGATAACTATGATCCTACTGATCGGATTTTGCTGGATTTCACTCCCAAACTGCTTAGGATAACTAAAAGCAATTTGACACCAAGATTGAACTTTTGTTTTAAGTTTTTCGAAAAAGAGCATATTTTGAACAGACGGACAGACAGACGTGGCTAAATCGACTAAGAATTACTCAAGAAACCAGGGGTATTAGATGAATATTAAAAAAGTTTCACATGGAATGACAAACTTAGTATAGCCTCATTCCGTACGGTAATTACCCTTTTTTAGGGTAATTTTGGGCCGCAAAATTTATTTTTAATTTTATTTAAAAAACAGTAACTTAAAGAAATTTCGATTTTTAGTATTTTTAGTATACATTTATTTACTTGAATGTTTAATAATTTTAAAGTTTGAAAAGTTTGAAAATTAAGAACATAATGTTTTTGCAAATGTTTTCGTAACAGCGATAAGTCCAATTAAGAAAACTGAAATTATGCTTGTATAGTTATTATTAATTTTATATTAAACTTTTTGTTTGTTTAAAAATCAACAATATTTAAACATACTTACATATCAAATAGCCGTGAGCTAATACATTTTACTATAGTTTTCGGACTATTTTAAGTACGGATCAGGGATTAAATGAGGCTAAAGTTAAGTGTTTGGCACTTGAATAATCCGTATTTGAATCAAGCATACTGTACTTGATTTAAGAAAATCTGTACTTACCGTACTATTGACACAACTTTGCCTTGGTTAAGTACGGATCAGAGAACGGCTTTGTGCGATTGCAAAAAAATCGCATTTAATGAATACCACCAAATACACACGCTTTCGGTCATACAATCAAACTTGAGCAACTGCACATATTCGCTGATGGTTTGCAGTCATTCAAATAATGCACATCGTGCTGTGTTATTTATACCATCGTTTAGCTTCATTTTTTAATTAATATGTTTGTGTGTTCGGTGCGACAATGATGCCAAAAAATAAGACGTTACTATACCAAAAACAGAGAGAAGTGGAACTAACAGACGTTACTTTATACAAAAACTATATTTAAAAAGAAATAAGACGTTACAGACTGAGGAATTTGATCGTAAGAATACAGCTATGGAATTTTCGAGAGAAAAGAACTTAAACAAGCAAATAATAAAATAAGTTGATAAAAAGGCTTAATACTAAAAACATTAACACATACAAATTACACAACACTATAAAAGGTACGTTACAGTACCGCTAAGACAGAGTTGCATAAAAATCAAGTAAGAAGGTATAGTCGGTCAAGCCCGACCGTATGATACCCAACACCACAGTATTTAAAAACAAGTTTCGAGAGTGTATGGCTATATGAATAGAGATCTATCTATGTTTTTAATTTCATTAAAATCGGTTAAATAGTTACTGATGGGTAGAAATTGACTCTATCTCCCCTCGTGGTCCTATTTTATTAAAAAAATGCATACCTTACGTGTCCATATAAATATGGATCTATCTACATATGTCTTAAATTGCATTAAAATTGGTTTGATAGTAGGCACAAAGACCCTCTTCCGAATAGCAGCTTGTATGGGGGCTATATTAAATTATGGACAGATTCACCATTGTGCCAATTAGAACCCACGTACCAAATCTCGTTAAATTATCTTTAAAATTGCGACCTGTACTTTGCGCACGAGGTTACATGGACAGCCAGCCAGCCCAGATTTTGTGGGATACTGTGTATTGATAACGTTAATGTGTGTACCTAATTTGGAAACTTTGGCTCTTGCCGTTCTCAAGATATACAGAAATAAAAAACTACAACAACAACAAGGGATTTTTGTGCAAAATCAGAGGCAGTCGTGGTTTTTTGCTCGTATCTCCGTCATTTTTGGGCCGATCTGGCTGAATTTCAATAGCAAACTTAAACAGAGTATATGTGACATAAATATACATCATTTCTGGGGTCTTCGAAAAACCCATTTCAACATACACACGGACAGACGGACATCGTTAAATCAACTTCGCTTTTCATAAGGACCCAGAATATATATACTTTATAGGGTGTAGGATCAATATTTTGGAACATACAAACGGAATGACAAAGTTATATATGTGGGATAGAAGGGTAGAATAGAGGACAGACACAAAACGTACTTATCTACTAAGTTATACCACACGTACGGACGAAGAGAAAGAACAGAATATAAAGTAGTAGTCAGTCGTAAAAGATCAAGTAGCCGAGAAAGTTGTAAAGTTGTGAAGTTGTGACGACTTAAGTTGAAAAGTTGTGTCAAGTCGGACGGACATTATTACCTACATTTTAAAAATCATTTTCTTTAACTTAATAATTAATTTTGCTAATCAATAAAAACTAAATTTTGTAATTAAACATTTTATTAAAATGCGAAAGCTACAAGTGTTTAATTTAATCATTTCTACATTTGGGGGCTCGTCCTATGCATAAAACTATAATAAGAAAAGGATAGTGATTTATGAAAAGAAGAAAACACCTACAAATATTAAAAATTTAAGAAAAAAAAGCAAAAGTTTTTCTGTGAAATATTGTATTACAACGAAAAAAAAGTGTCTATAACAAATCTACAATTCTTGAAAACTAAAAGTGTTTCTGTTACAAAAAAGACAAGTAACGGTGTTTTACATAAATATTGTACATACCCATTTGAAACAATTAAACAAGTTTTAACAAGCGGAAAAAAATATATTTATACATATGTGAGTCGCGGTTTTTTTTAACGATACGATTGGTATTGAAACATATAAAGGTCAAAATCAAAGTCAGAAATACCGGGAACAAGACAAATTAAAAAAAAAAAAAAGAATACTTGTAATACTTTAATGGTGAAATATAAAAAATGTCAGTTCTTTTTTACAAACTACAACGAATATGTCTGAAAAAGGAGACGACAATGAAGGAGTAACAACACGTTCAAAGAAAAAAGAATTGGAAGTCAAAGAAATTAATGTTCAAAACAGAGAAAATTTTGAAGATAAAAGTGATTACGAAAGTGCAAATGAAAATATAAAAATAAAGCAAACAAATTATATAAACAATCAAGAAGTAAAGACAAAAATAACAGAAAGCAAACAAATAAACGAAAAAGTTGTTGAAAGTATTTTTGTAAAGGGAATAGACAAAGTAAATAAAGAAACAAGAACAATGTCACAAAAAGAAAATACAAATTTTGATCTTGATCAGGTGGCAGTGGAAAAAACAATTCCTACGTTTGAAGGCGATAGTGGTATGCCAATTAAAATGTGGATAAAAAACTTTGAAGATAATGCAAGTGCTTATGGTTGGAGTGATACACAAAAATTTGTTTTTGCGCGAAATAAAATGAAAAAATCCGCAGATTTATTCCTTCAATCGGTATCGGTTTTTGATTTCGCAACTCTAAAGGAAATTTTAATTGATGAGTTCCACAAGGAATACTCAAGTGCCGAAATTCATTCGCAGCTTCGCGACCGAAAAAAACATGATAGTGAAACTATACACGAATACATGCTACATATGCGACGAATTGCTTCCTTCGGTGAAGTAGATGAACGTTCAGTTATCCGGTATATTGCTGACGGTATAAGAGGCAAACGTGAAAATAAAATAAATTTGTACAGTGCAAAAAATTATAAAGATTTTAAAGATCAATATGAAATATATGAGAGCATTTTTCGGGGTAAAAATGAAAGTGAAAACCACCATAAGACTAACAAAAATACTGGCAATAATAAAACAATTCGTCGTTTTAATTGCGGATCACAAGATCACAAACGTAGTTCTTGCCCTTTGGAGGGCCCAAAATGTTTTAAGTGCAGCAAAACTGGGCACATAGCAAAAGATTGTAAAAAAGCGTCTGCTGACAAAGTGAATTGTACAATGAAAAAAACCAGTCTAAAAAAACTGCTAATAGACGAAAAAGAATTTGATTGTTTAATAGACAGTGGCGCGGACATTTCGTTAGTAAAAGAAAGTATTTTCATTAAGAACTTTGAAACAGTGATTAAAAATTATGAAAGAGAAATAATCGGTTTCGGTGGTGCAGTGACAATTCCGATTGGTATTATAAGTGTGAATTCCAAGTTTGATGGAATATATCTTAAACACAATCTTGTTGTTGTCCCAGACAATGCTATCGGTCATGATATGGTTATCGGGTTTGATGTTTTAGAAAAATTCCGGTATTCGTCTGATGAGAAAGGGTATAAATTTAATTCGTTAATAAAAACCCATGTTGAAAATGAAATTGAGACAATAATGAGCATAAGTGTTAACAAAGACTCCTGTGTTGTAGCACCAAATGCTTATAAAAAACAAATCGAAGTAATGAAAAACAATTATTCGCCGGTTCGTACTGTAACAAACAATATTAAAATGAAAATCGTGTTAGAAAATGAAAATCCAATTTATTCATCGCCAAGCCGTTTGCCACCACCAGAGCAGAAAATAGTTGAGGAGCAAGTAGAAACATGGCTTAAACAGGGCATTATTCGGAAATCTGTATCCCAGTATTGTAGCCGAGTGGTCTTAGCAGACAAAAAAGATGGTTCTAAAAGAATGTGTATAGATTATAGGCGTATAAATAAAGTTTGTTTTAAAGACCGTTTTCCAGTTCCTAATATGGAGGACTTGATTGACTGTTTGTCGGGCGCGTCAGTATTTAGTGTGCTAGATATTAAAAACGCATTTCTGCATGTTCCAGTTGAAGAAGACAGCAAAAAATTTACAGCATTTGTGACGAAACAAGGAATATTTGAGTTTAACTATGCACCCTTTGGCTTTTGTAATTCACCGGCTGTGTTCATACGTTTCATAAATGCAATTTTTGTCGATTTGGTGAATGACGGCATAATGCAAATTTATATGGACGACATTATTGTTTATTCTGCTGATGAAGATACTGGTTTGAGTTACTTGCAAAAAGTTTTTTGTGTTGCTGCTGAAAATAATTTGGAAATAAACTGGAAGAAATGTAAGTTTTTACAAAGAAAAGTTGAATTTTTGGGAATTATTATAGAAGAGGGTAGAGTTACACCTAGCGAAGAGAAACTTAAAGCTATAAAGAATTTTCCAGAACCATGTAATATAAGAGGAGTGCAATCGTTTCTTGGTCTTACTGGATTTTTCAGAAAGTTTATTGCGAACTATTCACTTATTGCTCGACCATTAACGAACCTGCTAAAGAAAGATGAAAAATTTGTAATAAATGATGAAGCTAAAGCGGCTATAAACAAATTAAAAAGTATGCTGACATGCCAACCGGTTTTGAAAATATTTTCGAGGGAAGCCAGGACTGAGTTGCATACAGATGCGTCAAAGTTTGGTTTTGGGGCTATACTTGTACAACAATTTGATGAGAAGTGGTATCCCGTTTACTATTATAGTAAAAAGACGTCTGAATCGGAATCAAGGTTACATAGTTATCATTTGGAAATCAAGGCAGCATTTTTAGCCATGAAAAAATTACGACACTATCTTTTGGGTATAAAATTTGATTTAGTCACGGATTGTTTAGCGTTCAAACAAACTTACGACAAAAGTGAACTTACACACTCGATTTCCAGATACGTAATGTTTATGCAAGATTTCGATTATAATCTTAAACATCGTAAAGGAGATCGCATGAAACACGTAGATGCACTCAGCAGAAACGCAGTTAACATCGTAAGCCTGGAATCAGAATTAACATGCCGTTTACGCAACGCGCAAAGCAGTGATGAAACCATAAAATCTATAATTGAAGTATTGAAAATTCGTCCATACGACAATTACAAACTACTAGGAGGCGTATTGTGTAAATCAATTGATGGACAAGATGTTTTTGTTGTTCCTCGTAACATGGAGAAGGAAATAATAACTAGGGCGCACGAGATTGGGCATTTTAGTATCGCCAAAACTATGTACCAAATAAAGCAGCAATATTTCATTCCACACGTAGAGAGTAAAGTTAAAAAAGTCATACAGAATTGTGTAAAGTGCATTCTTTTTAATAAGAAGCAGGGTAAACTGGAAGGATTTTTAGAATGCATAGATAAGGGTGATTCGCCGCTATGTACGATCCATGTCGATCACTTGGGTCCCATGGATGCAACTTCCAAGCAGTACAAATATATATTTGCTCTAGTAGATGGTTTTAGCAAATTTGTTTGGATATACCCCACAAAAACAACTGGTGTTGATGAAGTAATTAACAAATTAGAGTGTTGGCGGTCGGTTTTTGGTAACCCACAACGCATAATAAGTGATCGAGGCTCTGCGTTCACTTCGAAAACGTTTGAAGAATTTTGTCTTACGAAGAACATAGAACATGTCTTATCTACAACTGGTGTGCCGAGAGGGAACGGCCAAATCGAACGTGTCAACAGGGTTATAATATCAGTATTATCAAAACTTTCGTCGGAAAAGCCAGAAATGTGGTATAAAGAAGTTAGGAATGTCCAGAGAGCTTTAAATAGTACCATGCATAGATCTACAAATCGGTCACCGTTTGAACTTATGTTTGGCGTTAAAATGAAGAACGAGAGCTGCACGAATATAATGGATATCTTGAGAAACGAACTTGTCACTGAATTTGATGAAAATCGACAACAATTGAGATATGAAAGTAAACAGCAAATACAAAAGATACAAGATGAATACAAGAAAAGCTTTGATCGTAAAAGAAAGAAAAATGTAGACTACAAAGAGGGTGACTTAGTAGCAATCAAGAGGACCCAGTTTGTTGCCGGTAAAAAGCTTGCAAATGAATACCTTGGCCCTTATGAAGTTACGAAAGTGAAGAGGAATGGCCGATACAATGTTCGAAAAGCTGCTTCGTTTGATGGACCAAACTTAACCAGCACAAGCAATGACCACATGAAGCTATGGTCTTATTCTAAGGGTGAAGACAATGACAGCATTTCCTCCGGGACGGATGATGAGTCGGATGGCCGAATGTGGGATAGAAGGGTAGAATAGAGGACAGACACAAAACGTACTTATCTACTAAGTTATACCACACGTACGGACGAAGAGAAAGAACAGAATATAAAGTAGTAGTCAGTCGTAAAAGATCAAGTAGCCGAGAAAGTTGTAAAGTTGTGAAGTTGTGACGACTTAAGTTGAAAAGTTGTGTCAAGTCGGACGGACATTATTACCTACATTTTAAAAATCATTTTCTTTAACTTAATAATTAATTTTGCTAATCAATAAAAACTAAATTTTGTAATTAAACATTTTATTAAAATGCGAAAGCTACAAGTGTTTAATTTAATCATTTCTACATATATACCCTCTTACCTTCGGTGAAGGGTATAAAAATATCTCAGTACCCATTGCACAGAAAATATTCCGCTTAGCACTCCGGATAATGTGGATCTCTCTATTGTCAATTTTGATAGTTATCTTAAACTAGCTGTTCAACATTCCAGCAAAACCCTCAAAAAATTCAATAATAATAAAACATATTCTACAGATGTCGAGCGCCTCTTAAGTGAAAATAGGAGAGTCCGAAGAGAGTGGCAATTGTAAGTTTTTAAAAAAGGGTACAAAAAGGCTAAGAAAATTACTGCTGTCTCAGAAAACGGCTTCCGCGGAAAAATATTTTAATGACCTGGATGCAATTCCACAATCAGACTACTCATTATGGCGTGCAGCTAGAAATCTCAAAAGGCGAGTTATCTAAATGGAAGTTGGGCAAGAAATAAAAATGAAAAAGGAAACCTGTTTGTAAATCATTTGAAAAGCGTATTTACCCCAAATATATCTGACGATGTAGCGGACGAGTTACCGCCTGTTAATGTTAGAGCAGATATCCCCCTAAGATTTGAGAAAGGAGAAATAGAAAAGGCTATTTGTGAAATAAACACCAAGAAGGCACCTGTAGTGGAATTCTCTAACTTTTAACGATTAACGTTAACGTTAATTTTACCGGCACAGTTTATTGCTTACGGTAACAATTCACCAATTCAGTAACTAAATTTTAACAACATTGGTAAAAATTTCCATCAGGTGGCATCTTTGTTAATTAATTAGTATATTACACGGACACTGTCATCGAGTGCAAACTACTTTTCGTGTGGAACGAGTTAAAGTACTTTCGAAACTAACAAAACCCCATTTAGGTTTTGCTATAGCGAAAATGGCAAAAATTCGAAAAATTTGCAAAAAAAAAAACTAAAAGGAATTAGTTTTTATTTAATAACATTTTTATTAAAATAAATAAAAACAAGTTAGAGTGTTATATTCGGCTGTGCCGAATGTTTGATACCCTCCACCGACAATTTGAATATTTCAGGAGTGATGTGTATTTATTATTAATTTATCTTTATAAAAACAGACATCAGCATTAAAATTGGTTGCGGCTTAGACCTAAATTAAATTATTGACCGACAAATGCTATTATGCATAGCTATTAGGCGTACCAAACTGTTTTCTGGGAGTAGGGTTTATATGGGGCCTAGGGTAAATTATGCACCGATCTCCATGAAATTTCACAGTGTGATTTCCAGTTGAATAGAACGAACATTTGCAAAATTTCATATCATTTCGTGTATTGTTCAATTATTTATTTTAGTTTTTGTAACAAAATTATCAATTTTTTAAAGTGGTGGTTCCATTTGGCTAGATTTCAATCCCAAACTGCTAAGGACACCCATTTTTTTTTATTTCTTTTGAGTTTTTCGAAAGTGAGCGTGTTTTCAACAGACGGACATGGCGACATCGACTTAGAATTACTCAAGGAGCCAGAATATATACTTTATGGGGTCTGTGGTGGAGGGTATAAAAACAAAAATGTTTAGTTTTTCGTGCAATTATTAAAATTTTATTTTAACAAACATTGAAATGTCACTTTATTAAACGCTCAACGTAGGGTAAAGGCTACAATAAATATATATTTAATATGAACAAACAATAATTAATCAAATCTTAGCCTAATACTTTATTTCATGTCCTACTAGTGCCAGACAAAAATTTTCTCATCACGGGTTATGTTCACTTATATAGGTATTTATCGCTCATCTAATTGGATAAGTGCTGCAGTGTCTCTTCTTCTTAAGCGAGAGTGGCCGCTATCATTTAAAATATTTCGAGCAAGTGGGTTCGGATGCAATTCGAGCCTTCTTAAGTATTTATTGCATATTTCGTAATCATAGTTTAAACTAATGGAACATTGAGATCCTGGTGAATATTTGAGTTTTTAACATACCAAGGGGCAACTGTGATTATTCAAAGTAGTTTATTTTGGCGCCTTTGAATTTTTTCGATATTAGAGGCCGAGGCAGTGCCCCATAACTGAATACCATAGCACCAGATTGGCTTTAAGATGGAGTTGTAAAGTAGAAGTTTGCAGTCGAGACTAAGGACAGAGTTTCTTCCAATAAGCCAATGAATTTGGATGGCTTTTAGTTAGTTAGTTAGTTGTTTTTTATTTTTTCAAAAATACAAAAAATACAATAAGTACTATAATTTTATAATTAATGTGAAAAAGAACTTACGACTATGACATATTGTCGTCAGTCGAGAGTTTTACTCAAAATTTACAGTTTAATACAATAATATAGTAGTTTTGTTTATTAATAATTGAATTCCATTATAAGCTCCTTTCTATAATCTAAAGAATATATAATGTAAATATTTAGTTCTCTAAAAGTTATACTGACATTGTTTAATAAGTTAATTAATTCAATTTCTGATAAAACAAATTTTTTAAAACATTGAAATCTAATATTTTTAAGAATTGGGCATTTGGCTAAGAAATGATAGAGAGTTTCAGATTCATTAAGATTGCATAACGAACATGTTTTGGGAAGATTTTGGCAAAAGCGGGTGGCATTAAGTTCGATTAGATCGCACCTTGCTTTAAATACCATGCTTATTACATTAACATTGGGGATACTTTCAAAGTAAAGTTGCTTGCTGTTATAATTTAATTGTTTATAGAACCGATTTGTTTCAGATGCCTTCTTCAATAATAAAGTATTTTCTTTCCGTTTCAATTTAGTTAAAATTTCTTCTCTCATATACATCCAATCTTCTCTAGTGACACAATCTGCAATTGGAGTTACATTCAAGTCACTGCAAAGTTTATTAATACTTTTAAACCAAAAAAGTTGTTTCTCTATTAAAATTCTTGTAAAAAACTTTGGAAGGCGTTGATTGTTGTAGTGAAAAAGCGTTTTAATAAGGTAATTTAGGTGTAAATCCAAAGTATAAATATAACTATTTTCAATGCCGGTTTCTAACATTAGGATGTATGTTGGCGTAAACGAAGGTAGTTTTAAAATTTTTTTCAGGAAAAATCTTTGTAACTTGTCAACTTCGTCAAAAAGTGTAAATCCCCATACCTTAGCCCCATATGTTTGAATTGCTCTACACACAGATAGGTAGCTTTAATCGATATTTAATTTTTCCCTAAAAAACTATTCCATATCGCATTTATATTGTTCTTGGCAGATGTGATTCTTCTTTTTAAATGTTTTATAAACGACATTTTTGGTGTTAGTGTTACTCCCAAATATGTGTAATCCGCTTTAATTTTTATTGGTAAGCCATTAAATACAAAATTTTCACGCCGAGACAATCTTCCACCATTTCGAAATATAACCATTTCCGATTTGTTTATATTAACCTCCAAGTTCCATAAACTACAATAAGCTTCTAGATTAATAATCATTGCCTCCATTGTTTTTCATATCATCCGCCAGAATAACTATGTCATCGGCATACAATAATAATCTGATATTAACATTTTCTACGTTTACTCCTCCTCTCCTAGATAATCGTGTAAATCATTAAGATAGATGGAAAAAAGTGAAGGTGATAAAAGGCATCCTTTCACTTTTCAGAAAGCTCTTCTCCAGTCCATACTGAGAAATTTGTTTTACTGTATATGCTGTCTATCATGTTAACCATTTTTGTAGAAATACCAATGCTATGTAGCTTATATATAAGAGACTTTCTTGAAACTTTATCGAATGCAGCCTTAAAATCTGCGAAGAATGCATAAAGTTTGCGTTTTTCACTGTTTTTTATATGTGCAATTGCCGCTAGGTTATAAATATTATCTGCGGTTGAGTACCCTCGACGAAATCCCGCCTGAAACTCAGTTATAATGTTATGCCTTTCAAGCCATTGGTTTATTCGATTGTTTAAGACTCCCATCATTATCTTTGATATCGAATTCATAAAAGAAATTCCGCGGTAATTACAAGTTAGTTCCTTGTCACCCTTTTTGAAGATTGGAAATATTAAACTAGTTATGAACTTTTCGTCTAAATTTGCGTTTTCAAATATAATATTATAAGTTTTCGTCATTTCTACTAAAAACTCGTTTGTGGCATTTTTAAAAAACTCGTATGGCACCCTATCTTCACCAGGAGCTTTGTTATATTTTGTTTTTTGGAGAACATGTTTGATTTCTATTGGTGTTATAAGGCAGTCTAAATCATCATCTGAATAATACATTGGAGCATAAATTATGTCGTTTGAGATTTGAGGCGGATTTAACAATTCACAAAAGTATGATTTAAATTCACTCGCTCGAATATTTGGGCTCTCTTGAATATTTACTTGTTTTATTTCTTTAAAGATATTCCACCATTCTATACTGTTATTAACCAAGTTTATTCGGGATTCTAAAATTTTAAGGTAAGATGTTTTACTTGTTTTACAAATGTGTTTTAATTTTCGGTTAGCTTCGAGATAATTTTGTTCATTTTCAGAAGTTGAATTCTGTCTATATTTCTTGAGGGCCTTAAAAGACTTTTCTCGTGCATTATGACATTGGTAATTAAACCACTTGTTCTTCGCTTCTAATATTTTTGAGAATTTATGCGTGGATGGGTTGGCTAACTTTATAACTTCGATTAGATCTTTCAATTCTAGTTCATTTTGAATCTGCTTATTTAAATCAAGTTTCTGATTCAGTTTTTCTTTATATATTTCAGCTTTATTTTCATCCTATTTGAGCTTCGGTAACCATTTCATTGCATTATTTGTGTTACTTTGGGTTTTAACGCTAAGCTTTAATACAATAGGCATATGGTCAGAGCACGTTCTGTCATCTACTTTAAAACTTTCAAGATTTTTGAGAATTTCATGCGATACTGCACATATATCGTTAACAGCTTCTCCCACACCACTTATAAAAGTAAAGTTTTCTAATTCATCTCCAAAAGTACATACATCCGTTAGCAATATGCAATCCAAAATCATTACACAGTTCAATAAATTGTCTCCCTTTACCATTGATAACACAATCCTTTGAGTTTCTTACCGGTAAACAAGCATTACAAGATGATCTTATAAAATCATATAGATACTGTTGCGCATTGCCAATTCTAATATTTAAGTCTCCGATAATTATTGGATTTATTAGAGATTCGTTTGTAAAAAATACTTTTACTGCATTAAAATCATCTTGCCATGTTGCTCCCCTCAAATATAACGGTATAATATTTACCTCTGTACCTTGACAGTTTAGTTCAATTATATCTATTACTCCTTCTGATCTGAATCGCCAATTTATGCTTTGTGTTATTAGACCTCTTCGAACACCATACACACATCCACCACTTGCTCTTCCAAATCTACTGTTTCTTACTGCTGGTTTCCAGCTGGTCTCAAAGCCCGATAAAAATCTATTGAATCTTTCAACCTTTTCTTCTGAAATATGCGTTTCCAGTAATATAAAAATATCACTAGATTTTATATATTTAAAAAAATCAGTATTTAAAATTTTATTTTCTATCCCATGAACATTATAAGAAATTACTTTTAAAGACAAATACAAATCAGATACATTATATTAAGTTTCATTACAAGTATTTTTTGATTTTACAATTTTATTAACTTTATTATTGTTTTCTATTAGTTTTTTGAGTCTATTATTGCCAATAATTCAAAATAATTAGTATTAATAGAACTTGCAGCGTCACCATAGAGATCTTGTAGAGCATTTTTTCCTGTCTGCTTTCCGCTTTCCAGATGTTTTTCTCGGTTCCATGAAAGCCACTTCTTATTAATTCTTAATTTCTCATTTACAACCGCAACATTATGCTTTGAACTTACTTCTTTAATCTTTTTCTTCAGATGTAGCATGATTCGTTTATCGAGTTGTCTTTCATTAGTAAGATCACGTTCCAGAAAAATATTTGAACCGGATAAAATTTTGCATGTCTAAAAACTTCTTGAACCATTTCATTAGAGTGCAACTCCGCTATAACACCAGCTTTACCCTCATTTTCATAAATTTTTCTAGTAGATACTATACTTATTTGTTTCGTAAGCTTGAGATTTTCAGTACAGCATTTTTGTACTGCAGCTTCCAACGTTGTTTCAATACTAATGTTTTTAAATATAACACTATTTCTTTTTGCATATTCTTGTAGATAAGTAATTTGTTGATGATCCTTTTCGATTTTCTCTTTTAACTTCTCAACTTCATCTTTTAAGGCATTATTTTCGTTTTGAAGAACTTCAATTTTGTTAGTAAGACCATTAACATTTGATTTTATATCTTCAATATCTTGTTTAGTTGGTTACGATGGTTGTGTTCAATTGTGCTGTGTTCTCTTCTAAAGCCGAATTGCTGGTTAGGAATACATCTGTTTTCCTTTAGAATTGGGGTTAATTTTGACGCTAACAGTTTTGATATATTAAAAGGTAAGCTTATAGGCCTATATGACTCAACCTTATGTGATCATTTCCTGGTTTAGGTATCATGATGACTTTTGAGGATAGTATTGAAGGCGTAAAATTGAATTAAAATTAAAAAAAAAAAACAATTCTCCTTGCTATGGTGGGTAGCTCCAAAAGCATTTTGTTGCTGATCTTATCAAAACCAGGAGCCTTCTTGGGGTTTAACTCACAAATAGCCTTTTCGATTTCTCTTATCTCAAATCTTAGGGCAACAGCTGCTCTAGCAGCAACAGGTGGTAACTCGACCGCAATATCGTGCGTTATGTTTGGGGTAAATAAGTTTTTTAGATGATTAACAAACAGATTTCCTTTTTCAACATCATTTCTTGCCCAACTTCCATTCAAGTTTCTTAATGGTGGATTAGAGACGACTGGCCTTTTGAGATTTCTAGCTGAACGCCATAATGAGTAGTCTGATTGTGGAGTTTCATCAAGTTCCTTAAGATATTTTTCCAGAGAAGCCGTTTTCTGAGTCTGCAGTAACTTTCTCAGCCTTTTTGTACAGTCTTTTAGTAAGTTTTTAAGTTGAGGAGATCTGTGCAATTGCCACTCTCTACGAGCTCTCCTTTTTTAAGACAAGAGACGCTCGACATCTGTGGAAAATATTTTTTGTTTTTTTTGGGGCAATACTGGAATGTTGAACAGCTAGTTTCAGAAAACTGTCAAAATTGACAATAGAGCGATCTATATACTCCGGTGTGCTATGCGGAATATTTTCTGTGCAGTGGGTACTGAGATATTTTTTATATTTTAACCAATTTTGTTGTGTAGCTGACGTCGTAACCAGAGGGTGTATCAATTCTATTGGTGTTTGTTATAGTAACAATTGTAGGTGTGTGATCAGAGGATAATTCTAAGAAAGCTTCAACGTAAATCGTTTCTGTGGGGATGTTTTTAACCACGCCAAAAGCAGGCCAATATGTTGGTTGGCCGCTCGCGACAACATTTAAATTCATTTAAGAGATTGTATTAAACAAAACACGACCCTTTGGTGTTATTAGTCGTGACCCCCAGAAGGTATGTTTAGCGTTATAATCGCCAGCAGCCAGGAAACAGGGCCCTAATGACTTATAATATTTGAATATTGGTTGTCTGATATTGAAAATCTAGGTGGTGAATATAAGGATGAAAATACTATGTTTCGATTTAGCTCTTCAACACAAATGTTCGTTGCTTGGAGATAATCTTCACGATGATCACACATTGGGTAGTGTTAAATTCGGTTCTTTATTAAAATGGCAGAACCTTCACAAGCTCTATCTCGAGGGTCCTTGGTATCATATAGTGTATAACCATTGATTTTAAACATATTTCTTGAGGTAAAATGAGTTTCAGAAACCATCATGACATCAATTTGTTTATTTTGGCGGATGCCGTTTGCGTTCCAAAAACAAATTTTTAAACAGTTCATGGCTTGTTAAGTACAGCTTGCAATAACATCGATTGCATTCTAAGAATTTCCTGCATCATATTACCTATTGTGTTTGTAAAATTATAATGTTTCCATTGTTTTTTCTAGACGACTTAAATTAGAAACTGTCAATAAATAATGAGAGAAAAAGTGGCACTACACACACTCGCGAGCCAAGAATGCGTCCTTTATCCTGGCCGTCCCCACCTCGGGCGCCAGTTAAACAAAGAGCGTTCCTCCGGCTTGATCGGATGTTTACTCGCACGTCAAAAACAAAAAGAAGTTTACAGTTAAAAAAGTACTTTATCAAACCACATCTATAATTGATTTAAAACTTATTTTTAGCTTAATTTATTATTACACTTTTACTTCTGTGGGAAAATGCGTATTAGTGCAAGTCGCACTGCAACACGCGCAGACTTCAATTACGCTAAGTTGCAATGTGATTTCACAACAATTATTATTGAACTTAAATTAGGTGTTAGTAAAAGCGGATCATGTTACAGCACGCGCAGATATAAAATATGATGAGTTGCAGTATGGTTTCGCAACAAGTGTTCTTAACCCATTAACTAAGGTGTTAACTAATACATATAAATAATTCATTAATAAATAAAAAAAAATTGTTTATTTAAAAAAACCCAGCTAGCATTGGGGTGATTATTTTTTGTAAAAATCACCTAAGTGAGCCTTTTCAGATCAGTTTTCATGATTAAAAACTGATTTATCACTTGAGCGATAGAAAAAGGATTCATATATGATTCAGTGATATGATAAAATAATGATTTTTAAATATTTGTTTTGTCAAATCAAAAAAATAAAAATAGCAACTTTCGTGTCAGCCAAGCAAATAAAAAGCCCAAAAATTATTAGCAATTTATGAGCATAAATGTTAGTGCAAATGGTTTTTTCTCTTCTTTGCAAAAATTCGATAACTTTCGTAACAAAATAAAGCTGAATAATCAAAAGCCATAAAGGTGCTGATTTTACCAAAAAAAAAAATAAAAAACATGACAATTAAAAAATTATATGAAATATAATCAAAAACTATATAATTTTCGATTAAAAAATGAATCAAAAACGATTCAATAATGATTATAAAAACTAACATTGAAATGATCAAAAAGGAATCAGAAAGTTGTATCACATATGATTCTTTCAGGTGATTCATCTGTAGGGTAACATTTTCTCACAACTAGAGTATCACTTATGATTGAAAAATGAGCTCATATACGGGTATTTTGCTCGTGAAGCTGATTCCTAAATGATTAGATTATGATACAAAATGCTAGCTGGGAAGTCGTATTTTAAAGAAACACATTGATCCTGAATACCGAAATCCTGAAAAATCCTGGGATCCCAAAAAAGTGTTTTCTAGCTGTCAAAAATTCTCATGCCCATACAATTTGTATGAAGAATCCTTAAATAGCGCGGCGTCAACGCTATGCTATTTGAAAATCCGATTTTGGCAGGGCGCTTAATACTAAATTCTTGATAAATAATGGCAATTTAGCTATTTGTTTTGTCAATCTGGTGGTTTCATCGCCATTTTTTATTTCTGTTATGTGGGTCTTATTAAACAATAAAGTAAACACTACTGTTCGTGACATAACGTTGAAGCCCTTGTTTAAGTATGGCATATCAGTGTAAATGCTAAGCGAAAGAAAACGTTCCGCGTTTTTTTTAGGTACGGCTGTAAGAATTATAAGGGATATAAACTTAAAATTTTCGATTTTTCGTTGCAGCAAATGAGCCATATAGAAAGTCTGAATTTCGGCTTACTAAATTCCACCAACTCTTTTATTCTACATAACATATTACATCCGATTATGCTTAATTTTGGGAATTTATTTTCTTAATCCTGTAAACATTATGCATTATTTTACATAGACAATGGTTACAAGATGCAATGCTAATTTAGAAAATTTTTACCAAAAGAGGCACTATTTAATTATTTAAAATTATAATTCCAAGGGAAATTAAAATTTAAAATTGTACCAAATAAGTAAAGGCAGTACCAGTGTACCAACAAAGTCTAAAATGTACTAAAAAATTTATAATTTTACCATGAATTGTACCATCATTGTTATATACCCATTTAATGTATTATTACAACTTCGTCATTACGTTTAAAGATTTACGGCCAATTTCACCTAGTTCAGTTAAAACTGACTTTTACGTTAGCTTCCAGTTAGCAAATATTTGACAGAAATTGGCCGTTAATTTAAATATCGTTTCTCAGCCTTAATGACTCATGTTAAAACGATTTTTAATAACATACATATATACTCAACAATAATCATCGCAATGACGTCTTTTTATAGTTGACGTCACGGTTGATGAAGTTGGTACAATTGTACTTTTTTTGGTACAATTCAAACTAAAAAGAACGCTGGTACCTCCGTGACTCATTTGGTACTACAGTGAACTCGCGAAAACGTGAACACTCGAACACATGAACGACTCGAAAACGTGAACACTTTTTATTTTTTCATTGACTACTCTAAAACGTGAACAAAGTCTGAAAGCTCTAAAACGTGAACAAAGTTTTCTGAGTTTTTTTCTTTTTATTTTTTTAATTTACTTTTAATTTCGATAATCCCTAAACTCATTTTACTGTTTACGTTGATTGTTTTCACAAATATGTACATGCAAATGAATCCTTAGGTTTGTTTTATAGAAAATTTGTAATTTTTCTTTAAAAATTTATATGTGAATTTTTGAAATTGATAATGAATCTAAAGGTTAAGAAGATAGCGTTTCTATTGTAGAACAGCCAGAAATCGTAATAAAACACAAGGAAGCCGTGGAAGCATTAAATAAAGCCTTAAAGCCTTGCGAAAAAATGGTACCCTACCAGTGAATCATCTGAAAGAATCATTTCTGATACAATTTTCTGATTCCTTTTTGATCAATTTAATGGTAGTTTTTATAATCATTATTGAGTCGTTTTCGTCTCATTTTTCAATCGTAAATTATATAGTGTTCGATTATATTTCATGTAATTTTTTAACTGTCATGTTTTTTATTTTTCTCCGATAAAATCAGCTCTATTATGCCTTTTGATATTTTAAACCAAAAAAAAAGTTATAGGTTTTTCGAAGAGAAGAAACAATTTGCACTAACATTTAGGTTCATAAATTGTCAATAATTTTTGGGATTCATTTTAGCCAAGCTTTTTATTTATTTGGCTAACATGAAAGTTTCTATTATTTTTTTTATTTGGCAAAAACAAAAATATTTTAAAATCATTATTTAAACATATAAATGAATCATATATGAATCCTTTTTCAATCACTGAAGTGATAAATCAGTTTTTAATCATCAAAACTGATCCGAAAAGGATACATTTGTTATGGTATAAACACAACTGGGACGAACGACGAACTTCGCATAGTACGACGAATTCGTCGGTAAAAATTCGTTGCGTAAATTCGTCAAATGAGACACAATAAGTGCGCGAATTTCAGGTATTAATGTGACTAGATTTTTTTGGTAATTTATAAAAATAAATACCTTAAACGCTTGGTTTTAAAAACATTTTTATCTTTTTTAACTAGCAATAAATTTTATTAAATTTAGCAAACTTAAATTAGTTTTTAGGTTTGTTCCAAATTTTCCAATTTTTCGCGAATTTAAGCCATGTTTGCAATTTGTTCCTGTAAGTTGTCTGATTCTTTACAGCTTTAACGATTTATACAAAATAGTGCCATTTGGCGACTTTCCGCTAATTTGTCTTGCGAAAATGCAAAATGTCCTAGCTTATTCATGAAATCTAAGGGAAACTCTATTTTTTGTTGTTGGATTTAACAAAACAGCTATGATATAACCAATACTGAACTCCGCTATTGTAAATAGGTTTTTGCACTTGTTCATTGAACGATTGCTTATGCCACATTTAAAATTAAATATCAGCGGCAGCATATAAGCGTGCATTTTCTGATGATATTGACAAGCTTTTCAAAGATATAGGAAACCACTTCTGCAAAATTTCTAGTACAAGAGACGACTTCCTCTTAATTCAAGAATATTTTGGAACGAACTTATAATATTTTGACTGCAGTTTTTTAAACGCTGATTTTTTCTGCAGTACATATGGAAAATTGTAAAAACAATTATTTTGGAAATACAATCCGAAGATGCTCGTATACACATATTTTGAAAACGCCTTAAAATGTTATTTTCGTTTAAAATTCGAGTTTGCATTTTGAGAAGTATTCGACAATTTTCCACAAAAAAGACGATTAATTCTAAAAAGTATACGAAAATGCTCTCTGGCGGCAATCAAAAATAAAAATAAATGGATTTCTCGACCCTAAAAACCGCATGATACAGGTCTAGCTAAGCCAAATACAATTTTGTTTGCCTCTATTCATGAATAATTTGGAAAACTAACCGTTTTGAAAAATCCGGGAGCTCGAAATTCATTTTTAACCTATGGTTTATGGAACGACTTATAGAACAAGAATCGCGATGTGCTTTTGACGCGCAACAATTTTACCCACCCTATTATTATGTTTAATTAATGAACATGTATTTATTTGTTTTTGCTCTCTATTCTTAACATGTACAAATGAACTTAAAGTACCTTTTGTTTTTGTTGTATTACATTTTTATTTTTAAAAATAAAATAAAAAAAAATTTATAAAAAATGATTAAGTACTATTTGGGGCGAAAAAGTACGGTCTTAAAAGTTCGTTGCTACGATATTGGCTTTCTCATTTATCATCCCTGGTTGTCGTCCAACATTTAGGTCATGTTTGTCTAAAATTGTTCTTCCTGTTATAAAGTTGAGTTAGAACTTAATAAATTAATATATTTTTAATTAATTTTATACACAAGTGTATAATAAATAAACAAATTTCATGAGATTAAGGTTTCAATCTTTGTGTATTACTTAGAATTCTTTCTTTCGCACCTCTATATTTAAAACAATATCTTAAACTTGCACATGTATACCTACTGATTTCATTTATTAACCGTTTCTTAAAAATTTCAGCGTTGTCACCAGATCTAGAGTTAATTATTTGCTTTTACAGTCGAACTTCGGTACATTGAACTTCTATACAATAAATCTCTCCCTATTAGGATTTTTTTTTAAACAAAAATGTTTCATTCCAATTTTAGTATATTCTAATAACCTTATAATAGCTATTTTAAGTGGAAAAAGTGAAAAAATATAAATTCTCTAAAATGTCGTTATTTTCTGCTCCCATGCAGATTTATTATAGTAAAGTTCGAAAGTACTTTTACTCACAATTTGTTAAAGTTTATTAAATAATATAAGTTTATTTAATAAAATGATGTATCCAAATGTTCAAAACAAAGCTAAAGGATACCTTAAATAATAAAACATGATTATAAATGATAAATCAAAATTTAAAAATTAATAACTCCAATGCTGAATTAAGCTGCAAAAATGCTAAATTGGCAACACTGTGCCAACAATATATAAAAGTGTGAGTTTGTTCAGTATCAGTAGTCAGTTTTATTTTGTATCTGCTATTGTGAACACAAGTGAAAAGTAGAAAAAAAAGAATGAAATACGTTTTAGTTTTGTGTTTAATTACTTTGGCCACTTTTTCCACTGAAGTAAAGGGATCTAGTTCAATTATTTCGAAAGAAGACCTTATCGTGTTCCTGGTAAAATTGGAATTGTCAGCAGTTTCCTTGGAAACTGGTAAAGGACCATCTTTTAAGTAAATTTAAAGATTTTTATTATATTTCATAAAAAATAACACGATATATTTGTAATTTTTTCAAGTGTGGTTAAGTTAAATTCCGTTAAAACACAGAATATATCCGCTGTAAGAACTGTTGTAAACGCTAGGCTACAGAATAAAAAAGGGACAATAAGAAATTGTGATATAACTTTGGGATCCCCTTTTTTTGAGAAAGACGTCACCCATTTCATATTAAGTTGTGCCTATGAGAACAGATTGATCAAATTTTTCAGAACGTTGGATTAACTGAAAATGTTTTGTTTTTAATTAAGTTACATATAAACTTTTTGTAAAGAAATTTTATTAAAATGAAATAGTTCTGTTAATAATAATAGAAAATATTCGATTGCATTAGTTTTTTATTTAAGCTGTCATAATTTTTTAATCTTTAGAGTTTTTTCATGAAGTTTTTTTAAAAAACATTTATTTATTTATTTAAAGTCTATGGAATAATCCCTGCAGACTAATTAAAATATACATATTACAAAAGAAATTGAACAGTACAAACATATAATTTAAGACTATCTATTTACTTATTTATTTAAATGTAAAATGATATCTCTTCTTACGATGTCCAAACTTTTATTAAAATCAATGAACGGATATAGTTTATTAAATTCATCACAAATTCTACGAAATGGATCAAAGTTGGTATAATTACTGCAATAATATTTGATACTCAATAAATCATATTTTCTTAGTGACCGATATGGTATATTAATGTTAATTTTACTGAGAAGAAATTCTGAACTGAGGCTACCATTCATCAGTTTCAAGAGGAAAGAAACATTTAACATTGATGGCAACTTTTTATTTGGGTCCCAACCCAAACCACGAAGACAAAATAGCAAAAATTGAACTTGAACTGATTCAATTTTGTTAGAGTGCACGTGATATTGTGGATCCCATACTACAGATCCATATTCAAGAATTGGTCTAACCAGTGTAATAAACAACTGTTTTGTTGTGTACGGATCTGAAAACTCTTTAGCCCATCGTTTAATGAACTCAAATACACCAGTAGCTTTATTAATTGTTAACGAAATGTGACTCTTAAATTCCAATTTTCCATCTAGTAGTACGCCAAGCTCGTTGAAACTATCAACCAATTCGAGAGCTGTATTATTCATAACATAGCGGCCATTAATTGGAAATGATCTTGTAAAAATCATTTATTTACATTTTTTAACATTTAGTTCCATTAAATTAATTTTACACCAAGTAGTTAATTGGTTAATGTCATACTGTAAAAGTGATTGTTGATCAGCATTGTTCAAGGAAATAAAGATTTTTACATCATCGGCATACATTAACATATTTGAGTGTTTAAATACGGAAGGAAGATCATTTATAAATAATGTGAATAAAAGCGGTCCTAGGTGACCCGATATTATGTTAATATTATTGGAGAACGAGTTTCGGAACTTAACAGCCTGCTTTCTATCCTTTAAATACGAACTCAGCCACTTTATGATCGATGTACTAAAGCCCATACGATCAAGCTTAAAAAGTAATAGATCATGATTTACTTTATCAAATGCCTTGCTAAAATCATTATACATATATAACATCTGTTTGTTTCCTATTGACAAACCCTTCATTTACCCGAGTTGTTAATTCAAGCAGATTTGTAAGTGTTGAACATGATTTGCGGAATCCGTGTTGCATTGGAGATAAAATAGAGGATATATGATGTGACAGCGTGTTGTATATAAGTTTTTAAAATAGTTTTGGTATAGCACTAAGCTTAGCAATACCTCTGTAATTCGAAATATCAGATTTAGCACCAGACTTGAACAGCGGAATAATAAAAGATTCTTTCCAAATAGAAGGAAAATAACCAAACTTCAGGGATTTGTTAAACATGTAAGTCAAAGGAATATACAATAAATGCGAACATCGGTTTAAGATACAACTGGGAACGCCATCTGGACCTGCAGAACAGGATAATTTGAACTTTTTCAGATATTTCCGAACTGTTTGCAGATTAATATATGGTATATTAATAGTTGTTGATTCCGGAATTGTGTATGGATAATGGTTTTTATCGATAAATACTGACGAAGAGTATGTCGATGCAAAAAATTCAGCAAACATATAGCTTATGATTTTATCATCGGATGATTCAGAATCTCCAAACTTTATAACCGAGGGAAAGTCTACTGCACGTCTTTTAGAATTAACAAACTTATAAAATGATTTCGGATCATTTTTTAAGTTATTTTTTACTTTTTCTAAGTATTTATCGTAAGCTAGTTGATTAGCGATAGTATATTCTGATCTTGATAAGGAATATTTCATATAAGCACTCGACGTTCCATATTTTTTATAATTTTTGAACATTTTGTTTTTCTTGTTTTTAAGCCTAGAAAGATAATTTGTATTCCAGGGTGGACCATTAGATCTTGCAGGTAAAATTCTAGTTACAGATGTCAGAAAGCATTCATTAAGAATATGGTAAAATGTCTTTACACACAGGTCCATATCATCATTACAACGAGATAGTACGTTTATCCAGTTAATTTTTGCCAACTGAAGTTGCAAGTTATCGTAATTTGTACGGCTAAAACAGAAGATTTTATGATGTTGAGTTTTATTTTGATCATGAGTACAGGAGAAAAAACAGGATATTTCAAGCGTTGGATGATACATATCATCAGGATTAGAGATTGGAGTATGACGCTGTATAAAAAAGTCAGTTGGTTCATTAAAAAACAAGATCCAGTATTCTACTAAGGGCATTTTTAATGAAGTTTATTTGGAAAAAACAATTATCAAGTAAACCGTATATAAATTCAGCTGATGAGTCAGAAGAGCGGGATAGAACCAAGTCATTAGAGTCAGGATTACCTTGCCATAATACAGACGGCATGTTAAAATCACCAATTAAGATTACTAAGTCAGATGATTTTAAGTTATTTACAATTAAATCATTTGCCTTCAGTTGATCTTCATAAACAGTAATAGGCGAATTAGGTGGAATGTATGAACAAATAATGTAGAGGGATTTTTTATTTATTTTTACTAACACAGATATCATCTAAATATGTAAAAAATCTTTTAAGATAATTTCTTCGGAAGAAAACTCATTTGATATGGCAATTAAAACACCACCACCAGATCTTTTTTCCTTATTTTCCAATTGATTCGTATCAGACCCTGCTATGCAACTTTCTCTATCTTTACGGAATATTTGATATTTAGGACAAAAAATCTCTGAATTATTAATTTTTTTACTGAGCCAGGTTTCAGTGAATATAATTTAACACCATTAGCATCAGACAAGCAGCCTCTTTTAGAAGAATAAATGAATCCGCCTAAAAAAACATGTTTTCTACGGGTACCTTAAAGTTGGGCTAAATTACTGCATCGATATTAGAGGTAAGGGATCTGTGATTTTTAAGGAACGCTGTAATAAGTAAACGTGATTTAAAAATAACTGTTCCTTTAAAGTGTGGTTGTGAGTACAGTTTGTAATTTTTCAGTTTTTTTATAACAATTGCCCAATAAGCACTATGTGTGAGCTTTCACAAAAGAGCTTTTGTAAGTACTTTGCAAAAAACAATAACAACTTGTAAGTAACCAAAATTATTTTGGATCAAATGTTCATACTATTTTAGATTTAGATTTTATTGAATTCATTTAGTAATCCCGGAAGCCTTAGAAGCCGAATGGATTACATGGTATTTCTACAAGTAGATACAATTACTTTAAATTACTTAAAACTAGCCCTAGTTGCGCGAAACATGTATGTTTATTACAGGAATTAGGAAAGAAAAAACATACATACATAATATAAGTTCCAGACGGCCAGTGATAAGAGAAGAGAAAAAAAATATGAATTACATGCTGTCCTTAAAGAGTGTCTAAAAATTATGAAGACTAACAGCCGTATTCATAAAAACTTATTGATGATTAATTGACCGTTTTTAAGCAAAAATTGCTAAAGTTGTATTCATAAACGAAAAATAGTCTATTGAAGCTTTAGTAAACCATCCATAAAGTAAGAAAATTTATTGTTGGAATTGCCTTTCTTTAAACCAAAAATAAAATGGCATTTTAAAAGGTGTTCGCATTTTATGATTATATTTTTGTGAAATATGTTGAAAAATAATGACAAAAATGTTTTATTTATTACAACGGACATGTTAAATATATTTTACTATTTTTTTTTTTTATTTAAGACAGCCAATTTGAAGTTACATATATTGATAATTATTTAAAAAAAAATTATTAATGTAAATTAATATGTTCAGGAGCAAAAGCAGATATTCTCTTTAATTATTTACATATTAAATTATGCAACTAGTTTTTTTTTTTTTTTGTTTAAAACAACAAATTATTGTTCAAAAATATGTATAAAAAAAAATTAAATAAACAAATCATAATAATAGTGATGTTAATTAAAAGTAAATAAACTTTTTTTCGAATACTTTCTTATCATATATTTAAAAAAGGTTCAAACAAAAGTTTTTATGATACCTTTTGGAAACAGTTTGTTCAGAAACTAAAAAAATATATAGTTTTATTTGATAAGAATAATTTTGAAGGTCTACAATTAAAAAAAAATTATAAAAAAAATTTAAATATAGAATAAACCGAATAGAAGTTTCGTGCATCACTAACAATAAAATGACAGCCAAATATAAAGAAAGTTGCCATACTTAAACAGAAAATCGCTGCAAACAGTTAATAGTAAAAAAGCTGTTATTGTACGTTTATGAATACAATTTTTATTACATACTATGAGCTTAAAATAAGAACTTTTTATGAATATGGCTGTAAGCGAATAACACTGTTCCACATTCTGGATTTAATAACAACAAACGACTTCTTCATATTCATTGTACTAATTCGTCTTAACTAAAACTTAAGCGCTCCAATCCAGTCCATATACAAAACGTATTACCCGATTTAAACACTTCCTCAGCTTATCAATATTCTTTATTGTCGTGGCAGTGTACGCCCCCATGCCACAAATAAAAATTGGCATTATCAAAGATTTAGCTATTAGCCTCCTGATATGGAAAGGTAAAAAATATCCAAGAGAATTAACCCTTCTAAGTGTTCAATTGACCCTAGACGCAATACTACATGTATGCCTTTCAAAAGTTATTCTTTCATCCAAATGGGACCTAGGAACTTGTAGCTGGGCACATACTAAATGCCCTAGCTGCACAAATTAAATTGCGGCAATGACATCTTTTTATCGGGTTAAGTTTAAACTTATTCCGATCAGACAATTGAGTGACTTTGCTCAAGTCATTATTCCATAAGTTTACAAATTCAAAAATAGAAGTCTTATCATCAATAGATCCTTGAGGAACTCCACAGTAGATTCAAGCACACTCAGATATGTTATCCTTTACTTTTACATATTGGTACCTAGTGTATTAAAACGAAGAAATCAATCTGCATGTTCTAGACAAGAACTTATATTGATGATATGATACGCGGTGGATAGAATCAAATGCTTTACTGAAATCTAAAAAGACAACTACAGCAACATAGCCAATGTCTAAATTCTTCCTTGTTTTTTCCGTTAGATCCAGTACTAAAGTTGTTGTGCTGTAGCATGCTCCAAAACCCAGATTGCCGAGCAGATATCATATTATTTTGACCTATGTAGGTCACGATGCGTTTATTCATTATAATCTCCAGTATTTTACTACAGATCGGGAGTGCAATCGTAGTTCGCCTCCTCGTGGTGCATCCTGGGTAACGCTAAATAAACTGCTGTGAATCGGAAGCCAAAGTTTATGTTTTTTCAACTTTACCAGATGAAACCTACTGACTAATTAATACAGAGAAGAAAAAGAAAATTAAGAAATCTAAACCACATATATCTGCGTAGCTCCGATTCCTTGGAGGAAACAGCAATACATAAACCAAATAATTACAAAAATATACAACCGAAAACGGCATTAACACACATTTGAACTAAGAACACAAGACAAATAAAAAAATAAAAACTTTCTACAGACATGGTGTTGGCCACAAAACCCATAGGACCCCAGGTCCGCATATATCAGCTAAACATAGCAAAGCTTAGTCCAACTATCACGATTTCTGATAGATGAAAAAGTGGACGTAGTCCTAATCCAGGAAACTAATGCTTCATCACTCGAAATTTTGAATAGAAGGGGTAATATATCCGGTTTTAAACTTCTAACTGCAATTAACCACCGCAGATGTGGCATTGCAACTTACATCCAGAACGATATCCAAGGTGCTGAAGTTCTTACCTGCGACGAAATTGACGATATCTCCCTCATTACAGTAAACGTTCAAGGCTTACATATAATGAATGTTTATAAACCCCCCTCTACAAAGTGGCCAGCTCACGTACTGCCTTCTTATCGCCATCCCGCTGTCTTTTGCGGTGGTTTTAACAGCCACCACAGCACGTGGAGATACGCAACTGACGATGAAAATGGCAACTCCCTTCTTGAATGGTCCAAAAACCACAGATTGCATCTTCTGTTCGACGCCAAAGACCGCGGAAGTTTCCACTCTGCCAGAGAGAGACGCGACACAAGCCCAGATCTCTGCTTCGTCTCATGTGCCCATGACAGACCCATTCCTGCAGCGAGATTAATACAATCAAACTTCCCGCAAAGCCAACACCGCCCATCTATCATTAACATCGGCGTCACTATACCCGTCGTACGGACTGCACCTAAGCCCAGATGGAACTTTAGAAAGGCTGACTGGACGAAATACACCACCAAACTCGACCACGACATCCGATTTATACCACCAACCGTCTACAATTTTGAGCGTTTCGTAGGCCTAGTCCTTGCCACAGCCAAAAAGTGCATTCCCAGGTGTTTCCGCAAATAATACATTCCAGGCGGGAATGAAGACAGCGATAGACTTTATGAAGAGTTTCGATCCAACCAAAACCCGGAAAGAGCTGATGAACTTATATCTAGCCTGGATAAAGCAAGAAAATCTGAGTGGTCCAACGCCGTATCCAACATGTACTTGAAACACTCCAGCCGCAAAGCTTGGAGTCTGCTCAGAAAGCTAGGAGCAGCCAACCCTCCCATCTATCGAAGACGACAAATTGACCCAAACATCATCGCCCGTCACATGATAAGCGTATCTAACGCAGATCCTGACAAACCTTTTACACAAAAGATCAACTCGGAACTTAAGGTACTAAGAAGCAACACATTTCTAAATGACTCTGACCCCTATCCATTCTCGGATATTGAAGTTTCCGAAGGGCTAACCAAAATTAACAAGGGCACAGCAGCAGGAGTAGATTGCATCTACTCTGAGTTTATAAAACACAGTGGACCCCTCACAAAGATATAGCTTGCTGGATTCTACTCAGATATATTACACTCCGGTAACCTTCCTGGCATGTTCAAGAAATCGAAAATCATAGCCCTGCTTAAGCCTGGAAAGAACCCAGAAGACCCATCCCGTTATCCTTTCATCGTCCTCCTTTCAGTTTGCCTTAAACTCTTTGAACGTTTAATATTAAGACGCATAGAAGAGCACATTGAAAGGGTGATTCCACCTGAGCAGGCAGGTCTTAGAAAGGGTCGCAATTGCACTGACCAAATCCTAGCAATAACGAATTTCATTGAATACGGTTTTGACCATAGTAAAAAAACAGCATTTACATTTGTGGACCTAACAGCTGCTTATGATACCGTATGGAAAAAGGGCCTCATCATTAAACTGACCAAAGTTATCCCATGCAGTAGAATTTGCAACATTATCCTGAACATGCTCAGCGATCGGCTTTTTAATGTATTCCTAAACGACAGCCATAGTACCACCCGAAAGCTAAACAATGGCTTACCACAGGGTTCAGTTCTAGACCCGGCTCTCTTAAACCTCTACATCAGCGATCTTCCGAATTCAATATCCCGCAAATTTAATTATGCCGACGACCTGGCTTTTGTTTATCAAGATAAGAGCTTTGAAAATCTAGAGATAATACTAGAAACCGACCTACTCAAAATAACATCATACTGCAGCAAATGGAGACTTAAGCCAAGTCCTACGAAGACCGAAGAATGCTGCTTCCACCTTATCCATAGATACGCTGATAGGAAGCTATCAATACGTTTTGAATGGTACCAACCTCTCACACAATTTTTACCCGAAATATCTTGGTATAACCCTAGACAGAACGTTAACGTATAGAAGTCACATAGATAAAACCGCTCAGAAAGTAAAGCCGAGAAATAACATTATACAGAAACTCAAAGGAACGAGATAGGGTGCTTCCGAAAACTGCCTACGAACTTCTACAATAGCATTAGTCTACTCGACTGCTGAATACGGCACTCCAATATGGTTGAACAGCCACCACGTAAAAAGAAAAGACACGCAGTTAAACACGACAATGCGAATAATATCAGGAACATTAAAAGCTACACCTGTTGAATGGCTGCCAATGTTAGCAAACCTCTGCTCCCTGACCTAAGACGAAGGCAAGCACTTCTACGGGAGTACATTAAGATCAGCACAAACCCGCACATCCCACTCAACTCTGACCTTTCCACTCAATACAATGCAAGATTAATATCTAGAAATCCATCCCTGCTCTTGGTTAAAAAACTACGTGACGATAATTTTGATTTACACTCCGCATGGTCATCGCAGTGGAACGACTCGGGACGAAGCAGTCCCTTATTCAACCCAGACGATCGGATCACTGATTTTTATCTTCCACGCAGAACCTGGTGTAATTTAAACCACTTACGCACATCTTATGCCAGAACTTTGAATTCCCTAACCAAGTGCTAATGACGCAAGCTGTCCATGCGGCCATCCTTTACAAACAGTTAACCACATAATTTATCATTGCCCACTCCTGTCATTTCCAGGAAACACTGAAGAAATCAAGAACCTAACACCCGAAGTCATATACTGGCTAAATTCTCTAAGCTTGTAAAATAAATTTATTATCTATTTAACAAAAAATAGATAAATATACATTAGACCGACTCAACTTGTATGGAGCTGAAAAAAGTGTTTTTGTTACCCCTCTGAAAATAAAGCTTAATATGTTTTATGATAATTCCCAAAATATTTTGGTTTTAGCGGTGACCATCCGTGAGCTGGACCATTTCTAAAAAAGGTATTTTTTTTATTTTTTTTTCTACTTTGCTCCAAGACGACATAAATAAAATTTGGTATCATCGAAATAAGTTTTTGAAGCAGCATCCAATGGTATATAAAACTTGACCCCTTGCGACCTACTTATTGAGTTATTTAACTAAATACATATTTTCGTTTCGGGTTTTCATACAAATTCTACGTATGTGGAAATAATGTTCTGCTTTTCAAATTTAATCTGTTTTAAAATAATGTTAATTTATATTATTTTTTGCAATAATTCACATAAAACACGAAAATCGCGATATATTTTATATTTTTTCACATATAGGCAATATGGGTATCAAATTTTTTAAAAATTAAAAATTAAAAAATTTTATACCCATATTGCCTATATATGAAAAAAGATAAAATATATCGCGTTTTTCGCGTTTTATGTGAATAATTACATAAATAAAATAAATAAATTAACATTATTTTATCTTATGTCGTCTTGGAGTAAAGTACAAAAAAATTCGAAAAACTAAAAAAATGGTCCAGCTCACGGATGGTCAACGCTAATATTTTGGAAATCATCATAAAACATATCAAGCTTCATTTTCAGAGGGGTAACAAAATCACTTATTTTCTTGAGTCGCTCTAATATACATATTTATATTTTCTCTGTATTTTAAATCCAAAATAATAAATAAATAAATAATAAATAACCATTAGTCATAAGAATAGTATTGTATATTACCGATGGTCTGGAAAGAAGAAAAGACTATACAATTTTTCGAAATTTGAAGAGACTGACATTATCGCTTATCTAGAAACGGGTTTCAGATAATGGCCGCCTACACTTCAAAGTATATACCTTATATGGATAAGTTAGATGAAAAAAGTATTGGTATTGGTTGTACAAATACCACACACAATTTTTAAGAGTCAAATAAGCGGAGCGAGTAATTCTTGTTCAAAACAAAAAATTGGTTATTTTTGTGTTGAAAAAACTACACATTGGAAAAAAAAGTAACCAAAACGGCAACGCTGATGGTCATCTGTTTACTAGGATATGCATACATACTTGAACAAAAAAAACGTTGGCTTTAAAAAAGAAATGCTTATAAAATATAAGAAGGAACAGTAAAGGCCTAACCATAATATGCATAGCCTTGCTTAACCTACTGTCAAAAATTAACAAAAAGTCTCTTAAAAGTATTTAAAAAACAGTAATAAAATCAACAAACATTTGATTACGTACGGAATGTGCGATCAGTTTCGCACTTTGCTTGAGCAAATGACAGTTTCATAAAATTTAACAAAAAGTTTTCTTAAGTTTATTATGGTCTGCATCATATGATTTACATGTAATCTTACATTTGCTTAAGCCAACTTAAGCACATTATGGTTGGGCCTTAACATTAATCGTTATTGCATTCAAAAAACGCTTTTACCCCTACAAACGGTGAAATATCACAAATTTGTGTATAAAACAAAAAAGGAAAAGAACGACTTAGCAAGTACCTGTTACTTGGCAAATTTGGTCACAACTGTGATTCGTGATTTTTCAGTGATTAAATCACAGTTACAGAAATAGATAAATTATAAATTTGTAATTTAAAAAGATGAAAATGTTTGACACCAAATTTGATGTTTCAGGTTAATAAAAACAATGAAATAACCATCTTCCTTACTTGTACTACTGCTTTTGCTACTCCCAGGCATCATTTCATACATATCTAAGGCATTAATTGCAAGATTTTGAACTCTTTGCTTCTCATTAATCGTAATGTAACAACACAGAAAAAATTTTCACCAAAATTTTTTCATTTAATTAAGAAAAGCTCATACCTTCAAATGCGTTAATTGATATTATCAATTTGTTTGCAGGCGGAAAATCATTAAAGAATTTAATTAATAGTACAAATTTCTAACAAATACGTTAATTGAAGTTGGTTTTTAATTTTTTCTGTGAAGTGCAATGCAAAACACGCCATATTTTTGTTTTATATGACAGTTTAGAAATCTTGTCGAAGCTCCCTTATAATTGTGGTATAAACACAAGCTTAATGCCTTAAAGTATTACTCTAAAGCCGATCTTACCTGGTCTTTACTGACACTCAGAAAGACACATATTTTCTTAACACACATTGTTGCCCTGAATGTAAATTAAAGATGTAGTAATTGGCCGAGAAAGTTTTATTCTTATATACTTATCAAATAATTCATTTAGTTTTCATTTACGTTTCATGAGCTGTAGTAAAGTATCATAGAGTGTCTGTCACCTTGTGGGACATAAATGTACTTACTTGCGTCTAAGACAGTATATTTAAACTTTCGTAAGTCATATTTGAAGCTCGAAAAACAAAAATACGAAAACATATTTAATAATTTTTTATAAATAATAAAACATATTTGCAAAAAAATATCCCAAATACGAAAAAGCTATTTCCTAATATTTACTCTAAAAACTCAATCTATCCGTACTTAAATCAAGCCAAAGCGGTGTCAATAGCATGGTGAAATAAACAGGTGGCAGCACTACGCCAGATGACGATTTTTTACTCTTGCATTGTTTGTCTAGGTTAATGTCAAAGTTTTGTTTATGCTTACAAAAAGTCCACGTTTTGTGCTGTGATTATTGTATTTTATTAAACTTTTTGATAATTTGAAATTAAAATAAATAAGATATTGATCATAATAAAATAAGAATTGGCTAAAAATTTATTTATTTCATCACATTCAGCGGCACGCTTTGATTTTTGTTTAATGTATTTTTTGACGTAAACGGTGATGTAATTTCCATTTTTGTTGTAATGTTGTATTTGTTGCCGTAACGATGCCACCTGCTTATTCCACCATGTTCAATAGTACCGCAAGTACGGATTTTCTTAAATCAAGAACAGAAAGCTTTATTCATGTACGGATTTTTTAAGTGCCCAGTACTTAAAATGATCCGAAAACGAGATTGACTTATGTAAACGTGAGATAATCGAACTGAACATGATTCTAGAACATTTAAGTTGGTTTAATCCCGAGGTCGTACTTGAAATAATCCGAAAGTGGGATTTTTTCTAACCTAAGCACTTACCCTAGAGAACTACATTTAGAGAGAATATTATTATTTATTTACTTTACTAACCCACCCGTTCGTTACACAATTTTGCACCTTTGTTTTATCAGCCTATTGTTTACAAAAGAACTCACAATTATAAGTGTATAAAATCCCAGATTTTATACAAACAATTAAACAAATTTAATTGTTTTCTTGAATAATTTGTACTATATTTTCGTGACTTACATACTTTATCTTTTGAATTATCACTATTTAAATTTGAAATATTTTTAACTGAATTTCACCACTAGTGTAAAAGTAGTTATAACGAGTAGCTTTTAGTTATTCTGAATTGTAATCCTGTAATTATTTTGGAAATTAAAAGCACTCAATGTTACTTAGATGAAGAAACCAGGCTTACACTTAAGTTGGGTTTTTACTTAAACTTCACTTCGTTTTCAACCATCAGTCTTATAACATTAATTTTGCTAAACTAAAAATAACTTAAATTAAAAATAACTTAAAATATTTTATTTAAATCAAAAAAATAAAATCCTACACTTAATAATTTTAATATATTTAAACTTATTTGAATTTATTTAAAACTAAACTGAACTGAAAATAAACTTGTAATTTTATATTGAAAATTACCATTCTTTTAACTCTACACATTCAGACGTACACAAACACAAATGTGAGCTCACACAAATGTAATCACACACACATTCACCCATCTAATCTAAATTCTCTAACTCTAAATTTAAATACATAATATTGCACAACACTCCTCGTATAATTTCTCGAGCAACCTAGAAATTACACCATAGACGAATTTTGGTGCTAATTTCTACAAAAATCACAGTCCACTCAGCCCTTATCTACAAATTATTTAAACCCCAAAAGCACCAGATTTCTTGAATAAGATACCTGCAGCATGGCCGATGGGTTTCGTAATCATTCTACTTTGAAAATTTGACGTATTTAACTAAATAATTTTATCAAATAGAATTTGGAAATAGCACTTTCGTACTAAAATTTTTAAGTAAGACTCGTACTAAAAGTAAGTCAAAAAAAACTTGAATTTAGTAAGTGCTTCTTTCTTTTTGTGTAAAGACGTAAGACGTCACGCCAAAACATATTTAGCTCGACATATACATTTCTATAGCGACAAATTCCAAACCAAATGTGATATAAACATTAACCCGCTTGGACTGTTTCTTAAACATAAACCAATTCAAAGGTTTTCTTAGCTCTCCGGAAATAAATAACTCCAAACTTAATAAGGAGTTAATAATGACTGAATATCTTCAGGGAGAGAGTTTTCTTCACTAAATTCAACTTCTTAACTGTGAAACTGTAAATAAGGCTGCTTCCGTATTATGCTTAAAATTTGTGATCGACGTTTATATTTTGAAGATTTGAAGAAATAAATTAAATATCTAAGGACTTGGTAGGAAGTCCAGTGAATGTATAAAACAGCATCCTGTGTCAAAACACATATTTTTTTTATAAAAAATTTGTCTTTTCAAAAACGAGCACTGTGCATAAAAAATAAGGAACATTTGCAGTTAGTGCGAAGTATATAGTATAATAAACCATTGATCTTCCCGAGTCCAAGTTTTGTAACCCAAGTTAATGGTAAATTACTCTAAAAGACGTCGGCCTAAAAATCTGTCAAATCGGTTAAAATATGGCTGAGTTATGACCAAAATACTAAAATGCGATCAAAACTAAACTTGCTAAATATAAATTAAACTTTTAATATAAAGGGTGGTTAAATTTTTAGGGCCGATGTTGATTTTTAATAAGACACAAATTATTTAGGAAATTATTGTCATTTCTTTTTATTATGATAATAATGGTATGGTTCAATTATGTATGGAACAAAATCCTTTACTCTTGAATTGTTGCTGGCAAACAACCCCAAAGAAAGAAGTCCAACGGTGTCAAATCACATGATCTTGGCGGCCAATTGACATCGCCACCACGTGAGATAACATTGTTTCGTTAGCTGTGTGGCAAGTGGCACCGTCCTGTTGAAACCACATATCGTCCACATCCATGTCTTCCAATTCGGGCCATAAAAAGTTCGTTATCATATCACGATAGCGAACATCATTTACAGTAACTGCCTGACCGGCCTCATTTTGGAAAAAATACGGCCCGAAGATGCCGCCAGCCCATAAACCGCACCAAACAGTCACTCCTTTTGGGTGCATTGGTTTTTCGACAATTGCTCTTGGATTAGTATTCTTCCAAATGCGGCAATTCTGCTTATTGACGAATCCACTGAGGTGAAAATGTGCCTCATCACTGAATATGATTTTCTTCGAAAACTGATCATCCACTGTTGCCATTTCTTGCCACCATTCTTACCATTGCGCGATATGCATTTTGAATTGAACGCCCATTTTCATAATAAACCTGAATAACTTTAACGCGTTGCTCGATTGTGTATCTTTCCATGGTTCATATTGAGTTAGTCTGAAATGTCAAATTAAATGCAGAAAAAACTTGACGTTAAAGTGTGGTTCACATTCAACATCGGCCCTTAAAATTTAACCACCCTTTATTTTTACCACGCAAACATGTGCAAATAATTAAATAAAATTAAGCGATAAATAATATATAAATATTTATGTATATATCGAGCCCTAACCGCGGAAATAACGTAAGCGCCATACATCAAATAGGGTTTTTTTATTATATAAATGTTGTATAAAATTTGTCGCTTACGATAAAATTGTTCTTGCTATAAAATCGTAACGGTAGAAGATGAAGCAAGTGTTGCCAATAAAGTCATTTATTAAAAAAAAAAACGAAAATTGAAAATGATGTCCCTTACGTTATTTTCGCGGTTAGGGCTCGATATATGTTGTTACGAAAGCAACTATAGTTAAGAATTAGATTAATTTATAAGTTATCTTGTATTGATTAGTTATTTAGTATTTGTTAGTTATTTTATTATTTTAAATTGTTATTTTATTAGTTATGCACACTTCTAGTGTAAAAATCAAAGTACAGATGTAATGTTAAAAATGTTGTGCCTGATTGTTCTTCAACCCCACTGTAAATACTTAAATTTTCGTTATTGGTACACCTTAAAGTAAGCTTTAGTTTTTTTTTTATGTACAATAGCTGAATTTAAAAACAACCGTAGTGATAATGCTCTAGTATAAAAGTAATTTAATGTTCAAATGTCCGTTAAAAACGCTATAATATAAGTGATGCGACTATATAACCATAGATGCTGTTAATATAGCATAGTAGACGTTAAGTTTAAAATTCATAACCATCAAAACCAATGTGTTAGACGTTAATTTAAAATATTAAAAGCTTGAACATACCGGAAACATTCCGGAATAATCTGGAACCGGTTCGAAGACTTGGATAGAGTATAAATACCATGGCGAATTGACTAGAAGGTGGGGTCAAGTAAACATATGGTGTTTTTTTTCGGTGGTCGACTTGTCAAAGTTTGTATACAAACTGGTTTTTTATGTAAACAAACCTGTTTTTGTTACTAGCAATATTTTTGACAACCCGACCACAGGAGCATTTTAGTTGTAGAGTTGACCTCACCTTCTAGTCAATTCGCCTTAATAAATACTTAAGAACAATGACGTTGCCAGTCAGTTTTAGTTTAAACATTAAAGTGTGTTGATCACAATAGTAAGCTGTTTTCTTTCTTTTGTTAAATATTTATTTTTGTGGATGGCAACGTCTACTCCACGCGGCTTAAAACAAAAGTTGAAAAAAATTCAACTTTGCCGCGCGGCATCTTTTACAAGTAATACCAAGTCTTAATTTTTGTAAACATTGCTAACATTTTCACAATGGCAATGCTATTGCCGCCCGCAGCCGCGTACATTGGCCGGCCATTCACTATTACGGTTGTTAAAGCGACTAAGTTCTAAATAAAAGTTTATAAATTGCACAGTGCAACAGCCAATCTGGGGGGTGAGAAATTCCAAGTCAGGGTGATGGTACTAGGTCAGTATAGTAAAACCCTCAAAGGGTTTGGCGTTCGTATGTGTCAGTTTTTTTTATGACCTTTTAAATTTTTTCCTTATCTTGATGTTTTTTCGCTTAGTTGTAACATTTTGGCAAAAACGTAGTTTAACATAACTCGAGAACCACTTGTCCGATTTTGATGAAACAAATTTAGAAAAATACCGTTTTCCTATATGTGCAACACTTTCGAAGTTAAAAATGAATGTATGAAGGGAAAAAAGTATTTTTTGCCTAAAAATTTAAATATTTTTTTTTTTACTAAAAGAGAAATATTGATGTGGCAACACTGGTTCTGTAATGTTCACATAAAACATGCATTGTCATTATACTTCTTCTCTTTCTCACACTGGTTCTGTGATTTTTGTCATTCAACAAGTGCCGACGAACGCGAACAGTAAAAGTGATTTTTCTCCAGTTTTTTAAAAGTGAATAAAAGAGAACAGAATATGGAACTGTGCAACGCAGATATAAATAGGTTTTGCTACTGCTATGGTCAATATGTCTCAACACATAAAAAAAGGGGAAATTTCAGTACTGATTTTGTTCAAACATACGAGATGTACTTCAACCACGCCCTTTGAGGGTTTTACTATACTGACCTAGTACCATCACCCTGACTTGGAATTTCTCACCCCCCAGACAATAATCCCAAAAATGTTCCATAGTGTTGTAAACAGTGTTGAAAAGTGTTGTGTTTATTTTATTTTTTTAAAGTTGCAAGAAAAGAACACAAGAGGATTATTTAGAATTTACCATTGTGTTACAAAGTTCAAATAAAATACAACATAGGTACCCCGACTTAACCCAAATGCATTTACAAAAATAAAATATTTCAAATATGTTAGAGTCCACAAATAAAAATTCATTTAGAAGTTTAATATTTCACATGCACTAAATAGCATCTTTTTGTTTGGTTAATGCCTTTGTAAAAATAGCAGCATTCTGCTTAGATGATATGTACTCAACATCAATCGAATAATGGTTGTATCTATCTCTGCTATAGTGGAACCTGATGTCTGCGCATAAGGACTGCCGGGTTTCTAACCCTAAAGTTTGCTCCTTAGTTATCACATTAGATAACTGTAGGTTGCTCGATGAATTCCCGTTAACCAAGTTCACTAGGAATGTTTCTTGTAAAAATAACTTATTTGCAGCCTTGGCAGGGGAATACATATTCCGGCTCCATGGAACTCAAAGCCATTATAATATGTTTCTTGGAATCCCATGCAACTGGACCGTTTGAGAGAAACATTACAAAACCAGAGTATGATTTTAAACTGAGACAGTTTTGAAACTGCGTTTGCAATATCTGATATGAACACGAGATACATTAGACTGCCAATCAAACTCTGATACTCACGTACGTTTTGCCGATAATTTTCATCCTCCCAATTCCTAAGGACAGTGCCACTTGTAATATACAGGTGTTTACGCATTTCAAAGAAAAATTAAATTAATCTTTTAGTAACAGAGGTGTTTAAAAATTTTATGTGAAATGATGAAAATAAATATATAATGATTGGAAAACAAGAAGAAGGACTAATGGGAGCCATTTAAGCCACTAGCAAGCAGTCGTCAGGGGGGGGGGTACGGTCCACCTGCTTTCTCTGAATCCACACAAAAACCCTGCAACACAAATATTATTTTAGGCTCCTTCGTTTTTTTTTTTTTAGTGTACCTACATATATTCATATTACCGAATAAATAACGTCTTCTAGATGTAACCGAAGACGAACGTCTCATAACCCACCCTACCTTTGGTTTTAGCGACGTTGAGATTATGCTAAAACCCCTACATTGAAAACTAACAACAGCTCTTAGGCCATCAGGCAAGAAAATTTAAAAAATAACAAAAGCTCAAAGATTCATTTTAATTCATAAATTTATTAAGTACGGAAATTTATCAACTTATGTATAATATAGACTAAAGACTAATCTATCAACCATATCGCACCTGTTCATCAAAAGTAACACAACTCAAAATTTACAAGTTTTCAGTAGAAGCAAAAAACTAATTCCGCCAATATAAGGGAATTATTGTTATAAACAAATATACCGTTGTAAAGGAAACTCAATGATATTTCAATAAAATCACAAAATTTATTTCTCTTCTTCCTTTTTTCATATGGTAATCATACACTGTTTCCGTCAAAAAAGTGGAAAATAGAGTTTTTTGAGTTGTGTTACTTTTGATGAACAGGTGCGATATATTTAACCTATACATACATATTTTACTGGTTTATCAAAATATAATTCTTTTCTTACAATTTATTCGCGAGTCGATTAAAATTTTGTAGCAAAAAAAATTTCAAATAAAAGTATGTAAAATTATTGAGTTAAAAATGTGAGCAACTATTTACGCAATTATTTTGAGGTTTAATTTTTTTGGAAGACGGTAAATTAATGTAGGTCAGTTATTCTCTTTTTCCCATTCATGCTTTAAAACTCATTCATAAATAATAAAACGTTAAAATTAAGTTTGCTCATATTCCTAAACACAATAAAAAAACCAATTGATAGTAAAAGAAAATATGCAAATAAACAAAATTCATTGATCAGCTAAGATCAACAAAAAATACCAACAATTATATTGTAAAAATAAAATAACAACTTCACTCACCCTTTACATTCTGCAGCAGCACGATGAGGCCTCTCGAACTTACTCCAGGTTGCGAGGTATAGCTAAATATAGGGTTTTCAAATTTTAGTTTTTGTTTGTTTACATAAGGATTGGGAATAATGAGGGAATTATTTAATCGACCGCTTATGACTTATTTATTTATAAATAAAAAAGGTTGTATTTTATTCTAATTGTAAATGTACGCATCGTAAAGATTAATTATTAGAAAAATTATATTAATATATTATATTAAAATAATATTAAGTTTAATTGGATTGATTTTTTGTTTTCTTTTCTTGAGAACTTTAAACACTTAAGGTTTTATTAAAAAAAATAATTCAAGCATTATCAACTGACATTTTTAAGAAAATTTGTTAACTAAGAAACATATCTCCTATGAATAAAAGAGTTAAACTTTAGAGATTTTGAACAAGTATTTAATTGTTCTTTTTATCTTTTGCAGAATTGCCTAATTAGAATAAATGTGGTTTGGTTTAGACCGAATCTAAAAGGTTATTATATAATTTGTGAATTTACTTAAGGAAATTTGATTTTTTCTTCTTTTTTTTTTTTTTTTTTTTTAAATTAAAAATGGTAGTGATTTTTTTTTTTTTTTTATGGAAAAATGGACGATTGACTATTAGTATTGGTTACTTTTAAACCGAAAATTACTGTTACAGTTTTGGAGGAATTCAATAAAATGTAGTGTAAAAACAAGGTTTGAGGATAGATTCAAAAATAGAAATCTTAATGAATGTAAATGAGGGGGTTACGAATAGGTTTTCAAACTGGAAGAGCAGGGTTATTCTGTGATGTTGTCCGAATTAACAATTCCGCAATATACTTAATGGATGGATGGCCGATGTGTAGTTTAATGTTGGTTTTTCTCTGTGGAAGTGGGAGCGGTGTTAGTATAAACCCAACTTTTTGGATATTCAGTTTCAGAGGGCGTGTAACTGTGAAGACAGCAGCGTTACCGGGATGCCTGTGCGAGATTACGGTTAACTGATTAACGGTAGCAAATTTATGAGCACACTTTGACAAGGGAAAGTGAGGTTATCGTACGTTAGGTGGAGGTTAGAGTCGACCTATTTTTGGTACGAATTCCCCGTTTGCTCTGCTTATAATTTGCCCTATTTTATGTTTCCTAAAAGAATTATCGGTTATAATCATCGACTTAGATTTTCTTTACAATTTACAAGTTCTTACCAGGTTTAGTATTGGTATTTAGGAAAGTTTAAACTAACAATTCCATTATTTAATATTCAGGAAAATATTAACATGGACAATTCCAGTCCCCGTTTGAAATTTTCCTGCCCCTTTTTAGTTAATCGGATTACAAATTCAACGTTCAATAATAATTTTAAAAATTCACTTGTCATTAAATTTAAAAAGCAATGATTGCCACGTTTTATTATGTAATTATTAAAATTTTCCACACTTATTAATTAAAACTTTTGTCTCCCGACTTTGTTCTTTTTACTTCAATGATCACCAAAAGAAAGAAAGAAGTTAGTTACAAAAGAATTAATAAAATTTTTTTGGTTACCAGCGGTAAAGCTTTTATCCCAAAAAAAACTCAACTACTCATTAAGTATAATTTATCGAATATGACAAAACTCATGCTCAAGAATAAAAAAAACATGTAAAACGCAATATCTAAGTGAGATTTCAAGCTTTACACATACTATAAACGTATTAATAGAAATGCATTTACAATTACAACTACCTATTTAGCAAAGACACTATTCCGATCACTAAGAATGTTGGTTACAACATGTATGGAGTAAAATTTTACAGGGTTACAATTAAGTAAACAATTCGGTTAAGCAATAGTGTTGGGTAAAACATGTTTGAAGCAAATTCTTACATGTTTGTAATAAGCAATCAATAGGTATGTATATGTAAGTGGGTATTTTGCAACGTTTTCAGGAAAATACTTTAACTCTTTCCTTTTACATAGACAAACGTTTCCTTTTGAAGTTTTTTTTTCAGGAATTAGTTACTGTTTTGAAATATTACTTCGCACAGTTTTATAATCGAATCTTACACACTTGACCATGGTGTTGCTACTGGTTTAGAATTTATCAATAATTCTAAAACGTAAGAAATCGGTCCTCTATAATTGGCAACATGATTGATCGACAAGTTGGGTGATAATTTGACTCATATCAGATTCCGTCGATGACGCAATCATCATAACATCTACATAAAATGCAATCATATTAGTGATTACCATTTCTACGCATATATACATATGTATACAATTGTCAGTTTGACATATTTGGAAGTACATTTCTGAAAGAATAATCGACACCTTTCTATTCCATTCCCTTTAATTTATTTGCAATCTTTGTCAGAATCAGCAGAACTTTTAAACCATTGAGGCTGTTCTATAAAGTTCTCATCTATAAGATCACCATTTAAATATGCAGTCACTATATCTACAGGTCAGGCCAATAATATTCTAATTGTAGAGTGTCGGACAACAGGTGCAAACGTCTCATGGTAATCCACATTGAATTTCTAGCAAAACCACTGGGCAACCAGTCTTGCTTTATATTTTTTGACCGAACCATAAACTTTGTGTTTAACCGCAAGTACCCATTTTGAACTAATGATATTTTTGGATTTCGGTCTATCTAAGAGTACCCATGTATTGTTCTTAACCAAGGAATTGTACTCACGTTCCATCGCAATCTTCCATACTGAAGCTTCATTTGACTTCAACGTGCCTGTGAGATTCTTGGGAATTTCTACTGTAGAATTTAGCAGTTCTGTGGCTGTTGCATACTGTTTTTTCGGACGTCCATTTTCCCTTTTTCATTTGGTTGGACTTCTTTATTGTCTTCTAACTTCATCACATCATCATTCGATGATTCTTGCTTACTTGCTGTTTCAAATAAATCATCATCTTCTTCGTTTTGGGGGTTGAAGATGTCTACATGAAACTTTTTATCACAATACTCTTCACTTTGCAATTTTTCAAACGATTAATTAACTGGCAGTTTGTCGAGCTATACAAATGATATCTCTTAGTCATCGTTTCGTAACCAATGAATTTCAATTGAACTTTCTTTGGCATTAATTTTCCGCCCCTACAATTTTTATCAAGAACTACAGAATCGCACCAAAATGTACGAAAATGCGCAACGTTGGACTTCAATTCCTTATGTAGGTTGACGTGTATATGGCCTCTGCCCAAAAACTCTGAGGTAAACCTGAATCATGTTGCATACAGCGAGCTATCTCGACAAGCGTCTGGTTTACCCTTTCAGCTACACCGTTTTGTTGTAGTGTGTGACTTACTGTTGTCTGGTGCATAACGCCTTCTTCCCTACAGTAGTCTTTAAATTTACACATTCTTACCATTATCGCTTCTGATCGCCAAAAATTTACATCTACTCTGCTTTTCTGCCATTGCTAAAAACTGTAAGAAAACATCAAACGCATCCGACTTGCGATTTACGTAGTATTTAAAAACATATCCTGAGAAATTATTAGTAAAAGTCATCATAACATAACATACAGTATGCCCAGCCTCTATGAACTTGCTTAGTCTGAGTTCATACGGCTTATGTCTTATTGACAAGATTCTTCCTTTTTCTTCTTTGAACATGAATTGGCGTTCAAATGATTCATGTCATGTTGACGACATGTTTTTTATTTTGTATAGTCGTGCGTTTGTATGTGTGCTTTTTTGATATTGAAAACAATAACAAAATTAAACAACGAATGAAAAAGCAAAACGTAAAGACAGTACATGCATCTGTGTACTCGTGTCTTTTCCCCTCGCCCCTCTCGCCTATAAAGTAGCAATCATGTCAATAAGATATGAGCCGTATGAACACAGACTTACAGACAAAAAATTCGAGTGAAGCCGGGGTACATACAAAACGTTTATAAGCTTAATATTCATGTATTCCGAACAGGGATGGTAAATGACAAAACAAATATCGTTGTAAAATCATACTTTTTCGACCCCAATAGTACTTAATCATTTTTAATAATTTTTTTTATAAAAGAAAAAGTGTTTTGTTTCGCATAGGTATACAGGGGTATGCTGGAAATCCAAAACGTAAAACGCAAGAATTTGGGAGATGTTTTTAATACACTTTTATTTTTATTATAAAATTCTATTTAATAGAGAAATATTTGTATAATATTCGTCATAAAATTCTGTTATGACAGAAATCTTATTAAAAAACGACTTTTAAAATTCTTGCGTTTTACGTTTTCGATTTCCAGCGCCCCCTGATAGTCTAAGGAAAGGTCGCTAAATTTTAAATTACATTTACATTTTAAAGGATAAAATAGCTTGAATATTTTAGGGAATGAAATTTGAATGAAAGCTGTATGTTTAAATCTGAACCGATTCAACCATATTTAATTTACAGTAAGATATTTTGGGCCAAATTTAATCTTAATACGAACATGATTAAATGATTTATGGACATAAAGAAAGAAGTTTGCATGGGGACTATATGATATTATAGACCGATTCTTACAGTTTACATAGGTTTCGTTCTTTTGACAATTAAAACGTATTAACCAAATTTTATGAAAATATCTAAAAACTGCTACTTTTACTTTACGCACAAGGTTTACATGGACAGACAACCAGCCATATGGACGGATGGACACGAAAAGATCACTTTAAAAAGTGTTTCTGATTCGATCGGGTTACTAAACGATGCGTTTAGATTTCTATGTATTTATTGTTTTTTTCTTAATTTTTGCATATATATAAAACTACAGTTTGGAATAACTTTTATCTTTCACGAAAACTGGCTTTGGCTTACAATTGTAGAGTAAAAATTAAATATAGATGGCGAAATTAAGGCAACAGAAAATGCATCTGTTGTGCAAATAATTGTAAGCATTTTTTATTTGCTGAACATATTTTAAAATATGCTTCAAAAACGTGAAAAATTTGTGCAATAAGCATGCAGCAATAGCTAAAATATGAAAATTATTCACAAACAAATCGGTACTTAAATTCATAAAAAGCGGTAAAACGGATAAATATATTGTTTCTGCCTTCATTTGTGCCGTAAAACCGTAAATATGCAATTGCAATTGCATATTTACGGTTTCCCTGATCATTGTCTTAACCGAGGGAAAAGAAGATATAACATATTGTAACATTACTGGCTTTTCAACAACGTTTTCGGTTTATTTCCTTTAAAATTAACACTGTTTACAATTTATAAGCTTTTATTTAGAACTTAATCTCTTTAACAACCGTAATTTACAGTTTTTATTCACAGCTCACTATTGTGATCAACACACTTTAATGTTTAAGCTAAAACTGACTGGCAACTTTGTTGTTCTCAAGTATTTATACTCTATTCAAGTCTTCGAACCGGTTCAAGATTAAAACTAAAGCATTTTAGAGTTACGCGAACATATGTTGTGCAACCTCCTCCATTTTCGAGATAACGGTATATCTCGAAAACCAGAGCTAACCTAAAAAAACGGCTAGCACCACTGGATTCAGCGTACCCGAATTTGGTTTTAACGACAAGTGCCCAGCTTGTCTAAAAAAAGTAACAATTATAATAAATTAGTTATAATAAAAATAAATAAATATATATGGACTGATTCCAAAACTAATTTCGTAAGTTGAAATAAAATACATTTGGGCTAATTTTTGTCCAAATACCAACATAATAATTTGGTTTATGGGCACAAACACTCTATTAAAAAAAGTTCGTATCGGGGCTATGTGAATTATGGACTGATTCTCAAAATTTTCAAAAACCTATGAACAAAATTTCATTAAATTGTTTTAAAAAATGCGACCTATACTTTGCGCAGAAGGTCTTCATGGAGAGACAACTAGCCAGCAGGACGGACGACTCAGATTAGGGTGGCCAGATTTTAAATTCGGAAAAACAGTACATTGATTACAAAAAAAGAGTACAATCAGGAAAAAGCATAAATTTTTTTAACGAAAGCATAAGTATTATTGCATTATTTTTAAATAAAATTTCACATTTTTTTGTAGAAAAGAAAACACCATATGGGTCTTAAGGGTGTCAATGTTTTGTGTATTTTAGGTAGACCATAAATTCTGGGATCTATTCCAGCTGTACAAATTAGTTGTTTTTTCTGCCATTCATTAATGTATTGGTTTTTGAAAGGATCTGTAATCATTTTGTTGTTGTTGAATCGTGTCACTTCATTTGGCAGTTTTGTTCTTGCTATTTCCTTTTCTTTCTCTCCATTGTCCCTATTATTTGAATACATTGGCCTATGTCCGCTATAGTAACAACGTATTAACGAATAAAGTGGAAAATATGAAATAATAAATTGAAATTGCTTTTTTTTAATTTTAACAGCTTATTTTCATGTTTTAATGCTTTTTTTAAGAGCTTAAAACTGTTTTTCTAGTGTTTTTTTGGTTGCCCTAGTCATAAGGATTAATAAGCAGCAAATTTTTTAAACGTTCACGCTCGCTCATTACTGAAAAATCAGTAAACCTTTCGGTACTCTGTGCTTCATGGTATAAACACAACTGGGACAAATGACGAACGTCGCATAGTACGAGGAATTCGTCGGCAAGAATTCGTTGCGTAAATTCGTCAAATGAAACACAATAAGTGCGTGAATTCCAGGTATTAATGTGACTTGATTTTTTTTTTTTTTTTTAATTTATAAAAATAAATACCTTGGACGCTAGATTATATAAAAATTTTCATCATTTTTCATCTTTTTTAACTACATTTTATTAAAATTATTTAAAATTAAAATTTCTTTGTAATTTATTTGTCAAATCATAGGTTGACAATATTTCAAAAAAAAAAAAAAAATACTATTAATTGGGTGTGTTCTAGAATCCGAATCCATTCGAAAGTGGATTATTTAAGCATTTTTGTTGTCTTGCATTTCGATTTAGCAAACTCAAATTAGTTTTTGTTTCAAGTTTTGCAATTTTTCCTGTAAGTTTTCGGATTCTTTAGAGTTTTAAAGACTTCTAATAATTACACACATAATTCGGGGAAGCTGAATCCAGTGGTGGCCGCGGTTTTTTCAGATTGGCTCTGGTTTTCGAGATATACCGTTATTTCGAAAATGGAGGAGGTTGCACAACATATATTCGCGTAACTCAAAAACGGTTTAGTTTATTGAAATTACTCAAAAAACGAAATTCCGCAATAAAATTTCATTTCAGAAAAGTAAAATTCTTTTTCTAATATGAGTAGTCGTTATTGAAACATAATTTTTTTTTTTTAAAAAAAAAAAATTAATTTTTTTATCAAAATTTCGAAATTTTTGTTTTTTAAAAATTCATAAAAAATTAAAAAATGCAGCTAGGCTTCTAATTTTTTGCAGACTTATAAAAAACGTAGCTATAAACAAAACAAGCCATAAATGATTAAAATATGTTTGCAACTGTTCACAAAAGTCGACAAATTTTAATTAATTTAAGAACTTCATAAAACGCAATATTTGTATGGGGATGGTGATAAAGGGAAAGTATAATTTGAGAAAATGTTAAGAACAAAAAACTAATGGAGGCCAGTCATACATTTTATCATCCTTGGGGCAACTACTGGGCATTTATGGGACTTTTTCTTCAATGTATTTCTAGTCTGCATTGAACATTTTGTATAGAAGCCCCCTTAAGGAATGGAGATAGCGGGTGGGTATGCTAGAAAATAATGATTTAGATGAAAAATAAAGTGGGGTTGGTCATACATTTGACCCATCTAGGGGCATCCTAGGCGCTGCAGGGGCCAAATTTAAGGCTAAGGTTCTACGCATATAAAAAACAAAGTTCCAAATAAAATAAGCTATAAGTGATTAAAGTCTGTCTACAACTTTTAATTTTTTCATAATAGATGAAATTTTTTCATTTTTTAAATTAACCAAACTTAAAAATTTTAAAACATTTATTTTTGTTGTTAATTAGTTAAAGTTGAAGTTTTTATTTAGAAATTTATTCTTCTTCCTCCTGCAGATTCCAACAAATATCCCCTAATAGCGAATCAAGTTGTTTGCCGCTATACCAGTGTTCGAGCCTGGCTGTTACTTGGTGAAATCTCTCGCCATGTTCATCAGACTCGGCTGGTGATTGTTCATTAAATTTTTCGGCATGGTAATGCAAAAAATGTATTTTCAATGACATTCTAACGTTTAAGTTTTTAAATGCGGTTAGCATATTTTGGATTAATACATTTTCTATTACTGATTTCACACAATTCCAGGCCAATAGCTCGATATCATTCAATGCAACCTCAAATTGATGGTCATTCATAATACGACGAATGTCCGATCCATTAAGAATTCCTTTAAAATAAAAACATTATGATATGAAATATAAATCTAATTTAATAAAGTAGTTACAGTTTATACCTTCTTTTACTTTCATGCCGCTTAATCGTGGAAAAATTCGCCGCAATTCGGTAAAAGCAACACCATTTGGGCTCTATCTGGGCTAAAATATTAGCTCGTGTTAGCTCTTTTGTTAAGAGAATGCTCTGTCTTTGAGATAATTTTAGACGCCGTACCATTATATCCAGACGATCTTGCGTGCTTTCATTGTGACTGCATGGAACCGTGATGCATGACGGTTCATACATTGAAGTAGCTGGCCCACCCGCTTCAACAGAATGAATTATTGAGAGAATATGTTCTGTTGGTATTTGGCTATCCGGAACAGGAATTTCATCAGAATGTGGCAGCGGTAATCGAGCATATGTTGTTGCAGTATAAGATATATAAGTCATTTTTCTTCTGTTCATACCCGCTGTATAATTTATGCACGCATAACACTCATCTTCAACATGAACTATGGGATCTCTCCAAATCATTGGAACACCAAATGGCATGGCGTCTCCATTTTTTCCCCACTTGTTTAATTGGTAAATGCAGTGTGTACACACTATTGATGGTGTACAACTCATACCATATACATATAACACTTAAAGAAAAATATGATTCATACAAGGTACTTGTTTCATTACTGATTTTACAGCGACTTGGCATATTTTTATATTTCCCACACACATAACAAAAGTAATTAAACTTTTTACACGCCTCCATCTTAGATATTTCAATATAACTGATTAGATACAAGACTGTCAAAGGCTTTAAACTTCACTAATCACTTTCGCAAGCACTTTCCATATGACAGTGAAGGGGTTGAGGAACTCTTATTTATACTGTAATTGTTTTAATCAAAGTACCTGTCGAGACCTTCATGACCATGTTTTGTAAAAAAAAAACAAAGCCAGAACGATTAATATTTCTACCTGTTCCAGGTATAACAATAGAATATGCTATTTGAGTTTTTTACAAGACCGATTAGTGCGGTTTCGACTGCACAATAAAATACCATTTTGTGTGGTTTTGTAAGCACAATAAAATACAAAGATGTAAGCATTTATGACTTTATTTCTTAATTCTAAGAATTTTTTAATCGGTAACTGTGGATTTTCCAAAATTCCTACTGCAAAGTAAAAGTGTGGTAATAATGCATGCATATTTCTTTGGAATAGCATACATTTGAATATTTGTTTTTTTGTTTTGTATTGTAAATGGCACAAAAACCGCATTAAAAAAATTTTACGTCAAAATGTCATTGAAAATAAGTTTTCTGCATTGGCACATTCTTCATATACATGTATGTACATAATTTTGAATAAAGAATTTAAAAATTAAAAAAAAATCCTGTGAAATGCTCCATATAAATTATATTCTTCATATATATTGAAGAAAAGGTTCCACAACTGCCTAGGAGTCACTCATAGTGGGATAAAATGTATGACTGGCCTCCATTAGTTTTTTGTTCTTAACATTTTCTCAAATTATACTTTCCCTTTATCACCATCCCTTAGGGGGCTCCCATACAAATATTGCGTTTTATGAAGTTCTTAAATTAATTGAAATTTGTCGACTTTTGTGAATAAAATCAAAAGTTGCAAACAGATTTTAATCATTTATGGCTTGTTTTGTTTGTAGCTTCGTTTATAAATCTGCAAAAAATTAGAAGCCTAGCTGCATTTTTTCATTTTTTATGAATTTTTAAAAAACAAAAATTTCGAAATTTTGATAAAAAAAATTAATTTTTTTTTCAAAAAAAAAAAATTATGTTTCAATAACGACTACTCATATTAGAAAAAGAGTTTGACTTTTCTGAAATGAAATTTTATTTCGGAATTTCGGTTTTTTTAGTAATTTCAATAAACTAAACCGTTTTTGAGTTACGCGAATATATGTTGTGTAACCTCCTCCATTTTCGAAATAACGGCATATCTCGAAAACCAGAGCCAATCTGAAAAAACTGCGGCCACCACTGGATTCAGCGTCCCCGAATTATGTTAACACGCCATGTGCGTGGCTTGTCTGTTTTTTCAACTAGCATAGTGTTATTAGACTTTGCTATCATGCCGCTGTTAGCAAATTTTTGCGAATTACGCTAATTTAGCAATTTTTAACGAATTTTTGCCATTCCTAATACTCTAAGGGTCTTTTATTGAATTTTATGGGTTCTTTGAAAAATGAAATATTTTCGCGAATTTTCGTAATTTTTGCAAAGTTTTTTATGTTATTATCGGATATTTAGATTTTTTTTTACTGATTTAGCGATTTCAAATAAATTTTTGCGTTTGTTTCAATTTTTATCTGTAAGGGTTGTGATTCCTTATAGCTTTATAGCTTTAACGATTTAGCTGCGGTTAGCTGTCCTTTTCCCAATTTATTCGTCGTTCGTCTGCGTAAGAAATAGAAATAAATCTATCGCAGTGTTTGTTACGCCGCACAGTGGGAAATTTTACGAGAAGGCGGTCAAAATTCCATAACTTTTGACTGGATCGATATTTTTTTATGCGATTTTTTTGCTCGATAGGTGGGATGTTAGGCTTTCATTTGCGCTATAAAACGTAAAATTCGACTGATAGGAGCAAAAGTTGCATTTTCATTTTTTTGTTGAGTTTCGGTGTAAAAGTTGAATATTTCAAATACGATTTTTTTATAATTTATCATTATTTCTCTTGTATTTTACAACTGATACTTATTTTTTATTGTCGAACTTCGATCCTGTCAGAAAATGCCAATATTGGTTGGCATTTTTGGGACGAGACGAGTTGTTATAAGGATAAAACTGATAAGGAATATTTTGAAAAATTCCCAAATAGCATTCTTGGCTATCGATAACATTTTAGGTAATTCAACTTTTATTTTTGGTTTGAGATGTATGTGTATTTTATTTTTATATATTAATACAAATATATACTTAAATCAAAAACAAATTATAATCTATAAACAATTTTAAATTAAACAATATTAGTAAAAATTTCTTCTAAATAGCTTTGGGTTTCATTTTCCAGAAGTTGTTTAGCTTCTTGTTAGCATCAGAGGAGTTTTCTGAATTACATTGCTTGTATTGTTTCTGACCAGAGCTTCCATCACATCCCCATTTAGAAAATTAAGTGATGCTGCAATTTTTAAGTTTTTTAAACAGTCAGCATCAAGTGTATTTAATAATCGTTCTGCAGTGTGTTCGAGAAGAGCCTGCAATTTTACTTCTGCTGAACTTAAAGTTACACTAATAGCCGTTTGTGAAGGTAAGCACTCTTTTTTGACAAAAACTAAATCTCGATATCCTGGAAAAATTCCACAATTTTTTTCATTGGTTCGCTTTCGCAGTTCTGTATACTGATTTTTTGTCAGTTTTAAATCCAAAAATAGTGCAAATGCTTCTTCTGGAGTAAATTTCATTTCTTCAGTTGGTGTAGGCATACTTTTTAAAATCCTCTTTGTGCGTTTAGGGCTCGCTTCCATTTTTTTTCAATTATTGCAATTTTTGTTTTCTTATTTTGCGTTGGTTGAATTTGATGCAGAAATGAATCCTTTATCATACTATGAGAAATTTCTTCATTGATATTTGCAAGCTTGCGTCTTCGTGATCTTTTACTGCAATTGTCAATTTGTTTTGCGGGCCGACCCACTTTTCCAGTTTCCTTAGCGGTTATATACAGCTTCTTAAAAATCAGATCATTTGTTAGCCATTTTTCGTTGCGTAAGTAAAACGTTTTCTTGTTTCTAAAACATTTAAGGTACCGTTTTCTTAATGTAAATGAAAAATTTTTAATTTTTATCTAATGAATTTTGATTTCTTGTTCATTGCCTAATTTAAAGAATGGATTATTCATTATGTGTAACACAAAATCTTTTTCATCTTTCTGTTGAAAATATATATCTGCGAGAACTTTATTACTGAACTTAGCCATTGTTTAAACAATAATGAAGGTAAAATTATGAATGCATGCATTTTTATACTCTTGATAGAAGTTTTTTAAATGATCTTTTGTTACCACTTCTTTGAAACATAAAAACTCTTTTTTAAATACAAATTTAATCTTTTATTAGCATTTCTTTGAAACATAAAAAAACCCCTGTTTTCACAATTTTAAAAAGGATAACATACCGGCAAAAAATTAACAGGTAACATGTAGGTGCTCTTCCATTTTTTTAAATTAAGTTTCAATTTTCAGGTAATTAAACTATGTAGTTTATGTTGCGGCTATTTACTTATGTTTAACCTTTTAACTTACTCAGAAATCTAACGTGTTAGTCTATTTATGTCGCCTATTCGTTTTGCAGCATCCGTTCATCCACAATAAGTTCATAACAATGGCAATACCTTTACCTTCTCCAAATTAATTGATAACCTGACGTGCTAGATAATTTATGTGGCCTGAACTGCTTTATTTGTCGAAAATTCTTTAAGATTCACCTTCTTTAATTTCAGTAATGTTTCCTTGCAGGACTTATTTTTTGAACCGAATATCTTACCTTGGGTCACAGAAATTGCTGTAGTTCGCAAGGCCGTATCCAGATGTGTGTACAATGGGGTATAGAAATGTAGGTTAGATTCTGGAATACAAGAGAGTATAGATTTTTTTTTGACGCGTTTTGACGCTCAGGACTTATGCTCTATAAAGTAGGAAATTTCCGGGAAATTTTGACATTAAAAAAAAAAAAAAAAATTAAATAGTTCTAGAGGTCGCAGAGTGTAATGCTTTAAACCACGTATAGCTAATAAAATAAACTAATACACAAAACTTATTCTGTCAAAAAATCTTAAAAAACAAAAAAGTTATGAGCATTTCAACTTCAAAAATTGACTCAGAAATTCAAAACTATAACCAAATATTGAGAAAGTCCATTTCGGACCACCCTGTTCTCAATGAAATAGTTGAAATAGGGTTGAAATTTTTTGGCTCCCGAGGTTCACTAGTATTTACTTTCACATGAATAAAAAAATTTTAAAATCGGAGAACATAAAAAAAAAAAATTTTGGCCGCCTTCTCAAAATATGAACCAGTGTGCGCCGGACGAATTTCGGTCTACGCAATGATTGTGTGTATTTTTATACATATCCATGTGTTCTATTTCTGACGACGAATATTCATTGCGAATAATTTGTCGTTCATCCCAGTTGTGTTTCTAGCATCACCCTGTAAAATTCTAAATAACCAAAATATCAAAACTATAATAATAAAACTTCTTTGTTTGTTATTTGTTACAATATTAAAGTTGTGTGTTTTTGTGGTTTTTTAAATAAACTAATTAGCATAACGTGTGAAATTTACTGCACTTTTAACAATTGATTCTAGAAAAAATAAATTCACTTTCATTGTATTTATACACCTTTTTTCTAACCCTCGCTCGTTGTTGTTCTGATGACCGAAGTTTTAGTTTAAATTACTCATGTGAAACTAAAATTTATGGAGACTATAAATTTTTAAATACTTCCTTTTAATTGTTATTTTGATACCCTACATTCGATGGTGGTATAAAATTATTATGAATTTGACGGAAAATGGTCGAAATTTTCAACCAGAATTGAAGTTATGACGGCCACACTGGAATACGCTTCGCTTTAGATCATGGTACCCAAAATAAACTTAATTTGTCTTATGTTCAATTTTCATGATTGTATATAAATCTTTATAATATTAATTTTCATATAAACTTAAATCGTATATAAATATAGATTGACTTTTTAATTTTATTTAAAAAGGCTTATTTAATTAAGATAAAAGCAAGGTAGCACTATTAAAAAATTTAAAACGATTTAAAACATAAATGTGTTTTTATAATAATCCTCAAAATTGGTCATTAGTATAAAAATATGGACAGTTATTTTGGTGCGGATTCAATATAAGTATTGCTTATACTTTTAATAATGCTGGTGTGCAAAAAATTTAACAGGGCCTGAAATCATTTTAGCCGATTCTTTTGTAAAATGACCTCCTCATTTCTAATATGACCCCTCATTTCCCACAGTATTTGAGAAGCTTCCCTTTTTAATCCATTTTCAAAACGATTGCGAGAAAGAAGATAAGGAGCTATGCAGAAATATAACGGCTGGAATAATTCTTTTTACCCTTATAAATATAACATTATCGAAAATAGGCAGAAATATAGGGGGGGCTTGACTTTCCTGAAAATGCTAACGGTCTTATGCAAAAAAAGTTCAAGTTCACATTAGTTAACCAACACAATGAGTCCAGGAAAAGTATGTAAGCCTTAACTTTTTTTTGCATATGGGGCTAGGTTATAAGTTAACTTAATCAGGAGATCACCTTACTAAGGAACAGCTGAAACGGTCTAAGGAGTGATTTGCATGAAGACCGGTGTAATTTATAGATGAGTTCCAAAACGCCAATTGCAAAGCCACTCGCTTCTTAAAATGCATTCTGCAATGCAACCGAGTAGAAAAATGATCGCCAATTTTTTTTCAACTAAACTATTAATCAAAACTAAAATAAATTTTTAATTAATATTTAATCAAGTCGTTAAATCAAACGTTTATTTATATCAACATTATTGCTGTAGAAAATGTTTTAAATATCAAAAAATATTTTTAATTAATAAATACTATTAATTCGTGAACTGGCGAAAATTTAATTAATTTTTTAATTAATATGACCAAATTTTTAATTGAAATCAATTTTAATTTTGCCTGTATTGTGCGCACAATAAGCAAATTGTGCATGGTTAAACTTGATGATAAATTTTTGACTTTGACTGCAAAGTATTACGCTGGGTACAGACAATGCAATTTACACCAATGCAATATCAAAATATCAAAACGTTTTGATGTTGATGAAATCTCGAATGAATGAAAATGAATTTAATTTGCTAGATTGCGTAAATGCATTGAATAGTGTGTACCCAGCAATATGATGTTTTGGAACTCAGCCTATATTATACACTAAGCGCTTAAATTTTGTAAAAAACACATTCCGTACATTCTTAATAGGTTTTTGGCTTAATAAGTTTTTATCGCTAATATAAAATCTGGCAATTCAATAATTTATGTCAAAGGCTTGGTAAAAAAGTCAAAGGTGTCAGTTTTGTATAAATTCAAAAAAAAAAAAAAAAACTAAGTAATAGTTAACACACGTGTGTTTATTACAAATTGCAATTATAATCACGTAGGGTACCACACAATGTTCGGATAAGAACCTGTAAGTCTTTTTTCTATTGTGCTAATTTTAATATTTTAAGTACATTTTTTTTAATATTTTTACTATTTTCCATAACAGTTTCAACTTAAATAATAGAATATTTTTATTTTCTCCCTTTTTCACTTTTAGTTTCGAAATTATATTAGTGGTGTTAACACATTTTAGTTTTATTTTTAATATTTGTTTTCTTAACAGAATGTATTTATTAAGATCAACAATTTTAATTATCACCATCACGTTCGTTGTTATTTTTCACTCTTTACCGAGAACTGTAAGTTAAATTTCTGTATTGTGGTTGTCAGGGATTTTACTGGGTTGATGTTGTTTATTTACGAATTTAAATTTATCTTGATTTTGTTATTTTTTTTATAGAACGCATTATGCATCGGTACTTCACCTGAATCGTGTTTAACTGAAGTGAGTATATTAAATGTAAATAAAATAAAAAAAAAAATTTTGTTAAACCAGTACAAGTGATATATTCGGCTTTGGAGAATCATTTATACCCTTCACCATAGCAAATAAAGGGAAGTTTTTAATCTTTAAGGTTTCTTCTAAAGAAGAACTGAATCAATTTTAAAGTAAAATGTTTTGAAAGTCATATTAAGCCCTCAAAGTTACTGCTTGTTTTATTTTGAATTTATTGGAGGTTAAAGTGAAAAAAAATTTAAACTTAAAAGAAGGCCTACAAAATTCAAGTTTTATGGGTAAAATTAGAGTCAGAGGTATGGGGTTTGCTCATATATCAGCCATTTAGTAGTCGATATTGCGAAATTTCAATAGCAAAATTTTTTTGGCTATATGTGATATAAATATATAACAACACTGTCCCCATTATATCCGGGGTCTGCGGTGATCCAATTTCCACCAATTTCTCCGCTAGTCATTGGAATTCAGAATATACATACATATCGTCACATTAAAGACCAAACAACCTATCAGCAAATTTTTCAAAATTGAGTTTTTTATTTAATATTATTCCCTATATCATAAAGCATATGTATGCAAAATTTTAAACTTCTAATATTAGAAATAACCAAACTATTACCAAATTACCAAATACCCTATCAGCAAGTGTACAATTTTCTGAAACCAAATAACCTATCAGCACTCACGCTAAAGAAATCAGAGTAATCATTTATTTAAATTTTTTTTTTTTGAAACACAGTTACTTTTGATTTGTTGTTCTTTGTGTTTTATTACATTTTATTTATTATTAGAAGTGAAAAGAACATAAAAAAGTGTTAAAACGCAATAAAATGTATTCCATAAATGAAAATAATCTTGAGGCAGATATGCAAGTTCCTAAAAAAGGCAACAAAAAAGAAGAAAGAAAGAAAAATCGTATGAACGGTAAAGAATATGAAGGTTTTTCAAAAGGCAAAATCGTTTGCAGGAAGCCAAGAGAAATGAAACCTGGGTGCACATCAAAATGTTGTGAAAAAGCTTCAAATCGACATTGTTCTATTTTTTCTGAAAAATTACGTGAAGAAATATTTCAACGTTTTTGCCAGAAAAAACTTTACGTAACCAGTACTGTTGACGTTTTCGCCAAAAAGAGGACTTATGTGGAAAATTCTCGACGCTCAAATTCAAAAGCGTTTTTTTTATACAACAAAACAAAGCGCTATCAAGTGTGCCGTAAAATGTTTTTTTCAACCCTCGGAGTTTCGGAAACTATGGTAAGAGGTTGGATTAATTCCTGTGAACTTCATAATGCTCAACTGGGACCTGATAATAAGAAAATCTTGCAAGCTGAAAAACAAAGAAATGCAAAAAAGGGTCAGGAGTATGAGGTTCGTTTAAATTATTTAAATAAATGGTTGGAAGGCATCCCAAAATTAGAATCGCATTACCGACGTCAGTACACGAAAAAAATATATTTCCAAACAGATTTTAAATCTTATGCATCTGTGTATGAAGTTTACTCCCAAGATTGTGATTCGCAAAAAGAAAATGGTATTTCACCTGTATCGTTTCCTAATTTCATGGATGTCTTGAATAAAAAAAATTACTCAATTTTTAAGCCTAGAAACGATATGTGTGACACCTGTGTATCGTTTGAGTCAAAAAATATATTGCAAAAAGAATACGACTTTCACAGAATGCAAATAGAGGACATGAGAGAGGAAAAAAACATGATATTGAAAATGCTAAGGAGGGTTTACTATCGCTATTATGCATGGATATGCAAGCCGTAAAACTAATACCGCAGTTAAAGGCAAATGCATCGTACTACAAAATGAAACTCCAGGTCCACAACTTTACAATTTATAATGTTATAACTCATAAGTCTGAAAACTACGTAACTTGAGGGTTACACGATCAAGTTTTGCCTATCAAGTTTTAATACTCTCACACTTTTCAACCAATACACTCATACTTTTAAAAATTGAAACGAACTTGCCTTTAAAATTCTCTTTCCAGAGAGTGCTTCAATTTACGTTCAAGAAAACAGCTGATTTCAAGGTTAGTGAGCAAATTTTTCGTTTGCCTTTATAAATTGTTTTCTTGATGACATCTTGAATGTAAATTGCTCAAAAATTGAATGCAGCCTACGTCACAACTTTAAATTTTTGTTAATTTTGACAAATAGTATATGTAAAAGACTATTAAGAAAATCTTGATCGTGTGGCTGCACTGTATGGGATGAAACAAAAGGAAATCTAATTGCCTTTACCTTCGCCACAATTATAGTAAATCATTTAAAAAAAAAAAAAGCTCAATACGCCAAATGAACACCATTTTGTAATATATTCTGATGGGTGCTTCTATCAAAACAGAAATGTTGTATTGTCCAATGCCTTACTTTCGTTTTGTGTAGAAAATAATGTTACTATTGAGCATAAATACTTAGTCGTGGGACATACCCAAATGGAATGCGATTCCACCCACTCATTAATACAAAGAAAAATCGATAATAAAAATATTAATTTGCCCTCTGAATTAATTGAGCTAATGAAAGATGCACGAAAATTCCATATCCACTTACTGTTCATCACTTATACCATGATTATTTCCAGGATTATGAAAATCTTCCAATGCGATACACTTCTATCCGTCCTGGTTATTTCTTTTATTTTATTGCCATTTAACTTCATTCTACCTAAATAAAATTATTTTTTAGGAAAAAGGATTGGGGACCCTAAAGTCAACATGATTCGTGTTTTGGCGTACGACCCAACAGGATGTATATATTACAAAATCAATATTAAAGACAATTACCAGCTTTTACCACAAAGATCTGCTACACGTTTTGAAATTCGTCGTCCTAAGTTATTACATTCTGAAAGGTTAAAAATCTCCAAAAAAAATGGCAACGGCAGACTGCCATTACTTTTATGATAACATACCTTTTAAATAATTTTTTTGCGGTAGCTTTATTTAATGAAATGTTTTCTTTTTATTTAATTTAATTAATTTAACTTTTTATTTAGTTATTAACATTGCAATAAATAAAAAAGTAGATTTTTTTGTAAAACCACCTATAATTTTATTTAAAAATCAAAAACTTTAGGAAAATTAAAAAAATTCTATTTTAAAAGGCCGTGACGTACTAAATAAAGAGGAAAATAAATCATCAAAAATCATGATAAAAGTTTAATTTTGTTGCATAGTGTAATTTAAGCAAACATTAAGCACTTTTTGTTTAAACAATTAAGAGAAACTATAAGTATTATTATTTAATGTAAATAATAATCATGTGTTCAAAGGAATGCCTAATTATTCATACTAATTAGTATTGCTGATAGGTTGTTTGGTTTCAGGTTTTTACAATTCCAAATAACCTAAGCGCCATATCATAAGTTGTGTTTAGAAAAACAAAGCTTTCTCAACCGATATATACTTCTGGTTTCATTTTAATCATAATATATAATTTTCGGTTCAATATTGCAAATAGTTCCAATTTTATAACGTTTTTTCTCTCTCCTGTAAACTTTTGAAAACTGCTGATAGGTTGTTTGGTCTTTAAGGTGACGATATATAATTTATTGGGTCTAAGATCAATATTCTAGAAATTATAAACGGAAATTAAAACTTATACGTCGTTACAAAAACTTACAAAACTTTTTTAGGTTTTAGACAGTAAATTTGATAAAAAAAAAGAATATAAAATATTATTTAAAGAAAGGTATTTACATAGTTCTTAATCTATGCATTAACTTTTATATACACTTGTGATGATACATAATTAAACACATTTATTTATATAAAAATATTTTAATAAAATTATTTCTTTTATGCACAAAAATAAAAATAAGAATAATCAAAAAATGAAAATTTTAAATTATTAAATCAATGAAAGTTTGATTAAAAATAAAAATGTAAAAATAATTTCAAGCAAGTAAATTTAAAACAAGTGTTTCTCCACACACTCATAAAATTATTACAGTAACTGATTGTGGGTTATTGAATTCAAAAAACAAGCAACCAAAAAAAAAAAAATCTGTTTCGTATTTATTTTTTTATGTATACATAAATATAGTTTGATTTTTGTCGGTAAAAAAATATATTTTTTAAAAGAAAAAACTATTAAATTTTAAGGAATATGCTGTTTAACAAATAAAAAATAAAATTAATTTTAAAAATCATTTGTTTTAAACAGGGACCGTAAATAACAGATATCCGGAAAATTTTGACATAAAAACTCTTCATGTTAGCGCCAACGGAGACTTATAGTGTCATATACCAATAGATTCGAACTGACGAGCTCTTTCAGAATCTGTAGTGATCTTAAAAAAAAGAGTTTTATGTTTTCCGTCAAAAATAAAACTCATTTTTGATGGAAAAAATAAAACTCATTTTAGGAGTTTTATTTTTTCGTCTAAAATAAAACTTATCTGAGGAGTTTTATTTTTTCCGTCTAAAATAAAACTCATTTCAGGAGTTTTATTTTTTCCGTCTAAAATAAAACTTATCTGTGGAGTTTTACTTTATTCGTCTAAAGTAAAACTCATTTGAGGACTTTTATTTTTTCCGTATAAAGTAAAACTCATTTTACGAGTATTTTTTCGTTTTAAATAAAACTCATTTCGCCTTCATAAACCAAACGACACACCACGAAGAAAAACACTGCAAACAGCTGGCCTTGTGAGCCCACCCCCTTACTGCATCATAATTAAATGGTCCGTTTTTAAAATGAATTTTAAGTTGTTTAAAGTGAATTTTCGTTTAAATTTAACTAACAAATATTTTGAGTGTATATTTTTTTCAAGTTTTCTGTCTCAAACTAAAAAAAATTTGCATACGTTAGATACGCCTTTTCTAAATTAAAGAAACCCTGCAAATAATATTGAACTACTTGATCCATTTTAGATTAAATAGACTAATTAAAACATGATTGCATTACATTGTCCATGTCATTCTTAAAAAAGAGTGTAATCTTAAATTACATGTTTATGTTTTTAAACGATTTCAAAATGAATCCTTTGGGGTTTACCATGGACCAGTTTCAAAACTAGCCCACTGGGAGTATGTATAAACATGGAGTAGTTTTAGGACTACTCCGTTGTAATGCAAAGCTGGGGACATCGTAATGTTAAATATACCTTGTTTTTTCAATAAAACTGGGTTACCTTTGGACTAGTACTAGCCCCTAATGGGCTATATTTTACTTGCATGTGTGGACTAGTCGTATTATTTGCAGGGAAGTATGTTTATGGAAGTTTATGGTTGCTCTCATATAAAAAGTTCCCAACTCGCACAATTGCAACTTTACTGGAAAAGGTTAAAACGTAATAGAAAGTGAATGTACCATTGCTTGTTCAATTGCTTGTAAACCCATTATTTGTAATACTGTTGCATTAAACTTTTTTGACAAGGTGTATTTGTGTTAAATGTCTTGGAATCACTAAAACACTCAATTAAAAAAAATTGACGAAAAATGAATGTGCTTACGTAGTAAACAAATTAAAATTTATGAAATTTATCACTCATTTGCTATAACGTCAACATAAGTCAAAAATATTTGTTTTACATAAAACGACTTTAAAGTTTAAAATTTACACATAACATAATGGAACAAAAATTCTTCTCGAGTTTGCTAATAGCTAATAGCTAATCTAACACAATAACAAACGAAAACCTCTAGAGCAATATTTTTTGCAGTACGAGCTGTACTTACATTCACTGCTGCTTTCACATCTTCTACAGACCCGGTTTGCTCAAATATTTGCACGATTTTTACGATTGTATGCATATTTGGACGACCAAATTGACCGATTTGGACCATTTTGATTTGAACTCCCATTTTCATATAAGCCTGAATAACTTTAACGCGTTGCTCGATTGTGTATCTTTCTATGGTTAAAATTAAGTTAGTCTGAAATTGAGAAAATGTCAAATGAAATGCAGAAAAAAACTTTACGTTTAGGGGTGGTTCACATTTAACATCGGCCCTTTAAACCACCTTTTACTTATTAGGTCTTTTAACTATTGATTTTTTTGGCTTCTAGTAAGTATATTGTAAGTAGTAACAATTCAACTTACTCGTAGTTAAATAATAACTAGATATATTTTGACTTCTAGTAAGTGTATTATAAGTACTGAATTCTGTGGACACCTCGAATAAAATAAGTAGTTAGTTCTTCAGCCGAAAAAAGTAGTGTTTATTTTTCTCCAACACCAGGTTAGTAAAGTTTTTGCTAGGAAGGTACCAACAAAGTCTAAAATGACGAAAAAAAAAGTTTTATTTTACAATGAATTGCACCATCCCTGTTACTTACCCATTAAATGGCTTTCAACATCAAATAAGTCATTACGTTAAAAGATTTAATTTAAATATCGAACTTTTAAAGTTCATATCGGTTCATATTCTTCTGAATGTGTTTCTCTTACAGCAGGTTGTCCGCAAGGTTCTTGTCTGTCTCCTTTTCTTTACAACCTATATACAGCCGATTTTCCCCAATTGGACTACTGTGCTCTGTTAATCTTTGCTGATGACACAGCGATTCTCTGCTCCGAAATATTAGCTACAGACGTAATAACTAATCTTCAAAGAGCCTTAATTGAATTACATTCGTACTTTATCAAATGGAAAATTATGCTAAATACTGATAAACCACAGAGTTGTATTATGTTCGACAACTATTCCATCCAATGGGAACAAAAAGTTAAATATTTAGGTGTTATGCTTGACCCTAAGATGAAATTCAAAGACCACATACCGTACATAACAGATAAGGTAAACGTACTAGCTCGAATAGGAATTCAAGACTGAACATTAGTAATAAAAAATTAATTTTAAAGTCTATTTTCCATGCTATCATTTTCTATGCAGCCCCTGTTTGGTCCACGAGTGCAAACTGTCATTTACGAAAATTGCAAATAGAGCAAAACAAGTTACTGAAGTTAATTTATAATCTTCCATGGTTTTTTTTTTCGACTGAGCGACTTCATTCCCTTGCCGGCATTGAAAAAGATAAAAATCTTAAACTCTTTAAAATGTATATTAGTTAAGTGAAACGTAAATTTTATAAAAAAGCCAATAAATTGAATTGAATTGAATTGCATTTAAATATCGTTTCTCAGCCTTGATGACTCATGTTAAAATGACTTTTTATAATATATACATACTTAATAATAATAGCCATCGATGTTACGTCATAGTTTAGTTGTCTTGTTTGTCTAAAATTTTTCTACTTGTTATAAAGTTGAGTTAAAAATTAATATATTAATATTTTTTTAAAATAATTGTTTACACAAGTGTATAGTTAACTAAATAATTTTTATGAGATTTAGGTTTTATTTAGGGATGTAACGATACGCCTTTTTGCCAATACGATACCGATATGCAAAAGGAAATATTGTCGATACCGATTCCGTTACGAATTTAAAATTTCAATTTAAGGTAAATTAACAAAACTCAAGTAGAGTAATTTTTTATTACACAAAAATACTGTGTAAGAGATTATTATTATTTAAAATTAATATTAATAAGATTTTATAAACATAGAATTGAATTTGAATTCATGGTAAAATTTTGTATTTTGCAAATCCGTTTGAAGCAGACCTGCAGTACAAAAAAGCTCTCAGATGCGACAGAACTCATTTCTGCAACATGTTCTTAAATATTTGGTATAGCGAAAATACGTCTCTAGAAAAATAAGAAAATCTAAAGTATCTTTAGACTTCTTCTTTAGCTGAACCTTAGCGTAGGATGGATGGAGCATAATCCTTCTCGAAATTTGCTTATAACATTTTCACAAGCGCTCCAAAGTTCAGTTCTTGTATGCTTGTCAGAACTTTTACAAGGTGTAGGGTGACCGTGTCTTCAACCCTTTCGGAATGTAGAGCCATCTTAAGTAGCTCAATAAAACGTTTTTTCAATCTATTGTCGTTTAAATTTTCGAGATTTGTGTCTCAAATCGTTCATCCATTAAAATTGGCGACTAATTTATTTGCTAATTTTTCGGTTCTGAACTATTCTACATCTTAGTTTATTTATTTATTGTATTTTCTAATAATGTTCGAAGACTGCATGAAAAGAAAAAACATGGTTGTGGTTAACATATTCTAAGAGCAACATATTACAAGATTCATGATTGTAGTCACCATATTACGATTATTATTGAATCATATTATGACTTAATATATTCGAAATATTACATCATAATATTTTCTTTATTCTTATCCGGTTAATCATAAAACGTTAAAAAGTAATCATATTATTGTCATGGTAATCATAACAAGTTAAGAAGTAATCATTTTACTGTCATGGTAACCATAATAAGTAAAGAAGTAATCATTTTATTATCATGTTAATCGTAATAAGTTTAGAAGTAATCATATTATGATACAGCACCACATTCACAACAATAAAAAAAAAATTAAATTTTGTTTGCATAAATTTTTAATTTTGTGGCACTTTACAATTTTTTTTTTTTGTAAATACAATTTCTTTATGTTTTTAATTTCTTAAAACTTGTTTTTTAATGGGTATTTTGTAATTGTTGGACCACTCACTAACAATTTAATCGATAGACATATTTAAAACAAACGACACAACTGATACGAAACTATTTTACAAATGGCGATAACAACATATTATTAGAGTAAACATATTTTGTTTGGTTGTCAGTAATATAACAAGTTTTCAAATTTATCAGTATTTAGTTGTTAGAAAAATTATTATTTTTCAGTTAACAATACTCAAATTTATAATTGCGATAAACATTGAAATGTTTACAGTTACTATAATATTGCTGATATTAAATAAAAATAATAATTTTTTGTGTACGACAACAATATATTGTTACCATAAACATAGAGTAGTTGCCGAACCATGCCCAACCATATTTTTTCTCCGCGTGTGTTTACTTGCGGAATAGCGTCAGACAATCACCCTTATCGTTGTTGGTGAATTTAAAACACGCCTGAGACTGTTTCGTAATAGATTAAAGAAAATAAGTAAACGTTCTCTTTAATCTATTACTAAAGGCTAGTTTACACTATTATACTTTGTTTTAATACATGTCAAAAACTCAAGTAATATGTAAAATTCTGATAGTGTGAATGCATGTGTGATGAAAATGACATCCCGTTTCATCGTTTTTTGAAAAATTTCTAAACAATAATACTTTTCATTGGATCAGGGTTGCATTTTATTTCATGTGTGAGTGTTGATACTTTGTGTGATGGTGTGAACAGAAACTGTCATTTTAAATACGATTTTTTGACAGTCGCAACAAAACTCATTAGATTTCTATCTCACAAAGTATTATGGAATACGTAAAACTTGTGAGATAGTATAAACTTGGCCTAAACAGTCGGAGTCGTATTTTAAATTTGCCGATTACGATAAGGGTGATTGTAGCAGTGACTTTGCTTATGAATTTTGTGGTCTCTTCGAAGTTACCCAACATTTTTAGAAAAATGATTTTATTCTCATAAAAGTTAATAAAAGTAAATAAAAAATTTTATACCGTACAAATACATACCCAATAAAAAATGGAGCTTCCATCGAAGCAGGTTTGTAAGGGAGAAATGTAAGAGTTTCGCTAAACATCTCGCTTACGAAAGGCTGGCATTTTATATGGTGAGTTCCACTTTGAATCAATACACGTTTAAAACAAAAAGCGCTTTATTCAATGCATATAAAAACTGGTGAATGTAGCTATCAGATTTACACACTGAATGTTTCTTTAGTTATTTTTAGTATCCTTCCTGACAAACCTCTTTCGTAATAAAAGAATGGCGTGGCACTTAAAATGTTATTTTTTTATAAATAACTTGCTTAGGGTTCTTTCACTTACTTAACTGCATCTCTGTATATCTTATTGTCCAGCGGATAAATGTGCGCTTATTTTTTTAATGTACCTTTAGTCCTAATCAAATATATTTACTATTAAATTTTACGAAATAGGCTGTGTTTCATAAATAAAAATTAATGTAAAATTCATTTATTTTTAATAAAATGTAAATGATCCGTTTTTTAAATAAAAGAGACAATTTATTATTCTGTTTGATGTTATGCTCTGCTTTTGAATGTGTTATTGCTTTTAGCTGTTATGCAAAAAATAAGCATTGACAATTAAACGGTTTAAAAAAAAAACTATAAAAAAGTATCGTCGTATCGACAGTAAAATATCGCCAATAGCAATATATCGGCAAACCTAAAGTAACGCCGATCCCGAGTTCTAATCTTTGTGTAGTAATCAGATTAACTGCCTATATCACGATGTTGGAAGGATTATTTTTTACACAACTAAATTTAAAAAAAAAATTCTTACAATTTTTTTGTTGTTTCAAATGTAGTTATACGAAATAAAAATTTCTTTGATTTGTTAATCACTTCAAATTGACATGAATACAATTAAATCACTTCATTAATCACATAGGATCCTCTGAACATACCTCAAACTGAGTATAATGTAGAATCGGCCACCATAAACGTGCTCTTAACGTTGTACTTAAATAATTCATACATTTTCACAATTTCATCATGAATATATTCAAAATAATCTTCTGATTACTTTATAAAAGTATTTTTATCCATTTCTAATACTTTAAAGAAATATACATAAATTTGCTTGTTGTCTTTTTTTCTTAATCACTACCATCTTAATCATCTCAATTGTAATGTGAACGGTTTCGATTAACTTAATCAACATATAGCTTAAAGGCGCTTAAAACCCCAAGTGTGAACATAGTATTAAGCGGTCAAAATTGTTGATTACCTTAATCTTAACGTAATTAACAATTAATTTGTTTTTTAATTAAATCATATGAAATTGCAGGAGCATATAATTCTCTCTGCTTGTTTCTCGATCAAATATATGTATCAATAGATCCACGCTGTACAATAATAGTTTCTTTAGAATATTCATATTTCATTTATTTATTTAAACCAGCTTGTTTGTATTTTTTAAAAAAGAGATACGTAGTGTCGTACCGAATGTGCTTTTTCATACCGAACCCGAATTTAGGTGGATTTTTAAGTACGAACCCGAACTTTATTTTAAACATTTATTTAATTTTAATTTACGTGCATATTTTTCAAACCAAATTTTCAATCAGGCTAAAGTTCATTGAATTTTATTTTCGTTAAATTATTTTTATAAAGAAAGGAATTTTTACAACATGAAATGAATTAAAATGTATTGATAATTTTTCATTCTTGACTGAACTGGGAATCGAACACTGGTTTTCACGAACAGGTTGCCCTGACGTTTCGATTGTAACAACGCAAGCTCTTCAGAGGGGTTTACCGTTTAACACTCACCGCTATTAACGACCCAGGCCAAATGGTATTTTAACTTTGGTAGATCGAAATTTGTTAAAAATAATTTAATGAAAATTTAATTTAATGAATTTTATCTTGATCAAATTATCAAAATTTGGATTGAAAACCATGAACAGGTTAATAAATTAACCACAATACTAATTATTTTTCAAAGTTTAAAAATTGTTTGGGGTCACTTTGACCCCAAGTGCATTTAAGGGTGCTCACTGCCAGCGCTCGTCGGTGGTAATTTTTGGCTATTGCCTTAGGATTTATAAATCGACAAGAATTTCAATACTAAAGTATAAGATTCTAGAACTTAAAGGCTCAGTCAAATAATTTCGTCTTAAAAAATATTTTCATACCTTCTCGGATCATCTAGATATGGAGCTAGTTCAAGTTCTCTCCATAAAGATCTATCTCTTTGATTGTTTTCAAAAAATGAAGTAACCGTTTGGAAATTTAGATAAAAATGTGCCGTGCCGCAAACCAAAAACCACCCACTGCATGTACAAAATTTGACCGATCATTACTTTTTGCCGAACTCCGCCACCGAACCCAAACGTTCGGTCGGACTCTATTAATACGTATATGTTTAATATTTTTTTTTTTTTTTGTTATAGATTTACAATAAAATTTTACTTTATTTGAATAATGTAGAGTATATTAAAAACAGGTTTACATTAAAAAAAAAAAAATGTGAACAATCAATAAGATTCACATAAAAAAAAAATAAAACATAAGAACAACAAAAACTGAACTGATAATATTTTAATTTATATATATTTTTCATTCTCTGCATACAATCTCTATCTATGTATATGTAAAAAGCAGAGCACAGTGGTACGATTCACGTTTAAAATGAACAATTTGTGCAAAAATAATACTATTTTGACCATTTTTAGAGCTCTTGAATTAAGAATTTAATTGAAAATTGTTTGTTTGTATTGATACCTACTGATTACATTTCGTTTTAATATTCTTTATGCTATTTATTAACCTTTTGTAAAAAATATAAGCATTTTCACCAGACCTACAGAAAAAAACTTAAACAATGTTAAACATTTTTTAAATGATTGAAAAAAAATTCAATTCTGCAAAATACTTTTTTGTTTGTTGTTACACGAACAATTGGTTCTATATAAAAATAAATAAAGTTTTATTTATTCGAAATCAAATAATGCCTACTGACCTACTAAGAAAAGTTAGATATTTGCTACTACAGTCGAACTTTACTACATGAATTTATATACAATAAAGCAATAAAGTTAAAATTAATTAAATATTATAAGTTTAGTCAATAAAATTATGTATCCAAATGTTAAAAACAAAGCTAAAGGATTCTAAAAATAATAAAAAATGATTATAAATGATAAATAAAAATTTCAAAAATCAATAACTTAAATACTTAATTTAGCTGCAACAATGCTAAATTGGCAACACTGTGCCAACAATATATAAAAGTGTGAGTTAGTTCTGTATCAGTAGTCAGTTCTATTTTGTATCTGCTATTGTGAACATTAGTGAAAATAAGGAACAAACAATGAAATACTTTTTAGTTTTGTGTCTAATTACTTTGGCCACTTTTACCACTGGAAAACCCAGCTGCCCTGGTTGTCCCAGTAAAGTAGAGGGAGATGATCTTCAGAATTTGACAAATGATATTAACAAATCGCTGTTGGTATTAGCAACTGGTGAAGGACCGTCTTACAAGTAAATTAAAGATTAAAGATTTTTATTACATTTCATTAATAATAACACGATACATTTGTAATTATTTCAAGACTGGTTAAGATAAATTCCGCTACAACACAGATCGTATCCGGTAGTAAGCATGTAATAAACGCTGATCTGAATAAAGATGAGAAAATTATAACTTGTGATATGGAGATTTGGTCACAAGCCTGGTTGGAAAAAGGCACCCAAATCTCTTTACAGTGTCCCGGTGAGAAGAAATTGGTCAAAAATTATTAAATGAAAATGTTTTGTTTTAAATAAAGTTATAAAGATTTTGTAAGGAAATTTTATTCAAATTAAATAGTGCTGTTAATAATACAGTCAAATCCCGATAATTCGTACCCCGATAAATCGTAACTCCCGATAATTCGTAATAAACTGTCGGTCCCTTGAAAAATCTCGTTAATTCGTAAAATTTCATACATTTTGGTCCCCTCGCTAATTCGTAATTTTTTTTTCAAATAATATCTTCTTTACCTCTTATAAATCGTAATTGTTTGCTAACTATCACTTATTATTCGTAATTAAAACAACAGAAACATGGAAAGAATGATTTGTTGTTTACCGCTATTTTTTTTGCTTGGGTTTTTGCTTGTGTGTGTGTTTATTTTCTTAAGATCAGTTTGTTACAAGAATAATTTTTATGTATAATTTTTATATATATTTAATTTTTAACAATTGTCTTTTATGTTTTTTTTATCGTTTTAGTAAATAAATTTAAAAACCCCGTTATTTCGTATTTATTTTATTTTAACCCCGTTAAATCGAAACCTCGCTAAATCGAAAACCCCTATAATTCGTAAGAAATGGCCGGTCCCTTGCAATTACGAATTATCGGGATTCTACTGTAATAGTAAATATTCGATTGAATTAGTTGTTTATTTAAGCTGTCATAATTTTTATAATCTTAAGAGTTTTCTCGTAAAGTTTTTTTAATAAAATTTTAACACCATTAGCATCAGACAAGCAGCCTCTTTTGGAAGAATAAATGAATCCGCCTAAAAAACAAACTTTCTGCGGGTGGGTACCTGAAACTTAGGCTTAATTACTGCATCGATATTAGAGAACATTGTAATTAGTAAACGTGATTTAAAAATTACTGTTCCTTCAAACTGTGATTGTGATCACGGTTTGTCAGTTTTCAGTTCTTTTTTTAGCAATTGCACAATAAACACAATGTGTGAGCTTTCACAAAAGAGCTTTTGTAAGTACTTTGCAAAAAACAATAACAACTTGTAAGAGCTTTCAAAACTGTTTACCGCAAATGTATCAAACTTCAAATCAGTGATGCTTATTTAAGCAAACAATTGTTTAGAAGCCCCACCCCTTTGTTTTCACGCAAATTGTACTTTTTTTGGTACAATTCAAAACTAAAAAGTACGCTGGTACCCCCGTAACTCAGTTGGTACTAAATATTTCAAAATTTTCAAACGTATTGCTAATTGATATAAAATGGCAACTCATATTTACTGTCGAATGAATATAAATGGAATTCAGTGTTTGGTGCAAGTGGTCTTGCGAAATAGAAAATGCTTAATTTCGTAGCTTTTTAATGAAATTTAATGGGAACTCTGTGTATTCTGTTGTTGAATTTAACAAAACAGCAATGATATTTTGTATTTGCTTTTTTGCAAGACCCTTTACACCAAACACTGAACTCCGTTATTATGAATTGATTTTTTCAACTTGTTCATTGGAAGATTGCATACGCCACGACTTCCTCTCATTTCAAGAAGTTCTAGAAATCGAAATGAAGTAGATTAAAAATCGAGCCAATTTTAAAAACGATCCTGTACTGAAAGTTCATAAAAATATTCCATTTTATCTATATCACGTTTTTAGTACCAATTAGCTTAAGGCTAGTTTACACTATCACACAAGTCTTACGTATTCCATAATACTTTGTGAGATAGAAATCTAATGAGTTTTGTTGCGACTGTCAAAATATGGAGTGTAACATTACAGTTTTTAGTTACACTATCGCACATGAACATGCTTTTGTTAAAATGCAACTCTGATCCAATGAAAAGTATTATAGTTTTGAAAAATTTCAAAAAAGGATGAAGTCGTTTGGGATGTCAAATTGTTTTTCGTAATACTTGTCAATTTCATGACACATTCACACTATCACACTTGAGTTTTTGACATGTATTGATACAAAGTATAATAGTGTAAACTAGCCTTTAACAATCTCTAAAAACCAAGAAAACTATCCGTCCTTTCTACTCCAGCTTATAAAATATCTTTTCTCTTTCTACAGTCCATATTGAAAATTGTAAACACAATAAATTTGCATATGCCATTCAAAGATGCTCGTATGTTCGTAACGCTTAAATTTTTGTTTCGTCAAATAGGGTAAAATTTTTTGAAAAAGGAGTTTTTAGACAAATTCAAATTATTAAAGCTAAGACTTAAAGAATATCATCTGCCACTTTACGATATTTATATATCGTAGATATTTACTATATATCCAAAAATAACATTGAAAGTATAATACTATTCAACATTTTGTGATACTTTAAGAAATAAAGTTTGCTTTAACAACGAAATTTTAAACTGTTGCTAGAAAATGTGATACAGCTTTTATTAAAAATATTTTCATACAAAAGTGCAATTTATGGTACTATTTATAACGAGTTTCGAACTTTGTCGGATACAAATGATTTACAAAACTTAAAAAACCAAAATACTTCTGTTTTTGGTCCAAAGTGACACAATGAAAATAAATTAGATCAGTTAATGTTTCCAGAGTTTAGTAGATAAACCAAAGGAATATTTATCATTTCAGACTCTTTGGCGAATGTAGAAAGAAAATTTTAATGACAAAATATTTAAAAAACAAAGGAGTTTCTAGTCTAATCGAAACAAAAGATTTTTTTTTATAAAAAAAAAAAATTAAAAAAAAATGATTTTGTACTATCGGGGTTGAAAAAGTACGATTTTAAAAGTCCGTTGGTACGATTATGGTTTTCTCATTTATCATCCCTGGTTGCACATGTACGGAAGCTGTATTGATCTTGTTTGAAGTTCAAATATACAAAATTTGTTTCTGTTTTTATATGGAGTTTGACAAAGAGAGAAGGCAATGTTAATACAAATGGTCATCTGTTTACTTGTATATGCATTAGGGATGATAAAGGAGTAAGCAAATGTCGTATCAACGAACTTTTTTGAGCCCAATAGTACTAAATCATTTTTTATAATTGTTAATTATGTCAAACATTCAAGAAAAAAACCCTGAAGAAGGCACACATATAATATTTTTATAAAAAAAGAGACCTCAAGCTTATTAAATAATAATAATAATAATAAAGTTTTGTTTTTTTTATAAATAACAACAAAAGGTACTTAAAATTCATTTGTAAATGTAAAGTATAGATAAAAATAAAAAAAATCATGATTCTTGTTCTATAAGTCATGCCAAAAAACTTTTCCAAAGAAACCATAGGTCAAAAATGAATTTCAAGCCCCCGGCTTTTTCAAAATAGGTAGTTTTCCAAAATATTCAAGAAAAGAGGCAAACAAATTGTATTTGGTCTAGCCAGACCTGTATCATGCGGTTTTTAGGGTCAATTTATTTTTATTTTTGACCGCTGGCAGAGAGCGATTTCGTAAACTTTTAAGAATTTATTGACTTTTTTTGTCGAAAATTTACGAAATTGTTGTGAAAATGGACGAATATTTCTCAAAATTCAATCTCAAATTTTAAACGAAAATAAAAATTTTAAGCGTTCTAAAAATAAGGGCATACATACTAGCATCTTCGAATTGCATTGCAATTTTCAATATGTACTGCAGAAAGAGGAAATAACTTACAAGCTGGAGTAGAAAGTCCGGATATAATAAAATATAATTAAGCGCTTGTAAAGTCTTCTTCAAAATCATTCGGAGTAAAATAATAATGGAGTGGCTCCCACTGTTCCAAAATTCTCTTGATTACTTCTTGACGTGACAACCATCTGATTGATGAATAATTCAAAATATTATGAGTTCGTTTCAAAATAGTCTTGAAATGAAAGGAAGTTATCTATTCTACGAGAACGTTTTCAGAAGTGGTTTCCTATATCTTTTAAAAACTTGTCAATATCATTAGAAAATGTACGTTTATATGCTGCAGCTCATACTAAATTTAGAATGTGGCATATGCAATCGTCCAACGAACAAGTGCAATAATCTATTCACAATAGCGGAGTTCAGTGTTTGGTGCAAATGGTCTTGCAAAAGAGCAAATAATCATAGCTGTTTTGTTAAATCCAACAACAAAAAAAAAACAGAGTTTCCGTTAGATTTCATAAAAAAGCTACGAATTGTTGCATTGTTGCAAGACCATTTGCTCCAAACACTGAACTTCGCTAATTTTCATTGGACAGTAAACACGTGTTGTCATTTTATATTAATTAACAATAGGTTTGAAAAATTTGGAAATAGAACCAAATGAGTCACGGGGGTACCAACCGTGATATGCATTTAAAAAGAAATACTTATTAAATATAAGAGAGAACAAAAGGAACATAACATTAATCGTTATTGCATTTACCCACACAAACGGTGAAATATCATAAATTTGTTTATATTACAAAAAACGAAAAGAACGACTTAGCAAGTACCTGTTACTTGACAAATTTAGCCACAACTGTGATTCGTGATTTTTCAGTAACAGTGATTTTATCACAGGTACAGAAATATCGCTCATCTCTAATCGATATGAATTGTTTTCCTTGAGTAAGGTTTAAATGGGGCCTAGGGTAAATTACGGACGGATCTTCACGAAATTTAACAGCGTGATTTCCAGTCGAATAAAACGAATTTTTGCAAAATCTTATATTAATCCACCATTTATGTTAGTTTTTGCAACAAAATTATCAATTTTTTAAGGTGGTGGTACCACATTTTGATTCATAGCTCTGATCTTACTAAGCCGATTTTGCTGGATTTCAATCCCAAACTGCTTAGGATAACTACAAGCAATTTGACGCTAAGTTTGTTCATTTCTTTTGAGTTTTTCGAAATTGAGCGTGTTTTCAACAGACGGACATAAATCGACTTAGAATTACTCAAGGAGCCAGCATATATATACTGCAGGGGGTCTGAGGTGAGTAATAAAAATGACACGGAATGACAAACTTAGTATAACCTCTTTACAACTAACTGTGGAGAAGGGTATAACAAATAGAATCTGGGAATTTATTTCTCATGGTGAGTAACATTTATTATATAAATTTTTATATTATTCGAATGTGTATTCTAACTCAAATTACAATTTTTAAAAGCTTTTATACTTTAATAGTCTTATTCCTTCAATATTTTTAAGGAATATTTACCTACCCGTTTGTAAAACATTTTTACACCTTTGTTGTTAAAAAAATTTTGACGTCTGTTTGATGCGTGTGCACGTAATTTCTTCAAATTTTGTTTATGTTTTGTTTAAAAATGTATGAAAAAAGCAAAACAAAATATTACCAACACATATTTACGTTAATTTGATTAATCAGCTTGATGTGCGGCCATTCCGCTTAAAAAAGTTTCAATTTATCTTCAAAACAAACAAATATTTACTATTTTGGAAGATACACGATCTCAAAGATATGAAATTAAAAATGTTTTACAAGTATACGCACTTTTAGTGATTAGGATAGTATCTGAAACCGGTTTTCATTCAACTAAAAATTGTAAACAATCAATAAGATTCGTATATGTATGTAAAAATGTATAAAAATAGAACACAACAATAAAAAATATGAACTGATAATATTTTTTTCTTGATGTTTTTACTTCTCATTGAATATATTTAAATTTAGCTGAGCACAGTGGTACGATTCACGCTTAAAATGTGTCATTAGTTTTAACATAATAATATAACTTGCTAATTTTCACAGTTATTTGAATAATTAATTTATCTGAAATTATTTGCCTAAAGAACATTATTGATTTATACCTTCAATATATTTTATAAATAGTTAAAGCCCTTATGACACTACATTTTTTATTCATTGAATTGATATAGAGTTGATAGAAAGAAACAGTACATGTTGGAAAGAGCAAATTATAAAAAATGTAAGCAAACATTTTTTTTCAGTTTTTCTTTTGTTATGATCAGGGTTGCTAGACTTTTTTCTTCAAAAATCGTCAAAAGTTTTAACAAAAATCGTCACAAACATTTAACAAAATCGTCAACAAATTTATTGCATTGATTGGTTCAAAAATATAAATTTTTAGCAAGCAATTCTATATATGATAAAGAAAGTGATATGGTTAAGTTATGATATGGTTTTTCAGCAAGTGTGCTGAAATATTTTGAAATGATTAATTTTTGGCGCTATCACTATTGGAAATTGTTTTTATTGTTGAAGGTGCTAAACCAAGTGTTATATTATACTTGTTTTAATAATACTTCATTTAAATAATTGTGTTTTCAATCACATAAGTTTTTATTTATAAATTATTTCAATAATTTATTTTTTCATTTACTCTAATTTTATATTTCAAACTTTAAAGTCTTAGTTAAATAAAATCAATATTTTATTTGTTGCTTTATATATATCTAATGAAGACAAGTCAGATGTTCTAAAATGTTTGATCGAGTATGAGGCTATGCCAACTGCATTACAAAATTTGCCTATATCATTTATAACTGGAGATCAGGGTTGCGAATACTCCTGAAATGATGCGAATTAATTTTTTAAACGTAAAGGAATTCAAGTTCAAACCTCTGTAGCTTATACTCCTGAGCAAAATGGAGTAGAAGAGAGATTTAATCGCACTTTAGTAGAAAAGATGCGATCTGTGTTACTTGAGGCTAATGATCCAAAGTTTTTGTGGGGCGCAGCTGCGTTAACAGCAACTTATTTAATCGATGGATGCCCAAGCAAAGCTCTTGAAGATGGTAAAACTCCATCGGAAATATGGTATAATAGAAAACCGGATGTTTCAAAATTAAAAATTTTTGGTTGCAAAGCTTTTTGGGTTCCACAACAAAAAAGAAAGAAATTAGATAATAAATCAGTTAAAATGGTCATTCGTGGAACTCCGGTGGGTAGAACTGATTGTCGTGGGAACCCGTTGAAATTTATTTTAGTTCTTGTTTAAAACTTCGATATTAGAAGATTCATATAAAAGGAAAGAATCGATTTACATATGCATTCATATTTTGTAATTTTAACAGATTGACTCAAAAGCAGGTCTTTTGTTAAAAACGGCTGCCAAGACGTTTATAGCTGTCGTTGCAGTCGGACGTGTATTTTTCATGGTGGTTTAATTACAGTGAATTATAGTGAAAGTAGTGGGAGCAAATTAAATCATTTATAAATACCTACCATTTCTATTTGTAAGGACAAACAAAATCATTAAAACTTAATCATTAAAATATCAATCTTTTTTTTTTTTGAACCTATAAACATCAACAAAATATCAAATTAATTAAAATCCTAAACAAACCAAAGCATAAAAATACTTACATACATAACTTAAATAAATAAATAATATCAATATGAACACAAGAAGTTATCTCTCAGTGAACGCCGCTCTCTGCAATACATGTAGTAAAGCCTTGCCAATCTCTGGCGACTATGTAAAATGCTTAAACTGCAATAAGAAATATCATTATTCCCCTTGTACCACACTTTCCGAATCGTCATATTCGGTTATGTCTGCCGCAGGGTTGTCAGACTTGGGGATTTATCCCCAAAGTTGGGGATTTCATGTGAACAAAAAGGACAAGGAAAGTCATTTGGGGATTGGGGATTTTTTTGGGGACTTCAAAAAAGATTTCGGGGATTTTTTGGGGATTTTACACTTTTTTATTATTTTTTATTATATATGAATAAAAATAGCAAAACTTTTATCTTACTCTTATATAGTGTAAAGGGTCCTAATTAACATTATCATTTTTATTAAGTGTGTAAAAGGTACTTTATAAACTTGTTATTTTTCTTGAGTGAGTGTTTAAAAAAAAAAATTTTAAAATAGAATCTAAAATCGTTGAAAACACATAAAATTTTTGATTTTTTAAAGACAATTTTGAAGCAAATATGAATGTATTCCCCAAAAATAAGTAAATATGAAAAATCATATAATAAAGATTGGGAAAAAAATGCTAAGTTATTGGTTAGTAGTTATGATGCATTATATACAATACAATATGATGGATCGAAGTACTAAATAAATTTGGATATATGTATTTTTATTTTTGATTATAAGGATGACTTTAACCAATTGAACAAGCTCCAAATTCTTATAAACTGGCTCATTCGTCTTCAAAAACAGCATATTGTTCTGCTTGTAATTCCTCACTGGAATCGCATAAAAAGGATTTAAGAAAACATACAGAAACCAGTCCCTACAAACAAAATAAAATGATTTTTTTGACTAAAAATTTTTATTTGGGGATTTTTGGGGATTTCTTATTAACATTTTTCTTACCTTTTTTAAAAAAAAAATTTAAATTTGGTCAGAATAAAAAACAAACAAAAAATATTAATTTTTTAAGGTTTTGTTTTTTGGGGATTTGGGAATCTGGGGATTTTTGGGGATATTTTTTTAATTTTTTGGGGACAGGGACAAAAAGTACCTGGCAGCCCTGGTCTGCCGAAAAAAAACCTCTTGGAAATGTCAAAATTGTCGTGGAGAGAAAAGCAAATCTCCTAGTAACCTATACACATCTATAAGTCTGGGTTTACACTATGAAAGTTTTCTTTCAGAAAGTCTGACTTCATAGGTGAGAGGGAAAGAAAACAGGCTATTCTTCTCTCCTCTCTCATCATTCAACTCAAACTTTCTGAAAGAAAACTTTCATAGTGTGAACCCGGACTTACATACGAAAATAACACTCAACAAGAAGAGACACAAAGCCACTCTGGCTAACAAATAAGAGATATTGATAACAGTCCGAGTAAAGCTGAAGAAACTAATACAAAACGCTTTAAAGATTATATGTCAATTAATGCCATGGAATCAAATGTAACTGAACTAAGGTCTGATCTTGCGTCATTGAAAACAAGTGTATCGAAAGACATGAGCGAAATAAAAACTAGCATACAACAACTCTGTAACAACATTGCAACAACAAACAATGCGTTAAGAGAAGAGATGTCAATGTCTTTTCTAAATCTTACGCAAGCAATGACAAACCTAACAACTCAGGTCAATGACCTAAAAGAGCAAAACAAGAGTAAAGACAAACGCATAGAAATCATGGAAAATAAAATACATGCCCTAGAACAACTAATAATTAAGAAAAATATTGAAATAAAAAATGTACCAAATAAAGAGCTAAGTGCAATGGAAGTAATAAAAACAATTGCAGCATCGGTAAACGTCGAAATACATGATAATGATATCAGTAACGCATATACTTTAAAGAAATCAGAGAAACGTATTATAGAGTTTAGCTCTCTTAATAAGAAAAAAGAATTCATGATGAATATACGCGGTCACAGAGTCAAAGGAGAAATCTTTAATACGAACATCTCGTCTAATGTAAATGAAAATACCACCAACAATAATGTTTTTATAAATGACCAATTAACACCCAACAATCATAAACTTTTGTGGCTTGCTAAAAATAAATCCCGAGAAGCTTATTGGAAATTTGTGTGGACTAGAAATGGAAACATATATGCCAAAAAAGATGAATCTAACAAACCTTTAATAATTTCAAATTTGGATGATATAAACAAAATTGCCTAAAAATATATGCGAAGCAAAATAATATAACAAAAAGAAAAATAATAAAAAAAAAACGTTAAAATGATTAATTCGCAAATATACTTATACTACATTTACACCTAAGCAAAATCTAGTACTTACGAGATTTCGAGCCAAATCTAGTTGTTTTTGACTAGATTTCCCATACAAAACAAAATCTACTTCGTGACAAGATTTCGACGAAATCTACTCAAAATCTAGTAATACTTTATGATGCAACTATGGTTTTTACAATATAGCACTAAAAAATATTTCCCTGCACAAGAAAAAATGACATTTAAAAAAAAACAAAACAAAAATTGTTAAAAAAATATTAAAAATTTTTAAAAAAATTTTAAAAAAATTAAAAACACGAATAATATTGATAAATAAATATCGTTGATTATTAAAAAAAAGGTAATGCAAATTTTTTAATGTATATTTCTTTTTGTGTTTGTGTGTGTAACGAAAAAACTTTAAGTCAGCTGTTGTGTTATAAAAACAAAATCTCGCTAATGTCAAAAAAGTAAAATGTAAACGCACTAGATTTCGAAGAAGATTTTAAATCAAATCTACAAGATTTCGGCCTAATGTAAATGTAGTATTAGAGAATTTTAATCAAATAGACAATTCATATTTAAGTTATCCCATTTCTATACTAATGTTAAATATCCGTTCTATGCGAACAAATTTTAATTCATTTTTGCTGTCAATACAGAGTATAATAAATAGTATAAAAATTATCATCATCGTAGAAACAAATTTAACAGATGAAGAAAGTCCCTTTTACTGTATACATGGTTTTAATTCAACATACAAAAACAGAGGAAGTAAAGGTGGAGGAATACATATCGTTACTTTAATATATAAAAGCCCTAACTAACATTTTCCGTACTTTACAGGAGAAGGAATAAACTTAATAAAAATTATATTCTTGCAGTCGCGATTTTTTTTAAACGCAGTTTTTTATTAAACTCTCTAAACAATTTAATAAAAAACTGCGTTTAAAAAAAATCGCAACTACGATACTACAATTTTTATTAAGTCTTTTCTGTCTCCTGTAAAGTAAGGAAAATGTTAGTTAGGGCTTTTCTATATTAAAGTAACGATATATTTATTAAAGAGAATATCACAGCTACAAATATAGCAATAAACACTGTTTCATTCGAATCTCTGCAAATCAACCTACAATTAGCGGAGAAAATAACGATTTTTGCAATCTATCGTCCACCGTCTCTTAATGTTAATGTCTTTATTAAAGAACTAGATGCATTACTCAAAACTACAAACGAGCACAACATTATAATAACGGGAGACATTAATATCGATCTCTTAAAAAGAAATTACACAGAAACAATATATCTAGACATGCTGGCATCTAATGGGATGAAAAGTTTAATAAACAATTGCACAAGAGAGGACATAAACAAAAATACAAAAACATGCATTGATCATCTCTTTGTAAGGTACAAACAATTAAACAAACAAGAATACGCTGCAATAATAAAAACAAATATCTCGGATCATTACACCATTGCTTACGGTTTCTCTGATAATAGTAATATTGTTGATAAACAGATGATTAGGAATACCCAGCATTCCAAAATATGTTAATACAAAATAAACCATGAAATACGCACAAGCAATTGGGATGAAATTATAGTTAAAGATAACCCAAATACAATGTTTAATATCTTAAATGAAAAATTTAAAGACATATATAAAAACTCCATGATTAAAACTAAGAAACCCAAAAATAGAATACCTAATCCGTGGATAAACGAAAATTTAATAAAATGTTGTGAAAATAGGGATAAACTTTATAAAAAGTGGTTATTAAATAAAAATAATAAAACATATGAAATCCAATACAAAAAATACAGAAATACTCTAAACAAAAAACTTAACTTTGCCAAAAGTAACTATTACAAAAATAAATTTTTTGAAAGCAGAAATAATATTCGAAAAACATGGCAACTAATAAATGAAATATTAGGCAAAAAATCCAATGACATTGATAAAGTAATTGTAAGAAATTTCAAGTCAAGCAATATACTCGAATTATGTAACTCCCTTGCTGTAAATTTTAAAGATAATGTAAAAAAAATAATTCATAAATGTAAAATAGGCGTCTCATTTCACGCTCCTCAATGTCTTGCAAATTCTTTCTACCTTGCCGAAACATGCGAAGAGGAAGTTTATGCAATAATTAATTCCTTAAATATAAACAAAGCTGCAGGTGTAGATAACATAAGGCCCATTGATATCAAAAATAATTCATATGTGATGGTTCCAGTAATAACCAAATTAATAAACCAAATTATTGATACTTCAATAATTCCTGATATTTTCAAAATTTCCCGTATCCGACCTGTGTATAAAAGTGGATGTAAAGCAGATTTCAATAATTATCGGCCAATAGCAATATTACCTGTCATTGAAAAAATTATGGAAGAAATTATAGTTCGACGTCTAACCAAATTTATAAAAAAATATCAAATCATCAACCAAAACCAATATGGGTTCCAAAGCGAAAAAAATATAAACAAACTGCTAGGAAACTTTGCGAATCATATTAACGAACATCTAAGCAAAAATAACCACTGTCTTACGTTATTCATTGACTTCAGTAAAGCATTTGACACAATCCCGCACGTCAAGCTACTACAATCACTGGAAAAAATAGGAATACGTGGTAGAAGCCTGAAATTTTTCGAAAACTACCTTAAATGTAGAAAATTTTTTGTGAAAATATCAGACAGTGTTAGCCAAGAAGTTGTTATGAATTATGGTGTGCCACAAGGTTCAAAATTGGGCCCCATATTATTTATTATATATTCCAATGAACTGCTATGCAACCTTAGTAATAGCAAAGCATTTGCATATGCAGACGATACAACTATTGTAGTAGCACATAAAAACGTTGAAGCTGCCTTAAAAATTATGCAAATTGAACTAGAAAAAGCGCAAAGATGGTGTCATGATCACGGTTTGATAATAAATGTATCAAAAACCAAACTAATGCACATAAAACCCCCACACTTTCTATATGCAGACTTAAAGCTCAAATTTCACTGTCCAGAATGTCTACACGATACAGGTAGAACAAACCTCAACTGCGAACAAGACCAGTGTAACACAACAGTTGATATTGTAAACTCTTACAAATACTTGGGAGTAATAGTAGATCATAACTTTAAATGGCGTGAACACATAGAATATCTTAGAAAAAAGCTAAGGAAAGCCTCCTACATGCTATACCACCTAAGATTCCACTCAAACAAAATGGTATTGAGGCAAGCATACTTTGCGTTAGTAGAGTCCAACATTAGACATGGCATCACAGCCTGGGGGAATTCAAGCCATTGCAAAAAGCTACAACAAACGCAAAACCAGTTAATCAAAATACTGGATGAAAACACTAACTCACGAACATATCACCAAGATAACACATTAAGGAATAACAACAACTCCATCAACACTAGCACCAACAACGCCCACCACAGCACTAGCAATAACATCAACAGCACTTGCAACAACATCGCTAACTACACTACCAATAACATCCATAACACCAGACACAATAATTATATCTATAACTCCAACAATAACAACATCAACTACATCAGTAACTATAACAACAATGATGATAGCATTAACATCAATAACAACAACAGAAGCAACAGCGAGATTACTAATATTTATAGCAGCAACACGAACAACAACAATGGTAACAGGAACACCAACAACTCAATCAACAACAACAGCATTAACAATACTCGCACCAATAATGCAAACAACAACATCAGCAATAGCATTACGAACAATACGGTAAATAGCAACATTTCATCAACCAACAATAACATAGCTAACAACACCAACACCACTACCAATATAAACAACAATACACGGAGAAAACTGTTGTGCATTATTTATGCACAAGCTGTTCATAACTATAAAATGATTAGGTACATTTTTGAATATGCAACTTTGCGCATAAATTATGCCTAATAATCATAAATTCTGCACAATCTATTGAAATTGTGCATAAGTTATACACAAAAAATGTGCACAGTTTGTGAACATTGTTCATAGCTTAATTATTTGAAAATTAAACACAATTGATCATAATATATGAACATTGTGCATGAATGACTATTATTAACACTTTTTGTTCATGAGTTATGCCTACTTGTGCATGGATTTTGCCCAACATTTTGATATGTGTGTATCTTGTTCATAAGTTGTGCGCATTTATGCATAGATTATGAACAATATTATGTTTCTTGTGTCAAGAGCGCCGGTTGTGTTTAGAAGCGACAGTAGTTGAAGTGAATTGAAGTGAATATTATTTAGAAATATATAATAGTGCAAATCAAGAAAACCAGAGGTAAGTATTGAGTTATTATCAAATATTTATCACAGAACAAAGATAACTGATACAGCCAATTGTTTTTCTGGCTGGGTAGTTGCTTGACGAACTATTTATGGAGTTCTGCTTCAGCTGATTTTGTTTACTTTTTGTTTGTGTTTTGCAGAAAAACTTCCATTGAAGTGCTAAATATGGAAAACTTCGAAGGTGAACTAAGAAGTGAATATATGATTCCTACAAATTTAGAAGGTATTAATTTATATTTTAATTTAATTTTCTGTTATTTCTGTATACTTGTTGTATATTTGTTATGCACGGGTTGGCTTTTTTAATACATTTTTTGATTTGATTTGAAAATTTTGATTTGCATTATTATGCATATATTATTGGGGAAAGAACGGAAAATTATGTATTAAAATCTATTCCAGAAATTGAATTTCCTAAACCCTTTGAGCTTCATCCAATATTAAGCACTAGACTATGTTTTATGATAAGAATTTTATAGAAATGTAAAATGTAAATTAATTACTTTATAAATTATATAAAATAAACATGTTAATACTGAAGTATAAGATTTATTTTATTTTAATATGTGTATATATAATATTAGTTATAAAGCGCTTGTACTTTGAAATAAAGACATTTGAAAATAAAATGAAGTTTTGTTTCTTTAATATTTGCAGGAGGTGTAAAATGTTTCCTACTTGTTCACAATCTATAAAAATGTTGTTCATAACCTATGCACAGTTGTTCATAGTCTTTTCCCAGTTGTTCACAATCTATGAAAATGTTGTTCATAACCTATGCACAGTTGTTCATAGTCTTTTCCCAGTTGTTCACAATCTATGAAAATGTTGTTCATAACCTATGCACAGTTGTTCATAGTCTTTTCCCAGTTGTTCACAATCTATGAAAATGTTGTTCATAATCTATGCACAGTTGTTCATAAAACATGCTCATAGTGCTGAACTTAAGTTATGAACAAGTGTGCATAGATTATGAACAACTGTTCTTGGTCGTTTTTCGTGAACAATTTGTGCATAAATTGTGCCCATAGCGCATAATTTCTGCACACAATTCTCTCCGTGTACCAACGACAATACCGCCAACAATAATATCAACGGAAATATAGCAAATACAACTCTCAAGGAAATACAAATATTAAATATAACAAGTATATACCACATAACACTAGTAATTGAATTCAGTAAAGACACCCGATTCTTCAACAGAATTGATCATACCTACCAAACTCGGCGAAATCAGGAGGGAAGATTTAAAATTCCGAAATACAAAAACAATTACGGAAAAAATGCACTAGCCGTCGTACTACCTACGATACTTAATACTATGCCTTTGGATATTATTAATATTTCAATAAATTGCCCCAAAAGAAAAAAGGCAATCAAAAAATATTTTGTGAATATACAATAAGTAACTATTAGTCGAAAAATTATATCAAATATCAAATTGAATTATTGAATTATAAAAAACTCTTTTTAGTAATTAAGCTACATATATTGTTTTGAAATTCATAATTTATATCATTTTATAGAAATTTAATTTTTGTTACTGTACCTGCAGACAAGCCAATATGGCTTCGCAAGGTCAATATTTAATTAAATGTAACTGAAATGAAATAAATAAAAATGAAAAAAAAAATGGGATATACTGCAAATGGTTATAGATTATGGAATCTTCAAAAAAGAACGATAGTTATAGCTAGAGATATTCGTTTTAATGAATCATCATTTGCCTTGGAAGAGTCAAAGGAAGAAAATCCCAAACCAGATGTTCTAATTGTATATCAAAGAAACGAACAAGAGGGGGAACAAATTGATAGTGTCAGTGTCGTTTCTAACAAAGGGGATGAAGAAAAAGATAATAGCCAAAATTCAAAAATTATTAACAGATGATGATTCAGATGAGTACGAAGGCGAAGCTAAAATAGAACCTAGAAGAAGTGAAAGATTAAAGAATAGAATTAGGTTTACATTACGGGCCATGCTAATTCTGCAATTTCTAATTACGGCATAGAACCTCAATTTTTTGAAGATATTGCAAATAGCCCAGAAAAATCCAAAAGGTTAAAGTCTGTAAAAGACGAACTAGAATCCATGAAGAAAAATAATGTTTGGGAATTAGTTCCACGCCCTGAACGTCAAAAACTTATTAAGTCAACGTGGGTTTTTCGCATCAACGAAGATTCAAAAGGTGATCCTGTCCGATATAAAGCGCGTTTAGTAGCAAAGGGATTTCTTTAAAAAGCTGGCATCGATTATGAGGAAACATATTCTCCTGTAGCCAAACTGACAACTATTCGTATATTATTAGCTGTTAGTGTTAAAAAGAATTTGCATTTACATCAACTCGATGTCAAAACTGCTTTCTTGTATGGAATTTTGAAGGAAAATATTTTTATGGATATCCCTGATGGAGTTGAAGCTGCTCCTGATCAAGTTTGTAAACTGAATAAATCAATTTATGGACTTAAACAGAGTCCGAGGTGTTGGTATGAAAAGTTTGATGAATTTCTTATTCGAATGGGATTTATTCGTTCAAATCATAATAATTGCATGATAAGTTTGACAGTAATTATTTTATTTACTTACTGGTTTATGTTGATGATGTTCTTATTAGTGGAAATAACATAAATGAAATAGAAAAACTTAAACAACATCTGAATTCAACTTTTGAAATGTCTGATTGTGGACCTCTCAATATTATTTAGGAACCAAGATTGAATATGATCGTATAAATGGTGTCATGAAATTAGGTCAACATACAAATATTGAACGAATATTGAAGAGATTTTAAATGAATGATTGTAACAAAGCTAAAACTCCAATGGAAAAGGGTTTGTGCCTTCCACATAACAGTGAAAATGAACCAACCAAGAACCCATATCGTGAAATGTTAGGAAGTTTAATGTACCTCATGCTAAGTGTTCGTCCGGATATATGTTATCAAGTTGGATATATGGGTAGATTTCAAAATAATCCAAGTGATATTCATTGGACTAATTTAAAACGCATTATTCGTTACATAAAAGGTACTAAAGACTTAAAACTTATTTTTTCAAAAAATTGTGATGACAACGAAATTATTGGCTACGTAGATGCTGATTGGGCTTCAAATACTGAAGATAGAAAATCTGTAAGCGGTTTTGTTTTTAAAGTTTTCGGTTGTCCAATCTCTTGAATTAGTAAGAAGCAGTCTGTAGTAGCAACGTCATTCAGCGAAGCAGAATATATCTCTCTTAGCTGTGCAGCTTCTGAGGCTATTTGGATGAGAGGTGTTTTAGTTGATCTTCATATAAATTCAGAAGAAAAAGCTGTAAAAATTTATGAAGATAACAAGGGATGCATTGGTATTGCAAAGAACAATGATAGTAAACGTTTTAAACATATTGATGTCAAATTTTACTTTGTGCGTGACTATATTGCTAAAGAATATATTAAATTAGAATCAGTATCGACAGAAAAACAACTGGCCGATATGTTTACAAAAGCGTTGGATTCAACAAAATTTATTAAATTTCGCAAGGACCTACAACTTATTGATTGAGAGGGGGTGTTGTATTATACTTGTTTAAATAATACTTCATTTAAATAATTGTGTTTTCGATCACATAAGTTTTTATTTATAAATTATTTCTATAATTTATTTTTTCATTTACTCTAATTTTATATTTCAAGCTTTAAAAATTTAGTTAAATAAAATCAATATATTATTTGTTGCTTTAATATAAAATACTGCGTACTTTAATATCTAATACCAAGGGTTCTGTCTATATCAACAGTTTTTTACCCGACTTGAAACGTTTTATTACGTCCAATTTCAGTTCCAAACTAATGCATTTTCTTTTCTTTGCACTCATTTTTCTACACAACTTCTTATTAAGAACTAACTTCTTACTTCCTTACATGCAACTATACTTAGAATAACTTACCTAACAGAATTAAATAGGAATTCGCCTTTTTACACGCAAAAAGAACAATTCTACACATGTGATTATGACTTCAGTAAAAAAATGCAATTGTATGTAGCGAGGCAAATCGAAATCATAAAAACGAAAAGCGGATTTAACCAATTTTTAAAAAGCAGACCAAGTAGGACCGACGCAAATCGGGGCTCTAGTGTATATTTTTTACAGTATTGATAGCATTCATATAATTGTAGAATTCGAATTACTAATGCTTCTAATGAAAGCCGCCTGGTTTGTGATTGGGGAAGAATTTTTTTGTTAAACTTCCAATAATTTTTGAATTTCGAAAAATTGATTTTTACGGTTTGAACTGTTCCCAATATAATTGTAAATATTTCTTGTAAGTGTTTTATTGATGCCAGAAAATCGTCATAACAATATTACGTTTAGTACAAACCTAAGTTGGACCATGGCGATCATTTTTCATTTTTTTTATATAGATATAGATTTTCATTTTTTTATATAGATTTATTTTGTTAAATGAAAAATTTTGAATCGAAATTTTGGTAAAATAAGTTTGTTCTTAAAAAAGTGCTTAGAACTAATTGGGCGATAAGGAAAGTGAAAACGAAAGGACAATGGGAAGATTTTTTCTATATTCTATGTATAGAAACAATATAAATAAAATACATTTTTACAGTTTGTAAAATACTAGCAGTATTTGCTGTTTGTGTTTTAAAATTTCATAAAAGAAAATAAAAATCTAAAAGGCGGACAGAATTAAGAAAATTTATCATCTTCTCCCCAATGATGATAGAGCAGCGCCAATGTATTTATCAGTTGATGCCGAAAGTGCCATGTCCAAATCATGTTACAAAAAAAAAAAATAAATAACCATTTGAACAGCACTCTAAAGACGGCTTACTTACCTCCTCCGCCTGCATATGGGTGTGAAGAAAACAACGGAAATGCTTTACCCGATATAGAAGAAGTGTCCCCTGGGTCAACATGTTCGTCTGTGGAAATTACTCTTCTGTTATTGAAATAAAAATGTTGTTACTGATGATGTTTTCTTCACACCATATGCAGGCGGCGGAGAAAATTAAGCAGTCTTTATTGTACTGTTCAAATGATTTGCCCCGGATAAATTTTTGTTTATTGAATCGTTCATACCAAATAGAGTTTGTAACATTTTTGGACATGGCGCTTTCGGCATCAAATGTTACATTGGCGCTGCTGTATCATCACTGGGAAGGAGATGATAAATGTTTTAGTTTTTTATTTTTTACTTACATATATTTTTTTATTATTAAAATTATTTAAAATTCTTGTTCGCAATTATTAAATTTAATTTCTATTTTTACAATAAGAAAAATAAGTTTTTGAAGTCAAAAATCATATTAAAAAAGTAAACAATTTTCAAATAAACACAAAGCCGTTTATTATTATTATTAAAAACACAACTATGCAAAAAATCAGCGGGCGTTTCGAGCAGACCTACTAATTGGGCCATGACTATGATGTTGTTTATTTTATTAAATGTTGTCAACTTTTTGTTTGGGAGAAACATAAAAACAAAACAAACAAACAGCGGTAAATCGCTAAATTGGCCTTAAAACCGCTGATTTTGCAACACTTTTAATATTTCAAGCTTGAAATGTCCATTTTAAGTTGAACAATTTTACATTTTTTTTGACATAATTCATTTTTTATCGATAACTTTTTAAAAATTTTTGACAGTTTGCTATTTATCTTCTATTTCTATTACATTATATTTGCACTAATCAGATCACCAGAGTTGCTACTTGCTAAATAATTATGCAAAACTCGTTCTGTATTTTAATTCTTTGCATAATTGTTTTGATGATATTGGTACACAACCATTACTTTCAAAAGGTTTCAACATTAATTTCAAAAAAAACTTGTTTTCTTTGTGTTCTTTTTTATGCCTTTGAACAATTTTGGCCATAGTTTTTAGTTCTGTGGTGGTAACCAGGGCTGCCGTTTTTGGTTATTTCTAACCAAAATTGGTTATTTTTTTTTTCAATGTGGAGATGTGAATATTTTTTTTGTTTTGGTTACTTTTTTCTAAAATAATAATATGTATAAATATTTTTATATTTAACTTGTTGAACTTTCAAATCACTTTTTTTAAATTTGTAACATTTTTTTTTTACCTATTTAAATTTCGTTTGTTGTACAACACTGTCAATACCTCTTCGTACTACTAAATGATCAGCTCTGTGGTATTCAAAAATACATTTCTGTTGTAATAACACATTCTTTCATACATAAACCAGACTAACAGTTTCAAAGCGGAAAATTTTGTTTTTTGTACCAAAAGTAGTCTGCCATGCAAGAGCGAGATAACCAAATAAAATATAAGAATTACAAAGTTATTTGCCTTAATGTTCTCGCTGGGCTGTTCAATGTTTACTTATGTTATACATCTTACTTCATCTGTGGTTTATTGGCGGTAATTTTTTCCAATTAGAAATTATTTTTTATTTGACTGGTTGTGAAAAACATCAAAGAATTTAAATGGAAAATGGATAGGTAAATACATATTAGTTGATATTTGTTTTATTTAAAAAAAATTTGATAAATATATTTTGTTTTCTAGATTTCTAATAAAAAAATCTGCGGGCAGGCCACAAGAAACTGAAGAAATTTCTTGCGAAAGTGATGAGGTAAAAAGCATAAAAATTTAATGTTAAAAATTCATACTAAAGTATTGTTATTTTAACTTAGCGAAACTAAAAACAATCCTAAAAGAAAGTTTCGGGCTGCTTGGCTGGATGAATTTTCTTGGTTACAAAACATAGATGGACGTGCGTTCTGTATTGCTTGCGAAAAGAAAATATGCAACCACGTGAGTTATTTAAGAAAACACGCTTCAATTCGTAGTCACATACATAATGTAGAATTAAAAAAAAAACAAATAAAGATGAATTCATTTATATGTTCTGAAAAAGAAAGTTTTGTGAAACAAGTACATAATGCAGAACTTACACTTGTCATGTTTCTCATCTATCATAATTTACCCTTTTTGTTGATGGACTTTTTACCTTGCAACTCAGCTAGCAGAATCTTTAGGAAATAAAGCGAAACTTGAAATTGTCTCGAAATTAAAGACCACAAAATTTTCATTAATTGTAGATGAAACTACAGACATATCTACAAAGAAGTCGCTTGTTTTAGTCGCGCGATACATGGACAAACTTTCCCAAAGAGTTTGTGATAAATTCTTAAGCCTTATAGAGGTTGTGGCTTCGGATGCCAAATCTTTGTACGACGCAATAAAAGATTTTCTTAAACACCATGATATTCCTCTAGACAACATTATCGGATTAGCTACCGATGGCGCAAACGTGATGGCAGGAGAAATCAGTGGTATGCAAGCAAGATTTAAAAATGATATTGACATATTTTATATTAAATGTACTTGCCATTCACTTCACCTTTGCTCAGCTTATGCTTGTAAGAAACTTCCAATACAAATTGAAGTTCTGTGTAGAAGAATTTATAACTTTTTTGCGCATAGTCCGAAGCGAATTAATGAATTGAAAGAATTTCAGGATTATTGTAATGTAGAACCTCATAAAATATTGGGTATTTCTTTAACCCGGTGGCTATCGCTAGAAAACGTAATAAATCGTCTCGTTGAGCAATGGTCTGCCTTGCAGTTATATTTTATATCAACATATTTGGAAGTTAACGGCATTAAAGCATGTGAACTGGGGGAGCTTATGGGTGATCCAAGTTTAAAAGTATACTTTTTATTCCTTTCTTATATTCTTAATATAATTAATAATTTAAATAAGGAATTTCAATCCGAAAAAGTACGTCTTCCCTACGTTTACAGCCAAATTGAAACAAATTTTAAATTAATTTTGAGTAATTTTACTAAAACTGATTACATAAAAAGTTTAAATTCATTAGAATCTTTAAATTTACATGATGAATGTTATTATTTAAATGTTGAAAACATTTTTATTGGCCGAAAAGCTGAACTATATATGCAAGAAATTAATTTGTCAGACTTAAAAAAATACGAAATAAAAAAAAATATACAATCTTTTTATATACAACTTTTAACAGAAACAGCTAAGCGATTTGATTTTTCCAGAAAAGACTTACAAAACCTTGACATAATAACACCTAATAAAGTTTTAAGTAGTTCGGAACTTTGTTTAGAATCTTTATTGGCGTATTTCCCGAATTTAACAGGCGGCAATGAAGAACAAATTATAACTCAATGGAAATTATTAAGATTTTCCAATTTGGATATTAAGGGCGATATTGATATTGTTGAATTCTGGGATAAAGTATCGAAGTACAAAAATGGGCTCAATGAAAATAATTTCGAACAACTTTCCTATTTTGTACATAACTTATTATCCTTGCCACATAGTTCAGCTGCAGCCGAAAGAATGTTTTCACAATTAAATTTAATAAAAACCAAATTTCGTAATTGCCTTGATTTTAAAACTATAAACAGTATTATGCAATCAAAAGAATTGTGCAAAAATCCAAATGTTGCTCATTATTTATGGTCTGCCAAAGATGGGAACTAAGTTTTGTATAAAATTTTAAATCTCAGCACTGTAAATTGTTAATCGATTGATCTCCATTTGTAATACAATTACATTTTTCATAAAAAAAAAAATGTTCATACATATGTACATTTTTTTTGTACGTTATAACTTTCAATGAAATACAAATTTTGTTTATTTTAAATGAATAAAAACTTTAAGTTGGTTTATTTTTAAGTCTGTTGTTATGTTTTTCGTTAATTAATAATTTAATGTAAAATAATTTTAATGTTATTTAGTATAACTTGACCTTTTTTATTATTATTTTTTAAAATTAATTAAGCTTGAGGTCTTTTTATAAAAATAAAATAAGTTAATAATAGTTAAAGATAATATTATTTTTTATAAAAAGACCTCAAGCTTAATTAATTTTGAAAAATTAAAAAGTAAAATAATTTAGTTTTTTTATAACTGAAAAGTACAAATCTTATTAATTCTTACGGCCCTATTAAAAAATAAAATACAATACATGTATTATGCAAAAAAAGTTAAGTTAACCAATACATTAAGCCCAAACAGTTTTACTGGTTAGCTAATGTGAACTTGAACTTTTTTTGCATAATGGGGATAAACTTTTAATAAAATGAATTTTGTAGGGAAATTTTACGGCTTTAATTAACTCTTATAAAATAAAATTTTTTTTATGAATAAGGCCTCAAATAAATAAAAACTTTTATTTAAATTTAAGTTTCTCGTTTTTTTGTTTATTAGCAAGAACTATTTAATGTATAAAATAATTATATTTTTTTTTATGATTAATTTTTAACTATATAGTGCAAATAACCTTTGTTTTACAATGCAACTTGAAATAAATTTGAATGTTTTTCTCAGTAAACAAAAGCCGTTTTTAATTTGGTTACATTTGGTAACTTTTTCAAAAATTTTGGTTGTAAAAATCGTATTGGTTGTGGCAGCACTGGTGGTAACATTGTGTTAGTCCCTCCGTTATGCTCTAAACACATAGACCACAGCTGGCTACACGAACTCATGACTACAAATGCTGCTGGTTGCGCATGGAGCCGTGTAGTCAGCTACTGAATTATTTTGAAGACGGCAGCTGCAATACAAAAAATATAAACAGCAGTTTTTGTGCAGTATGTGTTTATATTTCAGTGGTGCCACTGTAAATTTTTAATTTTTTACTTTTATAAAATGGAACAACATGCACAATTACGACTTTTACATAAATTTAATTAAAGCCTGTAAATATATAAATACTTATTAATAATAAATTTTATAACGTTAAAATAATAAATGTGTTAAAAAATCTTTATTATCAATGCATTTCAATTATGTATTTTAACAAAGGTTCAATACAAAATGTATATAAACTGCTTATGTATACACATATTTTTTGCGCAAATGCACGTGGTTTAGGAATTAGAAGTTGTCAAAGTTTCAGAATATTTTATTTATATTTTTTTAGGTAAAAATTTGATCGTAACAGTACAAATTTCGAAATTAATTTTTTGTAAATCCGTGAGGAGCCAATTTAAAAATTCATATTTCTTGAGAGACATTTTTACAAAATGGAGCTTATGTTACAAATTTGTCGATATAATAATATTTATGCACTTCAAGCTTTAATTTTTTAGAACTCCCTCATATAAAATGATAAATATTTATTGTATTCATTAAAATATTTTATAGCTAATCAAATAAATTTTCCATGACAATGTTCCTTAATAAACGTTTGCTAAATTTAATCATCGTTCATGAATACGGGGGTAAACAAATTTTATTTTAGAAAATTACTTAATATACAGTCGAACTCCCATAACTCGAACTTCTATAACTCGAATTTTCTCTTACTCGAACCAATTTGATTGGCAGTAGCTCTAAAACAATAAACTACATACAATTCTCCTTCCGTAACTCGAACTTCCATAACTCGAAATTCTCCATAACTCGAACCAAATACTCAAATTTGTATTCTATAACTCGAAGTTTTTTGCTTGTTTTGTTTATTTTGTTTATTTATTTCGCTTTCTTTTGCTTGTTTAGCAGGTTTGTATATTTTACTTTGCTCTTTTTTTAGGGGAAATCCCTTTTTGTACATTACGTGTGTCTTTTGGTTTGCCTAAATATGCTAAAATTATTTGTATGTGTTTATTTCATGGCAAGTAAACGTGTTTTATAATGTTTGTCGATGGAGGGAAATATAAGTCGAGGGTGGATTCAAGAAAAAGGAAGCAGACAATAAATATGGTGTCCCAGCTAGTACGGTATCATAGATTTTTAAAAATAAAGAATTAATTATCAACTCGTTTAAGTCAGTATCTCATCTCTTTAGTAAAATGATTAAGACCCAAATATACAAAATTATCGACATAGCAGTCCTCAATTGGTTTACAGCAGCTAGAAGTCAAACCATGCCGATATTTTACTTCATTGTAACTTGTTTATTACAAATACATACCTACATGCTTAGGTATGAAGCTTTCAAATAGTGCCTGTTTTAAACAAAAAATACAAAATGTACACAAGTTTGCAATTTATTCTCTTTTCAACAAGAAAATTCTTTAACTCGAAGTCTCCATAAGTCGAAGTTTTTTTTGGGATAATGGTGATTCGAGTTATGGAAGTTCGACTGTATATAAAAGTTTGACTAAAAATATATGTTTGGTAATAATTTATGTATTTATAACATATTTAATTATTGTAATATGGACATAACTAAAAATTGCTCCGAATGGCCGAAGACCCGCAATACAGAAAAACTTTATTGAGTAAAGCCCTAATAATCATACGAAAGTTTGAAGTGTTCTATAAGGTATATGATGTTTATATAATTATTGTTATATCGACATAATTGAATGATAAAGCCAATTTTGTAAAAAAAAACAGTCAAGGCAAGAAGTATTAATTTTTGTAATTCTCTCTTAATAGTATCGGTACGTTTTAAGCACCATTTCAAAGGCATTTTGGAATATTTTTCAATGATACTCATATTTTAAAATTCAGTTTATACCTAAAGATATATGGATATATAAGGATACTAAACAGTTATATGCATAAATACAAATTAAGTACTAAGTCGAATTTATATTTTGTTTAAAGCTGGTTCTTTTATGTTTAACAAAAAATAAAATTTTTTTTCAGCACTAACACTTTTTCACTGTTATATTTTTGTTAAAAATGGCTACTACCTCATCTTTCCTTTTAATTTTCAACAACGTTGTTATTCTTGACCTTTTATAAAATATATTAAAGAACTTATTTATTTCAAATTTTTTATTATGTTGGCAACACTAATCTGTTCATTGCCGCCTTTAAAATTAGAAATTATTCTAAAGTTGGCGACAGCCACAATCGTAGTCGTGTAGCTTGTGGCGGTGTTGGCTTCAAAATAATCGTCTTCGTTTGAACGTGTGTATTTTATTTTTGATATATTGTAGCCTGTAGCTTGCTGTGTTCTATGTGTTTAGATCTTTAAGCCGAAAAAATAAAGAAAGTCTCAATATAAAATCTTTTTAAATTTTTTATGAATACGGCAGTATAAATTTAATATCAACTAAATTTCTTTAACAATATTTTGTTTTTTACTGATAACAAACTTGAGAATCAATTTAAATATAAAAGTTTGCACGAAAAAAGTAGTTGGACAGATGGACGTGGAATATAAATTTCGACTGCTAAACAAGTGTCAGATAGGTACAGAATGTTACCTAGTTTTTTGACACTGCATCAAATGTTGTCGGAGTATAGACAAGTTATTTCTTTAGTCCATAACGACATTTATTTTACATGGGACGGCCCGGCCCATCTTCTATATAAAATAAACAAATTAAATTTACTTGCATCGTTAAAAATTCTTCATTCCAGAATGACATATCCATGCTTGTATGTATATTATTTTCGAAAAATATAGTGGTACCCTAAAGTGCCCCTTCATTATATGGAGAAAAAAGTGTTAACATTTAGGGTCTCACCCCCTAGAAATATGTGAATTCGCAAAAAACTAAAAAATACAAAATTTTGGGCAAATAAAAAAGATTTAGAGGTGTCTCCTCAAATCGACTGAAATCATTAGTCGTGAATACAAGGCGGCAAAATCACTTTTTCCTAGTTTTTTTCAAATATTTTATATCAGTTTTTAAAAAGTCAAAGAAGGAAAACTGCCATTTCTTCCACTTCTACTATTGTAATTGGCCAAAAAAAGCTGTTGCTTTTACTTCTGATTTAATAAATGTAAACAATCGCTGTCAAATCAACTCAAAAAGGGAAAAGTTTTACCCACAATTTCGTTTTTTGTACGACAGTTTTTGGTTTCGACTGCAGTTTTTTAATCCCTGTTTTAAACGTCGGTAAAGTTTTTACTCCAGATGATAAATTAATCGTAATGTAGATACAATTATACTCTTAAAAAGGTATAAGAACCCGAAATTGGTTTATCAAACTTAAATCTCAAATTTTTAAAAAAATGTTCTTTAACAAAATTGAAAAAATTGAGATTTGCAAAACAGGAACTTGTTTAAAACATAATAGAAAATGGAAATAAAAATTTCAAAAATATCCCCCGGTACACTTGGGTGGGGCAACGACTTGATTTTTGCGGATTGTGAGGAAAATGCTTTTTTTGCAGAAAATTAATTAATAGGATAAATTTTATTTATTTCAATGAATATCTAAGAAATGCTAATCAGATTTCTATGTCACAAACTACCACGAACCACGCCAAAGGTCAAAAGTAAAGTTTTTTGTAATCTTTGAATATTTCATGAAAATGATACGAAATATTGTGGGATACATTCATATTTTAATGAAGGTTGACTAAAGTATTTTCTGTAATTGATAATTAATTTTTCAAAAGAAAAAAAATCGATATTACACCCTGTTCTGAAAATCACTTAAGCTCAAATCACGTGATTTAAAATCACATGTGCCTTTTTAAATCACACGGGTGATGTTTTGGTGTTCCGTTTTTGAGTGTTTTGGTGGGATCTTCAATTGCTGAAAGCACACCGAGAAACACAAAAACGGCATGACTTTCAGAACCCCACAAAATCACACGTGTCATTTTAAAAGCACGTGATTTTAAAAGCACGTGATTTTAAAAGCACGTGATCTTAAAACACGTGATTTTCAGAACAGGCCCGTAAACCATTTTTCTTACGTGTAAATATTTGCATAATAAAAGAAAACAATTTAAATTATAAATAGAAAAAATTACAGATTTACTGCCAATAGGCTTGGTCCTTTTGACAATTGAAACCTATGTACCAAATTTCGCCAAATTATCTCTAAAATTACACAAAGTTTACAGCCAGCCGGACGGACGGACATCATTAGACCGGCTCAAAATGCCATTCTAAGTCGATCGGTATACTTAAAGGCTTGTCTTGGTAAATTTTTTTAAGGTGTTACAAACATCAGCATAAACAATAATACCCTCTCCACTATTAGGGTTATACCCACAATTCAGCTACCTAAATAAGAGCGTCAAGCGTTTTTTCAGGGACCGTAAATAAAACTCCTAAAATGAGTTTTGTTTTATGATGGCGAAATTAAACTCCTCAAATCAGTTTTATTTAATGAATGCAAAATAAAACTCTATTTAAGAGTTTGTTTCGACCTTATAACCGTAACGGTCCCTGTTTTTTTTAACAAGCAAATTCCATTGTCAATACATTTTGAATAAAACAAACAGGTCTAGCGATCTGCAACATAAGATTTTCCAGTCGGGTGGTGTTGAATTAGTTTGTTTCGTATAAACTGTATGAAAATTAAAAGTTTTAAAATAAAAAAAAAAAACGCTTGACGCTCTTATTTAGGTATAAAGCTCAGTAATGATATAATTACTTAATTTTTCTGAGCAATAGCAATGTAGACTTTCAGCGATGATCAGCTCTTACACTAATACACTAGCTTTACACTTACACTACCAATTAGCCCTCAAAGTTAGTACATAGTTAAGTTTTATATGAAATTTGTATATGATTTATTGTGATTTAGGGAAAAATTTTAGGCAACTGACTCTTTGATCCTCTTAGGAACCACAAGACATAATCAACCTTATATAACAATAATAACAAGTGGAATTTTTATTCCCCTCGAAGGGTAAACAATTTTTCACACTATCAGTTCCTATGAAAGTAAAAAAAGAAGAAAGATTAAAAAAATTAAAAATCAAAATATATTTTAAAGGAAATAATAAAGCAAAATATATAGTATTGGAGGGATAGTTTAATTACAACGTTAGTTTTTTGCACTTTTTAAATTTAATGCAGTAGAATATTTTCCAAAATTCTGCCACCACGTTTTTCGAAATCCGCAGACAATTGATTGACCTGTTGTTTTGCATTTTGTTGTTGATATTCAATTTATAAGAATACATAAATGTTCTGTTTTTCAGCAAAAATTAAGTAAGAAAATCAAAGGGAAAAGTGAACCAATAACCAGGGAAAAAACTATTTACAATAAGTGGAATTTTTTCCCGTGAAAATTTTTTCACGTTATTATTCTGCTTTGAATTATCTCAAAAATTTTTTCATGGGAGTTTTTCATGATCGCAAGCATGTGAAATGGGAAAAAATTACGATGGAAAAATTATTCACGATAGGGGTGAAAATTTCGTCGCCTTAATATGCAAACCAGCTAAATCCGCCTTTTAAGTAAATTGAGATTTTGATGCCGTGGTGTAGAAAAAGATACGCCTCGCCTACCGGCATGTATTTTTCGTCAATTTGAGTCCTAAAGTGTTAAAAAAAACAACTATATTTTTTGTTTTCCTCTCAAGCAGCAAATATGAAGCCGACGATATGTTAAATATATAAATAAAAATAAAATTTAAATAAGAACATAAATGTGAAATTGAAATCCCAAAAAAAATACCCCTAATAAATTTTCTAATCGCCATGTTTAATTCTGATTTCTCTTAATCTGACAAACAATGTCGAAAATACTGGTATTCATATTTTAAATATACTGTACTTAAATTTTAATTATAAATACATATTAGTTTAATATTAAAGAAAAAAATTTAATGAGAATCATTTAAGACGAACTTTTGATAACATGACTGATCTGCTGTTCCCTTCTTGTTAGGGTTTGCAGTACCGAAATCCCTGAAATTAAAGCATTTATTTCTAAATTTAAAATACCAAATTTGTAACAATTTCGATTATTGTATTTCATACAGTAATTTTTGTTCATAAAATCATCATAAAGGCTGGCGTATACATTTCTAATTGTCATACTTTTTAATAACAAATATAACCCAAAATGATCAACATTCAAAGTTGCGACAACAGGGAAAATATAAAACGGTGTTAAAATTTTCCAAAAAATTACTATGATAATAAACTGGCAAGTGCACGGCTAAAAGAAAAACTAATCTGGCAACATGCTTCATTTTTTGCGAAAACAATAAAGCAAGTTGTTTTTTTTTTATTTTGTTTTTTCTTAACCTACTTACAACTACAATTAATGTTGGAAGAATTCCAACCAATTGTAGTGGAGAATTAAGAAAAAGATAAACTCACTGTTTATTGTTGTTGTTTCTATTTAAGCTTTGATATTGTTACAACTAAAACTGCTGCTTATAATTCTTTTTTGCTTAAGGTGTTATGATACTTGCTATTTTTTGTATTTTTTCAATATTGGAGAACAGTGCAAATATATTTGCATAAGAAAACTGACTAAGTGTAAAGAGTAAGATTATATCATGAAAAATCTTTAAATGTCAAACAAATATACGTGTGTTATCGATAAATAATCTAAGACTGTCAAAAAAAATATAAAAATTTTTAACTTAAAATTGACATTTCCAGATTAAATTTTAGCACTGTTGCCAATTTTTTTAGTTTTTGATCGAAAGTAGAGGTTTTAAACTTTTTTTGCGATTTTTAGGTTTTTTTTTGACGTGTTTTTGTGGAAACAAAACGTGGGCAATATTGCTTGTTTTGTTTACATTTTTTGTTTGATCAATCAGAAAAAAGGGTTTGTTTACATATTGTATTTCTTGTTCTTTCTCGCATTTGTTGTTTCATTCAGTCAATCCTAAAAAAATCCAATACAAAAAATAGCAAGTATCATAACACCTTTAACAGTTTTATTTGTTTGATATCTTTAGTAAAATTTTTAGATGAAATTTCCTGACGATCTGGCCTAAGCAACTAGTGAAATGCGCATAGGAATAGTTTATCCCATTAACAATAAATTTCAGTTTTTTTTATCAAGAATAAAAATTGGAAGTTAAGAACGACAAACAAAATCTTGTAAATTATATATTTTATAAATTTCAGAATAAATACTAAAATTTCCAATACCAGCCTGGTATTGCAAACCCTACTTCCTTTATAGGGAACTGCATGTGTCCAGAAAAATAAAAAAATCTCTATGCAATTCTTATCAGTCTGCAATTGATATTAGAAACGAAAATATCACACGTTTAAGTCTCGGTCCGTAGAGATAATGAAAATCGTTTTCCTATTGTGTTTCACTGTGTTAGCATTGGTAAATGGTCTTCCTGGGTGTCCAGGATGTGTAACACGTTTATCGGGCAGTAGATTAAAGGAAGCAGAAAGTACATTAAATTATTCCCTAAATAAATTGGCTGCTAAAGATGGACCATATTATAGGTAAGACAATTTAGTAGCAAAGCTTTGAAGTAATATGCTTAAAAAAATATAACGTTAGAAAACATAAAAACAAGTTAGAGCGCTACTAGGCCTACGGTAAATTATGGACCGATCTTCAAGAAAGTTCCCACTGTGATTTCTAGTCTTATGAAACTGTAGCAGACCAAATTTAAATATAACATCATTATTCGTTTTCGGTTTTGATTTCTTTTGATTTAAAACTGTGGCAGGCAAAAATTTATTACAATAGTATTATACGTTACGGTTTTAGGCACACCAAAATAAATTATGGACAAATCTTTACGATCTCACTCGATTTCAATTCCAAACTGCTGAGGAGAACTAGAGACAATCTGAAACCAATATTGTTCTTTTCTTTCGAATCGTGCAAAAGTGAGTGTGATTTCAACAGACGGAAAGACAGACTAACTTGGCTAAAGCGACTTAGAATTACTCAAGAACTCAGAAAATATATTAGGGCGGGTTGATTTGTATGGATGAAAAAAAAATATGAATAATGGTATAGCAAAAACGTAATCTACACAAAATTCTAATTCTCCGAAGAAACCATGGGTCTAAAATCAAACCCTAATCCGCGCCTCTCGACTTGAACATTTTTTTACGTGGGTGAATATTTTTTTATGTAAAAAAATTTTGAGTGTAGAAAAATATAAAGTGCGAAAGAACTACCTTACTAAACAATTTTATTCAGTAAACTCGATTTCTTTTTGGAAAAAGCTATTTTTTCAAACATTTATTTTTTTGGCTAAGACGGGCATATACATTTTCAAGTCGAGATGCGCGGATTAGGATTTTATTTTAGATACATAATTTCTTCGGAAAATTTTCTTAAAATTGTATGTAGTTTACGTTTTTGCTATACGATTTAAAAAAAAATCGACCCGCCCTAATGTATAATCTATAGGGTGTTCTAGAAATAGATAACGTATAACACAAGAATTTTAAACGTCGTTTTTTAATAAGATTTCTGTAATAAAAGAATTTTGTGACAAATATTATACAAATATTTCTCTATTTAAGGGAATTTTATAGCAAAAATTATTCAAATTAGACTTAAAGTGTTTTAAAAAAACTTTCAAATTCTTACGTTTATCGTTTGCGATTTCCAGAACACCCTTGATACTTTATGGGGTCATAGATGAATACTTAAAAAGTTTCACGAGGAATGACAAACTTAGTATACCCTCCAAACAACTTCCAGCTAAAATTTTAGATTTTTAGTAATAGGTGGAAGTTATTTCATACGTAATCTGGTAAGTAGTTGTCATTACAATTGTCATTATTCCGAAAACTTCAATAAGTACTTACTAGAAATGACCTCAGCAACTACTGATTACTTCTATTATTTTCACTTCTGAATATTAACTTACTAAAAATCAGCTCAATAACTACACATTAGTTGTGTTGTTTTTAGTACTGAATATTTACTTACTGGTAACATACTCAATAACTACTTATTAGGTCCATTAAGTAGTGATTTTTTGGCTTCTAGTAAGTACTTACAATTCAACTTACTCGTAGTTAAATAATAACTAGATATTTTTTGACTTCTAGTAAGTGTATTGTAATTACTGAATTCTGTGGACACCTCGAACAAGTAGTTATTCAGCCTAAAAAAAGTAGTGTTTACTTTTTTCCAACGATACTTGAACAGTGCCCATGTTCTGTGTTCTTTTCGATTGAAATGTGTGAAATGAAACAAAAATGACATTTCTTAAAATAAACAGCTGTTTTTCTCACTAAACTGTGTCTGTAACGTTTTCTGGAGAGTTCTAACTGTCACGTAAGGAAACTACTCGCCAATTTACAGAACAAGTGTGTCTGTAACTTTTTTGTGAGAAAAGTTCCCGCTTTGAACTGTCAAATAAACTCACGAAAAAAATAGGGCGAGAAACAGTTTCAACACTAAAAACGATTAGAAATGCAAAATACAAATAATAATAATAATAATATTTAGTTTTTGGCACATTTTTTTATTGTTTAATTATTTTGCTTTTAAGATTTTGTAAAATATACGAATTTTTCAAAGCTCGTTTGCAAACAACATTAAAGTCGGTCACACTTTACATTATTTGGTACAGCCGACGGTTGTGTTTTCGCCGCCGTCGTTAAAAATTTGTCAATTTGAGTAAATGTTGGTCACCGTCAACTATATGTGTGACTGGCGTTCTAAACGCCTGCAATGTCACATCGTCTTCGAGTACAGTTTTATGACATTTATTACGTAACGACGTAATCTCGTTTGATAGTTTTCGACATGAGTTACAGACACACCTTTTTCTCACTTTTCGAGAAACGATGGAATATTTAGTTTCACATCTTTTTGATGCGAGAAGTTCCCACTTAAGTTACGGAACATGTTTAAGTTTTTGCTGGGTAGTTGTGGTGGAGTGTATAAAAATTGACATTATATACAAAATCAAAACAAAGGGGCTTTTCATATTTACTTCACTTACTGTTCAGCATACGAGCAAATGCCAATGTAATTTTGCTCTTTTGTAGCAGTAGCCATTTTTTTACTTTTATGCACATATGTATATAAATTTTTATCTGCATCGCATAGATGCTTTACGAACATGCCCAAACAATTTTATTTAGAAAATTTGAACAAATTCAATAAAAATTTTATTTGAGTTTATGTGCTTGTTATTTATTTATTCATTACTTTTAATTTTAAGAATATGAAACGGCACACCCTGCATGTATAAAAAAGATTTAATTTTTTCCTCATCAATTAAACAAAAATAAGGACATCATACAACATACATATCAGAATTGGTTTGGCGCATATTAAGGTAATTTTACCATGATATGCGCCAAACCAATTCTGAGTTGACGATATATATCTGTGGCATTTTGACAAAACATCTCAAGTTAAATTGAAAAAGTGGAAAAAATGTTGTTAATCATACGAATTTTCATTAAAAAACATTTTTGTTTACGTTTTTTAAATTTCGTATTATTAACGAAATTTTTCTTTAATTTTGGTTCATTTTATTATTTTATAAAAATGATTTTTTACCGAGTCTTTTTTTAAAATTTTTTGCTATCTTATCACGACTTAAGATGTTTTGTTAAAATGTTTTGTACTGACATTTTTATTTATTTTTATATTCTATTCTTTTTTATTTTTATTAAGACTTGTTAAAGTAAACTTTGCCACTACACAAATTGTAGCCGGTATTAAACATGTTATCATTGCCGACTTGATTGATAACAAAAATCAACTGAAGACTTGTAGAATTACAATCTGGTCACAACCATGGATGCCCGATGGTACTGAAGTCAATTTCGAATGTCCTGGAGAAGAAAAGATCACTAGAAGACATGTTTCTTAATTGTCAGTAATTTTTTTTATAAAATAAAATGAAAGAAAGAAATTAAAATTATCAATGTTTTATTAGTGACATCAATTTTAATAACATAATCTGAATATATTAATATGAGTTTGTATTGGTGGCATTCCTCTTAAAACTAAAAGGCTTTAGTACAAAGTAGTGACTGGATTAAAAATGGTTTCACCGAAAGCTTTAAAAGAAAACAGATTATTTAAAGAGTATTCTTAGCCTTTTAACAAAACGGGCTTAACAGAAATTAAAATTGACATTGCGTTACAATAAAATGCATCATATAATTTTTGTGAGAATATCAGGTATTTGATGAAAATCGATCGATTTCAAAATGATCGTTTTTAAAAGGTGTGTTGAATTTCGAGCGAATTTAAAATCCATTTCTAAATTCAAGTCTTACTGTCGTATTCATAAAAAATTCAAATAGATTTGAAATGTATTTTAAGAAAAATTTGTATGAAAATTTTGCCTTAAAACATATTTTAAACTTGTTTTATTTTTTTTGAATACGGCAGTTAGTGTTTTGTTCAAAATACAGTTTAATTAACATATATTATTTTTTTTTTAAACCAATTCACAAATAAAATCTATAGCGACCACGAAAATTTCGTTTGCGTCACTGCGACTTCTTTAACATTTGTGAAACTTAATTTTTTTTAAAAATTGCGGCCACGTTTTTAAAGCCAGTTTTCTCCTAAACTTTTTGAATTTTGAGCTGTGCCTGTTTATGATTTAATGTGTAATATCTTCAAACAAAAATTATTTATTGTTATTTAAAATAAATAACACTTAAAGGAGAGTTGATAGCTTTCATTTTATCTGGACAAAAGTTGTTACTTTTTCTAAGCTCTTTAAATCACTGCTCCAGTCTTCATTAAATATTAAATTTACTATACATAAAGGGCCTTTCATTAAGTGCTTCCTATCGTTAAATTAAAATAAATCAAAGTCTATGTAACGTCGAGTACGTCTAATAAGGAATGAACTTTAGGGGGTGGATCTGGGATAACGCTTCGAAATATCTACCAACTTTCCAAACAACTTCGTAATAATTAAAAGAGAAAAAAGTTAAAAATTAGAAAACAATAGAAAAAACTTTTACAAAATATATTTAAAAGATTTTTTTATTCGTGCTTAATTCCCAATTTTTATTTTTGATAAAAACACTGAAATTTATTGTTGATGGGATAAGCTATTCCTATGCGCATTTCACTGGTTGCTTAGGCCAGATCGTCAGGAAACTTCATTCATAAAGATTTTAGAAAAACTAAAGCTATTTAACCAAATAAAACCGTTAAGCGTATAAGAATCATAAGCAAGAGTTCTACTTGAAACAATATCAAAGTTTAAACAAAACACATCAACAATAAACAGTGGGTTTATCTCATCTTACATTCCCCACTACAATTAGTTGAAATTCTCTCAACATTAACTGTAGTTGTAAGTAGGTTAAGAAAAACAAAATAAAAACAAACAACAACTTACAAAAGATGTTGTCAATTAAGTGTTTTTTTAGGCGGTGCACTTGCCTGTTTATTATCAAAAAGTAATTTCAATTTTTGGGAATACAAAATTTTAATTTCAAAAGATTTTGTTATTCGTGCTTAATTCCCAGTTTTTATTATTGATAAAAACACTTGAAATTTATTGTTGATGGGATAAGCTATTCCTATGCGCATTTCACTGGTTGCTTAGGCCAGATCATTAGGAAACTTCATCCATAAAGATTTTAGAAAAACTAAAGATATTAAACCAAATAAAACTGTTAAGCGTATAAGACTTATAGCAACAGTTCTACTTGTAACAATATCAAAGTTTAAACAAAAACATCAACAATAAACAGTGAGTTTATCTCTTCTTACATTCCCCACTACAATTGATTGGAATTCTTCCAAGAGTAATTGTAGTTGTAAGTAGGTAGTAGGTTAAGAAAAAACAAAATGCAAAAAACAATTTGCAAAGGCACACAGAAAAAATTCTCCCACATTTTTCATCAATTAAAGCATTAATCAAAAATATAATCAGTTTTAATTAAAATTTTAATCAACTGAATTAATCATTTAATCAAGTGAATTAAACGTTTAATGATTACTATAAACTGGTTTAATTGATACTATTAATTTGTTTACTGGTGCAAATTTAATTAATTTTTTAATTAATATCACAAATTTTTTAATTGAAATCAATTTTTATTTTTTTCTGTGCATATTGCCAGTTAAGTTTTTTTTTTAACAAAATAGATAAAAATACACAGAAAAAAATAATTTTCAGATTCAGTAAATAAATTAAAATTTTTAATTTGTTTATTTTAAAAGAATTGTAAATTCAAACATTTAAGAAAATTTAATTGAAAAATAAATTATTTTGTTTAATTAAATTATTATTAAATTTATATATAAAAAACTTTTCGTTGAATCTACAAATGAATTGTTTAATTTGTAAACAAAACAAGAAAGTAAATGGTTTATTATTGTAAATATTTACAACATTTTTTTTTTTTATTCGTTAATTAGGCTCGAGTTCATCAAATTTAATTTTCATTAAATTATTTGCACTTAGGAAGGAATTTTTTTTACAACTTGGAATTTTTATTAAAATTTATTGATAATTTTTCTTGGCTGAGCTGGGATTTGAACCCGGGTTGATTTTTACATGTTTCAAGAATCATCACATTCTATCTTCAGAAAGTCTTTGAGTTCTAACTACTGCACCACTGCGGTGCCCGCCAGCCAACAGTCAAACATCAATCTTTTACATGTTGCCTCCTTTCCTCTGTTTTTTTTAGAACAAAGTTAAGTTAACATTTCATTTTAAAGGTTAATAAATTTTAAAAACTGGCGTTTGTTCAAAAAACATGGACATATGCGTCTACTATAACATCGACAACTCTATGGATGGTTCTGTAAACTGCTGATTTTGCAACACCATGCATAGCTGCACCTCTATGGTACTGGCAACCATTGTCGAGCCGAAGCAGCACAGTAGCAGTTGATTTTCAGTTCACAAAGAATAAATGAGCTGTGTATTGTGCTCTAATTCATCTCTAATTTTATTTAAAATAAAATCAACTTAAATTTACTTTTAATCGAAAGCACTCTTTAAAACTAAAATTTTGCAGTCCCGAAAAATTAATTCGGTCTCCACTATTGTCGTACAAAAACTCGCGTCTTAACATTTTGAAAGCTTCACTAGCTGTAACAATATGAATTTGCAAAGAGATCGTTTACCTTGCAAATTTTTGACAAACTTATCAAAATTTGCTTTGCAAAAATAGAATTTACAGTTTTTGTGGAACGAAACAGCATAATTATTTGCAAAGTCTTTGCAAATTACACTTGACAATATTAACTTTGCACTTTGCAGAAGAGAACGTACGTGGAAATGAAATTGAAAACAAAATATAAAAATTGAAAATAATAAATAAATAATAAAAAAAAAAAAATAATCCTGTGGAACATAAAGTTTTGGAAATTCACGAAAAATTTGATAAGAGCAAAGTGAAAAGTTGATAAGTTGGTTTGTGGAATAGGGCCCTGGTTTAATATAATCTTTATGTGCAAAAGAAAAAATGGGCCGAACTTTTGGGGCGTGGCACCCAGATTTCGATGTCGGATTAAAAAGTCACTAAAGACAAAAATGAAGCCATAGTGAGGTCATTAATAATGAAATGCGATTCAAAAAATTCAATGTAATATATATAAAAGTTAAGAAAAGTGGGCCAAATTGTGGATGTGTAATAAAAGTGAGTACATTAAAAGCTAGAAGTACAAAGTTTCAGAAGAACTTTCTTGCCACGTGCAAAAAATTGGACATAAAGGGGTACGATCCGAGATGGTATTAGTGGCGCCCAGAATTTGATGTCGAATTAAAAAGTCACTAAAGGCAAAAATGAAGCCACAGACAAGCCATAAATAAAAGGGCGGTATCCAGAGGCATGGCAAGACATTAAAAAAAAACTTCTGGAATTCTTTTCAACTAATCTTTAATCCTACTACTCTAGTACTCAATCATCCAGAAATGTCTCTCATCACTTAGAAACTTTTTGAATGAAAATTAAGTTCAGTTTAAAATTGTTTAACATTTTTAGAATTTTATTATTTGCACGTGTTATTGAGCGCTACAGCCGTATATAGTGATTTAGCAAAACAGATTGAATAAATGACAACCAATAAGACAGACGAAGTTCCAAGATATCAAACTTCGGAAGAATTATAACAGTTTTGGGCAGTAAAGCGACTTTTATATTAGCTGAGTGAAGTGGTTGGTGCAATAAATCTTGCAAAAGAGAGAATTCAAAAATCTTTTATAAAATCTGATGGAAATTGTGTGTATTTTGTCGTTGGATTAAAAAAAAGGGCTACGGTAATTTGCCTTTGCTATTTTGCAACACCATTTGCACCACACACTTAACTCGTCTAATGTAATAAATTACTAATTCAATTGCAAATAAATATACATACATATGTATTTTAACGAAAAATTAAAATAAAGTGATTGACATTTTTTGAATTTGAATTAAATTAAAAAAATCTTTAAACTATTTCTTTTTATTTTCTCTAAAGCGGGAATTCCGCGTTCCCAAGTTAAAAGGGGCGCAAAGAAAAAGCTCTTCTTTAAACGAAATGCAGTTAACTAACTTATGCTAGAATTTATTAGACCGTCCATTAGGTGTAGCATATAAAAAAAAGCTGATTGTTAAACCAGGTTTGTCTACTTATTAAGCGATTATAACAATAACATGATAATTAAAACTTAAAAACTGGCTTTTTGGTATTGCGTTTAATAATCTTGACTAATGTTTAAGAACTATTAGATATTAAAGGCCCTTTTACACTATTATACTTTGTATTACGGCATATCAAAAACTTAAATAATTTAAAATTATATAACAGTGTGAAAGCAATTTGTTATGAAATGCTTATAGATTCGATTCTAACAAGTATTTACCTGACGTCTGGGTAAATAATCAATATGCCTTTTTTGGGAATTTATTTCGGTATTTATAAAACACAAAAGCATATGGCAATAACTAACCGTCAATCAATTATGTGACAGTAATTCAGGGATAAATGCGTTCATGAAAAATGCCTAAAACCAAACGCTTTTAAGCGAGAAACGCATTTAAAATATCTCGGTTAAATGCGTTCTTGATGCATTTAAAAGAATCTTGGTTAAATGCGTTACTAACGCATTTCATACAATTCTCTCTTAATTGCAATTATTGAAAATGTAGTAGTTTAAAAGCTTATATCACTCATTTGCTGCAACAACGTCAAAAGTCAATAATCGCAAATTTTTACTTAATACCACTAATGCATGGTAAATTAGGTGGTTTATAAAGTGGTAATTATTTCATGTGTAGATATTGTGTACTCTTGAGAGAAGCATAAGATTTTTTTGTTGCCACTAGGTTGTTTATAAATTTAAGACTCTTAGGTCTTTTTATGTAATTTATATATATTTTTGAGTTATGACTATTTAGCAGCAAATTAGGTTTATGTGTTATTTTTTTTACTGAAAAGTGTTCTTAAGCGCTAAGTAGTAAAAAACTATTTTACTCTAAATAGCACTGTGTGAACAGCCTGTTGTATTGTGATCTGATAAATTAGTGGAAACATTAAAATTAAATGCCAAAATTAGCTTGACAAAAATAACATTCATAAAAATCTAATATTTTTTAACACGTGAATAACCAAAAAAAAAAAAAAAATATTAATGACTTAAAATTGTAAACCAGCCCCAGCTGAAAAAATAGCACACCAAATATACATAATATCGTTAGCTAAAATGCAAAAAGGAGTAACTAACAAAAAAAAAAAAAAAAATCAAAATCAAGTTTTTGATTGATTATTATGAAGGCCATTTAACTCCATGTCAGAAGTGAAAAAGGTCCAAATCAGTTGCGAATGCAGCTTTCGAAAAAAACAAAAATAACAAAACACAAGCCACGTAGAACAGAAAATTTATTTAGTACACTAAAAAGCAAAATCAATCCGAAGCGGTATTAATAAAGGGTGGTTAAATTTCAAGGGCCGATGTTGATTTTGAATAAAACACAAACTATTTAGGAAATTATTGTAATTTTATTTTATTATGATATATTGGTATTACTCAATTATGTATGGAACAAAATATCGGCCAAATGGGCGACGCGACCACGGCGGCACACCTCCATCCGATGGTCCAAATTTTCGATGACCCTGAGGCATAATGGAGGTTCTATGCCGTTAATGTGCCGAATTATCTCATCCTTTAGCTCTTGAATTGTTGCTGGCTTATCGACGTACACCTTTTCTTTCAAATAACCCCAAAGAAAAAAGTCCAACGGTGTCAAATCACATGATCTTGGCGGCCAATTGACATCGCCATTACGTGAGATAACACGGCCATTGAATTTGTTGCGCAAAATAGCCATTGTTTCGTTAGCTGTGTGGCAAGTGGCACCGTCCTGCTGAAACCACGTATCGTCCACATAAATATCTTCCAATTCGGGCCATAAAAAGTTCGTTATCATCTCACGATAGCGAACACCATTCACAGTAACTGCCTGACCGGCCTCATTTTGGAAAAAATACGGCCCGATGATGCCGCCAGCCCATAAACTGCACCAAACAGTCACTCTTTGTGGGTGCATTGGTTTTTCGACAATCACTCTTGGATTATTATTCGCCCAAATGCGGAAATTCTGCTTATCGACAAATCCACTGAGGTGAAAATGTGCCTCATCACTGAAGATGATTTTCTTCGAAATTTATCATCCATTTTCATAATAAGTCTGGATAACTTTAACACGTTGTTGGATTGTGTATCTCTCCGTGGTTCAAATTGAGTAAGTCTGAAATAGAGAAATGTCAAATAAAATTGGGAAAAAAACTTGGCGTTTAGGTGTGGTTCACATTCAACATCGGCCCTTACAATTTAACCACCCTTTAGTACGTTGAGTACGGATTTTCTTGAATCATGTATAGAAAGATTGATTTAATTACGGATTTTCAATCGCGAAATACATAACTTATCCATACTCAATCCCGAATTCGTACTTGAAATTATCCGAAAATGAGATTAATTTTAGTAAAACAAAGATTGAATCAATCATAAAATGCGCCTTATTCAAGTATTATAAAGTTGATTTAATTCCGAATTCGTACTTGAAACAAAACCAAAGTTAAATTAGAAGGAGAATCTTATTATGATTTATCTACTTACTCGGTTAACACCTTACAGAATTTCAATTATAAGACACCAGCATCATTCCCGATATGGTGTTTACTTTAAAAACTTAATGTACATATATAACTGAAAATATGAACTAAATGAGAAGCAAGAGGTCTCAATTTAACTTTTTAAACATGAAAATAATGTGTTTTCGGCCTGTTCTGTTGTTTCTACACACAACAAGCAAATCGTTTATTAACTACTTGTGTGGTGTTGTTGTAGTGTAAGTGAAATGAGAATAAAACGCTCACTTTATAATCTTACTCTCAGAGTGGCACTACCAACGAAAAGTTTAATCTTTATTTTACTTGGTTTGAGAATTTTGTACTTATTTTAAGAAATTCCGGAGTTGATTTTCGAAAGTAATCCCATTTAGTGTTATTCGTACTTGAATTTTTGAGTACGACTCGTACTCAAAGTAAGTATAAAAATCTTTATTTATCCTGAGTATTTTTCTTTCTGTGTAATATTGTTTTTTTTTTTTTTTTTTAAACTTATTTACTTACTTTAATATGTATTATTTACTTGGTTGTGGTAAACTTAAAAGTTACTTTTTACAACAGTTGTGCAAATAAATCTCACTTTAATAAACATGGTGAAAAAAAAGAAAAAAACGACCTACGTGAAATGCAACCTACGTGAAATGCAAATTTATCAAACATTTTTTTTTTGGGAACAAATTACCCTGGACAAAATTAAAATTACATTTTAAAATGAAAAATTAAATAAAATTTTTAGCGTAGTAGGCCAAAAATACCCAACAAATTATTTGCATTATATATTCCCAATTATTCTGGCCAACAATAAAGCTAAAAATGTTGTGTAGTGCTGCATTAAAGAGCGGATTTAGGGTGATGGAAAAAGGAAATTTCCCCCTTCCCCCCCAATAAATTTTGAAAATATGGTTTGCTTATTTCGATAATACAAGAATTCTCAATAATAATATTTTTTTTTTTATATATGGGCATTTCCTGGGGTCGCGAACGTACGTTCGTACGCTTTTGATGTACAAATAATATAGAAAACAAAACTTTTCCTAGCATTTTTTTTGCGATTCGATAGCATTTGGGTAGATGTATGTTTAGTGCAAAAGATGGATTTCATCGAGTTTAAGTTTTCATAATAATAGTTATAAACATGAGGTCACGAACGTACGCAAAATAGAAGTCAACTTTGGATGACAGTAGTGAAATGTAAAAATCTGCGTAATGGAACGAAATATTCAAAAGTAGTTAATTTATTTTGAAAGTGTATTAATGTAGGTCTCCATCCAGCATTTACAAAATAAAATATCTCTCTTGGTTTTTGTTTAATTGGCTTATGTACCGGTCGCGAACGTACGGGTCGCGAACGTACGATTTTTCCATATGTTTTTTTATTATTATCACCATGCAGATTCCCATAAATATCTTCAAATTTCCTTAACAAGCAACTTAATACTCAATTTACAATTGATTGTAATGGAGAGATTACGAAGAAAGAGTGTAAACATAACATATTTTTTGCATGTAAAATAAGTACATAAAAATGTCTATTGAAGTAGGAAATATAAGAAAACATGAAATTTTCCAGTTTCCAGCGCGATTTCCTCAAGTAAAACAGCTGAGACATGCTATGAAACCATTCTTTTATAACAACATAGACTTTTTTTTATAATAATAAACAATAAAAGACGATGATTATCAACATTTTATTTTTTCATCCTGGTAGACCATTCTGGGGAAATGCCCATATACAAAATTTTGAGAAATCCCAGCAAGTTTTATTTTGTTTTTTTTTTATTGAATCTCTAACGAAATTTTTAATAAGTATCCAAATCTTAATCCTTATAGTTATTTATTAGATATAAATATTTTTAGTACTGAACAACTGTTTATATTCAGCGAACATTTTATTTGAAGTGTGATAGTGTTGACGTTGTGAGAGCAAAAATCTTAAGACTTGTAGAATAGTGTAAAGGGGGCTAAAATTTAAGTTGCTTTTAATTAAATATGCAGTAAATAAGTAGTGCTTTTCATACGGGACAAAAATCCCGGGATCCCGAACATGTTTCGGGAAAAAATCCTTGGAAATTGTGAAATTTGTGAGAGCAAAAATTTTAACAGCCTGTTTGTCGATTTCAAACGTTAATGTTCGCATAGAAAATAATATTTAAAACAAAAACAAAACTCGAAAATTTGTTTTTGTTTTGAATGTAATTTTCTATTTTTCAAACAGGCTGTCAGACTTGTAGAATAGTGTAAAGGGGGCTAAAATTTAAGTTGCTTTTAATAAAATATGCAGTTAATAAGTAGTGTTTTATATACGGGACAAAAATCCCGGGATCCCGAACATGTTTTGAGAAAAAATCCCTAGAAATTTTTGCGGGAGTTCCCGGGATTTTGGCAACTTTACTGCTGATATAATTGTAAGTAAGTTGTGTCATGAAATAGATCTTAGCCGTTAGGCAATATGTTCTTAAATCAAAAAAACGCATTTTGATTTTTGATTGGCTTTAATTCAAATTTTTGTTTCTCTTTTGTTTGGTTAAAATCACTTTAGTCTAGCACTAATCGTTGTCATCTGCTCTTGGGAAAAAAGTCTATGAAATACACCAAATAAATATTTTTCAATTTAACATGACGAAAAACTACCGTTTCTGACTTAAGACAGTTTTGCAAAACGACAAAGATATTTCAATTCATATCCCATAAGTAAGGCAATGTACAGAATTTTTAATTGGTTTAAAGACCCAGATTTATTTTATAAAAGCGAAAAAAGTTGCTCCCACTTGCTTCCAAAAATTTAATGATTTTATATGCAGAGCCGCTGCTTTAAAGATTTTTCGGATTAGATTCTGTAAGAGATGATGACAAAAGTTATTAATAAAGAAAACACTTATTCGATTCGAAAAAACAAAATTTTTTTTTCGGAATTACAAGTTTTGAAGAAAGTACTAAGAAAACTGAAAGTGTCTAGAGATTATATAATGTTTCTTTGAAAGGCAAACATCCGTAGAAAGGAAACGTGTTTTCTCATTGAAATCTTCCTGATAAAAATTAGAAAGAGGTCTTCGAATGATTCTGTAAGTGCATATTCTGAACTAAAATTCTGTTTTTAAAGAAGTATGTATTTTGTAATAATTGGCTTAGATAATTCAACTTTTTCGGTTTTATATAAATAAATGCTGTTAGCCGTGAATTAATTATGTGGCAATAAGTGCTTAAGTCTATTTGTCTAGTTTTATAGGAGACAAATTTAAAACTTTAAAGATGGCTTTTGGAAATTGGCTCCGATTTTGATTTAATCATCAGTTTTCTCCGGTTATAGTTTTTAAAGTTTTTTATTTCTAAACACTCCTAAAGTCACAGATCGGAATTTTTTTTATTCAATAAAAGTAATTTAACTATAACTTCCTCAAAAATCCTACAAAATAATTGAAATTTTGTCCATTTGTACTTTTAAGGTGCCATTAAGTACTTTTTCCTTTTTGCCACAGAAATAAAAAAATTGAATGTATTTATAAACTTATTTAACTGATCTCAGGAAATGTTATTTGTTCAAATAAATCAAATTAAATAATATTTTGCATGGATTTGTATTTAGCGGGAATTCCCGGGAGCCCGGGAAATTGAAAAATAAATCCCGTTTCCCCGGGAAATGAAAAAGTCCGGGAAAAGAAAAACTCTAAAAGCAAGCGATTAGTTCACACAATGAATTTTAACATTTACATTAAGTTTCAAAATTTTATTTTGTGAATTTTTATGATTAATGAATTACTAAATCTAGGACCTGTTTTTTTTTAAATCACTTTTTATACACGTTTGTCATAAACATTTTTCCAAAGAAATTATTTTACCCTTGTGAAATATTAAATAAAAAATTTTAAAAAATGAAAAAATTAACTGCGAAAATAAAAATTTTCGCTTAGGAATTTGTATTTAAACAACAATAAAAAACTCAAATTTGTTCTTGTGTTCAGTAAAAATGTCTAAACTAAAATTTTTATTTTAGTTTGAAAAATAGGCAGTAAATTTGTAGTTTGTAATGTCTTTAAAACATCATACTAAGCTATAAAATTAATTCTTTTTAAATCTTTGATCAGTCTAGTCTGATATTTTGAGAAGAATAGAACAAAACTTGTTTCAAAATGAATAAACTTTTTATTTATTTATTCTTTGCGTTGGTTTATGTGATCTCCAGCATTTCAACAATGCCAGCAGATGAGGTGAATAAACATATTTGGAAATTTCTAACAAGAAGTTTATTATAATAAACTGTCTCTTTTAGCCTTTTAAAATACGCGGTGGTATACGTAAATTGGAGTTTGGTGACATTAAAGATGCCGAAGAAGTTTTGCAATTATCTCTAACGAAATTAGCGGCTGGCGATGGACCATATTTAAAGTAAGACGCAAAACTTGTTTATTGACGTTAAAAAAACAAATAATTAACAAATTATTTATATGACTATTATGTAGATTGAAGAGAATTAATTCAGCTACAAAACAACTAGTTGCTGGCCATAAATATCAAATAAATGCTGATTTAACTGACAGCGATGATAAATCTAAAAATTGTGATGTTACAATTTGGTCACAGCCTTGGTTGGAAAATGGCACAGAGGTGACAATCGAATGTGAAGGAGAAAAAAAATTGATCAAAAAACATAGTGTTTAAGATGTGATTTTATAAAACTTTTTGGTATCTGAAATAAAGTATTTTTATAGCAAAATAATACATCAAGAAGTTTTAATTCTTAAAAATATGTGCGTTCATTTGCTTTTCCAGCAAAATCCAGTAGGTGTGTTATGTGAAATTTTTAAAAATTTATGTGTACGCGAACGCAGCTAATATCTGTTATTTTTTTATATAATTTTTTTTATCAAGTATGTAATAATAATAAGCAGTCAAGTTTAAAATTAAAATTATGCAATTTCTTTTTTTATTTTTAGTTGTCAGAGGAGGAGGCTAATGAAACGTTAAAATATGTGATAAACAAATATGAGGAAGTTGAAATGAAAATCATAGGAGAACCCGTATCGTAAGTAAAAACAAATTATGTAAATATTTTATGGATTTAAAATGCACACAATCAGTCACCTTATTTCTGTGATCATTAAAACATCCCATGAAAAATTGGTTTTACATAAAAATCTTGATAAAACTAAAAACCCGTAAATACAGCTTATTTAAGCAAAATAAGCTAAATTTGTGTTTGGTAATATTTCTTACAAAAAATTGAATTTTCATTTCGGTGAAACATGAAACTAATTTTTAAAATGAAAGAGCATTTATTTAACTTCTTTAATTGTTTTATTTTTGTAATAACATTGTGTTATTTAACTAGCGCTATTTCATCCTACAGGGAAGTCAGGTTCAAAACAATTCAATTGACAGATATAGTATGTCTTCACGATCTCTTGCTACTGTGGCTAATCGGAGATCCTTTCTGAAACCACGTTAGCCAGAAGCCCCCAGTTGAACGGGCTGACTATTGGTTGGGGCTTCCGTTAGTATGCTTCTTGCGGGAAATTCTTTCTATCTTTCGGGAATATTTTCGAAGATAACGTGGTGGTTGTGGTTAACTACCCAATGCCGCGGGAAAGCATACCCTGCTTATCCCTCTAAAGGGCTGATTTTAATTTGTATATTATTTACATATCTTCGTCTATATAGGATTTTAGGATGGGGTTTATATGACAGTGTTGCCAAAACATGGTGCCCCAAAATGGCTAAATTTACGGAAAAATTACTAAAAATTGGCTAACAACTTTTTTAAATAAAAACACATTAAAATTCAATAGCAAAACAAAAAAAATTCATCAAAACATTTTTGCAATGAAATTGTAAATTGAGAATAAAGAATAAAGAATAAGAATATACGTAAATAAATTTTTAAGCATTTAAAAAATTAAATCATCGATAAATTAGATGTCGTTTTTGTTTATCTAATAGGAATCACTTGTGTCCAGTGATGCTAATAGTAGGGAATTTTCCCTTTTTGTAGGGATTTTTTCGGAAAATTTCAAGCGTAGGGAAATAAGGACAGATTTTTTACCTTAAGGCAAATGTAGGGAACTCTCAAAATATTATATCTTTTTCGATATTTTGTCTAAAAATAATTAAATATTCGTCTTATTTTTATATAAAAATTAAAATTTTTCATATAAAATAACATTTAAGTACAAATGAGTATTTTTTAGCCTGGCAATCTTCAACAATTGCCAAAACCATGTACCCCAAAATTCGTGGCCCACCCCTCATATACATAATAAATTAGTTATCATTTTCAATTTATTGAATTTTTTTTTTTACTACTTATTAGTTTAGGAAATTAAAAAAAAAACTATTCTCTAATTTTTGCTATATGCATTCGCACTCACATTCGCTAAAATTTATGCGAATTTTAAAAGCGAATGTCTAATGAATGAAATTTCTACATAGAAATTAATTTGCATAAAAACAATCTCACTTTCTAAACTAAGAGAAATAAAACAATACAATTTCGAATTTTTAAAAAAATATTTATCCTTAAAAGTTAGAGGACATATATTTAAAAGGAAATTCTTTTATATTTTAGTTCAGGGGAACTGAAGAAAATATTTTTTTTTAAATTTTACAGAGCTTTTCCTTTTATTTGGTACCAAGTTTGCTAAAAATTATTATTAAAAAAATTTATTAAAAATAAGTATTCTTGAAAAAAAAAAATTTTTGTATTCCCAAAAATTGAAATTACTTTTTGATAATATTCTTGAAAAATATTTAGCTCTTTAAACAAGACAAACGACAAGGAAATGAAAAATCACATACGAAGTTTGACTATGTTTTGTCTCTAGATTAATGGATATATAGAGGCGTTCTTGGCCAAAAAAGAAAAATTTATTTGTTTGTCTGTTGGCTAAAAACAATAAATTTTTAACGTAGGGAAAAGTGTAGATTTTTTTAAATTTCTCCTGGCACCACTGCTTGTGCCTATTACTTTTAAATGTTTTGAAGGTTAATTGAAATCATGGCAACTTTGACCGAAGCTTTTGAGTCCTAAATCTACAATAAAAAATAAAAAAGATAAAAACATGTAAGAAAGTATAGTCGGTCAAGCTTGTCATATAGGCCCTATACCACAGTATAGAAAAACAATTTTTGCTAGTGCACCCTATTTGGGACCCATGGATCCGCCTTAAAAAATTATGTTATGAGGAGATTCATGTTAAAGTTCTTTGCGCCGAATATTATTTAGATATCTTCATCTATATGAGATTTTAGGAAGGGGGTTTGTATTGGACCTATGGTTAATGTTGGACCTACCAGTACGACATTTTTTATGACATAGTAGCTATCGTAACAGTTATTATCGCCAATGTTTTTGTTAGTACCAACATTTATAAGGAAGTTATGGCATTTAAAGCAGAACTTAAAAAACTGAAGTCAGAGTAGAAAAACTGCCATTTCTTCCACCTCTTAATTTGTCATTGGCCAAAAAAAAAAAAAATATTGCTTTAACTTCTGATTCATCAAATGTAAACAGTCGATGCATTTTCAAAAAGCGAAAAGTTGTCCACAAATTTTCGTTTTTTGTTAGACAGTTTTTGGTTTCGACTGCAGTTTTTTAAATACTGATTTAAAGCTATTCTCGGGAGTAGTTTTTTATTGGAGCAATGGTCAAATATGGACCGATTCCAATAAAATTGTGTAAGATGATTTAGACTGCATTAATCTAAATACCAACCCAATAAGATGGTTTAGGGGCACAAAGACCATATTCCGGAAAGATGCTTGTATGGGGGCTATTTTTTCAAAATTTCTCAATGTTAACATGCCAGTCAACCTGCCAACCAGCCGGACTACAAACACCGTTAAATCGACTCAGAAAGTGATTCTGAGGTAGGTGCAGGGAGAGCAATTAATTTTAACAAAAGCATCCTGTGAGCCCCAAAAATAAAAAAAATACTACTTATTTTGTCGATAGGGGCAGGGGAGCAGCACCCCCTTAAAGAGCGGTTAAAGCAAAGTTCTCAAATTTAAAACAAATAACTTTGCTAACAATACACAACATCTGCCAAAAATTAAACTGGATTGGAGAAGTGGGAGTGGCTCCTCCACTACAAAGTTAGTGTAAATAACAGTGATTCGGGGAACGGGCTTCTACCAATATTTTGCTAGGTTATCAATACACAACATTTATCAAAAAGTGAGATAGATTTGAGAAGTAGGCGTGGGGGTACCTCCCGTACAAATGTAAAAGTTTTTCAATTTGCAACAAATAGTTTGATTTTTTTTACAAAATATCTGTCAAAAAGATGGCTGGATTGGAGAATGGTCATGACACCTTCAATATAAGCAAAATATATCTTTCTGTATATTAGTAGAACGGTTATAGTAAAAGTATCTAAATTGTTTTCAATTTGGTACTATTTGCTTCGTTATCGATACACATGATCTGTTTAAAAAATGTTTACTAATTTTATTTCAATGGGGGAAGCGAAGCGCAACGAGTAAAGCCAGTAACTGATAAATTGATTGCTCGAATTACTTTTAACGATGTTAACTTGGCCAAGTACCTTACCTACTTCAGCATAGCACCATGGAAGTGAGAGCAACTTTTTAGTAAATTTTAAAATTTCTAAAAAAAAATTGTTGCCGCCTGCATCTGTATATTGAAGTACTTCCGACCAGAAAGAAACAGTGTTGATTCATTTTATAAATTTAATATTGGAATACTGTTTGTTCCTTTGTTTTGAAAGATGCTTTTTCTTTATCGTTGACAGCGGTTTTAAACATTTGTAAAACTTGTGATGGTTTAATTGTTGTGGGGAATCTAAGAAAAGATAAACTCGATGCTTATTGCTGGTATTTTGCTTAAGCTTTGATATCGTTGCAAAAAAGACTTTTGGAGTGCTTGCAATTCTCATTTACTCTTCAGATTTATTTGTTAATTTCTTTGGCTTTTCATAATTTTTTTGGAAGAATGTTTTCTGATGATCTGGCCTTAGCAACCAGTGAAATATTAAATTTTATGCCAAAAACCTTTTATTTTATTTTAATGAAAAAATTTATTACAATTCCGCTTTGCAAAATAGCCCTCAATAAAACATATTTTATAATGAAATAATTATATATTTCTTCATATTAAAAAAAAAAATATTTGAAACAAAGTAAAGACAGTATTTTTACAACTCTTGTTCATTTTTTAATAGCTTTGATATCGTTGCAAGTAAAACTTGAGTATTTGTAATTCTCAATCGCTTTACAGTTTTATTTGTATAGTATCTTTTGTTTTTCCAGGTTTTCTGATGATCTGGCCTTAGAAACCAGCGAACTGCGCATAGGACCTACCTTATCCCCCAACATAAATGAATAAATAAATAAAGATTCAATAAACATTTTGTTTGATTTTTTCAAAATTTCCAACAATTTTTTTTAACAAACCAAATAAATATTTTGTTGAAAAAATTTATTTTGCAACAACAACATATTTTTATTGACTCAATAAAGTTAGTTGTTGACTTAACATTTAATAACTATACCTACAAACTTATTTACCGCAAAAATTGTCATCGCAGAAAATTCAAACATTTTTTTAACCAAATATGCGATTTTCGTTTTCAAATAGGAAAATTATTTTCTTCCGTTTAGAAACTGACTTCTCCTCCAACAATAATTTCCAGTGTATTTCACAAAACAAAAATTGGGAATTAGGCAGGATAAACAGAAACTTATTAATTAAAAATTTTGTCTTCCAAAAATTACTTTGATAATTGTGAAAAATGTTTATTTTACTTTAAACAATTTTTTAAATTTTTATTAGAAAATAAAAATTGTTATTTTAAAAGAAAAGGGGCAAAAAATTTTTATGGTTAGATGTCTTCAGTAGAATTGTATGGCGATTCTTTTCTTAGAATATAAAACCCTCTAACACTCATTCTAAGGGTAATTTTTGTCCCTTTTTTTAACTTCCCCACAAAAGTATACTTAACCGGCACTTTAGAGAATTATAATGTACCACGAATATTTTCTGCATCAAATTTTACTAGGGGTCTTCTAAGTCCAAAATGTCGTGCAATGTATGTAAAACGGATTTTCGAAATTTCGGGCATTGAAATTTTTGAATTTCTTGAAAAGGCGTTTGGTACAAGTAAAAAAATATACTAAATGTTCTTCTGAGCCAAAAGACTATTTTAAATGTCTTTAGTAGAATTGTATAGCGATTTTTTTTTTTAGAATATATTAACCCTTTAACATTCATTTTAAGGGGTAATTTTTGTTCTTTTTTTTAACTTCCACACAAAAGTATACTAAAACATAACATTAGAGGGTTAAAGTGTTCGACGAATATTTTATTCATCAAATTTTATTAGGGGGTTCTAAGACCGAAAAATCGTGCAATGTATGTAAAACGGATTTTCGAAATTCCGAGCGTTGAAGTTTTTGAATTTTTCGAAAACCCGTTTTACATACATTGCACGATTTTTTGGTCTAAGAAGACCCCTAGTAAAATTTGATGAAGAAAATATCCGTCGAACATTTTAACCCTCTAATATGCCGTTTTAGTAAACTTCTGTGTGGAAGTCAAAAAAGGAACAAAAATTACCCCTTAAAATGAGTGTTAGAGGGTTAATATATTCTTAGAAAAGAATCGCCATACAATTCTACTGAAGACATCTGAAATACTATTTTAGCTCAGAAGAACATTAAGTATATTTTTTTTTGACTTATACAAAACGCTTTTCAAAAAATTAAAAAACTTTAGGAGCCGATATTTGGGAACCCGAGCTAACTTTTTAAAACACTTTTGCGGATTTGCTCTACCAAAAGTATAGTTTTATTTCGCGACGCAAGTATTGAGGCTGGTTTTTTTTGTTGCACAGTGTTATTTTTTAAAGCTTTTTTTTAAATTTTTTCAAAAATTTTAATTTTAAATGTTTAATTTTTTTAAGTGGAAAAACGTTTCATATCCAAAAACGCGATGACAGTTTAAACGTTTTACTACGAAAAGCAGCATGACTAGTGACTTTAAAAACGTTATTCTACGTTTTACAACAGAAAGTGAGTAATTAAAATATTTTTCGCTACTTGCCTTACCTACTTTTTAGCGATTTTCATTCATATGCTCTTATTTCTCAAATTTTATTTTTATTGCCTTTTAAATTTTCCACATAAACGTTGATTTTTGTAACTCTGTTACAGTTATCATTTACATTTGACAATTCCGTTCGTAAAATTTTGTAAGTAACTTACAACATTCCACTGACTGACTCTTTCGAACTGCATTTTTGAAAGTGATGAGGTCATAATTTTGGCTGATTTGGTATATGAAGAATGTGAAAGAGTAATGTCAACGGTAATCTGCAAAAAACAGATTTTGCTGAGAGAATCTTTGCTTCCAACACAATTTCAATTTCGTATTACAACATTTACATTCCCATATCATATGAGCAACTTTTGCATTTCCTTTTCCATCCATCACAAACAAACTTAATAAAAATCTATTCAATTTCTTAAGGAAAGTCAATCATTTGCACACTTATAGGCAAACATAAAAACAATCGAATTCACTTTTTTCTGATCTCCCCTTGTTCAAGCATCTACGGGTTGCGGTTGTCATATGGCGATGCAGAGGAAGAACTGAATATTCATTTCAAATACATTGACAATACACAGCACGACATCATTCAGAATTGTGTTTTTGTCTTGTATCATCGTCAAAATGAATGTGAATTGATTAAAACAATTTGCAATACATTTTTGCCGATTACACCGCGTCCTCTTATGCAACGCAAAGATTTGCGTATCTGTGATGACGGCAGTGATGTGCAGCTGGTTGAAAAGGAAGAATTGGATAAGGAGGAAACGACAGTGGTGACAACAACAGATATCGAACAGGTTGCTGGCAATGATAATGCTGATGGTTCTAAAACGGATGATACTGACAACAATAATGTTGGCGGTGAGCAGGAAAAAGAACGACAGACGGCGCAATGACTCAGTACAGAAGAGTGAATGTTAAAAACTTTGCATGCACAGGACACACAACACTTTTTGTTAACTTTGATAGAAAGGATAATAATATAAGTCTGTAGCTGTAAGAAAATATTTCATAAAGAAAATATACTTAAATTTATAGAATCTATGTATGTATTTTTTAATACTATAAAAATTAATTTTTTATTTATCAGGGCAAGTTTTTCTATGCACAAGAGATTAATGTATGTATATGCAAGTAAAACAGGTCAAAATAACCAAGAAATGTTCTAAAATATAAAAAAGAAAAACATTGTACATAATTATGTATATTTAAAAAAAAAAAATATTTAAAGTTCAATATTGTTAATTTTAAGTTAAAATTAATTTATGATTTAATATATAGACTTTTATTTTTTTTAATAATATCTATAGTATATCGAGCCATCTAAAAACCTCTTACTTTTCAGAAGAGCTAAATAACTAGTACCTTCCATAAGACGATTTTAATATTCTTACTAATTTATACCCATGCCAATAATTTTATATTTTGCACTTGTTTTCGTATTTATTATACCCTTCACCACAGGTGGAAAGGGGTATATATAAGTTTGTCATTCCGTTTGCAATTTCTACAGTATTGATCTTAGACCCTATATTCTGGGTCCTTATAAGGAGCGAAGTTGATTTAACGATGTCCGTCTTACGTTTGATATGTGTTTTCCGGAAACTCCAGACATGATAGGGGCTAGGTTGTTTTACATTTACGTCACATATAGTCCACCAGCAAGATCGGTCCACAAATGGCTGAGATATGACCAAAAAACCACGACTGCCTCTAATTTTTTCCAAAAATCCCTTGTTGTTGTTGTATTTTTAATACTTTTTTCTGTATATCTGGAGAACGGCAAGAGCCAAAGTTTCCAAATTTGTTACACATATTAAGGTTATCAGTACACAGCATCCCACAAAATGTGGGCGTGATTGGAGAAGTGGGCGTAGTACCTCTCGTACAAAAAATATCAAAAATTGTATAAAAACCTGATTTTTTCGACTGCCATATGACCTATGGTTATCCCTTATATATCAAAAGATCGGAAATCCTTAGTAAAAAATATTTTCTGAAAATTTCGGGAAAATCGGCTCAGAAACAAAAAGTTATGACCAAAATTAAATTTTTTTTTAATCCCCATTTTCGGGAACCATAGGTCTTCCCGAGTCCACGCTTTATAACCCAACTAACTGGTAAATTTATTCTTAAACACGTCGGTATATAAATCTGTCAAATAGGTTAAAAATGGTTAAGTTATGAGCAATATACTCAACAAAAAAAAGACTAAAAAACATTAAATTTTTATAAAAACTAAAATTTTAGAGCTGTAATATGACCTATTCATACGTTTAAGATATCAAAATATCGGAAATCTTTAGAAGAACATATTTGCTGAAAAACTCGGAAAATCGGTAAAAAAAGTAATGTCAAAAATATAGTTTTTTTTTTTAAATACCTATCTTCGGGAACCATAGAATTTCTCGACTCCAAGTTTTATCACCAAAGTAAATGGTAATGTTATTTTTTAAGATGTCGGTGTAAAAATGTGTCAAATCGGTTAAAAAAGGCCGAGTTATGACCAAATACTGAAATTCGATCAAAACTAAACTTGCTATATGTTAATTAAACTTTTAATATACATAAGTATTTAATACCACGCAAACATGTGCAAATAATTAAACTTCTGGTATTTCCAAACCATGGTGAAGGGTATATAAGATTCGGCATAGCCGAATATAGCACTCTTTCTTGTTATACCCACACCACAATAGTGGAGAGGGTATTATGCATTTGTGCTGATGTGTGCAACGCCTTAAAATAGTGGTCCTAGACCCACCTTAAAGTATACCGATCTACTCAGAATCACTTTCTGAGTCGAACTAACGATGTCCGGCTAGCTGGCTGGCTGGCTTGCTGGCTGGCTGGCTGGCTGTAATTTGTAATATGTAATTTTTGTATTATGGTTTACAACTTTGCTATATTCCGGTGAACAAAAACATCAAAAATAATTACGTAAACGATCCATATTTCATTTTAATGATATTTAAACAGCGTTCCTTCATGGTTCAGTTGTCTAGGGGGTGTGATAAGTTAGAAACTGTGAGTTCTCTGGTTCGAATCTTGGTTTTTTAAAAAGAAATTTTTTTTTTTAATATTTTTATGTTCTAAAAACGATTTTAAAAAAATATTTACCAGTTTTCGCTTTTTAAATTTCATTTATAATGAAGTTTTAAGTATTGTAAATATGTATATATATGTAAAAACTGCTTAGTTGCTCTGTATTCTGCTAGCACAATGGTGAAGGATATATAAGATTCGGCACAGCCAAATATGGCACTCTTACTTGTTTTTTAATGAAAACGCCAAGCAAAAATAAAAGTTATTTTTTAATTTTTATTTTCGAGCAAAAATCAACTTTAAAAATGTTTTTTAATGTGCAAAAGAAACCGCCATGATGATCACATATTCAAATAAATTTTTAAAGCAGTGTTCGAAAATAAACATTAAATAACGTTCTTTCGTGTTCGGTTCGGTAGATTTGTGGAAAACACAAACGCTAATAGTGTTTGTGTAGCAAATCATTAAAAAAGTAATGTTTCCTTGTTTGTCATCTTTCGAACACAAAAATAATACCGTACTTATCTAACTAAACAAAGAGATGAGTACATTTAATTGCGTTCTGTTTATTTATTTTTTTTTTTTTTTTTAAACCACAAACTTCGTTGTGTTCGTTTCAGCACATTAGTATTCGTTTGTTTTAGTTGTGCTAAGCACCCTTTTGGCTGGAAAAGAAAACCAACACTTTTTTACAAAAACAAAATGAATATACGAAAAAAAACAAGAAGCCAACGAAAAAATTGTACACAAACATAACATGTGTACAATACACAAACAAGCTGATCGTGTGGTGGTTGTTTACAAACTGGTTTGTTTGCTTTTATCAATATAAAAAAGAAACACTATATAACAATAAAATGTAATGTATGTCTACATTTCTTAAAAATAGTTACGAACGCTATTAAGGGATGTGTTCGTATGCACAAACATTAAAGAAATTGATAATGTTTCTGGGTGTGTGAGACGTACGTTTATTTTCGAACACTGATTTCAAGACAACTAAATTATTACCCTGCGAAAAATACGACTATTACATACACGCATGTAAAATCTAGCTTATAAGGGACTAGGACTAGTCCAAAGGTAATTTTTGTTGTTTCTCCACAGAACAAGCAAATCGTTTTTTTACTTCTTGCGTGATGTTGTAGTGTCTGCAACAAACTTTGATAAGTTAAATCAGTTTAAAACGCTCACTTTGTAATTTTACTCTCAGAGTGGCACTGCCAACGAAAATTTTAATCTTTCTTTTACTTGGTTTATGAATTTTGTACTTAATTTAAGAAATTTCGGAATTGATTTTCAAAAGTACCCCCTTTAAGGATCCTTGTCAGTACGCTTTAGTGTTATTCGTACTTGAATTTTTGAGTACGACTCGTACTTAAAGTAAGTTTAAACAACTCAATTTATTAAGCGTCTTTTTCTTTCTGTGTACACCTTCGAAACTTTGTCTTGTAGCCATGGTTGATCGACTATACTTTCGAACTTGTTATATTAATCTTAAAAAAAAATAATAAATTTATTAAAAAAATATTTGTTTTTTACTAAAAAAATTTTCCTTTAATACAATATAAAAAACTTTTGCTGGAAATAAAAGCTGTGGCCTTTTGACAATACATCTTAAGTCAAATTCAAAAAGTTGAAAAAAATGCTGTTAATTATACGAATTTTCTTTAAAAAAACATTTTTGTTTACGACTTCAAAATTTTTTATTTCAAACGAAATTTTTCTTTAATTTCGGTTTATTTCATTATTTGATAAAAATGATTTTTTCACCGAGTTTTTGTTAAAACTTTTTTTTGCTATCTTATCTCGACTTTAGATGTCTTGTCAAAATGCCACAGAAAGTTTTCTACGCGTCCTTTTGCCTACAATTATTGCTTTGCAAGAGTATAAGTTTTCTATACTTCAGACAATTTTCTATGTTTTAATATAGTCCATCAGTTCCGTTTTATATTAATTTAAAATGGGTTTCTTTTGAGTACATGGCGATTTCTGAGTTGCTATTGGCAAGATAAGTTATTATGGCTACTATCATTGGTTTCAGCTATAGTTCCACCTATGACTGTAACTTCAATGCAGCTGTTTATACACTGAACAAACAAATCAATCCATCCTTAAATCAAGTAGAGATTGCTTGATTCTAATACCGATTATTCAAATGTCCCGTACTTGAAAAAAATCCGATAGTGGGATTAGGTTGATTGGTTTTGTAATCATAATTAAGAAATAGAACATTTTTAATTATTGCTTCTTATTTTACTTTTTAGACATAAAAATAATCTATATTTTTTTCTTGTATTGTTGTGGTTGTTGTTTCCACAACAAGCTTTTACAAACACACGCTTATGTACGCATATTGTCTTTCGAATGTTATCCCTTTTTGGTTTGTTTAAAGTACATTTAAGTGTTCTTCGTACTTTTATTTTTGAGTACGACTCGTGGTAATGTAAGTAGAAGAAACTTAAATTAGTACGAGTTTTTCTTTCTGTGTAGTTGATGATAAATGTTGGAGGTACACATCAGCCGTGTAGGTGTAAGCAACGGCTTTTCCATTTGACCATTTCCTATCATCTGTATATATACATGATTTTCGATCTTTATAGCGATTGGAAATGGATATTTCATATGTCTCAAATAATAGCACAGAGTGCTTAATGGCATCTTAAGAAATTTATGTTCAAAAGTACACATGGGCAAAATTTCAAATTTCAAAATTTTGTGGGATTTTGAGGAAGTTATAGCAAAATGACTTTTTGGTTATCTTTTTTCAATGTGCAATAACATTTGGAATAATAAAAACTTCCAAAGTGTGACTGGGAGTGTTTAAGAATAAAAATTTGAAAAACTATAACCCCAGAGAACTGATGATTATATAAAATTCGGAGTTAATTTCCAAAAGCCACATTTGAAATTTTAACTTGTTCTCATATAAAACAAAACAAATAGACTTAAGCACTTATTTCGTTTAAAATAGGATTTTAGTTCAGAATATGCATTTACAGAATCGTTTGAAAGCCTATTTCTAATTTTTATCAAAAAGATTTCAATGAGAAAACACGTTTCCCTAATATGTACGAGTGTTTGCCTTTTTAGTCAGATTAACATTATATAATCTCTAGACACTTTCAGTTTTCTTAGCACTTCCTTCAAAACTTGTAATTTCTTTCTAAAAAAATAACTTTTGTCATCATCCCTAACAGAATCTAATCCGTAAAATCCTTTATGCAGCTGCTCTGCATATAAAATAATTAATTTTTTTTAAGGCAAGTGTGAATAATTTTTATAAAATAAAATGGGTATTTAAGCAAATTAAAAATTCTGTACATTTTTACTCTTCTTCTTTCAAAATTTCAGAGCATTCAACATTGCCTTACTTATCGGATATGAATTGACATCTTCAACTCTTCGGCGATTGCCAAAAATGTCTGAAGTATGAAACTGTAGTTTTTCGTTACGTTAAATTGAAAAATGTTTATTTGGTGTATTTCATAGACTTTTTCCTAAAAGCAGATGATAACGATTAAGGCTAGATTACACTATTATACTTTGTATTAATACATGTCAAAAACTCAAGTAATATGACAAAGTGTAATAGTGTGAATGCAATGTGTCACGAAAGTGACAAGTATTATGAAAAAAGTTTGACATCCCATACGACCTCATCGTTTTTTGAAAAACTTCTAAAAAATAATACTTTTCATTGGATCAGGGTTGCATTTTATTTCATGTGCGAGTGTTTATACTTGTGATGGTGTGAACACAAACTGTCATGTTAAATTAGATTTTTTGACAGTCGCAACAAAACTCATTAGATTTCTATCTCACAAAGTATTATGGAATACGTAAGACTTGTGAGATAGTGCAATCTATTCTTTAGAAGCAGTTTTGCTAGACTAAACTGATTTTAACCAAACAAAAGAGAAACAAAAATTTAAATTAAAGCCAATCAAAAGTCAAAATTTCCGCACGATTTTCCCGTGATTTTTTCCCCGAGAAAAGTGAGGGGTCCCGGGAAATTTGTCCCGGGAAATCTCGTATGAAAAACACTAATTATCACATTAATTAAACTGAAATACTTTTAAAACAGTTTTTTAATTGATAAAAAACTACTGATAATTTTTCTGTGTATATAAAACGTAAACGCAAATCAAAATATTTTTTCAATCAACACAGTTAATTGAAACAATAAAACAGTTGTTTGTAACATTAAAACAGTTTGAAGTTTGTGTGTATGTTTTCATATTGGCAAATATACACACAAAAGACATTATTTTTATTTTCAATTAAGGCTTGAAATAGCATTAATTGATTGAAAAAATGTTGGTAAACAATTTTTCTATGCAACAAATACGGATGGCAATCGCGATCCCAAAAATTCAGCGAATCCCGGGATTTTACTTTTTTAATCCCGGGATTTTCGGGATCTAGTCAATTCCGAAATTGTTAACTTAATTTTTTTGTTTTACCTTTTTTATAAAAAGATATTCATAATGCCATTCCACCTTGACAGGATAGGGGGCGCAATATTAATCTTTTATGTATTAGATTCACAGGAAAAAGTTAAACTTTGTAATTCTTTTAATACAAAGTTTAACTTTTATTTTAAAGTTTAAAGTTTTATTTAAAGACTAAATTTAAATGCATATAACAAAAAGAAAAACCTAAAATTCTATGTGGTTTTATTGTTTATTTGATTCCACTGGTGCACGAAATTCAAAATTTAAGCTTTACTCTTTACAGGGTTGGGATTATTAAAGTGTTTTCCGAGTTTAAGTTTAAGACATAAAATTTGATAGAAACAGCTTATATCTAAATTAAAGTAACGATTAGTTTTTTGTTCATTTAACACTATAGCAACAAAGTTTATTAGACTGTAGTTAATATTTTGTCTAAATCAAATTCGATACAGTATTTACAATGTAAATTTTAAATATGGAAGATTTCTTTGTTCTGTTTTTATTTAATTATGGTATGCAAAAAAATATGTTCCACATTCACCGACGCCTGTGGTATGGACAATATACCATTGACAATTTGACTGATATCTGGAAACATAAGTTCATTAATTTTATTTTTTAATTCTCCAACCCTAGACCAAAAAGCTTCAATGTTAAAGCTTCGTTCACAATCAAAAAAACATTTTCACTTGGTGTTCATAATAGAGCAACAATTTCTTTTGCAATCACACACATTTTGCATTAAGAAACCGTTTGCAAATTTTACCCACAACAATATTATGCATTTATCATTATTTTTACAACATTTTTTTAAAATTTTCATTTAAACTAAATAAAATTATTTTGAACGTCAGAAACAATTTCATACAAATTGTTGCTGAAGTTCTAGTTGACTCAACTTTAGTTACATTTTTAAAAAAATTTTAATTACATTTTTGTTCTAAAAATGAAATGGAAATATATGAAATACTTTAGAAAGAAAAAAGATAGAAGAAAAAACGAAATTGTTTCTCTGATGTTAAATGTTTGAAATTTTTAAATTGTACTAAACATGTGGTTGGAGTACTTCAGTACTTTTGCAATGCTAATAGTACTGAAAAAAATTACCATTATACTAACTTTATCATCCCTGATCTGTATCACTTGTTGTGAACGTTTATTTCTGATTGATTTTCTGTAGCATAACTTAAGGAGGGCATACAAATTTGGTGACAGGTAAAAACTCGAAGCAGACACTTGTTGAAATATTTGTATTATACCACTTCGATGAATAACATACCGAGTTTTGATAATAGTGGCTGACTTCCAAAACGTACTAATACAAAGTTCGTACACAATTTTACTACTGTATTTTAACAATGTACATGTACAAAGTACCGAAACTATGCAACTATGTGTTTTGTTTATTAAAACGCTTTAAAATGTAAGTGCATAATACTTTTAAAATAAATCTGTATTGCTTGCAAATTAAATGTTTAATGTCATAAAGCACTTTAAAATAAAAACTTTAAAATCGATGCTCTGATTGCTTTTTTGATGCGTTACTTATACTTAGCAGTGACGTTTTGGAAGGGTTTGCATTGTATATATATTGTACTGCGGCATTATGAAACATTATACTTTGTTCTAATACAAATCAATTGACGTTTTGGAAGTCAGCCAGTTATTCCAACGATTGTATTCAGAAATAACATTGATTTGCACTGTATTTTGAAACAGAATTTAGCACGCTTATAGCACAGCTAAACTTTAAGTTTTAACACTCTGCAGGTAGGTTTGCAGCATATACATATCTGTTTAAGTTAATTGCACCCCTGAGATCTTCACGTTCAAAAGTACACATGGGCAGAGTTGAAATATTTTTGTACGATTTTTCAAGAAATTATTGCAAATGAAGTTTTTGCTTATCTTTTTTTTTACTTCCGACCTCGGACATTACTAATTACACAGTACAACAGCCAATCTGGGGGGTGAGAAATTCCAAGTCAGGGTGATGGTACTAGGTCAGTATAGTAAAACCCTCAAAGGGTTTGGCGTTCGTATGTGTCAGTTTATTTTTATGACATTTTAAATTTTTTCCTTATCTTGATGTTTTTTTGTTTAACATAACTCGAGAACCACTTGTCCGATTTTGCTAAAACAAACTCAAAAAAATTTAGAATTACAATTTCTTTAATCCGTTCATATAACGTTTTTCTTTATAATCAACAGTTTTGCCGGTAAAAATAAATTTGTGGAGAAAAAAAAATATTTGTTTGCCTAAAAATAGGCAATATTTATTAAAATAAATTTTAATTTTTAGGCAAAAAAATATTTTTTTTTCTCCACAAATTTATTTTTACCGGCAAAACTGTTGATTATAAAGAAAAACGTTATATGAACGGATTAAAGAAATTGTAATTCTAAATTTTTTTGAGTTTGTTTTAGCAAAATCGGACAAGTGGTTCTCGAGTTATGTTAAACAAAAAAACATCAAGATAAGGAAAAAATTTAAAATGTCATAAAAATAAACTGACACATACGAACGCCAAACCCTTTGAGGGTTTTACTATACTGACCTAGAACCATCACCCTGACTTGGAATTTCTCACCCCCCAGACAATAATCCAAAAAATGTTCCATAGTGTTATTGGAAACAAAAACTGAAAAAAAACTATTGTCGCAGAGAAGTTATGATTATAATTAATATGGAGTAAAATTTAAAAAATCACTTTTAAGCTTCGTTCACTATTGCAGGATACATTCTCACTTGGTGTTCACAACAGAGAAATATTTTTTTTTCCCAACCACTTACTTAAATATGGTAAAGTTTAAATATTTGCTGTTAAGTAAGATTTCGTTGTTTGACATGCAATGGGTGGATATTGACAACAACGATGGTTTTAGGTATTAAAAAAGAGTTTTATTTCCACTATGTTGAAATTTTCATAAATAAATAAATTTATTTGTGTCACCCTGTGTAACTAAAGAATTCGAAGGAGCTTTTTTTATGTATAGTGGCCATATTATTTTATTTTAAATAAAATTTTCTGAACAAACAAATTTTAAATTATACTAACGGCCAATTTCACCAAGTTCAGTTATAAATAACTATTACTTTAGCTGCGAGTTACCAATATGTTTTCGACAGTTATAACTAAAAGTTGAATTATATTAAATAGTATATTTTCATTATTATTATTAATTGTTTTGTTTACCATTTTCAAATTATTTCTTAGAACACTTATTTCCACTTTGACTGTCTAATATCAATTGTTTACATGTTTCATATCTATTTTGTTTCTCTTTCAATAATTATATCGTGCGCAACACACACACACGTACATACTTTTTCTATTGACCTTCCCCGCTTTTGTTATTTCGGTTTCTTTAATAAATCTCCACAAAAGTTGCTAACAGTGGAGCCGCCTAATTCGCATACACTAATTTTATTGCGGAGTACAAGTATTTAGTATGCCAGTAGTACACAAATAAATTGCTATTCGTGAGTTATTAGATGAAAAAGAGGTAAAATAAGAAAATCAAAAAAGTCCAAAGTAGGAGAGTTCTTAAAAATGTGTTTTATATTTGACTCGCGAACTGCTCATGGAGTACGCAAAGCGCATGCTCACTGAGTGATTAAGTTTAAATATGTTGTTCCGGTTTAGCGACATGTGTTCCGTACTTGTCACTTTTTACAGTGGTATTACATGATGTAGTTGGTATGAAATACAACTTTACAAGAAATGCTTAATTTTTTATGAACTTAATGTATACATATATATTATTTATCTTATTGCATGTAGTTAAAGTGATAATAACTAAAATATAAATTATACGTCATCATGTTCCTTTAATTCGAAGGAAATCTATATAAAAATTTAAATTTGTATGTTGTGTATTTCCAGCCAAGGCAACTCTTGGGTAACTAAACGCGTAAAGACATTTTTATGCCATTTAAAAAAAGTGCAAAACAGGGCTAAAATATATTTTTTAAGTAAACACCGTATTCAGTATTGAATTCAGTGCTTGTATATATAACTGAAGCTCTAAGTAGCATTTTCAGTAGTTTAAAATTAATCATTGTTAAATTAAATTTACAGTTCTTGGCAATTCTCGTCTTCATTTCATAAATCACTTGGGGTATTCACAAGGTGTGCTATCATGTTATATTGGCATATTGTTATAACATTTTACAATCGTTTAAAAATATTGTTGTTGCTTTGTAAATAAAAAGTGTCTTAAATTAATAGAACTTTGCTTGTTTATTGTGTTGTCGTAATTAATCGGAAGAGACCTGCGCTGAGCGGCTGAGCCGAGCCGCATTAGTTTTTGTAGCCGTCGCCGTTGATGGTATTATCCGGCTAATATCCGAACTTAACCTGCGGCTAGCAATTTTTGCAAAAAAAAACACTTGCGGCGTCAAATTATATCGGCTTAGGACTCTGATATTTGGTAAACAAACAAAATAAAATTTATTTGTGATTTGCGTCTAAAAAATGGAAAATAGTCAGATAAGATCTATTTTAATTTATTAATTCATGGATTAGAATTAAAAAATATTTTGGTGTTAGGTTAATATTTATTTATTATATTTGTTTTAAATCAACTGATTTAAATTCAAAATAGCACACTAAATTATGAGGGGTTGTTCACAACAATCGTATTTTTTCATGTTATTATTTTAAGACTTATGACTTTAGGACATATTGTGAATCCCCCAACTATGTAAATGATAATTACTTTTTGAACGTTTTGTTAGAATTAATTTTAAAGCATTACTCGGCAGGTACTTTTTAGCTAGAACAACAACTATTATCCCATTTAAGACACTATTAGTCCTCTCAACTTCCGCATTTGATTAGGGACATATGTATTAATATATTTATAGAAAATTATAAAGTTGAATGAATGGATTGTTACCAATTGCAAATATATCGCAAAATTATCCGTTATCTCGAGTTTTTCTATTCCCATGTATAAAAACTTTAAAGACAGTCTTCACAAAATGATGTAGCCAGAAAACAAAAAATACCGGAGCAAAAGCATAAAACGGCTAAATTGTAATCAGTAGTTTTGGCTTAGGTTTGCACGATTTTTTTGTGTAGTTAAATCAAAAATGCTGTTATCTTAAATGTATTTACCTGCCTAAATGCCAGGTAGACAATTGTGGTTTCCTGCATAAAAGTGCAGCTAAAGTAAAGTGTTTAAAAAAGAATAAAAAACGTTTTTATTAATAAATTGCTATTTTATTTAAATTTTACTTAATTGGATATTTATGTGAAAAAATGGCCACAATATTTTTTCATGTGTGCAGCTAACTTTGATGTTTTGTATGAAAATATTCTAAAACTGCCCAAACATATGATAAATATGCAGGTATAAAAAATGCACGTAAACAAGGATCTTGAAGAATAATTACAGAAATATGTAATATGTTGGGCAGTTAAGTCAAAGTGCAGCTAACTTTAATTTTTTTAATGAAAATAATCTTAAAATACCAAAAATTTTGGGCATTTACCTTTTATGTGCAGGTAAAGAAAGTGCACTTAAAAAAAGAAAATGTATGTGATTTTAAAGAATATTAACGAAAATTATTAATTGTTAGCAGTTAAGTCAAAAGTGCACTTAAAAAAGGCAGTTAAGTCAAAACTACTGCATCAAAAAGGACTAAAATGCGCGTTTTTTAGCTTTCGTGCTTCACTTACATAAAATATTACATAAAATAAGGGATAACTTAGCATCAACGTGTATTTCGGGTGTTTTCATAAATACTCAAATAGGTATTAATTACCTACCATAATATCTATTTGAATATATGTATACTGCATGTAGGAAATAGTTATAATTTTTGTCCCACTGTTAATATAAAATACTCAGACTAGTTTAGTTTATCAAAAACAAAAACTTACCCCTATCGTTTACTTATGAATGGGGTTAACTAAGCAGATTTAAAGAGAATAGTTAAATGATAGAGTTGCCATATTTTCAAAATTTTATTTTTAACAAGAGTCAAGAAAGATTAACACTAACTTAATTTAATTGTATACATCTTAGATATAAAGATTTTGCACAAGATTTAGCAAAGGACATTTTTTATAAATACACTTTCGATGTATAAAAATCTTTCGTTAAATATTCTTATACAAAATACTTTAATACTCTAATATTTAACGAAAAATAATAGTCCAATTTACAAGCTCGCATTTTCGTCATATTCGTTTTCTTATCGTCTAATTCTACAATATTGCATTTTGTTGTGGGCAATTTTCATACAAAAGTGTTATCTTATGATACGGTTCAAGGCGAATTTATTTTTCAAGTGGCGTTGAAAGCTCAGCTGTGCTACTTTTTTTTCTTTATTAGGGAGAGAAATGTCAATAGTTGCTTGTGTTTTTGACATATCGACCAACGAAAGCAACAAAAAAATACATTGTTTTGTTTTTGATGTTGTTACTTGCTGTAGTATCGGCACCACCGTTTACATAATTTCGCCTTGATACGATTATTTTAAAATATTTTGTACATAAACCAGGCCTAGAAATGTTCGATTTGTTCGAAGAATTTGTAAAAATCTATTTAGAAATAATACCTAACGCCACAAATTTAATTCTACTTAATGATAAATTGTATAAATTTAATTTGTTTCAATTGTTTTTTAACTATTTTAATTAAATTTTCTTATCAATAAAAATTTATTACCATTTCAACGTAAATTAAAACTTCCATACCTGGTTTAATTTGATGGTATCGAATCGTGATACAAAGAAAACAACATAACGAACGCATTCAGCTTTAAAAAATGGAATGTTTCTGCACAGCTACGTCACATCAGCGTATAAGTACAGCTAAAATATAGAAACACAAGCAAACAAACATGTGTATAAAATTCTGATGTGACGTCATGTTAAACAGTTATATTTTGTAAAAATGCGCAATGCGTAATCTTTTTTTTATCATTCTTGGTATCAAATAATACAAAGCGAATTTGTACAGGTGACCTCTTCGAGTCATCTGTTTATTGTTTTTTATTTGTCTTTTAACTATATGGACATTTCCAGCGAAAAGTCTACTTTTTGTAACGTAACGCCAGCAAGTAATTAAAATTGTTTCTCAAAAAATTGTATATGTATAATTTACTTTTTCATATTTTGGTGTAAAGCGCAACTAGTTCTACATTAAGTTATAAGAGAGATACCATTTTAATAAGATGCGCAAAAATACAAGCTTATTTTCTTGCTGGCGTTACCTTAAAAACAGTAGACTTTTCGCTGGAAATGCCCATATGCTGAATGTCAAACTTTGTTATAATTTTGTTAAAAATGCAGTTAAAATAAAAAATTCAATATGTACCAAATTTGGAAACCCTACCTCTTGCCGTTCTTTGTATGGGGGTGTCACATCCAAACCAGATGGTATATGGGCATTTCCCCAGAATGGTCTACCAGGATAAAAATATAAAATGTTGATAATCACCGTATTTTATTGTTTATTATTATAAAAAAAGAATGGTTTAAAAGAATGGTTTAATAGCATATCTCAGCGGTTGCGCTGGAAACTGGAAAATTTTATATTTTCTTATATTTTCTATTTCTAAAGACATTTTTATATACTTATTTTACATGCAAAAAATAAGTTATGTTTGCACTCTTTCTTCATAATCTCTTCATTACAATCAATTGTAAAAGAAGTATTAAGTTTTTTTGTTAAGGAAATTTGAAGATATTTATGGGAAAATACATGGTGATAATAATAAAAAAACATATGAAAAATCGTACGTTCGCGTCGCGTACGTTCGAGACCGGTACATAAGCCAATTAAACAAAAACCAAGAGAGATATTTTATTTTGTAAATACTGAATGGATACCTACATTAATACACTTTCAAAATACATAAATTAATCACTTTTGAATATTCCGTTCCATTACGCAGATTTTTACATTTTACTACTGTCAGCCAAAGTTTACTTCTATTTTGCGTACGTTCGTGACCACATGTTTAATACTATCATTATGAAAACTTAAACTCGATGAAATCCAATTTTTTGCACTAAATATAGAGCTACCTAAATGCTATCGAATCGCAAAAAAAAAATGCTAGAAAAAGTTTTGTTTTCTATATTATTTGTACATTAAAAGGGTACGAACGTATGTTCGTTGCCCCAAGGAAATGCCCATATGTAATTTGTAATAAACATTTCTTTGAATAAACTAAATAAAACTAATTAAAAAGTGTTTTTTCGCATGCATATTTTTAAGTTTTTTTTGGAATATTTGCATACATATGTTAAACATTTTTGTGCATATATAAACTTGCCGTGCTTATAACTGTAGATTTTTTACTTTTTTCCACAATCGTCCATGATATGAGATCAAATTTGAGTAAAATTATTCCAAACAAATTTTATAAACGATCCTGTGTTAAAAGTTCATAAAAGCTTAATAAACTTCATACTTAAAGCACTACTTATCATTCCCAGGACTACATGTAAAATCAGGAAAAGCTACGGTTATTTAAAAAAAATCTCCATCGATTTCAATTTCACTCGATTTCGATTTCCAGAACATGGCTGTATATTTTCTTTTACATTATTCAAAAATTTCTGACGGTAACCCTGCGTCAGAAATTTTTGAAAAGTCGCACAAATGGTCGTTTTAATATAAAGCATAGCAAAACAAAAAACAATTGAAACAAAGCAGTCAGTTGCATTTTTTCATTTTCAGAAGCCTTTTTTATATTATTAATGTGTTTTTCCATGTGGCTGAAGATGATTGTTTACTTTACTAAAAGCTGCTAACAAACACTGCAAAAGACCGCTTTAACTCCATGTCTTGGTTAAGCCATTTGTACTTCAGTTCCCAGTCTTTCGAATGGTATCACCAAATATTACGTTTCTTGGAAGGACCTGCAGCGATGTTAACGTTATCTTCTTTCATTGACTCGGCGGCTAAAAATAATTTTGCAAAATGAGCCCTTCAAACACCACAATTTTTTTTTTAAGAAGCTTTTTTGCTTAAACTATTCTTTGAAACTTTGCGAAAAAATTCTTTGATAAATTGTATACATAAAAAGGTTGCAACAAAGTACATAATAAAATTGTTTCCAAAAAATCAGTCATCTGTGAATTGCTTTTAAAGTTTAACGATTTTTTTTGATAATAATAATAAGAAAATTTATAATTTACTGCAAATTTATTGTTTTTTTGTGAGAAACTTAACAAAAAAAATTTTAAAAATTAAAAAAGTTGGTGATAAAAAAAAGTCTCCCAAAAAGTCGCAGGCCCCTAAAAAAAAGGTTAAATTGCGACTTTAGTCGGGCGAACGGTAACCCTGCATATGGCAACTTGATTTGAATAGAACACCCACCAGCTGAGTTTCGTTTTAAAAACAAAATAAAGCAAATCGGACAATTTCGCTAATAATGAATAGATTTGCTGAAATATACTGAGAGTAAAAGTCAAAGAAAACTTACACACACACACACACACACACACACACAGAAAATTGTCATGTACTCTCTTTTTACGCACTTTTTTAGTACAATTACTCGCAAAACAACAAAAACAATTAAGAAGAAGAAAATTTAAGGTGAAAATATTGCTTACACGACAGTTGTAAAATTATGACTGGAAAAAAGCAGACTTAGCACAATTCTTGGGTCCCTAGTCTTGAACAGTCGCAATGTGGCGCCATTGCTAAACGGGAGCAAAAATAAATTAACGAAAGTAAAAAAAAGTAAATAAAAATTATTGTGGAAACTAAACAAATATTAAGCCAAATTCTAAAAATCCAACTTGAGAATGAAAATATTAAATAAATAGTGAAATATCAAAGATTTTCTTTTAATAAAAGGATAATTAATTGCTTAAAAAGAAATTCAAATGAAATAAATACAATTTTTTACTAAAAAATGTGGAAATAGTAAAAAAAAATTTTTTTTGCTGTTTTATTTATAAGAAATAAAAGATTGAGTTTGGGTGTTTGTTTTTTTTTTTGGGTTATTTGCGAATAACAATAACAACAATTAAAAAAGAGAGTAACAGTACAACTGTGCTAAGAAAATAGGAAGAAATATTAAATAGCTGAACCCCCTCACTTCTTTTTAAAGTTTAATTTGGGTTTTGTTTTATCTTTTTAGTGTACGTTGTAAAGTCAAGCAAATGACATGTTTTCGGGAAAAACACGGTAATTTTTTTTGATTTAGTGGGAAAAACCAAAACAAATTGTTATTAAGTGATTAAAGTACCGGCGGTACTGGAAAAAATTTTGAAATAAATCCTTAATAAAATTTTGAAGTGTTTTAATTTTTTTTTTTTCTAAATTATAAAAAATGAATTAAAAAAAATGTTTGTAAAATTGAATAAATATTTCGCAAAAAAGGTAAAATGTGTGTTTAATTTAAATAATTCTTATTAATGTATTAAATTAAGTGTTATCATCAGTTTGTTATAAAAAAAATAACAAAACTGAACAATTTTCTGAACAAAGTGTTTAATTAAATGTAAACAAAATAAAACTAACAAAAAAAAAAAAAAAAAAAAAATAAGAATAACAAACAAAACAGTGTTTTTTTTATCGAGTATTAAAATAACAACAACCTAGAAAAAGATTATATAAATACAAAAAAAAAATTCCATAACAAAACAAATTCAAACAAATTCTTCTCTCACTAAGTAATTCCAATAATTTTGTAAAAAAGGTTTGTTCAATAATTTTTAATTCTTTAACTTTTGTAAACCCTCTCTTTAAACACTCTATTAATCCATTTATGTTTTATTGCCTCCATTTAAGGTTTGCAGTTTAACAACTTTTTAGGCGCTTAAAAAACGAATTTTTATTTTACTTCTTAAAAAAAAATCCTTTAAAAGTTCTTGTGTTGTATATGTTCACAGAATTATGAATACAAATTGTTATTGAGTCTGGGTACTTGTTGTTGCTTTTTGCTCTTAAATTAATTTTTCGTTGCCTTGTTTTTATTGACTTTTTTCCTCTCCGCAGAAAATAAGAAAACAGCAGCACAGTTTTAATATATTTTTCTTTATTCCCTGTCTTTGTTATTGTTTTTACTTTACTCTAGTGCGTATTACGTATAAGTATTGTAACAAAGTTCCCTACACTTTATATTATCCGGTATAATGGTAGACTTGGAACCAACTGATAAAACTTATCAGACTTACAATCAAATACATAAAACTAATAAATTTATGAAACTGACAGATTAAAACGCCGAAACACGTAAACTAAATTTTATGTCTGGTGACATAGTCCGTTTTGAAAGATCAGGTCAAGATAAGATCTCTGAAACGATTTTTTAGTTTATTTTAAAGAAAATGCTTCGAAAAATCTTTTGTAATGACTAAATTTATTATTTACTCTCATATTGTCGGCAAATTTCTCGATATTATTAACATTATCGTTTGTGTGCAAATTTTTCAAAACCGGGATTTCGCTTTGCTTGAGCGCATAATATTGCTATAATTAGTAACAGCAATCCCATTTAGAAAGCTTTAACAAAAAGGTTTGAAAAAAATAGATTTGGTTTCTTGTTGCTTTTTAAAGCAGCTTTTATGAATATAAATAAAGAAATCTATGGCTTCGGAAAATTGCATCAAGATTTATTCTGACAAATGCAGACGCTTAACTTTTTAGGTGACTTTTTCGAGGCCTTTACAACTAAATTATCAGATGTGCTCTGTGTTTCGACTCATATGGAAAAACAAATTTTTTTTTGAACTCGCATAATTAAATTGGCGTTCGAAAAAATAAAAATCTAAATGTGGAAAACATAAAAAACACGTGTTTATTAGCTGTTAAAAAAATATGTTTTGTTTTCTTGATCGTAATAAAAATTATTGGGGGTGTGCTGGAAATCGCAAACGCAAAACGCAAGAATTTGGAGGCTGTTTTTAATACACGTTTAATCTAATTTTTATAATTTTTGTTATAAAATTCTGTTTAATAGAGAAATGTTTGTATAATATTTGTCATAAAATTCCTTTATTACAGAAACCTTACTAAAAAACGACTCTTAAAATTCTTGCGTTTTGCGTTTGCGATTTCCAGCACACCCCTGATTATAATTATAGGGAATTAAAAGTTTCTATAGAATATTAATAACATTATTTATTATTATTAAAACATAAAAAGTAGCTTTTGTTTTATCTTGCATTAAATTACAAATAATGTTTAATAAAAATAACTTGAAATTTTTGGATAAGTTAATTTTGTATTATTATTTGTGTGAAATATGTATGTATGTATATTAGGGCAATAACTTGTTCACACTTTTTGCGAATATCAAAAACGGCATAGTATAGTCGTGTAGAACATTTAAAGTTATTAATAAAAAATATGATAATTTTTTCGGATTGTTAAAAAAGTTCACGCAGGGATCGGGTTGAAGTTTGAAAACAACCATTTTTATCTAACGGAAATTTTAAAAAATATACACCTGATATTTGTATATATTCCTATACGTATCACTTAAATGCTATTTTGGAATTTATCCACTGCTTTAGATTTAAAAATTTTCCTACGGTTTACAATTCATCGCGGTTAAAAATTTCTTGGAAGGTTTTAGAAATTTGCTTCCCTGCGTGAGGTTTTTCCCGCAAAACGACGGCAGACAGTTGTTTTCATTACTAAAACATTATTGGCCACTCCGTGGTACTATGCCAAAAATTTGGTTATCGCCCTAATGTATATATTAAAAATTATTTTGCTTCTACTGAATATTTTTAAATTTCGAGTAAATACCCTTTTGTTGACTAAGTGCGATATATACTTTCTAGGTTCTCCGATTATTAATATATATATTAATGTACACCCCATTTTAAGTCTTCTTTAAAAATATTTTGTATTTTATAATTTTACGGCGTTTTATTTAAAATAGTCGTGGAGTGTATTGTGGAATCGGCATGACCGAATAAAACCTTCTTACTTGCTGTTTTTATTTTTATTATCACAATTTTGTCGTCATATTTTGTTCTTTTTACTTTGCTTCTCAACATTATTTTTATTTGTTTGTTTTTTGTTTGTCGTCATCTATTACTGTTTATATTGTTTATTGCTACTTTCGCAAATGTGGAAGTTTTTTTCTGATATAATTTCTTTTCATTTTGGGAGTTTACTTTTTCCGTTTTATCGTTTTAAGAAAGAGTAACAAGAACGGAAGGCTTTTAACAAAATGGCTTAAATGGCTTAAAAAACTTAACTTAATGTTTGTATGGATTTATATTTATTTTTGTTTTTAACTATAGCTGCATAAACAATTTAGCATTAAGTCGGAGTAAAACATAATACCTACATACCAAAGAAGTTTTTGTTTTCCCCTTTGGTTACAAAAGCACGCACAATCAAACGACACCAGCAGAATGGCCCGATATGGTTTTCGTCATCATTCTACTGTGAAAATTTAATGTACTATTTAACTAAATAATTTTAACAAAAATAATACGGGATTTTTTTTCTCTTTATGAATAATTTGAAACATGAAAATAAAAAAATTTATGTGTTGTGTTGTTATTGTTTCCATACAAAACAAATAAAAAAGGATTTTATGGATTTAATATTAAACAATGTTATTTAAACATTTTTCGTTTAAAATTAATATGAAACAATGATAATTTTAAAAAATGTCCATACTTTTGCAGAAATTTACTATGATCTCTAATCAACATTGCGCAACGTTAATTTAACATTGATATTTTTTTAAGTGTGTAGTAATTGTGCAAAGGGCCTTTATTGCGTTAAGTCACTCTTCGTAAAGATATTGTCAAATTTATTACACCTTCGAGTTAAAAAATTATCTATTTTCACTAATTTTATTGTTTTTTTATTACATTAAACGCTAATTTTGTTTTATTTTCCTTTGATTTTTAAACGTAATGCTAAGTTCACACTTGGGTTTTTAAACGCGTTTAAGCAAAATGTTGATTTAGCTAATCAAAGCCGTTCACATTACATTTGAGATGATTAAGATGACAGATGATTAAGAAAAAAACACAACAAACAAATTAATATTTCTTTAAAGTGTTAAAAATGGATAAAAACACTTTTATAAAGTTATCAGAAGATTATTTTAATCATTTTAATGACGAAATTGTAAAAATTTATGAACTTTTTAAGGAAAAAAATTAAAACATTAAACAGAAATCGTGGCCGGTTGTACACGATCATGTTTTCGATTCTATATTTGAGGTATGTTCAGTGGATTCTATGTGATTTATAAAGTGATTTTGTTGTAATCATGTCAATTTGAGGTGATTAACAAATCATCTTGATTTTGAAGTGATTAGAGCTTAATCACGTTCGAGCTGCTTAAACGCGCTTAAGAAGCCGAATGTGAACATAGCATAATGCTAAGAACACAATTGGGTCGTAAGAACGTAGGATGTAAAGTCATTAATATCTGAAGATACGCTACAATTTACATTTTTAATGTTAATAGAAATTCCAAATATTTTAAAACTGCTGTTTATATCTCCTTCTATATTCTAGATACGTTACCAGCCAGAAAAACACTCCGACGTTGTCTGAATAAGACATTTCTTGCAAATATCTGACTTCTTCCTTATAGACTTCGTTCAGATTTTTGTCAGACATAGAACAAACGTTTTGTCTGGCTGTTTTCTGATCGATTTCGCATGTATGTGTATATATGGGGGGAATATATATACCGATATGTCTAAAAGATTTCTAACTCAATTCATATAGATGTGTCTAAGTTGAAATGTGGTGTTTGTGACAATTGTTTAAAAAAAAGTTTAATAATTGGTACGTATGCAATTTCTGGAATAAGAATTTATTGCATATTTTTTAAGCTCTCTGTCAGAAAACAATCGGAATGTCGGCTAAAGCTGATTTGTACGTGTGATTTGTTCTTGCTCGACGTCTTGTTACTTGTTAACCCTCTTATCTGTGTTTGCATAAATTTCTTTGTGTTTTTCCGCTTCTTCTAGCATTATTTAAAAGGAATGTCATTGATCAAATTATGGTTTGATTTCATTTTTTGTATTTTATCACAATATTATGAATTTCCTCAAGGCCACTTTCAATGTTTAGTATGGTGCGAATACGTTAAGAACTGTTTTGTTCACTGTCTATTGATGTATTAAATTTCTGCAGCACAAGTGCGCTTTTTATATGACTATTCAGTATAAAATCGCAGACGTAAATTCGATTGCAAAAAACTGATATTTCTTGAACAGAAAATCGTTTATTCGATTGGAATCGAAATCGATATACCAATTTCTACACTGTATCTGATCATAGTGGGAGGAACATTTTTACTCTTCCTTCTTGTATATTATTGTTTTTTCTATTTTTAGCTAGAGTTTGCTGCTTTGTTTTCTCTTTTAGCCATTAGTTACCCTTAATAATTTTATTATTTTTTTACATCCGTCATTTGTCAAACGCATTAATACAAAACCACAAACACACACATATAATAGATATTACTCATACACATATTTTTATAAACCGCCATAAGGATTCATGTGAAATCATTTTACTTTTTGTCAATTGTGTGAAATGTATTGCAAAAATGAAAACAGAAAAAAATTCTATTTGCTTTTGTAATTTTTTGGTTTCTGTATTTTGTTTAAAAAGTTTTATCGATATTTTTTTCAGAAGGTTTCCATGTAAAATGTTAAGATATTAATTATATTTGTAAAAGATTTACACATGTAGTTTATAACTAGCTTTTGCCCGCGGCTTCGTTCGCTCGGAAACCCCTGTTAAGGAAATACCTTACAGTTGAAACTATTTATCAGTTTGTTAATTTAAATGCCTGCCAACTTTCATACATCATAATTTTAATGGAGACAAGTTTTTTTACAGTTGTTCATCTTTTTCTATTATGTTTTTTTAGTCTTTTTATTTTGTACTTAAAGTGTGTCCTCATACACCATGTTAGATGTTTTGCTAACACGTTCAGGTTGCTAGATGTGATCCCTCGCTAGCAAGCCACGTTAAACTGGCTGTGTGAGAAGCAATCCCCTTAGATCAGTTTCTACTGATTCAAAGACTGACCCGGAGATTTATTCATAGTCATTGCAAAACAAACCTTAAGTCAGAATTGAAATTTTCTAAACTTGAGTGGTTATGCATATTCACCTAGCAGCTTGTTAATATAATGGCCTCTACTACGTTTTTATGTATGACTTCTGGAAAAATTCGTTTTTGCTTTTTGGGTAATTTTTCATTTTTTTTTTGGGCCCTTTTTCGTTTTTGTTGGGCAAAATTTCATATACAACTTTTTGGGTCATTTTTCATGTTCTTTTGGGCGATTCTTCATTTGGGCGATTTTTCATTTTTTTTGGTCCATTTTTCTTTGGGCGATATTTCCTACAGCCATGACTTCTACGCAAAATCCAGTCCCATTGCACTCAGTAATATTTTATTCGCTCTTACTTTGACGATAAGTGTGTAAGACGGTAAACCAACTTGGTTTAGTGAATTTAGGAACTCCACAAGATAGTGTACGGCCTCATCCGCGTGCACTACAGTATCTACAGATTTGTATTCGATTTCTGCTCCTGGTCGTTTAAAAGTGTGAGAATTCTATGTTCGACAGTTTAGTCATGGGTTTGCTATGCATGTTGTATACATCTTGATTTATTGGAGTAATTGCATCGTCAAGGGTTAGCAAAACTATGGCAAGATCTGGTGGATTGTCCCCTTGTTTTCGGTTTCAGGATAGTCTCCGTTTCCAATTTAAGGGAGGCGATCGGGAAATCGTCTAGCACCAACGTTCAAGTGCACTCGCATGTTTTCTTTAGGTAGAGTTTTTTTTACAAATGACAAAAGATTTAAGAGCTAAACTTCTTCAACTCGAGTTCCTTGTGGCACTATAGGCAAAATCTGACTGAAGTGTTCAGCTAACAACAATGTGACTCCGCACATCATGATATCGTTATATCTGATATCTTTTAAAGTTCTGTTTACCCCAACATATATTACTTTGGCCGCTTACTCTGTTTTGTAATATTGCAGATCATAGTTTCTACATAAGGAAGGTTAACCGGAAGCTTTAAGGGAGTGTGACTTGTCTTTCCTACCTCTAACTGTGTTTCCGATTACACTTTTTTTTCTTACTTATGCTTATAGTAAATTGATAATGAAGTTTTTTACAGTGCCAACAGGTGTACGCAAAAAAATATTTTTTCCTCTCTTTTTCTAGACTTGTAAGAATCTGTGTTCGAAAATAAATTGAACGTTATTTGGCGTATGATACGTACACCCCGAAACGATATCTATTTTTTAGTGGTTGTTATCGCTACGCAACCCTTAATACCGTTCATAAATATTTCCACGAAATTAACAAACCTTATGTAGTGTTCTATTTTTCTTTCTAAAACAGTAAAATTGCAGTGATTTTGTAGACATACATTACATTTTAATGTTCTTTAGTGTTTTTTTAGATTGATGAAGGAATGAGCAGCACGGCACGATCATAGCACGAATGGCCTTTTTGTGTTTTGAATATGTAAATATTTTGTTTTTGTTAAATTTGTTGTTGTTGTCTGTTTGTTTTTCGTTAAAAACACATATGTGTTTTGTTTTTGTAAAAATTTTTTTAACCGTACCGAACACTAAAGGAAAGTATATAATGTGAATTTTCGAACGCTAGCAACAATATGGTGATATATTTAATAGTGTATTTTGTCAGTAACTCTTCATTAGATGTCACCAATTCTCTCAGATCACTAATGTCAAAATTTGTCTGTCTTGCTCGGATATTCTCGGTTAACGAAATTTGCTACAGACCTTTGTGGTCGAGGCAATCAATATCCTCGATCAATGGGCTGTTGCACAATATCTTGCAATTATCTCTCCAGTTGCCGTTAATGTCTACCGAGATGCTATATTTGTATTAAATTCAATGGCTTAAAGGATCCTAGAGCTGACAGAAAATTACTTTAACTGTAAATATCTCTAGCAGCTTCCGAGGAGAATTGCTCAACTTGGCTTCCTTTAAAGAAGTGTCCCAATGTCTTTCTTACTCGAGGAATCCAAGAGCCTTACATGCGTATTAAATTGTCGATGGAGCACACCGTTCACAGTCTTTTCGCCGTCTAACCTCATGGTACAGCAGTTAAAGATGGTAACATTACGTGCTGTAATAGTATACTCTTTCAGAGCGTATTCTTTGTTCACTCAAGGCAAAATGAGCAAATAAATGCGGAATACTGATTTTTCCAGGCATGAGTTTTAGACTATTTATTTTCAAAATTTTTAAATTCGTCAAAATCGCAGAAAAAAAATTTCACCTGGAATTGGACCCAGCTTGAGCGATTAGAATTATAGAAATTATAATATTTGGTTAGAAAATATACCAAAAATAAGTTTAATTTTTTCCCTTGTTGGAAAAATTTCAAAAATCAGTTAAAAAAATCATTCAAGAAGTTTTTAAGAAGAGAATAGTTCTATATTTCTATATGGGTAATTCCAAAGTGTTGAACGTGACAGTCGTACGCATCAAAAATGCAATAACATTTTAAACAACAAATATTTTTACATTCTTTTAACCCTTAAATTATAGCACAAAGAAAGCACTATTATATTATCTATGCTAAAGTTTATGGGGGGTGCGATTCTAGGTCAAAGATAATGGCAAAAGAAGTAGCGGTTCAAACGTGAACAAAATAGAAGTAGTTTTTGTGGCCATGTATAAAAAGGCGTAATTCAGCGAAACCTGGCACAATTTTTTAGTCAAACTACTTTCAGAATTTTACGTAAGTCACTATATGGTTCGATACGTGACATTTCGAACGTGACATTTTTTCCATAATAATTAAACTGAATAATGATTAAGACAAAATAAAAGTTTACCGTTTATCCGAAAACCATATTTCTCTTCGAACTCTTCATTAGATTACAGACCATGTAAGAACATTTTTTTGGAATAATTTTCATCATATATCACCTCTTTTAAGGCAGATAATATTTAAGAAAACATGCAATAAAACATTCTCACAAATAAAAAATTACGTTTGCACAACTTTGCAGTCTGATTGCTTATCTAAGTGAACAAATTTATGTGTATATTTATAAAATTAGTAAAATCTAAATATTTTTCTGTAATAATATCGTAAATAATAAGCTTTTCATAACTTTAAAATTTTCGGTCCAGTGGACCTTTTGATGGAAATGCCCATATTTAATATCTAATTAAGTACTAAAATTAGATGTTTACCCGTTTTACCCTTAAAAAGTACAATCATAAAAAAGTATTAAAAGCTTTTTTTGACGGCAACCATATACTTTTTAAATTTTAATTCCATCTGGCTTTACTTCGGAGATATTAGATAACAGATTTTAGCATTTTTTTTACCATAATTTGTTATAATTTAAGCGATCGAATTTAAAAAATCCTGCATAATGAATCTGCTCATGAGTAGGAGTAACTGTGTAACGAATTTTAAGTCTTTAGCCTTAGCCGTATGGGCTGGAATTTAATGAGGCAGTGAGTGATCAGGCCTTGTATTTTTATTTACATACTATAAAGAATTCACGCAAAGAAAAAATATGTTAAAATATGATCACCTCCAACAAAACTATTTTTAAAGAAAATTTTAAACATATGTTTAATATAACCATACTATTGGCACCTACGACCATATTATGGTTAAATTAGTCATCCATCAAGAAGCCCCAACCATATTATGGTTGCCTCTAAACTTCCGTAGGCATTGGAAGTAGACTCAAATATTTGGTCTTTGGCACATATAGTGAATGGTTGGGACGACTAATTTCTGAAGAATATAGAAAGTGGTTCTACCACCCCACCTTTAAAATTAATTTGATAACTCAGTTTTGATTTAAGCAGTGATTTTGGTAAATGGCGAATTGTGCAAACTAAGAACATTCGGTGTTAAACTAAAAGTTTTTGCATTTACATGATACATACTAATAGAAAAATTAATTAAAAATTAATAATTGGTCTTAAATATAACTTACTGCTAAGGCATTTTTTAAAATCAAGAAGTACTTTAAATTGTACCCTTAAAAGGGTACACACACTAAAAAAGTATGGCGCATATTCAGATATCATAACTAAAGTTGTAACTAACAAAACAGAAACTAAAAAATAGTTCATAGATAGTTATAGATCTTATTCACAATTCATAACTAACGTAGTAACAGCTCTCAGCTGATAGAAGAAATGCAACCATGCATATTGGCATTTAGAGAAAATTAAATGTCGATAATATTTTGAACGATATATTCTGTAATTAATTAAAAAGCTTATAAAACTATTAAAATCTCATTTTTTGTTCTTTAAAAAATTAACGCAAATTCTAAAAAAGTTGTTTTTTGGTTATAATAATATAAAAATCAATTAAAATAATAATACAAATATTCAAAAGAATTTTATCGACTAAGAACACATCTCTAGTTTATTTTTTATGGATTTTTTTTTGGTGCAGCAGAAATTCATTTCAAACACAAATTATAATTGCAGCGTTTTTATACGTCTTAACTGTTTTTTGTCATGTTTTTTTCTGTTATTATTTGAATATCTCTTATAATTCTTTCCATTTATTTTTTATAACCACTTCAAAAATGTTGTACTTTTGAAATAAATTACAAAATGATATCAATCAGCTGTTCTTTGAATGTATTAGTTAGTTGTCATTTAGTTACAGCTTTACCTATAATTAAGTGTAAACTTTTTATGCTGCAAGTAATCATCTGTGAATAGCTTAAATAGGTACTTAAAAAAGTTTACACTTGGTAATGATTTATGAATATGCGCCTATGTCTTTTAATTTAAAAGAGAAGTAAAAAATCTTTATAATTTTTCTGCAAGTGACTTTAAATTTATATGGATTATAGATAGATATTTAAATTATCAAAGATTAAACCGGATTTTATTTTGTAACAGTTTTCTTTATTCTTTTCTCATATTCATAAGCAAATCCCACGGTAATCACCTGATGAGGTGGCACGCAAGAAAATGTTTTATAAATGATATACGAATGTTTTGAAAATTATACCTTTACTCGTATTTGCATCATGACATTTGACAAGAAAGCATCTTACTAAGAAAAAAAAAGATTTATTAATAGTAAATGAATGACTTTCTAAGAGAGACCAACCTCCGGTTTATATTTTATCTTCTACGTAAGTTAATTTAATTTTGTAAGTCTGAATTTACACGTTTCATCTTTTGATGCTCAACTTCTTTTCAATTCCCTTTAAAAGATGCCATTATAATCACACGCAGCAACGGGTTTCAACTTTTTACGGTTCAAAACAACAATAATTTTAATAACAGCAAATCAAAGAAAAAAGAAAAGAAAAAATTACACGCAGCCATCGTTGTGCATATACCAACGAATAAAAACACAAAGCGTACTGACCGAGTACAGGCATCTCCGTACTAACACCCTTTCTTCTTTCTTCCCTCACCTAAAAACTTACGAGTTGAGCATCAAAAGATGAAACGTGTGAAAGCAGACTAAGTTCACTAAAAAAAATATCAGAAAATATCAATTGAAAAACAAAAAAATTTTTTTTATAGATGTTTATCCACTCAAGACATTGCATATTTAATTTTATGTTTTAATGTCTAATTTTAAATAAATCAAAGAACCAGATGTAGAACGAAAAAGTGCAAAAAAGCTCCCCTTAATATTTTTATTCACTCGGGATCATGCATGTTAAATTTTATATTTATAGGTCGAATATTAACAAAAATTCAAAAAGTACCAGTTGAAAAAGAAAAAGTACCAACATTTTTCATCTTATAGGTTTAAGTTTACATAGGACCCTGCACCTCTTATATTATGTTTCTAAGTTCAATATTATAAAAAATTTAAAAAATAATCACATGCGCTACGGAAAAGTAAGAAATTTAATATCCCGTATTCCCCCTTTTTGATACTTTTTCCCCCCATTGAAATTCGGTTGACAAACAAAGGAAGAAAACGTTCTTAACTGTTATGCCTGTGCCGGTTTATAAATAAGATTTAAAAAGTCGAAATATTAGAAAACCGGTTTCTGAAAAATGTTGAATAATCGATCACCCTATTACTTTTATTATTTGATAGAAAAAACTTTGTGTAAGTGAAAAAACAAATTTTTGTGTTTTGCATATGGGCATTTCCATTTTGACGTATCGTGATATTTGTACCACAAAATGTAAAAAAATTAAATGATAAAGTCAAATTTGTAAAAAGGGTCACCTTAAAGACGAAATAATCTATCTGCAGTTTTCAAAAGTTTACAGGGGTGGGAAAAAACGTTATAAAATTGGAACTAATTACAATATTGAAACGAAAATTACATACATATATTGATTAAAATGAAACCAGAAATATATATCGGTTGAGAAAATCTAAGCACAGCTTATGTTATGCCACTTAGATTATTTGGAATTGTTAAGATCTGAAACCAAATAACCTATCTGCAGCACAAATAAGTATGAATAAATAACAATTTCTTTATACATATGAATATTATATACATTAACTATTAACAGTTATAGTTTCTTTTACTGGTTTAAGCAAAAAAAAGTACTTATTGTTTGTTAAAATTTCACTATGCAACAGAATTAAACTTTTATCCTGATTTTTGATGATTTATTTTTCTCCTTTTTTAGTACGTTATTGTCCTCTAGGTACAAAAACTTTGTTATTTGTAATATAACATGTTCAAAATTTTGTCCACATATGCGTTATGATATAGGGAATAAAGATCAATAAAAAACCCAATTTTGAAATTTTTGCAGATAGGTTATTAGGTCTTTAAGATGACGATATGCAAAGTAATGAAGTAGTATTATATTCAGATAAAAAAAATCAGCAATCTACGCTAAGGATTCACAGATAAAGGCAAAAATATGCATTGGCGTGACATTAAAAAAACGGAAGTGGATTTTGACTTGCATTACAAAACTGAATAAGACTGCGAATTGAGCAAGACGTTTAAAACGTATAAAACCTTTTTTAATTAACTTTTGACTTATATAGATTTATTTTCTTTCAAATTTAAAAATCTTTGCTTGTTTTAAGGTATATATGGGCATTTTCATCGAAAAGTCTACTTTTTTTTAATGTAACGCCAGAATGCAAATAAGGTTGTATTTTAGGACCATGTTGTTCAACCGTTAACGCTTTTGTTACTTAATGAAGAGCTAGTTGCGCTTTACACCAAAACATAAAAAAGAAATCTAAACATATACATTTTTTTGAGATGCAATTCAAACTACTTCTGGCGTTAAGTTACAAAAAGTAGACATTTCGCTGGAACTGCCCATATGTTTTAGTAGCAAATTTTAACGCTTATAACTCTGAAAATATTGAACAGATAGATTTAAATATATATAATACATATATAGTATTTATTGTGCAAATCCTTTCAAATGGTGTATATTTTGTTCAAATTGGTTGACATACAGGGGAGGAAAGTTTTCTTAACTGTGTTGCCTTTGCCGATTTATACATAGATATGTTATTTATTGTAACCAGTGTTGGAAAAGTTGGTACAGTTGTTTACAGTTTATTACTATTTTCTTCTCCTAAATACAGTGGTTCATTATTGACCAGGGTAAATTTTTTGAAGCTTTTTGCCTAAAAAGAGAGTTTTTGCTATTTTAAAGATTTTTGGAAAATGCTTAATGTGCAATTTACCCATTACACAGAAAAAAATATCTCATGAAAATTTTTAACAACACAGTTCGTTAAAAATAAAGTTTTAGGTCAATAAACTTTTTGTTTTATTTAATAAAAAAATTTATTAAATTTACACTTTGCAAAATAGCACTCAATAAAACATATTTAATAATGAAATAATTAAATATTTCTTTATATTCAATAAAAAAATATATGAATCAAAGTAAAGACGGCATTTTTACAACTCTTGTCCATTTTTTAATAGCTCATAATTCTCATTCGCTTTACAGGATTATTTGAATAATTTATTTAGTTTTGCCAAAGTCTTTGGAAAAGGGTTTTCTTATGATCTGGCCTAAGCAGCCAGCGAAATGCGCATAGGAACTAGCTTATCCCCCTTAATAAATTTTAGTGTATTTATCAAAAAATAAAAAGTGGGAATTTAGCACATCATCATTAATAAATAACGATTCGATAAAAATTTTGTTTGATTTATTCAACATTTCAAACAATTACTTTAAACAAATCACATAAACAGTTTGTTGAAAAAAATTATTTTGGGCAACAACTTTTCTTATTGACTCAATAAACTTGGTTGTTTATTGGTAAACTTAAAAAAAAAATATAATCTTTTGTACTTGTGGTGAACAATTTACTTAACAAAAGGGCGAAGGTAGGGTTTTAATATCAGTTTTTGGTATGTATATTCATATTTGTTTGCATATTTTTATTAATACCAATTGGAAAACAACGAGTCTTCGAATATCTTGTTTGCCCACGTACACCGAGGAATTTTTCTTCATCTTTTGGTGTTACAGGACGGGGTAGGCCATAACATCTATTCCATTCAGCTCTATCTTGCGCTGCTCGCTTCCAGTCTGCGTTGTTAATTCTTCTTGGGAGTTCTTGCATACTGTTAAGCCATCGAGATCCAGGTTGTATCAAGGTGGCATTCTGGATACAAGCCCTGCCCAGATTAATCTTTGGGCTTTAATAAATTTCACAACGCCTTTGGCTTCTATTATGCAGTTGATCTTCAAGTTTCTTCGCCTAATTTAACTGCCGTCTTTATCCTTTTTGGGACCGTTAATCTTCCTTATAATTTTTCTCTCAAAGATTCTTGGATTCTCCGCATCTGCGAGTGTTTCATAGCTGTTTGTTAGAACTGATAGTACTATAGTACTATTTATATAATCTTATTATATAATATAATCTTATTATATAATCTTATTTTCTGAGATCAATTTAAAAATTTGGATTCAAATAGCTTAAGATGCGCATAGAAGGCTTTTCGGGCGGCCTGAATGCGTTCGTTGTATGTGTTGTTGCGAGGTAGTGTAATGGTTTCGAGTCATGTGAATGTACTTCGTCTTTTTTTAATTTCTCAACAGGCCTAATTTCAATGTTTCCGCCTACAGTGTGTTAAAATTTCATCTGCATACGAATACACAATTGACGGCCGTGAAAAAATATGACTACTTATATCAATTGCTGTTATTGCATTGCTTAGCGCTAAAATTAGACTAAAATTTTCGTTGACAACCCGAACTGATTTTTACCAATTTTAGATTCTTCTGCTTCGTTTAGTGCGTTATTGACAGCATTATATATGGCTTGTTTAGCAGCGTGATTCATAATTCTTACACTTCATTTTGATTTCTTTTTTATATATTGTGATTATATGGGAATCCGGAACTCCACCCGTCGAATGTAACGAGGAATTATTAGACCTGTCAACAGAAATCAATTTCGATCGAAACTTATTTCGTTTTATGTGAAAGATACGAAATCCCTCATACTTGTCACAGAAATCAATTCCGATCGAAAGTGATTTCGTTTTGTGCGAAGCAAGATACGAAATCACTTCCACTTTCGATCGGAATGGATTTCTGTGACAGTCTTTATAATTCTTCGCTCCATTCGGCGGGTGATATGTATTTGTTATGTGTAACAAAAAAAAAAAAATAAAAAAACAAGAACAGTGGATTAAGCGACAAAAGTAAGAGGCAATTGGGGTTTTTGCTCATATCTCAATCACTAATGGAGCGGTATGACTGAATTTTAATAGCAAAACTAACCTGGACATATGTGAAAGAAATATATAACAACCAAGTGTCCATAACTTCGGTGGTTCTCGGACACACCATGTCAACACATAAATGGACAAACGGACATCGGTTAATTCAGTTCGCTACTCATTAGGACCAAGAATTATATTTTATAACGTGTAAGACCAATATTATAGAAAAACCACCCAGAATGCCAAACTTATGTATAACAATTCCATCTTTCATGTAGGTTATTCAAAAATGTTATTTGATGCAATTAAGCCAGAGAAGTAAAATTTTTAATACCAGTTTGTTCAGTTTAAAATCTACCTTTGCCTTCCGTAGTTGTACATGCAGAGTAGGATTGCCTAAAGAGGGAAAAGTATTTCTATAAAAAATTAAAATATTTTATGCATAGAAAAGTGTACTTTTTAAAAACTTTTTTAAGCTAAATAATGTAGTTGGACATCAATAAGGATCCAGCCTTCAGCTTAGAAGCGGGGTCATAGAGTGCAAGTTCAGTCGGGACATTCTTCACACCCAACCTATAATTTTTCTAGTGCTCGAATGGCCCAGGGTTGTCATGACCCCCTGGATTCCAGCTTGCTTTTAAACTCAAGTTTAAATCTGAAGGCAAAATTATCCACGTGTGTGAAGATAAATATGAAAAGTTAAATTCGTTTTTTTAAAATATCGCATGCGATAAAAAATATTTTAAAAAAATATCGCATGCGTATTATAAAGAAAATACTACTATTTACACGAAATTTTACAGTTTTTATGAAAAATCAATAATTTTTATTTAATATTTAAAACTAATTAGATATTTATTTAGTCTTTTTACATTAAAATTTATAAGTTTTGAAAAAATACGACTTAGAGTGAAATTCTCATGAAAGTGCTGTGTGAGGGATATGGCCACTGTGTCCAAACCCTTCGATCTCAGGGAATCAAACCGAATGGAAAATGAAGACTATGGACAGGGCTACAATAATCAATAATTACTTTATCCAAATTGTATTTGTGAAAAAAGTTATTCATTTTTGAAAATTTGACTTAGAGTGAAATTCTCTTGAAAGTGCTGTGTGAGGGATATGGCCACTGTGTCCAAACCCTTCGATCTCAGGGAATCAAACCAAATGGAAAATAAAGACTATGGACAGGGCTACAATAATCAATAATTACTTTATCCAAATTGTATTTGTGAAAAAAGTTATTAATTTTTGAAAATTTGACTTAGAGTGAAATTCTCTTGAAAGTGCTGTGTGAGGGATATGGCCACTGTGTCCAAACCCTTCGATCTCAGGGAATCAAACCAAATGGAAAATAAAGACTATGGACAGGGCTACAATAATCAATAATTACTTTATCCAAATTGTATTTGTGAAAAAAGTTATTCATTTTTGAAAATTTGACTTAGAGTGAAATTCTCTTGAAAGTGCTGTGTGAGGGATATGGCCACTGTGTCCAAACCCTTCGATCTCAGGGAATCAAACCAAATGGAAAATAAAGACTATGGACAGGGCTACAATAATCAATAATTACTTTATCCAAATTGTATTTGTGAAAAAAGTTATTCATTTTTGAAAATTTGACTTAGAGTGAAATTCTCTTGAAAGTGCTGTGTGAGGGATATGGCCACTGTGTCCAAACCCTTCGATCTCAGGGAATCAAACCAAATGGAAAATAAAGACTATGGACAGGGCTACTATAATCAATAATTACTTTATCCAAATTGTATTTGTGAAAAAAGTTATTTATTTTTGAAAATTTGACTTAGAGTGAAATTCTCTTGAAAGTGCTGTGTGAGGGATATGGCCACTGTGTCCAAACCCTTCGATCTCAGGGAATCAAACCAAATGGAAAATAAAGACTATGGACAGGGCTACTATAATCAATAATTACTTTATCCAAATTGTATTTGTGAAAAAAGTTATTCATTTTTGAAAATTTGACTTAGAGTGAAATTCTCTTGAAAGTGCTGTGTGAGGGATATGGCCACTGTGTCCAAACCCTTCGATCTCAGGGAATCAAACCAAATGGAAAATAAAGACTATGGACAGGGCTACTATAATCAATAATTACTTTATCCAAATTGTATTTGTGAAAAAAGTTATTTATTTTTGAAAATTTGACTTAGAGTGAAATTCTCTTGAAAGTGCTGTGTGAGGGATATGGCCACTGTGTCCAAACCCTTCGATCTCAGGGAATCAAACCAAATGGAAAATAAAGACTATGGACAGGGCTACTATAATCAATAATTACTTTATCCAAATTGTATTTGTGAAAAAAGTTATTCATTTTTGAAAATTTGACTTAGAGTGAAATTCTCTTGAAAGTGCTGTGTGAGGGATATGGCCACTGTGTCCAAACCCTTCGATCTCAGGGAATCAAACCAAATGGAAAATAAAGACTATGGACAGGGCTACTATAATCAATAATTACTTTATCCAAATTGTATTTGTGAAAAAAGTTATTTATTTTTGAAAATTTGACTTAGAGTGAAATTCTCTTGAAAGTGCTGTGTGAGGGATATGGCCACTGTGTCCAAACCCTTCGATCTCAGGGAATCAAACCAAATGGAAAATAAAGACTATGGACAGGGCTACTATAATCAATAATTACTTTATCCAAATTGTATTTGTGAAAAAAGTTATTCATTTTTGAAAATTTGACTTAGAGTGAAATTCTCTTGAAAGTGCTGTGTGAGGGATATGGCCACTGTGTCCAAACCCTTCGATCTCAGGGAATCAAACCAAATGGAAAATGAAGACTATGGACAGGGCTACAATAATCAATAATTACTTTATCCAAATTGTATTTGTGAAAAAAGTTATTCATTTTTGAAAATTTGACTTAGAGTGAAATTCTCTTGAAAGTGCTGTGTGAGGGATATGGCCACTGTGTCCAAACCCTTCGATCTCAGGGAATCAAACCAAATGGAAAATAAAGACTATGGACAGGGCTACAATAATCAATAATTACTTTATCCAAATTGTATTTGTGAAAAAAGTTATTTATTTTTGAAAATTTGACTTAGAGTGAAATTCTCTTGAAAGTGCTGTGTGAGGGATATGGCCACTGTGTCCAAACCCTTCGATCTCAGGGAATCAAACCAAATGGAAAATGAAGACTATGGACAGGGCTACAATAATCAATAATTACTTTATCCAAATTGTATTTGTGAAAAAAGTTATTCATTTTTGAAAATTTGACTTAGAGTGAAATTCTCTTGAAAGTGCTGTGTGAGGGATATGGCCACTGTGTCCAAACCCTTCGATCTCAGGGAATCAAACCAAATGGAAAATAAAGACTATGGACATGGCTACTATAATCAATAATTACTTTATCCAAATTGTATTTGTGAAAAAAGTTATTTATTTTTGAAAATTTGACTTAGAGTGAAATTCTCTTGAAAGTGCTGTGTGAGGGATATGGCCACTGTGTCCAAACCCTTCGATCTCAGGGAATCAAACCAAATGGAAAATAAAGACTATGGACAGGGCTACAATAATCAATAATTACTTTATCCAAATTGTATTTGTGAAAAAAGTTATTCATTTTTGAAAATTTGACTTAGAGTGAAATTCTCTTGAAAGTGCTGTGTGAGGGATATGGCCACTGTGTCCAAACCCTTCGATCTCAGGGAATCAAACCAAATGGAAAATAAAGACTATGGACAGGGCTACTATAATCAATAATTACTTTATCCAAATTGTATTTGTGAAAAAAGTTATTTATTTTTGAAAATTTGACTTAGAGTGAAATTCTCTTGAAAGTGCTGTGTGAGGGATATGGCCACTGTGTCCAAACCCTTCGATCTCAGGGAATCAAACCAAATGGAAAATAAAGACTATGGACAGGGCTACTATAATCAATAATTACTTTATCCAAATTGTATTTGTGAAAAAAGTTATTTATTTTTGAAAATTTGACTTAGAGTGAAATTCTCTTGAAAGTGCTGTGTGAGGGATATGGCCACTGTGTCCAAACCCTTCGATCTCAGGGAATCAAACCAAATGGAAAATGAAGACTATGGACAGGGCTACAATAATCAATAATTACTTTATCCAAATTGTATTTGTGAAAAAAGTTATTCATTTTTGAAAATTTGACTTAGAGTGAAATTCTCTTGAAAGTGCTGTGTGAGGGATATGGCCACTGTGTCCAAACCCTTCGATCTCAGGGAATCAAACCAAATGGAAAATAAAGACTATGGACAGGGCTACAATAATCAATAATTACTTTATCCAAATTGTATTTGTGAAAAAAGTTATTTATTTTTGAAAATTTGACTTAGAGTGAAATTCTCTTGAAAGTGCTGTGTGAGGGATATGGCCACTGTGTCCAAACCCTTCGATCTCAGGGAATCAAACCGAATGGAAAATGAAGACTATGGACAGGGCTACAATAATCAATAATTACTATATCCAAATTGTATTTGTGAAAATTTTTATACATTTTTGAAAATGTACACAGTGGCCATATCCCTCACACAGCACTTTCAAGAGAATTTCACTCTAAGTCAAATTTTCAAAAATGAATAACTTTTTTCACAAATACAATTTGGATACAGTAATAATTGATTATTGTAGCCCTGTCCATAGTCTTCATTTTCCATTCGGTTTGATTCCCTGAGATCGAAGGGTTTGGATACAGTGGCCATATCCCTCACACAGCACTTTCAAGAGAATTTCACTCTAAGTCAAATTTTCAAAAATAAATAACTTTTTTCACAAATACAATTTGGATAAAGTAATTATTGATTATAGTAGCCCTGTCCATAGTCTTTATTTTCCATTTGGTTTGATTCCCTGAGATCGAAGGGTTTGGACACAGTGGCCATATCCCTCACACAGCACTTTCAAGAGAATTTCACTCTAAGTCAAATTTTCAAAAATGAATAACTTTTTTCACAAATACAATTTGGATAAAGTAATTATTGATTATTGTAGCGCTGTCCATAGTCTTTATTTTCCATTTGGTTTGATTCCCTGAGATCGAAGGGTTTGGACACAGTGGCCATATCCCTCACACAGCACTTTCAAGAGAATTTCACTCTAAGTCAAATTTTCAAAAATGAATAACTTTTTTCACAAATACAATTTGGATAAAGTAATAATTGATTATTGTAGCCCTGTCCATAGTCTTCATTTTCCATTCGGTTTGATTCCCTGAGATCGAAGGGTTTGGACACAGTGGCCATATCCCTCACACAGCACTTTCAAGAGAATTTCACTCTAAGTCAAATTTTCAAAAATTAATAACTTTTTTCACAAATACAATTTGGATAAAGTAATTATTGATTATTGTAGCCCTGTCCATAGTCTTTATTTTCCATTTGGTTTGATTCCCTGAGATCGAAGGGTTTGGACACAGTGGCCATATCCCTCACACAGCACTTTCAAGAGAATTTCACTCTAAGTCAAATTTTCAAAAATGAATAACTTTTTTCACAAATACAATTTGGATAAAGTAATTATTGATTATTGTAGCCCTGTCCATAGTCTTTATTTTCCATTTGGTTTGATTCCCTGAGATCGAAGGGTTTGGACACAGTGGCCATATCCCTCACACAGCACTTTCAAGAGAATTTCACTCTAAGTCAAATTTTCAAAAATAAATAACTTTTTTCACAAATACAATTTGGATAAAGTAATTATTGATTATAGTAGCCATGTCCATAGTCTTTATTTTCCATTTGGTTTGATTCCCTGAGATCGAAGGGTTTGGACACAGTGGCCATATCCCTCACACAGCACTTTCAAGAGAATTTCACTCTAAGTCAAATTTTCAAAAATGAATAACTTTTTTCACAAATACAATTTGGATAAAGTAATTATTGATTATTGTAGCCCTGTCCATAGTCTTCATTTTCCATTTGGTTTGATTCCCTGAGATCGAAGGGTTTGGACACAGTGGCCATATCCCTCACACAGCACTTTCAAGAGAATTTCACTCTAAGTCAAATTTTCAAAAATAAATAACTTTTTTCACAAATACAATTTGGATAAAGTAATTATTGATTATTGTAGCCCTGCCCATAGTCTTTATTTTCCATTTGGTTTGATTCCCTGAGATCGAAGGGTTTGGACACAGTGGCCATATCCCTCACACAGCACTTTCAAGAGAATTTCACTCTAAGTCAAATTTTCAAAAATGAATAACTTTTTTCACAAATACAATTTGGATAAAGTAATTATTGATTATTGTAGCCCTGTCCATAGTCTTTATTTTCCATTTGGTTTGATTCCCTGAGATCGAAGGGTTTGGACACAGTGGCCATATCCCTCACACAGCACTTTCAAGAGAATTTCACTCTAAGTCAAATTTTCAAAAATAAATAACTTTTTTCACAAATACAATTTGGATAAAGTAATTATTGATTATAGTAGCCATGTCCATAGTCTTTATTTTCCATTTGGTTTGATTCCCTGAGATCGAAGGGTTTGGACACAGTGGCCATATCCCTCACACAGCACTTTCAAGAGAATTTCACTCTAAGTCAAATTTTCAAAAATGAATAACTTTTTTCACAAATACAATTTGGATAAAGTAATTATTGATTATTGTAGCCCTGTCCATAGTCTTTATTTTCCATTTGGTTTGATTCCCTGAGATCGAAGGGTTTGGACACAGTGGCCATATCCCTCACACAGCACTTTCAAGAGAATTTCACTCTAAGTCAAATTTTCAAAAATGAATAACTTTTTTCACAAATACAATTTGGATAAAGTAATAATTGATTATTGTAGCCCTGTCCATAGTCTTCATTTTCCATTCGGTTTGATTCCCTGAGATCGAAGGGTTTGGACACAGTGGCCATATCCCTCACACAGCACTTTCAAGAGAATTTCACTCTAAGTCAAATTTTCAAAAATTAATAACTTTTTTCACAAATACAATTTCGATAAAGTAATAATTGATTATTGTAGCCCTGGCCATAGTCTTCATTTTCCATTCGGTTTGATTCCCTGAGATCGAAGGGTTTGGACACAGTGGCCATATCCCTCACACAGCACTTTCAAGAGAATTTCACTCTAAGTCAAATTTTCAAAAATGAATAACTTTTTTCACAAATACAATTTGGATAAAGTAATAATTGATTATTGTAGCCCTGTCCATAGTCTTCATTTTCCATTCGGTTTGATTCCCTGAGATCGAAGGGTTTGGAGACAGTGGCCATATCCCTCACACAGCACTTTCATGAGAATTTCACTCTAAGTCAAATTTTCAAAAATGAATAACTTTTTTTCACAAATACAATTTGGATAAAGTAATAATTGATTATTGTAGCCCTGTCCATAGTCTTCATTTTCAATTTGGTTTGATTCCCTGAGATCGAAGGGTTTGGACACAGTGGCCATATCCCTCACACAGCACTTTCAAGAGAATTTCACTCTAAGTCAAATTTTCAAAAATGAATAACTTTTTTCACAAATACAATTTGGATAAAGTAATTATTGATTATAGTAGCCCTGTCCATAGTCTTTATTTTCCATTTGGTTTGATTCCCTGAGATCGAAGGGTTTGGACACAGTGGCCATATCCCTCACACAGCACTTTCAAGAGAATTTCACTCTAAGTCAAATTTTCAAAAATAAATAACTTTTTTCACAAATACAATTTGGATAAAGTAATTATTGATTATAGTAGCCCTGTCCATAGTCTTTATTTTCCATTTGGTTTGATTCCCTGAGATCGAAGGGTTTGGACACAGTGGCCATATCCCTCACACAGCACTTTCAAGAGAATTTCACTCTAAGTCAAATTTTCAAAAATGAATAACTTTTTTCACAAATACAATTTGGATAAAGTAATTATTGATTATAGTAGCCCTGTCCATAGTCTTTATTTTCCATTTGGTTTGATTCCCTGAGATCGAAGGGTTTGGACACAGTGGCCATATCCCTCACACAGCACTTTCAAGAGAATTTCACTCTAAGTCAAATTTTCAAAAATAAATAACTTTTTTCACAAATACAATTTGGATAAAGTAATTATTGATTATAGTAGCCCTGTCCATAGTCTTTATTTTCCATTTGGTTTGATTCCCTGAGATCGAAGGGTTTGGACACAGTGGCCATATCCCTCACACAGCACTTTCAAGAGAATTTCACTCTAAGTCAAATTTTCAAAAATGAATAACTTTTTTCACAAATACAATTTGGATAAAGTAATTATTGATTATAGTAGCCCTGTCCATAGTCTTTATTTTCCATTTGGTTTGATTCCCTGAGATCGAAGGGTTTGGACACAGTGGCCATATCCCTCACACAGCACTTTCAAGAGAATTTCACTCTAAGTCAAATTTTCAAAAATTAATAACTTTTTTCACAAATACAATTTGGATAAAGTAATTATTGATTATAGTAGCCCTGTCCATAGTCTTTATTTTCCATTTGGTTTGATTCCCTGAGATCGAAGGGTTTGGACACAGTGGCCATATCCCTCACACAGCACTTTCAAGAGAATTTCACTCTAAGTCAAATTTTCAAAAATTAATAACTTTTTTCACAAATACAATTTGGATAAAGTAATTATTGATTATAGTAGCCATGTCCATAGTCTTTATTTTCCATTTGGTTTGATTCCCTGAGATCGAAGGGTTTGGACACAGTGGCCATATCCCTCACACAGCACTTTCAAGAGAATTTCACTCTAAGTCAAATTTTCAAAAATGAATAACTTTTTTCACAAATACAATTTGGATAAAGTAATTATTGATTATTGTAGCCCTGTCCATAGTCTTTATTTTCCATTTGGTTTGATTCCCTGAGATCGAAGGGTTTGGACACAGTGGCCATATCCCTCACACAGCACTTTCAAGAGAATTTCACTCTAAGTCAAATTTTCAAAAATAAATAACTTTTTTCACAAATACAATTTGGATAAAGTAATTATTGATTATAGTAGCCATGTCCATAGTCTTTATTTTCCATTTGGTTTGATTCCCTGAGATCGAAGGGTTTGGACACAGTGGCCATATCCCTCACACAGCACTTTCAAGAGAATTTCACTCTAAGTCAAATTTTCAAAAATGAATAACTTTTTTCACAAATACAATTTGGATAAAGTAATTATTGATTATTGTAGCCCTGTCCATAGTCTTTATTTTCCATTTGGTTTGATTCCCTGAGATCGAAGGGTTTGGACACAGTGGCCATATCCCTCACACAGCACTTTCAAGAGAATTTCACTCTAAGTCAAATTTTCAAAAATTAATAACTTTTTTCACAAATACAATTTGGATAAAGTAATTATTGATTATTGTAGCCCTGTCCATAGTCTTTATTTTCCATTTGGTTTGATTCCCTGAGATCGAAGGGTTTGGACACAGTGGCCATATCCCTCACACAGCACTTTCAAGAGAATTTCACTCTAAGTCAAATTTTCAAAAATGAATAACTTTTTTCACAAATACAATTTGGATAAAGTAATTATTGATTATTGTAGCCCTGTCCATAGTCTTCATTTTCCATTTGGTTTGATTCCCTGAGATCGAAGGGTTTGGACACAGTGGCCATATCCCTCACACAGCACTTTCAAGAGAATTTCACTCTAAGTCAAATTTTCAAAAATTAATAACTTTTTTCACAAATACAATTTGGATAAAGTAATTATTGATTATTGTAGCCCTGTCCATAGTCTTTATTTTCCATTTGGTTTGATTCCCTGAGATCGAAGGGTTTGGACACAGTGGCCATATCCCTCACACAGCACTTTCAAGAGAATTTCACTCTAAGTCAAATTTTCAAAAATGAATAACTTTTTTCACAAATACAATTTGGATAAAGTAATTATTGATTATTGTAGCCCTGTCCATAGTCTTTATTTTCCATTTGGTTTGATTCCCTGAGATCGAAGGGTTTGGACACAGTGGCCATATCCCTCACACAGCACTTTCAAGAGAATTTCACTCTAAGTCAAATTTTCAAAAATGAATAACTTTTTTCACAAATACAATTTGGATAAAGTAATTATTGATTATTGTAGCCCTGTCCATAGTCTTTATTTTCCATTTGGTTTGATTCCCTGAGATCGAAGGGTTTGGACACAGTGGCCATATCCCTCACACAGCACTTTCAAGAGAATTTCACTCTAAGTCAAATTTTCAAAAATGAATAACTTTTTTCACAAATACAATTTGGATAAAGTAATTATTGATTATTGTAGCCCTGTCCATAGTCTTTATTTTCCATTTGGTTTGATTCCCTGAGATCGAAGGGTTTGGACACAGTGGCCATATCCCTCACACAGCACTTTCAAGAGAATTTCACTCTAAGTCAAATTTTCAAAAATGAATAACTTTTTTCACAAATACAATTTGGATAAAGTAATTATTGATTATTGTAGCCCTGTCCATAGTCTTTATTTTCCATTTGGTTTGATTCCCTGAGATCGAAGGGTTTGGACACAGTGGCCATATCCCTCACACAGCACTTTCAAGAGAATTTCACTCTAAGTCAAATTTTCAAAAATTAATAACTTTTTTCACAAATACAATTTGGATAAAGTAATTATTGATTATTGTAGCCCTGTCCATAGTCTTTATTTTCCATTTGGTTTGATTCCCTGAGATCGAAGGGTTTGGACACAGTGGCCATATCCCTCACACAGCACTTTCAAGAGAATTTCACTCTAAGTCAAATTTTCAAAAATGAATAACTTTTTTCACAAATACAATTTGGATAAAGTAATTATTGATTATTGTAGCCCTGTCCATAGTCTTTATTTTCCATTTGGTTTGATTCCCTGAGATCGAAGGGTTTGGACACAGTGGCCATATCCCTCACACAGCACTTTCAAGAGAATTTCACTCTAAGTCAAATTTTCAAAAATTAATAACTTTTTTCACAAATACAATTTGGATAAAGTAATTATTGATTATTGTAGCCCTGTCCATAGTCTTTATTTTCCATTTGGTTTGATTCCCTGAGATCGAAGGGTTTGGACACAGTGGCCATATCCCTCACACAGCACTTTCAAGAGAATTTCACTCTAAGTCAAATTTTCAAAAATGAATAACTTTTTTCACAAATACAATTTGGATAAAGTAATTATTGATTATTGTAGCCCTGTCCATAGTCTTTATTTTCCATTTGGTTTGATTCCCTGAGATCGAAGGGTTTGGACACAGTGGCCATATCCCTCACACAGCACTTTCAAGAGAATTTCACTCTAAGTCAAATTTTCAAAAATGAATAACTTTTTTCACAAATACAATTTGGATAAAGTAATTATTGATTATTGTAGCCCTGTCCATAGTCTTTATTTTCCATTTGGTTTGATTCCCTGAGATCGAAGGGTTTGGACACAGTGGCCATATCCCTCACACAGCACTTTCAAGAGAATTTCACTCTAAGTCAAATTTTCAAAAATGAATAACTTTTTTCACAAATACAATTTGGATAAAGTAATAATTGATTATTGTAGCCCTGTCCATAGTCTTCATTTTCCATTCGGTTTGATTCCCTGAGATCGAAGGGTTTGGACACAGTGGCCATATCCCTCACACAGCACTTTCAAGAGAATTTCACTCTAAGTCAAATTTTCAAAAATTAATAACTTTTTTCACAAATACAATTTGGATAAAGTAATTATTGATTATTGTAGCCCTGTCCATAGTCTTTATTTTCCATTTGGTTTGATTCCCTGAGATCGAAGGGTTTGGACACAGTGGCCATATCCCTCACACAGCACTTTCAAGAGAATTTCACTCTAAGTCAAATTTTCAAAAATGAATAACTTTTTTCACAAATACAATTTGGATAAAGTAATAATTGATTATTGTAGCCCTGTCCATAGTCTTCATTTTCCATTCGGTTTGATTCCCTGAGATCGAAGGGTTTGGACACAGTGGCCATATCCCTCACACAGCACTTTCAAGAGAATTTCACTCTAAGTCAAATTTTCAAAAATTAATAACTTTTTTCACAAATACAATTTCGATAAAGTAATAATTGATTATTGTAGCCCTGGCCATAGTCTTCATTTTCCATTCGGTTTGATTCCCTGAGATCGAAGGGTTTGGACACAGTGGCCATATCCCTCACACAGCACTTTCAAGAGAATTTCACTCTAAGTCAAATTTTCAAAAATGAATAACTTTTTTCACAAATACAATTTGGATAAAGTAATAATTGATTATTGTAGCCCTGTCCATAGTCTTCATTTTCCATTCGGTTTGATTCCCTGAGATCGAAGGGTTTGGAGACAGTGGCCATATCCCTCACACAGCACTTTCATGAGAATTTCACTCTAAGTCAAATTTTCAAAAATGAATAACTTTTTTTCACAAATACAATTTGGATAAAGTAATAATTGATTATTGTAGCCCTGTCCATAGTCTTCATTTTCAATTTGGTTTGATTCCCTGAGATCGAAGGGTTTGGACACAGTGGCCATATCCCTCACACAGCACTTTCAAGAGAATTTCACTCTAAGTCAAATTTTCAAAAATAAATAACTTTTTTCACAAATACAATTTGGATAAAGTAATTATTGATTATAGTAGCCCTGTCCATAGTCTTTATTTTCCATTTGGTTTGATTCCCTGAGATCGAAGGGTTTGGACACAGTGGCCATATCCCTCACACAGCACTTTCAAGAGAATTTCACTCTAAGTCAAATTTTCAAAAATAAATAACTTTTTTCACAAATACAATTTGGATAAAGTAATTATTGATTATTGTAGCCCTGTCCATAGTCTTCATTTTCCATTCGGTTTGATTCCCTGAGATCGAAGGGTTTGGACACAGTGGCCATATCCCTCACACAGCACTTTCATGAGAATTTCACTCTAAGTCGTATTTTTTCAAAACTTATAAATTTTAATGTAAAAAGACTAAATAAATATCTAATTAGTTTTAAATATTAAATAAAAATTATTGATTTTTCATAAAAACTGTAAAATTTCGTGTAAAGAGTAGTATTTTCTTTATAATACGCATGCGATATTTTTTTAAAATATTTTTTATCGCATGCGATATTTTTAAAAAACGAATTTAACTTTTCATATTTATCTTCACACACGTAAATTATCCATTAAATTTTTACTAGATTTCTTTAAGATTTATTATTTATGAATATTTCCTATTAAAATCAACTACATTCAAACTTTTTTTAATTTTCTAAATAATACATATACATACATACATAAATATTAACATGAGGTCATCTTCGAGTACTCTCATCTCACATCTATGTGTGTGTGTGTTTGTTTAATGAGGAATAAAATTTTGTGCAAATCATCTTGTTAATATCAATATTTTACTTGACATTTTAATTTTATGACACAAAGAAAACTTCACATTGTTTTCGATTTTATCTCAACAATGTTCTTAAGTTTTTGTATTATATTGTTTCTTTTTTTTTCTTGTTCAAGGAATAATTCAAGAAAAACTTAATATTTCTTTTCATGTGCATTAAGCTTAATGTTTCCTGTCTTCTTTAGCACTTTTGTACTTTTCTCTAAAAAAAGTTAAAGAAAAAAATCTTCTATTTTTATTACAATAAAACTACAACACAGCAATTTTACACAATTTATACGCTTCAAAACAAAAATTACTATGAAATTTTAACAAATAAAATTATAACAGTAAAGGATGCTTAATACCTAAAGGGAAAGACAACCAGGAAGGTAAAATTTAGATAAAGTTAATTGCACTGTGGTATGACGTTTTTTATATTTTGAACCAGCTCTTGGAGAATGACCTCTACTTATGCAAAGCATTGTGCTTAGAGTGCTTTCCGTCCCGCAGAATTCCTGGGTAATTTTAAAATGTAAAAATTAAGGAAAACCCTATTTTACCTCACCTTTATTCATATATAGACAAATAAATAAGTCCTTTTACTAATATCTGCAATTTACAAAAAGCAATCGAAGAAGAGCTAATAGCTATCTATTATTGTACTTATAGGCACAGTTGGTTCAAATTTCTATAAAAGCACAATAGGGGTGCAGCGAATGTGTGAGTAAAGCGAAGTTTCAATTAAAATTTCTGCGAATGCGAATACGATTACTTACATTATGTTTAAACTGATTTGCAAATAAATTTTTGTTTATGATAACTAAAAAATAGGTTCTGTACAAGCTTTTATAAAAGAAATTGCCATAGAAATTCAGTTGCAATGCCCGAGTTTTCCTACGTTGGGCACCTATTGCAGTCTATTAACCGTTTTAAAAATTTCAACGTCATAAGTTATGACGCGTTTGAATGTGGAAAGGCAATGTGCATTTCTGTATAAAGCAACAACGAAATTACAAAATATTTACGACTTTGTTTTTATTTTCAACGTAATTCTTTGGCAATGCGTTGAGTTTTACATAATTAGTTAATAATTAAGTTAATCTGTGCGACTTTTTTAACGCTACAATTTGTGAGAAAAAAAAAACCAAACATGATTTTTCCACGATTCTGGCAATAATGCACCATAAAGACAATTGAGGAGCTGAAAGGTAAAGTGGGACAAATTCCGATACTAAAACAACTTAGCTAGATGCAGCAATCATTCAGACCTGTACAGGGTTATCCATTTAGTGGTTTCAAAACCTCCGGTCTGGCAAGTCTTTCAGCTGTCATCTGAAGTATCATTTAAAGGTTTGCCATTTACGAAAAACCCATGAAGAACTTAAAACATGGTACTCTTTTCGGGCATTACGGGGTTAGTATGGTCATCGCAACGTGCACACTGCCGAAAATATCGGAACGATATGTACTTAAAAAAAAAACGGTGCCACGAGCCACACAACGTTTTGCCGACGTCAATTGGCCACCAAAATCTTGTGATTTGACGCCGATAGATTTTATTTTGTAGGGCTATGAAAAGACCGTGTATACACGGACAATTCACTAACGTTGAAGCATTTGAAAACCAACATTCCCCAAGTTATCGTTAAGATAGCGCCCGAAATGTGTGGAAAAGTGGTCGAAAATATCTTCAAAAAGATCGACTGTTACCCTGCAAATAATAGGAGTAGTCCAAACACGCGTGTAAAATGTAGCCACAAGGGACTAGGACTAGTCCAAAAGTAACTCAAACATATGGAAAAAACATGGTCTATTTAACATTACGATGTCCTAGGGCAGGACCATATAACCAAGCTTTAAACTACAAAGGAGTAGTCTTAAAACTACTCCATGGTATACTCACGAGGATTAGTTTTGAAGTCGTTTAAAAACGAAAACATGTCGTTAAAAAACGAAGACATGTCGTCTCACTACAAACACTTTTTAACAATGACATGGTCCATGCTTGCATTACATTGGACCAGTCCATGGAGTAGTGCATTTGATCAAAATGGATCAGGTAGTCCAATATTATTTGCAGGGTACAACAAAACTAGAGGCGTTCGTTTAAATAACATTGTTTTTTGTACGTTATGAAAATGTCCAAGCATTATAATGAAATAAAAGTTTTAGCGAAATCAAAAATTTGTGTGTGTTTTATTTTACTTAACTTTTGAAACCGAAAAATGGATAGCCCAATCAATATTTAAAAGAAAAATACTTTAAAAACATTTCGTCTTGTATGTTTCGCGTCAACACTACGCCCTGAATAATTTTCTAACTTGGATTAAAAAAGTCGTCTGTCTATATCTTTTCAAATTCAAATCAAATTTATTTGTGTTATTTAAATATAATTTGCAAATAGAGTTCCAGTTAGCTATAAATTAATTAAAAATTTTCAGATTTCACAAATCTGAAGCATATCTGTATGGCATTTGTGCAAAAAGTTAGAAATCGGAACGTTTAGAATCAATCCCAATTTTTTTTTGTTTTGATCATTATTTAGAGAGTGTAGACACCACCAGGTCTTACGGTAGTTTTTCAAACATCGTAATGTTAATGTCAGTTCTAAAATAATTCTTCAAAGTTATTGTGTGATTCTAACGAAAACAACAAGTTTAAGGAATAAGGAAAAATTTTTCTATTGAACATGCAATTGTTGTTTTAGCGATCCATTTAACCTATAAAGTAAAATTTGCAGTATAAAAACTTTATTAAATCAAACAAAATCTTCTAATCATCAGGTGTTGTTGTCAAATTTTAGTAGATGCACCTTTAAAAAACATAATATTTTCCATAAAAGTAAAAAAGAACACAAAACTTAGACACAATTACTGCCATTATTACTCTTCACTATCACACTTTACTTCTATTTTTATCTCTTAAATGCTTCTTAGCGATATTAATTATACGCGACAATGACAGTGTGCAATCTAGTGCTTACGACTGCTTAATTCACAAGTATCTATCCACTCTCTACAAAGAAGAAAATTAAACAAAACCCAGTTAGCAACTCGCTCACAGGGTTATTTAATTTAAACAGATTTAGTAAGACAGCCAGAAAACAAACCCCATTTAAATGTTTATTACGACAATTATAAAGCGAATGAATGAGTGAACGAGTGTCTTGCAAAAGTGGCAACTGTTCGCTCATTTGTAATAGAAACAAAAAAAAAAAAAAAAAAAAAAAAAAAAAAAAATTAAGAAAAGTTATTTCATTTTATTCTTGTAGCTTGTTCTGTTCATGGCTTTTGTGGAAATGTACATTTTTAACTGTTTACCACAAGTTATGATGAAGCCGACATCTTTTGCAGAAGCATTTTTAATTGTTTAAAATTGAAACATAAACAAATGGAAAGTATTTTAGTGTTGTTCAGTGCATGTTGTGGCAGCCGATTTTTCGTTAGAAAGTATTATTTTAAAAATTGAATTTCGTGAAAAAAAATATTTTATTTTGTAGCCAACACTTTGGACTGGTTTTCATTCACAGTTATGTGATCTGAAATTTGAAGAGACTTCTGGCAAAAAAAAAAAAAAAATTAAATGTTATATGTATTAAATGTTTTTTACAAGGCCCCTGCAGATAACGAGACTAGTCCATACATGAATGTAAAGAGTAGTCCATAAAGGATTAAGGGAACTCCAAAACTACTCCAAATATATGGTTAAAAGGTTGTCGATTTAACACCCAGTTTTGCAATACAACGGAGTAGTTTTAAAACTATTCCATGTTCATACATACTCCAGTGGTTTAGCTTTGAAACTGCTCCATGGTGTGCTCGAGAGGATAAGTTTTAACTTCGTTTCGCTTCGAAGACATGTCCTATCACTACAAACTCTTTTTAACAATGACATGGTCAATGCTTGCATAACATTGTACCAGTACAGAGAGTAGTACATTTCATCAAAATGTAGCCCAATATTATCTGCAGGGGTTACATATCAACATGTATTTGGCGGTCGTTAGCTATGACCTTTTTCCATCTTTCTAGCAAGAAATCAGGGATGAGGTACGGAAATTTAAAATTATTCAAAATTAATGTCAATATTTGTGTTTTATTGCTAAAATTAATGCGATCTTTCTTGAATTTTTTATTATATCTTTCGTCAAAGTTATTCCCGTGAGAATACTAATAACTCTTGGGAGTAGCAGCGTATGTGTGCGAAAATAAATACGTATTTAACTAGCGGAGACATCCACCACAATTTCTTAACAGCAACTATTTGCAGTTAACATTGCACTTAACAGTGCTACTGTAATAGAATAAAGTGTATTTAGGACGATTTTTTGGGAAATGGAACCGGTTGCACATAAGAATATAGTTCTTTAGAGGATTCTACTAGTGGGATATCTGAAATAATTTTGGAATGGACGAATTCGCTAAAAGATTTATTTTTTTTTCAAAGTTAATTTCTACAATTTGGAAGCGTTGTTCTAGCTTTAAACGATTTATAATTACTTGCCAAAATTTACTCAACCGAAATGTCAACACAATTTGACATTCTCAGCTGTCAAACTTTAGTTATCGATATCAATAGTTCGCTTGCGGCTGAAAAAACACCCGACAAAACAGTTTTAAGGAAGGAATGTCAAAAAGAAGTTAGTTTTAAGACCAATTTTCGATACTCACTCTTTTAGTGCTGTTAGTTCAGAGTTTCGCATGAGTTACGATTTAGTAGGTAAATAAATGCTTAACTTTGAAAAACTTGAGAAATTTATAATGGAAAGACCCAAAGCACCAACGTTGTTAAATACTTTTTTGAAAGTCAGCATTCGATTGTTTAGGCACAAAGATCATATTAAAAAATGGTCACGTGAATAAGCAAAGTTGAAGAATATGGGGCACCCAAAATCCAAGAATAATTGCGAAAAATCCCACTTACATGCACATATTTTTTTGGACCATATTTTTTCGAAAACGACGAACAAGTTGCGGGTAATCTGAATGAAATTAAATACTGGCCAATGATTAAAACATTTTTTAGGCCCGAGGTAGAGAACAATTCAATCACCAGAAAGGGAACTACTGACATTTACTTCATGTACCTTATTTGAGTATTTCTAAGAAACTGACAATTAAATTCAGTTCTCCTCTTTACACCCAAAGAAAAAACATGTTTAAATATGGGCACCTCCAACAAAACTATTTTAAAAGGAAATTTTAAACATTATTTGATTAATTTAACCATATTATTGTTACCAACAACCATATTATGGTTAATTAGTCATCCATCAAGAAGCCACAACCATATTATGGTTGCCTCCAAACATGTTATTGTTATTAATAACTAAAATATGTTTAACACTTATAATATCATGTTTGCTTTTCAACCATAGCATGTTGCTCTTGGAAAAGAGGAAAATATTATTGTTAATTTAAAAACAAATTATTGTCATTTTTAACCATAAAATGTTAAGAGGTAACCATAATGGTGGCTTCTCGATGAAGGACTAATTCAACCATAATATGGTTGTCGGTGACAACAATATGGTTAAATTAATCACATTATGTTTAAAATTTTCTTTAAAAATAGTTTTGTTGGAGGTGACCATATTTAAACATGTTTTTTCTCTGCGTGTACGAGCGAAGAACACCAAACTTGCATTTATTATTATTAACTACACTGTTCAAATTGATTATCTCAAAATAAATGTTTTGAAGCAGTTCCCTTTTTGTACTTTGCAATTCAATCCCATATAAAGTATACTAACTAGTGAAAAATTTTAAATCTTTAAAGATTTGGCGCAGCCAAATATAAAATTCTTACTTGGTCTACCTCAAGCCCAGAATTTGTTAACGAAAATGAAGGGGAAAAAATAACTGCCATTTTTTGTGAGTGTAAAAACTCTGTTCGTAAAATTGTTCGACCTTTCAATAGAGAACACAAATACCTTTAGGACTTGCAAGAGATGTTTTTGCAAGTTTTAGTATTTAGTTTTGCGTTTTTTATTTTCATATTCATTCATCTTTCATAGATAAAACAGAAAACCTAAAGCAAAATTTATGTTTTGCTTCGGTATCTGTGTGCGAATTTATAAAGAATTTATTTTTCTTTGATTTATGTGCAAACATGTACAGTAGCGCAATAAAGTATACATACATCGTGATATCCTATATTTATTATATGTACTTTTATTTATCTTTTTTAATAAACATATATAACTTTTTTTATTACCATCGTAGCCAAACATGTTTATATAGACTTTTCGTTATATAAAATAAAATATTTTCTTAAACTCTGTTTCCTGATTTATGTAAAGTTTTGCAAGCCCTTGTCCTCTTTTCATATTCACTTCGCTAATTAATGACATTTTTCTTAAAATACGGCTGTGATCCAAGAACATTTCGCACTTTTTCGGAATGGGTACTAATATTTTTTCAAGATATTTCTCACTAGTTTAAGGTTTATTTGTTAACATTCAGGCCGCATGAACAAGCAATATTTCTTTTTTATCGTCTAAATGTTGACTTGGCCTACCTGATCGGTGTTTTTTTTTTCACTGGTATTGATATTATTAAACTTTCTTATAAAAGTTTGAACTGTTGAAGGACAAATTTCAAGTGTTTTTGAGATTTTTCTGTACGACTCCTTTTCATTTCTCAACTTTAATCTTTGCAGGGACTCCTTTTGATATTTCAGGAAAATTAAAAAAAATCTGTTTTATCAACAACAAACTTAAGTAAAGGAATAAAATTCCGTTACCTTAAGATGTGGGCTTTAGTTCTTTTTAGAGATATGTTTCTGCTGTATGTACATATTTTTGTGTGCAAAATTGAGAAAATTGCCATTATTAAAACAAAAATTTACAACCTTTGGCCTTTTTTGGTCTTACCATTCATGATTTTAACTATTTTCTGTGAAATCCACGTAAAAAATATTTTTCAACATGGCTAAATTTCAATAAAATTAATTTTATATAGGTGTATGCAGACTTCATTGGGCTACTGTATGTATGTATGTGTAAATGTATTTTAGTGTAAATCCTTAAGGCTGATTTTGGTACACGTAAAACTGTTCCATAGTCATGCCTTTTCAAATAGATAAATGGGCCCTTTTCCACGAGTTATCAGTTATTTAGTCTCTTAAAAAGGGTTGGAAATTTAGAAAAAAGTGTTGGATTAGGCAAACAATAATAAGTTTAATAAAAATTTAAAGATTTTTTTTAATTAAATTTTCAAATTTTCATTTATGAATTAAATTTTTTGGCAATGCTTTAAATTGTTCCTAGGAAATGTTATTTCCTATTCGCCCCATTGTGTAAACAAAAGGCTGTCAAATAAATTATTTATAGTTCTTAAGGATTTTCTGCATAATAATTGTTTTCCATTAAATTTATACATTAACAATCTGTGTTTTTGTTTTTTGTCTTTCCAGGAAAAGTCCACAGTGCTGTGCATTTCCAAGTAAGTTTTTGTTAAAAAAAAAGTTTTCTTTGTTATTACTTCCACACATTTGCTTTTCATAAAATCGGCTTAAGCAGATACTAAAATATCATATAACCTTAAGGTATGTTCAGACCTAACAAATATTTGACGATAAAATCCAAAAAAGCGTGACCAAGAAATTGATCAAACATTAGCTTAATTTTTGACAAGTTCTATTGGTTTACTCAACTTTATTTGTAAGAAAAGAATTGTATAGTGTAATTCTCTTAAATGGTATTTAATCTAGCCAAACGTTTAGCAAAAGCAAATAAATCTTAAATAAAACAAGGGGTTACGTGTGGGGCGTCATTTATTTTGTAGGTGTGGACGTAGCTTAGTAAAATAATTTAAGAAAGCAAATTTTGTTTAAACATACATAAATAGTTTAATAGGTTGTTTAATAATTCGAAAGGCGAGGAATGTATACTGTAAGTATATATATAGTTTTTTGCCTCTCCTGTAAAATGAACTGAAAAGTAGTTAGCAGGTTTGCATATTAAGGCGACGATACGTCAGAAGTAGTGGTAAAATTACAAAAATATTCTATAGAGTATATTTTTAGAAAACTTCATGTAAACCTTCATTGTCTTTTTTATCCATTACGACTTTTTGGCATATGCGCCAAACCAATAATGAGCTTACGATATATCGTAATTATCACTTATGGCTAATAAATCAGAGAATGCTTAAACGCTGGAGTAGTTGAACTAATCTTTAATTTATATGTAGTTAAAACTCAATCGCTGTAAACCAGTAAACCAGAAAAATTATATTGTGGCAAAACTCCAAAACCCCAAATGTTAGCTGTTCGTGCAGATATTGCCCCACGATCTCAATATAGATGGTAATGTCATATAATAATATTTATTTAGAAAAATGTGATGCTAAATTACAAAATATATGTACACACAGAAAACAAATTGGTTGGGAAACGGTTGCGGTAATAAAATATTGATCAAGTTACATGATTTATTATTGCAACTATTAAAAATGTATAGTTCTAACTGATTTTTAATTCCCTTGATTATTTAAACGTTGTTCTAACTGAAATATGGTTTCTTCAATTCTTTTATTAGTTATGATAACTAATTTAATTTAGTTCTAAAAATTAGTACAAATGGTTAGAATCACAACCGAATTTAATACTGGGCAATACTGAATATTGGTCATTGCAATCAATAATTTGCTTTCGTCAATAAATTTTGTAATATAAATGTTAATTCGTTTATTGCAGCTAATTACTGATTGTTGGAATAGTTTCAATTCGAGTACAACAAATGAAAATATACAGGCCTGTCATAGAATTCCATTCCGATCGAAAGTGATTTTAATTCCGTATTTTGCTTCTTCAGAAAACGAAAAACGAAAAATTTTTTCGGAATGAAACCACTTTTGGAATTGATTGTTTCAGTATTTTATAACCGAAAAAACTACTTAAAACTATTTTTTATGGATAAATAAATGTTTTTTATGATATAGATTGAAGAAATAACACACTTTTGAATTATTTATTTTACTTTATATTGATTTTATTAAAAACATAATAAAGTCTTTACCGTTGCGTTGCCACCTTTTTTCCCCCTCACAAACCACTTTTTCTGAACATTGCCATACTTAACACAAAAATCATATGGTTTTTATGTAAAGTTGCCATATCCAATTGTAAAACCAGAGTTGTTATAAAAAAACACATTTAGGAAAACCGATCGGAATCTGAAGAAGCTAAAACTAAATCGATCGGAATTGAACATACGGAATTAAAACCATTCCGATCGGAATTTGTGACATGCCTGTTAATTATTCGGAATTCACAACCGAAAAATAGTTAAAAGCCCCAATTGCTTACTAAATTTTCTGTCAAAATATTTGATAGATTAAAATAATTTTTAATTTTATATTTAAAAAATATCTTTGCGGCCAAAAATGGAAAATGTGCATAAGTAATTTACGTATTCTTATAGGTATGAACATATACACGTACATATGTATGTATTATTTTTGTTATACACTGCAAATTATATTGGACTACTTGATCCAATTTGATACTGGGCTGGTCCAATATTAAAAAGAGTTTGCAGTGAAACGACATGTCTTCGTTTTGAAACGATTTCAAAGCTAATCCTCTGGAGTATACCATGGAGTAGTTTTAAGACTTCTCCTTTGTAATGCAAGCTGGATTATATGGTCCTGCCTTAGGACATCGTACTGTAAAATAAGCCATTTTTTCCATTCATTGGGATTACCTTTGGACAAGTCCTTGCCCCTTATGGGCTACATTTGACCGGCTAAAAAAAAAATATATTGATAACGACAATCAAATCTCTTGTTACGAACACCAATTGTGTGTTAATTCAGTTGCAGCTATCATATATTCGGGTATAAGCACAATTTTATTCTAATAATCATACTAACAACTAACAATATCTGTTGTTATGACTGATAGTGTACTAAAATTCAAATGTTGCTATCAACAATATTGTACTAAGCAACGAAATTTTCAGTAATTGGAACCGAATTGTATGATAGTACATGCAACCGACGAAATTCGATTGGCGCCAAATTCGGTTGTGATCACGAATCTGTTTTCTCTGTGTAGATTTCTTCCAAAGATCTTACAAAGTATATAAAAACATATTTTGCAGGTAAAAATCTTGAAAAACTTGGCCAGGTCATTTAAATCTCTGAACTTATTTTTTTTGTAAAACAATTTGGCAATTGTTTTGCAACATTTGCGTTACAAATTAAAATTATGTTTTCTTTTAACCTCGAATATGTATTTGTAACTGTAAAAATATATTTCAACGCCACAAATTTATTGACACATAATTGTATTACTGTTCTTTTTCATCTCTCCAACTTTACTTTAGAAAATTCTTCCAATAAATTAAAAATACAAATTTTCAAACTGTTAAAATTGTAAGAGAAAACAAAATGGCAAAATAAAAACCCCAGTATGAAAAATGTTCTATTCTAGAACTTTTATGTAACGTTAACAATGTTAAAAAGTTTTGAATAATGTTGTCCTTAAACGAAGTATAAACAACAAAAAATACATAAACTGTAAACTTTACCATTAACTCGTATGCGAGAGTGTGTATTCTGGCAAGGATGCTCTGCAGGTTTTCTCTCTACAATCCCAGTAAACAAGGAAACTCTGTCAGGTGAGGAATAAAACCCTGCAAAAATGTTTTGTTAATCTGATTCTCAACAAAACAGGGATTTTTTTCCTATTACTATTTCAGTCAATGAAAAAAGACGTAATTTTTTGTAATTCTTGTTTGTTGGGATGTTAGAAAAACCGTGAATTGTTGTTGTTTCCTTAGTGGTTGAGTTTTAATTTGTTGCTTTTTTACTGATATTTCGTGTTTATTTTTTCTATAAATTTTTTATTTTGCTTGCAGATGTGTTCTAATTTTTTAAAGTGCTAAAAGTTCAATAATATGTATGTATGTTGTATTTAAATATTGAAATTTAAAATACCAAGCAATATATACAATTTATATTTGGAATTTGAAGAACTATAGAAATTCTACTAGGGACTTGAGGTAGAATTTAAACTTTTATTAAAATATGTGCCTAATTTTATGCCCTCCACCAATTTGTGTTGGGGTTAACATACTAAGTTTGTCACTCCGTGCGAAACTTTTTAATATTCTTCTAAGACCCCATAAGGTATACAAATATATTTTGGGACCATGAAAAATTCTAAGTCGATAAGCCATGTCCGACGAAGGACTAAACAGAAAATGAAAGTCTTGTTGTCAAACAATTGTACTTATCCTAAACATTTTTGGATTAAAATCAATACAATCGGATGAGTAAGAAAAGAGTTATACCCCCAAATGTGCAACAATCTCCCTAAAAAATCTAAATTTCTGTTAAAAAAAAACAGAATATGGAGGCAGAATGCACCAATATTGACAAATTTGTTTTGTTTGATTTGTAGAAGGAATATTAAAATCAAAGTATATTTTTTATATTTATTTTTACGTATATTTTTTTTTTATATGACTAGAAATCATACAACTTAATTTTATAAAGATCGGTTCATAATTTACTATAAACTCGATACAGAGCAAACTCTCGAAAAACACTCTCGTACGCTCAAACCCGTAACTAATCTATATATCTGTGGTCACAACCCATAACAGCGTTAACAGAGTTAGGACACAATTGAGTTATTAGTACCATCGTATTCAGCGTGTCTAAATCTATTTGCTATAAACTTATTTGTCATAGGAAGGAACTAACCCTAAAAACCCTAAAAGCTTAAGTTATTTTTCTAAATGACTGTTTTAGCATAACCGCCTAATTGTGTTTTTTTTTTCTACAAAAAAAATGTGACATTTTATTTTAAAAAAATGCAATTTGGTGTATGTTTCTAAAAAATTTTGCTCCCGAAAAGGGTGGCTTGTTTTATTCTAAAAAACTCATCCTTTTCGGGTGCAAAATTTTTAAGAAACAGACACTAAATTGCATTTTTTTTAAATAAAATGTCACACTTTTTCGTTAGAAAAGAAAACAACATAAGTCAAATCAGGATTACAACATTATTTTTTTATTATTGTCTAAATCAACTTAAGTCGTTATTCCTTAAACCTTATGAATTATTATTAAGGAATAACAACCTAACTCAACATGAGATATCGAATCTGAAAAGTTTTGACATAAAATAATAATTTATGTCAATTTACGCGCAATGAAAGTTTTTGATTTTATCTGAAACAATAGCCTTACTCAACTTTAACTTTTTGATTTTCTTTCGTTCAACAATTCATAAGAGCCAAACAGCCGTATTCATAAAAACTTATTGATGATTAATTGACCGTTTTTAAGCAAAAATTGCTAAAGTTGTATTCATAAACGAAAAATAGCCTATTGAACCTTTAATAAACCATTCATAAAGTAAGAAAATTTATTGTTGGATTTGCCCTTCTTTAAACCAAAAATAAAATGACATTTTGATAAGTGTTTGCAACTTATGATATTATTTTTGTGAAATATGTTAAAAAATAATGACAAAAATGTTTTATTTATTAATATGGACATGTTAAATACAATTTACTAATTTTTTTTTTTATTTTAGACAACCAATTTAAAGTTATATTGATAATTATTTAAAAAAAATTTATATGATTTAAATGAATATGTTCAGGGGCAAATGCAGATATTCTCTTTAATTATTTATTAAGCAACTAGTTGTTTTTTTGGTTTAAAACAACAAATTATTGTTCAAAATTATTTAAAAAAAAAAATAAGCAAATCATAATAATAGTGATGTTAATAAAAAGTAAACAAACTTTTTATTCGAATACTTTCTGATCGTATATTTAAAAACAAAAGATTTTATCATAGCTTTCGGCAACATTTTGTTCAGAAACTAAAATCATATGTAGTCTTATTTGATAAGAATAATTTTAAAGGTCTACAATTAAAAAAAGTTATAAAAAAAAATTAAATATTAAATATAGAATATCATGTGAACCGAATAGAAGTTTCATGCATCACTAACAATAAAATGGCAGCAAAATAAAAAGAAAGTTGCCATACTTAAACACAAAATCGCTGCAAACAGTCAATAGTAAAAAAGCTGTTAATATACGTTTATGAATACAAATTTTTATAAGAGATTAATACGCCAAAAAGCGTTTAATAGTTATTTCATACTATAAGCTTTAAATAAGAACTTTTTATGAATATAGCTGTAAGTGTCTTTTTCGGTAATATGTTTTTACTACGAGAAGAAACAACTTATTACAACTAAGTAAAGAAATTCGTTTTTTTGGAAAGCCTTCTCCTGATTTTCAGTGAAGATTCCAAACTTTGAGCTGCTGTACTAAAAATATTTAAAAACAGACTTAAGCTGTTATGACTGCTGACCAACAGATATGTAAAAAGAAGTGTACACTTTGATGTCACCACTAACTCCGAAAACGGGTCGACCGATTTAAACCAAAAGTCAGGGTACGTTGGGGATAGTCTGCAGATGGTTTGTGTGAAGTTTTCACGAAATAGGCCCAGTGGTTCCGGTGATATGGCATTTTAATTTTCCTATATATTCTCGTACAAATATTAACAAAATGCCCTTCATTTTCCATATTATGCTTGTTTTATTGTCACTTGAAAAGTTACCAAACCATGTACAGTACTGCATTATGTGTACAATGATATTCGGAAGTATATTTAATATCGCTAGAAGGCGTAAAAAAAGGAAAATTTCTTAAATAGTCAACCGATTTTCATTAAATTTGGCAGTTAAATAGTGTAAAATAAGGAAGGAACTTTAGCCTATAATTTTATTATTTAGGGCGTGAAATAGGGCTAGAGGAGTAAGTTTTTCCCCTTCCTAAATCTTTTCAACTAATCAAGAAGTTTTCTTTAAATTGGGCATGCAGACACTGTTACATCTAAAGGAATTTTAAGATATACATTTTTGGAAAATTCCAACATTAAGGGCGTAAAATAGGGCAAAACAGGTAAAAGCTCCCTCTACCCATGTCTTCTTAATTAGTTATCCGATGATAGTTTCAATCTTCAAAAAGGGTTAAAGAACCATCTCCTATACCTTCTTAATTAAATACCCGATTCTCTTGAAATTTACTTCGGAATATGAACCCACCACTGCACACTGTGGTAAATCACAAATCTAGCTGGAAAAAATACAAAAAAAATGTCTGGCAATATTCCTTCTGATCGTTTGATGAGCTTCTCAATACAATAGGTAATTGTAATTCATGTTTTGTTTTTGTTTGTTTTTAGCTCTGATTTGAAAAAATAATGTTTCAAGTCAGTTATTGTCAACAAGTGCATTCCGATTTCAAAGGGAAGCGTATTTTTTGTGTGACTTTGGTTTATAATTAAAAAGGCTACAGTGACTTTATTGTCATACTTTTTTTTTATTATTATAAAGCTCTATTTCAAGGAAATATATTACAATTTTGATTCAATTATTTCCATTGTAAGTATTTTTTTGTTGTGGGATGTTCAGAAAGTGCAACAAATAAAATATTTCCTTTTTTCAAGTAGAGTTAAAGCTGTTTATTCCGCAAAATTTTAAGGCAAATAAAATTATTATTTGTTTAAATCTAGCCGAAAAATGGATAAAAAGTGGAAGACCGTGACCGTTTCTTAACATCAAATTCAGTTTGGCTTGATGAACCGTATGTATTGCCTGATAGTTTACAACCGAAAAAATGTAAAAAAGCTGGAAGAAAACCGAAAAACTTGGATGACTAAAGTGAAAATTCGAAAAAAAGATACAAAGTTTTTTTAGATTCAACTGACCATCAAGAATTTATTAAAGCTAGTTAGCAAGTGTTTCGCAAAATGGGCAAGCGAGATTCAGCCAGACTTGATACCCATATTGTAAAAGTGCATTAAAAATAACTAGTCCGCCATCTTGTTTGTGCCGCCATTCTGGATTTAGAGTGAACACTTTATTTTTCGAGATATTCTTAGGAAGCCCTTTCATTTGATACCCATATTGTAGTTGCAAGATTTCACTCGAACAAACATACATTGTAAGTTAAATAAAAGCTTTTAAAAATGAATATCTCCCACTCCTTGAGTAAAAACTCACTTAATAGTTTAATAAACCATGAATCTAAGTTATTTCAACCTTAATACTAGTATGTTTAACTACAAATAATCTCAGAGGATGTATTTAAGCAACCAACTTTTTATCTTAAAAATTTATTTTTTCTTGGCAGTTGTCGCTTTGTTTTTTGCCTTTTTTTATTTAAAAAAAATATTTTTATTTAAAAAAGGTTATTTTGTATATTCATTTATATATATCGACTAATTTTTTATTTAATTCAGAAGTGAGAAGTGAACCCAACGTGATTTATTAATTTTGTCCAGTTAGATTTGCGATCTACCACACTGTGCACTGCTGTGCAATGGTACATGATTGGTCGTTAAAAAATTGATGAAAAACGTTATCGAAGCTTCCATTTTGAATCGAAAATTGCGAGACGAAAATGTTTTGCTGCCACGAACTCCGCAGATTGCCACAGACGTTCCAATTGAATTCAAACGTGTTTAATATCCTATTAGATTGGCATTTGCAATGACAATCAATAAGTCACCAGGCCAAACGATGTCTGTGTACGGCTTAGATTTAAGCACACCACGGACTAACAAAAAATATCGTACACACAAGTGCTCCTTGTAATGAAAATTGATTACCTGTGTTTGATTTTCATACTTCAGGATAAAAATTACATTTGCTATATGGCAAAATTATGTTTGCCACTTCAGCTAGTAACACTATAATATTAGGTTGGTACGCCATAGATTTATAGAACTAGAAAACACGCGACCAAATTTCGTTAAGATCGGTCAACAATTTACCATAGGCCTCATAATAAGCCGATTTACGAAAACGTACTTTTGAAATCTATACGCTCATAACTTTTAGATTCCATATAAACCCAACTTCTGAAATATTCGGACTTTCGGTGGACGTTATCAAAGAATATATCACTTTTACTTTTTTACTAGTTCTAAAATTTTCAATATTTTAGCTTTAAGAAAATATTTTACCGGCTTTTTTTTTTATTAATTTATTACAAACTTGTGCTGAAAATTGGTTTGTGTTCATGGTTTTCCTATAAAATATGCAGTCACACAAAAACATAACAATTTTTTTAACTTCTATTTGCTTCTATAAATAAAGAAATACATTTTTTTAACCATACTCTTTCCATGTATATTTCTACTTGAGTCAAGAAGTTTGCCTTCCGTATGCGTTTCTTTGCTATAAATTGATTTACGTCTCATTTTAAATTATCTTCAAATCGCTTAAATGGCAATAGAGATGTGAAAACGTTATTAACATCGTTAATACATTTTAAAAGTTTAATAAAAATGCTAATTTCCAATAATAATCTTTTATTTAATAAATTGCAATCAGAATTTTTACTAACAATTTTTTTTTTTTGCAAAAATTAATAAATATATAATTTCTTAGAAACATAACAAAATATAACAAAAAATAATAATAAAAATTTTTGTTTCGTTAAACTTATTTGCTCAATGTATTCATCTTCCCAACAAAAACACTTTCCCCTGCGCAATATTTTTTTATGTTTAACCCAGTGTTCAAAAAAATACAGAATATTATTTAGCGTTCGGCTCACACAGCTAGGAATGATACTTATTTTTTAGTGTTTGTATAAACGAACACAACCCTTAATACCGTTCGTAACTATTTTCAAGAAAGAGCCGAACACTATATAGTGTTCTGTTCTTCGTTAAAAAACAGAACAATTGTAGCGATACTGTTGACAAACATTATATTTTATTGTTCGATAATGTTTTTTTTTTATTTGATAAAGAAATGAACTAACAAAAAAATGTAGCAACGACCGCAGCACGAACAGCTTGTTAGTGTATTGTGTATATGACTTGTTTGTGTAAAATTATTTTGCTGGGTTTTTGTTTTTTTTAGTATGTGTATTTGGTTTTTGTAAAAAATTGTTGGTTTTTTTATCAGCCAAAACGGCGCTAAGCACAACAGAAATGAACAAACATTAATGAGCTGAACCAAACACAATGAAGTTTGTGGCTTAAAAAAACCCGAACGGAATCAAATGTTCTCATCTTTTTGTTGAGTTGAATAAGAATAGTATTATTTTTTTATCAAAGTTTTTCTTGGGATTCAAAAATTTAATTAACAAGGTTTCGTTTAAATATGCTACATATCCATTTCATACTATTGATAAACTGAAATTTATTGTTGAAGGGATAAGCTATTCCTATGCGCATTTCACTGGTTGCTTAGGCCAGATCGTCAGGAAACTTCATCCAAAGATTTTAGAAAAACTAAAGATATTACACATATAAAACTGTTAAGCGAATAAGAACTATAAGCCACAGTCTTACCTGTAACAATATCAAAGCTTAAACAAAAACAACAACAATAAACAGTGAGTTTATTTTTTGTTTGAAAGATGACAAACAGGAAAACGTTATTTTTTTAATGATTTTCTACAGAAACGCTATTAGCGTTTGTATTTTCCATAAATCTACCGAACCGAACACTAAGGAGCGATATTTAGTGTTTATTTTCGAACACTGGTTTAATCAAATAATAAATTTATTATGCCTGGTAAAAAATTCGGGTTGTTTTTACTTTAATGTTTCAAATTTAACTTAAATTATTTATTCTTCACTTAATTTTTAGTCAGGACTTATTTTGATTATAGAATAAAAAATTGCTTACCATTTACAATTTATTTATTTTATTTTTTGTTTTTGCCTATTGAATTGTTAAAATGTGAATGAAAAAGAAAAAAAAGAAAACAGGATACATTTATGATTGACAGACTAATAAAACTTTTCCTTTCAAAGACCTTAAAATGTATGAAAGTCTTTATTGAAAAGAGCACAATAAACATTAAGCAAATCGGCAGAAGAAATTTTTTTTAGTCTTTTGTAGGGCTTAAAGAAAAAAAAAAACAAAAGTTTGTTCAATCCATTTCACAATTATTTTTCCTGATATCTGAAGTTTTGAATAATTTAGAAGCGAATTAAACATAAAAGTTTTAATGACAATAAATGTAGGTATTTTACAAGAAAATTAAATGCGACTAAAATGTTAACATTACTTAAATTTTTTAAAGACTATTGAGAGCAGTGTTGGCAGTAGCAATTTCCAAAAATATTTACGGAACCTATACAAAGTCTGATTTTTACCCACAAACAGTGTTGCTAAATTTTTCCACCCAAAATGGCTAAATTTTTAGTAAGAAATGGCTAAAAAGTGGCTATATAAGATTTTATTACAAAAGGCATCAATATTAATAAAAAACTTATAAAATTATTGCTATTAAACTGAAATTGCACAAAAGAGATTTTTTGGTTTATATTAATAATTTCTTGTGACAATCAAGCATACAAACATAAGAAAAAGGTTCAAGAAGGGGGTTATTTTGTAAATCCTTATCCTTGTGTGGAAAAAATCTTAACGAATTCTTTTATAATTTTTAATACAAATGATTCTGTAGCATAGTGTTTTCATAATCGAAGAATCTTAAAATTTAACCAAGATATTAAATTAAATGCCCTCTTTCATATTTTATTTCGGTACGTGTAAATAAATACAGCCTGATAAAAGTATTTTTGGAAATACTCACTTTCATTTACATTTTAAATTTAATTTTTTATACTGAAGGCCTTTAACTTACTAGTTCATTTAATACACAAAATGAAAACCACATAAGAAAATATATTGTGTAAGGTTGTAAAAGTTTATCAGCCGTGTTTGGATCATTTCGTTTAGTTATTTTTTCATTATATTATTTGATTTTGGTTATATGCGAGGACAGATCGACAAGGCTAAAGGACCATTATTTCAACAAGGATTTTTTGGTGGTTGTTATGATGGTTGAAATAAAGGAGAACAGCAAACATTACAGAAATTCTTGATAAAAATAATGTTCAACACATGAATGCAGCAATATTTATTTATTATTGTCCCGTTTCAAAGTGAATTAGGTAAAACAGAAAAAAAAACAAAAAAGAAGGGTTTTTTTTAAAGATAGGGACAAACAGCAACAGCAATATCAATCGTCTAAAGACAATACACTCAGGTCTCGCTTTATGCGATGGATGCGTTTCAAAAAAAAAAATCGCATAAATTGAATTCGCCTAAAACGATACTCTAACTTCGTATAAAAACTAATGATTCGTTCCAAAATTCTAAAATTCAAATTTGAATTAAAAAATCAAACCAAAATCGCATAAAAAAATCAACAAATATGTATATATTTGGGGCATTATTTGTGAAGCGGACAACCCAATAAAAATATTTTTTTTTTAATTCCTTTATATTTGGCATAAATATACCCAGCAAAAACTTACATTGCAAAGTAATGCGTTAAAAAGCTAATATAACTACTCTTCACTACTTCTACACTGGCATTTTAACTTATTATTTTAACAAGGTGATGTCACTTACCATCCTCGCTTACAAATAGGGAGTTAAATAAGTCATTACCACATTCGCTTACAAATAGGGAGTTAAGTAAGTCATTAACCCATTAGAGGTCAAACCAAAACTGGCCATAATTTTTAAATTTCAACTTTTTTTATTGATTAAATTAAGTATTAAAAAAAAACATAAAATGGAAAAAATGAAAAAAAAAATTTTTTTTTAACTGAGTTTTTGGGGTGTTCTCAACTGAGTACACTGACCTCTTACGTATGAAAATTTTCAGAAAATTGTTTTCAGTGCAAAGTGTTTTTAAGCACTTCTTATTCTGCCAACAAACTCTTAAATATCAAAAAATGTACAGCAAATGGTTTTGTAGTTTATTAGGATAGTGTCCAGCCCCAACTTGAGATTCATCTGCAAACATTGACCCAGACGTTACTCTAAATATCAAAGATCAACATAAAGATTGTATCTAGTAAAAAGCTATAAAAAACACCAACAAATGCTTAACAATACATGAAGCAAACGGATAAGAAGATTCCAAATGCGATTTTCCGGAGTACAAATCTAACTGGCAGCAAAAGCTTATAGAAATAGCCGCAACCCAGTTTTTGAAGCCGAATCGAACGGGCTTTCCTCGAATGAATTGCTTAGCGGGATGGTATCCAGAATATTTAAGTATTGACTCGTCTTTAGGAATATTTTGGCCACCGCTAAGCATTTCATTCGAAGAAAGCCAGTTTGATTCGACTTCAACAATTGAAGGCTATAAGATCAAAGACATTGGGATCAAAGATTTTTTAAATATTTCTTCACATACACTATTTCATCTTTTACAAATTTCCGAGTTCTGCTGAGGGGTTGAGCTCTGCGATTGAAAGTATTTGCGCCAAATATGAATTATTTGCTTTGCAAAGTCTTGCCGAGTTTTCTTTGGTGCCAACTGTTCATTATCACTATCGTCACTGACGTCGTCAATAATTTCAACATTTTCGAAAACTTTAATAGTACCAGGTTTGTCTTTTGATAGGCTTGAAACCGTTATATTTTCCTAAGCACCTCTTCACCACATGATATGCTATCAACAGCTTCTTGAAGGCTTTTGCATCACTTTTGGGATGTAAAATGTTATCCACTCATAGTTAAAATCTAAAAAAAAACATTTTTTTTACCTATGCATGTTGTCAGTGTACTCAAACGAGTACAGTCAAATTTATACTGCTCTAAGTTGATTTTTTTTTTTATGTAAATAATTTTTTTTTGTCTGTGAGTAATTTTGATACGATTTTCATTATAATAATTCAAAATTACCAAAAAACAATTCAATATTGTTTTCAATATTATTAAAATAGTGTTCATACCTTCACACTGCTTTTGTAATACAAATCAGACTTATTCTTTTGTATAGAAAAATTAAAAAGAAACACAAATTCTTTTTTAGCTGCTGTTGGTATTATTGTTGTGAACTGAAATAATGGTACATTGATTAAAAATTCTTTGTTGTTGCTTAGAAACTTGCAAAATGCCAGCTGTACTCATTTAAGTACAGAGACTTCTAATGGGTTAAGTTTATGATACAATATCGATATCATATGTTATAATTTATGTTATAATATGTTATAATTTATATCACCTAGACTATAACGATAATATCGTTTGGTTGAGACCACAATACCAAGTTTTTAATCAAATTTTAATATTAAAATATATATCAAAATCAATTATGTATTTACATTTTTCATATTCAAATTTATTACAAATTGTTTCAATTTAATGCAAATAAAATCAGTTTGCATTAGATTTGAATAATACAAACAAGTACTTATGTATCAGGTTATATGCCAGCCATTACTAAACTACTTCTATGTAATGCAGATGGTATGAAGTAGGCATTGAAAAGTAAGTTGTTCAGTAAATGCAAGTCATTACCAAGTTTTTGCTGGGTAGTTCTAGTAGATATAAATAAGTGTGCGAAATATTTTTTTCTACGATGTTTATTTGTCGTTTTCAAAAAAATGTTTTTTTAAATTATTATTTCAAATTAAAATCTAATCAATAGAAAAATAGTTTAGGTTATTCTTATAGAAAATCAATTAATCTTTAAATAAAAAAAAAAATGAATTAAAAAAAAAAAAAATAAAAATTTTTCATCTGCAAAACCGAAAATGACCAATTTAAATCAAAATTTTTCTAACTTAGTTCTATTTTTTTTTTTTTTTTTTAATCTAAATTGGCCTTTAGTGTCCTTATCATATTGTAAAAGTTTTATTATGGGACCTCTTAAAGTTTAAAAGTTATGCAAATTTCTTTACACTCGTACATGTGGTTATTACAATGTTGTTCCGTAAATGACAGAAAAGAACGAGCTTAAATTGAAATTTTTCTAACTTCCACTTAATTTTTGATTAAATTTTTACAGAAATTAGCCTTCGTTGTAAAACTAAAATTATGTGCTCTTCATTAGTTTAAAAACACTCTTACATACGTAACGGCTATGCATATAAAAAACACAAAATTAAACAAACTATAACGATTATATCAGTGATGCAAACTTGGTTTAATTTAAAAACGGTGAAAAGCTTAAAAAACATCTAAAATTTCAAAAACAGTAAAAATGTAAAAAAAATCGTTAATTTAAAAATCGCATAAATTTGAATCCGCATAAAACGAGACCTGAGTGTACTCTCTATTTTATAGGATCAGGAGGGTGCAATAACTTAAATCTGAAATATAACGTAAAGGCTGCTTTTTCCGATGTTACTTGAAGAACTTGACCCCAACCATTTTAGGATCCTTTTGCTAGTGATATTGGGTTGCTTTCTCCAAAAAGCTACTGGTTTCCCAGATAACAGATATAATCCTGGTCACCCACGATCTTGAGGTACTCAAAATTTATCAGTGAAGATCACAATCTTTAACTTTACTGATTGCCACAGAAAACAACACATTATATAAAATATAGATTTTTTTTTAATTATGTTTTGAATTGAATCAACACATTGTTTGAAATCGCATATATTTTTTGATCAAATATATGTATATCAAAATCACAATTTTTAGTAATCAATATAATCTTTAATAAAGTGATGGGTGCACTTAGGTGCTAAATCAACAAATTGTTTGCTAGATTCTAGTAATTTGGTGATTAGAGACCATTTTTATATTTTTCTGAGTAGCAATACACTATTTATGCCCAATTTTCAGGATAGTAATTAAATCTAAATTAAGTTAATTTTCATAAAAACTTAAATCGTGTTTAAATACAGATTGATTTTATGAGTTTTATTTTAAAAGTCTTATTTAAATAAGATAAAAGTATGGTAGCACTACTAAATACAAAAACATATAAAAAAGTATAATTATTTACAAGGTGGTCTCAAAAAACTGCTGATTGCTGATTGCTTTGCCTCTTGTTGTTGTATTGTCGCGATATTGAGGCCACTTTGCTAAAATATTACAATAGAAACTTAAGTTGAAATTAAGTGTACCACATCGGTGAATTAAGTTTGATTCAAGTATTAAGTGAAGAAGAGAATTTTGCATTTAAAACGATTTTAAATATAAATGTGTTTTAATATCAAACCTGTAAATTGGCCATTAGTCTCATACTCTCTAGTATTGTATGATAAGTCTGGCTTACCAAAACAAAAACCATAAACTCATTAAACTGCCCTCGTATACTCCTATCCGTATAAAATTTTGAACTATTTGCTGCTTGTTTTCTCTAGGTTTTCATTTTTATATTTTCAGACGTCGTTCCCAACAAATCGCACATACTTAAGCATTTATATTAACGTCGTTTATATTGTACTTTCTACATTTTCTATTTCATACATGCATGCATTTACACACACATATACACCTGCAAATGTTCACGTGTGTATTTGTTTTTTAATACATATTAAAGATTATTCCTTTGAGACGTTTGTTGCCAGTTTGATTTTATGAGTTTTTCTTTTATTTTTTCACATTTAACCTTGATATTTTTCTAGTAATATTCTCGTAGTTTTTATAAACAATATTTTACTGATTACTGTTGTTCTCTATTCTTTTGCTTCTCTTTCCATAATTTTCTCATTTCTGCTTTAATAAACGGTGTGGGTAGGTAACAATATCTGTATGTGTTGCTATGTGTAAATTGTATACAACATTTTGTAGTTAAACCTTTTTTAATTCCGTTTCCGCTACGTTGGTGTACAATAATCTGCTTGTGCTTGTGTGCGTGTGTGTGCCGAGAATATTCTTTATAAACACACCACGATAGGCAAAGGGATATTATGCGTTCGCGCTGATGTATGTAACACATAAAAAAATAGTTCCAGACCCACCTTTTAGTATATCGATTAATTAGAATCATTTATTAAATTGATCTAAGGAAGGTTATCGGAAATGGCTTTTTATGTCAAAACTTCCTTATAAATGTTAAAACTGATATATAAATTGGCTACTAAATTTGTTATATTCTACGATTGTAGGTACAGAATTGACCATAGATTCCATTCAAAAACCCTCCCGCCATTGTAACTTAACTTTATGATCAAAAAATCTCATGCAGATATCAGTGATGTTACGAATTTGATATCAAAACATTTTGCAGTCAAAGTGAAGAATATATTATCACTACTTTAAGTCACTTTTTAGCATGACAATAACGGAACAGATCCAGAATAAGGAATATTTTCTGTGTCACTCTGTTCAAGACATATTTAGGTGCTATTTTACATATTTGGCGATACGAATATTTGTAACATCACTTGTAGATACCCATACAATATTTGGTACAAGGAACTCTTTCATGAATCTTATGTGCTGTTTCCAGTTGACAAGCAATTGATTATGTAGAAAAATTTATACGAAAATCACTCGGTTTTTTGAGTGCTTCTCATATAAATATTACTACACAATCAATTGCTTGTCACCTGGAAACAACACATTAACCCCTTAACATAATTTTGTTTTTTCGGGTTCAGTATTGCCCATAGCTCCCAAATTGGGTACACTCTTGAAATTGTGTCTGTTAATACTGTGGGGAAGGGTATCACATGGCCGTGTTTGACCGATTACTTTCTCATTTCTTTTTTATTTTAGTAGTTTTTACTGCTTCGGTTTTTTGCGATATTTTGTGTTTTCTATTACAATACGAGTATTTTAATTTAAGTCAAGTGTAAATTCTGGTTGAATACATTTTAAGAAACGTTGGATGGTTTTCAGTTTTAACTATCAACTGTAACTTATTCTTAAAAATCAAGGTCTCTTTTTATAAAATTGTTGAAAGAGGGAGAGTTAATAATTAAAATATTTTTGGCTGATACTTTGATTAAACTTTATTCCCCTTTCCCTTTTATAAAGCTGAAAAAGTTTTTCAATATAAAATGGAAAAAAAAAAAATTATTTTATTATTAGTTATTGTTTGTTTTTGGTAAAATGTTTTTGAATAGATACATTTTTACTTGTTTAATTTTAAGTAAATTTTTATCCGTTTATTTTCTTTCTAAAACTTTCTTTTATTTTGTTTTTTAATTTCAATGGTCAACATTAAATACAAAAAGTGGCCAAATTTTATTTGTTTTATTTTTTTGGTTTACAAAAATACCAGAAATTTTATTTCAATATTTGATTGGAAATTGATTTGTATGATATTTGAAAGCAGTATAAATTAAAAGACATTTTAATGTAAAAAAGGCCGAAAGACACAAATGAAAAAGTTTTAAGCAATTATAAAATTTTTCTTTTTACAAATTTAAAAAAAAGAAAATGTGTGATTTATGGTTTAAGAAGTGGGTAAATATTTGTGGTCAACGGAAAATAAGATTGGCTAATACGGAATAGAGAATGAACGAAAAAATCTGATAACAATTTAAGACGTTGCCAATTTTAAAGCTTTAGTTGCACAGAAAAAAGTTTATCAAACCAATTAGAATAAAAATTTCTTAGGTGTTTTCTCCCTGCTATGTAAATTTAATTGAAAAAATTGGAAAAGAAAAAAAAAATCTCCCGGCTCCAACTCGATCTGTTAAAACTTTTGGCGATGGCAAACGATGGAGAAACATATTGTTCACAAATCCTTTTCGTTCTTTTTCCCCACGCTGACTAATGTTCCAGAAATTTGGACGCATCCCTCATAAAAGCATAAACGTAAGTTTTTTAAGTGGTTAACATTATTCTGTTTACATAACAGAATGTGTCTAGGTTTATAAATTTTAAAATTAAACTTTACACACATAAATCAATTCCGATCGAAAGTAGAAATGATTTTAAGACATTCATGTAAACCCAATTGCGTTGGTTTCTTTAATATTATAATATCAATTAAAATTTGGCTATGAGGAATAACTTTTTGTTGGCGATGGTCGGTTTTTTGATATTTTTTTTCGTATTTGCCAGTTTTAATTCTTTAAGAGCCAGTTTTGACATAACAGGGATTAAATTAAAATTAATCTTTGGAATTCTATTTTCAGTAGTCAATTATTTCATTTCAGAACTGTCAAAAGTACGAACAGCAAATAAAAGGAAATATTACTTATGAAAGTACTTATGTACATATCGTCAGCTTATATTGATTTGACCTACTGATTATTAAAAAAAAAATAAGTTAGGTGTTAGGAATATGTATTTTTAATACCCCCTTTTCAAATCCAAAACCTGTTTTGCGGAATTTTTGTGGCTTTTGAAATATAAAGCATTCATTTTGCTCCATATCAACTATTTTAAAGCATTTTAAGAATTGTTTTGCTCTTCACGCCCTTATTTGAAGATTGCACCAAATTCTTCATATAAAAACGTAGAAAATAAATTTCACTCTTGCTTTGCTTCATTGCCGCAAGAAAAAAAAGTAGTTCAAGCAAAAGCATTGTCTAGAGTTGTGTTTGTTTTGTAGCAATTGTTTTCGATCTTCATCTTGTTATACACAAACAAAGTGCGTGTTGTTTTTTAATTGTTATGTTTCTGCATAGACCTAATAATTGAGCAAAAGCAAAATAAAATGGCAACAAAAAAATATAGTTTTATAAAATAATAAACAGAAAAAATTAAAAATTTTCTCTTGTTAAAATATAAAAATGGAACTGTTTACGTAACCCCGGGTCTCAACGTAGCAATATTTGTTGTGGCGAACGTCAAATTTGCTTGCTCCATTAAATTTGCGACGTATAGACGGCATATTGCCATGAGTGACAATCTATTGCGTGATGATTGCTCAGCATTTATTGCTTAGCAATCTGCTGTGAAATCAGTTGTAATTTATCTTTCGTATCGAATAAAACTTCGTGACGTATCAAAAACGTGTAATAGATTTTTATGCTTGTATACTAGGGCGGGTCGAAAAAAAAAGTTGTGCCAGTCACCCCCTAGAATGAAAGATGTCAATGAAGTTTCTAAAACAGAAAAAAATTTTTTTTTGCCACGTCCCAAAATACAGCACTTTTGGTTTTTTATATGTAGCGCTGCCATTTAAAGTCCGATCTTATCATATCGTATATCGTTGTTCATGGTTTGACAGTGGCTTCATTTTTGGGTTCGGTGACTTTTCAATCCGACATCAAACTCTGGGCGCCACTTATGCCATCTCGGATCCTTCCCCCAAATGTAAATTTTTTTAAACGTGCCAAGAAAGTCCTTGTAAAACTAAGTATGTCGAGCTTTTATTATACTCACTTTTACGCCACGCCTCAAAATTGAGCCCCTTTTTTCTTTTTCACATACATATTACATTAAACCAGGTAGAAGCCAATACAAACCAAAAACATTTTCATCGTTTATGCTCTAGAATAAAAGGTATAGTTTGAAAAACTTTAAAAAAATTGTTTTTGCCACGCCCTAAATTACAGCCCTTTTTGTTTTATATATATAGCATCGTCATTTTAAGTCCAATCTCATTTGGGCCCTGACATTTTATTTCTCCGTACGGTTGTTTATTTATTAAAATAGCATTTTTTCAAATGCAACTAAACAAAAAAATAATACAAAACACAGCTACGACAATTACAATTAGTTATTTTATTAATGCCATGTTTCCACGGTACGTGATTCGCTCTTTATTCATGCTTCGCATGCCAATCATGAACAAAGCAACTGCTTCGCCATACAAAATTTTGAGAGCGAAGCAAGTAGATTCATATTTAATCTACTTGCGAAGCACGAAAAATTACTCTCTTCTCCAATTTTAATCGCAAGTTTATCTGAACTAGCTGTAAAAATCGATTGTTTCAGAGTTGTCAACTCGGTGCGTTTCGCACCATTTTTGGTGCTTTTTTAAATTATTTCTGCGATAACAATAATGATGAAAATATTAACTTTATGTATTTGGAGTTATTATAATAAATTTTTGATCTCTTTTTAAAATGTTTTACGCAGAATTTATTAAATTAATTAAATGTATCATCTATTCATAAAAAATATTTTTGATTAATAAAATGTTTATAAAACGAATTTTCTATGAAAATTTGTTTAATAAACCTGTCATAAACCCAAAATATTTTTTGTGAATATGGTGGTTTGTATTTATGTAGAAATTTGTTTAATTTTTTTTATAAAGTTTTTGGTTTTTCTTTTTTAACTATGTAAAATACGATAAATTTTGAACTATTGTTAATTTTGAATCCTTAAGCTTCGTACAGACGATGGTCAGATCTTACAATGTTGTCATTAAACTTGCCTAAAAATGTCATGCAACTGTTTGAACATTGTAAGCTCATTTTCATTTGGCAGATGTGTAAAATTAATGCATCTAACAATGGTGCCATTGAAAAATGACAACATTGTAAGATCTGACCACCGTCTGTATGAAGCTTTACTAGATATTTATGTATAGTTGATCTTTTTATAAAAAAAATATGTATATATTTAATGTAATAAAAAAAAATATGTATCTAGTACATATGAATACCGAGTCGAATTCAACAAGGTAAACTCGTCGCTACAACAATTACAACTCTAACAAAAACCACAGAAGTATACATACTTTGTAATCAATTTTAATAAAAGTTTCACACAAAATGAGTTGTTTCGCAAATAATTTTAAGTCTGAGTTCAAGGCGAATTAACTCCAGTTAAGCTCAACTCGTCAGCCGTTCATCAGCTGTATCCATGGCGAATTAAAAAAATGGTGAAACGTCAAAATATTATTTTGTTTCTATACTGAAATTTGACAACAAGTCAGAAAATTGCAAAAACAAAATACATAGGGCTTTTTGTAGTTGTAGAGTCTGAGTTCATACGGCTCATGTCTTATTGACAAGATTCTTCCTTATTCTTCTTTGAACATGAATTGGCGTTCAAATGATTCATGTCGACGACATGTCTTTTTTTGTATAGTCGTGCGTTTGCATGTGTGCTTTTTTGATATTGAAGACAATAACAAAATAAACAACGAATGAAAAAGCAAAACGTAAAGACTGTACATGCATCTGTGTACTCGTTTATATTCACCTCATCCTCTCGCCTATAAAGTAGCAATCATGTCAATAAGACATGAGCCGTATGAACACAGACTAACTTCGACAATTTAATGTACATAATTAAAACAAAAAAAATAAAGAAGAAATTTTTTTGACAAAGTGTACTTAACACCTTACGAGCAGTTGCTCTAAAGAGTACCTTGTTGAATTCGCCTTGATTGAATACAAACAAATTTGTGTAGTTTTTTTATGTTTGTTAAATTTTATTTTTTTCCTAAAAACTCTGAACTGCAAAGACTGTTTAATAGTTTTACAGTAGAATCGTGAAAAAGTAAACCTAAATATTCCAAGGGGTTAACTTTTTCGAACTATTAAATTTTCTAAGCGGTATTTAATTGTAAAAAATGCAATAATAAACACATTCTGCTGTATTTTTAATATAAAAATAAATATTTTAAATAAAAAAGATATTCTTAACTTGCTGCGTTTTTTTTCTCCATTTTGGTGCGTTTTGAAAATGCAAAGTTAACAACACTGATTTGTTTATTAAAGACAACTGTCAATTCGAAGCAAGTAGATACGTCGTGTAAACACCATGATTCATTAACATGATTCAGAGAGCGAAGCAGGTGATTCAAATCGTCGTGGAAACATGGCATAAGTTAATTTATTAATTGAAAAAAGAAAATTTAACAACCACTTGAAAACACAACATAAAACATTTGTTACAAATACAGCCACAAAACGTTATACAACTACTCGCGGTGAAAATTGCAATTTTATGGCAAAGCAATTTCAAGTGTTCTCCAGCAATATAATCAGCAATTATTGCTCCATTGTTCTGCCGACGTTTTTGTTTGTACTTAGCAATAAATATTGCTACGTGGAGACCCAGCGTAAAATAAAACCAAGTATGTAAAAAAAAATCACCAATGTTGACCTTTTATTAGATTGGTAATATAGAAACTTTAATTTCAGCAAGATACTCAATGCATAGCATTAAGTATACGTATGAAGAACAAAAAACTACTTTTTAAAAATATTCTTAGAAAAGTGGCGTATGCGGCACAAAATAATATTTTTAAGTTTCAATAAAATACTTTTAATTTCTAACTTCATTCATGAAAGTTGACAAAAATTTAAATTTTTCTTCAAAATTTTTCTTCAACAAAAAATTTCAGTGTATTTATCGAATTGAGCACGTCATGCGGAAATCTTAATAATAAATTTTGTATTCCCAAAAATAACTTTGATAAAAAAAATACAAATTTGAGAAATCTTCATGTAAACCTTCTCTGTCATTTTTCTCCACTACGACTTTTTGGAATATGCGCCAAACTAATAATGAGCTGACAATATGTAAGTTAAAACTATTGAACATCAGTCGTGTCCTTGTTTTTATCATCAAGCTTAATTTAATATTCCACCTCGTTAAATAAAATATTGTTTGATCGTTTTGCTTCTTTTTCTATTTTATTTATTTATTAAAATATTATTTTTTTTGTACTCGGTGTCTTTTCAGACATGTCGAACAAACACGTTTGTTTTGTTTGTAAGCGCTCGAGGTAGAGAAGAAAGATGGGTTGCCAAACAGACACGAAATGAGTTTTCATGTTTGTTTATATGAATTTTCATATTTTAAATTTATAGGTAAATGTAAATAAGACTATAAGAAATGAAAACAGGCATGTTTGGAAAGACATCGTGAAAAGACGAAAGGTTATGAACAATAATTTGATGATAATTTTCGATATTGGTGTTAAACTTCCCTACTTTAGTTCAACAAATTGTCAATTCATATGGCAATACCAAAAGCTTTAATCTCGCACCCAAACACGTGAAAGAGGATTAACGGTAGATAAATATTTTTAAAGGATTAAGTTATCTAACTTAAAATCCTGGCTTAATCTTAAAGTTAAAAGCTCACTCCAAGCGAAAGTAGCATCACAGAAAACAATAAATTTCTAATGGATTCTTATTGTGTTTCAGCAATTTTTTTTGTTAAATTACAATATAAAAAAGAATATCGTTAAAACTAAAAGTACTAAGAAGGCGTATAAGAAAGTAAAAAAAAAAAACAATTTATGTAAATGAACTTCTTAATAAACCTTTTAGAAAATTTTTTACAACTAGCAAAATGCACAAAAAAAGCTTTAACATTAAAATATCAAGACTTTTATAATTAAAAAACGAGTGCCTTGCTATTCCTGAGCGTTTCCTTGACAGAATTATATTTTTCTCCAGTTTCTTTTTAGCTTTGATTTTTTTTTTTTTTTGACAAAGAACAAAGACATTTTCCTAATTTAGATACAGAGATTAAAATTTACTTAACAAATTGTAACAGAGAATTTAAAAAATATTTTGTCAGCACAACTTGATGACAATAGAGATTGATTGTCTGTCTTTTTGAGGATAAGACAAACAAGCATGACTGCCCGACCTCTTTTCTCTTTTCTCATTGCTCCATTGTAATTTTGTCTTTTGTTTTTTGAAATTTATTTTTGACATAAACATGTCCAGACTAATGGAAAATTGTAAAATAATTTGTTGTAACTTGATTCTTTTGACTTGCTGTAATTGATTTGATATTATTTAAGATTCTTTGTCCTGTTTCTTTTTGACAATAACAGCAATTGTACTAATGGATTCTTATTAAAATGAATTATTAGTTAAGAAGCCAAAATACAAACCCCCTTATGCAAAAAAAGTTAAAGTTCACATAAGTTAACCAATACATTAAGCCCAATTGTATGTTTAATTTAATTTCTTTTTTGCAGGAGGGGGTAAATACGAATGTTGCCAATATAGCTTCTAGTGGCCATCTTTTATCTTAATTTATATGATTCAGTAAATAGAACTCTTTCTCTACTGCTTACGTGACTAACTGAACTTTTTCAAGATAAGGTAAACATCATTTCGCCGTCGGACAAGACCATGAAAGAACGCTTTTTAGATTATGTGAGATTGCAACAGTTACACAACAGCCCTACCAAAGATAAATTTTTAGCTTGGGAAACGAATTTTGAGAGATGTAGAACTGCAATGGTGGTATGGAACGTGTAGTTTCAGAGCGTGGATTGGATTGTCGTACGAAAGGAAAGTCGATTATTTGAGTCGCCAACAGAAAAAATGCCCCAAGTTGAGTTGAAACTTTAACAAATTAACTTTACAACTGCTAGTGATTAGTTGTAAATACAAAATGCTTCCTTTACATGTACTTACAAAGGATTGTTAGCAATAATGATTTGAGTTATAACTAGAGTTTCTACGCGGGAAAGAATTCCCGGGAATCCCGAGACACTTTTTGAAAATTAATCCCGGGAAATTTTTTTCGGCAATTTTCGGGAATTTCAAATTTAATTTTTTGAAATTTTTATTTGTTAGCATCGTTAAAATCAAAAAAACAAGCAATTAAAATATATTCTTTACTAAAATTACTAAAAACCACCTACAAATCGGACTATTTTTGCCACGCCAATAAATCAACGGTCTCTTTAATTGCTGATGAAATGTCTAAAAAGCTTCTTGAAGTAGAAAATGAAAATGTACACGATACACCATCACTAGCACCAGATGATCCATCTACAATCTTTAAAGATCACCTTGAAAAGGCTAAATTAAATTCTAGAAAAATAAATGTAAGGAAAATACAAAAGCCTGAAAATATTTTAAACAAGTAAGCGTGCTATATTCGGCTATGCCGAATCTTTTATACCCTTCACCATGGTTTGGAAAGAACAGAAGTTTATATATTTATCTAAATATATGTATATTTATATTATATATATCGTTAGGTTTATTTAATTGTTTGCACATGTTTGCGTGAAGAAGAGACGACAACCGGATTTGAACTTCGCTTATCAAAAGGACCCAGAATATATATACTTTTTTAAAGGGTGTAGGACCTTCGGTGAAGGGTATAAAAAACAAACTTAATTATATAAAAAGAGTAATTTTTGGGATTTCAGTATTTTGGTCATAACTCTGCTATTTCTTAACCGATTTGAAAGATTTATATACCGACGTGTTAAAGAAGAAATTTGCCAGTTATTTTGGTTATAAAACTTGGACTCGGGAAGATCTATGGTTCCCGAAAATGGATATTTTTCAAAAAAAAAAAATTAATATTTTGGTCATAACTTTTTGGTATCTAAACGGATTTTCCCGAGTTTTTCAGAAAATATTTTCTACTAAAAATTTCCGATCTTTTGATATACAAGGCGTAACCATAGGTCATATTACAGTCAAAAAATTCAGGTTTTTATATAATTTTTGATATTTTTTGTATGGGAGGTACCACGCCCACTTCTCCAATCCCGCCTACATTTTGTGCGATGGTGTGTATTTATAAACTAAATGTTTGTACTTAACTTGGAAACTTTGGCTCTTGCCGTTCTCCAGATATACAGAAAAAAGTAATAAAAATACAACAACAAGGGATTTTTGGGAAAAATTAGAGGCAGTCGTGTTTTTTTGGTCATATCTCAGCCATTTGTGGGCCGATCTTGCGGAATTTCAATAGCAAGAAATGGTGGACTATATGTAACATAAATGTAAAACCAACTAGCCGCTACCATGTCTGGAGTCTCCGGAAAACACATATCAAACGTAAGACGGACAGACGGACGGACGGACGGTCATCGTTAAATCAACTTCTCTTCTCATAAGGACCCAGAATATATATACTTTATATGGTCTAAAACTACTATTGTAGAAATTACAAACGGAATGACAAACTTATATATACCCTTTTCCACCTGTGGTGAAGGGTATAAAAAGAATTTGACGTCTATGAAGTCACGGGCCAACCAATTTAAAATCTTTGTATGATGCGCTTCTTACTATAAAACCAACGTCTGTTGGAAGCGAGAGTGCTTTTTCGGTAGCAGGCAATATAAATATCAACAAGGATTAGAAATAGAATCTGTGATAATGAGCTTTTGAAAGCTTTAATAATACTAAAATGTTTTTTCTTAAAAGAAAATTCATTTTACCAAGTTGCTGCATAAATATATATAATATGTATGTAAATATGAATGTTACAATTTATTTGGTTTTGTTTTGATTTTCTGTGGTTTTAATTAAGGTTATTTGTTTAGACTGTTGTATATACATATGTATATTCTTTTAAAAAAGTAAAAACCTGTGTCTTGAACTCATTTAATGAAATCATTGTTTTATTCTAAAAATCCCGGGATTCCCGGGAATGAGATTTTTTTTATTTCGTTTCCCGGGGAAAAGAGTCCGGGATATTAGAAACCCTAGTTATAACCCTTTGTTGAGAAAACTAAATATCGATTTTCTCACAAAAAGGAAAAACGTTTTAAATATGTGTGTGTCGTACATATTAAAAATGTTAAATAAACTAAATCTTATTAATGAAATGTTTTGACTCCCAAGAAAACCTTTGATAACAAATATGCAAGTGCACTCAAAACAGTTTTACATTAACTGTTTGTAGTTTATATTTAAAGTTTTCCGTTTAGTTACAAATAAACCAAAATATAGTCATTTTAGTATGAAATTTTTTTTTTAACTTTTTAAGCACGTTGTTTAAAAAATAAAATTACAAAAAACGAATCAATTTCCGTGTATTCAATTTATTAAGTTGTTTTTTTTTTGTTATATAAAAAAAAAATTTGTACGTTTGAATTTTTTTTCGAAACAAAAGTTAAAAGCTAATATATAGTTCTTACTGCAATAAGTGAGTTAATTTTTAACATTTAAAAATAAACAGATTTTTAGTCTGATTTAAATGAAAAATGCGTTGACCGGGCTTTAAATGAATTTTCATTTGTTTTATATTTCATTTTACGTTGATTTTACCTACATTATATTTTGAGTGTAGCAGAGCAAAAAACTGAACTGGTAACAATGAAAAGTAACTTGTTTTTTTTTTGTTTTCCCCTTACAACTACAATTAGAGTTGACAAAAAATCAAGCAATTGTAGTCGGGATTGTAAGAAAAGATAAACTCACTGTTTGTTGTTTGTGTTTTGTTTAAGAAACTAAATAATGTTATTATATCTGACTATAAATGGAAATTAGTTAATGTGTATGCATTACTATAATGTGTATAGGTATTTCCACAGGAAAGTCTACTTTTTATCACGTTACGCTACCAAGCATTTTAAAGTTTTTCTCAAAAAATAACTTATATAAACTTAAACTTATTGACTTTGTCGATTTTTAGAAAAAAAAACATTCAAACAAAAATATAACAACTTCATACCCAGCTGGCATTTTCAATCGTTTAAGAGCTACTGTCTCATGAAGAGCATTTTTGATCGTCGATTAGCGCATTTTTTGATCGTAGAAAATTCTTCTCACAGAAGAAACTGTTACACGAGTGAGATTCGTCCATAAAACAACGAAAGACGCTTACCGTTGTGGGAATCGTTTGAGATGTGGGTCAAGATTATCTGACGAGACTTTCAAAAAGCATATATCGTATGAGACTCATGTAGATATTATCTTACAACTCTTAAAATGCTCGCCGCATAATTGTTAAAAATATGACTCATACAAAGAGCCGCAGAAGGTTCATTCAAAAATGGTTTGAAAAAAGATAAACAGAGAGTAACATTGTGTTTTTGTTCTGTAGAAAGAATCATTTAAAGATTTTTTAAGAGTTACATGCCACAGCCGCACCTAAACAAAAGTTGCACGCGTTTTCTAGTTGTCAAATTCGTCATGCCCATACTATTTGTATGAAGCATCACTAAATAGCGCGGCGGCAACGCTTTGCAATTGGAAAATCCGAATTTGACAGTTAATAAATAATGGCAGTTAAGCTATTATTTTGCTCAATTTATCTTTTTTATCGCTATTTTTATTTATTTATTTGTAGTTTTATTAAACAATAGAGTTATCACTACTGACCGTGACACAACGTTGACGCTTTTGTTTAGATATGGCATATTAGACTTATCACTACTGGCCGTGACACAACGTTGACGCTCTTGTTTAGATATGGCATATTAGCGTAATAACTAAGCGGAAGAAAATGTTTAAACATTCCAAGATTAATTATGCTGTTTTCACAACACAAGTTAATGAACGTGTAGTAAAATTTATATGAAAAACACTCAAAAGAACTTCATCTGAAATTTTGCTTTTCGCCACAAAGTTTTAAGGGGAAAAAACCTAAATATATAAATATATAAAAACATACAAAGTTTTCTCTTTTTGGTTACTGAATAAAATCTGCACTTTTTAGAAAAAAAATCAGCAAATCGGCACTTTGCTACTTTCGTTAATGTCGATAAAAAGTAACGATTTTTTACCATTTTTAGCCATTGATAAAGCTCTATCTGCGCAAAGTTTCAAATAACCGTTGCATATCACGCTAATTTTAATCATCCAACTCGGATTGCAAATTCCAGCAAAGGTCTGCTAAAAGAGAATTTAATCTTTTTCCACTATACCAATGCTTTATCTGAGCTGAAACTTAATGAAATCGTTCGCCATGCTCATCTGATTCCGATGGCGCATAGGCTTTAGTTGGACCTAGTCTTTTTGTAACACACTGCATCTGAGTGCGAAAGTGGTGCTTGTGCTGATGGAGCGCTATGGTAAACGCGACCCATTGCCTTTAATCGGTTAAGACCTGCAAAATTATTTATGCACACATAGCATTTGTTGGTCTCGTGATTTATTGGCTCGGTCCAAATCATCGGAACACCAAATTTAAATCCTTTTCTCCTACCATTTATCCACCCATATAATATTGAGCGGCAAGATCCGCAAACAATTTGAGGCACCCTATGCTTAAATTGTTTTTTCATTGATAAGATGATAGGCATTTAATCTAAAGGTTTTTTGTAAGCTGTAGGGAGAAAACTTTTAATATATTAGTTTGCGTGTATATATGTCATTTCATAACAATAGTCATTTCGAGTTTCAAATGTAGCTTTATTTTGTTTTGTTCCTAATTCTACCTTGTTTTTAAAAAGTAAAGGAGAAAGAGAGAAAACAACGACAATGTTGAAACAGTAAAAATGTTTGGTCACAAAGTGGCTTTAGTATACACCTAAACAATTTTGTGTCATGATTTAATTTAAACAAATAAATATTAACGTTATTGTACAAAGATATTTTATTAAAGTTGTTTAATTTTAATTAACTTAAGAAAAAAATGAAAGAAATAAATAAAAGTTCAATATTTTTATTTTGAAGCTTAACTTGAGGCCTATGCTAGGAAAATCTTTATAAGATGGCTAAAAAACCTGAAAAATGGTCAAAAATCGTTACTTTTGATCGACATTAATGGTTAAAATAACGTGAAATTTTGAAAAAAAAATCAAAACATTCTGTAAAAGAAATTTCAGAAGGCAAAAAAAAAAAAAAAAAAAAAACTAATACAGTCGAATAAAATTTTTTTAAATAGCCCAGACTTAGCTATATCCATGAAAAATGAAATATACCGATTTCTCAAAAACTTTCAAATGAACTTTCGCAGTCAGGGGACTCCCCCCTAATAGTTCGAAAGGATTCATCGAAGTTCATTTTTTTCGGATCAAAAACTGTCACAGTGTTATTCACCCCTATCGTGAATAACAAGTGGAATTTTTGTTCCCATGAAATTTTCATTCCCCTCGAAGGGAAAAGAGCTATCGTGAATCTCATGTGAAAAATTGTTCATGCTATCAGTTCCAGTGAATGTAAAAAAGAAAATTAGAAAAAAATTAAAAATCATTGAAATTTTTGTTTAAAAATATACACACACGTACATATATATTTTAAAGGAAAGTTAAAATAATAAATCTAAATAATTAGTATTGGAGGGATAGGTGGATTACAACGTTAGTTTTTTTGCACTTGATAAATTTTATGTTGTAAAATATTTTCCAAAATTCTGCCATCACGTCTTTCACAAATCCGGCGGCAATCAACCTGTTGTTTTGCATTTTGTTGACCAATATATCGGTTTGTGCCTTATTAACGGATCTAGCCCTTAATATTCGATTTATAGGAGGAACTACTAACTTACAGGTTCTATTCCCTAGCAAAAATAAAGTGAGAAAATCTAAGGGAAATGTGAACAAATTACGAGGGAAAAAACTTTTCACGATAAGGGGAATTTATTTCCGTGAACATTTTTTCACGTTATTATTCTCCTTTGAATTACATTTTTTTCATGGGAGCTGTTCATGATCGCAAATATGTGAAAAGGGGAAAAATTACGAGGGAAAATTTTTTTTTAAAATGTTTATCTTTTTTTCCCTCTACTGAAACTCTCATAAGAGCATAAGTACAGACAATTTTATTCTATAAATAAATTGTGTTTGCTTGGTAGTTCGCTCACCAACACAACTTCATTTTAAGCTTGGGCTGGCTATAGCCATATTTAATCATATATGATCTAGATTGACGTTTACCATAGAAATGTCATATCCCAGTCGGCATATTATGAAATTATTATTCATATTCGATTCTTTTTTGACTCGTCTGCGCCATTAAAATAATTTTTTATGCGCTCGTTTTTAAGTCGAAAATTACTGTTCTTTCAGGAGAAAATGAAACCCCACCGGCGACTCTTCTTTTCCAAGTAATTTTTCGGTCATGGCTAGTATGAGCCATTTGCAGGTCTTTCGAATCATTTTATACTCGCATTTCTTATCGTATTCTTACTGTAGCAATACAAGCATTTGCGTGTTATATGTTGCTTAAGGTATGTTCACATTTATCAAACCTTTGACGAGACAAGTAAGAAAGCCTAGTCTGTCAAGCCCGTCCGTATGATACTTTACACCACAGTAAAAATAACAAATTTTTGTTAGTGTACCCTATTTGGGACCCGTGGGCAATCATGGACCCGCCAGAACAAAATTATGTTAGGAGGTTAAGATTCATAGGATAGTTCTTTGTGCCGAATATTATTTAGATATCTTCATCTTTATCAGATTTTGTGATGGGGGGACCTATGGTTAATTTCGGACAACATTTTGTCATGTCATAGAAGCTATCGTAAAAGTCATTGTCGCCAATTTGTGTGTAAACGCTAACATATATAAGGAAGCTATTTCATTTAAAGCTTTTTTCGGTAGTAGTATTTGTATGGGAGCTTATATGGACCGATTCCAATAAAATTTTGTAAGATGATTCTGGTTGCAACAAAATTAGTTTGGCCCAAATTTAATCTTAATACCAACATAAAAATATGGTTTATGGGCACAAAGACCCTATTTTGGAAAGAAGCTTGTATGGAAGCTATTTTAGAATTATAGAAATGTAAAAAATTTACGATTCTCCCCATTCTTAGTAGGCTTAGTCCTTGTGACTATTACAGCCAAAGTACCAAATTTCATCAAAATTAATCCAAAAAAATAAAATAAAATACAAAGGCTGACACTTTTTTTAATCTACGTAGTCGTTTTGGAAAAAGAAATTTTTTTGGTAAAAAAAATAAATTACAATAATTGTATAAAAAATAAAAAAAATATTATTTTTTTCGGTATTTTTTTTTAACATTTTACTACACTGAACCAAAAATCCGATGAAAATGTACGTTAAGCAAACGAATTACGTTTATTAAAATATTTTCGTTGAATCAACGAATTATTCGTTAATAGAATGAAAATTTAGGTATTATTTTGATTTAGCGCTTAAATATCCACCAAGTATCCAAACAACTTGGTGATATTATAAAGGCTGAAAAGACAGCTAGAACAAGGCACAACTATTTAAACAAAAGAAAAGCACTTTTAACCATATAAAAACACTTTCCTGTTTTTTCCAAATTTTTTTAAATTTTAATTAATTTATAAAATTAAATCACAAAAAATATTAAAACTCGATTAAAAATACAGCCGTCCAATATGGCTTTTAAACAACGATTCGACTTAGAACCAATTTTAAGTTACAACAATAAAAAAATACATAGAAATTAAGGAAAAATTTAAAATATAATACATGATGATAGTGGCGCCTCCCGTTGTCAATTTGTCTTAGGGCATATCATCATTCAAAATAGAAACCAGGGATGGGAATCTGCTACCTTCTGTTCAGACGTGAACAGTATGCATTTTCTTCTTCGATTCAATTTTTATAAAAAGTTTTTTATAAATTAATTTTTATTTTTTGTTTGTTTACATTTCTCAAATCATGGTGTGATCATATTTGACAAAAAAAAGATTACTAATAAAAATGGAATATTGACAAGAAATAGTTTAAAACAACATTTTATGTATATAAAATTAAAAAAGGGTTTATTAACTTTATATGGCATAAAAACATGTTTGTTTAAAACTATTTTTAAGGAAAATTTAACATTATTTGCTAAAACACTTAAGATATTCTAATAAAACGCAGTCACCCTGTCCCAATTTATCCGTCGTTCGTCTGACGAATTTTGGTCTACGCAATGATTGTGTTCATTTTCATATACACCAATATGTTCTATTTCTGGCGACGAATATTCGCCGCGAATAATTCGTCGTTCCTCCAAATTATGTTTCTCGCATGTGTCTGTATAATCAAGGGAATTGTGAAAAAAATCAATATTTGTCAACCAATGTTCATGGTTTATGGCTTATTATGATCTTTATGACGATATGACTTTTCGATAAATTATAAAAATGTAAAATTTTTGCTCTTATAGTTTTATATGAATTTTTGAGAAAAGCATTTATTTTACATTAAAAAAATTACCGCCACTTTTTTCTGAATATCTCCGAAACTGTTAAAAATAAAAAAAATACTATTTAGATGACTCGATTTTATTCCTAATATCTATAAGCATATTCGGACAAATTGTTCTCAAGTTATGACAAAATGTATTAGCATAACCGTTTTATTACGGGCGTGATAGAACCAATTTGTGAACAGATTTGGATTCAGCACGCTAAAGTTAATTAAAATCACATTACAAAGTTCTTGCTCCCAACTTTTTTTTTATTTTTTAAAGACCAAAGTTTGTTATTAAGTATGTAATGTTTTCTGTTACGTTTTAATACCATTTATAAAATGTTTTTTGAAATTTAAAAAAAATTTAACAAAATACGTGGAAAAACATAATTTGGTGCATTTATTTTGATTTTTTTCCTTTTTCCTTTTTGGTGCCACTTTTTTGAAGATATCCCCCTTTTTGGGAAATTTTCCAACGGTAACGCTGTATACGACTATAGTTGCAGCCAACAGCATTTGTAGTCGCGTAATTGTGTAGCCTAGTGAAAGAGTTTAATGCATTAGGCTGCGCTAAGTATGACTTCAAAATAATGCTTAAAAGAGTCGCATTTTAATCATCTTCATAATCAATTTATGATTAAAATTCTCAAATGAAACTTATCAACATCCTCTTACAGATCAAATCTGTGGCAAAAAGGAAGAAGTGCTTAAGTTGACTTATACTAAATTTGAGTTTATAGAACCTTTGAGATCTTCACGTTTGCACGTGTCTACTAATTTTAATTTTTTTGTGCGATTTTTTAGAAAGTTATAGCAGAATTTTTTTTTTTATCTAATTCGATGTGCAATATCATTTAATTCCGATCTGTAATATTTGGAATAAAAACTAAAAAGAACTATAACCGCAGAGAAGTGATGATTACATTAGAATTTTTAAAAAATCATCTTTCAAGTTCAAAATTGCTTTTCTGCAACATTAAAAAATATACTTTAGCTGCGGTCAGTTGAATAAAAAGACGTAACCAACAGCAAACTTAAATATTATTGCAACTTTTATTTTAACTAAAATACTACATCTTAGAAAAACAGTTTACTGCTGTGTCTGGCAGTATAATTTGTTTTATTTTGTCTTATTAAGACCATATTAAATCTCACTAATTATTAACAAAAGTAGGGGTTATGCTTATCTGGGTAACCATTTAATAAATGTAACCAAAAGCTTCAAGCACTTTTTCCTAATTGCCATAGAAATGTAATGAATAAATATCCTTTCAATTCTTAATAAATTATAAGCTATTTTAAAACAATTAATATTTTTTCTTCAAGCCCTTTAATATCCGCTATTATTTTTATTTTAATACCAGAACCGAAAGAAGAAAACAAGAAACACAGCTTAATCTTTTTAAATGTATGCTTAAGTTTTACATACACATATACAAAAACAATACTTATGTATAAAATACATGCGTCGCTTTTGCATTAAACATGTTTAACACATGTAAAAACAATCGCTGTTAAATCTACATAAAATATATTCAACTAAATCCTTCTTAAAGTCATGCAACTTTATTATTCCCGCAATCCCCTTTGCCATTTGTTCCCCACGTTCCAAACCCAGTACCACCCTGCCCTTTTTAGGTACTTTTTTCATTACAACTTTACAAGTGTGTACAAGTGTTTTAGTTTTAAAACTTTTTTTAATACATTTGCATTTTGTATAAATATTTTTAAACAAAAACCTATTTTATTCAAAAATAAAAACTTTATAAAATTGTACTAAGGAGTTTTTACCCACAATTTTTTTTTTTTTTTGTTTTTGTTCGAAACAGACATCTGTATCTTTTTATGTAGATTGGATTCAATTACGAAAGTTTTAATTACTTTATTAATTTGATTTAGAAAAGAATATTGGATGCCCTTAATAACAAATACACTTTTGGGGTTCAAAATAGTGATCAATGTTCATAAGGCGTATACAGTGCTCTTCGTTACAGTAGGATAATTATGACAATTCTCCCTAATGAACAATATTTTTATAGAGACAAACATTTTTCACAAAGTCTTATAAACAATATTTAAAAAGCCACAATTTTCGAAAAAAAAACCTGCTTTCAAAAAATGCTGATTTATAAAAACAGTTTTAGTAAAACAATTAGGGTGACTTCATAAACGCAGTGTTGCAAAGCATCACTAAAAACAAATGCGTTGACAAAGGATCACAAACAGGGTTGTCAGATGTGGCGATTTCTCGCCTAACTTGGCGATTTTCAAACTTGCTTGGCATCCTAATTTTTGATTTGGCGGCATGGCGACTTTTTGGCGATTTAAACAAATAATTAACGATTTTGTTGGCTATTTTTGATGAGCTAAAAATTTGTTTTTAAATTCATAAAAGTTAATAAAAAAAAAAAAAAATAATCGTGTCTATTCTGTAATACACGTCGAATAAGTGAACATTTACATGAAAACAAAAAAAAACAAAACAAAATTTACAAAAATTGTTTTTGTTATCTATACACTTCTAAAATCAAATAAACGCGAGAGGTATAACGCGTTTATTTCTCTTTTAAAAACAGTAAATTTTTTATGATAAACAAAAACAATTTTTGTCAATTTGGTTTTGTTTTATTTTCGTTTTCATGTAAATGTTCACTTATTCGACGCGTATTTCAGAATAGCCACAAATATTATTTTTATTATAGTATTTTTATGTATGAAATTTGGGGCATTCATATGTATGGTCAGTATTTGAAAGTATGTACATATATTCAAATGGCTGATGAAGATAATAAAAACCTTCGAGAAAATTGGTTTTCATTTTTAAAAGTGCTCTTGAAAGCATCAATAAATATAATTCCTTAAAACATTAATATATTTAAAGTTTATAAACATTTTTCCATAAAATATATAAAAAACGTTGTTGTTAAAGATTTTTATGAATCCTAACGTACCTTTTGATGTTTGCGAAACACACTCGAAAAAATTTGCGTTTGTTAATGGTAAAGAGGGTTTTAATGATGATATTTCATCTAATTTACATATCTGTGGTCATAAGCAATAACCGTCTAAGTCGAAATAGTTTTTAAGAAAAGGCAGTTTTTATTTATGCATGCGTTTCAAACTAAATTAATTGCATTAGATAACAAGTAATTCAGGATCAAAGATTCGTACCCCAGCAATGCTAAGATAAAAAATTATAACGAAAGTTGTATAACTTTCAAAAATATTTAATAAAAACAAATATAAACTCAACTGTTTCTTAAGTCGCCTTCGAAGTATAATGCATTACGAACTTTTACCGCGTTATTTCGAGGTTTAAATTATATTAATGTGAAGAGTACATGTTGCACATCTTTTGTACCTTCATTAAATAAATGTAATTCCCTCACAATGTATTCCAAAAAGGAAGACAAAAAGAGAGTCTTGCCAGTGAAGCGTTTTAGATAACTGCAACTTAAATACAAATGTATATCCAATATTTGGGTAATACTAATGCTGGGTACAGACAGTGCAATCTACATGCAATCTATTTCAATGCAACCTCAAAATATCAAAGCGTTTTGATGTTGATGCAATCTGAAATGAATGAAAATGAATTTAATTTGCTAGATTGCGTAAATGCAATGCATAGTGTGTACCCAACATAACTGCAAAAATTCTTTTTTTGTTGCTTTAAGTAGACTACTATAAACTATTTTATAGTAAACATTGTAACTCTTTTGAGTTCACTAACTATTTTTTATATTATGGCGACTTTTTTAAAATTTTTGGCTTATTTTTGCGATACTGAACAAATTTATTTTTTAGAATTTATAAAATTTTTTTTTTTATAATTCTAAAAATATGTATTTTATTGTCAAAAACTAAAAAAAGGCTTTGGCGATTTTTGACATTGAATTTGGTGAAAAAGGTCAAAATCAATCTGACAACCCTGTTCACAAATAGAAACTGCGCACAAAGTTTGCAACAGTTGTGCATTGCAATAATAAACTTAAAGCATGGTCTTAAGAAAAGTTGTGGAGTTTGCGAATTCTATTATTCAGTTTTGCATTTCAACACTGCGTTTACTTCGCTTATCCACAAGAAAACATATTGTTCATATGGCCACCACTAATAAAACTTCAATTATTTTTTTTGTCACGGGCCACCATGTTTTAATGAAATCACTCCTCCGTGACTATATCGAAAAGATTTTTTCTCTGCGTGCATAATGTCCCAAAAGGAAATGTTAAAATTAACTTTGATGACGAATTTTGAACAAAGTTAAAAACGTGCCAAAATAAATATGTTAAGACGTGTGGCTCTTAAACTTAAACTCCTACAAAGATATAAGTTTTTTTTTTAATGTTCTTTGTAAAAAGCAAAATAAATGTTATAGACATCAATCAAATGTTAGAATGGCTTTTCATTCTACAAATGACTTGTGTGGAGTTAAAATAAAATTGTTGCTGTTGTTTATATTTAACTTATGGTTGAATTGTTTGCGTCAAATAAAATTTATAAGGCGCATTAATATAATTTTTTGTTATGTTACAGAGTTTTTTTAACCATAAGTTTACTTAAGCGTAGCGTAATACATGTTAATTTATATTTTAGCACATATTACACAGTGCAACAAAATTTGGGCCATCGCCCCCAGCTTCAATACTTGCAACGCGAAATGAAACTAGACTTTTGGTTAGCTCGGGTTCCCGAAATATCGGCCCCTAACTTAGGGTTTACCCTTGCAAGTGCAAGTTCGAAAAACTCAATACACTCACACTTTTTCACTAATACCATCAAATTTTTCGTACCTGCAGCTCAACTTGCAAGAGAACTGGCTTGCAAGTAAATTTTTGACACTTGTGTAAGTAAAATGACAAATGAAGAAACAGTGTTGCCATGGATGGCTGTTGTATCAATCTACTAGTACTTAGTAAAATCAAAGTTATGTTTATAGCGGATTTTCTGTGTATTTATAAAATATAATAAATAAAAAAGAGCACAACTATATAACAACGCATGTTAATGGTAATTTTAATCATTAATTTTAAGCATTTTGAAAAAAAAAAATTGTTAATCAAAATATTTTCTCAGTAACATTATGATATCGCCACTACGGCAATACTGTAGACACATAAGGGGTGTTTCTTTACTTTTTGGGTTAAGTTCGTGAAAAGGAGAGCAAGCATAAATTTCTCTCATAAAGAGACAAAATTACACAAAAGTACGGGAACTGAAAATACACAATTTTAAGCACAAAATAAAAATTCAGTTTTTGACAGGCTTTTCAAAATAATAAAAGTTTGCGCCACTTTTGAAAAATTGTATATTGTCTGAACAAGTATTTTTACCAAAAATAAAACAAAACAAACACTTTTACAATAACTAACATTATGTTTTCCTAATATTTCAATATCAAACTTTATATTTAACCACACCACTTTTTCCAAAATTTGGTTAATGATTTTTTTCCTTTGCATTTTATTGTTTTGTTAATGTTTTACAGCTGTTTGACAATTTACACAATTTGCACGAATAAAAAGTCTGGGCTGTTTCGTGCAAGAAGAAGAAGAATTTAATTCTCTCAAATCCGCTCTCATTTACACGAATTCAAAGTACGGGAAAGTAAAGTAAAGAAACAGAGCTATATTTTATATAATAAACATAATTTTTTTATCAAGATGGACCGAAAATTAAATAAGGAAGAAATTATTAAATTTATTTTGTTATAACATGGTAATGTTTTTAAACCGAAAAACAAACCTTTTTTAATAAGATGTTTTCGCTTGGAGAGCATTTGAAAAGTGAACTTACAACTGACTGTATAAACACTAAAGCTACTTGCTACTTGCTAGTCAACATTTCGGCTTTTTCTTCGACATTTTCGTTGATAATACGTAAACACGGCTTGCAAGTAATGGCTTGCATGTGTAAAGGCAGGGTAAAGTTTTTGAATTTTTTGAAAAGGCGTTTTGTATAAGTCAAAAAAAAAAAAAAAATTAAAATATGCTAAATGTACTTTATGTGTGGTTTACAGAACACGAGCGCCTTACTCGTCCGTTCAACTTACATTTAAAACAAAAACAAAATTTCGGAAATTGTTTTTGTTTTAAATGTAATTTGAACGGACGAGTAAGGCGCTCGTGTTCTATAAACTACACATTACCATTTCAGACGTCTTCATGCTGGTCGACGAGGCATATCTTTCTCTACTATACGGCATTCAAATCTCAATTTTCTTAAAAAGTGGATTTAGCAGGTTTACACTCTAAGCCGACGATATATGTATTCTGGATCCTTCAATAATTCCAAGTCGATTTAGCCATTTGGGTGTAAAATTGTTTCAAGTTAATCATGGCAGTTTAGGATTGAGTTCCAGCAGAATCGCTTCAGAAGGAAAAGAGTTATGCACCCAAATGTGGAACTACCTTCCTCACTAACATTTCAACAAACTCGTATTATATATCCCCAAATTTCTTCGTAGTCGGTCCACAATTTACCTACGGCCCCGTGTTGACCCCACTCTCAGAAATTATATAAGAATGGCTAAAATCGTAACGAATGCTTTTACGGTGCAATTTAGCATAATCTGGTTTCATAAGATTCGAAATCACTCGAAATGCCCCAAGTAAAACACAATCTCGCAATCGCACAATCACAATCTTATATTGTTGCAAAATTTAGAGTACCACAGTTTGCTAAAACAAGAAAAAAAATTTCGTAAAGATTGATCTAAATTTACCTAGGCCCTATATACAGACTATTATTTAAAATCAGCTGTAAAGGCCTTAAACTGCAGCAAATTTTATTATTGTGGGGAAATTGAGTTGGATAAAATAACTTAAGGCACGGTTACCACACAAATTTACTAAAGTTTTTAAAAAAAGTTTTTCTTCAAAATTTCCCGGGAACCCCACAATTATTTCCCGGGAAAAAGAAACTCTAGTTTTGCTACAAATTTATTGATATATTTGTGTCATAAATTTAATTTAAAAATAGAACTATAGTTGAATACATTTAATTCATAATAAATATTGTTGGGGTATTCACAAGTTGTGCTATCATGTTTTATTGTCATAATGTTTTAACATTTCACAATGGTTTAAAAATATAGTTGTTGCTTTATAAACAAAAAGTGTCTAAATGAATAGAACTTTGCTTGCTATGTTTATTGTGCTGTCGTAATTAATCAGAAGAGACCTGCGCTGAGCGGCTGAGCCGAGCCGCATTAGGTTTTGTAAGTCTTCGCCGTTGATGGTGTAATTTTATCCGGCTAACATCTGAAATTAGTCAATTTAGATCGGCTTAAGACTCTGCTGTTTGGTAAACAAATTAAAAAATATTTTTATTTTAGGTAAATGTTTATTTTTTATATTTGTTTTAAATAAGCTGATTAAAATTGAAATTAGCACACTGAATCATGAGGGGTTGTTCATGTTATTATTTTAAGACATATGACATTTTGACACCTTGTGAATCCCCCAAGTGTGTAATATAAATATTTGTAAACTTTTTTGTGTTCCTATAACAAATCCCACATACTTAATCAGTTTTGATCATTGTATCCAAGTCAAATGTCGTAAACAGCAATTGGAAAGGCTCGTTTTCCTTATGGAACAAATTTCTTTTTTGACAAAATGGTTTACAAGTTCAGCATGTAAAAAATGGGATGAAATCAAATATCTAAAAACTTTAGCGATAAGAACAAATCTACATCAAGAACATATCTTCACAATAAAAGTGGGGTCATTACCACTTTAAGGATATTGTAAGTTTACTTTCTACTATGAATTTCAGTTGATTGATTGACATCCGAGCTACCCCAGACGATGTGATGTGCATTAGCGTCAGCCGATATAATTAATCGGACTGCGATGGTGCAAGTGTCTTTATCGCTAAAATCAGAGAAAATTAAAGCTTTAAGTTTGTTTTTGGCCATATTAAAGGGTTTCCAAAAATTGAGGTATCATTTTTATTTTAATAAAAAAAAGTTTTATTTTTTAGTATTAGAAATATTTTTATTTCAAATAGAATCTAGGAGTAACATTAAAGCTTCGTTCACAAAAGGCATTTCATTTTCACTCGTGTTCATAATAGAGCAACAATTTGTTTCGCAACCACACGCCCTACGTGTCTAAGCAAAAAATCCCTTTTTTTCCCTACAACCAAAAAATTTTTCCCTACGTTAAAAGTTAATTGTTTTTAACCAAGAGGCTAACAAATATGTACCTATTTTATTAACAGTTTGTAAATATTGAAATAAAAGAGTTTATTAACAACAAGAAAAACCCAAAATAAATATGTAAATGCCATGCACGCAAATATAAAAATTCAATTTCAAAATAATAAATATACATTTTTTTCTTTTTGGCAGAAATGGCACTATAATTCTTTAGTCTAAAAACGAAACATAGTCAAACTTCGTCTTAGATTTTTTATTTCCTCGTTTTTGTCCGTTTTGAAGTGCTTAATCTTTTTCAAAAATAATTATTTAAAAATTTTTTTAGTAAACTTGGTACCAAATAAAAGGGAGGACTCTGTAAAATTTAAATAAAATATTTTCTTCAGTTCTCCTGAACTAAAATATAATAAAAATGTTGTTTTAAAAATATATCCTTCCTTATCTTCAAAAGTTTTCATTAGACATTATTTGAAAATTCAAAATTTTATTGTTTTATTTCTCTTAGTTTAGAAGGTATTACTGTTTTTTTTTTTTTTTATAAATTAATATCTATGTAGAAATTTCATTCATAAGATATTCGCTTTTAATATTCGCATACTTTTTAGCGATTGTGCGTGCGAAGGCAAATAGCAAAAATAAGAGAATAGTTCGCAAATGCTAACGAAAATATTCGTCGCCCCAAATTATGTTTCAGGGGGCGAACAATCAGCCTAATTACGGTTGGCGTTACTTTAATCTACTACAAAAAACGACTCAGGCGTATACGCCAACGCTAACCGTAATCAGGCTGAATATTTGGGTACATTATTTTGGCAATGGTTGAAGATTGCCAGGCTGTACGGACTCATAGCATAGGGTTTCTGTTAAAAAATACCACATTTGTACTTAAGTGCTATTGTATATGTAAAATTTTAATTTCTAAATGGAAATAAGGCAAATATTTATGTACTACGTATTTTTAGTCAATATATTGAAAATGAGATAATCACCCTAATTGTGTTTGGCGTATTTAAAATACACCTACGACTGTTTGGTAATAGATTAAAGGAAATAAGTTCACGTTCTCTTTAATATATTACCAAACAGTCGTAGGCGTATTTTAAATACGCCAAACACAATAAGGGTGAATTATTTCAAAATTCCCTATATTTGCCTTAAAATAACAAATCTGTCCTTTTTTCCCTACGCTTGAAATTTTCCGAAAAAAATCCCTACAAAAAGGAAAAATTCCCTACTATTGGCATCACTGGGCCTAACCATAATGTCCTTAGGTGGGCTTAAGCAAATGTTCGAATACATGTTAATTGTATGAGGCAAACCATTTGAACTTATAGATAGTTTTTGCTAAGTTTAATGAAACTTTCATTTGCTTAAGCAAGGTGCGAATCTAATCGCACGTTCCGTACGGAATCAAAGTATTTTTTTATTTTGTTTTTGTTTTTTTAAATACATTTGAGAGACTTTTTGGTAATTTTTGACAGTAGGTTAAGCAAGGCTATCTATGCATATTATTTGTAGGCCTTTACTGTCAGAGTGGCACTACCAACGAAAAGTTCAATCTTTTTTAACTTGATTTAATAAGTTTTATTTATTTTAAGAAATTGCGGGATTGATTTTTGAAAGTTATCCCATTTAGGATTTTTGACTACGAGTCGTACTTAAAGTAAGTATAAAAAAACTAAATTTATCCCGAGTGTTTTTCTTTCTGTGTATGTTGTAAAGTATAATGCAAAAGTCTATAATGCTTAATACAAATTAGAATATTAAATTTTTAGAAATAATTTAAATCTAAAAAAAAAATTCTGTACTTATCCTAACTTCAAAACAAATTCTTAAAGAGAGGATTATATTTCGCTGTGAGGTATTTAAAAGTCGTCATAGCCTTGGTATGTCAGTTGTTTATTTTCTTTTATAAAAAAATCAAATAAAATGAAAAGCGTTTTTATGTTTATGTTTGGCCGGCGACGAGTTCTTAAAATAAAATGAAAATTCTGTGCGTCACTAAATCTTATTTGGAACAATTTTAAAAATTCTTAAAACTTATTCTTTTAATTTTTCACAGGTTTGAAAATAGATTTGTATTCTTTAAATTGTGTTTTCGTCTGAGTTTTATACTTTCGCAGTCTCACTTGAAAAAGAAAACAGAAAATACTTTTAAAATTTTTCTTGAGCTATTTTTATCCCCTTTTAAAAACTTTTCAATGTTTTTTTTTTTTAATTTTTTTAAAAAAATTCTCCATAAAGTGTGGTTAAATACAGCAGATGATGATGTTCGTGTATCCAAGTGCTAAAGTGTGCTGCCAAGTAATTCTTTTTGTTCTGACAATTTGCGAAGAATAGGAGATCTTATTTTGCATAAAATCATTTGACTTTTTTGTATTACACATAATATTTTTTGTCATTAATTACACTGGTCTACAAATTTAAAAAAAAAAATTTACTGCGGAAACGAAGCCTGTTTTTTTTTAACTAATCTGGGTGTGCTGAATTCGAATCTGACATACAAGTTGGGCTATCACGTCTTGTTCATATTTTATCGCATGCTGGCAATACTGTTCAGCAGCAATATTGACACTACAATTTCACAATTATTAATTTCACAGAAGCCCACATTCATTCTAAATCTTCAAATAGTAGCGTTTAAGCATGCCAGGGAGATCGTGTGTTACTGATTCAAGAGCTATTTTTGCTTTGTGTGTGGTGAATATTTGGTTGGAAAAAAGTATATGCAATATAAGAATCATTAAAATATGTATATTTACATTATTTTCGTTTTGCAGCCAGAAACATGGACAAACCGTGGACACTGACAATGTTTTGCATATTCTTCATTCGCACTTAGATTTTTTCCAAAAAAAAAAAAAAAAAAACGCGAACAAGGGGAGCGTGCTCACCAAGTTGTAATGAAAATTTAAAGTATTTATCAAGGATTTTAAGACAGAAGCATGCTGGGAGACTATTGCTGGACTCGAATACGTGAAACCGAGCCTACAAAATACAAACGTCGCACAGTGGCGCCATTTGAGTTTTTTCGTTGCAAAAATCATATCTTTTGAGCCGAATACGATAATTGAACAGTTTAAACAGCATATGATAGATAACTGTTCAACCTATGAAATGAGCGTTTGGAAAGGGTGCTACGCTCTGTAGGGGCCTAATTATGGGTTATCAAAGTTAAAATTAGTAGAAAAATCAATTTTATGGTAACTAAAAAAAATTATTTTTACATTTTTAGATTGTTTTTATTTTTTTTTTAGGGTTTTATGTTTTAAATTATTACCCAACAAATTAAAAAAAAAATAATTTTTTTTTAAATTTATTTTTTCAATTTTCTGTAAAATATTCATCACAATTCGTAAGAGAAGGTATATCTAAAAGACTAACAATTTCTAAACTATAATTATTTTCTAACTCTATTCGTAACTTTTTTCTTGTAAAAATTGAACACTCCTCAATACTTTTGTTTGGCCTTCCTTTTGCTCCTCTGGTTGATGTGGTGGGTTTATCTACTGCCAATTTATCCAGGATGGTGTCTTTATTAAGCCAATCCTCGTATTTGGAGTTGAAGTTCTGAATGGTTCGATTAGATTTCACCCATTTTGCCTTAATATTTGCATATATCAGATAAAACTATTTTTTATAATTTCGCTTCTCTCAATATTTCCGTATAAGCTATCAAGTTCTTCTAAAGCAGCTTCCGTGAAAAAATTTGGTGTGGTTGACTTTCTAAACAGTTCAAATAATTTAAAATTGTTCAAAGCCATGTTTTCAGTACTTAAATTGTTTAATGGTTTCAGTAATTGTTGCGCCAACTTTCAGTCGTAGACTAATCCAGGCATTATGCTTATTTTGCAATATATAGGCTTATGCTACCATGCCTAAAAACTTACCTGTTCCCTGCATACATATGGATTTAGGCTGAATAATGCATTTTGATATTATGCACGTGTCCAAATAAGATTTGTGCCTACCTGTAGGGACCATAAGTCAATATTGTTCTTGACCATTTGTACGCCAAAGTATTGTTTAAGTGAGGTACGTACCTGCTAATTTCAATGAGTAGTTTTTTCAAACTATTAGATCAAACTACTGTCAGTCAAAACATATAAGGGATGGACGCCATACAATTTCTGCAACCATGTCTTTTTAACCTTTTTTACCTCTAGAAGCCAAACGGGCACGTACGGGCAGATAAAACCTTTTGAATTATGTAAAGAATTTATCACAGAACAGGTTCTGCAAATATGGCAAATATAGAAAAATATAGATTTTTTTTATTTTCCGTCAAAGTTGAAAAATAGTGAAAAAACGGATAGTTTTTAAATAGTGATTTACCAGGAGAAACACAAAGCAAACAGTTAATTTTTTTTTATCATTATACATTTAATAAATACGTCAATCAATACAAACAAAAAATAAGGCGATTCGTTACCTATTTTTCGTGATATTACACCTGAAATCGCAACAAATTTACTAAAAATTGTGTGTTTTTTTGAAAACCGAAAGTCGGTCAACTTTGAACGGCTATATCTTCTAAACTAAAAATGTGATATTATTAAGAGTGGCAGATTTGAAATCGTTGAAAAGTTTCCTATAACATGGGTTTATTCAAAACTTCGTCGGCGCTCATGAAAATTTTGATTTTTGCAACCTCGTTTGCTCTACGGGCGCTACTGTGCGTCGTTCAAATAACGCCATCCACTTGTAATTTTTTATGTAAGAAACGATTAAAACCATTTTTTTGTCTCGAAAACCTGACGTGGTACAGAAAAACCAATTACAGATTCGAATTCAGCCCACCAAATTACCCTAGTAAAGATATCAGGTTGCTCCAGTCCAAAGGGTTGTTGGCTAGTGTTATCAATTTCTTTTTTTGAATTTCATTAAGCTTTAAACATTTTTTTTAAATACATATTTTATGTTTGTAGATTCTAAAAATTTCATTTATTATGATTTTGTTGCTGTCAGTTGTGTTACTTCTGTTTGAAACATTTTTTTAATTAAATTTCCTTTTTGTTAATTGTTTTCTCAGTTACGCTTTGTTTTTTGTTGCAGATTCATCACAAATCTGTGGCCATGTGTATGAAATTGCATCCTGTATGAAATGTAAGTATTTGTTAAAAATATATGTACTTTATTTAGAAAACTTGTTTATTTAAAAACAAGTAAGAGTAATTCATTAAAAGTTATATAAATACCGTTCTTAAGTTATAAATAAATCTATTCCGTGCCACGCCTGCTTCCCAAATGATAACCAAGATTCTTGTACCTAATTTGAAAGCATTGGCTCTTACCGTTCTTCAGATATGCAGAAATTTTTAAAGTATTTGTACGGGAGGCGCCACGCCCACTTCTCCAATTTCGTCCATATTTTTAAAAAGGTTGTGTATTGATAACCGAACTAAATGTACCAAATTTGGACAAAATGTCTTTTACCGTTCTTTAGATATAAAAAAAAAAATCCCACCCACATTTTGTGGGATGTTGTGTGTTGATAACCGAGATGCTTGTGCCTAATTTGCAAACTTTGTCTCTTTTCGTTCTCCCAAAAATAAAGACATTTGTAATGTATTTGTATGGTAGTGGCACGCCCACTTCTCTAATCCCGCCTTTTTTGGAGAGGCTATGTATTGATAGCCAAGATGCTTGTACCTTATTTGGAAACTTTGGCTCCTGCCGTTCTTCAGATATACAGAAATCTGTAATGCCTTTGCGCGGAGGTGCCACGCTCACTTCTTCAATCCTGCCCATATTTTTAAAAAGGTTGTGTATTGATAACCCAAATTTGGACAAAATGTCTCCTACCGTTCTTAAGATGTAAAAAAACAATTTTGTACCACGCTCATTTCTCCAATCCCGACCACATTTTGTGGGATATTGTGTGTTGATAACCGAGATGTTTGTATCTAACTTGTCTTTTTTCGTTCTCAAGATATAAAGAAATTTATAATGTACTCGTCTGGGAAGTGCCACTCGCACTTCTCTAGTCCCGCTCAGGTTGTGTATTGATAACCAAGATGCTTGTACATAATTTGGAATCTTTGGCTCCTGCCGTTCTCCAAATACACAGAAAAAAAAAATAAAAAAAAACAACAACAAGAAATTTATGGGTAAAACTAGTGACAGACGTAGTTTTTGCTCATATCTCAGGCATTAATCGGTCCGACCTGGCTGAATTTTAATTGCAAAATTTAAATGAGCATATCTGACATAAATGTATACCAACTAAGTCCGCATCATAAATAGGGTCTTCGGATAACCCATTTCAACAGACGGACGGAGGGACGGTCAAGCGGATATAAACTTCTCTTCTCATAAGGATCCAATATATATAGGCTTAAAAACGTCTCATATCAATATTGTAGAAGTTACAAACGTAATACCAAACCTTTTTACCTTCGGTGAAGGTTATAATAATTCTTATTATTAATTTTTTTAAAGCAATGCTGCCAACTCTTTATGTCTAATGTCTAATTTTATTCGACTTGGTATTTCTTTTTATACCCACACCACAATAGTGGAGAGGGTATTATGCATTTGTGCTGATGTGTGTAACGCCTTAAAATATTGGTCCTAGACTTACCTTAAAGTATACCGATCTACTCAGAATCACTTTCTGAGTCGAACTAACGATGTCTGGCAGGCTGGCTGGCTGGCTGTCCATGTAACCTTGTGCGCAAAGTACAGGTCGCAACTTTGGAGATAACTTAATAAAATTTGGGTCATAGGTTCTTATTGGCACAAGGACCAAGCCTATTGAAAATGGGCCAAATCGTAGGACCACGAGGGAAGATAGGGGGAAATTTCTTCCTCTCAGAAACTATCAAACCAATTTTAATGAAATTTAAAACATAGATAGATCCATATCTATATGGACACATAAGCTATACAGTTTAAAAAAAATTGGACCACAAGGGGAGATAGGGGCAATTTTTGCCTCTTAAATTGATTTAATTGAAATTTAAAACATAGATAGATCCATATCTATATGGACACATAAGCTATACAGTTTTAAAAAATATAGGACCACAAGGGGAGAAAGGGGCAAATTTTGCCTCTCAAACTGATTTTAAAGAAATTTAAAACATAGGTAGATCCATATCTATATGGACACATAAGCTATACAGTTTTTCAAAAATAGGACCACAAGGGGATGTAGGGGGCAATTTCTGCCTCTCACAAACTTTCAAACCGATTTTAATGAAGTTTTTAAACATAGAGAAATCCATATTTATATGGACACATAAGCATGATGTGTTTTTAAGTACTGTGGTGCTGGGTATCATATCGTCGGGCTTGACCGACTATACTTTCTTACTTGTTTTTTATGTGAATTTTAAATTTAGTTTAAATTTGGAAAATAATCGTTTTTTGCAGTCCCTGGTTTTTATACGTACTTTTGCATTAAGTAAGATTAGATTTTACAATTTTATTAAATGGCTTATTACCTGCAAAAAAAGAATTAAAAACTGTTAAAAAAAAAGTTATATAAGCTTTTTAAATTATTCAGTCGAAGTTGGTACCTTCTGAATCGTTCAGTTTGTTGGGTTCAAAAATCACAAAAACTGGATTTCTCGTATAGACTATACAAAATGACCATAAAATCCGTAGAGAAATATCAGTTATGTAATACAATTTACTTAATTTGTTTTTACATGATAAGAAATTGTGCTACAAAATTTGCCACAAGTCTTATATAAAATCCAGTCCCGAAAAATACTTTAATACGCGTAAAATCGTAACTTATTTTAATTAAATTTATTTATTCAATGAAAATTCTAATTTAATAATATTATAATTCTTGGGGAATGGTATCAAAGATAAGGTACAGCCGCATTTATCACTCTTATGCCTAATAAATCACTGATGGTTTAAACGCTGGTTTAGTTGAACTAAACTTGAATTTATATGTAGTTTAAACTCATCAGTGTCCCATGTATTATATGTTGTTAAAAAAATAACATGTGGCAGCACTACGACAAATGTTGGCAAATTCATATGATTTGTACTGGTAGTTTAAACGCCCAATTTCATGCATTTAAAGATGGTTTATATGTTTAATGATTTATAGATTTATTGGTTTAAACACATTTTAAACCAAAAAGAGGGTTTAACTTGCTCTGATTTTTTAGCCCTTATTATACCCCAGTAGTGGAGAGAGTATTATGCGTTTGTGCTGCTGTGTGTAACACTTATAATTAATGGTGATATAATCACCTTTAGATCCAACGATGTCCGCCCGCCCGGCTTGCTGTCCACATAACCTTGTTCGCAAAGTTTATGTCGCAAGATAATTTGATGAAGTTTGGAACATAGATTGCAATTGTCATAAGGAAGAAATTGAAAATGAAAATCGGTAAAAAAAATTCTCATGGCCACCATACATATTTTTTTCCGGAATAGTTTTTTTTGCCGATTAACCATCTTTATTTACATCAAATTTGGTCCAAACTTATTTTATTGCAATCAAAATCATCTAACCAAATTTTTTTAAAGCTTTTAATGACATAACTTCCTTATTAATGTTGTTATTGACCTACAAATTGGCGAGAATAACTTTAACAAGAGCCTCTATGTCATAACTAGGGATGCGTTTTCCATGCAAATGCATGTTTTTTGTCGATAGTCTAAGATCGATGTCGGCCAATTATCTTTCCGAATAATTAAATTTGCGTTAAAATGGCATCGATTTGTTTTTGCATATTGTTGCATATTTTGGTGAAAATGCTTATTTTTTTGGATATTTTGGTTTTAAATGCATATTTTTGCATATTCTAACATTTTTGAGTGACATATTTTTTAAATTTCCAATTGGCCTAAAACAATTTATCAAAAACTGTTACATGTTACTTGCTAGGCGCTGGGTAACATCGAGTTGCAAAGGAAATTAGAAGACAATTCGATAATACTGATGTCCAAGGAAGAATGTCCCGAGAAATTACAAAAAAAAATTCAAAACGTTTTGCAAAAAAATATGGGATTTCAACGTTGAGAGATAATTTTCCTTGTACAAGAGCTTTTTAACAGACAAAGGTTTACTTTTGATGATATAAAAAGTATTTGTTATTTATTAAAATTTAAATTATGTAGTTATTTAAATTAAATTTCAAAAAATATTATACCTATGAATAGCATTGGAATAAAAACAACAATATAAAGTTTTATTTTTTGTTAAAAAAAAAAAATTAAATAAGCAAACGCTTTTTTATTAAATATGTTCAAGTTTTTAGTGCATATTTTCTATTTTTGTAAAGCATATTTTGGAGTTTTTAGTGCATATTTTATGCGCATATTTTCGATTTTTTAGTGCTAGAAAATCTCATCCCTAGTAATGACAAATTGTTGTGCTGGTAGGTTCAAAATTAACCATAGGGTCTAGATAAACCCCCTGCCTAAGATCACTTAAAGGGAAACAAATTATATATAAATGAAGATTTGGCACAATAAAATTTTTACATGAATCTTTACCTCATAACATAATTTTGTTCTGATAGGTCCCAAATAGGGTAAAATTTCGAAAATTTGTCTTTATATACAGTGTCTTAGGGTAGCAAATGGTTGGACTTGACCAGCTATAATTTCTTACTTGTTTTTTTCAGTCCTTAGCCTTACTTTTTCTAGCATCTCATTGTTTACATCTGTAAATTGTTTAAGCCAAATGTTAGTGTATCAGTGGACCAGGGGTGCCAGTTACATTTTTTTCACTCCAATAAATTTTTATTTTGATTTAGGCTTTGAGCTAACCTCCTTAAGAGAAACAATATACATATATATAAATATATTTACACATATGGCGGATTTCATGTCAAGTAACCCAACTTTTGAAATCGATGTCTTCCGATTTGGATGAAAACCAAAACTACCTTAAAAGAAAAAAACCAAAAAAAAATTGTTTTTCCAAACAGTAAAGTAAAAGCTATATAATTTGCTTGGGAAAAATTTTGCTAACACCAATAGGTAATAAGTTACATGTATGGAAAAGAACACCTGTTTGGCCAAAATGCAAAAACTTTTTGACCGATCTTGTTGAACATTTTTGTTTAAACTACTATGCAATAGGACTATCTTTGGTGCAAATTAAATCCAAATCAGAAGACATCGATTTCAAAAGTTGGGTCACTTGACATGAAATCCCCCATATAAAATATTTTAAAAAATTACCCAAAGAATCTTATATTTTTTGTTGAATATCTTTAATGACAACCCCAAATGTAAAATTTTATCAACGAAATTTCGTTTTATTTTTGGTTAGAACCACAAATCTGGCAGCCCTACAGTGGACACTGTCAAATTATGTTACAAGAGAGCTTAAATAAATATTTAACGTTTTTGATTCATTGATTACTCAATCTTTTTCATGGGTGTTTTATTTTTTTTTTTTTAAATTCAGTCTAATTCATAAACGCATCATTGCAGCTTTATAAGTCATTAATAAGCAAAAGTCGAAAAAATAGTATTTATAAATGTTTAATAGCCTATTAATCATTTAATAAACATTTCATAAATTTGAAATATTTATTGCAGCCTTTTCCCTACTTTAACCGTTTAATAAAGTAACATTTCAATGTTTGTTAAAATAAAATTTTAATAATTGCGCGAAAAGTTAAACATTTTATTTAAATAAAAAAGTTAAATACGCATAAACATTTTTTTTCTAGAAAAACGATAGCTAGTGTTTGAATTAATTTTAAATATAAACTTCTGCTAAGAAAATTCTTTTTTAGTTTCTTTCAAAAATTTTTGATATCTAAACTGAACGTTTAAAGTGAAGTTATAGAATAATAACTGTAAGAGATGTTGGTTTGCAGATTTGCTTTTACAATTTAATCACTTTTAATTAATAACCAGTTTCTAGATAACAAGCAACTCAAAAAAAATTGCTTAAATTAGTTTATAAATTTGCATGGCGCTTCTGTAATTCATTAAGATTATTTTAAATAAACTTAATTTTTAACATTTTAATGTTCGCGGAAAACTCTTTGAATTATTGAAGGGAAGTAGGGAAGTCAAGGGAAGTCAATGGGTCTATAGTCATATAGATGGCATAGATGGGGGTAGTGCATTCATTTTGCAGTTTCAACTCACACTTAGTGATAGTGCAAAAACATTGCAATCATTTTGTTGATGTTGAGTGATGACTTGAAAATGTGCAGCCTCACTAAACATGAGTGATAGTTATGTTAGAAAATTTTGCACTCAAAAAAAAAAAAATAGTTTGATTTAAAAAAAAGCAATCATCAGCTTATTGCAACTTTTTTCTTCTTCACTCATTTGAGTGCAACTTAAATTGTTGCACTAAATTTGAAATTAAAAACTTGTTTTTTCATGCTTAGATCCAATAATTATACCGTTGTTGATAAAATGTCATTTTGTTAATGTTTTTTCTTATGCATATCCTCAAAAGAAATCAAAAACCATGCACATACAAAGTTACATGTTTTAAATTTTAGTGAGACAATATTTGTATGCAGTTTTTTTGATTGCATGTCCAAATTTTGCACTATTTAATTTGAGTGTAGATTTTTGCATTCAAATCTGCGTTTAGTGATAGTGAAAAAATTTACAATATCACTCAAAATTGTTTAGTGGTAGTTAAAAAATAGCAATCATCACTAAAGCTGGTAAAAAAAGAGTGCAAACTAATTTCTTTGCAGTTTTATTTAGTGATAGTGCAATGCTGATTTAAATCAATATTTAGTGCACTACCCCCAACTATGATAGATGGATACTACAAATAGGGCAGAAACAAATTACCGATCATATATCCATTCCATTTGCTAGCATGTGCCCAATTCACACGGCGATTAAAAAACCATATTTTTTTATTTACTTTTAAATGTATCTTCGAAAAACCTCTTGCATTTATACCATGGTTTTTAAGCATTTTTTTTTTTGTTCAGGGTGGATTTTTTAACGTAAAACACTTGTTTTCACTTTAAAGTTATAAAAAGAATATATATTATGTCCTGTGGTTCCTAGTAGGAACAAAGGTTCCTAGTAGGAACAAAGGTTCCTAGTAGAATAAAACATACTAAATAAAAAGAAGGAAAATGAATATAAAGGGAAACACAAAAAAAAACAATGAAATACGTATCTTGTTACTTTTTTTTTACCTTTCTTTCTTCTGTACAACGATCGCCAATTAAAAAAATATCATGCTTTCTTATACTCGTACAACTGGGGCGATAGTGAAAACAATCGTTGAGCTTTATGTTTTGTATCTGCATATAAGAATAGTGCTAAAAGCTCTAGTAATTAGTTAATTTGGCGAAAAATAAAACTAAAAACTATAACGATCAAAGCCCAGAAAATTATTGCACGTACCTCTCTTAGGTTTCTAGCGAAAAATTATAATGTAGAGTACCTTAATGAGCAAATTCATTGCAGAAACTTATAGTTTTTGCAAACAAAAATAGAGCTTGTTAATTTTTCTTTTAAATTGTTTATAACTCTTTTCCTACTGAACCGATTGTGATGGATTTCATTGCTCTTTTATGTTGAGTATTTCGGAAGTGAGCGTGCTATCAACAGACGGACTCACAGAAAGACGTCTATGACTAAATCGAGTTAGAGTTACTCAAGGACCGAGGATGTATATTCTTTATGAGATCTTAGATGAATTCTAAAAAAGTTTCACACGGAATGACAAACTTTAATATATACCATCATTCACCACTGGGGGTATAGGGTATAATAAAATATAAAATGCGACGTAATTGTGGGTAACAAAAGCGTATTTTTTCAAATATATGGCGTTATGTACTATGTTTTTATGACAATTCCCTGCAAACAATTTCGATCGAAAAATAATCTAAATAGTTTCCCCATTTAGCAAATATCTATCGCTTCTGCTATTCAATTCTTATTTATGTACAGTGTTGCCAATTTAGCCATTTTTCACCCTGTTTAGCCATTAAAAAATGAGTTTAGCCATTAGCCATTTTTCAAATTGTTTAGCCATAAAATTTTATTTGTCGTTTTTCTTTTAAAAGAATAATTTTTATTTTATTATAAAAATTTATAAAAGTAAAACAAACATTTTTAACAATTTAAACTTTAATTTAAATCACAACTTTTGCAAATATGGAAATTCGCTATAAACTAAGATGATGAAACTTCTTTCAAAATATAAAGGGACAGTATTCGAATATTAAATTTATAAATGGATCAACACAAATAACGATTTTTTCTGGTTGCAAATATTTTAATAAAGAGATGCAGGCGGCAACAAATTTTTTTTTTAGAAATTTCAGAATTGACTATAAATTTTCTCCCTCTTCCATGGTCTAATGATGAATTAGAGAGGGTATTTTGCCAAGTAAACATCGTTAAAAGTAATTTAAGAAATGGGTTACATTAAGCAACCGTTAATTCGAATTTTTTAATTAGGTAAATATTTTTAACGTAACAATAAAATGTTTTTACCAACACCACAATAGTGGAGAGGGTACTATGCGTTTGTGGTGATGTTTGTAACACCTTAAAATATTGGTACTGAGCCAACCTTTACGTATACCGATTGACTCAGAATCACCTTCTGAGTCGAATTAATGATGTTTGTCCGGCTGGCTAGCTGGCTGACCATGTAAACCTTGTGCGCAATGTACAGGTCGCAAATTTGCAGATAATTTAATAAAATTTGGTACATAGGTTATAATGTGGTGTAGGGTATCATCTAGTCGGGGTTGACCAACTATACTTTTTTTACTTGTTTTTTTATTGTAAATCTGGACTCAAAAGGTTGGGTTAATGTTGTCGTGATTATGATTTTCCTTCAAGTCATTTAAAACTAATAGATTTAATTTTTTAAATATCTATCAATTTTTTAATTTTGGCGCCCTATGCTCCAATGGGAGTTAGAGGAACACATATATATATAAATTTTTAATTTACGTTTATTCTTATTTCAGAAATTGATCTTAACTTACAATTTCATCGTAAACAACTTTAAATGAATTATTTCTGTTTTGTTATTGAATTTTAATGTGTTTTTATTTAAAAAAGCTTTTAGCCATTTTTTAGCCCATTTTTAGCCTTTTTTAGCCATTTTTTTCCGTAAATTTAGCCATTTTTGATCACCAAGTTTTGGCAACACTGTTTATGTAGTAACATCGTTCGGGAAGAAGTGTCCCACTATGGTAATACTTACGTTAAGAATCTATTTAGTGTCTATATTGTATGACGAATAAGAGCTTCAGTTTAATATCAACTGAATTTAGTAGTATCGCTTTTGGCTCTAAAATGTATGTGCTTTGAAGTTAAATTTTTTCTTACTGTTCTTTATTATAAGAAGTCGTTCATTTTACTATTTATCTTTCTTTGTTTTTGCTAGACGAAGGTTAGTAACATAAAAAAATAACTGAAAGTTTTACAAATAATCAAAAATCTACATTACATTTATTCAAAACAATTGTTATGGCCAATTTCACCAATTCTTTTTATATATAAATTCATTTTTACATATACATAGTTTTTCTTATAATTTTGTTTAATTTGACATGAAAAACTAATTTTTAACATAAATTGATATTTAAATAAATTGGTGAAATTGGCCATTAATGTTTTAAAGTTTAAAACCTAATGTGGACAAATTATTTTTAAGAAATTTACAGAAAGTCGCAAATTTGTTCAAACACTAACCTTATAAAAGTTTGATCATATAATAACTAGCATATTTTTTTAATGCTTTGCAAAAATTATTTTATAAATTTTTTTCACTAAAACAAAAACAAACATTATAATACCGTGTTCAGATATCCCTTTTTTATTGAGTCAATATTCGGTTTATTGACATAATTATCTTTCTGTTCACATATATACTCAATTTAGCTAATTCAATTTATATTACTACTACATACAACGTTCAACGTAAACAAAAATGTACATGTAAAAGCAAAATGTAAACAACTTTTGACATCTTTAAGGAATAAACATCTGGCTCTTACGGATACCTCTTTGTTTTGTTGTAATTTCATTTGCCAAATGTCAAAAACCTGTTTAGTAAGTTGTGTTATGCTCAATAAACACACTTGTGTCAGGGTCGCATTTTAATTTTACTCAATATTTATAACAATTTCGTATTAATTGAACAATAACTAAATTGCAATTTTATATGTATAATTGAGCTCAATAATGTCATTTATTGCGCAAAACTCAATTAAGGTGCATATCTGAACACGGTATTAGGATAACTTACCTTTAAAAAAGACAATTATCATTTTTTTAGTTCACTTTTATTTCCTTAATTATTAAAAATTTACCCAATCTACCCGAAGAATGAGTTTGGGCTGTTTTGTGCACTCATTTAATAATTTTGTGTACTAGAACGTGCGGTAACTTTTGGATCCAGCGGGGTCTAAACTTTTAGTACAATATAACTATTTAATTTTTAGATATTCAAAATTTAACTTTATTTTACAGCTTTATACTATTTCACATTCACGCACCACCGATCACAATGCAATTAAAGTAAAAACTGTCATAACTCAGACAAATTGCTTTTGTACTTGGTATTCACTTTTGAACTGCAAATCATTGCGAAGAAGTCAATATTACATGGGCAATGTTCATTTTTGCTGTTGTTGTAATTGCATAACTGTTACAATTATCAGAAAAAACTCTGTAAAGTGACGAAAAAGTATAATTTAAGAACTCATTATTCGATTCTAACGAATTTTGTTATCCTAAGTTCCGCAAAATCTACTGTTAAACTACCAAATGTGACGAAGTAGTTAAAATTCCGTAGATAATCGAAAAACACTCTACCAATTGCTTGGAGGGTTGTGTTCCAATCATAAAAAAAAACCATTTAATGTGTCCACATACATTTTTTCGAACAGTTACACACAAGATTCATAAATTTTAAAAATTTTTTCTTTATTAAAAACTTGATAGAGCCTTGTGTTAACAATCACATGCTCATAAATATGTATGAATATCTTACAATACTACCAAAAACCAACAACAAATACTGATAGATAAACAAAACACATGTACAAATAAGTACATAAATATGTATGTATTCAAAAAATTTAAATAAAAATCACAATACTCATACACGCAACACAATACACAAAACTCGTATAATATGTGTAACTTAAAAAAAATACAAGTTAAATCCTTAGCATATGCGTTTTTCTATTAAAGATTATTTTCATTTAAAGGTTAAAGTTGTGTTACTTATAAAATCCCCTTCATATTAAAAAAACATAATAGCAGGGCTAAAATGAAAGATTTAATTTTGTTTAACTTTGTTCTGTGTAAATTGTAGCTTCAAAAATATTTGTTTGCCGTCAGTTTTAAGTAGGTTTTACATTATCTTTTATAAAACTGCACAGAAAAAAAAAATAATTTTCATATTCGAATACGAAAATCGTGTATTTGTTTAAAAAATTTTTGAATTTTCTGTGATGACGATTTTTTCGGTATTGATAAAATAGTTTGTAGGTATAGTTAGTTATTGAATTTTTAGTTAACAACCACTATTATTGAGTCAATAAAAAAAAGTTGTGGCCCAAAATAATTGTTGGAAATTTTTAATAAATCAAACAAAATTTGTATCGAATCTTTATTTATTTATTCACTAATTATGATGTTCTAAATTTCCAATTTTTATTATTTGACAAATACAATAAAAAATATTGTTGGGGGATAAGCCAGATTATCAGGAAACCTTTTTTCAAAGGCTTTGGAAAAACTAAAGATATTATACAAATAAAACTGTAAACCGAATGAGAATTACAAAAACTCAAGTCTAATTTCAACGATATCAAAGCCATCAAAAAATGGATAAGAGTTGTAAAAATACTGTCTTTCTTTGATTTAAATATTTGTTTAATTGAATATGAAGAAATATTAAATTATTTCATTGTTTTATTGAGTGTTATTTTGCAAAGCGCGATTTTGATAAATTTTTTCATTGAATCAAGTAAAAAGTTGTTTGACTTAAAATTTTATTTTTAACAAACTGTGTTGTTTAAAATTTTCTTGAGATATTTTTTTCTGTGTGGTTATCCATTTTGTGGTTTCAAAGCCTCCAGTCTGGCATGGCTGTCAGCTGTTAGATATCTATCATCTGAAGTGTCATTTATTTTGTAAAAGTATTGACATTTATGAATATGGATCGTTTGAAAACCGAAAAACGCGTAAAAACGGGGTGCAAGAATTGGCAAGATTATAACAAAATTTAAAGAGACTGGAAGCGTTACAATGTGGTCAGGCCTATCACCGCAATATGCGCGCTGCCAAAAATATCGCTTCTTTTAGTGCATGTGTGGCGGACAACCCGAAGTTGTCTATCCCACGGCGTTCTCAGCAATTGGGCCTATCTGACAACTTGTTTTTTTTTTTTTGGCCTGCAATTGACGGTTTCGACTAGACGGTTCCACGAACCACACAACACTACCGATTTTATCTTAAGTGCAAGGGAAGTTGCCAGAACTTGTAATTTTACGTTTTGGTGATGTCAATTGGCCACCAAGATCATGCGATTTGACGCCGTGAATCTATTTTTTGTGGGGCAACGCCAAAGACCGTGCCTACACGGATTATCCCCTTACGTGGAAGCATTTGAAAGCCGATATACCGCCCGAAATATGCGTAAAAGTGGTCGAAAACTTCCTCAATACGATCGACTGCTGAAAGCAATCTAGAGGCGGTCATTCAAATGACATTTGATTTCGTACGTGGTGGCAAGGTTTAAGCATAGATTATGTGCAGTTTTATGTGTGTTTTATTTAACTTTACTTTTGAAACCGAAAAATGGATAACCCGTTACAATATTATAAAACAATACTACATTTGGCCATCGATTATCGGGGATGGTCAGATGAGGAATTATTTGGGATGGAAGTGTTCCGGATAATTGATTTTACATTTTCGTTCGTTTTTAAAATAAAAATTTTAATCAGTATAAACACTTACAAGATATAGTATGTATACCAAATCATATTTAATTATTACTCGTTTAATGTGGTTAAGTTATTTTTCTTAGCCTTCATATTTTCCGCCAAAAGCTCTCTGGTAGATTAGAATTCGTTCTTCTTCTGTAATGTTCGAAGATGCAGAATTTTCAAAAAATTTAAGAAGGTGCTGGATGAATTTAAATCATATATCGCCAAAAAGATACATGTCTTGCAATCTTGAATAATTGCGAAAATCACGGTTAGTCGATTGAATTCAAATTTTCCTTACGTTATTGATCCCGGATAATTAATATTTCCGGTTAATTGAATTCCGGATAATCGATGCTTAACTGTAAATATTTAATACCCCTTTATGAAAAGTTTTTTTTTTTCAAATATACACAAAAACTTTTTGTGTCTGTTTAACATGTGTGAAAAAGGCCATACAAAAGTCAAATACGCAGTTTGTGAAGAAAATACGTGAGAGATTTTATTTAAACTAAAATATAAAATTAGAAGCAATTTTTCGTTTTCTTTTGTTTTTTTTAGAGGCGGAGAACTTGAAATTAAATAGAGAAAAACTTTTGTAAAATCTATCCAATACTTGGCTTTATTCATTAGATTATTTTTTGGTATAAATGTTAAAATATATTTCGTCTATGTGGGTGCTTTGGCTAGCTTATCAATTTTCTTAAGAAATTTCTTTTCGAGTTCAACTATTTTCAGTCCAAATTAATAATAATAAGTTATAGAAAAATTCAAGTCTATACAATATTATCTACACATTCTACTTTTTATTACAAACTTAATTCGCATACTATAATTATAAGATTTAAATCTTGCTGTATGCGATATACAAATAAATAAATAAATAAAATACTATTCTTTTAAATTTTTAAACCAAGGCAAAAAAAAAAAAAGATAAAAACATTTTCCTTAATGCTTAATAAAATGAGAAATGCTAAAAAAAAATTTTACAGCAAAACCAAAATTTTTAATGCTACATAAATTTAGCTGCAAAAATGGTCACATTGACTGTCACCATTGTTATAAACTAGGCGTATGAGTAACGTGTAATTGAATCATGTTTATACCAGGGTTTAAACAACTACAGTCAAAATAAAAAATTGCTTTTTTCCACTTTTTGAATTTTTATTGGACAAAAATAAACCGTTGCTTTTACTTCTGATTCATTTAATGAAAACAGTCGTAGTCCAGGCGAAAGCAAAAAACGAAAAGTTACACACAACGAAGAACATCGGCATTCGACGTGTTCGGAAGTGTTTTGTTTGACAGACTGAATCTTTTAATAAATCCCGAAGTAAACGAAGATGGGACGTTGTGTTTATTGTATGTAAATGAAAGCGATAATGTTATTTAAAGTTTTGTTTAATTTCAAAAAATGAAAAAGATGTGTTAAGCTTAAAAATAAATAAATATGTATGTACATATTTATGTATTTGTTTACGCATGTATTATTAAAAAATAAAATATGGCAAACAAAAACTCAATCACAACGTCCCATCTTCGTTAACCAAGGGATTTTTTAAAAGTTTCAGTCTGTCAAACCAAACACTTCCGAACATGTCGACTGCCGATTCGTTTTTCGCTTTTGTCTTCACTGCGACTGTTTTCATTTAATGAATCAGAAGTAAAGGCAACAGTTTCTTTTTGTCCAATGACAAATGAAGATGTCGAATATACAGCACAATCTTATGACTTTTACTATCTCAACTGCAGCTTTTTAAACACTGGTTTATACTCAGATACCCTGCAAATAAAACGACTAGTTCATACACGCATATAAAATATAGCCCATAAGAGACTAGGGTAACCCAAATGTATTAAAAAAAATATGGTGTATTTAGCATTAAGATGTCCTAGGGCTGGACCATATAACCCAGCTTTACATTACAACGGAGTAGTCTTATGACTACTCCATGTTCATACATACTCCCTGTAGATTAGTTTTGAAACTACTCCATGATATACTCCAAAGGATTAGTTTTAACTTCGTTTAAAAACGAAAAAATGTCGATTAAAAAAGAAACATTGTCGTTTGACTACAAACTCTTTTTTAACAATGACGGGGTCCACGCTTGCATTACATTGGACCATCAAATGTGGATCAAGTATTCCAATATTATTTGCAGGTTACTTATACACTACTACATATTCACGATTTGTTTTACTTCATAAAACAACAAAAATAATCATATTTAATTCGAAACGAAATCCAAACAGTTACGTTTACGTCATTTTGTAGCACTTTAAGGTAAATAAGTTATGTTACCTGTTCACTGTGTCAATGTTTGCTACTAAAATAACCCAACAAACATACATGAGGCTTATTTTGCATTGCAATGCGAAAGTCAATGTGACTCGTAAATATATAAATGCGAACAATTGCAAACGTTTTTATTCGCATTTAAAATGTGAAAAATGCAAGTCGGGATTCTGTAAAGCGATAACAAATGTCAAAATCGCCAAATTTATTCGATACCAAAACACTATTCGCAAAGGAGAAAAAATATGTGAAAAATGATATTTTATTTATTTCTTTATGTACTCTTAAAATTATACACTAAATTATTCAAAAGCTTCCAGGCTATCGGCTCAAAAAATAATAAATATACATATATACATATATATATATATATATATATATATATATATATATATATATAATGTAATTGCTTTAAATAATCAGTCATGTTCTGGTAATCGAATTCGAGTGAAATTGAAAATATTCCGTTTTATATATGTATGTACCTCATGCTTTAAGGACCACATAGCTTTACCAGAACTTCTTCTGAAATCAGGAAAAGCTACGTTCCTTTTTGAAAAAATTTAATTGAAAATCTCCATCGATTTTATTTTCACGTAATTTCGATTTCCAGAACATTGCTGAATGAAATTTTATGCAGGGAAATAAACAAAAAAATTATGCAACTTTTTTTTTAGTAAATATATTTTTAAGAACAATTTTGATTTTTAGTTGAATCAAACATTAATCCTTAAACCAAATTGTATTTTAACCTTTGGTAGATCAAAAGTTGCTTTTTTGAATGATTATCCATTTTAATTTATGTTACATGTTTTCTCCTTACTTCTGTTTTTTCGTTTTTTTTGTCAAGAATTCTTCTTGAAGTCCAAAGTACATTTCTTGTTTTTTCCTTTTTGTCTTTCTTTTCCTTGTTGACCTTTTTCAGCACACTTTGAAGTACGAAAAAACGGAAGTAAGGAAAAAACATGTAAAATCAATTAGAACAATTAGCAAATTTCGATCTACCAAAGGTTAAAATACAATTTGGTTTAAGGATTGATGTTTGACTATTGACGTCAGCAGTCGTCGATGGCTGCGAGTGTAAAACGGCAAATCCATCTGAGTAGATCGAGTGGTTGCGATCGAAACATGTCATGGTAACCTGTCGGCCGCGGTTCGAATCCCGGCCAATGTCAAGAATGAAAGATTATCAATAACAATTTTAAGAACAATTTTGATTTTTAGTTGAACTGTTAATTTTCCTTGCTCAGCCAAGGAAAAAAGAAAAAAATTATCAATAAAATTTTAATAAAAATTCCAAGTTGTAAAATTCCTTCCTCAGTGAAAATAATTTAATGAAAATTAAATTTGATAAACTCAAGCCTATTTTATAAGAATATCAAAAAAAAAAAAATAATAAATATATTTTTGTAATCAAAAACACAAATTTAATACTGCCCTGATTTGAAATAAAATTCGAATGCGAACACGAACACGAAAGTCTTATGGAATACCAACTTTCTTTCTTATCGCATTTCATTTGCACATCGCATTGCAATACAGAATAAGCCGGGGGGGAATCAAAATGATACATATAGATTCAATAAAAAAGTTAGGTTGTTTGACAGATTTTTTCTTAGTTTTTAGTTTGCATTTCGAATTGTTTCCTTGAATTTATTCTGAATTTTAATCCTAAGAAATTATTTGTTTACTGAATGCAATTTACTCAACAATAAAATTCAATACGAGAAATTAAATCAATTAAAAAAAGAATACATTAAGGGGTGTTATGGAAATCGAAAACGATAGGGTTTTTTGCATTGCAATGTTAGTGCCATTAGCTCGAAATGTCAACCATTATTAGCAAAACACTAATAAATCACAAATAAGATCGAACTGTCAAAATCAGACGCCGTTTCGACACTGTCTGTAGTTAATTCGCCTTGACAATTATTATACAAATATTGCTCCATTAAACATAATTCTTTAACAACAATATAAAAAATTAGATTAAAAGTTTGTTTAAAAGAGCTTCCAAATTCTTTCGTTTTACGTTTTCGATTTCCATGACACCCCTGATTGTTCGTGTTTCATTTTCGCCCTTTCGTTACTTAAGTTATTTTATTATATATAAAAAAAAAACCAATTCATTTTTAGTGACTATTTCAAAAAAAGATTTAATTGCTTTAATGAAATTTGTCTTATACCTTATATTTTTAAAACTTATTCGTTGAGTAAATGTAACCTTTACGTTCAATGAATGTAATTTGTTAATTTATTTCAAGTAATTATTGCTGGTCATAACTTATTTTTTTTCTTCTTAAATCAAATGTGATTTTATTTTTTAAATCCTTTAATTTAAAATTATACGGGCATGTTGTTTTGAAAAAGAAAAACATACACCAACAATTATTTTTGTATGCATGTCTAACTCTCTGTGTTCACGTTTCTGTGTACTTTAATCAACAATATTTATTTTACTCTTCTGTATCATAAAGAAGAATTGACTGCAGCCAATGTTGAACCCTAAAAAAATTGACCAAAACTGAAAATCAAACCAAACTAATACAAACAACATGAACGTCGCTCCAAGCTCATGTTGTTATTGGAAGGATAAATAAAGGGTTATCCATTTTGCGGTTTCAAAAGTAAACGTAAATAAAACACATATAAAATATTTTTTTTCATAATACCTATTTCTTTTTTATTATAAAGTTTGAACGTTGACATTATGTGTGAAACACTATATCATTCCAATGGCCACCACGCGAAGTGTTGCAAGCATTGATTCTTTTGAGGTAATTTTGGACCATAATGTCAACGTTCAAACTTTATAATAAAAAAGAAATATCATAAAAAAAATGTGTTTTATTTACGTTTACTTTTGAAACCGCAAAATGGATAACCCGTTGTTAAAGAACAAATAACGAAAAAAGCTCTATTAAAAGACTAATCCAATTGGAAACATATATACTAAAACTTTTGCAGTGGAGCAAATCAAAATAGCACAAATTTAATTTTAAAATTAAAAAGATACACTCATAACATTATTACAGTAACTGATTGTGGGTTATTAAATTCGTTTTCCGTACTGTTAAAATTAAAATAAAATATAATTATTTTACAAATAATTTTATTTTTTACCATTTATGTTTGTTATTCGAAAAACAAACTACCAAAAAATAATGTTTTTCCGTATTTAATTTGTTTTGTAGTTTGATTTTCGTCGGTTAAAATATATTTTTTAAAAGTAAAAACTATTTAATTTTAAGGAATATGCAGCTTAATAAATAAAAAATTTTAAAATTAACAAAATAACCACAATACTGATTATTAATTTAAAAATTAATGTAAAAACCATTTGTTTTAAATGAAATGATCCGTTTTTTAAATGAATTTTAAGTTGTTTAAAAGGAATTTTCCTTTGAATTTAACTACATAATATTTTGAGTGTACTGTATAAACCTTTTCTTAAACGCTTGCTCTTTTTATACACTGCGCCGAAGGTAAAAGAGTACATATAAGTTTGTCATTCCGTTTGTAGTTTCTACAATATTGATCTAAGATCCTATAAATTATATACATTCTGCATCCTTATGAGCAGCGAAGTGGATTTAACGATGTCCCTCTGTCCGTGTGTCTGTTAAATTAGGTTTTCCGATGACCCTAGATATGATACACACAGAAAAAAATCAAGTTAAAAACGTAGAAAACAAGGTTGATTTAAAATACGTTTTTCATGTGAATTCAACCTGATTTTACAATAACTTGCGAACAACATATTTTTCTTTTAAAATAACTATAATTCATGTTAATTTAACATTGCAGTAAAGTTAGAGCAAAATGTCATTTATATTGAAATAACAATCCGAACCACGTTGAATGAAAGTTATTTCAAGTTGAAACAACGTAAATTTCAAGTAGAATCAAATGCATTTATTTAAGAATAATTTAAAACACTTAAGGCCCAACCATAATATGCATAGCCTTACTTAACCTACTGTCAAAAATTAACAAAAAGTCTCTCAAATGTATTTTAAAAAAACAAAAACAAAATAAAAAAACATTTGATTCCGTACGGAATGTGCGATTAGATTCGCACCTTGCTTAATGACAGTTTCATTAAACTTAGCAAAAAGTTTCCTTAAGTTCAATATGGTTTGCCTCATATAATTTACATGTATTCGCACATTTGCTTAAGCCAACTTAAGCACATTATGGTTGGGCCTTTACCCCTGTAACACATGTTTCACTTATTTTGTATTCTCCTTTGTTAACAGAAGCATCAGCAGAATGGCCTGATATGGTTTTTGTCATCATTCTACTTTGAAAACTTGATGTACTATTTAACTAACTAATTTTTATTAAAAGAATACGGGAATTGTCTTCTTTTTATAACATATTTTAAACAGGAAATTAAAAAAATTTACATACTTAAGTATGTATGCATGTTAATTTAACAAGATTAACTTTTGATTTAAAACTGGTTTTAATGGATTCAATATTGAACAATGTTATTTTAACAGTGAATAATATTAAATAAATGTGATTTAAGGTTATTTTAATATTTTTCATTTAAAATTAATATGAAATAATGATAAATTTATACTTTGTCAGCAGTTTACTATGATTCTCAATCAACATTTTGCCATGTTAATTTTAAATTATTATTTTTTTTCTGTGTGTAAGGACTTGGTTGTTATATATTTATATCACATATGGTCCGAAATTTTTTGCAATTGAGATTCACCCTGATCGGTTCATAAATGGCTGAGATATGTCCAAAAATCCACCACTGTCTCTTATTTTACCCAAAAATCCCCTGTTGCTGTTTTTTTTTTTTTTAATTTTATTTTTATGTATATTTGGAGAGCGGCAGGAGCCAAAGTTTCCAAATTAGGTACAAGAAACTTGATTATCAAAACACAACATCCGACAAAATGTCGGCGAGATTGGACAAGTGAGCGTAGCACTTTCCGTACAAAAATATTTGAGATTTCTGTATAATTTTCTGCCAGATTATTAAAACTTGGTAAAAGCATCTTGGTTATCAATACACAACATCCGACAAGATTTGGGCGGGAGTGGACCAGAAAGCTTGGCACAAATTTGATTTATTTGTATATAAAGAACGGTTTTTATATAACTTTCTGTTTTTATCGCACCATTGCGAAGGGTATATACGATTCGGCATAGACGAATATAAAGACGAATATTACTTGTTTTTCTTTAGAATTGTTTTTCCATATTTTTCACAATAATTTTCAAGGTACAGATATGCATAAATAATGTTGATGTGTTTATATCAATAAAAATGGAAAATCGAGAAAATAAAAACTCGTAAATACGAATATATTGCGGGGGTTATTTTATTGCTTTTAATGTATTGGGTGTATAACATAAAAATGCGTGGTGATTCATAACAGATGATGTATCTTTTACACATGGGATGTATGTTAAATTAATTATTTATCATTCTCAATGGCGAATATCTGTCAGTTATTCACATTTTAGTTATTCAGTCATTGTACGAAATAGTGTAAACAGTAAAAAATTTAACAAAGCATCACGTTTTATCTATTCATCTATTTCAATACACGAGAGATGATTGGTGTGACTTAGTGGTGATTTTGAGACAAAAGACAAAGCCCGCCCAGGGCAGTCATAATTGAACCAAGATATTTGAATTATTGTTAAACTGTAGATTAACTAGCCTAGCCACATAATTGAAATATATTCAAGCAAAAATTTCAAAATATTTGTAATAGCAGGATTCATTCAAAAGCAAGGAGGGAATTGGGTAACTCAAGAATTGAAACAGATATATGTTAAAACGCTATAAAAAGGTGTGATTTTTGCATCGAGTCAATACTGAAAAGGAAAAATTATTTATTGCGACAACCCTTAGTATGAGAAGCCCAGTCGTAAGAAATATTTTTTTTAAGATTACTTTAATGAATTTCCCACAGTTTGGCAGCTATGGGTGAAGAAATGGTGAAACAACATTTAAAACTTATAAATTTTTCGACATTTTAGCAATTTTGAGGCACTAGATACATTTTTTTTCGTGTTAGTTTGTTTTATGCTTTCTTATTTTTATTCTATAACTAATACCGAAAATAGGAACTAGAAATTGGTTTCCGCCGTGAGGAAATGACATGGTCTTCGGAGAACTCAAGTTTTGCCAAAATAAACATGGGCGGGTGTTATTGCCCCAACGGCAGCTAAACTAGATTGGGTTTTGTTAGTTCCGATAAGTACTTCGAAAAATTCCACACGAAAAGGAGTTTCCAGAGGATAATTTTAATAATGTTGCACAGTGTAAAGTGCGTTAGTGGCTGAGTGGCATGGTGAATGACTAAAGATTCGGCATAGCTGAATATAGCACTCTTACTTTCGTTTTAAATTTCGCTTTAAATTTAGACTTTTTGTAAAAAATTATATCAATGCCGATGTGAAATTGCAGATGCTTAAAACGGTAATCACAAAAATCGTTGAAGGCGAACAAAATTCAATTGAAAAATTTGCGACTTAAATGTTTGTTGCTTATAAAACAGCATTGGCAACATTTGCATATTATTCTAAAAATAAAAAAAAAGGAAAAAAATTCACAATAAAACAAACACTTAGGAACAAAATACTTACCTTTTTCGTGTTATTAATCATTGCATTTTGAATATATTTATTTAAAAAAATTTTATCCCACCGCGTAAATTTCCTTATGTGGCATCTATTAATCGCTAACAAAAAGCTACAGACACAGTTTAGTGGGGAAAACAGCTATTTTTTAAATGTTTGGTATTTTTATCTTATTTCTAACATTTCTATCGAACAATTTCTTGACCCCGGGAATTACAGATTATGGGCACAGCTCTTTCATTATTTAATTAAAAAAAAAAACATTAGTTTTCTTAAATTAACACTTTACTCAAAATTAAAAAAAAAAAAATAATCGAAAAAGTTTCGGTTTTTTAGACTTTACATTTAAAAAAAAAAAAAAAAGAAATGCAAACAAAAACTCGCTTTTTTCCAAAAAGTTAGAAAATTATGTTCACTCAATATACTGCACAAGGCGCACTCATAAACTGAACTTGTCGCTTTCTTTATTTTTTTGTGTTAACCTCTATATAAAATAAAGGAAATTAAATGCACACAAGCACATTTTAAGCATATTTATACATACACGCAGAGAAAAAACATGTTCGAATATACACAGAAAGCAAAACACTCGGGATAAATTAATCTTTTTATACTTACTTTAATCACGAGTCGTACTTAAAAATTCAAGTACGAATAACACTCAAACGTACTTAAATCAATGCTAAATGGGATTACTTTCAAAAATCAATCCCGATATTTCTTGAAATAAGTATAAAATTCTTAAATCAAGTACAAAAAAGATTAAACTTTTCATTGATAGTGCCACTCTGAGAGTAAAATTACAAAATGAGGGTTTTAATCTCATAAAACTTATTAGTCTCATCTCTCAGCATTGCATTCTTTAATGCGTGCGTACGTGTGTGTTTTTCAAAATTTGTTGTACAATTGCAAAACCACAACACAAGTTCAAGGCGAATTAACTACAGGCGGTGTCGAAACTAATGGCACTAACAATGCAATGCAAAAAACCCTATGTTGTTTCTGTTGTTTTTGGATTGTTGTAGTTCCGACACCACCTGTAGTTGGATTCGCCTTGCACAAGTTCGAACAAAACGATTTGCTTTTTGTTTGTAGTAACAACAAAAACAACAGAACAAGAAGAAAAACATATACATATATATATATATATAAACATATATATAGAACAATGCTGAATGTGTCGTTTATTCTGAACATTATTAATGGTGATATCTGCGCTGGATTTTTAATTAATGAGATTTCATTTAATATTCCTCAACGACCATCTCGAAATTTCATACCATTATCCATTAAATTCTTTAGAGCTAATTATGGTGATGCTGACCCTTTTAGAAGAATGTGAAACACTTTCAATCCATTATATAGATTTATTGATTATTCGTTGAATCCAAAGTTAATAAGTAGATTAATAATTGCTTTTCTTAATTGATCATAAAATTTGTGTAACGTAATCAAATGTTAGTTATAGTCTATTTTATTTAGGTGTAATTTTTAATGTCTAAAATGTCTGTAAGGATTAATCCATAGACAATAAATAAATAAATATATGTATGTATTATTTTCATGTTTAACCCTCCAGCTTACGCATGTTTTGATTATTTATACACATTAAACAAAGGTCTGGCCAGACTCTTGTGTACCATGAAGGGTTAAAAAGTAAATTTGAAATCTTGCTTCTCATTTAGTTTATATTTTTAGTTAAATATGTACATAAGATTTTTAAAGTAAAAACCATATCGGCAAGTTACGGGTAAGTTAATCAATCATAATCACCGAAAAAAACAAGAAAGAAAACTTGTTTTTTTTCGGGATAAAATTATCTTTATCATAATTGAATCAAGCGCATTTTGAGATTGATTCAATTTTAGTTTTACTTAAATCAATCTCATTTTCGGATCAAAACAATTTTATAATTCTTGAATCAAGCGCATTTTGAGATTGATTCAATCTTAGTTTTGCTTAAATCAATCTTATTTTCGAATTACTTCAAGTACGAAGTCGGGATTGAATATGGATAATTAAAGTATTTTGCGATTGAAAATTCGTACTTGAATCAATCTTTTTGTACTTGATTCAAGAAAATCCTTACTCACCGTACTATCAATCCCGCTTCGGATTGATTTGAGTACGTTTGGATAGATTTTTCTTTTGAGTGTAAGTATTCGTACTTGAATTTTTAAGTACGACTCGTGATAAAAGTAAGTATAAAAAGATTAATTTATCCCGAGTGTTTTTCTTTCTGTGTACTAAGAAAAATAAGAGTAAAATATTCATAAATCTGAATTTATGTAACTTCTTTTAAAATATTCGAATTGATGAAATTTTATCTAGAAGTGTGTACATACTTGTAGCTATTTATATTTCTCTAGCTGCCATGTGACTCCATTAAGTGACTGATAGTTGAAACACAATCATTTTTACACTTCACTTTATGGAAATAAAAAATTTATAAAAAATGCCTTGAAAACTGAGGTTTTTTCTATTTCTGTCTTTCCTATGTACATACGCCCCAACTTTTGCTATTTTTTAAAAGCTAAATTCAATATCACAAACAATGTTTTGCATAAGAAAAAATACCAGGGGAATCAAATCAACGTGATGATGACGACGTTGCTAAAGATGAGGTAAAAATTCAATCACATAACAAACACACAGCTACTCCTCACACATTTTAAATTCTGCGCTTAGAGTGATAAAAGGTAAAAGATGAAGGAATATGGTTCCTAGATGTGATATGATAATATAACAATAATGAAAAAAAAAAAAAAAATAAAAAAAGAAAATAATCTCTGGGCGATCAAATAACATAAAATTGCGCAAAATGATTAGGTAAGAAACATAAAAGCAAACATCCTTACTAACTTATTTGTGCAGATATGTTAACATTTCTTTTATTTCTCTTTTCAAATAACCAAACAAAACAACAGCAATTCTTCTGAAAAATACAAAAAAGCCCAAAAATCATGTTTTCAATGATGCCAATATGAAAACATGAAGTTTGTTTGTTTGGTAACGGATGTATTTGTGTGTTGTTTAACGGAAGTTAATAAAACAATTTTTACCTTTTAAGGGAAAAAGAAAATTGTTAAATCTAAATACAGAAACAATAAAATTGCTTATAGCTTTTGGCAACAGCTACTCATTTTATTAGCCTAATATATCAGGAGTATAAGAAAACATCGCTAACAGGTATTTATTTGAAATGAAAATTTAAGTACCGAAAAAACAAAAAACATTAATTAGTTACACGAAATTAATTAAAAATGGAACACACCCCTTTACCCATTGCTTGCATCCTCAATTTGGTAATTTTTTACAACTTTCTTTTTTATTATTTTTAAGGATGTAAAAGTGTTTTTTACCTGACAGCATTTTCTTTAATCTTTGTAAAAATATTTAACGCGTGTGTAAAAAGGTACTTTGAAAGAATTAAGTTCAATGAATTTTAACTTTAGCTTAATTAAAGAAGGATTTGTTTTGTTTTTGAATAACCAAATAATAGCGAAGGAAAGAAGTGTTCAATTAAAAAGGGAAGCATAAGAAAATATTAATTAAAAATAATATTGAGTGGTAGAAATTTTTTATTTGGCGGAATCAAATATTCTATATATTAAAAGTCAGTATGCAAAATGATTAAAATAATTCATTATTATCCTATGACCTCTCTTTGTTAAGAATAATAAATTCTAGAATCAACATATAATGGAAGATATGTATTAACTACTCGATAGTTATTGATATCCTTTGCCTGCTGGGAGCTGAGTGTGAGTTGAGTTGGTGGTGCGAGTTGGGTTGGACGGTAGGCGAAACTTGGATTTTAAAGTGATAAAGTGTCGAGCGCCTGAAGGTAGAAGAGGGAAACTTCTCTTATAGATTTTTTTTTACAGAATGATGCTTTCTGACAAAAAGTGCTTTTCTTAATGGATGTTTCCCTAGTGGTTCATTGTGGCTGTGGTTGGAACCCAAAGGGAAAGTGTTCTTGAATTTCAATAAGATTATTTGTTGAGGGTTCAAGTTGTGAGGACGGTTCACCTCTGTGCTTTTCAACAGAAGCTGATGGCTATTATTTTAGCAGCGGAGGTTAGATACAAAGAAAAATTGTTTTTAAGGTAATAGACGCAATTATTTTATTTATTTTTATTTATTTTTTGTCGAATGAAAATGAAAAATATAATTTTGGTTTAATAAACATTTTAGTTACTTTTAATTAAAATATTAATTAAATAACAAAAAATATTTATTGATTTTTTTGGTTTAATATTAAATAATTTAAACTTGTTGTTGTTGTTGGGAAATGTTTAAACCTGAGCCTTATTTAATAAGATCAATTAACACGTTGTTTGAAACGGCAAAGCTTTCTGTTAATTTTTCTAATTAAAATTAAAAATATCATTGAAAAAATATATTTAAAATTTAAAATTTTTACAATTTTAGTAATCTATATAATCATTTGGGTAGTAGGTGCAAAATCAACAAATTGTTTGCTTGATTCTAAGAATTTCGTTATTAGAGACAATTTTTGATTTTTTCTGTGTAGCTCCAGCTGCTGAGCAAGGGGTCAAGTGTATAGTGTTAACCAGATTATACACTTAATCGCTAGCCAAAGTCCACTTGGGGTCATTTGGTGAAAGCTTAGCTTGTCACCCATTGGCTGAGACACACCTGAAGATAAGGCCATATGACATGTGTACTAATGACGAATTTGTACCAAAGCCATGATATCTAAAAGAAAATGTAGTTATTTGTCTATAACGAGGTCATTTATAGACCGATTTTGTTATTTTCACTACCAGCACTTTATTTAGTTTATTAAACTACTTAATGGGAAAGTAAAAAACTAAAGTTCATAAATTCTAGCAAGACTTTAAAAAGTTAAGATTTCTGGGGTTACAAATTTGAGTCAGTCGTAACTTTTTGCTAATATCTTAGCCATTTGTAGACCGATCTGTCTGAGCATGAATTGCAAACTATTCCGGACTATACGCGATATAAGGCCTGGAACAGAACAAAGTAGTTGCAGTAAAAGCTAAAGCTGACGAATGCTCTTTAGCGCAACAAAGTTCAAAATTTCGAACTTCAATTGCAACGAGTACTACAACTACGTTTCCTGATGACACTACTTTGAAACTGCCGTTTTGAACTTATGACAGCTTGCAGCGCTATTCATAACGTTGTACTACAGCGACTATTCTGTTCCCCACTTTAATATATGTATGTATAACAACCTGGCTATACACATTTTTAAAAGCCTATTTCTATAAATGTTTGTATCAAGGCGAATTCAAACAAGGTGGTCTTATTTTGAAAACGGATACAACACTGTAAACTACTTTAACGTTGTTTCAAAATAGTACAACACTGCAGTAAGCAAATTAGCTGTGCACTAACATACAAACATCTATATATAAATGTAAACAAAAGTAACAGCATATCATTTTGACACATGATTAGTTTTCAGCTGTTGCTTACGTAGCAAGCCAAGACCACCTTGTATGAATTCGCCTTGGTTTGTATGTTTGTTTTATCAAAAAAAAAAAAAAAACTTTTAGTCATCGGTCTTGGTTATGAAAACAAAATCTTGCAAATGCCAAAAAATTGCCATGTTAACGCACTAGAGTTTGAAAAAGATTTGAAATAATAATTCACGCTTAAACGTTATGCTTTTAAAATCACATAATTGTTAATTTTTAATGAAAAATTTTTTTTATGACATTTGTGCAACAACGCGTATGAGTGACAGCCACAACATTAAAATACACAACACGTAAACGCAATGTGAAAAAAGCAGAATCCTCAATTATAATTAAGGATTCTGCTTTTTTATTATTTCATTATTAACAACATTTATGCAACAAAACAGTAAAAAAAAACACATCAACGATACACAATTATAAAAACACTCACATTATAACGAGCTATTATCATAAAGTCATTAACGCATCATAATAAAAAAAAACAATTCATAATTACATCTAATTTTTATTTGCTTTGCGAAAAAGAGTGTCATAAAAAAAGATGTCAAGAGAAATTATGCCTTTTTAGAAAACTAATTAAGTCTAAAAAGAAAAGAAAGCAGAAAAGAGAAAACAACACACACAGTGAGGTTAGATAGCCGGCATGCATACGCTTGAAAAATTACGACTAATTCAAACAATTATGTGTATGTCCATTTAGAAGATCTGTCTTTCAAAGTGTAGCATGATAAAATGATGGCAATTATTTCTAATAAATAAACATACATACAAACGATTTGACATTTTTTTTATTCTTTGGATTTAAAAAAAAAAAAGATTGCAAAAAGAGTAAAACGGGCAATGCAATTAAGCGCTTCGTTCTTTAAATTTAAATAAAGCAAATAATATATGCATATGTATGTATATATTAAGTGGTGCTTAAATTCAAATGACCCTGGCGCATAATTAATGCAAAATTTGACGGTTAACCTGGATTATATTATCTTTAATGGCCACTGTAGTTTTTTGCTTATTCGCAAACATGTGTGACTGAAAAAAACCCCTCAAGAAAACGTCTTATTGGGTCTTATCGCATGATTTAGGCGGCCAGTTTACACCACGAAAATTGACCATGCCCAAATAGCTTGTGCAGAATGTCCAATGTGACAAGAGATTTGTGGCATGTAGCGTTATCCTGTTGAAACCACATATCATCCAATTAAGGCCAAAAGCAGTTGGTAATCACTACAGCTCATTTGCCAGATTCTGCTTCAACAGTATGACCGCTATCAAGTAAAGTCGAAAGTCTATATTGTAAGACCCTTTAGTTTTGTAAACGACTAACAAAGTTATTTATTTTAACACATTTAACGCGGGTTGTGGCGGTATTGTCAAAGAAAAATTAAATATATAAAATTAAATAATTTTTGTATTTTCAAATTGAATATAAAAAAAGAAGTAAAGCTTTGTGTACAATCAGAGCAACAATTTCGTTTTTATCTTCTATCTTATTTCTATCTTCCCAAAGTATTTCATATATTTTCTTTTCACTTTATAAAAAAAAAATGTAACTAAAGTTTTTTTTTTAAAATTTGAGTCAATTTCTACTTCGGCAAAAATTTTGTATGTAATTGTTTATGACGTTCTTAATTATTTTATTTAGTTTTAATAATAAAGATGTACGTAATATTGTTCTGGGAAATATTTGCAACCGGTTTCTTTATTTAAAATGTGTGTGGTCGCAAAAACAATTGTTGCTCTATTATGAACATTAGTGAAAATGTTACATCCTATTGTGAATGAAGCTTTAAAAGAAAGAAAAAACAAATAACAACTTCAAAAAATTTGAATTTTTGATTTTTTAGTTGAACTGTCGATTTTTAATTTTTAATTTTTTTAAGATTATTTTCAAAAGAAAATAAAAAAAGGTCTATAACCAGATCTTCGGCATGCCAATGGGCAACCCTCTTTCGCCTACTATAGCAGATATAGTACTTGACACCTTACTTGACGATGCAATCACGGAACTTAGAAATAAAAATATTCACATAAAATACATAATCAAGTATGTAGACGACATATTAGCCATAATGAACATCAAGGACAAAGATATTATTCTGAACACTTTCAATAGTCACCACCCCAAAATTAAATTTACAGTAGAACTAGAGAAAAATGGTGAAATTGCGTACCTTGATACCAGACTACGTAGAGAGCAAGATATAATTAAGTTTGACTGGTACGCTAAGGAAACTTCATCTGGCAGAATAATGAATTACAATGCGACACAACCAAAAAACCAGATAATTAATACAGCAAAAAATTTTATATCAAGAGTATTAAATATAAGCGGCCAGAAATATCAAAACAAAAATATTGACAAAATCTTAGAAATATTAATCATCCCTAAAATAATAATAAAAACACTTACCAACGATACACAAAAACAAGTACAATACAAAAACATCAATAATAATGACGACCCTAAAAAAGACAAACAATTTTACAGTGTAAAATACATACCTGGCTTGACGGATAATAGACACATAAGGACAACAATAAAATCACAACAAATAAACTTTGCTTACAAACCAAATACAACTTTAAGTGCAATATTTTCAAGAGCTAAGGCGCCAATAGAAAAACTACAACAAAGTAATGTTGTTTACGAAGTAAAGTGTAACGGAAGGGACGATCAGAATTGTGACTTAATTTATATAGGAACAACAAAACGCTCACTTGAAAAGAGAATGGGATAACATCAAAACGACATATTTAAGAGGAGAGAAACAAGTGCATTATCACAACCAGGGGTGCCAGAAGATTTTGATAAAAAATCGGCATATTTTCAAAAAAAAAAAATCGGCATTATGGGCACTTTGATTTAAAAAAATCGTCGAATTTAAAATACCTCTTTTAAATACAATAAAACATATTTTTAATAACAAAACAGTAATATGCAGCATTAACTAATGCTTGAAACATAATAATCAATAAAAAAAAGAAACGTGTAGGTAATTAAAAACAAATATATATATATATTTTGTACTCTAGGGCAATTTTTTTTATTAAAGACAAATATTTGAGTTTGACTAGTTATTTGCGGTAGTCGTGATCAAATACTTTTTCGATTCGAAAGCTATTTTATTTCTAATTCTTTCAGTCGGTGTTGAACGAATCGAAATTTTTTTTTTAATATTGCAAAGCATTTTTTTGAGTTTTTACAACACTGAAAAAATAGTTTCGATTCATTCAATATTGACTGAATGAATTATAACTAAAATTGCTTCTGAAACGAAAAAGTATTCGACCACGACTGCCAGAATCAGCCCCCTGAAATCAGTTTCAAAACAATTCGAATTATTAAACTTGAAAAATAAAACTTCTTTAATTTTTCTGGAATTATCGAAATTTTGTTTTATTAAGGTTGACTTGGCTACAAATTCTTTCATAATTTTCGAAAGATTGCCAGGAAAATAATTTTTTGGAAATGCACCACTAAAATTCTCAAGTTTTTAATCTGAATTTTTGCCAAAAAGCTTGCAAATTTACTTCACTTCCTTACATTAGATTGGCTATCGGATATAGCTGCATCATCCTCAATTCCGTTAATCTTGTAAGAATAATTTTTTTTTCAAATTATTTTTATTGATAGTGAATATAAATTTAGCTTACCCTTACTCCTTTGTAAGCGTCTATTCATTTTGAAACTCAAATACAAAGTTCTTTATATTTTCCTTATAGAAAAAGACATTTTTACCGATGGTTTTTTTGGATTTAGTTCTTTCATTCTTCACAGTTGAACATTTTTCAAATAAAATTTTAAAAATATACCAAAACAAACAAAAAGTTACCATGTTTTAGTCGCTTATTGAAAAATTGGCATTTTTTAGCAAAAATCGGCAAATCGGCACTTTGACAATTTAGAGGCAAAAAATCGGCAAATATGGCAGGCCTGATCACAACACATGATTTCAGAATCACACTCCTTCGAAACAGAGCAAGTGAGAGTGTTGAACGAGGGGAGAGAAAGAGATAGAAAGCTTGAGAATACAACAAAACATAAAGAAAACAGTGAACCACAATGAAGATGTTGACAACATTAGCGCTTGTTATAGAACCGCAATATAATTAATTCTGCGATAATAAGTTTAAGTTGTGCTTTACTGTTTTTGTTAAATGTATTTGTGCAATTAAAAAATTTTATTAAAAACCTGTCGATGTTTTTAATGTATAATTATATATACGAGTGTTTGCCTTATGGTTAAAATTCGACCATCAATTTTTAGGTTCATATGAAGATACTACATCTAAGTATATATAAATTTACATGTTTTGAGCATTAATTTTTTTCATCTTAGTGGATGGATTTGGCAAGGGATCAACCTCTGGTTCATATTCTATCAAAAAATATCAATTGAAAAACAAAAAAGTATCATAAAATCTCCTTTGTAAATTGTATTCCACTCGAGACATTGCATTTTAATTTTTTTTCTATGTCTAATATTTACGAAAATTAATCAAAAAACCAGATGTTGAACGAAAAAGTACCAAAAAGCTCCCCTTACATGTTCATATTCATTTTTTTAATTTACTCAGGACCCTGCACCTATAATAGTATGTTTCCAAGTTAAATAAATCACCGCATGCAGCACGGAAAAGCAAAATAAAGAAATTTAATTTCCCGTTTTTATATAGTCGATATATTCGAAAACCGGTTTCTTAAAAATGCCGAATAATCGAGCACCTTTTTTTTTATTATTTGATAATTGAAAAAAACTAATTTTGTATTTTGTACATATGTGTTAGTTGCTAATTTGATCGCTTATTACTCCGAAAATATTGAACAGATTTTAATAAAATATAAATTGTGCACTGCTGTAAGTAAATATCTTTCAAATAGTGTGTGTTTTTTTCAAATCCGTTGACATACAGAGGAGGAAAGCGTTCTGAACTGTTTTGCTTTAGCCGATTTATATATAGATTTATTGTAGGTTGTTTTTGCTTGTTGTGAAAAATATTTTGTATTAATGTTGTCCTTTTATTATTTTTATTTGAATAGACGACCCTTGAAAAAGTCAACAAAAAAGTGACGAAACGTCGGGTGAAATGTAATAAATTTGTTTTAATTACATCAACATCATTAGTTCTTATTAGCTTATAAAGAAAAATAAACTGAAAAAGAAAAGAAAATGCGTCTACCATAGAATTGTAGGTAAATAGGCGTGTTTTTAGAAATTTACGGCGCTACATCCAACGTTCTTACGACGTACGACCTGGTTGAGTGTCAAGCATTATGCGCATATTTTCCAAAAATAACCCAGCAAAGACTTGGTAATGACTTGCAACCACTAAACACATTTCTTTTCAATGACTACTTCATACCATCTGCATTACATAGAAGTAGTTTATTAATGGCTGACATTTAATCTGATACATACTTAAGTACTTGTTTCAGAGTTGATTAACGAAATTTAAAATTGATTCATAATAAAATGCGTCTAAGGTTTTATTTATTCAAATCTAATACAAATTGATTTTAAATATTTGTTCTTACAATTTGTTGTTTTTTTTATTTGTTATAAATGCAGAACAATTTGTAATAGATTTGAATATGAAAAATTTAAATACTTATTTGATTTTGATATGTATTTTAAAACTAAAAATTTTAATAAAAACTACACTACGCAATCAACCAAACGATATCACATATAACGATAAAGTCTAGCCGATAAAAGTTAAAATATATGATGTCGATCTTGTATCATAAACGATAGTACATATTTAAATTGTACCTATCCTTATAATATAATTTTTCCATTAAAAAATATCATGTCGTTTTTGCAATGATATCGTTCCCTGTAGTGCGATTCACTAACTTTTTTAACGATAATCAATTCGTTAAAATAAATATAACGAACATCTATCGAATATGCTATTCAGTAACATTTTTTACGATATTCGCTGTCGTTTAAAGTCAGCTGTAAACTTAATCAATTGTTTTGTCGTTAGTTTAGCGACAATAATTAGGTTGTGTTTATTTAATCGATAAAATGTATTTTATGTTTAAAATAGCTTACATACATACAAAGATATATTCATATGTAAATGTATGAACAAAAACAAAATCCTAAATTTAAAATTTACAAAAAAAAAGCATATTAAGAACAAAAACAAAATTCTAAATGTAAAGTTCACAAAAAAAATATAAAAGCCACAAATTAACCCTTCGTCTTACTCATGAGTAAACAATCGTTAAAAATAAGTTACTGAATCACACTATCGTTACTGCAAGTGAATATTTATGTCGACAAATATAACAATTGTCGGATCGTTAAAAGTTAGTGAATCGCACTACTGGTTTATCGTGTATGAATATGTCCTTTAATGTAGGGTAGTTCAATTTTGCATTAGAAAGTAAATTTAATTAAAAACCCAATTTGTTAGACAAATTCAGTTTTGTTGATACCAATGTGAAGTACCTATTTGCAGCGTATAAAAAACTGCAGTCTGAGTAGAAAAACTGCCATTTCTTCCACTTCTTCATTTGTCATTGACCAAAAGAAAACTATTGCTTTTAGTTCTGATTCATTAAATGTAACAGTCGCTGTCAAACCAACTCAAAAAGCAAAAAGTTGTACGCAAATTTTCGTTTTTTGTTCGACAGTTTTTGGTTTCAACTGCAGTTTTTTAAACCCTGCCTATTTGTTAGCGAATGTTGTAATCACTTATTTAACTTCCTATTTGTAAGCGAGGGTGGTAAGTACTTGCCTCCAATGAGATCTCGTGCATTGTTTACGAAACAATTTGTTTCAAGTTTGAGGGTATTCATCAGTTTAACACAAATGTATATTGTCTTTATATTGATAGTGCCCCGCCTACTTCTACAATACAGCCCACTTTTTGACAAATGTTGTTCATATATAACCATGCTATTTGTACCAAATTTTTAAACTGTGGATCGACCAGGCTGAATTTAAATAGAAATCAATTCCGGACTATATGTGATATAATTATATAACTAGCAAGTCATATCTGGGGTCTTCGAGAATACCATTTCAACGGACACACGGACAGACAGACAGGTAGACATCGTTAAATCAACTTTGCTCGTCAAAAGGACCCAGAATAAATAGACTTTACAGGGTCTTAAGATCAATATTGTAGAAATAACAAACGGAATGACAAAGTTATATATACCATTTTACCTTCTGTGAATGCTACAATAATAAATTATTTTGGAATCTGGGAATTTGTTCCTCATGGTGAATAACAGAAATATACAAAGTGCAAAAAAAAATCGTGGATAATATTGAAGGAATAAGACTATTAAAGTATGGAAGCTTTATAAATTGTTATTTGACTTAGGCCCGTTTTCACAACATACCGATAGCTAAAGGTAGGATTTTATCGGTCGTATAATTAATTTACTCTATCGCTCACTTTAGGTTAAAGTAAAGTTTTAATAATGGAAGACTTTTTATAGGGCCGGTTAAAGTCTACGTTTAGCTATCGGTGAGTTGTGAAAACGGGACTTAGAATGTACATTCGAATTAATATCTAACGGGAAATAATGCGCATAGCATAGTCTTGTGCTGTATCATTCTTCAAATGAACTACGAAAAATTTTAAATTGAGTATTCTTGAGTGGGATTTTTATTTGTACTATTTTGCTTAGCGGGATGTTAAAAACTCATCTATCCAGCATGTCTTTTTTTCTTCCTAAGCCAACATAAAAATAAAAACTCATAGCATGTTCCCCAAGTATTAAAGTCATAATGAAAATCCACTTTAAGAAATGGTGATCTGCTTTAATTTGATTAATTTTTTTTTGACTTTCGGCCAAGAGTTTTCTTAAAGTGTTTGTTAACAAAATTTAAAATATCTTTTTCAGTGCATACACATGAATATCGTCCCTGTGTTGCTAAATGTACTGGTAAAGAGTTGAAAGCATAAAAATATATGCGTCCTTAAGAAGACATTGCATTATGAATATTTAAAATAAATTTAATTTTAAATGAACAATGGTTGACTTTAATAACTAAAAAATTTTGTAATTATTGCTGCAAAAGACCAAATTACGCTTTTTGTAAAAATCACACACACACACACACATGCCTTGACAGACATAATTCCAATTAAAAATTTACATAAGTGTTCATGCATGCATTGAAACATACGAGCAGAGCATATTTGGTATCCTTCAAATAAGTCTTTAGACAGTTAAAACAAATATAAAACATAAACAGTTTCATTCAAACGAAAACGAAAAAAGACAAAACATTTGTAATGAATTTTAATGGAATTTCATGTTCATACAATTCTGTTTCCTTTTCAGTTAAATTGTTGTTGTTACTAAATGTTCTTTAGAATATGACGATTGTATTTTTCATCAAAAATAAAAAGCATCTTGAGCTAAATACATGTAGAGTGAAAGCTGCTGAAGGCGAATGCCGACCGTCCGCGCAATCAGGAGATAACCGCCAACGGATTCGTTGGTTTAAATGTGTTAAAAGGGAACTTAGAATAACGAGCCTAGATAATTGTGCGCCTTTAGAACCTATCCGTGAGTTGAGCTTTCACTGAATAAATATATTTATATGTTTGTCTGGTATAAGATCACAAAAGCAGGCAACACATTTAAATAAATTTTCTGAAAAAATGTCGTTACAAGATTGCTGCTAAAGTTTAACCATAAAAATAATAAAATACACACACAAAAACCATTTTTTCATATAATTTCCTCATGCATGTAAAATAATGTGGTTTACGATTTTTTTTTTTTTGTTAGCTTCTTTTTATTTTTGTATATCGTGCGTCTCATGTAGAAAGGCCCTAACTCACATAATTGCAACTTGACAGGAAAACTGCAAACTGTATGTATCAAAATGTAAAATTGCTTGTACAAATTTTTGTTTAACCGTTATTTTTGATACTATTGCATTACATTTTTGGGAAAGTTTTGAAAAAAAAATCGATTTAGGGCCTTTCTACATGATACCAACGATATATCTCTTTCAAGCAATATACTATGTTGTATCTGCATTAAATAAATTTGGTTTACTGTAACCATACGCTTGTATCTTTATATTTATAGATATGCAGATACAAGCAGCCATAATGCTTCTATTAATGTTGCATGAAAAATAATTATTTTGCGAGAGATGACTTAAAATGGACCAAAAAGAGAAATAAAATTCCTTTATAAAAAACAAAACAGACAAAACAGTTTTCCATTTAAAATTTGGAAAAAAAATTAAAACAAATTAATTTGTCAATATGACTAAACATTTTTAACGGCCGATTTCACCATTTTAAATATCCATTTATGTTTAAAATTGGCTTTTCATGTCAAATAAAAATAAATTTATATAAAAAACTACATTTAAATCATGGTACAATAAAGAATAATAGAAATAAAGATTACGACATCAGGCAGATATAAAAATTTTTTACTGCGCATGTAGGAACTGTGACGTCACACAACCTTTGTTCTCATTGGCTAATAATTTTTAGCCTTCAGACTGTTTTGTTTATGTGTAAACATGGCAGTGGCACAATTTATTATTTTTCTATTTAAATTGTATATTTTTATTTTTTTTGCTTACAAATTTTTTTTGTTCTTCATAATTTAATTTCAAACTTACATAAATATATATTTGGGGGATTCACAAGGTGTGCTATCAAGTCATATCGTCATAATGTTCTAAATAATATTTTACAATTGTTTAAAAAAAATATTGTTGTGTTTCAAACAAAATAAAAATTTGAATGCTGTGTTCATTGATTGCTCATAACTTTACAGAAAAAAGCTAAATTATAAGCGGTTGCCCACAGCAGTCATATATATATCTGGTAATTATTTTACGACATATGACTTTACAACTTTATGACAACCTTGTGAATACCCCAATTATCTCTACATTAGTTAAAAATATAGACATTTAATTAAAAGCACGCAACACTTTAGTTTTTCGCACAATTTCCCCTTTTGTTTTTTGCGGTCAATTTGTTGGCATTTGCCCACTTTATGTTTGTATTCTTTTTTGCTCTCTTCTATTTTTATTTATTTTTTTCTTTTCTTTATTACGCTACTTTTAACCAAGGCGAATTCATACAGGTGACATTTTCGAGTCATCTGTTTATTTTTTTTTTTTTTTTGTGTATACTGAATGTCAAGCTTTTTTTTACAATTCAATAAAAATTTAAATACTAAAAAAAAAAACATATTTAAATTTTATAAAATAAAAAAAGTGAATATTTAATTATAAACACAAGAAATTAAAATTACGTAACGAATAAGTGGAGCCACAATTAATTTGCAATTGAGGAACAAGATTTACTTTCTAAAGCAATTGTAGATATTTTATAAATAAAAAATTTCCTTTGATTTATTTTCAACAAATATTTTTGACATTCACTCTAACCTTTTACAAAAACAAAATACATAGTACTTTTCAATAAAAAGGGATAGCTAGCATAACTCTATCTCATGATGCGGTCACCTTTATGAATTCGCCTTGCTTTTAACACACGTTTTAACACTTTTAAAAATTTTATTTATTGTAATAATATTTTTAATATAAAATATTAAGCAAAATTCTTAGTTTTTTTGACAATTGATATAATATTTTTTATTTGAACTCTCTGAGTAAATTAATTGCAGGGTGCCAACAATCACGTAATACAGTAGAATCTCACAAATTAAAACCACTTTGTGCACCGGGCAGTTCGAATTTCTGGACATTTTTTTTACAGAAAATGATAAAATTTTAATAAAATAGTAATTGATTATGAATAGTTGTGTAAGCTTTATTTAAACTCAAAATCGTTTTTATTTAATTACATTTAATTAATTGCACATATTAAATTAGTATCTAAAGATAAGGTATTTTTTAACGTTTGTTTGTTATTTTTTATCTTTCTTTCACACATATGAACCCTTCACTTTGACCTTCAGTTATCAACTGACCCAAATTTGTACAAGCATATCAAATTTCGTACGCATGTGACCGAATTGTACACACCACCAATAACTCGGTGATTCCCCGTTTAATTTTTACTTTAATGAGCGAAAAAAATAGTTTGTAGTGAAAATACAAAAAAAAAAAATTCCAAAAATTAGAACCCCCTGTTCTTATTTTAGAGCGTTAAAAAAAAATAAAAAAAATTTTCCTAGTAGAAATAAAAACAAAAAAACACCTCCAGAAATTAGAACCACAGGTTTTATTTCAGAGCGTCCAATATATTAAAATGGCCGGTTCTAATTTCTGGACGGTTCGAATTTGTGACGGTTTGAATTTGTGAGATTCTACTGTACATAAATTTTTTGTAAGAAATTACGATTTTCACACATAAAAGAGACTTGGTTATCTGTACAAGGGAACTACTACGTCATCAAACGGTAAAACATGCGCAAGGCGTAATCTTTACTTCTATCATTCTTGAGTACAAGGTATTGTCATTAGAAATTTTGTCCTCAATTTCAAGACCCATATAACGTCAAACAAAAAAGAAAAGAAAGGGAAGAAAATTAAAACAAGAGTTAAAAATAAAATAAATTTATTTGATATTCTCCCTAATGAACATACCTGGTACTTATTATACTATGATTTAAATATGAATTGATATATAAATACAATTGGTGAAATTGGCCATAATTCTCGGAAACGTTTTAAAAATTTGTTTAATATTCCCAGGGAATTCCGGGAATTTTTGTACATTCTTTATAGTTAATTATAAATTTTATGATTGAAAAAATAGAGCCCTTTTGCACACAGATTACTTTGCAATATCTTGAGTTTGGAAAAATTACTTTATTGTACCCGCAAGGTTGCTTTGTTCGTCGTTTATATCGTTTAATTCAGCTGCATTTATAGTTCGGCAAACAACATCAAAAAGAACACAAAATTTCTTAAGGAAAATCTTGCTTGTGCAGAAGTGAAAGAATGTTAAAAAATTTTTCAAATTAACTTTGCGTTAAAAAAGGGGTCTTACTTTTTTAAGGTTAGAAAGTCGAAAGATTGCCTTTTTTACTGACTTATTGATTTATAGTGATACGATTAAATTTTTTTAATATATAATTTCTATCTTAGAAATTTGAAAGCATTCGAATCTATTTTTGGAGGCACCAGACAGTTTTTCGAAGGCAACAGATACCATTATAGCTAGTCGTTTCCTCGCTAGCGTAGGACAATAAAGTAAGAAAATATTTTACTTTTCCCCACTTCCTTTAATTTGCAAATATGCGGCTTTAATCGTAGTGGGTATAACAAAGACACTGTGTGCATCGTCTTACGCAGAAACAAATAAAAATGCATTTCAATTAACAAATTTGTGATATTAATAAAAAAAAAATTAGTTTAATTTGCACCATTAAACAAATTAATAACAATATCAATACCAATATAATATTTTTTGATATTAACAACAGTTTCTTCAGTAATGTTGCTGATATATGTAAGTAAACATTTAATTTTATTGATTTCATTTTTAATTAAAACTAATTTTATATTTAATTAATGGTTTAATTGAAAAAAATGTGAGAATTGTTTCTGTGTATATATAACTTTTTACTGCTTTCACAATGAATGGTCTATTAAGTGAACATTAGTATTTTAACCATAAATAAAACTCGTAGTAAGTTTGTCTTGAATAAAAGGAAAATATTATTGTTAATAAATAACCACAAAATTATATTGTTGTTATTATTAACTAAAATATGTTCGAAGTCAACCAACTTATGAAGGACTTTGATATGGTAAAACAAGTTTTGTTGTAGGTATACATATATATATTTTCCCGACGTTCCTACTTGGAACAATAGGGCCATTGTTGGAGGTGACTAAATAAGAAAATAGGTTTCCTTTATGTTCAGACTTCGAGAATTCTATACATCTTTGTCTAAAAAATATTTATTATGAAACTGCAATCTATTTGAATTTATTCGTTAGAATACAGCTATCGAATTTTCGAGTTAAAAATGCTTAATACCAAAAACTTAAACACATAAAAAATATATAAAACAATATAAAAAGTACGTTACAGTACTGCTAAGACAGAGTAACATAAAATTCAAGTTAGAAAGTATAGTCGGTCAAGCCCGATCATATAATACCCAACACCACAGTATTTAATAACAAATTTTCGAGAGTGTATGGCTATATAAATAGGGATGTATCTACGTTTTGGATTTCATTGAAATCGGTTTGATAGTTTCTGATAGGCAGAAATCAACCAAGTCAACCAACTTATGAAGGACTTTGATATGGTAAAACAAGTTTTGTTGTAGGTATACATATATATATTTTCCCGACGTTCCTACTTGGAACAATAGGGCCATTGTTGGAGGTGACTAAATAAAAAAATAGGTTTCCTTTATGTTCAGACTTCGAGAATTCTATACATCTTTGTCTAAAAAATATTTATTATGAAACTGCAATCTATTTGAATTTATTCGTTAGAATACAGCTATCGAATTTTTGAGTTAAAAATGCTTAATACCAAAAACTTAAACACATAAAAAATATATAAAACAATATAAAAAGTACGTTACAGTACTGCTAAGACAGAGTAACATAAAATTCAAGTAAGAAAGTATAGTCGGTCAAGCCCGATCATATGATACCCAACACCACAGTATTTAAAAACAAATGTTCAAGAGTGTATGGCTATATAAATAGGGATGTATCTACGTTTTGAATTTCATTGAAATCGGTTTGATAGTTTCTGATAGGCAGAAATTGCCTCCTATCTCCCCTCGTGGTCCTATTTTTAAAAAAATGCATATCTTATGTTTTCAAATAAATATGGATCTACAATCTACATATATTTTAAATTTCATTAAAATTGGTTTGATAGTGGCCAAAAAGACCCTATTCCGGAAAGCAGCTTGTATGGGGGCTATAAGAAACTATAGGCCGATTCGTTCTTGTGCCAATTAGAACCCATGTAGCAAATTTCATTAAATTTTCTTCAAAAATGCGACATGTACTTTGCGCACAAGGTTACATGAATAGCCAGCCAGCCAGCCGGAAGGACATCGTATACCTAAGCAACAATATTTTAAGGTATTACACACATCCACTCTTGTGGTGTGGGTATAATAACATACAGAGATTATGTAGGTTGTTGGGAAGATATTGTACAAGGGAAACACAAAATATTACTATAACGTTTAACGATTCTTTTAACCAGAGTTGTTACAGCACAAAAAGGGTTGATTTTTTTAGTATTTAAAAAAAAGTTGTAATAAAAAAATAATAATAATGATTTTTGCAAAAATTTATTAGATAATTTTTTTTTTGTATGAAAAAATGAAAAATTATCTTAAAATGGCAAAATAAAAGTAAAAAAAAGCCGATATTGCAAAAATAACTAAAAAAAAAGACGGTATTGCCAAAACAGGCAAAAAAAGTTCTAACAAATATAATTCATTTTTTGGTTTTTTTATGATCGGAATTTGTTTTCAATCAAAAACATTCTATCTTGTAAACCAAAAAACAAGCATTTGCTTTTTTTTGGTTGCCCTAGTAATAACAATGAATTTTGTGCTGGTATATAAAAAGCTATTTATACCCGTATTTTAATTTTATATCTGTAATTGTTGATAGTTCTGTTTGTATTAAAATGCATTAAAAATTTAATATTATCATTTTCCCATAAACTGTGTATTGTTTGGCTTGTATTTATTTATTTAAAAGATCAGATTGTTAGATTACTTTTTATGTCATTTTAGGATTGTTTTTCCTAAATCTGTTAAATAAACTGAAATATTTATGTTAATAAAGAATATAAAAATCACAAATTTTTATTCAAAAAATTTTAGGCATTTACCGTATTGCATCTTGAAGATGTATTTGTCTTTAATGAAGCAAAATATTAACATGGTCACCTGCCGTGTTGCCCTAAGTTCACGGTGGTGTTAGCATCGGTGGCCTTAGAATCCATTTACCCACAGCGACAACGACACAGCGACACTAACACAAACAGGTTTCAATTTGAGTGGCTAACTCGGCAGAATTATACACTCGCCACTTGTTTGGGAGATGGAGCTATCCAACCTCCGCTGCCGAAAAGAAATTAAGGGCTAATTCTGCCAGTAAAATAAAATATGTTTTCGATACGAAAAAAAAAAAAAATGTTTTCGATACGAAAGCAATTTTATTTGTAATTATTTCAGTGTAAAGCATTTGTTTAAGTTTCGATAAAACTGAAAAAATTGTTTCGACTCTAGAAATAAAATTGCTTTTGAATCGAAAAAGTATTCGATCACGACGGCTAGAATTTGCCTGGGAGGAAAATCACAGACACATCGTGATTGCCGAAAGAGTCTTATTAACAAAGTCCTAGGGGTGTCTGGTTTCCGTACTACCAAATAGGATCTATATTTTGTTGTGATCTACGTCTTAGAAAGAAGGAAGATCAGCTAATTTGCGCCTACCGATTATTCCTGAGATGTACCCCTACATACCTCCGGGGGATGTATTTGTGTACATAAGAACATGCGTAGTTGTATTTTAAAATAACCAGGCCTTTTTAAGGCCTCTATACTCCTTTCTAAAAGATTCGCTTCGTATAATATCCTGCCTTCAGAAGTATGCCTTCCAGAAGGTATACATTTTTTTTTTTTGAAAGATTTTCCAAAATATTCAGTACACATTCGCTACTTCCTTCTTTAAGAAGGAAGAAAGGAAGTTGTTCAGCCTAACTTTTTAGTGACCTTCCTTACTCTCTTTCCTCGGAAGGGAAAGAAGTTGTTTAATTTTTATATATTTTTTTTTTGGTCTTCAACATTTTTAAAAACAATTCCATACATTTCTTTATGCGGCTGATCTTGGTTTTATAAAGATTTTTAATTTTTTTGATGTCTCTAAAGGTCTCATAACTCTTATGTAAACGTACACGTTGCCGGATCGCCTGTTCCGTTTTTCTTACTAAGCATGTATAATTACTTACGTAAACGTAACATTGCGTTGCGGATGAATCTGATACAATTAAAATTTTTCTCCGTTTTAATGTATCAGCTGTGAAAGGATTTTATATTATGACCCAATTTCACTAGCTCGAAATATTTTGAATGATGGCGAGCATACCAACTTAAGGATGAGATGTGGCAGTGCTTAGAAGAGCGACAAGAACCGTAATTAATAGAAATTTCGTCCGCCATTGACAGGACGTAAACTTAAGAATAAAATTAAGGTAAGGTTAGGTCGAAAGGAGGACGAAGTATCAAAGATGCAACCTCATATAAGTATGATATAAGTATGATGTTGCATATTTGATGCTTCGTCCCCCTTTCGACCTAACCTAACCTTACCTTTTTAAATAAGGAATTGATTGATTTTTTTTATTTCATATTCTTGATATATGAAGATTGTGATTATGAAAACCAAAAGAAATTAGAAGTTAATTTTATGAACGCACATATTTTTTGGGTAAAATTGTTATTTCATGCGGAAATCCCAAAAAAAAATAATTCCTTAAATAAGCGTTTAATCGAATAATAACTAAAGATCGTTTCATACATAAATAATTAAAATAGTTTATAAATGGTTAAATAAGGGTTTTTTTTGGGAAATTGTTATTTGAAAAACAATTATTTGCCTGTAACTTCCAAACATAAAAATTACTTTTTTTCATCACTAATATTTTTAATCAACAATCAATTTTTTAAGAAACATTTAAATCGTTTGTTATACCTTCAATAAGTTTTTGAAAGAAAAAAATTCGATCATTTTGTTACCAGTCGTATTTTTTTTAAACAAAAATCATTTGTTTATGCGAAAATTTAAGAAATGTTAATGGCTTGCAATTATTATCTCTACTTGAAGATTATTTTTTAGAACAAGATCACGCATAAAAATAAATTAAAATTTTTTTTTTAAATAAAGTTAGAGAACAGTTTATAAATCTTCTTGAAAAATTATAAAATGTTTTATATCAAGGAATCTTGGAATTATTTATTATAAATTGCAAAAATATTTTTTTTCTGTGACTTATTAAAAAATCTATTTAGTACATAACTTTAATCCAACTTTTAACAATAAAAAATTGAGATGAAAAATATGAATTAAAAAATGTAGTATATTTTAAAATGGCAGCTTTGCACACTGGCAGTTCTTTCCTTTTAATTCTTATTTTGCATTCTTTTTGTATACAAATACATACTATGTCTATGAATGTAAAAATAGCATTTTTAGAAGTCAGTTTAAAAAACTTTTTTTGTAGGTATTCAAATCGTACTTCTTTTGTATGTATTCTTAGAGAACTTTAATAGAAGCGCATTTCACAGTACTAATTTGTTATGCCTTTTAGCAGTCCTTTTTTTAAAGGCGTTCTTAAAGACATGCATCAGAAGGGCTAACAAAAGACCTTCTTTTGAAAGCCTTTTAGAATTCCTGTAAGAAGAAGGAAATGTGAAAGGACTTGCTCCCAATGACAGCCTATGTAAAAAATATATGAGTATGGCAAGCGGCGAGTAGAAATTGTGTCTGCTAAATAAGGCCTTCTATTAGGTCTTTTTACTTATTTTTTTTCCGCTGGGAATAAACAGTAATTTCTTCCATCATTTGCTATTGCCAAAGTTCGAAAAAATAGCCGCCAATTTGTTAAAATGATCGCTAACATACCATCAAATTAGCAAAATTATAATCTCTCGTGGGGAAGCTTGGCTCACTGAGTAAGCGTCGTTTTAGAATACGATATAAACACCTTAAGACGACAAAAAGAAGACACTTTTAGAACTTATTTTAGAAAAAGAATTAGATCAGAAAATTTGTTTTTACGATTTTGCAAAAACTTTTGTAATGTTCTGCTATTTTCCAGTTTAGACTAAGGCGATTTTTGTTTATTTCTTACCATTTTTGGAAAGGATTTATTTTGTATCTCCAATTTGACTAACTTTTTGGTTTGGATGTTGTTCTTTATTTATTTTAAGATAAATTTGGAAAGTCTATTTAAAGTAACAGCAGTCGAAGCCATACTATATCTTGCAATAAACAATAAAGTTATACAATTATAAATCATGTTTTAAAGTACTTTTATTTCAACTTAATTTATATTTTAATTTTACTGTAAATTGCAGTATTACGTTACGTTTAACGAAAAATATACGTATTAATTGATACGAGTTATTTATTTCCAATTAAATTGTATACATTTGTATATCACCTGTAAATTACAAAAATACACTTTGTAAGTACATAAAAGAAAGAGTAATTATGTTCTTGGAGACATAAATGTGTATTCATCTCTCTCATGTATATATTTATGAAAATGTCGATTTTATTTACGGTTTTCTTGTTTTATTAATAAGAATTTTTACGCATTAAAATGGCAGACACACCAACAACAAACAAAAAGAAATTATAAATAGTAATAATAAAATTTTCAATAATTATAATGCGTCTTTATAATGTTTTAAACTGGCTTAAATTAAACGAACAGGATACAGACTGGAATTGGGCTGGTCATGTAAACGATAAGCAATAAAATAGACGTATTGACATTCACATAAACACTACATGGATATTACAAAAGTAAATATTTAACGTTTTTGTCTTACAGTTATGAGCTGCTGGTGTATTTGTGTGAAAGAAATAAAACCAGAAGACACTATTAAAAATTATAAAAATTCCGACAAGGATGAAAATGAAAACAAAATTATCTATAGATTAAAAGATTAAAAATAAAAAGCCGAAAAAATCGCTTAAATACATAAAAAGCTGAAAAAGCCTTACACTAGGAAAAAATATTAAAAAAAATCCTATAAACATAAAATCAGCGCAATATCTCTAGAACATCAAAAAGCGGAACCAAAAAGCTGGAACATCGCCTTAACTAATTAAAATTTAAAACTTTTAAAATTTAAGCAAACACAAACTTGGCAAAATATCGTAAAATGTCAAAAACGGAAAAATCGTTAAAAACTGAAAAATCGCGTGAATTTCAACAAATAAAAGAGTTCACCAAAATTATCTAAAACGCAATAAGCAAAAAAATTCGCTAATATCAGAACAAAAATTTCAAAAAACATAAAAACTACACTCATATTCTTATCGTTAAAATAGCCAAAATACAGAATTTCACTGATATCTTGAAAAATTTGTGTGTCTTTTTAACATAAAAAAAAATATAAAGATCTGAAACTAAAAAAGGTCACAAAAGGTCCTTAAAGAAAAATATTTCAAGAAAATTTATTTATTTTTTAGTATAACATTAATATCTGCCAAAAGAGAAAAGTTTCATTAAATGAAAAATACTAAAATCTTAAAAAAAAAATTTTGTTCGTAATGTTCAATGGGCGGTCCCTTTGTAATGCCATTAGCCAGTGACCAGAGTCAGCCAGTATCCACCAGATTATTCCCTGCAAAACAGAGAGATCGGTTTCAGTCCTTCAATAGACATAGCGACCAAACATGGCAATTCTAATCTCCCGAAATAGCTAATCCTATTAGCGCCGAGACCGGGGCATTGCCACCTCATCATCATGACAACTTCTACATAAGTCATTAAAGTCTCCCGCATGAGTTCCTATCAGTTAGTGACCCGTCATGACCAATATCACTGTCCTAAACTGGTCCCTGCCGAAACAGATATGGTCTAAAAGAGGAAAAACGTACATTAAAAAAAAAATCAATCCATCCATCCATCCGAACCCCGATCACTCCGAAGCGATATTAATAGTACGGTGAGTACGAATTTTCTTGAATCAAGAACAGAAAGCTTAATTCAAGTACGGATTTTCAATCGAACTTAAAATAATCCGAAATTTAGATTGATTTAAGTAAAACTGAGATTGAACCAATCTCAAAATGCTCTTGATTCAACTAGTATAATGTTGATTCAATCAGAATTCTTTCTTGAAATAAACCAAACGTGAAATAAGAAGTAGAATTGTATTATAATTGCATAACTTACCCGTTTTACACCTTACAGAATTTCAATTATTAAACACCAGCATCACTCCCGATATGATTTTTACTTTAAAAACTTAATTTACAAATGTAACTGAAAATATAAACTAAATGAGAAGCCAGAGTTCTTAATTTTACTTTTAAACATAAAAATAATGTGTTTTTGTCTTGTTCTGTTGTTTCTACATACAACAAGCAAATCGTTAACTACTTGTGTGGTGTTGTTGTAGTGTCTGCAACAAACTTTGATAAGACCCCTTTCAGACTCGGCAAGTTAGTTGCGCAAGTTACTTGCCGAGTACAACAAAGTCTGTACAAAATTTTTGTTTCCTTACCCCGACCCTACCGCTGACGTCTACAAATCAAGAGTTGCGCAAGAGACTTGCGCAAGTAACTTGCCGAGTGTGAAAGGAATCTAAGTTGAATTAGATTCAAACACTCACTTTGTAAATTTACTCTCAAAGTGGCACTACGAACGAAAAGTTTAATCTTTTTTTTTACTTTGTTTAAGAATTTTGTACTTATTTTAAGAAATCCCGGCATTGATTTTCGAAAGTAATTCCATTTAGGATTGTTCTAAGTACGTTTGAGTGTTATTCTAACTTAAATTTTTAAGTACGGCTCGTACTTAAAGTAACTACACAAAACTTAATTTATCCCGAGTGTTTTTCTTTCTGTGTATCTTTGTATTACTGTAGTTCAAAATATTAGTTAAGTTTTTGGACATAAGAAAAATAAATTAACGCCATATTCGTGTACAGCAGCACCAGTTTAGATTATAAATCATCTCATTTTTGAGGTTATGAAAAAAAAATTTAAAATTTGTGAAGCAGTGCAATACAAAATCTGTTGCGGCCCTACAATAGTTATTTTTTGTTCACTTAAGTACACAAATAAACAAAACGAAAAGTTTGCCATCGTTTTGTTATGTACTTTGCAGCGAGTAAAACAAAAACAATGAAAATGATTTTTTCTACGAATGTTGCAAACTTGTGTTAAACGAGTGCGAAAGAGAATAACAATAAAAAAGCAATGGGAATAAAAAATAAAATCAGTCATTCACTGGTTTTAACTAACTACTTAAATAAATTTTTCTAATCAGAGTCGAGTTTAACTAAAACTAAAATTGATACAATTTCATTAGTTGTACATTATTTTGCCCATTAAATTGCTAACACTAAATTAAATATAAAAAAAAGTAATAAATTTGAATAATTCAGGACTTATTTCCAGGTAAATGTTTTGATTTTTTGTTTGGCCTTGTTTTTATTACTTAATTTAATGTTCTTTAAAAACATGTCGTGTCCAACGATATATTATGCACATAATTAACTTTTTTCGTAAAAAGTTTTACTTTTTGTTAAGTCTTGAAGTATTGGGGCACTGGTTCCTGTATGTTTGTTTGTTATACCCACACCACAACAGTGGAGAAGGTACCCTGTCGGACATTCAGTTAACTTTAAATTAACTTAAAGCTAACTATTTCTCAAGTAGTGGTGGTTGACACTTGCACTACTTTTATATGGAATTAACTAACTATTTTAACATTGCGATGTCCTAGGAAGTAGTCAATTATCCGACTCTGCATTACTTTCAATTAACTTTAAAGTTAGCTACCTATCCGTTAACTTAAAGTTAACTTTTTGTAGCTAGCTATAAACTTACTACTTTAATTTAGCTTTAAGTTAAGTTAATTTAAGTTAAGGCCGATTATTACAAACTTAATCACCCCTATTGTGAATAATTTTTCCCTTGTAATTTTTCCCCTTTTCACATATTTGCGATCATGAACAGCTCCCATGAAAAAAATGTAATTCAAAGGAGAATAATAACGTGAAAACATGTTCACAGGAATAAATTCCCCTTATCGTGAAAAGTTTTTTCCCTCGTAATTTGTTCACGTTTCCCTTAGATTTTCTCAGTTTATTTTTGCTAGGGAATAGAACTATAAGTTAGTAGTTCCTCCTATAAATCAAATATTAAGGGCTAGATCCGTTAATAAGGCACAAACCGATATATTGGTCAACAAAATGCAAAACAACAGGTTGATTGCCGCCGGATTTGTAAAAGACTTGGTGGCAGAATTTTGGAAAATATTTTACTACATAAAATTTAAAAGTGCAAAAAACTAACGTTGTAATCAACCTATCCCTCCAATACTAATTATTTAGATTTATTATTTTTAAACAAAAATTTCAATGATTTTTAAATGTATTATTCACGATAGGGCTGAATATTTTTAAAAATAATGACAATAAAAAAGTTGTTATAATGCAAAACAATAAGTAATGCTATGTTTCCTCTTCGATTTAAATCCCCTGTCGAAATCGAACAATTGTACTTAGTTATTTTTTTTTAATTTTTTAATTATACTGTAACCTGGCCATAACCGATTACCAATTTCTACTCCGAATATTGTAATAATGGCCCTAAATAAATTAAATCTTTTGTGGGTCTAGCTCAAAGATGCCCAGTAGTGGCTGATATCAGCAAATTAAACTCACACGTATACTTACGCTCTTTTGTTTGATCGTCAATCAACCAATAGGAAATCAGCATGTTGAGTGGGAGAGACAAACTACACTTGCAGAACTTCTGTGTCTTATTTTACATTTTAATCGTCATCGAGACTGCTGTGAGTTAACACATAAATTGAAATTATTGCGATTTATTAATGATGTCAGTCGAAAATTATTTTATGTTACAAAATGCTTTTGATGACATGCAATGTCTTATTTGTCATAAGACATTTAAAAAAACTAAGAAATATAATTTAAAAAAACATTTTGAAGATGTTCACAAAGACATGAATTATTTTCAGGGGGAAGAAAAAGAAAAACAATTTAAAATTTATAAGAAAATTTTTATTGTAAAGTTGAAGGAATGGGTAAATCAATATAAAGAAAATGATGAAGATATGGTGGAGGAGAATTTAAAAATGGGTTTATCTAACTTAATAAGTTTATATATTGTAAAAAAAGGAAGGCCATTTTATATTGAATTATATTTGCTCAAAAAAACGCAATAAGCTGAATTCTTCTAGTTTGAGAAATATACTTTTATTGCGTAACTGCAATAAGAGTATCAACTTAGAAGATTTTATTACTTTTTAATTGCAAATTGAACAATGATTAATTGAGGGAAAATTTATAAACACTTCGAAGAATCTTTTTATTTCGAAATATATCATACTATCCAGATGTCCGCATATATTAATTATATATGTATGTATTATAGATATATATATACCTATCAATACATTCATCAAGAGTATTACTAAAATAAATACATTCACCAAGAGTATTACTAAAATATGTACATTCATTAATTTTACATTTCCCTTTTGTTAAACAAAGAAACAGAAAAAAAATGACAACACCCGCCACACATGTGCTTTCGTCGCAATCTCGTTGACGACTAAATAAAATGAATAGCAAATTGATTTCTTCCAGTGTTATTTCGTCACTCTCACCAATACTACTACCTTGGGCATCAATGGTCTAGCTAGAACCGTTTGTTTGCCAATCGACTTTGCTCTCTCTACTTAAAATATACTACACAGTGTTTGTATACACTTTGGTTAATGTAAATTTTGCATTGCGTAGTAGTTGGCTTCAAGTTAGTCTAACAAGCTAACTTAAAGTAGGTTTTTTTTGTAGTTAGCTACTCATTTGACGGCAGGGTATAATGTGCTTGTGGTGATGTTTGTAATACTTGAAATTAGCAAACCTATCGACGTTTTAGTTCATAGATTCTAATTTGTGCAGGGACCAAGCCTATAGAAAATGGTGGGGTTGGTCCATAACTTTTTATAACCCCATTCTTTCCGGAATAGAAACCTTGTGTTCATCAACCAACTAATAAAATTGAAGTTTAAATTTGTTTTAAACTAATTTTGTGCAATCTCAATCATCTTCACCAAGTTTCATTGGAATCGGTCCATATTTGATACAAATACCACTCCCAAAACTAATTTTTATGCCAATATTGCGACTATAAATTTAACAATAGCTAATATGTCATGGCAAAATTTTGTACTGTAGGTATATATATTAGGGTGGGTCGATTTAGCAAACGATATTGTGCCATAGAAGCATTGTTGCCAAAACTTGGTGACCAAAAATGGCTAGATTTACGGAAAAAAATGGCAAAAAATGGGCTAAAAAATTGCTAAAAGTTTTTTTTAAATAAAAATACCGTAAAATTCAATAACAAAACAGAAATAATTAATTTAAAGTTGTTTACGATAAAATTGTAAGTTAAGATCAATTTGTTTAATTAGAATAAACGTAAATTAAAATTTCTATAGATATTAAAAATTTAATCATCTATAAATTCGATGTCGTTATGTATTGTTCATCTCATAGGAATCACTCGTGCCTATTATTTTTTATTAATTTCCAAAAAAAAAAATTATGTTTCTAAAACGACTGCTCATATTAAAAAAAAAAATTACTCTTCTTAAAGGAAATTTTATTGCGGATTTTCGGTTTTTTTTTAGTTATTTCAATAAACTAAACCGTTTTTGAGTTACGCGAATATATGTTGTGCAACCTCCTCCATTTTCGAAATAACGGTATATCTCAAAAACAAGAGCTAACCTAAAACGATGGGCACTATTGGATTTAGCGTACACGAATTATGCTTAAACGCCATGTGCCCGGCTTGTCTAATTTTGCAAATAGCACAGTGATATTAACATTGTTCTTGTTCTGGGTGCTTCGGTACACGCAGAGAAAAAATATTTTTCTATATGGTTACGGCTAGAAAAACTCTTTTTAAAGAAACATTTTTAAACATATTATGGTAACTTGAGCCATATTGTTACGTGCAACCATATTATGGTTAAATTAATTTTCCATAGGAAGAAACAACCATATAAGGCTACCTACAATCATTATATGGCTAATAATAACATAAGTTATGTTTACCACAATTGCTAGTGTGGTTTATTATCACTAGGGTTGCGATTTCCATGCAAATGCATATTTTTTGTCGATACCCTAGAGGGAAGCGAACTGACACCAAAGTAGTCCCGTGATAGGTCTCTAGTGGTAGAGACCGGTTCTACTTTTGACACTTTCTATGAATAAGACCTATCACTTTTACATGGTGTTGTCATTAGAGGGGGTTAATTGACACCATTTGACCAGTCACACATCTATTCTCAATGGACGTGTTTAGTCTCAGTTACTACAATGTACTTTTATTTTAATAAAATGTAGTATTTTTTCAATAAAACAAGTCCTAGCATTAAATTCAAGAACAAAATTTCAGAAAATCCCGAAAAATGTGTCACACCACCGGTAAAGACTGTACTGTTATTCATTACTTCTTCTATCTTTTTGTTCTTCATAAACCAGTTACATGATTGGTTCTCCTTTCACTGGTCATGAGTTCTTTCTTTTAGTACCTGTTCTTTTTTCACAACTCCCGGGACCAGTCTGTTGGACCAATTGACACCACCCTACAAGAAGAGAATGAGCGAGTTGTCACTTTTTTCACGTTGGTGTTAAGAAAATGATAGAATGAAATGACCGAAATCAAGTTTTCTGTCATTTCTTTCTATCATTTTCTTAACACCAACGTGAAAAAAGTGACTACTCGCTCATTCATTTCTTGTAGGGCAATTTCCCGCAATTTTCCGAATCATTAAATTTGTGTTAAAATGGCATCGATTTGTTTTTGCATATTGTTGCATATTTTGTTGAAAATGCATAGAAATGCATATTTTGGTTTTAAAAAAGTTTTTCAAAAAATATCTAAATACAAAAAAAAAAAAAAAAATAAAGAAAATCAATAAATATTTTTTTTGGAGCTCTGGTCAAAATACAAGAATTCGATAAACTTATATTTTTAACCGATGCGGCACCTTACATGTTTTAGTCTACCAATGGGCTTTAAATATTTTTTCCAAAACTGTGACATTTTACTTGCTTGGCACATGGGTTACACCAAGTTACAGAGGACATTAAAAGCCAATTCGATTATAATGATTTATTGGCTTCATACGGGAAAAAATATTTTAAAAGGCTCCTTCACGAGTTGCAATTTTTAAAGAAATGTATCCCTTGGTACGCTTACCACTGCAGCCAGTATTAACAAGATGGAGAATCTGCTAGATGCTGTATAACACTATTAAAAAAACTTTGAGAATTTAAGAATGTCATTGAAGAATTTGTTGCTACCGATGCTTATGCAATTAAAAAAGTAAAAGAAATATTAAGTTGAAAGAACATTAAAAGTCAATAAGCATTTGTATTTTGCAAGTACGGATATATTGTTAAAACTATAACTAAATTGGAGGAATAACTAGTCAGCTCAAATTAATTGATACATATTGCAGAAAGTAAAATTAACAATGTGAAAAGAAGAATTAATTGCATTTATAATAGGTATCTCTTCCCAGATAGCAAAAACTGCTTAAACTATTGAAAAATTACGCAGGGACATTGAAAACATTTTCGAACTGATTTTTGTTGAAATACCATAACAATCCAAACCTTGGTCGTCATTGGGGCTCTACCTCAGGAGAACCTTTGTATGGAGTACTTGGCGCAATAATTTTTGATAAACGTCTATGAGTTACAAATTTCAGGACAAGTGCATAATAGTACACCTTTTACTGTTTAACGATATAACAATGCAAACACACTAGACTTAAGTATTAGAGCATATTTTAAGCTTTTTTGCGCAAAATTTCCAATAATAAATGCATAAAAATCCGCCATTAATCTACATATAACTCAAACCTATTTTCTTTTAAGTTTATTAAAAATTCTTGTTAACAAATTTAACTGCCTGTTTTTCAAGCTAAAATAAAAATTTTCGTTTAGAAATTTATATAAAAAACAAAAACAAATTTGAGTTTTTTTATTGTTTTTTCTACATAAATTTTATGCATAACACTTATGTGCTGTATCAAAATGACAGGCAAGTGATTGTGTAGTCAAATTCATATGGAAAGCACTTAGATCTTTAAGTGATTATTTATAAAAAGTATTTTGGTTTTATAAAAGGTTTTCTATATAAAATTCCAATTCGCTTTATAAATAACAACAATTTCAGGGGCCATTATAAAAACTTACAAATAGTTATTTTTTAGGATGCCGTCTGACAGATAAATCGTTTTTGGTTATCATTAGTAAACATTTCCCTTCTTTCCTAAAAGCTCCAGACTTGACGACTAAAACTTAAAGAGTATGAAGTAGCAGAAAAGAACAAAATACAACACAAAAACAAAACAATTTACAATTTTTTGATATTCTTTAACCAAATTTAATTTTCATTAAATTATTTTCACTGAGGAAAGAATTTTACAACTTGAAATTTTTATTAAAATTTTTTGCGCACATGGCGTTGCAGCATAATTCGGGTACGCTAAATCCAATGGTGCCCACCGTTTTTTTATGTTAGCTCTTGTTTTCGAGACATACCGTTATTTCGTTTCACAACATATATTCGCGTAACTCAAAAACGGTTTAGTTTATCGGAATTAATAAAAAAAACTGAAATTCCACAATAAAATTTCCTTTAAGAAAAGTAAAACTTCGAAATTTTTGTATTTTAAAAATTCATAAAAAATTTCCAAATGCAGCTAGGCTTGCAGACATATAAAAAACGGAGCTGCAAACAAAACAAGCCATAAATGATTAAAATCTGTTTTGATTTTCTTCACAAAAGTCGACAAATTTTAATTAATTTAAGAATTTCATTAAACGAAATATTTGTATGGGAGCCCCCTAAAAAGTGGAGATAAGGGAAAAGTATCTCGAGAAAATGTGAAGCACAAAAAACTAATTGAGGTCGGTCGTACATTTTATCCCACTAGGGGCAACTCCTGGGCATTTATGGGACGTTTTCTTCAATATATCTCTAGTCTGTAGCGTAGGTATGTTAGAAATAAATGATTGAGATGAGGTTGGTCATACATTTGACCCATCTAGGGGCATCCAAGGCACTGCAGGGGCCAAATTTAAGAATTGTATAAAACCGCCATACGTGTATGGTTGAAATTCTTAAATTTTAACCAGCGCGTAGGATGCTCCTAGATGGGTCAAATGTATGACCAACCCCACTTTATTTTTCATCTCAATCATTTATTTCTATCATACCTACGCGCTATCTCCATTTGTTAAGGGGGCTCCTATACAAAATGTTCAATGCAATTTCAATAAACTAAACCGTTTTTGAGTTACGCGATTATATGTTGTGCAACCTCCTCCATTTTCGAAATAACGGTATATCTCGAAAACAAGAGCTAACCTAAAAAAACGGTGGACACCATTGTATTCAGCGTTCCCGAATTATGCTAAAACGCCATATTCAATTCGTGGACAGTGTAATTTTTCCTTGGCTGAGCTGGGATTTGAACCCGGGTTGATTTTTACATGTTTCAAGAATCACCACATTCTATCTTCAGAAAATCTTTGAGTTCTAACCACTGCACCACTGCGGTGCCCGCCAGCCAACAGTCAAACATCAATTTTTTGACCAGTAGTGCTGGTGGTTCGAAATTTGCTGTTATTATAATTTTTAAGTTTTAAATTACATGTTGCCTCCTTTCCTCTGTTTTTTCGTATTCTTTCTGTCAAGACTTTGTCTTGAAAACCTGAATACATTTGTTTATTATGTCTTTTTTTGTCCACTTTTGTCTACAGTTTATTTGTACAAATATAATCATTAGAGCTTATCGGATAGTTGTAATAATGGAGAAAACTTTATGGTCACTTTATCGTTCACTGCAGCAATACTATAATGGCAATAGTAAAAATGGCCCAAAGTTCAGATGGAGTATCAGTGACTTGTTTTCAAAAGAAAATATACACTTGCCATTCAGATGTCTGGATATTATGTTGAAATAGTGTAAGGCTTATGTAGTACTAGCTGATCCGGCAAACGTTGTTTTGCCAAATAACTTATTTCTAGTGCGATGAATCGGCGATGAAAAAAAAAACAGTAGCTATTTATTTCTTTATTTCTGTTCGTTACATTTTAAAAAGTTAATCATAAAAAAGTAATGAATTATTTTTAACCTTAAATATGAAAATCAAACAGAGCAATTACGTATACGATATTTTTTGTCAGTCCGTCTTTAGTCAACACAAATAAGCTCGATGGCTTGCCGACGCGAGAACATGCCACGTACAACTGTCCGTGTGAAAAACATGGTGTGCCCAAATCTAAGCCGCGAACAGACATCGTTTGGCCCTGCGACTTTTTAATTGTCATTGCAAATGCCAATCTAATAGGATATTAAACGCGTTTGAATTCAATCGGGACCCCAGTGGCAATCATCGGAGTTCGTGGCAGCAAAACATTATCGTCTCGCAATTTACCATTCAAAATGGTAGCTTCGATAACGGTTTTTATCAATTCTTTAGCGACCGATCGTGTACCATTGCATAGCCGTGGAGGGTTAAAATTCCGAAGTAGAATAACCGGAAAAAAAATTTGTCAAAAAATACATAAATATTTCAAAAGAATCGGCTAATTAATTAAGAAGGTATATGGGGAGGTGATTTTACCCTTTTTGCTTTGTTTTACGCCGTAAATGCTAAAATTTATAGCTTTTAGTTTCTTCAAGACTTGAAACTATCATCGGATAATTAGTTAAGAAGACATGGGTGTAGGGGGGTTTTACTTATGTTGGCCTATTTTACGCCCTAATTGTTGGAATTTCCAAAAATGTATATCTTAAAGTTCATTAGGATAATAAAATGTCTGCATGCCAAATTTCAAGAAAATCGGTTGATTAGCTAAGAAGATATCGACAGGGGGAGATTTTTAACCATTTTGCCCTATTTTATGCATTTGAGCGATATACACATAAGACATTACGATACTTGGTATGGTAATGATGAGATTTGTACGTCATAAAGTGGTCTTACAAGTACAAATTGCCATGACAAAGTTGTTATTATAAAAGTTATCGTCAACAAATTGTGTATAAATACCAACATTTATAAGAAAGTTCTGGCATGGAAACCTATTTTCTGGAGTAGTTTTGGTATTGCTTTGGTCCAATATGGACCATTTTTTTTTTGGTTAACGATATATTTATAATATAATTTAATTTCAATACCAGCATAATAAGATATTTTATAGGCACAAAGGCTTTTCCTAAAAGATGTTTGTATAGTGGCAATTTGAAATAATGGATCGATTATCACCATTTTCTTTAAAATCTTTAAAATTGCGAGCTGTAATTTGCCTATAAGGTAACATGGATAGACAACCAGCCAGCCAAAATAAAGGAACAGTATTCCAATATTAAATTCATTAAATGGATCAACACAAGTAACACTGTTTCTTTCTGGTCGGAAGTATTTCAATATAGAGATGCAGGCGGCAATAAAAAACTTTTAGAAATTTCAGAATTTACTATAAAGTTTATCTCACTTCCATGGCCTAATGCCGAAGTTGAGAGGATATTTGGCCAAGTGAACATCGTTAAAAGTAATTTGAGAAAAAGGTTACGTTTAGCAACAGTTAATTTGATTTTATAATAAGGTTAATATTTTTACCATGACAATAAAATATTTTTTATCTTTTTTTATTTTTAAATGTAGATTTGGACTTAAAAGGTTGGGTAAATGTTGTCATGATTTACCTTCAAATATTTAAAGCTAATTATTTATTTATTCTTTAAATGCTAAAATATTTAATTAACTTTTATTTTTATGTAACAAATAGATCTCAATTTATTTATTTCATTTTAAAAATGATAAGTGAATTATTTTTGTTTTGTTATTGATTTTTAATGTGTTTTTATTTAAAAAATTTTTTAGCCCTATTTTTCCGTAAATTTAGCCATTTTTGGTCATAAAGTTTTACCAACACTGGTCGATCGTTATATTAAAATGTGGTCTAGGAACAATATTTCCTAGTGTTACACACATCAGCACGAACGCAAAATACCCTCTCTACTATTGTGATGTGGGTATATACATATCTGTGGCAAGAATGCTTAAAACTACACAGAAAAAATAAAAACGGAATTCAATTAAAAAATTTGTGATATTAATTAAAAAATTAATTAAATTTGCACCAGTAAATAAATTAATAGTATCATTTAAATGTTTAATTCATTTATTTAAAAGTGTAATTCACTTGATTAAACGTTTAATTCACTTGATTTAGTTTTTAATTAAAACAGATTTTATTTTTGATTAATGTTTTAATTGACAAAAAAAATTAACGAGAATTTTTTTCTGTGTATTTTTTCGAGCAATTTTAAACTTTCTTTTTCTAACATAATCATCACTTCCCAAAATAACCTGCGGTTATCGTTATTTTAAGTTTTTATTTCTTAATATTTCTGTCACAGATCGGAAGTAAACTTAAGTTTTTATTCCAAAAGTTATTGCCCATTGAAAAAAATATGCTTAACGTAATTTTGCCAAAAGTTTCTAAGAAAAAAATGGTACAACATAATTGAAGCTCTGTCCATGGGTACTTGTAGACGTGAAGGTGCCAGAAACTCAAATTTTGCTTAAGTCGACTTAAGCATTTGTAGTGAAAATACCTTTTTCCACGGAAATATTAATGTATATTTATACCCTTCACCACAGTTGAAAAGGGTTTATATAAATTCGTTTTTTATAAACGTATGTGTCATTACTTTTGGAATGTCTATGATATCTATCGTCACCTAAAACGCAAAAGGCCTATCTAACATTTTGAAAAATTTACAGGAGATGCAAAATGATAATGATAGCGTTTATCATATAAGCTTTGTTGATGAGGCCGTTTGTTTTTTGTTAATAAAATCGCTAATTTTTGTCGAAAGATTTTAAAATGGTTTTTGCACATTTTAGATGACTTTTAATTTTTGGTTAGATGGTGCCTTTTTTGTTTAAGGTAACGACATATATATTATAAGGTGGGTCACTGATGTGTGAAAAAAAAAGTTCTCGAATAATATTCTAATAGCAACATTTGTTTGCCATACGTTAAAACAAATAAAAATTGCAAAAAAAAAAGTCACGTCTTGAACTCGCGCCGGAGCTCCTAAGAATTACATAATTACTTTTGATAAAAGTCCATTTTTATAAATTTTAATATTTTATTTACTATCAATTATTATTAATTAAAACTGAAAACATTTTTAATTAAACTTAAAAAAAATAAAACTGCTTATTATACAACTTAAAACAATAAAATCATTTTTTGGTCAGAAAATCTTGTTTGTTGTCAAATTTGGGCATCTCTTGTCTTGATTCGTCTATATTAAACCTTCTCTTGATTTTTTTTATCGCATAGAGTCATGGATGCTTCTGATACTATTTTCACGAACTTAAAAGTCGTAAGAATACAGTAATATGCTTTTCTGCCATACAACGCTATGTTGTTATATTCAAAATTTACCAAATTGAATGTCTTACACTAAAAATAAATTAATAATATTTTACTAGACCCCTGTGCAGATAAAAATACAACTTATTTACGCGTTTGGAAGTCGATATATTTGACCTACCCTAATATATATATATATATATATATATACATTAGCGTGGCCGTTAGTTGTATGGAGAACTTTTTTTTTTGATTTCTTATACTCTCCCCCTCCAAATCGGTTCAGTTTTATTTAAATCGATTTAAATCGAAAGACATCTATTTCAAAATTGGGTCACTTGACATTAAATCCCCCTTTTATATATATAAAACGTATATAAAATGTTTGGTATTTTGTTTTTATTATCTTAATTATTTTCTAAAATATTGATTTTAGCAAAAAACTTTCTTAGAGGCTTATGTTGTTGACTAGAAGAGCTAAAATATTGCCATATATCATATTCTTGTAAAATGTTGTTTTTAGAAGATAGTCATACGCAAACAAATTACATTTGAATAAATGGCTTGATGGCAAACTTTGAGGGACGGACGCCCCCCCTAAAACACAACATATCGCTACGAAATTTTTTTGTATTTTTTTTACATAAAACTGAACCGATTTAGGGGGGGAGAATATAAGAAATCAAAATAAAAAACATAACGGCCACCCTAATATACATATATATATATAGATCCTGTATCCTTATAAGTAGCAGAGTTGATTTAACGATGACCGTCTTTCCGCCCTTCAGTTTGTCTGTCCGTGTGTATGTTGAAATGGGGTTTCCGAAGTCTACAAATATGATGGGCACTAGGTTGTTATATATTTAACAGTGTTCGAAAATAAACACTAAATTTCGCTCGTTCGGTGTGATAGATTTGTGATAAATACAAACGCTAATAGTGTTTGTGTAGAAAATCAATAAAACAATAACGTTGCGCTGTTTGTCATCTTTCGAACACAAAAATAATACTGTTCTTATCTAACTCAACAAATGATGAGAACATTTAATTCCGTTCTGTTTTTTTTAAACCACAAACTTCCCTGTGTTTGGTTCAGCTCATTAATGTTCGATCATTTCTGTTGTGCTTAGCGCCCTTTTGGCTGGAAAAAAAAACCAAACATTTTTTACAAAAACAAAATGCACATACGAAAAAAAAAACAAAGAATCAGCAAAATAATTTTACACATGTAAATGTAAAAAAGATATATTATAGAACATTAAAATAAATTTTTTTCCTACAGTATCACTACAATTGTTCTGTTTTTTAACGAAGAACAGAATACTATATAATGTTCGGCTTTTTCTTAAAAATAGTTACGAACAGTATTAAGGGTTGTGTTCTTCTACACAAACACTTAAAAATAGATATCGTTCCTGGGTGTGTGAGACGAACTTGTTCTTTTTATTTTCGCACACGGATATTTAAATCACATATAGTCCGGAATAGTTTGCTATTAAAATCCAGATCAGTTCATAAATGAATATAATACGAACAAAAAACAACGATTGCCTCTAATATATACTTATAAGCCTTTACTTTTTCTTCTTCTTATAATCTACAAATCTTATCTTTTCGCTTCCTCTGACCTCAAGAAATACGTTTACGCTTATTTTGTTGTTGTTGATTGTGTACTTAAGAGTTTTTATACCCTTCCACACAGGTGAATCAGTTAATATTTTATACAAAATTGTAATTCCATTTGTAATTTCTAAAATATTAATCTTAGACCCTACAAAGTAAACTTATATGTATATCCAAGGTCCTTATGCGAGCAAAGTTGATTTAACGATGTCCATCTGTCTGTTGAAATGGGTTTTCTGAAGATCCCAGATACGATGGGGACTTGCTTGATATATTTTTATGTCACATACGCTCCGTTAAATGTTACTATTGAAATTCAGCCGATCGGTACACAAATGGCTAATAGATATACGTAAAAAACTTAAACGGCGTCTAATTTTACCAATAAATCCCTTTTTGATTTTTATATCTGGGGAACGTTAAGAGCCAAAGCTTCCAAATTAGGTACAACCATCTTGGTTATCAATAGACAATATCCTACAAAATGTGGACGAGTGAAGAAGTGGGAATAGCACAAAAAAAGGTTTATTTATATCTCTAAAGAACGGCTAGAGACAAATTATCCAAATTCGGCACACATAGCTGGGTTATTAAGACACTGCCTCACTAAATATATAGACGGGCTTGGACCTCCCTAGATTTCTGAATATCTGGAGAACGACAAGAGCCAAAGTATTAAAATAAGGACAACCATGATCGTTATTAACACAAAGCGTCCGAAAAAAGGTGGACGGGATTGGAGAAGTGAGCGTGGCACAAAATGGTGTTTAAATAACATTGTGTTCTTACCGCATCATGGTGAAGGGTAAATAAGATTCGCCATAGCCGAATAGAGCTTACTTACTAGTTTTTTTTATTAACCTTACAAATTGAGACAATAAAATAAAGGTGAATTATCTTATTTGTCAAATAGTTTCCCCTATATACCTAAAGTAGTTTCTGCTATTAGTCTCTAGCTCTATTGACTTCTAAAGAAATCAATAAAACACCCAACAATTTCAACATCATAAATTCTTTGTCACATTTTTCAACATTTCATTCATTAAGTAGTCCAAACCAACCAACACACATACACATATAAAAAAGCACTTATAAAAGCGTTAAGCAAAAAAAAATTAAGAAAATAAAATGTTTCAAATATAATGTTTTCGATATACAATGGACAAAGAAAAAAAAAAGACAAGATAAACATTTTTTTTCTTCACATCAATCATTTGATTTTGTCCTAAAACCTTAAACAGACTGTAACGACAAAAATGTGTTTGTTTACCCATACAAATACATTTAAGGGAAACAAACAAAAAACTACTTTGTTGTAATGAGTATGTACATTAGTTTATCCCAGGGCTTTATTTTTGTATTTTCATTTGCTTTTCCTTCTAAAAATATTTTTTTTTTTTTGCCTCCTTAAAAACGACCTTAAAATGTTTGTTCATTTCCTTCCTAAGTCGCCGTGGGCACATATTAAACTGCTTCAGCAAATAAAAGTTTATGCAACACAACAAATTGAAACAGTCCAACATTCAAATGTCGTTGTAAAAATTAAAAAACATATGATTTCTTAAGGTATGTTCACACTCAACAAATATTTGACGAAAAATCCCAAAAAAAGTAATCCCAAACAAATTCAACTTTTATTTTTTCCCACTTTTGTTCATTTACTTTACCTTATTTCTTAAAAGAAATCGTAGTGTAATGTTAATGTTAAACTAAACGTTGTTCTGTTTTAAACAAATGTTCAATAAAACAACCTGTGCCGAATCTTTAATACCCTCGACCGAGAGTTCGAATATTTCATAAACATTAGCCAACCTTTATAAAACCTGATCTAACACTGGTATAATTCGTTGCCTAATTTAACGCGGCAATTTCAAAAAAAAAAAAAAAAAAAATACAAAATACAACCTAGAGGCTGGATATGACCCTGACCGATCGAGAGGTGGAGACAAAAGTGAAACTAAACTAATGAGGAACTTTATTATAGTTGTTTCTAAATATTATTTTATTTTTGTTTTGTGTTGTTGCCAGATTTAATAAACTGAAAATCCCTGATGAAGTTGGAAAATACCAACGAAACGTAAGATGAAAATATAAATAAATAATCTTTTTTTTAAATACAAATGACCTTGAAAGCCTGTTTAGATAAAATCTAAGAAAATAATAATAAAGTCAAGAAAAAGGTCGATTAATAAGTAATATTGATAAATTCGATAAATTTCTAAGCCGCATGTTAAAAATGTGCAGTAAATTATGCCCAGGTAAAATCGGAAGTATAAATAATTATTTTTTTTTTTTTTATTTTGATTTTTTACTGATATTATTTGAAAGAAAAATCAGTTTTGTTTTCTTTATTGAAAGTATGGGAATTGTCGGGTTAAATAATATATCATGATTCTCCGCCCAATTACCGAACACACGATGCAATTGATAATCTGCTGGATTTAATTTAAATATAATTGGATGCAGGCGAATTTTGCAAAACTGCATTATTTCTGTCATAAGTAAGCTTTAAAATGCACCTTTGATAAGAAAAGAAAAAGAAAAGAACCCGATGTAACAAAATTTTTTGTAATTGATCTAATTTACTTCAAATTCCAATAGGGCGGACTTTTTTTGTAAAGTTAACAAGTCAATTTTGATACACCTGCGGTGCGATTCACTAACTTTTAACGAACCCACAATCGTAATATTTGTCGACATAAATATTCGCTTGCAGTAACGATAGTGTGATTCTGTAAATTTTTTTAACGATAGTAAACAACTGTATTTTTTTTACAAAATGTCAAAAAAAAAAAACAAAAGACAAGAACAAAAGAGAATAAAATAGAAACAAATGAAATTGTTCTTAACTCCCCGTCTTACACATGTTCTTTCATTAAAAATGCACTGAAAAAGGTCTGGCCGGACTCATGAGTACGACGAAGGGTTAATTTGTGCTTTTTATTTATATTTTTTTTTGTGAATTTTACATTAAAAATTTTGTTTTTGTTCTTAATTTGCTTTTTTTTGTAAATTTTCAATTTAGGATTTGGTTTCTGCTCATACATATACATATGAATATATCTTTGTATGTATGTAAGCTATTTTAAACATAAAATACATGTTATCGATTAAATGAACACAACCTAAATTATTGACGTTTTTCTTTATTTTTGGTCACTTTCTTTTGTTTATAATGATATATTTTTTTTAATTATATATATTTAGCTGGTGAGGTCTAACTCTATTTGTGAAAATAAAAATGCAAAATTTTTTATTTAATTTTTCCCGACGTTTCGTAAATTTTATGTTCACTTCTTCAGGGAATTCGTCTATTAATATAAAATAAAATCATCAACATTTTATAGTACAATAAATATAAATGTTACGAACTAACAGTGAAAAGAAACAAATTTGTATTACATTAATATATTTTTAAAAAACATTAAAGTCAACGCTAGTGGTGTCATCTACTGTTTTTCCAAACAACTCTATAACAGGCGCTTAAATTGTCAGTATCTTCTTTTTTATTCATTGTTCTATTTATTTTCTGCTGAATTCTTAAGCTTTCTGTTGTATATCTTTTCCTCACGTTATTTACCTTGTCTTGCTTAAGGTAACAGCTGACTTTAAACAACAGCGAATATCTTTAAAAATTTTACTTTTAAATTTTAAATTAAATTAAATTAAATTTAAATTTTTGTTATATTTATTTTAACGATTCGATTATCGTTATAAAAGTTAGTGAATATTGGATCCGTCATTTTGAATTTTTAACGAATTTCAAGCCATAAAAGCATTCAACATTCAAAATATTCAACCATATTGGATTTTCAAAATCCAATACCAGATTCACACTCAGAGAGACCCAAACCCCCCTTACAACGGGTTTCGAGCTATAAAAGCGTTCAGGCGTTTAAAAATTAACGTTTTTTCTTCAAAATCGTTTTTCTCCAAACCTAATTTTTGGCCCATAAGTCCCTTTTAACTGAAACTGCCACATGTATTTATTAATGGCACTTTATCATCATAATAAATTGGTATTCAAAAATGTGCATCATAATTTACCAAAATATGCTTCAAAAATCTAGAAACGAATTATTTATTTGTTCAGTATTTAACAATCAAAAACTTATTTTCAAAGCAAAAAAATCCATAATTCTTTAGTAATTGTATCGCCTTAATATTAATTTTGGGTTGACGTCATCTTTGGTTTTTATATTTTTAGTACCAAATTTAAAAATCATGCTGTAATAAAATGACAAGCAATTAATGAAAGAAAGACATTAAAAGCAAGTTTAACCAATCGCCAAACTTTGTAATATAATCAGGGCTACAAGGAGTCAAACAAACCCGTGTTCAAGTATGAACGCACAACCAAAATTCATTTAACAACCCACAAGACAAGTTACAAAATCAACCAAACGACCTTTAATTCAGTGGGTGACAACGAAACATAAATTAGGATGGCAGGCAGACAGACAAGCAGTCAACCAGACAGACAAAATCATTTTGAAGCCAAATAATTATGTTTAAATATAAAAAAGTATATTATCAGCAAACCATTTAAAATTAATCTGTAATATTTTATGATGAAAATAAATGGAGAATAAGTGAGTAAATAAGTGAGTGATGTTATTGTATAAATGTTTCTGTGTATAAGTTCTTTTTCTTAGTAAAGATAAGTTGTTTTCTCTTTAACGGAATCTGTTTTTGTTATTTTGGTTCTGGTAGTTGTTTATTTTTTTTTTTTTTTGTATTTATTCCATTGCCCTGAAGGCTACAAAAAGCTGTATAAATGAATACAATTAGCATCAAAAGCAAGACAGGATTTTAAGCACATAAACAAAGGCACACATACACACAAATGTGCATGTACATGAAAACTTGCTCTAATCATCGAAGAAGCAGAGAGAGCACAAATCTGAAAGTGCCTGCAGGTCGCAGTAGTGAAAAAGAGAAAATAAAAAATACATTACAAAAGCATTTTTTGGTAATTAATCTCAATAAATGACGGTAATGAGTAGCAAAATTGTTGCCAAATTAGTTAACTATTTATTTCATTTATTACATTGTAATTTCAAAGGATTTTCTAACAATTTGACTTTTGAAATTAAGAAAAAAAAAAAAAATTAAATTCATAATGAGTAAGTAAAATAGATTAGACATTTTTTTAGTGCTGTAGGTATTGCACTTAATTGTATTAAAGCAATTTCTGAAAATTTAATATTTAAGATTTTCTGAGGTCAGGCACTTTATTTAATTCTCTTTGTCCTGTTTTTATGCGTAACACTTCATTTACAGTCATTCACTTATGTTTGTATTCCTAGGTATGTATGTACATGTGTGTCTGTAATTACATGTTTGTTCATATAAAGTATCTCTTAATCACATACATATATCCGTTTCCGATAAAAAGAAAAACCCCAAACACATGTTATCTTTATTACTACACAACTTGTGTTGTGTTGTAGAGAAAATCCACATCATTTGTTGATGGTGGTGTATGCAAGACTATGATTTTAAATGTGTTAAAACTCTCAAACAAAATTTTAAAATTGTCCTTGTTTTATACATTTTCAAATATTTTAGTTGGTACTCATTAAACTTTTAATACAAAAAAAAAACACTTATTATAAGGACTTTAAGCAAAAAACATGTGTATAAATATTCTGTAAGATGATTAATTTTCTTTTATTCTCATTATCTTCTTTTGCTCTCTTAAGCAGATAAGTAAACAATATATATTTGTTTTGAGTCAGCTAACTAGCATATCAGTTTTTAGCCTTAAGTTTTGCGGCTTATATGTTTATTTGTTGGGTTAATGTAATCTAACTATTCTATATTTTTGCTTAATATCATTTTAGCTTAAGTTTTTGTCTTTTTCTTTTGTTTTTTTTACTTATTCTGATCAGAGGATATACAATTTGCGTTTATAACATAATTTCCTTGTAAAGCTTTTTTTGCTCTTTTGCCAAACTTATCTCGCAAATGTTAGTGTATTTATACTTTTAATAGCTTTTCTTTTGCTTCGAGTTTCAGTGTAATTTGAAAATTTGGTTAATTTTTTCCTTTCATTTCATTTTACTTACAAACAGTTTAAGTGATGACTGTTTTCAGTTCTAATTACTATTCAAAGTGTGATTTGTACAAATAGAATAATCTTGTGGCAGTTCGAAAAGAAATATTTGTGTTGTAAAGTGTTCGTTTACACTAAAATGTTTTTATTTGCTTAACAGCAACGAACATGTCACATTTATTCCAATATAATTATTCACTTATAACTCACGGTCACTTTTTCTCATTTGCTTTCTGTTTTTTTATTGCAGATTACATAACTTATGCAAACTGATGTAAAATGTAAGTTAATTGATATTTTTTATTTCGTTTTTATTGTTTATATATTTGTAATTAAATAGATATTTTTATCTTGTGTACTGGTTGAAGAGCAGTGACGTTTCTTAAGGTTAAGACAATTGACATTTAAAAAAATTTATTTTCGGGGATGTATTTTTGATGACCTTTTTGAAGAACACTGTGTTACATACGAAATATGCAAGGATTGTCAGAAAGCAAATTTATTTTGTTAGAGTACACAGATTACAGCAATAAAAATATTTTCTCCAATCACTTCAATTTATTGTGTTGTTTAGTGAAAGAATAGAATTGTTAAAGTTTTAAATAAAAAAAATTATGAATGTGTAGTCACGAAATTTGAAAAAAAAAATTTTAAATCATTGACCGATTCACACAAGTTTCTAAAAGGAGTTTCCTTTAAGCAATAAAAGTGTTCTCTAATTTGTCCGCAAATATTGTTATCTGTTTCGAAGAGCTTAGTTCCTTGTTTGTTACAGATGTTGAGGGCAAACAAATGTTTATAATTTTATATCCTTTTCTCATACATATATAGAAGTATGTATGTATGTTAATGATTATCCTAAATATATAATTCCATATATTCAATTTATTTTTGACACATGATTAATATTTTAAATTAATATTAATCATACGCCTCACACTGGGGGAAAAAAGCTAATTTCTGTGGTTTTCACGAATAATCGCGTAAGTCGGTTTTTACCGAAATTGAGATAATGATGTCAAAGTGCTACATTTTGCATTAGGTTTTTATAAGTATTAAGCTTTTTAGAATATAATGTAGTATTATTAATTTTTTTCTGCTAAAAACAACTTAAGTTAACTGTTTAATAAAATATTTTGCTATTATAACGATTTATGTCGACATGCATCGCCAAAAATTGTAAAATTGCTGAATATAAAGCAAAAAGAAATAAAAAGCATAGTGATGTTATGTTGTTATTCGTGCAAAAAATATGAAAGTATTTTTTGAAAATTTTTCTATTAATAACAACTTATATGTACATGTGCGTTTATTGTTGACTTCTTTAGTTGCAACAACAGCAGATGAGCGGCTCTTTGTAATTTTAAGTCCATACGTTGTGCTATAAGTATCAAAAACTTTGAATATGTCGCCAACTTGTGTGCTAAAAATGATAACATTTATTTTCACAAAAAAGAACTTATGTGGAGATATGATGTTATATTGCACACACTTAATGAGTCAATCAAACATATGCATTTTTAATCCTTTTACAGATTGTGATCCTGTGAGGATTTTTTCATGAAAACTATGTATGTATAATACGTAGAAAGTCACTGTTAAGAGGATAGTAAAGAAAAAAGTTTAAAAAAGCATCTACAGAAGCCGCAATTGAAAAAAATAATTGTCTTTGCTCTCCTGAAAAGTTTGGTTTTATAACTTACGCGATTATTCGTGAAAAACACAGATTTAACTAATTGTCTTAATAAAAAAAATTTATAGATGAATTATAGGCAATTATGAATGATGTAAGCTCCGTCAAAAGTCGATAGCTTTTTTTATGCAGTAGGCGCTATATGTTTTTATATACGAAAAATTTTAACTATAAAATTCTTTAGTCGGCAAAAAACTCATATCTTCCAAACTCAGACTATTAGTTCAATCCATAAAGTCCATAAAAAATGCATAGATGAATTAAAGGATTTGATTCACGCTATAAGTTCGTTAAAATTTAGACGGATATTGTTTGCACAGTGGATACTAGGTGATGTTACATAAGAACTATTTTGACGATAAAATTCTTTAGTCGTTTTATTTCTTTAATAATCTTTTTATTGATATTGCAAAATATGTGAGAGCTTGCAAAAGTGCTTAACATGCAGTTTTATTCCAATATGAATCAGAAATAAACACTTTTAATTAACAATTAAGTTTATATAAAAAAAATTGAATAAAGATATTTAATTTTCTTTTACAACGTTGAGTGACCCGGTAGGCTAGCTGGTAGTGAGCTAGTCTATCAGCGCCGGGGTTGCGGGTTCGATTCCCGCCAGAGACTCTGGTTTACTGCAGACAAGCGTAGAGCTTCGCGGGATTAGCTTAGGGAATTACAAAAAAAAAAAAGAAAAAAAGTACCCGTTAAGTCACTTTCGGATTCTGAGTCTTCTTGGATACGAAATTTTAACAGTAAATCTCGTACGGCTTGAGAAAGACGATCAATGTGTCCTTATGATGTCTTAGACGATATCGATGAAATAATGTGGTCTGAAGAAAAGAGCAATGTATTTAATAGATCCCTTATGGCTAATTCGCGAGATATTTTATTGGTTGGAAACTTTCTATAATTTTTGAAATCGAGGTAAAGATTCCAGTGCTTCCTCTCAAAACATTCTATAGGGCAAAGATCTATTTTTTTTTATTTCAACACCACAAATTAAGGTTTTCTGAATGCTGAAAGGCATATTGTACCAAAGATATAAATTAAAATATAGCTGAGTTATTTTACTGCTAAGTTTTCTGAATGACCACAAGCCAAAGTTCTAAAATGCAAAAAGGCGTAACTAACAACAAATTCAAAATCAAGTTTTTGCTTGATTCTTATGAATGCCATTTAACTACATGTCAGAAGTGAAAAAGGTCCAAATCAGTTGCGAATGCAGCTTTTGAAGAAAACAAAAATAACAAAACACAAGCCACGTTAAACGGAAAATTTATTTAGTACACTCAAAACAAAAATCAACTATCCATATTAAAATCAATCCGAAGTGGTATAAATAGTGCGGTGAGTACGGATTTTCTTGAATCAAGTACAGAAAGATTGATTCAAGTACGGATTTTCAATCGCGAAATACTTAACTTATCCATATTCAATCCCGAATTCGTACTTGAAATATTCCGATAACGAGATTGATTTATGGAAAACTTAGATTGAACCAATCTCAAAATGCGCTTGATTTAAGAATTATAAAGTTGATTTATTCCCGAATTTGTACTTGAAATAAACCAAAACTGAAATTAGAGGGAGAATTTAATTATGATTTATTTACTTACCCGTTTTACACATTACAAAGTTTCAATTATAAAACACCAGCATTATTCTCGTTATGATTTATACTTTAAAAACTGAAAATATAAACTAAATGAGAAGCAAGAGTTATTAATTTTACTTTTCAAACATGGAAATAATGTGTTTTCGTCTTGTTCTGTTGTTTCTACACACAACAAGCAAATCGTTAACTACTTGTGTGGTGTTGTTGTATTGTCTGCAACAAGCTTTGATAAGTTAAATGAGATTAAAACGCTCACTTTGTAATGTGGCACAACCAACGACAAGTTTAATCTTTTTTCTTACTTAGTTTAAGAATTTTGTGCTTATTCTAAAAAATTTCTGGATTGATTTTCGAAAGTACTCCCATTTAGGATAGTTTTAAGTACGTTTTAGTGTTATTTGTACTTGAATTTTTGAGTACGACTCGTACTTAAAGAAGGTATAAAAAACTTAATTTATCCCGAGTGTTTATCTTTCTGTGTAAATGTTGTAGAAGATTTTCGTCAACTCCTGTTATTAATGTAGCACACTCAAAATATTATGTAGTTAAATTCAAACGAAAAGTCATTTTAAACAACCCAAAATTCATTCAAAAAACGGATCACTTACATTTCATTTAAAACAAATGATTTTTACATTAATTTTTAAATTTTTTATTTATTAAGCTGCATATTCCTTAAAATTGAATAGTTTTTACTTTTAAAAAATATGTATATTTTAACCGACAAAAATCAAACTACATAACAAAATACATATGGAAAAACATTATTTTTTGGTAGTTTGTTTTTTGAATAACAAACATAAATGTTAAAAAATAAAATTATTCGTAAAATCACTATATTTTTTTTTTAATTTTAACAGTACGGAAAACGAAATTAATAACCCACAATCAGTTACTGTAATAATTTTATAAGTGCCATGATAAGGATATGAAAAAAATTTCTTGGTTGTTATTTAAATTTAATAACAAATTTTTTTTGCAATCAAATTAAAACTGAATCATTATAGATGGGATTCTACCACGTATTTACCTGATGTCTGGGTAAGTACCGGGTATATTCCTTTTTTTGGAATTTATTTGGGTATTTAAAAAACACAAATGCATTTTGCAATCATTAACTGTCAATAAACTTAATTTAATTTTAAATTACTTTTCGTTTTTAAAAAAAGTCGCAAAATTTTGAAAACCTGGTTAAATTGCACTAGAACTACAATAAACCGTATTATATTGATTTAAAATTGTAAAGGAGGTATGTATTTATAAGTGAAGCTAATATTGATTAAAGTAAATAGAGTAAACCTAATCAAATTTTGTACAAAAAGGCTTTACCCACCAATTCTTACCCAATTTTTCCTATTTATTAATTATATGAATCATGTTAAAGACAATCAAGTAGGGAATTTGCAACAGACGTGTAGTTAGAAATCCTGACTTTACTGATGTAAAAGTCGCATTGTTATAATGTCTCCCATTATTCCCCTGACACAAGCTACTGTAATTTAACAGTCATATGTATAGTATACATTGTATACACCTTTGCATACATATTAATTGCAACTTATTTAATTTTTTTTTTATTGCCAAAATTAATTTTTCTTGAGAATTGTTTTTAAATCAACTGCATTTACATATATTCATATTAAAAAAATTGCAACTTATTGCAATTATTTGATTTTTGTTTATTGCCAAATTTTATTCCAGACATTTTTCTTGAGAATTGCATTTCCGTTCTCATAACGAAAATGCAATGCAATCTATTTTTCTTTTTCCAAATAATTATTGTTTTAACATAACTTTGTTCTGTTCCCAAAACCAATAACAAAGAAAACATTTTGTTATAAACTTAATTAATAAGCAATATTATTCTTGAAAATTAGTATATAAGAAGAAAAATAATAAAGACAAGATGTTAGTTAATTTAAAACAAATGAAGTGATAGGTGTTTTTATTTTTTTTTTCTTTTTTTTTTGTGTAAATTTAGTTTAAGTATAAAACTTCGCATCTGCAGGTCTCCGCAGCTAATTTTTAGAACTATATTAGTGTAGGTCTTATGGCCAATTTTCAGGATTGATATTAAAACACATTTATGTTTAAAATCGCTTTAAATACAAAATGCTCTTCTTCAATAAATACTTAAATCAAACTTAATTCACCGATGTGGTGCACCTAATTTCAACTTAAGTTTCTATTGTAATATTTTAGCAAGGTCTCAATATCACGACAATACAACAGCAAGAGGCAAAGCAATAACAATCAGCTGATTTTTGAGACCACCTCGTAAATAATTATACTTTTTTATGATATTTTTTGTATTTAGTATTGCTACCATGCTTTTATCTTATTTAAATAAGACTTTTAAAATAAAACTCAAAAAATCAATCTGTATTTAAATACGATTTAAGTTTTTATGGAAATTAACTTAATTTAGATTTAATTACTATCCTGAAAATTGGGCATTAGTCTTATGTTACTCGGGAATACTGTTTTTGTAATTCTATGAAGATTTAGAAATGTTTTCAAAACAAGATTTTTTCATTACATACGCTTCTAAGCCCTTACTGAAATAGCAAATACATATACGTTTCGAATAGCTTATATAATAAGAAAAAAATAATAAAAGAAAAAATACCTTGTCCAAATACGTGAATACGCCCACAAATATGATACAATAATCAATAAAAAATTGAAACCCAATTTTTTCTCAGTGCTTAAAATGCCATATTTTCCGAACCCATGTAACTAAGTCATTAATAAATTTGATTTAAAAAAAACAATAATTTGTCTACCTTAATGCTGATTGATGCTTTTTCCGCCTTATTTCCCAGTGTGCGCCGCCTTAAATTAAAATAAATACACATTTGGTTACGGCATTTAACCATAAATATGCCTTGAAGACTACAATCATAAGAATTTTGCTTAAACTTTTTAGATAATGCTAAATTTTGTGAGGACTTCCATAACAAAATGGTACAAATCCAAATAAACAATTATTTTGATGTATATTTTTTTTAAATATTTATTGTGATAAAAAGTTGTTTAGAAACTACACAAATCATAAAACATGATTATTTTTCTATGGAAGTGTTACGTTTTGATCCCGGAAATTGTTTCTATTAAAATTTTTAATTTTTGTTTTATATTCTTTTAATATGAAATATGCTTTAAATTACCTTTTTTTTTAAATTAGGTTGAATTTCGTTAGTTGTATAGGATATCTATAACTACTGAGGTGAGTTTCATTTGCTAGACGTCAGTTACAAATCACTTTTTTAAATGCATTCTACAATGCAAATATGCATGCCCACAATTTCATTTCACTACACCCACTAACATAAATATCATAAATACTAGGGTATTCATTCGGTTAACCGTTAATCGGTTAACCGATTAATTATTACCCGATTAACTGATCGGTTAATTTAAAATTGGCTTTTTTCGATTAACGATTAAACCGGTTAATTTCAGTCGATTAACCGATTAACCGTTGTAACAAAAATTATAAATTTTTGTAGTATTAAAACATATTTTTTTTTGTTTTTAATTGTGGGTGAGTTCCATAACTTCGGTTGCAAAGCAACTCGCTTTTTTAAATAAATTCTACAGTGCAACCATGAACAATTTTACAACGTTATCCGTACCAAAATTCACCAAAAAAGTTACCAAAGTGCACCAAAAAAGTTGTTATTAGAATTTTTTTTTATACAATATATTTCCTTCTATAAATACATTTTTAAAATACAGTACAAAAACAGTAATTAAGGAATTCGGAAATGAACTTGTTTGCAGAATGTTCGGTGCTGAGCTTTGCCAGGATGAGTTAGATGATGACCTGACAACAGAAGAAACTTACGATAGTAACGCAACAACAGAATTAACCCAAACAATTAGAAGTGTTAAAAATTTTAAAAAATAAAGCAGGATCTAAATGGCATAATGGAAGATTTTATATGTTTAGAGAAATCCAGAAAAAATACTGAGAATTTAGATATTCTGTATTATGGGTTGCTTTCGATTTCTCCAAAATCTACGATAAGTGAAAGAATTTTTTCGTCAAAATTTATCAAAACTAGAGAAAGGAGTCGCTTAAATCCAAAACATTTTAACCAAATTATTTATCTAAAGGATTATGTTATAAGATTTTCTTAAACTATTTAAATTACTAATAAAATGATCTCACAGTTTATTTTTTAATAAATACATAATCGGTCTTGTTCTGGAAATCAAAATCACGTGAAATTGAAATCGAACAAATTTTTAATTCTATCCTGTGTTTAAAATTGATAAAAATATTTTTTTTTTTCATTACCTCATACTTTGAGGACCACATATCTTTACCAAAACTAATTTTGAAATCAGGAAAAGCTACGTTTTTTTTTTAAAAATTGAACTCAAAATCTCCATCGATTTTAATGTCACGATTTCGATTTACAGAACGTGGCCGAATATGTATGAATTAAAAAATATGTATTACATATGAATTATTTTTTTTTGCTCGTTTTAGTTCAAGATTTGTTACTGGTTTTTTTACTACTAAACTCCAAATAATAAATAATTTTTCATTTTTATTCATAGAAATTACCTTATTTATAAAAAAAAAGTTTATTAATCGGTTAACCGATCAATAACAAAATTAACCGATTATTAACCGATTAAACCAAAACCTCGATTAATTAATTGAGCGATTAACCGATTAAAGTAAAAACCCGATTAAATGAATACCCTAATAAATACCCTGTCGGACATTCAGTTAACTTTAAACTAACTGAAAGCTAACTATTTCTCAACTAGTGGTGGTTGACACTTGCATTTATTTTATATGGAATTAACTAACTATTTTAACATTGCGATGTCCTAGGAAGTAGTCGATTGTCCGACTCTGCATTACTTTCAATTAACTTTAAGTTAACTATTTGTAGCTAGGTATAAACTCAATACTTTAAGTTAGCTTTAAGTTAAGTTAGTTTAAGTTAAGGCCGATTAAGGCCGATCTATGAATGTTATTCATTGGATGAATACTTTCAAAAAAGTAAAAAAATTTTATTTTTTTGTTTAATTTTCTTTTATTTCTTTTATTTAATTTTATTAATCAAAGTTGTTTTTATTCACCTTTTTTTTAACCAGAGTCGCTGGCGGGAATCGATCCCGCAACCTCGGCGCTGATAGACTTGCTCACTACCAGCTAGCCTACTAGGGCAGTCTAGTTTTTGAATAAAAAACTATGTTTTTTGCCATTACTCAATTAAGAGCGTAAAATGAGATTAAATTGTCATAACATAACAACAATAACAACGTTGATTTTTTTTGCTAACGACTTGGCTCTCTCTACTTAAAATATACAACACAGTGTTTGTATACACTTTGGTTAATGTAAATTTTGCATTGCGTAGTAGTTGGCTTTAAGTTAGCCTATACAAGCTAACTTAAAGTTGGGTTTTTTTGTAGTTAGCTACTCATTTGAGGGCAGGGTAGATATTGCTGCCGCAAATGATTCTCAACATCTTGATGTTACATCCTCTGGGGAAAACAGGTGCAGCCAATACCTGAAATTTGGCAGTAATTTAAAACTGGCAGTTTTCTTGAGATTATACGACTTCTGGAATTCATGGCTGACCAAAGATCCTATCTGGTCGGCAGCCGCCTGGTACTTCGGTATTAGACTGGCTCTGGGTTGACAATTCCGGAGGCATGCTTTCTTGAGAAGACGTGTCTTGTATTAGAGATAAGTTTTGTGGGAGATACACTTTATTTGACAGTCAAAATGGGCGATGATAAAGGTTTATAATGGGTTAAGTCGTATTAGTTAGTGGATGAAACGTCAAATAACGGATTTTCCAACCCGAAACAGTGAAATCCTGGATTTTACGTAAGGCGAAAAGTTAAGCAACCGACAATGATGGGTGGTTAAGCGGAGTTGTGTGAGTGCTGATGCTGAATGCGGTGAAGATTAAGTAGTTTTAGCGAAGTTTGAAGCGGCTGGCTGAGATCAGCTAGGTCCTGGATATTGAAAGCAGTAGGAATGATGAGGTACCGAGGGTAGTAAAAGGTGTGTTGTGTGTTTGATGATAACGACTGAACTGAAGTTCAGTTGCCAGCAGCGGAACCAGGCACGCCGGCAAGCCGGCATGTTAAAATGAAAGATAAAAAAAATTTTGTATATTTAACATGCCTTATTTTGCTGCTGGCAATTCAACTTCAGTTGTGCTACTATCCATAATCGACCCATTAGACTTGCAGTTAGGCAACAGTCAAGAGCCAATAAAGTTGGTGGTGTGTAGGAAGTTGTTGATGTGGACTTAAAAGTGAGTTGTGGATATTTGAAGTAGACGAAGAGAAAACAGCAGTTAATGATGAAGTAGATGAAGTATGTATTTCATAGAATGATGCTCTTTCTCTGAGAACGTTTTTTAAGAATCACGTGGTAGCTGTAACTTAAAGCCCAGAACGCGGAAAGGGAGTTCGTAAACTATATTGAGCTTTCACTTGTAAAAGTTCAATTTGTAGGGACGGAACATCTCTAGGATCTCCTATTATTCAATAGATGCTGTCGATTATTTTAATAGCTCCAGCTCCTTAACAAGGGGCAAGAGTATAACTCTGTTCTCACACTCAATGGCGTTTTATGTCTGTAGGTCTATAACTGCCATAAAAAATCTTGGAATTGTTTTTTTAAGTATTTTAAAGTCTACATTTTAGTTGTTTTGACTGCATCTCTCAAAAATCTTACTTTTTTGTAAATATGATATTTTTTAATTGTAATCTGAACCAAAATTTTTGGTATTGAATAACAAAAAAAAAATAATACTTTAAGACTGAAATTATATCGTTTAGAATTGAACTCCTCATATATGTAAATATAATCTCTCATACTTGTACTTGTAAATAAAAAGACAGGATTGTATAAATAACCACAAGTATACATAGTTATATACATATTGACATATGTATTCATATTACGCATAAATGTGGCCGTATTCATGTTGCAAAGCTTCATATGTTAATTTTGTTTACTAGCAAACAAGTAAAACTAAACTTAAAAATCTCTTGACATTTGAACACATTCATGAAATGAGCAACAACTCATTTAGCTTTTGTTAATGTTGCTACTCCTGCCACTACTTCTGCTACTACTTATGTTACTACCGCTTCTACAATGACTAAGGCTGTTGCTGTTGTTGCACTCACAGTTCATCTTATTATTCTTTAATATGTAAACGTTTTGATAGGTAACCAACACAATGCTCACATTAACTTAATAAATTTTTAAAACTTCTTTCAACGAAACAAAGAAATTTACACAAATTCAAACGCACACAACATACAGTGTCTTGCATAAGTTTGTAAATTTAGTATTTCTACCCACACCACACAGCGTTGTGAGAATGTTCATTTTACAGTGTGAAAATAGACCATCTAATGAATGCGTTTTTAAGAAACGCCCTGAAAAAGGCATATCTAAAATATTTTTAAGATATTCTCATTAGATAAGAGGATTACAGCTCCTTAAAGATGTGGCTTTTAAATTGTATATATTTTATCACAAAGTGATGTATCAAATCACAAAGTTATTTAGTGTGTCAAATTGGTGGTACATGCTATCATTTTATGAATGTGATATTCATTTTTATAAATTTAACTAGCGGATCCTCGGCGTGTTCTCCCCTTCTTGTAGTCCCTTTTCGTAAACATTCATAGCTCGTGTGTCTAAAAAATCTGTTGGTTCTATTTTTAAAAAAATGCATAGCTTATGTGTCTATATAAGTAGGGTTCTATCTATGTTTGAAATTTAATTTAAATCTGTGGGATACTTTCCGAGAGACAGAAATTGCCCCTCACTCTCCTCGAAGTCAAAGGTTTGAAAAAAATATAAAGCCTAAAACTATCTTTGAAACCAGTTTGGAGCACATTGGTTGGATGGTTTCAAAGTCCTTAACGGGCATAAAAACATTTCGTGTATTTTATATACATATTTTAAATTTTTAATCTATATTCTATATTATTATATATATATATAAAAGAGTTGCGTGAGTGACTGACTGACTGCCTCATTCATCATCGCCCAGCCCAAACCGCTAGAAACCATGTTCTCTTACATGGAAGCAGGTTGCATTGCAATGATTTTAAAATGTGTTTTTACGGGCTTTCCCGAAATATTACCGAACATAAAAATTTAAATTTTCTTACTACGCAATCAGTCATCTTATTGTTTTTTTTAGCAGGGAGGAAAAAATTAGTGCTTCCAAGTGAGAATTCGCCATATAAAATTATGCCTTTTGTAAGCTGGTTTGTAGAGGGGTTTTGTGCTTCACTCTCCCTTACAAAAATGCTAACCAGTAAGCTCCATTTTTTACTGGGTTGATTAATAAGCAAAACAAATAGATCTCTCCGAGCAGTGATGTTATACGTAGTGTAAACTCCCTAGTCGTAGGGATTTTCTTCTAAAAAATGGCCGTAGGGAAAAAGGGACAGATTTTTTTTAAATCAATTTAATTTAGGAACTTTATTGGAAAACTGTGTACATTTGGCGAATTTTTTCGATTTGTAATAGCTTAATAAAAAAAATTGTTAATACGGCAACATTACAAATTGTTTAATTGCTTTGAGTCACCTCTTGCTTTCATTGCAGCTTTAATGTTAACGTAATTTTGTGACAAAACTCTTGTATAAGAAGGGAGATCTTTTAAACTTAATTTAACAAAGCAAGAAACGATTTACGATAACACAAATGATTTTAATTTTATTAATATACAAGCTGTTTGGAATTTTCCAATTAAAAATAAAAAAATTAAATGCTGGAGAATTTTGTTAACAACTTGGCCCCAGCGCTATCTACCGGGTCAACATTTTATCAGGAAACTTTGGGAAATAAATATATTTTGTAAGTTTCAGCCAAATGGTAACATAAATAAAAAAACATTTTAAATTACGACAACAGCGCCAACTTAAGAGAAACCTGGCTCCCGACTTAGATAATTTATTGTCGAAGTTTGATGTTATTCAGTCCAGCGGTTCGTATGTTTTAGGAGAACATACACGGCACAAACCTATATATAGATTATCATTTATAAGTTGTTGGGATTGTAGGGATTTTTGTAAATTTTTTAACATATTAGCAAAATATTCGCTTGAATTTGGCTAATGCGAATGTCATGAAATATATTTGTTACATAGCAAGTTAAAAATGTTAAAAATAGAAGCAATCAATGACAGTGGACTCCCGATAATTCGTAATGGCAAGGGACCGGCCATTTTTTTCGAATTATAGGGGTTTTCGATTTAACGGGGTTAAAATAAAATAAAGACGAATTAACGGGGGTTTTCAATTTATTTAAAAAAACGATAAAAAAAAACAAGTTGGAGTGCTATATTCGGCTGTGCCGAATCTTTGATACCCCCGCCGACAATTTGAATATTTCAGGAGTGATATCTATATGATGTCTATTTATTATTAATGTATTTTTATAAAAACAGACATCAGCATTAAAATTGGTTGCGGCTTAGACCTATATTAAATTATTGACCGACAAATGCTATTATGATAGAATTATTTATTACGGTTTTAGGCGTACTAAACTGTTTTCCGGGAGTAGGGTTTATATGGGGCCTAGGGTAAATTATAGACCGATCTTTATGAAATTTTACAGTGTCATTTCTAGTCCTAAAAAACTGTGACGTACCAAATTTTGTTACGACAGCATTAATAATTACGGTTTTAGGCGTACTAAACTGTTTTCCGGGAGTAGGGTGAGGCCTTGGGTAAATTGTGGACCGATCTTCATAAAATTTCACAGTGTGATTATTAGTCGAACTAAGCGAACATTTGCAAAATTTCATATCATTTCGTGCATTGTTCAATCATTTGTGTTTTGAGTTTTTCGACAGTGAGCGTGTTTTCAACAGACGGACAGACAGACAGACATGGCTAAATCGACTTGGAATTACTCAAGGAGCCAGAATAAAAATACTTTATACGGTCTGAGGTGAATAATATAAAAGTTTCACACGGAATGACAAACTTAGTATACCCTCTTCACAACTAATTGCGGTGGACGGTATAAAAACATAGAAAACTATTTTTAAAAATAATTCTCTTTTTTGAAGGATTGAAGTAAGAGTTGATGGAGCAATTTTAAATCGCTTAGCAACGTATATTTTTTTCTCTCCATTGTCATTGTCTGCAAAAATTTTATGCGTGCGCTTTCCCAGTTGGCCATGTCTTGAAGACATCCTTGACGACGCGTGTATGACCATATAAAATCCTTGAGGACGCGTAGGCGACCGTCGAAGCAAATCGTCGACGACTTTTTCAAACAAATGTCCGGCAAATCGTTCACGACTATTGAGCGATATAGTCGCCCATATGGTCGTCGACGACATAAGAAGCGATATTGCCGCTCATATATCGTCAACGACAGCGTCGCCCATATGATCGTCAACGACAGCGTCGTCCATATGATCGTCAACGACATATGAGCAATACATGAATAATAAAACAAAATGTCAATTGACATTTTGTTTTATTATTCATGTAACAAACTGATCTTAAGAAAATAAACACATACACAAGCAAAAGCAAAAACCAACGCAAAAAAATAGCGGTAAACAAAAAATCATACTTTCCATGTTTCTGTTGTTTTTATTACGAATTATAAGTGGTAGTTAGAAAACAATTAGGATTTATAAGAGGTAAAGAAGATTTTATTTGAAAAAAAAATTTACAAAAACAACCAAAATGTATGGAAATTCAACGAATTAACGAGATTTTTTGAAGGGACCGACAGTTTATTACGAATTATCGGGAATTACGATTTATCGTGCTACGAATTATCGGGAGTTGACTTAATATTTTTACGTTTTTGCAAAAGGATGTACATATTTTAGCTGATCTAAATTGAGATATAAATTGAGAAAAATTAAATAGGGATATAAAGTTCATTATATTAAATGCATGCAAAAGAATTTCAAAGAGCTGGTGCAATTTTTCTTTCCTTTAAAAAATATTTTGGTTTTAGAATATATGGGAAGGACTCGATCGTTGCTTCGACATGCTTGAAATTTTTAGTGCTTTTATTTTTTATAAATATAAATAAGTTTGCAAAGTTTTTTTGTTCTGCCATACCTCCTACTATTTATGGCACAACAATAGTGGAGAAAATATTTCTGAGTCGATCTAAAGATGTCTGTCCGTCTGGTTGGCTGGTTGTCTGTTCATGAGCACAAATTACAAGTCGCAATTTTAAAGATAATTTGATGAAATTTGGTACATACTTTCCAATTATCAAAAGGAAGAAGACTATTAACTGTTTTTAGTTCATTCATATGTCCCGATACAAATTTCTTTCCAGTCAGAGTCTTTGTGTCTTATTATGTTGGTATTATGATTAAATTAAGTTCAAAAATATTTCATTACAACATAAACCTATTACTTTTTCTTTAAATCGTTCTATATTTGACCACAGCTCCCATACTAATGCCAATCACGAAAAAAAGATTTTAATGCCGCAACTTCCTTATAAATGTCATGTCATGGCAAATTTGTACTGGCGGGTTCGGTATTGACCATAGGACCCATATACCCCCTTTTGAAAATCGTCATTTTCGTTTAATATTTAAACATAACAAAAAAAGTAAGACTGCTGTAGTAAGAGGCTATACCGAATGGTTTATACCCTTCACCATGTCGCGATAAGAACAGAATGTTCTATTAATACCGTTTTTTAGATAATTATTAATAATAAATCTATTTTGTGCGACGCCCACTGCTGCAATCCCACCCATATTTTGTCTGATGTTATGTACTGACAACCAAGATGCTTGTACCTAGTTTTGAAACTTTATCTCTTCCCGTTCTCCAGTTATACAGAAATCTTAATATCTTTGTATGGGAGGGGCCATGCCCAACTAGCCAATCCCGCCAATATTTTAGAGAGGTTTTGTATCGATAACCAAAATGGGTGTACCTTATTTGGAAACTTTTGCTGTTTCCGTTCTCCAGAGGTAAAAAAACAATAACAACAACAACAAATTTATGGGTAAAATTAGAGGAAGTCGCAGTGTTTTAGTAAATCTCAGCAATTTGTTGGTCTTTAAGGCTGAATTCCAAAAGCAAAATTCTACGGAGTCAATGTGACTTAAATATATACCAACCAAGTCCCCATAATATGTGGTGTATTCAATAAACCCATTTCAATAGACAGGTGGACAGACGGACATCGTTAAATCAACTTCGCTAAACTTTCTGTCTTGAATAAGATGCACCAGAATGAGTTCGTGTACTTTTACAACTTCTGCATCATCTCAAATTAAATCTTGCGTTTCTTTATACTCTTTTCCTACACCTGTAATATCTGTGTGTGCTCTTATGTTTGTAGGAGTACATAAAAAGTGTGTGTATGTTTAAGACTTTTTATCAGTCAAGTCTTAAGTCTTTTGTTATTCACTTTTTGTTTGTTTTTTTCTTTTGAGGATATTCGTAATTTGTTTGCTAAAATTTGTTGATTTTATTACAATATTCAAGCGAGTTAAAGGAAATTTTTTACAATTTGAAAAATTACATACCATAATATTTCTAGCTGGGATCACACGATTGCCGGAAATATGACACAATTTTGATTGTGCTTTATTGACGCACAGTAATTAAGTTGTACCAATCAAATATTCTGAAATCACATGATTGCCCAGTTTTATACAAATTTAATTGCCGCTAGTTGGTACAAAGTGAAATGGGTACAATAATTGCCGCAGCGCAGTCACACGATTGTTCTTACTTGACAGGTGGCTTTTTTGTTTGTTTTTAAAAGTTCTACGTGGTTTGTTCATTGAAACAAATTTGTATCATATACATAAACAAATTTTTGTTGAATACTTTTATTTGAAATTTTTTAAGAAAAATATATGAAATTTGTTTTGTTTACTGCCTGTTCAACAATTTCGAATATTAAGGTTCGGATAGAAAATTTGTATTAAAAACACTGTTTTGAAAATACATATATTTCATATAAAATTCTTTGCGAACGTTAACGTTCGAAATAGTTGAACAGACAGTAAACAAAGCTTAATTCTATTTTAAAATATATACAGAAATAGAGAATATTTTCATTCAAATATTTAGAATACAAGTATAACAATGTATCGGCGTTTTAAAAGTTTAATGGCCATTTCATTAAAGAAATTTGGTTTTCTCAATGCCTCATTTGCTTCTATTTTGTCGCAATGCTAACCGGCACTCATCTGCCAATTATATATTTTCCTTTTATTTGACGTACAGATAAATTCAATCACCTGACTCCCAACTTTTACATGTATTTTGAGTGGTGTTGCCAACTCAAACCAATGTTTTTTGTCGGTATATTGAGAAACCCAAAACCGTTAACGGACAGTTTATCGGTATAATCAATTTATGTTGACATTAAGTAATACAGTTTGTCGAAACATTGAGAAAAAGGCCATAAATCTGAAAATCATTTTACGACCTTTTTATAGTTAAGCCCTTGTGTAGTAAATAAACGTAGAAAATCATGTGATACTTCAGGTTTTGGTATATAGTTTCTTCAGCAGATTTATTGAGAACATTACAAGCAACATTTTGTTGGTATTCTTTAACCCTCTAATTCTTCTAGAAATGGGTCTTTTTGGAATTTGTTTGAAAAAAGCTAAAATAACCATAAAAACCATAAACACTTAAGTCGAAAATTCGACTTTAAATAAGCAAAAACTTAAAAGGTTGTTTCAGGGTTAATTATATACTTATGCCAACGTGGCAAAAAAAAACAGGGATGTACATAGTTTTAAAGATTATTTATTATTATATTTACTTTTTCCAAAAAAATTGTAAAAATTATAATTAGCTTGTAATGTTCTGAATAAATCTTCAGAAAACACTTTATACCAAAAACATAAGTACAACAAGATTTTCTACGTTTCTTAACTACACAAGGGTTCAACATTTAAAAGGCCGTAAAATGAGTTTCAGATGTGAACTCTTAAAACGCCGATAAACGTATATCGGTTTTTAGTCCCCTCTACAAGAATCAGAACATTGTTATTCTTTTGTGTGTTGTACAGTTTTATCAAGGGTATATTGTATTTTTTAAAACGAATTTTGGGACCTTAAAACTTTTAAATAAAAAGTATTTTTGATATTCAGTTTAATTTAACTGCCTGTTCATCGATTTCGAACGCTAACTTTCGCATAGAAATTATATTTAAAACAAAAACAAAATTCTAAAATATTTAAAACAAAAACAAAATTCTAAAATTTTTTTTTTGTTTTAAATGTAATTTTCTGTAATAGTAGCAAATTGTAGTAACGATAAAACAGGCAAATACAAACCACATTGCAACGGTGCGGCATAAATAGTAAGGATATCAGATGGAGTGAAGTACATCTTACACCATTTGAAAGCTACTTTTAACACTTTGAATTTATGTTCTGTCCATCGGACATCACATTGTATCTTCATGCCCAGAACATCAAGAGATACTGATTCCCCAATACTTATAACACCCATATATAAAGATGAGGCCGTTTGCCTTTTTGGCTACGATATAAATTATTATAATTATTGATTCTATATTACATGTTTTTTGAAAACATAACAAAAAAAAAAAATATAAACTACACATAAGTTTTTAAGAGGTTTGTCTTCATTTGGGCTTACGTCTTTTTACCTGCTAGACCGAGTGTGCTGAATTTCAATCTAAAACTGCTAAGGAGAACCCAAAACAATTTTCTGTGGAGGCTTTTGTTTTCCAGAGACAAAGATGATTCAGAACATTCCTTTTGGGGCCAGAGAAAAATATGTTACATAGAATGAAAACCTTAAAATGGGCTTTGGTGTGGTGGAGGGTATAACATCCCCATTCAAATGATTCATCTTCATTATTTCTAATCTTTTGAGCCCAAATAAAAATCTCCTCTATATTTCTATTCCACAGAACCCATTTTAAACTGTTAAATGCTTGCAAACTTTTATTGAATTTAAGTCAATTCTTGAAGAAGAAAAAAATCTAAAAATATCCTTATTTTAACAAGCATTGTAAAGAAAACGCCATTTTTTTTCTTGAAATACATTTATATTGTTATTTCCAAGTAGTATTTAATATAATTGTGAAATTTCAAAAGGCACTTCATTTAACTTAAACACATACATTCATACTTATAACAACTGCTTACATTAATATTTTTCATACAGGAAATGAAAATTCATTCATCTGCTGCAGCTAAAGAATAAAAAAATCATCTACTTAATATATTGTTTAACGTCGTCTTTTGTAAACATTTTTATAGAAATAAACATAATGAGGTCAAGTGAAAAAATAAAAGAAATTTAATAAAAATATTTATATAAAGGAATACAAAATTGAAATACATAAAGAAGTATTTTGTATATGAAATAAATAACAATATAGTTCCTTTTTTTAATATTTTTTTTTTTACTAAATATAATAAAGCAGCTAAAGTCGCATTACGTCAGTGGTTTTTGTTTAGACAAATGTCCCCCTTTTAACTTGCCTTTCCATAAGCCCATCAATCCTTAAATTTAAGAACGTAACATGGTGATACAAAATAAAGTCAAAAAATATGTATGTGTCTAGTATGGTAATACAAATTCTTTGGACTCCATTAGCACATCAATTTTGGATTTTACAAGTGTTATTATTAAAAAATGCCTTAGTTCTTTATGCCAAAGTTGGCTTGTTAAACAATATACTATTTTGTTGTTACTACGACAAAAAACCAAATAAACGACACAAGCGGTGACATAAACACATGAGAAATGTATAGTTTATGCTTGTGTGAATATTAAAAATGATTTATATTCCGACAAACATCTAGTTATTGTTGTAAAACTGCTTATGTTGCTTATTTATGAGAAAATTCAGAAAAAAATTTAAAATTTTGCGACCGAGGGGGTCTAAGATTAAAATAAGATGCCGCAACCATTAAATGGAGCATGTTATGGTTAATAATAACAAAAATTTGTTTAACGCTAATAATCACATGGTTATTTTTAAACCATATCATAGCTTTTGGTGGCCCTTACATCAACAGCAATTCTGTTTTAAATTGGTTGTTTTGCTTAAGCAGTGAAAGTGAAATCAAGAAAATTATTAACTCTCTCTGTTTAAGCTTATTATCTATCAAAGTGTTAAGTGAGCATTCAGAAACACAGTTTTTTAATTTGCTGCAATCAATTTAAGCAAAACAAAACTTTTAGTACTTTTGCTTTACTAAAGCAAACTGCCGAAAAATAATTTAGTACTTATAAGCCAATAAAAAATTTGATTGTTTTGCGAAGCACTAAATGTACATCTAAAAAAATAAGCGCAGATTTCTTTACTACGCAGCACGTCTGTAAAGGAGCATATTAAAGAATAACTGTTAGAACAAAAAATTCAGTGTGTAAAGCTGATCGCTACATTCACCAATTTTAATATGCGCTGAATAAACTTTTTTTTCTGTGTCAAAAATGTATTGCTTCAAAGTGCACCATTTTTTATGGGGATGATTTATTTTCGTTACGTCTTTTAGGAGTAAGCGTGTTTTAAAAGACAATCACGGCTATATTAACTAACGAAAACATGAGTTACTTAATGAAGTTAAGCTGCTCATTTAATATTTTCCATAGTTGGAAATTAAACTATCGCGAGTAGGTAATATTCTTAAAGATCTAACCCTTTATACAAAAATATGTTAAAGTTCATATTAATTAATTAACACATAACGCCCATTCACTTTTGATGGATTTAATGTGTTGCTGAACTAATGTTTACTTTTTTTTGCATAAGGGGGCTAAAGCTTAGATTACATTTTTAATTGTTTAACTCCCTTTCGCTGATCTTCTGAATGGACCACATGGGTTTAGAACACCCGCTCTTTAAAAACTTCTGATTTGAACTATTCTATATTTTAATAATTTTGAAGACACAAAGTGTCATCGTGGTTTCGCAGCTCTGTAATGGGGTCTTAGATGATTTTTTCTTGTTTTTCTATAAGGAATGACACACTTAATATACCCTTATTTGGCAAAGGCCTTTTGTTTTGTGTTTTTCTTTGATTATTTTTAAAAAAGATTACAACCCAAAATGCACTCAAACATAAGTACATGAATAGTTGTAAAACCTTACCAGTTAAAATTTAAAAAATCTTTTGTTAAACAAGAAAAGTTGTTGTTATTAAAAAGTCAGTTTAGTTTAAGCCACTTTAGTTTAGTTAAATGTAGTTTGTTCGCTGTCGTAGTACTTGAACAGCTTGCACTTCTCCACTTTTCTTTACATGCAGCTTGTTTGTAGCATGTTGCCAAAGTATATCAACATACACTGTGAAGAAGAATTAATAGTGAATGTATGTTTAAGAGGATAACTATGTGTATCAATACGGATGTATGAGTGTATATGTAAGCAGACTTAGATGAAATAACGACAAGTTAATGCACTCATAAATTAAGATCTTAAATGAGAATTTATATTTGTACAAACTAAAACACAAAAAGCTACTCTAGCAAAAATTATTTTTAAGTGTATGCGTTTGTGAATACATAACTGAAAACGGAAACATCAACGTCAGACAGTCCGACAGACGGATGGAGAGACAATAACATACTGTGACTTAAACTTAACGTGAAAGAGTCTTGTAAATTTGATATGACCTTTTTCATTTTAATTTTTCGTCTTTCGTTTGTTTTTTTTTTCAACAATGTTTCTTTACAACTCACAAAATGTTCAACCAAAACTTAGAAAGTATAAGGAGATGCCTTAAGGGGTTGTATTTAAAAAAAAAATATTAAGACTTTTACCCTTAAATCTTATGTGATTGTGTAGATGAATTTAAATACTTTAAGCTTAACCCAGTGCGCTTCGGTGCTCCTTTTTAAATAAAACAAATTAAATATTTTTCATACAGATCTCGTGCATTGATAACGAAGCAATTTGTAGCAAATGTGGATACTTTTATAGTTACCGTTCTTGTGTGTGTGGTGTGGCACCCCATACAAAGACAAGCACACGTTTTGACATAAGATGTGTATTATTACCCAAGCTATTTGTGCAAACTAGAGTCTAGATATATAGAAATCAATCTTGTATTTGTATGTGAGGTGCTACGCCCACTTCTCTAGCCCAGCCTATTTTTTGACAGATGCTTCGTATTGACAACCAAACTCCGCCATCGCTTCAACCGAGGCAATTTTTAACCTGGTCATAAAGATTATTGCACCACTGATACTTAGAAAGCTTGAAAGCTTGAGAGCTTTAGCTTTTATAGTTTTCCTAATTATATTTAATAATTTTGTACGGGGAGTAACTCTCTCCTGGCTCCTAACCAAAACTGCTTATGCAAATTGATACTGTATTGAAAAAATTATATAGCGTATTGTTTTTTCCAGACCATAAGAAACATACTGTCAGAACTTCAAAAAAGTCGGTTCAGCGTCTTATACCCCTGACAGACATAGGATTTGTATACAATACTATCATGGTATACTACATGTGTGTCAACCTAAACTACAATTAAATCATGAAACAAAGTGGTATATACTACTGTAGTATGCATACCATGGTATTGAAACTATATGTCTGTCAGGGGTATTATGCGTATACAATTTACAAATAAACAAACACAATTTAATCTTTATATACATATGCTTATAGAAAAAATAAGGGGTGTTCTTTTAAGCTTAGTTCACAATCAGAGCAACAATTGTTTTCTTCTATCTTATTTATTTCATATATTTTCCTTTCACTTTTTAAACAAAAATGTAACTAAAATTTTTTTTAAAAAGTTGAGTCAACTTCTACTTCAGCAACATTTTGTATGAAATTGCTTATGACCAGGGAAACCAAAAATATGCAATTGCATGTTTTTCCTTGTGCGACCAAAGAAGGCACAAACGATATATTTATCCGTTTTGGAGCCTTTTATGAATTTTGGCATTGATTTGTTAGTGCATATTTTTGCATTTTTTACTCTTTGCAGCATTTTTGTGCATAATTTAGTTAAACGAGTATTTCTGCAGCATTTTTAAACTTTATAGCGCATATTTTGCCTTTTTAAGGCATATTTTGCAACATGTTCATTTTGATTAGATGCAAGAGCTTTCGCAGCAAAAAAAATTTTTTTTTCCAAATTCTGGTTAACAGATGGCTTTTTTGTTGCAAATACGTATCTGTATACTCAACGTGTTGCTTCAATTTCGCCATCCATTTTTTTCCAATTTTTACTCTAAAATTGTAAGACAAGACCGGCTGTCATTTAAGATAAATGTTATGCGATGTGTATAATACATAGAAATCTAGATTAATCTTTTTAGTATACCGATCGAACCAGAATCAATTTTTAAAGTGAACTAACGATGTCCATTCGTCCGTCTGGCTGGTCTTCTTTCCAAGTTAACCTTGTGCACAAAGTACAAGATGTAATTTTGTAGATAATTTGATCAAATATGGACAAAGTCGATGTTAATGATGAAAATCGGTCATTTTCGTTACCATTATGTTGGTATTTAAATTAAATTCGCCCCAAAAATATATAATTGCAAATTATTATTTCGAGCCGGTTCACATTTGTCCTTAAATAGCTAAACTTCCTTTTAAATGTTAACATTAATTACCAATTTAGCGACCATACCTAAAAAAAAAAATAAAATATGGGCTTAAGCGATAATATTTTCAGGTTTTTTTAATTTTGTTACTAAATTGTTGAATATTTTGTCTTCAAATGAGCAATTTTTGATTTTTTGGGGGCATATTTTTAACAATTTTCAGGGCATATTTTCCAGTTTTTACTGCATATTTAATGCGCATAAAACGCGTTTTTTAGAGCTTATTTCTGGTTTCCCTGTTTATGACGTTTACGTACCTCTACAAAAAGTAGTCCAAAGGTGGCAAATCACTCGAACGAGGTGGTCAATTCACAGGTCGATTTCTTGAGATAATTCGGTCACCAAACACTTGGCTCAACAAAGTGATGGTCTCACGCGCTGTAGGGCAAGTTGCGCCATTTTGTTGGAACCATTTTTCTTCCAAACGACTTGCAATGACGTGAGGAGTACAAAAATCACGAATCACTTGCCTGTAGCGTTCGCCTTTATCGCCACAGTAATGTTGGCACCGGCGTCGGATTAAAAGACAAATGGGCCGATGACGACTTCGGCATGAAAACCGCACCAAACACTGTTTTTTTGGGATGTAATGGAGCCTCAAGAGTTTCGTGACGGTAGTGATCTCTCCAGAAACGACAATTCTATTTATTTACATACCCATGATGAGCATCATCACAAAAGATGATTGAAGATAAGTATATCTATTAGTTTGGTAAACAGAACGCAAATACTGGAAATCAATATCCTTGATCTCTAAACTTTTTTCTTGCAGATGTTTTTGCGTGTTGATTTGCCAAAGTAGACTGAAAAAAGTCAAACACACTTTATTAGGACAGTATGGCAGCTAGTTTTGCAGTTATCCCTATCGGAAGTTGTATACGTCTAAAAAAACACCCTTTTCAAATGGAGTTACAAATTTTATAGTTTTTTCATAAATGTTTTTAAACAACTCAAAGGAGCAAAGTATTAAGTTTGATAATTTGCTCGATATAGAGATAAACTATAACAGTTCTTGTTTAAGAGTTGCATGAAAGAGCAAAAATTGGAAAGTTTGAAAAGCTCAAAGATTAATGTCAACTAAATAAAGACTTTTTTTTGAGTTTCGTTAAGTTTGGCAAATTTGCTTTTGCTTTTCATTCAAATAGTATAAAAGAATTCTGTTAAATAAAGTCCCATAATTCTCAAAAATGGCATATTTAAGAATTCAGATTATCTAAGTACAGAATTAAGTTAATATTTTTAAAAAAGAGCGAGGGGTGCTTTAGTTTTGATTTCACTGAAACAAAAGAACGTTTAAGAATTTTCTAGGAGCTTAATTGTCTAATTGGGAACAATCCTCATGAAATTTGACACTATAATTATTAGGTTAACAACTTCTTCATATAACAATATATTTGTGGCAATAAGGAAAAAGTGCCTAATAAAATCATCACTTCTCTTCTATTATAGTTTTTTCAATTTTTTTTCCTGAAAAATCGTGCAAAATAATTGAAAAGGTGCTTTAACCCTTTCCGACCCAAGCAATTTCAAAGTTTTCGGATTTTAATGAAATTTTCGGTACATGATAATTCGCCCTAAGATAACGTAAAAATGAATTTTTAATGTACATAAAAAGCCCAAGTCCTTAGAAACAGGACATACACATATGTGTAGCTTGGGACTTCACTTGGTCAAAATATTAGCATTTTTTGGTAAAAGTGTAGTTTACGGGGCATACGAAAAAAAAACTTGTAACCCCTCTGGAAATAAAAAAATACGTGAGCCCCCTGGATCCAAAAAACGGCCCCGACCACTTAGTGTTATGTGTAGGTACTTGAATTAAAGGTAATTGTACGGGAAAAACAATTTGGAGAAGGCGGGACTTTTGGGCAAAAAAAATGTCCTCTCCACTCATATCTTTGTGTGGGTATTAAATTAAAGGTAACTTGCTCACGATAGTGAGCGCTACTTGTTACGATTAAATGCTCGTTTTTTTCGAAAATGTGACTTTTAGTTAATTATGAACTGATTTTTATAAAATTTAGGATCCAATAGAATCTGGGAATTTATGTCGCATGGTGAGTAACATTTATTATATAAATTTTCATATTATATTTATAAGTTTAAAATTGTAATTTGACTTAGAATACACATTTGAATTAATAATATTAATTCATATTATGAAAATTTATAAAATAAATAAAATAACTGTGTCAAAGAGTTTTTTGGGAGGAGACTTTATATGGAAACTTCAATAAGTAAATTACAAAATGTACTATTATAACTCCTGTTTATATGAAACCTTTTTGTGCAAAATTTTCCCCTGGGGGTTGTAGGGAACATCTAAAGGATATTTAACCTTTTGGTGTTACATCCTCCGTGGCAAATCAGGTTAAAGTCATTACTAAAATACGCAAGGACTCAATTTGATCAATCAATGCAACTGCCCTGTGGGAAATTTGTGTCAATTGGTCCAACAGACTGGTCCTGGGATTTGTGAAAATAGAACAAGTACAAAAAGAAAGGACTCATGACTTGTGAAAGAAGAACCAATCCCTTAACTGGTTTATGAAGAACAAAAAAGTAGAAAAAGTAATGAATTTCAGTACAGTCTTCACCGGTGCTGTGACACATTTTTTGGTACTTTCTAAAATTTGGTTCTTGAATTTAATTCCAGGACTTGTTTTATTGAAATAATACTACATTGTATAGAAATAATACTACATTTTAGTGACTGACACTAAGTACGTTCATGGAGAATAGACCAGTGACTGGTAAAATGGGGTCAATTGACCCCCTCCAATGACAACCCCATGTAAAAGTGATAGGTCTTATTCATATAAAGTGTTAGAACTAGAACCGGTCTCTACCACCAAAGACCTATCACGGGACTACTTCGGTGTCAGTCCGCTTCCCTCGAGGGTGGCAACACTTGAATCGCACATGAAAAAGTCGTCAAAAGGTATTGGAAGAATAATCTTTTCTGCTTTATAGTCGCAGTTCCATAGAGTTTTCGGAACAGAGATTTGGTAGCGGGCTAGAGGAGCATAACAGTTTAATGCTGTGTCGATATTCTTTTCTCGGACATTAAAAGTCTATAGTAAAACATCGCCTCCCCGATAGCAAACCGGTCTGACTATTGGTGAGGTCTCTTTTACTACGATTTTCTAAGAAATGCTTCCTGAATTTCGAGGTCTTGGAGGTCCGGAGAGCACGAGGTGGCTATGGTTATACCCACATCGCGGGCAAATACGGGGTGTCATTATTCTTAGGGGAGGCCATGCGATGTGGGCACCTACTAATGTTTAAATCATCCTAAGGTTCTGATGCTATCAGTGCGGAAACGGCCTTAAATCAGATTGACAGTGGAGTTTAAACAGCTGCATCTCCTAAACAAGGGAAAGGGTGTAATTTTGTTGGTTAAACTCCCTAATTGCAAACTGTGTATGAAAAATAATTCTAGCATACACAGGGTCACTTTGTAAATGCCCATATAGATCACCAAGAGGTTAAGATCCACCATAAGATTAGATCAAAGTGCTGGTGCACATGTAAATCAAAATCACAACTGTGCCAAATTTGATAACAAAATGACAATTTTTAAGCTGACTATAAAGAAAATTTTTCTCACAAAAGTTTACATTACAAATTTTGTTCAAGGCTGCCCCGGTAGGCTAGTTAGTAGTAAGCCAGTCTATCAGTGCGGGGGTTGCAGGTTCGATTCCCGCCAGAGACTCTGGTCTGTTTCACTACAACGGACTAAAGGTCAAAGTTACTATTGCTCCGTTTATTAAGTTAACCGAGAGTATGCTTTCTATGGGTTCTATTTAATCGAGAAAATATATATATTTTTTGAAAAAAATATAAAATATATTTGCTGAAAAAAATTAATCAAAACATGCTTCCGCGTACTCATGATATAATATATTTATTAGTGCTTCATTATTTGCACATATTTCATGTAGTGAATTCACATAAAGAATAACTGTGTGAATGAAGCATACATTGGATTCCGACGGCAGAGCTTCTACGTGAGGAATCCCATACAAAAATCATGTAATATTTCACAGAAATGGAAGCGATTCACAACTGATATCTGCCTTACAAACCTGCTTCCGAGTAAGCACAAATTTTTGCTGGGTACAAGAGTATGACAAAATATGTAAAGCCCGAGCCACATAAAATCCTTTGTACTCTATACGTCACCTTTTTCAACTGACACCTAAGTTTAGTTTTCTTATGAGTGTTGTCCCATTTCCTACGTCTCCGTTAACGTTAAGTACTTCATTTTGGCAACTTTTAACGTACGTTGTGTCATTGAAAGCCTTCAGTTTATTTTCTTATTTCTTTTAGCTTATTATTTTGTGTTGTGTGTCAACAAAAATTTAATACAAAACAAAACTTAATAATTAAATTGAAGAACAAACTTACTGTCTCGGTTTTAGTAAAGCGGTCAGTTCGTGTCAGTTAAAAAAGGCGACCTCGGTCTATAGTGATGTAACGCCCACCTAATTAGACGTTTATTGCCAGGTTTCATCAAAAATATGATTAATGTTGGTACTTTATGGCGTAAATTTTTAAAACATAAAAAATATGTAAAAAAGGCATAAATTTTTTAGGGGTTAGTTACGTTGTTATTCATAGTTAGAAGATTTTTCAATTATCACTTTTTTGGTGTTTTCCACAAACAGACAGAATTACAAATATACGCATGGACTAGGAGACGACAGGCATAGTTAAGAATTTTAAAAGGACCTAGATTATATACTATATGGGTATTTCCATGTCAAAGAGTGGGACATGATCCCTTTCGATTTTAATGACATTTGTTGAGAGGGTTCCTTTTATCCTATAAGAAACATATGTGAACGAAAAAATATAAAAATTTTTTTTTAAATGATGTCATTTCAAAATGTCATAATTTCGCCGAATTAGCCGATTGTGTTGAGCTTATTTCTTTAATATCTCGAAAGCTTCTTTACATACGAAGATGATTTTTATGTCATTTTGCAACTTCTTTTATAATATGTCTGAAAAAATTAGAAGTATAGCTGCATTTTCCAATTTTTTAAGAATTTTTAACAAACAAAAATTTCGAAAATAATTATTTAATTAAAAAATATTATGCTTCTAAAATGACTGCGCATATTAGAAAAAGGTGTAAAGGTAATTTTATTGCGGAATTTTTAGTAATTTTAATAAACTAAACCGTTTTTGAGTTACGCGAATATATGCTGTGCAACCTCCTACATTTTCTAAATAACGGTATATCTTAAAAACAATAGCTAACCTAAAAAAACGGTACGCACCACTGGATTCAGCGTGCCCCAATAAGGTAAAAACGCCAGGTGTCCGGCTAGTCTATTTTTTGCAACTAGAACAGTGTACTTGTTGCTTAAAATTACAATATTTAAAGTTTATTTAAAGATTATTTTTTAAAGGTTGAAAATCATGTCTTAGAGTCTAAACACAATGTTTGCGGTGCGGTGCGATTTCTCGTTGCGGGAGAGAAAAATAAACATAATACAACGGAAGACGGCGACGGAATTAATTGTCATTTTTTGTTAAAATTTTTATTAATTTATTTGTGCATACATTTTTATCATGTTGTTTGTTTTCAATAATGTTGTGAACATAGCCAATTATTCAAAAACTATGGCAACATCAGAACGAGAACGAGTATCAGTGTTGCAAAACTGAAATTTTGAAATGGTACTGAACTTTAACTAAAAGGGTACTTTTTTCACCAAATGGTACTTTATTTAATATTTTTTTTTAATATTTTATTATATTACACTTTAATAAATTATCCAAGCTTATGGTCACTTTTTTCTAAAATTAATTAAAGTAGTTTTATTTTCGATATTTCGATTTCCGTTGGAAATCTTCTTCAGGAAATTTTTTAAATAAAATTTATTCCGTTGGAAATCTTCTTTAGGAAATTTTTTAAATAAAATATAAAATTACAAAAATTGTGTTTAACAATAAATGGAAAAATAAATTTTAAAATTTCAATTAACAAAATTATCATTATTAATTAAAAAAATTCCGTTCTACAAACTTTAAAGAATTATTGAGGAAAATTGGGACAAAATTTCAGGATTAACGAATATTAATAAGGATTTATTTTTGAGAATTATAAAGTTCTGTATAGTAGATAATAGATATTTTCAATTTGATAGGAAAATATATGCACTGAAAAAGGGGCAACCTCTGGGTTCTCCAGCATCTCCAATAGTTGCTGATATTGTTATGGAGAAATAATTAGATATTATAAGCAACAGTTCTACTTGTAACAATATCAAAGTTTAAACAAAAACATCAACAATAAACATTGAGTTTATCTCTTCATACATTCCGCACTACAATTGATTGGAATTCTTCCAACATTAGTTGTAGTTGTAATGCTGGGTACACACAGTGCAATCTACATCAATGCAATCTCAAAATATCAATACGTTTTGATGTTGATGCAATCTGGAATGAATGAAAAATGAATGCAAATGAATTTAATTTGCTAGATTGCGTAAATGCATTTCATTGTGTGTACCCAGCATAAGTAGGTTAAGAAAAAACAAAATGAAAACAGAAACAACTTGCAAAAGCATGTTGCCAGTTAAATTTTATTTAAGCCGTGCACTTGCCAGTTTATTATCAAAGTAATTTTGGGAATACAAAATTTAAACTTGCTTAATTCCCAATTTTTATTTTTGATAAAAACACTGGAATTTATTGTTGATGGGATAAGCTGATAAACTCACTGTTTACTGTTGATGTTTTTGTTTAAACTTTGATATTGTTACAAGTAGAACTGTTGCCTATAATTCTTATACGCTTAACAGTTTTATTTGGTTTAATATGTTTAGTTTTTTTAAATCTTTTTGGATAAAGTTTCCAGACGATCTGGCCTAAACAGCCGGTGAAATGCGCATAGGAAAAGCGTATCCCATCAATAATAAATTTCAGTGTTTTTATCAAAAATAAAAATTGGGAATTAAGCACGAATAACAAACTAATATAAATATTTTTAGTTCTGAAATACTTTATTTCTGGAAGATCCGCTAGTACACGGGATTGAGAAGTGATATTTTCATTGTTTTCTTTCTCGTTTGCAAATAGCATTAACAACAATGGTATTCTGCTATTGGTTTTCCCGGAAATAATATATTCTGGAATGAATCTGCCTATCATTTTGATTCGCAAAATCTCAAATAAAATAATTTCGCAATTTCTTTCCATTTATAAACATTTATCTTGTAAACTTTGCATGTTTCTATAAAAAATGTCAAAACGAGTTCCAAAACAAATTTCATTTAAAGGGAAATGGTTTTCATATAAATTAAAATTTTCCACTGACATATTATCCAATGTATTCCTTAAATCAATTTCTTGCCACTTATAATAACAAATATTCCATACTGGGTAGCAAAATACGAATCCTGGCTTCCTCCCTTTGCATTTCTATATTAACGTTGTTAATTATTTTGAATATATAAATAACAGCAACATAAATTTTGCAACAAACACATGATTACCAAACACAGTTTTAATTTAACGCTGAGTTTGGAATATTGCAAACATATTAAAAGTTAAAAAGCGCAAAGGATTAAAAAGTACTAAAAACAACGTGGGTGTACTGCGGTATTTTTAATATGAAAGAGTACTGAAAAAAGTACTAAAGTACTGAATTTTTCAACACTGACGAGTATCAAAAATTGAGAGACAAGGCGAATTAAATTCGCTTTGTTGAGAGAGAAAGAAAGTCCGCAATGAAAATAAAATAGATTTTAATTTTATGACGTTCCGCACTGCGGTTTTTTACTTCAAAATCGTATGAAATAAATTATCGTTACATTGTGTTTAGACTCTTAAAAAAGAAAAAAAAACCCCTCCTTCAAAGTTTTAGTATTTTTAATGAACAGTTTGAGGTATTATATAAAACAAAATCAGCCTAATAAAAAAATAGGTTTTTGACTTAGTGCGTTTTTAAAATTTAATATGTTGCAGATATTACATTTTCATAATTTTTTTCAGCATATTGTTTGTAGCCCCAAGTATTTAAAAAATCTTTAAAATGACATAAAAATCATCTTCGTATGCAAAGTAGTTTTCGAGATTTTGAAGAAATATGCTCAACACAATCGGCTAATTCGGCGATATTATGACATTTTGAATACGACATAATTTTTGAAAAAAAATTTTTTTTTAATTTTTTTTTTCATTCAAATATGTTCCTAATAGGATAAAAGGAACCGTGTCACCAAATTTCATTAAAATCGAAAGTGTGGTCGGGTTCCACTCTTGGTCGATTTGACATGGAATAACCCATATGTTATTTATGGGATCCATGATTAATACTTCTTTTAGCTTAGTTTAAGATAAGTCATATACATCACTGTTTTTTTATTAACCCCTACACTAAATAAAAAAAGTAATATTCATTAATTTCACAAGTAATTTCATTTCATAAAATAAAATTTCTAGAGTGTAATTAAATCTTTTTTTTCAGAAAACTACAAGTCCCTTAACAATATTTTCCCATAGTTTTCACATTTACAAAATTTCTTTTTGTGACCTAAATATTATAACTAATTTGTCCAGAATAATAAGTCAAACAATGAACAGTTAAGAGATAAAATATAGAAATAAGGATAAAATGATTTCAAATTGTGTTAATCATAATATTTTTTATACTTTCAAAAGATTTTGTTATTCGTGCTTAATTCCCAGTTTTTATTATTGATAAAAACACTTGAAATTTATTGTTGATGGGATAAGCTATTCCTATGCGCATTTCACTGGTTGCTTAGGCCAGATCATCAGGAAACTTCATCCATAACTAAAGATATTAAACCAAATAAAACTGTTAAGCGTATAAGACTTATAGCAACAGTTCTACTTGTAATAATATCAAAGCTTGAACAAAACATATCAACAATAAACAGTGGGTTTATCTCATCTTACATTTTTTATACCCACACAACAATAGTTAATACAAGAATTCCCAATAATAATATTTTTTTTAAATGTACAAAATTTTTGGAAATCCCAGAAAGGTTTTTTTTTGTTTTTTTTTATTGAATCTCTAACGAAATTTTCAATAAGTACCCAAATCTTAATCCTAATAGTTATTTATTAGATATTTCCAATGAAACATTTAGTTTACCGTATTCAAATACTTATTATTCTACATTCAATCCCAGCAGGTGCCATTTATATCCAAAGACTAAACGTTTGACTTGATAATGCGTGCGGTTGAATTAATAATAAGCCTTTGTATATGCAATATTAATGTATATATATGTTATATGAATCAAAATTCTTTTCGATAATTTTTGACGAAAACACGGATTTGTCAGGGAAAAGCCAGATTTCCTTATCTTTAAGATATTTCAACATACAACAAAAAGTTGTTAGGGAAGAATTTATTGGCTTTGTTGTAAACGGATTTGAAGAGGCTTCAAAAGATATTGATGACGTTAATGTGTCAATTGATGCGAAGGCACTATCATCAATAGTTTTTAAAAGCTTTGACAAATTTTGGTCTTGACCTAAAAAATGGTGTAGGAGTTGAAACAGATGGGTGCCCTCTGATGTCAGCAGAAAATGGAGCTGTTAAAAATTTCTGGAAACCGCGACAAATGCGAAACAAACGCCTTGATATTCCCATAAATCAAACAACTCAATTTCTTAAAGCGATAAAGTGCCATTAATACAAAAAGTTTTATCATTTGTTAAAGAAACGACAAAGTTTTTTAAACATACAGTCATGTCACAGAGCACAATTCCGTTCGGAAATGGAATTCAATCCGTATTTTGTTGCTTCAGAAAATGATGAAAAATTTGTTCGGAATGAAATAATTTTTGTTTTCATGAACGGAATGGGAGTTTTTTTGTATCTGAAAGGCCAAAAAACTGTAAAAAATACACTTTCTATCTATAAACAAATAAGTTTTCTTCGATTCCGAACGGAGTTATTCCGAACAGAATTGTACTCTGTGACATGGCTGATAATCATCCCAAGCGAAACGCAGTTTTAGCAAAGTATTTGGGAGCCAGACTCTCTACATTACGCGAGACAAGATGGGTGGAACGTCACGACTCAATTTTACACTTTGCAACAAGTGCACATCATATAGTAGAAGCTTTGGAAAAATATCTCAGTGGAAAGGCAGTATATCTACCTTTAAATTAAGGAACTTACTTAGTCCTTTTGAATTTATTTGCGGAATATACATATTAAGTGTGATACTTATTGTAACACAGCCGTTTAGTATCATTTTACAAAAGCACGATATAGATCTGCAAAAAGGATCAAGCCTTATCAAAACTTTAATCATGTGCCTTGAAGACAAAAGAAATAAAGCCGAATAACAATTTAAAGCGATTTTTGAAAAAGTTTAAGTTATTTGCGTTCAAATCGAGGTTCCATTCGAAAAGACAAGATTTGAACGAAATAATCGCATCCAAAATTTTGAAGATTACTACCAAGTTGTAGGTTGCATTCCTCTTATTGAATTTATTTTAGAAGATCTCAAAACACTTTTCCCAATAGATATCCTACATGTATTGAACGTATCTAAACTTCTACCTCAAAGTGTAATCAAGTCATATACAGATACAAAACTTTTAAAACCACAACTAGCTGATGAGCTGATTATGTTTGATAAAAGAGATAAACACCTACTAACACCTAAACTTGAGCCTGAACTGTTGCATTGGCAACAAACATGGAAAATATTTGAAAATCTATTAGATAACGTTGTAGATGCTCTAATAAACTGTGATGAAAATATCTACCCAAATCTAAGAAAAATATTTAAAATTTTCGATTCAATGCTCGTCAGTAATGCTACGGGCGAGAGGTAATTTCCTACCCTTCGTCGAATAAAAACATGGCTCAGATCAACAATGACAGAAGATAGACTCTACTATATAAATTTTCCTGACAAGGAAATCATAAATTTCTTATTTAAAAAGATGAATATATTTTAATTTATATTGAACTGATCTTATATTTTATTTAACCTTATTGTTGAGTTTTTTTTTAATATAATATACACATATTGTTTTCAATTAACTTTTAAAAACAAATTTTTTACTTTTTTGTATCATACAAAATTCGTTGCCCCCCTTCCCCACCCCCCCTAAAGGCTCAAGCTGGATCCGCGCCTGGTGGAGAGGGAATTTATTATGCGTTTGTGATGATGCATGAAATAACAAAAATTGGTGCCAGACCCACCATTGAGTATAACGATCAACTCGGAATCACTTTTCGACTCGTTCTAAGAATGTCCGTCCGTCTGTCCGTTTCCGGTTGCCTGGTTGTCTGTTGTAAAGAATACTGGTAACAAATCTATTAACAAAAACATCAAAAACAATACAAGACGCTCATCTTACCAACCTTTAAGTATTTTTGCTGCTAAAACTTGGCCAGTTAAAAAATCAGATGAAAGAAAAATCGATGCTTTTGAAAGAAAAGTATTAAGAAGTATACTGGGAGCCATAAAGAAGGAATACGGATCATGAAGAATTAAATGATCTCACTCGAAGTAAAAAATTAAACCCAGATAATCCAACACAAAAAATATTCCACAACAACCCATACAATTAATCAGAAGACCCAACAGTGGCCACCCCACCTAAATTCTACATTGTAGAAGAAAGTGAGCGTTAATGGGTTAAACTGAACTGCAGAAATTGGAGAACTATTGGCAAGAATAGAGATAAATGGAACAAGGTTTGACATGCGTTTGTGATGATGCATGAAATAACAAAAATTGGTGCCAGACCCACTATTGAGTATAACGATCAACTCGGAATCACTTTTCGACTCGTTCTAAGAATGTCCGTCCGTCTGTCCGTTTCCGGTTGCCTGGTTGTCTGTTGTAAAGAATACTGGTAACAAATCTATTAACAAAAACATCAAAAACAATACAAGACGCTCATCTTACCAACCTTTAAGTATTTTTGCTGCTAAAACTTGGCCAGTTAAAAAATCAGATGAAAGAAAAATCGATGCTTTTGAAAGAAAAGTATTAAGAAGTATACTGGGAGCCATAAAGAAGGAATACGGATCATGAAGAATTAAATGATCTCACTCGAAGTAAAAAATTAAACCCAGATAATCCAACACAAAAAATATTCCACAACAACCCATACAATTAATCAGAAGACCCAACCAACAGTGGCCACCCCACCTAAATTCTACATTGTAGAAGAAAGTGAGCGTTAATGGGTTAAACTGAACTGCAGAAATTGGATAACTATTGGCAAGAATAGAGATAAATGGAACAAGGTTTTACGGGAGTCCTAGATTCAATATAGATCGCATCGCCATCTACGATGATGTTGATGGTTGTCTGTTCATGTAGATGTATAGAAATATAAAAAAGCAACAAAAAAAAAAATTGAAATGTTTAAAGCCTAAACGTAAAGTTTTTGTTTTTTATTGTGCTAAATTTTTTCTTTTCACTGTTGTAGCTGCGTTAGTATTAGTGTGCGTGCACAAATTTAAGTTTATTAATTTTGTTTTTTTTTAGTTTTGTGTTGTGGTATATTTTTAATTTTATTTATTTTCCTCTATTTATTTTCTATCTAAAACAAACTAAAGAGAAACTAATTAAATATTTAGTTTTTTTTTTTTTTTTTTTGGACAATATTATTTATTAGTTAAATTCATTGCGGCTGTTTTATATGTTTTATCAAATTATATGTTAAAGTTTCCAATAACACACATTGTTTTTTTATACCACTCAATTCAATTAATTTAGTTAAATTGAAATAAATAAAGTAAAATTTTAAAAATTCACGTTAAATTTTTAATAATTTTTTTTAAATAAACTTAATTGGCCTTGGCTTTAATGGCATTTTAATTTAAAATTTAAATTGTTGATGTTTTTAAAGGAATCACCAACAAAAGTCGTGCATTAGGGTTTATGAAGCTTATATAATCTGGGTTCTTGAGTAATTCTTAGTAGTCATGTCAGTCTCTTGAAAACAACCAACTACCCAGTAGAAACTTCGCTTACTTTTTCAAAATGAATCGCTTCTTCCACTTATTATTAAGTAGCTTTCTTCTTTAACTTCTTCTACAACAACTTCTATAACTACTTCTTTCTGGGTGTATGTAGGTAAAAAAATAATGACTTACTTTTAAATGCGTTCATTTTGGGACATCCCTTGTAAAATTCATTGGTTCTTTCAGTAGAATTGTAAGTAGTGCTTTTATGTTTTTATGTTTTTCTGATTACTCAACATATTATTTTGTAGGCGAAGTTTTTACTGGGTATTTAATTGTCAATACATTTACAGTTCATCAAACAGTTTTGAATTTAAAAGAAGCCAAAACGGTTTAATCACTGCGGGAAAGTTGTATCAATTGTTCTTAAAGCACTTATCCCCCCAGTAAAAACTTCGCTTACTTTTTCAAAATGAATAGCTTCTTTAACTCATTATTTAGTAGCTTTCTTCTATAACTACATGTATAACAACTTCTATTACTACTTTTTTCTGGATGTATTAAAGTAAAAAAAATAATGACTTGCTTTTGAATGCGTTCTTTTTGGGACATCCCTTGTAAAATTCATTGGTTCTTTCAGTAGAATTGTAAGTAGTGCTCTTATGTTTTTCTGATTACTCAACACATTATTTTGTAGGCGAAGTTTTTACTGGGCCGTGACTTATAACAATAAAAAGTAACAAATAGTGACAGGTGATTGATTGGTTATAATGTGCTTAAAATGTAGTCACTCTAGTGAAAAAACTTTTATATTACCATTGTTTACTTGGGACAATATCTAAGACCGAATATTGGCGCGTTTATGAAATTTGGTAGAAAAAACTTCCATATGACATGACCCAGCGGTAACAAGAATAAGTAAAGAGGCCTAATAGCAGACACAAGCCCTCCTCGCCGCGTTCCATATTTATTTATTTTTTACACAGGTTGTCATTGGGTGCAAGTCCTTCCACACTGCCATTTATAACAACTTCGTTCTCTTCCCAAAATAGTGAGTAAGGATGATCACAAAACAATAAAAACTGAACAACTTCCTTTCTTCTTTTTTAAAGAATGCAGAAGCGAATGTGTTCTGATTATTTTGGAAGGTCTATCAAAAAGAAATTTATACCTTTTAGAAGGCACACTTCTGAAGGCAGGATTTTATACGAAGCAAATCTTTAAGAAAGTAGTATAGAGGCCTTCAAAAAGGCCTGCCACTTGCGTTCCTTTCAGTATTTACCGCTGGGGAACTTCTAATATCAAATCGGATAGAGTCTTTTGAAATATTTTTCTCTTTTCAGTATTTAGTTTTTGAATCATCATACACAGAAAACACAAATCATGTCTTTTTTTCTAACCTGCTTTATTCTCTTCCCTGTTTGCTTTCAAACGAAAAAAAAATAAGGAAGAATTTTATAGACGTGAAAAAGAATTACTGATCAAACCTTATTCTTTAGTGTATGTCCTGCTTGTACCGAACGATAATGTTTCCCATCACGGTTTCTTTTTACGTATTAAGGTCTTTAGCGCTCTTCTTTTCGGATAAGTCCGGCGGTATATCTTCTCCTGGCGGGTGTGGCTACTTCACTTAAAATATTTCAAGTTAGAGGATTTGCGAGAAATCCAAGCCTGTTTAAATATTTTATTGAATCGTAATCATAAATAGTTTTTATTAATGGCGCATTGAGAAAGTTCTCTGTGAATTTTTGAGTTTTTACCACACAGCAGGGCTGTGATTATTAGAAAAGGTATTCAGCACCAGATTGGAAAACACGATAAAAAACACTATGTGGTCAAATTTAATTAAACGTTTTTATAAGATCCATAATTTGCCGTAACAACCCTTTAAAGTCAATTTCCTTTATTTTTAAGGTATTTTTCATTAAAAAGCATATCAGGGCTATAACACAAGTTTCTATAAAAGTTTGTTTTATATACATTAAACAAACCAGGGAGGGGGTGGGAATGTTAACACCTGTTTCCATTTTTTAACAATTTTTTTCAATTTAATATTTTTTAACGAGTAATTTTATACGCCATTAAGTGATTTAGTAAAATATGTGTGTATAAAAAATTATGAAATTAAATAACAACGAAAAAAGAAGCAAGTCCAAAAAAATTTATTAAAAAAAAATTTCCAAAATGTTAATACAACATTTAATTCTTGCTCCTAATCTGATATTGAAACATAAGTATCATCACAAATCCATTTCTTAAAAAAAGATCTCCGAGATAAACCAGCAAACTTATTTGTTATTTGTAAAGACAAATTCAATTGGATTTTGATTACAGCCAATTGATTTTGTCATTATTTATTCTATCAAAAATTAAATCTCATCAATAATCTTCCAATACGATTTCAGTTTTTGCTTTCTGCGCTTAATTTTCATTTCTTTTTTGCTGCCCATTCCAATTAAGTTTAGCTTCTTTAACGTTGTTAAATTTACTATAGTTACAAAAATAAAGAGCATTACCGCCAAAGCAAAACCATGAAAAACGAAAATCAAATAGAAAGTGAAATTATCCAACTCATGATAAATATCAAATTTTAGTAGTAAAATGCAGGGTCTGCAAATAATAGTTATTTTCAAAAATAAGCAAAAAAAAAAAAAAAAAAAAAATCAAACTAAAAGAAAAGAACTACGTGCATAAGGAATACATCAAGATAATCATCCTTGTTACATGCACTACCTTTAGATGCATACATTTTTCTTTTTTTATTTTGTTTCTTTAAGTTCAATTAAAAAACTCAACTTTACCGATTATTTTCTGAGTTTTATTTATTCTTTAAGCGGCATGGCCACATATCAAACTGATTCACCAAATTTTAGTAATATTTTGTTTTACTTAGCACTTCATTTGAAAATTGTTGTTATAATAAACAAAATGGGAATTTTTAGTCGGATAATATAAAGCCGATTGTAAAGTAAAAAAATTTCAATAAAAAATATAAAAATTAAAGTTTTTTCATACACTTTAAAAAAAAAACCTAAATGAAATTTAAAGAAATTGCGTGCACACACTTTAAACTGCCGGAAAATTGTTATGAAAATCAAAAGTACTTTGATTTGACAGTCACTTGATATTTTCTAAGGCGCTTTTAAGTCGACGTCGAGTAGAATTGTCTCTGTTTTAGTCGTCAGGAATTTTAACATAAATACATATTTATTGAACACGTTTAAAAATTTTAGCAACGACTGCAGCACGAACAGCATGTTTGTGTGTATTTTGCATATGTTTTTCGTATGAGTATTTCGTTTTTGTTAAAATTTGCTTGAAATTTTTACTAGCCAAAAGGGCGCTAAGCACAACAGAAATTAACAAACATTAATGAGCTGAACCGAACACAATGAAGTTTGTGGCTTAAAAAAAACGAACGGAATTAAATGTTCTCAGCTTTTTGCTGAGTTGGATTAGAACAGATGATAAACAGGCAAACGTTATTTTTTAATGATTTACTACACAAACACTATTGGTGTTTGTGTTTTCCACAAATCTACCGAACCGAACACTAAGGAGCGATATTTAGTTTTTACTATCAAACACTGTTTGAAAATAAAAAAATGCAGATTTAAAAGAAGTTATAGGTTCTAATTTTATTATTAAATTTAACGCGAAAATTTAAAAAATTCGGAAATGTTTGCTAAAATAGCGTAAATTTCTGGAAAATTTCTAATTTACGACGATTGCCTCAAAGAAAAACAAAACTACGCAAAAATTAAAAAAAAAAAAATCCGAAAATCCGAAAATAGCGAAAATTCACACAAATTTTAAATATATTACAAGGCATAAAATTGATTAAAAGTCGCTCAAACTATAAGGAACTGCAAAAACTCGGTAAAAATTGCTAAATTAGTGGAAGTTTGCAAAAACTTGCTAACAGCGGCATTTTAGCAAACTCTTATATTTATAAATTTTCGTTAAAGCTGTTAAGAATCAAAAAACTTACAGTAAAAAATCGCTTATATCGCGAACATTGCAAAAATTCGCAAAATATGCACAATTGAAAAAAAAATTCTAAAATTTATTTAAAATCGTTAAATCGGTTAAAAAACAAAATGTCGGAAAAAAGCTTAATTAGCGATAAAAAATACGCTATAATCATTAAGAACAAAAATAATAGAAAAATAATTAGAGGTGGGATTTTTTTTGTCAGATTTTCGATATCTTGTCGAGGTCGACACACATTCTTATAAAATACAAAATTAACGTCGAAGTGATTAGTCGTCGACTTGATGTGACAACGATTTAAAATTAATGTCAACAACGACTAACATAATAATGGTGATTTTTTTTGGGTTTAATTTATTCCTCAGAAATAAGTTATTTTTTTAATAAAATTTTTTTTTCTTAGAAAAATTTAATTTTTAAATTGAATAAAATCTAAAAAAATTTATTTAATTTAACAGAGTTTTTGCACGGACGCTGTAGATGAATTCGCCCTTTAATAGGTTTTAATTATTTTTTTATAAACAAAAAAATTTAAAAAGTAACTGTTATTTTCTAAGCAAAAAATAAATCTCAAAAAATAATTTGTATCTTCAAAGCAAAAAAGAAAAATCAAATATAATTTTTGTTTTCTGAGGAATAAATAATAATCAAGCAATCACTTTTATTTCTGAGGAATAAATTAAACCTAAAAATAATCACCATTATCCATAATCAAATTAAAATTAGAAAATAACTTTTATTTTCCAAGCGAAAAGTAAAATTCAAGAAACAATGATAAAAAAGAAATATTTTAAATTAAACTTATATCAGTTCCGTTCCCTGATTAAATGCGATCTAAAACCAATAAAAATTAAATAACAGACACAAATAGAAAATAATAGAAAAAATAAAAAAAAATTCTCTGATAACCCTCAAAGTATCAAATATTTAAGCATTTATAACCTCTGCCAGTTATAAAACTTAAAAAAACCATTGAGAATTGGAATGGAACAAAAATAAAACGAGAGATTTGAAAAAGACTTTTGAGTATATTTCACTTGCACAAAAGACATTTTTAATCCAATAGTTCACTAGAAATATTTTGTTTTGTTTTTTTTTTAAATAAAATGGAAATTTTAATTTTTTAAACGTATGAAATTAAATAAATTGGTTTGAAGAGGATTTGCCCTGTGGTATTATAAAAACAAATGGACAATTTCACAAAGATTCGTATTTTATGTATATTTTTTTAATATTTTATTAAATTTACAGTTGCAGATGACACAAGCAGATGCCTGAGGGCAGATTTAGCATTATTAAATTTTTCGGGTTTAAAAGAACATCGTTGTCCTTGTGCCTGCAAAATGTATTATGTGGCAACTTTGCAAACGAATATACATACATTATTAGATTAACTAACTCGATTTTTATATCTCGGAAAAGCTGAATGAGAAACATTGTTTTTTCTGGAACTTCCTGGAACCCGGCTTAGAAATAAAACACTAAAATTTTCTTGTTATAAATAGATATAAATGTGTTCAAAACTTGTTCAATTTTGCTTTATTTTGCTCATTAAATGATATCGTCATCGTTATAATTTTTAGTTTTTGTTTAACTTTTAAAAGCTGGAATTGAATTCTTTAAGCTTAGCCCCCGTATTCATAATCGATTTTAAAGTTTAACAAACGTTTATTAAGGAAAATGTTCATAGAAAATTTGTTTTGTAAACCTTTATTAAATTGAAAATATTTTTATGAATAAAGGCATAGGACTTTAAATGTTGTAATTACTAGAGTATCAACGATTAATCGAGGAATTTTTCAGCCATTATTTATATAACGAATAACTCGAACAATTTATGTCAATTAATCGATTAAGATGAATATCTTTAAAAAATCTACTTTTTTAAAAAAAAACATTTGTTTTTAGATTTCTAACTGTTTGATATTATTTAAAACTAAGTTACATGTTCTTAACTTCTTTATTTTTTTTATTCACACTTTTGAGCATATTTCAGACCCTTTTGTTGTGTGAGAGACAGTTTGTGTATATCACTATAAACGTCAAATTCCATACGTTAGAAATTTGGCACTTTCATAGCACATTTTTCATATCGACGTTCGTAAATTATTGTGTTCTATATGGTTATACTTTACATATATAATTGAACACAATAATTTACGAAAGACGTAGAGTTTAACATTTATCGTAAAAAAATGTGTAAATTAAAGGATATTACAAAAATTCAATAAGTTATCAGTGAAATTGAATTCAAAGTAATTTTAAACATAAGAGTATAAAAAGTTATAAAAAAATTCGGTGATTTTTAAAAAATTTTTGACTAAGAATGTCCATCGACTTCAATTCCACTCGATTTTTAGGAACAATAAATTGGTTTTAAAAGTTGTTCATAACGCACTGGCACCTCTCACAAAATATGCCGGAACTAAAAAGAAAAAAAATATAAGGAGTAAATAAAAAATTGTCATAAAAAATATGAGCTCAAGCCTTAATTTAATACCCGCATTAAGTTAAGCAGGTGGGATGCAATTACAAATTATAAACCGAAAAAAATTATTGATTCTCGTGTGCTAATAAACATAACTGTTCTAAACGTTGGCTTTCAGATGCTTGTCAAGCAGGCAAATTCAATCGTGTATGTACGTGTGCTGGACGTAATATTTGCTGTCATATCAAAATTTTTTGATTTTCCATCCAGCATCATCGGTCTGACACATGTTCACTACTCTCGCTACTTGATAAGAAATAGTTAACGTGTCCACCCCTTTTAAACCGAATTAGTGTAAGTTTAATTTTGTTTTCCTTAATCTTGTTTCAGTCTTTTTAATGCATAAAAACTGTAATTTTTGCAGCCGGGTTTTTTGATTTTTTAAATTATTTATTTAATTTAAATGTCTTAAAACTATCTACATAGCACATATCGCTCCTTTATTGCGACAAAGTCATGTCTATCAAAAATGAAACTTGGCAAAATGCGATTAAAGTTTTCAAAATGAACCTTTAGATACAGGTTTAATGAAATATATTTTGCTATAACTTCGGTCCAGTTTGAGATATAATACTGTATTTATTGCTAAAATATAAAAAAGGTAACTATAAATGAACACTTTTGCTAAAGTGAGTTGAAATTTTTGATTTTTTGAGATATGACTATGTTGCAATTAAAGGAGCGATATGAATTGTTATTTTATTGTTTATTATTAAGCTACATGTTTGTGTTATTGTTTTTTTGTGCTTATTAATATAATAAAAGTATCAATTCATGTAGTGATTTATGTTTTTTTCCCATTGGATATAATTATTTGAATTATTCGAGTAATTCGAACAATTTAAAAACCTTACTCGATTAATCGAGCAAATTTAAAATTCAAAAATCGATTAATTTCTTGCTCGAACAACACTTAAAGTCAAATAATTGGATACTCTAGTACCCAGTAAAAAATGTGCTCCAAAAGGAGCAGGTTTTATGTATGAATTCATACCTCAAATCGCTTCAAAGCTGCTGATAGGATGGCTGATTTTTGTAGGGGGTGTTTCCGGTTTGGAGGACTATTTTCTGCTGGCAATAAGAGCTTCTTTTAACATGCAAATAAATAGGGTTTTTTTCCGGGATTTCCCGTCCCGGGAATTCCCGGGAATTTCCATTGTTTCATTTCCCGTTTTCCCGGGATTTTTCTTGCGGGATCCCGGGAAATAAAAAATTCCTCATAATTTCAGAAAATAGCTATATATACTTTGAAATTTAGTTTTCTATTTTCTTAAAATTAGCATCTGTAGATGGGTTGTGGATTAGATCAATTACAAGAAGTGAGTACATTTAAATCAATGACTCCTGATGCAATAAATCTACTAAAAGCAGAATGGGCAGTGCAACAGTTGACTATTATTACATTTAGTGAAGTGAAGCGTTAATAAAGTACATTAATTCAAAATAAGATGCAGGCAGTAAAGTTTCATTGTCCATGAACAAGTCTTAAAATTAGGAGATACTTAAACATATCGCTCCTTTATTGCAACATAGTCATATCTACAAAAACAAACGATCTTGGCAAAATGCGATTAAAGTTTTAAAAATGTACCGATTTAAAGATATATTTTGCTATAACTTCGGTTCAGTTTAAGATATAATACGAGAAGGTATGAAGGAAAACTTTGCTAAAGTTACTTAAAATTTTGAGATATGACTATGATGCAATGAAGGAGCGATATGTTTATTAGGTGATAAACACAAATTTTCAATTTCAATTTGTGTTGGTTTATATACCCGTGAAGTGCGGGGAAACCGAAATAAAATCACATTTTGGAAACTCGTGTAAGATACCACAACATACAACTTGAAAAACACATTGTCCTAAAGATTACAAATGGACCTATTGAAATGAAAATGTTTGGAAGAAGCAGTCCGGTTGATGCTATTTTTGCATCAACCTTGACATACATTTGACTGATATAAACGTTGTTTATAAAAAGAAAAAATTGCTTCTGATTGTGAATCCTAAGCATGCTACAACTATTTAACTATTTGTCCAACCTCGGTAAAAAATGAACGAAATTTTTCGGAAACATGATAATTAGTAAATAAAATCAAGAATATACTTTTTGACGACTTACAAAGCGCTTTGAGTGTGTCAGAAAGTTATTTTCTAAGCCATTAAAAAATTTTATATATTTCTTTAAAGTATTTTATCTATTAGAATCTGGGAATTTATTTCTCATGGTGAGTTACATTTATTATATAAATTTTTCATATTATTCGAATAATGAAGGAATGAGACTATTAAAGTATAAAAGCTTTTGTGGAATGTATTTGACATAGAATACACATTCGAATAATATGAAAAATTTGTATTTTATCTATTTTATTAATTAACTTTTTGATCTTATATCTTGAGTACCTCAATTTTTATTTTGTTTTTATTATTGTTTTGTAAATTAAATTGTTATGTTTATGTTTATGTTATCTTTTTATCTTGTATCCAGAGCATAATAATACTGAATAAAAGCATAATTATAGGGAATAAAGGCGTGAGGTGATAATAATTCAAGTTTCTATTTCAATCTTCAATTAATTTTTTAGTATTTAACCATTTCTTTTACTTTTTTTGTAAACAAGTTCCCTTACGTTTTTTTTAATAAAAGTTTTTTTCATTAATTAATAACAAAATTTACTTGTATTATTTATATGGAGCGGGATCCCGGGAAATTTAAAAAAATTTCCCGCTTTCCCGGGAATCGAAAAAGTTCGGGAAAAAAAAACTCTACAAATAAAGCACTCCTTAAGTGCGTTTTTAATATTAACATATTCATTAATTTTTCGCTTTTACTTGATTAAATGCCTTTTTCAATCATTTTCGTAAACCATAATATTTTTTTATTTTTTTTCGCTTTAAAACCTTCTTCGTTGTCAGCACTAAAATAGCAGCTTTTTTGTATATTTTATTCATTATCGTTTACTGCTGCATAAAAGCTCTCTTATTGAAGCGCTCGATTATGCGCTTTTTCTCTTAAGTGCTTTAAAAAAACCCAAATTTTTTTTACTGGGTAATTACATCAAAAATATAACAGTTTACTGTGCTTTATTAACATGCAGGGAGAGCATACGCTACTTGTCATTAATTATCATTACCAAATTTTAATTTTTGTTTACTTATTTAATACAAAATTTTATTACAGCATTATTATTTGTTTCTATTTTTTTAGGTGTTAAAGTGTTTTCGGAAGCTAGTCTTAAAATTCTCTTCCTAAAATTTCTAATTATCAGATCTGTTGAGAAAATCACGAGATTTCAAATCATGTTGCTGTTAAAACCACACGCGTGATTGTGTGGTGCTCTAAAAGTCGAATCGTTTTTATGTTTCTTGGTGTGCTTTTGGCAATTGAAAATCACAACGAAACATGAACACCAAAATATCACACTTGTGATTTCAAAAGGCACATGTGAATTGAAATCACGTGATTTGAGTAAAAGTGATCTTAGAACAGGCCTGTATTCTAAATATTTCTACTTATAATTAGTATTGTGGTTATTTTGTTGAACTATTTATGGTTTTTAATCCAAATTTTTAATATTTTTAATTAGGCTTAAGTTCATTAAATTTAATTTTCATTAAATTAAAGGACCGATTTGCTGATTTTTTTCCAAAAAGTGATTGCCTTATTCAGCCTTCAGTCATAATGACGATTTGTTGTTCCAAAATTAGCAAAGTGCCGATTTGTTGATTTTTTTCTAAAAAGTGACGATTTTATTCAGTCTTCAAAATAAAAATTTTAATCATTATATATGTTAATATATTAGTTACCACAAAAAAAAAAAAATTGTAAATTTTATCCCTACCGCGATTAAAATTTTCCTCGAAATTTGTTTTTTATTTCCTAAGAAAATTATGATAAAAAGCTAAATTTTGAAGGAAAAATTGTTTACTTTTTATTCACGATTGACGTAATTATTTAATACATTTATTTATGTTTCATTAAACTTCTACCTCGTCTGTCAATGTAGAGAGAACTTTGAGTCAAGTCAATTGAAATAGAACGAATTAAACTGCTCTATTCGGCTGTTCCGAATCTTATATAACCTTCGCCATAGATATAATAATTGTATCAAAACCTTAATTTCGAGAGTATACTTTCTTTAATGGGCACCCGGTGAAGAAATGGACCGACTTGGCTCATTTTTAAAATTGAATACGCGTTATATAAAAAAATGTTAGAGCCAAATTTGATCATCCTAGCTTATTTGAACTCTATTGTGGCAAAACCATTATTTCGGCAAGAAAAAATAGTTATTTTTCAATAACTCGGCCATTTATGAACCGATTTTGTTAATTTTTACTACCAGTGTTCTGCTTAGTTAATTTCGGGGTAAAAATTTTAGGTAATCGTGTTTTTTTTTTGCTTTTATCGCAGCCATTTGGGGACCGATTTTATTGGCATAATATTTCGAACATTATATAATATAAATAAATAGCCGTTATCATATCTGGGCTTCCGGAAAAGCCTTATTTTCAACATACACAAGGACAGCCAAATTGACTGACGGACACACAGACATACGGATATAGTTCTTCTACTCCATAATATGTGGGGTATTTCACGCTAAATCGTATGGTTTAAAAAACATTTTTTTATTTCCCCCATTTCGTGATAGTTTTAGTACACTTCAAAAGGAGTTTCCTGGTAAAAATTGACATTTTTCGAATGACTCTTTTTTTTTAGTTTTTTTGTTCATTACTTTCTTAATAGTGGTCCAAATTGAAAAAAAAACTTATTTGAACCATCCGATTTGGCGTGAAATGCCCTTATATATACTATAAAGGCTTTTTAATTAATATTGTACCTATAGAAATAATAAACGGAATGACAAACTCGAAATTTTACTCTTACTCTTCATACTATTGAAAATAAAAACTTTAAATTTGTATAGTTAATATTGTAATTGAAGAGCTCCATAACATTTTTTTGGATAAACGACAAAATGTAATTTAAGTAAGTTGCACATAATATTTTTTAAAAACAAAATTGGAGACAATAAAAAATAATATTTATCACAAATTAATTATTTTATCTGACAGTTTGTTATAAAAATATTTAGATAACAAATTTGGAATTATTGCGTTTTGTTCCGAATCAAATAGTATTTATTTCATTTTGCTTTGAACTGTATGAAACTATTGCGTTTTGATCTGAACAAGGGTTGGAACTTCTGCTTTTTGCTTTGAATAGATTACATTTAACAGTTATCTAAGAGTTACCACCAGAGCCAAGGCGAATTTACACCAGGTGAACTTATCTTGCTACGTAGGCAACAGCTGATAACTAACCTTGTGTCAAAATGGTATACCGTTCTTGTGGTTCTGGGGAATCTTTTCTAAATGCTATAATTATCGCTTAAAATTATGAAATTTAAAAGTTTTTTAAGTTACTATTACGTTTCAAAACACACAATTTAAAATTGAAAACAAAATGAAATGTTTGCTTGAATTTTTGACACAAGGTTAATATATTTTGCAGTGTTGTAAAACGTTTTCAAAATAAGACCACCTTGTATGAACTCGCCTTGACCAGAGCATAATTTATTTATAAAGTTGATTTTTATTTTAAATGTTTTATAGCGATTTATTGCAAAGATGTGTAATTATTGCATTTTGCTCTGAACCATTATATTGATATTGAATTGCAGTGTAGTTATTGAGTTTTGGAATGCTTTATAATAAAGGTAATATAGATTTCAATGTGTTGAATAAGATTTAATCAAAAAACTTAAAATATGTAATTATTGCGGTTTGTTATGAACCACCTCAATTATTTAATCGTATAATACAATACAATTTAAATGAAATATGCGATCGACATCGAATGCCGTAATTTTGCCTATGATTTGAAAATTTTTCGTTTTGATCTCGGTATTCGTATGTGTATGTACATTTAATCAGTAAGGATTTACGTAAATATGTATAAAATACCTATGAATTTTAATTATCGGGCATGTTCGGAAAATCGAAAAAATTTTGAAAACTCTCAAAGTGTTCAAAGTTCAAAAAATATTTCCTTTCATAAACCTCATACATGAGGACCGCTTTCGTCTACCTATATAACTTTCAGTCAGTCAGTGATTTCGTGATTTCGGTTTTCAGAACATTGCTGCATGTTGTTGCTTTATTATCTATATATATATACATATATATAAACGTTTGTGCCGTGTATGTACTCCTAAAACTCAGGAACCGCTGGAGCGATGGACATCAAACTTGGACAATAAATTAGCTTAGTCTGGATCCATGCTTCTCTTAAGTTTAATCCTGATGGTGGCGCTGTTGTCGTGATATTTAAAATTTTTGTATTTATGGTACGATTTGTCTGAAATTCAGAAAATATATTTAATAAGCAAAAATAAGTTTCCTGATAAAATTTTGAGCCGGTAGAATGCGCTGGGGTCAATTTATTAACAAAATTCTTCAGTATTTAATTTTTATTTTAATTTAGAAATGCCCGAGCAGCGCCGGAACCAAATAGCTAGTGTAAAACTTTTTTCTCAGGAAATTTGAGGTTTCTTACAAATTTGTCTGGCAGCCCTGGCTGCAATATCAAGTGAAAATTCGGAAAACTAAAGAATTGCTATTTGATATATTTTTGAAAACTTTTGGCAGAATTGGATCAATCAGTTTTTTGTTCTTTTCTTTACCACTGTATACTTAAGAAAATATAAACCAACGTTCGCATAAGAAAATAAATAAGAACCGAGATATTTTCATTAAACATTCCAATACACTTGCATATAGTTGTAAGTCTGTAAGTGTGTAATACGTAACAATAGTAGAAAATGTTAACAAGATGCTGCACGAGCCTGCAACTAAGCTCAGTCGGTCAGACATGCTTTATAGTTGGTTTTAAGATTTTTTTCTGTTCTATTTCACACTTATCCATGGTGGCTTTTCAAGGAACGTGCTTGAAATACCAATGAAATTGTACCCAATGCTTATAACAGCGTTACTGTTATATCTGTTACAGTGGAGAGGGTATTATGCGTTTGTGCTCAGGTGTGTAACACTAAAAAATATTGGTCCAAGACACAACTATAAGTATACCGATCGACTCAGAATCACTTAATACGACCGGCTGGCTGGTTGTCTGTCCACGTAACCATGTGCGCAAAGTACAGGTCGCCATTTTTAAACAAATTTTATATAAGTTGGTATATATGTATGTTTAATTGGCACAATGGCGAAGCCTAGTGCAGATGGTGTGATTCGTTCTACAATTTCACATGGCGCCCATACAAACTTCTTTCCGGAATAGTCTTTGTGCCACTAAACTATCTTATTATCCTGGAATTTAGATTTAATTTTTCTACTACAATCTTAATCACATTACCAAATTTTTTTGGAATCGGTCCATAATTGACCATGGTACCCATCAGGGTTGCCGTTTGAAAAACTTTTATCCGACCAAAATTGTCTGCAAAACCAACCAAAATCCTTTGAAACCGACCAAATTTTTGAAATATGTAAAAACAATTGAGTAGGTGAGATGCAAAACTCGTTCGTTGCACTGATTTTGAAGTGTTATGCCACTCTTGATTAATAACTCAACAGTTGAACAATTGAAACCAACTGTAATATAGAAAAAAATAATAGATTTAATTTTGTAACGAACGAGTTTTGCTACGAATTTTCGAAAGAAACTAGTTTTACTACGATCCGTATGGGATCGAACTAGTTCTGCAACGCACTTTAGCCCACCAGGAAAATTAATCATTTAACTTTAGTATATTTTGAAAGTTTAATAAATTTATTAAAATTAGGCAAACAGTCCTAAAAAATGTAACAATAGTTCTGTTCGTGGGAGATAAACTACCCCAACTCACATTGTTTTTTAAAATACGTTTTTTTTACAGTTGGAATCGAAATTTTTCCTCTATCGATGTGTAAATTCCCATAAGTCCTATCTAATGTAGTTTTCGAAATAGAAAAGTTAAAAACAACAACAAGTCCAACTTACTTAGACGTTAAGGGCATCAAGTGTACTTAGTTTTGATTACCACTGGATTTGTAGTCAATAAGGAGAATTTGGTTAGAGGCAAAGAAGAGTCTTTTTTTGTAATTGTAAAGTGATATAAATTAAAACACTGCTATTTAGTCAAATATTTCGACCAACTTTGTTAATCACAGGAAAATAAAATATAAGTATTTTTATTTAAACATGCGTTTGCTTCTTTAGTTGTTACTTGTAAAATTTTATATAACACATTTTGAAGAGAAAAGTAAGGTAGAAAAATTGTGTAAGCCTTGTATTATTTTTCGGAAATAGCAGACCTTTTGTTGTTGGACTTGATGCTGTTGCGTCAAGGGATTGAACAGTACCAATACCAACATGGGAGGTAAAGAACACCAAGTCCAATTTAATAAGTAAACGTATGTTACCTTATATGCCGTTATTTTATTAAGGATAACATCGACATAAATAAAACATATTAGAGTCATAATATTTTTCTTCAGTGTACTTGCCATTGTTTTTTCCGTTCCTTAATCAATATTATTATTCTCCAAGTATATACAATTTTCTCTCCAATTTTCCCTAAGTGGGTAGATAAAATTATTCTCAAATGTTTTTTCGGGTAAAGCCCCACATTGATAGGAAGTATATCTGGAACAATGGCATGCATTTTTTCCGAGTTCCTTTTCCTTGTTTAATCTATTAGCATTCGCTGTGAAGGTTGGAATTTAAAATGTAGTTAACTTATTGCTTTCACCACAGGAGTTACAGCAGATTTCCAGTCGAGTATAAGAACATCCCTACAAAAATTTATTTCAATATACGGTTTATAAAAAACAAATATGTCAAAGCGAACTTGTTTACAAATTTTGCATTTTTAAATTTCCCAATTCGCCTCTATATAATCAACGATATCTTGGCCCACTTATTACAGAAAGTTTAAAACAGTGAACCAGCGAGTTTTGTTACACAAAATGCAAAGAGATAGTTTTGAAAAAGTCTGTTTGGTGGAACGAACCAGTTTTGTTACCAACTGCAATTTTATGTCACATAAAACATAGAAATGAACATGATTCGATATAATCTATACATATATTCTTATAAAGTGCTAAAAGATCTGTCTAAATCGATTGTTATCTCAATTTTTTTAATTTTTGAAACGAGCGAGTTTTGCAACTCACCTTCTCAATTATATCGTGCAAAAGGGCCTATCATAATTTTTAAACATTTTTCAGTAGCGATACGAAATTTAATAAAAAGCAAACTATTGAGATTACAAAAACAGTTTCTTTCAGGATAGTGTCAATCATGCGTAATGTGTTAACGATATTAACCAAAAAAATCCGTTGTTATAATCACAATAGCTGCCTTTTTATTAAGTTTTTTTTTTATCCTGAATTTTTTTTTTTAATGAAGATAGGCCCTTTTGTATTTTATATGAAGATACGTACGCATATATATTTTTTTGATATAAAGTATAATTTTCATTAGATAAAGCTATAAATCTCCAATATTTTTTTGTAATATGCAATTATAGTAAAAACAAAAAAGTAAGGCTATGTTCACACTCATCCTACACGTAACTCCTAGTTTTTTTTTTACTTTATTTATTTGCTGGTCACGTTTAACTTTAACAAAATGTACCTATGTAAACGTTAGTTTATTAACGCTTATAAACTAGAATAATTCATTAAACGTATGCAATAACACATATATACCACTAATAAAATACCTATGAATCAAAATTTATCAACTTAATGATGAAACAGAATTGAGTCTTCAACTTCAGGCAAAAATTCTAAAGCCCATAATTAAAACGTCGGCAGTAACTTCAAAATCACTCTCATTTCTTTCTTTTTCTTTTGTTCTTATTTTTCTTTGTTTACAAATTGTATGAAATTTAATGAAAGTATGGTAGCATTGTTAAGAGAATAAGCGTCTTTATGTGAGAGCATTAAAAATAAAATTGATTTTATTTCTCGACCGCATTCTTTGGCATAATTTTATGTCAAACTGAATGAAAAACATCGTTCAGCCTCAGTTCTGTTTCATCATTTAAGTTTGTACAAATTCTTATGATATTAAACTTTATAAGACATAGGCTGAGCTCCTCCAATACGTCCTAATACTTTGCAGACTATGTAAAAAATGTATCAAAGAGTTTAACACTGCATAGTTGGCTTATTGTTTACGCGTTGGTTACTTTCTCTGCAACCGAAGTCATCATTGACTTTATAAAAACTTGATTCAAAATACAGAGTCAAAGCATCCCACTGTTCTATGTTATGATTCTTACAATATAAATATTTCTTTAAGAAATCAATCTTGTATAAGAAACACCTAATACAAGACAGAATTTCTGAAATTCTTTTAAATATGTTATTCTTTTAGGACTATGTGAAAAAACTTTAAATACTAAAACAAAGAACCTTAATATTTTTTGCATTGCTAAGTAAGATTACCTGCCTGTTCATCTATTTCTGAACGAAGACTTCGTTCGGCTAACTTACATTTAAAACGAAAACAAATTATACCAACAGTTCTAGTCAAGGCGTAATCGCCGTTTGTTGCCAATCCGATCAAATTTTTTATAGGAATATTGTTTGTTGATAAAAAGTTTTTTATAATTTTTTCATTTATTTATTTAAGTCTATGGATTTAAATCCTTACAGGTTATAATTAAATTACAAACAAGATTATTAGTTTATATATTTAAAAACAAGATATTACTAATAATAAGTTTAATGACACTGGCACTTAAAGAGAAGTCAACTTAAGCATACATTTCATTAAAATCTTTACATATTCTCCGAAAAGGATCAGAATTTGCATAGTTTGTGTGAAAGGCGTGAACTCCTTAGCCCAACGCTTTATAAAGGCAAGTACACCACGAGCTTTGTTTATCATTGATGTAATGTATTTTATAAAATCTAATTTTGGATCCAGTAAAACACCAAGATCCGAAATCTCTTTAACTGATTCATATATAGATACCAAGAGGATTCCATTTTCTACAAAAACGCATATGCTTACATTTTTTTAAATTGAGATTAATGATGTTGATAGTGCACCAGCTCTAAAAATTATCCAAATCATATTGAAGATTGAGCATTTCCGATAATTTTTTGTAGCTTAAAAAGATTTTTACATCCTCGGCATACATTAACACATTACAATTGTGTATTGCACTCGGCAGATCATTTATAAAAAGTGAAAACGAGATTGGACCAAGGTGGCTTCCTTGCGGTACTCCAGAATTGACGATGATGCTCTTTGATGTTGTACTATTTAAACGAACACTTTGTTTCCTATAAATCAGGTATGGCTCAAGCCAGCGAAGACTGCTGTTAGAAAACCCCATTATGAAAAGTTTTCTAAGAAGAAGGCTATGGTTGACTTTATCAAAAGCTTTACTGAAGTCTGTGTATATAACGTTCGTTATTAGAAGAACATTTAAAACGGCATCTGACTTGATAAGCTCGAATAAGATGACGAAACTATACTTTATAAAACTAACACCGTCAAAGTAACTTGCTACTAACGTAATACATTTCAATGTCACATCCATAGTTTCATCAACAATTAAAAAAAAAATTTATGTTTGGTAAAAAAGCTATGAGATTTGAAATTGTCTGCTTTCCGTCTAATGTCCTTAATTTTTTAAAATAAGTATGTAACATTTTATTTAAAAAAAAATGCAATTTGATGTGTGTTTCTTAAAAATTTTGCTCCCGAAAAGAGTGAGTTTTTTAGAATAAAACAAGCCACCCTTTTCGGGAGCAAAATTTTTAAGAAACAGACACTAAATTGCATTTTTTTTTTTAAAAATGTCACATTTTTTTGTAGAAAAGAAAACACCATATGTTACACATTTTCTTAAACCGACCAAAATTAGGTTTGGCCTACCATCCGACCAAACCAAAAATATCCGACCAAATTTGGTCTGAAAAGACCACGTTCGGCAACCCTGGTACCCATACACAAAACTATTTCCGGAAATAATATTTAGTGCCAACACTTTCTTAAAAATGTTGGTATTGAAATAAAATTTGCCAAAAATAACTTACAATAGCTACTATTGGGGGATTCACAAGGTGTCATAAAGTCATACGTCTTAAAATAAAAACATGAAAAAAGTTAAAATATTTTTTAATTCTAATATATGAATTAATGAATTAAATTAGATTATTAAATTAGTATTCTTCTTTATTAATTAGACTATTTTCCAATTTTCAGAAGCAAATCACAAATAAATTTTATTTTGTTTATTTACCAAACAGCAGAGTCCTAAGCCTATCTAATTTGACGCCGCAAGTGATTTGTTGCTAGCCGCAGGTTAAATTCGGATGTTATCCGGATAATATTATACCATCAACGGCGACGGCTTACAAAAACGAATGCGGCTCGGCTCAGCTCAGCCGCCCAGCGCATGTCCCTTCTGATGATATAACATGATAGCACACCTTCTGAATACCCCATATGTAATGACAAAATATTGTGCTATAAAGTCCAAAATTAACCACAGAACCCATATAAAACTCCATTCCTTAACAGTCATATAGGTGAAAATATCTACATAATAGGCGGTACAAAGAACTTTTACATGAATCTTAACCTCATAACATAATTTTGTTCTGTCAGGTCCATGATTGACCATGGGTCCCAAATAGGGTACGCTCTCAAAATTTGTATCTTTAATATTGTGGGGTAGGGTATCATATGGTCGGGCTTGACCGACTATGCTTTCTTACTTGTTTTTTCTTTCTTTTTCCTTTTTGCATACCATTTACTAACTAAAAGTCTTCTAAGTTAAGGGGTATGTTATCGATTGAACCTAAAAGAAGACTATTAACAAGAAACGCTTAAAACTTAATGTGTTAAGAGTGTGCATACTATGCACACATTGCACAGAATACCCTTTGACACATACATATGTATGAGTGCACATTCTCTCACAAGCATGTTTGTGTAATCGTTTACTTCTTAAAGTAACAAAAGGTTTTTTTCGATTATTTTACGATAAACATCAAATAAATTTGCTAATTTTATTCGTTATTGCTTAGACTTAAACATAAATTTAAAACATTCGTTTAACATACATAGATATGCAAATATTTTCAAATAAAGTAAATATACGATTTTAAAATTATTTCAAAAATTATTTTAAATTGATTGCATTTTTGCCAGAATTGGCATTCTTTGTCTACACAGAAGTTGTATACTCTTATTCTCAACACATTCTTATGAAGCCACCACCATTTTAACTTTATCGAATAATTTATTTCTGCTTTCAATACATCCTGAATATTAATTTGGGTGTATTTTTTTTTTTTTTTTTTTTTTTTTTTGTATTGGTCGTTGTAAAACGTGTTCATTTAAATTAATATTTTTTTGAAAACAAATTTTCCGAAGTTGGCCATTAAACTGCTTTCGATTAAATTAAATTACATTTTGCAAACATTTTTGTTTTTTTGTTGTTAGGAAGTTGTGGTTAAAATGTCTGTAACCAATACAAATATTTGCAGGGTCTTGTTTAAAAATTAATTGTTTTTAAAAGATGTTGTGAAATGGGTTTTTTATTTCTTTAGTCAAAAAAATATTTAAAACAGTTTGTAAGAGATTTTAAATATGTAGTACATATATTAAATAAATGAAAATATATTAATTTAATAATCAAGTATGAACACATCGTCGGCTTAATATGTAAACCTGCTGACGCCGTTTCAACACATTTAACAGGAGAGACAAAAAACTTTTTATTTTTTTCATGTTCTGCTTTAAAGGAAAACAAAAAAATTAGTTAGTTTTACATACTTAAAGACTCAAATTGAAGAAAAACTACATGCTGGTGGATGAGGCGTATCTCAATTTTCGTAAAAAGTGGATTAAGCAGGTTTGCATATTAGGCCGACGATATGTATATGGATCTACACTTAAAAAAACTATATAAATGTACTATATGTATATTGAATAATCGCATTCGACTATTTTTAAAAAATTTAGCTAATTATGCTTAATGCTATATTTAAAAAAATTGTTGACATAACGTTACATATGGTCTCCACCTGAGTTAAGATTTAAGATTTGTATATCAGTATTATCTTACGTATGGGTTCTTAAATAGTGTTAGTATTATTACTATAATAAATGTGTGAGAAATCTCATAACAACAAGGTTTCGTTTAAATGTGCTAAATTCCCATTTCATACTATTGATAAACTGAAATTTATTGTTGATGGGATAAGCGATTCCTATGCGCATTTCACTGGTTGCTTAGGCCAGATCGTCAGGAAACTTCATCCAAACAATTCACTGGAAAGAAAATTTTATGAGATTAATGTTTAAATATGATTTCTGCCATGCGGCCGCCATAGCTGGCGCGTAGAAGGCGCAATCAGGAACACCAATTTTTAACAACTTTTCGCAGCATTTGCGGCCGTATTTCGCCGATAACTCTTCAATATTGGTGGCCAACTTATTGGGCCATTATGTGAAATTATTTTTTCATCAAAACTTTCTTGAGCTAATCAATTGTAGCGCCCGCTGTGTGGCATGTGGCACTGTCCTGTTGGAACCACATATCTATTTTGCTCTGTTTTAAGTCGATTCATAATGAAATTTCAAAGCAAACTAAACAAAAAGCAAGTTGCTGTTGAATGGGTGCTCAAATAAAGTAGTAATGCCAACTTAAAGTTGTGACACTCCAAAAAAACACGCTTTACATGTTCACCTTGTTCAAGATTAAGATTAACATGAACAAATGTGTTCTCTCATTCTGCCGACGTTCTCTCAGATAGTATCTTGTAGACCCAGTGTTAGAAATTCGCTACATTATGTCAACGGTGACTTTGCTGTTTAAACCAAAGTACAGAGCACGAAAATTTGATGTTATGATGGTTTATTTATATACAGACATATGGCTTTGTCGTGATGAGACAACTACGAGATTATTTTTCGTATTTAGTCTGTTTTAAAACCAAAAGTATAGCTTAAAATCTTTGACAATACGGTCGTAACCGCACGTAGAAAAAAAATATGGTTGGAGGTAACCATATTCTAAGAGCAACATACCATGGTTGGATTTTAACAATGTTTATGTTTACAGGTTACTATATAATGGTTAAATATGACCATAATATGGTTAAAATTACCACCAATTTTCCCAAAATCAACCATAATAGGGTCAAAATTAACCATATTTTGGTCAATGTTAACCATAATAATGACCAAAACCAACCATAATATGGTCAAAAATTTCCAGAATTTGTACTAAAGTAACCATATTATGGTCAAAACTAACAATACTATGGTCAAACTTAACCATATTATGGTTATTTATTTCATCCGGTTTTTTCAATTTGTTTATAAAAATGTCAAGTTTAGTTTTTTTCCCGTTACATGTTTGCATCCACTTTTATAAGTAGTCCCATTAAAATCATTTCCAGCCCTTGACGACCTTTATTAGTACTCCTTCCGTTTTACTGGTTCAAAGTACTACATTTGTGTATTTTATTCAACAATTTATATAAAATGAATGAAAATTTTAAGCACACGAAGCAAGCAACTATTGTAGAAAGCAAAACCACCATATTATTGTTAAATGTAAAAGTAAACATACAATGTTTTAAATTATTATAATTTCAAACATATTATTGTTATTACATATTAAGAAAATCTAATAAGAAGTGACACAAGTGTTATTGTGGAGTTTTGTGTTTATTATATTTTTTTAATTGTTTACATACCCCCTGAAGATGGTTAGCGATGTTAACCGAAATATTGGGAAACGAAAATATCACGAATTTTTATTTTTTATTTTTTATTTTATTAATTTACGTGGACCTGCAGCCAAACAAAACAACAAATAATTTATTACATATTAACCATAACATGTTTGGAGACAACCATAATATGGTTATAGCTTCTGGATGGATGAATTTAACCATAATATAGTTGACGTAACAATAATATGGTTATGGTAAACATACTGTGTTTGAGTGTATAGTTGTTGCTTTTTTTATTAAAACATAATATTGTCAAATTAAATCATATTTCAAGTTTCAAGGGAGGTAAACACTTTATTGTTAAATAGAAACAAAATATTATCAATCGTGAAAAAAGTTTGGTTAAAAACAACAAATGTTTGTTTGCGTGCGGTTAAAGAAATAGAATTATATTAAAATCGAGATACGACGCAGCTATTGTGTGCCTTTAGATACATTTTTATACGTTTTAACATGACAACGTATCTACTTCATCCGGCGACATTATTTCGTTGGTATCGAAAATAGTGTTTAAAAGCAGTAAATATTCGGATTTAGTGCAACTCAAAACCTTAGAGAAGGGCGCAGTATTAAAAAGCCATAGGCAATAAAGCCATATTGCCTTATTTCTCAATGTTGTAAGAAAAAAACCAGATGGCTTTATTGCCAACACCCAAGTGCAGTGACGCCATAAGCGTTTAGCAACCATAGTGGAAATAGCGCCATTGCAGTGTAATTTTGATAGTTAGATATTGCCATAAAAAATTCCATAGTCAAGTGTTGAAAAAATATGGTACTGGAGTTGGAAAGGGGAAGAGGTTGGGGGATTGAAGGTCGGCTTTTCAGAGAAGCTTTAGTTAGCGAAGCCGAGGAATTCAAAATCATGAATTTTCATATACTGAACAAATATAGTTTTGTTTTTAAAAATCAATTGATAGATAGGGTCTTCGGGCGGGCGCAAGGATTTTCTCCTCTGACGTTACACAAACACCGGCTTCGCTAACTAAAGCTTCTAAATTCGGTATTTGATTATTGTTGCCAACTGTCCTTGAACACTTCCTGTCAAAGACGCATTTAAAACTACTAACATTTTTATTTAGTGGAAAATGTTTCAAAATATCGCTAAAATCTAAATGTTTATACAAATCTAGTTATAGGTAACGTTTTTAATTTCCTTGACTGCTATTCGATATCTAATATTAAGTAAGGCCATCTCAAAGAGTACGATTTTGATGCAATGATTTGGCCCTGTTCTGAATAATATAGAACGGATTGCCACTGTAATTAACCGTGAACAGCTAGCGCCTATAATTATGCCATGTCATTATACAGAACAGTTATGAGATAAATAACAAAATTAATCGATTTTTTGAAAAATGTGACTTTTTCGTCTATATATTTTATACTAAGATGTAAGAAGTGTTAATTTTGTGCTAAATTAAAGTTAAATTTGTGATATTTTCAAGAGAATATATTGTTACGAAATTAAATTTTTCTAAGAACAATTTGTAGTTTTAGTTATAAGTTATCTTTTTAGTTATACTTTTATGTCGTATCAATTTCAAATTGTTATGCGTAATTGTATTTCAAATCCACTCTACGGAACTTTCTAGTAACTTGGTGGCCACACGATCAAGTTTTGCCTTTCAATTCCATTCAATTTACTCAACTCTCTCATTTTTTTACTAACACACTCACACTTTTTAAATTGACCACGAGATGGCTTTCAATTTCACCTTTCCATTTGTTTGACAATTTACTTTCAATTTAACAGCTGAGTACATGTTTGTCTTTATAAATTGTTTTTTTTTATGGCATCTTGAAAGTAAATTGAGTGCCACCTACGTCACACCTCTCAATTTTTGTAAATTTTGACAAGCAGTATATGTAAAAGACTAACAAGAACAACTTGATCGTGTGGCCGCAGGGTAATGGAAGAATATGTGTTAAGGCAGAGTTAGCCGAACGTCCACGTCCCCTAACGGAACGTCTGGTTCGTTTTGTTATTTGCAAACAATGTAAATGCTTACTGAATTTAAATGTCACGTTGACGGAACGTCTCGATCTGTATAAAACAGATTTTCATGCCGTTGTTACGTGACAGTTGTAAGGCAGTGATGGGCTGCTTGTATGTTTAATTGAATGTGGGAATTTTTTTTTTTTTTTTGGAACTTTTTTCAGTAAAGCTATGAAATTGAGACAAAACAACTTAAAATACAACATATTTCCATATAAACAAATATATTTATGTTTAGATGTAAAAAATAAAAAAAATTTAAATACACATACAATGGAAATATGAAACAAGTAAAAGGCTTTAAATAGTATCAAAACCTCGTTTGGTGCGTACACCACAATAATATGTATGCTAAAAATATATATGCTAAAATACAAATTTGTTTATTGTAAATCTGTAATATAAATATAAATTATTAATGTTTTTTACATACACAAAATACTGTTTTAATACCATTTAAATCACTTGGTACTTTTTCTGCACAGCGGTCACCATTTAAACATTTTTGATTCCCATCACTGTGTGCTTTGTTTTATGTATACTATTGCTTTTTGTTTATGTATGGGAAACACATATGACACATTTTTAAATGTTCTATAAGTGCACCAACGTGCTTACAGTACGATGCGGTACATTACGGGTACAGCAACGTTCGCCTAACTGGGCCTTTACGCCAAAAAGTAGACTTTAGATTGAAATGTATAAAAGTTATTTGAGAATAGTTAGAACATGAAAGTTGAGGAAAGCTCTAGAAATGTTTGTGAACTATAAATACAGGCTGACTTAGAAATGTTACTTAGTTTTATTTAAAGGCAGAATTAGTCTTTTCCATGGTGAAATAAACAGGTGGCAGCACTACGCCAGATGACGATTTTTTGCTCTTGCATTGTTTGTCTAGGTTTATGTCAAAGTTTTGTTTATGTTTACAAAAAGTCCACGTTTTGTGCTGTGATTATTGTATTTTATTAAAGTTTTTGATAATTTTAAATTAAAATAAATAAGATATTGATCATAATTAAATAAAAATTGGCTAAAAATTTATTTATTTCATCACGTTCAGTGGCACGCTGTGATTTTTCTTAAATCTATTTTTTGACGTAAACGGTGATGTAATTTCCATTTTTGTTGTAATGTTGTATTTGTTGCCGTAACGATGCCACCTGCTTATTCCACCATGGTCTTTTCTTTCTGTTCTGATATAAATCAGCTGATTTCTTTTTGTTATTAATAAACCTGTGAAATTGATTAGTTTTTCTGTTCTGTTGCGGTACAATTTGTTAAAATCAAAAACTTGTTAAGTAATTGTAAGTGACAGAAAAATAAATAATAAAAATGCATATTTATATTGAAATAAACTGTTTTTTGATTTTAAAGAATTCATAAAATTTAATTTCTTCAAATTTATGTGCATTAAAGTTATTAAAATAAAGCAATAGCTGGTGCAAAACTAATAAATTTGTCATAAATGGCTGATAAGTTACTACAGAAAAAGTAACTATTACAATTTTGTAACAGAACGGCACGGAACAGAACAGAAACAGAAAGAAAAGACTAATTCTGCCTTAAGACATTTAGTGGTTCAGTTCGTTTCCAACAGAAGTGGACAAATTTTGTGAACATTATAATTAAATACAAAGTTTAGAGTTGAATGAAGTTTAAGTTGATATAGTGCGTTTTATTGCATATTTTAATTTGCAAATTAAAGAACTCAAAGGTTTATTATAAACCCGTTTTATAAACTAAAAACATAATATAACTGTATTATAAAAGATTTTTATTTATTTTATGGCACAAGGAGAAATTATATTTTAACTTAACTTAATTAAAACGGTTTTTATATAAACTTTTTTTACTTACTCCCACATAGCAGATGACAATTATTTGTGTGTTTTAATGTAATTGTCTTTAGTTTAAAATTAATTGCACAAACATGTTGCACATTATCAGCAGCATTATTATTCTGACACCTGCTGAGTTCTATTTACTTTTAAGATTTGACACACATTTTTCCCATAAAATTTTCCTTAAACATTGAGTTTTACTGCACTCTCTACCACCCTCATCGTATTATGAGTTCGCTCTGTAGTTTGCAACTTTTAAAAATAATAGGCCTACCCCATCCTTTTGGTATGGCGATTGACGTTTAATCAGTTTCTGAATGGCTGTCTATTTATGCTGCAAAAACTACACTTCACAATTTTAAAGACAAATTTTAAATTTGTTGCATAAACTTTAATTGACCTAAGCACAAAGCCTTTTTAAATATATCAGAATTCGTACATATGTTGTTTTACATAGTCCCCATACAAACACCTTCCCGGAATGGATTAATCTTCTAATTTTTATTTGTATTTTAAGTAAATTCAGAACAAAAAAATTACATGTCACCAAATTTTATAGGAATCGGGCCCATGCTCCTTTAGAAGTAAGACTCACAAAAATAGCTTTTACTGAATACTTTAAAATGTTGGTGTTGTAATTAAATTAATAGTTTATAATAACTCGTATATCAAGGAATAATTCTGTGACGGTAGATCGCCGCCACCCAAAAATCACAATAAAACAAATGAGTTTTGTTTAGATTCTGTTTTTAGAAAATTTTTTGGTTTTTATATAAATCTAAACGTCATTGCAAAATTTCGCATAATTTCCCTTAGATCCCAAATAGGGGCCAGAGTCAGTGGTGCGTAGTATGTATATCAAATGGTTGCGGTTGCCCGACTATACTTTCTTACTTGTTGTTGGTAGGTGCACGTGCATGTGCTTGTTTATGTTTACAAGTATTCGTGTTAAAATCAAAAACCCATTAAGAATGTAAAAATGTTTAAGCGCAAGCATATTTATTTGCTGCTACTAAAAGTTCATGTTCTGACAACAAAAGCTGTGGCGCCATAGAAAATCATTTTGCTGGTTTGTTTTAAATTTTATTATTTTAACTGCAAATATGTAGTACCGCCCAGTGTTTGAGTACGGTTGTTATTTTTTGTCGAACGGAAGTTTGTTTGTAAACATACTCGTAATCAGTATTTTAGATGAACGTTAAAACAATATGAATGTTAGTGTTTCCTGTTCGATGGCTTGTGGTTTTAATTAGCAACATATTCCATCGCATATTGTGGTTCACATTCAATGATGATTAGTGTCAACAACAATGAATATTAAAAAAAGTAGTTGACTGCTAAATTGTTGTTTTATTTTTATTAGTCTTTGTAAAAGAACTTACAATGGTGATTCTGGAATTAACTGGGGAATTGGAGTTTACATACTGAACTGTTTTATGTTAAATTGGTGAATGATGGCAAGTAAGAGTTTGTAATTTCGTCTGTAAAAGTTATAAATACACATTTCTGAATTCCACAAATAGGTCCATACCATGGTGGAATAAGCAGGTGGCATCGTTACGGCAACAAATACAACATTACAACAAAAATGGAAATTACATCACCGTTTACGTCGAAAAATACTTTAAACAAAAATCAAAGCGTGCCGCTGAACTTGATGAAATAAATAAATTTTTAGCCAATTTTTATTTAATTAGGGTCAATATCTTATTTATTTTAATTTAATATTATCAAAAACTTTAGTAAAATACAATAATCACAGCACAAAACGTGAACTTTTTGTAAACATAAACAAACTTTGACATAAACCTAGACAAACAATGCAAGAGCAAAAAATAGTCATCTGGCGTAGTGCTGCCACCTGTTTATTCCACCATGGTCCATACTGTTTGAAAACTTAGTGTTCTACTTATGAACACAGCATATAAAAACATGTCTTGCACGCAGAGAAAAACTTGGTTGAAGTATGGTTATTTTGGTCCACGCAATGCAAAAAGCCAACTATTGTTGTTTTGAACGTTACTTTTTTCACGATTAATAATATTTTGTTTCTATTTAACCTCCATTTAAACTTCAAATGTGGTTGAATTTAACAATATTATATTAAAATAAGATAGAGCTACAACCATACACTTTATTATATATGTACATTTTTGTCACCGGCAACCATATTATAAATTTAAATTCATCCATCCAAAAGCCGTAATCATATTATTGTTGTTTACAAATATGTTATGGTAATTTATAACAATAATATGTTTGAAATTATAATATTTTAAAATATTGTATGTGTTTTTAAAATTTAAATAAATATGCAGCAAAATTAAGATTATTTTCCTCTCTACAATATTTTAATGCTTTTCAATTAAATACTCCATGGTTTGCTTAAAATTGTTAATCATTTCATTTAATTTTGATTAAAATACATTAATTTACGTATAAAAAGAATGCTTGTGAATGGCGTTACAGGCTGGAAAATTAATTAAAGGGGATTGTTTATAATACTGGATCATAACAAGTACCAGGAATATAAAACGAAATAAACGTGGTTAAAATTATTTTAATTCTGACCATAATATGGTTACTTTTGCCCAACTTCTGGGAATTTTGACCATGATATGGTTATGTCTTAACATAATATGGTTTATTTTGACCATTGTTATGGTTAATATTGACCAAAATATGTTGAATTTTGACAAAATTATGGTTGATTTCGGGCAAATTAATGTTAAATTTAACCATAATTTGGTAACCTAAAAGCATAAACGTTGTTAAAATCCAACCATAGTATGTTGCTCTTAGAATATGGTTACCTCCAACTATATTTTTTTCTGCGTGTGTACAGTAGGATGATCACTGTAATCGAAATTTGTAATTATATGTTTTGAAATATAAGATATTGCATCAATATTTTATTATCAAATGTTGTGATGGTAGGGCCAATATTAATCATAGTTCCCATATAAACCCCCACGGCATGACATAGTAGCTATCGTAAATGCTATTGTCGCCAATTTTTATGTTAATACGAACATTTATAAGGAGTTATGGCATTAAAAGCTTTTTCGGGAGTAGTTTTTGTGTGGAAATTATGTTCAAATATGGACCTATCCAAAAAAATTTAATCAAAGTACCGACATATTCATTTTCAATGGGCTTGGTCCGTGTGCCAATTTGTACCAAATTTCACCAGGCTATCTCCAAAATTGCGACCTATACTTTGCGCACAAAGTTTACATCGACAGCTAGTCAGACATAAAAACATCGTTAGATCGATTCAAAAAGTGATTCTAAGTCGATCGCTTTACTTAAAGGTGGGAGTAAGACCAATATTTAAATGTAAAAATACAATGTTCAGAGACTAATGACGCACCCTGTACAAGACTCGGCACAGCCTTTTATTAATATTTTGTTAAGTTATTGACTGCAAGTATAGAAAACTAATTTGATCAATTCCCAAAGCTGTTAATAACATTTATTAGGCAACAATAAAAATTCAAAAAAGACACAAATTCAGGCATCCCGCACAATTTTCGTAAAGAAAAATCCCGGGAAATTTGTGTGAAAATTACCGGGACTTTTTTATTTAATTATATCAACTTTTCTGCTAATATCATTGTAAATAAGTTATATCAAGAAAGAGATGTTAATTCAAATCCCAAAAATAAGGCTCTGAAATTTCGATTGTAAATTTGTTTAAAGACCCAGATTTATTTTTTAAAAAACGAAAAAAGTTGTTTCCACAAAATGCAAATTGAAACATTAATGGAGTCTGCAATAAGAACAATTTTCACAAAAAAAAAAAAAACATAGGGCAAGCTCAAAGTTTGACAGCATGAAAACAAAAGGAGTAAGCAGACAGTATTGCCAGATCAGGAAATATATCCATAAATTGACGATTTCATCATTAATATGGGAATAGATTTTTTAGGCGAGGGATTTGGGAATTTAGGCAAAATGAAGAAATATTTAATTTTATTTAGTTATGTTACTTTTAAAAATTATTTTTTTTTCCGGGAACTCCAAAAAGTTTCACAAAAAGAAAAAACGTAAAAAAATTGATATTTTGATTGGACAAGCCTGTTCTGTAGGAGGATTCTATATAATTGTATAGCTTTAGACGATTTTTATAATTAGGTCACGATTGTTTTCCACGAATTCTCGAAAAAAAAAACTCGAAAAAAAACTCTAAATATGTACCACAAATATACAAATGTAACACATTTCTGAGATTATCGTTTAGTCGGTGGATTAAATTTTCATATTTTCTTTAACCCATTGTTATCATTACTTAATTGTTTAAGTAAAAAAAAAATATGCATGCCAAGGAAATGGTAAAATAATTCCTAAGAGATTTTAACAAACAATAAAATATGTTTTTATTCGACCTTTTCTTAATGGAATCTCAAAAGAAATAAATACTCAAGCTCGAGGTCATAGGTTTTTTAATAAATGTTTTTTATTTCATTAATTTAAATAACTCCAATATTTCGATATTCCTTGAATATCATCATCAGGGATAGTCTAAAAACAAAACAACAATATACATAAGTTTAAAACATTAATATAAACATAAAGATCACAAAAATCCAAACAGTAATAACAATAACAACAAGAACTTACTAAACTTGTAATAAAAAATAAAAAATTACACAAAAATTCTTATTAGCTATGTAGTGTTTACTACCATCGTCATGATTGCACTGAATTTGAGTATGTTCTGCTCTTATTAACGAGATATCTATATTGTTTTGCACAGCCACTCTCTACATCGCTCTTAAACAGTGATGTCAATTGTGGTTGTATTACTTTATATTAGTATTAGTGAATAAAGAGACAATTACCCAGCGGGAAAAAGAAGGAGTAGGAAGGCCTTCTAGAAGGCCTCTGTACCACTTCTTTTGGATGTACAAGGCCTTCTTGCTCCATTCCATACTCATATCTTTTTTACACACGTTGTCATTGCGGAGAAGGCCTTCCGCTCTCGCTTCTTCAGCAGGTACATAAGAAGGGTAACGGGACCAAAAAAAATTGATTTTGCTTTTGCTTGTGCAAAAAAACAATACAAAAAATGTTACTCCCTTCTCATAGAAGCGAGTGTGGAAGATGTATCTTATCTTTTATACGAAAGAGCCGAGGCCTTCTATGAGGCCTTCTTTAGCAGTTAGATAAGAATAGTAATTGAATCAAAAAATCTTTTAAGCAGGCCTTTAAAAAGGCCTGAAGTAAGAAGGTCTTCTGAGTTTTCCCGCTGGGTATTCTTAAAAAATACGTAAGCATCCGCCGCATGTGCACCCGTCGCTTGATAATCGACGAATAATTGTGTACTCTCGTGGACTAAATGAAAGAGCGTAAGAATGCGTGTGAAGAATGTGTGTGAATTGTTTTACACAATTGTGTATGACGCTGACACCCCTGCTCTTAAAATTCATAGTTGTTGGTATATTGATAATGTTCAGCACCAGGGTTGCAGTTTGAAAAATTTTTATCCGACCAAAATTGTCTGCAAAACCTACCAAAATCCTTTGCAACCGACCAAATTTTTTAAATATTTAAAAACAATTATATCGTCATAAAAATGCAAAAGGGCCTATTATAATTTTTAAAAATTTTTCAGTAGCGATACGAAGCTTAATAAAAAGCAAACTATTGAGATTACAAAAACAGTTTTTTTCAGGACAGTGTCAATCATGCGTAATGTGTTAACGATATTAACCAAAAAAACACGTTGTTATAATCACAATAGTTGCCTTTTTATTAAGTTTTTATTTCTCCTGAAATTTTATTTTAAATGAAGATAGGCCCTTTTGCATTTTATATGAAGATATGTACGTACATATATATATTTTTTTGATATAAAGTATAATTTTTATTAGACAAAGCTAAAAATCTACATATTATTTTTTTGTAATATACAATTATAGTAAAAACAAAAAAGTAAGGCTACGTTCACACTTATTAAATATTTGACGTGCTACACGTTACTCCTATTTTTAAAAAAAAATGTATTTGCTGGTCACGTTTAACTTTAACAACATGTATATAAACGTTAGTTTAATAGCGCTTATAAACTAGAATAATTCATTAAACGTATGCAATAACACATATAGACCACTAATAAAATATGAATCAAAATTTATTAACTTGAGTTTGAACAATTTTTAAAAAAAAGTATTAAACTTTATAAGACTTAGGCTGAGCTCAAATACATCCTAATACTCTGCAGACAACGTAAAAAATGTATCAAAGAGTTTAACAATACTTAGTTGGCTTATTGTTTACGGGTTGGGTACTTGCTATGCAACCGACTTTTTGGAAGTCACCATTGACTTTATAATAACGTGATTCAAAATAAAGTATCAAAGCATCCCACTGGAAGTCCATCTTGTATAAGAAACACCTAATACAAGACAAAATTTCTGAAATTCTTTTAAATATGTTATTCTTTTAGGACTATGTGAAAAAACTTTAAATATTACCACAAAGAACCCTAATATTTTTGCATTGCTAAGTAAGATTACCTGCCTGTTCATCTATTTCTGAACGAAGACTTTGTTCGCCTAACTTACATTTAAGACGAAAACAAATTGTACCCACAGTTCCAGTCAAGGCGTGAACGCCGCTTGTTACCAATCCGATCAAATTTTTTATAGGAATATTGTTCGTTGATAAAAAGTTTTTTATAAGAAGAACATTGTAAACGGCATCTGACTTGGTAAGCTCGAATAAGATGACAAAACTATCCTTTATAAAACTAACACCGTCAAAGTAACTTGCTACTAACGTAATACATTTCAATGCCACATCCATAGTTTCATCAACATTAAAAAAAAATTTTGTGTTTGGTAAAAAAAGCTATGATATTTGCAATTGTCTGCTTTCCGTCCAATGTCCTTTAAATTTAAAAACAAGTATATGTTACACATTTTCTAAAACCGACCAAAATTAGGTTTGGCCTACCATCCGACCAAGATAAAAATATCCGACCAAATTTGGTCGGAAAAGACCATGTTCGGCAACCCTGTTCAGCACCTTCAACATAAAGCGTCGTTTGTAATTTTGTTCTTGTTGTAATATTCGTACATCATCAAAGTTTGGCGAGTGATTTGTACTGGCACAATGGGCTGGTAGTGCAGTTTTCTGTGACGAAATATTTAAAATCCGTTGATCGGATTTATGGCCTGATATTCTAGTTTTAAGTTTATTTTTAGTAGTTCCTACATACACTTTATTGCAATTTTCATTATTCTTCCCGTTGCATGGTATTTTATATACGACATTAGCTTTCTCCAATATTTCTACTTTGTCTTTGGTATTGCTAAATAATTGTCCAAGATTGTGGCATGTCTTATGAGCCATTCTATATTTTTCAGCGTTGTGTAGTCGGGATTTTTCAATTCTTACGGACAGTTCTGGAACATACGTCAAAGATTTATATATGGTTGGGGATTCCTTATTTTCACATTTTCTTGTATTTTGTTTTTTAAAATCTTTTATAAGTTTTGTTGCAAGTTTTTTCGGAAAATTGTTGTTATATAGCATGTCCTTTATCTTTTCTATGTTGTCGTTATGGAATTCTTCGTCGCTAATGTTTAAAACTCTCCTTATTATGTTTAAGGCTGTATTTATTATTATTCTTTTGGGATGTTTTGAATAAAAATTGATTATTCTACCAGACGCCGTTGGTTTTTGGTACCAATCTATTTTAATTTTATTGTTTTGCCGTATTACTAGAGTATCCAGATATGGAAGTCTGCCGTCAATTTCTTTCTCTATTGTAAATTTTATGTTACGATGGAATTTATTCAGACAATTCATTGTTTCTTCTATTTGACTTTCCGTACCTATACTAAATAGATCATCTACATATTTTGTCAATATTTTTGGTTTCTGCGTCAAGTTTTCTATACAAGTGTCCAGTAGTTTCTCCATCACGATATCAGCAACAATCGGTGATGCTGGTGATCCCATGGGTAAGCCTTTCGTTTGAGAGTATATTTTATTGTTGTATTTAAAATATCTATTTTCTTTTATACAAAATTTCAATATGTTCAAAAATTGTGTTTTTGACATATCCGTGAAAATTGTAATTTCATTCCATCTCTCTTCAATTATTCTTAATGCTAGATCGACTGGAACACTTGGAAATAACGACACTACATCAAACGAAAATAATCTTTCATCGTCTTGTAAAGTCAAGTCTTTAATCTTATCCCTAAATTGCACTGAATCCCTTACATTGTACTTTGATCTCTCCGTAATTTTCTTGAGAATATTGGTCACGTATTTGCAAAGTTGACTTGATGGAGCATCTATACTAGAACAAATTGGTCTTAAAGGGTAATTTTCTTTGTGGATTTTGGGTATGTGTTATTGCATACGTTTAATGAATTATTCTAGTTTATAAGCGCTATTAAACTAACGTTTATATACATGTTGTTAAAGTTAAACGTGACCAGCAAATACATTTTTTTTTAAAAATAGGAGTAACGTGTAGCACGTCAAATATTTAATAAGTGTGAACGTAGCCTTACTTTTTTGTTTTTACTATAATTGTATATTACAAAAAAATAATATGTAGATTTTTAGCTTTGTCTAATAAAAATTATACTTTATATCAAAAAAATATATATATGTACGTACATATCTTCATATAAAATGCAAAAGGGCCTATCTTCATTTAAAATAAAATTTCAGGAGAAATAAAAACTTAATAAAAAGGCAACTATTGTGATTATAACAACGTGTTTTTTTGGTTAATATCGTTAACACATTACGCATGATTGACACTGTCCTGAAAAAAACTGTTTTTGTAATCTCAATAGTTTGCTTTTTATTAAGCTTCGTATCGCTACTGAAAAATTTTTAAAAATTATAATAGGCCCTTTTGCATTTTTATGACGATATAATTGTTTTTAAATATTTAAAAAATTTGGTCGGTTGCAAAGGATTTTGGTAGGTTTTGCAGACAATTTTGGTCGGATAAAAATTTTTCAAACTGCAACCCTGGTGCTGAACATTATCAATATACCAACAACTATGAATTTTAAGAGCAGGGGTGTCAGCGTCATACACAATTGTGTAAAACAATTCACACACATTCTTCACACGCATTCTTACGCTCTTTCATTTAGTCCACGAGAGTACACAATTATTCGTCGATTATCAAGCGACGGGTGCACATGCGGCGGATGCTTACGTATTTTTTAAGAATACCCAGCGGGAAAACTCAGAAGACCTTCTTACTTCAGGCCTTTTTAAAGGCCTGCTTAAAAGATTTTTTGATTCAATTACTATTCTTATCTAACTGCTAAAGAAGGCCTCATAGAAGGCCTCGGCTCTTTCGTATAAAAGATAAGATACATCTTCCACACTCGCTTCTATGAGAAGGGAGTAACATTTTTTGTATTGTTTTTTTGCACAAGCAAAAGCAAAATCAATTTTTTTTGGTCCCGTTACCCTTCTTATGTACCTGCTGAAGAAGCGAGAGCGGAAGGCCTTCTCCGCAATGACAACGTGTGTAAAAAAGATATGAGTATGGAATGGAGCAAGAAGGCCTTGTACATCCAAAAGAAGTGGTACAGAGGCCTTCTAGAAGGCCTTCCTACTCCTTCTTTTTCCCGCTGGGTAATTGTCTCTTTATTCACTAATACTAATATAAAGTAATACAACCACAATTGACATCACTGTTTAAGAGCGATGTAGAGAGTGGCTGTGCAAAACAATATAGATATCTCGTTAATAAGAGCAGAACATACTCAAATTCAGTGCAATCATGACGATGGTAGTAAACACTACATAGCTAATAAGAATTTTTGTGTAATTTTTTATTTTTTATTACAAGTTTAGTAAGTTCTTGTTGTTATTGTTATTACTGTTTGGATTTTTGTGATCTTTATGTTTATATTAATGTTTTAAACTTATGTATATTGTTGTTTTGTTTTTAGACTATCCCTGATGATGATATTCAAGGAATATCGAAATATTGGAGTTATTTAAATTAATGAAATAAAAAACATTTATTAAAAAACCTATGACCTCGAGCTTGAGTATTTATTTCTTTTGAGATTTTAACAAACAATAAATTTCCGGAGTATAATTAAAAAATATAGGTAAGCAGAAATACTAATGCAAGTTTAAAAACATTTTGCCAAAAATAACTTATCTTATAACTTAAAATTTAATTAAATAAAGCACTTAAGATAATTGAAAAAGTTTGTTTTAAATAAATTAAAAAAATAGTGACCACATAGAAAAATGACCAAACATATTTCCTTTAAAATTAATTTGCGTTGCATGAATTTTGGCATATAAAGAGATTTTAGACAATAGTTTTCATTATTTTTAAACTAACTTTAATGAAAAATTTAAATGCCTGGATAAAATATAATCTGAATTTAAAGTTTTAACCGTCTTTGGCCCCTTTGAATATAATAAAAAAATGCAGTTGGAATTTTTGAATATTTCAAAACAATTAGTCTTTTTTAAGTGGTTTTATTAAAAATGAATTCATACATGTGTTCTTATTAAACAAAGGGTCAGATTTATATTCAAATAAACTTTTTCTCAAACATTAAGATTTGTTATTTATCTGAATTATGTCGTTAATTTTTGCTAAAGACTACGAAAATACCATAAACGCTTGTAGAAGTATTTTAAATGTGCGACGTCAATCAGTTTTACTGCTTTCAAAGAAAAGTAATTATTCCTTTTGATTTTGATAAAAATCCTTTTGTTTTCATAGAACAAAGACTCCAACTGTGTAACGTGATTTTAACAAAGTTTTACAGCTCAATCAAACTTTAAAAATGTTTTACACAAATGCTTAAAGTAATAATAAATTTATGAAAAGAAAGAATAACAAATCTGTAGTTCCTCAATGAGTGGTATGGTTTCGATAAAATGTCAGATTCAATGGCCGCCCAAAGGACTTCTGGTAGAAGCAGAAATAAAAACTTTCCTAATTAAACGGCATTTAATTCTACAATCGAATTAATTGGGATCATTTCAGAAATTCCCAAAATATCCTAAAATTTTTAGAAAACAGGATATCCGCTTTTGAAAAAAAAAACAAAAAGAGATCTATTTTTAAAAACAGCATGTAAGTTTTATTTATAAAATCTTTCCTCTAAATTTTCAAAACAAAAATCTTCACTTTAAACACGACAACAACAAAATTCATACATTTTAAACTTAAGTATTGTAGATAGCGTAAAAATGAATTTTGTTGTTGACGTGTTTTAAATCATGATTTAAAATATGTACAATGTCTACAATAGAAAACCGTGAATTCCGCTAATATTGTTGTAAAATGTAGCCCCTGCAGTTTGCTAAGACCAGAAATAAAATTTCGTGAAGATAGGTATATAAATTACCAAAGGCTTCATATAACTTAACCGCAACAAATATCAGACCTATTATATCTTGTAGGTCTAGATGTAAAAGGTCTTCAATAAACAATAGTGAATGGTACTATTATTTAGTTTTTACGCTTTTGGGCGTAGTTAAGTGTTTTCCGTAAGCAATTTTTATATAGGGCGTATGATAAATTATGACTCGATCTTCACAAAATTTAGTGGTATGTTTTCTAGTCTTCTAGAACCATATAAAACCAAATTTCACCACAAAAGCATTATTCGTTACGCTTATAGCCATAGTAACATGATTTACGAGAGTCGTCTATATTTAAGGCCTAAGGTTTATTATGACAGATAAAACGAATTTGATGAATTTTAATTAAAATCGGTGCATTCCGCCAAAAATTTATGCTAGTTTTTAAAGGGGGTTGTTGCTCTCTTCCTACTAAATCAATTATGCTGGATTTCAATCCCAAGCTGCTTAGAAGAACTAGAAACAAATTGTCCCCAAATTATTTTTTATTGAGCCGATCGAAAGTAAGCGTAATTTTAATAGAATTACTGAAGGACCTAGAATATTAATAAGTATATACTTAATGGGATCTTGGATAATTATGAATAAAAATTCACATGGAATGAACAACTTAGTCTAGTTATATTCACCACGGTTTATCAAAGGTATAAAACTGTAAAAAAAAATGTTGTTAAATACAGTAAACGGAATTTCGAAAACGATACAATTGCTTTAAAACCCCTACTTTTTATGTTATTTAGAAATATACATTTAATTTATATGTTTCATTTTCATAATTCACATTTTTTAATGCTTTTTGATCCAACACGCAAAGAAAAAACATGCCAATAGCAACAAATTATGATAAGATTCATGATTGTTGTCACCATATTACCATTATTATTGAATCATATTATGACCAAATATATTCGTAATATTACATCATACTATTTTTCCCCTCATCATATTATTATCCTGTTGATCATAATAAGCTAAAAAGTAATCATATTATTGTCATGTTAATCATAATAAGTTAAGAAGTTATCATATTTTCATCATGTTAATCATAAAAAGTTAAGAAGTTATCATGTTATTATCATTTTAATCATTACAAGTTTAAAAGTAATCATATTATAATGCAGTGGTAAAATATTTTTCATCGGTTTTTTATTTTGTGGCACTTTACACTTTTTTTTAATGTATTTATTTAAAACTTGAGTTTTAATTGTTGAACCACTCACTAACAAATAAAATGCAAAACTATTTTACAAATGGCGATAACAAAATATTATTACAGTAAAGATATTTTGATTGCATCATAAATATACATGTTATGGCTATTAAATATAATGAAATGGTTGTGAGTAATATTATATGTTTTCAAAGTAATCATATTTCAGTTGTTGGAAAAATGATTATGTTTCAGTCAACAATACTCAAACTTATAATTGCGATAAGCATTGATATGTTTACACTAACTATAATATTGCTGATATTAAATCAAAACGACAATTTGTTGTGTACGACATCAATATATTGTTATAATAAACATAGTGTAGTTTCCGTATCCATGTCCAACCATATTTTTTCTCTGCGTGCATGACTTTTGTTTTATGAAAAATTTCGATAAAGTATTTCAAAAATTTGGTTTGAATAACGTGTTCTTTTGTGCCATGTCTGGATTAACTTTGTTTGAATTCTCTGTACTATAATGTGCATGCATATTTTACAAATTTTTAGGCATATTTTAAATCTTAGGAAGTATATTTTATGCGTATATTTTTCAAAAAAAAAAAAAAAAATCCAAAAAATCCGTTCCCTTCATGTTACTAAACAACATAATAAAATCTTAGTCTCTTGAAAAAATTTATGCAAGCAAATATTAATTCAGAGCGATTCAGCTAAAGGCAATGTATTGTATTCTTTTTTTTTTTTTTTTTTTTTTTTTTTGTTTTTATCGTGGGAAAGAAGTTTTTCTTGATCCGTGCAAAGGTGTATTAACACAAAAATTAATTAAAAAGCTGATAACAAAACAACTGCTAAGAACAATGAGATCAAAAAAAATCATACAAAAACTCTTCGTAATAGTTTTTTTTTTCAAAAGGAAATTGCTTTAAAATTTTAAACAAAAGTATTATTAACAAAGAAAAATTTAATATGTTTTAATTAAATAAGTTAAGTTACAAATATACAAAATGGCAAAAGAAATGCTGTTAAGTTTTTAAAAACATTAGATTTTAAAGATAAGACCGAGAATCCACTAATGGCTAATTAATCACTGATAGTTTAAGCGCTGGTTTAGTTGAACTAAACTTGAATTTATATGTAGTTAAAACTCAACAACTATAAATCATTGTCTCATGATTTGCATGTTGTTATAAAAATAACCTGTGGCAGCACTACGATAAATCTTATCAAATTCATATGGTCTGTATTGGTAGTTTAAACGCCCAATTTTATGCGTTTAAAGATGGCTTATATGTTTACTGATTTATAGATTTGTTGGCTTAAACACATTTTTAACAAAAAAGAGAGTTAAACTTGCTCTGATTTATTAGCCCTAAGAATCAGAAAAATTTTAATGCATTTGCTTCGCTTCGCTCAAATTTAATAAAAAATGTTCATGTTCGCTTTTCAAAATACTTACAATGGGCAAAAGTACTCTGTTTATATCCTAAATAGGGTGTTTATTTAATCGGGTTTTATTTTTGTTCGATTAAACGATTAATCGATATTTGGCATTTTTAACTTATTCGATTTATCAAATAAAATTTTATAATTAATCGATTAATCGAATAATTCTAAATCCAGAAATTTTATAAATTACGAGATTTTTTCGATAATTTTAGAAAAAATTAGTACTTGAGTAAATAAACATTCTTTTTTTAATAAAACTTGTCAATGTACCTCCAAATTGTTGCATCACTTACAGGTAGGGCACTTAGATATTAAAAGGGTCAATATAACTTTGGATTTTTTGAAACTTTTCACAGCCATTCCATCCTCTGCTATGCTTATGCAAATAATTTTCTCTAGAGAATAAAGTATCTTGTTTAAAATATTTATTCATTGGACCACTTTTAGCCCCATTTGATTTTGTTGGTAGAGCATCTTCTTCAAGTACTATGTTATAGTCACTATATAAGTATTATCCTTCGTACAACATTTTTAAACCAATTTCATTCTAAAGAGAGAAAAGCATGAACTATTTTGTTAAAAAATACGGGCGTGTTCTACAAATCGAAATGAAGTGGATTTAAAATCGAGCAAATTTTAAAAACGACCCTGTAGTGAAAGTTCTTACAAATATTTCATTTTATCTACTACATTCTTTAAGTATCTATTATTTTTGCAAAAACAACACTTCAAACCGCGAAAAACTACGGTCATTTTGTAAAAACTAATTTAATTTAAATTATGGTTCGATTTCAATCTCACTTCATTTCGATTTCCAGAACATACCCGATAAATTAATATAAATCTTTGAGTTAACATACCCTTATCGTTTTTTCTTTTGTAAAATGAATTGTTAAATTGTGTAAAAAAAATATAACAAAAATATAAGCTAAATTACTCAATAAACATGACTGTTTTTTTTTTTTAATTTCAACGGAAACATACATTTGGTTTGTTTATTCGACTTACCCCCAATTTCACCATGTTCAATTATAATTAACTATCAGTTATAGCTGCCAAAAAATATTGTTAACTTTAAGTTAAAGTAACAGTTAGTTTTAACTGAACTTGGTGAAATTGGGGGTAAAAACTTTAAAAAAATTATTCATTTAACAGAAATACTATAAACTGTTATTATTAGGTTAATCATTAAGAATTCTTCGATTAATCCTTAAATCGAAATAAGTAATTTTAAATTATTCAAACAATTAATCGTCTAAAATTGTTCGATTAATCGAACAAGAATTAATCGATTGAGCACCCTAGTCCTTAAAGAAATTAAAAGCACTAAAGTACAGCATGAAAAGTCTACAAAAAGGCAAAAATGGAAAAAAATAAATCAATTTAAAATGTATAAAACTCAACGTTTCCATTTGAAACGAATTTCGGTATCGCTATCGGTATTAGACTATTTGCAACTTCGGTATCAGTATCGGTACACCGGAAAGAAACTTGTATAACGGTATAGGTATATCGGTTTTACAATTACAACCCATTGATAAAGTTCCTGATAGTAAACATGAACAATAGCTATCGTGAACGACAAAGTGACCATTAAGTTTTCTCTTTTATTTCAACTGTCTGATAAAATGAAAAATGCAATTTATATACTGTGGCAACATTGGCAACGACTTCCTTTTTTATTTCTTCAATTCAAAAGCAAATGTAAATTTTTTGTGCTTAATTTTTGTTTTTATTGTAATTTTTATTTTTTTTTTTTTGAGTTTGAATAATTAAATTTGACATAAAACTTTCATTGAAGTTACCAGAATGTACTAATAAAGTGACCTCACAAGCGCAGCTGTTTGTAGTGATTTTCTTCGTGTGTGACGTTTGTCGTCATTTTTGTGTCTATTTACTTTTTTTCATAAGGCATTTTGGCATTTGCCGTCTCAATTCTAGCAACAAAATGCCTGTTGTTTTTCTATTGTTGCATTGTTGTAGTACTGAGGTCACTTTGTTAATACATTTTGGAAGTTACCATATGAAATATATGAAAATATGGCAGCTTCAAATTCTTAAAGTTAACTTATAAAGTTACCATGAGGATAAACCTGCTATTAGCTTATAAGTCATTTTTAAGGTTAATGTTAACTTGTTATAACCAAAAACCATTTATCTGTCATATAGCATTCTAAAAAAAACTATTTGAAGGTTGTAACCCCGGGTCTCCACGTAGCAATATTTATTGCGGCTAACGTCAAATTTGATTGCTCCATTAAATTTGCGACGTATAGACCGCATATTGCCATGAGTGGCAATTAGAGTATCCAATTATTTGACTTTTGGTTTTGTTCGAGCAAGGAATAAATCGATTTTTGAATTTTAAATTTGCTCGATTAATCGAGTAAGGTTTTTAAATTGTTCGAATTACTCGAATAATTCGAATAATGCAAATAATTTTATCCAATGGAAAAAAAACATAAATCTCTACAAGAATTGATACTTTTATTATATTAATAAGCACAAAAAAACAATAACACAAACATGTAGCTTAATAATCTATCTATATATATAAAAGAGACGTGTTTGTTTGTAATCGCTAAACTCAAAAAGTACTGCACCGACTTTGACCAAAATTTGTGTGTTTGATGTATGAGGCATGAGGAGTGTTTCTGTGGAGTTTCGTATTTATCCGATAGATGGCACCACGTTTTTATATTTTTGTCATTTTCGTCGTAATCGCTAAACATAAAGTTTTAAAATTTAGATGCATGGTATGTCACTAAATCTTTATCAATATACATTTATCAATTCAGCGGTAATTCACTAAAATACGCTAAAATCACCAAAATGAAAAAAAAAATTATATGGTTTAATAGCCAGTTTTATTCCAAACATTTATGTTAATTTTAGTTTACAAAAGTCTATTTCCACTTCCATAAATATTTTCCAAATACGCGGTTAGGGTATCCAATAATTTTAAACAAACATGAAGAATCTAATAGCATTTGCTGGTAAGTAAAACATTTATTATTTCGTATATATGTATTCCTAATTTTATTCTTTAAAAATACAAAATATAAAAAATCTACCAAATGCTCGAGTTGCTAGACGTAAGACACTTATTTCTGATATTAACTAAACAAAGCGTTTAGCCTACTCAAAAAGATTCATAAGCAAGATGGCATTATGGACAAAACGGTTTATTTAAATATGTTAAAGAAAAATGTAAAAAAAGCGCTGAAGAGTCGAAACTACCAAGCAGTTTTACATTTCAACAAGATAACGACCCGAAGTATTAAGCCAATGACGTTCGTATGTGGCTTATATATAACATCGAGCATGTCCTACCCTATCCCCCACAATCTCCAGACCACAATCCGATAGAGCATTTGTGGGAAGGACTCGATAGACGTGTAAAAAAGAGGCCAATTTCTAATAAATCTGACCTAAAGAAGGCATTGATAGAAGCATGGCGAAGAAATATTGGCAAGGAAACAACTAAAAAATTGGTGCATTCCATGCCAAAACGTTTAGATGCAATTATAAAGCAAAAAGGTTTGCCAACAAAGTATTATATGTGGTATCCCATATAATAATTTTGTTTTTGTTTTGCGTGATATAGAATAAGGTGTGCCAATAGCTTTGTGCAGTAGAACTGCTATTATTTTTCGTTAAATATGTTGCAAATCTATAATATAATAAATAAATAATATAATAAAAATGAAATGTTGTGTGTTGCTGATCGCATAACTTGAGAACGGCTCTACCGGCTCCAACTTAGGTTTATACGGAAAAAATATTTTGCCCCACCTACTTTTACGCCTACTTTTTTTGATTTACCTAAAATCAGAAAACGGCTCCATCGATCATTAGTAATCAGCTACCGAGCGAAGCCGGGGCGGCCAGCTAGTAAACAATAAAATAATAATTCATATCGCTCCTTTATTGCAACATAGTCATATCTCAAAAAATCAAACATTTCAAGTTACTTTAGCAAGTGTTCATTTATAGTTACCTTTTTTATATTTTAAAAATAAAATCAGTATTATACCTCAAACTGGACCGAAGTTATAGCAAAATATATTTATTGAAAGGTTTATTTTGAAAACTTTAATCGCATTTTACCAAGTTTCATTTTTTTATAGATATGACTTTGTTGCAATAAAGAAGCGATATGTATTATGTAGATAGTTTTAAGACTCTTAACTAAATTAACACTAATTCGGTTTAAAAGGGTCTAGACACGTCAAGTATTTTTTATCAAGCGCTATGGTTGTATTAGTGAACATGTGTTTGTATGTGTCACACCGATGATGCTGGATGGAAAACCAAAAAATTTAGATATGACAGCGGATATTACGTCCACCACACGTACATACACCATTGGACAACCATTTGAAATGTGTATTTGGCCCTTAACAGACAATAAAATGATCTGAAAGCCAAAGTTTAGTACAGTTATGTTTAGTAGCAGTTATTTATTAGCACGGGAACCAATAATTTTTTTCGGTTTATAATTTGCAATTGTGTCCCGCCTGCTTACTTAATGCAGGTATTAAATTTAGGCTTGAGCTCTTATTTTTTAAGACAATTTTTTATTTACTTCTTATATTTTTGTCTTTTTAATTCCGGCATATTTTGTGAGAAGTGCCAGTTAGTTAAAAAAAACTTTTAAAACCAATTTATTGTTCCTAGAAATCGAGTGAAATTAAACTCGATGGACATTCTTATGGTGTTTTCTTTTCTACAAAAAAATGTGACATTTTATTTAAAAAAAATGCAATTTGGTGTCTGTTTCTTAAAAATTTTGCTCCCGAAAATGGTGGCTTTTTTATTCAAAAAAACTCGTCCTTTTCGGGAGCAAAATTTTTAGGAAACAGACACCAAATTGCATTTTTTTAAAATAAAATGTCACATTTTTTGTAGAAAAGAAAACACCATTAGTTAAAAATTTTTTAAAAATCACCTAAGAATTACTTTGATTTGAATTTCACTGATAACTTTTTAAATTTTTGTAATCTTCTTTAATTAACACATTTTTTTTACGATAAATGTTAAACTATATATCGTCTTTCGTAAATTTTTGTGTTCAACAATATATGTAAAATATAACCATATAGAACAAAATAATTTACGAACGACGATATGAAAAATGTGCTATTAAAGTGCCAAGTTTCTAACATATGTAATTTGACGTTTATAATTATATACACAATTTGTCTCTTACACAACAAAAGTTTCTGAAATATGCTTAAAAGTTTGTGTGATCAAAATAAATAAAGAAGTTAAGAACATGGAATTTAGTTTAAAATAATATTAAACAGTTAGAAATCTAAAAACAAATATTTTTATTTTAAAAAAGTAGATTTTTTAAAGATATTCATCTTAATCAATTAATTGACATAAATTGTTCAAGTTATTCGTTATTCGAAATTGGCTACTTTGATTATTCGATCAAATAATGACTGAAAAATTCCTGGATACTCTAGTGGCAATTCAAAAGAGCAAATTTCGATCTACCAAAGGTTAAAATACAATTTGGTTTAAGGATTGATGTTTGACTATTGACGTCAGCAGTCGTGATGGTTGCGAGTGTAAGACGGCAAATCCATCTGAGGAGATCGAGTGGTTGCGATAGAAACATGTCATGGCAACCTGCCGGCCAGGGTTCGAGCCCCCGCCACGGTCAAGAATGAAAGATTATCAATAACAATTTTAATTAATTTTCATGTTGTAAAATTCGTTTCTTCATAAATATAATTTAATGAAAAATTAAATTTGATGAACTTAAGCCTAATTAAAAATATTGAAAATTTGGATTAAAAACCATAAATAGTTCAACAAAATAACCACAATACTAATTATTTTTAAATAATATAAATTTTTAAGAGTAGAAACAAATGTACTCTTGTGCTAATGGAAAATAAGTTTGTTCGCAACCGAAACGAATTTTGATAACGGTATCAATACCCGTAATTAATTTTAAACGGTATTTAAGCTAAGTATATCGGTATTAACAACGGTATCGGTTGCCAACCTTGATAAAACTTAAGCAATTTATAAAAAATATTTGACAATAACTTAAGCAATTTATAATAAATATTTGACAATAACTTTACCCCAATCCTTCAGCACATTTACATAAACTGTAATATATTTACCAGTAACTAAATAAATGCTATTGTCAATATCTGCCAAAATTAAACATAAAGTAACCACAAAATTTATATGCATAATCAAACTAAAACATTTAAAAGATTTAATTTTGCAAACAATTGCGTTTTAAAATACAAAAACACTGTCGTGGAAAATTCTATTGTTTATTGTTTTATGAAATAAATGGAATTTTAAACAAACTTATTTTTGGAAAACTGGAATTAGAATAAATTTTTCTGTAGAATACTACATACAAATTTAAATATGAAAGACAGAATTATTTCTGGCTAAAAATATATGCAAATTAAAGCTCCAATAATACTAAATATAAAACTACAGGGAAACTTCGATACAACGAATCTGAAGGAGATCGAAAAATACTTTGTTATAGCTATTGATTCGTTGTACATATCGTTGGGTGGTTACTGGTTTGCCGCACGAAACAAAGATGTTTTTTTTTTTAGAAAAAAGGATAAGGAATGTTTGGATTATTTTAAATATAAACTGCACGTGGGTCTTGAGATATATTTTCTGTTGTTACTTAAAGTCTTTATAACTTTCTGCACAAACTTTTAAAAGATATTAAGATTTAACTGAAATAATCCAAACCTGTCTTGTGCCCCATATGTTTTTATTAAGTATACTCATATTTTGAAATGTCTTTTGATTAGGTCGAAGTATTTATTAAAGCAAAAACAAAATAGAAAACGCAACAAAAATGTTTTGATCTACATTCTTTCAATAGGACATGCAGCATAATAATAACAAACAATAATATTATTGCTTTTACGTTGAAAATTTGCTTTATAGGACAAAAAGTTACGAATGAAGCAAAACAATTCTAAAATTGAGGATATGAGGCAATGTTAGATATTCGAAATTTAGAAAAATGGATTAAAGAGAGCACATTTATTATATACAGCTATGTCACATAGTACAGTTCCGTTCGGAAACGAAATTAATTCCGTATTTTGAACTTCAGAAAATGACGAATAATTTTTTCCGAATGAAACCATTTTTATTTTCATGAACGGAATGGGAGTTTTCTGTATCTGAAAGGCCAAAAAAATCAAAATACACTTTCTACCAATAAACAAATTGTAGGAGTATGAAAATACTTTGTTATATTATACAAAATTTTAAGTTTAAATTTTTATGTAATAAGTTTTTTTAATCATAATAGTTTTCAATAATTTTCTTTAAGATTTTGATTTTATAAAAATAGATTTTACTATTGGATTTGCTGTTAACTTTAATTTTAAATAAATTATATTAGGGGGAGTAGTTGTAGGAGTATGAAAATACTTTGTTATATTATACAAAATTTTAAGTTTCAATTTTTATGTAATAAGTTTTTTTAATCATAATAGTTTTCAATAATTTTCTTTAAGATTTTGATTTTATAAAAATAGATTTTACTATTGGATTTGCTGTTAACTTTAATTTTAAATAAATTATATTACAATTAAATTTAAATTCAATTAATTCAATTAATATTAATTCATCTATACGAATATGTTTTCTTCTGTGACATGGCTGATATAATTGATTTATAACACAATCTTTGTTAAACTGTGCCATGCGGCATACCAGAAACCACCCGACTATGTGTCGTCAATATAACGAAATATGAAGAAATCCGAATTAATCCAAATTCTATTTTACACAAAAATTAAATTACTTACCTCTATGCAAGATGTGAATAAAAAATTAAACACTCTAATGTCATTTAGACTTCAAACTTTACCATTTTGCCCAAAATTTAATTTTGCTTTACTCTGACTTCATTGTATAGAGCCTTTTAAAGGAATACTTCGTTATATAGAGGCTTAATAGCTGAGAACTTCATCGTTCTTTCTACAAAGCATTTTTGTATAAAAAAATTTTCAATAAAGATTTCTTCAAGAGGACCCTGAAAAAATTGTAAAGTTTATTTTTTTTTATAACGAAATTCGTTATACCGATGTTTAACTGCAGTTTATATTTAGGTGTGTATGTGTGTGAGAGTTAGCTTTCAAATTGTTTTCAGTCCTTATTCACTTTAATTTCTTTTAAAAAATCTGTTTTTAGTTTATGCTGATGTTTATGATATAATTAGGCAATTCAGAAATTGTCTTAACGAGCCATTAAAAGATGTTAAGAAATTAATTATATTCTAAAGGAGCTTCAAAAACAGACTGCTTAGCACTAGTGTCTGCAGTCCACACCTAACGCTTACTGTCAATGTCAGTAAATTATGTACCTTGAACAGAGCGAGGTGTAACAGCCATATTAGGTCGTTCAGATTTGTACAAGATGTATATGGAATTACTTTCAAAATTTCCATTTTGTATGTAAAACAATTATAAATTTAAAGTTTTAACTTGCATTTGATTTGAGATAGCATAAAATATTGAAGTTTTATCCCATATCTCGTAAATATGAATTTCACTCTTAAGACAAATTTTATCGAAATTTATAAATTTTAATATTAAGTGGCTGATTAAATATTTAACACCTTTTAAATATTAAGAAATTACTAAAAAAATTATTGTTTATCATAGAGACTTAAATTTGCACCACGTATTCATAAAAAATAGAACTATAGAAAAATAGAATTGAGTGACCCGGTAGGCTAGCTAGTCTATCAGCCCCGGGTTCGATTCACGCCAGAGACTCTGGTTTCTTTCCTGCAGACAAGCGTAGAGCTTCGCGGGGATAAGCAAAGGTTTGTGAAACGAATTTTGTATGAAAATTTATTTAATAAACATTTTATAAATCTGTTTTATGTTTTTTTAATGCGGGGGGCTAGTGTAAATATTAGACACTTTTTAATAAATTTTTTTTGGAGCGCATGCGATTCTGCTTTTCTTCATAAACATCACTTACAGTACACGAAAATAGCAAGAAGAGTAAGTTATTAAAAAATATTTAAAAAAATTTTTTAATATTTTTAGAATTTTCTTAATTAACATCTATATATAAATCGGCAAAGGCAATCCACTAAGACGGAACAAAATGCTCGAAACATGTAAATTCATATATATACATAGTACATCTATGTTTTCTTCATATCAACATGAAAATTTATGGTCGAATTTTGACCATTAGGCGAACACTAGTTTTTGTAAATTGTCGTATTAACAATTTGTTTTAGTTGAAAAAAATTTTGTGTTAAAAAAATTCCAAATAAAATATGGAAAAATTCGACATTTTTTGAATTAAATCAGTAAAAGAACAAACGATAGGAAGATTATTGAATACTGAGCAAATCTTTGGGGCAAGCAATATTACTAATTCATTTTAAAATTCATTAAGAAGTTTAAGCGGGTCTTCTTCATTCTAGTTTTTCAATTTTAGTCGATAAATGTGTATGTATGTATGTTTATGTTAGAACTTTTTAGTGCAGCCAGTTCCAAGTCTGTGATAAGTTTTTATGTTATGCATTATGCAATTGTTTTTACTTTGAAATAAAAAATTAATAAAAATAATATTTTAAATGCATTTTCTTCTTTGAATAGGCAAAACAATTAATCAGCAAAAAATATTTTGCTAAATGGCAAACTTGTAATAAAAAAACAATATCTAATTATTAACAAATATATTACTCAGTATAACAAACTCATTGTTACAAATATTTGTTGAATATTAACAATTTTAATTAACAAAAGTATTTTTTATATGTATTTATAAATTCTGCTGTTGTGCCTATTCAGTTTAAAAATTAATTGTATTGACGAATATAATATTCAATCCCTGCAGATAACGAGACTAGGCCATACATGCATGTAAAGAGTAGTCCATAAAGGAGTAGGAGTACTCCAAAACTACTCCAAAACTACTCCAAAACTACTCCAAATATATGGGTAAAAGGTGGTCCATTTAACATTACGATGTCCTAGGAAGGGACCATATAACCCACCGAAGTAGTCCCTAAACTACTCCATGGAGTACTAAAGTGGATTAGTTTTAAAAGTAATCCATGTCACTACAGCATGGAGTACACTAAAGGGGTAGTTTAAGCATTTTTCATTTTTTACTAATCGCCATTTATGGCGTGCCCTGTAGTCTATTATTGCTATTATTAAATATATTTACTTGGTATTTTTAATTTGTTTACCTTTTTTTCACAAATTTCACACTTTCACTTTTAAATAAACAATTAATAATGGACACCATCAGGTCTACCAATGTGTAATACTGTAAACTATAGAAAAGTATACATCATGCAGTCGTTGGTAGCACTGCATGTTAATTTCTTTTAACATGGTCCATATTACAGTAGATTGGACCATGTTGTAAGTAGTCCATTTAAGCCACAATGGACCACGTAGTCCAATATTAACTGTAGGGATATGCCAATTCATATGTCGTAATTTTTTTCTGTGTAGTGTACATAATAATAAAGGTAATCACGATAGTCATTGTGCAAATTTGCAGTGCATATTATGATTGATCGTGAGCATACCACTTTTATTTTTTGTGCAAATGTGCTATTTTTCTAAAATTGTATTCTGGCAATACAAAAATTCTCTGGCAGCACTGTAAAAAATTTGCATTTTTTTACAATTGTACACAAGCAAATTAAAATAATTTAATAATTTTGCTTCCTTTCCTCTGTTTTTTCTTTCTGTCAAGACTTTGTCTTGAAAATCTGAATACACTTGTTTGTTATGTTTTTTGTCCACTTTCGTCGACATTTTATTTGTACAAATGTAAGCATTAGAGCTTGTGCCATAGCTATTTTAAGAACAATTGTGATTTAGTTGAACTGTTTAAGTTTCCTTAAAAAACAATATGGCGCTTGATATGTCAATTGTTATTGTTTACATTTATTTGCAACTGAGCAAATTCGCACTACTAATAGTGCTCATGGTTTTATTTAGTGCAAACGAAGTAAAATAGAGCAAATATGTACATTTTGTTGTTGTGTTGTGCAAATGTGTTTATTTTTTAACGCATTTGCATCTTTTGCACAACCGATCGTGATTTCTCTTAATATATTAAAAAATATTCCAAACTTTTTAAAGTTTTTTGAGATACTGGTTTAGGTTTGCCAGACGGGCTCGATTTGGTTTGATTGTCAAACCTTTTTAGTATGTGTCAAGAATCAAGAACAAATGTAATTTGCCAAGCTAAATCGGAATTTTAAAAAAGATTCCATTAAACTGCAGTTAAAATGAATTCTCGGAAAGAATTATTAGAATTTATATCCTAAAGAATAGTGGAAAAATGTAAAAAAGATAGTCAGAGTCTTATTTGTTTTTCATTTCTTACATACTCCATTAATTTCATGTTTAAATTTTAGCTTTAGATATCAATTTCGGATTTAGATATATTATACGAAATATCTTTGCAAAATTACGTTCATCTATCTCATATGGAATGGGAGTTTCTATACCAAAACTATGCTTTCCGGTAGAATAAGGTAGTTATTTGTCTATAACCCGTTTTTTATAGACTTTAAAAAGTAAAGATTTATGTGTAGAAATGAGAGGCATTCATAGTTTATTGCTGATATCTCAGATATTTGTGTACCGATCTGGCCGAATTTTAATTCCAGACTATGCGCATTACCAATAAATGTCTTCTTTAGAAAACCCATTTCAACATACATACGAACAGACAAACCAGCGGAGGGATAGACGGACATCTTTATATCTGCTCCGCTTCGTACAACACCAGCATTGTAAAAATAAAAAAACTGAACAACAATATAAATTTGTTTGTTCATTTAACCAAATTTTTAATTGTCAAGAAAAATCAAGCTTTTTCTTTTTAATGTCAAGCTTTTTGCCGATTTCGATCTGGCAAGCCTATACAGGTTTCTTTTCCTATTTATTGATATCAATTTTTTTATTTTTTTTTTTTTTTGTATAATTTCATGGTTAAGTAAATAAATACTACACAACCCGTAAATCTGACCCTTAGTGCAATTGTCACATGTACTTCAATATGTGCAGTAAAAGTAGTAAAAACAAGTTAGAGTGCTATATTCGGCAGTGCCGAATCTTTTATACCCTCCACCGACAGTTCGAATGTTTAAGAAGTAATATCTGTATGATGTCTTTTTATTATTATTATCTTAAACTGTGACGATTTGTTATTAATTATGGTTTTAGGAGACTAAACTGTTTTCCGGGAGTAGGGCATATATGGGGCCTAGGGTAAATTATGTACCGATCTTCACGAAATTTCACAGTATCATTTATAGTCCTATAAAATTGTGACGAGCCAAAATTTGTTATGATTGCATTATTTTTTACGGTTTTAGGCGTACTAAACTGTTTTCCGGGAGTAGTGTTTATATGGGGCTTAGGGTAAATTATGGGCCGACCTTCGCGAAATTTTACAGTGTAATTTCTAGTCGAATAAAACGGACTTGTGCAAAATCTTATGTCATTCCGTGCATTTTTGCATCATTTATGTTAGTTTTTGTAACAAAATTATCAAGTTTTTGAAGGTGGTGGTTCCACATTTTGATTCATAGCTCTGGTCCTACTTAACCGATTTTGCTGAAATTCAATCCCAAACTGCTTAGGATAACTACAAGCAATTTGACACCTAGTTTGTTTATTTCTTTTGAGTTTTTCGAAAGTGAGCGTGTTTTCAACAGACGGACAGACAGACGGACATGGCTAAATCGACTTAGAATTACTCAAGCAGCCAGAATATATATACTTTATGGGGTCTGAGATGAATAATAAAAAAGTTTCACTCGGAATGACAAACTTAGTATACCCTCTTCACAACTAATTGTGGTGGAGGGTATAAAAAATTAAAGATTTTAAAAATAGGAATTATTGCATCTTGTTGTGGAACTCCTATATGCACATTGTTTTTTAAGGCATATTTAATTTGATCAATTAATTCAGAACGATGCTTATCATTATCATCGTTGGTTTCAAAATATGTACTTGATAAACATGTATGTGTGTGTATGTGTGTTAACTCATGCACAAGTAAATGTAGTGGCATGTAATAATTTAATAATAATTCTTAAATAACCCCTTCTATGGAATACTCAATGACATCTTAATAAGACAGTTACAATATGTTCATGAGGTAAACATAAGCAGCTCTTAAAAGAAAAATACATATTTATGTACATACATACTTAACCTTTGTGTATCTACAATAAGTATGCATAAGTGTAGTAAGTGGTTATAAATACAACTTGATGCATGCTACTTAATATTTAATGTCATCTTAAACACACACACATACGTGTACGAGGTTGCTTTCTGTGTTATTTACTTGATAATGAATATATAATAAGTTTTTAATGCGTTAGAAATTAAAAAGGCACCTAAGGGATTTAAAAACAGATATTTAATTTAAAACAACGTAATATTGTAATTTTTCGGATTTAAAATTCTTTGGAATGTGTTCGAGTCTCGAACACAAATCCTTTTCTTATTTAAACAAAGAAATGTAACTTTCTCATTAGTAAAGGTTTGTTTATATCTCTTATAAATTATGCCATCCTAATTTTTTAAAACATTTATATCATTTGTATTGTATAAACATATACCAGAGTTGTACATAACCATTCCTCATATTTAGTTAGTATATATTAAGTACTAATTCATTTACTTGAAAATTTCAAACAGAATTCCAATATTGTTGGCACTTTAATTTAATTACAAGATTAAAATATATTATCCTAAGTGGGCGGTCTTGTTCTCAAGTCTTACATTTAAGTGAATTCTGTGTATGCGTATGCAAATTTTAATAATCCCAGCGGGAAAAAGAAGGAGTATGAATGCCTTCTAGAAGGCCTCTGTACTCCTTTTGGATATACAAGGCCTGTTCGCTCTTTTCCATACTAATTTTTTCTGCACACCTTGCCATTGTGGAGCGGGCCTTTTTTTATTTATTTATTTGGTCTATAGACTATAAATCCTTACAGACTAAACAATGTAATACAGGTGTGAATACATTAACTATTCAAATACAAAATAAGTTTTCTTTTTAAAATATCATTGCTTTCAGAAATATCTTTAATATGATACAATTTATTAAAATGTTCGCAAATGCGACGAAAGGAGTCATTATTAGCATAAACGGATCTGTTGTAGTTAAGACTGAGGAGCTGAAAGTTACGAGTTGGCCTTTTTGGAACCCAAAAGTTAATTTTACTCCTTCCTTTGTAGAAGCGAGTGTGGAAGGTGTATCTTATCTTTTATACGAAAGAGCCAAGGCCTTCTTTGAGGCATTCTTTAGCAGTTGGATAAGAATGGTAATTTTGAATCAAAAAAATTTTTTAAGTAGGACTTTAATAAGGCCTGAAGTAAGAAGGTCTTTTGAGTTTTCCCGCTAGAAATGTTTCTTATATTTTCTTTTGACGTATTGCTTTGTTTTTAAGTAGTTAATGCTTTTTATATGTGTAAGTATATACAATTTAAGCAACCTCAAATTGACATACTTACAAACACATATGTTAAACGTTCTTCAATTTATATTTTTATTAGCTTGATTTTTGCTGAAATGTACAATCTGATGTTCAAGCGAGGTGGCAAATATAATTCATTTGAAACATTTTTAAGTTGTAAAACTTTTTAGAATTTTTTTTGTAAAACAGAAAAAAACAAGTAAGAAAGTATAGTCGGTCAAGGCCGACCATATGATACCCTACACCACAGTATTTAAAAACACATCATGCTTATGTGTCCATAAGAATATGGATCTATCTATGTTTATAAACTTCATTAAAATCGGTTTGAAAGCTTGTGAGAGGCAGAAATTGCCTCCTACTTCCCCTTGTGGTCCTATTTTTGAAAACCTGTATAGATTATGCGTCCATATAGATATGGATCTATCTATGTTTTAAATTTCATTAAAATCGGTTTGAGAGGCATAAATTGCCCCTATCTCCCCTTGTGGTACTATTTTTTGAAATATGCATACCTTGTGTGTCCATATGGATATGGTTCTATCTAAGTTTTAAATTTCATTAAAATCGGTTTGATAGTTTCTGAGAGGAAGAAATTTCCCCCTATCTTCTATCGTTGTCCTACGATTAGGCCCATTTTCAATAGGCTTGGTCCTTGTACCAATAAGAACCTATGTCCCAAATTTTATGAAATTATCTCCAAAATTGCGACCTGTACTTTGCGCACAAGGTTATATGGACAGCCAGCCAGCCAGCCTGCCAGCCAGCCGGACGGACATCGTTAGTTCGACTCAGAAAGTGATTCTGAGTCGATCAGTATACTTTAAGGTGGGTCTAGGACCAATATTTTAAGGCGTTACACACATCAGCACAAATGCATAATACCCTCTCCACTATTGTGGTGTGGGTATAAAAAGTAAGAAAGTATAGCCCGTCAAACCCAAATATTTGATGCCCACCACAATCATGGACCCGGCAAATGAGGTTAAGATTCATAGAAGAGTTATTTGTGCCGAATATTGTATAAAAATCAACATCTATATGCGATTTGCTCATCTCACAGCGATTTAGGAGAGGGGGCTTATAAAGGGCCTTTGGAAAATTTCGGACCTACCAGTACAAAATTTGTCCATGACATAGTAGGTATTATAAAAGTTATCATCGCTAAATTTTATTTTAAAACCAATATTAATATAAAAGTTATGGCACTTAAAGCTATTTTCGGGTGTTATTTGAATGGGAGCTATGGTCAAATATATCTATATTTCATCATATGGTTGCATAGTGGAAAAAACGGCTACAACAAATTTCTTTCACTCTGATGTGTTTTTGCTAAATTATTTATTTCACTCTTGTGGATTTTACTTAGATTTCAACAATTCTTCTCCACGTATGGGATGGCTGGTGGTCTACTGCCTTGTGGGCTCCAGTCTATTGCCATACGTGCAATATCTTCTGGTGGTCTTCCCAGAATATGACCAAGCCAATTCCATTTTCTTTTGAGGATTTAACATTTCAAGGATGATCGGTTTGTCTTTCTCCAGAGCTCAGTATTAAATATTTCTCTTGGCCAGAAAATACGAAAAACTCTGGTGTTAATCTGTTAATCTGGCGTTGAGATTCCAGGATTCGCATCCATACAACAGGGTAAATGTTGCATTTGAGGAGAACTGTCGCAGTTTTGTATTGTTTGAGTAATGAGAAGATCTCCATACAGGACAAAGGACACCAAATGCCTGTTTTGTCTATACGACTTATTATATTCTCGTCGAATTCTCCTGAGGATGGAATGATGCTGCCGAAATAGCAATAGCTAATAACTTCCTCCAGTTCACTTCCATTGCTGGTGTGCAATCGCACAACTTCCCAATTCTTGAATCATATTTAGTTTCATCGACATTTCCTCAAAGTTGTTAGAGAGTAAGCATATGTATATCATCTGCAAAATCCAAATCCTCTAATCTTCCCTGTATGGTCAAATATGGACCGATTTAAAAAAAAATTAGTAAGCCTCTTAACGTTGCTAAAAGATATATTCGGACCAAATTTAATTTAAACAGCAACATAATAAAAAAGACGATATCGCAAAGAAATTTGTACGTGGGTCAGTAAAATTATGGACCGATTCTCACCATTTTCAATAGGCTTCGTCCTTATGACATTTGAAACGTATGTACCAAATTATCTTCAAAATTGCGATAAGTACTTTGCGTATAAGGTTACATGGACAGACAATTAGCCAGCCAGCCGAACAGGCGGGCATCGTTAGATTTACTGTAATTCTAAATCGATCGGAATACTAAGAGGAGGTTCTAGAACCAAAACCTTGAAGGCATCCGTACTTCTTTTTCCTTTTCCCGCTGGGTATTTATATGTCTCAACCATTTTGGTGTAGGTACAATGAAGCAAAACTTTAATAATATGTGACTTTTTGCTCAGGATAAATGCCTACAATCAGTGTTGCCAGTGGATTTTTCGAAAAAATACCTACACATGCTAAAATAAATCCGATTTTTTCCCTATACGTTGAAAAAATTTCCCCTACGCATTATTGTCATTAAAATAGAAGAAAAAACATTAGTTATAAAAAACAAAAGTACAAAATAAAAAATAATACATTTCTATATACTTTTAATAAATTCAATTAAATCTTTCAACATTGAATAATACCCCAGTGGTATAAGAAAGAACCATTGGCATTAGTGACTAGCGAAATGGTTGGCGTTTTCACTCTATAAACCAAGAGCGCTAGTAATAGGTTATACCACAGTGTACATACATATCTCTTTTTCTAGACACTTATAGCTGTAGCAATTGGTAACGTATATTTTTCTAAAATAAATTCTTTGTTTGTCACTAAGGCATTGATGTCCATTTCAGCAAATAATTGTTTAGAAACCCCACTTTGTATTGTAAGATATCTTAGAAAAAACATATACATACATAGTAGTGCCGCCAACTTTTTAACGATTTTAGGGAAAATTAGATCTTTCAATCGTTTTGGACAAGAACATATAACTAAATATACGTTTTTTCTGCATTTATTTGAAAAATAATGCGATATGACAAAAAATCCCTACATATTGGAGATTATAAAAAATCTGTCCGATTTTCCCTACGTTTCCATTTTAGTATCAAAAATACCTACATTTAGGAATTTTCCCCTACTTCTGGCAACACTGCCTACAATTTCGTTGAATGTTGGCAGGGTATGATCAGAAGAAAAGTGACCACCATAGAAAGGTCTCAGTTTGTCTTGGTAGGAACAGGAACAGGATACAAGTTTAATAAATATTTTCGTTTATTTTAGAAAACTATAAAAGCTAGAGCCTTGAAACTTACTGATAGCCAGTTGATAAAAGCTAAATCATCCAAACTTTTTGAGCTATAGGCCAGGGAGAAAGTCATCCCCTTAACAAAGTTATTACCTATTTAAAAAAAAATATATTAAAAAAATATATAAAAGCTGAAACCTTTAAAATTTGAATAAAAATAGAGTATTAAAATTGCCTTGGCAGGTGCAGGTAGAACTAATCCACTCAAACAAATTAAATTCTGTTTTTCGTTTATTTAGCAATCCATAAATGCTTAATGTATCTATTTTGTATGACAACCGAACATGGCGATTGGCAAGGCAACTGAAATAAAAATTTTTATTGGGTACGACAACTTTTACCAGTTGCTATTTTGACAGACCAGCAATTGAAAAAAATTAAACAATTAACGCAATTGCTTGCCTAAAGGCTATATTTGTCTTCTCAAAGAGATGTGACTAAATCAGCTCTGGCTCTATAAAGACCGAACAAAAATTCATCAGTCAACAGCAATACATCTACTGTTTATAGTTTGCAGAGCGTGGATTCAGTTCTGTTTCTTGCACTAGTAAATTCTATCTGGTAATAATTTTAACTATTTTGTTAAGCATAATGGACTACTAAGTCCACATTTTTCAAAAATTTGTTTTTAATACAGTTCAATAAAGTACATGAAAATATGAACACATATAAATTGCAGAAAAAAATACTATTTTATAGGTTTCATTTGTTGTTTTAACTTGCAGTCCAATAATGTTAAAGCAAAAGTGGTAAGACCCCCATTAATATGAAGTTTTATTACAAAATACTTACACTCGTTGGTTTAAAACTTTAAAACAAGTTAAATAAGATAAATTAAAATAAAACAAAACTGCATTTACATAATTAAAATCTATTGAGACCTAAACATTTTAGAAAAGTTTGTCTCCCACCTGTAAAATTTACTAGATTGGACTTAGCTCTTTTACAACTGAAGATAACGAAATATTTATCATTAAAATTGTAAAATTATACAAAAAACTTACCTTTTTCATCTTTTAAGTTTTTCTCCGAAGCGTTTATCCATCAAATTAACATTGTTTTAAATTGCCTCAATAGGAGCAGGGTATAATTTACTTTCTATAAAAAGTGTTAACTTATTTGCAAGTATTTAAAAAATTATGAAATCTGAAGCACTTTTTTTTAGCAATAAACGAATCTTTATTGCCAGGTTGAAAATTGGTGGGGGCAGGACAGAAAATATAAAAAATCGTATGTGTAGTTTTAAAACTATAAGAAATGTACACGGAAAGAAATATTTATTTAATAAACCAAGAAAATTTTGCATGATTCGTGACCAAGACAAAATTAACTTATTCTTAATATATGAAAGTGTGGCTTGTTTTAAGCCAAATCTTTCCTTATTTAAGAAAATTTTACTAAATGCGAACAAAATCAGTTAAAATCAAGAAATTATTTTTAGATTTTGAATTATCTTTCCGTGTAGGACCATCCCTATGCTATCTGCTACATTTCCTTTAGTTTAAAACTCTACATATGCTTTCTTAAACATTATTTTTTATCAAGTTTTATGTTTAAAAATTAAACAAATTTTGTATGTTTACACCTTTTCTAAATTAGAGTAACGATATGAACCTTTAGCTGGTAAAACCTGAAATTAAAATAACTTCTTGATAAAATTAATTGTTAATTTAATTGAATAATTAATAAGAAGGCTTACTAAATTAAAAATTATTATTAAAATTCTTAAAATTAATATAAATTTCATCTAATGCGTCCCTTATATGCCTTAACATAATCCTTTATATGTATATCCTTATGTTTTCCTTATATCAATAAAATTAATATTCGCGTAAAAGTATTCCACATATAAATTCCTTACAAACGTATCCTTACCACACACTTCCGGTTTTCTTGTCTGTGAATGTGCATGTGTCTGGTAGATACTTATTTTTTATAGATGCAATTTAAAATGGTATAAATACTTTTTCTCTCTCTTGTAACACACAAACCTGTTGATTGGAGTTTTAATTTTATTAATAAATCTTGATGTCTCTAACACGCAGAGCCTAACACTTAAGTGAATTCATTTAGAAATATGCACACACGTGACGTCAATGTGGATCCGTTCATACACATGCACATATACTCAATTTGTTTTTACCCAACAAACACGGAGGTTTGATTTCAAATTGAAAATGATTTGATATCAAACGTTTTCTCAAACGACAAACGTTTGATAATGATTCAAAAATCATAGCATTCTCAACAAAAAGGGGAAATTATTTTCCAATTTGAAAAATGCCTTTATTTTCAACTTGCTTTCAAACGCAAAACTCAAATGTTTTTCAAATGTGGATTATAATACAATGTGGAACATAAATAAAACTATTTAATTTTTTTAATTTAAATTCATTATTTATTTAAATAAATTGTGAGATTAACATTCGGCACCATAGTTTAAAGCTTAAATAATATTCTTTCCGTCCTCTAATTCTTGGAACGACGAAATACTTGGCTTCCTTTTATTTTAAGGATTGTAGCACCGCGATCATACAACAAACTTATAATTTCTTCACTTTCCCGTTTTATTTTTGTTAAATTCGTATTCTCAATCGTTGTAATTACTCAGAGATACTTTTTATTTTTCATAAGAAATAAATCGTTCACTTGTAAAGCACATTTAACCACAAAGTAAAATTATAACTAATCGCCATTTTTAATGTTTTTATTTTTCGCCTTAGCGTCAAATTGATAAAAATTTTGATGTCAAATATTTATTTTTAAATCATTATCAATTTGAATTTTAATATTAAAATCAAGCAATTAAAAAACGTTTGAGAATTGTGTTTGATGTCAAATGATAAAGTCATTTCATATTAAAGGTTTGGCTTCGTGTTTGTTGGGTACTACTTTTTTTTAAAACCCCATTTTTTTGTGTGTTGATTTCAAGTATAAAACATCCTGTTAAGTTTTTGCTTGTGCAGCTAACCATTTTAAAACTGGTGTGTTGTTTTTTCATTTTCATTTTATTGCTCTAGATAAAAGATTGAGTTTTTATGGCATAAATTGATGTTTTTCAAGTTGTATTTTGTTTTGCAACTTCATATTGACACACAAAACAATATCACTTGAAATATGTGATAAATTTGTAGAATAGTTCTTAACAAGTTTTTCCTTAATCTCTTATTAAAGAAAATAAACTGAAAAATATCGAATAGGCCACTATAAAAAATAAAATTTTTATTTTATTAAAAAACGCATTTTCTATAAATCACGTATCTTTAATTTTTTTATTTATTTTTTTAGGTTAGCTTTTGTTTTGGAGCTATACCGTTGCACAACATATCTGTGGCTTGGAGCTAAAAGGGCTAATGTCAAAATATTCACTTTTGAGAAAATTGGAATTAAAGGCTTTGCAAAAGGTTTTACAAAGGTTTTTCATAGTGACATTGGCCTGAATTTTATTTATGAAGCTGTTCTGGGTTAAGTATGACTTTAGCTGTTTTACCATAATGAAAGAGAGCAAGAACACAAATCTAATGCAATGATTAACTCAAAAGAGCAAAAAAGTGACATTGGCCCTTTTAGCTCCAAGCCACAGATATATTCGCGCTACTCAAAAACGGTTTAGTTTATTGAATAAACTAAAAAAAACTGAAATTCCGCAATAAAATTACCTTTAAGCTTAAAGGTTTTTATAAATGCGCAGTCATTTTAGAAACAAAATTTTTTAGCAAAAAATAAATAATTTTTTTGTTCTTTAAAAAATCATAAAAAATGAAAGATGCAGCTGTGCTTATAATTTTTTTTAGACATATAAAAAACGAAATTTGCAAACAAAAAAAGCCATAAGTGATTAAAATTTGTTCACAAGTTTTAATTTTATTCACAAAAGGCGGAAAATTTCCATTAAATTTAAGAATTTGATAAAAGTTTGTTTTTGGAAAATGTCAAAAACAAAAAACTAATGGAGGTCGTTCATATATTTTATCCGTCTTGGCAGGTATGGGGCTTTTTCTTCAATATATTCCTAGTCTGTACTGAACATTTTGTATGTGAGCCCCCTTAAGGAATAGCGATAGCTGTTAGGTATGTTAAAAACAAATGATGGGGATAAAAAATTAAGTGGGATCGGTCATTTGACTCATCTAGAGGCATCCTAGATGCTGCAGGGGCAAAATTTAAGATGTTCATTAAACCGCCATATTTGTAAAGGAGCCCCGCCCCTGGGGGCAATTCCTTGGCAGTATGGGCCTTTTTCTTCAATATATTTCTAGTATGTATTGACAATTTTGTATGGGAGCACCCTTAAGATATGGAGAAAGCGGGTAGGTATGGTAGAAACAAATGATATGCGTTTGACTTTTTTTTGTAAGCAAACGCACACAAACGCAAATATTGAAGTTCAATTGACGTGTGTAAGAAAAAATTGTTCTAAAGAAAAAATTCGCATTTTTTTTGTTACTTTTTGTTAAATATGAGATTAAGGGAAAACTTGTTCAGGCAAAAGTTGTTGGAAGCTTCACTAATAACATCTTTGTAAACGATGTTTATGTAAAATTAATATTTTCCAAGTTATGAGGCATAAAAGTCGGACTTAACGATTTTTCTCAAACTTTGGCGGACGTGAGAGACGGTTTAGCCTTCGCCGATTGTCCTAAAACTTTTTGGTGTCGTTTTTTTATAAATATCCACCGAATTGGGGGGTGAGAGCATGGAAAAATAGAAAAAAAATATGATCCATACAGTTAACGACCCTAATGTACATATGAAGAAGTATTTATTTGCTTCTTCTTTGGTTTAGTTTTAAATATTCTATAAAACATAATTCCTTAAACGTAAATGTAATCGTTTTATATTCAGAGATCCATAAAATTTTGCTATTGTATTGTTACTACTTCGGAACTCCGATCGAAATGTTCCGAGCATTTCTGCCATGAGTGCCCCGGTAGGCTAGCTGGTACCGAGCTAGTCTATTAGCGCCAGGGTTGCGGGTTCGATTCACACCAGAGACTCTGGGTTTCTTTCCTGCAGACAAGAATAGAGCTTCGCGGGATTTGCTTAGGAAATTAAAAAAAAACTATAATCCTTACTATCCCATAATCCTTATTGCCCGATTTAAACTGACAAGAACCTTTGTATATAACAAAAATTTACGACAATCTTGACTGCTTATTCTGTGTGGCCGCTTTTTTATATGTTATTCCGGGTACACTTAAAATAATGAAAAGGTTTTTACCAATTTTTCATACCAGACAAGTTTGTTACACAAACATAAAATAAATTTTGTATTCCCGTAAATTACTTTGATAATATACTTGCATGTGTCCGTGCAGAAAACTGAATTGGCAAATTGGTTTTTTTTTGTTGTTTTCTTACGAAGACAATAGAATGAAACAATTTGTTTTTTAATTTTGTTTTTTCTTTTTACCCACTTACAACTACAATTCGAGTCGGAAAGAACCCAACCAATTGTAGGGGGATGTAAGAAAAGATAAACTCACTGTTTATTGTTGGTGTTTTGTTTAAGCTTTGATATTGTTACAAGTAGGACCTTGGGCCTAATTCTGGCATTCGTGATCGAGTACTTTCTCGATTCGAAAGCAATTTTATTTCAGTCAATACTGAATGAATCGAAATTATTTTTTCAGTATTATGAAACTCTAATGAATGCTTTACAATCGAGAAATTACTCGATCACGACTGCCAGAATCTGGCCCCTGATGAGCTGGCCTAAGCAACCAGTGAAATGCGCATAGAAACTAGCTTTCCCTCAACAATAAATTTCAGTGTATTTATCAAATGTGAAAAATTGGGAACTTAGCACGTCATACGGAAATCGTATTAATAATATACATAAATTATTTATATAAACATCAATCGGCAAAATATTGCTGTTGATGATCAATTACTTTTAAAAATATGAAAAAGTATGTAATTAAGATCTTAATCTTAGATACTTTTATCAGCTTTTACTTCTAGTTAATATGTTAGGAAGAGCCGATTTATGTCTTCTCGAAATTTATGTGGGAATGTTCGTAAATGTAAAAACTGGGAATTAAGCACGAATAACAAAATCTTTTGAAATTCAAATTTTGTATTCCCAAAAATTGAAATTACTTGAAAAAATCAACTTTATAATACTTCACAGAAAAAATTATTGCTGAATTATTTTCAAACAAACGCTTGTTTGAAATTTTTTTTAATTTCTACAAATTTTTTTACTGATTCAATTAATATTTTTGTTTGATTTTTAGTTTAACCAACAGAAATGTTGACAACTATTCAAAAATTTAATAAACGCGTTATTGGTTTCAAGTTTTCATAATTTTGTATGAAATATTTAACGCTCTTTAATGTTGTCGTTTTTTGCATTTATTTTATTTGATCGTAAGCAACACTTCTTTATGTAAAATATAAAAACAACAACAAAAAACACATACAGTCTATTTTTGGACGCTTTAAAGAAGTACAACAATAAGAAAGATGATAAAATAGCGTGGCGAGGTTTTTAGTAAAAAAAAGACAAAAACAATACATAGGTATTAGGTAAAAAAACCTTTTACACTTTTTAAACAACAACCACATTAGAAAAAACAAAATAAATTTTTGGTTGGTTTCAAAGTTGGTAAAAAAGAATGAAAAACAAAATCCCGTTTTCAATTTTTTAAAAATGTTAAGTTAAATAGGTACATACCTACATAAAATACAAAAATAAAATGATGACGAAAAACATGTCGAGTCGGTCTGCTGCCAAGGAAAGGATACAGAAACAGTGAGTGAAGAAGAAAAACATTGTGTGCATAAACAAGACAAAAAAATGTGTCTCAAAGCCAGCCGCGCCTCTCTGCACTGCCTTCATCTACTTCAACAGTGCTTGCTTGTGTGTGCGTCATTGCTTGTGCAAAAACTTTTTTGTTTGATTCAGCAAAATTATTTGTTTGAAATTTGTATGATTTTCAGTTAAATTATTTGTTTGAAAAAATCAGGGTTTTTTTTCAATAAACGAAATGCAAATAAATTGTTTGAATATGCAAATTTGTTTGTAGGACCGATTTCAGACAAAAAATGTTTTGATTCTACAAATTTTTTGTTTGAATTGGAAAAATAATTTTTTCTGTGTTGAATCAATCGCATTTTGAGATTAATTCAATCTTAGTTTTACATAAATCAATCTAAATTTCGGATTATTTTAAATACGAATTCGGATTAAAACAATTTTATAATTCTTAATCAAGCGCATTTTGAGATTTATTCAATCTTAGTTTTACTTAACTCAATCTCATTTTCAGAATTATTTAAGTACGAAACGGGATTGAATATGGATAATTTAAGTATTTTGCGATTGAAAATCCGTACTTGAATCAATCTTTCTGTACTTGATTTAAGAAAATCCGTACTCACCGTGCTATAAAAACTTATAAATTTCGAGTTTAGCGTCTTTAGAAGAACTATTAAATAATTTATTTAATATTAAAAAACTACAATACTTTCAAATTCAAACAAAAACTCATATCTATATTTTAAAAACTAAGTTTAACATCAGATTAAAATAGGTAAAACATTGATTCGTCGATCCATCGAACTTTACTCCCATGTCATATATTTTTTTAAGCAATTCCCTTACAAACCGCAACCACGTTTTTTGTGCAATCACCCATGAAGTCCCGACTAATTTAATTGCCTTCTTATTATCTGTGTAGATATTTCAGGATGTTTTTTTGCTGGTAAAATTTAGCCTAAGAAAAAAGAATTTCTTTTCCTTGACCTAGAAAAACTCTTTTTGTAATGGCGTGGCCAGCCAAAAACAAATTTAAATAAAAAAAATTAAAAAAAAAAAATTTAAATTTTACATGGTTTACATAAACAACAATGTCAATTGTCTACTCGCTGAATAATGGTTCTTATAAGATACAGTTCAGGTCTTCATAGAAGTTATACTGCGATAGTTTTTCTTAAAATTTCGTTTCTAATTACATATATGGCCTTCACTGTACATATAGATATACATACGAATTTGTTTAAATCAACAAAAAAAAATGCGTCAAGAAATATTTAATAATAATATTTAGGAAAATAAATTTTACCACACATGAAATTAGTTTGGGAAAGTGTCATGTGCGATTCATTAATATATATAAATATATATGTATATATATATTTATATATGTATATTAAAATTATTATTTTATTAAAGAACTATTTTTTCTATGTACCTGTGCTGCTTATAACGCGACCAGAGCTGCCGCTTTTGGTTATTTCTAACCAAATTTGGTTATATTTTTTTTCAATGTGGAGATGTGAATATTTTTTTCATTTTGGTTATTTTTTTCTAAAACAATAATAATTACGAACGAATATGTTTTTCTTAGTACAATTATTTACGAGCTCGAATAATTTGTACTGTGTACTACGATTTTTTCATTATTTGTTACCAATGAACGGAAGTTTTTTATAATCCCTTTCAAAACAGCAACCAAATATTTTTTTTAAGATTTTTGCTAAGAAAATACTGCCATTTCTGATTTTTATATTAAAAACGCCATGATCTGAAATCGTAAACAAATGAAGTTTTAATCAATGGAGATTTTCAATTATTTTTTGTTTAAATGAGCGTAGTTTTTCTTGATTTTAAGAGAAGTAAAGATAATTAGTACTTAAAGAAGGAAGTGCATTAAATCATCCGGAATCGATTTTAGAAAATTACTGAAAAATTACACAAAAGTCGTTTCAGTGTTTTTAAAAACTTGAAAAATAAGTTTAAGGTTCTGAATTTAGGTTATTTCCAGAAGTATATTTATATACATATTTGAAAATACACGTAGGAGTTTTAAAGATTTTTTAAAATTACATTGATTTATCAATTTAATTTTAAAATTTATGGAATTTTCTTTAATAAGAAATGGCTGTAAGTTTAAAGAAATTTTAAATTTTACTGTTTATAACTTGTCGGTATGTATATTTATTTAATGTTTTTTAAGATAATTATTTGGTAAAAAAAACTTTTGACTGTCAGTCATATACTTTTTCCCCATTGAATGTACGTTATGATATATTAGAACAATTTTGAAACATTTTTTTATAATAAGAATTATAAATTTGAAATAAAATTTACACAAAACAGAAAAAAGTTGTTATACCATTTAAGATATATGTAAATTAGAAAATATTTACATAAAATGCATTTCGCATATCGCCAATCGTTTTAAATTTCGCCAAAATAATCGCCATATCGCCAAACGTAAATTTCCATCGACAAAAAGATTAAGAAATCGCCACATTTGACAGTCCTGCCAATAACAGCTAAAAAGCGGAAAACTATTATCCATTTTTGTTATTTATAACTGGCATATGAAAAAATATTTAATTTTTTTTTTTATAAATATTCCTCTAACTCCCACTGGAGCGCATAGGGCGCCAAAAAATAAAAAAAATTTGTTTACGAAAAAAGTCCCAAATAAATAAAACTTAATAAAACTTCAAGAATTACATTTCTTGTTTTTTTTTTCTTGATTTCTAATTATTGTTTTACTATAAAGTGCAAATAACCTTTGTGTTACAATGTATTACAATGATTTTAATGATTTTCTCAATTAATAAAAAGCATTTAAAATTTGGTTATATTTTTTGACATTTGGTAACTTTTTCAAAAATTTTGGTTGTAAAAATTGTATTCGTTGTGGCAGCACTGAACGCGACCTACTTTCCTCTACATGTTTTTTTTATATTTAGAAATATGTTTTTTTTTCTAAACACGAAACATAAATTTATGTACGTTCCTATAGGTATTCAACTGAAAATAATGGTTTTATTTGTTAAGTGCTATTGTTAAACTTTTTGTTATAAATTTAATTTATTTGTTTAGTACTTAACCTTACCAATAAATTTTTATATTTTTTATCATTTACAGATGATGGTGTTTTGTTACTGGCTGATTGTTTTGTATAAAAATGTAATAAAACTAAATTTCAAATAACAACAGTAGTAACAGTATCAGTAGCAATAGAAAACAATAAAAATTCAGCACTACAAAAACAAGTTCTTTAAGCACAATTTAAGAATGATGTATAAGAAAATCAGTTAAAAACAAAATTTACTTGACAACAAAAAAAAAAAAAACAAACTAAGTTTAAGTGAATAGAACTTAAGTAAACTTAACTGAACACCGAGTAAAACCAGAACCAGATAACAACTTTAAGAAACTTAAAAGAAAATAAAGATAATCTACCAACTGAATTTTGCTTTAATAAAAACAAGTGATTGTTGGCTAAAACCAAACTGAAGACAAACCAAGTGATAACTGTAAAAACCAAAAATAATAAAATCTGGAAAAATAAACACAAATGAAACACAATATTTATTTATTTGTTAAGAATAAGTATATTAAAGGTAAAACTAAAAAGTCAAAAAACAAAGGTTAATATAACAAAAGTTATAAAATCAACTTAACAATGGTGTACAAAAGACAACATTTGGCACATTTATTATGAACACAAAATCCGAAAAAAATATCTACAACAATAAAAACAAAACAGGAAATCTCGACAGCAGTAATCAATTATAAAGGCACAGGTAATACAATGTAATTACAACAAATATTGATGCAACCAATAAGTCACTGACAACCAAAACCCTCTTTAAGAATCGACTTCAGCAGACAGGAAAATTAAAAGGACATTCACTTTTTTCCCATTTTGGATACTAAGAAGATATTTTTTCGTCTACTTTCATATAGTATATTTGAAAACAGGCATCGAGTGTTAAATGACAATCCGATATACATAGTAGTTGGCTGTATTTGATTGATGATGGCTAAACTTTTCAACGTGTAGATTGTTTTCTTTAAAAAAAAAAATCCATTATTCGTTGTTGGTGAAACATTATTTTAACATAAATGTCTAAAAAGCAAACAATCAAAGAATCTTGTGGAAGAAGAAGCGATCTTCTCAACACATTGCTTTTCTATAGCCGGTACATAGAACATCATGACAGATGTGTCATCACCAGAAACAAACGCACTAACAAGTGTTGAATTTATAAAAGTGAACAACGAAAAATGCCACTCAGTATTAGAGACAGCAACAACAAAAACAGCACCACTTTCTCTAACAAATGGTTCAATAGCAATAACAACAACAGCAACAAACACCAATAGCAAAAAAGTACCAACAATAACAAAGGAAAAACCAAATTTGGCAGCTCAAGCAGCAACAACAACCATAATCAACAAAATGTCAACTGTTGGCATTAAAAGTCCAACACCCACAACCCAATCACCAGTTACAACGCCCAGTCAAACGTTAGTCTCTTATGATGCCAACACCTCTGTCTGTTCCACCACTTTAATAACAACTTCTACGAATCAAACTAATAAACTTCTTATAAAACCCGCCTTACAAACAGATAAAGATTCTATCAAACCGGAAACCGTTGTCACTGTCTCCTCATCATCCCCAACACCGACAATAACAAGTAGTAATAGCAGTAGCAATATAGTGGGCAACACAACAGCATTAAGTTCACCAATCGGTTGTTCAAGTGTAGCGAAACAATCACGTGAAGCCTCCCAACATGATGTTGATGAAGTTGCACGTTTGTTTGAGGAAAAACCCGACGCATTTGAAAAATGGCTTATGGAACGCGCACCTCCCGAAGCTTTGGCGAGACTGCATGAATTTATTGAGAGTCGTAAACAACCGTTGAAAAGACCTTCGGTAACATCGGACCTTTTTCATCAATGGATGTCTGCGTCACCGATTCCGGTAAGTTTAAGATTTTAATGTTTTTTGAATATTTATGTTTATTAATCAAAAAAAAAGAGAGTGAAATTTATTACTCTCTTCAGACAAAAAAAAATACCAAACAGGGACATAAATCCTAGGGCAGTGTTGCCAGCTAACGGGATTGGGCCGCAAAAAAGACTTTTAGATCTTTTGACGAAAGATTTTCGGGGGAAGGCATTTGGGGATTTTTGTAAAATGTGGAGATAAAACATTTTCTTATGTACATTTTTACACAATTTTATTAGTCACTAAACACAAATTTTTTCACAAAAACCGATTTGCCGATCAAAGATAACGGATTAATTAATTTAAACAACAAACGTAAGAAATTGTTTAGATGATCATAAATCAAAAGCATTTTCATCCCAAAAAACTGTAAACATTTTATTAACCATATAATCAAGATGAGAAAATCATGTAAACCAATCAAGATGTGCCTCAGAGGCACCTTCACAGAATTTACACAGTAATTTTCATAATTATAACTTTTTTTTATTATATTTTTTCTTTTAATTTACTTAGTTTTTCATTTAAAAACAAAAATGTTTTACTTAAAAAACATAAAGACACATTTCTTTTAGAGATATTATATTAAAAACAAACCAACAGAATTAAAAACTGCCATTATTTTAATTTATCTCTTAGGGGGATCTCAGGGGAGTATGTGGTTACGACGCTATTGGCGGTGCTCAGGAAGACCGATTCTTGTCGTTTAAGCTGTAAAGAATCAGAAAACTTACAGGAAAAATCGCTTTTATCGCGAACATGGCTTTAATTCGCGAAAAAATGCAAAATTTGAAACAACCCCAAAAACTAATTGAAGGTAGCTAAATCGATTAAAAAAACTAAGTGTAGGAAAACAATATAAAAGCGTTGAAAAAATAAGCTATAATTACATCAAAATCAATGAAAAGGTCGATTTTGAATTTTTGGTTAGTTAAGGCCTTTTGCGTTTTATTAAACGATATATTTTTGATTAAAGTGGATTAAGAACATTTTTAACTAAAAACAAAATTTTTTTGTTAAAAATGTTATCACATATTAAAATAAAAGTCGATTCGTTTTTCTTTTACCAACCCCTTACTACCCTAAATGTAAACGAATAAAATCATGTGAATGTGAAATGAAGAACACCAAAAATGCTGAAGTAATCAATATTCGAGGGGATTCGGATTCTAGAAAACACCCGATAGAAATAAATGCTAAAATCTGTACTAATTTTCTCATAACTTTTTCACAAATCTTGAATGAGGTCTCCATCATTTGGCTTCAGGAAATTCTGCAAAAAGATTGATACAAGCACACCAAAGATTTCCATGGCTTTGACTGATCTTCAGACAAAATTTAATCGAATTTGGTATCGTTTTTTGTTTTGTGATCCCACAAAAACTCCTTCCTTAATTTTGGCATCTGATAGGTTGGGAAAACGGTTTCCAGGTATGTTTTAAAATGCTACACATTTTCCTCTTTTTAGCCAGAGCTTTTTATGTGACATTATCTTGACGAAGAGTAAAATTTACTTTATCCTACCGATCTTTTCGGTGATAGTGTTCTTGTTGCGCTCGGTTTTCCCATTTGCACAAAAAACCGCAATATTTTGTGTAGCCTTGTTGCAAACCAGTCACCATGGCAACAACTTTTAGATTGGCACAGATTTTTCATTTATGCTGTTCGAACTCTCTAATTAATTCCCTAAGCTAATCCCCGCGAAGCTCTTGGCTTGTCTGCAGGAAATAAACCAGAGTCTCTGGCGGGAATCGAACCCGCAACCCCGGCGTTGATAGACTAGCTCACTACCAGCTAGCCTACCGGGGCCTTATCTGCGTGCGTCACTTGAACTGAGGTTCTTCAGTAATTTTTTTTACAAAATTCAATGTTTCTATAATTAACAGCGTTCGTTTTTCAAAGTATGCGTACTTACTTTCTTTGGGTTTTTGATTTGAAAAAAGTTTGAAACGTGGGTTAATTCAGTAAATCTTCTGTAGCTTTGCCAATTTTGCACCAATTTGGGTCTTGTGTGGCGCAAAATGTACGTATTGAAATAAACAAGTGTTCTGTGTAATATTTTTAATTGCTTGGTTAAAAAAAAAAATAATTCGAAAAAAATATAAAATTTTTCATGAAGTTTGAAGTTTATTAAAAAAAAAAGAAATACATTTTCTGTCTAATATTTTTGAATATATTTGCTTCATATTCGAATTTTACATAAAAATTAGCCATCAGATACATTTGGTCTAAAAACTGTCACGTATAAAAAGGTTATATAGGTAGCTTTGAGTTTTTTTTAAACACTGTATATTTTGTCTTTTAAGCTTGGAGCAGAATTCTCGATGCGCAAAGTCGGCGTTAACGACGATCAGCTGCTTTTCATGCACCGCATATGAACGATATTTTTGTGTTTACCTCATATTTTCACTGTTTGAGACATTCAATTCGTTATCTTTTATTTCCCAAACAGTCCATACGAGTGGTTGTAAAAAAGGTAAACATGTACATTAGGAGTATAAATAATTTGTCGCATAGTCCCATGAGGTCAACCATGTCCTAGTTACCACAAAAATTATAATCTTTTGTAATTTGTCAAAAAAAAAAGCTCAAAAAGCACCAATTTAAACCAATGCAATACTGAATATTCATAATTTTATACGGTGTTTTTTATTCATTTTAAATTTTTTCGTTTAAAAAGGCTAAAGATATGTTTTGGTTTGCGGAAAAATCTCTTACCATCTCTAAATATTAATGAAATTTCATACTTGAGCTATTTTTGGTTTTAAATAAACATATTATTAATTTTTCTTAAACAAAAATAAAATTAAAAATTTTCAAAACTTCATCGCGGTTGGTGTGTGAACTTTTTTGACCTTAGCGAATAAATACATATACGTTCTCTTAAAGTTTTTTATGCTCTATCGGACTGTGCTATGCCAATTTTGATATTTAAAAAATTGTTTAAAAGTTATATCCCTAATGTACATATGAATGTCAAAAAATTAAGGGAGAAAGTTTAAATTTCTGCAGCCTTTTTCTAATAGCAAAGTTATCCACCAATTTAGACTGTTTATGAATTTGTTTTATAAGTTTCTCTTTGCATACATACATACATACATACATACATATTTAAATATTAGGAAACTTTAGGGCACCCTATAGTTAAAATAAATACGCATGTATGGTCACCTCCAACACAACGAAAAATGTTTAAACATATTATAGTTACCTTAACTTTATTATTGCCACGCGCAACCATATTATGGTTAAATAAGTCATTCATCAAGATGTCCCGACCATGTTATGGTTAATGAACGAGATAATTTGTTTAGCACTATTAACTGTATGGTTTTAAATTACACAATAACATTTTACTTCTTGTTGTTGAGAAGCAACCAAACTTTTATTTTTGGGAAACATATTGCTATTTTCAACCATAACATGTTGGAGTTGACCATATCGAAAAATGTGTTTTTTTACGTGAATGCTTAAATTTTTAAAATTAACTCACCTCCTTATGGCAATTACAAAGTCAAAAAGCTGAAAATGTGCCTTTATCGCTTAACGTGTACTTAACCGATTATTATTAGTGCATAATGTCGTACAAAATTTCTCGAATTTACTTCGATGCCTAGCAATTGTCTTGATATGTGTACAACTGAGATTTTCGTCAACAGACTTTATCTCATTATCTAGACTTTTTCGTCATGTTCTTCTTGGCCGGCCTCGGCTGCGTGTACCCTGTGGGCTCCAATGCAGTGAGCGTCAAAGCAATGTGATTTAGCTGCCTAGTTATGTGAATTTCTGAACCTCCTCGGTGATCTGGATTTAAAATGTTCACCCGCATTCATATTGTCTGCTGGTCGGTGATTCGCAAGGCATAGTTTTTAAAGTCGTTTTACTTAGAATAAATGCCTGTTCCGTTCGTGGAGATAATTACGATATCATCAGAATATTCAAAATTTTTTAGGTGATCCATGTTTATCGAATGCCACTGAATACCCCTATTTGGGACGACGCACAGTGGCTGAAAATCGTTTTTCGTTGGCCAAAAATCTGTAACTTTTGAACCGAAGGAGATATTTAAGTGAATCGGTTGAGTAGTTATAGGGAAATTTAAGGGCAAAGTGGAACTTTAGATTTTTTTAACTTTAGCGTGCAATATGGTTTTTTTATTTCTTTAAATTATTTAATTAACATTTTTTGTAAACACTCAAAAAAATTAAATGTTTACACTATAAAAAAAATTTTAACATTAAAAAAAATAGTAAAATCCACTGGAAATTTTGCTATTATTGCTGAAAAATAAACAATTTTTAGCTTTCAAATTTGTTTACACTTATTTATTCTCATTTGTGAATTGTTTTGCATCGCTCGGAGTTGATATACTTTTGAGAATCCGTTTTGTTCTCAATGGACTAGCTTTAACAACTTTTTCAATGATATCCACTTTTGTCAATTGTTTCTGTGATTGCAATTGATGTAGGAAAGTATCTTGAATATTTTCATATCCGATTTCTTCATTTATATCCTTAAGCTTCCGCCTCTTAGATCTATCGCTACAGTTGTCCAGCGATTTTTGTGGTCTCCCACGTGTGTTTTGATTTGAAGTTTCTGAAGAGATCTGGACAGAAAGTTCGTTCTCTAACCAGTTTGCAAAGCTCTTATAAAATCTATCTTTGCTGTAATCAACTTTCCTGTATCGCTGTTTTAAATTTTTTATGAAAACAGATAATTTATTCTCTAAGTCCAATTGTATTTCAGTGCTATAGGAATTTACGTTTCCTTTTTTTCGAATGTAATTTTTAACATCTTCCTCGTTTTTGTTTCTAAAATACTCTCCGGCCAATTCTTTATAGCTGAAGCTCTCCATGTTTATGAAAAACGTTGTTATTGCTCAGATATATTATATCCACTGAGTTTGCATCCGAATGTCACTTGCTTTTAAACCTTTTCATACTTTTTTCATACCAAATACAGGTAGAATAAAAATTATTAAAAACCTTTTTTTTATATGCTATAAAATACCTGTCATAAAAACCGATAAAATAAAAAGACCAAACAATATATACCTGTATATATCATAAAATTTTTTTTGAAGACAATAGCACATGATTTCTGTTACTTCTGCAAACATTTTTGCGGAATAAAAAAAATTGTAAAAAAACAATTTCAAAAAAAAATTTTTTTTTTGAGTAATTTCATTAAAATTACCTTTCTATCAGTGGTTTTACCTTCTTAATCCCTTTTGATCCGCAAAAGTTCTATTCTACTAAAGTTGAAATTTCACAAAAATAAAGTAGTTTAGACATTTTTTTTTGAGTAATTATTAAAATTAAAAAAGTGTAAAATTAATTAAAAAACACAAACATTAACAAAAACACAATTAAAGCTATTCTTATAGTTTTCTACTTTGTATATTTATTTTTAATGCGATAAAACAATAAAAAACAATTATTAAAGTAAAAAAGTAACTTAATATACTAAAATACTTGAAAACTAAAATCAAACATGGTCACCTGGTACTGATTTGTTCGTCGTTCGCCGGCGTATGAAATAGAAATAAATCTATTGCAAAGTCGCCGCGTATGACAAATTTCGGCCGGTGCCATGATTGTGAGTTTTTTCATATTCACATATGTGTTTTATTTTTGGCGACAAATATTCGCGGCCAAAAATTCGTCGTTCGTCCCAGTTGTGTTCCTAGCATTAGGCGATCGAAGGCCTTTTCGAAGTCAACGAAATCTAAGTGCAGAGGGTGTTGATATTCGTTGATAATTCGATGATGACATGAATCGATGCTATATGGTCTACACAAGAAGTGTTATCTCTAAAACCCGCCTTCTGTTTGCGATGTGTGGTATTAATCCTAACGGATATAATAGGATCTTGTGACCATAACCAACCATTTTTCCCCAATGTGTAACAACAATTTGTATTTGCTAATGCAGACAAGGTATTTGAAACTGTATTTTCCCACAAATATTATGTTTTCTTTTACATTTTGCTCCTAAATTTTTTATGTAATTGCACACGACCGACAACTTCAAAGCAACAAATGTTTTAAATGAAAAACAATTAAGAATATAATCCAATACCATCAGCCGCCAACAACTAAAACAAAACACGATATTATCTTGAAATGCTTTTTGCAATGCAATACATGTTGTTAAAGTAAAGAGCCACAAAAATATAGAGATACAAATCCAAAAAAACACGTATAAACTGAATAGAAAATCTAAAAAAAAATCCTTTAAATCCTTAAGTAACACAAATACAAAAACGTGCAATATGTGGCATTAGTTAAAACAACCAACACTAACTATCATCTATACTGAAACGACTTCTCCATCTAATATTACTGCTACAATAACAATCGTAAATAACAATAAACTTTTTACGTGTTTCTCGTTAAATCCTTCGTAACAAATTTTTTACAACCTTTTGCATGTATTTGTACAACATGTTGCTTAATGAATATGACACTTATACATCTCGACGTTGCAACACATTTATAACCTTCTTAATCACACAGATTTCACATGCTTTCATTATTTCTTTTTTTCATCGCCTTTTCGCTTCTTAAAAAAAACCTTAAGTTGAATAAAAATTTTGATTGTTCATTTAATTCCAGAGTAGGTAAATGAATTTCTTTTTTCTTTCTTTCTCGCGAAGGTTTTTTTGTACAAAACTTTTCGATTATCATTACCGCGAGAAAGAAGAAAATATTGTTGTTGTTTCCTTCTTTTGTGTTTGCCGAAGCAAACACAAATGCTTCTCTTCGTTTAGCAGAACGAAGAGGAATGATATAGAAGGAAACAAACTGAAGGAGAATAAAATTAGAAAAGAAAAATGAAATCGAAATATCGAATGGAAGGAAGGAAAAAATAAAGAATTCTTTTTCTGCTTTTTATTGAAATTATATTGTTATGAAGTAAAATTAAAATTAAAATTTTGAAAAATTCCCTAATAATTTACCAAAACGAAATCAATTTATTACATAGACATTCATTAAAACAAATTTCAATGAACAAAGTTTTTTCCTTCTTTTATTTCCCTCTATTTTTTTCCTTCGATTTAGAAAGAAGAAACAATTTTGTTTGCTTCTTCTCTCCATTTCGTTTCCTTCTTTTTCAGCCAAACGAATGGTTTTTTTTTTCAGCACAAATATCAACGAAAGAAAACACAGCAGTTTCTCGCCTTCGTTTATAGAAACGAAACAAAAACAACAAATCTCTTCTTTTCGCGAAACGAAGAGGGAAAGATAAAAAAAAAAGAATTCTTTGCGAGGAAATACCTACCCTGTTTAATTCACACTTGTTAAACTGTCGAAAGTTATTAGTTATAGTTTTCTGTGGTAAATTGGTTTTTGTTACTGTAATTGTGATCTCCTTAACGTTACAGATTGCAAATTTGTTGACGTAAGAGGAAGTTTGTGTTAATATTAAATATCTGAATTTTTTTTGAGTGCCGGAGTAGAAACACGGAATTTTTATGTAGGGACAATAAAGTTTAATTTCAATTTATGGGCTCGGTGTACATTTTTTTTCTTTTATAATTATTATTATTATTATTATTATTATTATTATTATTATTATTATTATTATTATTATTATTATGGTGAGAACTTCTCGCATCGAAAAGATGTGAAACAAAATATTCCATCGTTTCTCAAAAAGTCAGAAAATGTCATAATATTCCACTCGAAGCCGATGTGAAATTGCGGACGTTGAGAGCGCCGACGGCGGCGAAAATACAACCGTCGGCTTTACAAAATAATGTAAAGTGTGACTTTAATGTTTGTTGTCGACAAAATGGCTTTAAAAATGCAGTAAAAATTCGATAATCCGGATAATTGATTGCAGACCCCAACCCGGAGTAGCGAATTGTCCGGATTACCGCACGTATGTATTTATTAAGAACTATAATAATTCATAGCAAGAATGATAAAATAAAGATTACGCCAACAAGCTTAAAATTTTAAAATGTTCTGCGCATGTTGGCCCTGTGACGTCACACATTCTGTGTTTCTATTGGCTAATAATTTGCAGCTGTCGAACTGTAATGTTTATGAGTAAACACAACAGTGGGACAAATTATAATTTTTCTCTACAAACTATTTTGTAGTTAAAAATTAATTTTTCTTTTTATTTATATTTTTTATTTATATTTATTCCATTTAATAAAAATTATCTATGTAATAATAAAAGACAAAACAATTTCATTTTGAACTACAAATTGAGTTGGAATTTCATTTTCAATACTGCTGTCAATGGTCGGAACTGCTCCCGGTTTCAACTTTGGTGCACGCCGATTGCTAAATCCTATTCATAATTATGAAGCAGTGAACTGCAACAATTAAATATATGTTGACTTACCCATTTCAAATATCAAATTTCTTTCAAAATCCTCCTCTTTGAAATGTAAGGCACAAATTCTATCATTTTTAACATTTATGGGTTTGCATCGATTGCAAAACATAACCCAAAGCTTTCTTTGTCCTGCATCTTTGGGAAATTTGTAAAACGATACATCTATGGCAAAAAATATATTAGTTCCATTAAAAATATCCAAAATTTAATTTTTTTCTCACTTGTTTTTTTACTGCTGCTTTGCTTACATTTGCCCACTGCACACTTCATGTTTATATTTGTTGTTGTTTTTTTTTTTGTTCGTTTTTCTTTTTTCAACAATTACAAGGTTACCAACTATCACATAATACATACATTTTTTCGCAAGAAATTTTAAATCTAACACATGAAATATTCTTGGTAACCCTTTGAATGGCCCTTCTACGTCACATAACGGGAAATCATGCGCATGTTGTAATCTTTATTTTATCATTCTTGATTCATAGCAAAAAAACACATGTGCAAACATGCTCATATCACACTATTCTAACTGTATTTTTCAAAGCATGCTGTGATTTGAATAAAAAAAATAAATAAAAACGGGTGTTATTCAATCCGGACTATACATTTGCAATCAATCCGGATTATAGAATACACAATGACTGTATTTTTCAAAGCATGCTGTGATTTGAATAAAAAAATAAATAAAAACGGGTGTTATTCAATCCGGACTATATATTTGCAAATTAATCCGGATTAAAGAATACGCAATGAGCTGCAAAATTCTGTCCGGATTACCGAATATTCCGGATTAGTGGAGTCCGGATTATCGAATTTACACAGTAGTTGTATATTTCTTAAAAATGTTAAAAGCAAAATAATTAAAAAAATGTACCAAGAACAAAATACTTACCTCTATCGTGTGTTATTCGTGAATTATTCATTGCATATTTAATAAATTTTTTGTATTGAACTTTTTCTTACCACGTTTTTATTCGAAAGTTTATTCGACTTTTTACAGGCACCCTTTTTTTGTAAATTGGCGAGCATTTCCCTTACGTGACAGCTCTACTCGCCAAAAATGCTGCAACCATTGTTGCACCGTCTAGTTGAAACCACACACTTATCGTTTAGTTCCAATATTTTCTGCAGTGCGGACATTGCGGTGATGCACAGGCTTGAACACATCTGTAACGCTTTCAGTCTCTTTAAATTTCTTTATAAGCTTGCCAATTCTTTGCACCCAGTAATGCTCGAAAAGTGGCCACGTGTGAATCGCCACTTTTTTAGTAAGTTTTAACTATTTGTACGCGTTCTTCAGGATTTATACGATCCAGCTTTTTCAACGCAAATATTTCACTTAATAAATGGCACTTCACATGTCAGATAATTAACAGCTGACAACCCTGCCAGACCGCCGGTTTTTAAACCACCAAATAGAAAACCCTGTGCATAAAACATGTAAGTCAAAGTCTCATAATAACCTATTGTTATATTATTCTATAATAGGTTATATATACCGATTAAATCCCACACCCAAAATCTCGTAACCCTCTAACGACCATAAGGTTATTTGGATAAAAGGAATCATTTTGTCTATTTAATGTGAATCTGTTACCGCCAAAAAAAGCATAATTTGAAATTAAAGCAAAAAATGTTTAACGGATTTACCGGAATTTTTTGAGACAAATGTGTCCCAAAATGTAACCGAACTTGTTTTAATCTAAACACATTAACAAAAGACACGTTTAGGAACTAACTAAAATTAAAATGGCACCCATTCTTGTTTTCGTAATTTAGTTATTCAATATTTTTTGTTGGGACACCGGTGTCCCCGTGGTCGTCAAAGGGTTAAAAACGTTTGCATTAAGACCCAAAGCAAGTTTAACTAACTCTTTTACTCTTTTGTTTTTTAACAATCTGGAATTTCAATACCAGTGCCCATATTTTGTAACTCCCGCGCCTAGAAACTTTTCGATTGAAAGGCAAGAAATTAAACAAAAATGCCATCAGCTACACAACACGACTGATTTTGGCTTTATTGTATGGGAAGTTTCCAGAACATGTTATTGCACGCGGATAATCGCCTTAGGTTGCAGCATTTGAAAACCAACATTCGTTTAATTATCGACGAGATGCCGCCCGAAATGTGCGAAAAAGTTGCCAAAAACTACCTCAAACGGATCGACTGGTGCAACGAATCTAAAGGCGATAATTTGAAATAACATTGTATTTCGTACGTAATGACAAGGTTCAAGAATTATAATTAAATTAAAGTTTCATCGGATTCATAGCGTTATATGTTTTTTAATTAAGTATGTATGTACATATCTGTGGCTTGGAGCTAAAAGGGCCAATGTCAAAATGTTCACTTTTGAGAAAATTGGAATTGAAGGTTATTATAGATGCTTATATAGATGCTTTCATAGTGACATTGGCCAGCATTTTATTTATGAACCTGTTCTGAGTTGAGTATGACTTAAGCTGTTTTACCATAATGAAAGAGAGCAAGAAAACAAATCAAATGCAATGATTAACTCAAAAGAAAAAAAAGTGACATTGGCCCTTTTAGCTCTAAAGCTGGGATCACACGATTGCCGTAATGCACCAATTTTTACACTTTTTAATACCCCAATCGTGTGACTGCACAACCAAATGGCTCATGTACCAATCGAGGACAATATTGTGCTTACTTTTACCAATCAAATGCAACCCTGGTGCGGCAATCTTGTGACTGTTTTCTATGCAACCACGCGTCAATAAAAATTACAAAAATGCACCAATATTTATTGTGTTCTTGTGCGGCAATCAAACAACACAATACGCGCCAATATTTGCCTTTTTTTAATAAATTTTCTTTATTTTGTTTTTTTTAGTAGGTAATGAAAATAAATATGTATTTATTTATTATGCATTTAAATTTCTTTTTAATTATTTCTATCAACAAAATATGTATGTATGTTCACAAGCATATTTAGCTGTTCAGTGTGAATATTTTATTAAAGATATTTCTATGCAAATCTTATTTCTTGAAATTTCTTAAAAAGTTTAAGTATATGATACAAATAAATTTTTTTAATGAACAAACCAACAAGAACTTTTAAACAAATAAAAAAGCTACCACAACAGCTGTTTTCGCAGTTAACACAAGTAAGAACAACCGTGTGACTGTGCTGCGGCAATTGTTGAAACCATTTCGCTTTGTACCAACTAGCGGCAATTAAATTTGTTTAAAACAGGGCAATCGTGTGATTTCAGAATATTTTATTGGTCCAATTTCATTATTGTGCGTCAATAAAGCACAATAAAAATTGTGTCATATTGGTGCATTTGCGGCAATCGTGTGATCCCAGCTTAAGCCACAGATATATCTCTACATATATTCAACCTTATTCTATTTGTCGTCGTCCACAGTAAACAACGCCGTTTTTTATGTTTTGTTTCAATTTTGTATTCCCGTATTATAAGATAATATTGCCATATATCGATGACTGTTAACATGTGTTTGGTAGTTTCTTAGAAAAATTGGCGTTGCCTTTAATTGCTTTTGATTTTGTCGTCGGCGTTTTTAGTGTTGTCTTTTGCTGCTTTGTGTTGAGTTTTAAAAATTTTTAAAATAATAAGTATTGTGGTTATTTTGTTGAACTATTTATGGTTTTTAATCCATAATTTTAAAAAAGTTTACGTTATGGTTGGCTGCAATTTTGATTTCTACGGTGGTTTTGATATTTTTTACATTTGTGTTGTGTTTTGATATATTTTTTGTGGAAATAATTGAAAAAATTAAAATAATAACTATGTGCCAGCTCGGGAAGCTAGTGGGAAGAGCTTGTAAAAAATCCATCACTAGCCAGAGGATTTTGCAGGGTCTCTTTTCCTAATAAATTAAATATCCCTTGCGATTAAACTAGAGATGCTGGTCTTGTTTTTTTTTTTTTTGAGCTAAAATTTTGATTTGGGTTCAGTGTGCACAGCCAATTACACCTGGAAATGCTACTTTTCAAAGAAATGCTACTTAGTCGCATTCTTATCAGCATCCGTCATGTCGAATTTATCCATTGTGGACAAAGTTCTCTCTCCATGACTTTCAGAGTCTCGGACAGTATTTATGAAACTAGTGGCTGGGTCAGTCCAAAGTTGAAATAATTTCCAACGCTGAGCTGGTACGATCACTGGGCCAAAAAACGCAATGTTGCTGCAAATTATATTGTGTTTGGAACAAACGTTCCCTATTTTTTAAATAAGGCTATCTTATTTCCAACACATGTTTAAAAGAAGGTTTATTTAGCCGAAAATAACTTTCAAATCTTAAAAAGGTTAAAAAAATCCATTAGGCACTTGGGAGAATTTAATATGTATGTCACAAACTTTTCATTGTGCAAATTAAAAATGGAAGATTTCTGTCTAAGCAGGCTTCTTCCACTATTAGACTTTTTTACTTCCTTCGTCACTGGGCGAGTCCGAATCAGAAATAAAAAAATTTTATTTCAACATTATTTTTTTTACAAAAAAAATTTTATTTAACTTAAAATTTTCACAAACAGCACAGAATTTGTTTTCTTATCAAAAAACAGTAAACAAAATGAATCAGCTGATTCTTATATTAGAGATATGTGCTGTATTTTATTAACATTATTGATAAATAGTCAACGGCGTCATAATACTCTTACAAAATACCGATTGAACATAGAATTGATGTTGTCTTTAATAAAAATTGCTGTTGCCTTAAAATTGCCGTTGTTATTGCCGACGCCAAATAGAATAAGGGTGATTAAATTCTCTTGTCACGGTGTTTGTAATTGAACTCTTCCGAAACGGCTTGACCAATTTTTATGAAATTTTGAATGTGTATTTGTAAGGTATAAGAAAAGGTCGTAAGGTATGTTTCATATCGCCTGAGGGCGTGAAATAGGTCGAAAGGGGTAAAAGCTAACCCTCCCTACATCTTCTAAACTAATCAACCGGGTTTCTAAAAATTAAGCATGCATACGCTGTAACATCTGAAAGGAAATAGGGAATAGAACCTGAAATATGGCAAGAGGGGTAAAAGCTCCCGCTCCCTATACATGCATACATACACTGTAACATTTGAATGGAAATAAGGAATGGGGCGTGAAATAGGGCAATATGGGTAAAACCTTCCCTTCCTATACCTTCTTAATACTATAACCGGTTTTCTTAAAATTTTGCATGCGCGTGAAATAGGACAAGGGGGCTTAATGCTTCCCCTCCCTATATCTTCTTAACTAATCAACCGGTTTTCTTAAAATTTGGCATTCAGACACTGTAACATCTGAAAGAAAATATGGAATAGGGCAAGAGGGGTAATAGCTCCCGCTCCCTATATCTTCTTAACTAATTAACCGGTTTTCTTAAAATATAGCTAGCATACACTGTAACATTTGAAAGGAAATAAGGAATGGGGCGTGAAATAGGGCAAGATGGGTAAAGCCGCCCCTCCCTATGTCTTCTTAATATTACAACCGGCTTTTTTAAAATTTTGCATGCGCTTGAAATAGAGCAAGGGGGCTAAATGCTTCCCCTCCCTATATCTTCTTAACTAATCTACCGGTTTTCTTAAAATTTGGCATACAACTGTAACATCTGAAAGGAAACATGGAATAGGGCGTGAAATAGGGCAAGAGGAGTTATAGCTCCGCTCCCTATATCTTATTAACTAATTAACCGGTTTTCTTAAAATTTGGCAAGCAGACGCTTTAAAATCTGAAAGAAATAAGTTAAGTTCCCACTGGAGCATAGGATGTCTAAAATGGATAACTTGTTATTTTCGACTCTTGCTCATATTTATCACTAAAGTTAAATTGTCAACGATCCAGAAACAATTTTTTTTCAAAAGATCACTCATGATATTGCGCAGGTTTCTTAAAAATCATGCTCTTTCAGTTATAATACTATTGAATTAAATCAGCGATATGTATACAGTAATTGTTCAAACTTTTATATGTGTACGATTTTATTTAATACTGTTTATTTTAACTTCTTATGCAGCCTTTGAAAAAAGGTCCACTCATAATCGGTTAAGGTAATATGCATATCGCACTGGTTCCTCTAAAGAGATTCAACACAAAACTTATACATTTTCAGTAGATACAAAAAACTGTTTTCTTTTTATATGTAGTCTTATACTACAAAGGGGGAAACAATTGTTTATTTGGCAAAAAACTAGAGAAATTGATATAAGGTTTTTACAGTCCGTAGATATGACCATTGTTCATCGATTTCTTGCAAAAAGTGAAAATTTAAAGTTGGCTCTCTTTAGAGGAACAAGTGCGATATGTGTTTATTTTATTTCAAGTTGTTTAATTAATATTAAAAATAGGCATTTAGATAATTTCACCATATCTGTATTGATTTCGCACATGGAGGTATTTTAATTAAAAGTAAAATAACTAAAATTTGCGTAGATTGAATAATAAAACATATACATTATGGGATCAAAGTAAGCCACCTCGATAGCTTTGTGATGTTTAAAACAGCATAATTTTTGTTTTTCGTATAATAAGACTGCGGAGTACATCAGTCAAAAGACTATCATTACCACTGCAAAATAACAATAAAATTAATAAATTAAATGTTAATAATAAATTAACATTTTCAATAACATTCTTATAGATTTTTATAAAATTTCTTCAGGAAATAAATTATAAAATTCAAGTTCTTGTCAACAAATCAATTTCTTTAAATAATAAAAATATCTATATCGTGCAATAAATTTGAAAAAAAAAATTAAATTTAAAATAAAAAAAAAATTATTTATTTTTGTAAGGATCTCAGAACAAGTCAGTTAAGCATAAACACAATTTCGTTTAAATTTTTGTGGTTTTGTTTTTATTACAAAACAATAAAAGACATAAAAAAACAAAATATTTTGTAGATAAAACAAAACTTATATACGCAAGAATAAATTTATACACACACATACATCTAAATACACACATACAAAAAGAAATAGAACAACTCATACGTAAACAAATAAATAAAAACTCTACTTCACACTGACATTTCAGGTGTGTTTGACATGTTTACAATGCATACAAAAGCAACAACAGATGAAAAAAAAACAAACAGAAATTACAAGTAAAATAATAAAAAATAGAAAGAGTAAAGTTTTTATACGCAGCAGTACCCAGCGGGAAAAAGAAGGAGTACTGATGCCTTATAGAAGGCCTTTCTACTCCTTCTTTTGAATGTACAAGGCCTGCTCGCCCCATTCCATACTCATACCTTTTTTACACAGGCTGTTATTGCGTGGTAGTCCTTCTCGCTTCCTTCGCAGTTACATAAGAATGGTAAAGGGGCTAAAAAATAATAATACTTTTGTATTTGCTTGTGCAAAAAAAAAATACTCCTTCTTTTCTCGCTTCTCATAAAAGGGAATGTGGAATGTGTTTCGTATTTTTTATGCGAAAGAACTGAGGCCTTCTATTAGGCATTCTTTAGCAGTTAGATAGGAATAGTAGTTGAATCAAAAACATTTTTAAGTAGGCCTTTAATAAGGCCTGAAGTAAGGAGGTCTTCTTAGTTTTCCCGCTAGGTGGTTGTATAAATATGCATTCGTATGCGAATAGCGGAAAACGGAAGTGAACACAAAACATTTATAAAGTGTAAACTGCAATTGTAATAACATCTTATTGCAAATGGATATTTATAGTTTTTATTTTACTTTTGAAGGATACGATTATTTGTTATTTATTGTTTAAAGGTATTTACTTTTCAAATTTGGAAATAAACTACATAAATTATGGTTACGTTTTTGGCAAGAACGCGAATTTAAATTACAAAATTTTAAATAAGAATTTAAAAAAAAAACATATTTGTCAATCCATTTGTGACACATTAAAATAATGATTTATTTTTCAAGGTTTTGGTTAAAAATGTATAAACAGTATGAAATTTTAGTAAAAACTAAATAAAATTTCATTTTTAATAAAATTGAAATAATTAGTAACATTTTAACAGGCCCGCAAGAAATCTGATGTTAGCAAAATAAAAACGATATTATTCGAATTTTCATATTTATTAGAATGAGTATTTCAAGTTTCCAGGAATATTTTCTATGGACTATCAGAATTTTTGTTTGTTGATTGTGCATAGAATATAAAAAATATTCCTGGAAAATATTGAAGGAATAAAAGACTTTTAAAGTATAAAAGCTACAATTTATGAATTAATATGAAAATTTATATAACAAATGTTATTCACCATGGGAAATAAATTCCCAGATTCTATAAAAATATATTTTAGCTTATTTCTTAAGCCTAGAGTATACAGGAATGTAAAAATCCACATGCACATGTGGATTTGGTATAACACAACCTATGCGGCCCTATGCTCCCCAGAGGAGTAAAGAACAAATACTTACACACAAAATACCCAACTATATAATGCATAAGCTTGTTTAAGCTTCTCTTAACAATTAGCAAAAATCCTCTAAAATGCATTTAAAAAGACAAAAACAAAGTAAAAAAAGTTTAGTTTGGTTTAACACATATGATTTGCATGTATTCGCACAGTTGCTTAAGCCAACGAAGGCTTTTTATGGTTGGGCCTAAAGGCTTTTGTGGCTTCGTAATGTCTTCAAAACTAAGTCAGAACCACATGTTCATATGACTTTTCACATTCCGTGTAATAGTGCGCTTTATAGTTAAAAATTGGAATTTCAAATATTTGATAATTTATTAAAAAAAATTATTAATCCATAAAACTATTTCTCCAAAATAAATAAATAAAATAAATAAATAAAAATAATTAGTACTGTGGTTATTTTGTTGAACTATTTATGGTTTTTAATCCAAATTTTTAATATTTTTAATTAGGCTTAAGTTCACTAAATTTAATTTTCATTGAATTATTTTTATGAAGAAAGGAATTTTACAACATGAAAATTAATTAAAATTGTTATTGATAATCTTTCATTATTGACCGTGGCGGGGGCTCGAACCCTGGCCGGCAGGTTACCATGACATGTTTCGGTCGCAACGGGAAAAAAACAGAAGTAAAGAAAAAACATGAAAAATCAATTAAAATGGATAATCATTAAAAAAAAGCAAATTTCGATCTACCAAAAGTTAAAGTACAATTTGGTTTAAGGATTGATGTTTGACTATTGACGTCAGCAGTCGTCGAAGGCTGCGAGTGTAAAACGGCAAATCCATCTGAGGAGATCGAGTGGTTGCGATCGAAACATGTCATGGTAACCTGCCGGCCGCGGTTCGAAGCCCGGCCATGGTGAAGAATGAAAGATTATCAATAACAATTTTAATTAATTTTCATGTTGTAAAATTCCTTTCTTCATAAAAATAATTTAATGAAAATTAAATTTGATGAACTTAAGCCTAATTAAAAATATTAAAAATTTGGATTATAAATAAATAAAGCTAAAAAAAACCTGAAAATATTTAAAAAAAATCTCAATAGAATTCCAAATGCTAAATGAAAATATTTAATGCTAAATAAAGTTGCAAAAATACTAATATGGTCACACTGATAATTATAAAAAAATATGTACTTTCAGATTTCTTTTTTCTTTTGTTTTCACTCTTTCGCAGATGCTGCAGCCACCTATTGCGGTGTGTTTTCCCATATATGTTCTAGGGTTTTCTCTTTATCAACTTTGTTTTTCACAGTGTTAAATAAAGGATATCAACTCTTAATTATTGTATAATAATCAGAACGAAAAGATCTCTCATAGTTTCTTCAATTGTCTAATACAATCTAATTATGTTTTTCAATTTATTGCCGATATACTTTATAAACTCTATTCAATCCACTGCAGAGAACGCATTTCCAATTTGTGTAATGAGATTGGAATTATCTTGAAATTCGATTGACCCATTCCAGTTGTCGATCATTTTCATACGATAATTAGACAATTGCTTCAAATGATATCATATCTAAGAATGCTTAACATCAACTTGTGTAATTTTTATAAATTATTTTTGTAACGACAAAAATAATTTAACTTCTAATATTTGTTTGTTTTTCACTTCACTAACTGCCTATTTCACGATGTCACTCGAACGTTTACGTTCGCACAAATAACATATAAAACAAAAACAAAACTAAAAAATTTGTTTTTGTTTTATATGTTATTTGTGCGAACGTAAACGTTCGAGTGACATCGTGAAATAGGCAGTAAGTTTTCTTTTTAATAACAATTATTAAAAGTAATTTGTTATTCTGTAATTTGTTATGGAATGTTTTCGCAAAATATTTGTTTGAATTTGGCGAATACGTAAACGAATGTCATTAAACAGCCGAATACCCGGCATTGCAAATGCCAGAGTTGGGGGTCGTGCACTAAATTTGCAGTTTCCACTAAAAGTTAGTGATAGTGCAAAATTTTTCACTATCACTAATAGCTATTTAGTGGTGAGTTGAAAAATTACAGCCTCACTAAGCAATAGTGGTAGTGGTACAAGAAAGTTTTTCACAAAAATTAATTTAGTGATAGTGAAAACCCTTTTTTTACAGCTTAGTGCAAATTTATTTTTCTCCACTAACAGGATAGTGGAAAAATATAATCATTCACTAATGTTAATGGAACTCAAATACATATCATTATATTGAATTATTTTATACTTTTTTATTTTTATTATTTATTAAATTAATTAATATTAATATTAAAGTAGTAATATTTATTATTGCGATATACGTTGTTAAATTATATTTATACAAATTAAAATTGCTAAGATTTTAATTCCTTAAATTTAATTTACTTCAAATTTAAAGTTTTTATTTTATTTTGAAAGTTTTGTTATTCGTGCTTAATTCCCAGTTTTTATTCTTGATAAAAACACTTGAAATTTATTGTTGATGGGATAAGCTATTCCTATGCGCATTTCACTTTTTATTTTATTTTATTTTTTTTTTATACAATAAAAAATAATAAAATGGAAATATTTTGAGTATATTTTCAATTTGTTTGGAATATTTTTATAAACACTATTTTTTGAGATTTAAGTGCATATAATATAATTAAAGCATTCATGTAGTGACTGTTAAAAATTTGCACTATTTTATTGTAGTGCAAAATTTTCACCACCACTAATAAAAAAAAAACAAAATGTGAATAAATATTATTTAATTAAACTTGTTTGTGAATCATTTACTTGGCTAAATACCAACATTTGTAACTTTTTTTGTTATGTTAATTTTTTAGAGTTGTAAAAGTGTTAAGTACTCGGGTACTTAAGTAATCAATAGCAAAAAATTATTCATGTTCTTTTGAATAAATTAAACCTCCACAAATTAGTAACATCAAATAAAATAAAAAACAAACAAATATTAAAGATTACATAAAATAATTTGTTTGTATTTTCCAAAAATGTTTGTGTTATAAAAAGTATTTAATCGAGTAACGATAAGAAAACGAGTTAAGTAGTCAAAAGTGTTAACATTTTTCAACACTTCAATTATTTGTCATCAGCTGTTGCCTTTATTTTACGAATTTTTACAAAATTTGCGTTCGCGTACATTTTTGGATAATAGCTTTTTGTGAGAGCAAATTTTACAGTTTTCTTATTTACTGCATTTTACTGTAAAAGTACTCAAACACACCTATTACAAACTAAAAATGTAAATTGGAGAAACGATTTTAAAATCACGACTGTGATTAAAAGAACCTGAAAAATTATTTTTCTTTAAATTTCCAACTCGGAAAATCTACTAAACATAAAAGTATCTTTCTTGTTTAATCTTAACAATAATATTTTATTTTTATACTTAATTGAATTTTGAAAGCTTTCTATAAAAAAGACCAAACACAAACAACAGTTAAAAAATTTTAAATTACTCCAATTTTTTTCAATTTCATTTTAAATCTGTTTTTGATAAACATTATTTAAACATAATAGATTCTTTTTTTAGTAAATAAAAAATATGAATAGATTATTTTTTTTAGGAAATAAAAAAAATATATATGTTAATAATAAAAATAAACATAAATTATTTACATCCCAGCAAAAACTTTGCTTACAAAATAAGTAGAAAAATAATGAGAACTTGACGAACAGACTACTTATTTTTCTACTAGAAGAAGTACTTATTTTTGTTCGAGATGTCCCAAAAGTAATCCCTTATAATTTAGCCTATTATAATCTAAAAAATAATATGTTTTTTTTATACTTAAAATTTTTATAAAAATATATAGTTACACAAAGTCAATAAAGTAAAAAATTTTTTATTTTTTTTTAATTTTTTTTTTTTTTTGTTTTTTTTTTTAATTATTTTATTTTTATTTTTTCTTATTCTATTTTACTTTATTTTATTTTTTATTTTTTTTATCTGTCTCTGGTGGGATTTGATCCCGCAACCTCGGTGATGATAGACTAGCTCTCTACCAGCTAGTCTACCGGGGCAGCGTAGTTTTTGCATTAAAAAACTATGTTTTATGACTATAATGACATTTTTATTGTCATAATGAAAATACAAATTTTTCTGTATATTTAAGATATAATAAAGTTATTATTTAATATATAACTAATAATCCAAAAAGTGGCGAATAAAGCTACAAAGTAATGAATTCTTGAAGTCATTAAAAGTAGGATTGTAAGTAAAGTTTTTGCTGGGATTATTGGTATGCTTAGACTAAATAACATAAAAGTAAAAAACATTTTAATGTTAAAGTTTTACTTAATAGTTTATTACTGAAATCGTTTTCAAACATAAAAAAATGTATTTTAGCTAGCGCCTGCCTGTGACATTTATTTAAATTATATTTACTTTTTATACAAAAACTGAAAAAACAATTACTATATACATACATTCACATGAGAGTTCTTATTGTCCTGATCCTTGAAATTGAACAGCAGCAACAATAACAAGTAATAATAATGAGAAAAATAAAAAGCAATTTATCGAGTATATTTTTTTAAACACGCAAACTTTTTGTTTATTCCCACTTCAAAACAGTGTTTGTTTTTTTTGAAAAAAAAAAAAATGGCGGCGGTGCCATAGGATGATTTTTAGCTTTCCTTATTTATTTACTGGGGGTCAGCCAGTCTAAGGAGGTAACTGTGTTTCGAATGCGTGCATATTTATTATAAGGTTGCGTGTTTTAAGTATAAATTTGAAAAAATTAAAATAAACAAGTGAAAACGTTTTATTTGGCCGTGAGGAATCTATGATTCCCACTACCATTAGCTAAAATAAAACCAAAAAACATTACGACAAGTGCTAAGCGTTGTTAACTAAAGTTTATTCTGTTTATCTGTACGTGCTTTGTACATACATACATATGTTTTTATAAGGAATATTTGCAAATTGCAACATGGCACACTGGTCCATTCAGGCCAAAAATTATTTTTTTTTAAATTTTAATAAAAATTTTGATGACAGATTATAGCGAACACTTCAAAACATACAACTCATTTCTTAATTTGGCTCTTGGATAACTATTTTACTGTTAAAAATTAAAGGTTTTCTTGAAATTAAAGGTTTTCAAACTTGATTTTTGTACTTTGAAATAAAAGTAAGCTTTGATTTCCATTCCATGTGATAATTGTGATTTTGTGCGGGTTATTTTATTGGATAAGTGAATAAAATAAGCCAAATTTAACAAAAAAGGTGGTGCAAGGGGAGATTAAGTGATAATTATATTTAGTACGGTTAAGTATCAAAAGTAAGGACTATACATTTCAGCTGCCACCACCTGCCATCCCAGTAACCAGATCATTTTTAGTGACTTCATATATTTTTCTAAGATTAGCGTGACTGGTGATCATAGCCCAGCCCAAGCAACTTAAGCCAGACACTTGAAATTTTGTATGTAGACTCCCCTCCCAATGTGTAAATAAAAAAAAGTAGAGACTTTTGGAAATTCAATTCATAAGGAGTTAGAAATGGGTAAAATGGGTAAAATCAGTAACATTATATCTCGTGATCTAACAGAGGTAGACGTAAAATTCAAATAATATCAAATTAAATCGTCCTGTGTTTGGTACTTTTTTGAAATTTGCACATTTTGGGTATAAAAAAAAGCTAAAATATAATTTTGGTACTTTTTTGGTAAACAATTTATCTTCTTAAGTAACCCAGCAAAAACTTTGCTTACAAAATAAGCAGAAAAATAATGAGAACTTGACGAACAGACTACTTATTTTTCTACTAGAAGAAGTACTTATTTTTGTTCGAGATGTCCCAAAAGTAATCCCTTATAATTTAGCCTATTATAATCTAAAAAATAATATGTTTTTTTTATACTTAAAATTTTTATAAAAATATATAGTTACACAAAGTCAATAAAGTAAAAATTTTTTTATTTTTTTTTTGTTTTTTCTTTAATTATTTTATTTTTATTTTTTCTTATTCCATTTTACTTTATTTTATTTTTTATTTTTTTTTTCTGTCTCTGGCGGGATTTGATCCCGCAACCTCGATGCTCATAGACTAGCTCTCTACCAGCTAGTCTACCGGGGCAGTGTAGTTTTTGCATTAAAAAACTATGTTTTATGACTATAATGACATTTTTATTGTCATAATGAAAATATAAATTGTTCTGTATATTTAAGATATAATAATAAAGTTATTATTTAATATATAACTAATAATCCAAAAAGTGGCGAATAAAGCTACAAAGTAATGAATTCTTGAAGTCATTAAAAGTAGGATTGTAAGTAAAGTTTTTGCTGGGTAAGTAAGATAAAAATATAATTTAAATTGTGTTCTCTTCTCTTTAAAAGCTCTTTTACAAATTTTGGTACCTTTTGGAAATTCGAAAATATAAATATCTGACTACCTGGCCAAACCCTGTATGTACGTGTCCAAAATTTTACCTATTGATCAAACATGATATTCTTAAGTTGGATACCAAATTTACGTTAAGGAATAAAGAAGTTATGGATTTTTGGCCGGAATTGACCGCTGTACATGGGGATAAAATAATAAATATTTAAATTTCGATAATTTATAAAACGATTTTTTTTTTTTTTTGATTAACTTTGAAGCCCACACGGTCAAGTTTTGCCTTTTAATTTGCAATACACTCTCACTTTTTTACTAACACACTAGCACTTTTTTAATTGACAACGAGATTGTTTTAAATTATCCCTTTCCATTTGCTTGGCAATTTATGTTCAATTTAACAGCTGATCACAAATAATTTTTTGGTTTTTTCTTTTCAAACTATATATCTTGAAAAAAAGTGCTTAACTTAAAAAAATGTGTTTTTAAGAATTCTTGTGATTTTTTACAAAATAACTTGATAAAAGCTACCATTTTGAATTATTTTTTCATCGGGGACATTTTTAAAATGAAATTGGCTATCAATTTGTTGCAGCCTGTGCCACGACTGTCAATTCAAACGAGTTTTAACAAGTAGTATGTGTGACCAACTTGATAGTGATTTATTGATCGTGTGGCTGCAGGGTAAAAAAAGTATTCATGCCAAATTATGTTGCTTTTGCTTATTTTGTGCCAAAAATCTAATTCTAGGGCGACGTTCGTATGTTTGTATAATTTTTTGGTTATTAAAAGAATCCAGGCCCAATCCATGGCGAATTCGTAAAGGTGACCGCATCATGTGATAGAGTAAGGCTAGCTATTTCTTTTTATTGAAAAATACTATGTTTTTGTAAAAAGTTAGAGTGAATGTCAAAAATATTTGTTAAAAATATAAAAAAGGAAATTTTTTTGTTTATAGCATATACACAATTGCTTTAGAAAGTAAATCTTGTTCCTCTATTGCTAATTAATTGTTGCTCAGCTTATTCCTTACGCATTTTTAATTTCTTTCTACTTTCTTAATTTCTATTTTATATGCACTTTTTTTATTTGATAAAATTTAAATAAGTTTTTTTTCCAATTTTTATTGAATTTTAAATTTGAATTATTTTTTTCACAAAATGTTAACAAAGCTTGACATTCAGTATACACACAAAAAAAATAAACAATAAACAGATGACTCGAAAATGTCACCTTTATGAATTCGCCTTGGCCCAATAATAGTATAATAAGTACCAGGTATGTTCATTAGGCAGAGTTTTCATTATTCATCAAATTAATTTATTTTATTTTTAAAGCTGGGATCACACGATTGCCGCAATGCACCAATTTTCATACTTTTTAATACTCTAATCGTGTGACTGCACAACCAATTGGCTCATGTACCAATCAAGGACAATATTGTACTTACTTTTACCAATCAAATGCAACCCTGGTGCGGCAATCGTGTGACTGTTTTCTATGCAACCGCGCGTCAATAAAAATAACAAAAATGCACCAATATTTATTGTGTTCTTGTGCGGCAATCAAACAACACAATACGCACCAATATTTGCCTTTTTTTTTAACAAATTTACTTTTTTGTGTTTCTTTTAGTAGATAATGAAGATAAATATTTATTTATTTATTATGCATTTCAAGTTTTTTTTAATTATTGCTATTACCAAAATATGTATGTATGTTCACAAGCATATTTAGCTGTTCAGTGCGAATATTTTTATTTAAGTTTCTGAGCGAACCTTAACATACGAAATTGTTGAACAGACTTAATTTTTGGAATTTCTTAAAAAATTTAAATAAAAATATTCAACAAAAATTTGTTTAAGTACATACATATATGATACATATTTAATTTTATTTAATTTACAAACCAACAAGAATTTTCAAACAAATAAAAAAGCTACCACAACAGCTGTTTTCGCAGTTGTCAAGTAAGAACAATCGTGTGACTGTGATGTGGCAATTGTTGTAACCATTTCGCTTTGTACCAACTAGCGGCAATGAAATTTGTTTAAAACAGGGCAATCGTGTGATTTCAGAATATTTTATTGGTCCAATTTCATTATTGTGCGTCAATAAAGCACAATAAAAATTGTGTCATATTGGTGCATTTGCGGCAATCGTGTGATCCCAGCTTAACGCTTGTTTTAATTTTCTTCATATTTTCTTTTGTTTGACGTTATATGGGTTTTGAAATTAAGAACAAAATTTTTAATAACTATACCTTGTACTTATGTTGTTTGAGCTCATTCTGCAACGAACCTCTCATATGGGTTTAGAACAAATAATCGACAGACTATATCCAATTTTTACAACAAACAAGAAAAGTATTTAAGCCAAAAACTCGCACTAGAAGTCTTATTCCAGGCGGACATTTTTATAAGGGAAATGTTCAAACATTTTCTATATCTTACAATTATGTTGCTTCGATATTTCTTATGGCCGCTATCGTGCCAAAATTTCTATTCCGGGGGAAATTTTTATATAATATGGTTGTGGCTTCTTGATGGAGGACTAATTTAACCATAATATGATTCTCGGTGACAATAAAATGGTTAAATTAACCATAATATATTTTAATATCATAATATATATTTTAATATTATTTTAATTAAAAATAGTTTTGTTACAGGTGACTACACGGGAAAAAGTTTATTTTCTCAATTTCGTTTTTAAAACATAAAAATCTACAATGCAAAAATAATTTCTTAATTTTAACTTATTTTATTCGTATTTAGAGAAATGTTCTTAAACAAAGAAACATTTTCTCATGATCAAAAAATTCACGATTTTGGTATGTATGTATGTACATAACAAGAACTACAAAGGTTTTAATTAAAATAAGAAAGATGTTTCTGAAATCAAGCAGCATTTATTTATATAAGTCTGGTTTTCTTGATTCTTAAATAGAATCGAATTTCTTGCATCAAGAAAATGCTATGGATTTCTTTAAAATTTTCAGAAAACGCTCAAGAAAACTTGGTTGGATTCAATTAATTTTTATTTTAATCGACATGTAAAGAAAATAAAAAAAAAATTTATTTTTATAGTACGTTTTCTTAAACTAACTAATGCTACACGGTTTTGTGTAAAATAATCAGGCTTTTTTCGTATTTTGCAAAATAATAATGGCGGATGGATTTCACCAATTTGTTTAAATATCAATTTATGTTTAAAATTCGTTTTTCATGTCAAATAAACATAAAATTTTATGAACAACTTTATTTAAATATGAATTTTAATAGAAATGTTGAAATTAAATATAAGCTTCATTTAAGTAATTAACGAATTAAAATATTTTTTTTGCTGTATTTAAGTAAATTTTAATTCACTTTGAGTCATAACTTTTGCTTAAACCAAGCCACACATATGTTTACAATAAGAAATTTTTGGCTTGGACGAGAATCGTGCAAAAGTTTTTTGTTAAAGCCATATTTTCTGGTGATTTAGTAAATAATTATTTCCGTTTACCGTTTACTATTCACAATTTTTTTTAATTAGAGTATAGAAAAACCGATAAAACTCGTTTAAAAAAGTTTATAATTGATTAGTTAATGGGTCACGCTTTTTTTTGAACGTACCTATGACCATTTGCTTGCCATTATTTTTAAAGTGAACAAAATTGTTTCGAATATACTCAGTAAGCTATAATTATATTTTAATAATAAATTACTAAATAAAACGCGACACTTCAATTAAAATAACAAAGCGCTTTTAATTCAAGGATCTAATTTAAACACAAAATTACTTTCAGATGTTAAAGTAATTTAAAAATTCATACGTACATACACACAAAAAAATCCATAGGTAAAATTAACCAAACAAATATGGTATAAAATTAACTAAGAGCAAGGGTAGCATGGCAGTATCTAAGTTTTAAGTTAGGTAATTTCCATGTTCGAAAAATTATCTAAAAATTTTGTTTAAACTACTTAAAAATTTTGAAAATTTCCCAATGATAGCAAAGTTAATTTATATTTTTAAGTTTGGTAATATATCCATAAAGAAAAGTAATTTTATAGTTTTATTTTTGGAAAATGTTAAGTTAGGTAAATTGACTACTTTTTGTTTTAGATAAAAACAGCATTTAAAAAGAAACGTTTATTTAAATAAAATTAACTTTATAATTTCATTATTACATTTTATATCGTTATTGTGTATAGCTTTATAATACAAATAGTCCAGTAGTTTAGTCGTCTATATCCATATCGTCGTCATCATACTCTTCCTCACTGGTCTTACTGAGCATTGACACCTAAATATATAATTTTCTTTAAGAATCTGCAAGAATCGCCAGCAACTAACAAGTAAACAATTTTAATTGATTTTTAGATAAAAATAAGACTTCTTAATATTCGAACTTTTTACATTCTTCCACTTTACTATAAAGGCCATCTATATATATATATTTATCCAATTTATTTTTATCCTCTTCTGGCAAAGGTAAATCTGATACTTTCTTAACCCATTCTGCTAAAAACTTATAGCCACACCCTGGCTATTGGTACCTACCAAACCCATTAAGTTTTTAAAGGTATCAGGAGGGGTAAACTGTAAAGACAAAATACATGAACTTCTAAACGAATTCAAAATAAATTTTATAGATTACCACTGCAAAATCTTCTCCCTGAAACACTGTTCTTTTTGCTTTGTTGATACATGGCCATTAAAAGTACCGTAAAAAAATAGCAATTTAAATCTTCATAATTTTAGATTAAAAAATGCATACTTACTTCCATATTTCATTTAATCTATTAATGAGATGAGAATCATTGGACCTAAAGCCGTGTGTCCACTACCAAGTTTTCTTTTGGAAGCTGCTTCCAGGAGTTTTTGTCGTGTAAACACGTATTAGAAGTCGACTTCCAGAAGTCACGGCTTGCAGAAGTTACTTGCAGCAATTATGTGGAAACACGTATTTGTTGCTTGCTGGAAGTAACTTGAACGACTTGCTGTGAACTACAAGTGTTTTGAAGACTTGCAGAAGAAGTCGGGTATACGTGAGTAAACGGTTTGTGGTATTCTCTTCTGTTTTCAGTTTTGTTTTATTTTTTTTTTAGTTCTTTTCAAAATATATAAAAATGGACAAAAATAAATTTGGTTTGGAGTAGCGAAAAAACACATTTAGTAATATTGAAAAACAAGATAGTTATCCTGAATTGTAAGACACGTCCCCAAAAGACTATAAGAATAAAATTAAAAAACAAAATTCTTTAAAGGCAATAGCCAATGAAACATTATTATACTGTCATTCGTAAAAGAAGCAAACTACTGCCAGCAGTACTCACATTGTGTGGAAACACGTCTGCAATTTCTTGCAGCAAGTTCGTCGTGATAACTTCCACAAACTACTTCTGGAAGCAGACTTCCGCAAGTCTCGGTTTGAGTGGAAACACTTCAGCAAATACTTACTTGCAGAAGTTCTTCCGCAAGTGACTTGCTAAAGGACACACGGCTTAAAGTTACCTATACAGGCAAAACGATGATATTTCTTTAAGGCTACGACAGTCGTCTGAACAGTAGCGCACTCTATACTTGGGACTGCAACAAATTTGTTCATCCTTTGTTTAGCGGGATCATGTTCTAATAGTAGAAACACCAATGTTGGGTTGCTGTAACCGTTTCCAAAGGACGCATACAGTGATCACAACCCGCATAGGCATAGGACGAATTCCATGAAAATTCAAAAGAAATAAAAGGTTCCTCCTCAAACATGTTTAGAAATGGTATGTATCTGCAAACGGATTTTTGAATCTAAAAAACATATTTTATTTAACACCCATAATTGAAATTAAGCAATTTTTATTTATACATACCTTTTATAATCGTGGCTTATTCAATCATATATTTTCCAGGACTGTGGAGTCGGAGTCGGAGTTGAGGTTTTTTTTGCCGGAGTCGGAGTCGTAATACCTACAAAAACTCGCGACTCCGACTCCAAAGTTTTTCGGCATAAAAAATTAAAAAAAAATTTTTTTATATTATCAAAATTAAAAATTATTTGAAATTGACGATGCAATATTTCAAATACCGATTTGAAATTTTTAAGAATCATTTTTATGCTATATTTAAGAATTTAAAAGCTAATGCACTAAAAAAGTTATAGTGCTATATTCGGATGTTCCGAATCTTTGACACCTTCCACCGACAGTTAGAATATATGAGAGCTATAAATTATTAAATAATCTTTATAAAACGGACGTCAGTATAAAAATTGGTTTCGGTTCAAACCAATTGTACGACAATCAGAAAGTGTTTTGCTTTTATTTTTAGCAATTTGAACTAACTTGAATAATATATCATGATTCGTAACAGTTTATGCCGAACTAAAATGATTTTCAGGAGGGACATTTATTTTCCCTTTTTTTGAGATGCAAAATAGTTTTATATTTAAATAAAGTTTTTTCAAGTTTTTATAAATACATACATAATTTTAAATTTGCAGTATATTGGATACAAACATTAAGTGATGTTTTCATGTTATTAAATGGTCTTGTATTTTCTCTGTTCTTTATTATTTTAATGGTGTTAACTTCTTCGTAAAGATCCCAAATTTTTTTTTGGAATTCTGAAATATCTTTAGCACTAGATTCATATAAGTTGTCTGAAGTTAATGTAATAGATCTTGGAGTTGCACTTTTTAATGGTCTGTTAAAAAAGTTAGATTTTGATAACGACTTTCTTAAACACGTCAAAGATCTTGCACCCTTTTATGTAATAAGAGGTTACCAATTGAGTATTTCTCAATTATGTGCTATTGTGGCAAATTTAGTCTATTTGAGTGATATTGAAGAAGTAAATAATAAAAAATTTGAGCTTAAATTTTTAGGAACATAATTAATAGAAAGAGCAAAATATTGAAAATTTTCGCAAGGGCGTATTCAAAACAAAAAGATTTTTAGATTAAATTTTTAAATTTTACAATATCTATAGTTGCTATGGTTTTAGGTGTATTTAAATAATTTCCTAGAGTGAGCATTATATGGGGCATTATATAAAAAATTATGGACCAATCTTCTAATTTTATGGCGTGATAGTGTGAAATTGCATTACAATAGCATAAGTTATTACGTTATTTAACAAACTAAACTGTTTTCCGAGGGAAGGCTTTATATGGTGCCTAGATTTTGCAGTGTCTTAAAAAACTGTGACGTACCAAATTTTATTATGATAGCGATATTTATTACGTTTTTATGCGTACTAAACTGTTTTCGGGAGTAGGCTTTATGTTGGGCCTATGGTAAATTATAAACCAATCTTTACGAAAGCACATTTAAATATGATAGCTATATTTATTACGGTTTTAGAAGTTCATTATGGCACCTTTTACGTAAGTTTTTGTAACAAAATTGTCAATTTTTAAGGGTGGTGGTTCTACATTTTGATTGATAACTATGATGCTACTGATCGGATTTTGCTGTATTTCACTCCCAAACTGCTTAGGATAACTAGAAGCAATTTTACACCAAGATTGAACTTTTGTTTTCGAAAGTGATCGTATTTTCAACAGAAACACAGACTGACATGGCTTAATCGACTTAGAATTACTCAAGAAACCAGGGATATTAGATGCATAATAAAAAAGTTATACATGGAATGACAAACTTAGTATACCCTCATTCACCAATAGTGGTGGAGTGTATAAAAAGAGTTTATAGTCAAATTAGGACCAGTCTCATATACATTCAGCATCAAGATTATTGTAGGAGTCGGAGTCGTGAGTCGGAGTCGCACTTAAAAAATTTCAGCGTTTGGAGTCGGAGTCTTAGTTAGTACTTTTTTCGGACGACTCCACAGCCCTGATATTTTTTAATAATATTTTCCCTTTGTCTTTATATTATTTTTAAATTGGAACTTTTTTTCAAAATAAATATCCAATTGACAATAAAATAACAACTACATACACATAATAATTATAAAAAATTCGAAGAAGTCACTTGAGTATCTAACTTAGTCCCAATTCACATTATACGATTTTTGTCGTTGCGATTATTGTCGTTTCCGCTTTGAAGTCGGTCTCATATTTACATTGTACGATTTTTGTCGTAACAACCTTAATACATTTTTTGTCAAATGAGAGAAAATCGAGAGAACGAATGAATGAACAAAACGAATCGAAGAGTACACTCGCTTCTGTACCCCTTATAATTCCTCTCACCCCTCTTGCCTATTAAGTAAGAATCGCAACGACAAAAATCGTATAATGTAAATGGGCACTTAATTAGGTATATATGAAAATTTAACAAATTTATGTGTACGCGAACGCATTTCAGTAAAATCCAGTACAAATTTGTACAAATTTTGGGGTAAACGAACGCAGCTAATTTCATAAACACACATGTATTCTATTTTTGACATATTGAAGTCGGTAGCAGGGTTGCCAGTTTAGCACTTTTAGTGCTAGATTTAGCACTTTTTTTTTTGATTTAGCACTAAGAATTTCAAAAAAAGTGCTAAGTGCTAGTTTAGCACTTTTTTATAATTATTTAGCATTTTTAGCACTTTATATATCCCACAACTACTTAATAACTCACATAATTAATTGAAGTAAAGTATCAATTCTCTAAGTGCATCATGAAAAATCAGTACATTTATGCTACCTTTTTATACAAAAATACAAAAATGAATACCATTGAATTCTGGATTCAAGTACATAATTTTAAAAACTCCATTAATGAAAATCCCTTTATAAATTTGTCAAGCTTTGTACTGTTCCTTTTAGTTTTGCCATTTTCAAACGCAGAAGTAGAGCGTTTATTTAGTTTATTCGGCTTAATAAAAAGTAAACTTAGAACTGGAATGAAAACAGAACTGTTATGTTCAATTATACTCATAAAAGAAGGCGTAAAATTAGATAACGTTTGTTGCCACACTTTAAACATGTCGGACGATATTGTGAAAAAAATCGGTTTATCAGAAAAGTACCAAAATGAGTTGGTATATGAGGAAGACGAAAATGACATGATTGAATTATTAAATAGTTGTAACAACTTAATTTGAAATATATTTATTATATAATTACATTAAAATAAGTGTTTATATTAATGTAAATTGTTTATTGTATTAATGAAAATCAATGTAACAAAACTAGCACTTTTATTTCTTATTGTAGAACAATTTAGCACTTTTTTTTTTGTCGATCTAGCACTTTTAATTTGAATTCTTCTGGCAAGCCTGGTCGGTAGCCTGCTATCTCGAATGTGTTTATACTATAAACTTTATAGCATAACTGAAAATCGAAAAAATTTCACAAACAATCCTTAAGCGGCCCATCGCACAATGGTTTCAATTTAAATATTGCTCAACTTTAATTCAATAAAAAGGTGGATATAACCATGGTGGAATAAGTTTATTTCACCATGAATATAACCAATAGCAATATTCAAGTTATATTAACACAAAGTAGACTCGTTGGCCCATATGTTTGTTAGCTGTTTACCCCAGTTGGAAGCCAAACGTCAAATTTCGTGTATATGAGCCAAAATGTGTACATGTGTGCGTTTATTTGTTTTTGTTTTATATGAAGACAATTTTGACAACTCGGTTCTTTTTATAGAGCCCAAATGAGTCTATGAGTCTACCTTGTGTTAATGTACCTTGACAATAATAAAAACAGCAGTGTGCAAAGTTGCCAACACATTTCACTTTTTTTAGTTGTGCAATAAAAATCAAGTCTTTTGATTGTTGCTAATATATTGTGCCACCTTCGAATATCACATACATATTGGCGATGTAATTGTACAATACGTAAAATTTAACAATTTTAATGCAAGTGTATGAGCCGCTTTAGTTAACTAAAACTACAAAAGTAAGTAAAACCGTAAACATAAGCAAATGTTTTTTGACCAGAAAAACAAAAAATCTTACCGCCTGTTTTTAAGAAAAAAGTATAAAACCTGTACATTTAAATATTGAAAAAGGTTTTTGTAGCGGAAATGAGCCGCTGAGAGATGTTTGAAAATCCCTTAATTTCCCGCTTACTGCTAAAACGTATTTTTCCCCGCGATTTACATTTCAAAAACGGTAGATTTAGCGGGAAAATCTATAAATTGGCAACAGTGTTTATTTCATTGATATTCAAAAAAAATTATTTGAATAGCCCTGTTAAAATATTTTTATATTTTAAAGCATAACTTAAGGCTTTTTATGTTTTTCTTTCGCTTCTTTGCTTTTGCTTCTTTGTTTACCGTTATCCTAGTTAATTATTTTAATGAATACAATTCAGTGTAAGTGAAAGCGATTAATAATCAACACGTTTTTTTTTTTGTAAATTTATGAAAAAGTAAAAAAAATGAAAGTGTTACTTTATTAAAAATAATAGTAAATCAATTTAGTGTATAGGTTAATAAATTGTGTTTAAAAATGTGAACAAAGTTAAATTGTACCTACAATAGTTTTATTTATTTATAAATTTATTATAATTAAAATTACAATAAATCTTAAAAACTAAAGGCACTAGCAGCATAGGCTATCGGCCTGCCCTACAATAGTTAAATGAATAATTCCATGGACAACGTAACTGATGTGCTACTATTTTTGTGGAATGAACATGGTAAATATCAAATAAATAACCTTCAGTGATGCCAGGAGAAATTTCCAAAAATCCCTACGTGTCTAAAGGAAAATCATTTTTTTCCCCTACAACCAAAAAAGTTTTCCCTTCGTTTAAAACTAATTGTCCACTTTTTTAAAAAAAATTGAGATTTTAATGCAGTAATGTAATGTAATTTGCAGTGATGAGCAAAAGCGCTTAGTCCTGTTACATATCACAAAAAAAGCTCTAATGCCCAATTTTCAGTATAGTAATTAAATCTTAATTAAGGCTTTTATCTAGGCTTATATTTATTTTTTATTTTTGATTGCTGTTTGCCTCTCTTATAAAATTTTAAAATATGGACTAAGAGCCATTGCTTATTAAGCCAGCGATATTAAAATTCAATTTCAAAATTAACACTGTGACAAATATAATTTTTTTCTTTTTTACAGAAACGCCTCTATACCTATATCTTTAAATCTAGAGGCAAAACATAGTCAAACTTCGTAGGTATTTAATTTTTCATTTCCTCATCTTTTGTCCTTTTTAATTAGCTTAATATTATTCAAGAAAACTTATTTAAATATTTTTTTTTAATATAAGTAGGTATCAAAAAATATTTCCTTTAGTTGTTTTAAACAGTGCATAAACTTTTTTAGTTCTTTGGGAAAAAGGAAAAAGTACTTAAGTTAACTTAACCTTAATTTGAGTTGTTTTTTAGATCTTCATATTTAAAAGTATACATGCAACCACAACTAATAACAATGCCACCCTTGGGATCTTCACAATCAAAATTACACACGGGTAAAGTTTCAATTATTTTGTATGACTTTTCAGGAAGTTATAGAACAATTACTCCTTGCGTAGGTTATCTTTTTTTAATATGTAATAGGTATTTGGAATAAAAACTAAAGGTTACTTCCGTTCTGTGACATAAGGAATGTTTAAGAGCAAAAACTTTTGGGGGGTGTGCTGGAAATCGCAAACGCAAAACGCAAGAATTTTGAGGCTGTTTTTAATACACTTTTAATCTAATTTTAATAATTTTTGTTATAAAATTTTGTTTAATAGAGAAATGTTTGTATAATATTTGCCATAAAATTCTTTTATTACAAAAATCTTACTAAAAAACGACTTTTAAAATTCTTGCGATTTGCGTTTGCGATTTCCAGCACACCCCTGTTTAAAAAAATATAACCGCAGATAAGTGATGATTATATAAGAATATTAGTAAAATTGTAAAAATCACCTTTAAAACTTAAAAATAGACTTAAGCACTTTTACCTTATTGCTACAGAATTGTGTACTAATTTACATACATATTAAAATAATGTTAATCGTACCTACCTTATATAAACTTAATTAGTTCAAAGAGCGTTACCTTGTTTAATCAGCTAAAATAATTTTAAGTTTAAACCAAAATAATGGCAGTCAGGGTTCTTAGAAGTGGTGTTTTCTCGCTTAATGTGGCTATTTTTTTACCTGTTTGTCATTTTTTTTCTTAACGAAAAGTCTTACAAAAATTTATGAGGATATTTTGTAAAAGACTTTATTCTACTTCCTTGAAAAATTTTTATTAAAATTTTTGAAAATTTTATAAAAATAAAATTTTATATGAACAAACTTTCAACGCAAGGGTTACGAAATTACTTTTTAAATTGCTAGACTTAAGTTGAATATTTTGACGTCGAAGTTGATAAAACTGATAATTAACCGTCTCTATATCTACCTTTATAAAGTTTATTTTAATTATAAACTATAGATGACACTGAAATTTAAAGTGAATATGCTGGTCTTTATACCTGAAAAACGTTTTCTGTAAATGAAGTGTTAATATGTTTTAATTTTGACTGACTAAAACTGACTACCGTGCCCACAGAAGTGGCACATAGAAAGTTTTTGATACTGTCGAAAGTTTTTAAGCTAACTATCGAAACTATCGATTGGGACGACTATCGATAGTTTTGCTCCTCTAGTATCTACGTCATTAGCTTTTACGTTCATACGCTGCAATTGTGTTCCTACGGTAAGATTTTGAGTTTTTTAATTTATATTTTAATTATATTTTTTTTTATATTAAAATGTTAGTTAAATCAACTACATATTTTTAGTTTTTGTTCAATAATAAAATTTACTACTTAGTTTAAAATCTAATAAATATTTTTTCTGTGTGTATAACAAAAATTTGTTGTGCCTACAAAAATGTTCCATTCGTATTTTCTTTTAGTATACGTTTAGAGAACAAATTGGTTTTTCGCATGGTAAAAAGTTAAATTCAGTTCTTAAACGAATTTGTATGTTATAAACACCAACATGAACTTTTGTTAAAAGTGAATAAAAAAAGTCATGCCGATAACAAAAAATATTTGATTTTTTAGACCATAAAAAATATAAAAAATTAATATATATGTAACTATTTTGCAATCGTTAAAACTAGTGAATGGTTAATGGATTCCAACATTGGTTTTTTTATTTTGATTTTTGAAATCGATTAATCGTACCCCAAAATCGATTTAAAATTCGTTTAAGATTAATTTGCAAACTTATAACTTATATCACAAAGGGAGATACACCTTAATTTTTTTGGCAAAATACTGGAGAAATTGAATTAAGATTTTTACAGTGGGTAGATATGACTACTGTTTATAATTTTACTTATGGTTAATGGATTCCAACATTGGTTTTTTTATTTTGATTTTTGAAATCGATTATTCGTACCCCAAAATCGATTTAAAATTCGTTTAAGATTAATTTGCAAACTTATAACTTATATCACAAAGGGAGATACACCTTAATTTTTTTGGCAAAATACTGGAGAAATTGAATTAAGATTTTTACAGTGGGTAGATATGACTACTGTTTATAATTTTACTTCAAAAAGTGAAAATGTGTAAATTTGAGATGACCTTTAGAGGAACCAGTGTGATATGTATGTATGTATGTGCATTTCACATATTAAAATTGTGTTCTTGACTAAAATTATAAAAAAAAAATCTGAATTTTAGCAATATTTTTTATAATAATTTTTTGTTCGGTCATTAAACTTTTAAAATTTAGCTTGTGTTCAAAAGTTTAAACTTTGCACAGCTGTTGTGCAGTAAAAAAGCATTAGCATCACAAGTGCAACTGCTGATCACTCATCAGCAACAAAATTGCATCACTGCAGCAGCGATGCACAGTTTTGATGCATTTACGAACGCACCCAATATTAGACTGAACTTTTTATTTTATTTTGTTTGTTTAAAAAAAAATTAAAAAAACGCCTTCTAATGAAAATGTTCAAGATTTTAGTGCATAATTTTTATTTTTTTAAGGGATATTTTGGAGTTTTTAGTGCATATTTTATGCGCATATTTTCGATTTTTTTGGTGCATGAAAATCTCATCCCTAATTATGACAAAAGTTTTTGTTCGGTGAATACTGTTTCTTTGCTAAGTTACTATTAAGTAAGATTTAGACAACAAACGATTTCATGTCATTGATGTCGGAAAGGGCAGGATATTCCGTTCCAACTTCATTTTTGTTAGGATAAAGTACTTTCTGTGTTTCCACTCTGCTATTAACTAGATTTAATTATCGCTCACACACTTAAATTTTAGCGTATTTCCACAGGAATGCCATGGTTTAATTCACCTGTTGTGTTTCTATAATATTATGTTGATTTTCACTCACTTTCAGTGTTTGGTTTGGTACGATACGTTTAGGACTGTTTTGTTCACAGTCCATTGCTGACTTTAATTTATGAAGAACAAGAGGTACTATATTAAAGTTGGAAGTATAGAAAGGGTATTAATAGGTAAATACGTAAAACTACAACTGTTTTTTTTTTTACTTTTAACTTTAAAAACTGCATAAACATTCCTACTCACATATGTACGCACAAAAAAATTTCAAGTTTTATTGTGCATGTCTATAATTTATCGATTTAATTAAGACTAAAATTAAGAATTGCCAAAATTTTGATAAAATAAAAAAAAATCGATTTTGAAAGCCCATCGATTTCAGTATAAAATCACATACGTAAATTCGATTACAAAAACTCGATTTTTTTAACCACAAAACTCCCAACAAACGCGATAGGTTTTGTAATATTCTTTGGTTGCACAATATAGTGGCAACAATCAAAAGACTTGTGATTTTTATTGCACAACTAAAAGAAAGTAAAATGTGTTGGCAACATTGTACAATGCTGTTTATGTTATTCCTATAGGTTATGTTCAACTTTTTATTGAAAGAATGAAACCATTGTGCGACTTATTGCATAATATAGAACAGAATGTAAATAATATGGCGAATATCATATAAAATAATATTGCAAGTGTATGGGCCGCTTAAGGTTACTTTAACTTCTCGTCAGTCAATTGTGGTTTGACCGACCATTTTTAAATGTTAAGTTAGGTATGTACCCCTTTCTCAATCCAATACCAGTTTCGTGAAATTTTTTATGGTTTCTAAGATATTAACCATTAATTTTTCTCCATATCAACGATTTTAAAGTTTATTAATTAAGTGTTCCCAATAAGCACTCGAAATTAAATTTCAAGTGCTTAAAACTTAACAAGAAATTAACTTGAGTTCCAACGTATTTTTAAATGCTATTCAAGTTTTAAAATATTTTACTAATATTCACTTAATTTCAAATTTCCATTTTACTGGAGAATGCTATTGGAATAAAGTGTAGCAAAAGTATATCTCAACCCTTGAAACTTTAAATTCGAACTTGAATACCAATTGTTTAGCACTTGATTTCCAGCAAAATTGCTTATTGGGTTGTTTTGCCCTACACTCCACTGTTTGGCAAATGCAGAAAATTAATTAATTTCACTCTAGCCTTGCTTCACTGATGTAAGAAAAAAAAATAGTTAAAGCGAAATCAAAACAAAAAATGACACCAAGAATATTAATTTCGCTCTTGCTTTATTTCCTTACGAAAAAACTAGTTAAAGCAAAATAAAATGTCAACAGTTCAATACACAGCAGTAAGTATACGTATGTGCACAAAAAGCCCATTTGTTAAAATATATTTAGAAAAGTGGAGTATGCGGCATACAACAATAATTTTCACTTTTAATAAAATGCTATTAACTTCTATGTTAGTTCATGAACGTTCACAAAAATTTTTATTTTTCTTCAAAACAAATGCCGGAAGCAGTGATGAAAATACAAAAAAATCTAGCGGGTATATTTTCAGAAAACTTCATGTAAACCTTCATTGTCGTTTTTCTCCGTTACGACTTTTTGCTTATGCGCCAAACCAATAATGAGCTAACATACTGACATATTATAAAGGTGGCCCGAAACTATTAAAAGTCAAGGCCTTCAAATAGTTCTTCCCAAAATTTTTATTTCTGCTGTGACACGTTGACTAAAACCACAAGCATTTTTTTAATTTAATTTTATTAAATCAACCATTGCTTCTTATTGCAATTTGCTTGTATATTATCTTTATTCTTATAATAATTTTTTTTAATAACTTAACCATGGTATAATAAGTACCAGGTATGTTCATTAGGGAGGGTTGTCATTATTTTCCCATGTTATGTCAAATTAATTTATTCGAATTTTGACGCTTGTTAATTTTTTTCCATATTTTCTTTTGTTTGACGTTATATGGGTTTTTAAAATTGAGAACAAAATATCTAATGACTATACCTTGTACTTATTCTACCAACAAGGAATAAACTAAATTTTCTTTTTTTTTATTTCTATTCATTCCGTTAGCTTTTCGTTGGCGAAAAATATCTACATACAGTTACGTGAAAAATAATAGAGCCACCCCCAAACCTCAATTTCAATACTAAAAAATTTACACAGATAATAATTTTCTTTAAACTTTTTTGTTGTTTTTTATTAGGTATTATTATAACATAAAAAAACATAAATTAAATATTTGAATTCTTTGCCTCAAAAATTAATATAAAAAAAATTCGTTATATACATTTATTTTCTCTGTGAAAATAATAAAGCCATCTAAAAAAAAATAAAGTAAATAAAATGAATAATAAAATAATTGCTTATATAACTATAAATAATACCTCAGTATTTTGTAGAACTACAGTAATTTTGACTTAGCTGCACAATCCCCTTTGCACGATTTTTTGTGCAGGTAAATCAAAAATGCAGCTATCTTAAATGTATTTAGCTGCCTTAATGTGCAGGTACGCAATTGTGGTTACCTGCATAAAAATGCAGCTAAAGTAAAGTGTTTGAAAGAGGAGTAACAGCGTTTTTATTAATAAATTTATAAAAACAATGACGTTCAAACAACCTGTAGTCATTTGTTATGCAGTTTTATAAAGAACGAGATAGGCAAATTGGTAACAATAAAGTGTGGAACAGAAAAGTCGCTATAGTACAACGTTAAGAATAACGTTACAAGCTGTTAAAAGTTTAAAACGGCAGTTTCAAAGTAGAGTCAACAGAATACGTAGTTGTAGTAGTCGTTGCCGTTGAAGTGCAAAATTCGAAATTTTAAACTTTGTTGCGCTACAGAGCATTCGTCAGCTTCAAATACTACTACATCTACTTTATTCTGTTCCAGCCATAAGATTTGCTATTCCTTTCATATAATCGTGGTAAAGTTGCTGTAACTACAAACCATATGCAGGAATTTAGGTACATGCAACCAAAATAAATGAATTATAATGATACCAACTTGACTTGTTTGCGATTTTTGTTTTTATTTTTGTGAAAAAGTGGCCACCATATTTTTTCATGTGTGCAGCTAACTTTTATGTTTTATATGAAAATATTTTAAAGCTGCCTAAAAATATAAAAAATGTGCAGGTATAGAAAATGCACGTAAACAAGGATTTTAAAAAATAATTATAGAAAAAATGTATTTTGGGCAGTTAAGTCAAAGTGCAGCTAACTTGAATTTTTTGTATAAAAATAGTTTTAAAATGCCAACAATTTTGGCCACTTATATAAAATGTGCAGCTAAAGAAAGTGCACTTAAAAAACGAATTTGTATGGGATTATAAAGAATAATGCCAAAAATTATCAATTTTGTGCAGTTAAGTCAAAAGTGCACGTAAATAAAAGGCAGTTAAGTCAAAACTACTGTACCAACATTTTTTATTACTGCGAAGCAGCGCTTCGGCATAGAGTCAACAAGCTTTTGACAAGTCGTAACTGGAATGTTCTTCCATGCATTCTCAACTATTGTCCACAGCTCATCTTTATTTCATGGATTCTTTCCCCTAAGACATCTTTTAACTTCGCCCCACAAGTTTCGATGGGATTTACGTCTGGTGACTGTGAAGGCCATCCCAAAACTTTCACATGGTTGTTCCCGAACCATACCTTTGCCAACTTCGATGAATGTTTCGGATCATTGTCCTGTTGGAATGTCCATTGAAGCGGCATTTCCCACTCACCATATATATGCGATATAAGGGTCCAACTCCATAATAAGAAAAGCATCCCCATACCATAATGTTACCCCCTCCATGTTTAACGGTTTTAATGGTATATTGAGGACTGAATTCTTTATTTTTGGGTCTCCGAACTTCAAGAGAACTCCGATCCGAGCTAAATAAATTTACTTTGGTCTTATCAGACCACAACATATTACGCCATTTAGATACGGGCCAATTTATGTGTTCCTTTGCGAATTCAAGTCTTTGTTTAATGTTCCGCTTTGATAGAAAAGGCACTTTACGGGCACTTCTTGCTTTTAAATCATTTTTAAGGAGCATACGCCGTATTGTAGAAGTATCCATATCCAGTTCGAATTGGTTTTTAAGGGCAGATGACGTCACAAAGGGGTCCCGTTTCACGTGACGCAGTATTTTTCGTTTTAATGTCTCAGATATTTTGGGTTTTCTTCCTCTGGTTTCCTGTTTATCTTCATGTTTTATAGCATTTTTTACCATTTTCTTTGAACATCCAATAATTTCAGCTATTTTTCTTTGAGAATTAGCTTCTTGATGAAGCTTTTTTATCAATATTCGGCACTCCACGCTACAGTGTTTTCTTTTGCCCATTCTGTAAGCTAATTTTTTTTATAGAGCAATTCCATATGAAAGCGATCACCTTTTGGACGACCCCTCTCCGATTTTAAAATAAATAGTCTCAATCGATTGCCCAGCAAAAAATAATGTACCTACATTTTTTTTATTTTTTTTATAGTGACTGGTTTAGTGGTGGTGTACACCACTGTCATGTGACAAAATTGAAGAATTCTTCATAAGGGTCCTCATTGAAAGTTGTTTGTGGAAAGGTATTGAATCAGGCTTTAATTGAAAAATAAAATTTTCCTAATTTTTCTTAGAATTTTACCTTTAAATTTTCCCATGAAAATTAAATTTTCCGATTTTCCACAGAAGCTCCTAAATTTTCCGGTTAATTTTTTTTTTTTGGATTCCTCATAATTTTTGCTTTAAGAATCAGCAATAAAAAAATGGGCCCCGACTCCTTGTTTGGTCAGGATAAGAGCATTTAAGAGACCACCTTGTTAAAAATACATTTTAAAAATTACACTGTGCATGAAATTGACACTTTTTTTTCGTGACAAGCCGGGCACATGACGTTTTAACATAATTCGGGGACGCTGAATCCAGTGGTGCCCGCGGTTTTTTCAGATTGGCTCTGGTTTTCGAGATATACCGTTATTTCGAAAATGGAGGAGGTTGCTCAACATATATTCGCGTAACTCAAAAAGGGTTTAGTTTATTGAAATTACTTCGTTTTTTATAAGTCTGCAAAAAATTAGAAGCCTAGCTGCATTTTTTAATTTTGTATGAATTTTTAAAAAACAAAAATTTCGAAATTTTGATAAAAAAATTAATTTTTTTTTCAAAAAAAAAAATTATGTTTCAATAACGACTACTCATATTAGAAAAAGAGTTTTACTTTTCTGAAATGAAATTTTATTGCGGAATTTCGGTTTTTTTAGTAATTTCAATAAACTAAACCGTTTTCCAACGAGCTATCACTCGTTGCGATCGCTTTAGTAGTTTTTTTTTAAAACAACTTTCAATGAGGTCCCTTATGAAGAATTCTTCAATTTTGTCACATGACAGTGGTGTACACCACCACTAAACCAGTCACTATAAAAAAAAAAAATATGTAGGTACATTATTTTTTGCTGGGCAATCGATTGAGACTATTTATTTTAAAATCGGAGAGGGGTCGTCCAAAAATTTGCCAATTTTGATCGTTTTCATATGGAATTGCTCTATATATTTTTAAAATTATAATAGAAGTAAGATAGTCTGTCGTTTAACTTACTTTTTCAAAAAAAAAAAAATTTAAAAGTTGTTTTTTACTTTAATAACGGGTCCGCCATCAAACGTTTTTTTTTTCAACTAGTGCTTATTTCGTGAATGGTAACACTTAGCTCATGTCTGATTTGACAGATAATTAGTTTTATCCAAGGCGAATTCATTTTTCAGGTGGCGTTGAAAACACAGCTGTGCTACTTTTTTTTCTTAATTAGAAAGAGAAATGTCAAAAGTTCCTTGTGATTTTGACATATGGATCAACGAAAGCAACAAATAAATACATTGTTGTGTTTTTGGTGTTGTTACTTGTTGTAGTATCGACACCACCGTTTACATGAATTCGCCTTGGTTTTATCCTTCCGCTGAACGAATATGGTTGTGTATACGCTTGAAAATCATGGTAATGTTGAAGAATGTGTGCGAAAATTGCGTACGGATTTTGAAAGAAGAGAAGCACCGTCAGCTCCGTATGTTCGTTATCTTGTGAAAAAAGTGATTCTCGATAAACCAAAGCGAGAAAAGCCAAAAACAGTGCGTACACCCGAGAATATTGCTGCTGTGGCAGAAAGTGTGCGTAAAGCGCCATCAACATCAATTCACCGTCGTTCTCAACAATTGAACATTTCGGAGACATCATTGAGACGAATTTTGCATAAAGACTGGTATGACGCCATACAAAGTCCAATTGGTTCAGGAGTTGAAACCAACTGACCATCCAATGCGTTTTCGCTTCGCTAAGTGGGCCTGCGATCGACTTACAGAAGATGACGAATTTGCAAAAAAAAAATCATCTTTTCAGATAAAGCTCATTTTGATCTTGGCGGGTATGTAAACAAGCAAAATTGTCGCATTTGCGGCACAGAAAACCCGCACGCATACATTAAAAAGCCGATGCACCCAAAACGAGTCACTGTTTGGTGCGGATTTTGGTCCAGAGGCATAATTGCATAATTGGGCCATTTTTCTTCGAAAATGAGCAAGGAGTGGCCGTTACAGTCAATGGCGATCGTTATCGGGCCATGTTAAACGAATTTTTGTTAACAACAATTGAAGAGGAGGATATTGGCAACATTTGGTTTCAACAGGACGGCACTACGTGCCACACAGCCGAAGCTACACTGGATGTTTTGCGCCCTGTTTTTGAAGATCGCATTATCAGCCGCAGAGCTGATGTCGTTTGGCCACCTCGGAGCTGCGATTTGACACCGTTGGACTATTATTTGTGGGGTGCCGTCAAAGATAAGTGTAACGCCGACAAGCCAGAGACAATTGACGCTTTAAAGGACTATATTCGTGAAGCCATTGGTGAAATACAGCTGCACACAATCGATAATGTGCTTAAAAATTGGACCGATCGTGTAGGCTACTGCATGGCGAGCCGAGGCAGCACTTTGAATGAAATTATTTTCCATTATTAACCGGAAGGATTGTTCTTTCAAATAAAAAAAGAAATTTGAGAAAATATTCAGTAGTTTTTTTTGTAGCATTTTCAAAAAAAAAAAAGTTATTTGGCGGACCCTTTATATTTTTTTAAAACTTTAAAATTGGCTCTATTTTATTATATTTTATGTTGCTTCAATTACAGAAAAAATAACGGGATTACAATAATAACGCATAAAAAAACTCGGTCTAAAAATATTTTGTACAAGGTTAAAAAAACACTCAATTTATAGAACAGTAGATGGCTCTAGTATTTTTTACGTAACTGTATATTCCGGTGTCAATAATATGGCAATGCTGCAATTTTAGTGATGATACCGCAACAACGAAAGGATGCGGTACAAGCGAATGAATATGTAGTTACAAATTTTGCTTCCGCACAAAAATTGCTTTCCCAATCGAGCCACGGAATCAATAATACATAACAATACTTTAAAAAAAATTTGGTTTTAATTTAAAGTTCCATTTCATTTCGTTTGGATTTTTCTAACTGGACTTTCTTGTGGCGACTTAAAATTAGCAGTGCAGTAATATATGGCGCGGAAAGCGCTATTAAAAACAGAAGTAAGGAAGAACATGTAAAATCAATTAAAATGGATAATCATTCAAAAAAGCAAACTTCGATCTACCAAAGGTTAAAATACAATTTGGTTTAAGGATTGATGTTTGACTATTGACGTCAGCAGTCGTCGATGGCTGCGGGTGTAAATCGGCAAATCCATCTGAGGAGATCGAGTGGTTGCGATCGAAACATGTCATGGTAACCTGCCGGCCCGGGTTCGAGCCCCGGCCACGGTCAGGAATGAAAGATTATCAATAACAATTTTAATTAATTTTCATGTTGTAAACTTCCTTTCTTCATGAAAATAATTTAATGAAAATTAAATTTAATGAACTTAAGCCTAATTAGAATTATTGGAAATTTGGATTAAAAACCATAAATAGTTCAACAAAATAACCACAATAATAATTATGGTGTTCAACATATTTTTCCGTTCAAAGTTTTTCCTGGGATTCCGTTGTGTAAAAAAGTTCGCACTTTTAACTTGAAATTTATTTTATTGAACCCAAAAACATAGATATTTATCATTATTCTATAATTTTTTTTTATACATATGTAGACATATCGTATCATATACTTATGTCCTTTATTTTATCTAAAAATAAAATGAATACAAAAAATGTAAAATAAAATGTTCACGGAGAACATAGGGCGTACCATTTATGTACATTAGGGTGGCACTTATTTTGTAAAATGTTGAATTCGGGGTACTGCGCCCCCTATTTTTTCACACTTAGTCTATAAAAAAAAAGTATTTCTTCCTTCTGCAAAAATAATTGAATGAAAAATTAAATTTGATGAACTCAAGCCTAACTAATAAAAAAATATCAAAACTAAAAATTAACAGTTCAACTAAAAATCACAATTGTTCTATGGCACAAGCTCTAATGTTTACATTTGTAATTCAGGTTTTACAAATAAAATGTCGACGAAAGTAGACAAAAAACATAATAAACAAATGTTTTCAGGTTTTCAAGACAAAATCTTGACAGAAAGAATACGAAAAAACAGAAGAAAGGAAGCAACATGTAATATAAAATTGAAAATGATAATTACAGCAAATTTCGAACCACCAGTACCACTGGTTAAAGATTGATGTTTGACTGTTGGCTGGCAGGCACCGAAGTGATGCAGAGGTAAGAACTCAAAGAATTCCGATGAAAGAATGTGGTGAATCTTGAAACATGTAAATTCAACCCAGGTTCGAGCCCCAGCTCAGCCAAGAAAATTATCAATGAATTTTAATAAAACTTTCATGCTGTAAAGTTCCTTCCTTCTGTAAAAATAATTTAATGAAAAAATTAAATTTGATGAACTCAAGCCTAACTAAAAAAAATATCAAAATTAAAAATTAACAGTTCAACTTAAAATCACAATTGTTCTTAAAAGTTATCACCCTAATGTATATCCTCTTAAATTCTATTTTTATTTACTACATGTTTGCAAATACAACTCATCTTACAACTCTTTAAGAAAATTTGCTTTAAACGCAAACAAACATATTTCCTTTTGTTTAAATCCTTTTAGCAATCAATTCAAATCATTTCATCTCGGTTTCTAATTTTCCCAACTTTTTATTAATGCCTTAACTTTTTTCTTATTTATTTGTAGAAAAATCGTTCTTTCTCATCACCATCGAGTAGCAGCCACTCAGTTTTAAACAATCGACGACATTTAATGGAATTGGATGAGGGTGAACTTTTTATGGAGTTAATACGTGATGTGGCCAATGAATTAGATATCGATGTTTTGTGTCATAAAATTCTCGTCAACGTTGGTCTTTTAACACATGCAGATCGTGGTTCGTTGTTTTTGGCTAAAGGGCCACCGAACAATCGATATTTGGTGGCCAAACTATTTGATGTTACACAAAAGACACGTAAGTAAATTTCAAATAAATAGTTTTCTCTGTAGACATGTATGTGTTATCGCCTTTTTTACCTTCAGAATTTTTCTGTTTATTGTTTCATTTATAAAAGTATTGCAAAGTGAATGAAAAAAATTTTTTTTATCCTTTATACAATTGCATTATTTACGATTTTACATAAGAGGTTTGGTTGTTCTAGGATTAAAACCCATTAAAAAACTTAATGAATATTTGATGATTTTTTTTAAATTGCAAAATGCATTTAAACCTCAATGTTATAAAAATCAGTTTTAATTGTTTTGCAGTTTAACTGAACTACAATTGTGACATAATAAATTAAAAAGCTTTATAATTTTAATAAATCGCCTGCAAGTTAATAAATTTACAATTCTTTTGGATAGGTAATTGCTTGCGTAACTCGTAATATACATTTACACTAAATAAAAAACTGTAAATAACGAATAATTGGAAAAAAGATTTTTTATCCTTTAAAGACATAAAGATAACTAAATTTTAAAAACAAACTTTCCTGAAATTCTTTTATTCAAACGATGCCTTATCTAAGACTCTCTCATAAATCTACAGCTTAAATCAAGAAGGTAACGCGCGCAAGTTTTTATTACAATCAAGCTCACTCTCCCACGTCACGCGCAAACCTATACTTTCAATATAAATTTACTTCAACTCGTTAGAATATCTTTGTAACTTAGTAGTCACATATTTTACCCTTTACAACAAGTTTGTGATTTCGTTTGTATTCACCAATATAGTATAACGCGTTTTTGATAAGGTACCTAATAGCGCCCTGTAAAATATCGCATATCGTTGAACTAACAGCGACATCTTTACCATACCCAATGACTCTGCAGCCCCAGGATTCAAGGGACATCAGCACCAGATTCAAAGTCAGGTTTAAATAGTAATGGGGAGAGATCTTCCCCTTGTTGGGTACCATTGTAAACAAGACGTGTGATGGTCGATGATTTCCTTCTCTACTGCAAGACAACGCCGCAATTACATTGGTAGACTAATCGTTCGAAAGTGTTGAAAGATATTGTGTAAGAGCTTTTTCCTGCTTTAGGAATAAATATTTACAACTCACATATCCCTCCGGAATGTGTCTTAGCCTGAGACATGCCGTAAAGAACTCATTTAGAAGAGGAGCTATACTATTCGATATCGTCTGCAATTGCATAGGTATGATGCCACCCGGGCGAAGAGATTTGTATGGGTCAAAACTTCTCTTGGCCAAGGGAAGTGTAGGGAAAATCACAATCCCTAATGCAATGTCAATATTGCCTGAATTTTGGTCGGCAATTGAGCTCACCATATGCACGTTGCACAGCAAGAGAGTGTCAATCAACACCTTTAGAGAATCCATACTAGACGTGCTCCAAATTCCATTCGGATGTTCTTAAAATCCTAATGAGCAAGGGCTCGCAGAAAGAAGTCTTTGCAATCGGGAAACGCTTCGATGCTCTCGAATAAACGTTTTCACGGTGAATGTTTGAAGATCGTATCATTCTCGTATAAGTGTTAATTTTTATTATTTTTAATGGCATACCACTCCGGGTCTTCTCCAGAGGTTTTCGTCCCCTTCAGGTAGTTATAGTAACCTGCAGGTCTATATTCCACCACAACGGCTTCATCTTGATCCAATCCCTGAGTGGGAGAGAAAGCTTGCCTATGTGAACACACAAAAAACGTAGTGATCCTCTCTACCTCCGAGCCTTTATTAACACTGTTCCGTAAAGGGATGGCCTCTCCACTGTTTGTGCACCTAGAATTTCTAACAACCGATTCGACTGGACGTTTTTTCCTACTCTACTCTTTATTCCTACACTGAAAAGAAAAAGCAATCCATCCGTGCTTAAATTAATCCGAAGCGGTATCAATAGTACGGCAAGTATGGATTTTCTTGAATTAAGTACAGAAAGATTGATTCAAGTAAGGATTACTCGAGTGCGAAATACTAAACTTATCCATATTTAATCCCGAATTCGTACTTGAAATAATCCAAAAATGAGATTGATTTAAGTAAAACTAAGATTGAATCAATCTCAAAATGCGCTTTAATCAAGTATTATTAAGTTGATTTAATCCCGAATTCGTACTTGAAATAAATCGAAAGTGAAATTAGATTGATTCTAACCTAAAACAGAAGGAGAATATTATTATAATTGATTTACTTACCCGTTTTACACCTTACAAAATTTCAATTATAAAACATCAGCACCATGCCCGACATGTTTTCTTCTTTTAAAATTTTATGTTCATACATATGTATTTTACTAAAAATATAAACTAAATAGGAACTTTTGCTGTTTTTTATACTTTTTAAACATGGAAATAATGTTGTTTTTGTTGTTTCTACACAAAACAAGCAAATCGTGTTTTAACTACTTCTACTAAGACATGAGTCTAATAATGTTATATATATACATAATTATTTTATGAAATTCCGGATTGATTTTCGTAATCCCATTTAGGATTGTTTTAAGTACGTTTTAGTGTTATTCCTGCTTAAATTTATAAAAAACTTAATTTATCCCGAGTGTTTTTCTTTTTGTGTATGGTCATTTTAGTAGGGCTCATCAACAACTCTTCAGTTCTCAATCTATCCTTCGCCGAAGAAAAGATAACATCCAGGACTTCGTGTATGTTGCTAGTGATAAAAGTAAGCTCATTACCCCGGTCACAAATATAAAGGTTGGTACTGCCACAAATTCTACCAGTCCTTCACATCTATTGTTGGTATTATCGGTACTTCCGCATATTGTATGCAACTCAAATTCAAATGGCTTCCTTTGTTAACTCCCCAACGTATTTAGATGGGAGAGGATAGAATCAAGTAGTGGGTTCCAAAGCCGCAGTCACGTATCTGATACTGAAATATGATAAGAGAAATATGTTGTTACGTTACAGCCTTTTTAATAAACCTCTAGAATTCCTTTCTGGCAACATTTATAAAAATAGGAAACGCAATGAAAAATACATGTTGCATTCACAATTTTAATAATTCTAATAATAGTTCTACTTGGTCACTTTTACAACCTTCATTTACAGCTTTTATTCACAGCTTACTATTGGGATATGCACGCCTTAAAGTTTTTACTAATACTGACTCGCAATGCCATCTGTGGTGTGGTCGATAACAAACCCATAACTCAGAAAGAGCTTTATAAAATGTGTTATTGAGATGAAAAGTAAAGAAAAGGTAAACGCTATCATTGTTTATACCTAGTGAAATGATAAAGGTCGCGTTTTGGCGGTAAAAAAATCTTTTATAAATATATTCAGAGATATTAAACATTTTTATGTTTTTCATTATACATACATTATAAAATCGTATCCAAAGCCCTTGGCTAGGGATCCTCTGAATGTATAAATCCGTTAAAATTTCATAATTTTTTTTTTTTTTGTAATAAGTTGATATAAAGTGTACGAGAGTAAAAATCGGTATACTTAATTCACATTCTTAAAGGCGCCCTCAATATCCGAGATTGCTGCCAAGGTGAAGTCCTTGTATCGCAATCCCGCTCAATATAACCCACCACTTTATTAAGAACACTATCAGCAGATGTATCCTTTAGACAAGCTTGAGCGTCAATAATGATGATGTATTTCTAATGTCTTCAAAAGGAAAGACGATTGGTCTAAAATCTTTGGCTTTCGAGTGACCGGTTTGTCCCGCCTTAGGTATGCAAACAACCCTAACCTCTCTTCACCCTTGAAAAACTAATCCGTTCAACATACAGCTCCTAAACAGTTCAACCAGCACAAGAAGTGGTGATTTCGGGATGTTTTGGATTTCTGGCAAGATATTCATACGGTCCATCCTTAGTTTTATTTACTTACCAGAGAAGAAGTTATTGCTCACCGTCAGGATTGCTCAAAACGCAGCCGAGTACCAGCTTCATGCCTGTTTTACTAGACAGCTCCACTATCTGTCGCACTTTCCTGCCAGGTAGATCGGTAGCCTCATATGTAGTGTTTTTCATACGGGATTTCTCAGGATCCCGCACATTTTTCGGGAAACAAATCCCGGGAAAATTGTGCGGGAATTCCCGGGATTTTTTTTAATTATGGCAACTTTACTTCTGATATGTATAATTGTAAATAAGTTGTGTCATGAAATAGATCTTAGCCGTTAGGCAAAAAGGTATTAAGACAACAAAAACTAATTTTGAGTTTTTTATTGGCTTTAATTCAATTTTGTTTCTCTTTTTTTTGGCTTAAATCACTTTAGTCTAGCACAACTGTTTATAATCGTTATCATCTGCTTTTAGGAAAAAAGTCTGAAATACTTTTCAAATTTAACATTACGAAAAACTACAGATTATGACTTAAGAGTTTTGCCAAACGACAAAGATATGTCAATTCATATCAGATAAGTAAGCCAAAGTTTTAAGGTTTAATGCTCCGAAATTTTAAGAGAAGAAGAGTAAAAATGTACAGAATATTTAATTTGTTAAAAACCCAGATTTATTTTATTAAAACGAAAAAATGTTGTTCCCACTTGCTGCAAAAATTTTAATGATTTTATATGCATAGCAGCTGACTAAGAGATTTTTCGGATTAGATTCTGTAAGAGAAAATGACAAAAGTTATTAATTAAGAAAACGCTTATTCGACTCGTAGAAAATATTTTTTTTAAAAGGAATTACAAGTTTTGAAGGAAGTGCTAAGAAAACTGAAAGTGTCTAGAGATTTTCGGGTATATTCAGTAAATCGAAATGAAGTGGATTTATAACCGAACAAATTTTGAAAACGAGCCTGTAAAGGAAGTTCATTCAAAATATTCCTTTTTATATACTTCATACTTTTAGTACCAATTATATTTACAAGAACAGCTCTTAAAAACAGGAAAAACTACAGTAATTTTGTGAATAATTGAAATCAAAATCTCGTTCGATTTCACTTCATTTCGATCTGTAGAACATGGTGGCTTTTGGAAATTTACTCCAAATTTAATATAAATGCCAGTTATCAGCGGTTACAGTTTTTTAAGATTTTATTCCTAAAACCTCCTAATGTCAGATATCGGAAGTATTTATTATTCCAAATGTTATTGCACATTAAAAAAAGATAACCAAAAAGTCATTTTGCTATATCTTTCTCAAAAAATTCTACACAATAATGTAAAATTTTCCCTTGTGTACTTTTGAACATGAAGATTTAAAGGTGCCATTAAACACCTTTTCCTTTTTGCCACAGAAATAAAAAAGTTGAATGCATTTACAAACTTATTTAATTGATGTCAGGAAATGTTATTTGTTCAAATAAATTAAATTATAAAAGTTGTTTTTTTTATTTCTTTGAGATTCTAAATTAAATTAAGTTATATTTTGCATCTATTTGAGTTGAGCGGGAATTCCCGGGATCCCGGGAAATTGAAAAATAAATCCCGCTTCACGGGAAATGAAAAAATTCGGGAAAAGAAAAACTCTACTCATATGGCATGTACACTGATGCTAGTGCCAGGACCGTTCTGTCCATAGCCTCTCCTTTACGACCGTGAGGTCAGTATACAAGTTCGTACCTTTTTATCCGTGTGGGCTTGAACAATGTGTAACCCGTGACCGCTAGTTCAGAAACTATATAGTTATTCAGGTATGTGATGGAAAACGATTTTGAAAAATAATGGATTTTGAAATCCATAATGTCGTTTTCAGTAAATTTAAAAACTTATTTATAATACAATTTCCTGTCTAGATTATTTAAAGTTTTATATCATATAAGTTATTTGAACTGTAGTACTTTGAACAAAAAACTAACCTCCGTATTCATAAATAAAATTTAAATTTAATTTTTTTTAATAAAAGTTTGCTAAATTGAATAAACGTTTATCCATACGGGGGTTAGACTGCAATTCAAAAATAGATTTTAAAATCGAAAGAACCTTTTAGTAATTAAGTGCTGCCGGACAACTTTATTTAGATAATCGGGTTTGTTCTAGAATCCGAATCCACTTCAGCATTTTTGGTGTTCTGCATTTCACATCCACATGTTTTTATTCGCTTTCAATTCGAGTAGGAAGGGGTTGGTGAAAGTAAAACGAATCGACTTTTATTCTTATATGTGATACTATTTAAAAAAATCCAATTTAATCAAAAATCACCCTTATCGTGTTTGGCGTATTTAAAGAACGCCTACGACTGTTTGGTAATAGATTAAGGAGAACGTGAACTTATTTCCTTTAATCTATTACCAAACAGTCGTAGGCGTATTTTAAATACGCCAAGCACGATAAGGGTAAATATATCATTACCTAAAACGCAAAAGGAGACTTTTTCATTGATTTTGATGTAATTGTAGCTCATTTTTAACGCTTTTTATGGTATTTTCCGACAATCTGTTTTTTTTTAATAGATTTTGCGATCTCAAATTAGTTTTTGGGTTTGTTTCAAATTTTGCAATTTTTGGCAAATTTTAGTCTGTCCGGCAATTAATGTCCATAGTGTAAATTGCGACTAAGTTGGAAATTTTGCTTTAACGATTTATAATAAATAGTAGACTTTGCTATCATGCTGCTGTTAGAAAATTTTTGGGTATTTCCGCTAATTTTTGCTATTTATAGCTTAGGGACTTTAAATAAATTATCTGGCTTGTTTGAAATATCAACAACTTTCGCTATTTTTGCAAATTGTTTTTATTATTTTCCGACATTTTATTTTTTAAACCATTTAGGGCCATTATTACAACCTAATGATAAAGTTACTGATAGTTAACGCGAACAATAGCTATCTTTAACGATAAAGTGACCAATAAGTTTTTTCCATTATTAAAACTGTCCGATAAAATAAAAAATGTAATTTATATACTGTGGCAACATTGCAGTATATACCGACTACTTTTGGTTGTTTAAAATACGTAGTGGCAACGACTTAGTTTTGTTTAATTTTTTAATTGAAAACAAAAGTTTAAAAAAAAGTTTTAAACCCGCAATTTTTGTGTTATTTAATGTATTCTTTGTTTTATCCTTTAATTATATAATTAAAATTAAATAATTTAATTTGACATAAAACTGTCATTGAAGTTACCATATCTTCAGCAGAAAATATGGCATCTTCAAGTTCTTAAAGTTCACTTGTAAAGTTATCATGAGGACAAACCTGATGTTAGCTTATCAGTCACTTTTTAGGTTAATGTTAACTTGTAATAACCAAAAACTATTTATCTGTCGGATAGCATCCTAAAAATAACTATTTGTAAGTTGTAATAATGGCCCTTATACTATGTTTCCACTATGAGCAAAACAACTTGTTTTGGGCAAAACATGTCAAAGTGTTTCCATTATGTAAAACTGGTTTTGGTTTTCGAATTTTCGAAATCAATTTGACATTTATGTTGTAAACAAACATGGAAGCAAAAAAAATAAGTGTTAAAAAAAAAAATATTTATCTTTAACATGAAATTTCCTTTTTTGTTTTTTAATACACAGATGTACATATATGTACTTATATAAAAGCACATAGTTTACTACCTTTTTATTCTATTATTTTATTATGTTTACGCTGCAAACAAATAAATCAGCTGGAGAGTTGCATAAGCCTATTTAATAAGTCAATCACCAATAATGGATAACCCAGAGTTGTATTCATGATTTTCGAGATGTTTTGGAGCAAAACTAGTTTTTGTTTGAGTTTTTCGAACATGAAAAATGTATGGGAAAACAAGTAGCAAAACACTTGTTTTGCTGCAAAACTAGTTTTGTGGCCCAAAACATGTAAGTGGAAACGTACTATTAGCGATTTCAAATAAATTTTAGTGTTTGTTTAAAAGTTTGCAATTTTTTCGCGAATTGTAGCCATGTTCGAGATAGAAGCGATTTTTTCCTGTGATTCTTTACAGCTTTTACGATTTTTAATAAATATTAGACTTTGCTATCATGCTGCGGTTAGCAAATTAGGGATCTTTAGTTCAACTAAATTTTTTCATGCGGATATGAGAACACCAATTTTGAACTATGCGGATTCAAAAAATTGTTTGTTGTCAATTCGAGTCGAAACCTAGAACATACCTGTTTATTTTGTTTGAAATAAATAAATAAAATAGAATCTGGGAATATATTTCTCATGGTGAGTAACAATTATTATATAAATTTTCATATTCACCCCTATCGTGAATAATTTTTCCCTCTAAATTATTTCAATTTTCACATATTTGCCATCATGAAAAACTCCCATGAAAAAAATGTAATTCAAATTATCGTGAAAAGATTTGTTCATATTTCCCTTAGATTTTTGCTAGGGAACAGAACATGTATGCCATGTTCCTCCTATAAATCGAATATTAAAAGCTAGATCCGTTAATAAGGCACAAACCGATATATTGGTTAACAAAATGCAAAACAAAAAAAAAAAAGCTTTCGAAAGACGTGGTGGCAGAATTTTGGAAAATATTTTACTACATAAAATTTAAAAAGTGCAAAAAACTAACGTTGTAATCAACCTATCCCTCCAATACTAAATATTTTGCTTTATTATTTTAATTTTTCTTTAAAATATATACGTGTATATTTTTGAACAAAAATTTCATTGATTTTTAATTTTTTTTAATCTTTCTTCTTTTTTTTACATTCATTGGTACTGATAGTGTGAAAATTGTTTTCCCTTCGAGGGGAATAAAAACTTCACTTGTGGTTCCTAAGAGGATCAAAGAGTCAGTTACCTAAAATTTTTCACTAAATCACAATAAATCATATAAAAATTTCATATAAAACTTACCCAGCCAGCATTTACATATAAAAATAAGCGTTTTGTAAGCGTTCAAATGTAAGCAAAACACTGATAAAACGCTGCTGTGACCTTTACAAAAGACATCAAAGCAAGGGGTTAATAATCGAAAAGCACCCAACTTTTTAAGCGTTAAAAAGACGATTGCAAAACATGTTTTTAAGTAACGTAATTACACGTTTTCTAAATGCTTAAAAAACACGTTTTAAAAATGCTTAAAAAACATTTATTTTTAATGAAAATAGTAAGCGTTTTAAACATTTACTTTGTCTTGGATATGTTTTTTATTGATACATTTAAAAAATCATTTTCAAAAATCAGCTTTCATACTTCAATAGTCTTATTCCTTCAACATTTTCTGGAAATATTTTCTTTGCACTATCAGCATTATTGTTTGTATATGCTGACGAAGGCCGTAGCGGGCCAGAAAATGCATTACATTTTGCTGGTATCCATTAGTTTTATAAATAAAAAAAGAGGAAGAAAACCGTTTAAAATATATATTTTTTTTTAAATATTTAAACATTCAATGAAGCTTTAAAATTATATGTATTATATAAAAAAAATATTTAACGGGTTTCTTCCTCTTTTTTTTAAGCTGGCAAAAACCTAAGCATCTATTCCTTAATATTGGTTTCTATCAACTACTATTTTTATCTTCAAAAAATTATTTTTTCGCAGAATTTCGGTTTTTTTTTTTATCAAATAAACTAATAGTATGAAATGGGAATGTAGCACATTTAAACGAAACCTTGTTAATTAAAACCCCTTTTAGTTACGCGAATATGTTTTCCAAGTCCTCCATTTTCGAAATAACGGTGTGTATCTCGAAAACAAGATCCAATCTTAAAAAAACGGTAAGCACCACTGGATTCAGCGTACTCGAATAAGGTTGTCCCGCGGGACGCTCTGATGAACAGACAATCCCTTTATGGTATCAATTAAGTGAACCGTTAAGACTAAATAAAAAACATCTTATCGAATTTGTGATCGCAAGTATATCAGGTTTATATGAGAAGGTGCTTTGTAGTTTCATATCTGTTTTAAACTAATCGTATTTCCTAAAAATTACTGTTATAAAACTCTTAAAGCCACTCCAAATTTGTAATTTGTAAATTTACAGTGCATATTATGATTGATCGTGAGCATACCACTTTTATTTTTTCTGCAAATGTGCTATTTTTCTAAAAAAAATTTCACACTTTTCACTACCCATCTTGATTTCCCTTACTGTTTTTATTATAATGGGGCTTATATTTTATTATTGATAAAAGCTCTTCTAAATCATTCTTGCTCTAAGTGGTGGGAATAAAAAGTTCGATACAGCCGAATAAACAACTTATACTAGTTTTTTCTGCAACTGCAGTCACAACTTACCATTAAAACTTGAACTACGCTCTTATCAACTTGCCAAGTTGGTTGCTTTTTTGGATTCTTGGTATCCACTGATCACCACTCCTTTTTGCATCGGCTGGGAATCTTTCTTGTTAAACTGAAATAACGTTGAGAACATCTTAAAAACACAAAAAAAAATGCAAGTGCATTTTTTAAACTTACGTCACCACTGGAATCATCTACATTAGACCGACTCACCTTGTATGGAGCTGAATAAAGTGTTTTTGTTACCCCGTTTAAAAAAATAAAGATTGATATGTTTTATGATGATTTCCAAAATATTTTGGTTCTAGCGTTGACAATCCGTGAGCTGTACCATTTTTAAAAAAGGCCTTTTTCAGTTTTTCGAATTTTTTTGTACTTTGCTCCAAGACGACATGAATAAAATTTGGAATCATCGAAAAGAGTTTTTGAAGCTGCATACAATGGTATATAAATCTCGACCACTTGTGGACCTACTAAATAAAATATTTAACTAAATATATATTTTCGTTTCGGGTTTCTAAATTCCTGTATATTTTTAAAACGAAAACGAAAGAATTTTCAAAAATTCTAAAGCTATTAAATGTTTGACGTCTTACACGTAACCACTAGTTTTCTCAAAGAATTGTTTGCTTTTGCAAAACGTTTGGCTAGAGCAAACATTATTTAACAGTTTCTAAATTACTTTAACAAATAGAATCTAGGCATTTTATTTCTCATGGTGAGTAAAATTATATACATTTTCATATTATTCGAATGTGTATTCTAAGTCAAATTTCAATCCTCAGAAGCTTTAATAATTTTGAAAGTCTTATTCCTTCAATATTTTTCTGGAATAATTTCTATGCACTATCAGAATTTTCGTTTGTATATTTCTGTAACGAGGCTTACTTTAGCTATCCTTTGGCTAGCAATGAAGTAAATTGTAAAGAAAATTTATACAACTAATACCAGCAGAATGTAATGCATTTTCTGGCCCGCTACGGCCTTCTTCAGCATTCTTTGTATCTTATAACTGGATAGTACCTATTGTAAATTTTATGTATTTAACTTTATTATTTTAACAAATAGAATCTGGCTAAAGTAAGCCTCGTAACAGAACTATAGGAGAAAATTCTGATAGTGCATAGAAAATATTCAGAAAAATATTGAAGGAGTAATACTATCAAAGTATAAAAGCTTTTGAGGATTGTCATTTGACTAAGAACACACATTCGAATAATATGAAAGTTTCTAAATTACATTATACAATTATCATCTAAGAAATAAAATTAAGTAAATAAATAGAAATTGTTAAAAATAAAGCTTAAGTTTGATAAATTTACTGGTCACGCTCTTTTGGATTCTAACGTCAAATATTTGTTAGGTCTGAACATACCTTAAAGCTACGGTCACACTTAATAAACATTTGACCAAATAAGCATAACCACTTCTTTTGTTAATATAACGTGAGATTCAACATAGTCTTAACATCAAAAAATAAAACTAATTATACTTCTAGACATAGCAAAAAACTGTTTTATGTAAGATGTGGTATTATAATTAAAATAAATATTGAAATTAAAGAGAATTTGATTTTAGTTTGCCTGTTGGTCACGTTTTTCTCGTCAAATATTTGACAAGTGTGACCGTAGCTTAAGTCATATCGATATATTATGTTGGTTCCTTACCATCGTGAATTGTTTTGTTTTTGGTCAAATTTACTTTTTATTATAAAAACTAATTTAATTTTTGGATTTTTATGTATTCGAATTAAAACCGGTTGACCGGTAATTTTTAAAATGCTTAACCGAAAACCGGTTTTTTGAAAATAGCAGCTATTCGGAATATTCGAAAACCGGTTTTTGAAAAAAGTCGAATAATCGATCTCACTTCTTGTAACATTTACTTGTAACAATTGTTACTAACTTGTAACGATTTTTAGCAAATGAACACAGCAACTATTATTTGAAAAACGTCTAAAATGTTGAGGTTTTTATGAAGACTTTAAATAGTCGTATTACAATAGTGATTTATTGATACATAGGTATTTTAAGTTTTGGCGATATGCATCGAATATATTTAATTTAAATATACATATATATTTTTTGCTCATTCCTACCATGTACTGCAACTTTTTGAGAGACTCTTGGCCGCCTGCGAACCGGGATACTCTTCCGAGGTTCTATTTACAAACCAGTGAATTTCCACTGACTTGAATCGAGTTGGCTAGTACTCCCAGTATGACTTCCACCGGTTTGACCACTGGTCTCATGAGCAACTTGACGCAAGTATGACCTCGAGTCTGTCTTTAATGGCGGCCTTTAAAAACTTAAAGATTTTTTTAATTGTCACAACTGATAGTTTTAATGCCTTTTGCCCAGTCAGCCCCTTTAAACGTTACTTTGTCCGGCCATTCACACTGGACATTTTGTCGAGTAGTTTGTCCTCTTCCAACTGTCATCTAGAAAATTCGGAAATTTCTTTCCCTTCACTATAGTGTGACTTAAACAATACCTGCTTAAGATGCCACATTTAAAAAAAGTCGGCGAACTTGGCTCTGGAAAGGGCTCTTAAAATTGGCAAACATTTTCAAACATATCGTTGACCACTCAACGATACAAGCATATTATGTTTGCATTAAGTCTCTTCACGATCGCAGTATTTAAATAATTCCTAGTCATTGTACATGCCCACCTGGAATAGAAGTGCCAGCGAAGACTTCGTTCGTTTAACTTACATGCAAAACAAAAATAATATTTTATAATTTGTTGCTAACGGTTGATTCAAACTCAGTCGAACGATTTAAGACCGATAATATCGTTTTCAGTATCTTAAATTGATTTCCAATACATTTTCTCCTTGTTTACTGTCTATATTCTTTGAAATATTATAGTCGAGACAAGATAGAGCTGTTGCTTAAAATTCTTATACGCTTAACAGTTTTATTTGGTTTAATATCTTTAGTTTTTCCAAAATCTTTATGGATGAAGTTTCCTGATGATCTGGACGAAGCAACCAGTGAAATGCGCATAGGAATAGCTTATCCCATCAACAATAAATTTCAAGTGTTTTTATCAAGAATAAAAACTGGGAATTAAGCACGAATAACAAAATCTTTTTAATTAAAAAAAAAAAAAAAAATTAAAAAAACTCGGTGATAAAAACATTTTTATCAAATAATAAAATAAACGAAAAATTTCGTTTATAATACAAAATTTTAAAAACGTAAGCACAAATATTTTTGAATGCAAATTCGTATGATTAACAACATCTTTTTTCCACTTTTTAAATATGACTTAAGATGTTTTGTCAAAATGCCACAGATATGATATATAGTTAGTTTATCTGTATTCTTGCCAAAAAGCAACGCAACTGACATTTAAATTGGTAGGGCAACATTGTAGTGGCCAAAAAGTTGTCGATAATGCTCTTTAACGAGAGGATGCGGTAAACGTAGTTTAATTTTTCGATAAGCTTTCAAGTAGCTTCAATGCTGTGTTTTGTTACCCGGAAAAACCGAAAACCACGAGTAATTTGACTATTGTTGTCGTTTTCATGGATAAAAGGTTCAAACTGTTTTGTTTCTTTACCATTTTGAAACCAACATGTCACAGAAACCAATTCCGATCGAAAGTGATTTCGTTTTATGTGAAGCATACGAAATCTCCTCCACTTTCAATCGGAATTGATTTCAGAATACAAGTTTATGGCTGCCAATATGTTAACAATATGGTAACAGAAATGACCAGCTTTTGGTTGACACTTGCCATACGTAAAATTGATTTGGCAACTGGCAAATCAACTGAACCCGTATAATTCAGAAATGGATTTTAAAATCGCTCAAAATTCATCACACCTTTAAAAAACGATCGTTTTGAAATCACTCGATTTCCGATTACCTAAATGACTTAGAAATTGTTTCCGAGTAGACTGGTCGAAAGCAAGTTCCAAGCCAAAAACTACAGCCGACGCATAAGTTACCATATCGCGGCAAGAAGGTGGTGGCTATATTTAAGCTATATTTAGTTACGGGCTGAAACTTGCCTATAACCATGGCCTAGTTCTTATAACATTTAGTTAGATTGTTGATTTTAACATTCAGTGTAAAATTAAATAATAAATAAATAATTTTTGCAATTTTAATTTTATTTTTTTTCTTTATTTTACAGAACATTTTTATTGACACATTAACAATTTAGGAAGAACCATACTTGTTCAGCTAACACACAAGAAAACTCTAAACTACATACACATACGCTTTATGATCATTTTCGAGATTTGTGTACTACAATCTTCTTTAAATTAGCACCGCTTTTGAATTTCATCTAGAAATCATCATTTCAACAAGGAAACCCATTATTATTTATTATATTAAATCCATACATTCATTACATTATGTATGCAATTCAAAATATATTCATAATTATTTTATTTTTATTTAAAAACGCCATTATATAAAACTAAATTTTATATTTATTATTTTTATTAATTATTTATTTATTTATTTATAGTTTTTTTCCAGTATAAAAAAAATATTCAATAAAACATATAAATAAAATATAAAAATTGTCTTAACCCTTAAATACCTGATATTTAAATGTGTAGTTTGCAATTAATTTGTCTTTTCGCATCAAATTTCTGACTAAAATGATTTTTTCTTCTACACTAGCATAATCATTCAATTTAATTGGTACCGTTATACTGAGAATTTTATACTCATTTAAAATTTTTGCATCGTAACAGCGTGAAGTAAATAGGTTTTGTTCAATACTTATTTTTTCTGATGACCGTCTGTAGACGGTCTTAGGTGTTTAAGGGTTAAAATATCTCATTGCTTTTATTTCATAAGAAAATCTGTATTTTTTATTCAATTTTGTTAAATCAGTCAGCAGGCATTCTCTCTCTCTCTCTCTCTCTCAATCAATCAACAAAAAAAAGTTTTTTTTATTGCGCATTATGTATTTAAAAATTATTGTAAAAAATACCAGGCGAACAGAATCTGTAGCAAGGTAAATATTTTTTGGAAAAAATTTTGCAAAAAAAAACTGCACATACTTTTAGGAGGTAACAAAAAAGAAAAATGACAGGGTGATTCGTGTACTACATTAAAGTTCAGCCTTAAAGTATGTGAACTTTTTCCAAAAAAAAAAAAAAAAAATTAACAAAAGAAAATGCAAAAAATACGCCTTGCTGATTATTCTGTTTGCCTGGTATTTTACAATTTTAAAATTTAACAAAAAAAAAACATACAGGAAGAAAGAAAAAAAAAACTCAACCCAACAACCAACCAGCAACAAAAAAACACGCTCGTTGTTTTTTTAATGAGAATTTTATTTGCGTTTCTTTTTATTTTTATTTACATATACAATACATACATATCCATACATATTTTTGAGTGTTTTTGTACATACATATGTATTTTATTTATTGTTATTTAAATAATTTAAATAGTTAATTTTTTTTAAATAAATAAATAACATATAATAAACAAATTTTAAACGTATTTATAAAAAACAGTTTTACAATGAAAATTTTTAAATAAAACTACATATAATAGGTGTGTTCATTTTGCTTTTCTGGCAATATTGATCTGTGAAAGCTGCCCTAAAAAAACCCAATAAAAAATGAAGCTTCCAACGAAGCAGGTTTGTAAGGGAGAAACATAAAAGTTTCGCTTACGGAAGACAAGAATTTTAAATGGCGAGTTCCCACTTTGAAGCAATACATTTTTGACACATAAAGCACATAAATTGTTCGATGTAACGATCAGCTTTACACACTGACTGTTTTGATACAGTTATTTTTTAGTGTTCTCCCTTAAAAACCTGCTTCGTAGTAAGGGAATTCCGTGGCACTTGAAATGTTATTTTGTTTATAAAAGTTGTTGAGAGTTCTTTCACTTACATTACTGCATTTCTGTATGTCTTATTGCGTAGCGCATAATTGTGCGCTTATTTTTTTTAAATGTACCATTAGTGCTTCGCAAAATTACATATACAATTTTTTTATTGGGAACGTGCAAATGGGAACACATTGAAAGTACGGTTAAGTTTTGGCTCGAGGCTCACAATTGTAAAAATTCAATTGGTAACAATTAGGGGTTTTTCCCGGGATTTCCCGGGAATTTCAATTATTTTATTTCCCGTTTTCCCGAGACTTTTCTTGCGGGATCCCGGGAAATAAAAAATTCCTCTTAATTTCAGAAAATAGCTATTTATACTTTGAAATTTAGTTTTCTATTCTCTAAAAATTCGCATCTGTGGATGGGTTGTGGATTAGATCAATTACAAGAAGTGAGTACATGTATTTAAATCAATGTCTCCTGATGCAATAAATCTACTAAAAGCAGAATGGACAGTGCAACAGTTGATAATTATTACATTTAGTGAAGTGAAGAGTTAATAAAGTACATTAATTCAAAATAAGATGCAGGTAGTAAAGTTTCATTGCCCATGAACAAGTCTTAAAAATAGGAGATACCTAAACCTATCCCTCCTTTATTGCAACATAGTCATATCTACAAAAACAAACGATCTTGGCAAAATGCGATTAAAGTTTTCCAAATGTACCGATTTAAAGATATATTTTGCTATAACTTCGGTTCAGTTTGAGATATAATACGAGAAGGTGAAGGAAAACTTTGTTAAAGCTACTTAAAATTTTGAGATATGACTATGATGCAATGAAGGAGTGATATGTTTATTAGGTGATAAACAAAAAATTTTCAATTTAAATTTCAATTTGTGTTGGTTTATATACCCGTGAAGTGCGGGGAAACCGAAATAAAATAACATTTTGGAAACTCGTGTAAGATACTTCAACATACCTAAAGATTCAAAATGGACCTATTGAAATGAAAAGGTTTGTAAGAAGCAGTCCGGTTGATGCTATTTTTGCATCCACCTTGATATACATTTGACTGATATAGACGTTGTTTATAAAAAAGAAAAAATTGCTTCTGATTGTGAATCCGAAGCATGCTACAACGGTGCACTTTTAACTATTTGTCCAAGCTCAGTAAAAAATGAACGAACAGAAAGTTATTTCCTAAGCCGTTAAAAAATGTTATATATTTCTTTAAAATATTTTATCTACTTTATTAATTACTTTTTGATCTCATATCTTGAGTACCTTAATTTTTATTTTGTTTTTATCATTGTTTTCTGAATTAAATTGTTATGTTTATGTTATCTTCTTATCTTGTATCCTGAGCATAATAATACTAAATAAAAGCATAATAATAGGGAATAAAGGCGTGAGGTGATAATAATTCAAGTTCCTATTTCAATCTTCAATTAATTTTTTAGTATTGAACCATTTCTTTTACTTTCTTTGTAAACAAGTTCCCTTTCCCGGGAAAAAAAACTCTAGTAACAATCCAATAATGAAATTTCTAGGTTTGCTGTAGATATATCCGATGACGAAAGCGATGAATTAGACAGGACTTTTATTGTTATGAATTTATTTGCAAATTAATATCATTGAAGACATGTAATTTAAATTAAATACATACATACATATATGTATGTAGTCTTAAAGTTAATAGTTGTTGTTCAAGCTACAAATTACCTGATGAGTAATGCTGAATAATATCACATAGGTAGATAGTGATTTATGGAATGAAGACGAGGACAGCCAAGAACTGCAAATTTTATAAAACAATGACCAATTGCAAAAGCATGCAGAAGCTAGTTAAAGCTTCTGCTCTGTCCTAATTTTTTGGGAAAAATTTTTGGTTTTTTGCTTTAAAAATATTTTTGGGTGCGTTCGTAAATGCATCACTGCGCTGCATCAGTGATTTCAAATGGTTATATATTTATCAGTGAAGTAAATGTGGACCAAGAAATTGTGAAATACTCACAAAAATAATAGTCACACAATAATAAATATAATAATTATTCTTTTATCTCCGTTAAAACAAGTTTGCTTTTCTGATGCAGCGCAGTGATGCATTTACGAACGTACCCTTTAGCCCTTTATTGTAAAAAATACAATGATCAAGTACAAAAATGTTGTTTTTTGATTTAGCCCGTTTTTCAAATGAGTTCACGCGTTTAGTGTTCTTTGAGTTGGCATCACTGATCTTTAGTATTCATCAATAAGATACGAGATTATATATTTCTGAATTCAATTGTTTTGAACTATGTATTTCGTTTTTATTAAAAAACTTTTGATTTAAAAACTATTTTTTTTTTTTTTTGATTTTGCTTAAAACTAAAAATTTTTGGCGAACTATTTAAGTTATAATGCCAGGGTATCACACAATTTTTTGGAGCTTCAAACACAAAAACCTCGTTCGACCTAAACCTTCGTATAGGAAGGCGAGAGCTTCCAGAATCCGCTCCAGAGTTTTTGGTCTCCACCAGTAAACGTCTGAGTTATTTCCTTGGTACTCCACCAGTAAAACGTCTGAGTTATATATGGTTCTCCACCAGTCACATTGAGTTAATTTTGGTTCTCCACCAGACAACACATTAAAACATTGAGGTTAAAAACGAATGCATATAGTTAATGCAGAAACCGCAAAAACTGTAACTCGGTACAGTTATACGACGCCGAAACACTAACCAATGCGGGGTGACAACGCAAAACGCACGAAAAGCAGACAAACAAGAACGACCTGTTTGTCCTTAAAAAATAATGACAAAAAGCGCGAGCTGCTTCTCCACTCAGAGCAGTTTTAAGAGTGGTGATTTAAAAACTATGAACATCATTTTTGTTTTGTAAGCAAAAACATGGTTATTTAATTCTTGCCATTAAAAACTTTACGCAAGCCATGATATCGTCGATTTTGTGAATTTAAGAGCCGGAAAGAGCAAAATAAACAACTTATGGTCATTTGCAGAATAAGAACAAAACGTTAGCGTCGAATTTGAGAATTAATGGGGATTTGCAGAGTAAGACTAAAAAGTTAGCGTCGAATTTAGGCCCCTACTACGGTTTACAATTCAACTCAGTTGAGTTGTAATTTCTTAATTTTTGTATTATGGTTTACAACTTTGCTATTTTGCGGTGAACAAAAACATAACAAAAATTACAACTGATCACAACCAGTTGTCTTAATAACAACTCAACTGAGTTGAGTTGTAAACCATAATAGGACCCTTAGGAATTTAAAAGGGGAAGTAAAAATATTCTTTAATATTTCTGTCAGCCTACAACTATAATATTTTCCGATATCTTCCTTTATATTCTTTTCTATGCGAATTTCAAAAGTACCACACACAACTTTTTACTTTCACTTGGTTCACGTAAAAATTTTGCTATGAGAAATTTTTAAAAAAATGTTTCGTCTCTCAAATTTTAATGCTCTTTTTTCACTCTCTCGTTGCAAGTTTTTCGAATACATGATCCCTTACTAGTAACAATTATTGAAAATACGCTATAGTTATCTGTGATTGAACAGAAACAATATGTACGTAGTTATATAATCAATATAATCCACATAAATGTGTTTAAATAACTTGAAATTCTAACCGTTATTCCCTTTTCTTGTTAGGATCAGAATCAGTGTTACCACCAGCAAAATTCAAAATTGCACTTTAGTTGAAGCAAAATTACCCGATTTAAATGAAATTACACCTGATATAAAATTGAAGTTTTTTTTTTAAAAAAAAGACATTTACAAAGAAGCAAAAACACAACAAACTCATTAAAAGAAGATCAATATTAGTCAAACTGTTAGGATTTTTATCGTAATATTAAATAATTTAACAAAAATAACATTAAAGAATTAAAAACAATTAATAAAACATTAAATAAAACTCCTAAAATAATGAGTTTAACTTCCACATAGAGCTTACGAAAGGTTGAACAACGCCACCAAGTTATCCAAATTGACTTTGAAATCATCCATCTGTTTTCGCAACTTATAGGCAACTTCATGATTAAACTGACGCAACTTATTATTAATACGATTTCTGTATGACGTCCTAAATTCCCAATTTTTCATATTTGATAAATACACTGAAATTTATTGTTGAGGGAAAGCTAGCTTCTATGCGCATTTCACTGGTTGCTTAGGCCAGCTCATCAGGAAACCTTTTCCTAAGATTTTAGAAAAGCTAAAAATATTATACGAATAGAACCCTTAAGCGAATAAGAATTTTAAACACTCAAAGTCTTACTTGTAAGTAACAATATTTAAGCTTAAACAAAACACCAACAATAAACAGTGATTTTATCTTTTCTTACATCCCCCTACAATTGGTTGGGTTCTTTCCGACTCTAATTTTTTCACAAATGAAGGTGATGTGTTGATTTAGAGAAAATTAACTGTCAATTAGACTTCAAGGCCGTGCGATGTGACACCTCTTGATTGTTTTCCGTAGGGCTGTAAAGTCACTGGTTTACGCTGATAAACCAGCAACAGTTGACATCTTCGAGGTCAACTTTGTTTATTTTATTCGTGACATGCAGCTAGCAATGCTAAGAGGAACGAAATTGGACGTCTGCAACGCGTTTCGTCAAGGACAGGCGCGATACCTATTTGTTTGAAATTAGTTTCAAATGGTAATATATATATATATATGTTCCCGACGATCCTATAAGGAGCATAGGGCCATGCCATGTATTAATCTGCGATTAAAATTCATTTTTTTGTGTTGTCTACCATTTTAAGTTTCATAGTCTTTATACCATATTTAGTAAACAAAATGCCTGCAGGATTTTATACAACTGTCCTTTTTGTAATTCAGTTTTACAACACAACTGTTAAGGACGTTACGTATTCTTCAAAATAAAGCATTTCAAAGTTGCCAGATGAAAATAAAATTAATAATATGTTGGAATATTGGAAACATATTTTCCCCCAGGCTAGTTTTTAGTTTGACTAACTTTTTTCAATAAACTTCAGGTTCTAAATCACTATGATAGGCATCTTTATCCAAATCTAAGGGTCCATCTTGCGACATTCATTACCAAACTTTTGAAAATATATATTAAATGATTGAAGTCTTTTCATAAAAAGAAACCGAGCCTTTGGTTCAGAAGACTGTGCATTTTTTATCAGCAATATTAAAAAAAAAATAAATGTCATCACTGGAATCGAATCGAATATCTGAAGTAAAAATTTAAAATTACACCTGAATAACACCCAAAAGAAATTACCCACGCTCTATCCACGACAGTTTAAATAATACCAAATTCGGGTAATTACCCACAAAGTGGCAACACTTCATCAGAATATAATGTTTAGGAGAGGAAAAAACTGGCTTCGAAAACATGCTCGCAATTTTTCAATCAACAAAGCTTTAAGCTTTGTTCACAATGGCAGCAAGAATTTCGTTTTTTCTTCTATCTTATTTCTTCCCAAAGTACCTATTTTTTTTTAAAAAAGTTGAGTCAAATTGTACTTCAGCAACAATTTGTATGAAATTGTTTATGTCGTTTATAATAATTTTATTTAGTTTTGAATGCAAATTTTAACAAAATGTTCCGACAAATAATAACAAATACATATGTACGTAATATTGTTCTCGGCAAAATTTTCAAACGGTTTCTTTATTTTAAATGTGTGTGGTCGTGAAAAAAATTGTTGCTCAGTTATGAACACCAGTGAAATTATGTCTGTGGATTATACAGCCCAACTATGAATACAAATTCTCATCGAAATAATAAGTTAGCCTACAATTGTTTTAGTTTTTCTTTTTAACTACGTTCACACGGATTTCTATGCAAACGGTAACGTTAGATATTCTTGTACAGACAGTATATTTTAATATTTTTCTTTAAGCTCATAGAGCCCCGACCTTGTAAAAACGTATTCAATCGGACTCATATATGACTTAAATATGTCAGTATAACGAATCATATGTTTTTTAATCTTTAAAAAAGTTTGTCACGCTATTAAAACCAGGGATCGAAAATAATAGTCATTACCAGGGACCGGACTTTTATGCAGTTAAAATCGCGTTTTATGCGCATAAAAAATGCACTAAAAATAGAAATATATGCGCTAAAAATTTAAAAAAAATGCAGTTAAAATTATATTAAATTTTTTTATTAGGGATAAATAAAAAACATAAAAATAACAAGAATAAACAAAATAACAAGAAGAACGTTATATATTATAAAGTAAAACACAAATGTATAAAGAAACAGTAAGACAATCATGTAAATAAGGTCACTTGCAAAGGCCCAACTATAATATGCATAAGCTGGCTTGAGCCGCTGTGCAACTGTGTTAATCATAATTGTCAAACCATATTAAACTTAAGAAAACTTTTTATTAAATTTTTTGAAACTGTCATTTGCTTAAGCAAAGTGCGAAACTGTTCGCAATTACATACGAATCAAATGTTTTTTGATTTTGATCCTACATTTTTTCAAAATAAAAGTTTACTGCCTGTTTTTCAAAACAAAATAAAACGGAAGAGATAGGTGCATGATTAAATGCTGATAGTTCCTCTGTGGTATATTTATTTTCACTACGCTCTTTTCGCAAAAAAAAATTTAAATTAAATATGGAAGCAGCTAAGGATTTAAAACAATACATTTAAATCCAAAATTTTTGTTTAAACTTTATCAAGCTTGCTACGAATTTGTTAACTTAAGCTGCCGTCTATAAAATACATCTTGTTTATGCCAATATCAATTAACTTAAATTCACTATTGTTGAATCCTTTTACCACATCTTTGAATTGCCAAAAGTTTTCAGCATAATACATAATTGCTTTCAACCACGTCCCCTATCTGGTTGTTATAGGCTCTAGAGGAAGACATTAATCCGGATAATTCTTTTAATATGCGGCAACACGCGAAGGTGCTTTACAAAATATTTTTACCATAAGAAGTCAATAAATAAATATCATCGAAGTTGTCTTTTATCTCTTCTGCGGAAGGGTGCATGGCAAAATAAAGCAATTAAAACAATTTTTTTTCAAAATATGCAACAAAAATATGCAATATCAGTAACATATGCAAAAATATGCATTCAAAGCAAAATATGCAAAAATATGCACTAACAAATCGATGCCATTTTACTGCAAATTTCTTGATTCGCACAGATATTTTGTATATGGTAATCTCCGACTGACGAGAACAAATATGCATTTGCATAAAAATCCGGGCCTTGGTCATTACCAAAATTTCAGTTCTAAAAGTCAGAGAGAAAGAATTTGTCTTTACTACATTTGAGTATAGCATTGTGATGCGATGGTTATTAGCCAAAGTAAAAATTCTTAAAATACTTTTATTTTTTTACTTTTTTCAAAAAAGTCAAAAAATAACTGTTATTTTTTAACTGATATTTTTTGAGTCAAAAATAAAAATTAAAATTTGATTTATATTTTTTCAGTCAAAAATAAAAGTTAAAATTTGACTGAGTTCAGCAAAAATAAAAAGTTAATATTTCACCAATGTCCTTTTGTTCAAATGTAATAATATAGAGAAGTTAAAAGCTTATCTATAATATAAAGACAATCAAGAAATGAATGCTTTTTTCTTTTTTTTCGTTGAAATACTTATGTGCTGCATTAATTTTTTAAACGTTACGAAAAGTGTATTATATAACAAAAAGGATAATTATCAAATTTCTCTTTTTGACTAAAAAAAAAAATCAAGCCAAATTTTAACTTTTATTTTTGACTGAAAAAATATCAGTCAAAAAATAACTTTTATATTATAAAATAATATGTGGTTATTTTTTGATTTTTTTTTTTTGAAAAAAGTCATAACAGTAACGGGCCCTGATTAAAACTCAAATAAACTTTGAAAGTCGATCAGAGCCATTCTTCTGTGAGTCCATGAAAATTAGTGATCATGTCACAATTTTAAAAATAATTTTATAAAAATTTTCACATTTTTTGAACCTAAGTAGGTATAGAGGCCATTGAAATTAGGAAAAAAAGGTCTATGGTTTTACCTAACCACCAAACGAGTTTTTAAAACACCCAATTTAAGATATCGATACATCGAAACATTGCGATGTTTTTTTTACGCATCAACATCGATGTTTTTAAATTAAATATAAGAACTTTGTAGCATAAGTTAAATGTCATTATTCGGGTGGTCATAGCGAAAAAAAATATTTCTCTGCGTGCAATAACAAGTTTTTCCTATGGTTGGCTGCAAACGTTTAATATAAGGTTTATATGTTGGTTTCCTAATTTTCAAGAATTGGATGCCAATGGTAGCCGCTCTAATGTTTTTCAGTTTTTTCAAATTTCGCTTATCTTAAAAATTATGAAAAATTATTAAAAACAACTAACTGTTTGTAACTTTATTTTTAAATCACATTCTGTAATTATCTCAATTTCAGCCCTGATAGATGCTGTCAAAAAAGCCCGTTCGGAAGAAATTGTTATACCATTTGGTGTTGGCATTGCCGGCATGGTAGCGCAAACCAAACAAACGATTAATATACGAGAGGCTTACAAGGATGCAAGATTTAATTGTGAAATTGATTTAAGAACAGGCTACAAAACTAACACAATACTATCGATGCCAATATGCAATTATGAGGGTGATATTATTGGTGTGGCACAGATAATCAATAAAACGAATGGCTCCAATGAATTTGATGAACATGATGTTGAAATATTTCGCAGATATTTAACATTTTGTGGTATTGGTATACAAAATGCTCAACTTTTTGAAATGTCCGTCCAGGAGTATAGACGCAATCAGATTTTATTAAATTTAGCACGTAGTATATTCGAAGAGCAGAATAATTTGGAGTGTTTGGTTACGAAAATAATGACCGAAGCAAGAGAGCTATTGAAGTGTGAGAGGTGTTCGGTGTTTTTAGTCGATTTGGATTGTTGTGAGGCGGTAAGTAAAAATTATTTTTTTTTATGTTTACATACATACACGAAAAGGTCCACAAATTTATTATGTGTATTAAAATCAATAATGTTATTGATTTACAAGCATTGAGTTTATAAAGCAGACACAAAAAAGGTAAGGAAAATAATTAAGGTAAGTTTACACACGGTAGACTCATAAGCGGATAAACATAAAACCCAATTTTCAAATTTCGTATGTATGAGCCAAAATATGTGCCTGTGTGCGTTAAATTGTTTTTTTTTTATATGGAAACAATTTTGACAAGTCGGGTATTTTCATATTGCTTTCCCAAATGAGTCTACCTTGTGTAAATGTACCTTGGGAAAATAAGAAGGTTTCTTTTTCACTCTCCTTTCATTTCTCTTCTATAAGCTAAAGAAAATTAGCTGTAATTATTCTTTGATTACATAAATTAAAGTTTAGTAGATCTTTAAAATTAGTTTTTAATTCATTTCTTTTCAGAGCCATTTAGAAAAAATTATAGAGAAACCTAATGAGATGCAGAGGCGTTTAAGTCGTAGCATTAAAAGTAGTGAAAGTTTTGAAGAAAAGGTATATAATACAAAAAGGATTTATAAACAAGATTATTTTGAACCAATTTCTTTGTTTTAGCAAAAAATGTCTACCCGATTTACTGTACTCTTTGAGTTGGGCGCCACAAATCAATCGGCAAACATTTCAAGACCTTCAATAAACGATTTAAGTAATTCAACTTTGGCTCAAATAGCACAATATGTTGCATCAACAGGACATACAGTGAATATTGCTGATGTTAGAGAATGGGTTCTAGAACACAATCAAATTAAAGCCGAAAATGAAATTGACTGCATAAAGGCAATACTATGTATGCCAATAGTGAATGCCCAAAAAATTGTAATCGGTGTAGCTCAATTGATAAATAAAGGTCCTGGTGTACCTTTTACCGACTCGGATGCTTCAATATTTGAGGCATTTGCCATTTTCTGTGGTCTTGGCATACACAATACCCAAATGTATGAAAATGCTTGTAAATTGATGGCTAAACAAAAGGTGGCTTTGGAATGTTTATCATATCATGCTACTGCGTCCCAGGATCAAACAGATAAATTAGTGCAAGACACCATAGAATCAGCGGAAACATATAACTTACATAGTTTTAAATTTATAGGTAAGTGAAGAAATAAATAGATCCTGTATTTTTACAGTTCCATTAAAATACTTGTCCAATTTTTCCTAGATTTCGATTTGTGTGATGATGATACTTGTCGTGCTGTGGTACGCATGTTTTTGCAATGTAATCTAGTGCAAATGTTTCAGATACCCTACGATGTTTTATGTCGTTGGGTTTTGAGTGTACGTAAAAACTACCGTCCCGTCAAATATCATAATTGGCGTCATGCTCTTAATGTGGCTCAGACGATGTTTGCCATGATGAAAACCGGTCGCATGGAACGTTTTATGAAAGATTTGGAGATATTTGGCTTGCTCGTGGCTTGTCTTTGCCACGATTTGGATCATCGTGGCACCAATAATGCTTTTCAAACTAAAACCGAGTCCCCCCTGGCCATATTGTACACAACCAGTACGATGGAACATCATCATTTCGATCAGTGTGTGATGATTTTAAATTCGGAAGGAAATAATATATTTCAAGTAAGAGGTCGCATTATATTTAATTAAAAAAAAAACTGTTGTATAAATACAATTTTGCTACGTACATGTATAAAAATTTTATCACTTTATTTGATTTTATGTAGCCTGGTGTTAGGTAAGAAGAACTAACGAACAGGGTTTAAAATGCTATCGCCATATTAGCAAAAGCAGCCAAATTTTGCCTTTTTCCTATTCAAAAAAAAAATCAAAAATAAAAAGCCGACAAGTTCCACTGCTAAAAAGCCCACACTTTTCAAAAGCAGCAGCAAAATAAGCACACTGTTTTTGAAAAGTAGCCTTTTAATGGACACTGGCTTTTTCCAACTATTGCTTTTTTAACAATAGTAAAAATTTCTTATTTGATGGCACTCAAAAAGCAACGGCAATCACTTTTTTGTTGTAGGAAAAAATATGTAGGAAAAATAATGAAACAAACAGCTTCTGTCAAACAGCCGCCAAATCAAAAACCAATGCATGCTAATAGCCGCATAATAGGAGATAAAAGCAGCGCAAAAGGTTGCTGAAAGGCACATGATTGCAAAAAAATACTCGACGACGACAAGTAATATTTTTCATGCAAAACAAACACAACAAGAATTTGTTATGGTTTTCTATACAATAAAATAATCAAATCAACGTCACAATTTGAGTGCTTTGCCTTTTTCAAGCGGTATTTGTATGAAAAGTAAAACAAATTTTTAAATTCTTGTAATTTTGTTCTTATTTGCAATGTAAGTAATGATGACATTTCAACCTTACACTGATATGTATTTTATCGTTGTAATCTGCCTTTTTGCAGAGCTAATAGCTCTACTCAGACTGCTTTTAGCACACACTTCAGCTGCTTTTCATTTTATTGTATCGGCTTTTGGTTAGTCTGCTTTCACACGTTTCATCTTTTGATGCTCAACTCTTATGTTTTTAGGTGAGAAAAGAAAGAAGAAACGGGGTTAGTACGGAGATACCTGTACTCCGTCAGTGCGCTTTGTGTTTTTATTCGCTGGTATATGCACAACGATGGCTGCATGTAATTTTTTTCTTTTCTTTTTCTCTTTGATTCGCTGTTTATAAAATTTTTGTTGTTTTGAACCGAAAAAAGTTGAAACCGATTGCTGCGTGTGATTAAATTGGCATCTTTAAAAGGGAATTGAAAGAAAGTTGAGCATCAAAAGATGAAACGTGTTAATTTTGACTTATTATGTAGGTACTAGCCAGAGAAGAATTTTTGTTTTTTGAATTTTCGATTTTTTTTAGTTTGTCTTTTTTAACTAGCTCTTCTTTTAGGAAAAAGTAAAAAAGCAAAAGGCGAAATAATTTTTTTTTAGCTTTTGCTTTTTAGGTGGTTGTCCACTTTTGTCGCTGGCTGGTAAAAAAGCAATTGTCAAAAAATAAAAATATACAAAATAGGAGATTTGCTTTTTTGCACAAACGAAAAACAAAACATTGGCTATTGGAAAAAAAAAAAATTAAAAATTTCAATAGCAGTGGCAAAAGCAAAAATAAAAAGCATCCAGCTGATGGGTGCTTTTAAACCCTGCTAACGAATGTAGGATCAAAAGTTCATTGGTACACACTGCAATAATAGGTTTTTGTTCGCCTACACAGAAAAAATTTCGACAAATCAAATACCAAATTCGTCAATACAATTAATTTTTTAGTTGAAAAGGCACCAAAAACCGAATTTGAAAATATAAAAGTATTTTTGTTAATTCAAATTGGTGATATTCAAATATGTATATATATTTTCCTACGCTTCACATATTTTAGATGGTATAGATAACGCTAATAAAATAATCATGGTCAAACATTGTATTTACAAATATAAACAGTTCTTAAATAATTCCAATAAATTTGTATTTGTTGGAAGTCTTGGCTTGATATAAAATGCTCCAAAATCTCTAAATCTAACCAAAAAACGTTTTGCTTATCATTTATTATTGAATATTATTATTGAAATTTTAAGGTCGAATTTATATGAACAAGTAAAAGTGCTATATTCGTTAATACTAGAGTTTCCTTTTTTCCGCACTTTTTTGATTCCCGGGAAAGAGGGAAATAAAAATCATATTCCCGGGATGCCGGGATTCCCGCCCATAATTTTTTAATTATTTATTTACTTAATTCTTCAATGAAACTAATATTTCTTACTGACTAGTATGCTTTTAATAATAAATCTAGTAAAGGCCAGTTTACACGGTAATACAATGTATTACGACATTGCAAAAAATTATGTAGAATGAGAAAAATCTTATCATGTAAAAGCAAAATGTATTGAATAATAGAGAATACGAATACAAAATCTGACAAGCGGTCGGTAAATGCTTTTTTTCTAAACCATTTTAGAAACTTTATGTATTTTCATCACACCAGAGGTGTATTTTAACGGACTATATTGAAGGTGGTAGCATTTTTATACAATTACAAAAACAACTAAAATCAACTCAGGAAATTTTCATGTTGTTTTTGTAAAAATTTAAAACTGCAACCATCTGTTTTTTGTTATTATTTTTGATTTTACTTATACCATCCGTGTAAACATGAATTATACTTACAAAAGATTTTTATTTTTTTCTTTTAAACACGAAGAGAATTTCATAATATTTTGATTCTACAAAGTCGTAATACATTGTATTACCGTGTAAACTGGCCTTAACTAGTATATGTATAACAAAAATGGAAAAATTTAAGATTAAAGTTATTTTAAGACACTTAAGAAGAATCTTAAAATGCCAATTGTATCATAGAAATCAATACTCGTATAAACATTGTTAAATTCAGATCTAATTCTGCGGATATTATCAAAAATTTTATAATAAGGCTGAAATATTGAAGTCTTAGGAGAATATAATTTTTGGAAGGACGACGGACGGCTCAGCAAAAAAATAAAATAAAAAAATTAAAAAAAACTAACATAAATTGGTGGCGGAGTGCACCGATTGCTTTATTTTCAACCAATTCCTTTTGTATGTCACCAAATTCTGTGAAGGTCGGTCCGTAACTTGCCTACTGCCCCATATTAAGGCCACTCTCGGAAATCGAGTTAGTATGGCTAAAAGCGTAACGAATAATGCTTTTGTGGTGCAATTTAGTATATGTAATCTACTTTTATAAGACTCAAAATCTCAAAAGTCTTTATTTATCATACGCCCCTTATAAAATACACCCTCGGAAAACACTACGCCCTATACCGCAAAACTTAATTTTTTCCCTAAGCTAATCCAGCGAAGCTCTACGCTTGCCTGCAGGAGACCAGATTCTCTTGAGATAATCGAACCCTTAACCCCTCTCTCACCTACCGGGGCACCCATCATAATAATAAAATTGTTATAAACTACAGTACAATTTGCTAAGACAAGAAACAATATTTCGTGAAGATAGGTCTATAATTTACCATAGGCCCTATATAAAGCCCATTCTATTGTAGTGAAATTTAATTGGATAAAACTAAAGACACGAGCTCAACACAAATTTACTAAAGTTTTAAAAAAAGTTGTTCTTCAAAATTTTCCCGAGAATCCCGCAATCCATTTCCGGGAAAGCGGGAATAGAAAGTAACTGAAACTCCCGGGAGTTCCCGGGACGGGAAACAGTTACGGACAATAAAATAGGGTCAACTATTCCAAGCTTATATTATATCAAAAAACATATATATAAAACGAACATGTTTTTGTTTAAAATTTGTTATTATATTCCTTGTAAAATTCGTTGCTAATATTTTTAACAAAAACTTAAACAAAATCACTAAATTTAATAAAAAAATTTAATGGACAATAAAATATAATAATCCTAATATTTGGCCAGATGTCCTTTATTAGAAAAAAACAGCATTACATAGTTTTGGCATGGAACCCACCAATCCACCACAAATCTGGTTCGGAATAGCATACCATGCCTTTTAAACGTTCTCCCACAGATCGTCAATTGGTCCAATACTTTCTCTAACAATCTTCCATAATATTGAGATTGCGCAGTTCAAGACATAAAATCTACTCCGTTGTCTAAAATCCATTTTTTGCAAGACTTGAAGTGTGTTTCGGATCGTTATCCTGTTGGAACAGCTAATTCAGTCCCATTTCCCACTCTGCATATACAGTAATTTTGACTTAGCTGCACAATCTCCTTTGCACGATTTTTTGTGCAGGTAAATCAAAAATGCAGCTATCTTAAATGTATTTAGCTACCTTAATGTGCAGGTACGCAATTGTGGTTACCTGCATAAAGTGTTTGAAAGAGGAGTAACAACGTTTTTATTAATAAATTGATAATAACAGTGACGTTCAAAGAACCTGTAGTAATTTGTTATGCATTTTTATAAAGAAATTGGTAACAATAAAGTGTGGAACAGAAAAGTCGTTGTAGTACAACGTTAAAAGTAGTGCTGCAAGCTGTCAAAAGTTAAAAACGGCAGTTTCAAAGTTGTGTCAACCGAATGCGTAGTTTAAGTAGTCGTTGCCGTTGAAGCGCAAAATTCGAAATTTTGAACTTTGTTCGTCAACTTCAAATACTACTACAAATACTTTATTCTGGTAAAGTTGCTGTAACCACAACCCATATGCATAAATGTAGGTACATACATGCAAACAAAATAAATGAATTATAATGATACCAACTGGACTTGTTTGCGATTTTCGTGTTTATAAACAGCTAAAATTGGATATTTATGTGAAAAAGTGTCCACCATATTTTTTCATGTGTGCAGCTAACTTTCATGTTTTATATGAAAATATCTTAAAGCTTCCCAAAAATATGAAAAATGTGCAGGTATACAAAATGCACGTAAACAAGGATTTTGAAGAATAATTACAGAAAATATGTATTTTGGGCAGTTAAGTCAAAGTGCAGCTAACTGGAATTTTTTGCATGAAAATAATTTTAAAATGCCAAAAATGTTGGGCACTTATCTTAAATGTGCAGGTAAAGAAAGTGCACTTAAAAAAGGAATTTGTATGGGATTAAAAAGAATAATGCCAGAAATGATCAATTTTGTGCAGTTAAGTCCAAAGTGCACGTAAATAAAAGGCAGTTAAGTCAAAACTACTGTAGCAACATTATTTCACTAGGGACTTCAACGTTAAAATATTGGTCTATGTTCCTTTTTACCCAAAATAATGGCCCAACACCGTGCCAGGAAAATCATCCCCACACCATTATGCTACCTCCTCCATGCTAAGATGTTCTAGTAGTGTAACGTGGTTTCAATTCTGCGCTTTTTTGGACGCCCTACCCATGTTTTACCATCGTTTCTTATTAAATTAATTTTAGATTCGTTCGACCGAAGCACATTGCGCAACTTTTTTCCATTACCAGGGTCATTCATCCCAATCATTATGAGCTTTTGCGAATATTAGTCGATTTCGACGATTTTCAAATTAACAAAAATATTTTCTTTAATATTTTTGACGTAAAAGGATAATGGTTTAGTGTTTAAAATAGTGACCCTATTGTTAAGTCAGCTCATATTCACAATTTTTTACAATTAAGGGAATGTTCCGAATTCAATATTTTTAAAAAGTACAGTGGATTCCCGATTAACCGAACAATTTATTGTCAGCCCTGTTCGTTAAATTGAAAAATTCTTTAAATCCAGTACTAAAAAATACTTATTCATGTAACAATAAATTAAAAGAACAATTCATATCATATCATATCATATTTTTAAAATAAAATAATAAAAAAAGTAATTCACCCCTATCGTGAATAATTTTTCCCCTTTTACATATTTGCGATCATGAACTACTCCAATGAAAAAAATGTTATTCAAAGGAGAATAATAACGTGAAAAAATGTTCACGGGAATAAATTCCCCTTATCGTGAAAAGTTTTTTCCCTCGTAATTTGTTCACGTTTCCCTTAGATTTTCTCACTTTATTTTTGCTAGGGAATAGAACATGTTTGTGAGTAGTTCCTCCTATAAATCAAATATTAAGGGCTAGATCCGTTAATAAGGCACAAACCGGTATATTGGTTAACAAAATGCAAAACAACAAGTCGATTGCCTGCGGATTTGTAACAGACGTGGTGGCAGAATTTTGGAAAATGTTTTGCTACATAAAATTTAAAAAGTGCAAAAAACTAACGTTGTAATCAACCTATCCCTCCAATACTAATTATTTAGGTTTATTATTTTAACTTTTCTTTAAAATATACGTATATACGTATACACGTATGTATATTTTTAATCAAAAATTTCATAGATTTTTAATTTTTTATAATCTTTCTTCTTTTTTTTACATTCACTGGAACTGATAGCGTAAAAATTTTTCACATACGATTCACAATTGCTTTTTTCCCTCCGAGGGGAATGAAAATTTCATGGGAACAAAAATTCCACTTGTTATTCACGAAAGGGGTAATTATTTAAAAAAAAAGAAAGAAACAAATTACATAATTATTTAAAGGAACTTGTTATTAACTTTTTCCAATTGCTCAGGCATTTTAAGAATGTGCGCAATCCAATGGTAAAACTTTGTTTCTAAACGGGCGAGGATTCTGTGCTTTTCCGATAAGTAGTGGACTGATTATTTTGGAACCGCTTGCGTTAGAACATAGCAGCAAAATTATTTTTTCTTTTGCCATTCGGTCAGGGGCGCTGTTTTGCTCTGCATGTACATAAGTCCTGTCAGGAATAGGGATGCCAAACGCGATCGATTTTAACAAATCCCGGGATTCGGGATTTTGGAAATCCCGATCCTGAAATCCCGGGATTTTCGGGATCCCGGGATTTTCCGGGATTTCGGGATTAATTTGTTTCTTTAATATGTATACAACTTTTTTTTAAAAAAAACAACAACACTTTATTTATTTATGTCTGAATTTTTAAAAATGAAAACTTAACAAAACAATTAAAAGCGACTTTTTTTAAATTAACTAAATTTTATTTATTTTTGAATTTTTAAAAAAGAAAAATTAACAGAACAATTCTTTTACAACTTTTTCTTATAAACAAAAGTTAAAATATATATATTTTTTTATTTTTAAAAAAGAAAACTTAACAAAACAATTCATTTTATATACAAATTTTATTATTTCGTTATTTCTTAATTTTTTGTGCGACGATAAAAATTTTACGCTTACTACGTTTAAAACAAAATATTATTTAAGATACTTGTTAAAAAAAAAAATTTTTAATTTTTTTATTGCATTACTGGAGCGAATTAAAAAATGTGAATTTGGAAAAAATTAAAAAAATCACATTTTTTCAAGTTTAAAGTCCTGTAGCTCAGTAAATCTTTATCCGACCCACACGGTATAGATATGTGCTGAACGAGATATCTTTGCAAAATGTTAAATCTTGTACAATTCAGTTAAACAGTTCTCGAGATTTTTCGAAATACCTTAAACAACTGCAGAAAAACACGGGAAAAATAAATAAATGGCATATTCGTGTTCAGCAGCACCAATTTAGCTTAGAAAATATCTCATTTCTGAGGTTCATTTTTTTTGTGGCATAGTGTAATTGGCAGATGAGTGCTGGTTAGCTTTGCGACAGAATAGAAAACAAATGAGACATTGAGCAAAGCAAATTTCTTTAATGTGCAGTTTTTCGTTGGGAAAAGGATAATCGCGTAATGAGAAAACGGCCATAAAACAATGAATAATTAGAAAGTATACAAATTCAATTAAACGAATATTTTTATACATATAAAAATTTTTGATACACAAAAGTTGTTAAATTGAGAAATCCCGGGATTCATAAAAATAAATCCCGGGATTCGGGATCTGTCAGTCCCGAAAAATCCCGGGATTTCGGGATTCGGGATTTCCCGTTTGGCATCCCTAGTCAGGAAGCATTTTCCAAAATAACCCGGCCCATCTGCAATAAAATTGCCTCCTCAGATAAATCATCATGTATGATTTTGTACAGTTTCTTGTTAAAAGATTCTACTAACTCCTCCCTTGTAGATAATTATTCACCACATTGCTTAAGTAATCTTATTCCGAATCTCTTTTTAAAACGAGAAAGCCACCCATTACTGGCTATAAACTTACCATTATAATCCTGATTGTGGAACTCTTTTCCCTTTAATTTAAATATTTCTCCACTAATCGGAACGTGTTGTTTGCGATGCATTTGAACCCACTTAAACAGTTTATTTTCCATTATTGGAAACCCTCCATCTTTTATTGCACTTTGGTGTTCATTACCAAAATTAGTTTTCTTCATATTATTCAACAGCTTTGGCTTATTTTTTAGAATAGCACATATTGTAGATTTGGCTAAACCATATTTAATTGCTAATCCACTAACAATCTTTCCATTTGTATATTCATCTAAAATTTTTAATTTTTCTTTTAACGTTAATCGTTTTCTTTTATCCATTTTTTAATGTTCATAAGTTCACAAGTTTAAAAGTTTACACCACAAGTTCACAACACGTAGTAACGAAATTAGTAAACGAAATATATTTCTGTAGTGTGTGTGTCAAGACTACAACTGTTTGCCTGACTACTCCATCTATGTATTTAAATAAGTTTTACGAATTTTGTGTATATTATTTTTGTTTGTTCGTAACATCGAGTACCAAATTGGATTTTAATTCGTTATACACAGTACTTAAGGTAACATTTTTGCCTGTTCGTTCAATCTCGAATTCGCTAAATCGAGAGTTCGTTAAATCGGGAAACTACTGCATACATTTTTAAAACGCGATAAATTAACAATAATTTTTGCCAAACATATTGGCACTGCTACTTACAAATTGCGCAAAATATAAAAAAAAAACTTATGAAAATATTGGTGACCTATTTTTTTGTCCGTAACTGTATATCCTTTTCATTTGTGGTGAGGGTTTAAAAATATCCACCTTTAAAAACTCTAATCTTTTAAGACTCAACTCTAGTTCAGTTGAAATTTTGGATTGTTGTATTATGGTTTACAACTCTGTTATATTGCGGTTAAAAAAAAAACTCAAAAAATTACAACTCATCACTAGCAGTTGTTTTAACTACAACTCAACTGAGTTGTGTTGTAAACCGTAATATAGGCATCAATAATAATTTTTTTGCATAAAGCATATTTCTTAAGAAAAATTTTATTACCAATAAGATATAAATCTTTCGGCGCCCAGTACGACTACACGAAGTCGTAAGACTCTTAGGCCGGCACTGCCTTCAACTACTAATGGATATTATTTACGAAGTTAACATAAATATCGATAATTAATTAAAACTTTGCAGGGTATTTTTGATCAAAAGCTCTATAATAGTGTAGGGTGTAAGCAAAAGGTAAAAGGAAATTTTAAGTACGGAAATGCAAACACCAAAAACAAAAAAAAAATTTTTCCAAATTGGAATAAAAACTTTTTACTATAGAAAAATAGCGAACGTATTATAAAAATGCTAAAATAAGTATATAACTAAAATCTAAAAAAGTTAATTTCTCATTTTTAAACAAATTTACAGGCTCTTTCGCCAGAAGATTATCGTTGCGTAATGAAAACTGTAGAAAATGCTATACTTTCTACCGATTTGGCAGTATATTTCAAAAAACGTAATGCTTTTTTGGAACAAGTGGAAAATGGAGAATTCGATTGGCAAAGTGAGGAGAAGAAAGAATGTAAGCAAATATCTTAAACCAAATTTTCAACTGTTGAAAGAAATTTTTTTTTCATTTTTAGTATTATGTGGCATGATGATGACGGCCTGTGATGTAAGTGCTATAGCAAAGCCTTGGGAAGTGCAACATCGAGTTGCAAAATTAGTTGCTGATGAATTTTTCGATCAAGGTGATTTAGAAAAATTACAATTAAATACGCAACCTGTAGCTATGATGGACAGGTAAGGTGAAAAATAAATTAGAAAACAACAAAATTTTATTAATTTGAAAAATAAAAAATATTTAAGAGAACGCAAAGATGAATTACCAAAAATGCAAGTTGGTTTTATCGATGTAATATGTTTACCATTGTATCGAGTATTGTGTGATACATTTCCTTGGATAACGCCTTTATATGAGGGAACCTTAGAAAATCGTCGAAATTGGCAAGATTTGGCTGAAAAGGTTGAAATGGGTCTAACATGGATTGATCATGATACTATTGATAAACCAGTCGAAGAGTTTGCTGGTATGTATTTAAACTGCGTGATAAAAAAAATTTATATCAATAATTTTTTTTTTTTTTGTTCCTTAATCTTATAAGCTTGTGACGAGGAAGAAATTAAGGACATTGAATTTACGGTGACCACTTTAAATTGCCATCAACAGCAGCACAGCGATGACACTTCAACACCAGAACATCATCGGGGCTATTCACGTTTAAGCATGAAAAAAACTGGAGCTCTAGGAAAAGCGGTCAAATCAAAGCTCACAAAAACCCTTTACAATAGCATGGATGGTGTTAAGCCTAAAACTTCTTTGAAACTTTTGGAAACACACGTCAGTGAGGATCTTGATGATAGAAGTCCGACAAGTCCATCGCAGCCACCATGTGGTTCAACTGGTCAAATGTCAGCCTCCTCCTCAATCTCGTCATCATGTACTACAACTTCGGCTACAGATAAGAACAAAAAACGTTCAAAATTTTGTGCGTTATTGTGACGAAAACCTTCCAATTAGAATTTAAAGTAAGATTTTTAATTAAAAATCTCTACTGGTTCTGATTGGAAGTTATAATCTTAAATTTTTTAAACTTTTTTCTAGTCAAAATGCTAAATCATTTGAAATTCTATAAAAAAAAAACAAAAGTAAAGATTAAAACAAGGAAATAGTTGGAATTGTAACCATCAATATAGGTTAAGATAAGTGCAAATACCCTGGCAAAGTTACTTGATTTAGCTGAATTATGTATGATTTGGATTGACAATCATGTATTTGTGCGAGAACTTAAATGCCTCTTAAAAATTGTGCAATAAAGGGAACTTCTGGATGTTCAATGATTAGAAAACGTTTTTCGTTTGTTAAAGTTTTTTTATAAGAAATTTAACCCAGTAGTATAAAAAAGAGCAATTGCCACCACTGAAAGGCGAAATAGTTATAACTTTTACTCAATTTGTTCTAGGAACTACTGATGTGGCATTCCCATCACACCTACTTCTTTCTCTAGACACCAATATCTAGTGGTAACATGTTCATAGCTCCAAGTAACGCAGAAAACAATTTTTTTCAACGACAAAGCAAAAGAAAAATGTGTATGCTTAATATTGGGTGTTTTTTTTTTAGCTGCTTTAGAAATTTCGATATCGATAACTACGGTTTGACAGCAGAGAATGTCAAACTGTTTTGGCATTTCTTTTCAGTAAGGTTTGGCAAGTCATCATGTCTGTTTGCGAAGTTCATAGAGCACTTCGTCCATTTTACGAAACTCACTTCTGGTTTAATGGCTACGTCAATAAGCAAATTGCTTTATAGGAGCGAAGACAATCCGCAAGCCGTTTACTAATTACCACTACATCGATAAATGGATGTTATGCTGACTGAATTTTTATTTTCAAAAATTAATCAGCTAAACATCAACGACATTTGGTTTCTTGCCAAACAGCGCGATTAACAATCGATTTATTGTAAAATTAATTTGGTGACAACTTTTATTTTCCGAAGTAGTCTTGCTCACTGGCCCCTCGTTCGTGCGATTTAACAGGTTTTTATTACTTTTTATGGTGCTATGTTAAGTCATTGGCTTATGCCGAAAAACCAGCAACTTTTAAAGCATTGGAAGCCAATATTCAAGCCACAATTGACGCCATAGGGCAGATTTATTGGAAAAGTTGTTAAAAATTTTACTCATCAAATGGACCATGTAATTTTTAGCAGCAGCGGACATATGCCGGAAATCATTTTTTAACAAACAATACCATAAAATTTTAATTATTTAAAAAAAAATTAGTTCTAAAAATATTCCTGTCTTGTATTACAAATTGAAGTTCTCATGCCGTTTCTAAAACAACAACAAAATGAACCGATCATCGCTTGCTTTTTGCTAGTACGCTTTGTAGAAATAATATCATAACCCTTATGGTAGGTAAAGGTTATGCAGAGGGGTCAATCGCCACCTCGTAGTGGGACTAGCGGTTATTCTTAAAGAGCAGCAAGCGAATTTTCACGTACTGAGCTAGTGCGCCATACCACTGGGTCGCAAGCAAGTTACTATGTATAAAAATTATAAAAACTTTAGAATGTTATTGGAATTCCATATTTTCAAAATATAGAAAATAAAAAAAAAACTTGAAACCCATTGTTGATATTTACTATTTATTTTCATAGAAAAAAAGTTGTTTAACTTCAAAAAATCAAATATAGATAATTAAAGAACAGATTCTAGTCAAAACTTGCTTTAAAGCAAACAGAAACTAAGTTTAAAAATATACTTAAATACTCAACCCCATAGTTATAAAAAATAAAACATGTTTATAAAAGGTTCATTAAACAAATTTTCATAGAAAACAAGTTTCATAAACCTTTTAAAAAACTATTTTATGTTTTACCTTCAGTCGTTAATACTAAAAAAAAAAACATTAGTTTAAGTAAATAATTCAGATAAAAACTTTTTTAAATATTTAAAATTATTATATTAGTATACATACTATAGTTAATAACAGTTAATTTTTTTCCTTTAAAAAAATGAAAACTATAGCAATATAAATGATATTTAGAATATATGTAACTCTCTATAAATTATAAATTAATGCAAATATTTAGATGATATGTATATTGATGTACTTTAATCAATCTAAAATAATTATAAATAAGTCAATTTTTTGAAAATTAGAGCAAAACAAAAAAAAAAATCTTAAATAAAATACGTATGCAAACATATAGAGAAACAAATTTTAACTGTATTTAATCGTAAACATAATTGAAATGTCCTAAATTATGCAACTAAAAGGCAGTTTTTAAACAAATATCAAGCAATTTATAAGTTTTTTTTTCATTTTGTTTTATATCTTTTTATGTAATATATAAAAATTATAAAATAATATATAAGTATGTATACCTGTTTTTACAAGCACGATTTAATTAAAACTTTAACACCTTTACAACTTGTTTAAGATCTCTCAGAAATAATACAGTTTAAATTGCTTCAGTATTACAATTTGTAAATTAATTAAAAAAATTTTATTGTTAATTGTAGTTTCATTGTTTGTTTTTCATTCAAATTTTATTTCAAACTTGTACACGCATAAAATATTGTAAAAACATCCAAAGCAAAAATAAATCAAAAGACAAAAAAAAATGAATAAAGTTTACTCTTTAAAGAAGTGATATGAAGGTGGGAACAGCTTTTGATAAAAGCTTTTGCATAAAATCAATAAGTAAGAATTACGACTTAAGGTAGTTATCGTAGAATAGATATACACATCGCATTGAGGGGTGAACAGTACCAAAAACGAGGATTAATTTAAAAATAGTTAGTTTTTCGTATAAGTATTTGGTACCATATAAAAGTAGATAAAATTCGACACGAATTACTGTGAAAATTATGAATCTTTGTTGTTTATTTTTTTTTTTTTTTTGTTATACGCTGTCAAAGTTAAATAATATTTGATAATTTAGAAATATTTGTTAAAAAGTGAAAATCAATATATTTTAATTGCGATTTGTGAAAATTGTCTCTTATTTTTTTTAAATTTAAATTAACTTTAGGTATTTGACTTATATGAATTATTTTATTTTTTTTTTTTAATTGGTCAAAAAAATTAGTTTTTTTTAAATAAATGTTGATTTCAAAATGTTTGTGAGAATAGTTGGGCAAAACTTTTTATATATTCTTAAAATATGGTATTTCAGCTTGCATAATAACAGTAAAAAAAACTTTCCCGTTTTTACCCCGTTTGAAAATATATATTTGAAATTTTGTAAAACACTTTAACTTGTTTTTTCTGTTTTGTTTCGTTTAAAAGATTTTTTTTAGTTTTTGTTATTTTTCCGAAATGCAGAAGTTTCTGTTTAAATGACAAAAATTGATAAAGAATAGAATGATTACATCTAACACTTATTGTTGTTTCCTGTGGTCACGAGATTCACTTAAAAAATTTCGGCTTTACCCATAAAACCTCATATCTTTTCGTGAAACTTTACCCCTGGTTTTATACGCCTCCCACTTAACACAAATTCTTAATTCATGTACTTGAAAAAGTATCCCATGCTCTATTGCCAATAGGCCAACTTTCTAAGGAGGCACCAGAAGCTCGTTATAAAGATTTATAAAATTTTAGAGAACAATATGCTCGTAAATGCAGTCGCATAAAATAGAATAACGACATTTTTAATCGGTTTCTTAAAACTTCAGATCCTTTAATTTCAAGCAAAAATAAAAATTATGATAAAAAACTACATTTTTTTTAATTTTTTGAATTTATTATATGAGCTAAATTGCAGTTATGTATTCTATAAAGCTTTTTTGTAATAGTTATATTCCTTAAATTGTTAGGAATGACTTTTATACACTACCAGACTATTATATTGTATTTTCTTGTTACATTTTACCTTAGCTATCCTTTGGATAGCAATGAAGTTTATTGTATGTACAGAAAAATTTACAATTATTAGACACCAGCAGAATGTAATGCATTTTCTGGCCCGCTACGGCCTTCGTCGAAACTAATAAAACCATGTGGATGTGAAATGCAGAACACAAAAAAAGGTGAAGTTATCCACTTTCGAGTGGACTCGGATTCTAGAACACACCTGATTGGTTAATACGACTTTTCTGGCATAAGTTGTTGTATAAATAATTTTTGAGGATTAACTTTCCATTTATTTGGTTCTATATGAAGTATATAGTACCAAATTAAAACGAATTAGTTCCCTTTTACCTCCATTTTTGTTTATTCGGCAATATGTGTTTGTATATCAATGTAATGATATGATAAAGACGGTATGAATTTTAAAAAACTAAATCAATTATGGTAACTCATTTTAACCAAATTAAAAATAATTGTTAATATTTTAATAAATTTAGACGGCCCGGCCCGCAAGACCCCTGTTGTAAAGAAAATACAAACAATTTTATTTCTGTGCTTTGCTCTGATTAAGAAGATTCTATGAAATATTTAGTTTATTTCTTAAGCGTATAATACACGGACTGTTATAATTCACATGCGCATATGGTTCTGACGTGAGTTCAAAGTCAACACACAATGACCTTTGTGGCTTTGTAATGACGTCGAAATTGCGTCAAAGCCACATGCCCATGTGGCTAACAGTTAAAAAAGTAAAAAAAAGAGAGAAAAGTTATACACAACTCAGGTGGCAATTAAGGACTTCTATTCGAGTTTAAGTTTTGGACAGTGTTTAAAAACCGCAATAACTTTCATTTCTTTTGATTTGACTTCCGCTTGGGCTTCTGAAATCAACAATAGTTTCAGTCAAATCAAAATCACAAAATAAAAAACAAACAGTTAAACGAAACTTTTGCGATCAGTTGTCTTAAAAATTGTGATTTTGATTTTCTTTTGAACAGTTAAGTTTCTTCTTTCGGCTTTTGTAAGTCGCAAACAGTCGCACAAAAAAATTTTGTAGTATTTGCAAGTTAAGTAGGGAAACTATAAAAATGCAATTGCATGTTTTTCCTTGTGTGACCATTATCCGTGTTAGAGGTTATTTTTTGCATTTTGGCATAGATTTGATAGTGCATATTTTTGCCTTTGCAGCATTTTATTTTAGCTTAAATAGCGTTTTTGCAGCATTTTTTAGTTTTATACCTCATATTTAACCTTTTTGAAGCATATTTTGATGCATGTTAAATTTTTTTAAATGCCCTCAAATGCTTTCGTTGAGAATAATTTTTTTTTAAATCTTGTTAACAGATTACTTTTCTCTTTTAAATGACTATCTGTATCCCCAAATTATTGCATCAATTTCACCATCTACATTTTATTTTCACTCTATCGGCCATGTTCTGGAAATCGAAACCACGTGAAAGTCAAATTGCTGAAGATTTTTAATTGAATTTTTGTAAAAATTAACGTAGCTTTTCCTGATTTCAAGAGTAGTTTACACAGAGGAAAGTGGTCCTCAAAATATGAAGTAAATAAAAGGAAATATTTTTATGAACTTCGAGCACGGAAGAGATTTCAAAATTTGTTCGATTTTAATTTCACGTGATTTCGATTTCTAGAACATGGCCGTATAAGTCTAAATTTACACGTTTCGTCTTTTGATGCTCAACTTCTTTTCAATTCCCTTTTAAAGATGCCAATATAATCACACGTAGCAATCGGTTTCAACTTTTTCTGTTCAAAACAACAACAATTTTATAACCAGAGAATGAAAGAGAAAAAGAAAAAAAATTACATGCAGCCATCGTTGTGCATATAAAGCGTGATTTTTTATGAATTAAGTTTTTTGGGTTGGCAGCACTGGTTGGTAATTGTATCCAAACTACATCTGTGAAAGTGAAAAGTGTTCAGTATACTCTGCCATTTCATCATGGAGAAACTCACAAACGAGCAACGACTGCAAATCGTTGGCATTTATTATCAAAATTCAGCTCGAAAAATTGTGTTCAACGATGAGGCTCATTTCTGGCTAAATGGACGCGTAAACAACTAAAACTGCCGCATCTGGGGTGAAGAACAGCCACATGCCGTACAAGAGTTACCGATGCATCCCGAAAAAACGACAGTTTGGTGTGGTTTATGGGCTGGTGGCATCATCGGTCCATTTTCCTTCAAAGACGACCGTGGAAGAAACGTTACCGTCAACGGCGAACGATATCTAGCCATGATAGGCGACTTTTTTTTGCCCCAATTGGCTGAGTTGGACTTGGTTGATATGTGGTTTCAACAAGACGGTGCCACATGCCACACAGCTCGTAAAACAATGGACATATTGAAGGATAAATTTGTCGAGCAGTTTATCTCTCGAAATGGTCCTGTGAGTTGGCGGCCAAGATTATGTGATTTGACGCCTCTTGACTATTTCTTGTGGGGTTATGTGAAGTCGTTGGTCTATGTGGACAAGCCAAACACGATTGAAGTCTTAAGCTACGGTCAGACTTATCAAATATTTGACGAAAAAAACGGGACCAACAACCAAACTAAAAAATCATTTCCCTTAATATCAATATTTATTTTGATTAAAATACCACATCTTACAAAAAACTGTTTTTTGCTATGTCTAGTAGTATAATTAGTTTATTTTGTAATATTAAGACATTTAAAATCTCACTAACTATTAACAAAAGTAGGGGTTACGCTTATTTGATCAAAATATTTAATAAGTGTGACCGTAGCTTTAGAGTATAACATAACACGTATTATTCATGGAATACAGGACGAAATGCTGAAAAAAGTGGTGCAAAATTGGACCTTACCAATGTACCAGTAAAAAACAACAATAATAATAAACATGTGTATGATTATGTACAGGGAAACCAGAAATATGCTTTAAAAAAGCGTTTTATGTGCATAAAATATGCAGTAAAAACTTGAAAATATGCCCTAAAAATGGTTAAAATATGCCCCAAAAATTGCTTATTTATTTAATAAAAACAATCCTAAAATTATAATCGGTAGTATTGCTGGGAAACTATTAATAGTAATATCGATATTATCGATAGTCTTAAACTATCGAAAATATCGATAGTAAAAATATCAATATCGATATTATTATTATTCAAAATACAGCTATGAAGACATCTAACAGCAGCTATACACACACAGTTTTTTGCCGCAAATTTTTACTTGCTATTACACTATGCGACAGTCGAAATCGGGATGGGATGAACCCAACGGGAAATGTTATATCGGTAAAAAAGAAGTAATACGTATCCCGGCGTTTCGCTGGGTCACGTCTAGGAATCCAGATATATCAATTTGAAGTTAGTAACTATCATATAGGGGAAATTGTCACCTTTGGTGGTCTTTTTTTGACAAAACTCGAGAACCACTAGTCAGATTTTGCTAAAACAAATTTAAAAAAATTAGGAATTACAATTCCTTTAATCTGTTCATACAACGTTTCGCTACATAAGCAACAGTTTCGCAGTTATAAATAAATGTATGAAGAAAAAAACTTTTTTTTGCCTAAAAAATTTAATTTTTTTATTTTTAAATCATAAAAAATCCAAAACGGTGAAAAAAGTGTCAAGTCCTATTACTTTCACGTAAAGTCACATAACCTTTAAACAAAATGAGACATAGATCATGAAAATCGATGGACGCGTTTCGCTTTTATTCACAATTAAGTGAAGGTATGAATTTCAAAAATTTGCTCGAGATATGCTCAAAATTCCTTGGAAAAAACATTGATGACTTTTTTTATGATTGTCAGAATTAAAAAAAAAGTAATAAACAAATGGTTATTTGATTTTTATGGTAGCGGTAACAAACTAAAAACGGTCATAAATGTGCGTGGACAATTAAAAGGAAAGTGCACTTTTTTGATTATTTGGGTTTTTTCCGTTTGCTACCTGCCACCCTTAAAAGATGCGCGAATTCATAAGTACCTCTCAGTAAAATATTGAAACTTACGTAGGTGTTCACTGATCGATTTTTGTCATTCAACAAGTGTCTCCGAACGCGTAAAGTACGTTTTTTTTTTAAAGTAAGGAAAAAGTATAAAACCGAAATTAGTGCAAATTGTCCAGAAAATATCAATTTATTTTGTTACGTTTGTGGCAAAAGTGCTTTTTCAACAAATGCTGCATTACTCACTGAGCAAGTGGAGTGCGCTTTTAAACTTTATTTTGATTGCGAAATAATTCGCGACGTTTCGTGGGTCCCAGACAAAATTTGTAAAACGTGATACAATGGTCTCAACATGTGGATCCAAGGGAAACGCAGTTCACTACGTTTTGGTGTACCAATGATTTGGACTGATCCAGAAGAGCACAATTTCGACAACTGTTACGCTTGCGCAAACAAAATATATGGAGTAAATCGTAAAGGCCTTAAACAAAGAGTTTACATATCTGTTAAAAGTGCACAAATACCTCCACCGCATTCGGATGAAATACCAATTCCACCGCTTCTTTTTCTATTGAAACAATGGATCAATCGGATTTCACCTATAAACCAACACCAGAAGCCGGCCCATCGAACAAAATAATTCCAATATCACAAGCAAGAATGGACAAGATTGTTGCAGAATTAAACCTTTCTCAACGTGAAGCAGAAAAACTTGCCCAGCTTTTGAAAGAAGGCAACAATTTGGAGCCTAATGTCAAAGTCACCGGATATCGAAGACGACAATTGCTATTCCAACGGTACTACACACTCAACGAAGGGAACACATTTGTTTACTGCCACGATATAAAGGGACTGATGGAGGCGATGGCCATTAATTATGTCGCAGCTGATTGGCGAATGTTCATCGATTCTTCGAAATCAAGCCTGAAAGTCGTTTTGCTACATAAATGTAATAAAAAACCAAGCATTCCCATTGGCTACAGCACAGACATGAGCGAAACATACGGTTCCATGAAAATAATTTTGGATAAAGTTTGCTACACTGATCACATGTGGCGGATCAGTTGTGATCTGAAAGTCGTGGCGATGCTAAGAGATCTCCAAGGAGGCTATACGAAAAACATGTGTTTCTTGTGTCTTTGGGATACCCAATTTAAAGGAAACCAATACGAAACGCATGACTGGCTTGCTCGAGATCCAACAGAGAAAGGACACAACTGCGTAAATGATCCACTGGTGCCAATGGAGAACGTCCCCATGCCCCCTCTGCATATCAAACTGGGAATCGTAAAAAATTTAATCAAGGCCATTGTGAAGCAACCGAAAATTCTTGATTATTTGGAAAATATTTTCCCACGAATCAGCGAAGCAAAATTGAAGGAAGGTGTTCTGAATGGGCCGGATATACGAAAGCTCATGAAATCAAAGGAATTTAAAGGTGCTTTAGACGGTAATGATTACTTTGCGTGGAGGGCAGTGAAGAAAGTCATACGATTTTTTTTGGGAAGTACGCGAGCACACAATTACCCCGCTCTTGTGACCAAGATTTTGCACTACTTCCAGAAAATTGGAGTCAATATGTCCCTCAAAATTCACTTCTTGCAACACCATCTCGAATACTTCATCAAGCAGTTAGCCTCAGAGTCGGATGAACATGGCGAGCGCTTCCATCAAGTGGCAATGGAAACGCGACATAAAGGCAAAAGGCTTGATTCGCTGGCTGAAATTTGTTGGTGGTCGCAAAAGACGTACGATCCCGACAATGAAGATAAGGAAGAAGAATATACAACGGGAGTTTCCTCCTGCTTATGTAGCGAAACGTTGTATGAATTGTATGATTAAAGGAATTTTAATTCCTAATTTTTTTAAATTTGTTTTAGCAAAATCTGACTAGTGGTTCTCGAGTTTTGTCAAAAAAAGACCACCAAAGGTGAAAATTTCCCCTATATGATAGTTACTAACTTCAAATCGATATACATATCTCGATTCCTAGACGTGACTAAGCGAAACGCCGGAACACGTATAACTTCTTTTTTACCGATATAACTTTCCCCGGTAGTTTGAACCCTTCCCAATCACTGACCCCTACCATTTGTCTCACAGCGTTATTAATTCGCGCTGAATGACAGCAATGAATACAAACAACAAGAATGGCGAGTGGTATGAATTGCTTAGCTGGGCTTTCTACTGCTAATTAAAGGCCTTTATGTCGAAATTTGTACATGTTTATAAAGGGACTGAAATGTCAAATATTTTTGTAATGTTGTAAAAAAAAAAATGCAAATCTAAATGCAATTGCAATTGCCATTGCGAGCATAGGACAAAACAATGAACGACCATTAGAGGATAAGTCCGCTAGATTGATTACCTTTTTGGGTTGAAAATCAAAACCTATTTAGAAAATTATTTAAAGTTGCAATAGAATATCATATAGTCCCTGCTACTTCGGTTCCTTCAGAAAGATACTTATCAATTTTTAAAAAACTGTCATCTAAAATAACGTGCGTATATACGTACGTCTCATACGTTCAATAAAGTGATAAAAACAACGAACTGTAGCCTGATAAAAAACTAGTTAAAGTTTTCCTGCACAAGTACAAACATTCAGTCGATAGTAATATCGATATATCGAAAGTGAAATCTGAACTATCGATAAATATCGATAGTATCCCAGCACTAAGCGGTAGAGCCCAAACACCATAGTATTGCAGATGAATTTTCGAGATTTTACCCTATTTGGAAACGATGGGCAGTCATAGGCTCACAAAAACAAAGTTATGTTAAAAGGTTAAAATTCATATAAGAGTTATTTGTGCCGAATATTATCCAGATATTAACATTCATATGAGATTTTTGTCTTAAAGAGATGACAGGGATGGTCGCTAAATAGTTTAATAATTTATTAATTTAAAAGAAAGTTAAAGCTATATGACCATTTCTTTCTAAAGGTCTACCGTGACTGAAAATTTAAAAGTTATTAAAAGGATATTCTTTTATGATTTTGTTATAGAAAAATATTTAGATTTTACTAATTTTATAAATTCTCCCATAAATTCTTTTACTAATTACTAAGATGAACAATCAGACTGCAAAGTTGTGCAAACGTCATTTCTTATTTGTGAAAATGTTTTATTGTATGTTTACTTTAATATTATCTTCCTTAAAAGAGGTGATATTTGATAAAAATTATTACAAAAAAATTTTCTTACATGGTCTGTAATCTAAGGAAGAGTTCGAAGAGAAATATGTTATTCGGATTAACGGTAAATTTTTATTTTGTTTTAATCATTATTCAGTTTAATTATTATGGATAAAATTTCACGTTCGAAATGTCACGTATCGACACAGATTTTGGCTTAAAAAAAAAAAAATTGAGAAGATTTTGGAATCAAACCAAAGATATTTTAATGTTACGTAAAATTCTGAAAGTAGTTTGACTAAAAAATTGTGCCAGGTTTCGCTGAATTACGCCTTTTTATACATGGCCACAAAAACTACTTCTATTTTTTTCACGTTCGAACCGCTAATTCTTTTGCCATTATTTTTGACCTAAAATCGCGCCCTCCATAAACTTTAGCATAGATAAAAGTGCTTTCTTAGTGCTATAATTTAAGGGTTAAAAGAACGTTAAAATATTTGTTGTTTTAATGTTATTGCATTTTTGATGCTTACGACTGTCACGTTCAACACTTTGGAATTACCCATATATAGATGGGAGCTTTAGGCAAATGTGAACCGATTCGAAAATAATAAATTTGCAGTAAAATATTTTTGGAGCAAATTGATTCTAAATACCAACATAATTAGATAGTTTATGGAAAGAAGTTTTTGAGGGGAAAATGTGAAATTATAGACCAATTCTCAACATTTACATAGACTTCGTCCATAGTACAATTAAAATGTATATATAAAACTTGATCAAACAAACTATCTACAAGATTGCAACATTTACTTTGCGCACATGAACAGACAACCAGCCAGTCGGACGGATGGACATCGTTTAATTACTTTAAAAAGTGATTCTGAGTCAATTGGTATACATACTAAAAGATTGGTCCAGATTTCTATGCATAACACACATCGCCAAAAACGTATACAAATGCTTTTACCTTAATTCAAGATGTATTAAAATATGCCTCAAGAAGGCAAAATATGCGCTATAAACTCAAAAAATGCTGCAAAAAGGTTCTTTTAACTAAATTATGCACAAAAATGCTGCAAACGGTAAAATATGCAAAAATATGCACTAACAAATTGATGCCAAAATTCTTTAAAAGCTCTAAAACGGATAAATATATTTTTTCTACCTTCATTGGTCGTATGAGCAAAAACATGCAATTGCATATTTATGGTTTCCCTGATTATGTATACACGTAAAAAAAGTACAGAAGAGAAAAAAGAAAATTTACAAAACTAAAAAACGCCTGCTTTTACGACTGTAACTTCTGACAATTTTCAAAAGCAAAAATTTTGGTTTTTTAACTTATCAAAAGCAGAAGAAAACTTAGCACACGACTGCCGATTGTTTTCATAAGTTTTAAAAAGCAGAGAAAAGTAAAAGCATTAAAAATTTAAAATTTTGCGACATTTCAACTTTTGACTTAAGTTTTTTAAACACCGGTTTTGGATTAGGGGTCTATAGAAATATCGGGAGGGCCGCCATAGGTTCCCAAAGTAAGGCGTCTCAGGTAGTGCGTTAATTAAAAACCATTCAGAATACTAATGTTATCACACTTTTTAAAACTTTTTTATCAATGAAATGTGCTAGTCGAGTTCTACAAAAAAATTAACGACATGCATAGCTCATCTCTTGTAGTTTGAAAAATATCAAACTTTTAAAATTAAAATTTCATATTTTTCAATTCCCTTTGTCTCATGGTGAAATAAACAGGTGGCAGCACTACGCCAGATGACGATTTTTTGCTCTTGCATTGTTTGTCTAGGTTTATGTCAAAGTTTTGTTTATGTTTACAAAAAGTCCACGTTTTGTGCTGTGATTTTTGCTTTTTATTAAAGTTTTTTATAATTTTGATAAGATATTGACCATAATTAAATAAAAATTGGCTAAAAATTTATTTATTTCATCACGTTCAGCGGCATGCTTTGATTTTTGTTTAATGTATTTTTTGACGTAAACGGTTATGTAGTTTCCATTTTTGTTGTAATGTTGTATTTGTAGCCGTAACGATGCCACCTGCTTATTCCACCATGCTTTGTCTAGTGTTTTTATACTAAAACGAACATTTTAAGGGGGGGTTACGGTCCAAACAACCAAGATGAAAAATAAGGACCACCCTTATTTACAAACTATATAATGCCATGACATATACAAAATAAAAATAATGATTACTCTTTAAAATAAATGTATATGTATTTTAAAAACAACAGAAAAAGGCATACACTGTTTATGTGGTTAGTCCCTACTAGCATTTGGAAGATTGTTTTATCAAAAATCACCTAACTAAGTCTTCCTCGAGTACTTTTGCCGATTAAAAACTGATAAATCACTTGCGCGCTTGAAAAAAGACTCGAAAATGATTCGTCCTTATGCTTAAAAAGTAATTTATTGAAAATGCAATAACAAAACATACAGCAATCGAAAATGGATCATACAGGGTTTTGAAATATGACTGTTATGACTTTTAAACTTTTAAAAATTTATTTAAATATTATTCAAAAATCTGCCAAATGGAAAATAATTTTTTTCTTTAAACTAAATATTTTTTCTAATCGTATCACGTCTATGCCATTTTAGAGCATTGTACATATAAAATAAATAAATAAAAAACCGCATAGTGTAAAAGCTCAAGCGAGACTTTTGGGTTTATTCAAGTGTTTAAGAGTGCACGTAGGTGTGAGATCAAAAGAGAAAAAAGCACGGTGCAGAAGTTTTGCAGGTCTGTTTTAAAGTAAATTATTTATATACATAAGTATTTTTCTTATAATAAAACGAGTATTTATTTTCGCTATCAATTTTATTTTTTTTTTTTATTTTTAAACAAACTTATTATATTTTTACTTATATTTTTTTGTGCGCAATAGTAAAAACCGGTTGTCTGCAAATTGTCCATTGAACTAATCGAAAAACGTTCAACAACTTCCGGAAATAAAATTTTAATAAAGCAAACATTCTTTTCTTACAAGACAACAATTAGAGTTTTTTTTCCCGGACTTTTTCGATTCCCGTGAAAGCGGGAAAGTTTTTTAAATTTCCCGGGATCCCGGGATCCCGCTCCATATAAATAATACAAAGTAAATTTTGTTATTAATTAATGAAAAAAACTTTTATAAAATAACGTAAGGGAACTTGTTTACAAAGAAAGTAAAAGAAATGGTTCAATACTAAAAAAATAATAGAATATTAAAATAGGAACTTGAATTATTATCACCTCACGCCTATATTCCCTATTATTATGCTTTTATTCAGTATGATTATGCTCTGGATACAAGATAAAAAGATAACATAAACAACAATTTAATTCATAAAACAAAATAAAATTAAGGTACTCAAGATATGGGATCAAAAAGTTAATTAATAAAATAGATAAAATATTTTAAAGAAATTTAAAACATTTTTTAACGACTTAGGAAATAACCTTCTGACACACTCAAAGCGCTTAGTATGTCGTCAAAAAGTATATTCCTGATTTAATTTACTAGTTATCATGTTTCCAAAAATTTCGTTCATTTTTTACCGAGGTTGGACAAATAGTAAAAAGTGAACCGTTGTAGCATGCTTCGGATTCACATTCAGAAGCATTTTTTTCTTTTTATAAACAACGTCTATATCAGTCAAATGTATGTCAGGGTTGATGCAAAAATAGCATCAACAATGTGTTTTTCAAGTTGTATGTTGTAGTATCTTACACGAGTTTCCAAAATGTTATTTTATTTCGGTTTCCCCGCACTTCACGGGTATATAAACCAACACAAATTGAAATTGAAAATTTTTGTTTATCACCTAATAAACATATCGCTCCTTCATTGCATCATAGTCGTATCTCAAAATTTTAAGTAACTTTAGCAAAGTTTTCCTTCATGCCTTCTCGTATTATATCTCCAACTGAACCGAAGTTATAGCAAAATATATCTTTAAATCGGTACATTTTGAAAACTTTAATTTAAATTTTGCCAAGATCGTTTGTTTTTGTAGATATGACTATGTTGCAATAAAGGAGCGATATGTTTAGGTATCTCCTATTTTTAAGACTTGTTCATGGACAATGAAATGAAACTTTACTGCCTGCATCTTATTTTGAATTAATGTAATTTATTAACTCTTCACTTCACTAAATGTAATAATTATCAACTGTTGCATTGCCCATTTTGCTTTTAGTAGATTTATTGCATCAGGAGACATTGATTTAAATACATGTACTCACTTCTTGTAATTGATCTAATCCACAACCCATCCACAGATGCTAATTTTTAGAGAATAGAAAACTAAATTTCAAAGTATAAATAGCTATTTTCTGAAATTATGAGGAATTTTTTATTTCCCGGGATTCCGCAAGAAAAATCCCGGGAAAACGGGAAATAAAATAATTTAAATTTTCCCGTCCCGTCCCAGGAATTCCCGGGAAAAAACCCTAACAACAATATACATACATATAATCACCCCTATTATATAAGTTGTTGTCAATGTCGATGTTAACTTTAAGTTGTTGTTACATCAAGTCGACGACTACATCACTTTGACGTTAATTTGGCATTTTCTAAGAATGGATGAATTTGATGTACCCAGACATTTGGTAAAATTTGGTGGAGTAATTTAAACATTAAATTTTAGCAATTATTAATAAAAACTATACTCATGACATCTTTTAAATTTGCATTTTTTTATTTGAAACGTTTTTTAGTTTATATTGCTTCTTAAAAGTTATTGAGTGCCCCTAGATCTATGAAACTTGCCAGAAATATGTGTTATGGTCATAGACTAGTAAAGCTCATAAATCATTCGCAAACGATTAGAATTAGGACTGAAAACTAAGTCGAAAAAGACTCTTAGACGATCAGAAATACGACTAAAAAATGAGTCGAAAAAGACTCGCAAACAATCAGAAATATGACTAAAAATGACTCGCAAATCATTAAAAATATGAGTCATAAATGAGTCGAAACTGATCAAAAAACGGGTAATAAAAGACTCCTCAAGAAGAGTCCCGGGTAGGGTACCATTTCCTCTCGAGAAAACAATCATTTATGATCAGAAAATGAGCTCATATATGCTTATTTTAATCGTGCAGAGGAGTCATAAATGACTCGAATATGCTTAATTTTTTCATAAAATGTTTGCAGGGGTCCATAACTTTTTTCTTCTAAATTGAATTAGGTGGATCTCATAAAAAATTTAAAGGACGAAACACACAATTATTTAATAAAATACTTTATATTTTATTAAATATTTTTACATAAACAAATTTAGCAATCTTTAATTAAACATATTTAAAAAAAAACGTAGCAAGCAACTTTCTTAATTGGACCAAGTTTTACCAAAATATCTACGGTTTTTATGGGGTATGGGTTATTTAAAGCCTTATGAAACGCGAAAGGCCAAATACTGCTACAAAAACATTATTCGTTGCTGTTTCAGGCGTACTTAACTGTTTTCCGAGAGTAGGATTTATATGGTCAGACGGTGGGACGGACAGACAGAAGGAAATGTCTAAATCAAGTTTAAATTACTTAAGGAGCGAGACTATACATATATAGAATTTATCGGGTCTGAGATAAATAATAAAAAAGTTTTACACGGAATGACAAACTTAGTATATCCACAATCACCACTAGTAGTGTTGGAGGCTATAAAAAGTATCGTCGTACTAACAGTAAAATATCGCCGATATCGACATATCGGTATCGGTTACACCGTAGTTCAAAACTTAACAGACATATAAAATAATTCGCTAGATGCTTACTTGGGACCGTTCTATAGAAAAATTTATTTCAGAAAAATATCCATAATATTCGAACTATTTACGAGTTTCAGGTTTTTTATGGCAAATTGTTTAAATGTTGAAAATAAACCGTTAATACATAATTAAATAATGATTTGTTTAATAAATATTTGTTTTATTATATTTATTCATTGTATTTACTATTAAGGGTAATCACGATGGTCATTGTGCAAATTTGCAATGTGTAAATTTGCAGTGCATATTATGATTGATCGTGAGCATACCACCTTTATTTTTTGTGCAAATGTGCTCTTTTTCTAAATATTTATTCTGGCAGCACTAAAAACTTCTGGCAGCACTGTAAAAAATCTGCATTTGTTTACAATTATACACAAGCAAATCAAAATAAATATTTTCTTTTTAATTAATTTAAATTTAATTCTCTATTTAATATTAAAACCCACGAAAATGTTCAATTTATAAGTTTCCTTAAAAACAATATGATGCTTAATATGTCAAATGTTGTTGTTTACATTTGTTTGCAACGGAGCAAATATGCACTACTAATCTTGCTCATGGTTTTTTTAGTGCAAACGAAGTAAAATAGAGCAAATTGCAAATACGTACATTTTGTTGTTTTATTGTGCAAACGTGTGTATTTTTGCACGCATTTGCATCGTTTGCACACTTTGCACTACCCATCGTGATTTCCCTTATTGTTATCTAATGATTTATACTGTTTTTGATGTATTTTTAATTATGGAGCAAATATATAATTAATCGTTTTTACAATTGTTTATCTTAATGTACTATTACTCCAAATATGGTAACACTTTTAATTTACCAGTAATTTTAGATTTGTTAGTAAGTTTCTCAAATATTTTCTAAAGTTTTTTTTAATAATTTATGCAATCTCTATAGAACTTATAAATCGACATTATTACTAGAATATTGTATATTGTTATAGCTACTTAGTACAGATTACACTATGCGACAAATGAAGACTTTTGGAAAAACACGGATTGGTCAATATAGATTCGATTGTATTACAACGGGTAGCAAAACACTACATCCAGATTGGTGATTTTGGTGACCAATTTATGGGCCTCCAAAAATTCTGAAAACATTGGTCCCTCAAAAAATGATGTCATGAGTTTTTGGCCAACACCAAATTAAGACATCGTGACAACGCTTAACTTTTACATATATAGCAATAATATAGGTAAGAGTCCGGCGAACAAATGTTGTAAAAACTTTTGCCAATAAAATAGCTTTTTTGTGCACTTTTTGAAAAAAAAAAAAAAAGAATAGCAAAAAATAGTTTTACACTTTTTTCGAATAACAATTTATATATTTTTCACTAACAATATACAGCAAAATTGTAGCTACGGTAAAGCTGAACAACTCTTACGAACATATTAATGCAGTCAGAAAGTATCTTGGACTAATGACTTTTAAACCCGTTAAGTATAAGATATTTTTTGTAGGACATTAAATTTGCCTATCAAAATTTTAAAAAAAGTCTTTGTTTTAGCGTCAAAAAATGGATAAAAAGGTAAGATACAAAGTCTCAATGAGCTGTTTCAAGTGCCTTGACATGTTCAGATTGAATTCATATGTCTACAAGAGTTTTTCAGCTTTCTTGTAGCTACAACGTTGCTTAATATTGTAAGTTTTTCGAAAAAAAAGTGAAAAAAAATTTGTTTACTATTTTTTTTTTTTTGAAGTGCACGAAAAAGCTATATTTTGGCAACAATTTTTTAGCTATATTATTGCTATATATAAGATTAGGTGTTAGCCAAAAACACATGACATCTTTGTTTAACGTCCACCTGTTTTTAGAATTTTTGGAGAGCCATAAAATAAACTGGTCAATAAAAACGTCAAACTGAGAATAAGGTTTTACTATCTGTTGATTATACTCGAACCTATACAGACCAATCCGTGTGTTTTTTGCACTGTTAAATAAAAAAAAAGTTGTTTTCATTAAATAATGACGATATCTGTATATTTATTTAGCACATTTAAATTTTTACAATCATGTCATTGCAAACTTTTTTTTTTAATGTTATTATTTGTAATGGGAAAATACATTACGGCCAATTTCAGCAAGTATAACTGAACTTATCTATCAGTTATAACTGTCAAAAACATATTGTTAACTGTAAGTTAAAGTAATAGTTAGCTTTAACTGAACTTGGTGAAATTGGCCGTTATTAAACTTCTAATTTGTCTATTAGTTATGTATTAAACTAATTTAACTATAAGTCGTTTAGTTGTTTTTGATTTTGAGGGTGAAAAATGCATATTGTTTTTTTGGTTTTACCAAACATCTTAAATTTAAACTTACATTTCTATAAAATTAATGTTTTTCTTTAGACTTTATACGGATTTTTATTTTCTTTTGGATTTTTTTTTGTTTTAATTTAAAGATTTGTTAAAATGTTGACTATGTCATTTGCTCTTTATTTTTTGTAAAAAAAAATTCTTGCGCAAATTTAAGTATGCTTTAAGGCGAATTCATTACAGGTGGTCTTAAAAACGCTGGTGATAACTTTTTTTTAGCTTTATCATTGTTGGATGTCAAAATTTTGTTTATTATCTTTCTTTCTGTTTTGTTTTTGACATTGTACAATAATTTTACAAAAAAAAAAAAAAAAATTGCTTGTTGTTTTTGTACGAGTTTTACTTGTTGTAGTACTGAGATTACCTGGAATAAATTCGTCTTGGTATGCTTTTGTTTGATTTAAGTTTTGAAATCATACTTTTTATTTAATAGAATTTATACCAAAGCGGATTCATACAGGTGACCTCTTCGAGTCATTTGTTTATTGTTTATGTAATTGTGTTGTATATGCCGAAAATCAAACATGCATTTTGTTAAAAATCTGTTTAAGTTTTAAATTTATTAAAAATCTAAATATGTACTTGCAAATAAATAAAAATTTATTTAAATTTTACAAAACAAAAAAGGGAATAAAACAAGGTATATTTACACAAGGTAGACTCATTTGGGAGTGTATACATGTTGCTCTATAAAAAGAACCGAGTTGTCAAAATTGTCTTCATATAAAACAAAAACAATTAAACGCACACATGTACAAATTTTGTCTCATATACACGAAATTTGATGTTTGGGTTCCAACTAGGGGTAAACAGCTGACAAACATATGGGCCAACGAGTTTACCTTGTGTAAATATACCTTGGAATAAAATATATAAAAACAAGATGTCAAAAATGCGTAAGGAATAAGTGGAGGAAGATTTGCAAGATGCAGCTTCGTAAATTCACAATAAATTTACAATTTTAAAAAAAAAATTTTGACATTCACTGACAACTTTTTACAAAAACAAAAGTACATAGTAATTTTCGAAAAAGGGATAGCTATTATAACTTTCTCTAATGATGCTTTCACCTGTATAAATTCGCCGTGATTCATACCATCTTTAATAAAAATGTTTGATATAAAACTTTGAAAATTAAGCGGCCTGTTTATCTATTTCCGAACGAAGACTTCGTTAGAATTCAAAGAACATGCCATAAATAATTATTTAATTCAAATATAAAAACGCAATTTAATACTTAGAAGACAGATAAAAGTGGAAAACCCTTTTAAATAATTTCACAACGATATTTAGTTATTCATAGCTTTAACGGCCACAAACATATTTCATTATCAAGAAAATAAATAAATAACACATTTTAATTAATCTTAGTTAAAAATAAAGATCCATTATTTACCTATTTGTAAAGTTTTAAGTATTACATAAAAAACTCTTCGGTTGAGTGTGAAAGTGGAAGTCACGTTCGTCCTGGACGATCTAAAATTGTTATTTCTATAACACGTAAGCCTCGATAAGTAGGGTCTATGATTTGTAAGCCTTTAGGGTGGTAAATGCGTTCATTTTGGGAAGCTATATACTTGGATATTTTACGAAGAGTCTAAAATAGAATTTTTTTAACAACGATAGTTTTTGTTTAAGAGTTTTAAGCTTACTTTTTCATAGTGCGTTTCCGAGCACATATATACCAAATATGCTGTTATACAACCAATACAGCCCTCGCAATAGGTGCTGCATGAGCCTTTTTCGGCTTCCGCAAAAAATTCATTTAATCTGTTAATTGTAGACTCAAAGACATGCCGTTCAATCTGTAATAAATGTTTTAGGCTCAGTTTCATATATTAAAAAGTTGAAAGAAACACAAATTAATTCCATGCAATATGTATGTATGAAGAAATTAACGGAAATAAAAAAATCAAGTGCAAATGAAACAAGAGTAAATGCAAATGCGAAAATAATATTAGATTAAAACTCTCATACAAAATTAATCTTTTATTCCACAAAAAAATGTTGAATTGTAAAACATAGTTTGGAAAGCTGACATTACTGTAAGGCTACAATCGTATTAAGTATGGTTAAGTCAATTAATTTCAAAGTAAATTTTTTATTCATACTTGAACACATTAAAAAACGTGATTTTTGTCTCAAACCTAATTTATGTCATAAAAACAGTATCTATAAGAAGAATAGCATGTACATACATACACAAAAGGTTATACTCGAATAGTAATAATGTCGTTAATATATTCATTTTTATTGAGTTTAAGTTCATTTCAACAAAAATATGTAAAAACAATTTTTAAGCGACGAAAAACGTCTGCTAAAGAGCTTTTATAGAAGGACTATATGACTAACTTGATCGTTAATAAATATCAGTTTTAAAACACAAGAAAAGAATTAAAAAATAGATTATGTGTCTGCCCCTTGTTTATAATGGCCATACACTGGCTGTTGGTAAGGCACTTTCGGGGGTCTCGTGATAGTTGTGGTTTAAGCTCTATACCGCGTTAGGGACTGATTATTGACAGAAATCGTAAGAGAAGTTTGGTCTGCTGGCGTATATCGCCGCATGCGGCAGCTTTTCAACAGCTGTTTTGCAGTGGAGTTTTCATACATCCAGCTCCTAAGCAAGGGGTTAGTTATTATATGGTAACCATATACTAAAATTGTCACCAGCGTGGCCACTAGGTGATTAGACCACTGAGAGGTTAGACCAAAATCAATGTTCTTGCGTTAATATAGAACATTTCTATGTCTTTTCATTTCTGATACCTATGTAGTGACGACGAGTCGTACTATTCACATATCCATGTTTGTTGTTCAAAATTTTTTTTACAAAAAGTTAACTAGGTACATATGTACATATAAATGGATACAATATACCTCAAGTTTGTTATATTCAAGTAAGAATTATTCAGATGACGAATAGATACTTAACCGGGAAAATTCCAATGTCCTTTTACCAAACTATCAAAATAGGTATGCTTTTATTTGAAAAAACCCATTTCTTTTTTGCATACCAAATAACACGTTAGCCAAAAAAAATTTTGTATTATTAAGCTTTTTTGGTTTTCGCAGTTTCTCCTTAGTATTAAATGAATTCCTAAAAATGAATAACGTCTAACAATGATACTTGGTTACACAATTTAACCAGATTGTGTCTGTCTCGAAAAACATAGTTTTAATGATGTTCATGCGTAGACAAGGAATGATAAAAGTACTTACCAAACCTTCCAATTCACTTGGTAATCTGGTATGAAATTTAACAGCAGTGCCTTCACTATAATCCCTTTGAATAAAGACTTTGTTGAACCCATTTTGCAAAGCTGATGGTGTGCCAGCTGTTCCAGCACCTTGAGACATTTTTCTAACTTCTAATAATTAATAAAGTTGATTAGCCTGGAAGTTGGAAATTAAAACAAAATTAATTAAAATATACATCTTTATAAAGGATTTTTGTTAAAACAATAAAATAGCAATCTACATTGTATATATTTATACACATCTTTTTTTCCATTTTCTTTTATTTTGGGAGTTTCCATTATCTTGTAGTCAAACTTTTTAAAGAAACACTTTTTGTCAACTATTTGAGCGAAACTTTACCTATTTTTTTTTACTTTTTCAAAGCAAAACTTTGGTCTGAACTGCAAACTTTACTACACAATCTATTTTTTATAGTTTTGACAAAAATTAATTGAAAGTAAAAAGTTTTTTCTCACTACATACAATAAAAATTAGTTTTCCTTTACTTTTTCATCTTTTTCCCACTATTGTACGAGAAGTCATTGAACAGTTCGATGAACAAAACAAAACATGACAATCAGAACGCGATTAAAAGGAATGGCAGAAAACAATTACAACTCTGCAGATGATTAGCTATAGCTAAGACAACAGCCTACATGTATAAATACAGTTGGCAGCGCTTAAGAAATCAAGTCGTTAAACATTCAACAATTCGAAAATCATTTCAATACAGTTTTACAAAAACTAAATAAATACCCAAACTAAAGATAATTTATTGTTGTTGTAATTATTTTTAAATTGTTTTTGACAAGACATTTGTTAATACTATTATTAAAGCATTTAATTATCGAAAGTATTGTGAAGAATCATTTGTTTTTCACGAAATGTTTTAATAAGATTTCCTCAAAGTCTTTCTTACTTCATTTACGCTAAAAAATTGGTTGCAACATGCCTCTTTATATTTAATCGACTTTAGACAGTATTTTCTCTTAAGCAAATTATATTCGATTAAATGTAGAAAGTGAATTAATTTCGTTTTTATTTAGTTTTTAAACATTTTAATATAAATTCCATGTAACAAGAGACATCATTAAACTAGTAAAAAAAGAATTTATTAAAAACAAAAATAAATTGTTAAAAGTAACTTATAATATTTCTTGTTTTTAAAACCAATCAATCAGAGAAATTTATTTATTTTTTTTTCAGATATTAAACATAAATGCGAGATAAGAAAACATTAACAGCAAAATTAAATTCAACAGTGATATAATTAAAAGCCAAATTGCAAAGACTTAAAAGGATGATTTCTTAAATGTTTTTATCTACGAAAATGTTGGGCTGTGAAATAATAATGAGTAAAACAAATTATAATTAAAAAATTTAAATAACTTAAATGTAAAAACTTAAAAAGTTCTTTTAACAAGCAGAATTCAAAATTAAACTTTTTAATTATTAAAGGTTCCAACACATTTGTAATATTATCGTTCAATAATTGATATTTTACAAAAAAAAAAATGCTTGTGTGTATATAATTGAATCTTTTATTTCAGTAACCCGTCAAATATCATTTTTTTCGAAATTGATATTATTACACTGGCTTACAGCCAAAAATACCAAGAACGCCACATGCCTAGATAAGTTCGTTGGGACCTCCTGAGCACGAAAAACGCTGTAATTTTTTTATACCCTCCACCACAATTAGTTGTGAAGAGGGTATACTAAGTTTGTCATTCCGTGTGAAACTTTTTTATTATTCATCTCGGACCCCATAAAGTATATATATTCTGGCTGCTTGAGTAATTCTAAGTCGATTTAGCCATGTCCGTCTGTCTGTCCGTCTGTCCGTCTGTCCTTCTGTCCGTCTGTCCGTCTGTCCGTCTGTCCGTCTGTTGAAAACACGCTCACTTTCGAAAAACTCAAAAGAAATAAACAAACTAGGTGTCAAATTGCTTGTAGTTATCCTAAGCAGTTTGGGATTGAATTTCAGCAAAATCGGTTCAGTAGGACCAGAGCTATGAATCAAAATGTGGAACCACCACCTTCAAAAACTTGATAATTTTGTTACAAAAACTAACATAAATGATAAAAAATGCACGGAATGACATAAGATTTTGCACAAGTCCGTTTTATTCGATTAGAAATTACACTGTAAAATTTCGCGAAGGTCGGTCCATAATTTACCCTAGGCCCCATATAAACACTACTCCCGGAAAACAGTTTAGTACGCCTAAAACCGTAAAAAATAATGCAATCATAACAAATTTTGGCTCGTCACAATTTTATAGGACTATAAATGATACTGTGAAATTTCGTGAAGATCGGTACATAATTTACCCTAGGCCCCATATATGCCCTACTCCCGGAAAACAGTTTAGTCTCCTAAAACCATAATTAATAACAAATCGTCACAGTTTAAGATAATAATAATAAAAAGACATCATACAGATATTACTCCTTAAACATTCGAACTGTCGGTGGAGGGTATCAAAGATTCGGCACAGCCGAATATAGCACTCTAACTTGTTTTTTCTAAGTACTGTTTTTGAGATAACGGTACTTTTGTATTTTTCGGTGTATGGTCCCACTTAAACCCTTGTGAAGCCGTGTTCAGGAGGTCCCAATTAACTTATCTAGGCATGTGGCGTTCTTGGTATTTTTCCAAATTAAAAATTTGTAAAGCAGTGTTATAGATTTAGAATAGCCTACTTTAGTCACACGGTATTATGCAGGAAATCGTCAACTGTCACCCCTTTCAATGGGTTTTATTTTGTTTTAAAATTTCAAAATCACATGGTGGCTTTCTGCAGTAAATTTTGGCAACCCTGCTGATCTACAGTTATTTTGGTTAATGTTATAGTTTAGTGTTTTAACTTGGTGTTTATAATTTTTTGGTTTTAAAAATGTATAGTGAAAGTTCTGATGAAGAACCTGAAATAAAAAGAAAACGAGGTGTTGTAAATGAAGATGCGTCTAAACGTAATGTCATTAGAAAAGCCAGAGTAAAAGGTGAGGAATAGACAATCTACAAAGGTGACCTTGTTTCTGGTAAATCTATCCCTGATGAACTGGTGTGTAACTGTCCCCGAAAATGCGGTTCGCGTATTGATAATGAAGCGAAAATTGCAATCTGGAAGAGTTTTTATCTATTGGAAACTAAAAATGAACAAGATGTTGCAGTATATGTGTGCTTATCCATGAACACATTTCAAAATTTGAAGTGAGGGAAACACATTATGGTTCTAGTAAAAAGCAATATTTGGATTCACAGTTGAATATTTCCAAAATGTTTGAAATGTTTTAAATGGACCACCTTGAGCTGAGAGATAAAGTAAAATAAAGTTTTTACTATAGATACTTTAAAGAAAACTTTAATTTATCATTCGGACGGCCACAAGTTGATGTTTGCAGCCAATGTGAACAGTTTAAATCAAAACTAAGAGACCCTTTTTTAAGTGACAATGAAAAGCACAAAATAGTTGCTGAACAATTGATACATAAGCGCAGAGCCAAGAAGTTTTATACAACACAAAATGAGATGATTCAGAACGGTGATGAAAATACAGTAGTGCTTTGTTTTGACTTCATGCTAAATTTGCCACTTCCAAATATACCTGTACAGGAGGTGTTCTATTTGACCTGAAGAAGTTGGCCCAGTATACTACAGGCTATGAATATTTTTTTGATGAAATCCTCCAGTGGCCTACGACCGAAGCAAACTCCAACGTAGACTTAGTGTATGACGATGAGTAGAATAAAAGCCCAAAAAATAGGCTGGGCCTACATATGTACATTATGTATAGACAAAAATGTTTATGTTATTATGTTTGATTTTATCTCTGTTTTCATGGATTATTTCTTTATTTTATGTTTTTAGTTAAACGGATATTTCAACTTCTTTTTAATAAATTTAAAAATAAAGATATTTTTTTTATTTACATCCTACAACTATTTTTAAAAGATCAATATTAAGACTAAATTTTTTTTAGTAAATTGCAGTAAAAAAAATAACATTTTTAAAATTAACCCCATGCATTACATATTTGTTTTTGAAATACAATAGGAAATACTTTAATTTTTTTCAAGACAAAACCTTTGCTAATTTAAAAATTAGGATGTTTTTTTTTTAGTTTTTTGATAAATAGTGACGGGTTTCTGAAATAAACGAGTCAATTTAAGTTTGTGGCACAATCGAGATTCAGCTAGATTCACTACTAGTATGGGGGTGGGTACAAAAATGTGTTTTTGTGTAAATAAGATTTTTATGGGTTAGTTATTAAATGGATTTTGTTAATTAGTTTTGAATAAAAATTTCAATTATTCGTCTTAATTTATTTAACAAAAATTTTAATTGAGTCTTACAATTAAATAAATTATTACTACTGTTTTATGCGAAAATGTACTGTTTTTTACACTTTGTACTTTTTTGTACTGATTTTTTGGTTTAGTCTCCAAAAAACAAAGATATTAAGAAAACTCACATTTGGGAATTTTTAACGGTATGACATTAAGCCATATTGTCATTATTGCACACATTTAGTATATAAAAATTCAGATTGATTTTGAAAAATGTCATATGTCAATAAAAGACAAAAAGAAAAGAAAAAGCATAACAAGCAAGGTGGACATAAAAGAGAATATGAAAGAAACGGAAATATGAAAGAAAAAAGATAAACCGAAAGATGAAAGAAATGGACAAGGTATATTTATAGCAATTAGCCGCGAGATTACAACAATTGTACAATAAAACAAACAAAAGGGAATTTTATTGTTGTTATGCGATACGAACTGTCAAACAGCAAAGAGGTTGATAAGAGACAAAAAAGACAAAAGATAGAGACAAAAAACTTGTTTACATGTTTACTATACAACATTTGACAGTTCGTATCGCAAAACAAGCAAATAAAAAATAAACAGCTCGCTTTCCGAGACTACCTGCTATAAATATACCTTGGAAATGGAAAGAAAATACAGAAATATTTCATTCTTTCACTTAAGTGAATCATTCAGTTGAGGCAATTCACTCAAGAACGACACGAACCTACATAGTTACATGGAAGAAATCTAAATTATGAGGCGTTGCAGTCATTTTTTTTCGTGTTATTATTTAAACACATATAACTACCGTTTAAATTAAATAGTATTTCCCTATATCAGGATATTAACACTGCATGAATTTAACACACCTGAGAAACAATTTTTTTTTATATTAATTAAATATTTTCAGATTTTGTAAAATAAAAATAAACCAAAAATTTTTTTTGAGTTTATAGATTAACGGCCAATTTCACCAAGTTTAGTTATACTTAACTATCACTATAAATGCCAATATTACAATATACAGTTATAGTAATATAGCTGAAATGGGTGAAATTGGCCGTAATTAAATAAAAAAAATTTTGATATCAGAAAATTAATTAAAGAAAGAAATAAATATTTTCTTCTATGTATATGTTTAAAGAAAATTATACTTACTCAATCAATGAGTAAAGGCAGAATAAAGGCTCAGTTAGTCTTTACTTTCTGTTTCTGTTCCGTTCCGTGCCGTTCTGTTACGAAATTGTAATAGTTACTTTTTCTGTAGCAACTTATCAGCCATTTATGACAAATTTATTAGTTTTGCACCATCCATTGTTTTATTTCAATAACTTTAAGCACATAAATTTAAAGAAATTAAATTTTTTGAATTCTTAAAATAAAAAAATAGTTTATTTCAATACAAAAATGTATTTTTTATTATTTATTTTGCTGTCACTTACAATTACTTAACAAGTTTTTGATTTTAACAAACTGAACAGCAACAGAACAGAAAAACTAATCAATTTCACAGGTTTTTTAATAACAAAAACACATCAGCTGATTCGTAACAGAACAGAAAGTAAAGACTAACTGAGCCTTAAGTCTTTACTTTCTGTTCTGTTACGAATCAGCTGATTGATTTGTTTTTGTTATTAAAAACCTGTGAAATTGATTAGTTTTTCTTTTCTGTTGCGGTTCAGTTTGTTAAAATCAAGAACTTGTTTAGTAATTGTAAGTGACAGCAAAATAAATAATAAAAAATACATATTTATATTGAAATAAACTATTTTTTGATTTTAAGAATTCATAAAATTTAATTTCTTCACATTTATGTGCATTAAAGTTATTGAAATAAAACAATGGACGTGCAAAACTAATAAATTTTTCATAAATGGCTGATAAGTTACTACAGAAAAAGTAGCTATTACAATTTCGTAACAAAACGGCAAGGAACACAACAGAAACAGAAAGTAAAGACTAATTCTGCCTTAAGCTTTTTAAGATAAATATAACTAAAATATTTCAACATTATACATTGGAACATGGCTATGGCCAACTGCTTCGTTTATTGTGTTTGCTTTATAAACGCAACTGAAAATCACTTGTAACGTTGTATCAATTGTATGTTGTATTAAAGTACATAGTTCACTATTGGTTTTTTATACAACATACAATAGATACAACGATACAAGGGGTTTTGTAAATACGGCAATTGTTTTTTTCTCGATTGTACTGTTTTTTCATAATCAATTTACTGTTTTTCCGAATTTAAAATTTGGGTATCCTAGCTTGGTTCTACGATTTAGGAGTAATAATTGTGTATATATGGTCAAATATGTACCGATTCTTAACAAAAAATTGGTAAGATAATTTAGATTGCAATAGAATAAGTTTGGACCAAATTTAATAGTAATACCAATATTATCATAAGATGTGTCCATAAATACACAAGGACTATTCCGGAAAGAAGCTTGTATGGGGGCTTATCGAAATTATATACCGATTTTCACAATTTTCAATAGGCTTGGCCCTTATGACAATTAGAACCTATGAAGCAGACTTCATCAAACTATGGGCCATGTTCTGACAATGGCACGATTTGAAATCGCAAAACGCGAGATTTATTTTATGGTGTTTCTTAACTCGTGCGGTTAGCTTGCGATCTGCTAAAGTTTTTTACAAATATTCTAGTTCCCTTTTGCAATTTTAAGTTGCCAAACTTCTTGCTATTGCGATTTAAAGAACACCTAGTTTGCCAATGTTAAGCGTTTTGGGATTGTCAGAACATGCCCGTATATCTAAAACTAACATTACCCAACAACCGGATAGACGGACGGACATCGGTATTCTGAGTCGATCGATATGTATACTTAAAGGTATAGAACTAAGATTTTTAAGAATTACGCACATCCGCACAAACGCATAATACCCTCTCCACTATTGTGGCGTGGATATAAAAAGAAAAATAGACATTGAATGAATTCCTTCAACTTTCGTTATAATTAACATTGACAATGATTGCAGATGAACAGAATATTTTATTAGCGGACAAAAACTAAAGCCACAAGTCGTCGTCTGTATTGCAACAAATATATGTGTTAATTAAAAAAATGATGTGCTTGAAAACAATTAAATGTTAATAGTAGTTTTATACAAAATAATAAAAGCATAAATTAAAAAAAAACACAAAAAATGATTTTAATATGCCGGTTTCAGTTTGAAAAAAATAAAATCAGAAATTCCAATACATTTGATTTGTGAGTATTATTGGAGTTATGACAAACAAGCCAGTTTTATCGCATCTGTATCTTACAAGCATCTAAAAAGTTTTGTGCATGTTTAAATAACATAACAAAGTGTATAATGGAAGAGCTTTAAGTAGAGAATAATGTTTGTAAATACTTATATATACATATGTATAAATAATGCTTAACAAATGCTTTGCATTTTTCAATGTGACGATTAATATAAAGCTTTAAAGAGATTACGGCGACTGACAAATATACTATTAGATCTACTAAAAGGTTGTAAAGTCACGATCACGATGGCGGCGCTATATATAAAAAACTCAAAAAGTGCTGTTTTTGGGGGCGTGGCAAATTCTTTAAGGTTCTAGAAGGTTTTTTGATAGATTATTAATAGTGTGGCGTGACTGGTCAAATTTTTTTATTTTGTATTGGGATCGAATACATCTTCGATTTCAAAGCAATTTTATTTCTTATTTTTTTCAGTCGATCGAAATTATTTTTTAGTGTCCGCATATTTTCCGACGTATGCACACAATACATAAGTCATGCGTGGCTGGCAGAAAGAGCTATTTTCATAGAAATCGATTGATACATTTAGCAATATTAACGAAGCTGTAAATTATCCAACAGAGTTTTTGAACTCTCTGGATTTTCCAGGCATGCCAACACACCTTCTATGACTGAAAGTTGGATCTCTGGTTATTCTACGTCGAACCCACCACGGCTGTGCAAAGGTACACAATTGGTAATTAAAAAAACTGATGAAAAACGTTATCGAAGCCACAATTATGAATTATAAATTCCGAGACGAAAATGTTTTGCTGCCACGAACACCGGTGACTTCCACAGACGTCTCAATTGAATTCAAACGCATTTGCAATGACAATCGATATGTCGCGAGGCCAAACGATGTCTGTTTGCCGCTTAAATTTGGGCACACCCATGGTTAAATAATACAGGTGACAGCACTAAAGCAACAAATACAAAATTACAACAAGAATGAAAAATAAGTCTCCGTATACGTCAAAAATTATTTTAAACTAAAATCAAATTTTGCCGCCGAACGCGATAAAATTAATAAGTTTTTATTTTACTATGGTGACTATCTTAATTAATTTTTATTCAAATAATCAAAAACATTAATGCAATACAATAATCACAGCATAAAACGTGGATTTTATGTAAACATAAAGAAAACAGGTCGTGTTCGTACCTAACAGTTATCTTTACCTATTTCAACGTTTATTTTGCCTACGTGTTTTTACCTTCAGTTTTTCTTTAAAATATGGCAACTTTTACACTTTTACAGATTTCTATGTACAGCTGGATTTCTTTTTGTAGAAATTACGGGCATACATAAAATAACTTTTTTTCCTTTGAGCTCGAGGTCCTGGTTTTATTGTTAATTATTCTAATTTTACAATTTTTAATTTGCCAATATTTCGATTTTCATTGAAAAACATCTTCTGGGCTATAATAAAAATCAGAAAGAAATTAATTCTTATTATGTTGTATCAACATCGTCTAATTATAATATAAACAAATTTAATAATAATAAATAAATGAACAAAACTTTGACATTAGACTAGACAAACAATACTAGAGCAAAAATCGTCATCTGGCGTAGTAATCCTGTTTATTTCATCATGGGAACACCATGTATTTCACAATTATACGTGCAGGGCTGCCAGATTTGACGATTTATTGTCATTTTGACGATTTTTTGTTCCGATATTAGCAAAGTGCCGATTTGCTGGTTTTTTCTAAGAAGTGACGATTCTCCAAAGTCTGAAGAAAACATTAAATTTAGGTATACTTCCTACAAATTTTATGGGCATGACAAATTTTGAATACTAAAAACGCGCGCCGCTTTTGTTTAGGTTCGACTGTAATATGCAAGTCTTAAGGAAATCTTTAAATGATTCTGTTTAGAGTACAAAAAAGCACTTTATTTATTTTCGTCAAACCATCATCAAATGAACCTTTTACGACTCTCTGTATAAATCTTATTTTAAACAATTATACGCCGATCATTTAACGTGCTGTAAGATGCTATCTACACGAGTCTTATACGATTCATGGCATGAAAGACTTGTTAAATAATCTGTGTGCTATGGAAGAATCTCACTCGCGTTACAGTTTGTCATGGCACGAAAGACTCGTTAGATTATCTATGTGCTATGGAAGAATCTCACTCGTGTTGGTTTTTCCTGTGTGAGGAATCTTCTACGATTAAAAAATTCGGTCATCGACGATTAAAGACGCTCTTCATGAGACTCCCAGTAGCTCTTACACGGTTGAAAATTCTAGCTGGGTATGAACTAATTACATATGTTTATGTTTTTTATAAAAATCGAACAAAAATTGTTAAAAAGAACTAAATTTTAAGTTGTCCGATTTTTTTTGGTGCTTTTTCGAAACGTAAAAGACGATTTTTTTAATTTTTCCCAGGAAATTGACGATTTTATCCCAAAATTATCTGGCAGCCCTGTATAAGTGGCCTGTTTTCGCCAGGATTTAAAAACTGCAGTCGAAACCAAAAACTGTCGAACAAAAAACAAAAATTTGTGTACTACTTTTTGCTTTTTGAGTTGGTTCGACAGCGACTGTTAACCTTTAATGAATCAGAAGTAAAAGCAACAGTTTTTTAATGGCCAATGACAAATGAAGAAGTGGAAGAGAAGAAATGGCAGTATTTCTACTTTGACATTACTCTTCGTAATGAATATTGATTATCTTTGTTTAATTTTCATAGTTCAGGATAAAAGGTTTAACTTTTGAATATGTAACAAACAGAAATAAAGAAATATTGTTTTTTATTTATTGCCGGTTATGGTATAAAGCGATTTATTCTTCTTTGTGATATAGATCCCATCCCCACACACTTAAATACAATACATTCGTTATTTTTTAATTAAAACCCAAAATATTCACTAGAAATAAGTTATATGGTAAACCAACGTTTGCAGTAAATATTTTCTTACTTATTTTTTTTATTACTAACCCAACTGACTGAATTAAATAGAATAAAACGTAACCAAATTATTTTTTTTAGTGCATTTTAAAAAAGTGATGCAATTTTCGTCCTTTCGGCTTGCATTGCATTTCCCCGGTCCCAATTAACGACGGAATTCGGGGCTGTAATGTACATGCAGTATTCTCAAAATATTCTTGATCACAAAGAAATGTTTTTTATCTGAGTAGTCCACTTGCAAACACCTCTAAGTTAAAAAAAACCAAATTCTGAGAAAATCGATTAAAACAGTTTTTTTAAAAGTACGCCATAGAGAGAGTTTTGCAGGAGTATTGAATATTTAACCAGAAATTGCGCGTAACTTACCGAGTTCTAAACGAGATTGATTATGGCCTTGTTTAAAAAAGATGTATGGCAGAAGACGAAGCAGGTATTTTCATTAATTAAAATTTGTAAAGCAGTGTTATAGAACAATCTTCGCTATAGTGAGGACTATAGTCCTAATGTCGTACTTTCTAGACGTGTAAAAGTAATATGTACATACATTTTGCATTAATGATTATACCTTTTTCTGGTTTTATACTATTTGTGCTATCGCGTTCAAACATGAAATCAGGGCTTTTAGTGGTGTTTTCATTCTTAACTTGTTTTCCACTGAACTAATTTTTTTCAACTATACTTCAACCTTAAATAAGAAAACGTTTTCTTAATTAAAAATGTAAGTGCTTGCATAAAAAATAGTTGCTTTATTGTGAACACCAAGTGAAAATGTTGCTGCCATTGTGAACGAAGCTGTAAAGAAATCTTTTCGTTTTTCTTTTAATCCCAAATTTGAATGGAAATTTTTCTTACTAAATTGCTAATAATTATATCAATTTGTTTAGGCTTCATTTTAGGCTAATATCTTAATCGTACTAAATGGTATTTTAAAATGATCAATATCCTTATATAAATTGAAGCAAAACTTTTAATAAAAACTTTAAAGAAAAAAGAAAAAAAAAAATAATAATTAACTTAAAAGTGCTTTTTTCATAAATATTTGTTTGAATATTTTCAAACAATGTAAATTAAAATTGAATAAAAAATCCCATTTCCTGAAGTAGAAGCGACATATGAATTATACCGATAAAGAGAAAGAAATATAAAATAAAATAAACTTTCGCCTTAAAAAGAAAAAGTGTTGAAAATATGAATTTTTGAATTGAAATAACTGCAAACGCATGAGTTCTAAATGTTACCATGAAAATGACTGACTAGACGTCATGATGAAATCAGAAAAAAGTCAGTAAGTAACAATCACTATAAGCAGCACTAGCAATTATCACCTATGACAGATAGGCATAATAAAGACAGTCATCATGCCGATAACGCAAAATATAGAAACTTTAAATGAATAATCTAAACACAAACTGAAAGATTTTTTCCCAAACAAAAAACTAAAAAAATAATTATCAAAAAATACAGTGTTTGTGGTTACAGACACCATCATTGTATGTATTTGCGATTTTGTGGTGATAAACACAAATTACTCAGACGATGCCGATGCCGATTAATAATAATAATGATTCTTGGGAGGTATTTGTTTCAGGCCAGATAGTCATCACAACTATGTATTACTTAGTTTCTTTCCTCATAGTGAATTGATTTTGCAAGAAAATCATATAGAATTATGACTACAAGTAACCCATTAATAAATATGAATGTAAATAAATGCTAATCGAATAGATAGAGCGGATGTTTTGCGAATGTCATGGCATTTTAAAGGTGAGATGGTTGTCGTTAAATGTTATATATTTGTCGGATGGTATCTTGTATTTATGTTCGCTTACTATTGTCTCCAGTTCACTTCTTAGTTGTTGTCTATAGAAAACAAAAGCTTTGCAATTTATATAATGCTCCTTGTTTGCTTTTACTATCATTTCTTTCTTACTGACCCAGAAAATTCACTTTAGATGAACTACAATAATAAAAGTAAAATGATAATGAAACTGTACGTGTAAATGTTACAATAAAAAAATGAACTGAACGACCAACTGGACGACTGAATAGCCAACCAAACAACCAACTGAACTATTAATATAGAAGATAACAATGCAGTTAAAACAAAAGTGATCTTGACGGTTGGATGCTGGACGGATGGTTGGTAAAATGCTTATTATTCGCATAATGTGTTTAGGCTGGATGTTGGCTGACTGGCCTCTGCATTGTACGAGTTTACACTGCAATGTGTGTGCTTAATATGACCAACTCAGTTTTTTGGTGGCATGAAATAACCCCCCCCCCCCAAAAAAAAAAAATAATTGAATAACCCTCCAAAAGTTTGTACAGAACAACAACAAAGAATTTTTGGGGGTTATTTCATTTTGTTTGGGGTGTTATTTAATTTTTTTAGTTGGGGGATTATTTCATATGATTATCCCCAAAAAAATCGGTATAAAATAAAGCCCCAATATATTTTTTGGTTTATTTATTTAATCTTCAAATTTATATTGAAAACGTTTTTGGGCGCAAGGATTTTCTACACTTTGGTATACAAAACACCGGCTTCGCTAAGGCTAATTTACACTATAATACTTTGTATTATTACATGTCAAAAACTCAAGTAATATGAGAAAGTGTGAATGCAATGTGTCATGAAAATGAAACGTATTACGAAAAACAATTTGACATCACATACGACTTCATAATTTTTTGAAATTTTTCAAAACAATAATACTTTTCATTTGACCAGGGTTGCATTTAAACAAAAGCATGTTCATGTGTGATAGTGTGAACAGGAACTGTAATGTTGAATTAGATTTTTTGACAGTCGCAACAAAACTCATAAAATTTTTTATCTCACAAAGTAGTAGCAAAATACGTAAGACTTGTGTGATAGTGTAAACTAGCCTTCTGTAAAGCTGCCCTGCATAGCCGGCCTTTGACCGGGCGCCTCTATGGTATAACAAACACCGGTTTCGCTAATTAAAGCGTCTCTGCGTAGCCGGGTGAAGTCGGTATTTGTTGTACTAAAGAGGAGAAAAATCCTTGCGCCAGGCCGAAGTCCTAACCGTAATATCTATCGCCCGATTCTTTAAAGCAAAACTGTATAATTCAGTTCAGAAATATTTCGTCCTCAAAAATTAGGAAATTATTTAGTTTCTGTTTGGGGCTTTATTTCATTGTTGGGGAATTTTTTTATTTTAAAAATTTGGGCTTATTTCCAATGAAATTAGGCCCCACACTTTGGGGGGTTATTTCATTATTTTTTTGGGGGGTTGTATTTTGGTGGTTATTTCATGCCGCCAAGTTTTTACTTTAAAGTGGAAGTTTTCGAATTTATAGTCTTTATACTCTCCACAACTAATGAGAAATGAAAGTATGCCAATTTTGTCATTCCATGTGAAACGTTGTTATTATTCTAAGACCCCATAATGTATATGTATACAGTAATTTTGACTTAGCTGCACAATCTCCTTTGCACGATTTTTTGTGCAGGTAAATCAAAAATGCAGCCATCTTAAAAGTATTTAGTTGCCTTAATGTGCAGGTACGCAATTGTAGTAACCTGCATAAAAGTGCAGCTAAAGTTAAGTGTTTGAAAGAGAAGTTATAACGTTTTTATTAATAAATTGATAAAAACAATGACGTTCAAACAACTTGTAGTCATTTGTCACGCATTTTTATAATGAACGAGCTAGCCAAATTGGTAACAATAAAGTGTGGAGCAGAATAGATGCTGTAGTACACGCTGCAAGCTCTCAAAAGTTTAAAACGGCAGTTGCAAAGTAGTGTCAACAGAAAACGTAGTTGTAGTAGTCGTTGCAGTTGAAGCGCAAAATTCGAAATTTTGAACTTTGTTGCGCTACAGAGCATTCGTCAGCTTTAAATACTACTTAAACTACTTTATTCTGTTCCAGAACTAAGATTTGCTATTCCTTTCATATAATCGTGGTAAAGTTGCTGTAACCACAACCCATATGCATAAATGTAAATACATGCAAACAAAATAAATGAATTATAATGATATCAACTTGACTTGTTTGCGATTTTTGATTTTATAAACTGCTAAAATTGGATATTTATGGGAAAAAGTGGCCACCATATTTTTTCATGTGTGCAGCTAACTTTGATGTTTTATATGAAAATATTTTAACGCAAGGATTTTGAAGAATAATTACAGAAAATATGTATTTTGGGCAGTTAAGTCAAAGTGCAGCTAACTTGAATTTTTTGTATGAAAATAATTTTAAAATGCCCAAAATTTTGGGGACTTATCTTAAATGTGCAGGTAAAGAAAGTGCACTTAAAAAAGGAATTTGTATGGGATTATAAAGAATAATGCCAAAAATTATCAATTTTGTGCAGTTAAGTCCAAAGTGCACGTAAATAAAAGGCAGTTAAGTCAAAACTACTGTATTCTACATCGATTAAGCCATATCCGTCTATTGAAAGCACGTTCACTTTCGAAAGATTCAACAGAAAAGAGCAATATAGGTGTCAAGAGCTTTCTAGTTCTCCTAAGCTGGGTGGCATTGAAATCCCGGAAAAGAGTTACATTTTGTGAAGATCGGTCCATAAATTACCATAGGCCCTATATAAAGCATCCTCTCGGAAAAATACTTTAGTACGCCTGAAACCATAACAAATAATGCTATTGCATAACAATTAGGCCCGTAAGATTAGAAAACACTCTGACAAATTTCGAGTTGGTCGGTCCATAGTTTACCATAGACCCCATATAAAACCAACTCTAGGAAAACACTTAATTACGCCTTAAAAACGTTAAAAACGAATAATGCTAATGTAGCAAAATGTTTTCTATCATAGTAACATAATACTAAAAATGGCTATACAAAATTTTATGATGATTGGCCCATAATTTGGTGTACATACATATAAAACCCATGACAGATTCCTACTCATGTTAGCGGGTATCAAAAATTCGACACAGCACTTTTACTTGTAAGTGACTAACTTCATTTTACTCTGATAAGAAATCAGAAGCCGGACAATCACGATTGCATGCAGTAATGGATGCGGTTAATGAACCGGTGAAGTCAACGGTACTTTTTATATTTAAAAAAAAGGACATAATGTTAAGCTTAATAATCTGACATTGCACATATGCCCTTGGTCAAAAATATAATTATTTTTGTGTAATATGCTGATGTATCTAGTTAAAGGCTTTCTGTTGACATACAAGTTATTTCCGTTGAATTATGTTTCTAGAGTTATTCCTTTAAAGAATTTTATATGAAACAGAAAATTTCAGAAATGGTTCTTGTATTGTAGAACGATTTTCGAGAACTATGAGTCCTAAATTTCTACAAAACATAAGATTTGGGATCGTAATTTCTCAGAAGTCAATCTAATAGATTTGCAATGACTAAATAAGAGCAAGTTATGTTAAATAAATCGATTTTCCGGAGCCACAAGTCCTTAATTTTTAAAATTTTCACCAATCTCTACAGAATATAAAAGCTAGATAGCACTTTGTTTTTTAATTATCCTTGCCAAATTACCATAAAATGCAGAGTTCAACAAATTTCGCTCATAAACGCTAAACAAAACATTTTTGATATTTAAATTAAAACCATTTTGTTTTTCTTCATTCATGCCTAATATAATTTAGCGAACTTGTTTAACGTTTATACTCACTTATAAATGAACGATGAGTGAACGTTTTGGTGCTCTGACTAAATCTGATAAATTTTTTATAGTTGGTTACGCAGTTGGCAAACAAGTATTTATATACAAAGAAATGAATCTTTTTGTCTTATTATTCCAACTAACTCACAATCATATGAAGATTTTTCTAATAAAAGCAGTTGGCAAACAAATTTTTTGCCATTAGTTACTTGTATTCCTTGCTGGTTATCATATAACTTTAATCTCCTTTATTACGGACGGTCGCATTGTGATCCGTGTTAAATCTAAATATAAAAACGAACTTAAGAAAAATATTAATAAAAATAACACAAAATGTTGAAACATTCTAACTCATATTCCTATAATTGTGTAGCCCTCATTATTTTTACAATATTCCTACAAATTTTAATAAAAACATCGGCGGAATTCAATGAAACTTCAAATACGGTTCACCAAAAATCACGTTCTTCAGGCGGACGTTCTTTGTTGACACATAGTGACGAATATGTGGCGCGTAATCAAAAACGGTGTATTGAATCTCGAAGTTTGGTGTCGTGCATAAAATATAAAGCTTCTAAGATAGTTTGGAAATTGGCAACGAACAGTATGGGTTATTTTCCTAATGAATATGGACGTGAGTTACGTGACGATAAACGACGAATACGTTTTATACAATTGGGACAGCCGGCCGATGAAATAATTGTTTTTAATGATGCGCGCAGTTTAGAAGGTTTGTATAAGTGAGTGAATGAGTGAGTTGTTAAAACTGAAAGTATTTAAAAAATATTGTTTTTCCTTTAATAAACGCATTTGAATGATTTTAATTGCAAATCCGAATAAAAAACACACACTTATTTAACTTAACAAACTTTATTGAAATTAATTATTTTGTTCACAATTGTTAGTTACGAACAGAACCGTTTCTCAAAACAAACTCAACTTATTATACATGAGTCACCCCTTTTTATATTTCATAATTATTTCTAGATTTTTCCTGAACCTTCCCGTAATAACTATTTATTATGTTCTAAAACCATTTCTAGAAATATAGGAATTATTTTAACGTAACAGTTGTGTTGAAAATTATACATGACAATTATAAGTAACTTATATGACATAAAACTATAACTTACAAGATAACCTTTAACTATAACTATAAATAATTCTTAGATAATTTAACTTTCGTAACACTGCCCTCCACTTAAGCCTGTTCGCCCCGAATAGGCTCAGATTCTCCTTTTCCATAATGGGCTTGTCGTTCTAGATGTACCACTTTAATTTTTAATCTTGGGCTCTTATATTTCTGGATCCGATACACCACGTCATTCAATTTCTTTATAACTTTATATGGGCCATCCCAATGAGTCTGCAGCTTTGGAGATAGTCCTTTCTTCCGTTGCTGATTAAAAAGTAAAACCAACTGGCCTTCTTTGAAGCCTACCGAATTTGCCGCTCGATCTTATCTGGCTTTCATCTTGTCACTGCACATCTTAATCCGGCTTCGCACGAACTCATGAAGTTCATTGAGGTGATTTTGTTCCTGTAAGGTAACGCCTTCATTGTTTTCATCAGTTGGTCAAGGCTTAACGCCAAATTCTAGATCTCCAGGTAGTCTGAGCTCCGTTCCAAAGACAATTTTGGCAGGTGTACGAGAGGTTGAGTTATGAACAGCTGATCTATATGTCAACAGAAACTTCGGAATGTGTTCATCCCAGTCTTTCTGATGTGTGCTTACTACTTTACGCAAGTGCTCCTCTAGTGTGCGGTTAAATCTTTCAACCATGCCATCGGATTGTGGATGCAAAGGAGTTGTTCTAGTTTTCCTTATTCCGTACAATTCGCACTTTTTTTTGAACACAGCAGATTCAAAATTTCTGCCTTGGTCAGAGTGTAATTTTATTGGAACTCCGTACCGGCACACCCAGTTATTCAAAAATACCTCTACAACGGTTTTGGCTTCTTGATTTGGGATGGCATACACCTCTGGCCATTTACTAAAGTAATCAATAACTACTAACACATAACGGTTGCCGGCATCACTCACAGGAAAAGGTCCAGCTATATCCATTGCGATTCTCTCAAATAGGGCACCCGAATTGTACTGTTGAAGCGGTCCCCGACTTCTCTTTGTTGGTCCTTTGGCGGCAATGCATTGGGTGCAATATGATATCCAATCGGCCACAGCTTGTTGGCACCCAACCCAGTAGAAACGTTGTTTTAATTTTTCTATTGTTTTTGTTACGCCAAGATGGCCACCACTAGGTCCGTTATGAAATTCATTTAAAACTTCGTGTACTTTTGACGACGGCACCACAATGAGGTTCCGAACTGACTTTCCATCGGTACTTTCCCATGCACGGTACAGGCAGCCATTTATCAACTGTAGGCTGTTCCATAGGGCCCAGTATGCTTTTGTTAGAGGACCTTCAGATGATATTTCGTTTCGATTCGGCCTTCTGCCTTCTTCTTTGGCCTTAATAATTTTTTTTAATATAGGGTCAGCTTTCTGTGCCATTGACCAGTCTTCATTGGACTCTATCTGCAGAAGGCGAACTTCACAGTTGTATTCCTTACCTTCAGCCTTTACACAATGCTTGCATTCCAGTTTGCAAGTTCGTCTTGACAGAGCATCCCCATTGCCATGTTTTCCACCTTTTCTGTGCTCAATGGTAAAATCATAACTTTGTAGGCGCTCAATCCAGCGAGCTATCTGACCTTCCGGATTCTTGAATTGCAGCAACCACCTGAGTGCAGAATGGTCTGTTCTTAACTCAAAATGTTGACCATACAAATACTTGTGAAAATGTTTTACGCACTCTAGTACTGCCAGGAGCTCCCTTCGCGTCACGCAGTAATTTCTCTCAGGCTTCGAAAGTATTCGGCTGTAATAGCCCACGACTCGCTCTACGCCATTGACCACTTGGGAAAGCACACCTCCAATTCCGTATCCGCTCGCATTGGTATCAAGCACAAATTTCTCTCCAGTAATTTGATAAGCCAAAATTGGTGCTGAGCACAATATTTCCTTCAGTTTATGAAATGCTGCTTCCTGTGCTTCACCCCAGATGTATTTTTGCGCCTTTTTAGTCAATTCGTGTAAACTTGCAGCAATATTTGCAAAGTTCGGTACAAAGCGACTGTAGTATGTACATAAGCCTAGAAAACTGCGTAATTCATGTAGATTTTTCGGACGAGGCCAATCAATTACAGCTTTTATTTTATCATCATCCGTTGAGATGCATTTGGAGATTATACGATGTCCCAGGTATTTTACTTCCTTCTGGAACAGTGAACATTTCTTAGCATTTAGCTTGAGTCCTGCCATTGATATACGTTTCATCACCTCTTCTAGGTTTTTTAGGTGTCCATCAAATGTTTTCCCCATGACAATAATGTCGTCAAGGTACACCAAACATGTCTTTCGGTGCAGACCTTTTAACACCTGCTCCATTAAACGCTCGAATGTAGGCGGGGCATTGCAGAGTCCAAATGGCATCACATTTAACTGCCATCAGCCATCATTTGCGATAACGCAGTTTTCTCCTTATCATTTTCCGTAATTTCCACTTGAATGGATAACTATCTTTTTTCGTGACGTCATTCAGTTTTCTGTAATCTACGCAGAATCTGGTACTTCCATCTTTCCTTTTCACCAAAACCACTGGTGAGCTCCAAGGACTTGATGATGGTTTGATAACTCCGTTCTTTTCCATCTCGCTAACCAGCTCTTTTACTTCATTTCGCTTTGCTAGAGGAATGCTTCTTGTCGCCTGTTTTATTGGCTTAGCTTCGCCTGTGTTGATTTCGTGTTTCACGATTGACGTTCTGCCTTGGTTTTGACCTTTCAAAGCGAATGCAGAGGCATATTTTCTTAGTAGTTGTTTGGCCTTATTTTTGCAAGGCGGTGTTAGCTTTTCGGTCCATTTTCGCACATGTTCCTCTAGTGACTCATGGTTTTTTTATTTTGAGACATTTCTTTCCAACTACTTGCAACAAATTGTCTAGTCTTTGCATGAGGCCCGTGTGGTTCGTTTCTCCACAAAGCCTTAAACAAACTTTTAAATAATGATGACACTTCAGTTTTATTATACGATTATTAAACATGTCTTAAAATAAACACTTCTCATCTTCTCGTCCGTAAATTAGTTTTATAGTTTTATGATTTGTGTCAACTTAACTGCTCTTTTCGTTTAATGCTCCTATCGGCCATAACTTGCTAGAAATCGGAGGGTTCTTGAAATTGTGCTGAAACATAATCAAATTTGGCTAGTGATATGTTTAGGCTTGCGTTTTTAAACGCGTTTAAGCAAAATGTTAATTAAGTTAATCAAAGCTTTTCACGTTAAATTTGAAACGATTAAGTTAACTAATTAAACAGCTGATTAAACACAACAAACAAATTTATATTTTTTAGAGCATTAAAATAAAGAAATACTTTAATAAAGTGATCAGCATATTATTTTAAATTTATTATTATGGAATTGTGGAAATTGATGGATTATTTAAGGACGAAAAAACAACATATGGAAGAAATCGTCGTCGGTAGTACACCTGAAAGGTACGTTTATTGTGGCCGATGCAACATCATTCTTAGTTTGAGATATGTTCAGAAAATTCTATTTGATTAATGTCAATTTGAAGTGACTCACAAATAATTTGAATGGATTAATAACAATGTGATAGAAATTGACACTTTTTTTAGAAAAGCTGGGCACATGGCGTTTTAACATGATTCGGGTACGCTTATTCCAATGGTGCTTACCGTTTTTTTTAGGTTAGCTCTTGTCTTCGAGATACAGATACCGTTATTTCGAAAATGGAGGATGTTGCACAACATATATTCGCGTCACTAAAAAACGGTTTAGTTTATTAAAATTACTAAAAAAAACCGAAATTCCGCAATAAAATAAAAGTAAAAGTAAAACTTTTTTCTAATATGCACAGTCGTTTTAGAAACATATTTTTTTTTTTTTGTTTGGAAACAAGCCATAAATGATTAAAATCTGTTTGTATGTAACTTGTTCTATGAAAAAACACTGGTTTAACTTTTTTTACAGAAGTCAACAGAGCGTGTTATGTACTTCTACCTTAAACATCATAGAACAGTTTTGTTCTGGCGGGCATGATTGCACATGATCCTAAATTTGTCTCTAAGTACTGTGGTGCAGGGTATTATATGGTCGGGCTTGACCCACTATACTTTTTTACTTGTTTTTATTTGAATTAGGCGGAACTATTTTGTTGGTACTAGTTAACACTAACCTTGAAAATAATTTGTCTAGTCCATACACGCATGTGAAATATGGCCCATAAGAGACTAGGACTAGTCCAAAAGTAACCCAAATGTTTTGAAAAAACATGGTCTATTTGACATAACGATGTCCTAGGGCTGACCCAAATAACCCAGCTTTGCATTACAAAGGAGTAGTTTTAAAACTACTCTAGCTCATACATACTCTTTGTGGATTAGTTTTGAAACTGCTCCATGGTATACTCCAGAGGATTAGTTTTAACTTCGTTTAAAAACGAAAACATGTCGCTTAACTACAAACTCTTTTTTAACAATGACATGGTCCATGCCTGCATTACATTGGACCATGTTGTAAGAAGTCCATTTTATCTTAAATAGATCAAGTAGTCCAATATTATTTGCAGAGAATTCATTAAGTTAAACTGTTTAACTATTCAGAGAAAAATTCTCGCCAATTTTTTTTCAATTAAACCATATCAAAAAGAAATCAGCTTAAATAATATTTCTGCAGAAAATGTTATTAATATTAAAAAATATTAATTGATACTATTATTTTTTTACTGTTGCAAATTTAATCAACTACGAACAATTACATTTAGTTGTACTAAAGAAATAATTCTTTAGCACATCGGAAATAGGCTATAATTTGTTAATTTATATTATATTATTTTCGATTTTATATTTCACAGAAAACAGGGCAGACTTAAAACACACTAGTACGCTTTTAATATTTAATTTTTAAAAAATTATTTATAAACTGCCTGTTTTTGAAATAAAAACTAAAATTTGGAAAATTATATTGAAAAAAAAAAAAAATGTAAGTTTTTTATACCCTCCACCACAACTAGTTGGGATGAGGGTATACTTAGTTTTTATTACGTGAGGAACTTTTTTAATCTTCATCTATGACCCCATAAAGTATATATATCCTGGATCCTTAAGTAATTATAAGTCGATTTATCCATGTCCATCTGTCCGTCTGTTAAAATCCCGCTCACTTTCGAACGTCTCAAAAGAAAAGAACAATGTTAGTGTCAAACTTTTTTAGTTCTCCTAAGCAGGTTGGGATTGAAATCCGGCAACATCGGTTGAGTTGGAAAAGAGTTATGACTCAAAATGTTTAACAACCACCCTAAAAAATTAATAATTTTGTTAAAAAAAACTGGCATAATTAGTGGCATATTGACAAAAGATTTTGCACAAATTTGTTTAAATGCCTAGAATTCATACCAGGCTTTCGTGAATATCGGTCCATAATTTACTATAGGCTCCATATAAAGTCCACTCTCGAAAACGCTTTAGTACGCCTAAGCCCGTAACGAACAATGCTATTATATTAAATTATGGTATGTCATAGTTATTATGACTTGAAATCACACTGTCAAGTTTCGTGCAGATCGGTTCGTAATTTACAATAGGCCCAATTTAAAGCCTTCTCTCGGAAAAGGCTGTAGTACGCGCAAAACCACAAACAAACGCGCAAAAAACTATTAATCACTTTGTCAAGTTCCGTGTAGATCGGCCCATAACTTACCATAGGTCCCATATAGAGCCCACTCTGGAAAAATTCTAACTGTAGGTGGAGGGTATCAAAGATTCGGCACAGCCGAATATAGTACTCTTACTTGTTTATTGTGTATTTAATGTAAATTCCCAAACTAAAATTTTCATTTGAAAACAGACAGAAATGGCCATATTCTCAATGTACCGACAAACTGTCTGTTACTTAATGTCAACATAAATTTATTAGACCGATAAACTGTCTGTTAACAATTTTGGGTTTCTCAATATACCGACAAAAAACATTGTTTTCAGTTGGCAACACCTCTCAAAATACATGTAAAAGTTGGGAGTCAGCTGATTGAATTTATCTGTACGGCAAATAAAAGGAAAATAAATAATTGGCAGATGAGTGCTGGCAAGGTATATTTATAGCAGGTAGCCGCGAGATTACAACAATTGTACAATAAAACAAGCAACAGGGCTTTTTATTGTTGTTATGTGGTACGAACTGCCAAACAGCAAAGGGGTTGATAAGAGACAAAAAACTTGTTTACTTGTTTTCTATACAAAATTTGACAGTTCGTACCACAAAACAAGCAAATAAAAAATAAACAGCTGGCTTTCCGAGACTACCTGCTATAAATATACCTTGAGTGCTGGTTAGTTTTGCGACAGGATAGAAGCAAATGAGACATTGAGAAAACCGAATTTCTTTAATGTGCAGTTTTTCGTTGGGAAAAAAGATAATCATGTAAGAAAACGGCCATAAGTTAATAAATCATGTAACCAAAATTAATATAATCGTTTAAATTATTAAAATATATGTAAAAATAAATACTCGTGACTTAAGTTATTTAATGCTTAAATAAACTTTTATTTAAATAATTTTATTTCAGGTGATAATGAAATAACACACATTGTAAAATTTCTTAAACGTGCTGCCGAAACCTTTGGACAAAATCATGGTATACAATTGATGTTGAATAGTGACAGTGGGGCACGCGTTACAACTGGTGAAATGGGTGAGAACAGATAATATTATTTGTAAAATTATATGCGAAAACTTTATAAATAAACATTATTAACGCATCAGAATCACGTGGTTTACATGAAAAAAAGAAACGCAAATGGCTGATTATATTGCCGCTGATTATACTCATGAAAATTGCCCACTTGAAAATGACAGTTGTAACATTGCTGTTGGGAGTTCTGGGTCTAAATGTTCTTCTAGTGGGTGGTGTGGGCTGGCTGATACACTATTTGAAATTTAAAACATTGTGTAAAATACATCCACAATTAGTGCAACATCACTCACATGTTTATGATTCCGATCCGGCTGGTAAGTTGTGGAGTCGTGATTTTATTTTAAAGAAAATAAATAACTTCTTTGTTATTCTTGAACGATTTAATTTTTATGGATGATAATGCTCGTGTACAGATTATTCCCAATTCGTGGGCAGCAGCTTTCCTGGCTCCTATTACAGCTCTTCTGGCAATGGTCCTCATGAGGTTGGTGGCAATTACTACTCAAAAGACTGGAGCACGAGCAAGGCCTATAATGGCTACAACTACCTGGACACTATTAGTAAACGTATAAAATAGCTAAAGACTTTTATGTATCGTTGGATCTATCGTTATGCCCGCAGAGGTTTTGTGAAAGTTTTTCGCAGAATGATACCGATTGTCGGTCAAAATCAGGCCAATAATTTTTTATTATCGTTGGTTAGTTTTATAAGTTATTTGTTTTAGTACTTAGAATTTACCTAGTACAAATGGTGTTAACTATTGATTATTTTGTAGGGTTTTTTTTAAATTAATTTTATTTATTTAATAAAGATATAAAAAATAAAACTTACTATATAACACAAGGAAACAAATTTAAACTTTTTTTGTGCAGTCTGGAATTTGATTACAAATGTTTACTATTTCTAATCTTCATTTTTCTCTATCAACTCTACTTTTCAAGATAAACCATTATGTCCAAAACTAAGGCACTTTCACTACATATATTGCAATAACTTAAGAACGGTTGACCATATTCAGTTAGCAAAAAAATCCGAAACTCGGCAATGGTATTATATTTAAGCCGTTCTAACATTGTTTTAAAATTTTCCCTGTAGTTTCAGAGATATGGTTGAATTTTTGAAGAAACAGAAGAACATTAAAAAAAATAAATTTTTAGTTCTTTAAAAATTCATAAAAAAAAATCCAACAAAAATCACAGTTTTGGTCTAAAAACAATTATCTTAACATAGTTTCGAATGAAATGAAGTTTATTTCATTGTGGAGTTTGCAAAAAACCGTAAAAATGTGAAACCGCGGTTTCGGTTTTAAAATGATTAAAACCGGTCGGTTTCGGTTCGGTTTTCGGTTTTAAAAATATCAAAGTTAAACTACATACATATACATTTTTTTTGTATGCAATTAAATTTTTTTATTTGTTTAAATTTAGGTACTTTTATTTACCCCTAAGTGTATACCTGAGGCTGGCCAGGCATTTTTTGACTTTTCTTCTTTTTCATATAATTATTAAGTATATAAGAACGAAACTTTATGTACTTCTCAATCAAAGTATTTTTTAAAAGAAAATGAGAAAAAAGCGTAAATTTAAACACCTGGGCGTGGCAATTGGCCAAATGAAAATTGTGTGCATATTGTGTTATATATTGACTGGTGTGAATTAAATCGAAACGAAACGTATAAAAAAGCATACGCAACACAAAGAATTCTTTCTTTACTTTTTTCGAAGAATTATTTCATTTGACAACAAAATGTTTCTGCTATAGCCATAAAACTCCATACATAGAAAAGTATTCCCAGCCTGGCCTAGGTGGCAGTTGGTAAGGTGTCTACTCAAGATTTAAAAAGGTTAGTAACATTTGTTCTTCTTAGTACTTATTTTGAATTTTAAGAATTTTGGAATAACTTGCCATTGTTGCAGGCTGTTATGTATTAAGTTTTTGTATATAAAGTTCGAGTATTATGTATAATTTGCAATTTCTTAAAGCATAAATATATTGTTAAAGTACAAGCTAAAACCGAGTTTTTTCCGGTTTTCGGTTTCGGTTTTAGGCATTAAAAAGCGCGGTTTCGATTTCGGTTAAAACCGAACAGCAATCCCATACATAGACTGTATAAAATTCTGTATATCTGGAGAATGAAAAGACCTAAAGTTTCCAAATTTTGTAGAAGCATCTTGGTTATCAGTACACAACATCTCTAAAAACATCTCCTAAAATTGAAAACTAGAATGGTGGGCGTGGCATCTCCCATACAAAGGTTTTATAGATTTATCTAGTTACCAAATAAGGCACAAGCATTTCGGCATTTGGGCGGAATTGGATAAGTGGGCGTGGCACAAAATAGATTTATTAATATCTAAAGAACGGTAAGCGAAAAATTGTTTAAAATTGGTACACATAGCTTGGTTGTCAATACAAACATCTCTAAAAAAATTGGAAATTGGAATCGTGGGCGTGGCATATCCCATACAAAGGTATTAAAGATTTATGTATATCTGGAGAACGACAAGATCTAAAGTTTCCAAATTAGGCACAAGCATTTCGGTGATCAATACACAACATTCGACAAAATATGCGCGATTTGAGAAGTGGGCGTGGCACAATATAGATTAGTTTATATCTAAAAAACTGTAGAAGAAAAATTTTCCAAATTTTGTACACATAGCTGGGTTATCAATACGAAACATCTGTCAAAAATAAGGTGGAAGTGGATAAGTAAGCGTCGTACCTCGCGTTTAAAGGCAAAAGAGATTTCAGTATATCTAGATAATCGTAACAGCTAAAGTTTTCAAAATTGGTACAAATAGCTTGATGATACTCAACATCAGTCAAAAATTGGGCGAGATTATATAAGGGGGCGTGGCACAAAATAGAGTCCCGTATATTTGAAAAAAGGTAAGTGACAAATTGTCCAAATCTGGTACAATTATAATGGTGAATCAAACTAGATCATTTCCATTTTGACGTGACGTGATATTTGTACGACAAAATGTAAAAAAATTAAATGAAGAAGTCAAATTTGTTAAAAGGGTTGTTATATATGCAAAGGTATAAAGCAGCACTATATTCAGAAAAATTACAACAATCGACGCTAAGAATTTGCAGATATAAGCAAAAATATGACTTGCATTACAAAACTGATAAGACTGCGAATTGAGCAAGACGTTCTGTAAAAAACCTTTTTTAGTAAGCTTTATACTTATAAAGATTTATTTTTCAAGCTATTAAATTTAAAAAGCTTGGCTCGTTTGAAGGTACATATGGGCATTATCAGCGAAAAGTCTACTTTTTTAATGTAACGCCAGAACGCAAATAAGATTGTATTTTGGGACTTGTTGCGTTTTACACCAAAATAAAAAGAAGTTAACTATACATAAAAAGTTTTTTGAGAAACAATTTAAATTACTTCTGGCGTTACGGTACAAAAAGTAGACTTTTCGCTGGAACTGCCCATCTATCTATCTAGAGAACGGACACATCTACAATTTACAAATTTGGAACAAATAACTTGGTTATAAATAAACAATATCTGTAAAAGGACTTCTGCCTTATTGTAGACATAGGCGGGACAACTTCAGTTAAAATACCAAATAGTTTTCTGTGCATTTGGTAAATGGTAGCAGTAAAGCTATGTTCACATTATGTGTATTTGTCATGTGGAATGTCACTTTTCCAGCCACATGTGATTTTATGTGTATGTCAAAATTTGAGTTTTACATAAGGTTTATAATTTATTCACATGTTGGTATGTAACGTACATTTGACATAACCTATCAAAAATAATAAAAATACATTTTAAATAATAAATTTGTGTATTTTTTATCTTTTGTAGGTGGCATGTGATAACGTCCAGTGTCTAATTTGAAACTTTTGAAAATGTCATAATGTCCGTGGGCATTAAGACACTTTGCAAATGGACATTATGTCATTTTTAAACATGTCATAAGGTCCATAATTACTAAAGAATTAAATACAAAGAAAAATCTAAATACACGCAGAGAAAAAACATGTTTTATTACGGTCACAACCAACAAAACTATTTTTAAAGAAACTAATTTACCCATAATATAGTTGTCGGTGACAATGATTTGGTTAAATTAAACATAATACGGTTAAAATTTTCTTTAAAAATTGTTTTGCTGGGGTGTATATATTAAATAAAAGGTGTTTTTTTAAGCTAGATAGAACTTTAAATTGTAAAAAGTAACACAAAAAATTAAATTTTGATGAAATATTTTTTTATCGTTTCAGTATACTCTGACAAATCATAATGAATAGACTCACGCTTGAACATCGCTACGAAATTATCCAAATTTACTTTGAAAATCAGTCGTCGATTCGCGCAACTTATAGACGACTTCGTCATTTTTATGGCGTACATAATCGTCCATCTGAACAAGCCATTCGTCGATTTCGTACCACATACTCTCTAGAGGATGCAATAACACCAACACGTCGTGCGTACTGAAGAGAATATCGCCGCTGTAAACGAAAGTGTGGAAGAAGATCCAAATTTATCGATTCGTCGTCGGTCGCAGGAATTGGGGCTCTGTCCGTCCACTACGTGGAAAATTTTGCGCAAAGATCTCGGCCTACACCCGTATAAGATCCAGCTGGTGCAGGAATTGAAGCCACGAGACCATTATATGCGTCGTTCTTTCGACGATTGGGCTCTAGAGCAGTTGGCAACTGACCCGTTGTTTTATCGCAAAATTGTGTTCAGCGATGAGGCGCATTTTTGGCTTAACGGGTTTGTTAATAAGCAAAATTGCCGCATATGGAGCGAGACCAATCCACAAGAGACCCTACAGACTCCATTACATCCAGAAAAATGCACCGTTTGGTGCGGTTTTCACGCTGGTGGCATCATCGGACCTTATTTCTTCAAAAATGAGGCCGGAGCTCGCGTTACCATCAATGGAGATCGTTACCGCACCATGATCAATGATTTTTTGTTTGAAAATATGGATGACATTGATCCGGAGGAGATGTGGTTTCAACAGGATGGCGCTACGTGCCATACGGCGAACGCAACCATCGACTTATTGAAATCAAAATTTGGCGATAAGTTGATTTCGAGAAATGGACCTGTCAATTGGCCTCCAAGGTCGTGCGATTTGACACCTCTCGATTATTTCCTGTGGGGCTACGTGAAGTCACTGGTTTATGCTGATAAACCAGCAACAATTGACGCCTTGGAGGCCAGCATTGTTCGTGTTATTCGTGACATACGGCCAGCAGTGCTCGAAAAAGTGGCCCAAAATTGGACGTCCAGAATGCGCTTCGTCAAGAACAGCCGCGGTGCCCATATGCCCGAAATCATTTTCAAATGTTAATGTCACGTATTGATCTTTCGAATAAAAAAAAAATTTTGATTACAATTTAATTTTTTGTGTTATTTTTTACAATTTCAAGTTCTATCGGGCTTAAAAAAACACCCTTCATATAACGAAAACTCCTTGCGACCGGCCGAAGGCCTGCTGTGAAGAGAAGCTTTAGTTAGTGAAGTCGGTACTTGTTTGATCATAGGAGAGAAAATCCTTGCCCCCGGCCGAAGCCCGACTATGCCGATACGCTTTAGTTAGCGAATTTGCTATACCGTAGAAAAGAAAATCCTTGCGCCCGGCCGAAGACCGGCTGTAAAGAGAATCTTTAGTTAGCGAAGCTGGTATTTGTTACACCATAGAGGAAAAAATCCTTTCGCCCGACCGAAGGCCGGCTATGCTTTCGATTTTGTAAACATGTTGTGGGACTTATGACACTCTACGGACTCCACGGACGTTATGACACTGCTCTGATGGACACTATGACACTGGACGTTATGACATGCCACCTTTTTGTATTATTTATTTATTATTATAATTTATATTTATTTAAATTTAAATTAATTTTTGCCGCCTCAAACAATTTTGCTAGTAAAAAACAGCTGATGTCATATGCTTTGTCACTTGATAATAAACCAAAAATTTCATATGTTAATTATTTTTTTTTACATGTTAAATTTGTACATATCGTCTGAACCCCTCCAAACACTATCATGTGTTAAGTGTGTACAGTACAGTCAAAAAAGCAAATTTCGATCTACCAAAGGTTAAAATACAATTTGGTTTAAGGATTGATGTTTGATTATTGACGTCAGCAGTAGTCGATAGCTGCGAGTGTAAAACGGCAAATCCATCTGAGGAGATTAATAAACTTAAGCCTAATTATACCCACACCACAATAGTGGAGAGGGTATTATGCATTTGTGCCGATGTGTGTAACGCCTTAAAATATTGGTCCTAGACCCAACTTATAGTATACCGATCGACTCAGAATCACTTTCTGAGTCGAACTATCGATGTCCGTCCGGCTGGCTGGCTGGCTGGCTGTCCATGTAACCTTGTGCGCAAAGTACAGGTCGCAATTTTGGAGATAATTTGATAATTTGATTTGATTGGGACATAAGTAGGTTCTTATTGGTACAAGGACCAAGCCTATTGAAAATGGGTCTAATCGTAGGACAACGATAGAAGATAGGGGGAAATTTCTTCCTCTCAGAAACTATCAAACCGATTTTAATAAAATTTAAAACTTAGATAGAACCATATTCATATGGACACACAAGGTATGCATCTTTTAAAAAATAGGACCACAAGGGGAGATAGGGGCAATTTATGCCTCTCAAACCGATTTTAATGAAATTTAAAACATAGATAGATCCATATCTATATGGACGCATAATCTATACAGTTTTTCAAAAATAGGACCACAAGGGGAAGTAGGGGGCAATTTCTGCCTCTCACAAGCTTTCAAACCGATTTTAATGAAGTTTATAAACATAGATAAATCCATATTCATATGGACACATAAGCATGATGTGTGTTTAAATACTGTGGTGTAGGGTATCATATGGTCGGCCTTGACCGACTATACTTTCTTACTTGTTAAAAATATTAAAAATTGTAATTATAATTATTTAAAATAAAATTTATAATATTGTAATTTTCGTTATTTTTCGCTGAAGTAGTCACACAAAGTAGTGACAAAATATTGGATTAAATAAATTTAATATATTTTTTATAAAAAAAGATAAATTTTTAAAGGTCAAAAAAGAGACAAACTATATTTTAATTTCCTTTATACAATTCACAACTATAACAATATTTGTAGATTTAGCAGATTTGATTAATTTCTTAGGTTAAAATAGTTCAGTTTACTGGTTTTAGTTACCCCATTGTGAGCTATCTAGTAAAACTATAAATATATTCCGATATTAAAATTTGCGCAAACTTCTATAAAATAACCATTAAACATAACATTCTTTTAAACATATAAATCATTTAACCAAGGAGCACAGGCACTTTTTAATCAAATTTGTGATAAAAATCTGTAGATGAATACAAGTGTATCAGTAAATATTAAAATCGTAACGTACATATTTAAAATTACCTTCGCAGACATTATAAAATCAATCAGTTAAATTGTGTGTACTTTTCGGCCATTATCCCTCAAACACATTAGCAAAAAAAAACCCCCACAAGAAGTTGCACAAGCAATTTAACCTTGGAAATTTAATAGGTAAGTTCGAGTACTTTTACAGTAATTTACTCTCAGCAAATCTGTTGCCCAAAAAAGTACGTGAACAGAAAATTGGTAAAATTTCGTAAAATATAGGGAACAGCTGATGGCAGTTGAATTAATTGATGCAAATTTTTACACATTTGACTACTAAACACCTTTTCTTAGTGGAACTCGATTAAGTACTTTTTTTAACACGAACATTTTACGAAAATACAAGCAAATTATTTTATGTTATCTTTCCTATTTGTTTTTTTAGTTTATTTGATATTAATAATTTGTGATAATTTGTCTGGATAAATTTATTCAAAAGAACATTAATATTTTTTTTTTGCTTTTGAGTACCTTAAATACAAGTGCAGTACTAAGTTCCCAAATACTTTACACTTTTACAAATCCAAAAAATTAATATGTATAATCAAAAAAAAAAAAAAAAAAAAAAAAAAATAAAAAGCTGGTAGAAGCCATATTCTGGCTTTATAAATATGTTTAATTTATTAATATTTATTCAGTTTTTGTTTTAGTTTTATTTTAACTTTCCTCTTTTTAAATCCGTTTTTCACAATTTGTACACTCATAAAATTATTACAGTAACTGATTGGGTGTTATTAAATTCGTTTTCCTTACTGTTAAAATTGAATAAAAATAAAGTTATTTACGAATAATTTTATTTTTTAACATTTATGTTTGTTATTCAAAAAACAAACTACCAAAAAATAATGTCTTTCCGTATTTATTTTGGTATGTTGTTTGATTTTGTCGGTTAAATAATATTTTTTAAATGTAAAAACTATTCAATTTTAAGGAATATGCTGTTTAATAAATAAAAAATTTAAAAATTAATGTAAAAATCATTTGTTTTAAATGAAATGTAAATGATCCGTTTTTAAATGAATTTTAAGTTGTTTAAAATGAATTTTCGTTTGAACTTAACTGCATAATATTTTGAGTGTATGCTTTTTTGTTTTACTAAATTTTACTGAAAAATTTCTGCACTAAAAATTTGTAAATACTCAGTTAAGATCTGGAACCCTACGCTCTCAATTGGTGCTCTCGTTAACTGTGTCTTGTGTACACGAACTCAAGTTAGTAAAATACAGAAAAGTTCAGTAAAAAAATTAAGAACCCTTTTGTTCTCGAACGCACCTAATGTGAGTATGAGTTTCTTTCCTTTGATTGCACAACATGTTCGTAACATATTTCTGGTCGATTGTTGTTAATACATTAATTTTTATTTCGAATATTTTAGACATGGTGCGTAAATGTGTGTTGTTATAAGATTTTCTTAATAATGTGAACAATATAAAAATGTTATTAAAGTGTAGTATATAAATGTCATGCAATTAAATGTGTGTAAATATCGGTATTTCATTTTATATCTTCGTCTGGGGGTTTTTGCAATAAAAAATATGCTTATCTTAAGAAATTTTAATAGATTAAGCATTTGTACATTTATACCCAGCAAAAACTTTTTTAACGTTTGTTTATTGCAATGAAAAATTTGATTAAACACAGCTTTTTTGCAAGTCTTTCATAAGGAAAGTTTCCCTTTGAACGCATTTTTGCTCTTTTTCGTTAATGGTATTTGTGTTTGAGATATGGCAAAAATAAATTATTTATTTAATAAGAGTTAAAAATACAATTACAAATTATATTCTAACTTAATTTACCGAGCAATAGTAGAACCTTCAGACCGTTGCACATAGGGGTTTTTTGCCAATCTAGCCGGACATTAGGCAAAAAATTTAATTTAAGAAATGGAAAAATTTAAGTACGCAGCTCGACAGACAACAAAGTTCTGCATCGTATAGTGAATTTTCAAGTCTTCTGCTTGAGATCTGTGGTTTTGGGACACTGTTAAAGTCTGGAAAGTTGATTAAATTGCATGCGTGTTCATTTCCTTTTTACGGTTTTGGGAGGTTTACAATATATTTTTTTGTGGGTAAACGAATAAAGATGATTTTTTTTCTGTGAAAGACTATATAAACAGCTACTTTCAAAAATTTTTAGAAAAATTTTATTAGAAATTTTTATGATAAAAAAATTCGTTCGAAATTAAAAAAAACGATTTTTTTGTTCACTTTTTTGTAAAAAAAAATTTTAAAAGTTTTTGAAGGTGAAGCCAGTTGAGTTCTTAAAAATGTTATACATCACGATAAAACTTTAAATCTCTACTTTTAAATTAAAAAAAAAAAAACGTTGCGCGTTGTTGCGCCATTTTTTTTTATGATTTTTTGAAAATTTCACCTTTTTCTGTTTTTGCTCATCTTGCATAGGTACATATGATAGAAACCCTTTCGTCAGTCATAAAATGTTTGGGTTGTACGTAGATTTTTTTATTTAAATTATTACATCTAAAACTAATATTACCTGTGTAAAAAAAGGAATGTGCGAAACAGTAAGTAACGGTTTTTAACCATGATGTTATTTTATGGATCACGCCAGACTTCGTCTATTTGAGAGCATATAACACCTGTCGTATAAAATCACAGTGAAAATGTGGCAATTAAGATCGGAAAAGGACAAAACTATTGTTAAAGAGAGGAAAAAAACTATCCAAGAAAAATTTAGAAGTGATTTAGGGCTAAAAGTGGATGTACCGAAGACTGGATTTGGAAACAGCATCGATGGTAACACCAGCAGAAGATTTTTTTCCAATCCTGAATTAGCTGCAGAAATAACTGGAATTGCATTTGATTTAATCTACCGAATCAAAGTTATTATTGAAGTAATTACAAGTGGTCACAAAATCCATTTGCACGAGTTTGCCAATTATTGCTTAGACACTGCAAAACTTTACGTTACTCTATATTCCTGGCATCCTATGACACCTACAATGCACAACATTTTAATAGATGTTGCAACTGTAATGAGCGAGGGATTGTTGCCAATCGGGGTTTTATCAGAAGAAGCGTCTGAGGCACGAAATAAACATTTTCGGCTTTACAGGCAGAATTTAGCTAGAAAGTTTTCGAGGGTTCAGTGTAACAAAGATATTATAAATAGACTGTTGCTCAGTTCTGATCCACTGATTACTAGCATAAGAACAACTCAAAAAAAAAGTCATTACCCTTTACGAAAGAAGCAATTTCTTTTATGCTTCCACCAGTACTTGGCTCTGAAGAGAATTCAGATTCGGAAGAGGATTTTGAAGAAACAGACGAAGAAGAACCATAGCACTCATCATCATCGTAGTGCAAAAGAGAAGTTATTTTAAATACATTAGTTGTTATTATTTTAAATAAAATTTGTTGTTACTATTATAGATAAGTTATAATTACGAACAATTTAATTATTTTCCGTTAAATTAAATACTATGAAATACATAAAAGTCTCATAAAATCTTAAAAATGAATATTTTTTGAAATTAGCAAAAAAAAAAAAAAATTTTTGACATGTTGGTTCCGGGGGGTGGGTTTGGAGGGATACCTCCCCCTGCTCATAAAAGTTAAAAAATTTAATTTGTATAGTATTAAGGCGTTAGTAATCTATTTCTTTTAATATTTAAATTTTCGCCGGCGTTAAAAGTTGCATTTGCACAAACAAAAGTATGGGAAAATTTAAAAAAAAATTTCATTTTTCAGAGGTTGGATTAGTTTTTTTAGGGGGAACTGTTTCTCCTTGGTCCGATTTTATTTATTTTTGAGGTTTACCTGCCTATGACAATAACACATATTTTTGCCAAGTTTCATCGATCTAGGGGCATTCAATAACTTTTAACAAGAAATTTAAGCTAAAACAAAAAGTAATGTCCGGCTAGATTGACAAAAAACCCCTATGTGCGTTGTAGTGAAACAGACGAGTGTCTCTGGCGGGAATCGAACCCGCAACCCATGCACTACCAACCGAATTTAATCTAAATACCAACAAATTAAGATATTTTATGGCCACAAAGACTATTCCGAAAAGAAATTTGTATAATGTTATCTTAAAAATTTGGAATTGTACTTTGCACACAAGGTTATTCAATTTTTTGTTGCTGAAATTTATTAAAATTCTGCTTTGAAGTTGAATTTGTGTCCAGATTATGAAGTTCTATGGCCATTTTCTCAATGTATTGACAAACTGTCTGTTACCTAATGTCAACATAAATTTATTATAGCGATAAACTGTCAGTTAACGATTTTGGTTTTCTCAATATACCGACAAAAAACATTGGTTTGAGTTGGCAACACCACTCAAAATACATGTAAAAGTTGGGAGTCAGCTGATTGAATTTATCTGTACGTCAAATAAAAGGAAAATAAATAATTGGCAGATGAGTGCCGGTTAGCATTGCGACAAAATAGAAGCAAATGAGACATTGAGAAAACCAAATTTCTTTAATGTGCAGTTTTTCGTTGCGAAAAAAGATAATCGCCTAATGAGAAAATGGCCACTAGTCTTGCAATTTTTGTATTCTTATCTTTTCTTTTTTTTTATTTTATATATAAATACATATACACCTACAGCCAACTTTAAGTTGAAAAGTGTTAGGTTAAAAAATAAAACAGAATTGTAGAGTACATGAAACGGAGTACCCCTTGCAAATCTTCTCACCTCTATTACCAATAAACTTTAGAATTGCTGCAACAAAAATTGGAAGTATGGACGGTGACTTACATGGATACTGTCAACGTTACCTTGTGCGCTCAATCAATTTGAAATTGGTCCAATTGATCATATCGACACATGAGTCACTCTTGAAATTTATGAAATTATCAACTTGTGGACCCAACATTTGACGAATATATCCTGTTGCTTCAATGTGGGCGGATAAAATCTTAGCATAGCCATTTAAGCTTTCTAGCAAATCAAAATCGTGTTATTTAACACGAACGAACGGATATGAACGTTTTATCATACTTATACACTGAACCAAAAATCCAATGAAAATGTACGTTAAGCAAACGAATTACGTTTATTAAAATATTTTTGTTGGCTCAACGAGTTATTCGTTAATATAATGAAAATTTAGGTGTTATTTTCATTATATTAACGAATAATTCGTTGAGCCAACGAAAATATTTTAGTAAACGTAATTTCGTTTGCTTAACGTACATTTTCATTGGATTTTTGGTTCAGTGTAGATCCAACTGTAAATGCCGACTGTACTGCAGGAGTTAGACATAGAAATATTTCCTTAGCATACATTTACTGAATTCTTGCGTCCTTAAATTTTTGATAAATACAAGAACGGTAAATTTGAGATCAATGAAACTTATGCGGCCTCTACTGCCTTGCAAAAATACTTTATATTAGAGGGAGTTCGGTTATTTTTTTGAGGCATGGACAGCCTATCCATCTAGCTTGACGGACGGACATCATTATATCGACACAGAATGTGATTCTGAGTCGACACGGAAAGCGATTCTGAGTCGATCGGTATACTAACAGATACATTTAAGACTCTAAAAGCAAAATTTTTATGTGGCACACACATCTGCACAAATGCATAATACCTCTGCAGGAGATTAAGAGTAAATTGTCGAAATGCTACTAGTAAAATTACTAGAACAAGAGCTACTTGTGCTAAAGGGGTTAGAGTTTTTATATCAAAATACGAATGCTTATGCGTTCCAGTACTTAATGTAGTACAAGGGCACTACTTGTAGACTGATAGAATGCTTGTGTAATACAACTAAAATGCGAGAACATAATTGTATTTTGATACAGCTTCTTAAATTTGATTTAAAATGCCATTTTTATTATAAATATTTTTTAAAAAGGACGGTAGTATTAAATTTCGACGTGGTTTAGACCTACATATGCCAAATTATTGGCCGACAATTATAAAGCTTTATGCTTTTATTTGTAGTCATATAAAAGTTAATTTGAACAAAAATTTTCGTGAGGGGAGTTTATATTGGATCAATGGTAAATTATGGACCAATCATCACAAAATTCTGTAGAGTATTTTAAAGCTTAAATTAGAAAAAATTTCAATGTAGTAGTAAAATATTTTATAGCGTTTTATAGTTTTAGTGGTTTTCAGAAGGCTTCTTAATATGAGAATCATTATGAATCGCTTAGAAATCTTGTAACTAAGAAATTGCATGGTATTATTTCTATTCAATTTAAACACAACATCTATATCTGCTACGTTTAGGCGTATTTAAATACTTTCCCAGAGTGGGCTTTATAGTGGGCCTTACAGTGGGCCTATGGTAAGTTATGGACCGATCTTCACGAAATTTAACAATATGATTTCTAGTCATAAAGAACGAATTTATGCCAAATCGTATATCAATCCGTGCATTATACCACCATTTATGTTAGTTTTTGTAACAAAATTATCAATTTTTTAGGGTGGTGGTTCCACATTTTGAATCCTAGCTCTGATCCTTCTGAACCGATTTGGCTGGGTTACAATCCCAAACTGCCTAGGATAATTACAAGCAATTTGACACAAAATTTATTCTTTTCTTTTGAGTTTTTCGATAGTGTGCGTGTTTTTAACAGACGGACATACAGACGGAAGGACATGGCTAAATCGACTTAGAATTACTCAAGGAGCCAGAATATATACGCTTTCTGGGGTCTGAAATTAATAATAAAAAAGTTTTAAACTTCGTGTACAACTCGTGGTGGTGAAGGGTATAAAAATGTTTTTCTATACACAAGAACTAGTATCATTTTTATACTTATATTAGGACAATAACATATGTTAAAACTAACTTCTCTGATTCTAATACTTTAATTTAAAGATAATGTATCTTGTTGTATTAGAAAATCAGTAAATAAATAAATAAATAAATAAATAACCCAGCAAAAACTTTGCTTACAAAATAAGCAGAAAAATAATGAGAACTTGACGAACAGACTACTTATTTTTCTACTAGAAGAAGTACTTATTTTTGTTCGAGATGTCCCAAAAGTAATCCTTTATAATTTAGCCTATTATAATCTAAAAAATAATATGTTTTTTTTATACTTAAAATTTTTATAAAAATATATAGTTACACAAAGTCAATAAAGTAAAAATTTTTTTATTTTTTTTTTTAATTTTTTTTTTTTTTGTTTTTTTTTTTTAATTATTTTAATTTATATTTTTTCTTATTCTATTTTACTTTATTTTATTTTTTATTTTTTTTTCTGTCTCTGGCGGGATTTGATCCCGCAACCTCGGTGCTGATAGACTAGCTCTCTACCAGCTAGTCTACCGGGGCAGTGTAGTTTTTACATTAAAAAACTATGTTTTATGACTATAATGACATTTTTATTGTCATAATGAAAATACAAATTTTTCTGTATATTTAAGATATAATAATAAAGTTATTATTTAATATATAACTAATAATCCAAAAAGTGGCGAATAAAGCTACAAAGTAATGAATTCTTGAAGTCATTAAAAGTAGGATTGTAAGTAAAGTTTTTGCTGGGAAATAACAACAAAAAAAGTTCTTAAGCACCTAATGTGGTCAAATTATACTAGCGGACGTCTAGAACCAATAGTAACCCAACAAACCAAAACGATTAAGAACTAACTTGTAGCAAGCTTCCTAACATAAGCCTTATGCTTCGAAAAAAGTTGTGACTACTATTATAAAAGGCTTATTAACAATTATTTAATAATGAAAACTGATCCATTACAATAATATTACTTGTCTACAATATAATGTAAGCTAAAAAGTCTAATTATAGAATAAACTTACAGAAAACTACTTTTTTAAACTACAATAAGATTACATTCTTTTCGAAGACTCTGTTTAAATTTATATGACATATATCTAAAATTTAGTTACTTTTTTAAATTGTGCATTGTTTAAAACACTTCACTCTTCGAACAAAACAAAAAGACTGAAAACTTTAAAAAATAATACAAAATTTTTGCCCGCGTCAAATAACGGGACATTATTCTCAAAAACACTTACAGAACTATAGCGAGAATAAGTCATTTGCAATCATATTTGTTTCCCTGCTGTAGCCAATCTTTGTGAAAATTTTTTGAATAGGTATTACTAATTTTGAAAATGTTTCTTTTTTAATTTTTATTTCAGTATAGTTATATCCACATTAATGAGCATTTACATTGTTGCATTTTTTTAGATTTATTTCAATGTTAGAATCTTTCGCTTTTTTTAATATTTGTATTGAACATTAATGAAAAATATTAAAAATACCACAAGAACTATAAAAAATGGGGCAACAAATTGCTTAAGATTTCTTTTGTGCACTTTATAAAGGTTTCAATAGTACAAAAGTTATGTGAGATTATTGATTGATTTGCCTCCATTTTCAATACCGACTAACTTTATGTTTATATAAAAAGTACTATTCGCCAAATATTTACCCTCTTATCTCGTTTAAACCCTTTCCTGAAAGGTACAATTATCAATCAGTATGACCCACTTTATATAGGGTGCAAGCTTATCTATTATGTTCGTAATTGCTCTAAAACTATTTAGTTCTTAGTATAAACTTGGATAGGGAGATTATGGCAAAAAGTGCTTAAGTTGACTTAAGCTAAATTTGAGTTAATCGCACCTTTGAGATCTTCACGTTCAAAAGTACACATGGGCAAAGTTTCAAGTAATTCGTATGAATTTAAAAAAAACTATTTATAAGAAAAACTAAAAAAATTAAAGCACTTTTTCCTTATTGCTAAGGATTTATTATCTCTTGCGTAGTCGATGGACATCACTAGGTTGACTTACAATTTCAAATGGTATTTTGTAAAGGCCAAAATGGACCTCTCTACACAAAATTTTTTTAATAGTTATTAGCAAAACTTTTATTGATATCAATCCACCAAAAGAACTTAACTTGATTTCGAACAAAATCTATTTGTTTTTGACTAGATAGGTATCCCATACAAAACAAAATCTACTTCGTGACTAGATTTTGACGAAATCTACGCAATATCTAGTTAGTGATGCAACCATGTTTTTTTGATATGGAACTAAAAAATACACCCCCCTTCACAAAAAAAAGATATTTTAATAAAATTAAGAACAAAGAAAAACAACAATGTCGGCTTGTCAAAACTGTTAAACGGCTTTTAAAGCAATTTTCGGATGTAGGCTTTATATAATCGGTTATAGATCTTATTTGTCTTTATGTCTGCCATATTTTATTTAAAAACTTTGTGGTGAAGATATGGACGCTTATGAAAAGTAATTTAATAAAATTTGGGTCTTGACATTTTCTTGACCAAAGCGTGGACTCTTTCACATACATAGATAAATTTTCAGGAATATATTAGTTAAAGCATTAAAATAATGTTAATTCAAACATAAATTTTGTAAATTAACAAAAATTCACTTAAATAACAAAAACCATCTATTTTACAAGAAAATCACCGAAAGTAAAAAAAAAAACAAAAAGAGGGATATTTTAAAATTTATGATTATAAAATAAAAACCGTAGCAAGCATTAATTCTAAAATTCTACTGAATTTCACACCACAATACCCACCGTTGCCGGCATTATAATGTCAACAAATAAAAGCTTTTTCTCTCTCAAAGCTCCGTGGTGATAAGAAAGCTTCATGCAATCAAATAAAAAAAACAGCTGATTTTATTTCTTCCTCTATACCAGACAATTTATATGAAAATATCTCAATCTATAAAGAAAATATTGTATAGCAGTTGTATTAGTGTGTGTATGTGTGTGCATGAGCTAGTGTGTAGGTGAGTGTAGGAAAAACTTCAGCAGCAATAACTGTTATTTCATGCAAAATTTGTTCAACTGCAAAGGAATGCTGTACCGGTATCATCAGTTTAAATTTGAAGACGTTACGAATAACATCGGTTAACGGAAAAAGCGAAAACGAGTTAACAAGTAAAATTACTATAATAAAATTATTTGTTTATGAAATAATAAAAAAAATAGCTGGAAATAAAATTTCTCAAGCAAAATTAAAATAGTGCAAAGTTGTTTAAAAATTTAGTGAACAAATGTTATCAGCTTAATATAAAAAGAAAAATTCCTAAAAATAACACCGGTAATAAGAAATTTTTAATTTTTAAGAATTCAATATTAGAATAATAAATTTCATTTCAGAGAATAGTAGGGTAATTCTGTAACTTTTTAACGACAAAAATTTGTCGTTAAGTAGAAACTTTTAAGTAAAAATTTACTACTTACTACTACTACTTTAATTTAATTTAATTTACTACTTAACGACAAATTTTTTCGTTAAAAGGTTACAGAATTACCCTATAGATTAACTAATAATTGCAATGAAACATTTAAAAGAAAGTGATGGCGTGTTAATGTTAAAGGTTTAAGTGCCTAATAAAAATATTGTTGTTTTAGCGGTTTTTATTTTCATAACTGAAAATACAATTTTAAGTGGGTGTGAGTTGTTTTATTTTTATTGGCTTCTTTTTTAAAGTGCTTCTCAATTTAATATATCTTGCCATATGTTCAAGTGCTAAAAAATTTAATGTTCATATTAACATATTGGAGATGAAGTTCTCGATAAAAAGATATTTAATTAAACTGAACAATTTTTTAATTGCTTAGATATTAATTTTTTTTCTTTTTAATTTAAATAATTAATTAATTTATTACTGTTTTTTTTTTAAGGAAAACAAAAAATGTTCATGAATTACACATAAATTTTTTTTTATATATAAAATTTTTAAGAAAGTGTTTTAATAAATTCCTTATTATTTATTTTGTAATGTTTATTGCTTCTACTGTAAAACAAAATTAAGTGTAGTTACGTCCGTTTGCACTTAAGGTGACGATATATTTAAAAAAATTTACCTCCAAATGAAGGTACAATATTCAAAGTTTTTAACGAAAGTAAGATCAGTCAAATGTGTTCAATGTGGTATGCAGTTCTTAAATATATTGAAATATTATTAAAATTTCAACTCTATTTTTATAATTTTAAACTCAAGGCGAATTAATTTTTCAGGTGTCATTGAAAGCACAGCTGTGCTAATATCAAAAGTATCGCTACTACCGTTAACATGAATTCGCCTTGATTAAACTTTAATAAAATATTTGAGAAGAAAAAAAAAACATTTTCAATATTTCTCTTAAAATAAAAAAAGTGAAAACGATTAAGATAACAGAAATAATATCTGAAAATATTTGATAATGCAAAAAAGCGCATTCTGAAGAAAATTTTGAATATTTTGGAATATAACCTAAAACAATATTTTATTCTTCTTCTTTAACATTGTTTTCTTGAATAATATTGGATTTCGACAAAACTTCTTAGTACCCTAAAAAAAGAGAATAAAAATCAAAAATTTTTGGGACTAACGTTAACTTATAGAAAATATGTATTAAAAAACCTTAATTTCCTAATTTTTTCCTTTTTAATACTAAGCGTTTTCATGATATCCCTTAAGGCCCAAATACATTGATCAAAATACTTATCAAGCATTGTGGTAGTATGAGTGGAAATGTATTTATAAGTGTCACACCGACGATGCTAGATGGAAAATCAAAAAATGTAGATATGACGGCGAAAATTGCGTCCAGCACACGTACACGAGTGAATTCGCCGGCTGGACAAGCATTTGACAAGTGTGTTTGGTCCTTTAAAATTGATATTTGTGCAAATGGGCAAACTTGCGAGACTCGTTTCATGAAGACCTTTTTTAATTTTTGTGTAATTATAAACAATTACAGCCAATCCCACGATGTCACACGTTAACGTTCGAATAGAAAATAACATTTAAAACAAAAACAAAAACAAATTTTAGAAATTGTTTTTGTTTTAAATGTAATTTTTTATGCGAACGTTAACATCGTGGGATTAGCTGTAAATGTCTGTTTGTAAGAAACGTCAATTAAAAAAAAAAAAAAAAAAATTCGAAAAAATAAAAATAAAAAATATAAAAAGTTGAAATTTGTTATTAAAATGTGAAATTTGTTTTAAAAAATTCATAAAGAAAGCCAAAGGACTAAATAACTGAAATTATTATTATATAATTAATTATATAAATTTTATTATAATAATTTATTGTTTGTGATTTATAAAAAGTAAAATTTTGCATTGAAAAGGACGATAACGGAATCTGTTTGTTTAAATGCACAATTGAGCAGCGCAAGTTTACGAGTCAAAATTGTTGGGCAAATTTACGAAATTTGGTCAAATGAATTCTCCTCATACAATTTTTGACAGTTCATTCGCGAGGGCTTAAAAATGCACAGTTTGCACAGATTTCGAGACTTTTAACCCTGCACGGTCACTCTTCGTCGAATCGACTAAGCTCATTAACATTTTATCATATAACTTTTTTATGCGTATTCAAATAACGCTCTTTTTTCCTCAACGTTAGCTGGTGACGAAAGCTTTAAAAAAATAATTAATTTGAAAACACAAAAAAGTGCTAAAATTCGTATCAAATTTTGAGGTAGATGAACAACTTTTATTTTTTATGTTTTATTTTAGTTTATTTTTTAACAAAATGCTTAACTAAAGAAGTTTTTGTTAATTTTTTACTTTAAAAATTGTTCCGCTAGAATTTATTTTTTAAAAAGTTTGTCGATTCGACGAAGAGAAACCTTAATGTACCAAAATGAAGAATAACTTTTCAGGGTTAAGCGATATCATGAAAACCCTTTTTATTTATTTTGCGGAAAATTAAACAAAACAAATCTTGAATTTTAAGGGATTAAAAATCAGGGGAAATGCGGGATTTATATTAATAAACTAAATAAGAAAGAAAGTATGTATATGTAGTTAATAAAGACCGGCCATTTGATACCCTACATCACAGAATATGCAGGAAAATTTTCGAGAGTGGTATATGTATGGGTTTTTTGTTCTGAACATTATCTGGATATCTATGTTTATCGATATGAGACTTAAGTGATTTCATAATTTCGGCTTAAAGTGATTTCATAAAGGTGTTTTATATGGCACCTACCAGCACACAACTTTCCTATAGTAGCGGTTATAAAAGTTATAAAAAAGTTAAATACTATAACAGTTATAAAGAACTTATAGCACTTAAAGTTTTATGGGTATGAGATCTATGGTAAGTATGGATCGATTACTAAAAATGTTCTTTAAAAAATTTAGATTGAAAAAAATACACATGTTTGCACCAAAAATAATCAAAATTCCAAATTAACAGACGGTTTATGGGCACAAAGACTCTTATCCGGAAGAAGTTTGTATAGAGGCTATGTGAACTTATAAATCGATTCTCACCATTTTCAAACTATGTACCAAATTTCATTAAATTGTATTCAAAATTATGACCTGTACTTTGCGCACAAGGTTTACATGAACAGCCCACCAGCAAGCTGGCTAGCCAGCCAGCCATATGGATATCGTTAGATCGATTTAAAACTGATTCTGATATTTGTAAGTGAAAAAACTATTTCTTAAGCATTAATTATGCAAGTTTCTAAATAACTGAAAATTTTAATTTTAATTTTAAAAATAGTATGTATAAAATTTTTTTTTCAAAATTGCAATTCCTTTTGTCAACGGAGTAGTTGATTTTGTAGTTTTTCATTAGAATCAAAATTTTGTGGGATCTAGAATTTCAAGCCGATTGCATCATTTTTAATAGAACATATTTAGACTAAACTGATTTTATTTGAAGACATACACTTTTATTAGGAAAAACCTTTAAGTTTTTTGATTTGAAGACATTTATTTCCGTTTCTTGTTCGATAGATTTAAAATTTTGTAAGACATAGATTTCATGATGTAATTGCAAATTAAACTTATTTAAGCTTCACTAATTTGATTTTAAAACATACGCTGTTTGTTACTACAGTAGTTTTGACTTAACTGCCTTTTGTTTAAGTGCACTTTTGACTAACTGCACAAAATGAATAATTTTTGTCATTATTCTTTAAAATCCCATACAAATATATTTTTTAAGTGCACTTTCTATACCTGAACATTTGAAATAAATGCCTAAAATTTTTGGCATTTTAAAATTATTTTTATACAAAAAATCAAAGTTAGCTGCAGTTTGACTGCCCAAAATAAAAATTTTCTGTAATTATTCTTCAAAATTCTTGTTTAGGTGCCTTTTGCATACCATATCATATTTTTGGGCAGCTTTAAAATATTTTCATATAAAACATTAAAGTTAGCTGCACATATGAAAAAATATGGTGGCTACTTTTTCATATAAATATCCAATTTTATAAAATTTTAATAAAATATCAATTTATTAATAAAAGACTTTTTTAATCTTATTGTAAACACTTTACTTTAGCTGCACTTTTATGCAGGTAACCACAATTGTGTACTTCTACATTAAGGCAGATAATTGCATTAAGATAGCAGCATTTTTGTATTATCTGCACAAAAAATCGTGCAAAGTATATTTGCAGCTAAGTCAAAATTACTGTAAAATTATATTTTAAGGTTTAACCTTTGTGGGTCTAGCTGAAAAGCTGGACAATTGCAAATTACTTAACTTCTATCATTCTTTTCTGCTTTTTTATTGAAACCAAACCCTGAATTTTCCAAACTAAATCATCCAAATAAAATTGCAAAGAGTTTATTTGTTTATAATTCTTTAATTTAATGAATTAAATTTAAGCCGGAAATAAAATAAAACGAAAAATTTTCATTCACTTAAACACCTGCCCAAAAGTGTATTGCGTGTCAAGAGTGGCGGAGAAGGCTAATTACGAAGGCATAAAAAGAACTTACAACCGGAACATTTAATAAACTGTTAAATAATATTACAATTTTACAATTTTTAGTGTTTTAAGGAGTGAACCTTTTATATGTCCTTTGGTCAAAGAACAGCCGGCCAATCATATAAAACTTCGCAAATTACTTTCTTTTATTTGCTTCAGTTAAAAGGAAATTTTTACAAATGATTAAGTTCTTTAAAAAAAAAACACCCGAGTGGGTATTGGTAAATGACGTACATAAAAAACTTTGGTAAGGCGAGGGTTAAACTAATTATACCCACACCACAACAGTGGAGAGGGTGTTATGCATTTGTGCTGATGTTTGTAACACATACAGGTCGCAATTTTAGAGATAAGTTGATGAAATTTGGACATAGGCTCTTATTGGCACAAGGACCAAGCCTATTGAAAACTGTCCCCATAAAAGCATCTTTCCGGAATAGGGTCTCTGTGCCCATAAACCATCTTATTATGTTGGTATTTAGATTAAGTCTGGCCCTAACTTTTTTTATTGCAATCAAAACATTTAACCAAATTTTATTAGAATCGGTTCATATTTGACCATAGCTCCCATATAAATACTATTCCCGAAAATGGCTTTTAATGCCATAACTTTCTTATAAATGTAGGTATTAAAATAAAAATTGGCGATAATAACAAGACAAAATATTGTCCTGGTTGGTTAAAAATAGGGTAAACTAGCAAAAATTGTTTTTTTATATTATGGTGTAGGATATAATATGGTCCGGCTTGACCGACTATACTTTCTTACTTGTTTTTGATAACATTCATTCAATATTGTTGTTTGTTATGATTTTAGACGCATTAAGATTTGGCAATACTCGATATTTTTGAAGAAACTTTATTAGAATATTTATTAAAAAACAGGGGCTATCCCTATCCCTATTGCGATGCGAATAACATTTCAATACAAGAGCTTAATGCTTATTTGGAACTCTCTATTGCTTTTGCTAAACTTTTTGAGAATGAAGCAACACTGGCAATATAAATTTAAGATGGCCTAGATTGACAGTAATTTTTATTTTTAGTTTTAATTTGAATTCCCTAAGCTTACCCCGCGAAGCTCTACGCTTGTATGCAGGAAAGAAATCAGAGTCTCTGGAGGGATTTGAACCCGCAACCCCGGCGCTGATAGACTAGCTTACTACCAGCTAACCTACCGGGGCACTCAATGAAATGTCAAAATATGTAAAATAATTTTTGAAATTTAAATATACACTCGTAAAACTGCTCTGAGTTAAAAAGCAGCTCGCGCTTATTGCCATTATTTTTTTTTAAGGACTATCAGGTCGTTCTTGTTTGCCTACTTTTCGTGCGTTTTGCATTGTCACCTCGCATTGGTTTATGGCTTGGGTTTTTGCGGTTGTCACCATTGGCTTTATGCAATCGTACGTAACCTCAACGTTTAAACGTGTTTGTCTGGTGGAGAACCATTAATAACTCAACGTGACTGGTGAAAAAGCATATGGGCATTTCCTAGGGTCACGAACGTACGTTCGTACGCTTTTGATGTACAAATAATATAGAAAACAAAACTTTTCCTACCATTTTTGCGATTCGATAGCATTAGGGTAGCTCTATGTTAAGTGCCAAAGATGGATTCCATCGAGTTTAAGTTTTCATAATGATAGTTATAAGCATGTGGTCACGAACGTACGCAAAATAGAAGTCAACTTTGGCTGACAGTAGTGAAATGTAAAAATCTGCAAAATGGAACGGAATATTCAAAAGTGATTAATTTTTTTTTTTTTTTAATATTTTTAATTAGGCTTAAGTTCATTAAATTTAATTTTTTATTAAATTATTTCTATGAAGAAAGGAATTTTACAACATGAAAATTAATTAAAATTGATAATCTGATCCCGGCCACGGTCAAAAAATGAAAGATTACAATAACAATTTTAATTAATTTTCATGTTGTAAAATTCCTTTCTTCATAGAAATAATTTAATGAAAATTAAATTTAATGAACTTAAGTCTAATTAAAAATATTAAAAATTTGGATTAAAAACCATAAATAGTTCAACAAAATAACCACAATACTAATTATTGTGATCAGGGACCGTAACTGCTATGACTTTTATCAAAAAAATCAAGAAATAAGAGTTATTTTTGATTTTTATATTTTTAGATAGAAAATAAGAGTTATTTTTGATATTTATAATTTTAAATGAAAAATAAAAGTTATTTTTGATTTTTATATTTTTATATCAATAATAAAAATGAATTCAAAACTCTTATTTATTTGTGATATAGAAAGGTCATTTTCAGCACTGAGATTAATATTGGGAGATTTGAGATATAAATTATCTGAGGAACATTTAAAATCAAATATGATGGTAAAATTGAACACCTGAAAACGACCTCTTAACACTGACTTGAATGGCAGCCAAAACTTATAATCTATTTCTATGCATTCACACCGAACTTGTTAATTTGTTACTCGGTAGATTGTTAATTTGTTAAAGTTACCAACTGGGAACGACCCCCTTTTTAAAACTTTGTTAGTCTAGTAACTTTCGTAGTAAAACAGCATTTAATTAACATACTTACTCTCAATGTACACGAAAATTGCCAAAACACAAATATTTTTTTAGAAATGTATCACAAATGACTTTTTTATTATATTTATTTAGAAACTGCAACAGCTGATTGTGAGTTACCAACTAACAACTATTTTATCAGGGGTGCCGTGTCGTTAATTTGTTAAATGTTAATCCGGTAGCGCGTTAAATATACAAAAACACATACGGCATCAACAAATAAATAAGAGTTTTGAATTGATTTTTATTATTGATATAAAAATTTAAAAATTAAAAATAACTTTTATTTTTCATTTAAAAATATAAAAATCAAAAATAAGTTTTATTTTTCATTTAAAAAAATAAAAATCAAAAATAACTCTTATTTTTGATTGTTAAAATAAAAATCAAAAATTTAAATATCATGCAATATGTTGGATGCATTTCGCCTAAAAATCATGATGGTGTAATTAAAAGTTTTCTGCGATGTTCATTTATGTATGATTTATTTCTTAAAAAAATGGAGAAATAACTCTTATTTCCGGTCCCTGATTGTGATTAATTTATTTTAAAAGTGTATTAATGTAATTCTCTATCCAGTATTTACACAATAATATATCTATATTGGTTTTTGTTTAATTGGCTTAAGTACCGGTCGCGAACGTACGGGTCGCGACGTACGATTTTTCCTTTTGTTTTTTTTTTTATTATTATCAGCATGCTTTTTCTCTCAAATATCTTAAAATTTCCTTAACAAACAACTAAGTACTCAATTTACATTTGATTTAAATGGAGAAATTATGAAGAAAGAGTGCAAACATAACATATTTTTTGCATGTAAAATAATTATATAAAAATGTCTTTAGAAGTAGCTTAAAAAGAAAATATAAAATTTTCCAGTTCCCAGCCCAATTTCCTCAAGTAAAACAGCTGAGATATGCTATGAAACTTTTCTATTATAAAAACATAGACTTTTTTTTTAATAATAAACAATAAAAGAAAATGATTATCAACTTTTAATTTTTCCATCCCGGTTGACCATTCTGAGGAAATGCCCATATACAACTCAGACGTTTACAAAAATACTCTGGAGCGGATTCTGGAAGCTCACGCTTTCCTATACAAAGGCTTACGTCGAACGAGAGTTTGTGGTTGAGGCTCTGGAAATTGTTAGGCATTATAACCTAAATTGGTTAGAAAAACATTTATTCGTTTGATACCCTGGCAATATGACTTAAATAGTCAGTCAAAAGCTTTTAGTTTTTAAGCAAAATAAAAAAAATATATATTTAAATAAAATAGTGATAATTTAGGAAATCGAACAACGATTAATCGAGTGGATACTCTAGCGTAGGAGACCTCTAGCAGCCGTTCTCCATCCAACTCGATTTTGAGAGATAGACCTCGATTCCTTCCGAGATACTCGCAATGGGTTCATTTCGGATTCTGTTGGGCGTCTCTATTTTGTACGTAGCCCACCATATTCTCGGCCAGTTTTTTGAAATGGTTTCCATATAAGCGCTTGTTAAGATACAAGACAACTGACTATACATTGGCCTCGGTAATTCTGAGCTTGGTGGTTTGGCTAATTTTATTGCTGTGCAAAATGAGAGCTTATATGCCAAAAAAGGATTCGACCTGCAGTCAAAGTAGAAAAACTGCCATTTCTTCCACTTCTTCATTTGCCATTGGAAAAAAAAATGTTGCTTTTACTTCTGATTCATTAAATGTAAACAGTCGCTGTCAAACCAACTCAAAAACCGAAAAGATGTACACAAAATTTCGTTTTTTGATCGACAGTTTTTGGTTTCGATTGCAGTTTTTAAAACCCTGCCGCCATCTGCTGTAATATCGCATCCAATATAACAGAATTAAACGGTCGCGTTAAAAGTACTGTTGCTTATGTACATTGGGGATGTTATTAAATCGTTTCTAAAAAGTAAATAGAAAATGTAAAACTAAATAGAAATACATAGTTATTTTTAAATGCGTTGGTCCACATTGGGATCCATGTCTCTTTTTCTACCAAGTTTGTTTTATTTCAATTCTAAGCTGTTTAGGAGAAATAATAAAATATAATTATTATTTTCTGTTTAATAAAAAATAATTATTATTTTCTGTTAAGTCTTTTGGAAGTCATTCAAAACTTGTTGTAGTGGGTGGGAGATATTAAAATACACCAAGAGTCAATCAATTTAATTGCTTGTACTTAGCAACAACAAGTATAAACAAGTAAATAAATATATTAATTTTTTGTATATTTGAACTTTGTTTTTCATTTGATTCGACATTAAAGTAGGAACCACTTCTCTTTAAAAAAGTAATAAAAATTATGTGTTTATTGTATTTGGCAAAAAACAACACGAAATAAGAGGAAAATGTTTGTTTTTCATTTGCTAAAAATTAAGTGTGAAATGAGAAGAAAAGTGAAAGAAAATATGAGAAATCCAATTAAAACATTATTTTTCTAAGTAAAAACAAAATTTTTGAAAATTTTTTGTTTTTAAATAAACACTTAATTGTTTAAAAACCTAAATGAATGTTGTAAAACATGTTGAGACAAAAATATTTTTTCCATTTGGATAAATTAAAGACAATTTTTAATGAATGGTAAATTAAAATGTATAGCCTGTGAATCAGAGCAGTAAAAAACTGCAGTCAACTGTGATTGCAATCAAAATTATTTCGAACAAATTAATTTAATACTTCGATTTCAAAATGCTTTCAGATAAACAATTATTGCAATACTTTGTGATTGGAATTATTTTTAAGTCATTAAATGCAAGAACATTTTGATTTAATGTTGATTGCAAGGACTGAATTTGATTGTAATTAAAGTACTGCATTCAAATCGATCAAATTTAATTGCAATCAATTACACAGTGCAACACGAAAAAAAAATAACCATATACGGACAATAAATAACCATAAAGGATCAAAAAAAAGACCCGGGTCTCCCAGTTTTGCCCAAAGTCATGCACTTTTTTTATGGGCCCTTAAAGATTTAGGGCCTCGGTGTCATTTTTGCAAAAAAGTGATAATTTTCTCAGGCTCATCTCTCATCTCATCTCAGCAAACCTTTCGGAATTTTGATTCACCTTCTGAGACAAAGTTGTAGCTCTTGCCATAAAGAAAAAATTGTGAACATATAAAATCAAAAAACTTCATCTTCAAGATCAAAATCGCAAAAAACTTTACAAAATTAGATTTTTGTAGCTTTTTTCGGCTGTTCAGGTCCATAGGTAGCAAAGCGTTCAAAATTCAAGGAAACAATCCACAACAAAAATGTACCTAAGATTTAAATAAACAACTTTCTAGAGCATACGAACTTCCTAGGGATGATTCTTAACACCGTTTAGGTAGCCGCAATAGTGAAAAATTTCCCGAAAATTCCCCGAAATATAAACAACTTTCTAGAACATATGAACTTCCTAAGAATGATTCTTAACACCGTTTAGGTAGCACTTAGGTAGCCGCAAAAGTGAATAATTTTCCGAAATTTTTTTAATTTCATTTGTTTTTTCTATACTTCAACATTGAGATACTATATTCGTATTATGTTTATAATGTTGATGGCCCTGGACTTGCAAATCGAATTCTCTTAAGTTGTGGATCCAAATCGTCGTCCGAATCATCCGAATCTGACTCTGATTCAGAACTTATGGTGTTCACAGGCACGTTGCTTCCAGACTGCTACAACTTTGTCTCAGAGGGTTAATCAAAATTCCGAACGGTTTGCAAGATATGAGCCTGAGAAAATGATCAGTTTTTTGCAAAAATGACACCGAGGCCCTAAATCTTTAAGGGCCCATAAAAAAGTGCATGACTTAGGGCAAAACTGGGAGACACGGGTCTTTTTTTTTGTTCCTTTATGGTTATTTATTGTCCGTATATGGTTATTTTTCCATGACTTAAAAAATTACACACAGTGTTATCATATAAATTGATTTTGAATTGGCAATCGTTACCGAGATACCATGTGATTGAAATGAAATCGATTGAAATCGTTTGCAGCTCTGCTGTAAATTATTAAATTAGAATAACAAAATCTTTACTTTGTGTTTACTCTTGAGAGGTATGAGTAACGATAAATGATATAATTAAAATTGCGCATACGCTCAAGTTTTTGTAGCAGTTTGTAGTGATAAAGTTATATTGATCTATTTTCTTTAAAACTTGGAATATCAAGAAAAAAGAAAAAATATCGGAATAATTTTGAAAATTTTTTGATTTAAGAACTTAATTTTTTAATTTAATTATAAATACCGTTTCATTCGATTTGAGCTTATGAAACTTTTGTATCTAAATTATCAAAATTTAATATCAAATTCAAAATAAAATAAAAAATTCTTTTAAAGCAAAATTCCAAAAAGCAATTTGTTCGCATCTTAAGAGGATTGCTACTTTCATTTTAGCAAGTCTTGTTCTTCAATTTTTAGAACATTTTTTTTATACACCGCTTCGTTTTTCGTCTTTCTTTACTCAAAGATATTGCATCGTTACTAGTGACAACATTTCCTTACCAGTCGTCAACAGATACACTAAGTTACTGCTCAATATTGCTATTGGTATTTTGTGATAGGACTGAGCTGGGCTTAAGTCGTTCTGCTGGCTTTTCATCACTGTCGACAGCCACTATTTTCTTTTACCGTCGACTGCCACTATTTTCATTATTGTAATAATCTTTTCTTTTAAAGGAGATATTGTTTTATTACTCATATGAAGCGTAAAATTGATATAGAAGAGCCAAAATAGCAATAAAGTGTGCTTTATTTGGCTATGCCGAATCCTAAATATCCGATTAACAATATAAAAGTAAGATTTTTGTAATTTTTTTGCTTAAAATTATTTAACATGTTAAAACTGCTATGTACATATATAAATAATAAAATAACAGAAAAATTAACTTTATAATTAATAGAAATTATACTTGAGAGCTCTTTAAAATGGGACTTGGTATACTTATTAGTTATCGATATACTTTTTGTTTATTTGGAGTTTGTAATTTTTCTCTTTTTATAAAATAAATAAACATCTAAAAAAAAATCTTAAATACCTTTGGTAAAACTTATTAACGAATATCAATCTTAAATGAATGCCATACTTTTTCCATAGTATCCCATCTAGAATAAAACTTATTAAAGCCTAATGGATACTAAGAAAGTTAAATAGCTTCTAAATAAACGAAAATAAGAATTAATTTAATATGGGGGCAATATGTATTTCCCCTGCCCTTACCAAGGCAGTTTTTCAGCTCCGCTGGTTCATTTCACTTACCTTCACTAAATTTGGCACCATCTGCAGTTAGAATTCTATAAACCGGCTATTAGTAGCGTTTATTTTTAATGTCCAAATTCTATGCTACACGCAGAAAAAAAAATATGGTTGGTGGTAACCATATTCAAAGAGCAACATACTATGGTTGAATTTTAACAATGTTTACGTTTGAAGGTAAAAATTAAAAAAAAAATGTCTCGAAATCAACCATAATATGGTCAAAATTAACCATAATTTGTTCAAAATTAACCATATTTGGGTCGATTTTAATCATAATAATGGTCAAAACTAATCATATTATGTGTAAAATTAACCAAAATATGGTAAAAAAAATTCCAGAATTCCGACAATAGAAATCACATTATGGTCATAATTAACAATACTATGGCCAAAGTTAACCATATTATGGTTATTTATTTCATCCATCCTTGCAATTTGTTTATCAAGTATCAGGTTTCGTTTTTTTCCTGTTACGTGTTATGTTCCACTTTTATCAGTTATCCCATTAAAATCATTTTCCAGCCTTTGACGACCTTCATTAGCACTCCTTCCATTTTACTGGTTCATTTGTGTATTTTATTCATTAATTAAAATAAAATAAATGAGCATTTTAAGCCCACCAAGCAAGTATGTATTTGAAAAGTATTCAACTATTATAAAGAGAAAAACGACCATAATATGGTTGTTTAAAACATATTATTTTAAACTTAAGAGTAAACATACAATGTTTTATAATATTTCAATTTCAAACGTATTATTGTTATAACATATAAACCATAACATGTTTGGGGACCACCATAATATCGTTATGGCTGTTGGATGGATGAATTTAACCGGTAACAATAACATAGTTAAAGTAACTATATTATGTTTAAGTGAATGGTTGTAACTTTATTTTATTAAATTATTATTTTGTTAAATTCAACCATATTTGAAGTTTTAAGGTTAAATATAAACAAAGTTTTATTAATCGTGAAAAAAGTAATGTTTAAAATAACAATAGTTTTTTTTTGTTTCCATTGCAGGGACCATAATATGTTTTTTTAACCATTCTCAAACCGTATTTTTTCTCTGCGTGTTAAGAGTTGTTTATGTATCCATAGATTTCCACTGTCTCACTTTCATCATAGTAACTTTTCCATCTTTTTCACATACAAACTTTCTATGTAAATTATTTTTTCATATAAAAATATATTGGCTTTGGTTTTCACTTCATCACAAAAAGAGAATCGACAGAGTTGTGTAAGTGTAAAAAGTATTTTGTTTCGTTTAATTTTTTTTATGTGAAAACATGTTTAACACTTTTTCCCTTTTTCACAAAAGAGCAATCAAAAGTACTATAAAAATGTGAAACAACTCTTCATATCACATAAAACAAGAATTGGCCTCAGGTCTCCAAATTTTGCTTAAGTAAGAAATTTGCAAGATTAACACCTACAACTTTATTATGAAGCCGAAAGAAGCGCTAACTAAAATTTCTTTTTATTTATAAAAGTATTTTTCCTTATTTTGTGAATAATTTATAAAGAATTTTTGTTGCAATAATTTTTAGTAAATACTGAAACAATGTACTGTACCTATGTATGTGTATGTATATTTTCTTATATTTTCGAATTGTAATGATGATAGTATACTAATAAATAAAAAAAACACTAAAAAGAGAATTTCCGCCATCCGAAAATAAATATATACTAAATCAAGTCTATTAAAATTGCTTTAGCAAATCTAAAAGTACAAAAACATTTATACAATGTTTCAATACGGAAACATTTATTGACTAATTATTTATTTATTGAAAAAAAAATATATTTGCAAATTTATGCTGATAATATTTTCAACACTTTATGGGTGAAATAAAAATAATTTCGAACTTATTAATTAAATTAACAACGATTTGAAATAAACAGGAATACTAATAAAATTTACAAAAGACTTATTAAGTAGAAAACTGAAACTAAGTGCAATTTTATTTTGAAATATTTATAGCAAATCTTTTAAAGCTTTAGATTCGTTTGGAAAAGCAAAGTGGAACAACAGCGTCATAAATAAGTAAAAGTTTATGTGAAAATGAACTAAATGCCTCAACTAGTGATCAAATATACATTTTTTCAAAGAGGAACAATGGAACGGATGAAAACAGTAAATAAAAACAAAACTGCATTAAATTAGTTCATTTGCATGAAACTGAAATTAAAATGAAATGAAGCTCGGTGAAATTTTATTTTTATTCTTCCGGAGGATTTAACGACCAAAAGAACACAAAGCTTCTTGTAGCACAACAACTACTGCAACTTTCAGAGAAGTGAAATTATTTTGTTTAAAAAAATGGTAAGTTTAAGTTTTTTTTCATTACTTTTGTTTTAAGTTTGATATTAAGTATTGAGACAACCATTAATTTTATAACTACAATATATAACTACAAAACGGAAAACACACCGAACAATAACATGATTTCATTAGGGAGTTTATGGCTTACGTTATTGGAAATTTGTAAAAATGTTTATAGAAAGTTGTCTCATTCCTCTAAACAAAATTTTAGTAAGTAGAAATTTCATATTTTTTTTACTTTTTTAATTTTTAGTTACACACATTGGGAAATTAAAAAAAATGGAAATAGTTCAGGCTTTTGTAAAGAGTTATTCCGACTGAAAATTAATTTCAGGAGGCAATTAAATACAGTCAAGTTAAAATCTTTTATTTGGTGTCTTTAGACTTTTCAGCAGTGTTGTCATAGGTTGCCAAATAAGGTCACCTCGGTTATTACAAAAACCAAAAACTATCCAGAATTTTAAAATCAGTGGAATGCCAGGTGAAAAAAAAAACGTTAGAAAATCCATGGTTTACTCTTATAGTTTACGAAATATCAAATTTTTAAAAAGTATACGAAATTTTTGGCACATTATATAATAATATTATATATAATTTAAAAGAATGAAAAGACTTTTTTTGTAGCTCAAAAATTGCAAAAAACAACTTCATTCAGAATTGTAGTTTTAAATGCATGTAACTTTTAAATGAGAAAATATTGTTTTTAGAATTTTTTCTGTATAATATTAATCGATGTGCTTGTAAATTAAGAAATCTGGAACGGTTAAATTTTTGTAGTACCCGAGGTGTCCCACAGCGTACAGTGTAAGATTCTACCAATCTAGGGGGACTTAGTCAAGAAAAAATGGCTTCAAATTTCATCATATTTTCATAGATGTTAGAAAAATATTCTATTGTTGCAAAAATAAACACAAAACATAATACAAAAATGTTGTTAAACAGGTGTTATTAATATGCATGTAAAAACAAATTTGACAGCCCGCACCAGTCATCAAATAAAAAGTGTATAGAATTAAATCGTGCATGCTTTTTTCCAAAAAGTTTTTTTTTTCTTTAATCTCAATAGTTTAACTATAAAATTTTCAATAAGTTGTTAAAAAAACTTTAGTTGAGTATTTAAATCAAGTTGCTTTATAAAAAGCTATAAATTGAGTGAGTTTTAAAAAATCTTCAACTTTTCATAGATTAAAACTTTCATATTCTATCAGATTCTACGACCACAAGGAGGATCATCGAATACATTGCCGAAACTGATTCCAAGAATAAAATTTTGCTCATATTTTGCCCAAAGGTATCATTTTTTAATATGTCTGAAATATCGCGAGAGGAACCTTAACTTGTTTGGTTAAATAACATCAAATCTGTGAGGTTCGAAGCGATTTTAAAATTCGTTTTAAAAAACATCGTATATAATAGGCATAAATATCGATCTTATAAGAGGTTTAGCGCAATACCTATTTATTTGGGTAGAAAGTGGTTACCCCATTAATATACACGCTTTTCAGCGCTAAACTATATAAACTATAGAACTGTGCACAAAATTTTTTACCATGGAAAAGACATAATCTCTTCCTGTATTCTCCCTATTGGCAATTTTTCCGAAGAAGAGCAAGAGCCTAGAAATAAAGATCCAAGAAATAACCTCGAATTGTTTACCAGAAAAACATCACGAGTGGACACGAATACAGATTTATCGCACAGACATCTTATTTCATCGGACCCATTCATAGCAAGTTTGCGTTTAACTTTAAAAACCCAGCATGGAGCTTTATCTGCGAAAGTGCTCGCGTTATTGCTGAATCATCAAAAATTTGAAGAAAGCTCTGATTCAGATTAAATTTATTAAATTTAAAAGTAAATACAATTTTTGTATATATGAGGAGCCGCAGAACAAAACGTACTTTTTCGCATTTTTTGACAAATTGGTTTTATGATATTTTTATAATATTTGGGTTAAAATCTTTAAAAAAAAAATCTAGTTAGCATATTTTTTTCTTTTTTTTACCAAAAAAATGGGTTAAAAAAAATTGCTGTATAACAAAACGTACTTTTTTCATTTTTTTTTCAAAACGTGCTTTTTTCATTGTTTTTGCCATTTCTTCGTGTAGTTGTTTTAATAACATGACATTTCTTAATATTCTTAATTTAATGGACGTATAGTTATGTCATTTCCTTTGCGTTAAAATTAACTGTTAAATAATGGTGATATTCTTGAAACGCGTCGAAAAAGTTATTAATATTTTTATTAAAACAAAAACAAAGTTTAAGAAATTGTTTTTGTGTTTATCATACAATATACCGTTTTTAAGAGAGAGAAATGCGTCAAAATTCTCACGTTTATTTAATTTTAGAAATTTATGATAAACAAAAACTATTTTTTAAACTATACTTTTGTTTTAATGTAAATTTGTATTTGTTCGACGAGTTTTCGAGAATAGCCACCAATAATTTAATTATTGTTTGGTGAATAAATGTTATGAAAAAAATAATTAATACAATAGTATAATTAAAACATGGAAGAATTACAAGAATCTGTAGAAAATTTAAATATTTTTTTAAACAAAACGTACTTTTTTAATTTTTTTTTTTAACAAAACGTACTTTTTTCGATATAAAATTGGTTGGATATTAAACATCCTTGACATTTAATGTGTTGACTTACGACAGTCTGATTCATCTTTTGGTAAGCAAAAAACTTGTTTCTATTTCCAGGTTCATACATTTGTTTAAGGGGTCGAAATAAATAAACCTCAATTTCCCAAAAATTTTAAATGTGTGAAAAAGTATGTTTTGTTCTGCGGCTCCTCATATATGACACCCAGGCTACAACTGACATCAAATGGTTAACATTAACACTAACTTTTTTTATACAACTTGCCAATAATACGCGCGTGGCTGATAAATAATTAAAATTAAAGCGCAAAATAAAGTGCAAAATAAGTTTTCTGAAAATAAATTCATTTTAAACTTATGTTGTAAGATATTTACGTGTTCTCCACCTAAAACACATTGGCAATTTGACGAAGTTATTCTGCCGGCGTTATTGCTTGTGTTAAGACATCACAAATTGCACGTGTGGCCGTAGGGTAATAAACTAGCGGACCCGGCGAACTTCGCATCGCCACAATTTTAATTTTTTCCATTTGGAAAGCCATTAAGGAATAATTTCACACAAAACTTCATACAAAAACTCGATTTACGATTTTTCCAATTTTCCGACTTTTCCGGAGGGATTTTCCAAAATACGAACAACTGACAGAAATTTTACAGAAATCGACCCAGCCGTTCTCATTTTATGAATTACTATACATTTTTTACACCATTTTTATATATATAGATTGTAATATTATACAATAGGTGAATACAACCCTGAAAACAACAACAAAAAATATTTTCTTTAATTAATTTTATTCAATATTTCTCTAGTAAAAATATAGTTACTTTAGTAACTTTTATAGAAATCTTACTATAGTTTATCAAGAATACTTTTTTTTGGCTTAGTTCTAAAAAAAATGTTGGGCTAATATGGGAGGGGAAATTTAAAGCTTATCTTTCAAATTTCAAGTCTATATCTCTTAAACTTTGGCCGCAATTAAATTAAGTCCTCCTAGATTGGCAAAATCTAACTGCCCGTTTATAGAACGAGAGCGCAAAAGTGACTCGTTCAACTTACATTTAAAACAAAATTTCAAAATTTGTTTTTGTTTTAAATGTAAGTTGAACGAGTCACTTTTGTGCTCGCGTTCTACAAACAGGCAGTTATACTATGCAGCGCTATCTTTACGTATTATAAGTATGTATCGTTAAAAATCCAAGTAAGGGGTATCAAAGATTCATCAAAGCAAAGTTACGCATTCTGACATGGTTATTTAATGTTGCAACAACTTACAAGAAAATTCGAATATCTACAAAAGTAAATCTTAAATTGCATGGCATTGAATGTTTATAAATAGTTTTTGGAAAACGGGCCGCGCTACTTCCCTTAATGAATGCCATCCTGTCGGTAAAATTTTGCATCACTTTTACGAGCACCCGGTTTTATTTCGTTAATACTACGTCGAATTTGGGCTGGTTTATCAGCAAAGACCAGAGATTTGACGTACCCCTTCAAAAAGAAGTCTAAAGATGTCAAATCGAATGAACGATGTGGTTAGGGAGATCGATTATTCGACTTTTTACAAAAACCAGTTTTCGAATATTCCGAATAGTTGCTATTTTAAAAAAACCTGTTTTCGGTTAAGCATTTTAAAAATAACCGGTTAACGGGTTTTAATTCGAATACATAAAAATACAAACTTCAAATTAGTTTTTATAATAAAAAGTTAATTTGAATAAAAACAAAACAATTCACGATGGTAGGGAACCAACAAAATACACTAAATAACCAGTTAATTGATTAAACTTAAGCTTTATTTTTAACAATTTCTATTTATTTACTAAACTTTATGTCTAAGATAATAATTTTATAATGTTATTTAGAAACTGTTAAATAATGTTTTCTCTAGCCAAACGTTTTGCAAAAGCAAACCATTCTTTTAGAAAACTAATGGTTACGTGTAGGACATCAAATATTTAATAGGTGTGATCATAGCTGTAAAAATTTTGAAAAACTTTGGTTTTAAAAAATTATAGGAATTTAAGAAATTTGTTGTTTGAGATATTCTCCCAAATTTATTTTAAATGACTTTTAATTTGTTGGTGGTTAAGCATGTCTATATAAATCAGTAGACTTCAACTAAATTTTGTTTCAGCATTATAGACACGAATAGTAACATGAACATGCTTTTTGTATGAAATATCTGTCAATTCGTCGATCACAATTTAAGACCATCCATGACAATGTTTGATTCCTTCAATTTTGTTTTAAGTTGTTGGTGTTTTAATAAATAAAACTGATGAATTTTCCCATTTCGTTGATTCCGCCGGTATGTTGTTGTTTTAAGCATGATTTGCAAGAACTACTTAAGAGTTTTTAGTTCCTTAACGGACAAACCGCCCTCGGTAATACGACAGGCTAATATTTCACCCAATCATTTTTGGCAGCATATTTAGTTAAGTATTATTTGCAGTCTCTTAAGGCTCAAATAGTCTTTACTTTCTGTTCTGTTACGAATCAGCTGATTTGTTTTTGTAATTCAGAAACCTGTGAAATTGATTAGTTTTTCTGTTCTGTTGCGGTTCAGTTTGTTAAAATCAAAAACTTGTTAAGTAATTGTAAGTAACAGCAAAATAAATAATAAAAAATACATATTTATATTGAAATAAACTATTTTTTGATTTTTAGAATTCATAAAATGTAATTTCTTCAAATTTATGTGCATTAAGGTTATTGAAATAAAACAATGGACGGTGCAAAACTAATAAATTTGTCATAAATGGCTGATAAGTTGCTACAGAAAAGGTAACTATTGCAATTTCGTAACAGAACGGCATGGAACAGAACAGAAAGTAAAGACTTACTGAGCCTTTAAGAACTACTTGGAACAGAATAAAGTTTTACTTGGCGTATATTTATGTCAAGCTCTTATGCCCAATTTTCAGGATAATATTTAAATCTGTATTAAGTTAATTTTCATATAAACTTAAATCGTATTTAAATACAGATTGATTTTTTGAGTTTTGTTTAAATGTCTTATTTAATTAAGATAAAAGTATGGTAGCACTACTAAATAGAAAGAAATATCATAACAAATTGTATTTATTTACAAGGTGGCCTCAAAAAACAGTTGTCTGCTATTGCTTTGCCTGTTGTTGTTGTATTGGTTTAATATTGAGACCACCTTGCTAAGTTTTTCCAATGGAAACTTAAAATGAATTTAAATGTACCACATCGGTGAATTAAGTTACATTTAAGTGTTTAGTAAAGAAAAGAGTTTTGTATTTAAAACGATTTTAAACATAAATGTGTTTTAATATTAATCCTTAAAATTGGGCATTAGACTTATCAAAGGTGATTAATAAGTCGTGACGTTGAAGAACCTTTGCAACTTATCATTTTATGGCCCTTGAAGCTCCTTTGTCTTTTAAATCAGTACGAAATATCAACAGTGATGACATCTTTATACAAATATTTGTATATAATATTTAGAATACTGTCAAATTGCTAATTACTTTTTAAGCTAAACTTTTTTTGTATGTATGTAGTATTTTGAATTGTTTTTGGTTTTTGTTACAAGAATACACGCTTTATATAAGCGATTTGTATTTACATTGCTCATAATGTTTTTTTGACTTTTGTTAAATTTTGTTTTGACGTTCTTTATAAAAAGTTTAAGTTTGCCCATTATTCAATGTAAAAATAATTCAATTACGGGTACATTTATAATAAACTAGCTTAACCTGGAGCGCTTCGCTACACTGCGCCTACCCGCTTTATTTTTATTTTCAAAAGTGTAGTATACCATAAGAGTGACTTCAACAAAGTTTGAACATTGTCACTATAACAGTTCTTAAGATATGCGATATTAAACAATGGCGTCCTATGGGGGTACCATTTCCCCGCTGCTAATTTATTTAAATTTTGGGGCTCAGAAGTTCCTACTACCAAAAGTTTAACAAAATGAGTGCAGCGGCTCTTGAGATGTGCGATATTTAATATTGGCATCCTATGGGGGTACCAATTCCCCTGCCCCCTAAAAAATAAGTAGCCTATTTCAGTAGTTTCGGTTCAGTAGTTTAGGAGTCTATAAGCCAACAAACAAACAAACAAACAAACAAACAAACAAACAAACAAACAAACAAACAAACAAACAAACAAACAAACAAACAAACAAACAAACAAACAAACAAACAAACAAACAAACAAACAAACAAACAAACAAACAAACAAACAAACAAACAAACAAACAAACAAACAAACAAACAAACAAACAAACAAACAAACAAACAAACAAACAAACAAACAAACAAACAAACAAACAAACAAACAAACAAACAAACAAACAAACAAACAAACAAACAAACAAACAAACAAACAAACAAACAAACAAACAAACAAACAAACAAACAAACAAACAAACAAACAAACAAACAAACAAACAAACAAACAAACAAACAAACAAACAAACAAACAAACAAACAAACAAACAAACAAACAAACAAACAAACAAACAAACAAACAAACAAACAAACAAACAAACAAACAAACAAACAAACAAACAAACAAACAAACAAACAAACAAACAAACAAACAAACAAACAAACAAACAAACAAACAAACAAACAAACAAACAAACAAACAAACAAACAAACAAACAAACAAACAAACAAACAAACAAACAAACAAACAAACAAACAAACAAACAAACAAACAAACAAACAAACAAACAAACAAACAAACAAACAAACAAACAAACAAACAAACAAACAAACAAACAAACAAACAAACAAACAAACAAACAAACAAACAAACAAACAAACAAACAAACAAACAAACAAACAAACAAACAAACAAACAAACAAACAAACAAACAAACAAACAAACAAACAAACAAACAAACAAACAAACAAACAAACAAACAAACAAACAAACAAACAAACAAACAAACAAACAAACAAACAAACAAACAAACAAACAAACAAACAAACAAACAAACAAACAAACAAACAAACAAACAAACAAACAAACAAACAAACAAACAAACAAACAAACAAACAAACAAACAAACAAACAAACAAACAAACAAACAAACAAACAAACAAACAAACAAACAAACAAACAAACAAACAAACAAACAAACAAACAAACAAACAAACAAACAAACAAACAAACAAACAAACAAACAAACAAACAAACAAACAAACAAACAAACAAACAAACAAACAAACAAACAAACAAACAAACAAACAAACAAACAAACAAACAAACAAACAAACAAACAAACAAACAAACAAACAAACAAACAAACAAACAAACAAACAAACAAACAAACAAACAAACAAACAAACAAACAAACAAACAAACAAACAAACAAACAAACAAACAAACAAACAAACAAACAAACAAACAAACAAACAAACAAACAAACAAACAAACAAACAAACAAACAAACAAACAAACAAACAAACAAACAAACAAACAAACAAACAAACAAACAAACAAACAAACAAACAAACAAACAAACAAACAAACAAACAAACAAACAAACAAACAAACAAACAAACAAACAAACAAACAAACAAACAAACAAACAAACAAACAAACAAACAAACAAACAAACAAACAAACAAACAAACAAACAAACAAACATTTTTCATTTTTAAGGAAAACGTATATAAATTACACATTACAAAAATAACCGGTTTATTTTACCAAAACAACCGGTTTATTCGATATTCGAAAATTGGACATTTTAAGATATTCGACTTGGGCAAAACTAAAATAACCGGTTTAAACCGGTCGAATACTTTTCGATCGATCTCCCTAGATGTGGTCAATTCACAGGTCCATTTTTTTAAGTTTCGGACTTAAAGACACCCTATCAAACAGTGACTTTTTTCGTGATGCCTAACGAGGATTTTTCTTTCTCCAAAGATGACAATTTTGCAACTTTTAGTTGATTCTTGACCCCTTTTAGGCAATAAATTTTATTACGCCTATCAGTATACTAATGTACAATTTATTATTTACAATATGACGTTTGTTTGGTGTTTGTTTGAATTTATTCATGTTCATTTTTTTGTTCATTCAGTACGAATTACAATCAAATAAATTTTTCTTTATAACTTTATTTGGTTCCTTATTTCATGTAAATAAATACAGTGACGGACTAAATTATTTGCACAGAAGCCACTTTCAACGTCACAATTAATTTCAAAGCCTTGTTAAAGTGATTTTTATTTAATATTTTTACTAGATAGAATGTTGAATTTCCCATAATTTGCTTTGTTTCTGTTTAAAATTATGATTTAATAAGCTATTTAAAAAAGAAAACAAAAAATAACCAGATTTTTGGATAAAATTATTGGCACAGCGTGGTTTAGCTCTTCAAATTTGATCGATATGGCCACATTTTTCTGATAAGTTGTGAAATAGGAGTCCTTAAATTTCGCAGTTTTGACAGGTAAAAGTGCGTCAATGTGCTTCACATTTTCAAAAAATTTATGGATTTTAATTAAAAATGGGTAATAAACAGAATCTCAGCGCAAAATTATTCTATCAAGGCAAATCTTATGCTGAGATTGGAAATGGAATACAGCATCCAGATCATCATGTAGCGTTTCAAGGGAGCTTCAACATTTGAAAGTGCTTAACCTTCAGGTCATCCTAAATCTTTAATCAGCCGTGAATTCAGCCAGATAAACAGAAAAATCAAAGTAATTCCAAAAATATTCTCAACCGATCTGTGTTGCGGAGATTGAGCAAGAGTTTAAAAAAGACGTTCATCCTATTACGGTCCGGCGTGCACAACATGAGGCGAACTACAGTTGTCGTGTTGCTAGGCTTTACCTTTAATTTCGCTAATTAACCAAAAGAAGGAGTATTTTCATAAGCCAAATAATTTTTGGGACCAAGTGCTGTTCTCAAATGAAAAAAAATAAAAATCTTTCGCCCTGATGGCCGCCAAACGGTGTGTAATAAGTACAATACAGAACTAGAAAAACGAAACTATGCTGCAAGTGTTAAACATGGTGGGGTGATTATGTGAGGCTATATGTCGCTACAGGGGTTGGGTAGATGGAGTAAATTAAAGGCGCTATGGACAAAATATATGAATATTTTAAAAGAATTCCTGAAAAAAGTGCCGAAAAGTTGAATTATCCATCATCGTTCACTTTTAAACACTACAATGACCCCAAGAATGGCAAAATATTGGGACAGATATCATGAAAAGACTTATGAGTTCCATGCCAAACCGACTGGAGGCAGTTATTTAAAAAAAAGGACTAGCAACTAAAACGCAAAAAACGAATATTTAATAGATTTTAATGAAGTGTACATATATTTTTCTCCAGCAAAACTGGGTATTTTTTGTTTTTTGTTTTTCTAGGTCATATAATCAAAATTTTGAAAAAAAAATAAAGTGAATTTCGTCAAAAACTCATCATTCTATCTAGTGAAAGTATTTGGTTTATAAAAATCCCTTTAACTTGGCTTTTAAATCAATCGTGAACTTAAAAGTGCGTTCTGTGCCAATAATTTTGTGCGCCACTGTGTCTATTTATTGCAAGTATTTTTTCTATTCATTTTATTTTTGTCACTTTTGTTTTCCATTTCATTTGCGCTATCAATCTTTATAATAAAAAAAAACGTAAACTGATTTATCTAAACGCAATCACTCACCCACACGATATCACGTTTTGCGAAATGAACATACAAAAGGCATAATTTAAGGTAAACAAATATTGAACAATAATGGAAAAAGTTTAATTTAATCTTTTAGCTAAACTGCCAATTTGGCCTAATACTCCATCATAGTTTATATAATGGAGTATAAATTATTGATGGATTATAGTTTTACGGGCTATATATATATAATGCAAAATGAAAAACATATAAATAAATATTTTTTTTTTGATTGTCGAAAGTGGTTAAAAAGTACATCTTTTTTCGATAAGTGTAGTAAATAAATCCTTCGACCAAAGCACTGAAATTTTTCGGCAAACCTTTACATAAAAACTGAAAAAGGTTCAAAGGTAAAGTTCAGTTTAAATACGTTTGGATTTAAAGTAGAGCTAGAGTAAAAGTTAGGGTAAAGCAAGAGTAAAATTAGTGAACAGTTTGAGCTTTAACCACTTAAAGTAGAGTTAGAGCAGAGTTAGAGTAGAGTAAAGCTACGGTCAGACTTATCAAATATTTGACGAAAAAAACGGGACCAACAACCAAACTAAAAAATCATTTCGCTTAATATCAATATTTATTTTGATTAAAATACCACATCTTACAAAAAACTGTTTTTTGCTATGTCTAGTAGTATAATTAGTTTATTTTGTAATATTAAGACCATTTTAAATCTCACTAACTATTACCAAAAGAAGGGGTTACGCTTATTTGATCAAATATTTAATAAGTGTGACCATAGCTTAAGTGTAGAGTTAGAGTATACTTAGAATAGAGTTAGTGTTAGAATAAGAGTTAAGGTTAGAGCATGTTTGCAGATTTTTAAAATATTCCGACTCACTTTGTGCGAAATTATATAAAGTAGTTATCAATACAATTATGCTGATATTTAAATTATATTTCGTTCAAACGAAATTTATTAATATCGGTCAATATTTGACCATGGCTCCAATGCAATTACCACTTTTGAAAATAGCTTTAAATGCAAAAACTTCTTAAAAACTTTTGATATTGATATACAAATTGGCGACGATAACTTTAAAATAGCTACTGGGTCATGTTGGAGAGCTTTTATATGAATCTTAAAAGCTTATTATTGTCCATGGGTACTAAATAGGGCACACTCTTAAAAAATTTGGTTTCGTTTCCTGTGGTGTGGGTGTACTTTCTTACTTGTTAATTGTTATTATATTTTTCCTACATAGAGGGAAAAATCCGGTATAAAAATACCAAAACTGACACCATCCGTTGTCAAAAGTGAGTCAACTACGTTTTGGTTTAATTTGATTACGGATGGTGGCAATGCCAAGAATTTCCGAGAAACTCAAAATTGTTTCCAGGTTTTTTAGGGATGTGAAAAGAAACGGGATTTAATATTAAATTAAGCATTTCTAAAGATATATGTCGTCATATGACTACAAAAAAAAAAAAAAACCCGAAGCTACAAAACATTCCATATCGACTTTTTGACCGACTTTAATGTAGCGTATCAAAATAAGTATTTTTTGACAGTTTTACACTCCTACAATTAAAAATAACGTTCTTAGCAACAAAATTCTAAAAGGTCTTTGTGCAAACGTCTTTTGATAAATAACAAAAAACAAACACAAAAAAATTAAGTTTTGTATTTTTTTTTGTTTATCAGCAGTTAGTTTTCCTTTGTTGTGTTTTAATAAGAGATTATCTACTTTGTTTTTTTCAAAAATTTTTTTTTTTTTTGGAAATTTCATAGTATATAGTAAGTACAAGGTAGATTCATTAGGGAGAGTTGTAATTATTTACCCATGTTATGTCAAATTTATTAATTTGATTTTTGACGCTTATTTTAATATTTTTCCTTATTTTCTTTTGTTGGGTCTTAAAATTGGGAACAAAATTATTAATGACTTAAGCTTGTACTTTTTCTACCTTGGAAAATGTAGGTTATTTTTTAAAACAGGGAGATTTCTTTCTATGACGATATGATGAATGTGTTGGACTTGAATAGGAAATTTATTAAGATTTTTTATGTGGACAAATTAATATTAAAAAAAAAAAAAAAAAAAAAGCAAAAATTGCCTAACAACTAAGTAGAGATTTCAATTCACAGGTTTTTAACAGTTTTTTTTTTTATTTTCATAATTCACCTTTTAAAACGCGTGAATCCTTATATACATACTTATGTGTGTATGAAAATAATTGTACAATGTTGTTTCGTTTCCCTTGACACATTATAAGTTGTCAGCAACAACATATTATTCCATATGCTTCAATTATTTGAATTATGTCGTTTATACACTATAAAAAAACAGCGTTGCGGAAGAACTTTGCAATAATTTTTTAATAATATAAATAATTTCGAAGTTTTTAATAAATCGAAACCGAGCTGTAAAACAGAGAACGTAACGTTAAGCCGCTCTAATAGAAAAAAAGACTTAGTCTAGTCTATACTTAGATTCAAGTTAAAGTAAATTTATGATAAGATTAGGCAAGAGTAAGAATCTTGTTAGTGTCGACAAATTATAAAAATCCTAAAATTAAAAATTGACCGACATTCATCAGCTGTGCTAAAATTAAGGCCGATTTATCTAGATTTTTGTTTACTGACTTATGGTTAATCAGATTGTTTTCAAAGTGAATATTATTTTAATATCCAAGCCATTCCTTTTGCAATATCCAGTAATTCGGCAAGCTTGTGGTAGGGTATGACATAACCAAGGGTGTACTAAGGTATTGCTTTATTAAGCGGGTAACAATGGTGAGCTGAGTAGATGGAGCGAAAACGCCAGTTAAAGTAGCACGAACTAAGTGTTACGCGAAGCATCGGCTTAAGATAAATAAAATTACTTTAATTTCCCTCGGGTATGGCAACCCCTGCCACATACTACATACAAGGTGCCCCATTAAATGTTATTTAACTTTTTTGACTAGAAAACAACTTAAATTAACAACTTAAATTAACTAGAAAATTAAATTTAAAATTTTTATTCCCTTACTTCAGTCTCAAGGTATTGATATAATTTAAGAAATATTGTGAGAAAACAAGTAGAGTCATGTAGGTGACTGCGTTATGAAAGGACCACATTACTCGCCAAAAGCCTAAAGTAATGTCAGTGTGCGAAGTACTAGACCCAGTCTGTTGTCCTAATATATTAAAGTTGATATACTGCCCTTATCTCTGATATCGCGGAGAGTCCGATCAGTATGTAGCCGCTCAGGAACCTCTGTCTCTTGGACATTAGCACCGCACAGTCACAGAGATAGTGCTTACGTTTTTCGAAATTAAAAAATTTATAATTTTAAAGAAAATATTTTTGATAAACTTGTGTAAGATATGGGTATAGCGCACCCTGCCACAGTGCAAATGGTCCTTTTTTAGGGTTTAGCTATCAATCTAATACGAGGAGCGACATAGAATTGATAGAAAGCTGTTGATGTTATCCTTTCATAACTTCTCATAAAAATTTTTAAATTTCCTTCTTTAAAATAGAATGAAAAAAATTAAGTCAAAAAATTTTTTTAAGTGTAATAAACACAAGAAACAAAGGAGGTAAAGAAAAATTTAAAATAATGAAACCGCCTTTAATAAATGTTTATTTTAAGTCACAAAATTGTGTAACAGATTTTTAGAATAATTAAGAGAATATCCAAACTTAAGAGGGTTTATGGCAATGTAGATAAAAGGCACTGTTGCCAACTTTTTTTTAACATTTCCCGCCAAATCGGACTTCAAGACCGCTAGAAACCACTAAATATTTAATTTAGCGAGAATTATTTTAAAAATACCGCTAAAACCTTAACATTTTTAAAACTTTTATATAAATCTAGATATATTTTCAAAGGTATATGATTCTCAAATTAAATTACATACTAAGGTTTCCAACTTCCCTAGTTATTTTATTCCCAAAAATAAAATAAGTTAGAGTTATGTATTTAGCTGTGCCGAATCTTTCATACCCTTCACATACAGTTAGAATATTTTCGGAGTGGTCTTTATATTGAACATATGGTAAATTATGTGCCGATCTGCACGCCAAAACGTATTTTTTTTCCCGCGATTGACATTTTAAAAACTCTAGATTTAGCGGGAAAATCTCTAAATTGGCAATAGTGATTAAAGGCCACTTAGTATTAAGCAAAATAATTGGAAAATAAAATACAGCTGCTTGCACTTTAAAATAGTTCGTTAACATTCTTACGTTTATTATTTTATTTAGGTCTGAATTAAATTGGGATAGTTTAGTTCATGCTATTCATATAAAATGATGTACATATATTAAATGGAAACTCTTAAACTTAATAAAGGCTTTGTTTTTGAGCTCCAAACATAACAAGACTTTTTCTATGTGTTTAACTTATAATGTGAGTGGCTGTATGACTTGTATTTATTTGTGAACCTTTAAAAGAAAAAAAACGCCAAATTTTTTTAAGTGTTGGCGAAATAGTATCTTTAAAGCCCTTATGACACTACATTTTTTATTCATTAATTGATATAGAATTGATAGAAAGAAACAGTAAATGTTAGAAAGAGCAAACTATAAAAAATTTAAACAAACTTTTTTAGTTTTTTTTTCTCTTGTAATGGTTTTGTTTCAGGGATGGCGTTGAGAATTTTTAAAATTGTACCAACAACCTTTAAAAATTTTACTTTTTTACCATAATTGTACTAAAAAATTTTTTTAGTTGAAATTAATTTTATTTATGTTCATAAAAAATACCACAAAAAGGTATTATACATCTTTGTTTACAAAGTATCAACAAAAAAGTACAATTGAAACAACTTAGCCATCCCTGTTTAGTTTATTTTATTAAATGTTGCCAACTTTTTGTTTATGAGAAACCTAAAAACAAAAAGCGGTAAATCGCTGAATTTGCCCATAAACCGCTGATTCAGCAACACTTTTAATATTTCAAGCTTGAAATGTCAATTTTAAGTTAAACAATTTTACATTTTTTTTGACATCACTTCATTTTTTATCGATAACTTTTTAAAAATTGTTGACAGTTTGCAATTTATCTTAATACAACTGAACTCTTTGCACTTGGTAAATTTTTCTATTACATTATATTTGTACTGTTCATAAAAATTGAACAATGCATTAAAAATGTAGTGTCATATGGGCTTAAGCAATTATAGTAATAACATCAAACCATTAGTTTCTTTGTTGGTATATTTTCATTTCTCGCTTTGAAACACAATTATTCTAGATTGCGTTTATGCCTTAATATATATGAAGATATTCGATGAGTTTGGCTATTGTATTCCCTGAGGCATACAATATGAAGAATATACTATACTATACTGAATAAATCTACTAGGTGTGGGTATATATTGACACTAAGGCAATAACTAACAAAAGAAATAGTACGAATGAATTTTAGCATGTTCATGTATAAGTTTATGACATGTACAACGCAAGTTTTCAGTTAAAATAGTGAAAGCGTTAACTGCATTATGTAATTTAATAAAAGATAGAGCAAATAGCATTTCTCAACAACCATCTTAAAAACTAGTCCTAACGATTGTTTAAAGCCCTTATGACACTACATTTTCAATGCATTGTTCAAGTTTTGGTGAACAGTGCAAATATAGTGTATTAGGAAAATTAACCAAGTGCAAAGAGTTCAGCTGTATTAAGATAAAAAGCAAACTGTCAAAAATTTTAAAAAAGTTATCGATACAAAATAAACTTATGTCAAAAAAATGTAAAATTGTTCAACTTAAAATCGACATTTCAAGTTTAAAATATTAAAAGTGTTTCTGAATCCGCGGTTTATGGGCAAATTCAGCGATTTACCGCTTTTTGTTTGTTTTGTTTTTATGTTTCTCATAAACAAAAAGTTGACAACATTTAATAAAATAAACAAAATCATAACAAAAGAATACAGTTTGCTCTTTCCAATATTTACTGTTTCTTTCTATCAATTCTATGTCAATTCAATGAAGGCTGTAAATATTTTTATATAAAAAAGATCTCAATCTTCAACAAATTAATATACATTTAAATAATAAAGTCGAATAAGAAAGAATTTATATTAATAAAAATAATTTTTGCAAGATGGCGTCATTTTTACACTGCACCTTCTTTCTTGATTGCTTTAAAATTATGAGTTAACATAAATACGTTTTCCCATGCCTTTAACATAAGCTTAGCAATAAGAAATATTGCTCTGTTATTCTGCCGACCTTATTGCCAACTTGCTGAGATGTTTATTCTTTAGTGTAGACCTGGGGTAAAACCAGTCGACCGACAAGTCGGTATTTAGTGAGCCGCTTAAGAGAACGATAATGAGTGACTTGCTGTCGCTCGCTTAAGTTGTCGATCGACATCGGGGGACGGGCTGATAATCTCAAACGAGATAATCGCTATTGTTTAAGCAAGAAAATACCTGACGAATTATGTTTAAAAATAAATTCTGACAAAACCTACAAAAAGTCACACAACATCAGAATGATAGTGACTTATGAAAAGAAGACGAGGATGACCAAGAACAGCAAATTTTATTTAAAAATTACCAATTTTTAACAGATGCAAATGCTAATTTAATAATATTTTCAATAACACTGAATGTTTTGTTTAAAATTGGTGGTTTTATACTTTAAAAAAAGAATTTTACCAATTTCTTTATGCTGTCTAAAAAAATTGGCATAATAATGTATCAAGACTTCATATTTTCATTCTATCCCTTTTCAGCCCGTTTTTAAAATGTCTTTACACGTTTAATGTCCCAAGAGCTGGTTGCATCACTGCCTAAGGCCAATCTCACGTTGCGTTCAATAACATTCTTTTAAGTTGCGATCTATTGAAATCTATTTATCTCCTCTAAGAATCAACTATTTCAAACACTTTATTTCATTGAGGTTTCTGTTACGATTAATTGAATCAACATCAAAAGGTCAATGAAATCTTTTTATTTTTTTTTTTTTGGACGTGACATCTTTTAATTAATATTAATAACAAAAAAGTTGAAATGTTATTAATTTTTAAAGAAAAAACACTACGAAAAATCAAAGGAAAAACTCTTGCTTCACTTACCCATGGAAAGAATCTTAAGAAAAAGAACTGAAAAGATACAAGAATGGTACAAAATATAAAATCATTTCATAACAAATCATTTAAAAAAATTAAGAGAAACAATATTTATTTTAGTAGCACATTTAAGTGGTCCACATGCAAAGACCGCTACGTTAAAAAAAAAACAAAATTCTGAGCAAATCGATTAAAACAGTTTTTTAAAACTTAAATGCCAAGCAATATAGAAAGTTTTTCAGGAGTATTGCATGTTTAAACAGAAATTGCGCCCATTTTAAAGAGTTTTGAACAATATTGAAAATATCTTAGAAAGGCATTTTACGTAATTTTTATTTTTTTTTTTAACTTAGCGGTGTTTACACGTGGACTACTCATTTATTAAATGGGAGTTATGGTCAAATATGGACTGATTTTAATTAAATTTTGTAAGAGGATTTTGATTGCAATAAAATAAGTTTGCACCAAATTTAATCTAAATAGCAACATTACAATGTTTATTATTTAACAATAATTTGTATTGTATTTATTTTGTATTGTGGTTATTTTGTTGAACTCTTTATGGTTTTTAATCCAAATTTTGATATTTTAATCAGGTTAAAGTTTATTACATTCAATTGTTATTAAATTATTTTTATGAAGAAAGGAATTTTACAACATGAAATGAATTAAAATTTATTGATAATTTTTCATTCTTGACTGAGCCGGGAACCGAACCCAGGTTTTCACTGACAGGTTGCCCTTACATGTTTCGATTGTAACTACTTATTCTCTTCAGAGGGGTTTGGCGTTTATTATTTAAGTTTATGGGCACAAAGATTCCTTAAAAACGTTCGTTTGGAGACGTTTTGAACCGATTCTCACCATTTGCAACAGGCTTCGTCCTTATGATGTTAAAAGTCTGTGTATCAAATTTTATCATATTTTCTTTAAAATTGGCACCTGTACTTTGCGCACAAAGTTACATGGGCAGACAACCAGACAGTCTGCCGGACGGACTTCGGTATAATAAAAGGTAGGGTTTTAGTATTATACGCATCAGCACATACCGATAATACTCTCCTTAATATTGTGGACAAAAAAAAAAAAAAAATAAAAAATATTATTCAAAATATTTTACAGTTGAACTTCCCTATAATAGATCTCCGTGAGACCAGAAAATCACATAATTATATAGATACTTTATTATACATACTTTATTATTATATCATACATATATTATCCCCCCTTTAGAAATAAAATTATGTATTTTCGTTTGAAGTACACGCTCCCCCGTACGGCGGTTATTGCTTCATCAATAGACAGGATCGCAGTCTTAATTGCTTGTCTTCAACATTTTTTACATTTTTTTGGTATAGTGCTGGGAGTCAACTGCTTAGCTACATACATTTATTTTGTTAATATGAATAGTTAATATTATTTACAAAAAAAGGTTCTTCTTTATTTTCATCAAAGAACTACTGTAAATATTGTGAGTGTTGGGTCCACTTCCTTTTTTAGAGATCCTCCAATTATATTTTAAATTTTTTCTCTGAACACATTGTTGTTATTATGCGAAAGACAGACATTTTTAAAACAATTCATTGTATTAAGACAAAACTGAGTTTGAGTAAAATTTCTATATGTAAAATTCGTTCATTGTTAAAAAAATTTCCTGTACGTAAATTGATTATAAGGAAATCACAATACACAAAACTTGAAAGGAAAAAGCTGCGTTTTTGGATTAAAGGCTCAGTTAGTCTTTGCTTTCTGTTTCTGTTCTGTTCCGTGCCGTTCTGTTACCTAATTGTAATAGTTAATTTTTTCTGTAGCAACTAATCCGCCATTTATGACAAATTTATTAGTTTTGCACCGTCCATTGTTTTATTTCAATAACTTTAATGCACATTAATTTGAAGAAATTAAATTTTATGAATTCTTAAAATCAAAAAATAGTTTATTTCAATATATGTAAATATGTATATTTTATTATTAATTTTGCTGTCACTTACAATTACTTAACAAGTTTTTGATTTTTACAAACTGAACCGCAACAGAACAGAAAAACTAATCAATTACACAGGTTTTTTAATAACAAAAACAAATCAGCTGATTCGTAACAGAACAGAAACTCAGCAACTCAGCAACAGTATAATTTTTAAGCCGTGCTTACATTGTTTTTAATTTGCCCTGTAGTTTCAGAGATATCGTTGAATTTTTTAAAACAAAAAAAATTTTTTGAAAAAAAACCAATTTTTTGTTTTTTAAAAATTCATGATAAATAAAATTGCAATAAGAATCATAGTTTTGGTCTAAAAACATTTAGCTCAACATAACTTTGAATAAGATGTGGTTTAAATTATTGTAATCGGTGCACAACTTTTGGTTTTATGCATAATTTACTGAGAATACTTAATATTAATAAAAACAAGTTACAGTGCTATATTCGGCTGTGCCGAATCTTTGATACCCTCCACCGACAGTTCGAATGTTGAAGGAGTAATATCTGTATGATGTCTTTTTATTATTATTATCTTAAACTGTGACGATTTGTTATTAATTATGGTTTTAGGCGTACTAAACTGTTTTCCTTTGGTAGGGTTTCTATGGGGCCTAGGGTAAATTATGGACCGATCGTCACGAAATTTCACAGTGTCATTTCCAGTCCCATAAAACTGTGACGTACCAAATTTTGTTACGATAGCGTTATTTTTTACGGTTTTAGGCGTACTAAACTATTTTCCGGGAGTAGTGTTTATATGGGGCTTAATGTATATTATGCGGCCCTTTGTTCCTACTAGGAACCACAGGACATAGTATATAATGTAAATTATGGACGGATCTTCACGAAATTTAACAGTGTAATTTCTAGTCGTTTTAGTCGTTTAGTCATTTATGTTAGTTTTTGTAACAACATTATCAAGTTTTTGCAGGTGGTGGTTCTACATTTTGATTCATAGCTCTTGTCCTACTGAACCGATTTTGCTGAAATTCAATCTCAAACTGCTTAGGATAACTACAAGCAATTTGACACCTAGTTGTGAGCGTGTTTTCAACAGACGGACAGACGGACAGACAGACGGACATGGCTAAATCGCCTTAGAATTACTCAAGCAGCCAGAATATATATACTTTATGGGGTCTGAGATGAATAATAAAAAAGTTTCACAAGGAATGACAAACTTAGTATACCCTCTTCACAACTAATTGTGGTGGAGGGTATAAAAATTTCCCTTGTGTTTAATCGTAAATCAGTTTATATGCCTTTGATTTCCTATAAAACCTTTTTGGTACGAGTATCTCAGATACATGTTTTTTGTTGTATCTGATTTACATACAAGAGATCTTAAGTCGCTTTTTACAACGCAACAACAATATATCTGTTTATATGTGAGCAAATAGTGTACGTGATAATAAATGTGGTAACAATTTTTGCTAACTGTGTATAAAATAAATACATGCTCCATTTTATTTTTAGATATTTATACATACTCGGTTTTATTTACATAAATACATATTATTTCTTAAGATTTTTTTTATTGCAATAACAATTGCTAAATAAATGATAAAATGTTTGAAATTATTTTTCGAAAACAATTTATTTTGTGTTTGCTGTTTCTCTTTAGACTCCTAAACTGCTTAATCGATTTTGCTTAGCATAGGCTTTATATGAAACAATATAAATTACTTATACATTTGGAGAATAGTTTGAATAAAAGTTTCCAAATTCGAAACAAATAGTTTGTTAATAAAAACAAAACATCTGTCAAAAAGCGAGCTGAACTTAAAAGTGTCCATGGAAAGAAAGAAAAACTACATGCTGGTCGACGAGGCGTATCTTTCTCTATCACGCGGCAACAAAATCTCAATTTACTTTAAAAGTGGATTTAGCAGGTTTTCGACGATATGTATTATTATACCCTTCGCCTCAGGTGGAAAATGGTATATATAAGTTTGTCATTCCGTTTGTAATTTCTACAATATTAATCTAAGACCCTATAAAGTATATATATTCTGGGTCCTCATGGGGAAAGAACTTGATTTAACCATGTCCGTCTTACGTTTGATATGTGTTTTCCGGAGACTCCAGACATGATAGCGGCCAGGTTGTTTTACATTTATGTCACATATTGTCCACCATTTCTTGCTATTGAAATTCAGCCAGATTGGTCGAAAAATGGCTGAGATATGAGCAAAAAACCACGACTACCTCTAATTTTTTCCAAAAATCCCTTGTTGTTGTATTTTTATTACTTTTTACTGTATATCTTGAGAGCGGCAATACACAGCATCCCACAAATTGTGGGCGGGATCGGAGAAGTGGGCGTGGTACCTCCCGTACAAAAAATATCAAAAATTGTATAAAAACCTGATTTTTTCGACTGTTATATGACCTATGGTTATCTTTTGTATATCAAAAGATCGGAAATCTTTAGGTAAAAATATTTTCTGAAAACTCGGAAAAATCGGTTCAGATACGAAAAAGTTATGACCAAAATAATATATTTTTTTTTTAAATACCCGAGTGTAAGATTTTTAACCCAACTAACTGGCAATTTCTTCTTAAACACGTCGGTATATAAATCTGTCAAATCGGTTAAAGAATGGCTGAGTTATAATCAAAATAAAACAATTTTTTTTTTATTTTTATGTTTAAAAACGATTTTAAAAAAATATTTACCAGTTTTCGCTTTTTAAATTTAAATTTCAATGAAGTTCTTAGAATTGTAAATATGTATGTATATATACAAATTATTTTGTTTTTGTCTAGTTGCTCTGTATTCTGCTCGCAAAATGGTGAAGGGTATATAAGATTCGGCACAGCCGAATACAGCACTCTTACTTGTTTTTTTTTTAGTTTTGTACTTATTTTTTGTCAAATTTATTTTTATAACTAATGTTTTTTCTTCTATTTTAATGACAATAATGCGTAGGGATTTTTGTAGGGGAAATTTTTTCAACGTGTAGGGAAAATCGGAGAAATCCACTGGCAACATTGATTTACTGCAATAACAATATGACGACAAAAATAGTCGTGCTAGTAATTTAGTTTTACATAACATTACAAGTCAACTTTTAAAAAAGCAGAAAATAACAAATAAAACTAATTTAAACAGACAGCCAGCCAAACAAATTATTCAGCCAAATTACCATAAACGTTCTTGGGAGTAGAAACAGTACTGGCTATCAAAAACCCCAGTCATGTAAGATATCTATAATAATTTTTAAATAGGTTTTTATATAACATTTCGTATACATTTAAAAAACTTAGACGTAATAGAGCTGTAAAACATTGCAATTCTCGTTAATGATTGCTAATTTTTAGAAAATTGTTTGTACGATTTCAATTTGAAATCAATAAGATAAAAAAGATTTGAAATAATTTTTTGTTATCAATTCATATATTAATTGATTGCAATCTGTTTAATTGGAATACTTTAATTGCAATGAAAATTATATCAGAATCACAATCCCAAAATATTTTGAAAAGATTTTATTTTAAAATCTGAAATCATTTTGAAATCAAAGATTGAAATCAGTTTGGCTAAAATAACTTTGATTTCTATCCAAATTTATTAAACTGCTTTTAAAATCTTTTACAGACATTTAATTTAAACATTTACATATTTCTATATTGAAGTATTTTTGTAAGATTTTCTTTAAGACTTCCTACATTTACTTTATTTAAAAAGAAAAGCAAACAAAACGAACTTAGAAGTATTTTAGACATATTATTAAAAGGAAAGGGAAAATAAGTGGAAATAAATAACATTAAGTAACATGTTTTAATGTAACATGTTACTTAATGTAACAATGTAACACTTTTTAATGCAACATGTTTTCCTACGCTATCTTTTCCCTTTGTTATATTCTTTTTTTTTGTTTTAATTGTTTTTTATTTTATATATGGGCATTTCTTCAAAATGGTCAACCAGGATGGAAAAATAAAATGTTCATAATCATCGTTTTTATTGTTTATTGTTATAAAAAAGGCTATGTTTTTAGAATGGAATGGATTCATAGCATATCTCAGCTGGTTTACTTGAGTAAATTTTGCTGAAAACTAAAAAATATTGTATTTTCTTTTTAAGCTACTTCTAAAGACATACTTATATAGTTATTTTACATGCAAAAAATATGTTATGTTTGCACTCTTTCTTCATAATCTTTCCATTACAAATTCAGTTAAGGCGCATATAGACGACATGTTTTTGTCATCTGACATGTCAAATTTTCAAGTCACATGTAATTGTGCATGTCTGTCAAAATCGCTGTTTTACATAAGCTTTATAATATTCGGTCACAAACGTACATGTAATTTGCTTCTGACATTGTCTCTGTTTTTTTTTCGCATTGTTATTGCAGAAACCAAAGTAGTGCTCGGTTTCAAAATAGCTTGCTGCCGCCATGAAAAGTTTTATTTGCGCCGTAAAATAGTTCAGCCATCTTAACATTTTTTTCTTTTAATTCAAAGATACCAATTTAGGATTTTATAATAAAACGGTTTTTATATATATATTCACATAAATTCTATTCAATGGTAAGATGATCAAACATATCTCGGTATTGTAAAAAATTAACTTCAGCCGGCTAATGATTCCGTCAATAGTGGACGCCGCTGCCGGTTTCTTGCCGGCATAGCTTTCTGATGTCAGATGGTTTGTCAGAAGAAAATAGAGCACGCTCTAATTGAAATTTTGTCAGATGACTTTGCGTCTGACTTTTACAGAAGCAAAGTTAAAAAGGTAACACACGACATGTATGTGTTTTGCAGTGGAAAATTTGACATGTCAGATGACAAAAACATGTCGTGTACGGTCGCCTTTAGTAAATTCAGCATTAAGTTATTGTAAAGGAAATTTAGAGATATTTATGGGAAAATTCATGGTGATAACCAGGGAAATTAGAAATATTCTTTAAAAAACACGTTTTATGCGCAATAGATATGCAGTAAAAACTGTAAAATATGCCCTGACAAATTTTAAAAATATGCCCTTAAAATTAAAAATTGATAATAAAATAGCTTGCGGACACAAATAGTCTAATTTGGATGTGAAATTATAGACCGATTCTCACCATTTGCATAGACTTCGTCCACATTTAATCAAATAATCTACAAAATTGGAACTTGTACTCTGCGAACAAGGCTGACATGGACAGACAACCAGGCAGACGGACGGATGGACATCGTTAGATCACTTTAAAAAGTGATTACAAGTCGATAGCTATGCTAAAAGATTGGTCTAGATATACATCTTATAACATTTATCCTTAATGCCAACCTTCTTTGTCTTATAGTTTCAGAGTAAAAATTTTACGTAGATGTCGAAATTGAAGTAACAGATTTTCGAAAAAAAAAATTGTATTTGGTGTAAAATTTCGGTACTAAAGCCAATTAAACAAAAAGCAATATAGATATGTTATTGTGTAAATACTGGATAGAGACCTACACTTTGGAAATAAATTTATCTCTTTTGATTACTCCGTTCCATTTTGCAGATTTTTACATTTCACTACTGTCAGCCAAAGTTGACTTCTATTTTGCGTACGTTCGTGACCACATGCTTATAACTATCATTACGAAAACTTAAACTCGATGGAATCCATCTTTTGCACTTAACATAGAGCTACCCTAATACTATCGAATCGCAAAAAAATGGTAGGAAAAGTTTTGTTTTCTATATTAATTGTACATTAAAAGCGTACGAACGTACGTTCGTGACCCCAGGAAATGCCCATATTCATTTATACATTTGCTAAGATGAAATTTTTTCTCGACTGCATTTAAATTTGTGTTATAAATTTCTAATATTCATTTTTTTTTTCATTTTATTGTACATTTTTTATTGTGTTTTATCTAGATTTTAAATTAAGGTTTTGTTATTTTAAAGTAAGTAAATTTAAGTTATAAAAAAGGATTTTATACAGATTTTCTTAACACTTGTTATTTTATTTATATATGTATGTATTTTGCAAATATAATTACTAGGGTGTGGAATTTCATGCAAATGCATGTTTTTCCTCGAAGGTCTATATATTAAGTGAATAAGTTATTTATCCGAATCACAACTTTTGCTGAAAAATATCATCGATTTGTTAATGCATAATTTTGCATATTTTATCGTTAATGCATTTTGTGTCATATTATGCGTATAATGCAAATAAATTCGCAAATTATTTGGTTTTTGCTGAAAAAAACATATTTTTTGTTTTAATTAAAATGATTTTTGGTGTAGTCGAAATCAAACAATTGACGCATTCGAACAAAATTTTTATATTTTACTTTTTTGTATATCCTAAGCTAATCCCCGCGAAGGTATACGCTTGTCTGCAGGAAATAAGCCAGAGTATGTTGGGAATCGAACCCGCAACTACGGCGCTGATAGACTGGCTCACTACCAGCTGGCATACCGGGGCACTCAGCTCAAAATTGACAAATCTCTTGAGATCCCGTCTGACCAGAGTCATAAGCGCCTGGAATTTCGGTTGCAGTTTGACTATTGGCTACACTGCACCAAAAATCCAATGAAAATGTACGTTAAGCAAAAGAATTACGTTAATTAAAATATTTTCGTTGGCTCAACGAATTATTCGTTAATATAATGAAAATAATACCTTAATTTGTTTATGTTAAATTTATATTAACGAATAATTCGTTGAGCCAACGAAAATATTTTAATTAACGTAATTCGTTTGCTTAACGTACATTTCCATAGGATTTTTGGTTCAGTATAGATCTCTTCGCGGACCACGTGTTGATTTGGATTTCACACAAAGTCGCGGCAAGAGAGATCTTTAAAATTCGGCTTCACAAGCTGATTTTCTATATTGAGGTCAAGTTCGGCTGCTTTCGAGTTATCCTATGCGCTATAGCAATTCAACAGATACTGCTTGCTTCAAAACCATCACAACGGGCGAGTGCCTAATTCGAAGAATTACTACCTGTGTGTGTTGGTGGCGCTGACACATGGCGGCTTTAAGTAAACGCTTTGCTTGCCACTCAATACCATGACAGGTACTCACGTTTATCTTTCGCATCATTTTATAGAAAAATAAGGAATGTAAAGATACGCCTTTTTGCCGATACGATACCGATACTTAAAAAGAAATATTGGCGATATCGATACGAATATTTAATTTAAATTCAAGGTAAAATATACAAAACTCAATTAGACTAATTTTTTTACTAAACAAAATTACGGCAATTTTTGGGACTCTGAACTGTTCTGCATATCAGTTTATTTATTTATCGTTTAATCTTATAATGTTCGAAGACTTTTAACTAGTGGAATAGCGTCAGAGATTGAAGTAGTGGCTTTGCTAATGGATTTAGTAGCATTTGTAGTGATACGATTTTTATTCTCACAAAAATCATTTAAAATAAGCAGAAAAATCATAAATTTACAAATAAATTCAAGATTTATCAATAAGAGAACATTTTACCACTATGATGCAAAGCAGAACGGCTAAAGCTGCATTTCCACACCAAGTGTTCAATACGTTTATGCCTCTGTTCAAAAAGTAGTAGTTTAAAATTGTATTGACAAGTTACACGGCAAGCGCATTAAACGCTTAGTTTGGACCGACCTCCAGCTTAAGAATTAAGAAAAACAATTTATTATATTGTTTGATTTTATGCTCTGCTTTTGAATGTGTTATTGCTCTTAGTTTTTATGCAAAAATAAGCATTGAAAAAAAACTTTTTTGTTCAAAAAAACTAATAAAAAAATCGTTGCACAGTAAAATATCGGTATTCGTTACTTTGCTAACTTCTTGTATAAAATATTCCTAACGGACCTTTTACACTTAATACTGAGTAAACCATATATATGGTAGTTGTGCACTCATTTTGCAGTTTCAACTCATACTTAGTGATAGTGCAAAAATATTGCAATCATTTTGTTGATGTTGAGTGATGAATTGAAAATTTGCAACCTCTCTAAACATGAGTGATAGCGATGTTAAAAAATTTTGCACTCAAAAAAATAAATTGTTTGATTTAAAAAAATCAATCATCAGTTTATTGCAACTTTTTTTCTTCACTCATTTGAGTGCAACTAAAATTGTTGCACTAAATTTAAAATCAACAACTTGTTTTTTCATGATTAAAGCCAATAGTTATACCGTTATTGACAAAATTTCATTTTGTTCAATGTTCTTTTCTTATGCATACCTCAAAAGAAATCAAAAACCATGCACATACAAAGTCTCAATTTTTTAAATTTTAGTGAGCAATATTTGTATGCAGCTTTTTTGATTGCAAGTCCAAATTTTGCACTATTTGAATTGAGTGCAGATTTTTGCATTCAATATGCGTTTAGTGATAGTGAAAAAATTTGCACTATCACAAAATTTTTTTAGTGGTAGTTAAAAAAATAACATCATCACTAAAGCTGGTAAAAAAGAGTGCAAACTAATTTCTTTGCAGTTTTATTAAGTGATAGTGCACTGCTGATTTAAATCAATATTAAGTGCACTACCCCCAACTATGGAGTAAACACACATAAATTAAAAATGTAAAATAGTGCGAAAACAATGTGTTATAAAACTTTTTGAAAATTTTTTTAACGATTGTTGTTGTTTTTGCTTAAGCTTTGATATTGTTACAAGTAAAACTGGGGTGTAAAATTCTTATTCGCTTAACAGTTTTACTTGTATAATATCTTAAGTTTTTCTAAAATCTTTGGATAAAGTTTCCTGACAATCTGGCCTAAACAACCAGTGAAGTGCGCATAGGAATAGCTTATCCCATTAACAATAAATTTCAGTTTATTAATAGTCTGAAATGGGAATTTAGCACATTTAAACGAAACCTTGTTAATTAATTTTTTGAATCCCAAGAAAAACTTTGATAAGGGTTTTCGTTTTATCAAAGTTGTGTGTTTAAAACCGCTGCTTATATTCTACAAAGAGTTTTCTGTTTATCTTCGGCATGATAGTGTAGACGCAAAATGTAGTGAAAAGGATTTTCTATTAAGTTTTTGGACAATCAAACGAAAACTTATTGGACTTTGTAAGAGAAAAAATCTTAGGACTTGTAGAATAATGTAAAAATGGCTTAAATACCACATACACACTAATGTATATTTTGTAATCTTTAAATTATTATCATATCTTTTTTTACGAAAACAATATACATAATTCAATTATAAAGTTTTTGGTAAAAATCAAACAGTATTTTTCAAGGTCTTTTTATACTTAATTTGTTTATTCTTTGAAGTTGTCAAAGTTTGTTTACATTTTGCTTAATCATGTATATGTATTTTGTTTACGTTTTGGTTTTTTTGCCACACATACATGCAAGCAGGATACGTTTTTCTTAACCCTGCAATGTTAATGTTAATCATTTGGACTAGTATTCTAAACAAAATAAATGTAAAAAATAATTTATTAGTAAAGCGTACTTAACACTATCACACAAGTCTTACGTATTTCGCAATACTTTGTAAGATAGAAATATAATGAGTTTTGTTTCGAATATCAAAAAATATAATTTAACATTACAGTTTGTATTCACACTATTACACATGAAAATGCTTTTTGTAAAATGCAACCCTGATCAAATACAAAGTATTATTGTTTAGAAAATTTCAAAAAACGATGAAGTCGTATGGAATGTCAAATTTTTTTTTTTATACAAAGTATTACAGGGTTAATGCTGTATTAGACTTTTGACAAAGCAAAAAAAAAATTTTTTTAGCCTGTATTTTTTTTGTATTGTTGTTGAGTTGCGCAGACCTAATCAATTTCCAGGTTAATTTGATTTTCCGTTTGGTACTTTAAAAAACACGCGTAAATGGCAGTGCGGGTGGGAAAAATTTACAATTGTATACAAGAAAATATCCTTTTTTTCTGACTAGCAACAACATACATACTTATGTATCTATAACAACATATTTATATCTATTCAATTCAATTGGATTACAAATTAAATTTTTTTAAATAAAAATAAAGATGTACAGGGTAGGGTGGCTAAGATATATAACTTTTTATAACTTTTTAATCATTATTTTTTCCTTGAATTTTATTTTTAGCTTTTTCTAAAAAAGATTTGGGGAATTTAATCAGAATTACTACACAATCGAATAACGAACCAAAGAAATCGAATTTTATCTAGACATTATTCACATCTTGATAATGAGCGATGAAACCCATTGCATATTGAATGGTTATGCCAATAAGCCAAAACTGCTGGATTTGGGCTAAGAAGAACCCAAGAGCAGTTTATTAGTGTCAATAACACCCACTTAAACGCACGAAAGAACAATGGGCACATATCTTTTTTTTTTAAATGCCAGTGGTGCATTGGACGATGTTAAGAACCACCCAACATTGTGTGAAGAAAATGGTCCCACTGCACATACTGCAGGCGCCCGAATAGCTTTTGGTCTGCTCGTAAATTCATCACTGCTATGAATCATACAAGCAAACTTTGCTTTCACAGCCGATGCAAGTCTGCTGATCATCTTTTATAGCAGAAGGCATTTGCCAACTTTGTAACTGACAATTGTTTGTGCGGTATCTGCCTAAGCAAAATTTGCGTTTATTAAAATACCCTGTGGAGAGGTACATGTTTGGCGAACGTATTATTCCACGAATGATTTTAAATGGCTTTAAACCGAAAAAAGTTCTCCAACTAAAAACTACATTTGAATCAACATGCGAAAAGTTGTGAAAAATCTATTAAAATCAAAAATTGCCACCACTTAAAGGGTATCATATTTGAAAGCTAATCAAAAATAAAATTCCCCAACAATAGATTGTGTTGAAGAAAAATAATTTTTTTCGCATAAAAAACTTATGAACATTTTAAAACATATATGCGCCACCCTAAACAAAGTGACAGGAGAGAAAAAAACATGTTACTATTAGCAACATTTGTGTACACATTGTGTAATAAGCCTTAGGGTTCTCTTGAGTAATTGAAAAATAAAATCTCAAAATATGATATTTTCTATGAAACGTGAGTTTTTCATAGTTTCATTAAATTTTATTGTATTGTGTTAACTTTTAAAAAAAGTGTTCTATTTCTTCCCGGGTTATTTTTCAATGCAAATCAATAAAACCAACAACAAACACTTTCATTTATTTGTTCAAGTTAATTACTTGTCGCTTTGAACTGTATTCTTTACTTTGTTCAGTTGATAACATCCAATAAAAGCTGTTTTTATTTTGCGAAGCACTTAAAGTTGATTTTTTAAATTTAGGACACATTTATGCGCTACGCAATAATAAATACAAAAACAAACAACATTAAAGCGACCCTTCCTACGAAGCAGGTTTTGTAAGAGAGAATATTGAAGAATACCTGTAACAACAAAAAAATCAATGTGTAAAGCTGATCGTTACACTCACACGTTTTTATATGCTTAGAATAAAGTGTTGTTTGCGTTAAAAACTTATTGCTTTGAAATCTTCATATAAAATGTAGGTCTTCCGTAAGAGAGATGGTAAGCGAAGCTTTTAAAATTTTTTTCTTTTAAAACTTTTACGTTTTAAGCTCAATATTTTTTGGATAACAACAAACCTTTACTTTAGCGTTATAGTTGCCGTATGTGCCTCGGTAGGCTAGCTGGTAGTGAGCTAGTCTATCAGCTCTGGGGTTGCGTGATCGATTGCCGCCAGAGAATCTGGTTTCTCTCCTGCAGATAAGCGTAGCTTCGCGGGATTAGCTTAGGGAATTAAAAAAAAAAAAAAAAAAAATTATCTAACTTTCTAGAAGTTTCACAACAGTTCTTACGTCAAGCAATTTCTTCATTTTAGTTTTGAATATCTAAATTTATTAAACGTTGCCATTAGATAAATAAACCTTATTTCGTTTTATATTTAACTTTTATAACGATAATCGTGTCGTTGAAATAGATATAAAATCGTGTTTTTTGTTCGATAAAGTGTATTTTAAAATAGCTGAGTCTTACCTTTTTATCTTCTATATAAATAAAAGAGTTGCGTGAGTGACTGACTGACTAATTCATCATCGCCCAACCCAAGCCGCTGACCCTAGAAACTTAAAATTTGGACTAGCGATTGGTCACTCCCCAAATCGATCCACTAAGACGGGGTTTTTCGAAATTCATATGTTTAGGAGGTAAAAAAAAGGTAAAAACGGGTAAATTCGATAAACTTATATCTCCAAAACTAAAAGAGATGCAAAATAAATGTAATACTTATCGTTGTTCTTTAGAAAAATAAGCGAACATGTGTCTGGTACTTTTTTGAAATTCGGCCCTATTAGGGAGTAAACGGGTAAAATCTGAATTTTAGTACTTTTTTGCCACCCCATCTAACTTTTGAACCAATAAACATAGAAACAAAGTTAATACCACATTCGAAACTTGTAAAAAAAATACGTATATGAATTTGGTACTTTTTTGAAATTCGAAAATTTAATGAGTGAAAATCGTAACTATTTTTGGTACTTTTTTTTACAAAACATTTTCTTCCATTCATTGACATATTCGTACTAAATTATGAGCTGCCATTACAATACTGAAATTTTTGATACTTTAATGGGGGAAAAATATAGTACCCAACAAAGGAAATACGGCAAGGTAAGGAAATTTGATATTTTTCCTTAGCTTTTTGGTTCTACTAAAGCAGCGGGTTAAATGCTAGAATTTCAACAAGTTAAAACCTAGAAAAATAAAATTTGGCATAAAAATATGTATGTATGTATGTATGAACAAAAACCAAATTTAAAATTTACAAAAAAGGCAAATTACGAACAAAACTAAATTTCTAAATGAAAACTTTACAAAAATACGTTAAAACCGCAAATTAAACACAATTTTATTTCTTTTTATTTAATTATCTTTTGTGAGTTTCGCTTAGTTCATCATTTTGTAGACAGAGATGTCACATGATATTAAATTAAATGAAAACAAAAATACTGCTGTTTACTATCGTTAAAACGAAATAACAGAATCACACTATCGTTACTGCAAGCGAATATATACTACGTCGACAAATATTACGATTGTCGGTTCGCTAAAAGTTAGTGAATCGCACCACAGTTAAGTACTCGGTAATCTATAAAGTGTTGTTACTAACTTCACTTTCTTCTCTATTTAATCTATATATTTCTCTATTTAATCTCTATTAATGGATGTAAGCGATTACATAAAATTTATTTTTACAAAATCTTATTCACTATATTTCTTAATGTCTCACGTCATCTAGCAATCTAATAATTCTAGGCCAGGATAACTTCTTTCTGCGAAGGCATTTTCTTTCTGTTGTTCTTCCTGGAATGATAAGTGGTTGGAGCTTATATTTTTCAGCTGTGGTTTCATGCTGATATGCTTTTTTCTGCACTCAAAAGAAAAATCAATCTATCCGTACTCAAATCAATCCGAAGCGGTAATAATAGTACGGTGAGTACGGATTTTCTTGAATCAAGTACAGAAAGATTGATTCAAGTACGGATTTTCAATCGCAAAATATTTAAACTATCCATATTCAATTCCGATATCTTACTTGAAATAATCCGAAAATGAGATTGATTTAAGTTAAACTAAGATTGAATCAATCTCAAAACGCGCTTGATTCAAGTATTATAAAGTTGAATTTATCCCGAATTAAGGCCCAACTATAATATGCATAAACTTGCATAAGATTCTGTTAAAAATTAACAAAAATCCTCTCAAATGCATTTAAAAACACAAAAACAATACCGAAAAACATTTGATTCCGTACGGAAAGTGCGATCTGTTTTGCATCTTGCTTAAGCAAATGACAGATTCATAAAACTTAACAAAAAGTTTCCTCAAGTTCAATATGGTTTGACACATATGATTTACATGTATTCGCCCATTTGCTTAAGCCAACTTAAGCATATTATAGTTGGGCCTTTAGAAAGAAAAAATTACTGTGATTGATTTACTTACTCGTATAACCAGTGTTACCGTCGGATATTTTCAAGGGGACATCTACAAAAAAAGTGGCACCAAAAAGTGGATTTTTTTTAAAAAAAAGGGGCACATCTTTTAAAATTAAAATAAATACACCACATTATGTATTTTTTACGTTTTTTTCTATTTATTGCTATTTTAAATGGTATAAAAATTAAAATAAATATTTTGTAAATATTTCTCTCGAGAAGTAATTTCTATAAAATATTTACTTTAATGTTTTGGTAATTCAACAACGTTAAACTTGTTTTCTGCCAAACATGTTTTTTGGATTATGACATTGTTGCAGCAAATAGAAGATATTTATGAAATGTGTTTTATATACATATACATTTAAGGCCGTTACACACTATCCCACAAAGTCTTACGTATTTTTCAAAATGCTTCCCTGATCTAATTATTCCTTGAACAATTTAAAAAAACAATAATAACTTATCATGACAGGGTTGCGTTTTCGTAAATTACAAAAGACTTTGTGGGATAGTGTATAACGGCCTTTAGTAATATATTTCGTGTAATATTCCTTCTGAATACATTTTCTTTGATTTATTTAAGACACTATATTGCACAGGTAGACATTTAAAAACTTTTTAGAGATTTATTTGCCCATTCCACCAGATTCTTATGTTTTTTGGAATGCTATGGCCGAATATGAGCACAGTTTTCTCCCATTACGACACATTTATCAGATACACCAATTATTGTAATTTTGGATGATGTTTTGTACCACAATTAATAACAAAATCCATAGTTTTATAATTTTATTTTACAGTCAACCTAATTACAAAAGTTGTTTGCCCAAGCCCACGATGTCGACACTAAAATTTCTTTCGTATATTGAAAACAAAAACAAATTTTAGTTTTAATTATTGTTTTCAATATAAATATGCGAAAGAAATGCTCTTGTCGCCACCGCGGGCTTGGCAGCTAAGCTACACAGAAAAAATTATCCAAAATTTTTCACCAATTAAAGCATTAATTAAAAATATAATCAGTTTTAATTAAAAATTTAATCAAGTGAATTAAACGTTTAATCATGTGAATTAACCGTTTATTAATACTATTTACTGGTTTAATTGATGCTATTAATTTGTTTACTGGTGCAAATTTAATTAATTTTTTAATTAATATCACAAATTTTTTAATTGAAATCAATTTTAATTTTTTCTGTGTATAATTGGATGAAAACAAGAAATCCTATAACAAAAAACAAAAATATCACTTTCTAAAATTCTTTATATTTAATCAGTTCCTCACTTTAGTTTTTATCCAATTTCGTAAATTTTTGCTTCAAATTTTTGTAATCGGGTTTATAGAAAAAACTATAAAACTGGATTTTGTTATTAATTGTGGTACAAAACATCTTCCGAAATTACAATTATTGGTGCATCTGATAAATGTGACGTGATGGGAGAAAACTGTGTTCATATTCGTCTTAAGCATTCCAAAAACAAGAATCAGTTGAAATGGTTAAAAAAACTTTTTCAAAGTCGTCCTGTGCTACATATTTATTAATAGTCAGTTTCATACAAATTTTACAATTAATTGTTCTTAAAACGCCTTCCATACTTTCGTAAAATGTCTTTAGCCTATTTGTTACTTTATTTTTGATTAAAGCTAACTTAGTAAAAACACGCCCAGCAGAAGCACTACTATGTGACAATGTAAAAATATGAGAGATCAATTTGTACAAGTTTGAATATATATATAAAGGTATATTTATCAAATCTATTTTTCAATGTTCCTATTTTACGCATTCGAAATTTTAAATATGTGTTCATAATTCGTGTCATTTACTTTACTCTCTAGAAATTTAAATTCAAGTATAAATGCATCTGGGTCAGTTGTAATATCTTTAAACTCTGAAACTAATTCGAAATAGTTTATATCTTCATTAGACATTATAAATATTGGGTCTAAATACTTCAATATATTGAGCTTTTTGTTTTTTATATCAATTCTTGTTATCAATTCAATACACAATTTTTGGTAAAAACTTAGATTTTACTTTTAATGTCGATTACACAAATTTTAGACAAGTTTTCGGTACACAACAGTTCGGTTTCTGCTTCATGACTTTTAACGAGAGACAAAATACTTTTTTTTACTAAATATTTTAAACTTTTTGCTATATATTCTTTTAAATATTTATAGGAATTTTTCCTAATTCTTGATTTATAAAAGAATATATAGCAACAAGTTTCAAATATTTGGTAAAAAAAGTAATTTGTCTCTTCTGAAAAGTAGTTGTATTTGAGTTACGAGGTTGCGGAAGAAAATTTTCAAATACACGCAGATGTAACCTTATTATTGTCACCGACAACCATATTATGGTTAAATTAGCCTTCCATAAAGAAGACACAACCAAATTTATGGTTGCCTCTAAACATGTTATGGTAAAATATGACAATAGTTTGTTTTAAAATTAACTATAGCATTCTCCTCTTCTTGAGGAGCAACATGCTATGGTTGAAAACCAACCATGCTATTATAAGTGTCAAACATATTTTAGTTATTATTAACCAAAACATGTTCGGAGGCAACCATAATATGGTTGTGGCTTCTTAATGGAGGACTATTTTAACCATGATATGGTTGCCGGTGACAATAATATGGTTAAATAATTCATAAAATGGTTAATATTTTCTTTCAAAATAGTGTTGTTGAAGGCTTTTAGCATGCTTTTTCTCTACATAGTTTATATTTTTTTTAATTTGTTTTTCATAAATCCCTTGCTGTTTTTTTTTTTTTTTGTTTTTTAAGACAACATCAAGAGCCAAAATTTACAAATTAGGTACAAACATCTTGGTGATCAATACACAATAACCTATAAAATATGGCCGGGTTTTCTGTTGTGAGCTGGCACTTTACATGCTTAAAGTTACTTAAACAAAGGCTTTGAGGCCAGTTTTCCGAGTTTCTTAAAATAAAAATAGTATTTTTTCTCCAACGGACCAAAATATGTTTTTCCCCGGTTATCGCTTACTTTAGGTTAAAGTAATATTGTAATAATGGAACACTTTATACTTTATGCGGCCAATACAATTCTACCTTTAGCTAACGGTAAGTTATGAAAATGGACCTTAGTCTACCATTCGACCAAACGAAAAATATCTGGTTTGGTCAAAAAAAGACTTACAATGGTAACGCTGTTGCACATATGCGTTTAGGCGGTGCGCAAATTGACCCCAGGAAATATGGCCCCAAAAAGAAAATGAAGAATGGCTCCAAAATTTTACATGAGAAACAACAACACGCCATTTTGGAGGAATTTTTTTTTTACACCAAAAATTTTTTTTAAATATTTTTTAAATTTTTTTATAAAAATATCTAGGGATAGTATAAAAAACCCGAATTCTTATACCAAAGTGGAGAAAATCCTTTAAAGCTATTAGAGATTTTTTAGTAAGCGAAGTAGTTGTTTGTTATACCATAGAGGAGAAAATCCTTGCTCCCGGTCGAAGGCTCAGCCATGCTATCTATCGTCCGAGTTTTAATATCATAACTGTATAATTATTCGGAATATTAAAATTCAGGATAATGATATTCTGTACCCATGTTCTGTAACTTTAGTGAGTACTTCTCGCATCGAAAAGATGTGAAACAAAATATTCCACCGTTTCTCAAAAAGTAAGAAAAAAGTATGTCTGTAACTCATGTCAAAAAGTATCAAAGAGATTACGTCGCACACTGGTTCATATTTTGAGAAGGCGGCCAAAATTATTTTTTTTTTTTGTTCTCCGATTTTAAAATTTTTTTATTCATGTGAAAGTAAATACTAGTGAACCTCGGGAGCCAAAAAATTTCAACCCTATTTCAACTATTTCATTGAGAACAGGGTGGTCCGAAATGGACTTTCTCAATATTTGGTAATAGTTTTGAATTTCTGAGTCAATATTTGAAGTTGAAATGCTTATAACTTTTTTGTTTTTTAAGATTTTTTGACAGAATAAGTTTTGTGTATTAGTTTATTTTATTAGCTATACGTGGTTTAAAGCATTAAACTCTGCGACCTCTAGAACTATTTAATTTTTTTTTTTTTTAATGTCAAAATTTCCCGGAAATTTCCTACTTTGTAGAGCATAAGTCCTGAGCGTCAAAATGCGTCAAAAAAATATCTATACTCTCTTGTAGTCCAGAATCTAACCTACATTTCTATACCCCATTGTACACACATCTGGATACGGCCTTGCGAACTACAGCAATTTCTGTGACCCAAGGTAAGATATTCGGTTCAAAAAATAAGTCCTGCAATGAAACATTACTGAAATTAAAGAAGGTGAATCTTAAAGAATTTTCGACAAATAAAGCAGTTCAGGTCACATAAATTATCTAGCACGTCAGGTTATCAATTAATTTGGAGAAGGTAAAGGTATTGCCATTGTTATGAACTTATTGTGGGTGAACTTATTGTGGGTGAACGGATGCTGCAAAACGAATAGGCGACATAAATAGACTAACACGTTAGATTTCTGAGTAAGTTAAAAGGTTAAACATTAGTAAATAGCCGCAACATAAACTACATAGTTTAATTACCTGAAAATTGCAACTTAATTTAAAAAAATGGAAGAACAGGTAAATGGTCAAAAAACTAGCACGCAGTTATATTTTACGCGAAAATTACCTACATGTTACCTGTTAATTTATTGCCGGTATGTTATCCTTTTAAAAAGTGAGAAAACAGGGGTTTTTTATGTTTCAAAGAAATGCTAATAAAAGATTAAATTTGTATTTAAAAAAGGGTTTTTATGTTTTAAAGAAGTAGTAACAAAATATCATTTAAAAAACTTCTATCAAGAGTATAAAAGTGCATGCATTCATAATTTTACCTTCATTATTGTTTAAACAATGACTAAGTTCAGTTATAAAGTTCTCGCAGATATATATTTTCAACAGAAAGATGAAAAAGATTTTGTGTTACACATAATGAATAATCCATTCTTTAAATTATGCAACGAACAAGAAATCAAAATTCATAAGATAAAAATTAAAAATTTTTCATTAACATTAAGAAAACGGTACCTTAAATGTTCTAGAAACAAGAAAACGTTTTACTTGCGCAACGAAAAATGGCTAACAAATGATCTGATTTTTAAGAAACTGTCAATAACCGCTAAGGAAACTGGAAAAGTGGGTCGGCCCGCAAAACAAATTGACAATTGCAGTGAAAGATCACGAAGACGCAAGCTAGCAAATATCTATGAAGAAATTTCTCATAGTATGATAAAGGATTCATTTCTGCATCAAATTCAACCAACGCAAAATAAAAAAACAAAAATTGAAAACAAATATATTTGTATTAATGTATAAAAATAAAATACACATACATCTCAAACCAAAAATAAAAGTTGAATTACCTAAAATGTTATCGATAGCCAAGAATGCTATTTGGGCATTTTTCAAAATATTCCTTTTCAGTTTTATCCTTATAACAACTCGTCTTTCCCAAAAACGCCAACCTTTGGCCCCTGTGAATATTGGGACTAAAAAATTTACAGGGGCCAAATATTGGCATTTTCTGACAGGATCTAAGTTCGACAATAAAAAATAAGTATCAGTTGTAAAATACAAGAGAAATAATGATAAATTATAAAAAAATCATATTTGAAATATTCAACTTTTACACCGAAACTCAACAAAAAAATGAAAATGCATTTTGAACTCCCCATAACTTTTGCTCCTATCAGTCGAATTTTACGTTTTATAGCGCAAATTAAAGCCTAACATCGCACCTATCGAGCAAAAAAAATCGCATAAAAAAATACCGATCCAGTCAAAAGTTATGGAATTTTGACCGCCTTCTCGTAAAATTTCCCACTGTGCGTCGTTACGTTATAAATGTCATAACATTGAACTCGAAGCAGACGTTGAGAACGCCAGTCACACATTCGACGGCGGCGAAAATACAACCGTCGGTTATACCAAATTGTTTGCAAACAAGCTTTGAAAATTCGTAAATTTTATAAAAATGGTAAAAGCAAAATAATTAAACCATAAAAAAAATGTGTCAAGAACAAAATATTACTATTATTGTTCAAATTTTTTCTCGCCCCATTTTCATTCGTGAGTTTATTTGACAGTTTAAAGCGGGAACTTTTCGCAAAAAAATGTTACAGACACACTTTTTCTGTAAACTGGCGAATAATTTCCTTACCTGACAGCTAGCACTTGCCAAAAAACTAAAAAAACAGTTTAGTGAGAAAAACAGCTGTTTGTTTCAATATATGGCATTTTTGTTTCATTTCACACATTTCACTGGATTTTTAAACTTGGGATTTTAAGTTTCGGGCATATAAACCCAACCCAAATTTTTAATATATGTAACTCTCTTGTGTTTTTTTTTTTAATTTAAATAAAATTCATTAAAAATGTTGAGGTGATTTTTCATAATAAAGAATTACTCAAATTTAGGGTCATATTTCATTTAATTTTTGGGGCTATTTTTATTATTATTTTTTTTTTGGGGGGTAATTTTCCATTAAAAAAAGGGTCATGTCGCATTAAGAAAACGAGCCCGAAATTTGGGGTGAATTTTATTTTATTTTTTGGGGCCATATTTCCTAGGGCCATTTTTTGCAGCGCAATTGTTAAAGAAGCTAAATACTCCCTCAACTGAAGCATTTGAAATTGGCAATACAAAATTTGTTACCTTTTAACCCTTCTGCATCCCTTGGATATGTGCCCTTCTTATGATCCTTTGGGTCAATATGACCCAACAATAAAATGTAAACAACATTTCATATTTAAGTATAATAAAAAATAAAAGCGATTCTATTGATTATTTGACTGAAAAAATTATTGATCGATGATTCTGAATGAAGATGAACTCAATTAAATTATATTCATTAGGAAAAAAATTTTAAAGTGGAATTAAACTTGCAATATCGCTTGTTGGGTCATATTGACCCAAAGGATATTAAATGTGTGTAAATCGTGATTTTAAATGTGTTCGGGAAAATTTAAATTTTATTATTTTCATTTTCATTTAAATTTATAATTTTCGTCCCTGTAAATTAAAGTTTCACGTCCATATCTTATATTTAAAGGGACAAATTTTGCGTTTGGAAACCAAAATTGGGTCAAATTGACCCAAGGAGTGCAGAAGGGTTAAATTATTGGAAACATTACTTTTTATTTGAACACCTTGCTCCAATAAGCTACGAGTTCTAAATAATGTCAAAGCTTATTTTTATCGAAGCCCAAGGTAATTTTTCCTCTTCGTATTTAAAAATAATTTTTTATTTAGTTATATTTAAATTTGAAATTGAGTTTTCCAGTGATTTCCCAGTGAAAATTTACTAAATACAATGAAAAAAACTGGTCTTAAGAACCAATAAAAGCGCCATTCATTAAGCCCTTATGACACTACATTTTTTATTCATTAATTGATATAGAATTGATAGAAAGAAACAGTAAATGTTAGAAAGAGCGAACTAAAAAAATTTAAACAAAGTTTTTAGTTTTTTTTTCTCTTGTTATGGTTTTGTTTCAGGGATGGCGTTGAGAATTTTTAAAATTGTACCACCAACCTTTAAAAATTGTACTTTTTTACCCTAATTGTACTAAACGATTTTTTTAGTTGAAATTAATTTTATTTATGTTCATAAAAAACACCAAAAAAAGGTATTATAAATCTTAGTTTAAAAAGTATCAACAAAAAAGTACAATTGAAACAACTTAGCCATCCCTGTTTTGTTTATTTTATTAAATGTTGCCAAATTTTTGTTTATGAGAAACCTAAAAATGAAAAGCGGTAAATCGTTGAATTTGCCCATAAACCGCTGATTCAGCAACACTTTTAATATTTCAAGCTTGAAATGTCAATTTTAAGTTAAACAATTTTACATTTTTTTTGACATAACTTCATTTTTTATCGATAACTTTAGTAAAATTTTTAACGTTTTGCCATTTATCTTAATACAGCTTAACTCTCTGCACTTGGTAAATTTTTGTATTGCATTATATTTGTACTGTTCACCAAAACTTGAACAATGCATTAAAAATGTAGTGTCATAAGGGCTTTATCAAGCTTTTGCAAATCTTTATTAAAAGATGAAAATCATTTTTTTAAGAAATAGTGGCTTTGGTTGAGAAGACTGTGTATTTATCCCGGATAAAACACTTTTACCGTTTTAAAACGAAAGAATTTTAAATTACATCTAATCGTAACAATGCTCTGCACACGACAGTAAAAATTACCCCCAGCTCGTCATGGAAATGAAAAAAAAAACCACATGACTATTCTGGCAGGTAACACGAATACTATGATTACTCATGTAAAGCTGCAGGAGATTTGCAACGTTGCTTAAGAAGAATGTTATTGCCTTAACACGCGTGCCAAGAAGTCATCTCGTTACTGTCTTGGACAAAACACCAAGGCTGGATACCGAAACGAATTTTGGTATCGGTATTAATTTTTTTTATTTCGGTATCGGTATTTTAATTACATCGGTATAATGGCATAGCAATTTTTATAACGGTATGTATCGGTATTAAAATTAAATGAACCAAACAAAAAAAAAAAAAAAAATGTTTTAAAACCAGAAAAATTTATTTATATACATGTGTATGTATTTTATTACTCATATATACATTTGTTTATGTATTATATTTTACTAATTGATTTCAACTAAAAGTATTTTCACCACAATAACAATACAAACTTAAATTAGTAAAGCGCCAAATACACTTGTGAAATGTTTAACATGCTGGTAAATTCACTGTACGTGTGCTGGATGTAATTATAACCCATATATCTAAATTTTTTGGTTTCCATCTAGCATCGTCGGTGTCACACATAGAAACACATTTTCACTAGAACTACCACAATGCTTCATGAGTATTTTGATAAGTGTATTTGGCCCTTCAGAAAGCTGACGGAATGTTTTTATACTTAAACTTTCGTATTTAAAACTGTCAAACACCACACCTTACAATTTTCTATAAACGTTGTTGTAGAACTTACGTTACATTCTATGATATTATATTAGAAGTTACAAATGTTGAAACTTTAAATTTTTTTCTATTTTAAAAATTATATTATTTTCTAATACCGAAACAGTTGTACCGGTTTAATACCGCTATTAAGGGAAACGGTATGCGTATACCGGTATTTTATTCAAAAAACTAATTTCGGTATTCAATTTAAACGGTATCGGTATCGGTTGCCAACCTTGCAAAATACTATTACATATTTTACCAAAAATTGCAGTTTCCTAGGATATCCTACTTTGTAGTTTTTAAAATATTTTATGTACATACATACATTTTCCTTTTTATGTAAATTTTATATTACATCTACATTCCTAAAAATAATTTCAACAAAAATTTGTATATAATTTTTTTTTGTTTATATTTGTTTATTTATTATTATATATTAATGTATTCACAAAAATTTGTAAAACATGTTGCCTTTAAGTGTTGTTTTATTGTGTAATTATTACAGTAATATGCTTGCTTTTATACCCATACTTTAAACACAATTCCATGTTGTTCAACCATAAAAAAGTTTTTAGTACATCCTTAAATTAATAATAAAACGCAGAGCACGTTATGAAAGAAAAAAAAATGGAAACATTTGTCAAAAGTTATTTTGGTACAAAAGGATAATAATGACCAACTTTAAACTCGATTTGTTCCAAAACTATAAGCGCTAGAGCAAAATTAGTCAAATTGAGTGATCACCAAAAATATAAATTATTTGTTGAAATGCTTATTTGAAACCGAAAAAATTAATTATTTGTTATTATAGTTATTTGTAACCAAAAAAATTTTTTGGTTAAAGTAATGGTTATTTATAACCAAAAAAAAATATTTTTTACTTTAATTTGTTACATTCAACATTTTTTATTTTTCGAATTTATTCTATTAGCTAAATTTCAGTTATTTATTTTATAAAGCTTTTCTGTAGTAGTTCTATTCCTAAAATTTTTAGGAATGACTTTTATACACTACCAGACTATTATATTGTATTTTCTTGTTACATTTTACCTTAGCTATCCATATTGTATGTACAGAAAAATTTACAAATATTAGACACCAGCAGAATGTAATGCATTTTCTGGCCCGATACGGCCTTCGTCAGCATTCTTTGTGTCACACTGGATAGTGATACTTTATAAATTGAATGTATTTAACTCAACTATTTTTATCAAATAGAAACTGGGAATTATCTCCTTTCGTAGGTTACTTTATATTATATTCAACATTTTTTATTTTTCGAATTTATTCTATGAGTTACATTTCAGTTATGTATTTTTATTCCTAAAAATTTAAGGAATAGAACTATTACAAAAAAACTTTATAAAATACATAACTGAAATGTAACTCATAGAATAAATTCGAAAAATAAAAAATGTTGAATACAATATGAAGTAACCTACGAAAGGAGATAATTCCCAGTTTCTATTTAATTTGTTACGATAACCCAAAATAAAATATGTGTAACGATAATGGTTAAAAATAACCAAATGCAAATAAAAGGAATTTTCTCGTAACCTTTAAAAAAAAATAACCATAATTTTTGGTCCCTGATTCAAATCCATTTTAATTTTTTATGAATATTTTAGCTTCCCCTAAAACACTGTTCAAAAAACTTTTGTAGCAACATTTTAGTAAAGCCCTTCAAACTTTGTCGCAGACATGTAAAGTATGTTAAAACTGGAAGACACATACAAAATACTACACGTGGCAGCAGTGTTGCCAGAAGTAAGGGAACATCCCTACATGTAGGTATTTTTGATACTAAAATAGAGGCGTAGGGAAAATCGGACAGATTTTTTATAATCACCAAAATGTAGGGATTTTTCGTCATATCGTCATTATTTATAAAATAAATTCAGAAAAACGTTTTGTAAGTGATATAATCTTGTTCAAAGCGGTTGAAAATTTTTTATTTTCACTAAAATCGCTTTAAAATATATTTCCAGAGTTGTTTGTGGTTTAAAAAGGTGGCGACACTAATATATACGTATGTTTTTTCTAAGATATCATTTGATTAAATTTTTAAAAGTACATAAATATTCGTACCCATTCAACAATATTGTATTAAATCAAAATTTTTAGTTTTTCACTTTTTGGAAAAAATCGACAGACATTATTCCTATCTACCCGCAGTAAAAATATCGAGCTATTTTGTGTAACTTTTGGTAAAGAAACGGTTGGTTTCAAAATACTTTTTTATATGCTTTTCATATTAAATTAAAAATTATTTTGCTTCTACCGAAAATTTTGAAATTTTGAGTTAATACAGTATTGTTGAACACGTGTGATATGTATTATTTTTTTTAAGTTTTGTACTTACTTTTTGTCAAAGCTTTAACATACATATTCAAACAAAGTTTATTTTTTATAACTAATGTGTTTTCTTCTATTTTAATGACAATAATGCGTAGGGATTTTTTGTAGGGGAAATTTTTTCAACGTGTAGGGAAAAATCAGATTTTTTTTAGCATGTGTAGGAATTTTTTCTAAAAATTCACTGGCAACACTGCGTGGCAGTTAAAATCTTGTTAAAAAAAATATCTACCTTTTCATAGTATCACACATAACATTAATTTAACATTTAATAATAATAAATTTCTAAAAGGAACAAAATGCAAAATGGCTAATTAATCTAACCAACAAATGAAGAAAATTTAAGGTTCCTAGGGTTTTTTGTTTCTATCTCTGTTTGACACGTATTTTTCAAATATGTCAGCAATTTTTTTCTTTCAGCTATTGTTTTTGAGTAAATAGCTAAATACTAGAGTATCAAATTATTCGACTTTAGGTTTTGTTTGAGTAAGGAATTAATTGATTTTTGAATTTCAAAATTACTCGATTAGCCGAATAAAGGTTTAAATTGTTCGTATTACTCGAATAACTAGAAGAATTCATATAATTGAACTCATACTTTTATTTTTTTAATAAACTGAAAAAGAGAGGTAGGGGTGCCAGCCAGTTATGAAAACCAATTTATCATTTCTTAAAATCTAGTGAAATTGAAATCGAGTTAAATTTTTTTTAAATCACCGCGGTTTTTCCTGACTTTAAAATAAATAAAATAAGTTCAATGTGTCCTATAAAAATGTTTTTATAAACATGATCTTTTTTAAATTCGTTTGCTTTCAATTACACTCATTTGTACTCGTTTGTACTAGTTTTCCAAAACATGGCCGATAACTTATGTATGGGCATTTCCTGGGGTAACGAACGAACGTTCATTCGCTTTTAATGTACAAATAATATAGAAAAGAAAACTTTTCCTAATATTTTTTTTTTGCGATTGAAAGCATTTGGGTAGCTCTATGTTTAGTGCTAAAAACGGGTTTTATCGAGCTTAAGTTTTTATAATGATAATGGGAGATTTTTTAAGCGTAGTTTTTTTTTTTAAATCGAATAAAACACTAAAATTTGCATCATATATTAAAATTTTTATTGGAATCGATAAATTGGTATCTGCCATTTACTTTTTAAAAATAACTTCGTATAAATGTTGCCCGCGGCTCCGGTTCAAATGGTCCATTCGTAAGGTCCAATTTTGCACCACTTTTTCGAGCATTTCGGCCTGTATTTCATGAATAACACATGTTATGTTATACTCTAAGGCTTCAATCGCGTTTGGCTTGTCCACATAGACCAACGACTTCACAAAACCCCACAAGAAATAGTCAAGAGGCGTCAAATCACATGATCTTGGCGGCCAACTGGGTCATTTCGAGAGATAAACTGCTCACCAAACTCATCCTTCAATATGTCAATATGTTGTGTGTGGCTGTGTGGCATATGGCACCGTCTTGTTGAAACCACATATCAACCAAGTCCAACTCAGCCAATTGGTGCAAAAAAAAGTCGCGTATCATGGCTCGATATCGTTCGCCGTTGACGGTAACGTTTCTTCCACGGTCGTCTTTGAAGAAAAATGGACCGATGATGCCACCAGCCAATAAACCACACCAAACTGTCGTTTTTTCGTGATGCATCGGCAACTTTTGTACGGCATGTGGCTGTTCTTCACCCCAGATGCGGCAATTTTAGTTGTTTACGCATCCATTTAGCCAGAAATGAGCCTCATCGCTGAACACCGTTTTTCGAGCTGAATTTTGATAATAAATGTCAACGATTTGCAGTCGTTGCTCGTTTGTGAGTTCGTCCATGATGAAATGGCAGAGTATACTGAACACTTTTCACTTTCACAGATGTAGTTTGGACACAATTACCAACCAGTGCTGCCAGCCCGAAAAACTAAATTCATAAAAAATCACCCTTTAGTTATGAACATGTGGTCTCGAACGTACCCAAAATAGAAGTCAACTTTGGCTGACAGTAGGAAAATGTAAAAATCTGCAAAATGGAACGGACAATTCAAAAGTGATTAATTTATTTTAAAAGTGTATTAATGTAGTTCTCTATCCAGTATTTACGCAATAAAATATCTATATTGGTTTTTGTTTAATTGGTTTAAGTACCGGTCGCGAACGTACGGGTCGCGACGTACGATTTTTCCATTTGTTTTTTTTTTATTATTATCACCATGCTTTTTCTCTCAAATATCTTAACAAACAACTAAGTACTCAATTGACAATTGATTGTAATGAAGAGTTTATGAAGAAAGAGTGCAAAAATAACATTTTTTTGCATGTAAAATAATTAAATAAAAATGTCTTTAGAAGTAGCTTAAAAAGAAAATATAAAATTTTTCAGTTTCCAACTCAGTTTCCTCAAGTAACTTGGTGGCCACACGATCAAGTTTTGCCTTTCAATTCCTTTCAATTTGCAATACACTCTCACTTTTTTACTAACACACTCACACTTTTTAAATTGATTACGAGATTGCTTTCAATTTCACCTCTCCATTTGTTTGGCAATTTTACTATCAATTTAACAGCTGATTACATGTTAGACTTTAAAAATTGTTTTTTTTACGACATCTTGAAAGTAAATTGCCTACAAATTGAGTGCAGCCTACGTCACAGCTTTCAATTTTTGTAAATTTTGACAAGCAGTATATGTAAATGAGTATCAAGAACAACTTGATCGTGTGGCCGCAGGGTAAACAGCTGAGATATGCTATGAAACCATTCTATTATAAAACCATAGACTTTTTTTATAATAATAAAGAATAAAAGACGATGATTATCAAAATTTTTCCATCCTGGTTGACTATTTTGAGGAAATGTCCATATATTTTTTTGTAATCGACTTTTAATTCCCTTTATTTGAAAACTCTACTCTATAGGTTTGGTTAATTTGTTTTTTAACGTATTACTATTTTACGACAAAAATCTGACAATTCGTTTTCAAACAAAATGTCATCTCAAATGTCAAACTTTTATCCGATTAGAAGGTACAAGGTAATAAAAAATTGACAGTCGGGTCAGCAATCTAACTGTACGTGGTTTACACATTTATAGCTGCTGATGATTTTTTTTTACGAGTTTGGCGTTTACAGTCAGCGTTTGAAAAACTGCTGTCAAAGTAGAAAAACTGCCATTCCTTTTACCCCTAATTTGTTATTGGCCTTTTGCATTTACTTCTGATTCAATAAATGTAAATAGTCGCTATCAAACCAACTCAGTGAAAAGCTGTACACAAATTTCCGTTTTTTGTTCGACAGTTTTTAGAGAATGCGATAAAACGTGATGTTGGTTTCTAAATATTCCGGACCCTTAATACAATTTTTTAATAAGAATAGTTCGTTTAAACGTCTAGTTTGTGCATACATGGAAAAATAGCGAAAAAAATGGGATTTTTCAAAGTTTTAAGGACTAAACTAAAAAAAAACAATAATTTTGACAATCCTTGCTATACACGTTATATGTATCGATGACTCTACTTAAACGAAAAAGAATTTTGTGTAGATTAATATTCTAACAAGTATTTTAAGTTTTTTAAACGGCTTTTTATCCTAATTTTTATCCCTAATCTGTGATATTTTGAAATGTTAAATCTCATGAAAATGTATGTATGTAATAAACATTTTTAGAGGTAAAAATGTTAATTAAATAAAAGAAAACTTTTTATTTGTTTGGCTGACACGAAAGTTTCTATTTTTATTTTTTTGATTTGACAAAAACAAAAATTTAATCATATATGAATCCTTTTATTATCGCTGAGGTGATAAATCAGTTTCTAAGCATTACAACTGATCTAAAAAGACTCATTTAGGTGATTTTTAGAAAGTCTGCGTTTCTATTGCTCGATATTGTAAGCATATATTTTGTCATTTCATGAAAAAAGAAAATAAAAAAGAAGGTAGTTACAACTTCTCGTCTTTTCTATAACAATTTATAACTGACATACTTAAGGATTATGACATTTTTATAAAACTCGTACTTTCACAATAGTTTTTTAATGTTAATTTTTAATTTAAATTAAGAAAAAAAAAATGGTGAAACTAAGTGATGCTACTATTCTTTTATACCACGGATTATATTATACTGAAATTTATTTAATTAAATAAATACAACAAAAAATTGTTTCCATTGTATATTTTATTGAAAATAAATATTTTCATTTTATTATTGTATCCTCCTGTGAGAAAGTGCTCTGGCCTTTAATATTTAACATGTTTACAGTAATTAACTTTTAAAACAATTTTAATTAAAGCGGTAAATATTATTAACTCTCTGCATGTTTATTACTTTAATGACTTTGCTGTTTCTATTTGAACAATAAAATGGAAACGTTTTAGGTGCGAAGGAACACATTGAAGAAATAAATCCTTTTAAATTTTGCACTATAAAAATAAATAGATTATTTTTTTAGTATGGGAAACCAATAAAAAGGTAATTGTTATGGATACGAAACAACAATAAACAATTATGCCTGTATTCATAAAAATATTTTAAATTAAGTAAAGGCTTACAAAACAAATTTTCTATGCAAATTTTACTTAATAAACTTTTGTTAAATTAAATAATCGTTTATGAATACGGGGGTTAATATTTATGTCTGTAACCGTAGGAACTCAAATACACCGTATAAACGTAGTAGCGTGTGACGTAGATGCGTTATCAAATAAAAACGTATTTATATTTTAATACAAAGGCATACAATATATGGCGCAAACGTAAAAGCGAATCTAAGTCGTACATCGACAACTTTTGTTTCCCGAAAAACATTTTAATCATTTTGTTCTCATTCATGCGTCCCGATTAACTGACGCTCGCAGACGGAAAATAACGTGGGAGAAAATTTTATTTTCGTTATAAACACACACTGTTTGTCTTGACAATAAATGTTTGCTAATTTTGAGAATGTGTTTTGAAGCAAACAAAAATTATGGTATTAAACATACCTTTTGTGTGCAACTAACATTATGATTTTACTGGTATATTTGAAAATAAATATATTGTAGTAGCAAACATTTCACATAATTTAATAAGTTTAGCTAGATCAGAGTAACTTTTTAGGTGTAAAACAACATATTATTTTATTATAGCATATTAAAAAATGTTAGAACGAAAATGATTTTTTCAACATATTATTTTATTATAGCATATTAAAAAATGTTAAGGATAAAAATTATTTTTTCTAGTTGTATTAGGACTATAATAAATTTATTGGGGTGAACATATTAAGCAAATATGAACAAAAATGGTCGTAGTGATCACTCATTAATCATGGTTTTTCTCTGCGTGTAGTGGATACTGATGGAATACAATGAGTTACTTATTGTACGGTGCCGTTATTTTCAATTATTTTTCAACGCAAAAGAGCGTGAGTGTATTTGGAGCGAAAAAAAGCCAAACAAAAAAATTACAAAACAAAACACACAGGCTGCTCCTGCTGTGGTCGTACAAATTGCCAAGCAACAACAATGATACTAGAAAAAACAATTTGCCTACTAGGCACTACAATAACATCACATAAGTTGGAAAAAACGATTTGCTTGTTGTGTGTAGAAACAACAAAAACAACAGAACATGACGAAAACTTATGAATTAAAAACTACTTGAGTGCGCACTCAGCCGTACAAAAAAATTGTTTGCTGCGCATCTACGTCATCATAGACTAAATATGAGTTTTTGTTGTAAAAACTGTAAGAAACACACAAATGCACATTCTTCGTCACACACAACAATAACGGACCTGCGCAATACGCAATCTTATTTCTTTGATTCATGACGAAAACACATTATTTTCATGTTTAAAAAGTAAAATTGAGACTTCTTGCTTCTTCGTTGAAGTTGCTTATTTTTGATGCGTTAACTATGGGTTTTTTTGATTTACCATAAATTCTCAATCGCGTTGATATGACAGCTGTATGATAAAAATAAATTCAGGTTTATGTATAAATTGGGCAACCTCTTTCGATTTGTGATAGCAAACTAATAAAATTATTAATACGTCAACATGACAAATTGTTAAATTTCTTTGAGTTACCGCCTGTAAAAGATGGGCTTGAAATTAAAATTTTTAATGAAAATTTCATATTCTAACTTTAGTCGAAATTTATCATATGCCAATACAGCGAAAGGATTTTTTCTATCATCACTGATGTTCGCACCAAGAAAACAAGTCATAAAATGTTATCTTTAATTTGAATTTTCCGCTCTTTTCTACAAGACAATATAAAAATTGTTATACCTTCCAGTGTACCAAAACTTATTGAAAAAATAGTATCCTTACACCTGTAAGATTGTTATAATAAATAGCACCATTCAAAATTGATACGCGCAAACAATTAATTTTTTTAGTATCGAACCAAAATCCAAGAGTACATAAGTGTGATTTTAAGCGAATTTATATGTCACTTGTTTTTATATTTTCCTTTTGTTTATTTAGTTTTTAGTTTAGAAAAAGAACTGGTTAAATAGTTCATATACATAAAAAAGTTTATATTTTAAAATATATGTATGCGTTTTTAACCCAACCGAGCAAAATAACCCCATTTGACCTAATTTTTCGATCATAAATGATACTCTCGATGAGAGAAAAGTGTACCCAACCGATGAATCACCTTAAAGTTTAATTTGTGATAGAATTTTCTGATTTGATTTAATGAAAGTTTTTATAATAATTTTTAATTTTTTTCCGTTTTATTTTTTAATCGTAAATTATAGAGTTTCTGATTTTATTTAAAATCATTTTTTAAACGTCATGTTTTTAATTTTTTCTCCAATAAAAGCAGCACCATTATGGCTTTTGGTTATTTGAACAAAAATGATCGGGCTCTCGCAAAGAAAAGAAGAAACCATTTGCACTTTCATTTATTTTTATTAATTGACAATAATTTTTGGGTTTTTCTTTTAGTCAATCTTTTTATTTGTTCGGCAATTGTTCATATAAGAATCCTTTTTCAATCGCTCAAGTCAAGTCAGGTTTTAATCATCAAAAGTGATCAGAGAAGCCTCATTTAGGGGATTTGAAAAATAGGGGTTTTCAAATAACATCACTGATATCAACGCACATATTTAAAACAAAGTATAAACATGTAATTTATATGAAGAAACCAAATTTGTTTTTAATTTTTATACCATTAATTAACAATTTACAAGGTGTTCCTAGTTGCTTGCACGTAGTTGTATATTTTATTTTAAAACAAGGTCGAAGCTGGCCATACAAATTGTACATATACAAAAATAGTGAGTATTTTGGCAAAATAATCACTTTATAAAATATTCAGATACAATTTTGCACGAATACTAATTTATTCAATTAAGTATCCTTCACATTAAAAGAAATTCCCAGAATTTTGCACATTGTGAAGAGTATCCTTAAGTTGATTGTTTTGTTGATTCTTTAAACAAAGTAAAATTTTAGTTGATTTAAATATCTGCAAAAAGATAAATCAACATGGTATAACAAAAATACTGATTGATTGAAACACAGGATTTCAAGCTACATTTAAAGAAAAAATTTCCATTTAAAGTTAACAGACAAATTGGAAGATGCTCAAACATTCATTACTATTTAATTTATTACTTTTACAGTTTATCCCAACTAAAATTTAATGCGAAATATTCAAAAACTTTTCATTTGTCTAGAAATTCTGTACATGAAGACTGGAAGAAAAGGTTTTTCAAATACAAACGAAACATTTTTGTTTATTTACAATTTTTAGGGTTTATATTAAGTTTAAAATGTTTGTGAAAAAAACAACAGGGGTTTCTAGGAATTTAAATTCTCGACAAAATTTTTATTTAAATTAATTTTTAAATTTAATTGGATTTGTTTCATTGAAAAAGTAATCACTTTGTGAATATTTTCTAAATATGTTTAAAACAGCGAAGGGCAGATAGAGAACCAGGGTTGCCGAACTTGGTCGGAAATTTTTCGTTTGGTCGGATGGCAGGCTAAACTTAATTTTGGGCGGCTTGAGACGGCAACGCTATTTATTATTTCGGCAACGCTGTTTACTTTTCAACAGACGAAAAACAAACAAAATTTACCATTTTTGTTAATGGACTACTTTCCAGCCTTATTGGTTGAGTGTTGCCCAGATTTAACTATAAAACTTATAAAATGTTGTAGGAAAAAGTCTGTCGAAGCAGCTGCCTATATCGCAAAGCAGGCAAGTGAAAGTAGTTAAAAAAAGAAACAGTAAATTATCTTTGATTGCTGATGAAACTACGAATGTAGCAAAGAAGATATGTATTGTTGGACGGAATTAGTTCTTTAAAGGATAGTTTTGTACCCTTATTCGACCTCACCAAGTCAGACGGCGCGCCGTCTCAATTTTTCTTCTTCAAAATAATTTTTTTTTATCAACAAACAATATTCCTTTAAAAATATTGATCGGATTAGTAACAAACGGCTATAACGTCATGGCTGCTAAGATAAGTGGGCTAAAAACGCTACTTAGCAATGAAGTTTATTTATTTAACATAAGGTGCACTTTTCACTCTCTTCACCTTTGTTTTAGTTACGCATGTAAAATGATGCCAAAATTATATTGAGATTCTTTGTCGTAATATTTACCGTTCTTTTTCTGAACTAAAAAAATTTCACAGGGCTATGGAGCTCAGTTTTTTGTACCGAAGTCGAAGTACCTACAAGAACTCGCGAATACACGCGATTCTTCAAAATTGGCGAAACAATATTTTGCAGATCACTATGAATAAGTAGATTTTAATTTATTTCATGAGAGTTAGTTCATTCAAGTACTTTACTTAAATAATATAAAAGTTTGTAATAATTTAAATTTTCAAGGTATAAGATTTTCCTATTCTTGTACATTAAAATTTTGAGTTAATACCCTCTTGTTGATTTAGTACGATAAGTATATGGGTGTTTTCATCGAAAAGTCTACTTTTTGTCACGTTACGCCACCAAGCTTTTTAAATTGTTTTTGAAAAAATAATTTATGTATTATTTAATTTTTTTTTATATTGGTGTAAAGCGCAATTTAGTGAAAGAGAGAACAAGTTTGTACAACATGGTCTAAAATACAAACTTAATTATTTGTTGGCGCAACGAGACGCTTCTGTGAAAGCGCCCATATTGGTTTTTAAATATTTAAAAAAATTGGTCGGCTTTAAAGGATTTTGGTAGGGTTTGTAGACAATTTTGGTGGGATAAAAAATGTTAAACATGTAGAAAACATTGAATAAAAGAGAGTTAATTAGTTGATTTATATATGTACATATGGTCACATGAAATCGAAAATGCCGTGAGCAAAAACTTCAAAATGTGTACTATAGGTATGTAAATATGCAAAAAAAAAAAAAAGGAATTCAGTAAAAAACTTTATTATTATATAATTCATCATCCCACATGATTGCTGATAAGTTTTTAAAACAAGCTGAAAAAAATCATACATGAGCACAGCTTGATCACAACACAATAAATATATTGTCAGTGTACCGCTACAAAATTGCAAAATTTGCCAAAATAACAACATGCGCAACACCCCTACTTCGTTGAAATTTATTAAGCAGTTGAATCAGTGTTGCCAAAACATATTTTGAAAAATACCTACTCATACTAAAAAAATCCGATTTTTCCCTACACGTTGCAAAAATTTTCCCTACAAAAATCCCTACGCATCTTTGTCATTAAATTTTAAGAAAAACAAAGCTATAAAATACTAATTTTATTCGCATATTTTTAGTAAAGCTTTAATAAAAAAAAAACTAAGTAATAAAACTAAAAACAATTTATATACTTTTAATTAAATTCAATAAAAAAAAACAAGACATTTAAAAAAAAAATTAAAAATGTATGTATAGTTCTTTTGAACTAACCTCCGTATTCATTACCGATTGTTAAATTTAACAAACTTTTATTAAGAAAATTTTTATGGAAAATGTACTTTGGGCTTCAAGAAGAATTCTTGACAAAAGTACGAAAAAACAGAAGTAAGGAAAACACATGTCAAATCAATTAAAATGGATAATCATTCAAAAAAGCAAATTTCGATCTACCAAAGGTTAAAATACAATTTGGTTTAAGGATTGATGTTTGACTATTGACGTCAGCAGTCGTCGATGGCTGCGAGTGTAAAACGGCAAATCCATCTGAGGAGATCGAGTGGTTGCGATCGAAACATGTCATAGTAACCTGCCGGCCGCGGTTCGAATCCCGGCCACGTCAAGAATGAAAGATTATCTATAACAATTTTAATTAATTTTCATGTTGTAAAATTCCTTTCTTCATAAAAATAATTTAATGAAAATTAAATTTAATGAACTTAAGCCTTATTAAAATATTAAAAATTTGGATTAAAAACCATAAATAGTTCAACAAAATAACCACAATACTAATTATTGGAAAATTTGGTCTTAAAGCATTTATTAAAGTTAAAATATTTTAGATCAAAATTTTGTATTCCCAAAAATTACTTTTGATAACATTTTTAATTTTAATTAAATTCAGGAACAAAAGCAACAGGCTATTTTATAAAAACTTAATTTTTGTATTTCTTTTGCACTGAATTTTTTTCTAAAGAGACTATTAGGGCATTCGAAATTAATGCAAATATAATACAAATTAAATTTAAAGTTGTGTGGCTTAATTTGTTAAGTTTTTTTGTGGTCCCTCTGCATCGGCATTTGCATTGGGTAAAGCAAACAAAATCCGTTGGTTTGTATACAATATTTTAGCAGTGTATCCAATTTAAAAACAGTGCGCATTCATGGACCAGCAGACAAAGCAAAATAATGTTGTGGCACACATTAAGCTTTGATTTCTATGAAACTTTTATTTCATTATAAAGCTTGGACCTTGCCATTACATAGGCCCCAGTTAGTCTCAATTGCTGAGAACGCCATTAAATTAATTTTCACTAGTTGCGTCACCTGTGTGTCACCCTAAGGATTTTTCAGCCGATGTCTCATAGGGAAGTTATTATCAGCCATCTTCGGGAAATCGAAATCGAATGAAATTGGAATCGATGGAGACTCACAGTTAATTTTTTTAAATTGCCGTTTTTTTCTAATTTAATCAGTAGGTCTTACAAAATAGTGGAACTCAAAGCATGAAGTTCATAAAATGTAGTGTTTTTGTAAACTTTTACAACAGGATCAATCGTTTGCAAAATTTGTTCGATTTCCAAAACGCGGCTGTATGACATTAAAAGCTATTTTCGATAGAGGTTATGCATGTGTATAAGCTAATAAGCAAATATAGATCGATTCCAATAAAATTTGGTAAGAAATTTGAGGTTGCAATAAAATATAATGAAAAACCAACAAATTAAGATTGTTTATGGGTACAAAAACTCTATTCCAAAAAGAAGTTTTCTATGCGAAATTCTGAACCGATTCTCACCATTTTCAATCGTGAATACCTGTGTTGCGTTTTAACTTCACTGTGGATGTCACCTATATGACATGTTATTATTGAGCACTTACCAAAAGTCCCTGTGAGATTGAAGGATCATTTTCACACACAGGTATAAATTTAAGTGTATAATCCACCATGAATTTACACCTACGCCCAGTTTAGGAGCTAGAGCTATCTAACCTGCACTGCTTTATTTATAATCCCAACAGCTTCTGCCAAATAGTAACAGAACTAAGCGATCCCTCCACGAACTATACCGCAGGACAAAGATCAGTCCTACAGTTGGATACCACCCTACCCGACGTGCCCCCCGATAGTATCTCTTCCTCAAAAAACCTCGCATTAGTTGAAGGCGTTACGCATCCAAAAGGCCGGTCAACAAGCATGGCTTCCGAAAAGACAATCGTCCTGAAATACAGCAAGCATCTCTCTCTAATAAAGTAATTGGACCCTAAGCAGCTCTATCTTTTGAAAGTTTAGTGCAACCCAGGTAGCATTCACGTAATTTTAAAATGTATGAGCTACGGAAGAATGCCAGTACATTTAAGCGTCACGGTTAACTAAATAACCTAGGCAGAATTTACTTTACCCAGCTGCTTTAACTACGCCCCCTAAGAGGAGCAGCACATCCCCCGGGGGACGTCCAATTAGAACACAAGTACCAAATTTCATCAAAATATCTCCATAATTGCTAATTGTATTTTGCTCACATGTAATGTTTAAAGAGCCAGCAAAATGGACAAACTGGAACATTTTGGTCGATTCAGAACATGATTCTGGGTCAAGAATCAATAATTTTTTGAGTTACACACATTAGCAAAATAAACACTTAACCTTTGCTGGTGTGGGTATAAAAAAACGATTATAAAAAATATGTTTAATTTTATACATTTGTTAAGCTCTCAACTTCATACAAATATTGTTATCCTTAAGGTTTATCTTCTTTATTATTATAAAATTTTCAACAGTCTTTCATTAATGTTAAATAGTCCCGTTAAGCTCTCTATAAAAACTTTACAAAGAAAAGAAAAAACAAAGTTGAAATTAATGATCTATAAAATGTAAAGGAAAATAGGAATACTAATGGCCAATTTTACCAATTTATTTAAATATCAATTTATGTTTAAAATTCGTTTTTCATGCCAAATACATAAAAATAAAATTATATGAAAAACTGTATTAAAATATGAATTGATATTTACATAGAATTGGTGAAATTGACCATAATTGTTATGTATGCTACCATTCGCGCCGGTTTTTGTTCTTTTTTAAAAAAATATGCAAAAATGTGAGAAGTTGTTGTTTTCCTTTCTAAATATGTTGCAAAAATTGTTATAATTGTATATAACTAAATTTGTGTAAAAATGTTTGTGGTGATTTTTCATTTCTTAGAATTTGCATTTTTTATTAGTAAATGAAAAATAGCCCCAAAGTGAAAATTGTGATTTTATTTGGGGCCATTTTTCAATCCTTGATATTGGGGTCATTTTTTATTCCACTTAAAATGCAAAAACACCCTAACGAAAAATTGAAAAATAACCCTAAAAAAACAAAAAATTGCCCCAAAACTCCGTGTTGTTGCCTCTCATGTAAAATTTTCTGGCCGTTCTTCACTTTCCTTTTGGGGCCATATTTCCTGGGGTAATTTTAGACATTTATTATTCATTCAAGACATCTGTCCGGATAAAAAAAAAATATTAATACAATTAAACATAACTTTGTGCTTATTAGGACCCACAGAAACATTGTCTTAGCCTCCTTTGACTAATGCAACATCTAAAAAATCTAGTGGTCCTGAAATGAATTATTTGTTTTGCTGATAAGATGTTTTATCAGTATCCCAATAATGCCTCAATGACGATTGGAATGTTACTAAACTGAATTTAATTATATTGGCCAAATCACAAAGTGTTCTATTGTGTCATATTGGTTGTAAATATTTGCTCAAATTTTATGAATGTCACAACACTTTGTGAATTGCCCATATATTGTTCATTGATTTAAATTAAAAAAATGGTATTTCGTTTATTGTGTATTTTTCATTTTACACGACATAAATGTATTTTGTATTTCAAATACATCAACGCATGTTATTTGCCAACCCTGACTATTGTACCTTAATGGAAAAACTTTAAATTAAGATATGGGACTAAACTATTGAAAGTTTTACTTGGTAAACTATTGCTAAGATGTACAAAGTAGAGGTCTGCACAAATGATTTGGTAGCCAAATGAATGCTGTGTGTGTATTTGATATGCTTATCAAATGTGTAAAAAAAAATGAGAGCGAGTCATTCACGCTCAATCATTTTAAATGAGAGATCAACACAACACCGTTCATTAAAAAGTTAGCCACATACACTTACACTAATTGTGTGTGTTTCTCTATTATTGTTTATTGTTTGATGAACTCAAATTCATACATATGACAATAAAAAAACCTGAGCGAAGTTAAAAATCACACTAATCATTCGTGTGTTTCTTGACTTTCTTATTTTGGTAAGTGAAGAGGAAAGTTAAAATTTTAACAAAAAAAGTAATAAAATGAAATGGTTGTAATAAATGTATTTTTTATATGCAAAAACAATAACAATAATAATATTATAAAAACAAATATTTTAAAATATGACAAACCAGTATACAAAGGCAATAATTCTTAAGCACTTATTACACTATATTTTTATTCATTGATGATATAGAATTGATAGAAAGAAACAGTAAATTTTAAAAAAATAAGTAAAACTGCTCAACTTAAAATTGACATTTCAAGCTTAAAATATTAAAAGTGTTGCAGAATCAGCGGTTTATGGGCAAATTCAGCGACTTACCGCTTTTTTGTTTGTTTTATTTTTGTGTTTCTCATAAACAAAACGTTGACAACATTTAATAAAATAAACAAAACAATTACAAAAAAAAAAACTAAAAAACTTTGTTTACATTTTTTTATAGTTTACTCTTCCTAACATTTATCGTTTCATTCAATTCATTTCAATTCAATGAATCATCTTTTTACTAATATTTTGTTTTTAATACGATAAAAAAAAATTTTAAAACACAAAACACATGTTGTGTTGATAAAACACATGTTGTGTTGATAAAACACAATATGTACATCGTCACACAAGTGTATTTACTCGAATTAAAGAGCAAATTTGTTATTTATACCTGTATCAAATATTTCTCTCACAACACTCACATAAATAATTGAACGCTTTGCACACATAGGCTATTATTTACACACAATTAATTGTGTATCACACACAACACACTACCCAGCGGGAAAAAGAAGGAGTAGGAAGGTCTTCTAGAAGGCCTCTGTACCCCTTCTTTTGGATGTACAAGCCCTTCTTGCTCCATTCCATACTCATATCTTTTTTACACACGTTGTCATTGCGGAGAAGGCCTTCCGCTCTCGCTTCTTCAGCAGGTACATAAGAAGGGCAACGGGACCAAAAAAAATTGATTTTGCTTTTGCTTGTGCAAAAAAACAATACAAAAAATGTTACTCCTTTTCTACTCCCTTCTCATAGAAGCGAGTGTGGAAGGTGTATCTTATCTTTTATACGAAAGAGCCAAGGCCTTCTATGAGGCCTTCTTTAGCAGTTATATAAGAATAGTAATTGAATCAAAAAATCTTTTAAGCAGGCCTTTAAAAAGGCCTGAAGTAAGAAGGTCTTCTGAGTTTTCCCGCTGGGTACTTGCTAGTTTGATATGTGAATTCATGTGCCGTTTAATCGCACACATGCAGACCTCTAGTACAAAGAACTTAATAACTAGAATTGTTCAATTTTATACAAACATTACTCCCTCTTTCCTTCTCCCCATAACCTTTTTTCCTTAAGACCAACGCAATGCATTGCATTAGTAGGCGGCATCCCCTTAGTGTTGGCTCAAAATAAAAAATGGTGAACATTATTATCATGGTTATTAAAATTTTACAATAAATATTTATTCAGTAAACTTTTTGTTCTAAAATGCGCACACACATGCAAAGTAAGATTCAAAACATTGTTGCATATAAATTTACAGTGATGTTCAATTCAATAGAGCTATTTGTTCTCTGCAGCCATTTAGTAGTAATTAGACTTATACATTTCTCATCTCGTTTAGCCATGAAAAAATCAGCAGCCATTTTTATTTAGCCAAGTTCTTAATAAATGCTGCATTAGTTGTGTTTTACGTTGAAGATTTCTTCGTTAATAATTGGACATGACTTTTCAAATAAAAAAAAAAGTTCTTATCGATAATCTGAGATTTCGTTATTCAAAGATTTTCTCTTGTCTTATGTACAATTCAATCAGTGTAATTAATAAATTTTGTAAGTTTTCTTATAAATATTGTTGCGTTTTTTGTAACAAAAATCTTGTTTAGCCATTTATAGCCACTTTTTACGTATTTTTTTCTTCTAAAAATTTGGCCATTTTTAATATTAAAGTGTTGACAACACTGTTTCTCTGTAAGTTTTATTCTTTTTTAGTCACCTATGCAAAGACGTATGTTTCTTTAACCCGGCGCCGGGGGGGTGGATTTTAGCTACAAGGACATGGGGGTTGGGTCATAATGACCCACTTATTAAACTCGAGGTTTTTTGCTATATTTACGAAAAAATATATACAATTTAGATTGAATCTAACCTTATTAAGGAAATAAAACATGACTTTGTTAAAAAATAACATATTTACTTTTATTTTAAACAAAAAACATTTCATATTAAAAAAGTTAACAAAGGAGGCTTCTTCTAGTTTAAATATAATAAACACTTATTTTGATACTGTGGGGATGGGTCATATTTACCTTTTTTTAAGTTTAAGCACGTGTTATTCGAAGTACAATCGCCATGCGACTGATTTGAAATTTATAACATTAAGAGAGATTCAATATCTCCAGCTACTGAGAAGAGCGTAGAGAAGAGAAGTACATTTTTAAAGCCACAGTCAATTTAAAAAGTGACGGGTAATTTTGACCCATCCCCCCCGGCGCCGGGTTAAAAAAGTAACTGCATTTTTTCTTGATCTCTTATAAATAAAGGCTGTCGACTTTAGTTTAATATGAGTTTAGAGTAGTTTCTGAAAATAGGTGTGTAATAAAATAGAGCCACTTGCAAAAAATAATAAAAATGAACAATTTTGAGAAAAGAATCTATCTAATAAAAATGAGCTCTGAGCCTTGGTTAAAGATGTGTGGACAAATATTCCAGCCTAAATATGTTACAAGCTGTTTACTTAATGCAAAAAGTTGTTCAGCAATTATTCAAAATAAGGTTTATCCCACTAGTTATTAACAATAAACAGTAAATTAAGAGAAATAATGTTGTTAACTTAATTAGATGTGTTTGTTTAAGGTTAATTTATTCGATTGATCTATTGTTACACTTACAAAATAAGGCGATTTTAAAAATATTAATGAATATTTTTTTTTGTGTAAATTCCCCATTTGTACTATTTATAATGTTTATAATATTTATAATTGGGGGATTCACAAGGTGTCATAAAATCATATGTCTTAAAATAATAACATGAAAAAATACGACTGTTGTGAACAACCCCTCATAATTTAGTATGCTATTTTGAATTTAAGTCAGCGGATTTAAAACAACTATAAAAAAATAAATATTTACCTAAAATCAAAATGTTTTTTAATTCTTATCCATGAATTAATAAATTAATTTAGATCTTTCCTGAATATTTTCCATTTTTCAGACCCAAACCACAAATATTTTATTTTGTTTGTTTACCAAACATCAGAGTCCTAGGTCGATCCAATTTGACGCCGCAAGTATTTTGTTGCAAAAAATGCTAGCCGCAGGTTAAATTCGGATGCTAGTCGGATAAAACTATACCATCAATGGCAACGGCTACAAAATCATTGCCGCTCGGCTCAGTTGCTCGGCGCAGGTCTCTTCTGATTAATTACGACAGCACAATAAACATAGCAAGCAAAGTTTTATTAATTTAAGACACTTTTTGTTTACAAAGCAACAACAATATTTTTAAACCATTGTAAAATGTTAGAACATTATGACAATACAACATGATAGCACACCTTGTGAATACCCCAAATGTATTTATAATGTATAATGAAATATGTTTGATAAAGATGTCTCTATTTAATCATACATCACTGTAATACATAAGTATACTGTCTTAGAGAGGTTGAATGAAATGACTTAGTTGTTTGTTTAGGTTGTAACATACATAAAGTAGTTTTGCTATTTATTTAACTTAAAACAATTAAATATAATTCTCTATGAATTATTTGCTTAACACTTTATACGCAATATTTCATTCAAGTGTTTGTTAGTGAACGTCTTCTAGAATTAATAAGAATTCTTGTTGGTTGTTTAAATGTCGGAAACATAAATAAGTGTATTAAATTTTTCTTTTTTTTTTTTGTAAATTTTTCCATAGTAAGTCGTTTTAAAAAGCTGCTTCTTTTTATTTTACAACTTATTTATTGTACAAGGACGCGTTTAAAATTTTCTAAAGAAGCGCAATAAGTAAAGTACAGAATTTTTGTTTCTTTTTGCAATGTAAATTAAATAGAAATTTTTTATGGAAATTTATTAAGTTATGTAACTGAGGGAGTGGAACACTAACTTTGTATTTACGAAACCGTTAAAAGAACAATTTTACAACAGATATTTAGAAGCCGGCACCAAAATCAGGGACCGTAACAGTTATGCATTCCTTTTTTTCATAAAAGTCAGATAAAAACAGTTATTTTTTGATTTTTTTTTTCGATCAAAAATAAAAGTTATTTTTTAATTTTTTGAACAAAAATAACAGTTATTTTTTAATTTTTATTTTTTTCGAGCAGAAATAAAAGTTATGCTTTAAAGAAATGTACGTGTAATAATAATTTAGTTGACTTTAAATATTTATTTTAATGTGCATAAGAAATCCCAATGATGATTACACATTAAAATAAATGTTTAAATTCAACTCAACTTTACGAGTCAGCCTGTATGTATAGTTTACAACCGGTAGTATTTTTAGAGTAGTAGATTCAAAAATCTTCTACTCGATTCCAGAATATCCTGTTCGAATTCGAAATTCAACAATTATATCTAAAGTCTACAATACAGTGGAGCAAATAACTATTTAAACTAATACGACTTAAAACTAAAACTATAAATAATTCTTAGATGAATCTAATATCGAAGCACTGCTCTCCTGAATAAGCTCAGATTTTCCTTTTCCATAATGGGCTAGTCGCTCTAGATGTACCAATTTCATTTTTGAGCTTGGACTCTTATGTTTCTGGATTCGATTCTTTATTACTTAATATGGTCTATCCCAATGAGTCTGAAGCTTTCGAGAAAGTCCTTTCTTCCGTTGCGGATTAAAAAGTTAAGCCAACTGGCCTTCTTTGCAGCCTTCAGAATTGGGCACTCCATTTTTTCTGGCGTTTATGTAATCATTTGATGAATTAACAAGCCTTCGTCTTAGCTCGTTTTTCTACTCCAGGGTAGAGTCCTTATTATTCGCTGGTACGGCTAGTTCACCAAAGTTGTACTGCTGGAGCGGCGTTCTACTTCCTCCAATTAGACCGCTATCTGCAACACACTGTGGGCTTTTTATTATGCAATTAATCACGGTTTGCTTGCAACCGACCCAATAGTAGCTTGCTTTTAGCTTTTTATGGTTTTCGTAGCGCTAAGAGTTCCACCATCAGTACCGTCGTGGAATTTCTTAACAACAACGCATACTTTAGAATACGGTACTACAATAAGGTTTTTAACCGATTTGCAATCAGTGCTTTCCCATGTTCGGTATAGGCAACCATTTACCATCCGAAGATTATTCCACTTCGCCCAATACGCTTTTATTAGTGGACCCGCCAATCTAATTTATCCATGAGTCGGTCTTTTACCTCCATTCTTAGCCTTAATAATTTTCGCCAATATGGGGTTACTTTTCTGCGCCGTTGACCAGTCTTCTCTGGGTTCCACATGTAATAGGCGAATCTCATTTATGCCTTTCTTGTTTTCAGACTCCATACAGTGCTTGCTTTTATGTTTACTGGGTCCCACGTTTTTCATCGTCTCTTGAGTTGATGTAGAATTTTGTGTATTTCAAGCAAGTACTTTTAGTTTTCACAATTCTTGAACTTTTTTTATTAATCCATAAAACGGCCGCCTTTGTCCATTACACAATAAAAAATGGAGCTTCCAACGACGCAGGCTTGTAAGGGAGAAACATAAAAGTTTCGCTTACCATTGCGCTTACGGAAGACATGAATTTCATATGGCGATTTCTCACTTTGAAGCAATACATTTTTGACACATAAAGCGCATTATTCAGCGCATATAAAATTGTTGGATGTAACGATCAGCTTCACACACTAAATGTTTTGATACAGTTTTTTTTAGTATAATCCCTTACAAACCTGCCTCGTAGTTAGGGAATGCCGTAGCACTTGAAATGTTATATTGTTTTATAAAAGTTGTTGGGAGTTCTTTCACTTACTTTACTGCATTTCTGTATGTCTTATTGCGTAGCGCATAATTGTGTGCGAATTTTTTAAATGTACCATTAGTGCGCCGGAATTTTAAGTTCGATCTCATTGTGACGCATATCATTGTTTATGGATTGACCAAGGCTTAACAATAACATACGAAATAATGAGAGTGGACTTTAAAAGGCTTGTTTTGTATGGTTGATTTTCTTTTTTACCTGGTGTAAGAAGTCTCCTACCGTAGAATAACAAGCGAATAACCATTTCAGAATTACTTTGGCATTAAACAAACATACAGACTAATTTTTCTTAATGCATCAGCATTAGATCAATAATGAAAATTGTATTCTTTAAAACACTTTTTCCAAGAAAGATTTAAATAAATCACATTAAATTTCATGACTTCTAATTAAAAACGTTTTTACTTTAAACATTTAATCCCACTAATTTTTACTGCAAGTATCAATCTATGAAATATTACTCAAATTTGCCAAAGGCAAATAATTTTAAGTGTAAAACATCAAATATGTTAAAAAATACAACATGCTGCTTCTGTATTAATTACTTATATATAAAAAAATTTCAAATAAACAAGTTAATATTATAAGTATCAACAATGAAAATTGACATTACAAACAAAAAAACCAAAAAGTTTCATTAACATACCAGACAAGTTTTAATTTCACATATGGCGTGATGGCACTCTAAAGCCGGGGGGTGAACAACACAAACAATATTTATTTATCTGTAAAAAAAATAATAGAATGAAAAAAAAAAATCTCATAAATACCAACAACATATGTACAATTAACTACTATAAACAAAAATAATCAACTTCAAATAAATTCAAACAACTCGTACCAAACTTAACAAGATATAAAGATAAACGGATGTATATATGTACATGAATGAGTATTTTTTGCTATTAAATATGACATTCAGTTTTAGTTGTCATTAAGAGGAGCAATATCAATCAATAAAATCCCAAATAGTTGAGGATTATGTCGATAACAAAATTTATTATTGGGTGTCTAACTTAAAAAATATGTCATAACTTTTACACATGGTTGTTGTCTTTAATAACTTAAAGGTAACTTTGTAGGGTCAACATCTCTTATTCATTTCCACATAGTTCAGAAAACAGTTAAACACGAACTTTTCATTTGTTTCGAAACTGTCTTATTTTGCTTCAAAAACCTGCAATTTTCCGGAAGATTTCTTTTACTTTTTCAATTTAAAAAAAGTAAAGCTCAAGCACATCGATTGCACACTGATGTTAAATCCTTTAACTAAATATGTTTTTGTTTCGACCTTTTAAATTTTAAATAAATTAAGTAAATATTCAGGCTCGAGGAAATCCTTTATATAGAATTGTTTGTAGGGTTCAGAAGTAATGAGTCAAACATAGAAGACAAAGACCACACAAGTCAGCCAAAAAAAGTTAGAAACTAAAAAATGCATGCCATTGCTTTATGTCAAACTCAAGAGGAACTTAAAGCAGCAATTTTTTAAACTTTTCAAGTAGTAGGATTCATGTAAATGCAATAAAATGGGAACCACACGAGTTGAAGCTGTTGAGTACCACACGAATTGAAAGCAAAAGCATGTTTGAAATGCTGCTTTAACATCATAAAAAAGACTAATTTTTGTACGAAACCATTAATGACGCCAAAAGAGGGTTGATTACGACCAGACATGAAGCGGTGGTATTCCTTCATGATAAAGCTTGGTTGTATGTTCAGAGCTATTTAGAAAACACTTGCTGAAAATCTTTGCCATACCCAAATTATAGTCCAAACCTCGCGCTCTTCGGCTTGATCCGCTCTTGCTAATCAGATAAGGCTTACGGTGGAAAATATCCTAAAAAAATTTATATTATACCAATGTTTCACAAACAACACTAATAATCTGCCTAAGCCCATTGTTTTTAAGTTATACACCTCCTCAAATATAAAAAAAAGAAATTAAAATATAACATGTGCCAATTTAATTGATTTTTACCACACTTTTTTTTTTTTGTACAATTAATTTTATTTGTGTTTGTTTTATATATTTTTATGCATTTTTTTTGCAGATTATTAACATGAATCATTCAAATGCAACGATGAGCCTTTCAATAAAAACCGATGCTATCGGCTTAATCAGCTTGGAGAGTAACGATGCATCTTTTGATTATTTGGAAACAACAGTCGTTGATGGTCAACTGTCTGAAATAAATTCTACAATAAATAGTAATGAGACTTTAACCTTAGATCCAGTACTTATAGAACGTTTTACACGCAATCGCAGTATAGATGGTCCTTGGTATCATATACTGATACTATTGTACAGTGTCCTTATAATATTTGGTTCATTGGGGAATATATTGGTTGTTATGGCCGTTGTAAGGAAGCCTATTATGAGGACAGCACGTAATTTATTCATATTGAATTTAGCAATATCAGGTAAGTGTAATACTGTTTTTTTTGCAATAATTGTACTTGTAGAGATGGCAGAGATGTCCAAGATAGTGAACATTTTGGTAAGACTAAAATTTCAAACAATATTTTATAAATAACTTGTGCATATTTGCCATGTAAGGTTCTCAAACAAATTAGCAGATATTTTTGTTTACACCACCATAGTGGAGATGATTTTGTGCTGATGTGTGTAACACATACAAATATTGAAATAACGCGCGACTAAGATTCACTTTCTTAATCGATCGAACGATGTCAGTCTTTTTGTTCGGATGTCCAGCTGGTTGCTGTCCTTTTAAACCTTGAGTGCAAAGTACATGTCGCATCATTTACTGGTGCCTGTAGTAAATGGTTTTCCCGAATACAGTGTTTTTTTGCCCATAATCCATCCTGTTATGTTGAAATTATTTTACTAATTTTAGGCCACAAATATTATATTTAAACCTTAATCATACAACTAAATTTCATTGGAATCGGTCTATATTAGATTATACCTATTCTGAAATACACCCGTTTAAGCCCCATTTTTAAAATTACTTAAAAATAGACAAATCTCATAAAAATTTAGACATTTAGAAAATATTTGGCACAAGGAAATTTTAAGCTTAGTTAGACGATATGCTGAATCAGAAAATGATGAGTGTAAGCATACATTGTATGTATGTATGCTTAAAAATACTAGAAACTTGAAACTTAATAATTCGGCATGTTTTATATACCATGTGAAAGGTATTTGGAAACACCTTTCAGCGGACCCATATTGCTGAGATTAAAATTATACTTCAAGAGATATTGGTTAAGAATTTATTAACTCTTATGGCTTATAACTCTAAAACAAAGTTCGTTGGCAAACATTTTTATTTTCAAAGCACTTCTAAATGAAATCTTAATAAATTCTGGGGATGTACAAAATTAATCAAGTAATTGAAAGAATACCAATTTTAATATATTTTATATGCCACAAAATTTTCCGTATGCTGAAAAGTTTGCATACGACTTTCAACAAATAGCAAATTTGTCAACATACGTAGAAAATTTGTTGAAAAGCAAAAAATATTGTGTCTAGACGACACGCTTTAATTGTGAACAAATGTTTGCTGAAATCGTTAACAAATGCCTGTCTTATGTTGGTGAGCATACGTTTGTTAAAAAAAAATTTGGTGTATACACGATATGTTGGCACTGAAAGCAAATTTTACAATATAAATTTGCTGATTCAAGATATCGTGTAACTTAGCTTTTTATGAATCTTAAACTCATTTCATAATTTTGTTCATGATCGCCCATGGGTCTGAAATAGGATAATAGGGCTAAGCCTTCAACTGTCCTTTAAAAAAAAAAAAAATAATAATTTGGTTTTCGTTTGGTACTTGTCATAAAAGGGTAAGAATCGGTCCATAATTTTACATGGCCTCATACAAACTTCTCTCTAAAATAAATGTGTCCATTAACCATTTTTCATGTTGTTTAGATACAATTTGGTCCACAAATGTGTTCCTGTTATCTTAAATAACGTACCAATTTTTTTTAAATCGGTCCATATTTGCCCATTTTAATACCATGTCTAAATAAAGCTTTAAATGTCATAACCCTACTAATATTACAAATGTGAAAGTACACTCATAAAATTATTGCAGTAACTGATTGTGGCTTATTAAATTCGTTTTCCGTACTGTTAAAACTGAATAAAAATATAGTTATTTTACGAATAATTTTATTTTTTAAGATTTATGTTTGTTATTCAAAACACAAACTACCAAAAAATAATGTTTTTCTGTATTTATTTTGTTATGTAGTTTGATTTTTGTCGGTTAAAATATATTTTCTAAAAGTAAAACCAATTCAATTTTAAGGAATTTGCAGTTCAATAAATAAAAAAATTTAAAATTAATGTCAAAATCATTTGTTTTAAATGAAATGTAAATGATCCGTTTTTAAATGAATTTTAAGTTGTTTTAAATGAATTTTCGTTTGAATTTAACTGCATAATATTTTGAGTGTATGTTGAGATGTTTGTTAGTTTGTGGCTCAAGCTCACAAAAACCGCTTAATGGATATGGATGAAATTTGGAAGACGGAAACATATAGCCCAGATTCAAATAAAGGGCACTTTTTAAAAGGGGATTCGTGGAAAAAATTGGTACTTTGGTACTCTTCTTCTTTTTGATAAGTTTGGTATTAAGATTGCATATGATCAGGATTAAAATAGATGTTGCTTTCCAAGGGATAAAATTGGTACTTTTAAAAGGGCAAATCGGGATAATATTGGAACTTTTTCTCCTTTTGATAAGTTCGAAATACATACAGATTATAGCTAACATTAACATACAGTGTTCTTTCTGAGGGCCTAAAATGAGGAAAGTTGGTACTCTTTAACCTTTGGTACCTTTTCTTTTTTTGAAAAATTTGGAATGAATAGCACATAATTCAGATTAAAATAGAAGGTACTTTTTAGGACATAAAAACGAAACAAATTGGTACTTTTTCTCTTTTTGCTAAACGTGGCCTGAATATAATTTTTGTCAGTTGGTCAAGTGTATCAAAACTTATATGTATGTGTTGGCGGAAAATTAAAATTTCTATAATGTTGCTTATTGAAATATTTTTACATGAAATAAGTCCCCTGCAGAAGGTTAAGAGTTAATTTTCTAAATGCCACTAGTATAATTACTAGAACAAGAAGTACTAGTGCTAACGGGGTTAGAGTTTTTATATAAAATAAATAGTGCATATGAGTACCAGTACTTGATGTAGTACAAGGGAACTACTTGTAGACTGATAGAATTTTTTGTAACAAAACTAAAATTCCTGTACATGTTTCTATTTTGATACGGCTTCTTAAATTTGATTTCAAATCATTTATTTATGGCATTTTTATTATAAAAAAAATGTTAAAATGCTAAACACTAATGCTTAAAGCACCAAATGTGGTCCAAGTGTACTAGTACACGTTTAGAATTAATAGTACTAGTGATTTTCCAAGCACGCTGATTTGAGCATTAAGATGGTGTAGACAAGTTGAGAACGTGTACTGGTTATTTTTGTACTAGTTCGGTACTAATTAGGTACTAGTTCAATCTCCTGCAGGGTCTAGATTTAGAAAACTAAATAAAAGTTCTGTTATTTTTTTATAGGATAAGTCCTTTTCTTTAAATCTTGCTCTTATTTAAACGTTCACTTAGTCGTGGGTAAAAAGGTTATTTGGTGGCGATATAATAGATTCAATGTCATGTCATGGCGCTTTCATTATTTTTTTCTGTAAATAATGCTGTGAAGGGTATCATGTAGCCGGGCTTGACGTTTTTACTAGTTTTAATCATGAAATTGTGAATAATTCTCTAAGCTAACAGGTTTTTGGTACAAGAAAAATAATAATGTAGCTTCAAAATCATTAATAATTCTGGGATCCCGGGAAATAAAAAGTTTTAAGAAAAAAAACCTACTCAATACTGCCTTAAGCAATATTTTCAAAATAGTTTAATAATTTTTGCGACAAATGATAATTTAAATTCAAAAGCAAAAGAAATAATTTTTTTATTCTAAACTAGCAAAACCCGGTGCGCTTTGCTTCCCCCAAATACCAATTTACCTATTGTCCTTCTTCAGATATTTAGACCTTTATATTGTCCTTTTCTAGTCAAGCTCGCTTTTTGCTAGAATTTTTGTATTGACAGCCAAACTATTTGTTCCAAATTTGAAAGCTTATACTTCAATGCCGGGTAATCGGGAAATGACTGTGAAAATTTAAGCAAAATCCGTTTGGTAGTTTCTAGGGAACAGTAACAGAAACATACGCACTTTAGTTTTTATACACATATCTATTGCTTCCCCTGCTTTACTTATAGTTTACCCTAATATTGGCTAGCTATAATAGTTCCTTAGTTACGCGATATTTAATATATACATCCTATGGGGGTATTGCTCCACCTGAGCCTACCCCTTCATTATTATTTTCAAAGGTTTAGTTTACCGTAAGTGTGACTTCTACCAAGTTTAAACATTCCCACTATTTCAGTTCTTAAGATATGCGATATTTGACATTGGCTTTCTCGGGAGGGTCCCACTTTCCCTGCTGCTATTTTATTTTAATTTCTGGTCTCAGAAGATCCTTCTTCAAAAAGTTCAAGAAAATGGGTGCAGCGCTCTTCAGATATTGGATACTTAATATTGGCATCCTATGGAGGGTACCACTTTCCCTGCCTCTATCAAAACAATAGGTAGCCCTTTATATTTCCGTCGTGTTACTGTAAAAATTTCAGGAAAATCGGTGTAATAGTTTAGAAGTCTATAAGCCAACAAACAAACAGACAAACATTTTTCATTTTTAAATATCGTCACCTAAAATACAAAATAACGTAACACCACTTTTTATAAGTTTACAGGAGAAGGAACAAAACTTTACAAAATTAATAAGAACATGGTGAACTTTGCGTTTGAATTTCATCAATAAAGTCGCCATTTTTGATCGTAGTTTAATAAAACGAACAAAATTCGATCAAAAAGTCAATTTTGAATTTCTTGATGATACGTTGTTTTGTATTTTAGGTGACGATATAAAGATATATAATATCGTCAATATAGATTTATATTGACTTGACCAAAAATTACAAGTATAACTGGTATAATTAATGTTATTTTTAATCTAAATATATAAAATTGTAACGTTACTGACTGACTGACTGACTGACTGATTCATCATCGCACAGCCTAAACGCCTGAAGCTAAACACTTAAAATTTGGACCAGAGATTGGTCACTCCCCAAATCGATCCACTAAGACGGGATTTTCGGAAATTCGAATGTTTAGAGGGTAAAAAAGGGTAAAACCGGGAAAATTCGGTAACCTTATATCTTCAAAACTAAAAGAGATACAAAAAATATTTAATACCTATCGTTGTTCTTTAGAAAAATAAGCGGACAGGTGTCTGGTACTTTTTTGAAATTCGGCCCTATTAGGGAGAAAACGGGTAAAATCTGAATTTTAGTACTTTTTTGACACCCCATCTATCTTTTGAACCAATAAACATAGAAACAAGGTATATACCACATTCGAAACTTATCAAAAAAATACGAATACAAATTTGGAACTTTTTCGAAATTCGAACATTTAAGGGGTGAAAATCGTAACTATTTTTGGTACTTTTTTTACAAAACATTTTTCTCCATTCATTGACATATTCGTACTAAATTATGGGCTCCCACTTCAATACTGAAATTTTTGATACTTTAATGGGGGGAAAAAATAGTACCAAAAAAAAGAAATACGTGAAATTTGATATTTTTCTTTCGCTTTTTGGTTCTACAACTGGTATTTTTTTAATTATCGTTAATATTGGACCTTAAAACCTCAGATCTATTGCGGAACTTTTTGGTACTTTTTTGTTCTTTATCTGGTACTTTTTGAATTTCCGTTTGTATTGGACCTTAAAGCATAAAATTCAACATGCAATGTCCTGAGTGGATACGAATCTATGAGGGAACTTTTTGGTACTTTTTTGTTCTTTAACTGGTACTTTTTTGAATTTCTGTAAGTATTGGACCTCGAAATATAAAATTCAAGATGCAAAAAGGATAACACGGGAAATAAACTTTCTTTCATTTGCTTTTGTGTTCTAAATTTTTAAATTTTCTATAATATTGAACTCAGACGCTAACGAAGTAGCAGGTTGAATGCTACCCAGCAAAAACTTTACTTACAATCCTACTTTTAATGACTTCAAGAATTCATTACTTTGTAGCTTTATTCGCCACTTTTTGGATTATTAGTTATATATTAAATAATAACTTTATTATATCTTAAATATACAGAAAAATTTGTATTTTCATTATGACAATAAAAATGTCATTATTGTCATAAAACATAGTTTTTTAATGCAAAAACTACGCTGCCCCGGTAGACTAGCTGGTAGAGAGCTAGTCTATCATCACCGAGGTTGCGGGATCAAATCCCGCCAGAGACAGAAAAAAAAAAAAATAAAAAATAAAATAAAGTAAAATAGAATAAGAAAAAATAAAAATAAAATAATTAAAAAAAAAAACAAAAAAAAAAAAAATTAAAAAAAAATAAAAAATTTTTTACTTTATTGACTTTGTGTAACTATATATTTTTATAAAAATTTTAAGTATAAAAAAAACATATTATTTTTTAGATTATAATAGGCTAAATTATAAGGGATTACTTTTGGGACATCTCGAACAAAAATAAGTACTTCTTCTAGTAGAAAAATAAGTAGTCTGTTCGTCAAGTTCTCATTATTTTTCTACTTATTTTGTAAGCAAAGTTTTTGCTGGGTAGTCTCAAATAAAATACTCAATAATAGTACATATATGTTGGGCAACATGTTGTACTTCTTTACCTTTTACTTTTTTTTACTTTAATACAATTCCGAAAATTTCAAGTCCCTTTTATTTCTAAATACTAAAGTTTGTGTGAATTTCTTTTCTTTTAATTTTATTTTTTAGACTTACTTCTATGTTTGGTAACAATGCCCTTAACACTAATGGAAATACTTTCGAAATACTGGCCTTTTGGTTCCTGTGCGATATTGTGTAAAATGATTGCAATGTTACAGGCTTTAAGTATATTTGTATCAACTATTTCAATAACAGCAATTGCCTTCGATAGATATCAGGTAAGTGTAAAGAACATTTGTATTTAAATTCATAAATTAATAAATTAATACCCAGTAATATGGGAGTGTCCGTGAACACGCCAATTCATTAAAATACATGTGTTATGTGCGTTAAGCGTACTGGGGCGTAAAGTGCGAAAAATAAATACATAAATTAGGATTATTTATAGTTGTCAATTAAATTTATATATTTTACTAGCTTAACCCGGTGCGCTTCGCTACACTGCTTAAACCACTTCTTCAGTTGAGAGATATTTAATATATGCATCCTATGGAAGGTTTTCTCCCCTGCGCCTTCCCGCTTTATTTTTATTTTCAAAAGTGTAGTATACCATAGGAGTGACTTCTACTAAGTTTGAACATTCTAACTTTAATAGTTTTTAAGATATCCGATATTAAACATTAGCGTCCTATGGGGGGTAACACTTCCCCCGCTGCTATTGTGTTTAAATTTTGGGGCTCAGAACATCCTACTACCAAAAGTTCAACAAATTGCTTGCAGCGGCTCTTATTAATATTGCTATCTATGAGGGGTACTGCTCCTCCTCTGTCTACCCCGCCCATTTTTATATTGAAATTTATAGTTTACCATAGTAGTAGCTGTAACCATGTTTGAAGACTCTCCCTTTAATAGTTCTTCTGTTGAGCGATATTTAATTTATGCATCCTATGGAAGGTATTTCCCCCCTGCGCCTTCCCGCTTTATTTTTATTTTCAAAAGTGTTGTATACCATAAGAGAGACTTCTGCAAAGTTTGAACATTCTCACTATAAAAGTTCTTAAGATATGCGATATTAACCATTGGCGTCCTATGGTGGGTACCACTTCCCCCGCTGCTATTTTATTTCAATTTTGGGGCTCTGAAGATCCTACTACCAAAAGTTCAACAAAATGCGTGCAGCGGCTCTTAATTATATTTCTATCTATGAGGGGTACTGCTCCTCCCCCGTCTACCCCGCCCATTTGTATATTGAAATTTATAGTTTACTATAATTATAGCTTTAACCACTTTTGAAGACTCTCCCTTTAATAATTCTTCAGTTGAGCGATATTTAATATATGCATCCTATGGGAGGTATTTCCCCCCCTGCGCCTACCCGCTTTATTGTTATTTTCAAAAGTGTTGTATACCATAAGAGTGACTTCTAGAAAGTTTGAACATTCTCACTATTACAGTTCTTTAGATATGCGATGTTAAACATTGGCGTCCTATGGGGGATTCCACTTCCCCCGCTGCTATTTTATTTTAATTTTGGGGCTCAGAAGATCTTACTACCAAAAGTTCTGCATAATGCGTGCAGCGGATCTTAATATATGCGATAATTAATATTGGCATCCTATGGGGGATACCAATTCCCCTGCCCCTATCGAAAAAATAAGTAGCCTATTTTATTTTTAGGGCTCACGTGATGTATCTGTAAAAATTTCAGGAAAATCGGTTCAGTAGTTTAGGAGTCTATAAGCCAACAAACAAACAAACAAACAAACAAACAAACAAACAAACATACAAACATTTTTCATTTTTATATATATAGATAGATAGATAGATAGATTTATAAAGAAATATGTATGTACATTCATACATATAAATACATAAATACATATAATTTATTTATTCAAATAATTTTAATAAATAATTTCATTAGAAATAAAAAAAATCATTTTAGGTGAAAAGGGTTCCATTAAATACATTTTCTAAACAGAAGCGATGCTTTGTAAACTATATATGTATATAGTTGTTCGTATGTATAGAACTCATATCGCAAAAGTGTGAGAAAAATCCAATACAATATTTTCTTGGCGAAGTCCTTGTTCAATACTGTTTGTTTGTTAACTTTTATACAGGTTCTTTGTAAATTAAGTCCTTATTCGATACTGTTTGTTTTATAGTTTATTTTAAAAGGTGTAAAACAAAGTACATACATACATACATATATCTAACAAGTAAAGATAGCTCGACTCTTTGACAACCCCCTCCTCACACCAGTACCTTACTTTTACCTAACTCAAACATGTGTTTGAAAAAAAAAATTTGTGTGTTTTAAGCTTTCACCTGGCAGACAAAGTTTCTTAAACATGTCTGAAACTTAATTTTCCAGCCTCTAGTATCAACTTGATAACTTTAATGTTGTTTTCCCAAATTCTAAGGCTTAAAGTTTATCATCTGGCTTTTTGACCTTTTGCTATAGCTAAAATTCTTCAGTACAATTTTCCAAATCTCATCTTCGTATTATTACACGGTGGTCAATTCCGGCCATAAATCTGTACCTTCTTCGTTTCTTCAAGTAAATTGGCCATGTACAAGCAGAGGTTGCCCAAGTAAGCATTGACGATCCAAAGGTATTGGAGAAAATTTAAAAAGACGAGTATTGAAGATATTTGCTATGATCTTTTGTAAAGATTATATTACTAGTTTGCTCCTCCCTCATTTTTGACTACCAGCGTAAAAAAATGTACAGGTATATGATCATATATGGTTATATTATAATATATAAGCATAAGGATATACATACACATATGTAAATATCTCTATGCATAGCTTAGGCGCGGATTCAGCTTGATGTTTTGGGGGGCTGGAGGGTTCGGAGAAACCTTTTACTAATACAACATACATATTTCGCAAAGTTTTTTTTATAAACTCCATAGAAATGGGGTTAATTTTGTTGGTTTGTGGTGCCCATGTTTTGTAACTCTCGCGGCGAGAAACTTTTCGATTGAAATGTGAGAAATGAAGCAAGAATGCCATAAATTGAAACACAACTGCTTTTCTCACTAAACCGTGTCTCTAACTTTTTTGGCGAATAATAGCTGTCACGTAAGAAAATTACTCGCCAATTTACATAAAAAGTGTGTCTGTAAAGTTTCTGTGAGAAAGTTCCCACTTTGATTTGTCAAATAAACTCACGAATAAAAACGGAGCAAAACAAAATTAGAACACTAAAAACATATTAAAAATGCAAAATGAAATCTATATAATAAAAATGAAATGTTGTCTGTTGATGATCGCATAACTTGAGAACGGCTTGACCGATTTGGACGATTTTTTCTTTTTTCCATGGTCCAACTTAGGTTTATGCGTAAAGAACATTTTTCCCCGCCCACTTTTACGCCCACTTTTTTCGAATTACCTAAAATCAGAAAACGGCTCCATCGATTTGACAAATTTTTCTTTCAAATGGTCGTATTAATCCATTTAAAGTTTTCATCGAAAGAAAAATTTACCACGCCTACTTTTACGCCCACTTTTTCTATTTATTTGACCGATTTGGACGATTTTTTCTTTAAAACGGTCGCTATGGTCCAACTTAGGTTTTTAACAGAGATCAGCAATGAATCGTTTTTTCGCTACTCATACTGACTCATGCAATTGTTAGTATAAGTGCGTAGAAATCATTTAAACTAAACTACTCTGATTCACTCATACTCACAAGAGAAATTAATAAGAGTGCGACGTCGACATTATACGCATACTCATAAATGACGTCAGTTTGATTTATAATTTGAGGAAAATACTTACAATACTCACAATGATTCAACTCATTAAGCTCATCCATTTACCGTTTTTACACAACAGATAAAACACAACTTCATAATCAGCGCTGCCAGATAAATTTGCCGAAAAATCGTCCACTTCATACATGTAACTTTAGTAAACTGTAATTGCCAAATCGCCACTTTGCTATTTCGGGGACAGATCTGGCAGCCTCGCATTTTGCTTCGCCTATACACATTGAGTTGAGTAGATTCTAAATCAACCACCATGTTGCTAAGTATGAGTACGATGAGTAAAATAAAACTTTTGAGTGAATATGAGTTTGAATAACATTGGAATAAGTATGAGTGCGTATAAGTACAAGATTTATGAGTCATGATTTAGCTCTACTCACTTTTTCACTACTCCTTGCTGATCTCTGGTTTTTAAGGAAAGAAAATATTTCCCCGCCCATTTTTAAGCCCACTTTTTTCGATTTACCTAAAATCAGAAAACGGCTCCATCGATCATTAGTAATCAGCTACCGAGCGAAGCCGGGACGGCCAGCTAGTAAATAATAATAATGAAAATATTTTGTTCTTGGCACATTTTTTCATTGGTTAATTATTTTGCTTTTAACATTTTTTTAAAATATACGAATGTTTTTAAAACTATTTTGTAAACCACAAACATTAAAGTCGCACTTTACATTATTTGGTAAAGCCGACGGTTGTATTTTCGCCGCCGTCGTTTAAAATTTTACAATCTTAGTAAATTTTGTTCGCCGTCGACTATATGTGTGACTGGCGTTCTCAACGTCTGCAATGTCACATCGGCCTCGAGTGCAATGTTATGGACATTTATGACGTAACGACGTCACAACTGCATCACTTTATATATAGTTAATATGTGTCTTACATGGCTTCATATAAAATTATTATTTTATTGGCTTTATTTTGAATTTTATTTTGTATGCAATGTATAGAAAAAACTACAAAAAAGATTTATATCTTCGAATTTCCGAAAATGCCAAAATGTGTTTGCGAGCTTCTTAAGGAGAGGAGAATACTATACTAAAATTTTATTTCTATCTTTTTTACTTTAGAAGATAAATGGATTACCAAAAAAGTACCAAAATTATACTTTTGCCCTTTTTCGTCCACAAAATGTACAAATTTCAAAAAACCACCAACCAAGCACATTGCAATTTAATATTTGATTCAAAAATGACAATTTTTAAATTTTACGTCTACCTCTATTAGATAACAAGATATAAGGTTACTGATTCTAGCCATTTTTAACCCCTGACATCCGGAGGTGAGCCTACATACAAAATCAAGTCACTAAAAATGCTCTGGGTTCTAGGTTGGCACGTGGTGGCAGCTAAATTAACTTAGTTTTGATACTTAATGGTAATAGATGATAAAATTGCTTTTGTTTAGCTTTATTTTTAATGTGAGTTACACAATAACTTCACTTATCAAAAGGGAAGACAAAATATTTGCTTAATTTTGTTCAAAAGTACAAAAATCCACTTTAAAAACCTTAAAACTACAAGAAAAAAATTATCCACTTTGCTCCAATATTAACATTCACAAAGTTATCCAAAAGCCAAAATAAGAATATTTTGTAGTTTTAGCTTCAATCTGACATCAAAATATTATTGAAATTAAAAAAAAAAAAATAATTTTTTGCCGGAATTGACCAGTGTGCATTGTTGATGTATAATTGGATACTAACAAGAATTTGCATAGTTTGTATACACAAACATATGTATGTATGCGTCTGTGATTGGCAATATGTCATGTATATCAGGTGTGGCCAAACTTAAAGCCATCAGGGTCTACTTATTCTGTAAAATATAGCCTACGGGCGGCTATTAATATAGGCAACACGTTTTTATTAAATTAAAAAATATAAAGAAACAAAGGCCTGACAAATTTTGAAAAAGTCGAAACCCTGGGAGAAACATATACTTTTCTATAGGTTTGGGTTGCGCTGAATCCGAACCTGTACTGAGAATAATCAGGTTTCAAATTTAATTTTCATTAAATTATTTTTATTTTTGATAATTTTTATTCTTGGCTGAGCTGGGTATCGAACTCGGGTTGAATTTACGTGTTTCAAATAATAAAACTTATAGTGGAAGGCCAATGTATGCGGCATGCGGCTGCGAGCGGCAATAGCATTGCCATTGTGAAAATGTTAGCAATGTTTACAAAAATGTTCATATAAAAAAAAAAATACACATCACAAAAAATAAGACTTGGTATTACTTGGAAAAGATGCCGCGCGGCAAAGTTGAATTTTTTTTAACTTTTGTTTAAAGCCGCGTGAAGTAGACGTTGCCATACACAAACATAATCATTTAACAAAATAAATTTAAAAAACATTAAACTTAAGTGGAAAAAAACTAATTTGATAAGTAAATTCTTATAATGTTTAAATAACTCTTTTTTTATAGATTGAACATCCGCTTTCATTTGCCTATCAATAAACTTTCAAGCGAAAAACTAAGCAGCTGATCGCCGCCCGCAGTCGCATGCCGCGTTCATTTGCCTGCCACTATTATATGTTTTCAATATAAATTTTACTACACGTTGAATCACTTGTGCTGTTAAAACAGCACATTTTTTTGCTAAGAAGCAAATAAAACTCAGCAAGTAACTTTTATTTTATAAGCAAAAAATAAAACTCATAAATAATTTTTTTTCCTAAGAAATAAATAAAACTCAGAAAATAATCGGTTATAATATTGAGTTTTTTTAATTAAACCTAATACATAAAAGTTAATTCATGTAAAGGTAGTCCATGTAGCAAGAACTACAGTCGAACTTCGATACCTCGAATCACCAAAAAAACTTCGACTTATGGATACTTCGAGTTACAGAAATTTCTTGTTGAGAAAAAAATCAATTGCAAACTTGTGTACATTTTGTAATTTTGTTTAAAACAGGCACTATTTGAAAGCTTTATATGTACCTAAGTATGTATGAATTTCTAATAAACAATGATTACAATGAAGTAAAACATCGATATGTTTTGACTTCTAGCTGCTGCAAACCAGTTACGGACTGCTATGTGTATATTTTTTTAAATATAAGCAGTGTTGCCAATTTAGCCATTTGGTGGCTAGATTAAGCCATTTTTCACCCTGTTTAGCCATTAAAAAATGAGTTTAGCCATTAGCCATTTTGTTAGCCATTTTCCAACTTGTTTAGCCATTAAAAAATGAGTTTAGCCATTAGCCATTTTCCAACTTGTTAAGACATACAATTTTTTTGCGGTTTTTATTTTAAAAGAATAATTTTTATTTTATTATAACAATTTATAAAAGTAAAATAAACATTTTTAACAATTAAAATGCCTTTAATTAAAATCAAAACTTTTACAAATGTTGAAAATCGCTATAACCGAGGATGAGACATCTTTCAAAGTAAAGGAACAGTATTCCAATATTAAATTTTTAAAATGGATCAACACAAACGTCGGTGTTTCTTTCTGGTTGCAAGTATTTCAATAAAGAGATGCAGGCGGCAACAACATTTTTTTTAGAAATTTCAGAATTGCTCCCACTTCGATGGCCTAATGCTGAAGTAGAGAGGGTATTTAGCCAAGTAAACATCGTTAAAAGTAATTTAAGAAATAGGTTACATTTAGCAACCGCTTATACGATTTTATCAATTAGATAAACATTTTAACCATAACAATAAAATATTTATGCCAACACCACAACAGTGGTACCCTCATGCGTTTGTGCTGATGTTTGTAACACCTTTAAATATTGGTCCTAAGACCACCGTTACGTATAGCGATTGACTCAGAATTACTTTCTAAGTCGAATTAACGATGTTTGTCCGGCTGGCTGGCTGTCCATGTAAACCTTGTGCGCAAAGTACAGGTCGCAATTTTGGAGATTATTTGACAAAATTGGTACATAGGTTCTAATGAGGTGTAGGATATCATATAGTCGGGGTTGACCGACAGTACTTTCTAACTTGTTTTTAATTGTAGATCTGAACTCAAAAGGTTGGGTAAATGTTGTCGTGATTATGATTTACCTTCAAATTATTAAAAACTAATAGGCACGAGTGCTTCCTATGAGATGAACAATAACGACATCAAATCAAATCGATGATTTAATTTTTAATATCTATCAAAATTTTAATTTACGTTTATTCTTATTAAACAAATTGATCTTAACTTACAATTTCATCGTAAGCAACTTTTAATGAATTATTTCTGTGTTGTTATTGAATATAAATGTGTTTTTATTTAAAAAAAAAACTTTTAGCCATTTTTTAGCCATTTTTCCCCGTAAATTTAGACATTTTTTGGTCACCAAGTTTTGGCAACACTGAACATAAGCAATATTATAGTTTCTGTAAGCATATCAAAGTTTATCGCAATTAAAAATTTGAGTATTGTTGACTGAAAAATAATTATTTTTCTAAAAACTAAATAATGATAACTTTGAAAACATATTATATTACTCACAACCATTTCATGATATTCAATAGCCATAACATGATAACTTTCATACGTGCACTCATAATATGTTTAAGATGCAACCAAAATATCTTTACTCTAATAATATTTTGTTATAGCCGTTAGTAAAATAATTTTGCATCAGTTGTGACGTTTGTTTTAAATATGCCTATCGAATTATTTGTTAGTGAGCGATGAAACAATTTAAAGAAAAATTCCCAGAAAAAAATAAGTTTAAAGAAATTAAAAATTAACGAAATTGTATTTACATTAAAAAATTGTAAAGTGCCACAAAAAAAAATTCGATGCAAAAAAATTTTTATTGTTGCGAAAGTGGTGCTCTATCATAATATGATTACTTCTAAATTTATTATGATTAACATGATAATAATATGATATGATTAAGGGAAAAATATTGTGATGCAATATTACGAATATATTGGTCGTAACATAATATGGTGACTACAATCATGAATCTTATAATAAAATGTTACTCTTAGAACATGCTTACCACAACCATGTTTTTTCGTTGCTTGTAGTTTAGTATTTTAGAGCTACCGCCAATATTTTAGAGCTACTGCCAATCGAGTCAGAGAAAATTCGAGCTTGAGTAGTTCGAGTTATGGAATTTCGATTGTATCTTGGTGTATTCTCTATTCACGTAGCACTTAATTTTTGTTTTGATTTTTTTAACTTAAATTTGAAAAATAGTCGTTAATTTTAGTCCCAGCTATAAACTCAAGATAAAAATTATTCATTTCCAACTTTAATTTAAATAAAGGAAAATTGTTTAACTTTAGCTTCGCTACTACTTAGAAAACTTTTGCGGTCGACCGCGGTCGACTTGTTGGCCACCCCTGATGTGTATATACAATATTTTCCTGTTATTAAGTACGTTGCTTGATAATAAAACTACGCACTGAAAATTGGTCAGAAGGGGAAAGTTATTTTAGATTGTTTTTGGGAATAATTTTCTTTTATGTTTTAATTGCACATAGTTTTTCATCTGTTGTGGGTATTAACTTTGTTTAAAAGTATACAGTGAAAAAAAAGAGTTGAACACTAAATTAAAAAAAAGTTTTGAAAATGAAAATTAAGATCTTTTAAATTTTCGAAAAAAATCAATAAAGACTGACTTTTTTTACTCAATTACTACATTTTCTTGATAATGCGAGAAGGCATTACTTAATTACCGGATAATTTTTTAAACTACTATAAAACGGCTTATAACGTGTGGTTAAATTTAAGGGCCGATGTTGATTTTGAATAAAACACAAATTATTTAGGAAATTATTGTAATTTCTTTTTATTAGGATAATATTGGAATGGTTCAATTATGTATGCAACAAATTATCGGCCAAATGGACGCCGTGAACTCGGCGGCACACCTCCATCCGATGGTACCAATTTTCGATGACGCAGAGGCACAATTCAGGTTCTATGCCGTTAATGTGCCGAATTATCTCATCCTTTAGCTCTTGAATTGTTACTGGCTTATCGACACACACCTTTTATTTCAAATAACCCCAAAGAAAGAAGTCCAACGGTGTCAAATCACATGATGTTGGCGGCCAACGTGAGATAACGCGGCCATTGAATTTGTCGCGCAAAAGAGCCATTGTTTCATTAGCTGTGTGGCAAGTGGCACCGTCCTGTTGAAACCACATATCGACCACATACCGTCCACATCCATATCTTCCAACTCGGGCCATAAAAAGTTCGTTTTCATCTCACGATAGCGAACACCATTCACGGTAACTGCCTGACCCGGTCTGATTTTGGAAAAAATACGGGCCGATGATGCCGCCAGCCCATAAACCGCACCAAACAGTCACTCTTTATGGATTTCATTTCCTACAGACCCGGTTTGCCGAAATTTGCGCACAATTCTCCCGAATTTGAACACATTTGGTCGATTATGTTGACCAAAATAAGTCACGAAGTGCACGAAATGCATTTTCATTTGAACGCCCATTTTCGTAAAAGGCTTCAACAATCTAAACGCGCTGCTCGATTGTGTATCTTTCCACGGTTTAAGTCTGAAATTTACAAATGTCAAATGTCGTAAAAGGCTTCCACAATCTAAACGCGCTGCTCGATTGTGTATCTTTCCACGGTTTAAGTCTGAAATTTACAAATGTCAAATGAAATGCAGAAAAAAAAACTTGACTTTTAGGTGTAGTTCATATTCAACATCGGCCCTTAAAATTTAACCACCCATCACACAGTGGGGTGAAACATATGCATACCGTCCACATCCATATCTTCCAACTCGGGCCATAAAAAGTTCGTTTTCATCTCACGATAGCGAAAATTATTCACAGTAACTGCCTGACCGTCCTGATTTTGGAAAAAATTTGTTGCAAAATTTAAGTGGAACTTTAATTTTGTTTTATTAAATAAACTAAAAACTTAAAAAAAAAAAATTTCGAACAATATATTTTTTTTTTTGAAACAAGGCACATTCATTGCTAAAAAATGGAATTAAAAATCATCTTCACCGTCATCAAAATCATAATATTCATGTTATCATCATCAACATCGGGAATATTTAGCAGAATAAGCAAATCAAGTGCTTTAATTTAAATTATGTAGTTTTTTACCATAATTTACTAAATCTTTTGTAGCTGTTTCATTTTTGTACCAATCTATGTATTGTTGGGCGCAAAATGTTCATACTAAAATAATCTAATGTCGCATGCAATAAAACATTAACATTTTTAAATCATTGGTTCAAAAAATTACTTGAAAAGAGCAAAATTGAACAAAATCATAAAATTTTCCATTAAGCTTGAACTTTTGTCCCCTGTAACTCTGTCATTGTCTGTAAAAAGAAAGAAATACATAATCCGTTTAAAATTTTTGAAGATATTTGCATTTCAGTCACATAATCTTTTTAAAAAACACAAATAACGGTTATTTTGGAATATCTGTTCTACTTTTGACAATTCTGACTTCATATTCGAGAACAGGGGAAAATTTTACATTAAGATTAGCTGCCAGATTTATTTGGTCACGACTTTGGTGAAATTTTGTGACGTAGTGAAATCATTTGAACGAAACAAAATATAAAAAACAAGTTAATGTGTTTCACAAAATCTCAAACATTTTCAAAAGGGGCAAAAATGGGCAAGTTTTTTTTTTGATTATGCAAGTTGAAATACCATATTTTAAGAATATATAAGAATATATAAAAAGTTTTGCCCAAGTATTCTCACAAACATTTTGAAAATCAACATTTCCTTAATTTTTTGATATTCTTTAATTAAACTCGAGTTTATCAAATTTAATTTTCATTAAATTATTTTCACTGAGGAAAGAATTTTACAACTTAGAATTTTAATTAAAATTTATTGATAATTTTTCATTGGCTGAGCTGGGATTTGAACCCGGGTTGATTTTTACATGTTTCAAGAATCACCACATTCTATCTTCAGAAAATCTTTGAGTTCTAACCACTGCAACACTGCGGTGCCCGCCAGCCCGCAACAGTCAAACATCTATCTTTTAACCAGTAGTACTGGTGGTTCGAAATTGGCTGTTATAATCATTTTTAAATTTCAAATTACATGTTGCCTCCTTTTGTCTGTTTTTTCGTATTCTTTGTTTATTATGTTTTTCTTTTGTCCACTTTCGCCGACACTTTCTTAAAAAAACTCATTTTTTTGACCAATTTAAAAAAACAATTAAAAATACTTCCTTGTTTACAAAAATTTATTAATTAATTAGTTGAATACCTGAAGTTGATGGATGCATTTAAAAAAAATCGTGTTTTCTAAGAAACAATTCTCTCAAATCGCAATTAAAATATCTTGATTTTCATTTTTTTACAAATATTTCTAAATTATAAAATATTATTCAACTTTGGCAGCGTATAACAAAAAAAGTAAACAACATAGATCCACAATTTTTACAGTTATTCAAATACTTTTACGAAAAACTAGCTTTATTTTTGAATTAATCCTCGTTTTTGGTACTGCTCACCCCTCTGTGCGTTCTATTTTTATTTCTTTTATTAAAATAAAAATTTAAAAACCTTCACAGTGTTACAAAAGTAAAAAAACAACATCTGCGGAAGTGCTCATAAAGGAATATTGTTTTTTTAATTTTATAGATGGCGAATTTACTGAAAATTGTTTTGAAACAAAAAACTTTTGCATTTCGCTAATAAAGGGTTTGGTTAGAAAGCTTTATAGGCATATTATTTTTTATATATTTGTAAGAAAACTAAAATTTATTGCCTAAAAATTAAATAAGAGCTAAATACATATTAAATACAATTTACTCAAGCGCAACTTTTTAGCTCATGGTTACTTAAGCTGTGTTCACATTATGTGTATTTGTCATGTGGAATGTCACTTTTTCACATGTTAAATTTGTACATATCGTCTGAACCCCTCCAAACAATATCATGTGTTATTTCTCTGTGTGCAGTACACATGACATTTTTTATTTAGAACGAGTTCTATTTTCAAGTGACAAACCATCTGACATCAGCTGTTTTTTATTAACAAAATTTTGTGGCGGCAAAAATTAATTGAAATTTTAATAAATATAAATTATAATCAATTTACAAGATTTTGTTTGTCGTGCTTAATTCTTAATAATTATAATAGTAAATAAAAAATAGCCAATTTTATTATTGAAAATGGAGGGAAAAATTAAATAGGTATTAACAAAAGTAAGTACATATGTATTTTTTTTATGACAATTTCCATATTTATTTTTATGAAAGGGAAATGGATTAATAGTTTTATGAAACAGGTATTGTTAGCAAAATTTTTATTAACCTTGCAGTAGCAGAAATAGCTTTCCGCATCTGAGTGTTCTGTCTCGAGATCAGAGGTGATACCTTCTCAAGCAATTCTTCAAAGGACGAGTACGACATTCTGCAGAAACTTCTAAACGCCTTGGGATCTTCCAAACGCGGTTCATCCATCACCATTGATGTAATTTCTAGTCCTTTGTCCCTTCGCAGCAACCAGTTATGGCTCCACAACATTCTATTTATTTTGGGTCTCCCTACTTTTTCTTCTTCTTTTCTTTTTTTTATTTTAATATAAGCTGCAATTACAATACTGCTGCACGCAACTATTTGATCAACCTTTCGTTCCAAATTAAAATAAAATTTTTTTAGCACAAATTAAATTTTTATACACTCAGCTGTTTTAAGATGGTTTTTTTTTGATAGGTTATGTCAAGTGTACTTTACATACCAACATGTGAACGTGTAAATTACAAACCATATGTAAAACATAAATTTTGACATACACATGAAATTACATGTGTGTAGAAAAGTGACATTCCATATGACAAATACACACAATGTGAACACAGCTTTACTTAGAAAGTTACACGGTTTCAGATGCGGACGTTTATGCTTCTATATGGACAAATATCTTAACCCTTAGTATTTGTGATAATTTTTCACCAATATAGAAAGGTTATCATCCATCATACATTTGTTGTTTTATTTAACTTTTTGTGCATAAAATGCAAGTTTTGCAATGATTTTTACAAATAAATTTATTACATGCAGTACAAAACTGTTGGAATATTTTGTATTGACTAATACTTTTGGGCAATTTTGACCCATGTTTTCAAAATACGTACATTTTTCAGTACAGACATTACGAAAAAGCCTTTAAATTAAATAGTTTATATGCAGGAAAACCAAAAAATGCAATTGCATGTTTTTTCTTGTGCGACCAATGAAGGCAGAACTATAGGTATATATTAATCCGTTTTAGAACTTTTCATGAATTTTGTCATCGTTTTCTTAGTGCATATTTTACAGTTTGCAGGATTTTTTTTTTGCATAATTTAGTAAAAAGAGCTTTTTGCAGTATTTTTATGTTTTTAGCAAATAAAAAAAAGTTTTGTTTTGCGAAATTTTCTGTTTTAAATATATATCTATGTACCAAAAGTGTTTCTTCAATTTCGCCATAAACATTTATTTTTTACTTGAAAATTGTAAGACAAAGCAGGTTATAATTCAAGATAAATGTTATTTTAAACCAAAAATTGAAATTACTTTTTGATAATAAACAGGCAAGTGCACGGCCTAAAAAACCCTTAATTGACAACATCTTTTGTAAGTTGTTGTTGTTTTTATTTTGTTTTTCTTAACGCTGGGTCTCCACGTAGCAATATTTATTGCTAAGTACAAGCAAAAACGTCGGCAGAACAATGGAGCAATAATTGCTGATTATATTGCTGGAGAACACTTGAAATTGCTTTGCCATAAATTTGCAATTTTCACCGCGAGTAGTTGTCCAAAGTATTGTGGTTGTATTTATAACAAATGTTTTGTGTTGTGTTTTCATGTGGTTTTTAAATTTTCTTTTTTCAATTAATAAATTTACTTAATAAAATAATTAATTGTAATTGTCGTAGCTGTGTTTTGTATTACTTTTTTGTTTATTTGCACACAAACACACAAATAAATAAACAACCGTACAAAGAAATAAAATGTCAGATAAATAACAACTGATTTGACAGCAGATTGCTAAGCAATAATTGCTCAAGCAATCAGAAGAGCAATCATTGCGCAATAGATTGCCACTCATGGCAATATGCGGTCTATACGTCGCAAATTTAATGGAGCAATCAAATTGTAGTGGGGAGTGTAAGATGAGATAAACCCACTGTTTATTGTTGATGCGTTTTGTTATTGATATTGTTACAAGTAGAACTGTTGCTATGAGTCTCATACGCTTAACAGTTTTATTTGGTTTAATATCTTTAGTTTTTCTAAAATGTTTATGGATGAAGTTTCCTGATGATCTGGCCTAAGCAACCAGTGAAATGCGCATAGGAATAGCTTATCCCATCAACAATAAATTTCAAGTGTTTTTATCAATAATAAAAACTGGGAATTAAGCACAAACTTTAACTGCCTTATTCATAAAAAATAAAACAAGTTTGAAATGTGTTTTAAGGCAAAATTTTCATACAAATTTTTCTTAAAATACATTTCAAATCTATTTTAATTTTTTATGAATACAGAAGTAAAACTTAATAAAAAGGAGCAACAATTAAGGAAGAAGCAATTACATACCTTTTTGGCAATGTGTGTAATGCAAAGAAATCTGGACTATATAGAATCACTCTAACCATAACCATCCGTCCGTCAGGCTGATTGCCTGTCCATGTTAACTTTGTGCACAAAGTACAAGTGCAGTCTTGTAGACAATTTAATCAAATTTGGTAAATACATTTTAATTGTTCAAAGCACGAATTCTATCTAAATGTTGAGAATCGATCTATGATTTTACATATTCTTTCCAAATTAGACTCTTTGTGCATTTTAGAGCATATTTCCGGTTTCCCTGTTTATGTGTATAAACTTTTCAATAGAAAAATTGTTGTAAATAAATTAAAAAAAAAAAATTCATTGTCTAGTTTTAAAAATAATAAACAATAAAATCTGTTTAAGCAATTTTGAAACATGAACAAGGCATAAGGATTAAAAATATCAAGGACATAATAATATGATACTTAACTTAATTCAAATTTCAAACTCAAGTAAACTAGAGTAAGCACTAGAAAGTAAAAATTTTTTTTTCGAAAGTATCTTGTGTAGATGCTGGCCAAAGACCTTATTTACTAATACCAATTAGACTAATTTAGACCATTTTTTTCTGGTGTCTGTAATGAATATTTGGACATTGTTATGGACTAAAGCCAAACTAGTTTTAAGGCAATGGTGGGTGAATTCGAAAATCTTGTGGTCAATTTAAAATGTTTCATACAATTTCTTATCCTGATTAAATACTTTTTTTAAACTAAACGCTTTTAAATATAAAAATGTATGTACAAAGCTCACTTGATCGTAAAGAGGGTATTTACTCAAAATTTTTATTTTTTCACCTTCTGGAAAAGGAATCAACACATTATAATCATATCTACCCGCTGTAAAAATATCGTGCTTTTTTGTCTACTTTTTAAAAATTCTTTCTCGCATGCCTTTAATATTCAATTAAAAATTGTTTGCTTCTACTGAAAATTTTGAGATTTTGAATACCCTCTTTATGATCAAGTGCGATATGTATCGAATAGGAAAAAACAAGACATTGTTTAATCTTTGTCCGACTTATTTATAATATTTTTTAAAATTCGTTTCCGTTTTTTTTTTTTAATTTCAGGTGATTGTTTATCCCACACGTAACAGTTTACAATTTGTTGGTGCTATATCGATATTGGTGGGCATTTGGGCGTTGGCGCTCTTCTTGGCATCTCCAATTTTTATCTATAAACGTCTTATACACGCCGATATACCATCAGTCCTACAAGAGTTGGGCATACATGGTGTATCGTTTTGTATTGAGGATTGGCCTGTGAATCATGGCCGTTTCTATTACTCCATTTTTTCGCTGTGTGTTCAATATTTGGTGCCAATACTAATTGTATCAGCTGCCTATTTTGGCATCTACAATAAATTGAAGAATCGCATTACAGTGGTCACAGTACAGACGACGTCAACGCAACGCAACGCCGAACGTGGCAGACGTATGAAGCGTACAAATTGTTTGCTGATTAGTATTGCGATTATATTTGGTGTGTCCTGGTTGCCTTTGAATTTCTTTAATTTGTATGCGGACATGAAACGAGCGGCTCTTACCAACAATATGCTGGTGACATATGCTTTCTGTCACATGATTGGCATGAGTTCGGCTTGCTCGAATCCCCTTCTCTATGGATGGCTGAATGATAATTTCCGTAAAGAATTTCAAGAATTATTATGCCGTTGTAAAGAAAACACTAATATTGCTCTTAATGGTCATACAACAGGGGGTGCTCAATCGCGACGGAAACGGAAACACAACGACATTTCCAAAGGTGATCTGAAGCTTTTAAGCAGTGCGGGGTTTGGAAACAACGGTGACGGTGGACGGATGGGTATATCCAATAACAATACTACAACCAACGGCTTGCGCAGTGCTATTACTGAGTCAGTGGCATTTACGGAGAACCCTTTGTCAACGGAAGTGACAACATTAGTGATGCGGTAAATTTTTTATGTATACAATATCTACAGCTAAAGTAACATTATCTTTCTTAACTAATTTACTTCCACAAAGAAAGTTTGATACATCAACACAACTTTTAATTTAATTCAGGGTGTGTTTAAGAAACAAAGATCGTAAATTTAAATACATTTTAGACTAACTAAGCAAAAAAAAAGTAATTTTATATTAAATATTAAACTACATATTAAAACCATTATCTTAGCACACTCCATTAATACAAAGCTAATAGAAAAGCGAAGAAATGAATGTGCTGGGGTTCGTTTTAAACAATTTCGCATTGTTGGACTTTACAGATTACAGAATTGCCTTAAATAATGGCCAGTCTCTTTGTTTTTTGTTAAAATAAAACAGTTATCTTTAAGTTACAGACTGCCGAAATCATAAGTTTTTCGTTTATAACACAAGTTTGAAAAATTCATTTTTTTATTTATTTTATTTTATTAAACATGAATTAATTGTTTCCGCCATCTTGAAACGGGATTTCCGGGAAAAATATAACTCTACTAGCAACCAAATTAGAGCTTATCGCTGAAAAGGGTGTGTATTTTTATACACAGAAAAAAATAAAAATTGATCAATTAAAAAAATTTGTGATATTAGTTAAAACATTAATTAAATTTTAACCAGTTAACATAATAATAGTATCAATTAAACGTTTAGTTCACTTGATTAAACGTTTAATTCACTTGATTAAAATTTTAATTAAACCAGGTTTTAGCTTTGATTAATGCTTTACTAGGTGAAAAATTGTTGGCGAATTTTTTCGGTTTACCCTTTACCACAGGTGGAAAGAGTTTATATAAGTTTGTCTTGTTGTTTGTAATTTCTACAATATTGTTCTTAGTTGCGATATCGCTCATTTGCTGCAATAAAGTCATAAGCCAAAAATCGCGAATTTCGAAGTGATAAAGTGTTGTGTACGAGCTTTTTAAATTTGACACATAATGACTAAAGAGGCATTTCGTCATAATTGCACAACCGGTTGTGTATTACTTGCAACAAAGTATTATTTCAGTTGGCTTGTGTAGTTAACATTGTTATAATTTCTAAAAAGGAAAAATACTTTATCGTGTGTTATTAGGTGTTTTAAACTTTAAAAAGATAATAAATTTAATACATTCTGAAATATACCGCTATTTAGAAAATGGAGGAGGTTGCACAACATATGTTCGCGTTACTCAAAAACGGTTTAGTTTATTTAAATTACTAAAAAAAACCGAAACTCCGCAATAAAATTTCTTTTAAGAAAAGTAAGACATTTTTCTAATATGAGCAGTCGTTTTTGAAACATAATTTCGAAATTTTTGTTTTTTAAAAATTTATAAAAATTCAAAAAATGCAGCTAGGCTTCTAATTTTTTGCAGATATAAAAAACGAAGCTGCAAACAAAACAAGCCATTAAATCTGTTACTAACTACTGATTTTATTCACAAAAGTCGAAAAATTTTAATTTATTTAAGAATTTCATAAAACGCAATATTTGTATGGGAGCCCCTTAAGAAGTGGTGATAAGGGGCAAGTATGTCTCGAGAAAATGTTAGGGACAAAAAACTAATTGAGGTCAGTCATACATTTTATTTTACTGGGGGCGACTCCAGGCCATTTATGGGACTTTTTTTCAATATATTTCTAGTCTGCATTGAACATTTTGTATGCGAGCCCCCTTAAAGAATGGAGATAGGGTAGGTATGTTAGAAATAAATGATTGAGATGGAAAATAAAGTGGGTTTGGTCATACATTTGACTTATCTAGGGGCATCCTAGGCACAGCAGGGGCCAAATTTAAGAATTTTATTAAACCGCAATATATGCATGGTTGAAATTCTTTAATTTGTTTGCTGCAGTTTTTTAATAAAGTAAAATATAAATTTTCTATAATTAAAGAAAAATATTGTTGCGCAATTATTAGTTTAAAACAATTGAACTCAGGAAGAAATAATCTCGCATCTTGCTAGTTTTGCTGTAAAAATAAAGTAAATGAGCAAATGGAAAGTAAATTGAAAAATGTATATACTTCTGAAAAAAATTGTTGCTTCACTGTGAACAACAAATGTAAATGTTGCTGTCATTGTAAAATAAAAAATATGTTTTAAAACAAAAAATATGTTTAAAAATAATTAATAAATAATTGTTTAGATTTGTATTCCTCGAAGTATTCAAAATAATTTTTTTTTTTTGGTATTTCTGTAATCCACGGACTTCAACAAAATAGAATTGTTCAATCAGAAGCCTTGCATATTTATTGCATAGCGCAGTTTAAATTTTTATTTTTACATTACATTTACTTTAAAATACTTTACTTTTAAATTTACAAAATTCTAAAACGATTGTGACGTTATCGATTTAAAACTCACACACACTTACGAATACGTTATACAAAAAAATTAAAAAATTAAACACAATAATTTAAATAAATATATAAAAGATAAATAAATAAATAAAATTTTTTTAAATTGGTTGTTTAATTTTTGTAAAAAATTCTGAAATTCAAAATTATTGTAATTTGCATGTTTTAACCAATAACTATATTTCATTCTGTCTCTATTCATTTTTGTTCTGCATTCTTTTCATTAGTTTTAATTTTAATATTAACAACATTTTTTATATTACATTTTAACTTCAATGCCAATTAAAATTAAACACAAGCACGCATTTTCACAAAAAAGATTCCACAAAATTGTTAATTTTATTCAGCAACATGCATTCAAGGTCATTTCCACAGAGATTAAATATTTGAAACATAAATTAATTAAACATTAACTGGTGAGTGAATACGACTGCAATTATATGAAAATGTTTATTTAACAAGTAAGAATGCTATTTTCGAAACTTTGATACCCTCCACCAAAAAATATCTGGCAATTAAATTTCAAGTCATAAAAGACTAATAAGTGCCAAATTTCATGACAGTACTATTATTCGCTACGGCTTAAAGCGCATTAAAGACTTTTCGAGAGAGGGCTTTGTATGGGACCAATAGCAGATTATAAGCCAAGCATCACAAAATTTTGAACTAAACTTGATCAAATCGTATTACAACATTATTATTCAATAAAAACATGTGAGCGTTAAAATTTTTGGGGAGTGAATTTTCTGTAGGACGCATGGTAAATATTGAACCAATCATCACAAAATTTCGTAGTAATATTTTTTTTTTTACATAAAACTAGGACCAAATTTCATTGCAATATCGCATTTAATCGTATGATACGTTTACAGTTTAGTTGTAAGTTTTTGTCGCATGCAACCAAATTAAACCAAATTGTACTAAAAGAGTTTCTAGATGCATGGACAAAGTTAATACCAAATATCTACAAACATATCGGAAAATACCAAACTAAGAATTTACAATTTTAGTGTAAAATCCCATCTGCTGTATGGCTGTAAAACATGGAACATGCCACCACGTGATACACAGAAATTGTGTTTTTTTTTTTTAATAAATACCTACGAATAATCCTACGCATTTCCTGGCCAAGGATAGGGTCAAACACGGAGCTAAGGAGAAGAGCAAATCAACAATCAAGAGAGGTGCACGGGCAGGGATACCCGCTCATAATAATAATGAGATAACTAGCGGATGCACGTTTGAACTGGAATTAAATTAAACACCGCACAAATCATCGAATCTTTTTATGGGCCTACGATCCTATATATATTTTGTCAAAGTTGGTCAAACATTTTTTTACTGGAATCTTAAGACTGAAAATACTGTGTAAACAGAAAAGAAATATACATACATTTTAGGTACGTTAATGTACAGTTGGATCAATAACTCTTTTTCTACGATTGTGCTAATTTCAATCGAAAACTGCTTAGCAGAGAAAAACTAGAAACAATTTGACACAAGAATTATTCGGAAGTAATCGAATTTTTAACAGACTGACAGACAGATGGACATGGCTAAATAGACTTAGGCCCGTTTTCACGACTTAACGATAGCTAAATGTAGGAAGTTATCGAACAGATAATGAGTTTTTAATTATCACAAGTTCTCTTTAACCTTAAAGTGAAGAATAAGCTAAAGAGAGAAACGTTCTACCTTTAACTTTTGTCGTAAAGGCCGTGTCAGATAAAACTTTTGCTTCGCGTTGCGTTACATATACTTTGACAGAAAAGCGTAAAGCAAAAAGTGTATGTCACAATAAAAACTTTGACAACACTCACACATTGTGTGTTAAAAAGAAAATAAACAAAAAAAATTATACTAGAAGATTGTCAAAGCGCGCAAAAAGATGAGAGTTGCCCAACTTTTCGCTTCGCTTTGCGTTAAAAGCAGTTTATGTGACAAGTGCCATATAAACATGTACATTTAACTCAAATGTCAAAGCGTATATGTAACGCAACGCGAAGCAAAAGTTTTATCTGACACGGCCTTAAGGTTTAGATTTGAGATTGCCATATTATATTCACATATTTTTTATATATGGCAACTCCAATTATACGTATATTTTGTAAATGTAAAAAAAGTACGTAGTTGCCAGTTCGTATTTTTATTTTGGCAAAAATAATCGGTATTTTCTTTACTATTGCCACTTTTTTAAAAATGTTGAGTTTATTTTATACAGAAGTTGTGAAAACGAAAAATAGTTGAAGGTAACTTTATTCCTCACTAGTGCTAAAGGTAGCGTTAACTATATCGAACTTTAAAGGTAAGTCGTGAAAACGGGCCTAAGAATTACTCATATACCTATAGATATACATTGTAGTGTCTTAGATAAATATTTTTTTGTGTTACGTATGGTATGAGAAACTAAGTTTACCCTCATTTGCTACTCGTTATGGTGGAGGGTATAAACGTATACATTGCTTTCTTTATATTTAAATAATTTAATTAAATGACGAAAAATTTGTTCCAGCTTGTTAAAAAAGCCAATATTTATTCAGGACGAACAATTAATATATATAGAGAAATTAATATTTTGATAATGTTGGTATTTTTTAATGAAAATGCTTTATCGTAACAACAGGAATGATCGTTCGGATTTAGCGATTCTTATACTTAAATAAGAATGTGTGCACGTGAATTTTTCGTGTCACGCGTTAATTGTAAGTAACTGTCTCAATTTTAAAAATTTTAAGGTAAAAATATTTTAAGCAATTAAATTGAATTTAAGCTTTGCTCTATTAAGCTCTTCTTAATTTCTCTATATATTCAATACGTATGGTAAAATATAAAACTTTTTGCCAAGGATAAATAAATCAGAAGGCTTCCGTGTAGCTGCTAAAGCAGCTACTGTAGCTAAAAATCTTAATATGAATACAATAGATGGGTAACATAACGGATGGGTAAATTTGGTCTATTTTTAAAATCTTATCTCTTTTCTTATTTTATCTTTTCGCGTCATCAGGTTAGCGCCTCTCCTATAAGCTCAATATATTTGCCCTTGTTGTGGTTTATATATAAATACATTTTGGTGTTTCATTCTAGTCGCCACTGTATGCACTGATACATGGTTTTTTCTATTTTTTTTTTTTTATTTTCTATGAAAAAACTTACCTAGTTTTCGCGTCATCAGGTTAGTACCTGCAATTTCTTTTAAGTTTTTCTTAAAAATTTGAAAGCGTATCAACACCAATTTTTTGTTTTTTGCTAATCAAGTGGCCTATTTTTATTAATATGACTAAAAGAAACTCACTTTCCCTGAAAAAGAAAACGAAAACTTAAGCTGACGTGGAGGATTTAAAGCTTTTAATAAGCGAAATATTGTAAACAATCGGTAAAATCGTAGAGTTTTAACGGCATTTATGCACAATAAGTTGGAAAATGGTAAAAACAATGTAGTAGGCAATAATAGAGTTATTGTGCACACTAAACAAGCGCAGTCTAATTGAACTTGAGAATCGAACTCTAATGAGTCACCAAAAAGAAAAAAAAAAACAGGGATAATGTTGTCGTTAAAGCGAGCTTATCTAAATACTTTTTAAAGATTGATAAAAATTGCTCCACACTTAAAAATATTAAAATTAAAGGAAAAAAACTCCTCTCAACGCGGAACGCAAATCACTTTTTTTTAGCAAAAAGTCTGAAAAACTTGCCCTGGTTTATGTAATGAAAATTGTATGTAAGTGTATTATTTTAAATGTTCTTAATCATACTACTTAGGGTATTCAGTTCAGATTTTTTTTTTTTTTTGGAAAAAAGGGAAAATGGAAAATTGCACTCATGTTGGAAACAGCCGTCTTTATTATTAATTGAAAGTGTAAAGTTTTACATATTTAACGTGTCAAAAAAGGTAAAACAACCTGCCCCGGTTGGCTAGCTAGTAGTGAGCTAGTCTATCAGCCCCGGGGTTGCGGGTTCAATTCCCGCCAGAGGTTCTGGTATCTTTCCTGCAGACAAGCGTAGAGCTTCGCGGGCATTAGCTTAGGGAATTAAAAAAATTAAATAAAAATCAAATGTCAAATATTTATGTTCTTCAAGATACCTAACGAAAGTGTTAGTAGTAATTTGATTAATTATCTTGTTAATGGTATTAATTTTTTAATTAAATTAATAGTATTAATTTTTTTTCCTATTAGTTGTTTTTTTTTTTTTGGCTGCACGTAAATAAATAAAAAAAAATAAAAAGGTCGTGATTATTGTTTCTATATTTCGCTAACCATCGCTAACCATCTTCAAGGGTGTGCAAACCAGTGCTGCCAATCCGTGTGTAATTTTTACTTGTATGTGCAGCCATGCGTAATCTGTGTGTTATTTGACTTTGAGCTTTAAATTGTTTTTTTAATTTTAGACAGGCAATAATGTTTAACATAAACTGTCAAATGTGAAATGTACATTCTATAGATTTAATTTATGTTTCTAAATATTAGTGGAATTTATCTATCTATCGAATAGGTAATATGTACATAAATAAATATTTGTGCAATTTATATTAAGACGATCGAGTCGGCAGTACAGGATAACCTGCAAGGCATTAAATTAGTTTCTATTAAATAGAACAATTCACAGCGATTTATGTTGCTTAAAGTAAAACAAAATCATTTTTGTACTGCTCTTATTAGCGTTTAAAAAACTGCAGTCAAAGTCGAAAAACGGTAATTTCTCCCACTTCTGTGTTTGTTATTGGCCAAAAAAAAAACTGTTGCTTTTACTTCTGATTCATTAAATGTAAACAGTCGCTGTCAAACCAACTCAGTAGGCTCTTATGCCACTTTATTGCTTACGTTCAAGACGTGCCGGTTAAAATGTGCATCCATTTCTTTTTTACTTCCGGCATCGGTATGACTGGCCTTTTTTTGTAAACAAAACAAGGAATTACTAAAAGGTGATGGAGGTCAAAATTATTCTATTAAAGCACTTTTTTCGTTTTGTGTGTGTGTAATTTGGCTTCAAATGTGTTATTTGGGACACAGTCATGTGTAATTTTCGAATTCTTTATTGGCAACACTGATGCAAAAAATTATAAAATAATAATAAACACAAAACTTCACAATAACACTTGTGCCACTTCTCATTTTATTTTCTTAACAATTTTTTTTATAAGAGGGATAACTTAAAAGGTAATAATTAAAAAATTTGGCCTAACTTGGTTGTGCAACTCATAGCACTTATTTGTGAGCCTATGGTAGGGCCCTTTGACATCTACTCCTAAATTATCAAAAATAATTTGGTTGACTTAACAGAGTTTTCAAGGACCTAAGAAATAATTTAATTTACATTTATTAATTCATATACTGTCTGGCACTACTACAGTCAAAGTAGGCTGTTCATTGTGATCGAAATTTGTAAATACTTATTTTTAAGTGTTAGATCTTATATTAAAGCTTTTGGCCGAAATTTACGTCTGTGCTATGGTGCAAAGGAAAACGAATTAAAAAGAATTAAAGAAAAAATTTCTGTTTTAATTTTATGCTCTGTTTTTTAATGTTTTATTTCTCTATTAGTTATTATTAGGGATGAGATTTTCATGCTCTAAAAAATCGAAAATATGCACTAAAAACTCTAAAATATGCATTAAAAAAATAAAAAATATGCACTAAAAACTTTTTATTCATAGATAGAATATTTTAAAAACTTAATTTAAATAACATCATTTAAATTTTTTTTTGCATAATCAAATAAATACTTTTTTATATCATCAAAAGTAAGCGTTTGTCTGTTAAAAAGCTTTTGTACATGGAAAATGATCTCTCAACGTTAACCGAAGTTGAAGCACAATCCAGATCTCACATTGGATTCCAAATCAAAAATAGTTTAAATTTGTTTTATTTTTTAAAATGCCATATTTTTTTTGCAAAACTTTTTTTTAATTTTTTCATCCTTTCTGTCATATCAATTGTTTTTAGTTGACTATTAAGTGAACTAAATCCCTCCAATTTAGTTATTGTTTCACCAATATATCCGAAGTTTATTATCGAATTTTCTTCTAATTTCCTCTGCAACTCGGTGTAACCCATGTGCCAAGAATGAAATATGTAACAGTTTTGAATAAATTGTTTAAGGCAAATTGGAAGCCTTAACCATGGTAGCTGCCGCAACGGGTTAAAATTAAAGAATCTTGTGTGAAAATTTTGTATTTTAAGCAGAGCTTCAAAATGATTTATTTATTGATTTAAAAAAATATTTTTTTGACAATTTTTTTTTTGAGTACAATTTTGAAATTTTTTGAAGAACTTTTTTTTTATAATATGCAAATTTAAAAAATATATCACTCAAAAATATTAAAATATGCAAAAATATGCATTTAAAATCAAAATATGCATTTTCACCAAAATATGCAACAACAAATCGGTGCCATTTTAACGCAAATTTAATGATTCGGAAAGATGATTGGTCGACATCGATCTTAGACTATCGACAAAAAACATGCATTTCCATGGAAGTCGCATCCCTAGTTATTATAAACAATTTTTCAGTAGAAGCAATATACAGTTGAACTTCTAAAACTCGAAACTCTATTATCCCGACAAAAAAGTTCGACTTACAGAAACTTTAAGTTAGACAATTTTGCAATAAATGCTCAACAAAAAATTAAATTCGTTCGGTATTCATGTTATTTAATTTTATTTCGCACAAATACATGTGTGCATATTTAAAGATTTCATTTAATGAAATATTGTGTGATTTGAGATGAATTATTTAATTTAAATTTATCAAATTTTATTTAACTAAAGATAAATGTCATATTTTAAATGCTAATTAGTTAAAAAAAAAAACAAAAATTTAAGAGTGAAAAAAATTTCGTGATGCAAATATTTTACTTTGAGTTATAGAAAAATTCAAGATAAGGAAGTTCAAGAGTTCAAGTTATAGAAACAAAATCATGTGAATTGGCCTGTCCACCGCTATTGCCAAGGGATTCCCTTCGACTTAAAGAATTTTCGACTTAAAGAATTTCAACTGTAATTTTTCCTTTACATTACATACATATGAAAAATAATTTTTAATTAAACCAACCAAAATGTATACAAAACAGCACGATATTTTTACAGCGCACAGTGGGAGAAATGGGCAATCTGGTGGTGCGTTGTTAATAACTAAATACATGTAATATTTTTTAATATAATTAATGCAAATTTTTAAAGTTGTCTTAATTTTTTCTTAATATTAATTAACATTCATCTAAGAGAAGCTGGCTTACCTGATTTTGATTTGAATTTAGTTTTTCGCTATATTTGGAGGAATCAATAACATTCGAAAATGCATGATTTTTAATCATTAAACATTTTTTTGGTTCACTGTGCCATATTTAGGAAAAGTTTCGTTATTTATTTATATTAAGTAAAAAATCTAAAAGTGAACCGAATCAACCCAACTTTTGTTCCACCGAAAATAAGTTTGTATGTAGGGAATTTCATGTCAAGTGACCCAATTTTGAAATCGATGTCCTATTGGATAGTGGTTTAGACACAAATTTTCAACAAGATCGGTTTCTGAGTTAGAGGTGGTAAAAGTTGGACATTTTATCCAAACAGGTGTTCTTTCTCATCCATTTAACTTATTACCTATTGGTGTTAACAAAATGTGTCCATAGGTGCAAATTTCATTCAAATCGGAAGACATAGATTTCAAAATTGGGTCACTTAACATAAAATCCCCAGTATGTTAAACCTCTATCAAAAGGACAATTTTTTTAAAGCTTTAAATCACTAAAACATATCAGCAAAGGTCACAAACGTATTTTTTTTTTATTTAATGCAAACCCAATAATTTGAATTAAATCACTAATCCAATTTAAAAACTTTATACACTTTTCTGACTTTTTGAAACCAACAATTTGTACGGATAAAAAAAGTGTTTGATACACTTGCAATTATTTTCAGACCAAATATTAAATTTGAAAGCTCACAGCTGGGGGAATATAAGAGGCAAAACAAAACGAAGAAATCCCTAAATTTTTTGGTTACTAAGTTTTTAAAATTATAAAAAAGGTTTTGCCATATTGTAAATTTTAATATTTTGATAAAGCGCCGCTAAATAAACCATTGCTCCTTCTGTGCAGTGGTTAAATATGAATATTACGTCTCGATTTTTTCCAAAAAGTAAAAAAATAAAATGTAAGAGTGCACTTTTTAAATTTCGTGTAATTTTTTTGTACAAGTGGCAACTGTCACATATGTTTATTCCAGCGTTTAAAAAGCTGCAGTTGAGATAGTAAAAGTCATAAGATTATGCTGTAACTTCGACATCTTCATTTGTCATTGGACAAAAATAAGCTGTTGGCTTTACCCAAGGTATATTTACACAAGGTAAACTCGTTGGCCCATATGTTTGTCAGCTGTTTACCCATAGTTGGAGCCAAAACGTCAAATTGCGTGTATATGAGCCAAAATTTGTACATGTGTGAGTTAAATTGTTTTTGTTTTATATGAAGACAATTTTGACAAATTGGCTCCATTTATAGAGCAGCATGTCTACACTCCCAAATGAGTCTACCTTGTGTAAATATACCTTGGCTTTACCTATGATTCCTTAAATGAACACAGTCGCAGTGAAGGCAAAAGCAAAACACGAAATGTTGTACACGACAAAGAACATCGGCAGTCGACATGTTCGGAAGTGTTTGGTTTGACAGACCAAAACTTTTAAAAAATCCCGTAGTTATCGAAGATGGGACGTTGTGTTTGTGTTTTTATTTTCCAAATTTTTTTTAATAATACATGCGTTCATAAAAACATAAATATGTACATAAGTACATATTTATTATTTTTAAGCTTAACAAATCTTTTTAATTTTTTGAAATTAAAAAAAACTGTAATTAACATCATCGCTTTCATATACTGTCAGCGTCAAAACAAAGTGTACAACTGGTTTTGCAATATAAAAAGTGTTATTTTAGTAAAAAAGAATTCAAATTTTTAGAAGTTTTTTATCATTTACAAAACTTTGGACAATGTTCTTACAAATTAAAATTAAAAATTTGAAATACTTCAAAAACAACAAAACCAGTACAATAAAAAAAACAATTTACTCCGTTTTTAAGGCGTCAAAATAAAGTGTACAGTTTTAAAATACTAAGAAAAGTGAAGTGGCTAATACTTTGTTTAATTTCTTTTTGCTTCTAGTTTCTATGGCATCGATTCCACCCATTTTAAAGTTAGCGCAGTAGACAGTTTTGGGTACTCTTCCTGCAGAATTTTCTTCAGAGAGTGCTTGCTGGTTATGTTTTTTTTTAATTTGTCTGTCCAAATGTTCCCAAATGTTTAGGTGAGTTGATATTGAGCGACTATTGGGCTGATTCATCTGTTTAAGGACGTATTACAAAAGCCAACACTATCACGCTTCACTATAGATACTGTATTTTTTCCTTTGAATTTCTTATTTCCACCTTTTATCATGTTTTTTTTTTGTCCAACTTGCTTTCGTCAATTTTTGGAGCAACGTATTTTTCACAGATGACAGCAAGCTTGAAGTCTGATCAAATTTGACAAAGTAGAAATTATACTTTTTTTACAACTTACAACACTTCTTACATTGGAAAACAAGCTGTACACTTTATTTTGACGCTCACAGTATATACAATGAACACAACGTCCCATCTTCGTTAACTTCGGGATTTATTAACCCTAGAGTACTAATGATCGACGTTTCGACGAGCATCGCTTCCTTTTAATTAATTTACTTTTAAATGGGTGTGCCTAACACTCTCAAATTTTGTATGCTGTTAGTAGATGATTTACTTTTGCTGTATGTAATTGTGTTTTTTAAACTGCGTTGCTGGAACATTGCTTTTATTGGTTTTGTACTCGTCGAATCGTCGATGGTTAGTATTAACGTGACTTTTATTTTTCAGCTTTGTGAGCAAATGTTGCAAATGTGTTACTTAAAACAACAGTGGCAACAATGACCAGCTAAGGAGAAAATAAAAAAAGAACACAAATGAAGTATGTGTAGATCATGCCCATAAGAAAAAATGACGAATGTCAAAATTAAAATGTGATATATGCGAAAAACCCATATGCGGAGAACCCAAAGTTGAACTTTGTGACTCTGGCTCAAATTGTTATTTAAAAAAAAAAAAAAATTATTTTTTTTAAAGCCAAAAATGTCTTTTTTAAGTTTTGACTCTTTTTTAGTTTTTCAGTTTTCCTAACAATATTTTATAAGTAATTCTTTATGATCCCAAAAATATGTGCAACATTAAATAAAAAAGATCTAAAATTAAATATTTCGTTTATCTATATGAATTAAAACGAAAATTTTTTTTTATATAAACTTATAAGGTGCCATGATGATTAAAAACATTAATTGAAAAAGTATATTTGCTTTAAAGCCAAAGTTATAGGCAGTTAAAAAATACATCGTCGAATCGACGATCATTAGTTACAACGTACGTAAAATATGGTTCGTACTCTAGGGTTAAAAGTTTCAATCTGTCAAACCAAACACTTTCTAACATGACGACTGCCAATGTTCTTTGTTGTGTACAACATTTCGTTTTTTGCTTTTGCCTTCACTGCGACTGTTTTCATTTAATGAATCAGAAGTAAAAGCAACGGTTTATTTTTGTTCAATGAAAAATCAAAAAGTGGAAGAAAAAGCAATTTTTTCATTTTGACTGTAGTTTTTTAAACCCTGATAAAAATGGAGCGCTTTACAAAAGAAAAACGCGTTCTTACTGTGAAAGAAAAACGGCTTTTTATTTTCAAATGATAAAGTGCATTTTTACTGGGACACCCTTTATTTTCCAAAAAAAATTTATTTTATTTAGTATATAAGTACATAAATATATTTTTGTTATGTTTATGTTTTCAATGAAAATAACTTAATAAATATGTGTGTTTTTAAAAATTTTCTTGCTGTAAAATTGCCCCTTTTTTACAGAATTCCCCTTTTCGTGCCATGTTCTTTGAACTTCTTGTACCCCTTTTTGAAAAGTGCAACCCGGAATTATACATGCACAGTTCTTATTTTGCTTTGTAAATAAAGTAGTTCTATCAAAACGATGAAACAGCATACTCCATAAGTGTAAAACCTTTTTCCATGTGTTTGTTTTAATAAAAAGATAAATTTTTTAATTTTTGCATTAAAAAAAATCTGAACTGAATACCACCGTTGCAACGTCTATTTAATTAACAAAAAACAATTTTTTTTCATAAAATTATTTTCCATATTTTTTTGTTTATTTACACAATAAAATATTCATTTTTGTATAAGTTCAATCAATTTATTAAATTTAAAAAAAAACTACTAAAAACTAAAAGAATTTAAATAAACGTATATTTAATCATTTCAGCCACCCGGAGTCGCTTAATGACCATGTTTGCTAATTACAGTTAACAGCTGGTGGTACGATCCAAAATAACAAAGTAATTAATGAAAAGTAAATTTCATTTTAAATGGAGCCTGATTAAAATATATTTCACTTTTGCTCTTTACAATTTTTGATAAACTTAGGGGTATTCACAATCTCTAGGTAAAGAAATATACACAAAATTTATTGGTATGAGACTCGTACAAGTGCAAATACAACTTAATGATTATTTTGTTTAAAATTTTCTACTTTCGATCGAGAATACCCCTATTATAATCGAGCAGAGGTGTGTTTATAAAAACAGCAGGTAACTGAAGGTTATATTTTTCATACATGCATTTTTATTTATACATCTTTACAAAAAATAGTTAAAGAGATAAACTGTTTTACAGCATTTTAACAATTTTGTGTGAATCTTTTTTATATTAATTTTTTTTTTTTGAGAATAAACAAAATTGCAAACTTTACTCCATAATGCACATCAAATACAGATTTAAACTTGCACAAAAGAAATATTAGAAATAAAAAAAAAAAAATAAATTGTTTCGGAAAATTTTAACTTCATTTTAATTTTTCACCTTTTTCTTTCTTTTTGTGTCATTTCATGTACTCTTAATTGTGCTCATATCTTTATGCCTGTAATTGTATGGAATAAAAGAAACTAATTCCCAAACATTGCCCATTATAAGCTTATAAGCCTGAACCCCCACTAACAAAAGACAAAACGTTTTTGTCTTTTAAGTCGAAGACACTTTCTAACTGCGGTTGTTTTGTTGGTGTGGGTTCAGCCTAAAATTACATTTATATTTTGTAAATATTTCAAATTACCGACCAAACCTGAAAGGAAAACATATTAAAACAAAAAGCGAATTTTTATAGAAAAGTATAAAATTGATTTAATTATTCTTAAGCAAAATTGTAAATTAAGTTAATAATTAGATTTTTGTATTATATAAAATATGGCATTTTACAATTGTATTGAAAACTGATGAAAGAATAGGTTTTAGTAATGTTTGATTTACGAGTATAGATATTTTGTATTCAGGAAGTAAATAAAATTTAAGCTATTCGTACTTTTAATGAAAGTTTGTAGTTAATATGTTAAAATATTGTTGTTTATAAGCTCTTTCATAAATTTTTAATTGATGTAATCTTTTGCTACATATTACTGTAAAATTATTGTAAATATGTAATTAAAACTTAGTATATAAGGTTATTTTTAATTTCTCTAAGCATTTAGTATTTAACAAGATAAATATATAAAATACCTTCCAAGAATTAAATTTGTTAAAAAAAGTGTCGTTTATTTAATAAAAAAAAAATTCAATTAAACTAATAAAAACATCCGAAGTTGTTAATGAAATTAAGGGGTTCTTAAATTGAATAAAATTATTTCAATAATTATATTAATAAAAACTTTTAAACTTGGTTGTTATAAAAAATAAATAAATAAGAAAAAAATAATAAATAAATAACAAATAAAGGGAATCTAAGAGAATGAAACATAGTCGCGTTTTGGATTCGTGATTCATTTGAACTGTCAAATAAACCGTAAGTCTGGGTTTCCTAACTTGTACACCCTTCACAAAAGTGAAAGGGGTATATGTATCAACGTTTTCATTCAGTTTGTAACTTATACAATATTGATCTTTAGACATCCCTTTGGAATTTTTTACATATCAAATATAAACATGATTTGCCGCTTAGAGAAATGTGTTTAATGCGAAAAAATTAACTCATAGTATTTTTATTTTCTTTTATATTCCGTTTGATAATGTGCGTTAGTGGTATGGTGAAGGCCATTAAAGATTCGGTACGCCGAATATAGAACTCTTACCTGTCTAAATTTTTGTATACCCTTTACTGAAGGTACAAGGCTGAACGGCAAGAGCCAAAGTTTCCAAATTAGGCACAAGAATCTTCATTGTCTTCAAGAAGAATCTTCATTATCAATAAATAACATTTAACAAAATATGGACGAGTATGGACAAGTGGGCGTGACACAAAATAGATTTTTTTTATATATAACCCATTTAAAAATGTGCTCTAAAAGGAGCAGGTTTTATGTATAAATTCATACCTCAAATCACTTCAAACCCGCTGATGGGATGCCTGAAATTTGTATGGGGTGTTTTCGGTTCGGAGGACTATTTTCTGCTGACAATAAGCTGATTTATATATTTGCTGGTTTTAACACATTACGAACCAAAAAGAGAGCTTAACTTGCACGGATTTATTAGCACTTAGGACCTACCCAAAGAATCCACGACAATTCACCGATCGCTGAAAAAACTTATAAATTTTCTGAAAATAATAATCTATTGCAAACATTAAGGTTAAAACTTTTTTAACAATAATTTTTTAATTTGGCAAGTTTTATATTTAAGCGCGCCAGTACAAATTTAAAAAGGAGAGAATTGACTCGAATTGTGCTCGCGATTAGAATTTTTTCCCACTGCTCAAAACTACCAGAGATTAAGTTGCTTGTTCAGGAGGACGGCCCTAGTGGTATACCTTCAACCTGCAGCAAAAGCCTATGTATTACCTCCACGTGTTAATCTCTGGTAACATCTCTGGTAGATGGCTAAAATACAAGGCTCTAGCCGAGGCTGGCTAGGAAATGGTGGAGCGAATTCCAAAAGTCTAGCGCCCTTGTATATGAAAGTATTCAATGGCGTGAAGTATTGACCATAGTACTTAAGGTTATATGGTTTTCCTCGGGGATCAGTGGCCCGCAGGTGAGCATGCACACCTGGCTGCTCATTGGTGAGGTATTATTTTATCGGCCACATGCAGTGGATGACTCTTGTAATGTCAAGGGATCTGATCCAGAAAGATAAATTTTTGTTTTGTAACACTTTTTGTGAAAGAATAGTCGTTCGTGTGATGGACACGTGGTTAGTGGAGTGCTGGTGATGCTGGATGTGGTGTAGTGGGCATTTATGCATGTTGATTAGTAGCCTTTCTAAGTAAGTTTAGCTGCTGGGTATTTGGGTGGGTAGGTTTGGCTCACTCATCAGACCAGATGCCGCTGAAAAGAAAGTGTGAAAGTCTTCATGTATTAAGTGTTGCACTACACGGATGTTTATTGCAGCCAAATTGGACGAGACATTTATGTCTGGGTGGAGAGGTTTGTGCCGTTATGATACTAAGACGAGGTTAGTAATACCATCCTGATACGGTTGTTTCTGTGTGCCCTTACACAGTACAAGCCCGAGGGGAAGGCGGTGAAAGCTTTCGTCGGTACCCGTCACAAGCCTGTCCAAAAATTTGTCCAAAATAAGATCTTCGTTTGTAGTGATTATTGTTTCTTTCACAGAAGTTTAGTGTTACTGAAGAAAAATGATGCTTTCTGTTTCAGAATGCTTTTCTTACAATGATGTTGATAAAATAATTACACGAGGTGGTTGATGGTGCTACCCAAACTTACGCGGGTAGATTGCTTCCGATTTATAACAGGAACTAGTGGAGTGGGTTCGGTTGTAATGGGGAAACATCTTTGTCCTGTTGCTAATCAGCAGGAGCTGCATGACAGGTTCGAACAATGCAGCAGAGGTTAGATAGCTCGAACTTCCTAGCAAGGAGTTTTAATGTTTTCATTACCACCAACTGTTAACATATTGCAAGATATGCAAGCCCTGTCAACTTTGTATGTCGACATTTAGTAAATGTTAATTACTCAGTGGTTTAGACCAACCGTGCAATCGCGTCAAAGTAGAGGCATGCATGTAAAACAAGGACATCTGCTCAAAACGGGTCTATGCAATAACTCCCACGAAATAAGTCCCACTTTTAAAAACGAAATAAGTCCCCCCAAAAATTGCCTAAAAAAATTAAATAACTCCCACGAAATAAGTCCCACTTTTGAAAACGAAATAAGTCCCACCAAAATGAAATGATTTCAAAATTTACTTGAAATGAAATAACTCCCACTCAAAATGAAAAAACTCCCCCTTGAATAATATATTTCTTAAATGAATTAAGTCCCACTTTCATAAACGAAATAAGTCCCACTTTTTCACTGTTTAATGCGATTTCAAATAAGAAGTATTTGACCCGAAAAATCGTATGCAAGCTTGTAGAAGGCTTCTTAATGGAATGGATATTACGAATTTTGATAGAGTTCCAGAATTTATTATTAATTCTTTTTTCGGTCAAGGAACGTATAGAGAACGCCTACTAGTAACAACGTTTGGATTCGTAAATGGATTAAGTACTTCGGTACCTATTTGTACACATTTCTTTAAAGTTTTTTTATTGTAGTAAGTATAAAGTAATTAATAACAAAAAAAGGAGAGCCATGACAGATAAGGACAAAAAATTATAGTTGTCCCTTTTACGAAATGTCCAATATATAACTTTTTGCATAAGAAAAAAATGAGAAATAAAGCCATAATGACCTTATATTTCATGGCTCTATCGCACTCCTCCATAAAAAAATCATTTATTTATTATTTAGGGGTATGAAATAACTCCCACTTCACAAAACGAATTTATTCCCACTCAAAACGAAATAAGTCCCACTTAAAATAAAAACGCGAAACGAAATAAGTCCCATCAATTAACGAAATAAGTCTCACTTTTAAAAACGAAATAACTCCCACTTTCAAAACAGCAATTTTTTGTGGGACTTATTTCGTTTTTAAAAGTGGGACTTTTTTTGTGGGAGTTATTGCATAGACCCGCTCAAAACTACCAAAATGAAGATGTGACTTTTTTTCTTAGGAGGACAGTATTGTAAACAACTGCATAACAAAATAAGAAAAACCAAACCACATGATTTAAGTAATAAAATTTGTTTGTCAAAAAATTTAACTGCCTTTGAATGCTTAAAAATACTAAAACAAGGAACGGACATAAATTATACAGCAGCACGAATTATTGGTATACACTCCGAGGAAACAGAAGAAGCACGAAATAACTATTACAGGAGGTATAGATTAATGTTTTCCAGAAAGTGTAATAGAACTCCAACAAATTCTAAAAATAATTTTTTTTTATTCAATTAAATTGTTATGCTATTGTAATAGCAAACAAAAAAGTTGTTTAAAACTTCTCTACAACTTCAAAACAAAAATGTATGTTAACAGAAACAAGCAAAATTTTTATTAAATCTGGACGCCAATTTCTAAACAACTTTTCGTAGAATTTATAAATAAATTCTTAAATATATTTGTAAATTTTAAAGCAATAGTGAAAATGATGAGGAGAACTTCAGGACATTAATCAATCATAAGTATTTTTATTTTGGAATAATTCTTAACCAGAAATGTAGTTATTCTCTCTCTATTCTATTTTTCTCCTGTTTCATTCACTCACGTTTGCTGTACTTCCTTCCCTTGGCTGCAGAAGAACTCTGCATATATTGTTTTTGACGTCATTATACGTTGGAAATTTGATGTATTTGATTCAACAATATTTAGAAATAGAATTTGGGAATTTTCTTTTTTGCATTGTGATATCTTATGTTTTAACCATTAAACAAAAAAGTTTTACCATAACACAAAAGTTTTTACTACAACTAATTGTTGTAAGGGTATACTAAGTTTGTCATATGCATCTAAGACCGCATAAAGTATATAAGTATATTTAATTTAGCCATGTCCGTATGTCTGTCCGTCTGTTGAAATTAAACTGCCTTCAACAACTTCAAAGAAAAGAAAAATATTGGTGTAAAATTGTTTTTAGTTCTCCTAAGCAGCTTGGGATTGAAATCCGGTTCAGTAGGAAAACAGTAATGAATCAAAATGTGGAACAACCACCCAAAAAATTGATTATTTTGTTACAAAAACTAGCATAAATAGTGGCGGAATGCACATATTGGGGGGTGTGCTGGAAATCGCAAACGCAAAACGCAAGAATTTGGAGACTGTTTTTAATACACTTTTAATCTAATTTTTATAATTTTTGTCATAAAATTCTGTTTAATAGGGAAATGTTTGTATAATATTTGTCATAAAATTCTTTTATTACAGAAATCTTACTAAAAACGACTTTTAAAATTCTTGCGTTTTGCGTTTGCGATTTCAAGCACACCCCTGATTGATATAAAATTTTGCACAGATGCGTCCTATATGACTATAAATCACACCACAAAATTTCGTACGCCTTAAATATAAAGATAAAGAGTGCTATATTCGGCTATGCCGAATCTTATATACCCTTCACCATGATGAAATAAGAACAAAAAGTTATATACATAAATAAGAAAGGTATAAATAAATATTAATTGAGCCACGCCAATTTTTCATTTTGCCATGCCGAAGAATATAAAAAAAAACAAAAAATGTATATATGTACCTAAGCCCGTTTCCTCTTTTGCCAAAGTTGATGTTTGAAATTCATTTTATAATCTTAAAATCGTTTTTTAGAACATAAAAAAATTAAATAAAAAAATTAAAAAAAAATTCTTTTAGGGATTCGAACTGGCAATATCATCAGTCTCAGGAGAGAACTTAACAACTCGGCTACGAATGCTTTTACTGAAGAAGCGTTAAATTAATATATATTGAGTCTATGAGTTTGTTTCTTTATTTGAGCGGCATATCATATACATGCATTAATGTGTATGTATACGCGTAAAATTAAACACATTACAAATAAAATCCACCACTTGTAGTGAAGGATATAAAAAAAACAACAAAAAAACCACATTACCAACACTGTTTTACCATAGCCACTGTATGATCGTAGAAATTAAAATTGAATTGGTTTGTATGGTATGTTTATATCGTTTTGGTAAAACAGTGTTGGTATGGTAATGCCACGTTTAATTGGACCTTTAAAGTAACAAATTTGAGGCATTCGTAGTTTTTTACTCATATCTCAGCCATTTGTGGACCCATCTTGCCGAATTTCAATAGCAAACAATTCCGGACCATATGTGACATAAATGTATAATAACCTGGCCCCCATCATATATGGGGTCTTCGGAAAATCCATTTCAACGGACAGAAGGACATCGTTAAATCAACTTCGCTCCTCATAAGGACCCAGAATATATATACTTTATAAAGTCTAACATCAATATTATAGGAATTACAAATGGAATGACAAACTTATATATACCCTATTCACCACCTGTGGTGAAGGGTATAATACTACCCTATTCACCACCTGTGGTGAAGGGTATAATACTGCTGTTGTAATACATGTTATGATGTCACAGTTTTCTATGGCTAAAAATTACACTGACTACTTTCTTGCAGATTGGTCAATTATATAAAGCCTACTCTCGAAAAAGCCTTTAGTGCGCGTAAAACCGTAACAAACCACTTTGTTATAATAAAATTTGGGCAGTCGTAGTTTTATATGATAATGAATAACTTTGTTAAATTTCGTTAAGATCGGTCCGTATTTTATTATATAAATTTTCTTTCATATTGCTTCGAATAAGTATTCTAAGTCAAATTACAATTTATAAAGCTTTTATACTTGAATAATTCCTAATTCCTGGAAAATATTGAAGGAATAACACTATTAAAGTATGAAAGTTTTATAAACTGTAATTTGACTTAACATAAATATTCGGATTAATATGAAAATTTCAAACAAATATGTTTATAAAAACAGTTAAAGACGTTTGTTTGAAAGTGGATAAGCCATCATTTTTTCTGTGTATGTTAATTGGACTGAATATTAAAAAAATAAAATTTTACGATGTCGAAAGATTCCTTTTAAAGTTAAAATGAAATAATAAATAACGTTTTTTACGTCCGACAAAATCCTGCCTTTAACTAACTGCAAGTTGTAATAATGGCCACAGTTGCAAGACCATATTAGGCAATTTTAATGACAACATTGTAAATTCTAGCCTCTGTACGAAGCTTAAGACTTGTGTAATAGTGTAAAGTACCCTTAACTGGCAGTTATAGGAATTATAACTGAACTTGGTGATATTAAATTTCATTCCAATTAAAAAAAAAAAAATATTCGATATCCTTTCGCCTAACTATTACAATTTCCTTAATATTATTTTTAAACTTTATTTTTTTTAACTTTAAAATTCTATAAATCCACTTAAAAACTTTATGCCGAATGTAAAGCATGAAAACTTGCTCTTGCCAAATTTTTCTTCTAACAATTTACAACAAAAACTTTAAAAAAGCACTATAAAATTTATTTTTAAAACATTTAAACACGGGATTTGTTGTGCTTCAAAGTTATTATTTGTTTTCTATAGTTTTGATGATACAGCAGCATTCATATTTCCGTTTTTTTTTTACAAGGGAAATTGAAAACTTCTGGCTAAAAATAATATCTAAGAGAAAAAGAAACTTTAGCCCAGTAAGCATATTAGGAAGTAAATGATCATATAACTCCTTTTTTACTCCTCTGCACTATTGTAATATTTATACTTAAACAAATTTTTCAGTTTTCCAAAAACTTTTGTTGGGAGTAATTGGTACCCTTCGTGCGACTTGTCCTTAGGAGCCATTCATTGTCTTTCTCAATAGTTTTTAAAATTTTTAAGTTGGGTTTTTGCTCGATTATGAACCTTTTTTTGGTGGTGTTTGGAAATTTTTGTTAGTCTTTTAAGCCTACCCAACAAACCAAAACGATATAGAAAGAACTTGTAGCAAGCTTACTAACATAAGCCTTAAGCTTAGAAAAGTGTTGTGATTTATATTATAAAAGACTTATTAACAATTATTTAATAATGAAAACTGATCCCTTGCGATAATATTACTTGCCTATAATATAATGTAAGCTTAGAAGTCTAATTATAGAATAAGCTTACAGAGAAATACTTTTCTAATCATGTTAATAATTAAAAAAAATACAAAAAATTAATATTTGCACACTGAACTACGGTAGTGATTTGTTTTATTAAAATTATATTTGTTTTATTTTTTCAGAAAATTGATTTATATATTATGAAAAAAAAGATTTTGTGCTTTTCACAAATTCGTCCTCCCCACTCTAATATAAATTGCAGAATCTGGAAATTAATATGTAATAGCTTTAGCTGTTCCCTTCCAGCATAAATGCTCTTCCAGCTCATCTGTCAATAATTTGTGCCAACAGTTTTTGGTATAATTTGGGATTTTTGTAACAGTAAGCAGCTCTTTTTCGATTCTTTGAGAACTCTCTTTTTAAATTTATACCTATGACATATTTACAAAAAGTTTTTTAGTTACATAATATTTATTTATTATTTATTATTATTTATTATTATTTATTATTATTTATTATTATTTATTATTATTTATTATTATTTATTAGTATTTATTAATATTTATTTATTATTTATTATTATTATTTAAAATATCAAAAGATTTTCTTATTCGTGCTTAATTCCCAGTTTTTATCATTGATAAAAACACTTGAAATTTATTGTTGATGGGATAAGCTATTCCTATGCGCATTTCACTGGTTGCTTAGGCCAGATCATCAGGAAACTTCATCCATAAAGATTTTGGATTTTTATTTTGTTTTTCTTAACCTACTTACAACTACAGTTAATGTTGAGAGAATTTCAACTAATTGTAGTGGGGAATGTAAGATGAGATAAACCCACTGTTTATTGTTGATGTGTTTTGTTTAAACTTTGATATTGTTACAAGTAGAACTACAATTGATTGGAATTCTTCCATCATTAATTGTAGTTGGAAGTAGGTAAAGAAAAAACAAAATGCATAAAAACACTGAAATTTATTGTTGATGGGATAAGCTATTTCTATGCCAGATCGTCAGCAAAGATAAAAATTGGGAATTAAGCACGAATAACAAAATCATTTAAATTAAAATTTTGTATTCCCAAAAATTACTTTTGATAATTTATCAAAAATTTATATTAAACGCAAACCATTAAAAATATTGTGAACATTTTAGTATTTTTGTTCGGAAGTACAATATTTATATATAGCATTCGACTTCTTATATATATTTACTATAGGCATGTTTGCAGCGGTCGATTCGCTGAATGAAACTTTTGGTAACTCGGCCACACATTTTGACGGAAACGCCGCTATTCCTGCTTCAAAATTGGATCTGAGCTGATTTAACGACACTGGATTACTTTACATAAAACTATAATACAACGTGCACTGCTAGAAAAGGCGTCATAACGCGTATTTTGACATCAGTACTATGACAAGTGTCTTCGTTTTTGACCCCTTGACACTTTTCATCAATGTGATGTCTTAACATCACTTGACCAAATTGTCATCAGGGTCAAAAATTTTAATTATGTCATCAATGGGATGGCACATTGTCATCATAGAAATGACGAATTAAAGTCTGTTAAATTAAATATCATCAGTGCTATGACTCAGTAACATCGGAGAAATTATTAATTTGCCATTTACTTGTTTGTTTACAGAAGAACTCTCAATTATAAGACACCAGCAACATGCCCGATATGGTTTTCGTAATCAATCTACTTTGAAAAATTTATGTATTTAACTAAATAATTAAAAAAAGGAATATGGGAATTTTTGCTACTTATTTTACTTTTTGAACATGAAAATAATCGATGACGCATAAAATATGACAAAATTGATACCACTTTTTGCCTCATTGATTTGTAATAACATTGATGTCGCAATTCTGATGTTAGCACATCATCTGTATGAAGATGCATTTTTCTATGAGTGTAGAGCTAAAAAATAGGGGGAGGCGTTAAGCTACGGGAACAGACGGCCAACCGATAGAATCGTTTTTGGAATCAAGGAGTTGAGAGGGGGTTTCTTCTGACGAAGAATGTCTTTTTTGTTTGTTGACAGGGTTGCAAAATACAGTTCTGAAAAAATCGTCAATTCCCGAAGAAAACATTAAAAAATCGTCTTTCATATTTTAAAAAGTAGTCAAAAAGAAAAAAAAAAAAATATCGGAAAACTTAAAATGTTTTTAGTTTTTATTAAAAAACACTTTGTTTTGAGGTAAAACACAAAAAAAATTATAAGAATTGACGTCATAAGAAGAATATTCATCAGAATTCCAACATTTTTTTCATATCGATGGAGAACAATATTTCATTGCTCCTCTCATAAACGACCCACATATAACACTAGTCTCTAGGTTTAAATAAAATCATCACTTTTCGCACAAAAATCGGCACATTGCTAATTTCTAAACCAAACATCGTCAAAATGACGATAAGTCACCAAATCTGCCACCAGTGTTTGTTGATAAGGCTATTTACCCAAAAGTTGGTTTATTACTGAAGATGATTTTTCGATGAAGTTTGTAATTTCTTTCCAACATCTAAAGAACACAATTTGAAACGCATATCGCTTCATATGATCAAGTTGCTTTAGCGCTTAAGCAAAATTGATTTTAGAAAGGTGCATGCCAAGGTCCTTTCGCACAATTTGCATAGCGGGTCTGAGTAACGCTTTTGATAAGGTCATTCAATAGTTTTGATGGATTAGAATACATTTTTGTTAAGTTAGATTCTTTCTTCTTTAAATTACTTTTTAATTTTGGTGGAGTAGAAGGGTTTATAGTTAACCCTAATAAAATTTTAAATAATGTGTAAAGAAATTGAAACTTTTTGCAACAAACAAAATAAAAACTTGTTTTTCGAAATAAATATTTACTCTACTCACACTTTTTTTCAAAATAAAAAACCAACTCAAGGATAAAGATAGGAATACATAGTGATAGCAGACACACTGTTATCTTAAAATAAGAGTATGCATTTAACAAAGGTATCCAAGAGGTTTCTTTTTGTATTTAGAGCAGCGTTGCCAGATATTTTTTTATACATACGCGCAGTCAATAACAAATCAAACAAGTTCAAACAAGGCTTCTTTGTACAAAGCCAATTATTTTAAGAAAAGTTTTCATTTTAAAAGACTTGTTAAAAAATTCAAAGAGCTAATTACACTTATAAACAACCTTAATAATCTACTTTTAATTCTGTATAATTTTCCACGCTGATTTCAAATTTATTTGAAGTTTTAACATACGAATGGTTGCATTTATATTTTGAAACTAGACAAAGAAATGCTTTTAATATTTTTAAAATTTACGAAAACGAAGCTTTTTTTTGGGGTCTTAGATGAAAATTAAAGCAGTTTTACACGGAATGACAAACTTAGTAAACCCCTTATCACAACTAGTTGTAGTGAAGGATATATTGCTTGGGATCAATCAAGAAAATTTTGATCAATACCTTACCTTTTGTTTCAAATTTTTTTTAATTTTCAATGTTTTTAGTTAAGCTTTAGTTCATCAAATTTAACTTTCATTAAATTACTTTTTACTGAAAGAAGGAATTTTACAACATGAATTTTTTATTAAAATTTATAGATAATTTCCTTGGCTGAGCTGAGGCTTGAACCTGGGTTGAATTTACATGTTTCAAGAATCACCACATTCTTTCATCAGAATTCTTTTTAGCAAGCTTCAAGTTGTGAATTGTCACATACAGCCCTTACAAAATACTATCTGAAAATCGAAAAAATTTTACAAACAATTCTTAAGCGGCCCATCTCAGAATGGTTTCAATTAAATTATTGCTCAACTTTCATTCCAGTGATGCCATTAGGAAACGAAGGATACATTTTTCGTATCTTTTGATGGCTTCAGGTACCATGTATAATCCTGAAATTTTTCGTATCTTTTGAATCTGTACCCAAAATCTATTAAAATTTATTTAGACTGATCATCCTAACCGACTCAATACTAATACAATACTAATAATGGTGGAAGAAAACATTAAGGAATCTTCAACATACGATCCACCGATTACTAGTAGTGCAAAATTGTTCTAAGGAAATATGAACATTTTTTTTATATTCAGGAAATTTGTATGAACTTTCGGATAGTATAAACGTAGTATAAACGTATTAACTCGTATATTAATGTTTACAAAATGAATTTGCTTTGATAACATAAAAAGATAGTTACCTATTATTAACTTTAAAGTTTGCTTACTGAATTTTTAAAAATTACATGCCCTAATGTTTACGACTTAAATAAATATTAAACATGAATTTATATGATATAATTTTCTCTACAATATTCATTGAATATGAAAAAAATGGTATGTTAATTAAAGTTAAACGTTAAAAATGAATTTTAAAATTTTTTTCAAAATGTATCTTTTTGGAAAAAAGTGTATCTTTTTAGAAACTTAAATGTATCTTTCTCGAAATCTCACAGGCAACACTGTTTCATTTATTCAAAGGTGAATATAACCTATAGGAATAATATAAACAGCATCCTACAATGTTGCCAACACATTTCACATTTCACTTTTCACTTTTTTTCTTTGTGCAATAAAAATCAAAAGTCTTTTGGCAATAATATATTTTGGCACCTTCGAATATCACATACACATTGGCGATGTAATTGTACAATACGTAAAATTGAACAGTTTTATTGAAAGTGTATGAGCCGCTTTAATTAACTAAAACCAAAAAAGTAAGTAAAACATGGAACATAAACAAGTAGTTTTTAACCAGAAAAACAAAAAATCTTGGTAAGAAACAGTATAAAATCTGTAAACTTTAATATTGAGAAATGTTTTTGTAGCTAAACTGAGCCGCTGAGAGATGCTTGAAAACCGCAAGATATCCCGCTTACCGCTAAAACGTATTTTTTCGCGCGATTGATATTTCAAAAACGCTAGATTGAGCGGGAAAACCTCTAAACAGTGATTGACATACTCCATGTTTTAGCAGGTGCACCAACACGCTGTCCTATTCACTGTGGGATCTACCGAAGCGCTTGCTGAACAAATTTGTCAGTCGGCTTTTGAAGTAGTATGTGGCCCATCCACCGCCTTTTCGCTGACATACTTTCGCTTTAAAAAGTTCTTTATAGCTATTTACTAAGTTCAGTCAGATCAGCTATTTCAATAAGCACGTTGCTTAGTTGGCTAGAGCGCAAAACAAAAACAAAAAAAATCAACATATTCAGGAGGGACCCTGTTCAAACCCCAACTGTGGGGCAATAAAAACTTTTTTTTGAAAATAATAAGATTTGTGACCGCATTTAAAAATTATTTGTAAATTGTCAGCTAAATAATTCGGACGTGCATTAGAGAAATGAAATTGAAAAATAAACAAATATAGACTTATCAGTAACAGTTTAAGTTTTCTTAAAGCTATTTGTTTGGGTTAGCTATTAACTGTTCACATTCAAGCAAATAACATATTCTATGCATAATTTATTTATTTATTTATTATTATATGTCTATGGAATTTTATTCCTTACAGACAATTTAAAAAATAATTGATTACAAAATGTTACACATAAAAATATAATACATAATTAACAATAAGATTACTAAGTGTTAAGAAATGTGATTATTGCCCTTTTTATAGCTTCAGGATTTGATGAAAAGTCAATAAACCTATATAAGTTGTTAAATGCATTGCTCATTCTCCTGAGAGGGTCAGCATTAGCATAATTAGCTCTAACAAATGTTACTGATAAAGGTATGTAATTCCGGGATGGACGTTGAGGAATGTTGAGAGAAATATCATTTATCAAAAATCCACAGCAGATGTCACCATTAATAACATTGAATAAAAATGACACATTAAGCATAGTTCTACGACTTTTTAATGTAGGAAGTTTAATAAGAGCAAGACGAGCAGCATATGAAGGCAAGTTCAAGGGGTTAAAACGTAATCCACGAAGACAAAACAACAGGAATTGTTTTTGAACCGACTCAATGGCATTGGAATGGATTTGGTAAATAGGGTCCCATATTATCGATCCATATTCAAGAATTGGTCGAACTAGTGCCATGAATAAAGTTTTACCAATATTCGGATCATTAAACTCTTTAGCCCAACGTTTTATATAACCCAGTAAACCCCTTGCTCTATTTATTATAGTTGTTATATGCAAAGTAAAACTCAATTTAGGATCAAATAATATACCAAGATCTTGGAAGCTGTCAACTAATTCCACTTTATAATCACCCAAAAAAAAATCAGCTGCAATAGGGTTATTTCTTACAAAGCGCATTGATTTACATTTCTTTAAATTCAGCTCCATAAAGTTGATGTTGCACCATTCATAAAATGAATTTAAGTCCTTTTGAAGTCGATGGTGGTCTAAAAGTTGGTTGTAGGATAGATAAACTTTGACATCATCAGCATACATTAAAATATTTGAGAACTTTACAACATTAGGCAAGTCATTAATAAACAAGGAAAAAAGCAGCGGTCCAAGGTGGCTTCCTTGAGGTACTCCAGAAAGAACATTAATATTTTTAGAATAACAACTGTTAAAGCAAACGGTTTGCGTCCTATCTGATAAATATGAGTAAATCCATTTTATGCAATGCTTCGTAAAACCAATTAATTGTAGTTTCTTTACAAGAAGCAAATGATTTACTTTATCGAATGCTTTGCTAAAATCAGTGTAAATGACGTCAGTTTGATTTTTTTTAAGAAATCCGCGATTAACAGCCATAGTAAATTGTAAGAGATTTGTCGTCGTAGAACTTCCTTTACGAAATCCATGTTGATAAGGAGATATTATATTTGCAACTTGATAACTCAAATGGTCCGTTATAATTTTCTCAAAAAGCTTCGGTATAGCACTCAGTTTTGCAATTCCCCTGTAATTTTCAATAAGAGACTTATTACCCGACTTAAATAATGGAACAATATACGATTCTTTCCACAATTTAGGCAGATAAGCACATTTAATAGATGCGTTGAATAAAACTGTCAGAGGGATTGCTAAGGAATCTGCACACTTTATTAACACACAGCTAGGAATTTTATCCGGGCCATAACTGTAAGAAAACTTTAGTTTTTTTAGATTATTTGTAATCGTATACACATCAAGAAGCAATAAAGAAATTGCATTGTTTTCCACCAGGGGAAATGGATAATTGACTGAGTTATCATATGTTGAATTTGAGTAGGTATTCGAGAAAAAATCAGCAAACATGTTACTTATGACTGTATCATTACTTGATTCAATTTGTCGATAAGTCATTGAGGTAGGATAACCAACGGTTTTTTTCTTTGAGTTTATAAATTTATAGAATGATTTGGGATCACGTTTTAAATTAAATTTGATTTTATTTAAATAACGATTATAACAAATTTTGTTTAAACTGGCATATTCAGCCCTGCTGACGGAATATCTTAGATAGTCTACAGATGATCCAGATCGCTTGAATACTTTATAATATTTATTTTTCCTATTCTTTGCTCGAGAAAGCAGCACGTTATTCCAAGGCGGTCCCAGTAATACTCTAGATGTGCGTTTTGGAATACACACGTCCATAAAAGAACACAGCTTGTTGTAAAAAACATCAAATATATCACACATAGAATCACTTGAATTTGAAGAATATGCCAGTATGTTACTCCAGTCAGTATTACTTATAAGATTATTTAACATGTTGTAGTTAGCTCGTTCGAAAGAAAATACTTTTCCAGTACTAACATTTAATGATGCAGTACAATCCGGCGGAATAGATACAATAACTTCAAAAGCAGGATGATATCGATCTTCCGGAAGAGTAATAGGGTTGGATCGTTTAATATAACAGTCATCTCTATCATTTACAAACACTAAATCCAGTATTTTAGCAAAGTCGTTTAGTATCCCATTTATTTGAAAAAGGCTCATATCATATAAAATATTAAAAAAGTCCATGTAATTTACACTTAATTTCGTTTGCACGAAGTATTTATCATCAAGCGAATATTTCCAGGATATTGAAGACATATTAAAGTCACCCAAAATTATAATAGAATCATTGTTATTAGCGGAGAGAGAAGCAGACCTAATAGCTTCACCATGATGGATATATAAAGACTGCGGGGATGATGGAGGAATATATGAACACGTTATTATTATTTTTTTGTATTTTAATTTAACAATAACAGATATAAATTCTATATCAAGCGATACGTCAACCACTAAACGTTCAGAAGGAAAACTGCTAGAGACCGCAATAAGAACACCTCCCCCATAAGTAGCACGATCTCTACGGAAAATATTGTATTTGCCACACAGGATTTCAGTATTTAGAAAGTTATCATTGAGCCAAGTTTCAGTAAAGACTAATACGTCATAATTAAAGTTGAAGCTTTGCATATACAAATTAGACAGATTTGATCGTAAACCACGAACATTTTGATAAAAAACAGATAATGAATCGACAGTAGCTTTACTTAGTTTTTTGAACTATTCTGTTCACGTTGAGGGAGAACACCAAAATTATTAACATTCGTTCTATCCTTATAAATGTACTCGCGAACTAATGTGTTTTCAGGCCAGAAGTTTGTATCCAGAACTTGATTGAAAATATCATCAGAAACAGTTAATTTAAAAGATGTAATAGACCTTGGCTGTGAGTATTGAAATTTATGAATTAAAACATCAGAATTATATCCAACTTTAGATTTAATATAATAATCTATATCATCTGAAGTAGTGGAACTTGCCAGACGAGAAATAAAAATAGATTTTGAATATGCATATTTGTTTGTTTATATTTATCAAATAAAATAATGAGTATTTCAGCCAAATAAAGTTTTTGCTGGTTAACTAGGTAAGTAAAGTTTTTGCTGTGATGCCTTTTTGTCAAGCTAACTGATAAATTGATTGTGAGTTTTTTTTTAACGAAAACAATATCGATTTGATAGCAATTTTCTAGTATAAAAATGCGAATTTCAAAAAGAACATACAATTTTAAGATTTTTCCTACGATACTTTTTCAGATTTTTTCAAAACGTTTCTTTTTTTATAAACCAGTTCACAAATAAATTCTGTAGCGAGCACGAAAATTTCGCGTGCTTTACTATCCTTTTCAACTTTTCTTCTTTAACATTTGTGAAACTCAATTTAAATAAAAAATTGCAAACATTTTTTTGAAGCCAGCTTTCTGCTTCTCGGTAGCATTTTTGAATTTTGAGTTCTGCCATTTTATGATTTAGTTTGCGGTATATAAATAAAGGTAAACACTTTTGTTTTCCGCTTCAAAACCATTTTAGGATGCTTGTCAGCTTTGTTTAATAATTGTGTATATTTTTATGATAAGAGTTACAAAAGACCATGCCAACACTTTACTATAGTCTATGTTCCCAATTTCTATTATATTTGGGGTAATTTTATTTTTGCTACAAATGTTCTTTGGTTTGTTTTTCTTAAATGTTAAATTTTAAAGCACTAGCGAGCACAATCCCAATTTCAAAGCATGTTTGCTTAGGCAAATTCTGCTTGCGCTGCGTAGACACACGTTTACTACAAATGGAAAATTAACTTATTTCATTACATTTTATAGAATAAAAAATACCGCAATACTTCCGTTACTTTTTCAGTTTATTTTAAATTATCTAGTTATTAGACAAATATTTTTGCTGTACCCAAGTGCTCCAGAGGGCCTGGGGAGCCTTCAACTTGACTAGGTACAGGGGTTGCAGTTAGAATCAAAAGTAGAACTGATTTACTTCTGTGGCAAATTACATAGTCCATTTGGCTGTACAACCCAATTCGGCAGAATGCTGCACAGGAAAAATTCTTCAAAACTTTCTATTTAGTGTGCTTTACATGAAATTTTATCCGTCATAGTAGTAGTTAAAGAAAAAATGCAAAAGAAAAAATGCAAAATATTTAAAATCTAAATGTAAAGGCTCAACTATAATTTGCATGAGCCAGCTTAAGCTACTGTCAAAAATAACGAAAAGCCAGTCAAATGCATTTAAAAAAACGAAAACCAAATCAAAAAACATGTGACTAAAAACGAATTGTGCGATCAATTTCGCACTTTGCTGAAGCAAATGACAGTTTTATAAAAACTCGTAGAAAAAAAATAAAAATTGATCTCAACAAAAAAATTAATGATATTAGTTAAAAAATTAATTAAATTGTCAACAGTAAACAAATTAATAGTATCAATTAAATATTTTTTTATATTAACAAAATTTTCTGCAGTAATGTTGTTGATACAAGTGAACGTTTAATTACTTGATTAAATTTTTAATTAAAACTGATTTTACTTTTGATAAATTGCTTAATAAAAAAAAAACTACTCTTTGATAGGGATTTTGTTTCATTTAAAAATCTTAATTTCTAATACGCATCACACATGATAAAATTATTTTTCTACTCTCTCTAGGTTTCTACCTTAAACTACAAAAACATTAACTTTTTTCACTCTGCTGTTGCTTCGTTGTTTTACACATACACTCTTAAATATCGATGTGGGTTGTTGCCCACCACTAGTTTAATGAAAAGACAAAGCATTAAAAAGTCCTCATTCATTATTCCGTAACCTAAACTGGCAGTTTTTATACAAAAGCTTACATCCGTGATCTCCTGTTATTATTTCTTCCTATCAAAAACATGCGTTTACCGGTTGGTCATTAATTATAAAGATTATTTTCTTTGAAAGATACGAAGAAAGGGAAGTCCAATGAGACCGTAAAAATTACTTTTGCTTAAAGAGACTTAACGTTCAGTTTATAGCCTACAAGTATTAAATTGCTTCCCTTAAAATCCTTTTGTATCCTAAGAAACATATATATTTTGTTATATCAAATATCACGAAAGGAAGTGAAGATATCTGCATTAAATATGTTTTACTAATAAACGAAAGAGTAAATAAAACCGATAGATAAATGAAATAATATTTAAACGAGAAAAAACCACTTTGTTAAACGCAGGATATTTGTTTGGCCAAATGTGGTGAGTTTTGTGAAAGTAGCAATTAAGTTGTTTTAAAGGCATTTTACAACTTCTAATAAAAATGGAGATTTCAACTGATGTAGCATGAACTTCTTATTTAAATTGATAGCTTATAATGATTGGTAATAATGACTCAGTGTGTATTAATTAAACCTTCTTGTAAAATTCAAAAACAGTTTTTCCTTAGCTAACTTTAAGAAAGCTTAGCGACGATTATCCACATTTTGAGTTTCTAGTTTCAATTTAAAAAGCTTTGAAAAATAATAAGGTAAGTATTTCGACGATAAGTGGGAGATATGACCAAGTATTGTATAAATAAGGTTGGACACAATAGCAAACCTTTGGTTTATTACACTGCTTTACAAATTTTTAATTTGGAAAAATACCAAGAACGCCACATGCCTAGATAAGTTAATTGGGACCTCCTGAACACGAAAAACGCTGTAATTTTTTTTTCTAAGTACCGTTTTTAGGATAACGGTACTTTTGTGTTTTTCGGTGTATGGTCCCACTCAAACCCTTGTGGAGCCCAACCGAAGTCCGATGAATGGCATATCGTTGGAAAGGTAATTGAATGCGTTTTCCGCCGATATGCTGCAAATTTCTATCTGATAAGAAATGGCTGAGTTATGTTTAAAAAATTTTCATTTTTATTTCGTTTTTTTTTCTACGTTATAGTAAAGATCTGGAATGTTTTATTTTTTTTACCTAATAGTTTATTTAATTACCAACATTTTAAGTGTAATTTGAAATAAATCGGATGAAAAATAAAGTTTTTATTAAGGATTTTGTGAAACGACAATATTTTCATCCCATATCAAATTTCGTTTTTTTTTTTTAATCATCAGGAGAACGCATGTGGCGTTCTTGGTATTTTTTGGCTGTAAACCAGTGTTATGGAAATTTTTTGTGATCAGGTAAAAGACTACGCAATAATTATACGGCCATGTTCTAACAAGATTTTTAGTTTTCAAGTTTTTAATTATTTAAAAAAAAGTTATAAAAAAAATTATTTAAAAAAAAGTACTTTTACCTGGTGTTAAGAGTTGTTTTGGTAGAGATAATTGGCATTTAAGGTATAAAATATTTTAATAAATTCGATTTCACTCGAATTCAATTTGCAGAACATGACTGATATAAGCATTACGAATGTGAACTTCTTTAAAAGTTCTATCCGAAATTTATTTTGGACCCCATCATTTCCATACAAGCGCACTAAAAAATTTGTTGAACACTATTGTGGTGTGCGTATAACAATTTTATTGTCATGGTAAAAATATTTACCTAATTGATAAAATCGAATTAACGGTTACTAATTGAACCATAATTTCTCAAATTACTTTTTAACGATGTTTACTTGCCTAAATACCCTCTCTACTTCAGCATTAGACCATGGAAGTGAAAGAAACTTTACAGTAAATTTTGAAATTTCTAAATAAATTTTGTTACCGCCTGCATCTCTATATTGAAATTCCTGCTACGAAAAATAAACATTGCAATTTTTGTTGATCCATTTTATAAATTTAATATTGGAATGCTGTTCCTTTATTTTGAGAGAGGTCTTATCATCATCGTTTATAGCGATTTTTAATATTTGTTAAAGTAAAAATTTAAATTAATGCGTTTTAATTGTTAAAAATGTTTATTTTACTTTCAGCAATTTTAAAAATTTTTATAAGAAAATAAAAAATTATCATTTTAAAATAAAAACGGAACAAAATTTTTATGGCTAAAAAAGTTGCAAAATCGCTAATGGGTAACTCATTTTTTAGACACTAAATGGCTAAATTGGCAACACTGATAGTACGTATTGAACAAATTAAAAGTAAAACATACGGTTTTTTCATAGTTTTTTCATACGGAATTTCCCGGGACAAAAATACCGGGATCCCGCACATTTTTCGGGAAAAATCCCGGGAAATTTGTGCGAAAATTCCCGGGATTTTTTTAATTTAGTTATGGCAATTTTACTGCTAATATAATTGTTAATAAGCTGTGTCATGAAATAGATCTTAGCCGCTAGGCAAAAAGGTCTTAAGTCAAAAAAAAAAAAAACGCATTTTGAGTTTTTGATTAGCTTTAATTAAATTGTTTTCTCTCTTTTGATTGGCTTAAATCACTTTAGTCTAGCACATCTTCTTCTAATCGTTATCATCTGCTCTTAGGAGAAAAGTCTATGAAATACACCAAATAAATATTTTTTAATTTAACATTACGAAAAACTACAGTTTCTGACAAAAGACAGTTTTGCCAAACGCCAAAGAGATGTCAATTCATAACCGATAAGTAAGACAATATTTAATGTTTAATGCTCTGAAATTTCTTTCGAGAGCAGAGCAATGACTCGGTTTTTTTTATAAAAACGAAAAAAAGTTATTTTCACTTGCTTCAAAAAATTAGAGATTATAAATTGTTCCTTTGGCAATAAAGGGAAACATCCGTATAAAGGAAACGTGTTTTCTCATTGAAATCTTTTTGATAAAAAATTTAAATAGGATTTCAAACGATTCTGTAAATGCTTATTCTGAACTAAAATCCTATTTAAAAGAAATATTTTGTAATAATTTGTTAAAATAATTTAACTTTCTTGGTTTTATATAAATGCTGTTGGCTTTGAATTAATTCTGTTGCCATAAGTGCTAAAGTTTATTTGTTTAGTTTTATAGGAAAACAAGTTAAAATTTTAAAGGTGGCTTTTGGAAATTAACTCCGAATTTTATATCATCATCAGTTCTCTGCGGTTATATCAAATTTTTATTCTAAAACACTTCTAATGTCACATATCGGAAGTGTTTATTATTTCAAATGCTATCGCACATTGAAAACAGATAACCAAAAAGTCATTTTGCTATAACTTCCTCAAAAATCCTACAAAATAATTGAAATTTTTCCCATGTGTACATTTAAACTTGAAGATCTAAAGGTTCCATTATACACTTTTTCCTTTTTGCCACAAAAATAAAAAATTTGAATGCATTTATAAACTTGATAAAGTGATCATTTTCTCAGGCTCATATCTTGCAAACCGTTCGGAATTTTGTTTTGCAAAAATGACACCGAGGACCAAAAACTTTGGGGGCCCATAAAAAAAAAGTGCATGACTTTTGGCAAAAGTGGGAGACACGGGTCTTTTTTTTGTTCTTTTATCACGAAGTGGTGTCCGTATATGGTTATTTTTCCATGACTTAAAAAATTACACACAGTGTAAGTATACGGGTAAAATGTTACTGATAAAATAATACACCATATAAAAAATCATTCTTTCTAATTTTTAACACTTTACTTTTATACTAAAATTCAACTAAGAACCCTCCACCACAATTAGATGGGAAGAGGGTATACTAAGTTTGTCATTCCGTGTGAAACTTTTTATTATATATCTCAGTATATATATAACACGCTCACTTCCAAAAAACTCAAAAGAAATAAACAAACTTGGTGTCAAATTGCTTCTAGTTATCCTAAGAAGTTTGGGATTGAAAGATCAGAGCTATGAAGCAAAATGTGGATCCACCACCTTAAAAAATGGATATTTTTGTTGTAAAAACTAAAATAAATGGTGGAACAATGCACGGAATGATATAAGATTTTGCGTTTATTCGTTTTATTCGACTAGAAATCACGCTGTAAAATTTCGTGAAGATCCGTTCATAATTTACCCTAGGCCCCATATAAAGTCCACTCTGGTAAATTAATTAAATACGCCTAAAATCGTAGCAGATATATTTATTGTGGTAAAATTTCTTCCAACTTAGTTTCATATAACAAAAAAAAAAAAAAAATGTCATGCAATTTTGTGATATACGGTCCATAATTTACCTAAGATCCCATATTTAACAGCCTTCTGAAATTCACTGTAAACGCTAAAACTAGTTTCACCACTGTATTGAAATTTATGGTTTCAATGGCAGGCACTGGTTGACCTAGGGGTTCCGTTGTTTTTGGTCGAATGGATAACTTAATGCTTAGCAGCAGAGTTATTCACTCGGACTGGGGAAACGAACGTTTGAGGAAATCGGTGACTAGGGGGACCCACAGGGGGGAGTTCTCTCTCCTTTATTGTGGCTCTTGGCCGTCAATGTCGTTCTGGGATGTTTTGACAGAATGGGTCAGAAGGTCTTGGCCTACGCGGATGATGTAGTGATATTGGTGTCGGGCAAGTTTCTGCCGACAATTACCGACATCATGCAAGGGGCGCTGGGCGAACTGTCGGCATAGGCGAATGATAAGGGACTGGGAGTTAATCCGGAGAAGACAGAATTGGTTCTTTTTACTAGGAGGTACAAGGTGGAGGATTTTAGGCTACCGGTACTAGGGGGAGTGGAGCTTAGACTATCTGATAGTGCCAAGTATCTGGGAGTTTTTCTGGACAGCAAGCTGTCATGGGGAAGGAATACTCAGGAGAGACTTAAGAGGGGTCTCAATGCCTACTATCGATAGGTAGGAGCTGGGGTCTCCGGCTGTCAGTGGTGGGATGGCTGTACACTTCGGTGGTTAGACCCATTCTTACGTATGGATGCTGCGTTTGGTGGGAGTCATTGAGATTGGCTAGTCGTAGGAACCTTCTTTCTAAGGCTCAGAGGTGTGCTTTAATTGGCATGACAGGTGCCATGAGGAGTACTCCTCAAGCTGCCCTGGATATCATTCTACATCTTCTGCCTATTGAGCAGTATGTGATGGTAATGGCGGACAGGACCATTCTTAGACTGAGGGAGTTAGGATCGACGGGGAATGTCACGCAGGGTCACTCACGGATCCTGAGTAAGATTGGGGCTGGTGGCTATAACCTGGGGCCACCGGCTCCACTGATTATGTGGGCACCAGGGTGGATTTTGGGCGGCTGCCGGAGGTAATAGTTCCTTAAAAGGGAGAGGTGGTCAGGTAGGAGCAGATTATTTGGTGGATTTGCTATTTTTACTGATAGCTCGAAGATGAGGGGCACGGGTGCGGGGGTCTACATTGAGGATCTGAGCATCAGAAAGTCATAGAGGTTATATATTCCTGACAACTGCAGCGTTTTTCAGGCGGAGGTTCTGGGGGTCTTGAGGGCCGTGGAACGTATGAGGGACAAAATTGATAGGGGCTCGGAGATCACTATATATGTGGACAGCCAGGCGGCTCTTATGGCGTAAGGGGCTGTTATGTGAACTCCAAGCTAGTTGATGATTGTAGGAAGGCTCTGGAGGGAGTCTTAATGGAGTATTTGCTAAGGTTGTGCTGGGTGTCGGGTCACTGCGACATAGGCGGCAATGAGGTTGCTGATGAGTCCAATAGGCTTCTATTTTGGAAGAATCAGGGAGTGGATTCTGGGCGCGACCAATCGCGCCTGGGGGAGCCGAACGGACTGCCGGGTATCGCGGACGCTGTGGCCGGTGCTTAGAAAGTCCTATTCGGGGTTGCTGCTGGGCAGGAGTAGGGTCTGCGTTAGGACCATGATAGGAATGATCACGGGCCGCTGTATGATAAGCAGAATGGAGGTGAGGATGGGATCCGACTTGTCGGATATGTGCAGGATGTGTGAGGACCCTGAGGAGTTGGAGACAGTTGAGCACATTTTATGCCACTGTCCCAGACTACAGGGCAGCAGGCTGAGGTGGCTGGGCAGTAGATTCCTGGGCGAATTAGGGGATGTCTCGGGTTGCGGACTCGAGAATCTGATAGGATTTGTAATGGGGATGGCCTGGCTGCGCGAGAGGAGACTGGGTGCTGACCGCACGTAGGGCGAATTTGGTTGAGTAGGATTTCTCTCGGGTTTGGTCCGAAACCTTCTTTTCCATCTATCGTTTTTTAATCTGACTTGTGCTTTCGCTGTTTATTTCACCTGCTTTCTATCTTTATATAGCTATCTCTAATTAAGGCGTCACAATGGACCGTACTGGTCTCTGGGTGAAGGTGTGAAGGAGAATTCACACCAGCATTTCTACCTACCTACCTAATGCCAGAAATCACTCTAAAGTATTTTGAGATGATAGGTCTATAACTTACAATGGATCTAATATAAATTCCCATTCTGAAAATCATTTTAAATCGGCTAAAACTGTTACGAATAATTATATTTAACTCAAACTAGTTCAAATTTCTAAAAGAGCATAGAATTGTCTGATTGTCCGTCAATATTTCAATATATGTATGTATTAAACGCAACCAATTTTAACGCTGACGTCAGTTTTTACAAAGATTAATTAATAATTAATATATGTCATGTAGCAGCCGCGGATCCAGATTGAGCCTTAGAGTGGGGAAATATTGTATGATACAAAAAAGTAAAAAATTTGTTTTTAAAAGTTTATTAAAAACAATAATATGTCTATATTCAGCTCATCAGGTAGTTGTGGTTTTAAAAGTTTTTTATCTATATATGACTTGATTACACTTTGAGGTAAAAGTTTAGGTATGTTCAATACATTTAGGATATCTATTGGAAAAGGTGTTTTGAGATCTTCTTAAATTAATTCAATAAGAGGAATTTAACCTACAACTCGTTAAGCCCTTATGATACTTGCTATTTTTTGTATTGGATTTTTTTAGGATTGACTGAATGCAACAACAAATGCGAGAGAGAACAAGAAATACAATATGTAAACAAACCTTTTTTTCTGATTGACATTTATCATGTATATTTTTTCTTTGACTAAAACAAAACAAAAAAAAAAAAAAAATAGTAAAAGCTTGGGCAGATGAAAATATTTTGTTTTTGATAAATGAAATGAAGCAGGTGCCCTTCATATGGGATTCTTAATCATACATTTTCAATTAAAGAATATACCCCGATGTAATTCGTAATATTTTTCATTATTTGCATTACATTTTGTTGTATTAAAAAAAATTGTTTGTGAAACCAAAATAAAATGTAAACAAAACAAACAATATTGCCCACTTTTTGTTCCCACAAAAACCGGTCAAAAAAAGCTAAAAATCGCAAAAAGAAGTTAAAACCCGCTACTTTCGATAAAAAAATATAATAAATGGCAACAGTGCTAACATTTAATCTGGAAATGTCAATTTTAAGTTAAAATTTTTTATATTTTTTTTTGACAGTCTAAGATTATTTATCGATAACACACGTATATTTGTTTGAAATTTCAAGATTTTGTATGATATAATCATACTCTTTACACTTAGCCAGTTTTCCTATGCAAATATAGGCTGACTTCCAAAACGTCAATTGCTTTGTATTAGAACAAAGTATAATGTTTCATAACGACGCAGTACAATATATATACAATGCAAACCCTTCCAAAACGTCACTGCTAAGTATTAGTAACGCATCAAATAAGCAATCAGAGCATCGGTTTTAAAGTTGATGCTTTGTGACATTTAACATTTTATTTGCAAGCAATACAGATTTATTTTAAAAGTATTATGCATTGCATTTCAAAACGTTTTTATAAACAAAACACATAGTTGCATTGTTTCGGTACTTTGTACATGTACATGGTTAAAATACAGTAGTAAAATTGTGTACGAACTTTGTATTAGTACGTTTTGGAAGTCAGCCATATTTGGACTATTCTCTAATATAGAAAAAATACAAAAAATAGCAATTCGAACCTTGATTTGAACGCAAATAACTTTAACTTTTTTAAAAATCGCTTTAAATTGTTCTTCGGCTTTATTTCTTTTCTCTTCAAGGCACATAATTAAAGTTTTGATAAGGCTTGATCCTTTTTGAAGATCTATATCGTGCTTTTGTAAAATGATACTAGGCGGCTGTGTTGCAATAAGTATCACACTTAAAATGTTTATTCCCCAAATAAATTCAAAAGTACTAAGTGAGTTCCTTAATATAAGGCTTTTGATGAAGTATCTCTACCTTTCCACTCAGATATTTTTTCCCAAGCTTTATGATGTACTCTTGTTGCAAACTGTAAAATTGAGTCGGAGAGAGTTTGGCTCCCAAATACTTTGCTTAAACTGCGTTTCGCTTGGGATGGTTTCATATAAAAATTTTTGTCGTTTCTTTAACAAATGATTCAACTTTTAGTATTAATGGCACTTTATTGCTTTAACCCTTTCATGCACCAAACGTCTTTGGTGCAGCTTTATTTCTTTAAAAGTTAAATATGAAAAGCAAAAAGCATTTCTTTATATGCAAGTTGAAAGCAGAGCTGGAGTGAGGCACTACGAAAAATTTGTTTTCGTAATTTCGTGTTAGTAATAAGAAATTTGCTTTAAAAAGTCTTATGCTACACCTACAACAAAAGCATGAAAGGGTTAAGAAATTGAGTTGTTTGATTTATGGGAATAGCAAGGCGTTTGTTTCGCATTTGTCGCGGTTTCCAGAATTTTTACCAGCTCCATTTTCTACTGACATCAGAGGACACCCATCTGATCCAGCTCCTACACAATTGTTTAGGTCAAGACCAAAATTTGTCAAAGCTTTAAGAACTATTGATGATTGTGCCTTGGCATCAATTGACACATCAACGTCATAATAAGGAAATCTGGCTTTTCCCCGACAAATACGTGCTTTCGTCAAAAATTATCGTATAGAATTTTGATTCATATAACACATACATAAATATTGCATATACAAAGGCTTATTAATAATTCAACCGCACGCATTATTAAATTAAACGTTTAAACTAAGGATATAAATGGCATCTGCTTGGAATTGAATGTAGAATAATAAGTATTTGAATAAGGTAAACTAAATGTGTCATTGGAAATATCTAATAAATAACTATAAGGATTAAGATTTAGATACTTATAAAAAATTTCGTTAGAGATTCAGAAAAAAAAACAAAAAAATACTTATTGAAAATTTCGTTAGAGATTAAATAAAAAGAAGAAAAAACAACCTTGCTGGGATTTCCAAAAATTTTGTACATTAAAAAAAATATTATTATTAGTTCTTGTAAAAAAATATATTTTTATAATATAGGTGGGGAGGGAAATATCCTTATTTACCCCCCCCCCCCCCTGAATCCGGGCCTGCATATAGATATCACTTGTTAAATGTCGAACTGGAGGGTATCACAATTCGGCACAGCCGAATATAGCACTCTTACTTGTTTATTAACTAAATTCAAATAAATTTGTTAAAGTTAACTTTGTTAATGTCGAACAAACAACGTTTTGCGTTTAGTTTTTTTCTTTATATATGAATATAATTTAAATAAAAATATCTTTCAAATTCATTTTAATTTCACTTTTCTGTGTGTGATCGTTTAAACTAACAGAAAAAAAAGATCTTATATCAAATGGGAAATATTTTATGTTGCAAAAACAAAAACCCAGGCAAAGAAAACAAGAAAGAGAAACGATAGTTATGAATATTAATCGTAATCTATTTATTCTTTTTGCGTTTCTAATGTTTTAAATCTATCAGATGCTAAAAACATTTTTATTGTAAATGCATTTGAAATATATTTAAAAAATTATTTCATTTGCAAAAAGAAGAAAAGAAAAAAAAAAGAGAAAAAAAGTTTATTCACAACTTTTTTTAATTTCACTTTTAGTCATAGAAATTAAAATCGAAAAACATCACGAGTTTTGTTGTTTTTCTTTATTTATAATCCACAACATCTTATATAAGATTAGAGTTATATCCATGAATACGTGTTAAGTACTGTACATTAGGGTGATAACTTTTTGCAAATATCAAAAATACCACCGTATAGACGTGTAGCCGTTTAGGGCATAAAAAATATGGTGTAACTTTTCTTCTATCGTGAAAAAAGTTTTTTTATTGAAATAGTTCAACTTTCATTTAAAACAAAAACAAATTTCGAAATTTTGTTTTTGTTTTTAATGTAAGTTAAACGGACGGGTTTTGCGCTCGTGTTCTATAAACCCCACATAAGAAAATATTTTCGATATATCTGTGGCATTTTGGCAAAACATATTAAATCGAGATGAGATATGTATATTTTTAGCCAAAAGAGAACTTTAATAGCAAGTTTTTCATTAAAGCTTTTGGTAGGCATATTTATGCCTTTTTTGCATATTTTTTAACATATTCCTTTTTTACTTGCGCCTTTAAAAATTTTCCCTGGTAAAAACTTTTATTTGCTTTCATTTAAATTTGTTTGTAAGAACTATATTTTCTTTAAAAAAACGTAGTAAGTACTACGTACATATATCCTGTCTGTCGTTTTACTTTATGCATACTCCACCTTGAGATAGCTTTTTTGTTGGCATTCGAAATGAGCTCCTTAAATGAATAGCAAAAACAAAATGAACAAAAATGTTTACTTACTTATAGAATTTGTGATCAAATACAATTCGTTCAATAACATATCAAATCTCTTTTTTTATACCCTCCACCACAATAAGTTGTGAAGAGGGTATACTAAGTTTGCCATTTATTATTCATCTCAGACCCCAAAAAGTATACATATTCTGGCTCCTTAAGTAATTCTTAGTCGATTTAGCCATGTCCATCTGTCCGTCTGTTGAAAACACGCTCACTTTCGAAAAACTCAAAATAAATAAAAAAAAACTGGGTGTCAAATTGCTTGTAGGTATCCTAAGCAGTTTAAGATTGAAATCGAGCCAAATCGGTTCAGAAGGATCAGAGCTATGAATCAAAATGTGGAACCACCACTTTAAAAAATTGATAATTTTGTTACAAAAACTAACATAAATGATTGAAAAATGCACAAAATGATATGAAATTTTGCAAATGTTCGTTTGATTTAAATGGAAATCATACTGTGCAATTTCATGAAGATCGGTCTATAATTGACATTAGGCCCCATATAAACAATTCTCCCGGCACACAGTTTAGTACGCCTAAAACCGTAATTATTAATGCTATCGTAATACAATTTGGCACCTCGCAGCTGTTTGGGACTAGAAATGACACTGTAAAATTTCATGAAGATCGTTCCATAATTTACTCTAGGCCCCATATAAACCCTAATCCCGGAAAACAGTTTAGTACGCCTAAAACCGTAATTATAAATGATATCATAACAAAATTTGGCACATCACAGTTTTTTAGGTCTAGAAATGACACTATTTCGTGATGTTCGGTCCATAATTTACCCTAGGCCCCATATAGATCCTACTCCCAGAAAAGAGTTTAGTACGCCTAAAACCGTAATTAATAACGCTATCATAACAAAATTTGGCACGTCACAGTTCTTTTTTTAGGACTAGAAATGACGCTGTTAGATTTCAATGAAGATCGGTCGATAATTAAACCTAGGCCCCATATAAACCCTATTCCCTATAATAGCAATTGTCGGTCAATAATTTAATATAGGGTAAGCCGCAACCAATTTTATTGCTAATGTCTGTTTTTATAAAGATAAATTAATAATAAATAGACATCATATAGATATCACTCCTGAAATATTCAAATTGTCGGTGGAGGGTATCAAAGATTCGGCACAGCCGAATATAACACTCTAAATTGTTGTTCTTCTAATCGACATAAAAAAAGTTATATAAGTTTATTTTGTGAAATTTTTCCGCTTCTTTTTAGTTTTTTTTTCTGTGAGAAAGTAAATTTATTCTGTTTTGTTTGTTTTAATCTTCTTTTTTTTTTTGCTTAAACACCAATAACCTAGGTCAGGAAGCTTAAAGTTGAATTTTTGATTTTGATATAATAACAATTAAATCGACCTTATACAGATCAAGCATTTATTCAAGGCAAATTCATAACAGGTAGAATCGCCTAATTTTGCTATAGAAAATGCCTACTTTTGATGTCAAAATTAGTTGTTGCGCCAAACATATTTTAAATAATATTGTATTTCAATATATTAAAAAATTTGACACAATTTATGTAGAACAATTACATAATTGAATACTATTTTTCACTTTTAAAACGAATGTGCGGTAGAAATGGCAGTCAACCAACCCGTCGATCCCATTTCGGCCAGCCGCCAATGACAAAGAAGGTGTTCTGCGTCCTCCTCCTTATTTTTGAATTCCCAGCTGCGGCAGTAATCATACTATTCTACTTTCAGACGCTATTGCCTAGTGTCCGTGACAACCGTTATCAAAAGTGATACGTCCTTCCTGGTCATCGATAGTATATCCCTGTGCCCTGTATCCATATAACGAAATTACGTGAAAACTTATTTTAATTTCTGCAACATTAATCTTTTACTCAACACAAATGTCTACAACGAATTTTAGAATCTTCCGAACAAAATTTGCGATTTTATTAGCAAAAAAAAAAAAAAAAAAAACAAAAAAGCCCTATCTACAAAAGATTATGTAGTAAACGCTAAAAGGCTTACTAACAGTTTGCACAAAATTGTCCAAATTTGGTATAAAAACCCCATATCTGAGCAATCAATGCACAACCTCTTTTAAAAAAATGGGCGGGATTGGAGACGTGGCACTTCCCATACAAATAAAAAATAGATTTCAGTATACCTGGAGAATCGTATCAGTAAAAGTTTCCAAATTTGGTACAAATATTTTCGGTGTCAATGTATGTCATCTGGCAAAAAGGGATTAAAGAAGTGGGTGTGGCACAAAATACATTTATTTATATCTGAAGAACGGTAGCTGAAAAATTTACCAAATTTAGTACACATAGATGGGTTGTCAGTCAATACATAAGATCCGTCAAAAAGTGGGTATTACAAATACATACAAATACAAAATAAAATATGTACTATAGAGCGACTCACCAAAAAAAGTGCTCGATGTACCATCCTAAAATGAACCTTGTACTTTTTTAAGATACCATTTTAAATATTTCGGCTCCAGCTATGACCTCTCGTGAGCTGGACCATTTTGAAAAAGAGTCAATTTTTGCATGTTTTTTTAATTTGAGAATCTGTTTCCTTACCAACATATACAAATTGGGTATCATAAGAAAGGTTTTTTTAAGGCGCGTCCAACTGTATATACAATTTGTCCAAGGACGATCATCCATATCCTTTTTTTAAGGATTTTCGGTAAAAAAACGGTTTTTGAATTTTTTGTTCGGCGTTGCTTGTAATAAAAATGCCAAATTAACATATTTTAATCTTTAGTCGATTTAATTAAATACGTGTTTCAGCTTTTTTGGAAATTCGCGCTAGTTCGCGTTTTGACAAAAATGCAATGGGGTGGCAACCCTTCGATTTAAATATAGCAATATGGGTATCAAATTTCTTTTTTTACCAAGTACATCATCTTTGTATGTAAATAATATTATTTTTTGCATATTAGATGCATTTTACACTGTGCTCTGGAATATATATAAATGCAATTTTGTAGTAACTGTAATATGTTAGCGGATTTAGTTTCAAGATAATGTATGGATAAAAATAGAACTAAAGAAAGAAAAAAAGAAATGATGCACGACTTTTTGGCGGCATATTTTTTTTTCGCAAATTAAAAAAAATTTTAAATTTTAAATGATCTGTATAAAAGTTTTGTAAATATAAACAATAAACAATAAAATTTAAAATTTTTTTTAATTTGCGAAAAAAAATATGCCGCCAAAAAGTCGTGGATCATTTCTTTTTTTCTTTCTTTAGTTCTATTTTTATCCATACATGATCTAGAAACTAAATCCGCTAACATATTACAGTTACTACAAAATTGCATTTATATATATTCCAGAGCACCGTGTAAAATGCATCTAATATGCAAAAAATAATATTATTTACATACAATGATGATGTACTTGGTAAAAAAAGAAATTTGATACCCATATTGCTATATTTAAATCGAAGGGTTGCCACCCCATTGCATTTTTGTCAAAACGCGAACTAGCGCGTATTTCCAAAAAAGCTGAAACACGTATTTAATTAAATCGACTAAAGATTAAAATATGTTAATTTGGCATTTTTATTACAAGCAACGCCGAACAAAAAATTCAAAAACCGTTTTTTTACCGAAAATCCTTAAAAAAAGGATATGGATGATCGTCTTGGACAAATTGTATATACAGTTGGACGCGCCTTAAAAAAACCTTTCTTATGATACCCAATTTGTATATGTTGGTAAGGAAACAGATTCTCAAATTAACAAAACATGCAAAAATAGACTCTTTTTAAAAATGGTCCAGCTCACGAGAGGTCAAAGCTGGAGCCGAAATATTTAAAATGGTATCTTAAAAAAGTCCAAGGTTCATTTTTAGGAGGGTACATTGAGCACGAATTTTGCTTCCATACATTTTAAGTCGCTCTAATGTACTAGTAAAGAATGACCGAAAAATAGACAAAAAAAAGACTTGCCTTTTCTTTAGGAAATAATAGTTAAGCGGCTCTACCATATTAGATAGCAGAAAAACATTTGGCTCCGATATTTTCAATATATAAAAAGTGTTGAATACTGCAAATTAGCGAGAGCAGTCCATTTTTTTGATCTGGCCGTAATACAAGTGTACTCATGAATTTACTAGGGATTGCTGTTCGGTTTTAACCGAAATCGAAGCCGCGGTCTTAATGCCTAAAAACCGAACCCGAAAACCCACCAAAAAACTACAGTTTTAGCTTTTACTTTAAATATATATTTATGCCTAACACATTGACTGCCAAGGCACTTTCAGCAAAGAAGATGCTGGGGGGCCACAGCATTTTTTTTCGTTTTATCTTCGAAAACGTAAATATTGGTATTTAGGATACTACCAGTAATATTTACTGCTTCAAAACAGAGAGTGTGTTACAAATAAGATTGTCGCACGCATGCCCGAGTGGCGCCTCCCGATTTTTTTTTAATGCAAGGCCATGTCGGACATATATGCACGACAAAAAACACTTTATATCGCTCTATATTTTTCTTTATTACGTGTTAATTTGTGTCTTTGCATTATAAGAATAATATGTAAAATAATTTTTCTTTTAATTTTTTTCTAACTGTGTATTATAAAATGAATTAAATTTAAAAAAATTTTTTTTAATTAATTTTTGAGCTGCGCCGAAACCATTTTTACAGAAATTTCATGGGGGCCGTACATAATATTACTGCAATAAAATTTTATTTATCGTCAGCCACTTTTGTGTGACATGGCTAGAAAGAATGAAAATCGCGTCGGGCATATGAATCCGACGTGGCGTAAACCACATAGTGCATTGTCACACACATGTGTCAGACGTGGCAGTCAATTTGTTAAATAAATTGCAAATTAAACTTAATACTCATACTTCGTTTAAAAAAAACTTTATAATACATAGCAAACAGCGTGGAACAATGGCAAGGTATTTCAAAATTCTTTAAATTTAAAATAAGTACTAAGAAGAACAAATGTTTCTTTTTTAATAAAAGTACCTGAATTGAAACAAATAAAAAAATTGAATTACATACAAAAAAATAAATATATGTAGTTGTGTGTCCCAAAAAAAATTTGTAAGCAAAGCAAAAGCAAAACGTTTGATTTTAATTGTTTGTTGGGTCTGAGGTGTAATATCAATCTGGGTACAATGCTTAAAATCGGTAAAACTCAAGAACGGTAAGACAAATTTTATTCTAAATGATTTAAATTTAATTGATTTCTTAAACTGCGTTGTTTGTTTTTTTCATCTTCATACAAATTTTATAAGTTGTAAAGCGTTATTTATGAAATTTATGGAAAAAATACGAAAATTGTAATGTAGGTTACCTAAATGAGCAAATTCATTGCAAAAACTTTAGTTATTGCACACAAAAATAAAACTTGGACCTTTTTCTTGTAAATTATCCCTTAAAAGTAAAAAAAATTGTGGTTTTTGACAAAGGTATAAAGAAAACTCAAAAAAGACCGGCAAACCTGATTTTTGGCAAAAATTCGGGTTGAGGAGCGATCTCTAAACCTCTTCCTAAAAATCTGAAAAAAAATCTCAAAAATACTCTACCCTATAAGCTCTTAAATTATGCTTGAGCACACATGAAAATCAAAATATAAAAATTTTTTGGGACACACTAATATGTTTGTAGTTTTACTTGGATATTTTCAAAAACCGAAAACCGAACCGAAACTGACCGGTTTTATTCATTTTAAAACCGTAACCGCTGTTTTTCATTTTTACGGTTTTTACCAAACTCTAGAATTTACGGTTTTTGTCAGTTAGTGTCCATAGAAAATAAGAGAATAGAAAATTTGAAGGAAGTTTTGATAATTTTACAAAACATTTGGTAAAAAAAAAAAATAAACAGTTGAAAAGATTAATAATTTTTTTATATAAACTTGCATAATTTTACAAAGAAATCATTAGTCATCATTCTAAAATCAATAAAGAAAAATCACATATTTAATTAATTTTGTCCCATGCGAATGCCTTATTTTTTTTAAATTACCTTGATAACGAAAAATTACAAAAAAAAACAATCTTAGTGCACAGAAAAAAATAAAAATTAATTTTAATTAAAAAACTTGTGATATTAATTAAAAAAATAATAAAATTTTCACCAGTAAACAAATTAATAGTATCAAATAAACCAGTTAATAGTTTTTATTAAAGTTTAATTCACTTGATTAAATGTTTAATTCAGTCGATTAAAATTTTAATTAAAACTGATTATATTTTTGATTAATGCTTTAATTGGTGAAAAATGTGGGAGAATTTTTTCTGTGTGTCTATTAAAGAACTAATTGAGAGCTACATGTTAGGTCTATTGGTAAAATTTAATCCGTTTTTTAATTTTTATTCATTTTAAACTTGTTCGACGGTCGACGGTTCTATAAAATGGAAATACCCATATGTATTATTTTAACCTTTGTCATTAAAAACAGAAAATATTAAAACTTTCCATATTTGCCAATTAGTTTCTATTTTCGCATTTTCACATGGTAAAATTTCCTATGAATTTTAATTAAAATAAATTTGAATTATGGTTATTTTAAAGAAATGATAGCATAATAATTGTTTTAAAACTCTTTTGTTCTTTGAAAATAACTGTATAAAGTTTGTTCATTAAACTATATGTGTGTGTGGTCTGACCGCTTCCCACACATCATCATCATTATTATCAGCAGCCTAATCAGTGTTCATACGAGTACGTTTGCCAAGTGTCAATTACATTTAACAACTGCGTTATATAAAAAGAAGAAATATCATGAAAACCTAAAATTGTTATTAATTTGTTTGCTGGTAGAAGCTGGTGGTCCAGTCATGCCATAAAATAAAATTAATTGTTTTTTAATAAGATTAATAAAAAATAACTTTAACAAAAAGCATGCAAACTAAAAAAAATAATGAAATAGTTGTGTGTCATTTAAAATGTGAGTACAAAATGTGTTGTAAAAAAATAAAATTTTATCACGTCTGAGGGTTAAAGGACAAAATGAGTCAAACTAGAGTTTGTAATTTAATTTCTTACATTAGTTTGACTGAAATTTTCCTTATGCCACAGGCGATTTTTTTGATGATGTAAACCAAGTTATAATAACTAGCACCAACAATTTATCATATGAATATTATCTGTTCAAAGGACATGCTATATTCGGCATTACCGAATCTTACATACCCTTTACCCTAGTTTTAGAAAGGCAATTTGTAGGAGTTATAAATAGTTGCTCTTCTTTTGTTTCCGTTTCACCTGAAAACTGTTATTTTGAGAGGACAATTGTACGGGGAATAGCTAATACAATACGAAGTTTTTTCTTAAAGTTTTTCTGAACAAACGCTTTAACTTTCAATGCTTATTTTTTGCATTACTAAGTAGTAGTGAATGTTCTCTCATTGTTAAATCTCGTATGTATTTGTACGTTTTAATATTTTTTTTTTTTTCATTAATGTTTGCGAAAACTAAAAATAATATTACTGAAAATTTTGAGTTACTTCGAAGAGCCTACAAAATCCATAAGCCACTGCTACATTGTCTGACACTAGCTAACCGTTTTCGGTAGTTAACAGTTTTCGAACATATTTAGAAAATATAACAAATAAATAGACTGAATCAATAGTGTAGAGTTTCAAATCATTGCGATATACTTAACATTGTTCTGCATAAAAGACTTGAGGGCTTAGGCACAGAACAGACGGTGAAACGCAACCGCAACAAAACTGTAACTTCTAGTCAGATTCGAGTTTTATTTAAGTTTGTGCCGTAGACTCCTTTGAGAAACCGCACATAACGTGACCATTTTGATACCGGAATTGGAAATAAGTTGCGTTGAAACCGGCGTGTTTGCATTTCATCTGTTATCAAAGAAAATCGAAATTGTTGTGATTATTCAATTACACTGTGGTACAATTTTGCTTGCGAGGTGTGTGGAAACCGTTTCAAACCAATAATTTAAAAAGGATTTTGTTGAAGTTCAATTTCACTGTCTGCTCTGGGCCTTAAAATAGTGAAACCTATTGTTTATCTAATATTCCTGATCCTCAATACAAAGCTCGAATATTTTAAAGAAAGTCGACTTCAATCACAAAAAAAACGTCCTATTGACTCTAGAGACGCAGATCCGCTTGATTTGGAATAACTTGAAAACGGTTTAACATATTCAATTAAAAAAAAAAGTACAAAATTTGTCAACAATATTATCTTTAAGCCATGCTTACATTGGTTTTAAATTTGCCCAGCAGTGTCAGAGATATCGGTTAAGTTTAAAATTAAAAAAACTATTTAAAAATAAAATAGAATTTTTGTTCTTTAAAAATTTGTAAAATATAAAAATGCGTCAAAAAAATCACAGTTTTAGTTTAAAAACATTTAGTTAACTAGTTTCGAATCGAATATAATCGGAGCACAACTTTTGATTTTGTTCACAATTTACCGAGAAAACTGGGCCCAAATCGTCGCACACGTGATCGAATGAACTTTCGTATCGAATAAAACTTCGTGACGTATCAAAAACGGGATTGCGGCATTCGAAAGTTTTCGTATCGAAATTTGTTTAAAAAATGTAATAGAATTGTATGCTTGTATACTAATGGCATAAGGCATTGCACTTTTCGCCGCATATAAATCAACAATGTTGATAGTGCCCTATAAAATAGGTGACTTCGGTTTATTTATGTGGCTTTTTTTATAACGGCGGCGCTTGCCAAAAATTGCAACAAAGCAACGCAAAAATTGCAAAAATTCGGAAAACATTTTACAAATTCAGAAAATTTGCCATTAAATTGATTAAAAGTCCCTAAAATTACAAGGAATGGCAAAAATTCGATTAAAAGTTTTAAATTAGCGGAAATTTGCAAACAGCGGCATGAAAGCAAAGTCTAGTACTTATTAAAATTTGTTAAAGCTGTACAGAATCAGAAAACTTACAGAAAAAATCGCTGCTATAGCGAACATGGCTAAAATTCGCAAATAATCGCAAACTTGGAAACAAACCCTAAAATTTATTTGAAATCGGTTAAAAAAAAAAAAACAAAATGTCAACAATTAACAAAAAAAAAAAGCGAAAATTCGCGAAAATTTTTAATAATTCGAACAAGCCATAAAATTGATTAAAAGTCCATAAAAGGTTAAGGAATTCTGTAAAAATTGCTAAATTAGGGGAAATTCGCAAAAAATTGCTAACAGCGGCACAATAGCAAAGTCTACTATTTATTAAAAATCGTTAAAGCTGTAAAGAATCAAAAAACTTTCAATACAAAAATCGCTTCTATCTATGACTAAAATTTGCGAAAAATTGCAAAACTGAATGTTATTATTTTATTTCTTATTGCTGAAAAAAGTTTAATACCTTAATTTTTAGCTATTTGTTAAAGAAATCTAATATTTATTCCCAAAAAGTGTGTAAATTGCTTGTAAAAAAACAATTAAATGTTTTTACGAAAGCTCTTAACCTATCGAATGACATTTCGAGTAAAATCATTCGATCGACTACTCGTTATCGAATGACATAATCTCAAAAAGTAAAATTTCGATCAAAGTCACTCGATCACGACTACGACGATTTGGGCCCTGAATTAATAAAAATCGCGATTTCCCAACAAAAATAAAATTTTTTAGTATGTGTGTGTGTTTGCTGCTGTTCCATCACTTTAAAATAAGGTACCTTCACTTAATTGTGAATAAAAGCGAAACGCGCTCATCGATCATGATCTATGCCCACAGGTTATGTGACTTTACGTAAAAGTAATACGACTTTAACTTTTTTCCGTTTTGGATTTTTTATGATTTTTTAAAATCAAAATTTGTATTTATTTTTTGCTTATTACTACATAAACAATCATTACTTAGCCATTTTTTTTTTTTTTGGTGATTTCCAAAAATTTTATTGTTTTTCAAAGCTAACAATTACATCTTTTAAATTGACAAACGCTTAATGAAGAGTACAGTTATGATTTTTCAAACTTTCAATTTTTGGAAAAAGTAAAAAATACGATTAGTACCTGTGACCTAAAAATGCGAGCTAATGGAGAAAACCGGAGATTAGATTTGAAATCAGAGACCTCAAATTATTTTAAAAAAATTGCATCAAACTTCTAATCGAAACAAAAAAGTTAAATTTTGTTCCCTTGTGTTATCTTGATTTATTGAAAACGAACGCTTAATTTAAAGAAAATATTTTAAATTCATTAATAGTTAAGAAAATGTGAAAAGAGATAATAATAGAACATGCGCAGAAAAAATTTTTGATCTCCAAAGAGGAAACAATTTTTAAATTATTTAACTCATGGTGCAATAAAAGCTTCTGTACTTAGTAAAGGTGGTTTTACACGATATGAATTTAGCAGTGTACTTGTAATTTTTCCCACTGCAAAATGCATACATGTCGTGTAAACGAAAAAAAAAAATCCTTCTGTAAATGTCAGATCAAATAAAAATCAATTAGAGCGTGTTAAATTTTTATCTGACAAACCATCTGACATAAGCTGTTTTGCAAGTCATTTGTTTGTGGCGGCATATATCATTATAAATTTTTTTATTTTCACATATTCTTAAAAAGAAAACAACATTTCTAAAGAACTGAAATACAATTAAAATTGAATATAAATATAAATATGTAAATACTTTGCTGTTATGAACGATTTAAGGATTTTTGTAAATTTTGACAGACATATGGATTTTACACCCAGAAACCCACTGCAAAATACATATCATATAAAACCACCTTCAATAAGATTTTAAACTGCATTTTTTTTAAGCTTCTTTAATGTGCCTTTTTCCAACGAATATGCACAACGCATTTATCAATAACAAATGCTACTATTTCAGCTTAAATAAAATATTTTAAAACAAACTGCAGAAATATTTCGAATGTTTCGTTAAATATTATTCAAGTAGTTATAGTTATAAGTGTATGTAAATGCGATTCCTGGAACACATAAAAATTAAACGTAAAAATATTAAAACAATTCTACGATAAATTCATAGATGTGTATTAAAGAAAGGACATCGGTACAAATCGGTAAATAACTAAGTTCTACATATGTAAATTTTATTACTTACCCAAAGTTTTAATTTAATTAATTTTTTTTGCCTGTAAGTAAAAAGAATATTGATTAAGTAGCTGATTAAATAATAAAATAATTTAAGAAACATATTATTAACTTGAATTTCTTATCGATAGTGGAAAACACACATACATGTTATTGTATGTGTAAATCAGCAAAAGGGCCTAAGGCCCTAATTTTGTAAAACACAACGCACACCAAAATATTATATTAAAAGCAAAAACAAATTCATAAATATTTTGTTAGTTTGTTGTTGCTTTGTGCAGAAATTTATGTACCGTTTTAAAATTTTGAACGCCACAAGCAATGAGGCTAAAGGCCGCTTTAGCCGACCGTAAATGTAAATAAATGCAATGTAACGTACCGTAACGTACTGTAAGCTCGTTTGTGCACTTATAGAACATGTAAGAACGTGTCAGCTGTTTTTCAAAAACATTAACAAAAAAGAGAAAAGTGATGATAACTAAAAGTGTTAAAATGGTGACCGCTTTGAAGAAAAAGTACCGAGTGATTTAAATAGCATTAAAACGGTATTTCTTGTATGTTTATATAAATAAATAAATATTTGATATTAATATTACAGATTTACAATAAACAAATATATATTATGTATAGCATATTCGTACACATGTTCTTACATTATTTTCAAAATGTGCATTCACAAAACAAGGTTTTGATCCCATTAAAAACCAGACTTTTTATTGTTTGGGGGATATGTATGCATTTGTTTATTTAATACATCCAAACATATATTTGTATAAATGAAAATATGTATGGATTGTAACTTATTTTGTCAAAAGTCCACAGATATTATTACTAAAAAATGTACCAAAGAAAAAGAGTGATTTTACCCGCATTCCATTTAAAATACAAGCAGCCCATCACTATCCACAACTGTCACGTAATCTCGTAATGAAATTCTATTTTCTACAGGTTGGCACGTTACGGTAAAGTGACATTATAGTCAGTTAAGCAGTTGCATTGCTTTCCATATAACAGAAACGATCAGCTGTTTACATTACATTTACATTTCTACATTTACGGTCGGCTAACGGGGCCTTAATGATATCTTAAAAACCAATGTGAATTTCTGTTAAAGGCAACAACAAAATTTCAAAATATTTATGAATTTGTTTTTGCTTTCAATGTAATTCTTTGTCGTTGCGTTGGGATTTACAAAGTTAGGGCCTTACTTTGAAATAATAACAACGAGTATTCTGAGTCGATCGGTATACTAAAAAGTGAGTTAAAAACCAAATATTTTATGTGTTGCACAAATCAGTACTTACGCATAATACCCTCTCCACCCTCTCTGGTGTGGTTAGAAAAATAGGGATGTAACCGACAAATAAATATGAATGTATATTGGCAGTAATTATATGATAATACCGTAAATCCTAGATACAAGCAAATCACATATGTACAGTAGACGAATAATATGTATTGGATAGATGAATCTTCCTTAGACAAGACGACATAATTGTTTAACAGAATTGGGGAATAAGATGGTTTTTCGAGTTATTTCTTTTTATTTTAAAATGCACTTATGTATTTTAAAACAATGTACAAATATATATGTAAAATATGTACATAGCCTTTGAATTTAAATACATAACGCACTTGATCATTAAGATGGTATTAACTCAAAATTTTTATTTTTCCTCTTTTTGGTAAAAACCGATACGTACTATTTTGTTTACTTTTTGGTAATGAAACGTTTGGTTTGAAAATTATTTTTCATATGCCTTTAATATCAAATAAAAAATTTGTTTTGTTTCTACTGAAAATTTTTAAATTTTGATCAAGTGCAATATATGTATACAATACTAGCTGTTTGGTCCCGTCGCTGCTCGGGATTTTCTAAATAAAAATAAAAAATGAAAGACTGGAGAATTTTGTTAATATTTTAACCCCAGCGCTATCTACCATCAGTAAAAAAATTTGAATATCACGACAACAGCGCCACCTATCGGGAGTTTTTTTATGAACCATCAGTGAAAGTAGACCTTTACACCGCATGTACTTGTTTGAAAATCGGTTGAGTGGTTCTCCTGTTATAAAATCACGAACATAAGACAACTTATTTATATAAATAAATATTTGTAACATATTTATTTGAATATGAATTTTGAACATATTGTAAGAATTCGCATACACAACAACTAAATTTTATTATTTGCTTTTATAAACACACGTATACCCTAATGTATAACGTGTATATTCAACAAACTATTTTATTAGGCACACATTTCTGTTGCAACCATTCTCTTTCCTTGCGATTTCTTCAGTATCCTTAAAATTTTTGTTACAAACTATTCCTTAGTTTAAAGTGTTAAATGTCCTTATGGTGTTTTCTTTTCTACAAAAGAAATACCACATTTTAAAAGGTGCATTTATAAAATGTCTTGCCTTACATGTAATAATGCAATTTTTTATTTGACGAGAACAAAACACAAAATTGGATCGCCCTGTTTTTAACAGCTGACAAAAATTTTGTTCTTCAATATATAAAAAAATATGTACATAAATCAAAAAGGATGTTCTTCAAAATATAAAAAAATACACATAAACCCAAATTTGTTAATATATTAATATTAAATAAATAAATAAATAAATGAACAAAATGAATGACCAAATTCCAACTTCTTTAGTTTGTTTTTCATAAAATATGTAAACAAGAAAATACCTTTGCCAGATTGCGAATTTATTAACACCAAGTTTTTACGATTTCTTGATTTGACGTTTTTTTTCAAAAACAATTTTTTAACACCGAATCCATTTAAATTTTATGTCACTGACAACCTACCATTAATAATGTAATGCTTTCTTTTGTTTTTACTATAAAATAATAGACAAAATTACTATTAAAACTTAAAAATTTTACTGTCCTGATTAGAGGCGATTTTTTCCCAACTTCGTCTGGTAACCCTATATGTAAACAGAAGCCATCTTTTTACAGGGCATTATCAACACTCTCGATTTATACGGGGCGTAAAGTGCAATGCCTTATGACATTTAAGGGTGCATTTTTTTAGAATAAAACACGCTGCCCTCTTAGAGAGCAAATCATTTTTAAGAAACGAACACCAAATTGCATTTTTTTAAATAAAGTGTGACATTTTTTGTAGAAAAGAAAACACCATTAAATACTTTCATTTGTAAAAAAATTGGGGTTGTTAAAAGTTCTTCGTTATGAATCCCCTGATATTATTAAACATAAGGTTAATGAATGTTAATTTAATAAAATTTTACATAGATAAATTTTATTTATATGAAACTATCTTATTCTTCATATTATCTAGAACCTAAAACCGTACATTTGTTTAGAAACTTTAAGAAAACGCACATAAATATAACAGGTAGTTGAAGTGCTAACTTGTTTCCCAGAAGAAAGAAATTGCCTCACAAAAATTTTAACTTTCAACTAAAAGCTTTTTTGTCACTTTCGTTTTTTTTTTATTTATTTTTGCTTTTTGGGTAATAATTTATCTTTCATGTCTGGGATGCCCTTTTTTAACGTATGAGAATTTTTTATCACAAATCCACGCATGAATGGTTTGTGAAAGTGTCAGCCAAAAATAAAAACAGAAATCTCATACGCAATTAAATATGGTAGACAGACTGTCACTTTAATTCCACTTTAAGGTATACAAACAAAACTAAACACTACCACTTTGTGGTTTTTATTTTCTTAATTGAATTTTTGTTTTTGTTTATGAGCAGATGCACTTTGTGGGCATTTGAAAAACATTTCATAGTCAAACGCACGCAGAAAAAGAAAATATGGTTGGAGGTAAATATATTTTTTAGAACAACATACTAAGTTTGCAGGAAATCATATTATGGCCAAATGTGACCGTAATATGGTCAACATTAACAATAATTTGCCGAAAAATCAACCATAATTTGGTCAAACTCAACCATAATTTGCCCAAACTGAATTATAATTTTGTAGAAATTAACGATAATTTGGACAAAATAAACCATGTTTTGGTCAAAACGAACCATAATATGGTCAAAATTAACCATATTAAAGTTAATAAATTAACCAGAATTGGCTGAAAAGTAGCCATATTATGGGCAGAATTAGTAATAATATGGTCAATGTTAAAACAGTAATATTATGGTTATTTATTTAGCCATCTTTTTATTTTGATTATTACGTAAAGTTGTAGTCTTAATTCGTTTTTTTACTCCTGTTACATTTTTTTGTTCGACTTTAATAAATAAGCTTTCCATTCTTTAATTAATTTTCTGTTTTACTGGTTTGCGGTACTGCGAAAATTTATGTACAATTTAAAGCACTAATAAAAAAAAGAATGTGAGAATTATAAACAACGCAAGCAACTGATTATAAAGCATTCAATTATGTACTTCAAAAAAAAAAAAAAAAACATAATTTTATTACTTTCAGAAACAACTAAATTGGCAAATTGTTTTTTTTTTTTGTTGTTTTCTAACGAAGACAATAGAATAAAACAATTTGTTTTTTAATTTTGTTTTTTCTTTTTACCCACTTACAACTACAATTCGAGTCGGAAAGAACCCAACCAATTGTAGGTGGATGTAAGAAAAGATAAACTCACTGTTTATTGTTGGTGTTTTGTTTAAGCTTTGATATTGTTACAAGTAAGACTTTGAGTGTTAAAAATTCTTATTCGCTTTAGGGTTTTATTTGTATAATATTTTTAGCTTTTCTAAGGTCTTATGAAAAGGCTCCCTGATAAGCTGACCTAAGCAACCAGTGAAATGCGCATAAAAGCTAGCTTTCCCTCAACAATAAATTTCAGTGTTTTTATCAAATATGAAAAATTGGGAATTTAGCACGTCATACAGAAATCTTATTAATGATAAACTTTGTATTCCCGTAAATAACTTTGATAAAAATTTCGTTTTTAATTAAAAATATTTATTACATTTTAGTTGAATTTTATTTAAAATATTTTTTATCAACCATATTTAAAGTTTCAATGTAGGTAAACATTTCATTGTTAAAAAGAAGTCAAATATTATTAATCATAAAAATAGTTATGTTAAAAACAACAATACTTTGTTTGTGGTCATTGCGGGCACCATAATATGGTTTTAAAACCATACTTTAACAATGTTTTTTTTTCTGCGTGCAAACAAAAAGCTACTACACACAGCTACTGTTTACGTATATATAATACGTTTCTCTCCACATGCTGTTTGCTAGTTTTTAGGTGATGTTTTTACAATTTATCAGCATAAGTTGAGAAGCTTAGTAAAAGCTTAGTAAAATATGTAATATACAATTCCATTAAAAATGTCTTTGAGGTTTGATAATCTAGTAAGACTTAAAAAAACATACAAATGCAGTAAAAAAATTTACTGGCATAAGAAAAAAATTTCCATTTTGATAGATTAAATTAAAAATTCTGCACAAACTAAATTTTAAAATATTCTCTAAATTACGGTTAAAAAGGTGAAGGTGTATCCTTTTAAGTCACATAAGTATAAAAAAAATTGGAGTTAAAAATAGTTATATATGTAAATATGTGTAACAATAAGGAAAAAGTCTATTTTTGTAGGAGAACAATTTTTAGCTTTAAAGGCAATTTTTAAACATTTACTCGTAAATATTCTAATTTAATCATAATTGCAGAGAGGTTAAAGTTTTATTCCAGTTTTTATTCCTAAATATTCCTTATGTTATAGACCGGAAGTAAACATAAGTTTTTTTCTAATTGTTATTGCACAGTGGAAAATGATAAGCAAAAAGTAATTTTGCTATAATTTCCTGAAAATCGTACAAAATAATTTAAACTTTGTCAATGGCTACTTTTAAACATAATGATCTTAAAGTCAACTTAAGACCTTTTTCCGTTTTGCCACTGATATAATAACATATCGCTCATTGCAAAAATCATAACATGAGATGTAATGAAGATACTGTAAAAATTTAAAAAGTTATTGGTAGAGTAAAATTTTATCAATAATTAGTATTGTGGTTATTTTGTTGAACTATTTATGGTTTTTAATCCAAAGCCTAATTAAATATGAAAAAGTAAAATTTTATGTTTAAAACAAAGTATGAAAAATATTTTCGGTGCACTCAAAAGAAAAATCAATCCATCCGTACACAAATCAATCCGAAGCGTGTAACGAACCACCGTAAAGGCCTAACTCTCAAGGTGCTTTGCTACCTAATAATACCGGCCGTGCTCATGGAAATTGGGATGGTTCTTGCTCCTATCGAGTTAAATTACGGTTCACCACAAACAATTTAAAATTAGGTAGCTTTTATATAAAACCGACCAAAAGAAACAGAAAGAAAACTAAAAAAAAAAAACAAACAAAAAGTGAAGCTAACTAGCTGAAGAGGTTACGGTGTAAGTCCCCCTTCAAAATGTCTTAACCCTCCCAACCATGCTATCTATGCTTTATATTCTCAGATAGCCCAAGACTGCCCTACATACTAAATGACCTTAACTTTTCGTGAAATAAAAAAAAACTAAAACTTAACCATCCATATTGTCCACATAATTTATTTTATTTTTGTTTGAATCTAACATTGTAAATACTGATTATAAAGTATTATGAAAACATACAAATTTATATAAATGATAACGGTAGTAAGAATAAATTGTTTCAAATGTATGATATACGAAATCAAACAAAATGTTAACAAATTTTAATAGCAAAAAAAAAATGTTATAATCCAAAAAAAAAACAAAAATTATTATTCAAATATTATGTTAACTGTGTTACTGTTAATAACATAAAAAAAAAATAAAAATATTTTATGTTATTAACATATTAGTTCAATTTTACTTTCAAATTATTGTTATGGTATTAACATAACTTTATTGATGTTATGAATAATAAACAAAATTTAAATTTCAATTGAATAAAAATAATAAAAAAAAACAAAAGAATTGAGAGTGAAAATAAATTTGACATTTAACTCACCACATGCTTGTCCCACGTTGACTTCAGGCCTGATGTCGATGGAATTAGGTTTTAATATTTTTGTTAGTGTTAAATTTTAGATATTGGATATATTTTCACTCAATGTTAATACTAATGTATAATGTTAATTTGCAGTGTTAATGAAAAATTGAAATGTTAGATTAACATTAAGAATACACGATTTTTGTTTTGGATTTTAAAAAAACTAATTTAAAATAACATTTGAAACAAAAGAAATTTATAAAAAAAACATGATTTTAAAGAAAATAAAATTTTAAAGATAAAATTACATTATTTTGAATTGATTAAGAAATTAAATATTAATATTCAAGATTTTTATGCAAATGTTAATGTTAATTGCTAAACGTAATAGCAAAAAAAAAAAAAAATGTATTTAAAGGGGAAAAAATGTAATTAAGTTTGTACTATCCGGGTAAAAGAATAATATTATGACTCGTCCGGTAGGGTTGACAGACAGGTCATTAACTTAATGACCTGTATAAATTTGAAAAAAAATCTGGTATCCGTAGGTTGTTACACGATTATAGCAAAAAGTGTTTTCGTGTATTTTAATAAAGTGAAAGAAACTCAGGAACAAATATAGTATATGACGGATATTTAGAGGTCCAAGTGCTTAAGGTGGCGTTTCGCACCGCTATGTACCAATCCAAGTATGTAAAACAAAGTTAGCGAACTTGAAGTTGAATTGAATCCAATAGAGCTAAATTCTGCCACAAACAAGGAAATGTTTGTCCCCAATTTCCAAATAGGAATTGGGCTCCCGACAAAAAAATGACACAATAAAGCTTTGGAATTAAAATGTTTCGAATTTTCCTACAAATCCTCAGGAAACAAAAATCCAAGTGAAAATAAATTAATTTTTAATTTGCAGCACAATAACACAAAAAAAATGAATTTTTTAAAGAAGCAAAAAAAAAACAAATATTTAAAACCAAATCAAACTAGCTTTTTAAATTTTCACAGCACAATCACAAAAATTTCAAAAAAAAAAAAAAAACAAAGGGAAATAAATGTCAAAGGTAACTTGATCAAATAAAATAAAATTATCAAAGTGCAAAATTTAAAATTACCGCAAGGTATAAGTGAATAGAAATATCCAATGCCTCACAAGCGGTATTAATAGTACGGATTAATAGTACGGTGAGTACGGATTTTCTTGAATCAAATTCAATCCCGAATTCGTACTTGAAATAATAAGACTGATTTATGTAAAACTAAGATTGAACCAATCTCAAAATGCGCTTGATTCAAGTATTATAAGTTAATTCAATCCCGAATTGGTACTTGAAATAAACCAAAAGTGAAATTAAAAGGCGAATTTTATTATGACTGATTGACTTACCCGTTTGACATCTTAAAGAATTTTAATTATAAAACACCAGCATAATTCCCGATATAATTTTTACTTTAAAAATTAAATGTCATATGAGGATGTCTATAGCAAAACGCAAGAATTCCACTTTTTAAATTTCATGTTTTTTTACTGAATAATATTGTAAATACTAACATATTTATAGTCATTGTTTTAACGAAATAATTTACTTTGAATCGGATCAAAACGCAAAAATTTTACATACAAACATACATGGTGCTGGCTTTAATTAAGTTTTTTTTTTTTTTGTTCATTCATCCAAATATTGTAAAAGTGGAATTGTTCCGTTTTGTTATGGAGCTACTCATATATAACTGAAAATAAAAACTAAATGAGAAGCAGGAGTTGTCAATTTTACTTTTAAACTTGAAAACAATGTGTTTTTGTTGTTTCAACACTAGAGTTTTTCTTTTCCCAGGAAAGCGGGATTTATTTTTTAATTTCCCGGGATCCCGGGAATTCGCAAAATTTAAGCAAAATATTATTTAATTTATTTGGACAAAAAACATTTCCTGATATCAATTAATATATAAGTTTAAAAATGCATTCTTCTTTTTTATATCTGTGGTAAACTGTGGTTAACCTCAAGATCTTCATGTTTAAAAGTACACATGGGCAAAATTTAAATGATTTTGTTTTATTTTTGAGCAAGTTATAGCAAAATGAATTTTGCTTATAGTTTTCAATGTGCAATAACATTTTTAATAAAAAAAACTTCCGAACTGTGACATAAGGAGTATTTAGAAATAAAAAGCCACCTTTAAAGTTTTAAATTGTTCTCTTATAAAACTAAAAAAATAGACTTAAGAGCTTATTGCCACAGAATTAATTCAAAGCCAGCAGCATTTATATAAAACCAAAAAAAGTTAAATTATTAAAACAAATTTTTACAAAATATTTCTTTTAAAATAGGATTTCATTTCAGAATAAGCATTTACACAATCGTTTGAAATCCTATTTCAAATTTTTATCAAAAAGATTTCAATGAGGAAAACACATTTCCTTTCTACCGATGTTTGCCTTTACTGACAAAGGAACATTATATAATCTCTAGACACTTTCAGTTTTCTTAGCACTTCCTTCAAAACTTGTAAATCACTTAAAAAAAAAAATTATTTTCTTCGAATCGAACAATCGTTTTTTTTTTTTTTATTAATTACTTTTGTAATCATTTCTTACAGAATATAATCTGAAAAATCTTTTATGCAGCTGCTCTGCACATAAAAACATAAAATTTTTTGAAGCAAGTGGAAACAACTTTTTTTCGTTTTTATAAAATAGTTTAGGGTTTTTAAACGAATTAAGTATTCTGTACATTTTAATTCTTGTTTTTTCGAAATTTCAAAGCATTAAACATTGCCGTACTTATCGGATATGAATTGACATCTCTTTGGCGTTTAGAAAAAATGTCTTTAGTGAGAAACAGTAGTTTTTCGTTATGTTAAATTGAAAAATATTTATTTGGTGTATTAAATAGAATTTTTTCCTAAGAGCAGATTATAACGATTAGAAGCAGTTGTGATAGACTAAAGTGATTTATACCAAACAAAAGAGAAAACCAATTGAAATAAAGCCAGGGACCGAAAATAACAGTTATGTTGAAACTTTTAAACAAAAAAAGAATATAAAAATATATGTATGTCGCAAAACTTACTCAAGTATACCATATTGATCCTTATGAACTTGTATATGATAAAATATATTGACTTCTTAAATTTTGATTTTTTCGATACTGTTATTTTTTTGAGCAAAATAAAAATTTTTCTCCAAAGAAATGTACGTATTATAATAATTTAGATGACTTTAAATGTACATTTTAATGTGTGATCATCATTGGGATTAAAATAAATATTTAAAGTCAACTTAATTATACAATTCTTTGGAGAAAAATTTTTATTTTTCCTAAAAAAATAAAAATCAAAAATAACTATATCAAAAAAATCTAAATCAAGAATTAAATATTGTTTATCATAGACAAGTTCATAAGGATCAATATGGTATACTTATACTAAGTGCTATTTTTGTTCAATAAATAAAAATCAAAACATAACTGTTATTTTTGATCGAAAAATAAAAATGAAAAAAAAAATTTTTTGTTAAAAAGCAAAAGTCAGAAAGGAATTGTTATTTAAAAAAAAAAAATAAAAATCAAAAAATAACTGTTTTCATCTGACTTTTGGAAAAAAGGAATAATAGTTACGGTTACTGATGAAAGCCAATTAAAAACTCCAAATGCGTATTTCTGACTTAAGACCTTTTTGCCCAACGGAAAAATTTATTTTATCACGAAACTTATTTACAATAATACATATCAGCTGTAAAGTTGCCATAATTAAATAAAAAATACCGGGAATTGCCGCAAAAATTTCCCGGAATTTTTTTCCGAAAAATGTGCGGGATCCCGTATGAAAAACACAAAATTCATAAAATAATTTTGTTTAGGCGCCCAGTAAAAAATTTTATCATTTTGCGAAGCACTAAAGGTACATTTAAAAAAATAAGCGCACAATTATGCGCTACGCAATAAGACATACAGAAATGCAGTAAAGTAAGTCAACAACTTTTATAAAAAAAAATAACATTTCAAGTTCCACGGCATTCCCTTACTACGAAGCAGGTTTGTAAGGGAGAATACTTAAAAATAACGGTATCAAAACATTCAGTGTGTAAAGCTGATCGTTACATCGAACAATTTTTATATGCGCTGAATAATGCGCTTTATGTGTCAAAAATGTATTGCTTCAAAGTGGGAGCTCGCCATATAAAATTCATGTCTTCCTTAAGCGCAATGGTAAGCGAAACTCTTATGTTTCTCCCTTACAAACCTGATTCGTTGGAAGCACCATTTTTTATTGGGCGGGTCCCAAATATGCTACACTAGCAACAATTGTTTTTGTATACGTGGTGTAGGCGATCATAAGGTCGGGTTTGATCGACTATATTTTCTTACTTGTTTATTTATTATTTATTTATTTTCTCCAGGAGGTCAATTCTCGTTCTGTGAAACGATTAAATGAAAAGTTTTTTCAGATGTTATAAATACTTTAAAGAAAAAATGAAAACATATGTCAAAATATGTTTTAATATGAAAAAAGGGAAACAAACAACATTTTTTCATCGTTTCAGAGCGCAAGCATTTTTTTTTTTTTTTAATCAGTGTTATTAATTGTAGCACAGCCTGAATATCATTTTAGGTTACAAAATATGTATTTTTCAGGAGAGCAAAAAACGTTTTCAACAGACAAGATTATTTATTTTTTTTTTGCTTTTTTTTTGGTTTTAAAAAATAATAACAAAAATTTTAAAAATTAGATTCAAAGTTTATTAAAAACAACTTCCAAATTCTTTCGTTTTACGTTTTCGATTTCCATGACACCCCTGAATAATACATATTTTGTTCTTGGCAAATTTTTTTATTGTTTAATTATTTTACTTTTAACATTTTTATAAAATATACGAATGTTTTCAAAGATCGTTTGCAAACAACAAACATTAAAGTCGCAATTTACATTATTTGGTATAGCCGACGGTTGTATTTTCGCCGCCGTCATTCAAAAATGTTCAATTTTAGTAAATTTTGGTCGCCGTCAACGATATGTGTTACTAACGTTCTCAAAGTCTGCAAAGTCACATGATTTTCGAGTGCAATGTTCTGGCATTTATAACGTAACGGCGTAATCTCCTTTGATAGTTTTCGACATGAGTTACAAACACAGCTTTTTCTCACTTTTCGATGCGAGAAGTTCTCACTAAAGTTACAGAACATGGGTACAGGTAAGCAGGTAATAATTGAAATCATTATTTAAAAGAAAAAATTAACGAACAATGTTCTTAGTGGTTCTGTTATTCCCTTACATGGAAGCAGTTTAAAGCAAAATGCAAATTTTTTCTATAAAAAAGAACTAGTAAAAAATTAGTTCTTAAGCACCTAATGTGGTCCAAGTGTACTAGTACACGTCTAGAACCAATAGTAGTAGTGGTTTTCCAAGCGCACTCAATGATAATTTGAGCATTAAGACGGTATAGAAAAATTTACAGTTGAGAACTAGTACTGGATAATTTTGTACTAGTAAGGTTCTAGTTTAGTGCCCGGCAGGGCTTTAACTCCTAAAGTATTGAACTGAAGGGGGATGTTTTTTTAATTGCGCTGTTTTAAGAACATTTTAATCTACATAACTGCCAAATTTCATTATGATATCTTTATTCATATCAATAGAGCAACCAAAAAAAAGCACTAAAAAAACAGTTTTAAGCTCTTAAAAACAGCGTTTAAAAACATGAAAACAAGCTGTTAAAATTTAAAAAAAAGCAATTTAAATATGTTTATTTTCCACTTAATTCGTTTAATACGTTGTTATAGTAAATTATAAGTTGATGAAATAAATTTTCGAAAAGAGTCAGCAAGTTCTTATACATAGAAAATGTTCTTCCTACGTCTACAGATGTTAAGGGAGCATATTTAAAATTGAGTTTTGCTCTGAAGTATATTTTATACGATTGGACTCATAATTCCGCTTGCCTCCCAAAATGTCACCAATATCTTTTAGTACCGAAAATCCTTCATTTTTTAATGAAACTGATTTAAATTTTGTATTAACTTTGTCTCCCTTACATGGAAGCAGTTTAAAGGCTCAGTTAGCCGGGAGTAACAGTAACGTTGCAAATCAGCTGATTCGTTTTGTTATATGTAAAGCAATTAGAACGATTATAGCAGTAAGATGTAACTTAACCGTCACGTCTCAATCTGTAGAAAATAGATTTTTCTTACGTTTTTACGTGACAATTGCAAACAGTGCAGTCAACACACTAATTTAAAAAATACTGTAATAAAAAAAAAATCATAAAAAAGAATAAACAAAAATTGTTTTTAAAAAAAATTTATCATTTCATCTAAACTAAAACAAAATATATGTTGTTTTAGAAATAAATTAGGTAAAAAACAATAAATTTATATTTCTGTTACCAATTTATTTTCATTTAAAAATGATCTAAGAAGAAAACGTTTAAACAATTTTTAAAAGCAAAAGTTAACATCACTTTTATAAACAGCTGTTTATTGTGAATCAAAAGGCGGGTTAAAAGTGAAAAAAAAATTAAATTGAAATAAATAAATTATTAGGAATGGACGACGAAAAATTAATATTGCTTGTGCAATCAAACGATTGCATTTACAACAAGTACAGCGAAAGCTATAAGAACACGGAAAAAAAGAAAATGATTTGGAAACAAATTGCTCAGCAAATGCAACTGCCAGGTATGTACATATGTGTATAAAAAATGTTCAAAGTTTGTATTTATTAAACAAAGGTTTTCTTTTGGTAGAGGACACTTGCATCAAAAGATGGACGTGTCTTCGCGACCGATTTTCGAAAGAAAAACGTTTGGAAAATATACCATCTGGCAGCGGCAGAAAATTTCAACCCCATTGGCCACTAATGCAATCAATGGAGTTTATTTCTGAATTTATTGTACCAAGGGCGTAAGTTTAACTAAAACTCCTAGATTTAAAGTATACTTATTGATTTCTTATTTACAGGACGCGTTGTTCATTTAATATTTTAAAACAAAATTCACCTTTGGAAGAACTTCCGCCACCTTCGAATACTGAGTCGGATAACTTCTCAAATCTTTCGTGCGATTTGTTGTGCGATAATACAGAATTGCTTAATACACCAATAGCAACAAAAAGAAGAAAAACTGCTGACGGTTGTGATATGGATAATAGTTTTAAAGAAGCTGTAGAAGCCTTTAAAACTCTATGTGAAACTAAAACGGAGACCAATAAAAATGATCCGCTAACACCATTTACAAAAATGATAGTTTCAACCATAGCAACGATGAATCCATCAAATCAGAAAATGGCAATCCAAAAAGTTACGGCACTCGTGATGGAAATTAAATTAAAAGAAACAGTGGATGAGTAAAAATAACTAATTAATAATGTTTTTGACAACAGTATATACTTTTTATATACAGTGTTGTAAAAAATAATAAAGATACGAAACAATATGGACACCTAACATAAAAATTCAAAAGGACATGCATATCTTTAAAAGGAAATACATTATTCCAAAAAAATAATACGTACTTTGTAGATAATTAACTTTTTAGTTTAGTTAAAAAAATTATCTACAAAGCACTTTTTATTTCTTTGGATTAGTGGATTTCCTTTTAAAGATATGCATGTCCTTTTGAATTTTTATGTAAGGTGTCCATATTGTTTCGTATCTTTATTATTTTCGAAATCATTCTATATACTTACATACATATAAGTATATATAACTTCGTTTGTTAATTGAAATATCTTATGTTTGCTTATATACCTGAATTTGTTTTTTAAAGTTTTATATTCTAAACTAACAACATATACACGTATATCGTTACTTTAATATAAAAAAGCCCTAACTACCATTTCCCTTACTTTACAGGAGAAGAAAAAAACTTTATAGAAATTGTAGTATTGTACAATGGTAGTTAGGGCTTTTCTATATAAAAGCAACGATATAAATGTACATATATGTATTTTGTGAATTGAACTTGTGTTATGTTTATATATCTGTGGCATTTTGACAAAACATCTTAAGTCAAATTAAAAAGGTGAAAAAAAATATGTTAATCATACGAATTATCATTCAAAAAACATTTCGTTTCCGTTTTTGAATTTTGTATTATAAACGAAATTTTTCTTTTATATTGGTTTATTTTATTATTAGATAATAATTATTTTTTCGCCAAGTTTTTTTAAAACTTTTTGCTATCTTATTTCGACTTAAGTTGTTTTGTCAAAATGCCACAGATATTTTTGTTTGTTTTTGTTCATATATGTATATATATATATATATATATATATATACATTGTATATAAGTATACTATAAGTATACATAGTCATTTTTTTTTTACATTGAACTGATTTTTAGTTTGTTTATATACCTGAATTAGTTTTTTATAATTTATATTCAAAATTGAAAATTTTTTTGAACACATTTATGTACATATATACACATAAATAAACATACATTTTTATATATACATGCATATCGCACTTGTTCAACAATATTTATTGTATTAACTCAAAATGTTTGTTTTGTCGGTTTTTAGGAAAATTGACACGTAATCATATGGATTTAATGTAATATTAATAATTATTTTGCTTCTACTGAACATTTTTAAATCTTGAGTTAATACGGTATGTTGAACAAGTGCGATATGTATGTATATTTATAATCATATGTACATATGTGTAGTTAGACACTTATTATATTCTTGAATTAAATGAACGTAATGTTAATGTACCTTTGTACTTATTTAAGTTTTTTATATTTTATTCTATGAATGAAATAAAGATTATTTTAGACAATTCAATATTTTTATTTTTTGCTTATTTTTTTAATGTAAGTACAATTTTTATTTAAAAAAACATCATTTGTACTGATAGGTGAAATATATAACGTTAACAAATTTAAATCATTCGAAGTTGAAACGAGATGGCTCCTTCATTAAAAAAGTAATCCGCCAATTTGTTTCTTAATTCCATAGCTGATTGTGCCGATCTACGTATGTGTGTTGAAATTGATCGTAAAGGTCGATCACCACTCGTTGTCAACTGGTTTCTCCAGACACCTTCTTTTACCAAACCATCTTCTTCCTCATCTACATAGTTTGTCGGACAATACCAACGTTTTTGGTCATTGAGCATAATAAAGTTATGAAGTACCACACAGCCTAATACAATAACATCAACATTATCTGGCATCATATCAATTGTTGTAAGCAATATTCTCCAACGTGCAGATAATATGCCAAAAGCATTCTCTATGACTCTACGTGCTCGAGAAAGTCTGTAATTATAAATTCTTTTTTTTGTGTCTAAATTATAACCAGGGTAAGGGCGCATAAGATTGGATCTTAATGGGAATGCAGCATCACCAATAAAGAAGTGTGGAAAAGGCTCTAAAAATGTTTCATGTAATGGCTTACTAGGTGGTACCTGCGCTTTACCTGACATGATAGATTCTCCGAATGGGGATAACCTAAATATTCCTAAGTTTAAATACATATTATTTATATATATATATATATATATATATATAGACTGACTCAAGTTGTATGGAAGCAAAATTCGTGCTCGATGTACCCTCATTTTTAGTAGGGTACATCAAGCACTTTTTTTGGTGAGTCGCTCTAATATATAAATATTTTTACAAATGTATATTTTTTACAGCTATTACGGTTTACAACTCAACTCAGTTGCTAACCGCAATATGAAACAGTCGTAAATCATAATACAAAAACTACAAAATTTCAACTGAACTAGAGTTGAGTTGTAAAACGTAATAGGGGCATATATTTTAATACAAAGTATGTGATAAAAAAACGATTTTGAAAACGAAATTTGATTTCTAAAGCTTTGTTCACAATCAGAATAAAGGTTAGTTCACAATCAAAAAAACATTTTCAATTGGTGTTCATAATAGAGCAACAATTTCTTTTGTAACTATGTACACATATTTTGCATTAAGAAACCGTTTGCAAATTTTAGCCACAACAATATTATGCATTTATTTTTGGAAAAATGTTGTTAAAATTTTCATTCAAAACTAAATAAAATTATTTTAAACGTCAGAAACAATTTCATACAAATTGTTGCTGAAGTTCTAGTTGACTCAACTTAAGTTACATTTTAAAAAAAATGCATAATATTATTGTGGCTAAAATTTGCAAACGGTTTCTTAATGCAAAATGTGTGTACATAGTTGCAAAAGAAATTGTTGCTCTATTATGAACACCAATTGTAAATGTTTTTTTGATTGTGAACTAAGCTTAATTCATTTTGCTCTGTTTTCCTGTATATATTCTTTTAAATTTTTTATTATATAGTATGTTCATTGAACTGTAATTTAAACAAAAAATAAGACTTTACTTTAGAAATGGATTTTAAACTTGGTCGAAATTCATTAAACCTGCTAAAAACGATCGGGTTTCATCACATATCTGAATATGTGTTTTAAAACGTAATTGATATTTACCACCATCGCTTTGGCTGCCATAACTTCCAACACTTACGGATGTAAATGTGTATTTCGCATCACAAACTCCAAGTAGTACTATACTGAAATATTTTTTATAATTATGGTACATAGAACCAGAGTTTGCTGGGCACTTAATAGCGATGTGCTTTCCATCAATAGCGCCAATACAATTTGGAATGTTCCACATTGTTTTGAAATCGTTTGTAATATCCTCATATTGACTTATAGTTGGCTCGCTAACATAAATAGGAGATAAAAGTCGCCACATTAAATCACACGTTTCTAAAACAATGTTTCGCACAGTTGTTTTTCCTAATTTGTGGCTCCAAGCAATTGACTGAAGGGAACATCCGTGTCCCAAAAATCTGAGAAAAAATTTTTCTGTGTACATAATTGAAAATATAAAATATTTGGACTTACAAAAGCGTTATTGCGAGCCTCTCCTCTGGACCAATTCTTTGCCGTGGTTTTTTTAACTCTTTTCCAATTAATGAAAGCAGCAAATCAAAAACATGGCGTGTCATCCTTGTGTGTTTAAAAAATTCCTCTTCATCCAAATTTTTTATTTTAATAAAAACTTTTTTATTGTAACCCGCAATTACGTAATCTCTATTTATAGGCCGTACACCCCATCTTCTTATTCGACGTTTTCTTCCTTTTTTTAATTTTTTATAGCATTTAATCAAATTCAAAAAACTTAGGCACATAAACAAATCGTCCATTTTAATTTTTCAACTTTTTAATTTTAAATACCAAACTATACATGTGTATACTAAAAAAAAAATGGTTTGTTTATGTTGTAATCATATGACACGTTTTTACTGTTCTATAATCGCTCTAACTGCTTACGTTAAGTAAACAGTACAGTTGCATTACTGCTACTGTCCGCTAACTGAGCCTTAAACTTTAAAGCAAAATGCAAATTTTTTCTATAAAAAAGAACTAGTAAAAAATTAGTTCTTAAGCACCTAATGTGGTCCAAGTGTACTAGTACACGTCTAGAACCAATAGTAGTAGTGGTTTTCCAAGCGCACTCAATGATAATTTGAGCATTAAGACGGTATAGAAAAATTTACAGTTGAGAACTAGTACTGGATAATTTTGTACTAGTAAGGTTCTAGTTCAATGTCCGGCAGGGCTTTAACTCCTGAAGTATTGAACTGATTTTAATAAAATGTATCTACATTGCCATATTCTGCCAAAAATATATTCCGAACAATGTATCATTTATTAAAATCCAATGTTTAGTGTAGGCGTAAAAGGGACCGAAAGAAATCAACTTGCAAATTAATTATATGACGCATCTACCGCATGTGTTGACATGTTCATTTTCTATGTTTTTGTGTTCAAAATCACTGTTAAAACTATGCACAGATTTAATTTTAATTTATTCGACAGTGTCTTCATATGTCGTTGTCAAACATGACACATGTCGCTAATTTGTATAGTTCAACATATGCAGGCCTTTAGTATATATTTAGAATTTTATAGAAAAAAAATTACATGTTTTGCTTACCCACAAATGAAATGTACATTTCACCAACCCTGTTAAATTATAGTTAACAGCCATGTTACAAAAGCAAATATTTATTCATAAACAAATTGTTAAAACTGTTTTTGGTCATCCACTTAAATGTATAATTTTAACAATTGCTTTTACTAGGTTATTGGAGCATTTAACAACAATTAGATAGCCAATAAGTTAAAATAAAACTAAATAAATGAAATTAATAGAAAAGCATTTTATAGAATTTTATAAAATGAAAAAGGTACTAAACTTTTAGCGCAATTTAAATTTTACTTAGCGAAATCAGAAAATATTTAAATTGTTATTAACCACAATGATTTTAATTCATACTCATTTTATAGTATCTATTCACTCAGCCATTCATTTAGTTATTTATTCGTTGACAATCAAACAAACAAATAATCAAATACAACCATTAGTTTTTTAAATCAAACAATATTTCAGACAAAATGAATAATTTGGTATTGTTTTCTTTTTCTCTTTTTTGCAAGCGATCTATATGAATTTGTTTTATTTTTAAACAAAATATTTGTAGACAAAGTGAAAAAATATTAACAAGTTTTTTACTTGATTAAAGTTATTTATTTGCGGTTTAGATGAAAAAACCACAAACGAATAAATACAAAGATACTCATCTGATAGTCACACTCAAATATCTTGGTAGGAATACTGCGATATTGAAATAAAATAACAAAAAAACAACAAAAAAAAAAAAAAAGGGGGAAATCAATATGAAATAATGTATATTTATTGACTATTAACAGTATTTGTTGATTTAAGCTTATTCACTGCCATATTTGTCGCTGTTACGAAAAATGTAATGTATCTCGTATCGTTAGTACAAAAAAGTATTATTAAATATTTTTTGTTTTTCATTACACACTCATGTATGTATGTATTAAATTGATATTGATGGATGGTTAGATGGATGAATAAAAGATTGTGCTACATTTATAATAGTAAGCTTTGCTGTTGTTGTTTTTTCTAAGTATGTGAAAGTATTTACTCGACCATTAAAAAATAACGTTTGTTGGCGGCTTTGCTCATAAAAATATTTCTACTGTATAGTTAAGTACATGACATTTTTTTATTTCTTTTATTGCGTATTTTTATTATCTTTCTTTTTGCTTATTAAAATAATTTAGTTCTTGCTTATTATTGTGATCAACAACGGGGAGTTTTTTTTTTTTTTTTTTGTTAAAAAATCACTTGTCGAATATTTTGACATCTTGATTTATAACCCAAACATTTACTTTCTTTTGGGAGAAAATTAACAAAAAAAAAAAAAAAAAAATCAAAAATAATTGTTTTTTGATTTATGGGGAGGTTTGCTCTTTTTAAAAGTACTAATTAAAATTTTATTAGTTAATTAAAAACAAAACAAATATTTACAAAATATAACGTAACCATTACAAAGAGGCTTTCAATGAAAGTACGTCCCCTTCGGTATATGCTAAAAAAATGGCTATATAAAACTTTCTTATCAGGATCTAGTTTTAAAGACTTTATACACGACCAAAATGCTTAACAACCCAGTAAAAACGTTGCACAGTAGCGCCCGTAGAGCAAACGAGGTTGCAAAAATCAAAATTTTCATGAGCGCCAACGAAGTTTTGAATAAGCCCATTTATAGGAAACTTTTCAACGATTTCAAATCTGTCACTCTTAATAATATCACATTTTTAGTTTAGAAGATATAGCCGTTGACCAACTTTCGGTTTTCAAAAAACACACAATTTTTAGAAAATTTGTTGCGATTTCAGGTGTAATATCACGAAAAATAGGTAACGAATCGCCTTATTTTTTGTTTGTATTGATTGATGTATTTATTAAATGTATAATGATAAAAAAAAAATTAACTGTTTGCTTTGTGTTTCTCCTGGTAAATCACTATTTAAAAACTATCCGTTTTTTCACTATTTTTCAACTTTGACGGAAAATAAAAAAAATATATATTTTTCTATATTTGCCATATTTGCAGAACCTGTTCTTTGATTATTTCTTTACATAATTCAAAAATTGTATCTGCCCTTACGTGCTCGTTTGGCTTCTAGAGGTAAAAAAGGTTAAAAAGACATGGTTGCAGAAATTGTATGGCGTCCTTCTCTTATATGTTTTGATTGCAAATGGTCAAGAACAATATTGACTTATGGTCCCTATAGGTAGGCACAAATCTTATTTGGACACGTGCATAATATCAAAATGCATTATTCAGCCTAAGTCCATATGTATGCAGGGAACAGGTAAGTTTTTAGGCATGGTAGCATAAGCCTATATATTGCAAAATAAGCATAATGCCTGGATTACTCTACGACTGAAAGTTGGCGCAACAATTACTGAAACCATTAAACAATTTAAGTACTGAAAACATGGCGTTGAACAATTTTAAATTATTTGAACTGTTTAGAAAGTCAACCACACCAAATTTTTTCACGGAAGCTGCTTTAGAAGAACTTGATATATGCAAATATTAAGGCAAAATGGGTGAAATCAAATCGAACCATTCAGAACTTCAACTCCAAATACGAGGACTGGCTTAATAAAGACACCATCCTGGATATATTGGCAGTAGATAAACCCACCACATCAACCAGAGGAGCAAAAGGAAGGCCAAACAAAAGTATTGAGGAGTGTTCAATTTTTACAAGAATGAAGTTACGAATAGAGTTAGAAAATAATTATAGTTTAGAAATTGTTAGTCTTTTAGATATACCTTCTCTTACGAATTGTGATGAATATTTTACAGAAAATTGAAAAAATAAATTTAAAAAAAAAAATAATTTTTTTTTTAATTTGTTGGGTAATAATTTAAAACATAAAACCCTAAAGAAAAAAAATAAAAACAATCTAAAAATGTAAAAATATTTTTTTTTAGTTACCATAAAATTGATTTTTCTACTAATTTTAGCTTTGATAACCCATAAGTAGGCCCCTACAAAGCGTAGCACCCTTTCCAAACGCTCATTTCATAGGCTGAACTGTTATCTATCATATGCTGTTTAAACTGTTCAATTTTCTTATTCGGTTCAAAAGATATGATTTTTGCAACGAAAAAACTCAAATGGCGCCACTGTGCGTTGTTTACCTTTTCAAAATGAATAGCTTTTTTCGCTTATTATTAAGTAGCTTTCTTCGCTACTACGAAAATAAATTTCAGTGTTTTTATCAAAAATAAAAATTGGGAATTTAGCACGTCATAGAGAAATCTTATTAATAATAAAATTTGTATTCCCAAAAATAACTTTGATAATAACTCACGATGTTAATTGTAAATAAAACACAAAGTTTTTGGAGAACTATTTTAATATTTTTTATTATGATAGAAGGATCTATTACAATTATGTGTAAAACAAAACATCGGCCAAATGCTTGGCACGGCTTCGGTGGCATACCTCTGTCCGATGGTCCATATTTTCAATGACTCTGAAACATAATTGAGGTTCAATGTCGTTAATGTGCCGAATTATCTCATCCTTAAGCTCTTGAATTGTTCTTGGCTTATTGACGAACACTTTGTCTTTTAAATATCCCCAAAGAAAGAAGTCCAATGGTGTCAAGTCACATGATCGTGGCGGCCAATTGATAGATCCATTGTTTCTTTGGCTGTGTGGCAAGTGGCTCCATCCTGTTGGCACCACATATTGCCCATTGCATTTTGATTTGAACGCTTTTAACATTTTACTCATTTGCTCTTCTTTAACATTATTTTAATTTCAATTAAATAAATTCAAAAATTTGTACAAGTTTTTAATTAATTAAAAACCAAATAGAATCTCTTTAAATAAAGTACTACATACATACATGTATATTGAATAATGCAATTATTGGCTCTGTTACACATTTAACCAGTTTAAAACTATGACACTTTTAATTTCTTTTTACAATAGACTCCAATAAACATGTACTCTTGAAGTCTTTAGTAATTCATGTGAACCGATAGATACCTATAGATGTACAAATATATGAATATACTTAATACATACTGCACGAACATTTGTCGACTTTAAGTGATTGGATGTTTTGCAAGCATCACAATTAACCAAGGAAGTGAAAATGTCCATTTATTGTTAGAAAGTAAAAACAATGAGTGATTAATTAAAACTTTCCATTGTTCAATGCCGGGACATCCTTTATAATTCCCATACATATAAAAATTACGTTTAGTATTTATCTTTTAGAATATAAAAATATTTCCAACAAAAAAAAAGTTTTATATAATTACAGGTTGCTATTGCAACATTACGATAAAGGCAACACATTCAATTTAATACAATATCTCAACAATCTTTTTAATAAATGTACATGTTTTTCAATAAATGAATTTGCAATTGTGTGAAATAAAACAGAAATAGATCATCGATGCATGGGAACATAGTTTCTTAAAAAAAAAGTTTGTAATAGCTACTCGTCTTTGCTTATTTATTGTAAGTAGGTTTTTGCAAAAGCGACTTGTACACCAACATTTTATTAACATCAAAAACTATTATGCCCTTACAAATTGTACAAACCAGCCTAAATAACGATTTGTTACCGCGTTTTATTGGCTTTTTTGGTGCAAATTGCATGATAATGATAAATTTTGTTATCTGAAACCGTATGAAACTTTTCTAAGTCGATTTAGCCATGCCCGTCTGCCTGTCTGTCTGTTGAAAACACGCTCACTTTCGAAAAACTCAAAAGAAATTAAAAAACTTGGTGTCAAATTGCTTGTAGTTATCCTAAGCAGTTTGGGATTGAAATCCAGCAAAATCGGTTCAGTAGGATCAGAGCTATGAATCAATATGTGAAACCACCACCTTTAAAAATTGATAATTTTGTTACAAAAACTAACATAAATGGTGGAACAATGCACGGAATGATATAAGATTTCCCAAAAAAATCGTTTTATTCGACTAAAAATCACGCTGTAAAATTTCATGAAGATCCGTCCATAATTTACCGTAGGCCCCATATAAACCCTACTCCCGGAAAACAGTTTAGTACGCCTAAAACCGTAATTAATAATTCTATCAAAATTAAATTTAACACTTGACAGCTTTATAGAAATCACACTGATAAATTTCGTGATGATCGGTCCATAATTTACTATAGGCCCCTTATAAAGCCCACTTCGGTAAATTAATTGAATTCGCCTAAGACCGTAAAATTTCTTCCAACTTAGTTTCATATGGCCAAAAAATTTTATGCAATTTTGTGATAACTATACGGTCCGAAATTTAACTTAGATCCCATATTTAGCAGCCTTCTGAAATTTACTGGAAACGATAAACTAATTTCACCACTGTATTGAAATTTATTGTTACGAATCATGATATTTTACTCAAGATTGTCGGTCAATAATTTAATATAGTTCTAAACCGCAACCAATTTTAATGCAGATTCAAACTGTCGGTAAAAGATTCGGCACAGCCGAATATAGCACTCTAACCTGTTTTTTTTACCATTTTTTCCGATTTCAAATAGAAGAAAAGTATTTAAAGCCTAATGTCAGTGTGGGACTTTTAAACACTAAAGACTGCTCTCATCCGCACGGTATGGAACTCCAAAATGTTTTTTTTTGTAGTTTTAGGTACCAACTCTAAAAAGAGGCAAATACTACTAGTTTTTTTGTCTAGTCTAAATTTAGTGTTATATTAATTGAATTTTGCTAGATAATTTATGGAAAATACCGCTTTTCTTTTACAACTTTGCTGAACATGGCTTAGCAATATTCGTCCATTTGGATGGTTAAAATGCATGAAAAAGCAAAAAATTACAATTTCTCCATGAGATACTTACACTAACTTTAAATCGATTTACATTTCTCGATACCTTAACCTGACCCAGCAAAGCGCCGGAACACGTATAACTTTTTTTTGATCGATATATTTTTTCCGGGTAAGCATAAGCCCCATCGAAAACTGACCCCTACCATTTGCCGATTTTAGGATTGATTAAAAGATATTTAATTATACCCTACATGGTCAAATGTGTAAGGTTTTTAAGTTTGTTTCTGTTATTCCAAAAAAATAATTGTCCTCACTTAAACTTTTTGGTTTATTATTTGAAAATTTGCAAACTTAAACACTTCATCAGCTGCAACAAATTAAATGAAAAAAAAAATTAAGATATAAAAGGATCTAATGTGATTAAGATTAAATTATTTATTTTTTTATTATTATTATTATTATTATTATTATTATTATTATTATTATTATTATTATATATTAATTTAATTATTATTACAAATAAATAAAAAAAAATTATTTGTCAACATTTCTACAGAAAAAAAGTGATTTTATTCCTGGGTTTAACATATTGTGGGCATTACAGTATCGAAGGTATAAAATGATAGTTGGGTATGTAACATACGGTTGAAAAGCGTAATTTGTCTAGTTTCTCTGCATAAGTTTTATTGTTAAGGTTTTAGAAACACTTAAATGCTAAAAATTGAAAAACCCTCGTCTACACCCAGAGAAAAAACATGTTTAAATATGGTCACCTCCAACAATACTATGTTTAAAGAAAATTGTAACCATATTATGCTTAATTCAAATTATTGTCAACTACAACCATATTATGGTTGAAATAGTCCTCCATGAAGAAGCCACAACCATATTATGGTTGCCTTCGAACATGTTATGGTTAATAATAACTATAATATGTTTAACACTTATAATAGCATAGTTGGTTTTCAACCATAGCATGTTGCTCTTAGAGTTTTTTTTTCCCCGGACTTTTTCGTTTCCCGGGAAAGCGGGAAATTTTTTGGAATTTCCCGGGATCCCGGGATCCCGCTCCATATAAATAATACAAAGTAAATTTTGTTATTAATAAATAAAAAAACTTTTATTAAAAAAACGTATGGGAACTTCTTTACAAAGAAACTAACAGCCAGGCCCACGATGTCACACCTTAACGTTCGAATAGAAAATTACATTTAAAACAAAAACAATTTCTAAAATTTGTTTTTGTTTTAAATGTTATTTTCTATGCGAACGTTTACGTGTGACATCGTGGGCCTGGCTGTAAAATAAATGGTTCAATACTAAAAACACTGAAAAAAATTCGCTTACTTTTTCAAAATGAATAGCTTCTTTAACCCATTATTTAGCAGCTTTCTTCTATAACTACATCTATAACAGCTTCTATAACTACTTTGTTCTGAATGTATTAAAATAAAATTCATTGGTTCTTTCAGTAGAATTGTAAGTAGTGTTCTTATGTTTTTCTGATTACTCAACACATTATTTTGTAGGCGAAGTTTTTACTGGGAAATTAATTGAAGATTGAAATAGGAACTTGAATTATTATTATCTCACGTCTTTATTCCCTATTATTATGCTTTTATTCAGTATTATTATGCTCTGGATACAAGATAAAAAGATAACATAAACATAACAATTTAATTCATAAAACAATAATAAAAACAAAATAAAAATTAAGGTACTCAAGATATGAGATCAAAAAGTAATTAATAAAATGGATAAAATACTTTAAAGAAATATATAACATTTTTTAATGGCTTAGGAAATAACTTTCTGACACACTCAAAGCGCTTAGTAAGTCTTCAAAAAGTATTTTCCTGATTTTATTTACTAATTATCATGTTCTCGAAAAATTTCGTTCATTTTTTACCGAGGTTGGACAAATAGTTCAAAGTGCACCGTTGTAGCATGCTTCGGATTCACAATCAGAAGCAATTTTTTCTATTTTATAAACAACGGGTATATCAGTAAAATCAAGTCAAGTCATGTCAAGATTGGTGCAAAAATAGCATCAACCGGACTGCTTCTTACAAACATTTTTATTTCAATAGGTCCATTTGTAATCTTTAGGACAATGTGTTTTTCAAGTTGTATGTTGTAGTATCTTACACGAGTTTCCAAAATGTTATTTTATTTCGGTTTCCCCGCACTTCACGGGTATATAAACCAACACAAATTGAAAATTTGTGTTTATCACCTAATAAACATATCGCTCCTTCATTGCATCTTAGTCATATCTCAAACTGAACCGAAGTTATAGCAAAATATATCTTTAAGTCGATAAATTTTGAAAACTTTAATCGCATTTTGCCAAGATCTTTTGTTTTTGTAGATATTACTATGTTGCAATAAAGGAGCGATATGTTAAGGTATCTCCTATTTTTAGGACTTGTTCATGGACAATGAAACTTTACTGCCTGCATCTTATTTTGAATTAATGTACTTTATTAACTCTTCACTTCACTAAATGTAATAATTATCAACTGTTGCACTGCCCATTCTGCTTTTAGTAGATTTATTGCATCAGGAGACATTGATACGTATGTACTCACATCTTGTAATTGATCTAATCCACAACCCATCCACAGATGCTAATTTTTAGAGAATAGAAAACTAAATTTCAAAGTATAAATTGCTGTTTTCTGAAATTATAAGGAATTTTTTATTTCCCGGGATCCCGGAAGAAAAATCCCGGGAAAACGGGAAATAAAATAATTGAAATTCCCGGGAATTCCCGGGTCGGGAAAAAACCCTAGTTGCTCTTGAAAAAGAGGAAAATACTATTGTTAATTTAAAAAAAAATTATTGTCATATTTAACCATAACATGTTTAGAGGCAACCATAATATGGTTGTGGCTTCTTGATATGGGACTAACTTAACCATAATATGGTTGTAGATGACAAAAATATGGTTAAATTAAACATAATGTGGTTAAAATTTTCTTAAAACAAAGTATTGTTGGAGGTGACCATATTTAAACATGTTTTTTCTCTGCGTGTAGAGTTAGAAATAATTTTTTTTTATACATAAACCACTCGCATCCCAAAAAGCTACCAAAACTTCCTTAAAGGAAAATACATAACGTTACCTAAAACGCAAAAGGCCCTAACTAACAAAAAATAAAAAATCGACTTTTTCAATAAATCTGATGAATTGCATCAACACTAATGTCCACAATAAATTTTGGAATCTTTCAACCAAAATAAGCGCTTTTATTAACAAAAAACAAACGGCCCTATCTACAAAAGATTATATGGATACACGCTAAAAGACCTTACTAACAGTTTGCATAATATGCAACATTGTTAATTGTCAAAACAACTGGTAGGTTTTACAAGAAAAATAGAAGGAAAATAAATTATAAGCAGTTTTAGGCAATTTATCAATTAACATTTTGAATAGTAATTTGCTTCTCCTGTAAAATTTTCAAAATGTTAGATAGGGCGTTTTGCGTTTTAGGTAACGATAAGCTTTCTTTTGAGCAAAAAAAAAAAAAAAACATTACGGATAAAAAAAAATAAAAAAAATTTTAAATTTAATAAAAAAAATTTAAAAAAAAAACAAACAATTTTTTTCAAATATCGAAAGTGCTTGGGACAAATTTTGGTTACACGAATAGGTAATAAGTTACATGGTTGAGAAAGAACACTGCATATGTTAAAAATTTAAAAACCCTCGTCTAGAGTTAGAAATTATTTTTTTTTATACATAAACCGCTCGCATCCCAAAAAGAGATCAAAACTACCTTAAAGGAAAAGACATAAGCTTTCCTTTGAGCAAAAAAAAACATTCCCACATTTGACAAGAGTACGGAAAAAACAGAAGTAAGGAAAAACATGTAAAATTAATTAAAATGGATAATCATTCAAAACAGCAAATTTCGATCTACCAAAGGTTAAAATACAATTTGGTTTAAGGATTGATGTTTGACTATTGACGTCAGCAGTCGTCGATGGCTGCGTGTGCAAGACGGCAAATCCCTCTGAGGAGATCGAGTGGTTGCGATCGAAACATGTCAGGGCAACCTGCCGGCCAGAGTTCGAGCCCGGCTAAAGTCAAGAATGAAAAATTATCAATAGCAATTTTAATTAATTTTCATGTTGTAAAATTCCTTTCTTCATAAAAATAATTCAATGAAAATTAAATTTGATGAACTTAAGCTAAAAAAAAATATGAAAAAAGTTTTAAATTTAAAAAAAAATTTGTTTGAATTTAAAAAAAAATAACAAAAAAAATGTTTCAAAAGATTGATCAAATAGCTATCGAAGCTACTTGGGACAGATTTTGCTAACACCAAAAGGTAAAAAGTTACAGGGATGAGAAAGAGCACATGTATGGCCAAAATTTCAAACTTTGACCTCCTCTAACTCAGAAACTTTTTGACCGATCTTGTTGAAAATTTGTGTCTAAGCTAATATAATAGAACTAACCTTGGTGCACATTTCATCCAAATCGGAAGACATCGATTAAAAAATTGGGTCACTTGACATGAAACCTCCCATATGTTAATGCTAAATTCGTAAAATCTGTTGTCTCTTATTTAAATTAAAGTTTTGCTTCAAATTATTTTCTATATTTATGTAATTACTTTCCGACGCGTGTTTTAGATGTAATTATTCATTTCGTTTTATTTAAAATACCTTGAATTTTGACAACTTAATACGTATCAGGTAATTTTCTTTATCAGTCAATTTCCACACTCAGTTTAATCCATTAAAAAGATTTTAAGAAAACAAAAAACCCCAGCATATTTATTTATCCACATTAGCATACAATAATATTCATTGAAGATAATTGATATAACATGCCACATTACGTTGCATGAGACACACGGTTAAACAATAGATTGCCAAGAAAAAATTTTAACAAAAATGAACACGGTTGAAGGTGACACATAATTGGAAAACTTAAGCAGTTTCATATCTGAAAAAAAAGTATTTAATTAAATTTAATCCAAATATGTTAAAATTAATTTATTTTTCCTTTCCGCTACTCCTTAAATACAATTTATTCGATTACAAAAAAAATAATGGCAGCGATGGTATGTATTCATATATGAAAACAGAAGGCTTCAAATGTGATTGTAAAAATAAATTTTGGTAACACATTTCTATGTCAGACCTCTTGCTTCAATATTGAAAATAAAAATTAAAAGAAAAAAGGCTAAAACCATGAACAATGTGAAAAGATTGATTAACCCCCTGTTTGCCAAAAAATTCAATAAAGCGCACACTTCAAATTCATGTAAAAACAGTGTTGCCAGAACACTTCATGTATTCCCTAAATTCTAAATTCCCTATATTCTAAAAATGTATAAATTCCAGTTTAAACGAAAACATGTAAGAATAGTATACATAGTCGGCTTTGCTAAATCCAACAAACCACCATGCATGGTGCGATAAAAACAGAAATACCGTTCTTTCGATATAAATAAATCTATTTTGTGCCACGCCAACATTTTCAGTCACACCCACATTTTATCGAATGTTGTGTATTGATTACCAAGGTGCTTGTACGGCAAGAGTCGTTCTTTAGATACACAGAAATCTATACTGTCTTTGTATGAGAAGTTCATCCCTCAATTCTTTAATGCTTCTCACATTTTGTATGGTGGTGTGTATTAAAAAACAAGATGTTCACTCCTGCCGTTTTCGCGATATATGAATCGATCATTTATGAAAAGCCTTTTGTCACAAAGGGTGTGTGTGAAACGGTAGCAAAGTACTCATGGAAGTAAAATTTTGACACTATTGAGGTGAATAAAATTTCACTAGCCCTGGGGGCTAGTATACATTTTGACATTAGTGTAGAAATTTTTGACAACCACAAAATTATTTTTTTTCATCAAATTTATTTAAACAAAATAAAAAATAATATGGAAGCAGGACCAGCGGCAAAAAAATTAAAAAGAATTATACAACATACAAGTATTTACATATGTATAAGCTTTTTTGCCCACACTTTTTGTAAAAATTGTTAATATATCAGAACGAATTCATCAAATAGTTGGGACGATCTCATTTCCAACAGAATTGAAATGGTTATTGGTAAAAACTTGATTAATTTATTCATTTTCACAAAACTACTAGTAATTGTTTTTTTCTTTATGTCAAAATTTTACGTTGTCAAAAATGTTACAATTTCACACAGCATAAATATGAAAATTTTCTACCACAAACAAATTTCATTTCACCATAGAACTTTGCTACCGTTTCACACACACCCAAAGAGTAAGCTTTTTGAAAATAGTAAAAACTGTTTATTTTTCGCTATGAACTTTTTGTCCCTTCAACATTTGTGACAAGGTTTAGGCTTCTGAAACTAAAAATACTGAAGACATGACTCATCTTAGAGGTCATTGCTTAAAAAATAATGACAAAAGGCCTTCCATAAACAAACGATTCATGTAGAAAAGCGTTTTATGGGTAAAGCGATAGGTAGTCGTTTTTTTTGCTCATATCTCAGTCAATTATGAACCGATCTGACTGAATTTTCGGGACTATCTGTGATGTAAACACGCAGAGAAAAAACATGTTAAAATATGGTCACCTAAAACAACACTATTTTTAAAGAACATTTTGAACATGTTATTTTCAATTTAACCATATTATTGTCAGCGACAACCATATTATGGTTATAATAGTCCTTCACCAATTAGCCACAACCATATTACGGTTGCCTCTAATCATATTATGTTTAAACTTGACAATAATTTGTTTCAAAATTAACAATAGCATTTTCCTCTTTTTCAAGAGCAACATGTTATGGCTGAAAACCAAATATCTTATTATAAGTGTTAAACATTTTTAGTTATTGTTAACCATAATATGGTTGTGGCTTCTTGATGGAGGACTAATTCAACCATAATATGGTTGTCGGTGAGAATGATATGGTTAAATGATACATAATATGCTTAAATTTTTTTTTTTAATAGTATTGTTGGAGGTGACCATATTTAAAAATGTTTTTCTCTGGGTGTATAGACATACTATGAAACTGATGATGTGAAACGAAACTTAAACTTCGTCCTTTTTTTTTTGTTCTAAAATCTTTGCCTGCGTAGTCCAACTGTTTTGAATGCGCAATTGATGCTCGTGTCGTCCAAGATTTTAAAATCGTTACATCAATATGAGAGACATTCGAGAGCAAGTCTACAGGTATTTGTTGAAAATTTTTATGAGGCCTTTATCGAGAATGTATAAAAAAATATATCGAATTGACCACAACTTCTTCTTTATTCTGTATGACTTATCGTCAGCTCTTTATTGGTTTGACCTAACGACTTTTTTTAAAATGATTAAGGTATTAGTTATATCAATCTTGAATACGTCCTTTGTGAATTCAAGACCTGCTTCGCCAAATCTTTAATGGTTTCTCAGATATTAAACATAAATTTTGCTCCATATCAACTATTTTACAGTTTTTAAAGTATTGTTTTGCTCTACAAGCCACTGTTTTGCAATTGCACCAACTTCTTCATACAAAAACGTACAAAATGAATTTCAATCTTGCTTTGCTTCATTTCCGTAAGAAAAAAGTAGTTAAAGCAAAAGCGTGGTCCAATCAGTAGTTTCAGAGTTGTGGTTTTTTTCATGCAATTGTTGTATTTCTGCATAGACCTATTAATTGGACAACAAGCAAAAGCAAATAACAACAAGAAGATACATTTTTAGAAAATAGTTTTGTAAAATATTAAACACGTGTTAATAAATACTGAAAATTTAAAATATTTATAAAAAATATAAAAATGGAAGTGCTTTTGTAAAATAAAACCAACTAACAGAAAAAATTCACCAAAGTTGGCCTTTTTTTAAATTGTAATTATGTATAGAAACTTTCATCTTAACAAGTTACTCAATACACATTAGTTAATAAACGTATGCAGTACAAAAAGCTACTTATAATTTTTTTTTTGAAAATGGCGTATGCGGCACAAAACCATATTTTGATAAGTCTTTATGTAAACCTTCTTTGTTGTTTTTATCTACTCCGACTTTTTTGGCATATGCGCCAAACCAATAATAAGCTGACGTTATAATGCTGGCCATTGAGGAATTAGTCAAAAATCATGTCTTCGATTTGTAATTTAAAAAAATTTTAAATAGCTGTCAAATTCAGACAATTCCTTACGTGATTGTCTAAAATCTGCTTTAATTTCGTGATTTAAATGGCGTTAAGAGACTTGTTCTAAAAGAATAATAGTTGTTTTTTACAACGCAAAAAAATGGATTTTTAAAAATATTTTTCCCGGGAATTTCCGAAGAAACTTTTTTTTAGTAGAAACCCTAATATAAACTCTTGTTTAAGCATGCAACACAATGTTGCAGTAAAAACAAAACTGTTTATAAGTGAAGCATACATGTATAATTGCAACAAGAGTAACGAAAACGAATCCGCATCAACCGTGAAAAAAGAAAAAATATTTCTTTACAACCAACTAACCCACTGACTAACTACTACTCAATCCATTCATTCGATGCAATCTGATTCAATTTACAGAATTGGAAATATAAAGCGTTCGTACTACTCTAACATATATCTTTAGCAGGGATGGAAAATGTGGAATTACTACACTCACAATATTATTACAGTAACGGACTGTAGTTTATTAAAGAAATATTCCGTTCAGTCATTTTTAAATAAATAAACATTTAAAATTCCAAGCAAATTTATTTTTAACTGATTCTAACAGTTATTCAAAAAACTAAGTGCATATTAATACGGATTTTCAGTTGCAGTTAATATTGTCCGTTGATTGAGTTAAATTTTTCTTTATGTTTAAGTAAATAAAAATGTAATTTAAAGCAACGAAAAGTTCATTTAATTTTTACTGTCAAAAATTCAACCGAATTCAAGCGAATTCCGTAAAAACAAATCAATATTCAGTTATCTTATATAAATTAATTGTCAAAAAATAAACTACATATTCCGTTAAAACAAATAAATATGCAGTTATTTTATAAAATTTTACTGTCAAAAATTCAACACCATATTCAGTAAAAACAATTAAATATTCAGTTATTTTAGTAGTAAAATTACCAAAAATTAATTTTTACTTATCTATAATAAATGAATTGCTTGTTTTGTGTAAGCAATTCCCATTTTCTATTTGTTAAAATAATTTAGTTAAATACATCAAATTTTAAAAGTAAAATAATTGCGAAGCCATATCGGTCATGCTGCTGGTGTCTTATAATTGAGAGTTCTTCTGTAAACAACGTGGTCAGTACAACAAAAGTAAAACAAACGTGTGTAAATGGGTAAGTAAATAAAAATATTCTCCCTCTCTCGCTTATAAGAAAAACAAGCGGACAGGTGTCTGTCTGGTATTTTTTAGAAATTCGGCTCTTTTGTGGAGTAAACGAAAATTTAATAAAATAACTGAATATTTAATTGTTTTTACTGAATATGGGGTCAATTTTTTGACAGTAAAATTTTAATAAATAACTGAATATTTAATCGTTTTTACTGAATATGGTGTTGCATTTTTGACAGTAAAATTTTACAAAATATGTAACTGAATATTTATTTGATTTTACGGAATATGGTGTTGAATTTTTGACAGTAAAAATTAAATGAACTTTTTGTTAAAAATAAATGAAAAATAGGTAGACCGGTTTTTAATTGAACTTTCATTTATTTTATATTACAATTTCAGTTGATTTTACGTACAGAATATTGTGAGTGTATGTATATGTTTTTAAAATTTTGTTTACCATCTAAAATTTAAAAATTTATTGGCTTAAAAATTGGAATTATCAGTAAATAGTTTTTTAACAAACGCAACTTCAAACATTATTGCAAAATAATTAAAGGTTTTTTAAGTCTTAGTTTTTTTCAAAGAATTGCCTCTAGTTTCATTTGAGGAATTTTACATGCGAATGTTGAGGTATTAATTGATTATTGATTTTTATAGGGGGACATGATTCCCGACGCAAGGTGAATGGTTTATGTACGCATTTTTGCTCATTGCCTTTATCCTCCATTGTTTTAACCACAGTTCTAGTTGAAATATTAGATCCTGTAAGTAACGAGATGCTTCACAACAGTTTTCGTGCACGCTTAGAAAAGTTGTATCGTCCGCAAACGTTGAACTTTGGGTGTAGTTATTTGTTGGCATGTCAAAAGTATAAATTAGGTATAATTGGGGACCCAGGATGCTGCCTTATGGGACTCCTGCGTCAATTGGCTGAGGATAACTTAAAAAATCGGCTTCTTTAATAATAAATTTGTGTGAAAAGCCTTCATGTTAGACTTTATTTAAAGCTTGCGAAACGTCGATGAAGAGTGCTGAGCAATATTTTTATAATATTGTCAAAATTAACAATAAGGAGATCCACATTCTCCGGTGTACTAAGCGGCATATTTTCTATGCAATGGGTACTGCGATATATTTTTATAATTTAACCAATTTATTTGTGTGGCTGGCGTCGCTAAGTAACCAAACGGAGATACAATTAATTATATTGGGTTTCAACACCTTCAACATGAATCGTTTCTATGGGGATGTTTTTAAGCACGCCAAAATCTATGACATCTGGAATTTTTTGCTGATCAGTAGGACAATATGTTGGTTGTCCGCTCGCGACCACTATCCATATTAGAAGTTGTATTAAACAAAACACGACCCTTTGCTGTTATAAGTCGTGACGCCTAGAAGGTAGGAAGGAAACAGGGTCCTAGTGATTTATAATATTCACAATATTGGCTTTCGAATATGTAAAATCAAGGTGGAAAGTATAAAGATGAAATAACTATATTTCGATTTGGCTCTTCAACACAAATGTTCTTTGCTTGCAGATAATTTACAATGATCACATATTAAGAAGTGTTTGATTCGGGCTTTAATCAAATTGGCAGTGTGATTACCGCCACAGTTGCAAAATTTTTTTACTTTGGGATTTTTTTAGACTTATCGCAGAGAACTGTACCATGTAAATATCAAGCGTTAGTTCGTCGACGTGTGTCGTGCGTTTATAATCTTTAGCGCATGAAAAATTGCAAGTTACACAACGCGCGTTAAAAAAGCCATTTCTGTCAGCTGTTTTTTATTTTTTTTATTTGTTTACTTATTTGTACATTGAAAACGGATTCGAAAGTATATCAAGATTTTTTTATTTTATTGAATTTATTCTTTTTATATAAATATTGTATGTTTTAAAGCTATTCAATAAGTTTTTCTTTCATAATTCATAAATTTGTTAAATTATTCTTTTTATTGTCAGCTGAGTACTTGTCGAAAATACACAACGCGTTAAAAAGTTCAAAGTTAACCAACTTTCTATCGCAAATGCGTCAAAATATTTTGCATGTAGCTTGTTCTATGAAAATACACTAGTTTAACTTTTTTTGACAGAAGTCCACAGAGCGCGCGCGCACTACCGCGTGCTATGTACTTCTACCTTAAGTCACCACATACAACGCAAATAGGGTGTATGCCATAGTATGACTAAATTATTGAAAGTTTAAAAATTGAACGAGTCCATTTTTTTTGTGCTGCTCCTCTTTCGTGATTATTCTGTACAGTATATATTTCATATTTCAAATTAAAGTCCTCCTCTTCTTAAAACGTTTTTATTTCATTTGAGTCCACGGATGAGTACACTAAACCAAAAAGGTACGTGAAGACAACGAAAAAGTACGTTAAGCAAACAAAAAATTTATTAATTTTCGTCCAATGAATTTGTTCGTTGTAACAATGAATGACCGTTCCTTAAAAGATTTTTATAATTTAATGAACTGTTCGTTGATTATTCCACCTCGCAGAATTATACCACCTGTCTGACCCCTCATAATTAACTACTGTAGCCCCCTATAAATGTAGATATGTGTTATTTTATATTTTATTTGTTTCCTTTTTTACAAAAATGTTTGAAATTTATTGTAGTACATATATTTATGTATGTATAATATACATTGCATATACATACATACATATAGTTTATTTATATTTTTTACAAAGTTTTTTTAAAATTAAATTTTTTTAGTAAACTCGTTTGGTTTTCAATGGAACTTGGTGCCTCCTTTGTTAATTTGGACGTCAATGAACCACTTGAAGTTGATCTAAATCAACTATCGCACTTAATTTTATTTAACTCAGATAACAAATCATTTTTCTGAATAGAATTTAACTCACAAATGTCCTTTTTCACTTTTATTTAATTCGAGATAGTGTTTTTTACAGACACGACAATATTTTTAATTTTACACAGCATTTTTGTATTTGTTTAAATAATATTTTAAGAAAAATCAGTTCGAATAGATAAATTACAAGAAATGCAAAAAAAATCCTTAATTTACACTGTTTTAAAAACCAATTTAACAAACGTTACGTTACCCCCATGGAACTTTTTTGACTTCAACGTACGAGTTCGTTGAGCCGTCAGATCAAATGTTAATGTTATGCGTGGGGATAAAGTTTTATTAAGTTTTCGTAAACTGAACGAACCCTTTGTTAATTTTAACTTACGAGTTCGGTATAATAGCCCAACGAACACTTCAGTAATGCTAACAAGACCTAATAAATGTCTCGTTACCTCAAAGAACATTTTATATACTTTAAAGAACATTTTATATGAAATATTTAATAAATGCATGTTCATTGTGTCTATAAACACAACTTAAATTTCCATACCTGACTAATTATATTTTTCATTATATTAACGAATAAATCATTGAGCCAACTAAAACTATTTTAATAATTGTTGTGCGTTAATATTATGAACACTTTTTGATTCAGTGTATCTACCTGAATCACTACCTGAAGACCTTTACTGGTCTTCAGTTGGTATGTATAGAAGTTTTTATTAAGTGCTTCAAATATAGGTGTTACTTTATTAAAATCATCTTAAGATTAACCTGTATTTTTGTCTCGTTTATACTACCTCGCTTTACTGCAGCTACATACAAATAATTTTCTCCTATCAACTCATTAGAATTTTCCTTTCAAAAATATAGTGTGGGTGGTTTAGACGATTTGATAACGTTTGGTGCTTCCAAGGCTTCCTTCGATTTTGGGAACTTGTTCTATCAGTTTTACCATATTTTTAAACTTTTGGGTCTGAAGTAGATAGGGCTGCGACCCTGTTTAATCACTTTTATATATTTTATCAATACGAATACCCAGAGAAAAAACATGTTTAAATATGGTCACCTCCAACAATACTATGTTTAAAGAAAATTTTAACCATATAATGTTTAATTAAACCATATTTTTGTCAACGACAACCATATTATGGTAAAAATAGTCCTCGATCAAGAAACCACAATCATATTATGGTTGCCTCCGAACATATTATGGTTAATAATAACTAAAATATGTTGAACACTTATAATAGCATTATTGGTTTTCAACCATAGTATGTTGCTCTTGAAAGAGAAGAATATACTATTGTTAATTTAAAAACAAATTATTGTCATCTTTAACCATAAAATGTTTAGAGGCAACCATAATATGGTTGTGGCTTCTTAATTGATGACTAATTTAACCATAATATGGTTGTCGGTGACAAACATATGATTAAAATAAACATATTATGGTTTAAATTTTCTTTAAACATAGTATTGTTGGAGGTGACCATATTTAAACATTTTTTTCTCTGCGTGAACTTGTAAAAAGTCATCTTAATGACAAATCAATTTGAATTATCTGAAACAATCAAAGCCTTTAATGAAAATCGAAAAGTTGTTGAAATAGAGCTAGGATAACGCCGAAGGATAACACTATAAAAGAGCAGGGAGCAACATATTAATGATGCAAAAAAAATTAGATTTTATATAGGAAACCATCATTATATGGTTGCGGTAAATGAGCTATGATAAAATTTATTGCCATCAGTTTTCCATCTCTGATCGTTTTAGTTTATAAACAGCGAGTTTTTCAGTATTATTTTTGTTGCAGTCTTCCATATAATGTAAATGCAGTTCATCTCAAAAACAAGTAGGAAAGTATAGTCGGTCATGCCCGACCATATGATACTCTAAACCGGAGGAGAACGAGTCAAATTTTCGAGCGTTGGCCCTATTAGGGAGCCATGGGCAATCATGGACCAGCCAGAACAAAATTATGTTATGAGCTTAAAGTTTAAATAAGAGTATTTTGTGTTGATAAATAAATTAACTTCATATATGGGGGAACCAGTGACCTGCACCGAAGAGGCTAAATGCCGGTTGAGCCAGCCGACAATTCTTCAGCTAAAAATCGTCTCCAGCTTAGCCACCGATTACTTTGTAAAACACTTTTATTCTCTTTTTTAAAAATCTATCCACATTCTTTTTCGTTCGAATATCCTTAAAACGTGCAACTCTAATAATGTCTGCCTCCCAATACTGTCAGTTCTTGTTTATAAAGTACCAAAATTTCAGCAAAATTTTTAAAATAACGACATAGATATACGAAAATGAGTTAAGAATGGTGAATTGGAGTACGAAAAATGGTTTGTGTTATAATATAAACACATGCAAATATGTACATACAAATGTGCATTTAATTTTTATATGTTCTATCGGCTAACAGCCAGCTTTTAGCCGCCGCCGAGTATTTTTGCTAGCCGCCGCCGCCGATAAAATCCCACGGCGCAAGTCTCTATGGGGAACCTATGGTGAATTATAGAACTACGAGTACAATATTTTGCAATTACATAGTAGCCAATATAAAAGTTAACGTCGCTAAATATTATTACAATATTAGCATTTATATGGAAGTTATGATATTTGAGGCTATTTTCGGGCATGGAATTTCTATGTTAGACATGGGGAAATATAAACCGACTCCGTTAAAATTTTCTAAAATTATTTAGATTGCCATAAAATATGTTTGGACCAAATCTAAGAACCAACGATGGTGCTTATAACGATTTAAGCGCAAATATCAAATTTGATTAAAATATCTAAAAAATGCGACTTATAGCCAGACGGACTTTGTAAGATCGACTCAAAAAGTGATCCTGAGTCGATTGGCATACTAAAAGCTAGAGCCAATATATTTTAGTGTTACACACATCACCACCAACGCATAGTACCACTTTGGGCATACAACGGTTTTGGGAAAAATAGTTACATTGTCGTACTTTTTACACGTGTCAAAGCCATTGTTGTCAGTTAAAAATGATTTTTTTTTTTAAATTGTTATTTTATTTTGAATTTTTCACATTTTATTTGCTGATTTAAGTATATTGCAATTTAAATATCATTTTAAGACATTTTAATAAAAGAAATATTTGATTTACTGAAGAAAGCGATACAGATTTATGGTGATTTTTAATATGGCAACAATTAATCTCTGGAAATAAGTAAATTATGCAGTTTTGATCACATTTAGTGTCAGGTCTGCCCTTCACCAAAAAAAAAAAGATCTTAGGAAAATGTTGCTGCTTTTCTAGCAACCTATTTTTTAATGTGACCTAAATGACTTAGCAATAAGTTCATTATTGTTCATCGGTATGCGAACGAACAAGCTTTATCGATCTTTTTTTTCTGTTTATGAAATGTTCAAACTGGTACTTAAGCAATTTTGTAAACCTTCTGGGCAATTAAAAAAGATTATTTCTGACTAATAAAAAGTAAAAATCAACGAGTTAAACTTTTATTAAAAAAAAAAACATTTTGCTTCTGGTTGAAAAATTAAATAGAACATCTAATAAAGTGAAAGATTTTAATACGTTCGCCACACTGCACTTTTCTTGGTTTTCTGTCAAAACTCATTAACAACAAAAAATATGTCACATATACACTCAGTCGCAAAGCTCTACATACGATATCATATTTTCATTAATTTTTAATTTGTTTAAACAAATACAATGAAGTTTTTCAAATTTTTATTTCCCAGGATCAATGATGTTTACAACAATTAAAAAAAAATAATAAAATACAGTTTTTTGCATAACACCAAATATTTATGTACATACGATATATTTAAAAGGTGTTTAATGGCTTGTATGGTCTCCTTTTGCGTCGAAAACTGCTTTTAATACTTTAGGCATCACAGAATCAAGAGTTTTACTTCTGCAGAATATTAAATGTCATATGTACACTTTTGTAAAGTCTCCTGAGTTGCATATTGCAAAAATTTCACACTTAGCATTTAACTTAAACTTTCTTAAACTTTTTAACATCGGTTTATATAGTAGACCCTGTTCAATAGTTATAAGTAAAATTTTTCAAAAAATTTACTTAATCCTGTTGCTTCTTAAGTTGTGTATTGAAAAATAGACAAAACCTGTTAAGATAACAAAGTTTATATATTTCTTACAGTTTACAATTTAACAAGAAAAAAATGTGAAAATAAGCAAAAAAAAAAAAAACATTTACTTATTTATTTGTTCTTTTCTGTTTTCTACCATTGCTGCAATTAATGAGGCACCGGGCATATTGATATATAGCAATTTTTCAAGGATAAAATTTTGTTTTTAACAATTTTTTTAATTTATTTCCGAAGAACCCACAATAATTTCTATTTTTTATGTTTACAAAGAACCTGTTTAGTAATGATATCATATTTGATTAAAAAAAATTTTAAAATTTTTTTCGGATTTATTTGCATATCGAGCCCTATTTGCGATTATATCGTAAGCGACAATTTATCGACATTTTGCTTTTTTCTTTTAAAAGGTAATAAGAACTTGTTACAATGACGAACATATTCATAGACTTTTTCATTAAAAGATTTTTGTATGACGTGCTAAATCCCCAGTTTTCTATATTTGATAAATACACTGAAATTTATTGTTGAGGGAAAGCTGGCTTCTATGACTTTAAATTTGTACCGTTGCGGAGAAAAAGCCCAACTAAATCCTTATTAAGTATTGCATTGCTTAAGAAAAAAAAATTATAAGATCCCTTCTACTGAAAATTTGCCTTTTGTCGCTTACGATAAACATAATTACAAATAGGGCTCGATATGTACAAATATGGATAATTAAAATTTAGTTTACAAACTTTTCCTATTATTTTTTCTAATAAAAAATACAAAATTTTAAAAACAAATTGTACTTTGCAAAATTTGTGCTTTGGTACTTTTTCTCTTCTTGATAAATTTGGTATGCAGAATGCTTATGGTCAGGATTAATATATAGGGCAATTTTTAAGGGACAAAATTAGTACTTTCTAAGGGGTAAAATACAAGAAAAATTTGTAATATTTCTCTGTTCGATAAATTTGGTTAAGCATACCGCTTAAAGCCTACATTAACATACAGTGTACTTTCTGGGGGCCTAAAATGAGCAAAAGCTGGGACCAATTACGGCATTCGATATCGATCGAAATTACAACACAATTTGAATGGGAATTTCGATCGGTATCGAATGCCGTAATTTGGCCCCTGGTACTCTTGGTACTATTTTAACTTTGGTACTTTTTCTTTTTGTGAAAAATTTGGTATGGTGTTAGCATATGGCTCAAATTATAATACAGGGTACTTTTTATGATGTGAAAACAATATAAATTGGTACTTTAGATCTTCTTTATAAACTTAGTATACAGATTATATATGGTCCAGTTGCCTGAATATACATATTTATACACCCCTTTCATTTCATATGGACAGTTGAATGTGTGTTTTTTAAGAGTACCGAGTGATTAAAGCTTATCAGAGGTGTTCTGAAAATCACAAACGCAAAACGCGAGAATTTTAAACGTCGTTTTTTAATAAGATTTTGTGTAATAAAATAATTTTATGACAAATATTATATAAATAGTTGTCTATTAAACAGAATTTTATAACAAAAATTATTAAAATTAGATTAAGAGTGTATTAAAAACAACTTCTAAATTCTTGCGTTTTCGATTTCTAGAACACCCCTCTATATGTATGTATGTGTTGGCGAGGAAAAAATAACACTGCTAGCATAGGCTGTTTGTTTGACGAATATATTTAACATACAACTCCCAAAACAATCTTCTGATGATTATCTGACCGGTACCAAAAACAAAAACATCAAAATTTATTTTTATTTATTACTTTTTTATAATTTTTTTAAGACACGCTCGTCTTTTAATCTTGGAATGAACCTTTTGCGACTCTCTATAAGAGTCACATAACAATTACTGAGCTACCTACAATTTCAATAAAACAAACCGACCTAATGATCTGTAAAAAAGGATTTTCCGACAGGATAGTGTTGATTTCGCGACCTTAAGGTTTGTTTCATATAAATTGTATGAAAATTTGAAGTTTTAACATGAAAAAGACGCTTGAAGCCCCTTTTTAGGTAACTCAGTTATACGGCTGAGCATTTAACGAGTCGTTTAATAAGTTTTAAGTTTTTGTAGTGGCAACAATTTTATATTTTTTTTTTTTTTAAATTTTGATACTTTTTTAAAAAATTAGAATTAGAAAAAAAAATAAATTTTTTAAGTCTTTGAAACATTTATATTTCTTATTTCTAAAAAAAGTTTGTTTTGAATTATTTTAGTTTAAATGTGGGTTTCTAACTTATCATTAGTGATTTCGTTTAGGTGGTGTTTATATTCAAAAATAGCATTTTAACGAGTTCATTAATTACAATTTTGGATCTTTCAAATAATTTTAGAGTTCCTATTTCAATTCTAAGGTTTCATCTAAAAATACTGACTTTTATACTACACAAACTCAGTGTAGTGTCGGTCACGTTTTGAGCTGTAGTGTCAGTCACAATTTATTTTACTAATAAATATTTTTTTACTGCTTTTATTTTTGCATTTTATAATAGTTTGTTTCTTGAACTTTCGATAATAACACAAATTAAAGTTATTACGAAATTGCGGAGGAAGATTATTGAAGTTTAAAAACACTCTCAAAAACGACTTCCTTTTGCATGTAGTTTCAGTCACGTTTATATTTTACTAAATAAATGATATTCCAAAATATCAGTGGTTGCCATTTTTTCTCTATCTGATAATTGTTGAAACTGCTACATAGCCATGTATAAATTGATACTAAAAAAATATTACTAATCGATAAGACAAAACGAAACACAAATTGTCTAGAGTCAGTCATATATGGAATTGCCCATAGGATAAATACTTTTCTTTATATTTTGCTTTAATTTTCACGTGAATGAAGTCACAGGTAAAAGATAGTTTTGAAGAAATCATTCGTTTTGGTTGTAGAAACTTATTAAATGCGGTACACAGACGAAATAAGTATTTAACAAAATTACATTCATGTCTTTCTTTCCCACCCTTGATGAAAATAACAAAACGGTTATTAAATAATTTGCCGCCAGCAACAGAATAGAGAATTCTAAAAAATTAAAGAAATAAAAATTTTACGTTGTTAGCTTCTCTTATTTATTTAGTTTTTTATATCTGTAAAAATCACGCCCAAAATTTAAGAGCTTTTATAACAGAACTATAAATGTTTTTTTCTACTTCACAACTTTTTATGTAGATTTTACAAAGGTTTTTAATTTAAAGCGTGATAAAAATGGTTCTCTTGAAATATAGTGTTTTTCTGCAGTGAAGTCCTTGGTTGTAGTCATTTATTTTATTTTTAAATAAATAATAATTTATTAAGCTTAAGGTCTGTTATTTTTTATTAAATTTCTTAATTTATTTTATTCGATATTTCGTCACGCTTTTGTGTGACTTCTTTAGGCAAAATTAACAATAATAATAATTTAATAATTCTGATGAATTACTATTTTTTATTGTTTTATATTGAAATGAAATAACGAATAAAAAAATATGTATATGGAAAGTCATTTGTTATTTTATCGACAATTTTAGTAGCCCTAATTTGAAGAAAGAATCACTTCACTTATGTACATTAGGGATATAACTTTTTAACAATTTTCTAAAATATCAAAATTGGCATAGCACAGTCAGATAGAGCATAAGAAACTATAAGGGAACGTATATTTATTTTTTTGCTAAGGTCAAAAAAGTTCACACACCAACCGCGATGAAGTTTCGAAAATTTTTAATTTTATTTTTGGTTAAAAAAAACTAATAATATGTTTATTTAAAACAAAAAATAGGTCAAGTTTGAAATTTCATTAATATTTAGAGATAGTAAGAGATTTTTCGGCAAACCAAAACGTATTTTTAACCTTTTTTAACGAAAAAAATTTAAAAATGAATAAAAAACACCGTATAAAATTATGAATATTCAATATTGCATTGGTTTAGAAAAACCAATTGGTGCCGTGAACTTTTTTGAGAAAAATTACAAAAGATTATAATTTTCGTGGTTACTAGGACAGGGTTGACCTCATGGTTGGTTATCTCCCTAATGTACATATATACGTACATAGTATGTAGGTGTATATATATATTTTTGCAGTAACTGTCAAATGATCGAAATTCGGCCACAGGGCTTTTTTATGTATAATTTTATAAAAATAGCCACAGAAACATGCGACAGTTATTAAAGCTTACTTAAAAAAAGTAAAAAATCATTTATGGGTAAAATCAAAACCATTTTTAACCCATTTCGTCGCAGCGATTTTTTTCGAGTAACTTTATAAAACTTGATGGTTAATAGATAATTTCGGAATAGAAAACACGAATCTGAAGTCCAATTTTTTTTTTTAAATTTTTTGTTTTTGAGAAAAATTGTGTTCGATTAATCGAACATTGGGCACTATATAGTATTTTTGTTTTATTGCTCCTATAGATAGTAAATATGGAAAACCTAAGTTTTGTATAAACTGAAACTAATTCATTTAAAGACAAATAGAACAAGGCATCCCAGCTAGCATAAATAAATATTTATTTAAATAATTAGTATTGTGGTTATTTTGTTGAACTATTTATGGTTTTTAATCCAAATTTTTAATATTTTTTAATTTGGCTTAAGTTCATTAAATTTAATTTTCATTAAATTATTTCTATGAAGAAAGGAATTTTACAACATGAAAATTAATTAAAATTGTTATTGATAATCTTTCATTTTTGACCGTGAGCCTTGATTATCCCGCTCGCACGTGACCGGGCTGAGCATGTACAATAAAAAATTATGGTTAATAGATTATCGGGTGATTCATAGCGAGTTTTGAATTATAATGTAAAATAAAACACATAAATATAAAAGTGAACTAAAAATTTTTATTATCGGTTAAAATAACAATTTATGGCATTTACTGTTTGAATATGATATCATGGAAATATTGGCCATGACTTCGTCTGAGGTAGTCTAATCGTTAGGTCCAATTTTGGGCGACTCATTTGAGCATAGCGACAGGTATCTTGCGATTAACACATGTCATGTTAGCTTGCAAAGCGTCAATCGTAGCTCATTAAGTTAAGTGCTCACCAAAGCTTATTGTTTCACGCGGTATATGGCTCGAAGCGCCATCTTGTTGAAACCAGATCTCACCGAGAGCATGCGCTTGATTTTTAGGTTGCTCTGCTGGAGACCTACTGGCCATGTTATCGGAAAAATGGTGACTTTCCATTTACCATTTTGGCGAAAGTAAGGTAACTGCTTTAGATATTTTCAAGGCGTTTGACAGAGGGTGGAATGGTGCACTTTTGTCAAAACTTTTTGCATTTGTTGTCGGTTATAACTTCTCTCGATTTAATTCTATGTTATCGAGTTTTCTCAGAGATCGCAGAGATAGGGGTGCCGCAAGGCTTCATTCTTTCTCCTACTCTATTTTCGTATTTTTCTAAATGACCTCCTATGTCAAACTTCCAACCCTATCTACTCTTTTGCAAATGATAGCAGCCTTTGCCATTCGTACTCATTTGTTTATAGACCATGCGTATCCGATGTTGGTGCTATGACCGAAACCCGTAAATTTGTTCGTAATACACGATTTTCCTCAAGAGCCCATCCTTTTGTGGTCGATTGGCCGGTAAATCGTACAATGTATTACAGGGAAAAATCGAACACTGCTTTTTAAGTTTAAATAACAAAAACACAATTGAAAAACACGAAAATGTTTTTGCTGTTGTTGACAGTTTAACCGTTTTTTAATGGAACTACATTTTCACTTTTTTCATTTTTTTTTATTTTATACAAAGTTTTCAGTTTTTTAAATTATGCTAAAATTAATGTTTTTCCTTCCCTTTGTTATAAAAGGGAGAAGTGAAGTGGGTAAGAATTTTTATATATAATTGTATATAATTGTTTAAAAAACGCGTAAAATTTACTGGTTGAAAAATCGAACATTGGGACGATATGGGTTAAAATACATTAGTGGAGAACATTCAAAAGTTTGTCGCGTTAAAATATTGCCACAGGTTTGGCTGAAATCGGCGTTCAAATTGGTGGCCGCGAAACCACTCAGTTTTATTCACGTGAGAATTCCTTGATTTATTGCAATTGTCTAATTAAGAGCTGTAAGTTAAGTCTATTGCCAAAATAAAAATCCGTTTTTTTGACTTTTTTCACTTTAAATGTGGCACATTCGACATGATGGAAATGCCCATATACTAAACTAATTAGATAATATACAGACTTTAAGCAAAAAAACTAATCGGTTAAAAATTCACCAAAACTAAGAATAACTCGAAAATAAAATGTTCGAAATATTGTAGTTTTCCATACTGGCACGGATAAGTAGATTTACTTTTACAATGAATGAAACAGCTTAGAAAATAGCACTGACCTTAAACCAAAAAAAGCGGTGAGTTTGCAACGAGAAACCTATTTTAAGTAAAAATTTATAAAAGTGATCAAAACGCAACTCTTTGATATTTGAGTTTGTAACTTTCTCTATAAACTGAAATAATTGTGTCAATGAAAAAATTCCATTTAAACATTAACTTAATTTCTGCATATGTCATTTAATTTAATGTTTAATTGCAATTGCATAAAACTCATTTTCACGCAAGCATATATAATTATTTTTAATATCATAATAATATTACATAATTTATATATAAACTTTGTTTTTCAAACCTTATTAAATATAATTTATTATTACACAACAATGCAAAGTAAATAATGGCTAAATAATAAAATAGAAGAAAAATTAACTAAATTTAAAACTAACAACTTAACAACAATGTCACACATTGATAATGACTAAAAGCCAAGTTAAGAGCAAATGGCAATGTCAAGCAGAAACAACGATACGAGTTGTTACCAACAAAGCAACAAGTGTGATAAAATGCAGTTAATTGTAAAATATTTTCTAATAGAAAACTAACAAAAAACCAGTTTTTAAGAGAGGTTGCTTTGTTAAGACTCTCTTAAGTTTGTTGTTTATTCTCTAAAATCTTTTATTGGCTTAACGTAAGCCTTCTTTACGTGACGTTATTGTAATTTATTATTTTGCAAGCTGTAGCTGCATATTGTTACCAACAATTCGGGCTTTCTCTAGGCTTGCGGCTTAAACAGTAAAGAAATGTATTTTAATTCAGACGGTTGTTGTAAGCGGAAGATTTTTTATTAAAAAAAAAACGAATATTCAAAAGTGCGTGTTGTTTAAAACTTGTTTCAAATTTAAGACAAGAAATAAAATCTCTATGAAATATTTAAAAGATTTTTTGGCGAAATTTTTGGTATATTTCTTGTGTTTTAAATTCTTTTTTTTTAATTATCATCCAACTCTCTCTCTCTCTTTCTCTCTCAATTACCAATTTATTTGTGATTCTTATAACTGACTAAAGGAGATTGTTTGTGTGTTTTAGTGCTGAATGCAGCAAATCGATTTGTTAAAAAAAAATATCTAGTATGAATGTTGTTTTTGTTGTTACTTTTGAAAGTATCTATTTATTTTTGGCTAAAGAAATACAAAAAGAAATATTGTTATTGCTGTTGGTTACAATCTTAAACAAAAAATTTTAGCCGTGAAATTACTGTGACTATAAATATGTTTTTTTTTTTTATTTACAGTACTTAAGTTACATTCAATGAACTTTAAATCGTTAAAGTATTAAAAAATAAGTAAATAAATATCTTGTTTCGAAAAATATAAAAAAAGTTTTAAATCTTTGAAAAAAATTTAAACTAAACCTCAAACCAAAATAAAAGCAAAAGTTATTCAACGCATAAAAAAAGATGAAAATTGCCAAAAACAAGTGCTTTAGTTTCTTTTGTGCAAAACTTAAAGTGAAATTTGCTCCTTTCACTGTTCAACTTCAGACATCCAGCAACCACATCAGCAGTCAACAAAAGTAAATCATGTCTTGTGGTCCTTACCAGTTTTAGAAAAAAAAATTGGATTGTTTTTTGACCCCATCATCATCACTAGCATCTCTCCTAACTCGTTTCGATTTTTAAAGCCGTCTCTCGACGAAAGTGTTGTATGCAAAAATTTCTTTTAGTCAAAAAAGAAAAAGTTTAAAAGAAAACCCCAAAAGTTAAATAATAAAAACATCACCAAAGACGATTTTGAAACATTTCTTGTGCATTTTAATTCGTTTTTTTACTGACTGCGCTTCTCACGTGGATTAAATTAAAAAATTTTGTTCATTAACTATTAACGAATAAAAGGTAAGTTTGTATTTTATTTTGTAAAATGAAAGTGAAATTCGTTAAAGTACTTGACAAGAATACATAAAAAGGTTTTTTTTATTATAATCAGCAAAATGTCAAACAAATATTTAAAGAAACTTTATATGAAGATTTTTTGTGGGTGTCGTAACCACGCATGTCATATTTGAAGATTTATCGTTGTATTTTAAAAGATTTTAATTGGCTTAAGCTCTGTTCACACCTATCAAATATTTGACGTCCTCCACGTAACCACTTGTTTTATTAAAGAACTGCTTGCTTTTGCAAAACGTTTGCTAGATCAAACATCATTTAACAGTTTTTAAATTACAATATACAATTATTTTCTTACGAATAAAGTTAAATAAGTTAATAAAAATTTTTAAAAATAAAGCTTAAGTTTGATCAATATAGTAGTCACGCCTTTTTGGATTTTTTCGGCAAATATTTGTTAGGTCTGAACATACCTTCATTGACGATTAAAGCCACAAAATTTCACGATTTTTTAAATGACAAATTTTATAATAGTGCAGATAGGGTTCTTCACAAAATTTGAGGCGTGTCATAAAAGTGAGTATATGCTATTAATAATAAGTTTTAGAAGGACTTTATTGGCACGTTCGGGAAGGCAAAAATGAAGCCACTGTCAAGTCATAATCAACGATATGCGATGTGATGATATCGGACTTTTAATGGAAGCGCTATGTATAAAAAGCAAAAAGGGGGCATGGCAAAAATTTGTTTTTCTTTTTAGAAACTTCATTGACATATCTTTCATTCTAGGGATGACTGGCACAACTTTTTTTTTTGTATAGAGGTCGACGCGCACTAATGTACATGTAACCGTTGTCATAAGCAAACTGAACGCAATCAATTTATATTTGAAAATAGCTTCCACACAAGCACGACTCCTGAATAGTGCCTCCACTGCCCTTAGTTCACTAAAATAAGAAATGGCCAAAAATTACTTTTACAGTATGAATATCTACTATGTTTACAAAAATTTTGTGACATTAGATCTAGAATTTACCATAAGTTCAATATTTGCGGGCCAAAACCAACTTTCAGACAAACTAATAAATCTCATATGCACTCAGACAAAAAACATGGTTAAAGCATTGTTTAACAAAATATTATGGTCCCCGCAATGGCAACAAGCAATCTAAGCATTCACAATTTTTTAACAATAAAATGTTTACCTCCCTCAAAACTTCAAATATGTTTTAATTTAACCATATAATGTTTGAATAAAATAAATCTGCAGCTATACACTTCGATATTTTATGGTTACTTTAATCAAATTATTATCAGCTGCATTCATATTATGGTTAAATTCATCCATCCATAACCCTATAATGGTTGTCTCCAAACATGTTAAAGTTAATAATAACTATAACAAGCTAGCGGATCCGGATCCGACTTCGCCTCGCCCTAATCTTAAGCCCGATGAATAAAAAAATTAGGAAAATTAAAAATTAGATTTTTGCACATTTTTCCGCAATTTTCCGTGCTTTACGCTAAGAATTTTCTATTTTTTTTGTTTAAAACGCAATTAAGGAATAATTCCATACAAAAAATCTATTTTCGATTTTTTTGATAAATATTGCCCTGAATTTCAATTGATTGTAATGCTTTTACCGTATATGGATATAATGCGTGATTTACGACAATGCGGAATCAGTTTAACAATACACAAAACTCGTATAAATTGCTGCAAAAAAAATAGCACATTTACTGTAGAAAAATACAATGCCCAAATGACACCTGTCAGATTGCGAAAAGTCTAAGTCAACGTATAACGCCATCTTTCGGATTTTGGCTGAGAACTTTCTATTTTTTCATTTGGAAAACCATTAAGGAATAATTTCACACAAAATTTCGTACAAAAAAATCAATTTTAGATTTTTCCAATTTTCCGACTTTTGCGGAGAGATTTTCTAATTTTCCCCATTTCGCATTTTCCGCAATTTTCCATGACTTAGACTAAGAACTTTCTATTGTTTGATTTGGAAAGCCATTAAGGAATAATTTCACACAAAATTTCATACAAAAACTCGATTTTCGATTTTTCCAATTTTCCCACTTTTCCAGAGAGATTTTCCTAAATTTTGTTCCGTAAAAACCTTCTCCTCGAAAATACGAACAACTGACAAAACATTTTACAGAAATCGGCCCAGCCGTTCTCATTTTATAAATTACTATACATTTTTTACACCATTTTGATATATATAGATTAGAACAATATATGTTTACATATAAATTTAAAATAATATGTTTAAAAGCAACAAAATTATGGTTTTTTTGCTCTCTACAATAGAAGAATGCTTTTAAATTACATACTTGCTTGGTTTGCTTTAAATTTTCAATAATTTTGATATTTAAATTAGGCTAAAGTTCATCAAATTTAATTTTCATTAAATTATTTTTTATGAAGAAAGGAATTTTACAACATGAAATTAATTAAAATTTACTGATAATTTTTCATTCTTGACTGCCGCTGGGCTCGAACCCAGGCTTTTACGGACAGGTTACCCGTACATGTTTCGATTGCAACCACTCAATCTCTTCAGAGGGGTTTGCCGTTTAACACACGCAGCCATCGACGACTGTTGGCAGTCAACAGTCAAACATCAATCTTTAAACCAAATTGTATTTAACCTTTGGTAGATCGAAATTTGCTTTGAATGATTGTCTATTTTAATTGATTTATCATGTTCTTCCTTACTTCTGTTTTTTCAAACTTTTTGCCAAGAATTCTTCTTGAAGTACAATGTACATCTTTTTCTTCTTTTGTTTTTTTTTTAATTTTTTTGTCTTTTTCTTGTTGACCTTTTTCTGCACAACTTAAAAGGACAAATGTAAACATAGAGCTCGTGCCTTAGCTTTGAACAATTATTAGTATTGTGGTTATTTTGTTGAACCGTTTATTGTTTTTTATCCAAATTTTAATACAAGGAAGAACATCTAAATCAATTAAAGTAAATAATCATTCAAACCAAATTTCGATATACCAAAGGTTGAATACAATTGGTTTAAAGATTGATGTTTGACTATTGACTGCCTGCAGTCGTCCATGGCTGTGAGTGTTAAACGGCAAACCCCTCTGAAGAGATTGAATAGTTGCAATCGAAACATGTCAGGGTAACCTGTCCGTAAAAGCCTGGGTTCGAGCCCAGCGGCAGTCGAGAATGAAAAATTATCAATAAATTTTAATTAATTTCATGTTGTAAAATTCCCTCTTCATAAAAAATAATTTAATCAAAATTAAATTTGATGAACTTTAGCATAATTAAAGTATCAAAATTTGGATTAAAACCCATAAGCAGTTCAACAAAATAACCACAATAGTAATTATTGTTAAAGCTAAGGCACGAGCTCTATGTGTTCATTTGTCCTTCAAGTTGTGCTGGAAAAGGTCAACAAGAAAAAGAAAGACAAAAAAGAAAAAACAAAAAAAACAGAAGTAAGGAAAAAAACATGTAAAATCAATTAAAATGGATAATCATTCAAAAAAGCAAATTTCGATCTACCAAAGGTTAAATAAAATACAATTTGGTTTAAGGATTGATGTTTGACTATTGACGTCCTCGTAGTATAAACCATTAAAACAGAAAGAATGCTTATTAAGGTCCCTAGTAGGGACTCCCTACAGGCTGGAAAATGAATTAAAGGGGATTTCTTAAAAAAGTGGAACATAACAAGCAAAAGCAATAAGAAACGAAATGAAATTATAGCTTAGCAATAAGCAAATTGAAAAAATGGCCGAAATAAATTATTATAATAAGGTTAACATTGACTAAAATTTTGCTAATTTTTACCATAATATGGTTACTTTTGTCCAAAATCTGGAATATGTTGACCATATTATGGTCGATTTTAAACATAACATGGTTAATTTTGACCGTTATTATTGTTAATATTGACCAAAATATTGTTAATTTTAAACAAATTAAGGTTCATTTTGACCATATTATGATTAATTTCGGGCAAATTATTATCAATTTTAACTATATTATGGTTAAATATGACCTTCCAACATAAACCGATTTTTATGAAACTTTTACAGTATATTACTGATGGTCTGGAAGGATCTATAGGCTATATATGTTTTTGAAACTTTATGTGAGAGTGGCACCTCCCATACAAAGACAATATAGATTTGTGTATGTCTGGAGAACGGAAAGATCTTGAGCTTCCAAATTTGGTACAAGCATCTTGGTTATCAATACAGAACATCTGAAAAAATTTGGGCGGGATGGGATAAGTGAGCGTGGCATAAAAAAGATTAATTTATATCTTAAGAACGTAAAGAGAAAAATTGTCTAAATTTGGTACGCATGGGTTATCAATACACAGCATTTCTAGAAAACAGACGGGATTGGATATGTGGGCATGGTGCCTCTCATACAAAGACATTATAGATTTCTTTATATCTGGAAAACGTCAATAGCCAAAGTTTCCAAGTTAGGTACAAGCATCTTGGTAGACAATACACAACATCCGACAAGATTTGGGGGCTGAAGATGTTGGCGAGGCATAACATAGATTTAATTAAGAAGAGAAAATTTGTCCAAATTTGGTACACATAGCTGGATTATCGATAAGCAAAATCGTTCAAAGAGAAGCTGGAAGTGGATAAGTGGATGTGGTATGTATCTCAAAAGCCAAGGCAAAATAGATTTCTGTATATCTTAAGAACGGTAATAGCTAAATTTCGTACAAAGTGTCAAAAAGTGGGCGCGATTGGATAAGAGGGCGTGGCAAAAAAATATAGTTCCGTATGTTTAAAGAAAGGTAGGTGTATAATTGTCCAAATTTTGTACATTAGAATGGTTATCAATATACAGACCGCATCTGTAAGAAATGTGCGGGATTGGAGCGGGATTGTGCGGGATTTCTATAAATCTCGAGAACGGCCACAGCTACAATTTACTAATTTAAAACAAATAGCTTTGCTAAAAATGAACAATATCTGTAAAAAGCCCACTGCCTTGGTACAAATAACTTTATAAACAATGCACGAGATCTGTATTAAAAAAAATTACATATTTAATTTTAATGAGGGTAGCGAAGCGTACTGGGTTAAGCCAGTTTAATATATTTCTCAATATTGATGCCGTTGCTATTTATAACATATTATAGCATTTGTCGTGTATTCAATACAAACATTTTTTAGGGAAGCGATATTATCTGGGGTTCCATAACAAAACGATATAACACACATAATTCTACTTTTTAGGTTTTAATTTTATCGTGTTTTGAAATAAAATTTAATTCAAAGGACTAAAATTTATTTACGAAAACTTTGTCATACAACATACAAATGGCTTATAATTTTGCCGGAGCTCTTTACCACAACAATTATCTAATTAAATCTGGCAACTTTGATTTTGATATGAAAAAGTTCATAATTCGATAAAGTGCAGCATGTGAGAAAATTTCATTTAATAAAATTATTGAAATTGCAGCATAACCGTAAAAAGAATGTATAAAGCTTAATTGGTATACGTACGTAGTTTTTAAAATATTTTTTTTTTTACCAAAAAAGAGTTTGAAAGTAAACTTTTACTTTTATTTTGATTAGCTAATCATTGCAGCAATTAAGCAATAAAAAAGTAAGTGATTTTTTATGATAAACACTTTCATTTTCTGCTTTTTTATGACACCTTTTTCCATAAAAAAAACTAGGGCCAAAAACACGTCCTTCGATAACGATCAAAATTACACAACAAATTAACAATAAACCTTGAACAAACCGGTTGAAAGGAGCCAATTTTTGATTAATGTGGCTTTAACCAATTTTCTATATTTGTCTGGTATATCTTGTTATATTTGATTTTTTTTAATGATACAATTATTGTAAAAATAATTGAGTAGATGAAATAAAAAAAACGAAATGACAATTTAGAATCAATCAAAACAGTGAGAATCAATTGTCATCTCGTATTTTTAATTTTGTAACGAACGAGTTTTGCAACTCACCTACTCATATGTAAGTAATTAAATGGTTCTAATAGCTAGTTCATTAAAGGATCTAATTTATCGACTGAAGCATTCGATTATAAAAATATAATTATAAAATCACCTACAGCTGAAACACTTTATACACATTATAGGAATGAAAAAGCGGAACGTCTGATACTGCAAAAATTACACTAACAATTTTCTGGTAAGGTCATGTCCTAGCACGAAAATAATCCGATAACATCTTCATAAAATAAATAATATTTGTCATTCCGTGACCTTGTTTTGTATTTATCTAAGACCCAATAAATTATGTATTCAGGGAACTTGAGTAATTCTAAGTTGATTTAGCCATGTTAAAGAACTATTTGGATGTCAGATTGTTTTTAGCTCTCCAAGCCAGTTTGGGATTGAAATCTAGCAAAATTGGTTCGGTACGAAAAGTGGAACAACCTCCCGCGAAAAATTATATTTCTGTTACAAAAACCATCATTAATAAGTTAGTTTCATGAGGCTATAAATGAATCTACTAAATTTTGTGAAGATCGGACCATAATTAACCATAGGCCTCATATAAAGCGCACTTTCGGGAAACGCTGCTAAAACTTTAACCCTCTAATGCCAACTTTTAGAATAAATGGGAATATATTATGAAAATAATTTTTTTAGGGTATTTTTGGGCCACTGAATTCAAAAAAAATATTTTTAAGCCCGTACGATGAGTCGTTTACGTTCCAGGTGAGCAAACAACTAGGAGTACAATGAGGCACCCTTGGGTATCTAGTAATAAAAACACACTTAATTTTTAAGAATTCTGTTTGTTAGTTTGTATTGAAAATAAAAAGTAATGAAACAAATTAAAAATATTTGGTTTTGTTTATGATAATCAAAAAAAAAACAAAATTATTATTTGACCATCATAAATGAAGATGGCACTTTGAACAAAAGCATTGTGTTCGAGATTGTTTACAATGCTTTAAGAGCTTTTAAAAGCTTTCGAAGCTTCTACAAATATTTTTCTAGATCTTTAAGCAATTGTAAAAAAATGGAAATTAATAAAAATTAGTTATATATTGGACGTCAGTAGAAATTTTGTAAAGCCTGCCTTGAGGCACTCTTAGGCATTAGAGGGTTAAATAATTGTGATTTTGTAGTAAAATTTTTGGTTTTTTCTGACAACAATGTTGCATGTTTGCTACCAATTCGCAGGTTTTTATTCTATTCTAAAAATTAACGCAAGAATTTGAGAAGTTGTCTATCTCATTTCTAAAGATGTTGCAAAAATATATGGCAAATTTGTTCCATATCTTACCCCCAGTTATAATTGAGTGTGTGATAAAACACTTTTTTGCATCTGTGTTAAGTACTTTTTATGCAAGCAAGTATTTTTCATATTAAATGTTTAATGTTTTTTAAATTATAATACAATGTGGAACATAACTAAAATTATTTTATTTTTTAACTTAAATTCATTATTTATTAAAAAAAAACTGTGAGAAAACATTCGGCACCATAGCTAAAAGATGAAATCATGTTCTTTCCGTCCTCTTATTCTTGCAAAGACGAAATAATTTGTTCCCTTTTATTTTGAGGATTGTAGCACTGCGATCATACAACATACTTATAATTTCTTCACTTTCCCGTTTTATTTATTTTTAATTCGTATTCTTAATCATTGGCACTACATACGCACAAATAATTTTTATTTTTCACAAGAAATAAATCGATCATTTGTAAAACACATTTAACCACGAAGTAAAAATTTAACTTTAATCGCCATTTTTAATGTTTACATTTATTTTTCGCTTTAGTATTGCCAAGTTTAGTTTTGATTTGAAAATAACATTTAATACCAAGTTGACATCAAATTGATAAAACATTTGATGTCAAACGTTTATTTTCAAATCATTATCAATTTGAATTAAAATGTTAAAATCAAACAATTGAAAAACGTTTGGGAATTGTGTTTGATGTCAAATGATAAAGTCATTTCATATCAAAAGTTTGACCTCGTGTTTGTTGGGATTGTAATGTAGAAAAATGTATCACTTTGTTATGATGCGTGTAACCTTATAAATATATTACAAAATTAAAATGCATTATTATTTTTTAGAAAAGAAAACACTATTAGACAAAATGCTACTAGTTTCTTAGACCGATAAATCACACCACCAAATTTTACTTTTGAAAAACACTTTAATACGCCTAAGACGTACCGATTATTGATATTATGCTGACATCTAGTCCAATTTAGTTTTATGTGGCTAGAAATAAAACCATGTAATACTGTGATGATTGTTCCATAATTTACTATTGCTCGGACATAAAACCCTAAAACCCACCTGGAAATCAATTTAATACAAAACGAATCAGTGTGTTTTATTGAAATTACGTTCAATTAAGTTAAGTTTTATTTACACTGCCACATGCATATTAGTTATCAAAGTTTTTTCTTGGGATTCAAAATTTAATTAACAAGGTTTCACTTAAATGTGCCTAATTCCCATTTCATACTATTGATAAACTGATATTTATTGTTGATGGGATAAGCTAGGCTAGATCGTCAGGAAACTTCATCCAAAGATTTTAGAAAAACTAAAGATATTAAACAAATTAATCTGTAAGGCGAATAAGAATTATAAGCAACAGTTTTACTTGTAACAATATCAAAGCTTAAACAAAGACAACAGCAATAAACCGTGAGTTTATTTTTTCTTACAGTCCCGACAACAAGTGGTTGCATTTTTGTCAACTCTAAATGTAGTTGTAAGTGGGTAAAGAAAAAACAAAATTAAAAACAAATTCCTTTATTTTATTTTGCCAGTTCAGTTTTATTTACACTATTAAATATCAAAGTTTTTCTTGGGATTCAAAAAATAAATTAACAAGGTTTCGTTTCAGTTTCCTGACGATCTGGCTTAAGCAGCCAGTGAAATGCACATAGAAATAGCTTATCCCATCAACAATAAATATCAGTTTATCAATAGTTTATGAAAAAAATCATTGAACTTTGTAATAATCGGCTTATTATAAGCGTACTTCGGAATTTTTCTAATACGACTAAACCGAAAAAATTTTGCTACAAATCTCATATAACTCTAGGTGATCGGTTCAGTACAACCGATTATAACGCCTTTACTTGTTAAGTATATGCTTTAAACAATGGAAGATTAAGGTCACTGAGCAAAAATGTGTACACATACATTATCTTTGCGTAGGAAATCATGTCCCTCTATTAAAATCAATACCCATATATAACCTCAACAATAGCTAGTGAATTATCACGGTTTGTATATAAATCTAAATAGATCGACGTTTAACGTGCAAATGCATATAGAAGCAAAATAAATTTAAATAAAACTAAAAGCAATTCAAATTAATTGGCTTATAAGAAGAAACTCTGTTCTTAGTCTCGATTGCAAGCTTCTACTTCACAACTCAATCTTAAAACCAATCTGGTGCTATAGTATTCAGTTATGGGGCATTGCATCGGCCTCTTATATCGAACGAAAAAATTCAACAGCGCCAAAATAAACTTCTCTGAATAGATACAGCCGCCACCTGTTATGTTAAACCACGAATATTCACGAAGATCTCAATGTATCATTAGTAAAAACTATGATCACTAAGTATGCAGTAAAATATTTAAAGGCTTGAAGGGCACCCATTTAGAAGAGCGCTCACAACACTTGTGTGAACAGAAACCGTGATGGGAAAAATGTTCGTCCGGACATTAAATATAGTATCAGCATAAGATTTAAATAAATATTGTTAGTTCATATTAAAGTGCATCGGTAGGCTAGCTGGCAGTGAGCTAGACTATCAGCGCAGGGGTAGCGGGTTCGATTCCTGCCAGAGACTCTGGTTTCTTTCCTGCAGACAAGCGTAGAGCTTTGCGGGATTAGCTTAGGGAATTAAAAAAATATGAAGATTCAATAAATTAATATTGAAAGAAACTTGTTTATAATAGATTCCCCTAATTTTTATCATTCATTGTATGCGGAAACTTTTGGATGCGATCAGAAGATTTAACGACGATGCCAAACGTTTCCGAGAACAACAGAAAACTAAACGATTTTGTTGGACTCCAAAGTCTTTAACATATTCCAAGCAATACAAAATATTAATTTTGTTTCTTACTAGACGCCTTTGGTTGCATAAAATGATACTTGATTGTAAATAGTTGATAACATAAAAGAAAAGTGTATTGCTCTGGGAAACTAGAAACCCCATTGCCAAAACTTATCACAAGATAAGATCCGGTGTTAATTATTGACAAAAGAATATTAACTTCACAGCGAAATACTTTGCAAATTAAGAAGGCATACTTTTGAACTTTATTTTTAAAGAGAATTAATGTTATTATAAATAGCAAAGGATTTTTTCTAAAGTAAAATTTTATTTGTATTAATAAATTGCTACAAATTTTATGACGAACTTAAACCTTTTTCATCTTGAGTTAAACAAACAATTCTAGGAATTTGTTTTAATAAAAACAAAAACTTTTATTTGCCATGTTGTAAGTTATTGACATGCACACACATAAAATATTTAACAAATTAAACAGAAGAAATATTAAGAGAAAAGAAAAACTGCAAACAAAGGAAATAAAATCTGTAATTAAAATTACAGGGAAATTGTTAAAATGTATTTATCCGTTTTACTAGAGGAGAAATTCATGATGCAAAGGTTATGGATCAGTTATTTAAAATAAATTTATTTCACTTTGCATTCCAAGTTTTGAAATTAATGCTTTTTAGAAATTGTTCAATAGTACCCATGTGAGAACGTTTGCCGAAAATGACAAAATGTAGCATAACTTATGTAGTACATCGGATAATTGCTTAGTTTGTTAACATTTTTGTAAAAAAATAAGTCTATCGGAAGAGCAGGATTCCCGTAATTAAGACTTTCGAACTTGTTTTGCGTAGAAATTTTAGTGTGAAAATACAGAAAAAAAATATCAAAGTAAAATTAACACGGCGAAATGTTGATTGAAAATCATAGTAAATTTCGGCTAAAGTATTGATTTTGCTTAAAATTATCATTGTTTTTTATTAATTTTTAATAAAAAAAATCACAAATAACAACAACACTGCAAAAAGAATTTAGTTTTCTTTATAAATTCTGAATAAAATCAAAAGTTGTGCACCGATTACAATGAAATAAACCTCATTTCATTCGAAATTATGTTAATATAAATGTTTTTAGACCAAAACTGTGATTTTTGTTGCATCCCAGCAAAAACTTTGCTTACAAAATAAGCAGAAAAATAATGAGAATTTGACGAGACGACTACTTACTTTTCTACTAGAAAAAGTACTTATTTTTGTTCGAGATGTCCCAAAAGTAATCCTTTATAATGGGGCCAATTATAACTTAAAAAATAATATGTTTTTTTATACTTAACATTAACATAAAAATATATAGTTACAAAAAGAGGCCAAAAATAAGTTATTGCAAATTAATTCAAAAAGATTAGAACACACTAATTAAAATTGCTGTTATATGCATGAAAGTGTACACAATAACAAATTTTTCGACATGTAAGAAAACATTTAATAAATAGTGTTTTGACTGCATAAAATCATTTATAGCTCTAACACTCTTATACAAATGTGTGTAATGTAAGTGTGATGTTGTTCAATAAACATCGTTTACATTAGATCGATATAACTACTAGAGTTCTAATACCAAAAATATACTGTGAGGGTAATTTTGGAACACTTTTATGTATATAGTTTCATACATTTGATTGATTTTTGGATTTTCCATGGACTTAACATCAAAATTAACGTTAAAATTATACAGTATTACCGAATGTCTAACAAACATTAACGGAATATACTGAAAATTTACTTAAATATTTATTTAAAATCGCAAAATAATATAAAGATTATCAATAACAATTTTAATTGATTTTCATGTTGTAAAATTCCTTTCTTCATAAAAATAATTTAATGAAAATTAAATTTAATGAACTTAAGCCTAATTAAAATTATTAAAAATTTGGATTAAAAACCATAAATAGTTCAACAAAATAACCACAATACTAAAATAATATAATTTTTTTTGTAATGTATATTTAAGATAAAATAATAAAGTTATTATTTAATATATAACTAATAATCCAAAAAGTGGCGAATAAAGCTACAAAGTAATGAATTCTGGAAGTCATTAAAAGTAGGATTGTAAGTAAAGTTTTTGCTGGGATTTTCATTTTTTATGAATTTTTAAAGAACAAAAAATTTGATTTTTTAATAAAATTTTCCTTTTTTTCAAAAATTCAACGACATATCTGAAACTAGTGGGCAAATTAAAAATAAATGTAAGCACGGCTTAAAGATAATACTGTTGCCGGGTGTCGGATTTTTTGTTAACTGAATATGGTCAACCGTTTTCAAGTTATTTCAATATATGTAGTGAAAACGCCTTAATTTTGGACCTAATGGTATATCTCGAAAAGTAGAGCTGATAGAGAAATATGGAGATAAGATTTGAATTCAGCGACCTAAAATTAGTAAAAATTTGCAATCAAATTTGTTCCCTTGTGTTATAGCTCCCTTCCCTAAAAGAAATGAATGAGCGAGTCTTCATAATTTTCAGGTTGGTGTTAAGAAAATGATGGGAGAAAATAATAGAAAACTTGATTTTCTCATTAATTTTTTTTTTTTTTTTTGTTAATTTCCTAAGCTAATCCCGCGAAGCTCTATACTTGTCTGCAGGAAAGAAACCAGAGTCTCTGGCGGGAATCGAACCCGCGACCTCGGCGCTGATAGACTGGCTCGCTACCAGCTAGTCTACCGAGGCACTGAATCAGAAAAGTTTGTACCATAGCAATATGGTAGCTCTCACCTTCCTATTTTATGTATCGTAGTCCAAGGCTCAATCATATCTAATCTGGTATTCTTCAGTGGCGCTGGTTTAGTGGCACAGTTTGCGCCAATATACTAACAATGGTTTTATTGTATAATCATTGTCAAAGTATACGATATAGTTTTTCCATTCAGGCACTTTGCGAAGCAATCGAAGAACTATATTCGGAGAAGACAAAAGGTCAGGTCCTCCTTCGAGACAAGGTTCAGCTGATCCACTATATACTTCAAATTTGTTACTATTCTTTTGTTTCGCAGAGACCAAAAAGTTTAAACGCCCATTTTGCTGGCTCACTCAGCAACTACTGCTTCATATAGCTTTGAACTTTAGTGAAGAACATTTGTTCGTCTACACATAGCCCGTTGAACTTTGGAATTTATTGAAAGTTTCTATTAAAGGTCGTGTTATTTTACGAATATTTTCAAAAAGTTTTCTCTCTTTAAGCTTTTTATGATAGTACACCAGCGAGTCCCGAGAACTTGGAAGCTTATAATAACATATAGAAAAGAATTCCGGTAAATTTAATAAAGTCCGTTACGCTTAAATTAATGTGATCTATTATAGAATATTAAATGAATTTTCTTTCTATATGCTCCCCTAAGTTCTGTGGAAATAAATGACACCAAGCTTGGCATGGGATTCATGAAATTTTTATATCTTTCGAAAGACAACTATCTCCTTAAATTGGAATCACACCAAGCATAAAAGAGAATGAATTGCAAAAATGTGTGTCAAAAGTTTCTGAAAAAGAAGTACAGGCAAAGCTCGATATAACGAATACTCACTTTAACGAAAATTCGATATAACGAACGAGCAAGTTTTTTCATTAGCTACCATATAAAAACCGATCAACTTTTTTTGCTCCCGGTTTAACGAATGGTTAAAAAAAACAAAGCAAAACCAAAAAGTCGTTACAATACCGTTTGCTTGGATGTGCTTTTCCTGTTTGTTACAAAGTAAGAGAACATGTAGATTAGTTTTAAGCGTAATAAAAGAGTTTTGTTTGAAGTGTTGTTGAAGCAAAATGGAATGAATAGAAAAAGAATATCATTCAGTGAAAAAATAACAATTTTCTTATATCGCATATTGAATTTGAATACACTGATAGATGCATTTGTTATTATTTTTAAGCATATGACTGTAAGCATACATTTTCTGTTTCAACATATTGTCTGGACTAAGCTATATATTACAGATTTTTTAGACAAACAATTTGTCCCAATATGTAAACACGTATGTAGTTACGTATGTAAGTTTAATAAACATAAATATTATAATAGTGTCATGGCCTTGTAGCCCACACTATTACACTTTGTATTTTAAAAATTGATTTTGTAAAATACTTTATTAAATAAATAAATGAACATAAACATCTCGATTTAATGGTAAATGTAGCTAATTTTGTATTTAAAAAAAAGTTCGGTATTACATTATATCATTCGTTATACCGGGCTTTGCCTGTATGTAGAAAGGAAGTATGTCAGGAGAAAGTTCCTAATCATTACCATCATTTATCATGTTGATAGGAGTCATGTACGGATGCATAAAGTTCAATTTCATCGTCAGCGCACGCATCCTAAACATCTTTAACAATTAGTTGGGTATAAGATGCTTCCTGAGTACTAGCTTTAACTCTAACTTCCGTTAATAGCGAATTCTCTGTCTGCAAATCTTTAACATCAGAATCGCGTTAATCAGTGCTATTGTAAGAAAAATTATCACTATTACACAATAGTTCCCAAACTTCTTCATCCGTCCACTTTGATTTCCCAGTTACTCATTCAAAAACTATAATATACTCCAAAATCACTATATATGTGTTAACGTTAGAGCGACTCAAAAAAAAAGTGATTTTGTTACCCCTCTGCAAATAAAGCTTGATAAGTTTTATGATGATTCCCAAAATATTTTGGTTCTAGCGTTGACCATCCGTGAGCTGGGCCATTTTTAAAAAAGGTCTTTTTGCAGTTTTTCGAATTTTTTTGTACTTTGCTGCAAGACGACATAAATATAATTTGGTATCATCGAAAAGAGTTTTGGAGCGAAGTACAAAAAAATTCGAAAAACTAAAAAAAGATCAATTACATACAGTGATGAACTTAAGTATAGGCACAACAGCCATGTAGCAATTAAATATTGTATTAAAATGCAGAATGAATATTTTTATATTTAAGTTACTATTAGTCTATTACGAGCTGATGTATATTTTAAGATTATAGCAGTTTTATTCGTGTAGAAAGATGAGTTAGTCCGTTGGCATATAAAAAGTACAAAAAGTTCTAAAATAGAATGGACGTAAGTATAGGCACACTTTTTTTCAAACTGTTTGGCATAATCCACTCTCTTCTTTTGATTTATAGTAGATATCCATGGTTTGTGTCTAGCCCATTGATGTCAATTTTATTAAATTTCATAGCACAATTGTGCTAGCCAAAAAATAACATACATTCTGTCGGCTTCCTATGCAAACCTGCTAACTCCCTTTCAGTAAATTTTACAGGAGGGATAAAAAACTTTGTATATATAGTTGGTTTAACACACTTCAAGACACAAGTTGAAGGAAAACTACATGCTGGTCAACGAGGCGTTTCTTTTTCTACCACACGGCATCAAAATCTCAATTTACTTAAAAAGTGGATTTAGCAGGTTTGCATATTAAGCCGACGATATATATACTTATATATTGAGAACTAATTATCTAATCTAATTATTAACTTCAACTCGCAAAGTTGTTTATGAAAGTAATAAAAGAAATGATGATGATGACTTTGCTCTTAGTTATGAAATAAAAAATTTATCAATTTAAATTCGTTAAATTCATATTCATATGCATATTCAAGTTGTTTTTTCATTTGATTCGCCAAATAATTTCAAATATTATCTAAGGGCGAGAGTTTTAAATAAAATATTGATTTTACTAATTAGTATTCGTAAGAAACCAACCCAGACAAATAAAAACTCTCACTCTCTGTTGGCTTCCATCGTCATTTAAGCGTTTCTGATTGTCTATTTTCGTTTGAAAAGAAAGTGTTATAAACATGTGAAATTTATTGAATAAAAACAGATACATAAACTTGACAATTTAAAACAACAAAATGAGCAGATGGACTTTTTATTTAAAAAAACAAAAAAGTTTAAAAAAAAAAAAAGTAAAAAAATTCAATCGAAAAATTTTTAAATTATCTACATCAACAGCAACAAAAAGAAGGGTTTAATTTTCCTACTGCCTTTAAAAATTTGCTCCCGGTACAAGGGCTTTAGGCGTCCACAAAGGAAAAATTAGGTCGTTTAAATTTTACTTAAATAATTTCCGTATACAATATTTTTTTAGTATCCATTATTTTATCCAGTCCCCATACGAGTTTCCTTCGGGAATTAGGCATTACTATGTTAACACTTGGGCTTTTAAACGCGTTTAAGCACCTCGAACGTGATTAATACTATGTTCACACTTGAGTTTTTAAACGCGTTTGAGCAAAATAATGATTAATGCTATGTTCACACTTGGGTTTTCAAACTCGTTTAAGCAAAATGTTGATTTAGCTAATCAAAGCCGTTCACATTACATTTGAGATGATTAAGACGACAGATGATTAAGAAAAAAAAACACAACAAACAAATTTATATTTCTTTAAAGTATTAAATATTGATAAAAATATTTTTATAAAGTTATCAAAAGATTATTTTAAACATATTAATGATGAAATTGTGAAAATATATAAGCTATTTAAAGAAAAAATAAAAACATTTAGCAGAAATCGTGGTCGGTTGTACACGTTCATGTTGGCCGATTCTATATTATACTCAGTTTGAGGTATGTTCAGTGGATTCTATGTAATTAATGCAGTGATTTTGTTGTAATCATGTCAATTTGGAGTGATTAACAAATCACTTTAATGTATGGGTAATCAAATTTTTCATAAATGTATTAAATATATTCGAATTAATATGAAAATTTATATATACAATATATTTAAAAATATCTTCTCATAAGTTAATTAAAGTATTTTATCCATTTTTAATACTTAAAAGAATAATAAATTTGTTTGTTGCATTTTTTTCTTAATCAACTGTCACCTTAATCATCTCAAATGTAATGTGAACGGTTTTGATTTACTTAATCAACCTTTTCATAAACGCGTTTAAGAACCCAAGTAGCATTAAACTCTAAAATTTACATTTCCTTTATTAATTCCGTAATTAGGTTTAACTAGGAAATTTCACTTATAGTACAAACTCTTAAATTGGACCAAAAACAAGAAAGGGGGATCTTTTTAAATTTTCGTATGAAGCAGGTACCCTACTTTGAGTTCAAGTCGTTCCATAATTTCAAATAGACCCAATACAAGATTTTTTATCTCTTTGTGCTCATAAGCGAATTTATTAAGTTTGCTCCAAATATATTTCATTGCAATCTACTACATAAATTACTACAGAATTTTACTGGTCCATATTTAACCAAAGCTCTAACAAAAATAATAAGTAATAACATAAAATAATAATATAGATTTGTAATGGCATAACTTTCTTATAAATATTGGTATTGATATAAAAACAACAACTTTAACAGTGGCTACTATGTCATCGCAATATGTTGTGCTGGTAGATCCAGAATTGACACAAGGATACATATAAGCCTTCTCCTTAAAATTACTTTAATACATAAAATATATATGTAGATTTATTTATGTACAATATAATAAATAATATACAACACTAAGGCCCGTTTTCACGACTTACCTTTAAAGTTCGATATAGTTAACGCTACCTTTAGCACTAGTAAGGAATAAAGTTACCTTTAACTATTTTTCGTTTTCACAACTTATGTATAAAATAAACTTAACATTTTTAAAAAAGTGGCAATACTAAAGAAAATACCGATTATTTTTGCCATAATAAAAATACGAATTGGCAACTACGTACTTTTTTTACATTTAGTCTGAGTTTATACGGTTCATTCTTTACTGAAAAGATTGCTACTTTATAGGCGAGAGGGGCGAGTGGAAAAGAAACAAGTACATACCCCTCGCCTCTCTCGCCTATAAAGTAGCAATCTTTTCAGTAAAGAATGAACCGTATAAACTCAGACTTACAAAATGTACGTATAATTGGAGTTGCCATATATAAAAAATATGTGAATATAATATGGCAATCTCAAATCTAAACCTTACGACCAGTGTGACCATATTAGCTTTTTTCGAGCTAAATTTAGCTTTATTTTTTCATGTTTAGCTTAAGATATTTCATTTAGCTTTAAGCTTTTTTTTTGGCTTTTTTCAACAATGCATTTAGCTTTTCCTAGCCTTTTTTAATTTCAATTTCGTGTTTATTTATATTTCAAAATAAATAAAGCAGTTTATCCAAATAAACTTATGTGTGGTTAAGTTAAAAGGATAATAATCTGGCCGCGGAGAAGAAATCGCTGTTGCAGATTTGCTCTACATACATACAAGTGCTGCCAGGCGAAGAAAAAAAAGGTACGCAATTTTTCAAAAGTTTAAGAATTTTTATCAAAAGTCACACTTTCAATATTTCTGGAATAAATAGTAAGTTTATGTGATTTAAGAAAAGCAAATACATATTTCTATTTGATAATAGCAGACAAAAAATATCTTGTTTGGCCTTCTTATGAGTGAGTGTTGTTGTTGTGATCGAAAATTAGCCGTTTTTAAAAACTGGTATTATGATTGACGCAAACGACATATCTGTGGTTTTCATGGGCAACATCGTATGTCAATTTTTTCGATTTTGAAATGTTGATGCCATATTTCTTAATTTTAAGCGCTCTTTACATGGTTCTAAAATTTTTTGAAAACAGATAGACCCATTCCGATCAAAAAGTGTAATACCTAGCCCATAGTTTGATCTAGAATGGTTTTTCGGCTCTCCTAAAAAATTTTATTTTAAGACATACGCGGTTGCCCATGAAAACCACAGATATATACGACGAACTTTTTACTTATGTGTTTTACATTGCCGTTGTCGTGATTTTGAAATCGACAAAAATTTCAAACGACTTCGATCACGACAACGACTCGACAACTATTTTTTTGAAAATTTCTGGTAGTAAAATTTTTATTTATCTCCGATAGTATTATTTAACCTGTTTCATATTTCTATTTAAAAAAAAATAATTTTTAAAATTGAAACTGGGAATTATCTCTTTTCGTAGGTTACTTTATATTATATTCAACATTTTTTTATTTTTCGAATTTATTCTATGAGTTACATTTCAGTTATGTATTTTATAAAGCTTTTTTGTAATAGTTCTATTCCCTAAATTTTTAGGAATGACTTTTATACACCACCAGACTATTATATTGTATTTTCTTGTTACATTTTACCTTAGCTATCCTTTGGATAGCAATGAAGTATATTGTATGTACAGAAAAATTTACAATTATTAGACACCAGCAGAATGTAATGCATTTTCTGGCCCGCTACGGCCTTCGTCAGCATTCTTTGTGTCACACTGTAGCTCGTTTCTGTATTTCTCGCATCGTAAAATTTCTTACAAGAAGTGTGAAACAAAAAATTCCATCGTTTCTCGATTTATGAGATAAAAGTGTTTCTGTATTTGAATGCGAAAACAGACACAACAAATTCTGTTTTTTTTTTGGATTTGTGTGCAAGATATGTTAAAAATCATATGCTTGCAATGGCAAAACCTTAGGTTTATATGCCAGGACTAGAAGATTTGTATGCTATTCCTTCACATACAGTTGCATACTATAAAAGGGAGGTGCTACAAGGATTTCACAGAACGACCTATACCGTCGTATAGGAAGATGGAAATCCTGAAGTCCACTCCACGGATTCTCTCCAATTGAATTTTGAATGGTCTTCTACCAGTAGATAGTTTTTTTTTTTATTTTAAGAGTTTTGACTGGAACTCTACCAGTTAGTTAAAGAGTTTTAAATGGTCCTCCACCAATATCTATCAATTTAAGTCAAAAATCGTTGGCCACTTATTTCCACATGGTCACCGCCAAGCAAAAAAAGGTTAAAACGAATGCATGTGATTAATGCCGAAAACACGAAAAACTGTAAATTATTACAGTTACACGACGCCACGCCATCAACCAATGCTGTGAAACGCAAAACGCAAGAAAGACAGACAAACAAGAACGACCTGATTGTCCTTAAAATTAATGACAACGAGCGCGAGCTGCTTCCCCGTCCAGAGCAGTTTTACGAGTGACAAATTCTGTTTATACTGGAATATTTCCAGTAATTAAGTGTCAAATAAAAGCGAAACGTCAACAAAAGAAATAAATATAATAAAAACAGGGCTGCCAGATTTGACGAGTTATCGTCATCTTGACGATTTTTTGTTCCGATATTAACAAAGTGACGTTTTGATGATTTTTTATAAAATAGTTACGAAAGCAAAAACAAAATCAAATATATTTTATAATTTTGTTGTTACTTTCTATAGAAATTCATCTTAAATTTTTAAATTTCAAACACTTCTATTTTGTGGTGTTGAAAATTGAAAAAAAAAAATAATATGAATGTCTGTAGAAAGCAACAACAAATTTATAAAATATTTTTGATTTTATTTTTGCTTTTAATGAAATTGTTGGCGTTGCGTTTTACACTATAAGCCTCTTATGCCCGTAATTTCTACAAATAGGTATCTAGCTGTGTATAGGTATCTATGGTTTTCATAATTTTAAAACGTATTTCTAACCTACGGGTTAAAGTGTAATGTATTTTACCCCATCGATTTTCGGTAGTTAATTCACGTAGGCAAAATAAACGTTGAAGTTACCACAATAGTGATACCGGATAGGTAAAGATAACTGTTAGGTATGAACACCACTAGATATCTATTTGTAGAAATTACGGGCATTAGTCTTCGAAATAAGATAATTGTAAATATTTTTATATGTTTGTTTATTAGAAAAAAAGATATCTTTAGAAACAAGGCTGCTTAAATTTAAAAAATATATCGGCAAAAGCAAAATTTCGAGGGAAAGTAATGGACCGACTTGGCTTCTTTTGAACATTTAATACTTCTTATGTATATACATATACAAAATATGATTGATATTTGATATTCTTATCTTACATGTACACTTTTGTGCCAAAACCATTATTCCGGCAAGAAAGAAATTTGTTTGTCTCCCAGTAAAAACTTTTTCAAAATGGATAGCTTCTTTCACTCGTTATTAAGTAGCTTTCTTCTATAAGAACTTCGATAACTACTTTTTTCTGGATGTATTAAGATATAAAAAAATGACTTACTTTTGAATTTGTTCTTTTTGGCACAACCCTTGTAAAATTCATTAGTTTTTCAGTAGAATTGTATGTAGTGCTTTTATGTGTTTCTGATTACTTAACATATTATTTTGTAGACGAAGATTTTACTGGGTCTTTAAGCCGTTTATTTATGAATCGATTTTTTTAATTTTAACTACAAGGTATTCTACTAAGTCTATTTCAGGTAAAAAAGAAAAAGATTATAGGAATAGGGAAATTAAAGATTTATATCTCAATTATTAAATAATAATTATTAAATACCCATGAACTTTAACTATGTTTTTGTTTGATTATTTTTTAATAAAAGTCGAAACAAATTTATTTAAAATTGATTTTAAATTGCACGATTTTTAAAACAAAAAAGACGATCTTTTTTATTTTTTTCTCAGGAAATTGACGATTTTGACACAAATTTATCTGGCAGCACTGATTAAAACCAAAACAGGAAAAGGCTAACAAAAATTTTAACTATCAAAATAAAACAATTGTTTTTTGTTTATTTTCATCATATAAATTATGCATTTATCATTTATATTCCTTCTATTTTTTTATTTATTAAAAAAAAATTGTATATAAACATATTTTAAATTCAAAATAAATATATTTTGTTTTTCTCGCCACCAATTTCAAATGTGACTTATTTTGACAGTTCTTGAAAAAAACTTTTCGCAAAATATTGTTATAGAAACACTTTTTCTCGCATCCTTCCAATAATTGCTGGAAAATTATTTAAATGACAGATAATTCTCGCAAAAAAAAGATACAGAAACACTTGTGTGAGAAAAACCATTTTTTGTTTCATTTTTCACTGTTTCTGTCCCGATTCACTGGTTTCAGTCGGAAAATTTTTCGATGCGAGAAATACAGAAACGGGCTACTGGATAGTGATACTTTATAAATTGAATGTATTTAACTCAACTATTTTTAACAAATAGAAACTGGGAATTATCTCCTTTCGTAGGTTCAATAACTGAAATGTAACTCATAGAATAAATTCGAAAAATAAAAAAATGTTGAATTTTTAAAATTTTTAAATTAAATTTAAAGAACAATATTTTCGGCAAATAGTTCCAAACAATGGGAAAAAAATTTTGTAAATTTTAAATTTACTCTCTAGTTGCATATTTCTGCTAGTAAATAAGCACACCTATTATATGTCTAAGTCAAAGTTGATAAGTAAAGCTTGGAATTATTCTCAGCTAAATATAATTAAAATTTTTTATAAAAACTTTTTTCAAATATGAGTATCTTGATATTGACCTTTAAGAACAAAGCCAAGGATATTATATATACTTACTTAAACACCATTTAATCTATGAAAAATATCGAAATGATCAAAAGTTACTACAGGAAGCTATACAGAAATTTAGCTTTATTTTTGGCTTAAAATTTCCTTCTTTAGCTCTTTTTAGCTCTATTTTAAGGATGATTTAGCTTTAAGTTTTTTAAAAATCTGGTCACACTGCTTACGACAAAAGTTAAAGGTAGAACGTTCCTCTCTTTAGCTTATCGTTCACTTTTAGGTTAAAGAGAACTTGTGATAATTAAAAACTCATTATCTGTTCGATAACTTCCTACATTTAGCTATCGTTAAGTCGTGAAAACGGGCCTAAGAGTTCTTATATGAATCTTATGCTCATATCATAATTTTTTTCTGTTAATTCCATGATTCGGTCCACTCTCGAAAAATGCATCTCTTAATATTGTGGTGTAGTTTATCAAATGTTTGGGTTTGACCTACTATAAAGATGCTCCTACTTTTTTATTTATGGTTGACTTTTAGGTTGCCTGGTTATTTTCGCAGATTTAAAAGACACACTTTTAAAACCAAGAGAACGCCTTAGAGCAATGTTAACATCAACTTGCCGTTTGTCAAGAATTTGTTATTAATAAAAATTTCGTTTTTTTTTTTTGCTTACATTTCATTATAAAGAAAATTTTTTGGAGAAGGTTGTCTTACATAATAGAGACAAAATTAAAAACTTTTAAAAATTTTAACAAAGTATTATAATTAATTGAAGTTTAAAGGAAAATGTATTGGAATTTTATTTGACATTACTCCTACTCATTATACAACGTCAACGAAATGTGTTGAGAAAAAGATTTACGTGAATACAGATTATATGATATGACTTTGTGATGAAGGCGTCGATAAAAGTAAATGGTTTTTAATAAATTAATTATTAATGCTAGACTTTAAAAAATATTTTAAATTTTAATTAATTTAGATCTCGTTTTGAATACGGGGTTTGAATTACATTTAACTTTTTGGTTATTAAAAAGTATCATAGAAAATAAATTTAAATAAAACTAGTTGTAAAGCTATGTAACAATTTTCCTAAGATCTGTCGTAGAAATATGTTGTGGGAGTTCATTAGAATTGTTGAACGGTAAAACACATACCACGCAAACACATAACCAGATACATGGGTCCCCAATAGAGTATCCACTCGATTCATCGAACAACGATTTTTCCGCAATTATTTGATCTATTTATTAATATGGCCAGTTCCGAATAACTCGAACCATTTATGGCAACTAATCGATTTAAATTAATTTCTTAGAAAATTCTACTTTTTTAATGTGAAAATTATTTTTTTTTTTTTAATTTTTAACTAATTGAATAACTTAAAACTAAATCAGTTGTTGTAACCGTCTGTATATATTTTCCCAACATATACTTTTGAACATATTTCAGTTTTCTTTTAAGATTAGAGTGTGTATGTGTGTGTGTGACAAAACTATGTAACTCACTTTAAAATTCCAAACGTAAGAAATTTCTTACTAAAACAGAAAATTTTTCATATTAATTTTGACGTTAATTGTAAAAAAAAAATCAACAGTCTTTATAAATGTGTAAACCGTGCATTGTCAGATTATGGGTTTACTATTTTTGCCCGACTGTCAATTTCGTTTTACTTCTTATCTTCTAATCGGCTGGATTTTTAAATTTGAGATATCGTTAAAACCGTTTTAAGCACCTCAGTGTACTTGTTTAAAAATAAAGTGTCGGGTTTTTGAAGCGAAATTGTAATACCTAAACGGTGCTAAGAATCATTCCTAGGAAGTTCATATGCTCTAAAATGTTTTTAACTGAGATCTTAGGTACATTTTTGTAGTTAATTGTTTTCTTGAATTTTTAACGGCTTGCTACCTATCGAATTTTTTAAAGTTTTTTGCGATTCTGATTGCGATTCTGATATCTTTACGACAAGAGCTACAATTTTGTCTCAGAGGGTAAATCAAAATTCCGAACGGTTTGCAAGATTTGAGTCTAAGAAAATGATCAAATGGCACCGAGGCCCCAAATCTTTGGGGGCCCTAAAAAAGTTTATGACTTTGGGCAAAACTGGGTCTTTTTTTCTTGGTCTTTTATCACGTAGTGGTGTCCGTATTTTTTTTGCACTATGTTATTATTATAAATATTATTATTAGAGTAAATATATTTTGATTGCATCTTACATATTATGAGTACACGTATCGATGGTTATCATGTTATGGCTATAAAATATCATAAAATGGTTGTGAGTAATATAATATGTTTTCAAAGTTATAATTATTAAGTTGTTAGAATAATAATTATTTTTCAGTCAACAATACTCAAATTTATAATTGCGATAAACTTTAATATGTTTACAGTAACTATAATATTTCTGATATTTAATTTAAATTATTTGTGTACGAAAACACTATATTGTTACAATAAACATTGTGTACTTGCCGTAACCATGCCCACCCATTTTGCGTGTATTTTATCTTCACGAAAAAAAATTAATAAATTTTATTACCATTCGCCGAAGGTAAAAGGGTAACTTCCACAATATTGATCCTAGACACTATAAAGTATAAACATATATACTGGAGACTTATGGGAAAAGAAGTTCAAATCAGCTTTACCATCTGTCCGTCCGTCCACACAAGTGTCCTTTGAAATGAGCAATGTCACCCCCTATTAATTTTACTGCCTTCTAAATCACTAGACCCACCGCCAATAATACACTTCAGTCCTCAGGAAGCCTATATCGCAAGCGACCTATCGCGAAATTTCCTTACCGTCTCAGTATACACATGCATACACGTAGAAAAAATGTGGTTGGAGGCAACCATATACTAAGAGCAACATACTGTGGTTGGATTTAAACAATTTTATGTTTGCAGGTTACCATATTATTTTAAATATGACCAAAGTATGGTTAAAATCAACAAAAATGTTCCCTAAAGCAACCATAATATGGTCAAAAATTAACCATATTTAAATCATTATTAACCATAATAATGGTCAAAAGTAACCATATTATGGTCAGAATTAACAAAAATATGATGAATGTTAATCATATAATGGTTGTTTATTTCAATTTGTTTGTTAAGTGTCAAGTTATAATTTTATTTAATTTTTTATTTCTGATAGGTGTTATGTTCCACTTTTATAAAAAATCCCCTTTGATTCACATTCCAGCCTGTGACGACCTTTATTACCATTTTATCTGTTCTACGTAGAATAACGTAAATTTATGTATTTACATCAATAATTAAAATAAAATGAATGAGAATTTTAAGCAAACCAAGTAAAACTCAAACGACCAGAATGTTGTTACTTTCTAATCATATTAATTCAAATTAAACATACAATGTTTTTAAATATTATAATGTCGAATATATTATTGTTATTAAATATTAGCCATAACATGTTTGGAGGCAACCATAATATGGTTATAGCGTTTGGATGAATACCATAATATGTTTAAGTGTATGGTTGTAGCTTTATTTTATTAAAACCTTATATTGTTCAATTCAACCATATTTGAAGTTTCAAGGGAGGTAAACACTTTATTGTTAAATAGAAACAAAATATTATCAATCGTGAAAAAACTTTTGTTAAAATCAAGAAAAGTTTGTTTGTTGCCATTGCAGGGACCATAATATGTTTTTTAACCATACTTCAATGTTTTATCTGCGTGTACATAGAATGGGTTTCACAAACGATGTGTATAGCCATCCCACTGCTGACGGCCTGAATCTGCAGTTTATACCTTTATTACCTTAGGACAAGTCCTTGCCCCTTATGGGCTACATTTGACCGGTTGAAAAAAATATATTGAAAACGACAATCAAATCTCTTGTTATGAACACCAATTATGTGTTAATTCAGTTGCAGCTATCATATATTCGTGTATAAGCACAGTTTTGTTTCTAATAATCATACTAACAACTATCAATATCTGTTGTTATGACTGATAGTGTACTAAAATTCAAATGTTGCTATCAAAAATATTATGCTAAGCACCGAAATGTTCTGTAATTGTAACCGAATTGTGTGATAGTACATGCAACCGAAGAAATTCGATTGGCGCCAAATTCGGTTGTGATCACGAATCTGTTTTCTCTGTGTGGAAAAAATGGTTTATTTTACAGTACGATGTCCTATGACAGGACCATATAACTTAGCTTGCATTACAAAGGAAAAGTCTTAAAACTACTCCATGGTATGCTTCAGAGGATTAGCTTTGAAATCGTTTCAAAACGAAAACATGTCGTTAAAAAACGAAGACATGTCGTTTCACTGCAAACTTTTTTTAATACTGACATGGTCCATACTTGCACTACATTGGACCAGCCCAGGAACAAAATGGATCAGGGTATAAAAAAAAATAATACATACATACATATGTACATATGTATGTATATATATATGTTCATACCTATAAGAATACGTAAATTACTTACCCCTGTTTATTAAGTTTTTGCACATTTCCCATTTTTTACCGCAAAGATAATTTTAAAATATAAAATTAAAAATTATTTTAATCTATCAAATTATTTGACAGAAAATTTAGTAAGCAATTGGGGCTTTTAACTATTTTTTGGTTGTGAATTCCGAATAATTATATTTTCATTTGTTGTACTCGAATTGAAACTATTCCAACAATCAATAATTAGCTGCAATAAATGAATAAACATTTATATTACAAAATTAATTGACGGAAGCAAATTATTGATTGCAATGACCAATATTCAGTATTGCCCTATATTAAATTCGGTTGTGATTCTAACCAATAGTACTAATTTTTACAACTAAATTAAATTAGTTATCATAGCTAATAAAAGAATTGAAGGAATCATATTTCAGTTGGAACATCGTTTTAATAATCAAGAGAATTAAAAATCAGTTAGAACTATACATTTTTAATAGTTGCAATAATAAATCATGTTACTTGATCAATATTTTATTACTGCAACCGTTTCCCAACCAATTTGTTTTCTGTGTGTATACAGCTTTTTAGTTTTAAGAAATGCATAGAAGGTCCACTTTTTTATTCAGTTCTTGTATAAATGTATTCCCTGAATAAGGGTTCCTAGATGGATACGGTAACAAAAAAAGAACTACAATGCTGAAAATCACGTCATATCTTCTTTTTATATGCGGCATATTTGGTAATTACAATAGGCCCAATAAGTTTATTATTTCACTATATTTTTCCAATAGTTCGACTTTAAAGAGTTTCTGTATAGCGTACTGACGTTTTTTGTTTTAAAAAGTTTCAATTTTACGGTTCGATTTTGTTTTTAAAAATCCCAGACTTTTGAAAATTCAATACTTAGTGAAGGGTACTTAAGATTCGGCAAAACCGAATATAGGCCTCTTATTTGTTTGAGATATATTTTTCCTTCGACAAGCCACATTCGTAAGGCTTATGTGTTATTGCTGCTTTCCCGGTGAAAACAAGATGGAGCTTAAACCTTAATCACCTCCCTCAGATCATAGCTAACCAGAATTCCCATCTGATACCGCGGGGAAAAGTAGACTCTGTGACTAAGATCCTGGAAAAGTTATTAACAAGGCTCCTTTGGGAATCACGTGGTGGGTGTTGTTTAAACCCAAAATCGCGCAAAGTTGCTATTAATGTCTAATTTTCTACTTTAGATTAAGATAGATAGATCTTACTTCTAAGCAAGGGTTAAGTGTACGATCCTGCCGTATAATATTGTTACGTTACTGCCTTTCAATAACGTTTTGGTTTATTTCCTTTATAATAAACCGTTTCGAGTTCTTTATTGCAACTTTAATAAAATAAATAAAACACAAACACTTTAAAAACTGTTTACAATTTACTCAACTCTATTTAGTACAAAGTCTTTTTAACAACCGTAATTTATAGCTTTTATTCACAACCAACTATAATTTTCTCAGCGTTATGCGTTATTGACAAAGTCTGAACTAAGAATGATCTTGTTCTGCTACTCGCCGCTAGTATTTATACTGCAATTTGGTTGTCTAGAATATTCGAAATGTTTTTCGAAGGTTCGAGGCTTTTTTTTATTCACCACACTTTAATTTGATTTATGGTAGCACTTATGTTTACATAATTTTACCTCTTATACTGAAGAAGCTTTTTTAACGGTCATTTATAGGGCTTTCTGCACATTGGGATTGAAGTGTACTAAATTATAACAAAAACGATGTAAACTAATAAAATTACTTATGAATACAAGTTAACTAATAAATACAAGATAACTAATAAATTCAACTAATTCTTAACTAATAATTACAACTAATTCTTAACTAAAGTTACTTTCGTAACAATATACTTTAATTGCCTCCTGTGTTTTGGTTTGTTAAAAACACCTAAAGATTTTGCCATCGTGTCAGGTGTTTAGTGTACCCGTCTTTGAAGTAAAATTAAACTTCAAACACTTCAAAATATTTACAAAAATGTTAACATACAAACAAAAAAATTTCACTTCTTTTATAAAAACAAACTAACGATTTAATAATTGAAATAAATTAATTTTGAAAATAAAAACAAAAAATACATTGCTTACCTTCACACATGGTGGTCGACATCTGTAGCTATAAACAATTTAAAGCTAAAAGGAAACAGAAAAGATGAAAATAAGTTAAAAATCATTTAATGTATTAAAAGTCAAGTAAATGTAAAATGAAATGCGTAAATTATTTTAAAATGAAAAGAAATATAAAAACGAATCTGACGACCCTAGTTTAGTAATGTCATGTGTTCTATTTATATTATTTTAATGCTTTACTTGGCACGTATTAAATTTAATTCTTTTAATGATTAATTGTATAAAAAATTTAACAAAAGTGTATACATACTTACTTCGGGTGAATGGAAGTTTGCCACGTCAGTAAGTATTCTACGTAGGGCGAAATTTATTTCGTAGCATTTATGGTTCAGTTATTTAAGGTACTATAACAGAAGAGAACTGTCTGTCATGATTAAAATGTCAAACAACAATGACAATTTCTGGGGATTTTTGTTGTCGTTTTAATGTTACTAGTGTATCGCAAAGATACATGTATAAAACCGTTGAAATAAAATGGGGATACCTCGTGCACTCACAATATTTTGTACGCAAAATTAACTGAAATTGTAATATAAAATAAATGAAAATTCAGTTAAAAACCTGTCTACTTATTTTTCATTTACTTTTAACGAAAAGTTCATTTAATTTTTACTGTCAAAAATTCAACCCCTTGTTCTGTAAAAACAAATGATTTGCAGTTATCTTAAATATTTAAGAAAAAAAGAATCAAAAAGGGTATTTTAAGATAAAATAGGGTCAAGTTTATAAGTATGTATTAATAAAATACAAAAGACTTAAATAAAAGTTGTTATACATACTTGAATTAAGAAACAATTCACAGATACATTCCAATATTAGTCATATTATCAAAAAAAAAAGATGTTACTTTACAAAAACCTTTGAAATTTTTAACCATATTATGTTAAATTTAACCAAATCATTGTCACCGACAACCATATTATGGTAAAATTAGTTTCTTTAAAAATATTTTTCTTGGTTGTGGCCATAATAAAACATGTTTTTTCTCTGCGTGTATGTAGATCTTTTTTTGTATATAACTTCTTTAAGGGTGCGAACAGAGTGGCCGCCTGTTGCCAAGCCGAGCCGACTGACGGTTATTGCGATAACTTGTTCATGCGAGAAACAAGTTTGAGTGTGCACAGTGCATGGGAGAAGCAGCGCTGATATTTTGTCTATTATTTGTGTTTTATCTATGTTTGTATGCATTTAGGTTAGTTGTTTATTCGTGTTTGTGAAATTTTGTTTATAAGTGTTTTTTTAATTTTTTTGTAATTGTTGTAATTTTTTTAATTTTTATTATATACCTATTTGAATTTTTATTTTTTTTCTTAATTTTTATTTAATTTTTTTTTTCTTTTTAATTTTCATTATTTTTTAAATTTTTTTATTGCATGTTTTATTTTCTTTTTCTTAAATTTTTGTTTTAAATTTTTTTTAATGTTTTTCAAACAAGTTGAAATCATAACAACATAACATAAACAAGTTAACAAAAAAATCAACCAATTGTAGCCGGGACTCACAGAATACTAACAGAACTGTCACGAGACGGAAGATTTTGCGTTTTTTTTTGTCTCTTTCTAAGAAAGCTGCCCTTTTTCATTTCTCTTTGCATCATCTTTTATGCCGCAATACAATGAACACAAATTTATTTAGTTGAGATTTATTTGCAAAGCTTTTGTAAAAATTAACTTTTAAGTTTACCACAACACAAGTAAATAATATTTAAGTAAATAAATAACATTATAAAACAAAAAATATTAATAAATACATTTTTTTTTTGCACAAAACACAACGTTTGTTGAACTAATGCATTTTTTTAACGTGGTCTGTGTTTTGTTATTTTTGTTTTGATCATGCCATTTGTGTTGATTGTTGCTGCCTGTTTTTACACATTGCCACTTCACCACCAAAAAAAGCTTTTTGTCTCTTTCTTCGAAAGCTGCCCTCGCAACTGATTTGGGCCTTTTTCACACGTCACTTTTTTCAGTTCTGTTAGTATTCTGTGCCGGGACTGTAAGAAAAGATAAACTAACTGTTTATTGTTGTTGTTTTTGTTTAAGCTTTAATATTGTTACAAGTAAAACTGCGGCTTATAATTCTTATTCGCTTAACAGTTTTATATGTTTAATATCTTTAGTTTTTCTAAAATCTTTGGATGAAGTTTCCTGACGATCTGGCCTAAGCAACAAGTGAAATGCGCATTGGAATAGATTATCCCTTCAACAATAAATTTTAGTTTATCAATAGTATGAAATAGGAATGTAGCACATTTAAACGAAACCTTGGTAACATAAACAATGTTTTCGGCGCTGAAATACAGTAAGCCGGCTACGCCGAGACGCTTTAGTTAGCGAAGCTCTTATTTGTTATACCATAGAGGAAAAAATTCTTGCGCCCGGCTGAAGGCCGGCTGTGAAGAGAAGCTTTAGTTAGCGCAGCTGGTATTTGTTATACCATAGAAAAGAAAATCCTTTCGCCCGGCCGAAGGCCGGCTATGCTTTCGAGTTTGTAAACATATTGCGGACATTATGACCCTGCTTCGCGGACGTTATGGCACTGATCTGATGGACATTGTGACACTTTTAAAAGTGTCATAAAGTCCATGGACCTGTGACAATTTTTGTAGTGTCATATGTCCATGGGCACTATGACACTGGACGTTATGACATGCCACCATGACCGATATGGTTTCGCAATTATTTTACTTTAAACATTTGATGTATTTAACGAAATAATTTTAACAAATAGAAAATTGGAGTTCCCAATAAAAAATGGAGCTTCCAAAGAAGCAGGTTTGTAAGGGAGAAACATAAGAGTTTCGCTTACCATTGCGCTTACGGAAGACATGAATTTTATATGGCGAGTTCCCACTTTGAAGCAATACATGTTTGACATATAAAGCGCTTTATTCAGCGCATTTAATAATTGCTGGATGTAAAGATCAGCTTTACACACAGAATGTTTTGATACAGTTATTTTTTAGTATTCTCCCGTACAAACCTGCTTCTTAGTAAGGGAATGCCGTAGCACTTGAAATGTTATTTTTTTTTTTTTGAAGTTGTTGAGAGTTCTTTCACTTACTTTACTGCATTTCTGTATGTGCTATTGCGTAGCGCATAATTGTGCGCATATTTTTTTAAATGTACCTTTAGTGCTTCGCAAAATGATACAAATTTTTATTGGGTTGCTTTCATAAAGCAAGCAAATCGTTTTTTATAGATAATTTTTACTGGGTTATAACTAAAACTATAAATAATTCTTATATAAATCTAATTTCATAACAATAAAAACAATAACACTGTGATAGAAATTGACACTTTTTTTAGACACGCTGGGCACTTGTCGTTTTAACCTAACTCGGGTACGCTGAATCCAGTGGTGCTAGCCGTTTTTTTAGGTTAGCTGTGGTGTTCGAGATGTACCGTTATTTCGAATACGAAGGAGGTTGCAAAACATATGTTTGCTAACTCAAAAATGCTTTAGCTTATTGAAAAAACTAAAAAAAATTCCGCAATAAAATTTTTTTCAAGAAAGTTAAAACTTTTTTCTACTATGCGCAGTCGTTTTAGAAACATATTGTTTTTTTTTTTTGGAAAAAACTATTTTTTTCGAAATTTTTGTTTTATATAAATTTTTGTTTTATATAATTCACAAATACAAATTTGGCGGTTTTATAAAATTCTTAAATTTGGCCCCTGCCGTGCGTAGGTTGCCCCTAGATGGGTCAAATGTATTGCTAACCCCACTTTATTTTTCATCTCAATCGTTTATTTCTAACATACCTACCTCTATCTTCATTCCTTAAGGGAGCTCCCATACAAAAAAATCAATACAGATTAGAACTATATTGAAGAAAAAGCCCCTTAACTGCCAAGGAATCGTAAGGGTGAATGTTTTAGAATAAAACATGCTTCCCATTGTAGACAACAAAACTTTTTAAGAAACGATCAACAAATTACATTTTTTTGCAGAAAAGAAAGCACAATTCAAGTTGAAAGTCTTAAATTCTAAAAATAAAAAGTCTTCATTTAAGGAAAAAATTACAAAATCATATCTTGTTCAAAAAATCATCATTCTGGCAACGTTGATAGATAGGATAGGATTATGTTTTATGGCGATATGTTTTTTTTATTCAACTATCATCATTAAACATTAAAACAGATTAAAATAATTAGAATTTAAAAGCTTTAAGGTACTACTAGTTTCTTTTTCCGCACTTTTTGGGTTTCCGGGAAAGCGGGAAATAAAATTCATATTCCCGGCATCCCGGTATTCCCGCCCAATTTTTTTATTTATTTACTAGCTGTTGGGCCATTCCATACCAGGCAAGAAGAAAAATTCTGCTATTATAGTATTTGGTCTAGGTGTTTTACTATATGCATGCCAATAACCCAGAGTTTTTTTTTATAAAAACAACTACTTAGGTAAGTGTGTATGTGTTTTTAAATGTCAAAATCAAGATTTTTTGGTAAAAGTCAGAAATTTTGCAAATTTTAATCTGACAAGCCTAATACCATTTATTTCACCAAATACAACTTAAATATTTAAATTTTAATCTGCATTAATTACACTGTGCTAGTTGAAAAAATATACAAGCCGGGCACATGGCGTGTTAACATAATTCGGGTACGCTGAATCAAATGGTACTAACCGTTAGGTTTTAGGTTAGCTCTTGTTTTCGAGATATACCGTTGTTTCGAAAATGGAAGAGGTTGCACAATATATATTCGCGTAACTCAAAAACGGTTTAGTTTATTAAAATTACTAAAACTTTATTCTAATATGCGCAGAAGGGTAATAACTTTTTTGACCAAAATTTCTTCAGTCCACCACGCGATGGGCAATTTAGTATAATTAATATAAATAATTTTTTAGGCCATTTCCATTTCCATACACATTTGTTGTTTATATATGGTATATATTTTAAATATTGGTGGCATCATCGGTCCATTTTTCTTCAAAGATGACCGTGGAAGAAACGTTACCGTCAACGGCGAACGATATCGAGCCATGATACGCGACTTTTTTTTGCCCCAATTGGCTGAGTTGGACTTGGTTGATATGTGGTTTCAACAAGACGGTGCCACATGCCACACAGCTCGTGAAACAATTGACATATTGAAGGATGAATTTGGTGAGCAGTTTATCTCTTGAAATGGCCCTATGAGTTAGCCGCCAAGATCATGTGATTTGACGCCTCTTGACTGTTTCTTGTGGGGTTATGTGAAGTCGTTGGTCTATGTGGACAAGCCAAACACGATTGGAAGCTATTTTTTTGGGTTGAATGAAAAAAATTTTAAATTTATAGTGCAAGTTTATTTTCATAATGGAAAAAGATCTTGTGCAAAGGTATTTTTTCTTAAAAATTATCACTGTTTCATATTAACTCCGCCAAACAACTCATCTATCGCAACGTCTATCTATCATTTGACATTAAAATTTAGTTTATTAAAAAAAAACCGCGAAAAAGAGTCATATTGCGATTTTTTGCGCCCTTCTTCCGTACAAATAGTAAGTTCTTGTTATATTCATGAAATTATTAGAAAATACTTAACATTTTGTTATTAAATGTTAATTTTGTATACTTAGGAGAAAAATTGAAATTCAAAACTGCATCGCGTTTGATGCGGAAACTTTTCTAACGATTGCGAAAAAGTAATACATCCTTTCTTAACATTTGCTCATGGTCTATACGGCTAAGCGATGAAGAATTTGGTATTCGCAAAAGGTTATAACCCTAATGCGCAGTCGTTTTAGAAACCTAATTCTTTTTTTTTTTGGAAAAAAAAAATAATTTTTTTTATCAAACTTTCGAAATTTTTGTTTTTTTTAAAATTCATTAAAAATTGCATTAAAAATGCAACTTGAAATTGCAAACAAAACAAGCCATAAATAATAAAATTCAGTTACCAACTTTTGATTTTATTCACAAAAATTTTAGTTAATTTAAGGATTTCATAAAACGCAATATTTGTATGGGAGCCCCCTTAAGAAGTGGAGATAAGGGGCAAGTATGTCTCGGGAAAATGTTAGGGACAAAAAACTACTTGAGGTCGGTCATACATACTTTTTCTTCAATATATTTCTAGTCTGCATTAAACATTTTGTATGGCAGCCACCCTAAGGAATGGAGCTAGCGGGTATGTATGTTAAAAATAAATGATTGAGATGACGACTGCGCATAGTAGAAAAAAGGTTCACCTTTCATGAAGAAAATTTTATTGCGGAATTTCGGTTTTTTAAGTTTATTCAATAAGCCTAAAGCATTTTTGAGTCACGCAAACATATGTTTTGCAACCTCCTCCATATTCGAAATAACGTTACATCTCGAAAACCAGAGCTAACCTAAAAAAAACGGCTAGCACCAATGGATTCAGCGTACCCGAATTGGGTTAATACAACAAGTGCCCATCGTGTCTAAAAAAAGTGTAAATTTCAATCACAGTGTTATTGTTTATATTGTTATGAAATTAAATTTATATAAGAATTATTTATAGTTTTAGTTTTAAGTTATCTTGTAAATATAATTTATGTCGTATTAGTTTAAATTGTTAATTGCTCCACTGTATTGTAGACTTTAGGTTTAATTGTAGAATTTCGAATCCGAACAGAACTTTCTGGATTCGACTAGAAGGTTCTTGAATCTACTACTCTACAACTACTACCGGTTGTGAGCTATATACACAGGCTGACTCGTAAAGTTGAGTGAGTTTGTTTTGAGACAAAAAACGGTTCAGTTCGATACTAACAATATTGGATAAATTTTGTGAACATAATAATAATTTTAATAAAGTTTGTTAAGTTGAATTAGTGTGTGTATATTAGGGCGACAATGAAATATATGGGAAACATTTTTTTCCAAAATTTTAAACAAAAATGTGAAGATTCTTTTGCCACTTGGTCTAAAACTTACTTGCTGAAAATTTGAGCCAAATCGGATAACTCTATCCCGTGCACCTTTGAGGTCAAAGTTCAAATTTTGGGAAATATAGTGTATTCGCCTATATTGGAGCTAAAAAAATAGCTTTTCGATATGAATTATACCGAAATTCAATGGGATTAATGTGCCACATAGTGTTTAACTTGCATGCTGAAAATATTAGCCGAATCGGGTAACTCTATGCCGTGCACCTTTGAGGTCAAAGTTCAAATTTTGGGAAATTCTGTATATTTAACTATAATTGATCTAAAAATATCGTTTTTTTAAGTATATTCATTTAAATTGTACAGAAACTGGATGTTTTAGATATTTTTAAAAGTATTCTGAAATATTATGAGTAAATTTAACCCTTTTTTGCTACGGGGGTCAAAACGACCGAATTTCTTAGCTTTAAATACAATATTTAAAAAATATACTAATCCAGAAAAACGAAAAATATTTTTAATAGAAATATTAACCCTTTTTAGCTACATTACGAAATAAAAATATATATGAACCGCCCTGTATGTAACCTGTTAGTGCAGACCTCAACCCCTGTAAAACATGATTTTTATCAGGGGTGTAGATACAAACCGATAATATTTAAATTTAACGGATTTAAAACAAAAAAGTCAAGGTATACTAGATCTATTTTTTTTTTTACAAGAAATTACAAATAATTGCAAAGCTTTATTATTTTAATCAGTTTGACGCGTTAAACGCTCGAGTTAACAGTGCAAAGTGGTATTTTGTCAAAAAAATAGTTTTAAACAATGTCTTTATTAAGAGATGAAATTTATCTCATCGGTTTTGAAAAAAGTCAATTAACTGGGAGTAAACTTCCATCAATAGGGGATTGTCTCAGAGTTATGTTTTATAATTTAAGAACTGTGAAATTAAAAATTAAAGACAGTGTACGACTGGTGGTAAAGGAGTGTTTTACTTTTTGGGAAAAAGCTCGGATTCCTACTATGTCAATTCAAAATGTAGAGAAGAAATTAACTCGCTTGTACGAGGAGTGGAGGGAAATGAATAGACGGAAAAGCAGAACATCCAAAATTTATAAGAAAAAGAGAGAAGCATGGAAAGATGCACTCGATGATTTGTTTGACATCGCACATCCCGATGCACTTAAGTTAATGAAAATCGAGGAGGATAAATTGTTTTTGTTGAAACAGAGAGAAAAAAGAACGAGAATGTTGCATGGCGAGAGTTGATGCAAAATTAAAGAAAACTGAAGAAAGACGTGAAACCCGGAAGCAGCGGGAAGAAACTAAAAGAAAAATATATCAAGAGGCAGCAGCGACAATATTTATTCAAAGTAAGTTTTTTATAAATTGAACTAATTTACATGTAAATAATTATTGTGTTTCTTTTTAGGTTGTTCAAAACTATCGACAACAATATACGAAGCATGCAAATTTAAATATTTTAAGAAATGATTACATTTAATCAAACTTACCGAAAAAGACCTTTCAAGTTGCCTTACTTCATATATTAAAAACATATTTTTATTCCAATTAAAATATACTGCTTTTGCTTCTATACGAAAAACATTCACATAAATATATATTTTTAAATATTGGTTTTAAAATTTCAGTTTTTCGTTTTTAGAAATAATATTTTACACTTTTTTTAAATATTGGATTTATAGCTAATTTAAGCAAATGTGTAGTTTTGACCCCCGTAGCAAAAAAGGGTTAAATTTACTCATAATATTTCAGAATACTTTTACAAATATCTAAAACATCCAGTTTCTGTACAATTTAAATGAATATACTTAAAAAAACGATATTTTTAGATCAATTATAGTTAAATATACAGAATTTCCCAAAATTTGAACTTTGACCTCAAAGGTGCACGGCATAGAGTTACCCGATTCGGCTAATATTTTCAGCATGCAAGTTAAACACTATGTGGCACATTAATCCCATTGAATTTCGGTATAATTCATATCGAAAAGCTATTTTTTTAGCTCCAATATAGGCGAATACACTATATTTCCCAAAATTTGAACTTTGACCTCAAAGGTGCACGGGATAGAGTTATCCGATTTGGCTCAAATTTTCAGCAAGTAAGTTTAAGACCAAGTGGCAAAAGAATCTTCACATTTATCATCAAAAATCCAAAGTTGATTTTTCATTGTCACCCTAGTGTATATATTATGACTTGCAATTAAAGGAACTCAAACGCGTTTATTAAAGGAAAAACGTAACAATATTAATGTATGTTTTAACATAGATATGTATCTACGTGTTAATATATATTTTCGTTTTAATTATGGCTAATATTTTGTATATAGTATTGTTTAAAGTTGAGAATTAATACTTAGCAATATGAATTAGTTTTTTTGTTAAAAAAAGCAAAGTAAAAATATTTAGATTTTAATTATATTTTCATTAATGAGGAAAAAATTCGGAAAAAACGTTTATTAAATAAAATTCGATAACCGGTTTTTGGAAAATGTCGTTAAGTTGACAACTTTAATATCTATGCTTGCGACAACTTTAAAACCTTTTCAACCAGATACTTTATTGGTTCAATAAACCTGTCAGAGACAATTGCCATTACATTTTCCTATGATTTGCTGTTATTGTTGTATGCTTTTCCTATCACTCTTATTGTCTATCTATTCGTGTTTGTAAGAAGTACAAGACAAAGAGGAACTCACTTGAAATAACTTAACTTGAAATAATATAAATGCCAATATTTACATTTACAAGACTGAATAAAGAACAAACACTTTATTGATGGAACTTTTTTAGAAAAAAAGACTACAGAATAAAATTAATCAAAACCCAGTTAACTTGGAAAGGAAGTAAAACGTAGCATATTGATACGTACTGGTTTCATAACTGAAATATATATATGGCCTTTTACACCGAAAAGCCTACTTTTTGTAACGTAATGCCAGCAAGCAAATAAGCTTATGTTTTAGGCCCATGTTGTCAAATGTTTCCCATTTTTGTTACTAGATGAAGAGCCAATTACACCAAAATATAAAAAACAAGTTATACATATCGTCGGTCTCATGTAGAAAGGCCCTAACTAGATTTTTTTCGAAATTGAGTTTTTTAGTGATTCCAATACATTTCCCATAAATACACCTCGTCACAAGAATTTAATGCAATATCATCAAAAATATCAGTTTTACAAGCAATTGAAGAAGCCTTTTTACATTATTATGTTTTTGCCTTCTCCTGGTAAGTTGCAATTATGTGAGTTAGGGCCTTTTTACATGAGACCAACGATATACAATTTTATGAGAAACAATTCAAATTCTAATCTGTGGAAATGCCCATTACTTTCGATGAAAAATACAAATAAGAGAAAATTAAAATTTTCTATAAGAATTTCTCTTGGCTTAAAAAATAATTATATCTACTATGCTTTTTAGGTAAGTGCGTAAAATGTACCTTGATTAAAAATAAATAGTGGATGTGGTAAGCATAAGCTAAAATAATAAATGTTTGTCAGTGACCATGGTGGAATAAGCAGGTGGCATCGTTACGGCAACAAATACAACATAACAACAAAAATGGAAATCACATCACCGTTTACGTCAAAAATAACATTAAAGAAAAATCACACGCTTTGATTTGAACGTGATGAAATAAATAAATTTTTAGCTAATTTTTATTTAATTATGGGCAATATCTTATTTATTTTAATTTAAAATTATCAAAAACTTTAATAAAATACAATAATCACAGCACAAAACGTAGACTTTTTGTAAACATAAATAAAACTTTGACATAAACCTAGACAAACAATGCAAGAGCAAAAAATTGTCATCTGGCGTAGTGCTGCCACCTGTTTATTCCACCATGGTCAGTGACAAAAACATGGACATCCAAAATTTCATTCTAAGTATGAGTTGTCAAACCAAATAAAAAAAAATTGCATAAATTTTGTCTAATCTAAGATTCTTTCGTACTGTTCCACAAATATTTTTTTAATTGGGATTTCAAGAATGTAATGTTTCTATTCTAAAATCTTGTACTGTATTACGAAAGCAAATATATTTGCTATTTAAGAACAAATGTTTTAACTAAATAATTTTAGCTCCTAAGCTTCTATTTAAATAAAAAGTTGTATGTAGAGTATTTTTAAATAGGCAATTTGTATTTATAAATCGATTTCTTTTAGTAGCTGTGCACTTGTGGGAGAGTCCAAATAAATCTGCAACTAATGAATAAACAACTGCACTAAACCTTAAATTGGCTGATGCGATTAAAGCACAGAGCCAGGAAACAACGAAAACAAGAAAGCAGCGCATTTAAATTTTAAAAATATTATTTTATATGTTATGCTACAGATTGATAAACAATCAGCTGTCGATAAAAACAATAATAAACATTACTTGACTGCTATATTCAGCTATGCCGAATCTTATATATCCTTCACCAGTGTGCGATAACAACAGAAAATTATAAAAATACCGTTCTTTAGACATCAATACAACAACTTTGTGCTACGCCCACATGTCTAATCCGGCTTACCGTTTTTCAGATGTTGTGTATTGATAACCAAGATGCTTGTACCTGAGTTGGAAATTTCTCCAGATTAACAAAAATCTATAATGCATTTGTATAGGAAGTTCAACGCCCACTTGTCTAATCCCGCCCACATTTTATCGGTTTTTGTGAATTGATAACTATTACAAAATCACCAGAAACTTTGGCTTGAACCAAGAAAGTTTTGCACCATTCTCGTCCAAGCCAAAAACTTTTTACTGTAAACATATGGGTGCACGCAAAGAAAAAAAAACTTTTTTTTTTGGAAATTAAATAGGTTTGTCCAAATTGGCACAAAGGTCACTATAGTGTGAAAATTTTTTAAATTTTTTTTTTTTTTTTTTGATGTTATAGAAATGTCTGAACTTTTAGTTTATCAATAATGCAAACATATATTAAATAATTTCAAAAATTTTGTCGTAAGCCGCAAATAACAAAGTGTTCCCAAATTGGCAAAGCGAGCGTAAATGTAAATACAATAGCGGAGTTCAATATTGGGCTTGCAAAATATCGTAACACTTTTGTGAAATCTAACGAAATCTCTTTGTGTTTTGTTGTTAGATTTTACAAAAAAACTTTGGTATTTTGCATTTGCACTATTGCAAGAGTAATACTGAACTCCGCTTATATCCTTATTTTTTTAATTTCTTTATAATTATTTTTTTATGGGAATTTTTCTTTTAATTGTTTCATCGCTCACCAACAAATAATTCGATGGCATATTTAAAACAAACGACACAACTGATTTAAAATTAGTTAATGGCGCTAACATAATATTATTAGAGTTAAGATATTTTGTTTGCTTCTTAGGCATACTATGACTACACGTATAGAATCTTATCATATTATGGTTGTAAGAATTTTAATATGTTTTCAAAGTTATCATTATTTAATGGTTCGAAAAATAATTATTTTTTAGTCAACAATACTCAAATTTATAATTGCGTTAAGTTGATATGTTTACAGTAACAATAAAATTGCTTATATATAATTAAAGTAACAATTTTTTGTGTACAACAACAATATATTGTTACAATAAACATAGTGTAGTTGCCGTAACCATCCCCAACCATATTTTTTCTCGGCGTGTGGCTTGGTTTAAGCAAAAAGTTATGACTCAAAACGAACTAAAATTTACAGTTAAAAAAATTTTACTTTATTTCTATAGTTAATTAAAGAAAGTTAACGTTGCTTATAGCCAATTCTATTTAAATATTAATTCATTTTAATTATAGTTTTTCATATAATTTTATTTTTATTTCACATGAAAATGGAATTTTAAACATAAATTGATATTTTATTAAGTTGGTGAAATCATCCATTAATATTTTACGAGAAACGAAGAAAATCCTTAAATTTAAACATAAAAATGTGTAGCATTAATTAGTTTAAGGAACTTAATATAAAAATAAAAAACTTTTTATTGATTTGCTTAACAAGTCGATTCAAATAAAAATTAATTGAATTAAACCAAGTTTTCTTGAGCATTGTCTGAAAAATTTAAAGAAATCCCTAGCATTTGTTTATTGATGCAAGAAATTCGATTCTATTTAAAAAGAACACTAGACTAATCTTAAATAAATGCAGCTTGAACTCAGAAATATCTTTCTTAAATTTTATAAAAACTAGCAACTTTTGTATTTCTTGTTTTAAGAAATTTTTGATGCACATTTTTTTATCATGAGAAAATGTTTCTTTGTTTAAGAAAATTTTACTAAATACTAACAAAATAATTTAAAAGCAAGAATTTTTTGGGTTTTGGAATTTTTTTGTTTTAAGAAACGAAATTGATAACTTAAGAATAACTCTCTTCAACATTTCACGTGAAATGCTGTCAAAACGCATATGAAAAAAACTTGTGAGTAATACGTATGAAAAAATGTTGATAGAGTTGTACTCTGTTCATTTTGTGAAAAAGTTCCGAAATGTTTCTGGCAAAATTTTTTTACAACTGCGAAATAATGCATACTGCACTTATTTCACGTGGAATTTTAAGCAAAAGCAAAAAAGTATGAACTGATTATTAAATACGAAATAAAAAATTAAAATAACACAACCGGTAACAGTTTCATATCCATATTTACTTTCTTTTTTATTAAATTTTTTAATAAAAAAAATATTTTCAGTAAAATACATGTAGAGTTTGTTTACATACGCAAAACAATGTCGCATACTTTGCAGGAATAAAAACGTCAAATTGTACAAACTCGCATGATAGGTAACACTGATACATGTCAAAATTTTCGTGTGAAATAATCAATGTTGCTCAACATTTTTCACAAATTTGAACAAAGTACTAGGCTATATACATAAAAATAAAATAAAAAACTACAACAACATAGGATTTTGGGTTAAATTAGACTCAGTCGTGGTTTTTTGCTCATATCTCAGTGATTGTGGACCTATCAGGCTAAATTTTAATAGAAAACTATTCCGGGCTATATTTGACATAAATATGTAACTACACAGAAAAAATTATTTTTTCAATTCAAACAAAAAATTTGCCGGATCAAAACGTTTTTTGTTTAAAACAGGACCTACAAACAAATTTGCATATTCAAACCATTTATTTTGCATTTCGTTTATTGAAAAAAAACCCTGATTTTTTCAAACAAATAATTTAGCTGAGTCAAACAAATAGTTTACTGAAAATCACATAAATTTCAAACAAATAATTTTGCTGAATCAAACAAAAAAGTTTTTGCACAAGCAATGACGCGCACACAAGCAAGCACTGTAGAAGTAGATGATGGCAGAGCAGAGCAGAGCGGCGCGGCTGGCTTTGAGACACATTTTTTTGTTGGAATAATTTTTGAACAAAGTCTTGTTTATACACAATGTTTTTCTTCTTCACTCACTGTTGCTGTATCCTTTCCTTAGCAGCAGACCGACTCGACATGTTTTTCGTCATCATTTTATTTTTGCATTTGATGTAGGTATTTAACTGAACATTTTTAAAAAATTGAATACGGGATTTTGTTTTTCCTTTTTTTTTATAAACTTTGAAACCAACCAAAAATTTATTCTGTTTCTTCTAATGTTGTTGTTGTTTAAAAAGAGTGAAACGTTTTTTTACCTAATATTGTTTTTGTTCTTTTTTTACTACAAACCTCGCCACGCTATTTTATCATCTTTCTTATTGTTCTACCTTTTGAAAGCGTCCAAAAATAGACTGTATGTGTTTTTTGTTGTTATTCTTATATTTCTCATAAAGTAGTGTGGCTTACGATCAAATAAAAAATTGCAAAAAAACGACTACATTAAAGAGCGTTAAATATTTCATACAAAATTATGAAAACTTGAAACCAATAAAGCGTATATTTTATGTTTTAACAGTTGTCAACATTTTTGTAGATACAATAAAAAATCAAGCAAAAATATTAATTGAAACAGTTAAAAAAATTTGTAGAAATTAAAAAATTTTTGAAACCAGCGTTTGTTTAAAAATATTTTAGGAATAATTTTTTCTGTGTACCAAGTCCCCATCACATCTGGGGTCTTCGGAAAACCCATTTCAGCGGACACACGGCCATCTTTCAATCAGCTTCGCTCCTTATAAGGACCCATAATATATATACTTTATAGGGTCTAAGATCAATATTATAGAAATTACAAACGGAATGAAAAATTTTCATATACCCTTTTACTTTCGTTGAAGGGAAAAAAAAGAAAATATTCTACACAAAAAAAAAACTTTGATTTTTGTCCTTTCCATTCTTTGGCTCTCTTTTTGCTCTCAGTTATTAAAGATTTATTTTATTCTAATTTTACCGAATTTTACCAAAATAGTGATGAATCAAACCTGTTATTGAGTTTAGACCTAAAAATCGACTAAAGCTTAGCATAAAATTCAAAAGGATGTTGTTTATGAAAATAATAATTGATAAATTTTAAGATCAGGTTTAAGGCTAAAATAAGACGATAAAAAAATTCAGTTTTTAAGATCATGACTCTGACTGACGATCATAGCCTTAATCGTACCGTAATATGAATTGCAATCAAGGCACATTCAAAGAAACATAGTTGCATCCGAGAGTGTAATTCTGGCTTTAAATTGTTGTAGGTAAAATGGATTTTAACATTTAGAGTCAGGGCTGTCAGATATGGCGATTTCCCGCCAAACGTGGCAATTTTGAAACGTGTTTGGCGGTGGGATTTTCCATTTGGCGACTTTTTTTGCGATTTTTGATATAACAGGCGATTTACTTGGCTATTTTTACAATTTATTTTATTTTAACGATTTTTTTAAGAGTTTGTAATTTTTTGATATCATTACTAATTAAAAAAAAAAATCTATCAACATATTTTCACATGGTTTTTTGTTTTGTTGTAATTTTAAGTGAATTTTATATTAATTTCCTATTTAATTCTATTAGTAGGCATGCAGGTCAAAACACCAGTAATGAAATCGATAAGGCTGAAGTGTACGATGTTATAGACTTGTGTACTTAATTTTAGTTTTTTTAACTGAATATATGATCTCCATTTTATGTTTCTTAAAAAAATAACAGAAATAAAACAAAATTTACTTTCGGCGACTTTTTTGTACTTTTTCTAAGTTTTTTGGCGGTTTTTGACTGAAATATTATATGTAATAGCTTTTTTTGTATGCAAAATATAATTAAAAAAAAAAAAATTAACCAAAACGGAACAAAATTAACGTTTGGCGATTTCTGACATCCTGTTTAGAGTATCTAAAAAAATGATCAACTAGGCGGATGCGTAAACCTGTTAACTACACGGAAAGAAGTTTATTGTCTAAAGTAATCAATTTCCTTTCTTAAAACAAGAAAATCAAAAATCCAAAAATATTTTCATGATTTTAACTTATTTCTTTTGTATATAATAAAATTTTCTTAGAAAGAGAAATATTTCCTCATGATCAAGAAATTCACGTTTTTGTTGTATGATCAAAGATTTCTTATTTTTATTAAAAATAAGAAATATATTTTTGAAATCAAGCTGTATTTATTTAATATTATTCTGGTTTTCTTGATTTTTAAATAGAATCGAATTTCTTGCATCAAGGAACAAATGCTAGGGATTTCTGTAAATTTTTTAAAAAATGTTCAAGAAAACTTGGTTCAATTAATTTTTAATTGAATCGACATATCATGCAAATCAATTAAAAGATTCTTAATTCATGTGAAGTTTTCTATAAGTAACTAGTGCTACACGTTTTTGTATTTTCATGTTTAAAAAGTAAAATAGAAAGCAAGAGTTCCTATTCAGTTTATATTTATTTAATGTTAATGTAAGTTAAGTATTTCGCACTTGAATATTTGTTATTCTGGTTGGACCTTTAAGTGTTGAAGTAATGTAAAACTTGTACAACAAGAGAGAGATAAGGAATTTGTCGAAAATTTCTCCTAAGAAAATTTGTTCCAGCAAGAATTATTTAAACACCTGTTTCATGTTGTTAACAAAAGTCGGGCTAAACCCTAAAAAAACTTATAGCGGTCCTACTGATTTGTCTATAGACCCCTAATAGAAAACTTTAACTAGCATGCAAGTCCTTAATTGCGACCAGGAATAGTATTCCGATCGGATTAACCGTTTACAAAATCCTAACATATTTCTATTTTTTTTTTTTTTTAAATCTTCCACTGTGCGACTTAAGAAAAAAAAAAATTGATAGAAACCAATCAAATTATAATTAGCTATCAAATTTTACTTTACTGTAACAAAACAATCTAGTTTAACATGCAAGTAATGCATTAAAATGACGAATTTCTAATATATTCATAATTGGCTAATATTCATATTTGGTTACATTATGTATAACTAATAAATTTGTTACCATACAAATAAACAACAAAAACTAAATCATTTTATACTATTTGCCTGCAAAAAGAAAATTTCACTTAATTTTTTCATGTTTCTAGCAATTGAATAAATCTAGTGCTGCTTCTGCTGTACAGCTGCCTCAGCTATTGAGTGTGTACGTGTAGTTACATATTTGGATGCATGGATGGTAGATGGTTGAGTAAATAAATGGTTGGATGGTTGAATAAACAATTAAAAGAAAAAGCCACAAAAACTAGTATCTATCACTTTCAAAACATTTAAATCGAAGATGACACAGCATGAATATGAAATTAAAAGCATTTGTTGCATTATTTATTTCATTTAAAAATATACGCAAACTTATATTTACGCTTATATACATGTATGTTTAGAGTTTTCACAAATTAAATTCAGTATTAGCGACAAAATATCATTTGTTAACCGTAATCGGTTACCAAATTTTGTTAAATTGCTTCCAAGGGCTAAAGTTTGCCAGGGACTAAGAACTTAAGGCTCAGTTAGCCGGGAGTAACTGTAACGTTGCAAATCAGCTGATTCCTCTTGTTGTATGTTGCAATTAGAACGTTGACAGTTAGCAATAAGATGTTACGTCTCAATCTGTAAGAAACAGATCCCGGCTAATAATAGTTAAAAAAAAAAATCCGGTCAGATTAAACTAAAATGTTTACTATAAATTTTAAGAAATGTTGGCGTTTAAACCAGAAAAACAATCGCTAAAGTCATAAACATTGGAAATTGTCAGATAAACTGTTTAAAATACATAAATGTAGCGTTCTATAAGTTTTAAAATACAGCAATACAAAAATTACACACATATCCAAAAGAAAAAAAAAAAAAGTTTAAAATCACAATCAAAATAAAAAATAGAAACTAAAAAATTGGTGATAGCAAATTGGGTTGAATTATGGTAGAATTAGTACCAGGTTGTTCATTATTTACATATGTAATGTCAAATGGATTGATTTGATTTTTGATGCTTGTTTTATTTTTTTTTTTTTTATTTTCTTTGATTGACGTTATATGGGTTTGAAAATTGAGAATAAAATTTCTAATGACTATACCTTGTACTGATTCTATCATGGGTTCAATTTCGGTTTATTTACACAGCGTTTACATTTGTTCGCTTTTAAAAATATGTGTTTTATATGAACTAAACAAATTTAAAAATAATTAAAAACAACATTATTGTGGGAACAAATATAACACTTAACTAAAACATAAAAAATCTAAGCAAAATATGTTTATTTTTTTCTTACTTCTTGATTTTTTTTTCATTTTCGAACAAAACTTCAAATTACTGTTACCAAATGTCAAATCACTGTCCAATTTAACTGTCTGCAAAATTTGCTAGACAGTAGACAAGACAGTTGGAAAAGTTTGCATGTATTTAAAAAAGTTTGCATGTATTGCTACTGTATTGCCAGTACTGGCAAATGTAAACGCTATGTTAAGACTCATTCCCAGCAGGAAAAATAAAGTGTACAGATGCCTTCTAGAGGGCCTCTGTACTCTTTCTTTTGGATAAACAAGGCCTGATCGCTCCATTCCATACTCATATCTTTTTTACACATGTTGTCATTGCGGAGAAGGCTTCTTTAGCAGGTACATAAGAATGGTAACGGGATCAAAACAAATAATTATTTTGCTTTTGCTTGTGCAAAAAAAAAATGTTACTCCTTCTCTACTCCCTTCTCATAGATGCGATTGTGGAAGGTGTATCTTATCTTTTATACCTAGGAGCCGAGGCCTTCTATGAGGCATTCTTTAGCAGTTAGATAAGTATAGTAATTGAATCAAAAAAATTTTAAAGCAGGCCTTTAAAAAGGCCTGAAGTAAGAAGGTCTTCTATGTTTTCCCACTGGCGTTGTGCTATTGCAACGCTACAAATTTCGAGAAAATGTCTTTCAAAGTGTACACACACACATATACCTATATATCTAGAATCGAAAAGTTCATAAGAATCAAGGCGAATTCATAAAGGTGACATTTTTGAGTGATCTGTTTATTGGTTATTTTTTTGTGTGTATACTGAATGTCAAGCTTTGTTTACATACTGTGAAAAAATTAATTATTGTATTCCCAAACATTGAAATTACTTTTTGATATTAATTCAAATTTAAAATTCAATAAAAATATAAAAACTTGAAAAAAACTTATTTAAAACAAAAAAAGTGAAAATAAAATACAAGCACAAGGAATTAAAAATGCGTAAGAAATAAGTGGAGACACAATGAATTTTCAATAGAGTAAAAATACTTACTTTCTAAAGAAATTGTGTATATTTTATAAACAAAAAATTCCTTTTTTATATTTTCAACAAATAATTTTGACATTTACTCTAACTTTTTACAAAAACAAAATACATAGTATTATTAAAAAAAGAGATAACTAGCATAACTCTATCTCATGATGCGGTCACCTTTATGAATTCGCCTTGATAAGAATATTTTCTTTTTTTATCTTCTTCATTTTTTGAGTACCAATTAGCTTTACAAGAAAAACTCTTAAAACTAGGAAAAACTTCGCTCATTTTGTAAATAATTGAACTTAAAATCTCGGTGGGCGGCTGGCACTAATTTATTTATCTCAAGAAGCGTTTTCGAGACATTCGCTAAAATCGTGTTTTTCTGCAATTGTTTTAACCATTTTGAAAAATCTCAAGAATTGTTCATTTGAATTGTTAAATAAATTCACTGAGTTGTTGGTGTACCCCCCTGAAAACTAACTTTGCCATTTTCGCTCTAGCGCGAATCTCCCGTGAGCTAAATTGCGTCAAAAAAGGGTCCAAAAATGTTATTTTTTATAAATAAAATGTTCGGTAAATTTTTATGTCCAAATATAATAGACCAAATATAATATATATTAAGGAATTCTTTGGTTCTGCATTAGAACATTTTAAAAAACTTACCACAGATTCGAGATTCAAATAACTTAACAATTAAGATTTTAGTAAAAATTAACCCTTAACTGCACTGTTTTACTTTTTATAACATTCACTTAGACATCATTACTAACCCATTTTATAACCATAAATAGCACGTTTTATTAATATATTTAGCTTGTTTTAAATAAACCCATTCATGAACAAAATTTTTAAGAGTTCATTTAAAAAAAGTTGTTGAAAAAATGTAAGTCTATTTGTATACTTAAAAATTTAAAATTTGCATTAAAACCGAATTGAACAGATATCTCGAGTATGTGGTAAGATTTTTAAAATGTTTTGATGCAGAATCGAAGAACTCCTAAATATCTATTATATTTTATCATTCATTGGACCAAAAAAAATTTATTGAACTTTTTATTCATGAAAAATACCCTTTTTCCCCCTTTTTTACGCGGTCAAAGTTAGTTTTGAGGGGGTACATCAACACTTTTTTCAGTCGTTCTAATGTATATTAGACCGTCTCACTTTTCATTTTTTTTTTTTTTTTTTTTTTTTTAATTCCTACATGAATATCGCTTTTCTTCATCTGCTCTAAAAACCAAGAATTTTCGTATATAACACTTAAATATTCATGAACGGAAAGTGGTGTCTCAAATCGTTTTTTCATTTTTTTAGGCAAAATGCATTTTTTCCAAAAAATTAAAAAATCCTGCTTTAGTACTTTGCCTCTAACTAAAGCAGTTCTTAACGGATTTGAACTAGGGAGATCGATCGAATAGTATTCGACCGGTTTAAACCGGTTATTTTAGTTTTGTCCAAGTCGAATATCCTAAAATGTCCATTTTTCGAATATCGAATAAACCGGTTATTTTGGTAAAATAAACCGGTTATTTTTATAATGTCTAATAAAAGTACTTTTGTTATAAAGGTACCCGTAATTGAAGTATTTTTTTAATTGAATATTGGGCAAACTTAAACTTTTTATGAAGAGTGTCAAAACAAAATGTAACAGGAGTCAAATAACATTATGAGCAACGTAAATACAAATCGATTATAAAAGCGTGTGTTCTTGTAACAAAAACCAAAAACAATTCAAAATACCATAAAAAAAAATGTTCAGCTTAAAAAGTATGTAATTAGCAATTGGACAGTATTCTAAATATTATATGTTTTTATAAAGATGTCATCTCTGGTGATACTTCGAACTGATTTAAAAGACTGCTGAAAGAGCCCTAAAATTATAATTTGCAAAGGTTCTTCAACGTCACGACTTAGTAAACACCTTTAATTAGTCCACAAGCTTGACATAAATATACGCAAAAAAAAACTTGACTCGGTTCCCATTAGTTCTTAAGAGACTGCAAATAATACTTTACTAAAATATGCTGCCAGAAATGAATGAATAACTCTTAAATAGTTCTAGCATATCTATATGCCTTAAACTACAACACACCGGCGGAATCAACGATATGGAAAAATTCATTAGTTTTATTTATTAAAACACCAAGAACTTAAAACAAAATTGAAGGAATCAAACAAAGTCATGGAAGGTTTTAAATTGTGATCGCCGAATTGACAGATATTTCATACAAAAAACGTGTTCATATTACTATTAATAACTCCATTTCATTAACTGAGACACATGGGTCTGCAATCACACCTTTTTCAATTCGTTTTTTTAATTAATTTTTAATTTTAATTCGTTTCTATAATGCTGAAACAAAATAGTTTGAAATATATAATCCTGGATAAGAGGTTTTGCTTGCAACTTTTAAAAAATATGGTTGAAGTCTACTGATTCATATAATTTAGAAATTCATGTAATTTAGAAATTATAAAAAATAAAGATCACGTCTTTTATTGGATTCTATCGTCAAATATTTGTTAGGTCTGAACATACCTTAAATCATATGTATGTATTTTGTTGGTGCCTTATCATCGTGAATTGTTTTGTTTTTATTCAAACTAACTTTTTATTATAAAAACTAATTTGATTTTTGTATTTTTATGTACTCGAATTAAAACCGGTTAACCGGTTATTTTTAAAATGCTTAACCAAAAACCTGTTTCGTTAAAATAGCAGCTATTCGGAATATACGAAAACCGGGTTTTGAAAAAAGTCGAATAATCGATCTCCCAACTGGTTTTCCTATATAAAAAGTCTTATTTTTGTAAAAGAGAATTCAAATTTTTAGAAGTTTTTTATCATTTACAAAACTTTGGACAATGTTATTGCAAATTAAAATTTAAAATTTGAAATACTTCAAAAACAACAAAACCAGTACATACAACAAAAAAAAAAAAATTTACTCCGTTTTTAAGGCTTCAAAACTTTGTCCAACTTGCTTTCGTCAATTTTTGGAGCAACGTATTTTTCACAGATGACAGCAAGCTTGAAGTCTGATCAAATTTGACAAAGTAGAAATTATACTTTTTTTAAAACTTACAACACTTCTTACATTGGAAAACAAGCTGTACACTTTATTTTGACGCTCACGTATATAAAAATTGAACTAGGCAAAATTTTTATATTCTGTAAATATGTAAATGTAAATTTAAAAATAAAGATTTTGGTGTGAATAACAGTAGCATTCTGTTAAGAAAAACTGCAGCTTTAATTGAAATGACCCATACAAGTACTACTCCCGAAAATAGCTTTTAATGCCATAACGTTTGGCATTAAATTTGGCGACAGTAACTTTGACGATACAGTAAAAACTTGATAATCCGGATAATTGGTTGCAGACCCTAATCCGGATTACCGAATAAAAATTTAAAAGTGTTTTTGCATTAAAAATGCTTTAAAAAAACATATCGAATGATGTATTATATTTACGAATTATTTAAATAAATACCTAATTACATTTAAAAAGAACAAAAACAAAAAGTTTTTGCTCATAAATAGGTACAACGGTACTTTTCTATGTTTTAGAAGAAAACATGGAATTGCGTAGCAGCATAGTTTGTTTTTCCAGCAAAAAGAAAACAAGTAAAAATTAAAAAGATTACCACTACACAACAGTTTGTATACAATCCGGATTATAGAGTACACAATTTATTTAAAAACTATGTCCGGATTATTGAAAAATCCGGATTAGCGAGGTCCGGACTATCAAGCTTTACTGTAGTTACTACTTCGTGTCAAATTTTTGTGTTGGTAGGTGCAGAATTGCACATTAGCTCCTTTATAAGCCCCTCTTTCTAAAATCCCACAATAAACATTTACATGAAGTATAACCTCATATAATAGTTTTGTTTTTACGGAACCTTTATTGCCCATGTGTCCCATATAAGGTTCATTCTCAAAACGTTTTTCTTTTAAAACTGTGGTGTAGGGTATCAAACAGTCGAGCTTGAACGCCCATACTTTCTTTTCTTTAATTCGTTTTTTTCGTGTTTTTATTTTGTACTAAAATTTAATTTGAGTTTTTTACATTTACTTTTTATTCTATCTTTATTTCCTTACTTTTGAAACCTTTTTTTATAACAATAAACAAAAAGAAGAAACATTCTAAATACACAGTTAGGAAATGTCATTGTCCGAACAAAAAACTGAAAAAGATACAATAATTCCGTTTTATTAGAGTGTTGATGAATTAAAGAACTCATACTAGAACTTGTAGGTATGAATCTTCTACAAATTACACATAAATATTAAAGTCATGACAGTCATTCTTGGTTGTAATCTTTTGTTATGATAATTAAATAATCTTTTTTACTTATGGCCAGTGTTGGATATTTGTTATGAAAAAAGCCAGTATTCATCAGAACAACGGTTCCCAAATGGGGGGTCCGTAACAGCTTTCTAATAGATGCGTAGAGTAGTAGTAGTTGTTAACTTTTTTATATGAATATACATATTTTGAATGAGTTTTACAGAAATATTGAAGATTTTTGTTGATTTGTCTCTTAAAAATCTCTACACTATACAATTGTTTTTTCCTAAATATGGATGTGCGTTGGGGTCTGTGAGAAGAAGAAAAATTTCTTAACGGGTCTGTTAAGCAAAAAGCGGTGGGAAACCCTGCATTAGATAATACAGCCCTACGTTTGAATGTTGCGTCGATTTTGTATCTTTAAGCTTTTTTTCATTTTTTGATTTTGTACAACTTTGAACTTGACTCTGTCTCATGTTGGCCTTTTATAATAAAATCTTTAGTTTTTATTTTAGCATTTTGTTCTCTTTGTTTTTTTGCTGCATTGCTTTTAGATGTGTTTGTTAAATGTCAATTAGTGTGTGAGGGTTTTTACAAAAAATATTCTTCAGAATATTGATGATTTAAATCATTTTTAAAATTGTGGTTAAAAATTTAAATGATGAAATTTTTTGTTATAGAAAAAATGTAACGGCGTCACCAAATTGTTGGTAATATATTTAGTAATAAAACCAATATATAGTTTTTATTAAAAATTCTCTAAAATTTTAATTTAGCAGCGAAATTTCCAAACTTAATTAGGCAATTCACAAAGTGTTCTATTCGGGCATGTTCTAGAAATCAAAATGTTGTGAAATTGAAATCGAACGAAATTTTTCTTGAGTTTAAGAGTAAGTACATGGTCGTTTTTAAAATTTGCTCGATTTTAAATCCACTTCATTTCAATTTCTAGAACATGCCAGATTGTGTCGTATTGGTTACATTTGCTATTATTTTATGAATGTCATCTTTATAAACCTACATACCTACTTTATTACCTACATATTATGTAAAACTTATTTTATTTATCGATTTGTATTGATGACATTTCTTACATACACATGTATGCATTTTTAAATTATAAACAAAGAGTTTATCGTAGAATTGTTTAAATATTTTTATGTTTGATTTTTATGTGTTCCAGGAATCGCATGTACATAACTGTAACTACCCAGGCAGAAAAAAACAATCAGAATGACGTTGAAACAATGGTTTGGGGGTACAACTAACATCAGTAGTACATCCTATTTACCAAAATGTCAATGCATTCACAGTACTAAAATGATAACGCCAATTGGCGGTCTTCTGACTCTTGTTTTCAATGTCACTATGATACTATTAACTTAAATTTACAATGTAATCACAATGTTAAATTAAAAACTAAATGACCGTAGTTTGACTATTGCGTTCACGTTATTAAAACACAAGAAATACAGGCTTAATGCGTTAGTTTGACAATCTGATGACATTAGAACGCTGTAAATATAACAAGGATAATGTTTAACATTAACCTTGATCTAATGTTGATACATGAAATAAATAGTATCCACACATCATAGCCTATTTAAAATATTTATACTCTAGGTATACCACAAGAATTCTAAAAATGAGTTTGTTTTGCTTTTTTTTATTTAAAAAAAAAAAATTATTTTTATAAAAGAAATTAATTTTAAATAAAATATTTAAAAAAAAAATCATTTTTTCGCCCACCGCATATATCTGTCTTTTGAATTTGCGAACCATCGACTAGTCTAAGATAAAATATTGGCCTCTGTTTCTTGAGGAAACTGTCTAATGAGGTGATCTAATAGAAAATAATAAAATTTATTTACAAGTTTATGCACATATTAATGTAGTTTGTAAAATAAATGTACCTTTTAGGGCATTGAATGCAATTGTAGAACTGAAATTTTCCTTATTAGTCCCTTTATTTATTTTACCACATCCACTAAATAAAACTTGCAGCTGTGGGTCTAATAGAAATGATAAAAATTTGTTTATAGCCTCCGTTAAACACCTTGCTCTAGTTTTGTAGGCCTCGGTAGGCTAGCTGGTAGCGAGCTAGTCTATCAGCGCCGAGGTTGCGGGTGCGATTCCCGCCAGACAATTTAGATAAAAAGATGGTTAAGGTTAGCATAAATACTGTTAAAAACAAATGTATTCTGACTAGATTTCTTGGGGAAATGATTGCAATTTCTCTTTTACACACATAAATTAAAAAAATATTTAATCCTTTCAAAATGTATCGGGTGTTTTTTTCGGTGGTATAGAACTTCGAATTGAAATAAAACACAAGAAAATCGTTTTAATGACCATCAATTTGGCTTTATTGGAAGGATAATTTTATGCCATTAATGTTTAAATATGATTTCAGGCATGTGGCCGCCGCGGCTGGCTCGAATAAAGCCAATTCTACAGGTCCAATTTTCAACCACTTTTTCGAGCATATGGGGCCGTATGTCGGCAATAACGCCACGAATGTTGGCTTCCAATTCCCCTAACGTTTCTGGTTTGTTGGCGTAGACGAACGACTTCACATATCCCCAAAGAAAATAATCCAATGGTGTCAAATCACACGATCTTGGTGGCCAATTGACAGGTCCATTCCGCGAAATTATGCGCTCATCGAATGTTTCCTTCAATAAATCGATTGTGGCGTGCGCTGTGTGGCACGTAGCGCCGTCTTGTTGGAACCACAACTCATCCACATTCATGCCATCCAATTCGGGAACAAAATAGTCGGTTATCATGGCTCTATACCGGTCTCCATTAACGGTAACTGCCTCTCCAGCATTATTTCGGAAGAAGTATGGCCCAATGACTCCACCAGCCCATAGAGCACACCAAACAGTCAGTTTTTGTGGATGTAATGGCGTCTCAAGGGTCTCATGTGGATTCTCTTCACTCCAAATGCGGCAATTTTGCTTCTTGACGTAGCCATTCAACCAAAAATGAGCCTCATCACTGAACAGAATTTTGCGATGAAAATCAGCATCGAGATCAATCTCATTTTCGGCCCATACACCAAAATCACGACGCATTGCATGGTCTCGCGGCTTTAATTCTTGCACAAGCTGGATCTTGTAAGGTCGCAAGCCAAGATCTTTGCGCAAAATCTTCCATAAAGTTGATGGACAAAGCTCCAATTGCTGGGCACGGTGGCGAATCGATTCATTCGGGTCTTCTTCAACACTTTGCTCTACAGCGGCAATTGTTTCTTCGGTGCGCACTGTTCGACGTCTCTGCGGATGCGTATTATCACATAGAGTAAACGTAGTGCGAAAACGATCCATGGTTAACCGAATTAATTGCTCTGATGGACGATTATGTCGACCATAAAATGGACGGAGCTTGCGGTAAACTTCGCGAACTGAACCGTTAGTTTCGAAATAAATTTGCACGATTTGCAAGCGTTGTTCTTTTGTCAACCTGTTCGTGATGAAATGGCAAACCAAACTGAACATAAATGACATTAGAGTTGCCAGATTTGACCACAAAATGCCAGTTTTATCTCTATTCGAAAAACAAACCTGTAAAAAAAACACCCGATACATATGCAAATATTTCTTGAATAAATAAAAATATTGTTTTTCTTACTTAAAAACTGACTTTTTTATTTTTAATTGGAATAAGTTATTGTAAAACTAAAGTAATTTTTTTTTATTATGGTGTCGTAGGGGTACAGGATTTTTGTCAACTCGGAAAATAAAATTAATACAAAATTTTTGTATTTATAATGTTGTAGGTGTGCAGGAATATTTTTAATATGGTAATGCAAAACTTAAGTCATATTTTTGTATTAGTAGTATTGTGATGACATAACATTTAACGAAAAGACTTAATTTTGTATTTATAATGTTACTGCAGTACTTAATTTTTGGTAAAAGTCACAATTTCTGCCTGGGTATGTATATATTTTAAGAATTTGGCTACAAATTTTAAAACGCTGTGATTTTTTTACTGACTTCACTCTGGCTTTTTAAAATTTATTTTTTTTAAATGTCTTTTTTAAAATATTTTACATATTAAAGTCTTTATTCTAAGATAAGGCCTGTTGAAATCGATTGGAACAAATATAGTCAACGTAGCTCCAAACAAAAACATTTATATTGGGTGATAGAAAATCAAAAAATAAGGAGAAACAACTATTATAAATTTCTCCAAATATTTTTGCTCCAAATCAACAGCTATTAGTTTACTTACTTCGCTTTATTAGCAACAACAATTATGCTGAGATAAAGCTTGTTATTTATTATTAAAAGGCCTTCTAGAAGCCTTCAAAGAAGATGCGAAAAAGCTAGGCCCAGGTCTCCAAAAAGCCTTTTAGAAGGCCTTTTGCTACTTTTTTTTCAAAACAGCATGGAAATATTGGTGATGAATAATTTAAAATTGTGTTGAATAAACCCCCAATAAAAAATGGAGGTTCCAACGAAAAAGGTTTGTAAGGGAGAAACATAAAAGTTTCGCTTACCATTGCGCTTACGGAAGACATGAATTTTATAAGCCGAGTTCCCACTTTGAAGCAATATCTTTTGACACATAAAGAGCATTATTCATCGCATAAAAAAATTGTATGCATAATGAAAAATTAGCCACATTTTATACATTACGTACAACGTGCTGCCAACTATAATGTCGATAATCCTTAACAGCTTGTTCGCAAAATGTTCATCTATAATAAACTTAGATACTGGTGCAAATTTTTAATAAATCAATTCTGAAAATTAACGATGCCATACAGTATTGTAAAAAATAACACTTTTTTGCTGAAATCATACCTGATTTCGACATATCAAATTTTGATTACCCACCATAAAAAAAATAAATTTATTAAAAACTAAATTCAAAAAAGACAAAATTTAAATTTAAAAGAACACAAAGTAAATTAAAAAAATGGAAAAACAAGTAAAAAGATCGGCAAATTGGCGACAAGATGAAAAGGTCAGTAATTAAGTGCTTCGAATTGTATCATTGGACAATTGACATTTACACTTTTTTTCCAAATTAGCAGATATTTGGCAACACTCTAGCCAGAGTTTAGGAGTTTGCTATCCATAGTCTGTAAGTGTATTATAATTCAACTCAACGCTAACTTTTTGCCAATTTTTCATTATACTTAAAGCTGTTAATTTCTAGAAATATATATATGTACATATGTACATGAATATTGGAACTCTTGTCTATTTATAAATCTCAAGGCAGTAGCCAAAAAGTATCACCGATAAGCGTTTCTAGTAGGGAGTAATGAATACCGATATATCGGCGACACTTCAGGTTTGCTAATATATCGGTATCGGCGATATTTTGCTGTCGATATGCCGATATTTTTTTTAGATTGTTTTTTGAAAAAAAAAAAATATTCAATTTTCAATGCATAACAACAAAAAGAAGTAACACATTTGGAAGCAGAACATAAAATCAAAACAGAATAATAAACTGTCTCTTTTAATTCTTTGGCAGAAAGTCCAAAGATTTTAATAAAATGACAATAAAAATCATTTTGGTAAAAATGTTGGGTTAGTTCAAAGAGGCTACAAAATCCATAACCAAGGCCACTGCTACATTATCTGAAAATATTATAAATGAACCAACGGAGAAAGAGAATAGTTAGCTTCTCAAAAATTGGCGACTTACATATTAAGTATTAGTTTTGAATGAAAGATTTGAGGGTTTAGAAAATAATGAAACCTATTTTTAACAAATATCTTACTACACTGTTATTTTTTATAAAAACCTTACTATAATTACTATAAAATCAAATCCACTGTTTTTAAATCATATTATAAACCAATTTAAAAAATTAATAATTATCTACACTATAATTTTTTATAATAAAAATATTATTCTACTTGAGTTTTGTAAATTTTAACCTTAATTCAAATTTTATACTCGTATCGGTATCGCGTATAATTCTTTTTGAGTATCGGTATCGTATCGGCAAAAACGCGTATCGTTACATTCCTAGTTTGTAGTATGCAGCTATCAAGTGCTGTTAGACAGCTTTATTTTGACCGAAGTTACAAATTAAAATACAAGTACATTTAAGGTACAAATACTTTTTGTTTACATAAATAAGTTAATTTTGTTTTTATTAAATAATATCATCGTTTATATGTATGTATGTATGTATGTTCGATTTATTAAAAACATTCGGTTTACTACTGAAGTTCGGATTCTTCTTCTGTCTGAAAAAGTAAGTTCGGATTATTTTGGTTAAGAAATTAATTACCTGCAACTATCTGCCTCCGACAATCTGTAAAAAGCTTTTTAAATCGTTTACAATTTTATTGCACTTTCTTAAATAGGTATATGTATATGTATGTTATATTTAACACTATTTAAAATTTTAATTACATTAAATTATTACACATTTTCAATTACTAAAAATTACAAAAAAAAAAACTGTAATCGGATTATTTCATTTTCTAAAATACTTTCACCTCATAAGTACTTTTCGTGGTTTATAATCACTTACAAATTTTGTGCAAAGATTTAACTTTTAATAAAGAAAAATTCTGAAACATTTAAAGCGCAGATAAAAAAACTATTTTTTCTATCTTTAAATTAGTTAAAGATATGTATGTACTCATTGTACACATGTATGTACATACCATACATATGTATGTATGTATGAAACTTAAACGTGAACAAAATTATCCAATTAATAAGTGGAAACCGAAACCCCCTTTGTTTCAAATAACCCATTTCACTTTATAATATTCCTAGAACTCCATTAGAATTAAAAATTTATACATTATAACACTCTCCTTAATTTTCTTTAAAACTTTATTCACTATTCATAGTGTTTTCTTTTGGTTTTATAATACAATTATAATTTAGTTTTTAAGTTATTTATAAAACTTTGCAATTTTTGCAGGTACAATAAGTTCTTTAAAAAAAGAAGTGATCTAAAACACGACGCAATTAAAACTGCGTAAAATTAAAAAGAAAAGAAGAGAGTCCATAAATGAAAAAAACAAATAATCAATTTAAATTGTTGTTGTTATTGCAATTCCTTTTTTAAGTGCAGCCCTTTGCAAGAGATATATAGAGAGAGAGGAGAAAAAGAGATTACTGCTTCTTTTATGTTATTGGTTTTTTTAATGCAAAGATATTTTGCAAGCAATAAAATTCGTACACTAACATAAAACAGATATATAATTTTTTAGTGAAATTTCATAACTTTGCTTGTTTACTTTTTGACAATACTTTCTTTAATTGTTTTTTTTATACCCATAACCACAGGTGAAAAAGGGTATACCTACATATATAAGTTTGTCATTCCGTTTGTAATTTTTACAATATTGATCTTAGACCCTATAAAGTATATACATATTTTCTGGGTCCTAATGAGGAGAGAAGTTGATTTAACAATGTCCGTCTGCCCATCTGTCCGTATGTCTGTCCTTCATACGTTTGATATGTGATATCAGTCCAAAAATAGCTGAGATATGAGCAAAAAACCACGACTACCTCTAATTTTTTTTCCAAAAATCCCTTGTTGTTGTTGTATTTTTATTACTTTTTTTCTGTATATGGGCATTTCCGTCAAAAGGTCCACCATGACCGATAATTTAAAAGTTATTAAAAGCTGATTATTTTACGATATTTTTATAGAGAAATATTTAGATTTTACTTATTTTGTAAATTTACCCATAAATTTGTTCACTTAGATGAACAATCAGACTGCAAAGTTGTGCAAACGTAATTTCTTATTTGTGAGAATGTTTTATTGTATGTTTTCTTTAATATTATCTTCCTTAAAAGAGGTGATATTTGATAAAAATTATTCCAAAAAAATTTTCTTACATGGTCTATAGCCTAAGGAAGAGTTCGAAGAGAAATATGTTATTCGGATTAGAGGTAAATTTTTATTTTGTTTTAATCATTATTCAGTTAAATTATTATGGAAAAAATGTCACGTTCGATATGTCATGTATCGACCCAGATTTTGGCTTAAAAAACAAAAAATCCAGATGATTTTGGAATCAAACTAAAGACATTTTAATGTTGCATTGCTACGTAAAATTCTGAAAGTAGTTTGACTAAAAAATTCTGCCAGGTTTTGCTGAATTACGCCTTTTTATACATGGCCATAAAAACTACTTCTATTTTTTTCACGTTCGAACCGCTACTTATTTTGCCATTATCTTTGACCTAGAATCGCGCCCTCCATAAACTTTAGCATAGATAACAGTGCTTTCTTAGTGCTATAATTTAAGGGTTAAGAGAACGTAAAAATATTTATTGTTTAAAAAGTTATTGCATTTTCAACACTTTGGAATTACCCATATCTGGAGAACGGCAAGAGCCAAAGTTTCCAAATTAGGTACACACATTTAGGTTATCAATACACAGCATCCCGGGATTGGAAAAGTGGGTGTGGTACTATCAAAAATTGTATTAAAACCTGATATTTTGTACTGTCATATGACCTATGGTTATCCCTTATATCAAAAGATCGGAAATTTTTAGAAGAAAATATTTTGTGAAAAACTCGGTTCAGATACGAAGAAGTTATGACCAAAATAATTTTTTTTTTAAATACTCATATGAGGAGAGAAGTTGATTTAACGATGCGCTCTCCCCCCCTCCCGTTTGCAATTGTTTACATAATGCCTAATGTGATTTTCGTTATCACTCTTATTTATTATTTAATCTATTTAACGAAATAATTTTAACAAATAGAAACCGGGAACTTTTGTTTATATTTGCTTCTTAAAAAGTCGCCAAAAAGATAAATCTTCGGTATGACAACACTGCCTATACTTAAAGAAAGCAAGCAAACACACATACATGGTACAAACCATTTTGGTGAATATATGCCCCTATTACGGTTCACAACTCAAATAAGTTGATTTGTAATTTTTGTATTGTGGCTTAAAACTTTGCTATATTGTGGTGAACAAAAACATCAAAAATAACTCAAATGAGTTGAGTTGTAAACAATAAAACGGGCCATATTTCATTTTAATGATATTCAAACAACGTTCCTTCATAGTTCAGTTGTCTAGGGGGTTTGTTAAGGTTAGAAACTGTGAGTCCACTGGTTCGAATCTTGGTTTTTCAAAAACAAATTTTTTTTTAATTTGTATGTTCAAAACCGATTTAAAAAAAAAAAAGAAATATTTACCAGGTTTCGTTTTTTAAATTTAATTTATAATGAAGTTTTAAGTATTGCAAATATGTATATGTAAAAATTATTTTGTTTTTGTCTAGTTGCTCTGTATTCTGCTCGCACAATGGTGAAGGATATATAAGATTCGGCACAGCCGAATATAGCGCTCTCACTTGCTTTTTTTATAGAATTACCAAAGTTTTAAAGTGTTATTACTTTATATGTTAAGAAAATCATTAATTTTTCGAAAATTATTTAAGTGGGTACTTATGTATATATTTATGTATTTAAATTCCCCGGGAGTTTTCTCCCTTCTCTCATTTTTCCCTACACTGATAGAAAAGGCGTCATAACGCTGATGTACATTGACATCAGTACTATGACAAGTGTCTTCGTTTTTGACCCCATGACACTTGTCATCATTGTGATGTCAACCTTAACATCACTTGGCCAAAGTGTCATCAGGGTCAAAATTAAATTATGTCATCAATGGGATGACACATCGGCACCACAGAAATGACGAACATGTCCTCAGTGCGATGACGCAGAAACATCGGAGAAAGGACACATAAGCATTAATTAAATGTCAGTTTGTCATTAAGTCAAAGTCATTGGAATTGACTTAAGTCAAAGTGAGAGAATATTATTATTTACTTACCCGTTGCAAATGTTTGTTTCACGTTTGTTGAATTACGACCTTTGTTTACAGCAGAACTCCCAATAATAAGACACCAGCACCATGCCTCATGTGGTTTTCGTAATCATTCTACTTTAAAAATTTTATGTATTTAACTAAATAATTTAAAAAAATAGAATATAGGAATTTTTGCTTTTTATAATACATTGTAATCATGAAAATAATGTTAATAATATACAAAATGTGGCATCGAATAGATGTCACTATAGTCATAAAATAGATGACACGTAAAAAATGACAAAATTGTACGAAGATGTTAGGAATTGGATTGATGTTACTTTTTGCATCATTGATGCCACATTGATGTCACAATTCTGATGTTAGGGCATCATCAATATGAAGATGCATTTTTCTATCAGTGTATATGTATATGTAAATTCAATTGTAGAAATGGAAATAGCGAAAAATTTTAATTCATAATTGGGCTGACTATTTTTCCGGCGTCATGAAATAAGGCCCAATTAAGAAAAAAATTAAATAAATCTTAAAAAAATAAATCAACGCCAAATTTTTATTAATTAAACCCCAATTAAAGAAATAAATTATTGGGCTATAATTTACAAAAATGATTTGCAACCGGTCGAAGGATCTAAGCAGAGAAGCTTTAGTTAGCGCAAGAATTTTCTTCTCTATGGTATAACAACAGCCGCCTCGCTAACCAAAGCTTCTCTGCATAGCCGGCCTTAGGCTAGGTCCATATTTCCTGGGTCCAAAATTTTGTAAAATAAGTTGAATTTTGGCAAAATGAAATAAGCCCCAAATAAAATGATATATGGCCCAAACAGATTTGACATAATATAAGCCCTTATTATTTCTGTTTTTAAATTTAAATTTTTTTTTTTTGGGTTTTATTTCATAATAATTTTTAAAAATTAAACAAAACCTGAAAAAAATTTAATTTCGCCCAATTTTAAATTTCCAACCACACCTTAATAAGAGCGGAAGGCAGAAAGTTTTCTTCCGCTTAGCTCTTACGCTGAAATATCATACCTAAATAACAGCGTCAAAGTTAAAGTTGATTAACGAACAGTAGTGTTAACTTTCTTGTTGAATTAAATGTCCATAATAGAAATAATAAATGGAGATTAGACCGCTAGATTCACCTAAGAAATTGCCATTATTATCAACAAATAGCGACCACAATCACTATTAAATGCGCTCTCAAAATCGGATTTTCCAATTGCAAAGCGTTGCCGCCGCGCTATTTCGGTATGCTACATACAAAATGTGTGGTTATGAGAACTTTTGATAGCTAGAAAACTCTTTCCGTTCTTATTTAGGTATGGCTCTATGCATTTTTATTGGGGTTTATTTAATTTTCTTAATTGAGTCTTATTTCGTGTCGCCTATTTTTCTAAATTTGGCTCTAAAAGCAATTCTATTATTCAGAACATTTTGACTATTTGACTAGGGGTTTGGGAATATGCTTATTTAATTTTGTGCATCGAAATCTGTTTCCCCGTTGTGATTTAAGATTCTTTAATATTTTTTTTACTAATGGAACATTTAGATCTTTGTGAATATTCGAGTTTTTAACATACAACAGAGCGGCTTTAATATTTCGAAGGACTTTATTTAGGCGCTTATATTGAAGACCGAGGCAATACCCGCGAGGACATCTGCCCCAAGGTCAAAACCGTGTTTTTAAGATCTCACACACTGCGATTTTGATTTTAATAACCAATCCAGAGCCTATTTGAATTTTTTTAATAAAAACTTATAAAATTAAGTATTTTTAAATGAACTTGTCAAAAACGTCATACTGTATGGTCTCATAAGATATACATCCAATAAATAATTAACCATGTAGGGCATCCTTTAGGGTTGCGTTTTGTGCATTGTTATCATTACCTTTTCAAAGAATGCGTCCAGCTGCATTTTCGCCTTTGTATTTCAAGATCGCTTAAAGTGTGCGATTAATTTTAGGTGAAAATACTGATTTGAGAAAAATAGTAGTGTTTTTCCTTAATATTTTTTAAGGAGATTTCACGAGAATGAAAAAATAGTTTTTGGGGTTGTTTTAAAATTTATAAAAAATCACACTCGAAAATAATACACTACCGGTTGCTTTAGTTTACAATTTAGAATTAAACTTTATTTCAAAAATGGTTCTTAACAATTTGACAATATAACAGTTGGGAAATAATTTCCCAAGCTGTTTGACGTTAGATTTCAGAATTTAAAGTTATCAGTAATTTAAAATAATTAATTCATTAAAAAAAAATTCAAAATTCAAGTAAATTAAATAACTAATAAAAATATTAAAAAAAATTAAAAAATAAAATTAAAAAATGTTGATCTGGCGAAACACCGGCCCCATTGAAGGACCTGCGGTCTTCAATCAACTGGAAGCAGCGCCAATTTGTGTATTGCCCTCTTCAGAACCCCGTTTTTAGTTTTCACTAGCGCTACTCTCACTCTGCCGTCTGCGCCTGGGGTTACCTCCTGAACTCGGCCGGTCAGCCACTGCATTGGTGGCATGTTGTCCTCGTGAACGACGACGAGCTTGCCGACGGCGAGATCTGGCTCTTCTTCTGCCCACTTGGTTTTGGCTTGTAGGCTGCGGACGTAGTCTTTCTCCCAAGACTGCCAAAACGTCTGCTTGAGAGCGCAGGTAAGCCGCCATCTCTTGCAGAACCTCAGCTTGTCCACTTCTTCTCGAGGCAATTCTAGCGGCTGCGCTTGTAGGCTCTCGCCGATCAACAGATGCCCTGGAGTTAACGCTTCGCCGTCGTTCGGGTCGTTGCTGACTGGAGCGATTGGCCTGGAGTTCAATACTGCCTCTACTTGAACCAGGACCGTCTGCATCTCTTCTTGGCTCAGTACCACCGTACCCACGGTTTTGACGAGCAGTCCTTTGGCAGATTTGACGGCCGCTTCCCACAGGCCGCCGAAATGTGGAGCCCGCGGCGGAATGAATGTGAAGTTGACCCCTCTGTTGGCAGCATACTTCTGTAGCTCTCCGGCATTGGTGACCATCGCCTCTCGAAGCTGCTGCAGCTCTCTGCTGGCACCGACAAAATTGGTTGCGTTGTCGCAATAAACGCGCTCTGGGAGCCCACGTCTGCCGATGAACCTTTGAAGACAGAGAATAAAAGAATTGGAAGAGAGATCAGAAACCAGTTCAATATGTACAGCCTTTGAAGTAAAACACACAAATATAGCTATATACATTTTAACGGGTGGACGGCCACGAATTTTAAGCGTTATATTAACTGGGCCGCAAAAATCTACACCACACACTTTGAATGGGCGTAGAGCTCTCACCCTATCGGCGGGCAAATTTCCCATTATCTGACTCATTAACTTTGGTTTATACAAAAAGCAATGAAGGCACTTGCGGACTACTTTTGAACATTCTTCGCGGGCATTTATTAGCCAAATTCTGTCTCGCAAAATGGCTACTAGTGCTTTAGCACCAGCATGACAGTTTTCTAAATGTAAGTGTCGCAAATAAAGTGCCATAAAATGAGATTTCCTTTTCATTAAAAGGGGAAATTTTGCATCATATGCAATTGGTGCATTTAGCAACCTCCCGCCGACCCTAAGTAGTGAAAATGAACGATGTTCGTCTTTAAATTGATGGACAAATGGATTCAATTTTTGTAAATTAGAAGGCAAAACTTGTGATTTACTTAACTTTCTCAGCTCTTCGGTATAGTCCAATTTTTGGTAAAATTCAATAAGCTGAAGGAAAGTCCAATTAATTTCTTTCGCTGTAGGTATACCCAAATTGCGGCATTTACCTCCACGAGCAATATCGAGAAAACGAAAAACATAAGTGAATACTCGAATCATTTTAGTATATGATGAATATTTCTCAATCACTTTTACTACATAGTTGTCTTCATTTTCCTCTACAGCAAAAAACACGTTAGTTTTCCTTTTCTCAAGCGATTCTTCTTCGATTGACAGTTCAAAATGTTTGTTAACGGGCCACTTGTCACTTTCATTAAGTAAAAATCTTGGGCCGTCGAACCAAATAGAATCAACTAACTCATCAACATTACAACCTCTAGAAACTATATCAGCAGGATTTTCTTTAGTTGGAACATGACGCCAAGTGATATTTGTAGATAAATCCTGAATTTCTGAAACTCGATTTGACACAAATGTCGCTAGAGTCGATGGATGAGTTTGAATCCAGTGCAACGTTATTTCTGAGTCCGTCCAAAATGTTATGCTTTCTATCTCAAACGAAATCATAGGTTTTATTTTCGACCATAACTTGGCCAGTAAATGCGCAGCACATAATTCAAGTCGGGGAAGTGACTTTGTCTTCAGAGGAGCAACTTTTGATTTAGCCGTTAGCAATCGACATGAAATTTCAGCAGAAGCTCTACTCCGGATGTAAATGCAACAGCCATACGCGCGCATAGAAGCATCAGAAAACCCATGAATTTGACATTTAGTTCTAGTATTGGTTAAAACATATCTCGGGATCTCTAAAGTATCAATTTTTAATAAATTGGACTTGAAATTCAACCAAGACGTATCAAGACGTGTAGGGATTGATTCATCCCAATCTAGCTTTATTAGCCATAGTTCTTGCAAAAGAATCTTCGCCTTTATAACCAATGGGCACAAAAGTCCGAGCGGATCAAATAGCCTTGCCGAAACGGATAATATATTCCGTTTTGTTGCCCTTAAATTCAGAAATGAATCATCCAAGTGGTATTTAAATACATCACTCTTCGGACGCCAATAAGTGCCTAATGTCTTCGTGAGATCCGGATCTATTTGAACAGACTTTTCTATCCCTGCGTGATCGGTTTGACCAAAATGATTTGAAAACCACTTAGTTAAATTAAAACCTGCCGATTGTAGTATTTCAGTGACTTGAGATCTAATTACATCAAGCTCTTCTATTGAATCGGCGCCAGTTAACAAATCATCGACGTAGAAGTCTGTTTTTATTACTTTAGACCCGATAGGTAAAGTTTTTTCAAACAATTCACTCAAATAAGAAAGGCATCGTATTGCCAGAAACGGAGCAGATGAGGTGCCATAAGTCACTGTGTTCAGTTTATAAATTTCAATATTTTTCGTTTGACTTTCTCGCCATAATATTAATTGAAAATTTCTGTCGGCCTCATCAATTATTACTTGACGGTACATTTTTTCAATGTCAGCCGTGATGGCGTATTTATGCATTCGAAATCGAATAAGCGTAGAATATAATTCCTCTTGAATTGTAGGGCCTATCATTAGAAGATCATTGAGAGAAATTTGAGTTGACGTTTTACAAGAAGCGTCAAAAACTACCCTTAATTTTGTAGTAGAACTCTGTGGACGTAATACACATTGATGCGGGATAAAATAATGTGGTATATTGGGAATTTTGTTGTCTGTAATAGACATATGTCCCAAGTTAATGTATTCCTTCATAAAGGAGTTATACATCTCTTTCATTTGTGGTTCTTTCGACAGTCGACGTTCTAATGATAGAAATCGTCTTTTTGCTGTTTCAAAAGAAAGACCCAAAGTATTAGGATTCGCTTTGAAAGGTAGCGCCACTTTAAATCTTCCCGTGGGCAGTCTTTGAATAGAACTCAAAAAACTTTCCTCGCATTTTTGATGCTCTAACGAAAGAATATTCACCTCCTTAGGCATTTCTTCTAACTCCCAAAATCTACGGACAACTAAGTCAAGTGAATCTTCCTCGTTTTCTTTCAGTGTACTTAAATGGCATACATTATTCACAGTATTTTCTGGCTCCCTATATTTTCCCGAAACAATCCACCCCAGAAGCGTTTTCTGGAGTGTTGGACTGTTAGGATTTTGCTTAATTTGACCAACGCATAATAATTCAAAGAAAATCTCAGCGCCGATCAACATATCTATTTTCTGAGGTTTATTAAAATATGGATCAGCTAATTCTATATTAGAAGGCAAGTTCCAACCATGTGTCGAAATTTTATGATCTGGTTGATAGTTTGAGATCGATCGAAGAATCCAAAATTCTGAAGAAAATTCATGTGAATTCATTCGAGATCTTATTGTTGCCTGTAGCTTAAATTTGGCGGAAGAATTAGTTCTACCTATACCAAGTAAACTGAGATTTCTTTCTTCTTTTCGGAGTTGTAGTCGCTGAGATAGTTCCTCAGTTACAAAGTTAATTTGTGAACCGGAGTCCAATAACGCTCTAGCCAAAACATATTGACCAGATCGGTTTCTGATGTTAACCAATGCGGTCGCTAAAATAACATTGTCTTTGTCTGAAGACGAATGATTTACAGAAGCCCTCGAAGTTGAAGGTCTGTCAGGATCAGAACTACTATCATGTACTGGTTGTGCATTATTTGCAGCATAAACATGCAGTAAAGTGTGATGCGAGCGACTACAAACTCGGCACTTTGACGATTTACATTTTGTCACAGTATGACCTTTCTTTAAACAATTGATACAGGCAGGAACGCCCTTAACAAAGTCAAATCTTTGTTGTACAGGCACTGCTGAAAACGAAGGACAGTTAGATACATAATGTTGAACAGATGCACAAAACAAACATTTCGCTGCCTCTTGTTGTGGATTGGGTTGGCTTACAAATGAAGACTTTGATTTCTTTTTAGAAAACGTTTCATTTTTCTTTGGAAAATTGGCAGTAGGCTTAGACCTTGAACCTGAAGCTTCTTCAGCCGAAATGTGTTGATACCTTTTGTTCAAAGCTGCCTCGCAATCACTCCATAGGGGCAACTTTTCGTAATCAAGTTGCTCTTCCCATTTTGATCTAGTGCTCGGATCTACTTTTGTCATTACTAAGTGAATTATTATCGCGTTAGTAATTGCTTTGTCATCGCCAATTGACAAAAGTGACCCATATATGGCCGAAACCGTATCGATCATGCACCTCAAGGCTGTTGCCGATGGTTTAGACATTTCCGGCAACTCAAATAATTTAGTGATATTTTCGAAAAATATCAGACAGGGATTGTCATAAACTCTTTTCAAACTTTGCAAAGCCTTGGAATAATTTTGCTCACTTATTTGATAGGCTTTAACCGTGCCTAGAGCTTCATCTGACAAGCATGATATCAAATGGTTGAATTTTTCAATTTCAGTCAGAGTGGTATCACTATCAACCAAACTCTCGAATAAACTCATAAAGTTTTTATATTCGGAATATTTTCCGCTGAATTTCGGCAACTTCATATTTGGAAGTCGATTATGATGAGGCTGGAAACCTAAAGTGGTTTCTGCAAAACTGTTTTGCCTTGGAGTTAAATACCCCATAAGCATACTTTTAGTGGAAACGCATAAATTTTCCAAATCAGACCTTTCATCGTTTGATGGATCTAAAATGTCTATCTCCGCCTGAATATCCATTGCGTCCTCAATATATGAATTTAAAATTTCCAACCTACATTGCAACTCATTCTGATTAAATGAAATTGTCTTCTCTTTAATGGAACGACGTATTCTTGCCACGTTGCCTAAAATTGTGTTTTTCTGTTGGTATAAACTCTCAAGACTAGGAGCGGAACTTTTTTGCTTCTTGCCGCCTGCCATAATGTAGTCGAGAATTATTGATCAACAACAGAATAAATAGGAAACAAAGTAAAATTTTAATACTTTTTTATCTTAAAAATTTCTGGAAGGATCTCAAGGAACTTTAAGCGTTGTCGTATTGACACGAAAAATTAATAAAAAACGTTCCGAGATCAACTTACTGTCTCAATGCTATTGCAGAAACAACCTTTTTAATAGTACAGAAATTTTTAGGTTTCAACTATTTTTTATTTATTAATTTGTTGCAATTAAACTGCAAAAATTGTAGGGAAATTTTTTAATTAATTTAAAAAAATAATTGTTCGCTGGGTTGTGAAGAGTAATTTCAATAATTTTTCTCGATTCACAATGATTTTCAAAATTATCTGTAAAATAAAAATATTTTATTGACGCGTTAAAATTTTCGCAAAAATGTTTGCTGGGATGCACCGCAAGCAAAAGGAAAAAGTTGAAAACAATGACAAAATATTTATGTATGTTGTTGTTTATAAAACAAGCAAATTGAATTTTAATATGAAATTAGTTTTTGTTTCACTAGCTTACCACAGCCTCTTGAATATTAAATTCACTCGCGATCACTTTGATAAATGTCCGTCCGATAATAATTATTTTTTCTCGATTTATTTTCACAATATTTAACGTATATTATTTTTCAAACACAGTTTTTCTTTCTTTTAAAAAATTCTCAACTATTTACCTTTTATTTAATTTAATATAATTTATATTTATTTGTTAATTTCAAATTGTTTTTATTTATTTTGTGCACTTAATATTTTCTTCTTCTTGTTATTTGTTTATGTTTGTTTTTGTTTTTACTCGTTGTTTACCTCTGATCAATGATGTTGCCAATCAGATCAATACACACAGTGTTGGTAAACTTTTCTATTTATAAGTAACGAGTTTAAAGAAAATTAAACAAAGCAAACGTCATATAATAAAACGAGCGAGTTAAAGAAGAAATGTAACACATAAAAAAAAGGTAAATATTTATTGGAAATATGTAAGTATGTAAATAGTTACAATTTAATAAATTTTTTAATTTTGTAGTAAGAGAAAAACTCCGGAATATGAAAATAAAGAGAACGAACGGTAAGTGATGGCAAAATTGCAGCGAGGAGGCGTATTTTTCTCGTTTGTGGCGGTTTTTTCAACACTTGCACTAGATAATTATGTTTTATTAATTTTCTGTTAATGATAATTAACTTGCGAACAATAAAAAGCACTTTTATTTGTATATGTTTGTGTGTTTCACTACTTAGGCGATTGTTAGTATTACAAATCTCATTAAAAGAACGAATAATTTTGGTGTGGAAATAAACTTTGGCAAATTAATATTAGTAGTTTAATTTTTTAAATTGAATTGCTACAAAGTCTCACACAATTATTTGTTCTTTAATACCTGGTTAGAAGGTTGTTGACGTTCGGCACTTTCCTTTTGGCACAAAATGCAGTTGCAATTAGGCATCTGGATGACTTCCTTCTGCTGTAGTTAGGTTGTTGGTTTTTAAATTTGCTGATTTAATTATTATTAGTTTGTGGTTATTTTGTTTATTTATTTTTCGGGTGTTACAATAACGACGCACGAAAATTAAAACTTATTTTTACACAAACCGAAACCGAAAGTACGGTAATGGTAACCGTGGATTTTTTTAATTTATTTAATTTTTTAAAACAGTCCCTGCTCGGGCGCCAAAATGTTTTTCCTTAATATTTTTTAAGGAGATTTCACGAGAATGAAAAAATAGTTTTTGGGGTTGTTTTAAAATTTATAAAAAATCACACTCGAAAATAATACACTACCGGTTGCTTTAGTTTACAATTTAGAATTAAACTTTATTTCAAAAATGGTTCTTAACAATTTGACAATATAACAGTTGGGAAATAATTTCCCAAGCTGTTTGACGTTAGATTTCAGAATTTAAAGTTATCAGTAATTTAAAATAATTAATTCATTAAAAAAAAATTCAAAATTCAAGTAAATTAAATAACTAATAAAAATATTAAAAAAAATTAAAAAATAAAATTAAAAAATGTTGATCTGGCGAAACAAGTAGGTTAGGACTTTGTTTTAGTCCTCATCTTAGAAAACATTTAAAATAATAAATTAAATTAAACTAAACCAAATAAACTAAATTTCAAGTAAATCAAATATGCCGCTTAGAAAATATTATCCTTTTTTTCTAAAATTTTTCTTTTAGCTTCACTGTGCATTGTTTCCAATTGTATAAAAAAATTAAATTAAATGTTTAAACATTTTAACTCTTAATAAAATTTACTGAGGCAGTATAACATTTCAAATGAAAAGTGCTCATAACATTTATTTAAGGAAACATTTTTGTTCAAATCATTGAAATAAATTATAAATGATGATGATTTAATTAATCACTTCACTTAAAACTTTTATAGTCTCTGCTTAAATAAAACTGACATAAATTTTTTCCTTTTTAAATTTAAAAATATCAATTAGAATCCTTCAGTATGAAAATTGTTCTTCTTCAGATCATTTAAAGAAAAACATTAATATGAAAAAAGGAAAATAATCTACAAAGGTTAATAAAGGGTGATTTTTTATGAATTAGGTTTTTCGGGCTGGCAGCAATGGTTGGTGATTGTGTCCAAACTACATCTGTGAAAGTGAAAAGTGTCCAGTATACTCTGCCACTTCATCATGGAGAAACTTACAAACGAGCAACGACTGCAAATCGTTGAAATTTATTATCAAAATTCGTGCTCTGTGAGAAATGTCCATCGTTTTTTACGAACTTTTTATGGTCGTCATAATCGACCAAGTGAATCAACAATTCGTGCTATTATCACAAAATTTACTTTTGTTGACATTTAACTAACGACTCGCATTCGTATAGTGCGTACCGAAGAGAATATTGCAGCCGTAGCGACCAGGATGAGAATAGTGAAATGTCAGTTCGTCGCCGTTCTCAGTTATTGGGCATGTGTTATTAAACCACGTGCCATGATACGTGACTTTTTTTTTGCCCCAATTGGCTGAGTTGGACTTGGTTGATATGTGGTTTCAACAAGACGGTGCCACATGCCACACAGCTCGTGAAACAATTGACATATTGAAGGATGAATTTGGTGAGCAGTTTATCTCTCGAAATGGCCCTGTGAGTTGGCCGCCAAGATCATGTGATTTGAGCCTCTTGACTATTTCTTGTGCGGTTATGTGAAGTTGTTGGTCTATGTGGACAAGCCAAACACGATTGAAGCCTTAGAGTATAACATAACACGTGTTATTCAAGGAATACAGGCCGAAATGCTCGAAAAAGTGGTGCAAAATTGGACCTTACGAATTTGAACCGGAGCCGCGTGCAACATTTACATGAAATTGTTTTAAAAAAAGTAAAAATTTTGAAAATGTATATGATGCAAATTTAAGAGTTTTATTAGATTTATAAAAAAACTTCGCTTAAAAAATCACCCAATACTAATGCTGATTATTTCTAACATTTTTAACAGACTCGTTTTCAAATGTGGAAATTAAAGCATTAGTTAATGTTCGAAATATTTAAACTAGCATATAACGCCTCCTCCTGTTAGGGTACTTAAAATAACTGTGTGCAATTTATATTGCTCACAAATGATTTAAGTTATTTATAGAGCAAATATGTGCATACATATCGCCACCTTAAATGCCAACGGACGTAGTTGCACAAAAATTCGCAATCAAGTGTTCGATTAAATATAGCTTATTTTATTAAACTATACTTACTTCATGTATACGCAAATTTGTAAACGGCGACTTTGTTGATATTGATTTTGTAACCTTTTTTTCTTCTCCTGTAAAAAAGTGCATTTACGTCGGTTTGCATTTAAGGTGACGAGTTGTATGTAACTAAAAGTGAAAACTTTCATGAATGTACGCGTACGAACGATATTACACGTAGTTAAAAAAAAAATTTTGCACTTCTGTGCACAGCGAGGTGTAAAACACATTTAAATAATTCAAATGTGGTTTGTAATCGTGGTTATTTGCACAAAAATAATACAGTCAAATGTACTTTGAAATGAGATTTTTTAACCTTTTTGTTTAAAAAACAATTGCTAAAAATTATTTGATCTTGCAAACTTTACATTAAATAAAACAAACGTTAAATTAAAACAGTGGTTACCAAGTGTTTTCCACATGGTATTAACCGGAACCAATATCCCGGTATCCTGCACATTTTTCTGGGAAAAAATTTCCGGCATTTTTTTTATTATGGAATAGATTTAAATTCAAATCCGATTAGTAAGGCAATGTTTAATGTTTGATACTTTATAATTTCGAACTAGCTAAACGAAGAAGAGTAAAAAGGAACACAAATTTAAATATTTTTACAGACTTAGATTTATTTTATAAAAACGAATAAGTTCTTCCAACACTAAAAGAATTTTCTTCACAGATCCAATGGATTTTGACATTAATCCAAAGAAAAATTACATTAAAATTCAACCTATGTTACGTTTTATTGGATTAATGAAGAATGTTACATTAGCCCCCCGTTAATGAAATGTTTCATAAAATCGATAAAAATTTTAATTTGTTTAATGACATAAATTCATTAAATTACTGATTAAATTTGGTAATTTTTATGAACATATAAATCTCGTTGTATGTTTTTGAACCTATTACTAACATTAAGCCAAATTCAGTGTTTCGTTATCGTTATGAATTTTTTCATTGATGTTATGAAACATTGAAATTTAAAATTGTTTTCATATATTTTTATGTCTATCGCTTAAAATGGAATTAAAACTACGTTTTTACAGCAGTTATAGGAAGAAAGTATTTTCTAGTTATAATTTTTTTTAAGTTAGAGAACTTTATCTTGCTTTCATTGACTTATTGACATTTTTCATTTAAAATATGAAGTTACACTTTTTTTCATTAACTGAAAAATATTTGAATACATTAATTAATAGTTCATTTTAATCTAAAAAAACCTATTGAAATAATGTAAAACAATTTGTTGAATTTTTCTTTTGAAAGAGATATTAAGTTGTCATTAATTTAATGAAACATTTTAACAAATTACGAAACTCAATTTCGTAGTGGTGATGAAATTGCTTCATTATTTCTGTAAAATTGTATGCCCTTAATGAAATTTTTCATTGGATTAAAGAAAAAAATTTAATAAAATTGATTCATTAGATTTATGAAGCATAATTCTTTCAGTGTGCTTGCTTCAAAAAATTCAAGGATTAGGCTCTGAAAATACAATTAGTACTATATCTGCAAGAGATGTTGACAAAAGTGAAATAATTGCAATATTTGCAATTATATCTTACGCGACAAATTTTACCGGAAAGGGGTTTTTATTATTTTTTTCTAAAGCAGTGCAATACTTTGTTTGGATTTAGATGGGCCTTTTCTCCGCAACAGTTTAAATTCAAAGTCTATGAATTTGTTTGTCATTGTAACGAGAACTTATGACCTTTTTTCAAGAAAAAAAAACACATTTTGATATATTGTCGCTTACGATATAAACGCAAATATAGGGCTGGATATAATGTTATTTTTCAGATAACCGAAAAAAACAGTTATATTGGAATTTTAAAACAAAGAAAGCATATATAAGTAAATGTCGAAAAACTGATTCAAGTATACCGTATTGATCCTTGTGAAATTGTCTATGATAAAATATATTAGTGGTATTCACACCGAACTTGTTAATTTGTTACTCGGTAGATTGTAAATTTGTTAAAGTTACCAACTGTGAACGACCCCCTTTTTAAAACTTTGTTAGTCTGGTAACTTTCGTAGTAAAACAGCATTTAATTAACATACTTACTCTCAATGTACACGAAAATTGCCAAAACACAAATATTTTTTTAGAAATGTATCACAAATGACTTTTTTATTATATTTATTTAGAAACTGCAACAGCTGATTGTGAGTTACCAACTAACAACTATTTTATCAGGGGTGCCGTGTCGTTAATTTGTTAAATGTTAATCCGGTAGCTCGTTAAATATACAAAAACAAAATGCGTGTAAAAAAGTAACGATTAACGACTAACAAACTAACAAGCTCGGTGTGAAACCCACTATTGATTTTTTAAATTTAATTTTTATTTTTTCCATCAAAATTAACAGTAAATTTTCGATTTTTATTTTTTGAACAAAAATAACAGTTATTTTTTGATTTTTTTAAACAAAAATAATTGTTATTTTTTATTATTATTTTTCTATAAAAAATAACAGTTATTTTTTGATTTGCATTTTTCCGAGCAAAAATAAAAGTTATTCTCTAAAGAAATGTACGTGTAATAATAATTTAGTTGTCTTTAAAAGTTTATTTTAATGTGTAATCATTATTGGGATTTCTTTTGCACATTTAAATAAATATATCAAGTCAACTTAATTATTTAAGTACGTACATTTCTTTAGAGAATAACTTTTATTTTTGCTCAAAAAAATAAAAATCAATAAATAACTGTTAGTTTTGTTCTAAAGTTCATATATGTATATGTGACAGCGCATAGAGAAAGGGACCTAAGGGTAAAAAAAAATCAATTTTCACTTTTTTTTTTTGATGTGGACAACATCTGAGCATCGAATGAGACCGATCCCATGCCCCAAAAGTGTTCCCTCCCAGAGATATGCGCGTTTTATGATGTGGTGGTACACTAAATATACACGTATTTAAATCTTTAAAATGGCTCTCCTGAACAAAACCGGTTTTTACCCTTAGGTCCCTTTCTATTTTGCGCGTCACATATACATATCTCATGAATTATTATTTATGTTTTGTTGAAATAAATTAAATTATATTTTGCACCGTTTTATATTAAACGGGTAATCCCGGGAAGTTGAAAAATAAATCCCGCCATCATAAAGAGAGAAAGTCCAGTGTTAAAGGCTCAGTTAGCTGGGAGTAACAGTAACTTAACCTTACCGTAAAAAAGCAAGACCAATATATTTCTTACAAATTGAGACGTAACATCTTACTGCTAACTATAATCGTTCTAATTGTTTTTCTTGCAACAAAATGAAGCAGCTGATTTGCAACGTTTCTGTTACTCCCGGCTAACTTAGTCTTAAGAAACAAATAAAAATACATTTTTATTTTATAAATGTACGGAAACTTTAATTTTTTTTAAACACACAGTGTTATAAGTCCTTGTGGCATTAGTACGCATACTATTCCTATGGTAAACTATAAGCCGATCATCCTAAAATTTAATGTTCACTTTATGCACCCAGAGAAAAAAAAAATGTTCAAATATGTGCAAAAAAAATAAAATAAGTTTGAAATGTGTTTTAAGTCAAAATTTTCATACAAATTTTCCTTTAAATACATTTCAAATCTATTTTTATTTTTTTTTTTAATACGTCAGATCACGTTTATTTTAACCATATTATTATCAACGACAACCATATTGTTGTTAATTTATTCCTCCATCATAAGACCAATAGGCACAACCATATTATGGTTGCCTATAAACATGTTATGTTATGGCGCGATAATAACAGAAAGTAAAATAAATACCGTTCTTTAAACATACACAAATCCTTGTTGTGCCACGCCCACTTCACCGATTCCGCCCACATTTTGTCGGATTTCTTGCATTGATAACCAATATACTTGTTTCTTAGTGGAAACTTTGGCTCTTGCTGTTCTTCAGATATACAGGAATATGGAATATCTTTGTACGGGTGGTTTAACGCTCACTTCTCTAATCCCGCCCTTTTTAGAGAGGCTTAGAAGTTTTAAAATGAGACCAAAAATTCTATTTATAAAAATTGTATTGAAAAAGTAACAACAATTTAACAAAGTAAATCTTTTTAAATAAAAAAAAAACTTCAAAACTTAAGCTAACCTTCTAAAATAATCTTTCAAAAAAAGTATATAGTTTAAATGTTTATGTTTCAACCGATTTCTTGATTTATAAAAGATTATTTTACTTATTGTTGACGTTGCAGAGATTGAAAGAAAAGCGTAATAAAGCATATCTAATTTCACTGTTCTTTTTTTGTCCTTTTAAAAATTATTAGTCTTCCAATAATACCACTTGAATCTCTTTTTGATTTTTTTAACAGAAAGGTAGAAAGTTGTTTTCATTCGTCTCAAAAAAAAATCATCTTCTTCATCTGCATCATTGTGGTTAAAGTCTGTACTAAACATATTTAAAAATAAATTATTCTCAAACTCTTTCAGTCTTTGTACTTACAATATTTTAAAGAATTGTTACTTGAAGTTAATGCTCCTAAGAAACAATAAAAGGGCATTAAAAACGTACCGGCTTGTTTTTAACATAAAAGAAAACAACTAATACTGTGAAAAAACAAATTTTCGATTAATCGATTAATCGACATAAATTATTCGAATTTTTCGTTAATCAAAAATAAGCAATTTTAAATTATTCTGTGAAAAAACAAATTTTCGATTAATCGACATAAATTATTCGAATTTTTCGTTAATCGAAAATAAGCAATTGTAAATTATTCGAAAAGCTATTCGCCCAAAATTAATCGATTAATCGAATAACGGGTAATCGTTTGAGTAATCGGAAACCCGATTGCAACAGAAACACGGACAGACGGTTACGTTAAATCCACTTCGCTTTTTATAAGGACCTAGAATATACAATGTACATATATACTTTTCATGGTATAAGACCAATATTGTAGAAATTACAAACGGAATGACAAACTTATATATGTATATCTCATCCACCTGTGGTAAAGTGTATAAAAATGGATTTACCTTCTCCTTTTACCACTGAAAAATAAAGGTAAAGAAAGACCTTTAACCTAATACCAAAACAAAAACACATCTCTTATCATAAACCTCATGGCACGTTTTCTTGTCTTACAGCATCTAAAGAAGACCGAAATACTAATATTTTCAAACTGCATCAAAATGTATCAACAACATACATAATCGCATTTACAAGATAGAAAGTGAAATTGCATTGTAATAAAATTATAAACCAAAAACACTTAAAAATTAACAAACTGCATTACATTTGGATTTTTTGTTAAATATTGTGTGGTTGAAAAATAAACAAAATGAAAAATAAGAAAAAATAGCATTTAAGCAATTTAAATGGAAAAAAGAAAAAAAAGTTATTAATACTCGTACAAAATTTCATGTTTAACGTACAATACACGAGCGCCATCATTCATGCGCTTTAAAGCAAAAAAGTTTGTTTAAAGAAATTTCTATTTACAAAATAAATATTTACAATTTCACTTTAAGTGCATACATGCTGCTCATTTACTTCAATAGTGTTATAATTCCAAAAAAAATGTTCGAATGTATTTTGTGAGGCAAATGTCAATTTTAAAAAGCTTTTATGAAATAGTCCTACTTCAACATTTCACATACTTTTTATTCAAAAAATACTATTTTTCAGTAGAGCTTTTGATCAAAACCTGGAATCTTTTTGATCAAAAATATCGCTTTAACACAAAAAAATATATAAATATATCATTTATTCTAAAAAGGCAACAATCTTAATCTTATTGCGACACTTGCAAAACTTAGATGTGTCATATCAAGAAGTGTCAACATTTTTATAAAAAGCGGTAAATTTCCAAGGATTCCAAAGATGTTTTTATACACAATATCAATAACACTGTGGAACAAATTCAGGTTAGCAAAAGTTAGGTCGATTCTGAGAGTGAGGGGTGAAAATAGATGCTTAATTAGAAGACCCGTATCGCGGCGTTTGTGTATGTTAGTTCGAATTTTTTTTTTAATCGACCTAAATTTCAATTAAAAATGTCGGAACCAATATGTAAAATGGACCATTCTTCAATGTTTCTTCAAAACCAACACTGAATAAAATTGGTACATAAAAAATGAGAAGTAAATTAATATTAAGCTGGAAAACGCAAGTTTTGTATAATGATTGTTTTCTTTTCAAATGAAATTTATTGAAGAAACTGAGAAGCATATTATAGATTGAACAGAAAGCAAAAAAGACTTAGTTTTGTGAAAAATATTTTCAAAAAGCATGAAGAACAAATTTTTTTTCCAACATTTCGCTTCATAAGAACCACAAAAATTTTCTAGATCAATTTTTTAAAAAATTTTAATTGTTGCACAGGTCTCTAGCAATAATTTGGCCTTTACAGATTTAAAAAATATCAATTAGTCGACGAGTTATAGGCAAAAAAAAAACATAAACAATATGGGCATTTCCGTCAAAAGGTCCGCCGTGACCGAAAATTTAAAAGTTATAAAAAGCTTATTATTTTACGATATTGTTATAGAGAAATATTTAGATGTTACTAATTTTATAAAATTACCCATAAATTTGTTCACTTAGATAAACAATCAGACTGCAAAGTTGTGCAAACGTAATTTCTTATTTGTGAGAATGTTTTATTGTATGTTTTCTTTAATATTATCTTCCTTAAAAGGGGTGATATTTGATGAAAAGTATTCCAAAAAAAATTTTCTTACATTGTCTGTTATCTAAGGAAGAGTTCGAAGAGAAATATGTTATTCGGATTAAAGCAAAATTTTTATTTTTCTTAATCATTATTCAGTTAAATGTCCACAAAAACTACTTCTATTTTTTTCACGTTCGAACCGCTACTTCTTTTGCCATTATCTTTGACCTAGAATCGCACCCCCCATAAACGTTAGCATAGATAATAGTGTTTTCTTAGTGCTATAATTTAAGGGTTTTAAGAACGTAAAAATATTTGTTGTTTAAAATGTTATTGCATTTTTGATGCGTATGACTGTCACGTTCAACACTTTGGAATTACCCATATGCTGAAAATCGGCATTTGACTGCGAAGGTTGAAGGTCGATTAAAAAAAAAAAAAATTCGAACTAACATAAACAAACGCCGCGATACGGGTCTTCTAATTTAGCCTCTATTTTCATTTCTATTTTATTTTGCTAACCTGAATTTGTTCCACAGTGTAATGATATTGAGCCCATTTCTGCAAACTTTGTTAAAAACGTTTTTTTTTCAGTTATTACACTATTAAAGTTAATGTGCGATATGTGTCTACATAGTATATATGAATAGATAAAGAAATATATATCGTTAGTCTCATGTAGAAAGGCCCTAAATTCATATAATTGCAGCTTTAGAGGAGAAGGTAATAACATAAAAAAAAACAAATGTAAAAATGCTTGTAGAGCAGTTATTTTTGATACTACTGAATTAAACTTTTGGGACTAGGTGTATTTGTGGGAAATGATTTACTAAAAAACTCAATTTCAAAAAAATCTAGTTAGGGCCTTTCTACCTAAGACCAACGATATGTACTAAGACGACCATAGCACGATTGAAAGTTTAAGTTAAAAAATAATAAATTTTTTTTTTTTACGTTTATAATTATTAATGGCATTCATCATTATGATGTGAAAATGTTAAATAAATGTACACGTTTTGCAAATGCATGAACGTGTGTGTGTGTGTTAATTAAGATCTAATGGAAACATTTTGTAATACTTTTATTACGTCAATTTTTCTGTTTGATAATGATTAATTTCAACATTTAGTAAAATTTACTACTTTCTATTTCATCACTTGATTTACCATTGACAAAATACTTAAATATATTTCTCTTTTTTCATTTGCATAACAATTTCACTTTTTATAATTTTCAGACTGCAAATTGCTCAATAAATATTTAATTGCTTTATTTTAATAATATTATACAATAATAATAATCCTAACACCTTTGTTTGTTAATTAGCACGTATTTTGTTTACTAAATAATTAATCAAGGTTGACAACACATGGTAACAATTACACAAGGGAACAAGGTATTTGTTGATTAAGAACTGAATGCAGCGTTTAAAAAACTGCCATTTCTTCCACTTCTTCATTTGTCATTGGCCAAAAAAAACTGTTGCTCATACAGTCGCTGTCGAACCAACTCAAAAAGTTGTACAAAAATTTCCGTTTTTTGTTCGACAGTTTTTGGTTTCGACTGCAGGCACTTCCGCTACATATATTTAAACGGTTAATCACATTCAGCTTAAAAAAAATATTAAAAATTCTTCAACAATATTCAGCCGTATTCATAAAGACTTATTGATGATTAATTAACCGTTTTTAAGCAAAAATTGCTAAAGTTGTATTCATAAACGAAAAATAGTCTATTGAACCTTTAATAAACCATTCATAAAGTAAGAAAATTTATTGTTGGATTTGCCCTTCTTTAAACCAAAAATAAAATGACATTTTGAAAGATGTTTGCATTTTATGATATTATTTTTGTGAAATATGTTGAAAAATAATGACAAAAATGTTTTATTTATTACAATGGACATGTTAAATACATTTTACTAATTTTTTTTTTATTTTAGACAGCCAATTTAAAGTTATATTGATAGTTATTTAAAAAAAAATTTTATGATTTAAATGAATATGTTCAGGGGCAAATGCAGATATTCTCTTTAATTATTTATTAAATTATTGCAACTAGTTGTTTTGTTTTTGTTTAAAACAACAAATTATTGTTCAAAAATATAAAAAAAAATAAAATAAACAAATCATAATAATAATAGTGATGTTAATAAAAAGTAAACAAACTTTTTATTCGATTACTTTCTGATCGTATAATTAAAAAAGGTTCAAACACAAGTTTTTATGATACCTTTCGGAAACACTTTGTTCAGAAACTAAAATAATATGTAGTTTTATTTGATAAGAATAATTTTTAAGGTCTACAATAAAAAAAAATTTAAATATAGAATATCATGTAAACCGAATAGAAGTTTCGTGTATCACTAACAATAAAATGGCAGCCAAACATAAAGAAAGTTGCCATACTTAAACAGAAAATCGCTGCAAACAGTTAATAGTAAAAAAGCTGTTATTGTACGTTTATGAATACAAATTTTAATAAGAGGTTTATAAGACAAAAAGCGTTTAATAGTTATTACATACTATAAGCTTAAAATAGGAACTTTTTATGAATATGGCTGATTATCTTTAAGCCGTGCTTACATTGGTTTTAAATTTGCCCAGTAGTTGCAGAAATATCGTTGAAGATAAAAAAAAACTCAAATATCGCTCTTTAAAAATTTATACAAATAAAAATGCGCCACAAATTACAGTTTTGGTTTAAAAACATTTTGTTAAACATATTTCGAATAATAATCGAATCGAATTATATCTCATTGTAATCGAATTGAAGAAGTTTTAGATCACTACTGCCAGAATCAGCCCCTGTATTCAATTTTAAGCGGTATCGGTATTAATAACGGTATCGGTTGCCAACCTTGCGATTAATACAAATTAATTTCAATGATTAATTCGTTTGGAAATGTATACATGCATGTATGCATGCATACAAATATAATGGAATGCAATTAAATAAATAGTTTATTATACTGTAATGACGCTTGCTTAATTTTAATGTTTGGGACGTGTTGAATATATGCAATTTTAATGCAAAAGATTCTTGAACAGCACAAACATAAAGCTTAAATATCTATTAAAATAACTAAAGGCTCAGTTAGTCGGGAGTAACAGTAACGTTGCAAGTCAGCTGCTTTATTTTGTTGTATGCAAAGCAATTATAACGATTATAGTTAGCAGTAAGATGTTACGTCGCAATCTGTAAGAAATAGATTGGTCTTACTTTTTTACGGTAAGAACACTGTTACTAGGGTATTCATTGACGGTTAACCGATTAATTACTACCCGATTAACTGATCGGTTAATTTCAAATTCGCTTTTTTCGATTAACGATTAAACCGGTTAATTTCAGTCGATTAACCGATGTAATAAAATTTTTAATTTTTTGTAGTATTATAACATATTTTTTGTGTTTTTAATTATTTGTTTCGTCTCATATACAAAAGGTTTGTGTTTAGAAAATATTTTTTCATACAAACAAAGGTGTTCAATGATCTTCATTTCAACCCATTTTCCGCCGACCGATTTCAATGTTCAATCAACAGGAATGTGGCGAAAAATAGGTTAAATGTTTGATTGCCAGCACCTTTTTTTGTTTCACGTACTTTTTATATGTATGTGTTTAGTTATTTGTTTCTTCTCATACCTTCTCATATCAGTCTTTTATCAAAATTACCGAAACAACTAGAAGTGTTAAACATTTTTAAAAATTAAAACAGGATTCTAAGGGCATAATGGAATATTTTATATGTTTAGAGAAATCCTGAAAAAGGACTGAGAAATAAGATATTGATCTACGATAAGTGAAAGAATTTTTTCTAAGTAAAGTTTTGTCAAAATAAAAGAAAAGAATCGATTTACTCCAAAACATTTAAACCAAATTACTTTTCTAAGAGATTATTTTATAAGATCTCCTTTAACTATTGAAATAACTAGTAAAATTATCTCAGTCTATTTTTTATAAAAACATACTTGGGGGATTCACAAGGTAGTCAAAAAGTTGTAAAGTCTTATGTCTTTAAATAATTACTAGAAATATATATCGTAGGATTAATATGAAAACCGGCTAAATCCACTTTTTATGTAAATTGAGATGTTGATGCCGTGTGTCAGGGAATGATACGCCTCGTCGACCAGCATGTAGTTTTTCTTCTATTTAAGTCTTGAAGTGTGTAAAACTAATTGTATTTTACTATTAATAAGATTTCTTTATGACGTGCTAAATTCCCAATTTTTCATATTTGATAAATACACTGAAATTTATTGTTGAGGGAAAGCTAGCTTCTATGCGCATTTCACTGGCCGCTTAGGTCAGTATTTTAATTATCTATCAAGCTGCATTAAAATTTTTACCTTGTGAATCCCCCAATTATGTACTACATAATTGAAAAATGCATATTACACATTTATGAATTGTTTTTTGTTTGCTCGTTTTAGTTCAAGAATTTTAATGTTTGGTATGTTATTGTTTTTTTACTAATAAACTCCAAATAATAAATAATTAATGAATTTCTATATATTGAAAATACTTACTTTATGAAAAAAACTTAATTAATCGGTTAACCGATCAAAAACAAAATTAACCGATTATTGACCGATTAAACCGAAACCTCGGTTAATTAATCGAGCAATTAACCGATTAAAGCAAAAGGTCGATTAAATGAATACCCTAACTGTTACTGCCGGCTAACTGAGCCTTTAATCTCTATTTACTTGGTTTAAGAATTTTGTACTAATTTTAAGAATTTCCGGGACTAATTTTCGAATGTTATCCCATTTGGGATTGTGTAAGGTACGTTTTTGTGTTATTCGTACTTGAATTTTTAAGTACGACTCGTACTTACAGTAATCATAAAAAACTTCATTTATCCCGAGTGTTTTTCTTTCTGTGTAAAATTAAAAAAATAAAATGCTGGAGAGATTTGATAATAACTTGACCCCAGCGCTACCTACCGGGTCAAAATTTTATCAGGAAACTTTTTTTTGTTTATATATATGTATATATTTTATATTTTGTTAATTTCAGCTTAATCGTACCATAAACAAACAAATTTAAATATCACGACAACTGATACTTAAGAGAAACCTTGCTCCCGACTAAAATAATTTATTGTCCAAGTTTGCTACTTGAGTTTTATGAGCACATACACGACACAAACGTTTTAATATACATATATAGATAGAGTATAGATAATATTGGAATAATACATATAAAAACTTAAATGGAAAGACAGTCGGCGTTTTTATTTCATTAAAGCGATTGATTTTTAATCCAAACAAAACTAAGTAAGAATCTTTTCGACATTATTTTCGAGGGTAAAAAACATCTTTTTCAATTTTGTTGATGGTAAAATTATAGAAGAATAATGAAAATATTACGTTATGTTAGGTTATGTTGAAAAGCAATCTGTCAAAAGATGAACATATTAAATATTTTAAAGCAAATATTGCGGCTGCTTGTGGGGTTGTATTTGAGCAAAAAAGAAAATTGGCAAAAACATACGACTATGACTGTGCATTAGGGTGTGCCTTATGTTTCATATTTTCGAAATTGTACCGTAACTCCACCTAGAAATGTTCTTTCCATCAAAAAATTATGTTTCGCAATAAATTGGGCTGATAACATATCGGACATATCATATTAAGTATGAAGGTGCATTTACAAGGGGAGAAAATAAATTTTTAATAATTACTTTTGTAATTAAATGTAAAAAAATCGAATACGAAATTATCGTTCTAATAGAATATAAAGGACACAATTTGGTTAAAAAAATTTTAAAGTTATTAAAATTTCTCCGGCAGTTAACGTGTCGCAGGCCACTTGAACATGGAATGTTGGAATTAAATTACCATTTTTTGAAAAATATTTATATAAGAGCTAATTTTTACTAAGTAAAATATACCCGTAGGATACCATTAAGATACCGTACACGATATAATAGTCCAATTGACAACCTCGTAGTTTTGTCTTACTCGTTGTATAATTTAATTATACAATATTGTATATTTATTGTTGGGCATTTTCAAAAAAAAGCTTTGTCTCATTATACGATTGATTTTTTTGTATTTTTAAAAATGTTGTATTTAGGCCAGGCCTGAAAATGTAAGATTTTTTGGTGAATTTGTAAAAATCTATTTAGAATGTGATAACTACCACCACAAGTTTATTTTTCTGAATGATTAATTTATGTTTTATTCATTGCTATTAATTTTTTAAACTATTTTCATTAAAATCGCTTAGCAATTAATATTTATTACCACTTAGTCCAAATTAAAGCTCCCATACCTTGATTGTTTTCATGGTATCAACCAATGTGAATGGCGAATTTTATTAAAGAAGGAGAAAAAATAAATAAAACCCAAGAGCGAAGTAAACAATTATAGTAAAATAAAATAATTTACTTTTTAGTTTTATTTTCCATATTTTTTTATTATTTGGTAAAACGAAATTGGCAAATCTTCTTTAAAAGTTTACTAAAAGTGATTTGAAAATGTACATGGAATTGATATTTTCCATTTTTGAAATTTAGCAATACGACAAAGTAACGATATAACAAATTTGTCTATGCACATTGGCATAAAAAATCGTATTTTTATTAAACGATATGCCATACGACATAGCTTGTGAATTGAACAAATACAAAAATTATTATAAAGTTAATAGAATTGCAATCGATTATCAGTTTTAAAGAAAAGTTAAAAGACTATATCTTTCAATATATTGAAATGCTTCTTGAAAAGTTTTTCTATTTAATATTTATGTATAAATACTTTCAATGTAAAATTTCTATAATTGTAATATTATAACTAACACGTCTCAAACCAATTTAAGGCGCAAAACCAACTTTACCTATTTATAACGTATACGAAGTAAATAATCAAAACAAAAAAAAAGACCTTTTTTTTTGTTTTTACTATCTAAATCTTTAAACTATTTTTAGTCCAATTTTATTTAGTCTTGAATTGCTGCTCTACAAACTTACAATAAAAAAAAAATTCTTTTTTTATGAAACTTTTCGCCCATGCATTTAGAGCATAAAATTACTAATAAAAATTAAAAATATTTAAAAAAAAAGTGAAGAAAAAGAACTCAAAAATTTTTTACATATTTTATTCATATATAGTAATTTACATAGAAGTAGAAAAAGAATAGATAAAACCAAAGATACAAATGGTAAAATAGTTGGTGTTTAGCAAAACTGTGAAAAGCAGCCGCGAAATAAATTAAATACATGGATACAATAGAATTTAATATTTATTTTAAGTAAATAAGTAGAAAAATTTCATTTAAAAACATAATATAAATTAATATATAATTACCACACTTTTGCTTAAAATAAAAATAAATAAGAACGAACGTTTTACAGCCTTAAAAGTACTTAAAGTATTAAACCTCTTCAATGCATCGTTTTTGAAATATGGAGGTTTAAAATTTAAAACATTGGCAAGATAAATAATTAGGAAGATTTTTTATAGTTTTTGTCATATAACGTTAAATCTAGTCCAATATATATATTATGTCCTGTGGTTCCTAATAGGAACAAAGGGCCGCATGCGGTTTCAGTAATCATTTCAGTTTAAGATTGAGGGACTGATTAGGCCTCCCATCCGATCCTAGTGTTGGGGCTGCCAACAACCTCTAGGCAGGTCGAACAGTAGAGTTTCAGTGCCTGTTTAATTCGGTGGCCACCAAGTCCAATATGAGCAGAAAGTTATATTTTATTGATATTAACTGTTAACATAAAAAGCTTTATGAGCCGAATTATTTTATAAAACAAAGATATTCTTCCTGAATGCTAAATACAAATAAATTTATATTGCTCCAACCAAAACGCACGATGTTAATTGTAAATGAAACAAAAAGTTTTAAGAGGATTTTCTAAATATGTTTTATTATTATAGAAGGATCTATGACAATTATGTGTACAACAAAATATCGGCCAAATGATCGCCACGGTTTTGGTGGCAAACCTCTATCCGATAGTCCATATATGGCCCTAAGACATAATTCAGCTTCAATGTCGTCAATGTGCAGAATTATCTCATCCTTAAGCTCTTCAATTGCTCTTGGCTAATTGACGAAAATTTTGTCTTTTAAATATCCCAAAAGAAAGGAGCCATCGTTTCGTTGGAACCACATATCGTCTAGGTCCATAGCCACAATTTCTGGCTACAAGAAGTCCGTTATCATCTTACAATAGCGAATAATATTCACGGTAAGTGGTTGGCCAACCTCATTTTTATAAACCGCACCAAACAGTCACTTTTTGTGGAAGCATCGGCCTTTCAACAGTTTTAAAAGACCAGTAGCCATGTTCTGCTACTATAGTGAGAACTTCTTGCATCGACAAAATGTGAAACAAAATATACCATCGTTTCTCGAAAAGTGAGAAAAAAGTGTGTCTGTAACTCATGTCGAAAACTATCACAAGAGATTACATCGTTAGGGTATAACTGTCATAACATTGCATTCGAAGCTGATTTGACACTGCAGACGTTGAGAACGCCAGTAACACCTGTCGCTGACGGTGACCAAAATTTACTAAAATTGAAAATTTTTCAACGACAGCGGCGAAAATATAACCGTCGACTATACCAAATAATGTAAAGTGCGACTTTAATGTTTGTTGTTTGCAAACGATCTTTGAAAACATTCGTATTTTTTTATAAAAATGTTAAAAGCAAAATAATTAAACAATAAAAAATATGACAAGAACAAAAAATTATTATTATTATTCCTAGTATTTTACATTTTTTATTGTTGTTTAGCGTTCAAATTTTTCTCGCCCCATTTTAATCCGTGAGTTTATTTGACAGTTCAAAGCGGAAACTTTTCTCACAAAAATGTTACAGACACACTTTTTCTATAAATTGGCGAGTCAATTCCTTACATGACAGCTTGCACTCGCCAAAAAAGTTAGAGACACAGTTTAGTGAGAAAAACAGATGTTTGTTTCAATGTATTACATTTTTGTTTCCTTTCACACATTTCCATCGAAAAGTTTCTCGATGCGAGAGTTGCAGAACATGGGCACAGTTTTGCTGAAGTTTGCGCACAATTCTCCCGATTGTGGACACTTTTGGTCGATTATGCTGACCAAAAAAAAAAAATCACGAAGTGCACGAAATGCATGATTTGAACGCCCATCTCAGCGCGCTGCTCAATTTTGTACCTCTCCCTCTTTGAATTTGTCAAACACTGAAACAAAGAAACTTCAAATTAAGTTGGGCAAAAAACTTGACGTTAAGTTGTGACTCACAATTAACATCGTGCATTATGGTTGGACCACCCCTTATAAAATTTAATTTTCATTTATTACAAAAGATAAATTCTTTTTAAAAATATTATCAAAAGTAATTTCTTGGGAATACAAAATTTTAATTTAAAAGATTTGTTATTCGTGCTTAATTCCCAGTTTTTATTCTTGATAAAAACACTGAAATTTATTGTTGATGGGATAAGCTATTCCTATGTGCATTTCACTGGTTGCTTAGGCCAGATCATTAGGAAACTTCATCCATAAACATTTTGGAAAAACTAAAGATATTAAACCAAATAAAACTGTTAAGCGTATAAGAATCATAAGCAACAGCTCTACTTGTAACAATATTAAAGTTTAAACAAAAACATCAACAATAAACAGTGAGTTTATCTCTTCTTACATTCCCCAATCAATTGTAGTGGGGAATGTAAGAAGAGATAAACTCACTGTTTATTGTTGAATGTAAGAAGAGATAAACTCACTGTTTATTGTTGATGTTTTTGTTTAAACTTTGATATTGTTACAAGTAGAGCTGTTGCAAGGCGAATTGAGTAGAAGGTGGGGTCAAGTCAACATGTGGTGATTTTTTTCGGTGGTCGACTTGTCAAAGTTTGTATACAAACTAGTTTTTTATGTAAACAAACCTATTTTTTTCACTAGCAATATTTTTGACAACCCGACCACAGAAGCATTGTAGTTGTAGAGTTGACCTCACCTTCTAGTCAATTCGCCTTGAGCTGTTGCTTTTGATTCTTATACGCTTAACAGTTTTATTTGGTTTAATATCTTTAGTTTTTCCAAAATGTTTATGGATGAAGTTTACTGATGATCTGGCCTAAGCAACCAGTGAAATGCGCATAGGAATAGCTTATCCCATCAACAATAAATTTCAAGTGTTTTTATCAAGAATAAAAACTGGGAATTAAGCACGAATAACAAATCTTTTAAACTTTTTAAAAATATTTAATGGAAATTTTTTTAAATTAAAGTAAATAGCTTTTAAAAAATTTGAATTAAAATTTTAAGATTTATTTTAAAAGAACACTGTAATTTTTGTTGTTTTTATTTGGCAATAGAGACAAATTTTCCGGTCTGAAGATGAATTCGAACTGCAAACTTTATTATCTTCATCAAGAGCTATACCTAGGCAGTTCCAATATATTTTTTAGATAATTGTGCCGTTCTTTACACATACATATTTCTTTAGTATTTCTATTATATTTCTTAAGACAGATGTTCCCACACGGATCCAAAAGAAATGCACCTAGGAAGTAAGACTTTGAGTGTTTAAAATTCTTATTCGCTTTAGGGTTTTTCTTTGTATAATATTTTTAGCTTTCTAAAATCTTTGGAAAAGGTTTCCTGATGATCTAGCCTAAAGCCCTTATTACACTACATTTTTTATCCATTAATTGATGTATAGTTGATAGAAAGAAACAGTTAATGCTAGAAAGAGCAAACTATAAAAAATGCAAAAAAGTTTTTTGGTTTTTTTCTCTCGTTATGGTTTTGTTTCAGAGATGGCGTTGAGAATTTTTAAAATTTTACAAACAACCTTTAAAAATTTTACTTTTTTACGCTAATTGTACTGGAAGATTTTTTTAGTTGAAATTAATTTTATTTATGTTTATAAAAAACACCACAAAAAGGTATTATAGTTCATAGTTTAAAAAGTATCAACAAAAAAGTACAATTGAAACAACTTAGCAATCCCTGTTTTGTTTATTTTGTTAAATGTTGCCAACTTTTTGTTTATGAGAAACCTAAAAACAAAAAGCGGTAAATCTCTGAATTTGCCCATAAACCGCTGATTCAGCAACACTTTTAATATTTCAAGCTTGAAATGTCAATTTTAAGTTAAACAATTTTACATTTTTTTGACATAACTTAATTTTCTATCGATAACTTTAGTAAAATTTTTGACAGTTTGCCATTTATCTTAATACAGCTTAACTCTTTGCACTTGGTAAATTTTTGTATTACATTATATTTGTACTGTTCACCAAAACTTGAACAATGCGTTAAAAATGTGGTGTCATAAGGGCTGAAGCAACCAGTGAATGCGCATAGAAGCTAGCTTTCCCTCAACAATAAATTTCAGTGTCAAATATGAAATATTAGGAATTTAGCACGTCATACAGAAATCTTATTAATAATAAATTTTGTATTCCCGTAAATAACTTTGATAAATATTTTTTCTTTTAGCACATGTATTAAAACATTTAATTTTATACTCCTTAAAAAATGTATATTATTATTTAATACCAAACGGTTATACCAATATGATGCCGTTATTAAGGGCAACGCAACACGTGTACCGTTATTTTAAAATAACGGTACACGTGTTCCGTTATATGAATCAACACCGGCAGTCAATTAAACGGCGTTAATTTTTCCGTTATAAATTAGTTACCGAAACAGGATTGTACCTATTTCGCAAAAAATAATTACAAGATTTTGTAATGAACCCAAAAATCATTTAAAAAAAATTTGGCATAATGTTAAAGTGTTTGGACCATAATTGCCCATAGGTGCCAAATACGGATCACTCAATACTTACAAGCAGTGTAGGGTACGGTTGAGCTCGCCCGACTATATTTTTCTAATTGTTTTTAATGTTTTTTATTTTCTTTAATTTATTCTTAAGATTTTACTGATTAGAACTTTAAAAAATAAAATATTCAAGATAAGTTAATTTCAAGGTGAAGTACTAAACATACGGCTTTAATTTTCTAATTTTACTTAAAAACAAAAGACAAAATAATCTATAAATTAAGTTTTCATTTCGTTAAATTTGCATGTGCCTGCTGCCAATCCAAAAAAAAAAACTTGTGCTAATTGTTCTGACAAATGAACTTTGTGTCAGTGTACCAGATGCAAAAAACTCCCATGCACGAACACGGGAAAGGACAACGAACAAATAAAACAAGAAGAAAAAAAAATATAATGAAAACAGAAAAAAAAACTTTTTTTCTAAGTTTATTTACATTTTATTTACATTTTAATGTAAAAAGTTTGTGGAATTTTTTTGTTTTCATATTTCTAACACTTGTGTAGAAACTGTTTAGGTTTTTTCAAATGATAATAATGCTAATTATAAAAGTAATAGAAACAAACAAGCAGTCGCTTTTAAACAGAAAAAAATTAATTTTATACGAAAAGAAAACAATTAACCATGTAAAACTGTGTGCCCCAATTGTACGTTGTGTAAATCTGTCCAGGATATTCCCATCGGTGTATCTTTTCATATATTTAGGTACGTTAAAAAAATCTCCCAAAAAGAGTATAAGCAGCACTTTAGTTTATATTATAATATGACAGTTCTGTGGTTTTCATGGGCAACCGCGTATCTCTTAAAATAAAATTTTTTAGGAGAGCCGAAAACCCATTCTAGATCAAACTATGGGCTAGGTATTGCACTTTCTAAACTTTGTAATTGAGTTAAAAAAATCGGAATGGGTCTATCTGTTTTCAAAAATTTTTAAAAACATGTAAAGAGCGCTTAAAATTAAGCAGTATGGCATCAACATTTCAAAATCAAAAAAATGGACATACGCGGTTGCCCATGAAAACCACAGAGTTAATTTATTACCTTTCTACGACTATCCAATTTTGCAGTAGGTTTGACGTATTGCAAATTTTGTCTCAAGTACTTTCGGATGATTTTTCAACAAGTCATGTTTCGACTAGTGAGCAGTCTAAAGTGATGCATGAATCTCAACTTTATCGTTACGATAGTAGTTAGTTAGTTAATTGTTTCAATCATTCATTACTTTTTTAACACTGATCTACAGTGTTCGCAAATAAATTGTACATTATTTAGCGTCCGGGTCACACGCTTAAGAACGATATCTATTTTTTTAATGTTTGTGTAGACATACACAACCCTTAATACCGTTCGTAACTATTTTCAAGAAAGAACCGAACATGATATAATGTTCTGTTCTTCGTCAAAAAACAGAACAGTTGTAGAGGTTCTGTAGACATACATTATATCTTAATGATCTTTAGTGTTTTTTTTTTTAATTACAAGTACATACAAGTTTGGGTTGCCAGATATATTTATTTTAAAAAGCATTAAAAAAACAAGGTATTTGAATGTCTCGCGGGACAAATAGATAAAATAAAATATGCAACTACTTTAAATTATTTTTAATTTAAAAATAATTAGTAATTTAAAAGATTTTGTTATTCGTCCTTAATTCCCAGTTTTTATTCTTGGTAAAAACACTTGAAATTTATTGTTGATGGGATAAGGTTTTCCTATGCGCATTTCACTGGTTGCTTAGGCCAGATCATCAGGAAACTTCATCCACAAAGATTTTGGAAAAACTTAAGATATTAAACTAAATAAAGCTGTAAAGCGTATACGAATCATAAGCAACAGCTCTACTTGTAACAATATCAAAGTTTAAACAAAAACATCAACAATAAACAGTGAGTTTATCTCTTCTTACATTCCCCACTACAATTGATTGGAATTCTTCCAACATTAATTGTAGTTGTAAGTAGGTTAAGAAAAAACAAAATGCAAAAAACAACTTGCAAAAGCATGTTGCCAGGTAGTTTTTTTAGGCCGTGCACTTGCCAGTTTATTATCAAAAGTAATTTTTGGGAATACAAAATTTTAATTTAAACGATTTTGTTTTTCGTGCTTAATTCCCAGTTAATTCCCATTACAATTGATTGCAATTCTTCCAACATTAATTGTAGTTGTAAGTAGGTTAAGAAAAAACAAAATGCAAAAAATCTTTATGGATGAAGTTTCCTGATGATCTGGCCTAAGATTTATGGCTGTTGAGTTTAAACTATATATAAATTCAAGTTTAGTTCAACTAAGCCAGCGTTTAAACCATCAGTGATTTATTAGAATGCCTCTGGGTAGTCCTAGAACTACGTATGTAGTATGTAAGAATAATGGTAAATAAATATTTAAAACTTTTTTAAACAAACTGTCAATCTCAGTGTAATCAAAACAATTATAATAGAATTTATTAAGCAAATTGTAAAATTATTTTTCGAAAGAGGAAACCTTTATGGCATTTGTCGTACTTTTGTTGTTGTTTATAAAATGTACTTTGAAATTTTATTTAAAGGGCCTCATACAAAACGAAAATATTGTTAAGTAGTTTTTATAAGTATTAAAGAGAAATTATAGCTCTAATTTAATTTAAAAAAACACAGGTTTAAAATTCATTTCCGTTTTTATTTCTTTCAGATGCAGATAATAAAATATTAAAAAAAAGGAAAAGTTTACAAACTTCACGAATCAAAAATCAATGAAATCTTCAACAAATTCAAATAATGAGAAAAACTTTTTAATTGCAAAAAGTTCCACTGAACATAAAATGAACAACATAATAAACAAGGAAGCATCAACAATACCCACCAGAACGAACATGACACAAACAAAAAATTTCAAAAATAAAAATATTTACAAAAATTATACAACGCATTTTCCGAACAAAACAAGATGGAGAACGACAGGTTATGCACTATGTAAAAATAATTTTAGTAAATTCACTCCTGCCACAATTTACACAACAACGCTCGCCATCCGCACTAGAAGCTCCCACATCAGTCGTGTGAGAAAACAGAAATACTTTGGTTTAACCAATCAACATTTGTGGCTGTTGCTGTGGTCGTTGGTGACCTTAATACACCATGTAGAATTATTAGAAATGACAACCACAACAAACCCATATAAAACCAAAGGTAACGAATCAACATCACCAACCATGCGATACAGTCAACTTTTATCCACAAATGGAAAATTGAGCATGTCTGACAATATAAAAAGTATGGATGATGACGACGATACATTTCGTCCATTTGTGCCCAAAGATCCAGAAATGATATCGCGTAATGTGTTTACGCCATCTGGTCAATTCCGTGTATTTCAACCCATTGACACAGATTTAAGAGCTGCCATGTCCTTGCAAAGTAAAAGTCAACATTTTGAAAAAAATAAAATGTCAGAGTCATTTAATACATTTCTATCAGCAGCACAACTTACTAGAAATCATAAAATATCCAAGTCCAATGGCAGTGCACAAGAATCTGTAGTCCAGCAAACAAACTCTAGTAATTTATCATTAACAAAACATCAAACAGAGCATCATAATACGGTCAGAAGAACACATCAGATTAAACATAAGCACGAACATGAACATCATCTTCATTACAAACAATCCAGGAATACAGATGATAAAATTGTTCAACGAAATAAAGCTGCCAAACAGGATGATTTGTCATCAGACCTGAAAAGTCTTGAAGATTTATTGGTCGATTATGTTAACAACTTTTTTGAAAAAGGTCAATATGAGCCAACGCCTGGTCTTGTGGTTGAACTACAAAACACCCACAGCCAACTCCCGTCAAACGGGCTGACCAACAAGACTCGTAAAGTCAGGCAAACTGCGGCCACAGATGCCAAGGTTAAAATTGATTTACCACGAACTTTGGCAACAGGACGTTTGTTGTTTTTAACAGGTTTGTTTAAGTGTTCTTCTTTTAATTTATATGGGTTGGGATTTTTACATGATGATTTAATTTTATTGTTGCTTTATTTACAGGTCTTAAAAAGGTTTTATGGCCAGTATTTATGGGTTTACAGGTGTTGAAATCATTACTTATCGCAATGTTCATACCGGCGATTATCGGTTCGTTTACGAAACTGTTGGGAAAAGGTGAGTACTAATTATTCGCATATAAAATACTACAGCACACTGGGCGATTTGAGGGAAAAGAAAAATTACAAATAATTCTCTGCATATTAAAATAAGGAAGGATTGATAATGCTCTATTGTTATATGGATACATATCCAGGTTTTATTTTCAAACATCCCACAATTTAATTAAAATTCTTGAAAAAGAGTATAATCTGCTAAAAAACTTTATAGTAATAAATGCAGTTCCCTCACGTATTTTTGTCTTTTTTTATACTTCCTAATGATCCATCCACGATAACATAAATACAAAAATCCTAAAAAGTTAGGACTCGATATATATTTCTAGTAATTATTTAAAGACATAAGACTTTACAAATTTATGACTACCTTGTGAATCCCCCAAGTATGTATTTATAAAAAAATAGACTGAGATAATTTTATTAGTTATTTCAATAGTTAAAGGAAATCTTATAAAATAATCTTTTAGAAAAGTAATTTGGTTTAAATGTTTTGGAGTAAAGCGATTCTTTTCTTTTATTTTGACAAAACTTGACTTAGAAAAAATTTTTCACTTATCGTAGATCAATATCTAATTTCTCAGTCCTTTTTCAGGATTTCTCTAAGCATATAAAATATTCCATTATGCCCTTAGAGTCCTGTTTTAATTGTTAAAAATGTTTAACACTTCTAGTTGTTTCGGCTAATTTTGTTAAAAGACTGATATGAGAAGGTATGAGCAGGAACAATTAACTAAACACATAAATATAAAAAGTACGTGAAACAAAAAAAACTTGATGGCAATCAAACATTTTACCCATTTTTCGCCACATTCCTGTTGATTGAACATTGAAATCGGTCGGCGGAAAATGGGTTGAAATGAAGACCCCAGGACACCTTTGTTTGTATGAAAAAATATTTTCTTAACACATACCTTTTGTATATAAGACGAAACAAATAATTAAAAACACAATAAAATATGTTATAATACTACAAAAAATTAAAAATTGTATTACATCGGTTAATCGGTTAATCGACTGAAATTAATCGTTAATCGAAAAAAGCCAATTTGAAATTAACCGATCAGTTAATTAGGTAGTAATTAATCGGTTAACCGATTGACGGTTAACCGAATGAATACCCTAATACATACACACATAACACAACATATTTTGTTGGAGTATTTCTAATAATTATTTTTAAATTTTTTGCCCATGGTTGTTTTTTTTTCGAAAACAGAATTAATATTTTCATTAAAACTTAGAATAATTTAAGTAGAGATGTAACGATCAGTGTTGCCGTTAGTATACGAAAGATAAATTTTTCGTATCTTTTGACTACTTCAGGTATCATGTATAATCCTGACATTTTTCGTATCTTTTGAATCTGTACGCAAAATTTACACAAACAAAACATTCGAAAATTGTTAGCCAACTCAAACTTATTAAGACTGATCATCGTAGCCGACTCAATACTAACACAATAGCAGCAAAGGCACATTGACTAAAAGGTGAGGTCAACTACACAAAAACACTGCTTCTGTGGTCGGATTGCCAAAAATATTGCTTGTAAAAAAGGTAAGTTTACATAAAAAATTAGTTTGCAAACACACTTTGACAAGTCGACCACCGAAAAAAGCACCATATGTTGACTTGAGCCCACCTTCTAGTGAATTCGCCTTGATAGCAGCCTTAATAATGGTGAAAGAAAACATTTAGGATTTGCAACGTACGATCCACCTGAATCGATGATTACTAGATTTCTAGTAGTGCAAAGTTGTTCTGAGGAAATATGAACATCTTTTTTATTTTCAGGAAATTTATATGAACGTTGATATAATCGCCTTAGTATAAACGCCTTAACTCGTATATTAATTTTTACAAAAATGAATTGGTTTTGATAACATTCAAAGTTAATTACATAAAATTAATTTTAAAGTTTGCTTACTGTATTTTTAAAAATTACATATGTATGAACCTAATATTTATGACTTAAATAAATATAAAAATGAATTTATACGAAATCATTTTCTTAACAATATGCATTCAAATATGAAATAAAAATGTTATGTTAATAAATATTAAACTTTAAAAATGGATTTTCAAATTTTTTTCAAAACGTATCTTTTTGGGAAAAAGTGTATCTTTTTGGAAACTAAAATGTATCTTTCTCGAAATTTCACTGGCAACACTGGTAACGATACGATACTGATACTCAAATAGAAATATCGGCGATACCGATACGGATACAAATTTAAATTCAAGCTAAAATTAGCAAAAAATTAGAAGATCTAAGGTACCTCTAGACTTCTTTTTCAGCTGAACAGCTGAACGTAGGATAGACAACATTTTGTAATAAGATTTTCAAAAACGCTCCAAAGGTCAGTTCTTGTAGACTTATTAGAACTTTTACTAGGTGACCGTGTCTTCAACACTTTTGGAATGCAGAGCAATGTTAAGTATAGGAATTCCAATAGCGAACGCCTTTCGGTATTTCGGTTTTGAGGAAATCTGGATACCGGTATTATCGGTATTTTCAGTATTTTTTTGGAATAAAAATATCTAAATACAAAGCACCAAGAATAAAAAAATTTTCCAATCAAATAATATTATTCAATACAATTTATTGTTTATTTTAAATATTTATTGAAAAAAAGATAATATTCATTTATACATAATGATGGCTTAATATAAAAAAGGCCTAACTCGATTTTTTTTTTTTAAATAACTTTTTTGTTTATTCTGGTAGCTAATGCCACATGTATCTTGATTTAAAATTTTTAAGGGGCTGTAGGACAACATTTGTTGGATATTTTTATTAAAAATTGCATTATAAATTTTTTATCTAAAATTTTACAAAGTTATTTTCTTCCCCTGTAAACAAACAAAAAAATCGAGTTAAGCCTTTTTTTATATTAGGCCATCGATATGTAGTTATAATTAAAAATAGACAAAACAGGTCGATATTAAAAACAAAGCAAAACAATTAAAAATTAAATATAATATATAAATAGTAATAAATTCAGAGGTAAAGTACTCAAAGCTTTTTTAATTCCTTTTTGTGAATTAAAATTTGTTCGAAGAAAACATAAATTGGCGATACTTTCATCCGAAAGGCGTGATCTTATTTTCGTGCAGATTAATCCTGCTGCGGAAAACGCACGCTCAGAATCTACACTTGTAGGACGAACGGTCATAAGAAAATTATACACATTTTGCAAATATTTTCCTTTCCTATTTTCAGAATTCTTTAAGTCAATACTGAAAAATAATATTATTTGTATTCTTTGTTTAATACTAACAACAAAAATGTTTGTTTTATTGCTTTAAGTAGACTACTACCCTGCAGATAACGAGACTAGTCTATTCATGCTGTGCGCTTTAAAGTTCTAAAATACGTATTTAAAAAAAAGGAATTAAATTAACAATATTATAACAATATCTAAATAAAAAAAAAAAAAAAAAATATTAATATTAACAATAGAAACTGCAACTGCATTCAACCAAACTTACAAGCAACAACAATAAAAAAAAAAGAGCCAAATTAAAATAAACAATATTAAAATTAACAATATTAAAATTAACAATAGCAATTGCATAAAAAGCAAGCAGCAAAAAAACAAAAGAAAAAGTCAACCACAAAAAAACAAAGAACAACAAAAATGCAAAATACCACCAATGAAAATAACTACAGAAAAGAAAATAAAAATAACAATGACCAGGAATCTGTTAAAACTCCCTCATCAAAGAGAATGAGAGAAGTTTTACATAACTCTTTCCCTGGAAATATTTCAAAAACACCGAGATTAACTGACACTGAATCTCCGCTCAAATTTATTACGATAATGGACAAACGTTTTGAAAAACTAACAAACCAAATACAAGAAATGATGCTAACAAAATTTGTTGAGTACAAAAATGATCTCTTAAATGAACTAGATAAGAGATTTAGTGCAATGAAAAATGATATTATTGAAGTATCAGAAAAAGTAAACAAGCTAGAAACAGAAATAACAAAAATTGAAACAGTGGAGTTTAAAATAAAAACAATGGGTGCTGAAATAAAAAGTTTAACCCTTTCGGTACGAGTGGTACACATAAGTACCACCAAAGTTTAAACATTCCTAAAAGTTGAAATTCTCATTTTCTTTGGTTTACAAACAAACCATTTCGTTTTGTCAAAGGTTTTCTTTGCTATAAAATGGTATCTTTTGAATATCATTGTTAACATGTGCTCAATGCATGGATCTTGTTGGCAGAGTCTTACGTAAACCACATTAATTGATGAATTTTTTTAGATTTCACGATAATAAAAAGGAATATGTTTGGACATATTTGGACTAAAAAAATAAAGTTCGGTTTATTTTTTTTAATTTACAACTGGTAAGTGTATTTTACATTTTCTTTTGTATTTATTCCAAAAAAATTTTTTGGATGGTACATATTTGTACCACCAGTCCAAGGGCTTATCAGACCCCCAGCAGTCCCCTTGTGGCAACCCTGCCACATTTCCCTAACTGTCGATCTATTTGAGACATATCTAACACAATAATTACAAAAATAATAATATATCAATGCAATTAGAGAGCCGTCCCGAAAGGGTTAAAAACCCAATTAAGACGGCAAGAAAATTGTACTATCGCGAAAGACATTCGTATTAATGAAATCCCCTTTAATCCAAATGAAAATTTACCTGAAATCTTTAAAAATATTTGAACAACGATTAACACAACCATCCCCCAATCAAAAACATATATCGGTTACAAAATCATAATAACAAAAATAAAAACGATTCACCTTATGCTGCAATTATTTTCTTTTGTTTAAATCAAATTGGTTTCGATTCCGAAAATAAGTTCTTTGTGAATGAAAGCTTAATACAAGATAATTATAAAATTTTGCGAGCTGCCGTAAAAATTAAAAGGGAGCGCAGGATACATAGTGCATTCTCCATGCGAGGGCTCGTAAACGTAAAAAAAAACGGTAAATGATCCTATTATTCAGATTGATGAAATCGACCATTTAGATTGGTTATTTCCTGTATCAGGTGATCAGGATAGTTTTGGCGCTGGTTATCAAAGAAATAACGAATCGCAGCTACAATAATTTATTTTTATATATTTATTTTTCTCATTATTTACTTTCTTTTTATACTCTTTGTGATATTTTATCTTATTTACTATTTTTTTAATTTTACAATGTTTCAATTTACAATGTTTCATTTTAAAAATTGTTTTTAATTCAAAAAAGCATTTGTCAACTCGTGCGTTACATTATTATTTCTTTGTGTATATATAAATGCACAATATAAATAACTTAGGGGATAGATCCACATACGGTACTGCAAATATGATTCTTTCTAAACATTTAAAATTCTGTTATATCCGTGCTCAAAGCTTGGCGCCTAAAATTGAAGAATTCCGGAACATATTTGAGAACTCCTACATGGATATCGTATGCGTTTCAGAAACATGGTTTCATGCAAGTATCAGTAATCTTTCCGTTTCTCTAAGTGGCTACAATTTAATAAGGGTTGATAGAGTTGGGCGTGCTGGTGGAGTAGCTATTTATATTAGAAGAGGCATATCTTATAATATTAAAAGCACATCTAATGATAGTTCTGTTATTAATGTTAATAATAATAATGGTTTGGTGGAATACATCTTAATAGAAGTTATATCTCAACAAAGAAAATTGATGGTAGGTAGTTTATACAGGCCTAATAACAACATACCAATTGAACATTTTTTTTTTTCAATTTTGGAGAATTTCACAGCGTTATATAATGACGTTGTCCTTGTTGGTGATTTTAACGGAACCTTTTAATTGACTCAAGCATTATTGACATCTTGGCACCATTGCGACTTTTTCCAACCAACATAACTACACCCACTCACTTTACCTCGTCCAACAGCACCTTAATTGATCTTCTTTTTGTTAGTAATGTAAGTAATGTTATATTATACGATCAACTGTCTGCCCCGTGTTTTTCTAAACACGATTTATTATTTATGACCTATAATTTCCCACTCCAAATCTCACCCTATTCAATAACTTTTCGTGACTTCAAAAATATTAAATACGCCACATTGGAATTAGAACTTCTTAGAATTGATTGGAATGCAATCTATTATATGGTTTCAACAGATGATAAACTAGCCTTTCTTGAACGTAATATATTATATTTGTTTGATCAAGCTGTTCCATTAAAAACTAAAGTAGTGGGTCAAACAAAAAGACCATGGTTTTCATCAAATATTAAATAAGCTATTAATCAAAGAGACCTTGCATTTTCACGTTGGAAGCGGTTTAGAACCAACGATCTACATGTTGAATATTGTTTGGCGAGAAAAACAGTACACAGAATCATTAAACAGGAAAAATCAAAATTTTACACTAAAAAGTTCTCCTTGGCTCTGGGATCAAAAAAAAAACATGGAAGGCTGTTAGGGAAATCGGTATCGGTAAATCTGGAAATAATGACCCTGTTATTATTGATCCAGACGTTATTAATGAAAAATTTGTGAATATTCCTATGGTAGAAGCAGATATTGATTTTTACAATCACAACCATGACAATCGTCAACCCCATTATAACTTCTCTTTTGATTGCGTAGACCAGTTTGACGTTATAAGAAGCTGTATGTCAATTAAATCAAATGCAGTTGGCGTGGACGAAATCCACCCAAGATTTTTTAAATTAATTCTCCCAAGAATATTGCCCTTTGTTACACATGTATTTAACACCATAATTACCACCAGTTATTTTCCCTCAAATTGGAAAGAATCTAAAATAATACCAATACCCAAAACTAAAACAGAGTGTAGGCCAATTGCCATTTTAACCTTTATGTCGAAAATATTTTAGAGGATAATTGACAATCAGATATCGCTTTACGTTAATGATCATAATCTGCTTAATGATAAACAATCTGGGTTTCGGAAAAAACACAGTTGTATAACTGCACTTGTAGATGTTGCGGAAGTTATAAGAAGTGGTATAGATGAACGAAAAACAAATATCTTAGTACGTTTGGACCATTCAAAAGCCTTCGATACAGTCGATCATAACGTCCTATGTTACAAACTACAACACATGTTTATGTTTTCTACAGCTACTACACGTCTGATATCAACATATCTTACCAACAGGCATCAGTATGTTCAAAGAGGTAACAATAAATCAAAACTTCTACCTGTAGCGAGGGGTGTACCGCTGGGGTCAATTATTGGGCCCCTTCTATTTTCGCTTTATGCTGATGACCTTCCGAGTCAACTTACACACTGCAAAGTCAGAATGTATGCTGACGATGTTCAGATTTACATCAGCTGTGATACATCTGAAATTGAACAATGTGTCTTAACTCTGAATACTGAGTTAAAACATATTTATGAATGGGCTGCAGCTAATGATCTTAGTATAAACCCAAAAAAATCGAAATATCTTGTTATCCAAAAACGAACTACTATAACCGATCATATACCTGATATTTTTCTTAATAATGAACGTATTGAAAGGGTAAATACAGCAAAAAATCTTGGTATTATTTGTAATAAGAACCTGACATGGTGCAACCATATTAATTATGCATGTGGCCGTACGTATTCCATGCTTAGAACTCTCTGGCAAACGCAGTATTGTACACCTATCAAAATAAGAATACTTCTTGCAAAAACCTATTTATTGCCAATTCTGATGTATGGATGCGAATTATTTGCCAAATGTGATGCCGCAAGTGAAAGAAAATTAAACTCAGTCTTTAAATGTATTGTACGATACGTATATGGCGTAAAAAGGTTTAATTCTGTTTCTCCTTTTACGGTAAAACTTTATGGTATTCAGTTTGATGACCTTCTCAAAACAAGAGTACTGATATTAATGCACAAAATCGTGTTTACTCAACAACCACAACATCTGTATAGCCGCCTTACCATATCGAGCTCTAATAGAGGTAAAAGAATTTTATTGTTTAGACACCAAAGTTTAACATCTTATTGGCAATTTTTCCTTAATGCAATCCGTCTTTGGAATCTACTCCCGCATAATATACAAATAATTAGTAACGCACTGAGCTTTAAAAAAAGCATTCTAAATTTTTTTTTGTGTTAAATTTTTTTTTTTTTTTTTTGTGTAATGATTTTTAATATTATCATTTTGTTAATTTTCAATTTAATTTATTATTTAATAATTTTTTTTCTCTTTTAAATTTTTTCTTTTGTTTTAAAATTTTATCATTTACAAATAATAATTTTTATTTTTAATGTTTCTGCTAAAACAATGTTCTATACTGCAATAAGAGGCTTTAAGTCTTGTGTATAGAATTGGAATAAATAAATAAACTAAATTAAACTAAAGAGTTGTCCATAAAGGAGTAGGAGTACTCCAGAACTACTCCAAATATATGGGTAAAAGGTGGTCCATATACATAACTATGTCCTAGGAGGGGACCATATAACCCACCGAAGTAGCCCCTTAACTACTCCATGGAGTACTAAAGTGGGTTAGTTTTAAAAGTACTCCATGTCACTACAGTATGGAGTACACTAAAGGGGTAGTTTCAGAAGTACTCCAAGTCACTACTCCATGGATTAACTAATAGGGTTAGTTTTAAAACTACTCCATGCGATGGAATGGAGTGGACAAAAGAGGTAGTTTGAAAACTACTTCATGCCACTACTGAAAAAAAGACTAAAAATAACTTTTTATTTTTGTTTATTAAAAATAACATAATAATAAAAACAATCCTTTTCTCACCCATATAATATATTTATATGTATGTATACGGTGAAGGACTTAAGTTTGCATGTAGTGTTATTTTGAAGAAAATATTGATTTAATAAAAAAATTATTGTTCCATTTTTTTTGTAAATTATCCTTATAAAAAAACCTAAGTTAAATTAATTAATTTGTCGTTTTATATATAAAAAAAACCTGATAACTAAAATATAGTATCATATATGTCATGCTTTTTTTCACAAATTTTACAAACTTTCCTCTTTCACTTCTAAATAAACACCATCAGGGCTACCAATGTGTAATAATGTAAACTATAGAAAAGTATACATCATGCAGTTGTTGGCAGCACTGCATCTTAATTTCTTATAGCATGGTCCATATTACAGTAGATTGGACCATGTTGTAAGTAGTCAATTTAAGCCACAATGGACCACGTAGTCCAATATTATCTATAAGGTATAAACTATTTCATTGTACTTTTTTGTCTTCACTAAATACAAAATTTATATCATGGCGACTTTTTTCCATTTATGGCGAATTTATGCGGAATTCGAAACGAACAAGCAAGTCTATGGCGATTTTTGATATTGAGTTTAGCGAAAAAGATCAAAATAAATCTGACAACCCTGCTAGCTAATATGACTGTATGAAATTTAATTTCACTCATACAGGAGAGTGCTGGAAATCGTAAACGTAAAACGCAAGAATTTTAAAAGTCATTTTTTAATAAGATTTCTGTAATAAAAGAATTTTATGACAAATATTATACAAATATTTCTCTACTAAACAGAATTTTATAACGAAAATTAGATTAAAAGTGTATTAACAACAACTTGCAAATTCTTGCGTTTTTCGATTTCCAGCACACCCCTGATACTTAAGATTTTTTTTTTTTTTTTTAATTCCCTAAGCTAAACCCCGCGAAGCTCTGCGCTTGTCTGCAGGAAAAAAAACAGAGTCTCTGGCGGGAATCGAACCCGCAACCCCGGCGCTGATAGACTAGCTCACTACAAAGATACGGACACATAAGGCAAACATTTGACGAAAAAGACGAAACCACTACGTTTGCTCATTATTAGTGTAATTTAACTTGTATTCTAGCTAGGTGCTTAAAAAGGGCTAACTTTAAGAACCCGAAAAGAGAAACATATGTTTAGTCCTAAACTAAGAAACGCGCAAATTCTGCCCTTTTTGTTATTCTTATTTAGCACTTTTAGACCGTTTTTACTTTTGGCGCGGTACAGCAAATTTTTTTCTGTGTTTTTGGCAATATCGAATTTTATACAAAAAGTCACAATATGACAATATGAAATCAAGGATTAAGGATGAATAAGAAATGGAATTTTTTTTTAATAGTGACCAAAAAAAGATGAAGCAGTATCTTCATTTAATTAAAATTACCTCAAAAAAATTAAAAATAACCCTAAAAATAAAATGAAATATGTCCCTTAATTTGGAATAATTCTTCATTATGAAAAATTACCTCAAAATTTAAAATGAATTTTTTGAAAAACTGGCCCTGCTAATGAAATATATAAAAGGTGTAAGTGATTAAATGTTTATATTTTTCTCAGGCATTTCAAATGGATCTGCATCCTTATTTATACGACCCATGGAACCACCTCAAGAATTGGATTTCCGCGATAACAGTCTTAACTTTGATGCAGATAACAAATTTCTGATGACCGATGAGGGCATAAAAGATAATAGCCCGTATATCTACAATCAACCGGGTTTGTTTTTAAAAAAAAATTAAAAGAAAACTATAACATTGTGTAGGAAAATCAATAAAATATGTTTTTCTTTCTTTTTTCTAGATGCGTCACAAATGCACAATGAGTACGTGTTTGACCCTTCGTCCCCCAATAACCAATTATCCTACAACCGATTGGGCATGAATGAGCGGCAACATCAGCTTATGCAAGACTCTTATATGAATGCTTTGCAAAGTATAGGCTCAGCTTCATTTAAGAACTCTGGTTCCTTATCAAGTGGTTCTTCGGGCCTGTTGGCCCCTATGGCAAAGAAACCGCCCCCTGCAGCTAATATTAATACATTCCAACAATTTCAAAATGTACCGGATTCCTCGTTATTGCTCTCCAACTACGATCCATTCTATAGCCCTCTACTGTCACGCTTGGACTCGGTATTTGCTCAATTGAAAATTAACTCAGATAAGGAAATGTGTCGGGAAAAGTTAATTTGTTTGATGTATGCAAATCCGGCAAAATACGCGCCTTATAGTAATTTGGTTTCGGCGCAATTGAGTCGGTAAGTGGGGTTTTTTATTTACTAAACATTTAAATAGAGTCAATTTATCACTATTATGAAAGTCGACAGCAAGGGAGCCATAATTATATTTTCTATGTCGTTTTTGACAACAATCGATTACACTGTGCTACTTCAAAAACGTTACAAACTGGACACCCGGTGGGTAAACCTAATTCGAATTCGCTGAGTCCAGTGTTGTTAACCGTTTTTTAAGTATCCAAAACTTAATTTTTCTAAGTTTTATACCATTTATTAGTTTTTATTGATATATAAAAAGGCAGACAGATATATTGCACTTAATCAACAAGTGGGTAATAATTCAAAACTAAAAAATTTCAGTAGAAAATATATGAAAAAGAATTTTGAAACCAACCGTATCATTCCCAAAAAGTAAAAAAAGAACGATATGAATATTAAGCGTCGATTTTTGTCAGAAAGTGAAAAAATAAAAATTTTGAGTTAATACCATCTTGTTGATCACGTGCTTTATTATAAATGAACATGCGTAGTAAGGAAACGTTTTAAGAAAGTAGACTAGATGATTTGTAACTGATTTATATAGTAAACGTAGACGCCCGGACTTATTAATTAAAGTGTTTTAAAAATATATTCTTAAAGACAAATTTTTATCAATAATTAGCTTTATTACGGTTGTCGTAAGCGACTATAGCGTTTTTTTGTAATAGATTAAAGTAAAACACAACCTACAAACAAAAACCAACCTGTTTAAAAAAAAAAAACAAGGTTTTCAATTCCAGCACAGTGTAGGGATGGGCAAATTTAAAAAATATATCGATATATATCGAATCGATAATTTTTAAGAGTGTCGATATTTATTATTTCAAAAAATTTGCTAAAATTTTGAGTTTTTAATTAAGACTGACTTTAAAAAATATCGAATTCGATAGTCGTATTTCAATATCGATATATCGGTATTTTAAATATTGGCGATATATATCGATTTTTTTTTAAATATCGATATTTTGATATATCGATATTTTTGCCCATTCCTAGCACAGTGTTTCTATTGAGTGTCACTTGGTATTTTATAGGGAACTTTAAAGTCGACATTGAGTAGAATTGAAACTTATGTGTGGTTTATGGAACACGAGCGCCTTACTCGTCCGTTCAACTTACTAAATGTAACAAAAACAAAATTTCAAAATTAAAATAAATATAATATAATATATTTACTTTCTAACTAAAACTCCTTAACTTCTACTTGAGCCGACTAAAACAGGTTCAATTCTACTCAATGTCGACTTAAAAGTAAGGCGCTCGTGTTCTATAAACTACACCTTAATGCTTACATTAGTTCCCCAACAATTTTGCCAAGCCCCTGTGTTTTAAACAGTGTTCGAAAATAAAAGGAACATTATTAAGCGTACGGTACACATACTCAGAAACGATATCTATTTTTTCAGTGTTTAGTTATAAGAACACAACTCTTAATACCGTTAACAACTATTTTCACGAAAGTAACATTATGTAGTTATTATGTATTGTTGTGGCTCTATAGACATACTAACGCATTTTTATGTTCTGTAGTGTTTTTTCACATTTATGAAGTAATGAGCAAACAAAAAATGTTCGCAACGCTTCTTACTTTTATTTTTGTTTCTTCCCTGTTGGCCAAACTGCCGTCGACGACATTGTCGTCAACGATTTATGCACGAGATGTCCTCTATCACTTAGGATTTCTGGAAGACAATTTTGAGGAAAATGTCGTGGACGACAAAATACTCGACTTTGTCAAGTGCACTGTCTTTTAAAGAAGTTAATAAACGACGACATGACCGACATTGTCTTACAAGTTGTCTTTTGTCAAAGCTTATCCACGACAACATGACAGACATTTTCTTGTAAGGTATCCTCTATCAACAACTATACACGACAGTATGAGCGACAGTGTCTTGTAAGCTGTCCTGTATTAAAGTGTATGCACGACAACATGACCGACAGTGTCTTGTTAGGTTTCCTTTATCAACTTCTAAGCACGACAATATGAGCGACATTATCTTGTAAGCTGTCTTCTAATTTGTTCACAATAAAAATAACTGTAAAATAACGATAATAATAAAAAACTGCCAAAGCAAAGTGAAGAAAGTCAGTCAGTCAAGTCTGAGAACTCAAAGACTAAGGTCTTATTCTAAAAATATGTATGTGCTATTGTATATTTTTATTTTTTCGTTTAGGTTTATAGGCGACATTGTCGTTGACGATAAAGTAGAATCCTTTCTCTATATGGATGACAATGTCGTGCATGTAGTCATCAACGACAGGCTGAGCGACATTGTATCTCTTTGTGTCGTGCACGATTTACGCGACACTTGTTTGAAAATGTCATCGACGATTTGCATTAGTTGTCCCTTACGTGTCGTGCACGAATCATCAATGATTCGTACACGACATGGCCAACTGGGTTGGTAAATTCCACGACCACGACACGAATGGCCTGTGTGTGTATTTGTATTGTGTTAACGAACGGCTTTGTGGTTTTTTATGAGAAACAGAACGCAATGAAATGTTGTCATCTTTATGCTAAGTTGGATTAGTACTAGGGATGCCAATCCCGAATACCGAAATCCCGGGATTATTCTAAAAATTTAAGTCCCGAATACCGGGATTTTTACATAAAAAGATTTCGAGTTTAGTAAAAATGTGCTATTTTTTTTTATCAAATACACCTATATTTAAAAAAACGAGAGTCACCCTGTTAAAAATAACTTCAAAAATTTAATATTAAATCATACTGGCAATGAATCTAATTTTTAACTGGTTACAAAAAAAGTCACAAGTGAATAAATGTTACATGCAATGCATTATGTACCACAGAAAACCAAATTAGAAGATACAGTTCGGTGTGGTCTTTTTTCTGAGTGAATGATAGTAGAACTGCGCACGCAAAATGCAAGTTGTGCAAAAATGTGTTTAAAACTTTAAGGGGTTCTACCAACGGTCTTTTGACACATATTTGTTTAAGTTTATTTTGTTAGATTAATACTTGCATATATATTTGAGATAAAATAAATTAAATATTGTCATAAAGAATATATGTATGTAGCTATTTATTAACGATACCACCCAGAAGTCTTGAATGCGAACATTGGTTTCGTCGACAGCATATGTTTGCAATAAAATAAGGTATCGATTATCAGACGTCATTAATTTGTTTTAGAAGCTTTTTAATACTTAATTCTTTGCTTTAAATGAATACATTCAACTGTTTTATTTTGTAATGAGTTTAATTTTCTTCATGAATTAATTTGTTTTAATATTTATACGTAATCATTAAATTATAATTATATGAATTTTAAAAATTGGCTTTTATATATGAAACTCCGAAGGTATTTAAGGTATTTACTACACAAACACTTTTACCGTTTGTGTTTTCCATATTTATACCGTACCGAACACTAAAGTATAGGATGTTTATTTTCGAACTCTGATATTAAATACATACAAAATACATTTCAGAGTTCGGCCAAGTGCCTTCCATAAAGCAACACTTAAATAACTAAAGCCGTCAGCATGAATACTTTAGTTTTAACTTTTTTGGTTTTTGTTTTTATTTCTTTATTTTAATATAAATTAATTAAAGAGTACAAACACTAAACTTCAGAAGAACAAAAATAGAGATGGGTTTATTTATTAACATGGCTAAAAATACAATATTAACATCGAAGTGATGTAGTCGTCGACTTGATGTGACGGCAACTTCAAATTGACGTCGACATCCAAACCGATTTAAATATATAAATTGGGTGATTTTTAAAATGGGAATGCTTAAGATTTTTTTTTTTTTAGTGTATACAGAGCAATATAATCACTAAATAGAATAAAAATTTTAATAATTAGTATGATTGAACACGACATTTCCCGAAGAATTGTAAAATGAAAATTTTTAGTAGAAGTACAAAGTGGTACAGTGCACTCGCGATAATATGAACACCCTAATATATGAATACCCCAAAATATGAACACTTTTTTGCTTCCATTGACTACTCTAAAATACGAACTTGTGCAAAAGCTTTAAAAAATTAACAACTTATAATGGTATTTTTAACGGGGTTTAACTACCTAGAAACTTGGGGATTTCCCAAACTATCTGCTTTGAAATTGTCTTCAGTTGTATATCAAAATGTTTTACAAACACGTTTAAGTTAGTGCTCGCATTAACATGGAATTCTATATACATCTTTAAATATAATATTAACGTGAAAAGTTCTTAAAAATGAATTAAAAAAGCATAAGTTTTTAGAAAATTAAGAACATTTAGGAAAATGTGCAAGTGTTACTAATTTAGCAAATATAGTTGTTTATTTTTTAAATGTTCCAATAACACGTTTATTTGACCTGGAAGAAGAAAAATGTGCGTTCTTCCTAGGACCCAAAAATTTTAAATGCATTTACCAATAGTTTTTGAAAATGAGAGGCAAAAATGTCACAGTTAGCGGACACGGCAAATATCTGGAGATTGTTAATAGAGCGGGGCGTTTTTAAGGTGATTGAACGCAATCACAGACTTTTTCGCATAATAACTTTCAGTTTGTTTTTTTTTTTTTTTAAATCAATAGTTTTTCAAATCCAATAAACAATAAACAAAAAAAAACTTTCATTTTTTTGGGAAAAACGTTTTTAAAGGGAAATAAGATGTCATTCGCAAATATGAACAATCTTGTGAACTGGCTTTGTTTTAATTAGTTCATATTATCGCGAGTGCACTGTAATTGCAAAATTTTTAGCAAAAGTAACTGGAGAAAAAAACTATTAGCCTGGCCCACGATGTCTTTCGCCTGCATTTTCAACGACAAACAGCTGACTTGCGGCCCACTAACAATTTTCAGCACGACAAGGCGACCAACAATGCAAGCGAATAAATTGAAGATCGTGAAACCAGTCGACTGACAAGTCGATAGTTAGTGGGCCGTTTTATAGAGCGATAATAAAACATGTTGTCAATCGCTTTAGTTTTCTATCGACATCGTGGGCCAGGTTGTATATTTTCTTATCCATTATATTGCCATGAAACTGACCCGTTCGTATGAATTTAACTTTGCACAAGCAAAGTACAAATTAATTTTTGTTGATTTTCACATTTAAATTTACTTTTAAAGTTGGGTCGCGTGAAAACAATTTCGGTTAGGCCTGTCATTTATGCAAATCAGCCATTAATAAAATTGTAAGTAGTACAAAAAACTCATGCGGAAGTATTTCTATTCATGGAAAATAAAAAATAACTAAAATATGTTTTTTGTATATATTTTAAATCTTTAAAAAAAATATGTACCTTTTTCCCCTAATGGCTAATTTGTGAACCAAATTTTTTGGTTTTCATTGAAATAAAAAAAAATCCCCACTCTGCTAAAAATATTTGTTGTACAAAAAGTCAAGGTGAATTCATCTTAATTTTTAATATATTCTATATTATGTTAAGAAATTCTCCAGTTTCTTTACACATTAAAAGCCATAACAATACTATTTTCCATGATTAAAGTTAAGTCGAATTAGGACTATTTATTTTGCATTTGAATATCTCGGTAAACGCTATTCTGGCTATTCAACTACAATTTGACTAGCGAATCTGTAAAACAAAAAGAAAAAACAAATTGTACAGAAAAAAATAAAGTCTAATCAGCCATGTCACAGAGTACAATTCCGTTCGAAAACGGAATTCATTCAGTATTTTGGTGCTTCAGAAAACGACGAAAAAACTTTTTGGAATGAAACCATTTATGTTTTCATGAACGGAATGTGAGTTTTCTGTATCTGAAAGGCCAAAAAATTATCAAAATTTTATTTCTATCAATAAAGAAATAAGTTTTCTTCGATTCCGTACGGAATCATTCCGAACGGAATTGTACTCTGTGACATGGCTGAATATTAGATTTTTGTTGCAATTGTTTTGGTTGTGGAAACAAACATAAATTTGAATTTTGTAGAAGAAGGATGTAGAACGATTTATCTACACGCTATCTTTTCTACATCTTTTAACAAGCATTTGTAGTAATGACTGCCCAGCTAGGCAAGTTATCAGAAGTCAGCTAGCTAAAAAGATAACAGCTTTTTTCGCTCCAAATTTTGCTTTTACCCATACATTTTTTAGGAAAAAGGGAACCAATTTCGAATTAAAATATAATTTATATGAAGTTATATTTTAAACAGATCAGTAGGGTAATTCTGTAACTTTTTAACGACACAAATTTTTCGTTAAGTAGAAAATTTCAAGTAAAAATTTTAAAAATTTACTACTTAACGACAAATTTTTGTGTTAAAAACTTACAGAATTACCCTACAGACATATAAAATGAGTGCATATAAAATATATCTCCTACTGACCGATATAATTTATAAAGTCATTATGCAAAACAAAACAATCATGATCCAAACAACAACATATTTACAGAAAGAAAAAACTCATAATAAATTTAGGTTTTTCCACTGTCTTTTAGTTTGAGTCGTACATAAAAATTAAACTTAAAGTACTTAAAACTTTTACTTAAGTTAATTTCGTTTTTGGATTAGTTTAGGTATGCGCACTTGAATAATCCGTACTTGATTGGTGCTTCTTTCAGTTTTGTGCATTTCGAAAGGCAGTTCTTTCTTTAATTAATTTTCTATTTTAATTATTTTGAACACTTCCCACATTCAAATTCCTTTATAATTATTGGACGCACTTAAAAAAAACAAAGCTTATTTTTTTCTTTCGTTTTCAATGACAGTTTTACCAGGGTGAATCAAATAAAAATAAAAGACCAATATTGTGTCCCCTATATTTTTATGATGAATGTCCCTACAAGAAGACTGCCGGTCACTTTACTGGTTATTTGACCGGTAGTGTTGAACGATATATTGGGTAAAGTTTCTATTAGTTTATTAAGAGCAAAATGAAAAAAACTAGCCGAAACTGTTGTGTACATGTGATTTTACCTCTCTCTTTAACTAATTAATTCCTCTCGTCTACGGAATATATATCTGTACTGCTTACTCTGCTGCTTTTTATTAGTCAATAACAACCTAAATAGTGGTTAACGCTAACTAGTTATTCATAACGTAAATATTGGTTAGTACTAACCTTTAAAAAATACATAATACATTTTTTTTTTAAATTTTTATTTTTAATTAAATTGTTTATTGAAAAAATTATAATCAAATTCATAGGAAATTAGAAAAGTATATACCACGTATCGTTATTTCTGTCGCTGCTTTATGACGTTCCACTTCTTGCATGGGTCTGGAAATGGAGGTAAACGTACGTGTGATCAATTAATTGTGACCAAGAAATCAAATACATACTTGAAAAGTTATCGAGATTTTTAATAACACTATTTGTTCCTTTATTACCACTGGCAAATCTTAAACGATTATCCTGGTCAAATCCACCACCCGCATGACCTCTCGTTTCAAACTACCGCTTTATACATGACCTCTGTTGTTTCCAGACAATCCACCACCACGTCCTCTGAAGCCTCCATCAGTACACCTTCCTTTACCACTAGCATTCTGATTACAGCTTTTATTATTATTATTATTATAGAAATTTTTTATCTCACTACTTAAGTTACAAATTATATAATAAATTTAATTGATTTAAGAAATTCATAAATTTATATATAACTTTTTGTTTGACCTTTTTTTTTAATTTAATTATTGATTTTACTGTTTAAGCTCTTGGTCTTTTTATAAAAAATTTTAAATTATTTATTTTTTCTCGATATTTCGCTAACCATTGGTTAGCATCTTCAGGAAATTATAATTATTTAAAAATAAAAACTAACAATAACAAAATTATTGAAAAAATTTTCCTGTCACAAATTATTTTCAAAAACCTATTTTGTCATAAAAACAATTTCAAAAACCATAATAACAAAAAATAAAATATAATATAAATTCATAAATTTTTACACGCATATGACAAAAATATATTAAAATATTGGCATTATTTGGGAAATATAAGTTGTACCATTCTAACATATATGTTAGAGTGGAACAACTAATGGTTGCAAGTGTGTTAGTAATATTTTTAGTTTTGGTTATGCATTTCTTGTAGGGGTGTTTTTATTAAAAAAAATGCAATGAAGTTAACAATTTCGGGAATTTAATTTTTAATGGATATGTATAAAAAAAAATGTATTAGACATCATTCAAACTTGAAATTTTTGTTGTTGCAGGTAAAATTCTGCTTTTAAATTGCATTAGTGTCCAGATTATGAGATTCTAGTCTTGCAATTTTTGTATTTTAAACTTGCCTTTTCTCTGTTTCTTTTTATATTTACATATACATATATAAATACAAATACACCTACAGCCAACTACAAGTTGAAAAGTGTGGGAATTACAAAACAAAACAGAATTGCAGAGTACATAAAACTAAGTACCCTTTCCCAATCTTCTCACCTCTCTCACCCATAAACTCAAGAATTGCTGCAACAAAAATTGAAAGTCTGTACGATGACATATTCAATTTTCTTTTAGAGTTTTTTGCTCATTTTTTTCAGTTTTTGTTCTTGTATTTTATTTATATTTTTCCGATTATTTAAATACTAATTAAAGAAGCTAATTTAAATGAAGGTGATTATATACTTTTATTATATTATTAAGTCTGTATTTGTGTAAGAAAAATGTATTTCAAATTAAAATTATATAACAATTTTAGCGGACAGACCTTTAACTAAATGGCTTTTTTAAACGAATAGACTTAAATTTTAATGCAGCTTGACTTTTGCATTATAATAACATTTAAGATAAAACCTATAGTTCTGCCAAATCTTTTATACCCACCGCTAATAGGTGAATTTGTCGGTAAGGCCACTTGTTGCAAAGTCCTTCTTTCTAGGGTAAATTTGTAGATGGGAAAATTTATTTCACTTAGCTCATATAGAAAATATAACTAAAAATAGTCGATTCCATATTGTAATTATTTTCTAAGTAGATGTTTATCCGTATTTGAGAAGTGGGCGTGGCACAAAATACATTTCTTTATATCTAGAGAACGGTAGAAAAAAAATTGACCAAATTTTGTACGCTGGGTTGTCAATACACAAAAATCCTTAAAAGCTCCCATGTATATAGAACATTCTGTGAAGGGTATATAGGATTCGGTTAAGCTTGTCATTAATGCATATCAGCCGTTAATAAAATTATAAGTAGTACAAAAAACTCATGCGGAAGTATTTCTATTCATTGAAAATATAAATTAACTAAAATATGTTTTTTGTATATTTTTTAAAGCTTTAAAAAAAATATGTACCTTTTTCCCCTATTGGCTCATTTGTGAACCAAATTTCTTTGTTTTCATTGAAATAAAAAAAATCATCACCCTGCTAAAAATATTTGTTGTACAAAAAGTCAAGGTGAATTCATCTTAATTTTTAATATATTCCATATTATGTACAGAAATTCTCCAGTTTCTTTACACATTAAAAGCCATAACAATACTATTTTCCATGATTAAAATTAAGTCGACTATTTATTTAGCATTTGAATATCTCGGTAAACGCTATTCTGGCTCATCAACTACAATTTGACCAGCGAATCTGTAACACAAAAAGAAAAAACAAATACTCCAGAAAGAAATCAAGTCGGCATAGCCAAATATTTATAGCTCTGACTTTATTTCTTAAAGTTTTGTTCGTAAGCATTCCCTGCACGATAATAGCTGGTTTAAAGGAGCGCACGATTATGCGCTTTTTCTCTTAAGAGTTTAAAAAAAAACCCCTAAACACATATGGGGTATTCACAAGGTGTGCTATCGTGTGATATTGGCATAATGTTCTAACATTTTACAATCGTTTAAAAATATTGTGGTTGCTTTGTTAACAAAAAGAGTCTTAAATTAATAGAACTTTGCTTGCTATGTTTATTGTGCTGTCGTATGTAATCAGAAGAGACCTGCGCTGAGCGGCTGAGTCGAGCCGCATTAGGTTTTGTAGCCGTCGCCGTTGATGGTATAGTTTTATCCGGCTAATATCCGAATTTAACCTACGGCTAGAATTTTTTGCAACAAAACACTTGCGGCGTCAAATTATAACGGATAAGGACTCTGATGTTTGGTAAGTAAACAAAACCAAATTTATTTGTGATTTGCGCCAAAAAAAAAATGGAAAATAGTCAGATAAGATCTAATTTAATTTTTTAATTCATGGCTTAGAATTAAAAAATATTTTGACGTTTTTTTGTTTTAAATCAGCTGGTTTGAATTCAAAATAGCACACAAAATTATGAAGGGTTGTTCACAACAGTCGTATCTTTCATGATATTATTTTAAGACTTATGACTTTATGACACCTTGTGAATCCCCCAATAGAAAGTTTTGATAATATCTTATAAATTCTTTGTTTTTATTTAAATGAAAAATAGGAACTTCTTAATGAAAGACCCTTTTCCAACAATATTTGCTTTTTACTAAACAGGAATTTTTGGTCTCAAAATATACCCCCCAAAAATTGCTATTTTAAACAAAATGTGATAAAAATACATCAAATAAAAAATATGGAAAAACTATACACAAATCGATACTATTTCTTCGCAGGATGGATTATTTGGGTGGGCAACTACTTAACTTATTACTATTTAATATATCGTGAAAATAATAAACATTAGCATGTGCTTTATCTCCCTCCCCCACACCACCCCCAAATGCTAAAGGTTCAAAAGAATTTATTACAACATTTTGTTTTACAAACTTTAATTAGGGATTGCAAAATTTTTGATTTCACACCCCAACTCCTAGAGAATTAATTTATTTAGTTATTTAAGCTATTCTTTTGGAAGAATTCATTCCCGGCTGAATTCATTCCGATGGAATATTAAATTTCTGTGAATTATTTAAATTAGGGTTAATGAAGTTAATAAATTATTTAATGATGAATGGAAAACTAAAATATTTCGAAGAGAATTAATTTTTTTTTTTCATTAAATTTGTTTTAAAAAGAATTCATTCTTTCGAAGATTTGTTAAATACTTAAAAATTCGTATTAAGTATATCGTTATTTTTAAACTTTATTACTAACCAACACAAATTTATTATTCAAGTTTTGTGGCGTGTGTTTTAAAATATTTTTTTTTTGTATCTGTTGCGAAATTACACATCCATCCAAACATTTAGCAACTTAATTTCATCATTGTTTTTCATGTCATATAATTTCATTTCCTATTAAAAATGTTTTTTTCTTTTTTTTTTATTTTTATGCATGTTTGTATTTGATATCCTCTCATCGGGATTTTCTTTCTTGTTTGTTTTTCCACAGCGAACTTAATGAGTTGCGTAAGCCCACTTCAGATAATCCCGATATATTGCGATTCTTTAAGTACATGCGAGCCGCCAAGGATGGCCAGGATGGGGTTGATTGTGAGAAAACATTTGATAAGTGTGCAGAACTTAAAGATTTCAACAATCCAGCAATGGTTTCCACTTATCATGATATTAACAAATTGGTACAAGCAAGAAAATTGACAAACAAATGAAAGAACAGCCAATGAAAGATTGATTTAAAGGATGAAAGAACAGAAGAAGCTTTAACAAAATGAACTGATGTAAAATATTGGAAAGGAGAAGACAACAATATATTGCAAAATTATGATTGATAAGGGATATGAAATTAATTTATTTATATTCTTTTTTGCGAAAAGTCTGTTGGATTCCAACAGTAACAACGATAAAATGACAGCCATAGTTTCAAATATAATGTATTTTATTATTTATTACCTACATATTTATTTATTTTTATTATTTATTTATTTGTTTATTTACTGTATTATGTGTACTACTTTATCCTTTAAATAGCGGAAAATATGAAACAGCACAGTTTTTGGAAGTTTTGACAATTTTCATATTTGTGTATATTAGAGTGGTCCTGAAAAATTCAGCTTCGGATTTATTTAGTCTAAAACTTAAATAGTGGAAATTTGAGTTAAATCGGACTACTCTAACCCGTGCCCAGCTGGGGTCAAAGTTCAAATTAACCTAAATTCAGCCAACTACCTGCAATTGATCAAAGAACTTGCTATGTTTGTGCTGATTTAAATGAAAAAGAAGCTAAACTATAGTTTTAAATAATAGAAACAAACTATAGGCCAAAATGTTCTTTTTTTAAGAAAATGTAGTCCTTTTGTTCCAAGAGAGTCAACATGATTGCCTTATGTATCGACAAACTGCATGCTACTTAATGTCGACATACATTTATCAGACCTTTAAACTCACCGGTAACGATTTTGGATTTCTAAATATACAGACAAAAACATTGCTTTCAGTTGGCAACACCTCTCAATATACATGTAAAGGCGGCTATACACTATCCAATTCATTCGTACGATTTGTCCTAAAAATCGTGTGTGCTCAGAAAGTATGATAGCTTGGCTTAAATAGGAAATTGAGTGACAGATTTTTTGTCAAGTCTGTCGACTTGCAAAAACTTATGAACATTTTCATAAAATTATGGTTTCTTTTCTTTCAGAGTTGCATTTAGTTATAAAGTCGCTGAGTCATATGAGTTTGCATCCTTTTGTGGGATAGTGTGGCACTTGTAGCAAATTTTGCAGCCATTTTCTTATGTCGGATAGAATTCTGATTTTACACGATTGTGTAAAAAAGTGAATCCCGTCCTTAAAAGTTAGGAGTCACCTGATTGAATTTATCTGAACGGCAAATAAATAAACTAAAATTAATCAAAATTAGCATAAACATATCGAATTTTATGATCAATTGCAGGTAATTTACTGAACTTCGGCTAATTTGAACTTTGACCCCGGTGGATCACGTGTTGGTTAGAGTTGTGCGATTTAGCTAAAATTGTCACAATTTACAATTTAGACTACTGGCCATTATTACAGCTTGCCGTTAGTTAAAAGTAGGATTTTTTAACATATTGGTCACCTCAGCTGAAAGCAAACTTGAAATAGTGTAAAACTTTTTATACATGGTACAAAATCCTACCCTTAACTATAAGCAAGTTGTAATACTGGCCCTAAGTGTTACAATTAATTCCAGAGTTAATTTTTTTCATACATTCTAATGCCACTCTAATATGTAAAAAATTAATATCTCGAACCTGGATTTTTTTTGTAAATAAAATATTGGAGAAATTCAACACTTTACAAACATATAAATTAACAAGTAAGAAAGTATAGTCGGTCAAACCCGACCATATGATACCCAACACCAAAGTATTTAAAAACAAATTTTCAAAAGTGTGTGGCTATAGGGATTTCATAAAAATCGTTTTGTTAGTTTCTGAGAAGTAGAAATTACCTGCTGTCGCCTCTCGTGGTCCTATTTTTTAAAAATGTATGCCATACGTGTCCATATAAATATAGATCTATCTATGTTTCAAATATCATTAAAATTGGTTTGATAGTTGGCACAAAGACGCCACTCCGACAAGCAGTTTGTATGGGGGTATATGCAGTTATGGACCGATTCAATTTCCTTGTGCCAATTAGAACCTATGTACCAAAAATCATTAAATTATCTTTAAAATTGCGACCTTTACTTTGCGCACAAGGTTACATGGACAGACAGCCAGCCATCCGGCCAGCCGGACGGACATTGTAAGACATTGGTATACTTTTATTTGGGTCTTGTGTCAATATTTTAAGGTGTTACACACATCAGCAGAAATGCATAATAACCTCTCCACTATTGTGGTGTAGGTGTAAAAATTTAAAAATCGTTGATCAGGTGTCGTTTTTCTTTAAAATTTAGCCGTTTTTGATGTTTAAAATATTCTCATTTCTTGTTCAAAATGTCGTATTAAAAGTATTTGGAAAGAAAATGGTCACAGTCAAATGGCGTGTCACAGATATTAATTCCAATTTAAAATTTTATGCAAAAAATATTTGTAGAACATTTTAGCCCTCTTTAACGCGGTTTTAGTATACTTCTGTGTAGAAGCTCGAAAAAAGTACAAAAATTACCGCTTAAAATAAGAGTTAGAGGGTTAATACATTCTATGAAAAGATTCGCCACACAATTCTACTGAAAATATCTGAAATAAGTTTTTAGCTTTGAAGTACCTTAAGTACATTTTTTTTTGACTTATTGTAAACGCCTTTTAAAAAAATTCAAAAACTTCAAGGGCCGAAATTTCGAAAACCCGAGCTAACTTTTCAAAACCCTTTGGCGGATTTTCTTTACTAGTAGTCTAGTTTCATTTCGCGTTGCAAGTGTTAAGGCTGGCGGACCCGAATTTTGTTGTACAGTGGTGAATGGAAATGGCACTCTTACTTTTTTAAAAGAGTTAAAAAATTTAAAATTAAAATTTTCTATATTAAAATTTAAATTTTCTGTATTAAGAGAGTGAAAAAGAGCATTTAAATTTGAGAGACAAAAAATTTTTGGAAAATTTCTGATAGTAAAATTTTTAAAATTTAAATTTTCTATATTAAAATTTGAATTTTCTGTATTAAAATTTAAATTTTCTATATTAAAATTAGTAAAAATAAACAATTATCGAACTATTAACATTAATTATTTCAAATGAATACAATTTTCTAACAGTTAAATAGTTTACAAATGTATGTATGTACACAAATTTTCCCGAAATTTTATAAAAAATTCCTTAAAATTCTCTACAGAATATAATTTGTTTTTATATACAGAAAATGATGGCTTATTTTCAATAATTGTGTTAACGTCCCCGAAAAACTTGCAACGAGAGAGTGAAAAAGAACATTTAAATTTGAGAGACAAAAAAATTTTGGAAAATTTCTGATAGTAAAATTTTTAAAATTTAAATTTTGTATATTAAAATTTGAATTTTCTGTATTAAAATTTAAATTTTCTATATTAAAATTAGTAAAAATAAACAATTATCGAACTATTAACATTAATTATTTCAAATGAATACAATTTTCTAACAGTTAAATAGTTTACAAATGTATGTATGTACACAAATTTTCCCGAAATTTTATAAAAAATTCCTTAAAATTCTCTACAGAAAATAAGTTGTTTTAATTTACAGAAAATTATTGCTTATTTTCAATAATTGTGTTAACGTCCCCGAAAAACTTGCAACGAGAGAGTGAAAAAGAGCATTTAAATTTGAGAGACAAAAAATTTTTGGAAAATTTCTGATAGTAATATTTTTACTAGCAAGATATATTTAACTACTTGTTTTATGTTTTTGTTTACAAAAAAAAAAATAATTTTTGATATTCTTTAATTAGGCTTGAGTTCATCAAATTTAATTTTCATTAAATTATTTTCACTGAGGGAAGGAATTTTACAACTTGGAAATTTTTATTAAAATTTATTGATAATTTTTTTTTTCTTGGCTGAGCTGGGATTTGAACCCGGGTTGATCTTTACATGTTTCAAGAAACACCACTTTCTATCGTCAGAAGATCTTTGTGTTCTACCCACTGCACCACTGCGGTGCCCGTTAGCCAACAGTCAAACATCAATCTTTAACCAGTAGTACTGGTGGTTCGAAATTTGCTGTTATTATCACTTAAATTTCAAATTACATGTTGTCTCCTTTTTCCTCTGTTTTTTCGTATTCTTTCTGTCAAGACTTTGTCTTGAAAACCTGAATACATTTGTTTATTATGTTTTTTTTTTCTTTTTTGTCCACTTTCGTCGACATTTTTATTTGTACAAATTAAAGTACAAATGTAAACATTAGACCTTGTGCCATAGCTATTTCTAAGAACAATTTTGATTTTTTAGTTGAACTGTTAATTTTTAATTTTTGATATTCTTTAATTAGGCTTGAGTTCATCAAATTTAATTTTATAGGAAGAACACAAAGATCTTCTGACGATAGAAAGTGGTGTTTCTTGAAACATGTAAAGATCAACCCGGGTTCAAATCCCAGCTCAGCCAAGAAAAAAAAAATTATCAATAAATTTTAATAAAAATTTCCAAGTTGTAAAATTCCTTCCCTCAGTGAAAATAAATTAATGAAAATTAAATTTGATGAACTCAAGCCTAATTAAAGAATATCAAAAATTAAAAATTAACAGTTCAACTAAAAAATCAAAATTGTTCTAAAAAAAAAAAGTTTTCAAAATTTTTAAATTAAAAGTTGTTCAATTATATAAAATATTTATTTTTTTAAAATTTTAGAACTATATTCTTGCGCAAATAGTTCAAAACAATGGAATTCATTAAGAAATAATCTCGTAACTTACAGCAGAATAATGTCGATATGGCTAACTTGCTACTTTTTGCTGATAAAGCGTTCATTTACTTTTTTATTCTAGGTGAGAAAATTGGGAGAAAAATGTTGTAAATTTTTAATGTTGTTGCAAGTTTCTGCTAGTAGAGTAAATGAACACACCTCGGTAGTGCCTCGGTAGGCTAGCTAGTAGCGAGCTAGTCTTTGGTTTCTTTCCTGCAGACAAGCATAGAGCTTCGCGGGATAAGCTTAGGAAATTAAAAAAAAAAACATATTGATTTGCCTCACTATTTTTCATATTTAGGGACTTGAAATTTACTCAATTTTTTTCTTTGAAGTTTCAAAATTTTTCTAAGAGTCACCTAATTTTTTTGAAAATATCTTGTAAGGGAAAAGTGTTTGCATTTATAAAATTTTTTATTCTCGATGATTACAGTGAATATTTTTGAATATTTTTTAAATAAACCACATATTTTATTTTGTTTGTCTGCTAAAATTTTTAATTTAATTTTTGCCATCATTAACAAAAACATATAGAAATTTCTATTTAAGCAAACGAATATTCATATTGGTTTTTTGTTTTAAATATTCATATATTTTTTTATTTTATTTTTATGTTTTTTAAAATTCCCCAAAAGCTTAACAAACAATTGACATTTTGAAAGTAAAGCTGAATCGAGTTTTGTTACCTGAAACTTCCAAATTATCTAAAATTACCAATTTGTTTTTTACTTCACTTTTTTCCATTTATATTTCAGCAACAGCAGCAACAGCTTATTTTTATTTTTATTATTTTATGATGCTTTTTAAGAAGAATTTAAAAAAGTTGTTTTTCCTTAAACTTTTGGCAACAACCGGATATGAGTTAAATTAAACCGTATCAGTTGATAGGATTGTTGTTATAGCAACACCAAAACAGTGCAGACGGTATTATGCGTTTATGATGATGTGTGCAACAGATAAAAATATTGGTTTTAGACCCAACTTTAAGTATACCGATCGATTCAGAACCACTTTCCGATGTCCGTCCGTCCGGCTGGCTACTTGTCTGTGCATATAAAATTTGTACGCAAAGTACAGGTAATCAGTTTTAAGAAATTTTGCTACATACGTTTTAATTGTCATAAAGAAGCTTATTTCAAATAAAGAATAGGTCTATAATTTTTCGTTGCCCTTATACAAACTTCTTTTCGCAATAAATTCTTTGTGACCATTAATCATCTTTCTATCTTCGCATTTAGACAAAATTTGACAAAAAAAAATATTTTATTGCAATATATCCTACCAAATTTAAATGGAATCGGTAAGTTTTGATCAATTCTTCTATCAAATACTACTCCCGAAACTAGCTTTTAAAGACATAACTGCCTTATAAATTTTGGTATTGATATATTTGGCGGCTATAACTTCTAAAATTAAGGGTGGTTAAATTTAAAGGGCCGCTGTTGATTTTGAATAAAACGCAAAATTATTTAGGAAATTTATGTCATTTCTTTTTATTGTTATAATATTGGTATGGTTCAATTATGTATGGAACAAAATATCGGCCAAATGGACGCCTCGACCTCGGCGGCACACCTCCATCCGATGGTCCAAATTTTCGGTGACGCTGAGGCATAAATGATGCCGCCAGCCCATAAGCCGCACCAAACAGTCACTCTTTGTGGGTGCATTGGTTTTTCGACAATCACTCTTGGATTATCATTAGGCAAAATGCGGCAATTCTGCTTATTGACGAATCCACTGAGGTGAAAATGTGCCTCATCACGCATTTTGATTTGAACGCCCATTTTCATAATAAGCCTGAATAACTTTAACGCGTTGCTCGATTGTGTATCTTTCCATGGTTCAAATTGAGTCAGACTCAAGTTGAGAAATGTCAAATGAGATGCAGAAAAAACTTGACGTTTAGGTGTGGTTTACATTCAACATCGGTCCTTAAAATTAAACCACCGTTTAGATATTATGTTTTGGCAAAATGTTGTGATAATTGTGGGTTCATAATTACCCCCTCCTGAATTTCCTTTAAGACGAAAAATCGTATATCCATATTGTGCCGAATATTATAGATCTCTAGAAGAACTCTTTATGGAACTTTATGGAACCTTATAACATAAATTTCTTCTGGTGGACCCATGAGTGCCTATAGGTCCCAAATAGGATACTCTAAAAAATGTGTCTGTTTATACTGTAGTGTACTGTATCAAACCGCATGGCTTGAACGACTATACTTTCTAACTTGTTTTTGTTTGTCTTTAATTGGGAAAAAGGGATTTCGTTTTTAATGCTGCTTTAATATTTGATCAACTTTTTTTTATTTGGTTTTCTTTAAAATATCCGGGCCAATGATTTTTATTTTATTGTTGTTTTTATTAGTATTGTAAATATTTTAGTTTTATATTTTCTAATATAAATTAAGTGTAATATCTAAAACACATTATTATTACTATTATTTAAAAATAAGAAACCTAATAAGTTAAAACGTGTAATAAAATTTTGTTATTTCTTATTAATAATTTAGTTTTAAAAATAACTTATTTTACAATGAAAGTAAAAATATTGAAACTTAACATTTTATATAAAACTTAATGGTAAATAGTCTAAAAACTTTACTTTTAGAAATTGTTAATTATATTTAACATTAAATATGAAATGGAAACTCTTTAGTAATTAACTGTTACATAGAAAGTTTTACTATACAAGTTTAAACTTTTATAGAGCAGAAAGGAGAAGAGACAAGGGATATCTTTTTATTTCCATATATTTGTCGTTAGTGGCAAAAGGCAAAGGAGCAGGGTTCTTATTATTTTTTTAGTGCAATTCTTTATTTGGATTTAGATGGATGGGCGTTTTAACCGTAATGGTACAAATTCAAAGTCTATGAATTTGTTTGTCATTTTAACGAGTACTAATGACCTATTTGCAAAAAAAAAAAACAAATTTTTGATAAATTGTCGCTTACGATTTAAACGCAAATAGGGCTCGATATAATAACTCAATACTTGCATAACGGAGCAAAATCTCTAAAGGCCCAAATAAACTGGTCAAAGGCTTGACATCAAGCTCGTATACGTGTGCTTGACATTAGAACATACATTTGCTGGATCAGCTGTCAAGCATTCATTTTGCATTTTATTTTGAAGTGACAACAGCAGGAGCAACCAAATATCAAAATATAGATAAAAAGTGTTTAATTGTTGCTTTTTAATATATTAAAACAAAAATTAAAGAGAAGAAGAAGAAAATTTTTAATTAAAGAGTTTCCCATAATTCCATCATTTTTTTCCTCCAAGCATTTTTTGTTTTCATCCGACATTTTTAGCGACTGTTCGGTTTGAAATCACGTTTAAAGTGTGTGAGTGCTTGAAGAGTAACGCCAATACATTTATCAAAATCACTCGTCAAGCATGCTAAATATCTAAATTTTTTGATTTTCCATCAAGCATCGTCGGTGTCACACATACAAACTCATTTTCACTAATACTACCACAATGCTGGATGGGAATTTGACCAATGTATTTGGGCCTTAACATTTGACAGTTTCGAGAAGCAAAAAACCATAACCAGCTAAACGGTTGAACACACTTGATACATGAATTCGCCTGGGGACCAACCTAAATCAGCGCGTCAAGCGCGTTTTATCAGTAAAAATTCACATGCTTAAACAACATATATAAAACAAAAACATATTGAGCGGCGTCATAACTTTACAGTTAAAAAATCCGATTTTGACAGGGCGTCATATATTTAGTAAAGTTGGCTGCTATTGTTTGAAAGTAATACCAATTTAGCGCTTTTTAGTTAAATTTGGCGGTTTTATCTTCATTCTCCATACCTCAAACATAAGTTAACTTTAGCGTTCATGACACAGCGTTGACGCTAGAAAACTGGACGCTTGACACACTGTTTTAGGTTGGTCTGTAAGAAAAAATTCAAACTTCTCGAATTATAAACTAGAATCTAATTTAAAACGATTCCAGAAAATCTATTTATTAATCACAATTTAATTTTTCATTTTATTTATTTTCATTTTTAATATTTATTTATTATGTTTATAGAATTTCTAACTCTCTTTTTAATTAATTTATTTGTCTAATTAATTTTTTTTTAGAGCAATTGTTGATTAAATGAATATTTAAATAACTAGTATTTTATTTATAAAAAAAATATTGAATTATTAAGTCACTACAAACTAAAAAATTATTTATAGCATACATGTGAATGATTCCGTTTGAGATCATGTTTAAGCAATTACGAAATTTATTAAAATAAATAAAAAATAAAATATTGTGTTTTTTTTTTAAATATTTTAAGTGAAGAAAAACTAATTTTATTGCAAAATGGAATTAAAAAACATTTAAAAACCCTAGTTTCGATAAAATTTCTAAATTTTAAAAATATATTTGATAACATCTGGAATTTAAAAACATTTTCTATAAAAAATTTGATATTGATTTTTCTTTATAAATATGAACTGCCTTATTTATAAAAAATAAAACATGTTATTAAGTCCTCGTCCATATTATGAAACATTTGCTGCGAAACATTTGAGTTTACTAACGAAAGGGGAAACAAGGAAAGTGTACTTTGTTTCGTGTATAAGCAGTTTTTGTGAGTTTCCCTAGAGGGAAGCGAACTGAGTTTCCCTAGAGGGAAGCGAACTGGTGGTAGAGACCGGTTCTAGTTCTAACACTTTATATGAATAATAGCTATCACTTTTACATGGGGTTGTCATTAGAGGGGGTCAATTGACACCATTTGACCAATCACAGATCTATTCTCAATGAAGGTGCTCAGTGTCAGTTACTAAAATGTAGTATTCTTTCAAAAAAACCAGTCCTAGAATTAAATTCAAGAACCAAATTCTAGAAAGTACCAAAAAATGTGTCACAGCACCGGTGAAGACTGTATTCTAATTCATTACTTTTTCTACCTTTTTGTTCTTCATAAACCAGTTAAGGGATTGGTTCTTCTTTCACTGGTCATGAGTTCTTTTTTTTGTACTTTTTCTATTTTCACAAATCCCAGAACCAGTCTGTTGGACCGATTGACACAAATTTCCCTTAGGGTTGTTATTGAAAGAAAGAGAGAATGTTATTGAAAGAAGGAGAGATGTCATACAAAATGCTTAGTTGCTGCAAAACAAAATTTTGTTTTCACGAATGAAGTTTCAAAAGAGAATTGAAGAAAGTTTCTGCAGCGAATGTTTTAAAATATTGACCAAGGCGAAGGTGGCGTTGAAAGCACAGCTGTGCTACTTTTTTTTCTTAATTAGAGAGAGAAATGTCAAAAGTTCCTTGTGATTTTGACATATGGATCAACGAAAGCAACAAAAAAATACATTGTCGTGTTTTTGGTGTTGTTACTTGTTGTAGTATCGACACCACCGTTTACATGAATTCGCCTTGATATTGACGAGGAATAAAGGGTTTATGAATATGTGCGATATGTATATAAGTAATAATCACATGAGTAACAGCCCCACCGCAAAACTACACTCACAAAAAAATACATGTTCATATTCATGATGCCCTACCATCAGAGTTGTGACATCAATTTTTTTACACATGGCATCAGAAACATCAATCCAATGACGAATCCAATGTCGGCTACAACGACTACAGTGAAATAAATTCGATGCCACATTTTGTGTATTAGTAACATTATTTTCATGTTTATAAAGTTAAATAAGAAGCAAAAATTCCCACATACTATTTGCTTTAACTATTTATTTAAGTACATAAAATCTTTAAAGTAGAAAACCCATATCGGTCATGCTGATGGTGTGTTATAATTGAGAGGGCGGAATACCACAAAAGTAAAACAAACATGTGTAACGGGTAAGTAAATAATAATATCCTCTCACTTTGACTTACGTCCATCAGAGAGTTACCGCACTGAGGGCATTTTTTATTAAACTGACTCCGATTCGTCATTTCTGTGATGCCGATTATGACATAACTTCACCTGATGACAAATTAACCAAGTCATGGGGTCAAAAAGGAAGACACTTGTCATAGTACTGATGTCAAAATACATCAGCGTTATGACGCCTTTCTTATCAGTGTAGTATTTTCTTTTATAAACAATGGGGTTTTAAATGTAAAGTGTGTTTATTTAAGCCCGAAAGAACTTACTTAGGGGTTAGCTGTCAAACGAGCTGTCATACTACGCTCTCTTTTTGACAAATCATCTTTAATAGAGTCAAGCTTGAAAAACTTTACCAAATTATTAAACTTGAATTTCAAAATCGATCATTGATTCGCGCCCATGTTTGTTAATTAACAAAAATGCCACATATGGAGTGAAACCAATGCAGAACTTAACCTACAAACTCTATTATATCCAGAAAAATGCACCATTTGACGTGGCTAAGATCGGACCATATTTCAAAAATTAAGAAAATTGGACGTTCAGAATGTGCTTCGTAGAGAACGACCGAGGTGACTGTATGTCCGAAATTTTTTATTACAATTTTAAGTTCTATCGGGCTTCAGAGAACACCCTTAAGCATCAGACAAGCAGTCTTTTCTTGAAAAAAATGAAATCGGCTTAAAGCACATTCTATCTGTTCTTGATAACCCCAAACTGGTGTGTAATTGTTAAAATTCGTTTTTAAAACTTGAATAGCTCTCTATAATGGTAAGTACGCTCTTTTATATTATCATTTCCTAGGTACATAGGTCAGTCTACCTGCTAACAATAACAATAATAATCATTTAATCATTTTCTTTACTAGTATATACTGTTTTCAGGCTTCAAGTCTTATGTTATGTTCCCTAAAGTCATTAATTTCAACATTTTTAATTCTTTGTCTACTTTCGGTTGCAATTCTATTCTGTAAATAGGTTGAACCTTAAATAGCTATATTTATTTCAGTGAGAGTTAAGAAACCCTGCCGAATATTTTTTCAAAACTCTTTTATAACTAAGATAAGATATATGTTGTATAACACAAGCTCAATGTCTCAAATTGTTGCCCTGAAGCAAATCTAATCTGATTTTTACTGGCACTTGAGTTGGCAGAATTTTTTTAAAATAACAATTGTAGTCCTGAGTGTAAGCGAAAAAAGTAGAAATTGGTTTAAACAATAATTTGAAATTCACTTAACATTTCAGTTCTATAGCCGAGAAATTGTTGTTCTTACCCCGCTTATTAAAACAGAGTTAAATCTAGGAGACATGGACATAATAGCTTGTTTTCAGAACCTTCTAAAGATATTCAATATAAAAGTACGTTTAGCAAATGCTAAGTAGAGAATATTTCTAATACAAGAACTAAATATTTGAAATAACAGATTTTTTATTTATAAAAAGTGTAAATGTAATTTGAGGCCATAAGTATTTGAAGTACAAAATACTTGAGCGACAGGTATTTAAAATACAAAATACAATGTATTTCAAATTCGAATACAAAAAACGTATGAGAGAACGAGTTAGGAAACAAAACGAATAGAAGAGTACATGCACATGAGTATTCATTTTGACTCCTCTCTTCCATCTCGCCCACAAAGAAAGATGTCCGACGATAAAAAAATCACTCAATTTAAACTGGCACCAACAAATGGTATTTACAATCAGGGTTGTCAAATGTGGCGATATCTCGCCAAAAGTGGCGATCATCTAACTTGATTGGCGCTCTAATTTTTGATTTGACGACATGGTGATTTTTTGGCGATTTATAAAATAGTTGACGAGCTTGTTGGCTACTTTTGATAAGCCATGAATTTGTTTTGAAATTCATTAAATTCAATACAAAAAAAGAATATTATTTTTATTCAGTATTTTTCTTCTCTCCTAAAAGCTCAAGACTTGACGAGTCAAACTTGACGTGTGTGAACCGGCACTTATTCTGTTTTTTCGTACTTTTTGTCAAGAATTTTTCTTGTTTTTTCTTTTTCTTGTTGTCCTTCAAAAAAGCACAACTTGAAGGACAAATGTAAACATAGAGCTCGTGCCTTAGCTTTAACAATAGCTTTAAAATAACCACAATAATTTTGTTGAACTATTTATGGTTTTTAATACAAATTTTGATATTTTAATTAGGCTAAAGTTCATCAAATTTAATTTTCATTAAATTATTTTTATAAAGAAGGAATTTTACAACATTTTCATGTTTTTTTAAATTTATTGATAATTTTTTATTTTTCATAAATGAAAATTAAATTTGATGAACCTTAGCCTTATTAAAATATCAAAATTTGTATTAAAAACCATAAATAGTTCAAAGAAATACCCAGAAAACTAATTATAAATTATTTTTTTTTTTGTCTAAATAACATTCATCTTAAAATTTTGGAAACATAATAAATATTTCCTAATCGCCCAAACATGTGGAGGCCTGTGATCTCTACCTAAACTGTATCATTTTGAAAGCGTAGTCATTATTGCCTATTTTGCTACATAATCTAATTATCTATTGAAATATGTTTTTGTTTTGTAAAGAAGGCAGATTTTTAAAAACATTTTATTTAATGTAGAAATGCGAAATTTAACACTGAAACTAACTTAATCATCAATTTGCCTTGCAGCATAAGTTTGGAATTCCCAATACAATTTTGTTGTTTATAGCATGCAACATTTACTTGTCATGTTTTTCGAAAACAAATACAATATCAAAATGAATTTATATCAGGTGTAAGAAAAACGAGATATACTTTGACAATTCGAACCAAGTTCTTTTGGTTTAATAATTTTTTGTAGTTGATATTTTGAGCTGTAAAAACTAACTATGCAATGCAAAAAACCTCTGTTGTTTTTGCATTTTTGTTGTTAACCATTGCTGCCACCTTGTATATAAATTTTCCTTGTATTTACAAGATATTTCTTTTAAAATTGCTCTTCCCCTTATGCCATTTGGATTTTTATGACCAAGACAATTTGACTAGAAGCAAATATTAACAAGCAGTAGCTACAACATTATAAGCAAATTTCGAAAATATATAAATATTTTAATGCTTTCCTGCACGTAGAAAAAAACATGTTTAAATATGGTCACCTCCAATCAAACTATTTTTAAGGAAAATTTTAAACATATTATGGGTTAATATAGCCATATAATTGTCAGCGACAACCATATTATGGTTCAATTAGTCCTCCATCAAGAATCCACAGCCATGTTATGGTTGCCTCTAAAAATAATATGGTTACAGCTGACAATAATATGGTTACATTAAACATAATATGCTTAAATTTTTCTTTTAAATTAGTTTGGTTGGAGGTGACCATTTAAAACTTGTTTTTTCTCTGGGTGTGGAAAATAAATTAGCAACAATTACAACCAGTGTTGCCAAAACTTGGTGACCAAAAATGGCTAAATTTACGGAAAAAAATGGCTAAAAAATGGCTAAAAATGGGCTAAAAATGGCTAAAAGCTTTTTTAAATAAAACACATTAAAATTCAATAACAAAACAGAAATAATTCATTTAAAGTTGTTTACGATGAAATTGTAAGTTAAGATCAACTTGATAAATAAGAATAAACGTAAATTAATATTTTGATACATATTTAAAAAATTAAATCATCGATAAATTCGTTATTGTTCATCTCATAGGAATTAAATAATTTAAACGTAAATCATAATCACGACAATATTTACCCTACCTTTTGAGTCCAGATCTACAATAAAATACAAGTAAGAAAGTATAGTCGGTCAACCCCAACTATAAGTAGGGTATCATATTCAAATTAGAACCTTTGTACCAAATTTTATCAAATAATCTCCAAAATTGCGACCTGTACTTTTTGCACAAGGTTTACATAGACAGCCAGCCAGCCAGCCGGACAAACATCGTTAATTCGACTCAGAAAGTGATTCTGAGTCAATCGGTATGCGAAAAGGTGGGCTTAGGACCAATATTTTAAGGTGTTGCAAACATCAACACAAGCGCATAGTACCATCTCTACTATTGTGGTGTTGCTATAAATATTTTATTGTTATGGTAAAAATATTTACCTAATTAATAAAATCGAATTAACGGTTGCTAAATGTAACCTATTTCTCAAATTACTTTTAACAATATTTACTTGGCTAAATACCCTCTCTACTTAAGCATTAGACCATGGAAATGAGAGCAACATTATAGTCAATTCTGAAATTTCTAAAAAATTTTTATTGCCGCCTGCATCTCTTTATTGAAATCCTTGCAACTAGAAAGAAACACCGACTTTTGTGTTGATCCATTTTATAAATTTAATATTGGAATAGTTTTTCTTTTTTTTTTAAGATTTTTCATAATCATAGTTTATAGCGATTTTCAACATTGTAAAAGTTGTGATTTAATTTAAAGGCGTTTTAATTGTTAAAAATGTTTATTTTACTTTTATAAATTTTTATAATAAAAAAAAAATTATTCTTTTAAAAGAAAAACGGCAAAAAATAATTTTATGGCTAAACAAGTTGAAAAATGGCTAATGGCTACACTCATTTTTTAATGGCTAAACAGGGTGAAAAATGGCTAAATCTAGCCACTAAATGGCTAAATTGGCAACACTGATTACAACATGCGTCCGGGCCATTTGAAAACGAGTCATGCATTTCGAGTTAATTAAATTAACTCATTTGAATAAAAACTTTTGAATGTTTAACTTTCTTTGGCTACTATTTATATCCTCTGCCAGCACAGGTGGTGTGTAAGGGCATAGTATGTTTGCCGTTTCGTGTGTTACACCTCAAACACCGTAACTTGACTTAAGTCCTGCGGTCGGCTATTTATAATATTACATTTTGCGATTGTATGAATTTTACATATCGCTCATTTGCTGCAAGACCGGCATAACTCAAAAAAATTTATTTCGAGATAAACGGATTTAAAGAAACAAAGAAGACACATTCTCTTCGAACTGGGAAAGTAAAAAAGATATAAAGACGAATTTAATACACAATATAAAGAAAAACAAAGCGAACAAATCAGCATCTCTTACTCAAAAATTTAATTTTTTGAGTTATGCCGGTCTTTCGGCAAATAAGCGATATGTTGTTGTTAATGTTGTTAAATTCTGTTCAATGTATAAAAGGAAAGAGTATGAAAGAGAAATGAGAAAACGCGGCGCTCTGATCGCAGCTTTGGACCGACTTTACAGAATATATTGATTTCGATGTCAAACAGTTTCATGTTCTCATATACAATCATATCAGTAGGAAACGAGCTATGGATCCAAATGTGAACGAACCTCCTTAAAATACATTTTGTCCCTATTCTGCGTTCTTAGTATTTTCTGCCGATATATTTTTATTCTAGTAAAAAAAATTTTGCACCGCCCAATTGGTTGGGTTCTACAAAGTGCAAAATATGAACATAAAATTGGTGGCTATTGCCATAAAACTTGGTATGATTTCATTTTATAGTGCCAATTCTCATAATAATCGATTTATAACTTATCAAAGGTTTCATAAAGTCCACGCCCTTTGAATCAATATGGTCGGCAAAATTGCCTAGCAAGACCACTTTCAGAATACGCCAAAACACAAATAAAATAGTAACGATTAGTAATACTGTAACGAAATTTGACATTTATGAATATTTTATTGTGATTTGGGGGAAGGCCGCTGTTTATTATTATTTTAAATCGTTGGACTTGAAATTGATGACCATAAAAATTAAAATATAAATTTTTTTCGTAACAGTATAAATACAGATGTACTTAAATTAAATAAGTAGCCCGACCATTTGCTACCCTCTAGAGACAAATTTTCTAGATTTAGGACCCACGGGCAGTAATGAACCCGGTTAAACAAAATAATGTCATAAATTTAAGACTAATATAAAAGTTCTTTGTGTAGACTTTTATATAGATATCAACATCTCTTTAAAAAAATTAAAATTGATTTCAATTAAAAAATTTGTGATAGAATTTTAAAATTAATTAAATTTGCACCAGTAAACAAATTAATAGTATCAATTGAATATTTTTTGTAATTAATAACATTTTCTGCAGTAATTTTGTTGATATAAATAAACGTTTAGTTTACTTGATTAAATTAAAAATTTGGGAATACAAAATTTATTATTAATAAGATTTCCGTATGACGTGCTAAATTCCCAATTTTTCATATTTGATAAATACACTGAAATTTATTGTTGAGGGAAAGATAGCTTCAATGCGCATTTCACTGGTTGCTTAGGCCAGCTCATTATGAAACCATTTCCAAAGGTTTTAGAAAAGCTAAAAATATTATACAAATAAAACCTTAAAGCGAATAAGAATTATAAACACTCAAAGTCTCATTTGTAACTATATCAAAGCTTAAACAAAACACCGACAATAAACAGTGAGTTTATCTCTTCCTACATTCCCCTACAATTTTTGATTAATGGTTTAATTAAAAAAAAAAAATTAACGAGATTTTTTTCAGAGTATGGTCTCCTGCATTGACCAGCATTTATATGGAAGTAATTGATATTGATATATAGTTATATTATGTATGGGAGCAATGGTAAAATATGGACCGGACCGATTTTAATAAAATTTGGAACGATGATTTAGTTTTCAATAGGTCTATGTGAAATTATGGAGCGTTTAATATAATTTTCAATAATATTCGCCTTTATGAAATTATGATCAAAACTGCGATCTGTACTTTACGCACAAGGTTTACATGGATAGATAATCAGACAGCCAGCCGGACAGGCGGACATCGTTAGATTGACTGAAACATGAATCTGAGTCAATCACTATACTAAAATCGGTTTGCTTTTTTATGTGTTACACACTTCAGCACAAACGCATATTACCCTCTTCACTTTTGTGCTGTGGGTTTAATTATAATAATATATTATTGACGACTGATATTGATTCGAGAAGTGGTGAAAGCAATAATATTATTTTTTAATATCCCACAGTGGGATAAAGGTTATTGTTATGTCATAATAATAATTTGTTTTAATATTAAAAATATTAAATTAGTATTGTGGTTATTTTGTTGAACCGTTTATTGTTTTTAATCCAAATTTTAATACAAGGAAGAACATGTAAATCAATTAAAGTAGATAATCATTCAAAGCAAATTTCGATCTACAAAAGGTTGAATACAATTGGTTTAAAGATTGATGTTTGACTATTGACTGCCTGCAGTCGTCGATGGCTGTGACTGTTAAACGGCTGCAATCGAAACATGCAAGGGTAACCTGTCCGTGAAAACTTGGGTTCGATTCCCAGCTCAGTCAGGAATGAAAAATTATCAATAGTCGTAGTCGGGATTGTAAAAAAAGATAAACTCACTGTTTGTTGTTGGTGTTTTGCTTAAGATTTTATATAATTACGGCTAAGAATTTCGAGTGTTTATAATTCCTATTCGCTTAACAGTTTTATTTGAATAATATCTTTAGCATTTCTAAAATCTTGATGATCTGGCCTAAGCAACCAGTGAAATGCTCATAGGAATAGCTTGTCCCACCAACAATCAATATCAGTTTATCCATAATAAGAATTGGGAATTTAGCACATTAAGGCCCGTTTTCACGACTTAACGATAGCTAAATGTAGGAAGTTATCGAACAGATAATGAGTTTTTAATTATCACAAGTTCTCTTTATCCTAAAAGTGAAGGATAAGCTAAAGAGAGGAACGTTCTACCTTTAACTTTTGTCGTAAGGTTTAGATTTGAGATTGCCATATTATATTCATATATTTTTTATATATGGCAACTCCAATTATACGTTTATTTTGTAAATGTAAAAAAAGTACGTAGTTGCCAGTTCGTATTTTTATTTTGGCAAAAATAATCGGTATTTTCTTTAGTATTGCCACTTTTTTAAAAATGTTAAGTTTATTTTATACAGAAGTTGTGAAAACGAAAAATAGTTGAAGGTAACTTTATTCCTCACTAGTGCTAAAGGTAGCGTTAACTATATCGAACTTTAAAGGTAAGTCGTGAAAACGGGCCTAAATCTTATTAATAAATTTTAATTAATTTCATGTTGTAAAATTCCTTTCTTCATAAAAATAATTTAATTAAAATTAAATTAAATTAAATTAACTTTAGCCTAATTAAAATATCAAAAGGTTTTAACACTTTTAAAAATGTGTGGATTTTTTCTTAAGTTCTTAAAATATTTTTAAAATCATTTCTTTCTAAACCATGATAATCTAAATTAAGATCTGCCACTGTTTCATGATTGTTGAATTATGATTTTATTCTATTTCAGTGGGTGAACAGGAATAAATTGCTTCTGTGACGTTTTCCAATAAGTCTTTTTTATTTAACTAAAACAAATATTGACATAAACTTTTGCTTTTGCCAGTTAGTTGAATTAATAATTTTGCAAAGTTTTTTTGTTTAAAGTCAATCAGGCAAACACATTATTTTAAAAGAAAATATTTATTTTATTTGTGAATAAATAGTCTTATTGAAAGTTGACGATGACTTTGCGCTGGGTGTTGTAATCACATTCGTAAGAGTTTTGCTGCACACACTTAATGATCCATAAAGTCGAACAAATGATTTGGTTAATAAAACAATGAAGCAAAGTCATTATCAAATTAATAAAGAAAGACAATAATAATAGGGAGTAAGAGGTAATGGTCGAATTGGCAATTTAATATAACTAAATTTAAACATTTTATATGTATTGAAGTTTTATATAGTTTTAATACCCTCCACCACCAGCAGTGGTGAATGAGAGTATACTAAGTTTGTCATTCCGTGTGAAACTTTTTTATTATTCACCTCAATCCCGTTAAAGTATATAAATTCTGGCTCCTTAAGTAATTCTAAGTCGATTTGGCCATGTCTGTCTGTCCGTCTCACCGCTCACTTTCAAATACTCAAAAGAAAAGAACAATGTTGGTCTCAAATTGCTTTAAGTTATCCTAAGCAGTTTGAGATTGAAGTCCAGCAACACCGGTTTAGTCGGTTGGAACCACCACAATAAAAAATTGTTAATTTTGTTACAGAAACTAACATAAATGATGGTATAGTGCATGGATTAATATTAAATTTTGCACAAATTCGTTCCATATGACTAGAAATCGCAGTGTCGAATTTCATGAAGACAGGTCCATAATTTACTATAGGCGCCATATAAAGCCCACTCTGGAAAAAGTCTTTAGTACGCGTAAAACCAAAACGAATATATTGTAAGTAATAAAGCTTACTCCTGAAATATTCTAACCATCGGTAAAAAGTTCAAACCAAAACTTGTTTTTACCTACTTGGAGGCATTTAAGTTAAAAAGTTTCTAAGTTCTTATCGTTTAAATTTTGATTATGCCCCACTGTGCTGTGTTCAAGTAGGTGTTATTATTAATGGAAAATTGAATTTAACGTGTAAATTAAAAGTTGTACAAAAAATTATTAAAAATAAAGCTTATTAATTCTAACCACACAGAAAAAAATAATTTTCATATTTGAATACGATAATCGCATATTTGATAACAAAAATTTTTGAATTTTCTGCGATGACGATTTTTGCGGTATTGATAAAAAAGTTTGTATGTATAATTGTTAAATTTTTAGTCAACAACCAAGTTTATTGAGTCAATAAAAAAAGTTGTTGCCCAAAATAATTTTTTTCAACAAAATGTTTACTTGATTTGTTAAAATAAATTGTTGAAAATGTTGAATAAATCAAACAAAATGTTTATTTTTTTATTTATTAATGATGATGTCATAAATTTTCAATTTTTATATTTTTTATAAAAACACTAAAATTTATTATGCGAGGATAAGTAAGTTCCTATTCGCATTTCACTGGTTGCTTAGGCCAGATCAGCAGGAAGCCTTTTCCAAAGACTTTGGCAAAACTAAATAATATATTCAAATAAAACTGTAAAACAAATGAGAATTATGAGCTATTTAAAAATGGACAAGAGTTGTTAAAATACTGTCTTTATTTTGATTCAAATATTTTTTTATTGAATATGAAGAAATATTTAATTATTTAATTATTAAATATGTTTTATTGAGTGCTATTTTGCAAAGTGTAAATTTGACAAATTTTTTCTTTAAATCAAACAATAAGTTTGTTGACCTAAAATTTTATTTTTAACAAACTGTGTTGTTAAAAATTTTTTTTGAGATATTTTTTTCTGTGCATGGCATAAAGCATTTTCTTTCGTATGCAGTGACTTTTTCCAATCTGCTTATCTTCTGAGGCCTAAAACCCAGTAATATAGCGAATTCATAGGAGGACTTTTACTTCGTGGCATTTTCGACGTCTCTTTTGGTTTGGTCGATGCAAATAAGTTCTTTTAATTTTCCTGATAATTGATGATGCCGTTAATTGAATTACGAAAAATCGAGGCCTACCTAAAAAAATGATTTCAGGAAGTTGCTTCGAAAGGGAATTAAGAAAAAAAAAAAACCACGTCGTAAAAGCCCCCGTATGAATTGGGTCTCAAAAAATTATTTTAAACGAAATATTTTTTAGACAACGTGCAGCAGAAAAAAAACAAATTAAATATCGGCTTTCGCCGAGAAACAGCAACAACGCGAAATACGAAATGAAGAACAATGTCTGAGAACAACAATTTATTGGTAGCATGGATCAAGTGTGGAATAAAATATAAAAAATAAATAATTGCTTGCTTTTGCGTATCTTATCTATACGCTCCCTTAACTCATCTGATAGCGATAAAAGCTTCACAACTTTTTGCTTGTGCATCCGAAAGGTTATAGGAGGAAAACTTAAAATGTTTATTTTATTTCATTACAATGGCACACCGGGTATAGCAAGTTTTGATTAGATCTATGAGGTTTAAAGTCCGGTATGATAAAATTTTTCATCCGTTAAATTCATACATTCCTTTAAGTTGAGTAATATCAGTTGTTTCCACAGATTTAGACCTCACGGATCTCTTAAATATTTTACCTCTTTTGGCGGGCTTCCAAACGTTTTTATATAAATATATAATAAAGAATTATTTCTTATAATATACCCTACCCTATGACTAGTTTCGGTTTGTTTTTATATTCGACCTTATTATGAGTGTTGTAGGCGAAAACTGGACGTTTTTAAAAATTGTTATTAAGATTGTCGTAAACGACACAAACACGATAAAATTTTCTATGTGTCTTACCTTGTCATTATCGTTAATTTGAATTGATATCTATAAAAATTTCAAACTAATAGTACTTCGGCAACGACTCTCGTAATAAGGCCAAATATTCGTATGGCTTTATTATATTTATTAAAATTGTTACGACCTTTTGTAGAGTACCCAACTAAACCAGTTTTAACGCGAAACAAAATAATCACTTAGTTTTTTTTATGATTTTTGGTAAAATCAAAAACTTCATCGACAAAATCTCTCCAAAATCCAACTTCATCATCATCATCGTAATCATCTCTTAAACAAACAAAAAAACTTCATGTGAAATTGCATAATTTCAGATGAATGTATTTTTTTCCTGTTGTTTATTATTATTACACTTGAACGAACACAGGGTGGCTCAAAAGAAACGAAGGGATTTGAAAAGGCAATAAAATTTTTTTATTTTACATTCAACTTTATTTGATTTTGTTTTTACACTTCATTACCGAATGGGGAATTAAATTAATTTAGCCGTGAAAACAAAACTTCGCTTAAATGCTGTTTACGCAATGAAGTGAGTACAAATCAGAACGAATTTGATTTTTGCTCATTTTTGTAAAACTATATAGTGAATGTGGGTAGTGTATGGTAAAAGCGTTCACTTTTGTCGCGATCTTTTAAGAGTTGACAACAGAAATTGAGGGCAGAAACATTGTTCTGGAAAGGGTTTTTAGAATTTCACCAAGCGACAGTGGTTCTGCAAATCATGCACCACTATGATGGCGCATTAGTGTATCCAAAATGATTACGGTAACACAAACATGGAATATGCAAAAAATTTGACGAAAAGGTTAGCAAAAGATAGCCAGCATTTGATTGTTTGAAAGAAATCTTTCCGAAGCATAGCGAAGCAAAACTTTAAAGCAGGTACAAAATACGTGTGTTTTGTAGAAGGTAATCTCCTGATTTTTTAGTTTGTATTGCCTTAATTATTTCTTAATTTTTTTAAGACATACTCAATGGACCGGGCAAAGAAAACTCATTTAAAGCGACGCATTTAACAAAAAATTGATCGGCAACGAGTAAATTTCTTGGGATTACATGGGTTGTTATAGAAGCACCCTCTGAATGGCTATGAAGTTTTGATTGAACATGTGCTTGCCTTCTATAAAATCGGTATTACAAAGTTTCTTAAAAATTCACTTTCTACATCGACATTTTGATTTCTTCGCTAATCTGAAAACATGGTGAGAGATTTCGCGAAGTTACTATGCCAATGGAAACTCGATTCAAATCATGCTCGCTAAAGTTTACTGGTGGTCATGTAAGATAAGCAGATTCGAATTTACAACCAACGAAGGGGAAGGAGAAGAAAGTGTTGATAACGAAGAACTTTTAAACACTTTGCTAAGTAGTGTTGACGAAAATTTGGATGCCCCGTATAAAGTTTAACAGCCAGTTAAAAGATTTTAATACTACACTGAACCAAAAATCCAATGAAAATGTACGTTAAGCAAAAGAAATTACGTTTATTAAAATATTTTCGTTGGCTCAACGAATTATTCGTAAATATAATGAAAATATTCAGGGGTGTTCTGGAAATCGAAAACGAAAAACACAAGAATTTGGAAGTTGTTTCTAAAACACTTTTAATCTAATTTTTATAATCTTTGTTATAAAATTCTGATTAATGGAGAAATATTTGTTTAATATTTGCCATAAAATTTTTTTATAAAGGAAATCTTATTAAAAAACGACGTTTAAAATTCTTGCGTTTTGCGTTTTCGATTTCCAGAACACCCCTGATTTTTACAAACGTAATTCGTTTGCTCAACGTACATTTTCATTGAATTTTTGGTTCAGTGTAGTTTTAGAGTAAAACTGATTTTATACATAAAACTTTTTTTCTGACATGATACATTAGATTTTCAGTCATATATTATTGTGTGATACAAAACTCAAAGTTGTGTTTTCCGTGTTTTCAAATTTTGAACGTTAATGAGAATTGCAGTTAGGTAGATCAATGTTTTGTTTTGGGCTTAAATTTACAGCCACATTATTCTACGCATCCAAGGCAAAATTTAATCCTTAAATGTATGTATCGTTCATCACAAAATTCGATAGAGTTATTTCTAGTATGAAAAAAAAAACTTAAATAGTTCCATAAATCAATATCGCAATACAATTTATTGTTTTAATTTAATTCGTCTTTAAGTGCATCGGCAGGCCGCTTTATACCAGGTTTGTAAACCATAGTCTCCTCTTAAAGCACGATATGTGGCTGTGCCAGAATCACCATTTTTGTAGTATGCTTGCAACACTTCGCGTGGTGGTCATTTAAATTATATAGTGTTTCACACATAATGTCAACGTTCAACCTTTATATTAAAAAAGAAATATCATGAAAAAAATTATTTTATATGTGTTTTATTTACGTTTACTTTTGAAACCGCAAAATGGATAACCCGGTATAAAGTCTATGGTAAATTATAGACCGCTTTTCACGAAATTTAGCATTGTGATTTCTATACTAATGAAACTATGATAGACGAAATTTTACTACAATAGCATTTTACGTTACGAAATTGTTTTCCGGACCTTTTATTGGGTCTATGGTAAATTATAGACAGATCTTCACAAAATTTAGAAATGTGATTTCTATCATTATGAAACTTTGACTTACCAAATTTTACTGTAATTCCGTTATTCGTAACGGTTTAAGGTTTACTCAAGTATTTTACGAGAGTTGGATTTATATAGGTCCCATGCTAAATTATGGACCGATCTTCACAAAATTTAGTAGTTGGTTTCGTTTACCCAGTGCCACGCTAGAGCAATGAACTTCTCCATAACCTTAAACCCTAATATGCAGCTGTCACTAAAATTTCTCTTCGAATATTATTTGTAAGTCGGGATATTCTTTGTGGCTTGTTCACGTACAACCGTTCTTTTTAATAAATTAAAAGAAAAAATCAAGAAAAAAAATTTGCAAATGCGGGGGACGGTTATAATCGCTGCCTGTTGATGCATTTACAGAAAATGCTCCGCAGTAGCTTCAGTGCATTTTGTAAGGCAACATATCAATGGTTTTCTTCCGCAACTACGTAACTCGATTTTTTCCGATTTTTTGTTTTAACCGGAAAAGTAATCAGAAAATAACGCCTTACAATTTTGCAATTTTTGTTTGTTTGGGGGAATACGAAATTGTTCCTAATTCTTGGATTATGAAAGAATATATAGCAAAAAATTTCAAATACTTGGTAAAAAAAAAAAAATATTTTGTTTCTCCTGAAAAGTAGTTGTTTTTGAGTAACGAGGTTGCGAAAGAAAACCATCGATATGCAAATTTAATAATTCCCAGTTTCTATTTGTTAAAATTGGTTTTAATTATTATGAATAGTAAAAATAAATATTTGTTAAACTAGAATATTTCGTAAAAGTGGTAAATTTCTTGGTACCTGAAATTAGCATAAATATTATTTAGTGTCCTTGATTATTACAGTTAACTTTTCAGAAGTGTATTTTTGACAATAAAATCAATGACGCACGAGCTGATTTCACACCCAGAGCAGTTATATGAATGACCCCCTCCTTCTCTAAATAATCAAAATTTCAGATTCTAAAATAATAAAAGACAAATTTAAGCCTCTTCGTTTCTTTTGGATCACCACGTTATAATAACGTGTGTAAAAAGAGTGTTTATGAATTTTTATATATGTATGTATGTGTGAATATGGTATATTCCCACAAGTTGGATGAATCACAATATTTTGTTGGTGTTCATGTGTGATTAATTTGGTGTAAATATGTGCTTAAAATATAAATTAACAAGACCTACTGCCAAAATGTTAACAAAAAGTATTTTTAATGTTTTGATTTTTTCGATTATTCCTTCTTCGACTTTATAAAAAAAGCCAAGGTTTTTATAAACGTCACCGTAAACGTGATTTGGGTTTTTTTCTAGTCTAACAAAAATACCAAACAATTTTTTGTATATCTCTTGGCCACGCGTCTTTAACTAGATTTTTGTAACAACCGAAAAATTCTCATGAATTGATGGCTCTTTAATTGTTTTTTTTTTCTTTTTTTTTCAAAACATTTTAGCTTTAATAAGTTATAATAGTAAACTTTTGTAGATTTTTTGTTTGGGTTTTGTTTTTATAACCTACACCATCATACATTGGATTTATGCGATTGTGCTGAAGTTTGTAACGCACAAAAACGTTATTGCTAGAAGTAGCGTTTAAAAAACTGCAGTCAAAATAGAAAAACTGCTATTACTTCCACTTCTTCGATTGTTATTAGCCAAAAAAAAAAAAAACTGTAGCTTTTACTTCTGATTCATTAAATGTAAACATTCGCTGCCAAACCAATTCAAAAAGCGAAAAGTTGAAAACAAGTTTTCGTTTTTTGTTCGACAGTTTTAGGTTTCGACTGCAGTTTTTCAACCCTGGCTAGAAGTATCTTTAGTATACTGAATGATTCGAAATACTATTGTATGTGATTAAAGCTACTCACACATTAGCAATATTATTTTTCAATAATTGATATCGAACAATAAAATTGACTGTGTATATAAATTATTAGCAGGTAGAGCAATATATTGGATACAATCAAAAATGGTTTGAAATGAAATATTTTGTAATGTGTTGACAACATTGTACAAGACGCACATGTGTCCGATGATTTAGTTTACTTTTTTTTTTTTTTTTTTTTTAAATTTCCTAAGCTAATCCCGCGAAGCTCTTTGCTTGTCTGCAGGAAGGAAACCAGAGTCTCTGGCGGGAATCGAACCCGCAACCTCGGCGCTGATAGACTAGCTCGCTACCAGCTAGCCTACCGAGGCACTCATATGTTGAAGGAAAAACTGCGCCATAATTTTGTGGAACAAAAGGACAATACTTACTAGTACTGTGTAGTTGATGGGAACCTTAATTCATATCCATTTTTTGGGAATCGTCTTATGTTTGACTATAATTTTCATATAAAAATCCCCTCCGGAAATTCCTTTTAACGCAATTAAATATCTTACGTTTTTTAATATGAGTTTTATCAAGATACATTTCCACGAGGTAGTCTCATTTGGGCGAACAGTACAAAATAACCGACTTGTCAAAATTGTCTCCACGTAAAACAAAAACAGTTTAACACAAACATGCACATCAGTGTTGCCAGTGAAATTTCGAGAAAGATACATTTTAGTTTCCAAAAAGATACACTTTTTCCCAAGAAGATACGTTTTGAAAAAAAATTTGAAAATCCATTTTTAACGTTTAACATTTATTAACATAATATTTTTATTTCATATTTAAATGAATATTGTAAAGAAAATGATTTTGTATAAATTCATTTTTATATTTATTCAAGTCATAAATATTAGGTAGGTACATATATTATTTTTAAAAATATATTATTAAAATTAATTATATGTAATTATCTTTGGATGTTATCAAAACAAATTCATTTTTGTAAGAATTAATATACGAGTTAAGGCGTTTATACTAAGGCGATTATATCCACGTTCATATAAATTTCCTGAAAATAAAAAGATGTTCATATTTCCTCAGTACAAGAGATTTAAGTGGATCGTATGTTGCAACCCCTTAATATTTTCTTTCGCCATTATTAAAGCTGCTATTAAGCGAATTCACTAAAAGATGGTATCAAGTCAACATATGGTGTTTCTTTTAGGTAGTCGACTTGTCAAAGTGTGTATGAAAACTAATTATTTATGTAAACTAACCTTTTTTACTAGCAATATTTTTGACAATCCGACCACTGAAGCAGTGTTGTTGTAGAGTTGACCTCACCTTCTAATCAATGCGCCTTGGCTGCTATTGTATTATATTGAGTCGGTTACGATAATCAGTCTTAATAAGTTCCAGTTGGCTAAAAATTCTCGAATGTTTTGTTTTTGTACATTTTGCGTATAGATTTTAAAGATACGAAAAATGTCAGGATTATACATGATACCTGAAGTAGTCAAAAGATACGAAAAATGTATCTTTCGTATCCTAACGGCAACACTGATGCACATATTGGGGCTCATGTTTGTCTGCTAATGATTCCAACTTGTGTAAATGTACCTTGAGTTCTATTGTGAGAAAATTTTGTTGTGGCTGGTCCACAATTGCCTACAAGTCTTATCTATACATATATATAAAAACGTTTGTGCCGTGCATGTGCTCCTAAAACTCAAGAACCGCTGGACACCAAACTTGGACAATAAATTAGTTTAGTTTGGACCCAGGTTTCTCTTAAGTTTAATCCCGATAGGTGGCGCTGTCGCCGTGGTATTTATTTTTTTAATTTATGGTACGATTTGGCTAAAATTCACAAAATATATTTTTATTCAACAAAAATAAATGTTCAAAGTTATTTACGGGAATACAAAATGTTCCCAATTTGTTCATATTTGATAAATACACTGAAATTTATTTTTGAGGGAAAGCTAGCTTCTATGCGCATTTCACTGGTTGCTTAGGCCAGCTCATCAGGAAACCTTTTCCTAAGATTTTAGAAAAGCTAAAAGTATTATACAAATAAAACCCTTAAGCGAATAAGAATTTTAAACACTCAAAGTCTCACTTGTAACTATATCAAAGCTTAAACAAAACACCAACAATAAACAGTGAGTTTATCTTTTCTGATACAATTTTAACACGGTAGATAGCACTGGGGTCAAGCTATTAACAAAATTCTCCAGCGTTTATTTTTCTATTTTTATTTGGAAAGTCCCGAGCAGCGACGGGACCAAATAGCTAGTATATATATATAAACCCCTTTCATAAATCATATGCACATGTTTGTATTTAGATAAATTTCTGTACCAATATTGAATCACTGATATATACCCCCACCACAATAATAGAGTTGACTTTGTGCTGGTGTGAGTAGCATACAAAAGTATAGGTTGTAGACCCACCTTTTAGTATAGCAATCGACTAAGAATCACTTTCTGAGTCAATCTAACGATAACCGCTAGTTCGGCTGCTGTTTGTCCATTAAACCCTTTGCGCGAAATACAGGACGCAATTTTAAAGAAAGTTTAAATTATTGGAAATCGATATTCAGTTTTCTCAGTAAATTGTGAATAAAATCAAAAGTTGTGCACCGATTACAATGAAATAAACCTCATTTCATTCGAAATATGTTTAGCTAAATGTTAAGCTAAATGTAGACGAAAACTGTGATTTTTGTCGCATTTTTATTTTTTATTTATTTTTAAAGAACTAAAAATAATTTTTTATTTTTAAATGATCTTTTTGTTCAAAAATTCAACGATATCTCTGAAACTACAGGAACAATTTAAAACAATGTAAGCACGGCTTAAAGATAATACTGTTGCCAAGTTTCGGATTTTTTTCTTAACTGAATATGGTCAATCGTTTTCAAGTTATTCCAATATATGTAGTGAAAGTGCCTTAATTTTGGACATAACGGTATACCACGATAAGTTAAGCTGTTAGAGATATATGGAGATTAGATTTGAAATCAGTGACCTCAAATTAATAAAAATTTGCAATCAAATTCTAGACCGCACAAAAAAAAGTTCAAATTTGCTTTCTTAAAAAGGGTGGTTCGCTGAAACTGCTTAAAGGCGAAGATGTCTAACATAGATTTTGATATCTAGATAATATTTGGCACAAAAAACGTTCATATAAATCTTACCTCATAACATTACTTTGTTTTGCCGGGTCTATGATTGCTCATGTATCCTAGATAGAGTACAACTTCGAAAAATTTTTTTTATATACTGTGCAGTAGGATATAAAATGTTCGGGCTTGGCCTACACTTTCTTACAAGTTTTGGTTTAATTCTATTGTTTTCCACAAGTTCCATAAAATATCCACTGTTCCATACTCTGCATACTCGAAATTGGTGTACGGTATCATATGATCGTGTTGGCCCAACTATACTTTTTTACTTGTTTTATATTCGCAACCTACCACAACATTTTTTGAGTTGTTAAATAAACAAAAAATAACACTCTTTTACCAGGCTTTGTTACGTGTAGTATTGACGTTTGTTTGCTTGAAGTCGAGAGCAACTCCCTTATTGTTTGTTATATTTTGTAGGAAACTGTTTGCGTATTTACTCAATTTCTTAAATATTATTTTACATAAACTCAATTTACCTTAGTTTTTTTTATTTTTGGGTTTTTACCAATATCATTTATCTGTCCGTCTGTCTTTTAGCCACTGCATGCAGTGATTTTGTTTAATTTTGTATAAAACCATTGTTACCGGCAATTGAAGCCACAGTTCATAGTTACACCTCGATAAAGTAGTTTAATCTTTCAAAAACTTTGCCATAAGGATACAATATTAAATTAAGCAAATATAAGCAGCATTATTAAGTAAGTGTATAATAATATAAAGGATTAAATTGTGTAATTAAACAATAGTTTTGGGTGTTAAATTTTAAATTATTGTGGTAAAAAATGCAAGTGTTGAATAAAGAAGAGATAAAAATGTAACAAAATAAATAAATAAAATAAAACAAACAATTTTCTGTCTCAATGTGATTAAAAATAAATTTTTATTACTTATTTCTAAAAAAGAAACAAAACCTAAAAATTTTTTTTAAATCCCACATCGTTCTACGAAATTTTCATATTGACTGGAATGCGAATTGTAACTACGAGTTAAATTTCCCCTAGAACCTCTATAAGTGTAAAAAAAAGAATTACATAATAAACCAGGTGAAATAAAAAGCTGGGCAAAATCATTTTTTTTTTTAAATTAAAAATTAATGAAACTAAAAAAATCTTATAAGAGAATTAAATAATTTAAAAAAAAATTTATACATCTTTAACATAGAAATTTGAAAGCCGCCCTCAAAATTTTTACTAACATTTAACATTATTTTAAACGAATTTCTTGTTCTTCAAAACGCTACCATACAAGAAATGAATGAGCGAATAGTCACATCAAGTTTTCTGTAATTTCTTTCTATAATTTTCTTAACACCAACGTGAAAAATGTGACTATTCGCTCATTCATTTCTTGTAGGGTACTTTAAATTTGTCGAAACAAGTGGAATTTTTGTTCCCATGAAATTTCATTTCCCTCGAAGAGAAAAAAGCAATCGTGAATCTCATGTGAAAAATTGTTCACGCTATCAGTTCCAGTGAATGTAAAAAAAAAGAATGATTAAAAAAAACAAAAAAAAATCAATGAAATTTTTGTTCAAAAATATACACGTATATATTTTACAGAAAAGTTTAAGTAATAAAGCTAAATAATTAGTATTGGAGGGATAGGTTGATTACAACGTTAGTTTTTTGCACTTTTTAAATTTTATGTAGTAAATTATTTTACAAAATTCAGCCACAAATTCAGCTTCACAAATCCGCCGGCAATCAACCTGCTGTTTTGCATTTTGTTGCCCAATATATCGGTTTGTGCCTTATTAACGGATCTAGCCCTTAATATTCGATTTATAGAAGGAACTACTGACATACATGTTCTGTTCCCTAGCAAAAATAAAGTGAGAAAGTCTAAGGAAAACGTGAACAAATTACGAGGAGAAAAACTTTTCACGTTTAAGGGAATTTATTCCCGTGAACCTTTTTTCACGTTGTTATTATCTTTTGAATCACCTTTTTTATGGGAGTTTTTCATGATGGCAAATATGTGAAAAGGGGAAAAATTACGAGGAAAAAATTTTTCACGATAGGGGTGAATATTTTTATTTCTAGCAGAGCTCAAAATTTGCGAAAACTACTGTGACAGTTGTAAACCAGTGGTAGGCAAGAAATACATACATATTTTAAAAAGCAGGGTGAAACCCAGCGGGAAAAAGAAGGAGTAGGGAGGCCTTCTAGAAGGCCTCTCTACCCCTTCTTTTGAATGTACAAGGCTTTCTTGCTCCATTCCATACTCATATCTTTTTTACACACGTTGTCATTGCGGAGTAGGCCTTCCGCACTCGCTTCTTCAGCAGGTACATAAGAAGGGTAACGGGACCAAAAAAAATTGATTTTGCTTTTGCTTGTGCAAAAAAACAAAAAACAATACAAAAAATGTTACTCCTTCTCTACTCCCTTCTTATAGAAGCGAGTGTGGAAGGTGTATCTTATCTTTTATACGAGAGAGCAGAGGCCTTCTTTAGCAGTTAGATAAGGATAGTAATTGAATCAAAAAATCTTTTAAGCAGGCCTTTAAAAAGGCCTGAAGTAATAAGGTCTTTTCAGTTTTCCCGCTGGGAAGTAACTTAATTGAGAGAGTGTATGTTGGACAACATTAAGCATGTATAATTTTTTAGCCTAAAGGTACCAACAGATTTCCAATATTATTGTTTAATAACAGATATTGAATAATAAAGAACTCAACCATATTGTGCTATTTTTTGTCAATGTAGTGTTTTTTTCATTTTTTTAATCCATTATGTGGGTTTTTTTAAACAAGAAAGTTAGCACTACTGTTCGTGACAAAACGTTGACGCTTCTTTTTTAGGTATGGCATATCAGTGTTCCGTCTTTTTTAAGTACGGCTGTTAGTTTTTAAATTCTGCAGATTTTTTGTTTTGATCAGCTGTTGTGTTAATATTTATGTCATATATATATAAATATTTCAGCATAAATGGAAAGTGAAATTAAGATTCCCAGTATCAAAAAGTTTTTCCGCTTTCGCACTTATTTTAAAATAATGAACACTTCAAAGATAGCACTCAGAACATAAAAGTAGTCGATAACTAGAATGAAAATTTTGTGAATGAAAAATTGTGCTTAAATTTAATTTTAAAGTATTTTATTCTTATTTATCTTAGTTATTGCAATCTCTATTTCGAAAGCTTTTTCTTTTATTAAAAACTCTTTTTTATACAAAAGAAATAGTAAGAAGGAATCCACCACACAAACATATTTATTAAAATAGCTATCAAATACAGCTGACAGCATACAGAAATATAAAGTAAACTAACTCTCATGCTTTGAATACGTATATGAATTCTATTCGTTTTGTTTTGTAACTTGTCACATACAATTACGTACCCTGACACTATAGTTTTGATAGATGAATAAATAGAAACAACGCATGAACGCATTGTGTGGATCTCCTTCTTTAAGCACTCGTGCCAAAAAGAAAAGGAAGCTGGAGTTAATATTTTATACATTTTAAACATATTATTTGGAAAGTGCCTTTTCCAAAGTATGTTCTTTAAGCACTTTTCTATACTTTTCAAAGACATAGAGCAACAACTATACTGAAAATTTAAAATAAAAACTAAGATCTCAGTTTAACTAGGTTTAGTTAGGTTAAAAGTTTTGCTTAAAATGTTGGTCTTTAAGAAATAATAAAAAAAATCACATTTCGCCGGAAAAATCGAAGTTTCAGACAACTTTAAACTAAGTGTAAACTTAATCCTCGTCTCAAAAACCCGGTCTTCGTTAATTAAAAGAAAAATGTTGTCATATTTTTTTAATATAAAAGTTGAAGAAAATCGTTTTCAGTTTGTTAAAAAAATAATATTTGAGCCTTTAAAAAATTCGAATGGTTACATTCAAAGGTAATCTAAAAGTTATTTAATTTAATGGTGTTAATGTCTCCATCCTTAACTTCGAAACAACCGAATAAAACATTGATATCTCATTGTCCATGTCTCCCATCATCTAGGTCAATGTCTCTTAGTTTTAGCCTCTTTTTGTTTGCAATATTATTTTTAAATTCAATTAACAGGTTTTGTATGTTAATTTTTCATATAATTTTTTAATGTGAGTAAAAAACCCATAAAAGTGCTTTTTACATTTTACAATTAAATAATAAAGTATTAATAATTTATTTAAAAAAGGTCAAATGTTACTATGATTAAAACATAATTTTATAAACCAAACAATTAACTTAAAATTAATTTCCAATAAAGTAGAGCAATCAACAAAATTTTAAATTTCTTCTATCGTATTAAATATAAAAAAATGCAGTTTAAATATTTTTTTTTTTGGATATTGTAGATTTGGGAATTAAACAGAATCTAGTTTACGAAAAATTAAATAAAAATTCATATCGTCGGCTTAATATGCAAACCTGCTAACTCCCTTTAAGCACATTTTCACAGAAAAAAATTTTTGCGCCAGTAACAGAATTAATCAAAAATAAAATCAGTTTTAATTAAATATTTTATCAGGTGAATTAAGCTTTTAATCAAGTGTATTAAATGTTTAATTGAAATGTTGTCAATTAAACATATGAAAGTTTTAATCTATTAATTCACCTGATTAAATATTTATATAAAACTGATTTTATTTTTGATTAATTCTTTTACTGGCGCAAAAATTTCTTTTCTGGGTTACAGGAGAGACAAAAAGCTTCTTATATTTCATATTTGCAACTTGAGAGTAAAACCAAAAATATAGTTGTTTTTACACACTTCAAGACACAAATTGAAGAAACACTTCAATCTGGTCGACGAGGCGTATCTTTCTCTACCACAGGGCATCAAAATCTCAATTTACTTAAAAAATGAATTTAGCAGGTTTGCATTTTAAGACGACGATATGAATAAATATTAAAACATAAAGTTTTTTGAAATTTTAATTTCGTTATTGATTTAATTACGTTTCTATTTAATTCATCTACGAAATTATTTTAAAACAGTTTATCGTTTAATTTTCTTTAATGATAGTTTTAGATAGCGTTAAAAAGAGATAAATAAATGTCGTTTTTATGTAATACTTAATTTTAGATAAAATAGTTGTCAATTTCAATGAAATTTTTCTGTTTCCGACAAGTAAATGTCATGTTTTAATTTTTTAAAATCTCATGAATATTTTTTTCACTGCCCTGTAAACAAAATAATAAAAACTGAAATGGACTTAAATTTTTATATACTTTTTTTTTTTTTTGCGCAAGCACACAGCGAGTGAAGTAATTTGCTATTGTTATTCAAAAATAAATTACATAATATGTATGTATGTATAAGTACACTGCAAAAAAATCCATGCTTTATATACAAGAAAACTGTTGTAGAATGCACGGCATCATATTTTTTATAAAAATTTTGAAATATTTACAAAATGTTTTATTTTAAAGTATTCTTTTTTTTTATTTAATATATTTTACGAAATCAATTCATAAGTACCAGCAGAATTTTCACTTGGTGTTTACAATAAATCAACAATTTTTTTTTTCGGAGCCACACACATTTTCAATTAAAAAAATCAGAAAGTACCAATTGAAAAATAAAAAAGCACCATAAAGTCTCCTCTTATAGTTTCTCAATTGTTCTGGACTCTGCATGTTGAATTTTCGTTTTCTAATAAAATTCAAAAAGTACCAGTTAAATAATGAAATAGTACCTAAAAGATCCCTCTTACAGATTCTCATTCTTTAAGGATCTTGCATGTTTAATTTTATGTTTCTAGGTCCAATATTAACGAAAATAAAAAGGTACCACTTGCGGAACGAAAAAGTACCAAAAAATTCGATCTTTAAGATTATCTTCCATTTGGGACATTTCATGTTTAATTTTATGTTTCTAGGTCCAATATTGACGAAAATAAAAAATTACCCGTTGTAATACGAAAAAGTACCAAAAAATTCGCTTTACAGATTCTTATTCTTATTCCCGACAATGTTTCTATAATTTCATGTTTCTAGGTCCAATATAACGAAAATTAAAAAAGTACTAGGTGAAGAACAAAAAAGTACCAACATTTTTCATCTTATTCACTCAAGACCCTGCACTTATAATTTTATGTTTATAAGTTTAATATTTTAGAAAATTCAAAAATTACCGCATGCAGCACTGAAAATTAAAAAAAAAAGAAATTTAATTTCCCGTATTTCCCCTTTTTGATACTTCTTTTCTCATCATAGAAGATTCAAAACTTTCATAATTTAGTATGTATAAGACAATGAATAGAGAAACATTTTTTGTAAAAAAAATACCAGAAATAAGTGCGACTTTCACACTTAAAATCTTTTAAATTCCGAAATACTACCAAATTTATATTTGTATATTTTAATTAAGTTAATTTCATGCAATCCTTATTTCTATGTTAATTGGCTGAAAAGATAGATGGGGCGACAAAAGAAGCTCCAAAATATGTACAGGTTTTACCCGTTTGCTGCCTAAAAGTTCGGAATCGCAAAAAAGGACCAGACACCTCTTAACATATTTTTCTAATGAACAACGATATTAATTTGTTTTGTATCTCTTTTAGCTTTGAGGTTAACTTATTTACTTGTTTTTACCCCTCAGAAGGTTTAAGCTTCGTTCACAATGGGAGCAACATTTTCGTTTTTCTTCTATTTTATTTCTTCCCAAAGTATTTCATATATCGAGCCCTTATAGCAAAAATGATGTAACCAACAAAAATAAAATTGTACAGGAGAAGTTTTTTTTAAATATTTTTGCTTCAAGTCTATGGTATCGTTTGAAATTGCTTTTGCTCTTATTTCGTAACGGTACTTCCCAGAGATATGGGCTTTTTAGAGATGATGCAAATGATCAAAAATTATTGATTTTCATCAAAAAACAAAAATCTAAAATGTTGTTGGTTACATCAATTTCGCTATTAGGGCTCGATATGTATTTCCCTTAAATTTTTCGAACAAAATTTAACTAAAGTTTTTTTAAAAAGTTGAGTCTACTTGTACTTGAGCAAAAACTATACTATGTAATTTTATTTAGCTTGGAATTAAAATTTTAACAAAATATTTTAAAAAAATAATAATAAGCACGTAATTTCTGGGCAAATTTTGCAACGGTTGCTAACCTAAAAGGTGTGTGGTAGTGAAAAAAATTGTTGCTTTATTGTGAACAGCAGTGTAAATGTTTTGAACGAAACATTATACTTTATAATTTTGGTTATGTGTTAAAAAATACTTTTAAAATAAATGATTTTAAGAAAGTTTTATTCGTAGACCATAAGAAATTTTTTAATATTAACGAAAAACTAAACAACGAAAAAGAACTAGAGTAGAATTTTTTCTTGTTGTATACGAAACTTTTGTATATAAAATGTACCATTATATTATTTTCAGTGTAGCACTATTTGCAAAAAATATTTGACTTACATTTTTCTTTACTTTCATTTTAGTTTAAATGGTACAATAATTTTTATATTATTGTTTTCTTTTTGGCCAAACAATTTTTTCCAACAAATTTTCAGTTGAAACGAAAAATGTTATTAAAAAAAAAAAATTAACTTTGCATCCATTAGAGCAGCAGAAGCTGTGAAATCATTACAATTATTAACATGTTAAATTCCGGGAAAATATATGTTTGTATGTATTTTGTATTTACAAACTGGTTGCAGATTAAATGAAAAAACTGTTTTGCAAAATATTGGGCAAAATATCGAGTATTTTTTTTTAGTAATATTTTATTTTTGTATGTCAAAAAAGTTTTTGTTTCAATACATATGTAGATAATTTAAAGTTCTTTAAATTACACCCATACACGTTTCAATTCAATTGTCAACTAAGTCGGTTGAATTGAAACGTGTATGGGGCGCATAAGTCATTGAGTTAGAAAGCCAAGTCATAATTTTTGCGAAAAATATGAATCGATTAGTTTCTGCTTATGTGACTGTTAATCCATTTATTGGCATACAGTTAGGGACAAAATTGATCACGAAATTATAAAAAATATATGTATCTCATGAAAACTATTAAAGTTTCAACTTGGAAACTCTCTAAAAATATTGTATGGCCTTTCTACATTTTATAATAATAATAGGTCTGTCTGCGTACTTTTCCAGTAGCAAATACTCAGTAAATTTTTTTGGGAGAGTAAGACCAATTTTACTCTGTCGGCTGAAAATATCTCAAAAAGTACGCAGACAGAATCCAGTGAAATCTTGCAAGAAAACAGCTGATCGGTGTGTAGGCAATTGAAATGACAAAGCAAAATTTAGCAAAATAGCGACTTTTGGGAATTTAAAAACCGGGAAACAAAAATACCCAAATAATGGGATTTACCGAATGAAATCAAAAAGTTAGCGTCGAATTTAGGAATTTAAAAGGGGAAGTATAAATATTTAATATTTTTTTAACAAAAATACAAAAAATAGTTAAAAAAAAAATAACTTTTTGGAACAAAATGAGCGATGCGTGCAAAAAATCGTTCGTTCCGTTCCCGAGATTTCTGGGTTCGATTTTTTGCAGAATATATACAGTTTGGCTGAGTTCCAAAACATCAATATACTTTGCAGCACAAGTCAAAAATGTATATTCAAGTTTAATAATGCACAGCTTTTGTATTATGTTCTCATTAAATACTTTTTTGGTGCACATTGGGACAAATAGAATTGTAATAACCTACACGGTTGCATTGTAGCATGCATTTAAAAAAGATAGTTGCTTTGCAACCGACGTTTTGGAACTCAGCCTTTATACCGTGCAAAAGCTTGTGTTCCAAGGGATAAATCAGTAAAGCTTTGTACTGACCATTTTGGATGCACCCAAATATCTCGGGAACTAACCGAACGATTTTTTGCACGCATTGCTTATTTTGTTCCTAAATGTGTATTTTTTTTATTTGTGCTAACTATTTTTTGTATTTTTATTAAAAATATTAGTTATTTTTACTTCCCCATTTTAAATTCCCAAATTCGACGCTAACTTTTTTTTACTTTTGGAAATCCCCTTAAATTCCTAAATTCGACGCTAACTTTTTGTTGTTATTCTGCAAAAGACCATAATTTGTGTATTTTGTTTTCCCGGTTTTTATATTCCCAAATTCGACGCTATTTCGTCGACGCTATCTTGGCACACGTAATAAAAACAGCTGTTCAAACTAGTTGCAAAATCTTGCAAGAGGAAATTTCTCCAGTAACATTTTGTAAGTTCTCTAACTTCCAACTGTCAAAAAAATCTCTTTTTGGCTCTCTCGCTGCAAGAGATTTGGAGTACACAGAGAACATTTTGTAATATTTTGCAACATTTTTGACAAAATGATGCAAAATATGTGTACGCAGACAGACCTAATATGTAAACTTATTTTCAAAAGTACCGTTAGTTTTTATATTTATACTAAGTTAACATCCAAAAAATATGTGTGAACAATATTGACCCTGTGTAAATCTTTTATACAAATGGGATTTACTTTTAAAGTGAGCAAATTAATTAATTTAAATTAAATTTTTTAAATAATTTAAAAAAAATTTGAGCAATTAAATTTTGCCTAGTTTCGTCAAGAACGCCAAGTCAAAAGCGGCACTTCTTAAATAAAGCATTATCACAAATGTACAAAAAGGAGTCTCACATCGCAAAATCACAAAAAAAAAACACAATTCAGTGAGATTTGTGTGTAAAATAAAAAAAGAGTGTAGTTTGGATATCAAAAGCAAAAAAGCTGGTCGCACAAAAAAAACTTTCGCCAAAAACATTCGAGCGACTAATTGTTACTGGTGTAGTCAATATAGCTTTTGAGGTCCGGCAAATACTAAGCAAAGAGTACAATTTAGATGTAAGCACTATAATCATACGAAGTAGCTTAGGTTCTTGTAGATTAGCAGCTTGAATAAAGAGCGACAACCCACCTTTAAGCAAAAATAAACGCTGAAAACTGCTTAAGTTTGCAAATAAGGAAGAAAAATTCAGTTTTAAAAGCTCAGTACGTGTAACATGCTTCGATCGGACAAAACTTATGAGATTAGGGCCAAACGGACGGCAGTGAACATGGCTGGATGAAAGTGTTAGCGTAAAAAAGCGAAATGATTCCTAATAATAAAATTTTGATGGTCTCATAAATGACTTGATATTGTTTTCGCGGAAACCAGCTTCGAGCACTTCGCTATTTCAGAACAAAAATGTATGCCAAGTACTACATAACCATCCTTGAACACCCGTGCGTTCCAAGATTAGCCATATTCGGCTAAGAACAAAGACAGGGTGATATCTTTATGCAGGACAACGATCTTAAGCATACTTTACAAATAGCTAAACGTTTGTTTGAAGAAAATAAAAATTGCGTAAATAAATGGACCTCCTCAGTCGCCAGAGTAATACCCACTTGAGTACCTTTGGTTTATTCCAAAACGCCAAATTTTTGCTCAGAGGAACCCGCCTTACACCGTATATAAGCTTTGGTACCAAACGCTAGGACCCAAATACAACAATAATCCCTAACTGCGGTCATAATTGTTCACATTCAGAACTCAATACTAATACCGAGTAAAATATTATGAACACATATTTTTTGGAAGAGTTTTTATTTTTAAGTTATTGAAATGTTCTTAATTTCATATAGTTAAAAAATATTAAATAACTATAAATAAAACAAAAATTTATAGTCTATTTTGCCAATAACACTAATTTTGTGTTTGATCACAGATTTTCTTAATTTTTGCTCTAACTCTTCTAGTTTGCCAGAAAAACGCATTTAAAGTTTTCCATATAAAAATGCTAAGAAAATCAATTTTTAGTGGGAAATACAAGTGATCACAGATTTTCGTTATTTTCGTTAATTTTTTCGAAAAAGTAAACATATTTTATTTCAGAAATTAAATTAAAGGAAAACACACGGTAAACTTATAAATATGGCCCAGGGTAAACTAAAGTGAAAATTTATAGCCAACTTAACTTTATTGCATGCCTTATGCTTATGAATGCGCCTTGCTATGTCCTTACTTTACTGATTACCTGGTAACTATATCAAATTCTATAAATTTTTACTTTTTATCTTTTCACTCTTCACGTACCTAAGAAAAGTAAAATACCTCTCTGTTTTTCAGATGTCCGAAATTCGAACAATTGTCTTAATGAGGATACTTTAATAAATTAGCATTTTCCCTACGTCTTCAAAAGCTGCTAAAAACTCTTTTTACCAACCTTTAAAACATTCTTTATTTATAAATTTATCACTAAATTGCTCTAAGGTGCAGTATTCACCTCAAGCCTGTTTGTAGTTTATATTTAGATAATAAAGATGTATATTTAGAGTAGTTCCTTTTGACCTTTATCCTAGGTCAGCACTCATTATTGCGGCTTAAGTTTGCTATGGCTTATTAAAAGAGCTTACTTTGCAGTGGTGGGATTAGATACAAAGATGCATCTATTAAACAAAAGATCGTCTGTGTAAAGGCCCAACCATAATGTGCTTAGGTTGGCTTAAGCAAATGTGCGAAAACATGTTAATTATATGAGGCAAACCATATTGAACTTAAGGAAACTTTTTGCTAAGTTTAATGAAACTGTAATTTGCTTAAGCATGGTGCGAATCTAATCGCACATTCCGTACGGAATCAAATATTTTTTTATTTTGTTTTTGTTTTTTTAAATACATTTTTTTTTTTTTTTTCTCATTATTTATTTATTGAATCTTCATATATTAAATATGAACTAACAATAATTAATCAAATCTTATCCTAATTCTTTATTTTATGTCCTGCCAGTGCAAGACAAAAATTTTCTTCATCACGGGTTCTGTGTCACATTTACATATGTGTTTATCGCTCATCTTAATGGGTAAGTGCTGCATTATCTCTTCTCCTTAAGCGAGTGTGGCCGCTGTCATTTAAAATATTTCGAGCTAGTGGATTTGGGTGCAACTCTAGCCTTTTTAAATATTTTACCGCATACTTCGTAATAATAGTCCTTACCAGTGGCACATTGAGATCCTTGTGGATATTTGAGTTTTTAACATACCAAGGGGCAGCTGTGATTATTCGAAGAAGTTTATTTTGGCGCCTTTGAATTTTTTCGATATTTGAAGCCGAGGCAGTGCCCCAAAGTTGAATACCGTAGCACCATATTGGCTTTAAAATAGAGTTGTAAAGTAGTAGTTTGCAATCGAGACTAAGAACAGAATTTCTTCCAATAAGCCAGTTAATTTGAATTGCTGTTAGTTTCATTTGGGTTAATTTTGCTTCTATATGGCATTTCCATGTTAAACGACGATCTAGATGAATACCGAGATATTTGACATGCGATTGTTGAGGCACTAGTTGATTATTGATTTTAATAGGGGGGCATGTTTCCCGACGCAAGGTAAATGTAATATGTACGCATTTTTGCTCATTGACCTTTATTCTCCATTGTTTTAACCACAGTTCTAGTTGAAATATATGATCCTGCAGGTATCGAGATGCTTCACGACTGTTCTCGTGTACGCTTAGGAAAGCTGTATCATCAGCAAAAGTTGAGGTTAGGGTGTAATTGTTTGTCGGCATGTCCGAGGTATATATAAGATAAAAAAGTGGGCCCAGGATACTTCCCTGAGGGACTCCAGCTTCAATTGTCTGAGGAGAACTTAAAAAATCACCTTCTTTAATAATAAATTTTCGACCGACCAAGTAGCTTTCTAACAGCTTGTGTGAGTTAACCGGTAGGTTCAGCTTCAATTTATGTAGCAAACCTACATGCCAGACTTTATCAAAAGCTTGAGAGACATCGATGAAGAGAGCGGAGCAATATTTTCTTTCTTCAAAGGCTTTTCTTATGGCGTTTACTATCCGATGGGTTTGTTCAATTGTGCTATGTTCTCGTCTGAAACCGAATTGATGGTTAGGTATACACCCATTGTCATTTAAAATTGGGGTTAATTTGGACGCTAAGAGCTTCTCAAACAGCTTTGATATATTAGATAATAAGCTGATAGGCCTATATGACTCAACTTAGGTGTGATCTTTTCCTGGCTTTGGTATCATCGTAACTAAGGAGACCTTCCATTCTTGAGGGTAGTATTCAAGTCGTAAAATAGCATTAAAAATTAAAAGAATAATTTTCTTTGCTATGCTGGGTAGCTCCAGAAGCATTTTGTTGCTGATCTTATCAAAACCAGGAGCCTTCTTGGGGTTTAAATCACAAATAGCTTTTTCGATTTCTCTTATCTCAAATCTTAGGGGAACAGCTGCTCTAGCAACAACAGGTGGTAACTCGGCCGCAATATCGTGAGATATGTTTGGGGTAAATACGTTTTTTAAATGATTAACAAACAGATTTCCTTTTTCAACATCATTTCTTGCCCAACAACCATTCAAGTCTCTTAATGGTGGTTTAGAGACAACTGGCCTTTTGAGATTTCTAGCTGCACGCCATAATGAGTAGTTTGATTGTGGGGTTGCATCAAGTTCCTTAAGATATTTTTCCAGAGAAGCCGTTTTCTGAGTCTGCAGTAACTTTCTAAGCTTTTTTGTACACTCTTTTAGTAAGTTCTTAAGTAACGGGGATCTGTGCAATTGCCACTCTCTTCGAGCCCTCCTTTTTTCAGACAAGAGACGCTCGACATCTGTGGAATATATTTTAATATTTTTTGTTTTTTTGGGGGCAATACTGGAATGTTGAACAGCTAGTTTCAGAAAACTGTCAAAATTGGCAATAGAGCGATCTACATACTCCGGTGTACATTAAATACATTTGAGAGACTTTTTGTTAATTTTTGACAGTAGGTTAAGCAAGGCTATGCATACTATGGTTAGGCCTTAATTATAGAGGCGTCTGCATACGGTAGCCGATATTAAGAGATCCTACGGATTAGGCGCTTTAGAAAAAACCGATATAGATTATAAACAACAACTTTTGGCGTTTTCTTTTTGACACAAAATGTTGCCAACATATTTTGTACCACGTACTAGGTGTGTTAAATTTTTTACGATTACAAAGGAACAACAATCATTGCCATTTATGTAATTTGATTTTACGTAGGCAATTCCACTTAAATATTTTTAATCAACAAATCGTCGGCTTACCGATAGTTACCGATCACAATTTGGCAATAACATACTCACGTAATATATATTCAAGTAATGTTTTGAGTCTACAATAGAATCCTAAAACTACAAAGAAGACTAGTTGCAAAATCTGTAACAATCATTAATGTAAAATTTTCATCTCATTGCGTTACCAAACAGGTATTCAAAAACAATAATTTTATAAATATGAGTTTAAACTACACAGTCTTCATTAAAACTACCGGGTACTCTTTACAACCACATTTCTGAACATTTGTTACACTAGCATACTCTAAGGCGGATTTATATTTTTGTGAATTTTAAAGCTGTGATTTTTTTATGTTTTTATGCGGCAAATGTGTGCTTGTGGTTTTAAGTGGTGAAAGTGTCAATACAGCCAGTGTGGTGGAAATGTTTTAAGCTAGAAAACTTTTTTCCATTTAAATAAATAGAAAGTATCACATATTCACAGGCGGTTAGTGAAAAGTGAGAGGTTTATTTTTTTTTAGCAATTTAACATATTTTATAAATCTGTGGCTTGGAGCTAAAAGGGCCAATGTCACTTTTTTTCTTTTGAGTTAATCATTGCATTTGATTTGTTTTCTTGCTCTCTTTCATTATGGTAAAACAGCTTAAGTCATACTTAACCCAGAACAGGTTCATAAATAAAATGCTGGCCAATGTCACGAGCATGTCATGAGAGCATCTATAAAAGCATCTATAATAACCTTCAATTCCAATTTTCTCAAAAGTTAACATTTTGACATTGGCCCTTTTAGCTCCAAGCCACAGAAATATGGTGATATTTATACGACGATTTTTAAGACATGTCTTAAGGGCATGTATTTTAAATTCATGACGAATTCGGTAAAAAAGAAAGAGGGGTTGACCATAAGAGATGATATTTGTTTGTTCTTCATGTTTTTTATAATTTCCTTGTACTGTCATTTCAAGTGTTACTATTATGTTTTATTTTCAATGATTTCTTTTTTTTGTTTTTTTGATCTTTTAAAACAACAATAAACAAAGACATGTCTGAAAATCATGTTAATGAAAAAGTATTTTTTTTTAGAAACTTTAAAAAAATTACATAAATAAATTTAAAGTAAAAACCTTTTTTAAAGAACAAACTTTTATTTAAAAGCGATAAAAAAATAAACTTTTACTTTCAAACTTTTGCTATTAATTTATTACACAATTTATATGATATAAAATCTTGTCACGGGCTTTAAGTACTCGTATTTACTTAATTTGAAAATTACATGAAGTTATTTAATTTACTTGTTTATCTACAAAAGTAAATCTCACTACAAGCTTTTATATCATATATAAATTGTGTCATGACGTTATAAGTCATGGATTTTCTTTGTAAGACATGGATTTTCTTCCTAAGAAATTAAGCTCTGTTTCGTTCTTGGTAACTCTGATTTATAAAGAACTTTCACTTGACTGTGTAAACACTTATGCAACTTGCATGACATTCTACTATTTTTTTAATATTTTCGATAGCAATGCAGGGCAAATCTATGTCCTGCCATTATTATGTTTGCTTAATTGAATGACTAAAATAAAGACTTTGTTATTTAAGGAATGAGCCAGAATAATCGCTTACTACCGATTTTCTTGAAATTATTGCACAGTTTTTGACGCATTCGCCTGAATTAATGAATTGTAAATGACAGAATATTTCAAGATTGCAGTCAGTGTTAACAGTTTGCTAGCTATTGGAGATCATGGACACAGATTGGGAAATCCGTTCAACGAACATTGGCGCAGCCGCTTTGAACCGCAGAAACTAAGTATTTGTTTTCCATTTTCTCTGTGATTTTTTGGGATTTTACTAGCAACGGTATAGATTTTTGGGCAAACATATACTGGAAGGTCTCTCAGAAATATCAGGAATCCGTTTTGGTAACCTAATTTAATACTACCCCTACAAAGCGGCGTACCCTTGTTAAAACGGGGTCTATGCACTTGGGACTTATAATTGAACAGTTTTAAATTAACAGTAAAATTTTTCTTTTCCCCAACCATAATAAGGTTCTCTGGCTTATTGATGGAGGTCTAATTTGTTTATAATATGTTATGTTGCCATTTCGTTTTTTCGAATTTAAATTTTTTTTTTTTTTTTTTTTTTTTAGACAGCCACGTGAACTAAGTTTAAACTTTCTACTTTTTTTTAATTAAAAGGGTTTTCACGATGGGCCTTGTGAAAATTTTAAAACACACAGATAATTTTTTTTATCATTTAAATATACATAATTTTCTATTTCATATTAAAGCCAACAAAAAATTTTAATTTATACGTTTCCTAAACAAACAATATGGTCGTCCGTACAGATATGTTGTTTGCTTTTATTTCTAACTGAGGAAATATGTATGTACAACGATTTTTGTTCTTTTTTTTTTTATTGCAAAAGAAGTAAAATGAAGCACGTACATTTTGTTGTTGTGTTGTGGAAATGTGTGTTGTCTTGCACACATTTTCATCGTTTGCACACTTTTCACTACCCATCGTGATATAAAGTTTTAAATTTCTAGAAAATTTCCTTGATATAATTTTTAGATGCATAAATGCATGTCAATGGCTCAATATGTCTTCATATTATTATGAGAAACCTTTAAAAATATCTTATATGGTAATATGATGAATCTTACAACCAATTATTTAAGCAAACATGATTTTTCTGTTACCATGACTAAATCACAAATTATTTTTATATCAGCGCATGGTTGCAAAAGAATTGCGTACATTTGATTCAAATATAACTATAATGACGTAAAAAGTTTTTTGTATTAAAATAGCATTGGTATAAAAAAGATTTAAAATTCTATAAAGAAAAAGCATTGTACATTTGCAGTTGATTGTTTATGGGTCCTTCAAGACAGCTTTAATGCGTAGCATATTTGGCAAAGTATTTTCTAAACAGGTACGTCATTTGAGGAGATTTTCAGAGTTAAATGTGTTGTTTCCTTACTCATAAATGTTATTATTGTTGCTGTTAAACTGAATATCTCTTAAATTCCTTGAATTGCGTTTAATTTTAAAAATGCTAATCTAATTTATTTAGATTTTAGAACAACATCATTTAGTAATTGTGTCTATTTTGAAAATTATGTAAATTAAATTATCTAACAATCAACACTAATGTTTGTTTTCAGATGATTAAATTTAACAAGTCTTAATATGAGTTTTTCTACATAAAATTTTACGACTTCTGACTAATTTCGATAATATAAAACAAAGATAAAAGAACAAGAATAAAACAAATATAAAACAAAGATAAAAGAACAAATAAATAATGAACATAAACGAGAAATAAAAACAACAATTTGAATTGAAATAAATCCTTTCACCTTGCGTTGAGAAATTTTTCATATAAAATTTTATTGAAATTTTAAAAACTTGTGTTAAAATATTTTCTAGGTGTGGGAAGTGTTTTAGAAAATAAGGGGGTAAGTAAAATAATATTTTCAATAAAATTTTTTTTAAGAAAATTATAAAAGATAATGGAAAAATCTAAGCGAGTAAGTGTAGAAAATTTAGCAACTTTTTATACAGGTTGGTGCAACAAAAACTTTTTAGAGAATTATCTTAATATTTTATTTTTTTATTATGATAGAAGGATCTATGACAATTGTGTGTGAAACAAAATATCGACCAAATGTTTGCGCAAACCTAATGGATGTGCCTTTGTTTTCTTGCCATTTCAGCTTACAAATGTCAAAACACTTTGTTCAGTGAGTTGTGTTTCGTTCACTTAACACGCTTGTGACAGTGTTGCATTTTAATTTGACTCAATATTAAAACAATTTCGTATTAATTGAACAATTACTAAATTGAAATTTTATGGCATTAATTGCGCAAAACTCAATTAAGCTACATATCGGAACACGGTATAATGAAATGCGCTGGTTATCAGAGAGCATTACGACAATTTATGCCTCAGAGGATAATTATATACAATAACAATTCTCTAATAAGAGGTTGTTGTCTAATGCTTTAGTTTGATTTTTAAGCTACAAACAACTTGGAATATTAAGCAATAACACGAGAAATTAAATGTTTATTTAAAAAAAGAAGCGCATTTTGGACGTCCAAAAGAAGCTAAACATGATCCGTGCGCCATTACAATTACGAAGTCGAATCAATGACTGGTTCACAAAATTTTAAGTTTTTGCCATAACCTTTAAAATGTTTTCTAAGATAAATCGGGGCTGCTGAACACGAATATTCATTTATTATTCTCAAGAAGCGTTTTCGAGATATACGCAGTTTTTCAGTTCATAAGGCTGTTTCCGAAAATCCTCTTTCAGCCGATATCTATACTATGCTTATCGGCCAAAAATTTACTCAGAGATTGGACAAAATTGATTTTTTCGACGTTTTTTTAACGTTCTAAATTTTCAGTCCTTCCGTTAAGGCAACATAATTTTTTTTTTTAATTTTTCAACACATATCTTTAAGACAATTTTGTTCCAAACATATTTGTAACAAAATGGTTATCATCGGACAAAAAATAAGAAACTTGCAATATGATTAGCAAAAACATCCAAATTTAAATTTTCAATAAAAAATTTTTGTTTATTGGTTGTGCTGATTAAGTGTTAAGAGACAGACGCTTTAATTGTTTAGATAATTCTATTTTTGGTCAAAAATTTAATAATTTTTCCTCTTCGATTTATCCTTTCATGTTGCGATGGCGTTTCGCAAATTTGCATCCGGCAGTATTTACCCGTCATGGTCTGACCCAATAGCGCTGATAATGCTTTTTCATTACTGCACGACCTCGGTGAGATCTTTCACATTGTTCGTCACAATAAAAGAAGAATAAAAAGTGTTAAAGAAAAAGCATTTTCAATGGCATGTGTTGTGTGCTCGTTCCTGTGATTACAGGAAACAATTTAGACTTTAAATAATACTGATTTTGTTTTTTATTTATTTGGTATACACCTATGACATACAAGTCTTCCATCATATTTGGAATTAGATGACTATCGTAATGGCTTCTGTTGTTTTCTAAAAACCCACTTTAATTTTAATATCCGGAAAAATAATATAGCCATTTTTTCGCTGTGCACTTTGGTCATGCAGACATAGCAACCAGTCATATGATTAATTGGATCCATCCATTCAACCGGCTCACCGAATGACAAAAACTCTTCCATGCCATTACAGAATCTAGTTAATTTTACAAAACACGTAGAAACAAATACGTTTCAAGTCAATGGCTTGTTAACAAATCCGGCTAAGTACCGAAAATAAAATTTATAAGATTCCAAAAAGATTTTGGTCAACTTTCTACGGACACTTTTTTCAATAATGTAGACAGATCACAAACTAACTAAGAGTTATCAAGTGAATATTTACATATTTTAATATAAAATGTGATTTAAAAATTTCAAAAGTTATTAAAACAACAAAAGCGGGACAGCGCATTGAGCTGTTGCAGAAATAATATTAAAGCCCCCTTAATATAAGCTCAGTTCTGGAAATTCTATTTTACACTATTATACTTTAGATTAATACATGTCAAAAACTCAACTTATATATAAAAGTTATGAAAATGTGATAGTGTGGTGTGAATGCAATGTGTTGTGAAAATGGCAAGAATTTTGAAAAAAATATTTGATATGCCATACGACTTCAACAAAAATAAAAGTTTTATTTCATGTGTGATAGTGTGAATACAAACTGTAATGCTTGATAAGACTTTTCGACAATCGTAGCAAGACTCATTAAATTTCTATCTCACAAAGTATTATACGTAAGTAAGACTTGTGTGATAGTGTAAACTAGCCTTAAGGAATGTATTGAGTGACCAGTACATATGTTATGGGCTTTAATAACGAACATATGTATGTATAAACACATCCAATTAAAGGGTAAATTATCAGTTAACTAATCCATTGTGTTTATACATTGATATTAGTTTAAATGTTATTTTACTTTTTCAAATATAAAATGGAAAATTTCCCAAAAAAAAAACATTATTTTTTTTGCTTAATATCCCCAAGAAAACCCCAAACGAGAATGTTTAACATTTTCAACAACAAAAAGTCCCCTAATTTGGGGTTAAGCCCCCAAATCTGACAGCCCTGATATCAAACACGAAAAAACGTAATCAAAATACAAAACGAAAAAGAAAACGAAATAGAAAAAATGAAAGTAAAAGTTTTGTGTTAATTTTTTATTCCATTTTATTATGCGGCTTTAAAGTTTTGCTTCTGAAGTCAGGCATCTTGTTGTGATCATTGACGTTTCATTGTTTCATTTAATGTTTTTGTTCATTTAAGTGTGTGCTGTATTGTTGTTGTTTCTTACATTGTTGGCATTTTGTTTGGACCGGAGCGTAAGCATCCATCCAACCACTCTATCAGACTAAATTGAACCAACAAACAAAAAGGTTTAAATACTTTTTCAATTTTCACAAGAAACGAAGTATCGATTGAATAACAAAAAGGGATTGAATATACATATATGAATGAATGAGCAAACGATGCTTTAATAAATATATATTTTTCTTAGCATCGATGAATGTTTAAAAAAATGTTTTCCTTTTTTTTAACTTTGGTAAAAACCCAAAGTGTCTTGTAGCATAAAGAATTTGTGTTGACTTAAATAAGGTAACCAAGTTCGAGGCTAACGTCACTTTAGAAACTTATTTCTTTTTCTTTTTTGCTGGTTTGATTTTTAGAAATTCTTTAAATGTTGACTATTTAACATTTATTCAAGTGAAATTTGTTTTAGAACAAAGAGGGTTAGGTATTTGTTTTTAGAACTTTTTGTTTTATTTTTTAGCAAAACATTTTTTTTATTGAAATATGAATTAAAGATGATTTTTAATTTATGTATGTATGAATGTACATGTTGGAAGTTTGTTTTGTTTTGAAACTTTTTTTTTTGTAACATTAATTGTAAAAAAAAAACTTTTACAAACCTTGGGATCTTATCGCAAATTTTTTATCCAAATATTTTTATCAAAGAATTGTAACACATACATACATACATACATTTCCTGTTTTAGGCTACTCGACATGAGTCTGGAACCATATTCGTATTATTTTTTGGTGTCAAAAAAAAATAATTTAAAACGATTTAGTACTATTGGGTTCGAAAAAGTACGATATTAAAAATTCGTTAGTACGATTTTGGCTTTCTCATTTATCATCCCTGATCTACATAAATTGTACGTCCATAACAAATTCTAAAAACAATCATCACATCATCTTCACTAGACTTCACTGTTATCTTGAAGCTAAATTTTCACTAAAATTTCATTAATCTTAAAAAAAATCTATACAAAAAATGTCATAATCAATTTATCTGGGCACAAAAAAAAATTCATGTTAATAACTCAACCACATAATTTTCGATGTGTTTTAAAGCAAATTAAAATTATTATGTATTTGGTGCTTCTCTAACGATATGAGCAGCACTAGCATTAAAAGCTTTTCATAACTGGACTTAACTTGGTTCTGGTTAGTGCCCATAATCCAAACAGACCAAGAAAAAAATGCACTTATCCAAAACGGGCAGAAAACATGAAACATTCATTTATAGCAACAAGCAAATTTCAAACAAATTTCAACGTAACTGTTCAAATATTCAGAGTGAGAACAAAAACAGCAATTTTGTGTTAAAACAATTAAAAGTGTTTCATTCGGCTGTGCAGAATCTTTGGTACCCTCTACAAATAATAAATTTTTTTAAGGACTGGCAGCTGTAATACATACATTATGAAATAATCTTTTAAAATATCAGCCCTCACAATTTCAAGTTTTATGAAACTCATTTCTGCCATATTTCAAGACATTATTCCCGTAGAAGCACAACTGTACCGTTTGAAGGTAGTAGCGTACGACTGTTTTACATGCAAAGAAACGTTTTAAAATTAAAACGTATAATAATTACCCCTTTATTCATAAAAAATATTGCAGTTTTATTAAAGGTTAATTAAACAAATTTTCATATAAAATTCGTCTTATAAACCTGTTATAAGCATGGAATATTGTTTATGAATAAGGTCTTTAACATAAAGGCACACAATAGCTGGCAAAACGTTAAAGCGTATATACGTCGTACGTTGACTTGGATTTGATTCTGTTTCATATGCAGCACAGTATTGCCGGAGACCAATCTAGCTGAAAAGAGTCAATTCCCCTTATTTGTTTGGTATTTGTTTGAGAACTTTGTTATGTTCATATCAATCAGATTTGCTTTATTCAGAATAAATGTAGAAGCACCAAAATTGTCGCAGTTTTTATAAATGCGCATTAAATTTTTAACATCATACACAGACAAAAATATCTCCAACAAATTTTTAACAGCACAGTTTGTTAAAAATACAATTTTAGATCAACAAACTTGTTAATATGATTCAATGAAAAAATTTATAAAAATTATACTTTGCAAAATAAAAATAAAACATATTTAATTAAGAAATAAATAAATATTTCTTTATATAAAAAATAAAAAACATAAAAAAAATATTTGAACCAAAGTAAGGACAGTATTTTTACAACTCTTTTCCATTTTTTAAATAGCTCAGAACTCTCATTCGTTTTACAATTTTATTTGTATAATATCTTAAGTTTTTCCAAAGTCTTTGGAAAAAGGTTACCTGGTGATCTGGCATAAGTAACCAGCGAAATGCGCATAGGAACTAGCTTATCCCCCACCATAAATTTAAGTGTATTTATAAATAAATAAATGTAATAAATAAATAAATGAAGATTCGATAAACATTTTGTTTGATTTATTCGCTTCGACATTTCCATAATTTTTTTTTTTTTAATTTCCTAAGATAATCCCGCGAAGCTCTGCGCTTGTCTGCAGGTAAGAAACCAGAGTCTCTGGAGTTAATCGAACCCGCCACCCCGGCGCTGATAGACTAGCTCACTACCAGCTTGCCAACCGGGGCACTCCACGGGGCAAATCACGTAAACATTTTGTTGAAAAAAATTATTTTGGAAACAACTTTTTTATTGACTCAATAAACTTGGTTATTGACTAAGAATTAAATAACTATACGATTTTCGTATTCAAATATGAAATTTATTTTTTCTGTGCATTTTTACTTATTGTAAAATCAAACAATAGCACAATTTTGAATTTATTTATTTTTTTTACCTCATAACGTAATATATATTTTTGCTTTAATGTAAATAATAGGGTATTCATTTAATCGGGCTTCTGCTTTAATCGGTTAATCGCTCGATTAATTAACCAAGGTTTTGGTTTAATCGGTTTATAATCGGTTAATTTTGTTATTGATCGGTTAACCTTAATAAAGTTTTGTTATAAATTAAGTAATTTCAATAAATAAAAATGCAAAAATTATTTATTATTTATTAGTAAAAAAAAAAACAGTAACATAACAAACAAAACAATTCTTGAACTTAAACGAGCAAAAAAGCAATTAATAAATATGTAATACATATGGGCATTTCCCCAGAATAGTCTACCAGGATGAAAAAATAAAATGTTGATAATCATCGTCTTTTATTGTTTATTGTTATAAAAAAGTCTATGTTTTTATAAAAGAATGGTATCTTAGCATATCTCAGCTGTTTTACTTGAGGAAATTGGGCTGGAAACTGGAAAATTTAATTTTTTCTTTTTAAGTTACTTCTAAAGACATTTTTATATACTTATTTTACATGCAAAAAATAAGTTATGTTTGCACTCTTTCTTCACAATCTCTCAATTACAATCAATTGTAAATTGAGTATTAAGTTGTTTGTTAAGAAAATTTGAAGATATTTAAGGGAACCTGCATGGTGATAATAAAAAAAAACATATGGAAAAATCGTACGTTCGCGACCTGTACGTTCGCGACCGGTACATAAGCCAATTAAACAAACACCAAGAGAGATATTTTATTTTGTAGATACTGGATGGAGACCTACATTAATACACTTTTAAAATAAATTAATCACGTTTGGATATTCCGTTCCATTACGCAGATTTTTACATTTCACTACTGTCAGCCAAAGTTGACTTCTATTTTGCGTACGTTCGTGACAACATGTTTATAACTATTAATATGAGCAGATCTTATTAAATAATCATTTAGAAAAATTATTTGGCTTAAATGTTTAGGATTAAAGCGATTCTTTTCTTTAGTTTCGATAAAACTCGACTTTGAAAAAATTCTTCTACTTATCGAAGATGTTGGAAATCTTGAAAGCAATCCATAATACAGATTATCTAACTTCTCAGTTCTGTATTCTGTATTTCTTGATTTTGTACTGTATTTATAGAATGTATTGCTAGAAGGAAAAAATATTTTTCTAAACACATACCTTTTGTATATGAGACAAAACAAATAATGAAAAACGCAAAGAAAATGTTATAATACTACAAAAAATTAAAAATTTTGTTACTTCGGTTGTTAATCGGTTAATCGCCTGCAATTAACCGGTTTAATCGTTTTTAAATTAACCGATCAGTTAATCGGGTAGTAGTTAATCGGTTAACCGATTAACGGTTAACCGAATGAATACCCTAGTAAATAAGTGCTGAATGAAACTTTTCGGTATGTAGCTTTGTGTAGCTTTCGAATGGAGTGCCCGGGAATTTCCGTGTAAGAAATAGCCATATTTGTATCTCTACAAAAGAAAAAAAGATTGTGCATTATTGAAATGGAAAGCAAACAAAAGGTAAATGGGTTTACAACAAGTGGAGTACTAAAGGTCGCATTTTTGCGGTGGGAGATCTCCCGAGTCCAATAAAAGGTTTATCTTGCTTAATCTTAATCAAATCTATTCAGAGATATTGAAAATTTGCATGTCTTTTATTTTTCTTTAGAAAGTGGTATGCAAAGCGCTCTTTTGATTTAATTTATGCGAATGTCAATTAAAAAAATGGTCAAAGTTGGCTGTGGTAGTGATGGGATTTATTTCAAAAACTTAACATGTAGGAAAAAAGGGGAGAGATTTCTTACTGCTGTTGAATTAGGCGATTTTTGCTCAATTGAAGATTTTTTACAGCATTTAAGCGTATTAGAATAATTTTTGAATGTCGTCTATGGGAGAGAAGGTTACTTATCGACCGTCCATTCATCATTAAGCTTGATATTATAATTTTTTACATATAGAACGAATAAACGGTGAATTTGAATTGCGCTAATGCTAAATTTTTATTTATTTTTTTGTTAGGACTAGCACTCAGGTGATAACCCCTACTAATGCATTGCATTGTGCTGTGTTGGAACTAGGAAGATAGATTATTCGAAGGAGGATAGGGGGAGTAGTGTTTGTGAATATTCGACTTGAATTTATTCATGTTAAAAGTGAGAGGTAAGATTATTCCGCATACGAAAGGTGCGGACAAAACCGGCCAATCGACCACAAAAGGATGGGCTTTTAAGGAAAACGGGTATTAAGAATTAACGTACGGGTTTCAGGAACCAGATCCCTTATTTCATCAGATCTCATACCATTGTTGATTAAACAGGCAAACACAACCCACATTGTGACGGTGTTCAAGGGAGTCAATAGAATTGGAAACCCTACTGCCACCAATGAGAACCTTCGCCCTCTCCTGTACGCGGTCGAGAAGCTCCAAAACAGTCTTTAAAGCACCGGCCCACACATGAGAGTTGTATTTGATACGTGGTTAAATAAAGTTGGTTTAGATAGTAAGAAGATCAGATGGAGTGAAGTTTATCTTACAGCGTTTAAAAACCCGAGGAACTTGAATACTTCTTTCGACACCTTGAATATATGTTCTGTCCATCGGACATCACATTGTATCTTTATGCCCAGGACATCCAGAAGTTCAGATTCCTCAATAATTCTAACACCCATATATCCGTTAAACGTCCTTATGCGTCAGCACGCAACATTGGGTTTTTGGGCATTAAAATTTACTGTATTCAGACGAACCCATTCCGAGGCTACTTCGGCCAAGCGTATGATTCATGTTGTGCCTCATAGCACCAACATCGGATAAGCTTGGTCTATGATCAAATGAGTACAAATAGCAAATGTTGCTGTCATCTGCAAAAAAATAGATAGGGTTGGAAATTTGACTATGTGGGATATAGAAAACATAGAAAAAGTCTTAGTTACTTTGTTTGGAACTTAAAATAAAAGCCTTAGCTTAATTTAACAATTTTCATTTAAAATAATTCATATTAGTTTTATATAGTAAACTAGCTGTTTGGTCCCGGCGTTGCTCGGGATTTTTCAGATAACAATAAAAATTAAATACTGGAGAAATTTTGTTAATAACTTGACCCAAGCGCTATATACCAGGTCAAAATTTTATCGGGAAACTTTTTTTTGTTTGATAAACATATTTTGTGAATTTCAGCCAAACCGTAATTAAAAAAAAAAAATAAAAAAAATTATATATCACGACAACCGCGCCACCTATCGGGACTAAACATGAAAGAAACCTGGCTCCAGACTAAACTAATTTATTGTCCAAGTTTGGTGTCAATCGGTCCAGCGGGTCTTGAGTTTTAGGAACATATACACGGCGCAAACCTTTTTATATATATAGATTATTCTATTTTCACAATTTAATTTTGACCTACATACTTAAAATCATTATTATAAATACGTAAGCTAACTGCCTGGTAAACGATTTCGAACGTCAACGTTCGCATAGAAAATTACATTTATAACAAAAACAAATTTTAGAATTTTGTTTTAAATATAATTTTATATGCGAACGTCAACGTTCGAAATCGATGAACAGACTTGTAAGTATGTTTATAAGGTGTTCGTTCCTCTTGTAATGTGAGTAGCTGTATAAACTTAATTCGTTCTTAGCTGAACTTATCTTGGTGAACAAACGGAATGACAAACTTAGTGTACCATAATTTACCACTCGTGGTGTTACGTTCAAAAAAAAAAGACTTTTAACAGAAAATTTGAAAATATTGCAAAACACAAGCTTAGGAAGCAACAAAAGCAAAATATTGTTGCTGATGAAAAAAATATGTCTCCATGCTATATATCTCCCTTGACGTTTTTTTTTTTTTTTTTTTTTTTGTTAAATCAACAACAAAACAAAATACAGAAAACCAGGTTTAATGGCAAAATAATCTTTAGTTTTAGTCTGCCAACAACATTGCTAAAGTGAAATTCTCTCACATCTCAACAAAACAAACGTTTGTTCAATATCATCAGTATTGAAGTAAAATAATTTCTAAAATTTATGTTGAGCTTCCATCAGCCAGAGAGAAAGATACGATTAAATTTTAACGATAATTTAAAGTGTTAAAAAAGTGCTTTCAAATTTAAACAAATTATCCAGTGTATGTAAGTGTTTTTGTGTGCATAATTATTAAAAAAAAAAAAATGGTTAAAAATTTCCAAAGAAATTTACTTAATAAAAACAATTATTTCGAAATTATTTGGGATGTTGTGTGTGTTTGGTTGTATGTATTTGACTGCAATCACTTTAAAAATTTCAATTGATTTGACTTTGGTTATTTTTCATGTTTGTTAAAGAGGAAAACGTAAGACATATTGTTGGACTTGGCTTATTTATGATCGATCTTGTTTATATTGCGGAGAGTAAAAGAAAGTATGTCAGGTGTATCATTTAATACAACAAGCAACTAAAAAAAAAAACAAAATCCATATATTCATTAAATTTTAACTATGTAAGCTTGTAAAAGCTAGTGTCAACGTTTTTTTTTTTTTTTTTTTTTTGTGAAACTACGAAGGAACATTAAGAGAGTTTAAGCAGACTTTGTAGAGAGCTTCAATTTTAAAATTTGACAACATTAAATTGACACAAATATCATGATTTGTTGATATTATGTTTTTTTGGCATCTTGAATACTTTAAAAAAAGTATCGTGCAGCTAGAAACCAGGTAAACACAATCGCCCAACTGACCTTTTTTTTGTATATAGACTTAACTGTTTAAAATCTCAACACCTCATACACAAGAAATAAACGAACAAGAACAAATGTCTCGGTTACATATGCCTTGTAGCGGGTCTTAGGGTCATTATTATAGGCTTGGCGTTGGCTGTGATCGGACCGATAACAGACGCTTTTTGGCAGATAAGACATTAACATCTGTCAACGTAATCGTAATTTTATCTAACGCCAAGTTCTAATAATGGCCCTTGGTATAAATTTTATAGAAACTCATTACCGGAAATCTTGTTTCGGCAGAACATAAGCTATAATTGGAACGTTACAGAAACGATAATCAAGGCCCCTGCGCAAGGATGACACTAGAAATCGTAAAGCGTTAATTACCGGACCTTTAATGTTTTACATACAGGCATATCACAGAAATCAACTACGATCAAAAGTGTGAGTACTTTAATAATTTTACGTCTACACAAAACGAAAACTTTATTAAGGAATCTAAAACTAATTCGATCGGAATTGCAACAACGAAAATAATACCATTCCGATCGGGATCTATGGCAGGCTTGCTCATCTTAATTGTCTCAAAGAGTAGAACTCTAGATCCGAATGCTCTTATTACAAATATATTGAGGAAATAAGACTATTGTAAAAAGCTTTTTAAATTGAAATTCAACTCACAGAAGCACATTCGAAAAAATGGTTAATATAATTAAAATAGTTTATAGAAAATAAATAATTCCCACATTCTATTTATTAATTAGTCTTAAAAGATATAACCACAAAGTAAGTTGTATTAAAATATGAATGCATTACTTTGATGAGAAACTAATGTAAAAGAAAAGATAGAGCATTAATGTTTTAAATATAATAACATTTTTGCAAGATACTTTTTTAATTAATTTAATAGTAAAGCTTCGTAATTTCAGACCTGGTCTGAATTAGGTCTAAAATTTACCAAGCGCCCAGTTCAATCATTTCGACATGTTGGACTTAAAACAGAATTGCTAATTTTATTCATTAAATACTTCAGCTTTGCTTTTAAAAACATACTGTATCAAACTGCTTCTCAACATTGCCTAATACTGCTCACCAACAGTAGGCCAAAACAACTTTATACTCATGCAGCCAAAATATTAAAAAAAAAAAAAATTTAAATACATCTTTTGCTTGCCGGTTTTTTTTTATTTGCTTTTTTAGGCAAAAAGTAAAAAGTTATATTTTTAATTTATTTTGTTTTGATCAAAGTGAAAACCAGACGTATCCAAAGAAAAAACGATTTTTTTTTAAATTTCAAACACACACACACACCCTGTCAGCCAAAGAGCCCGCCATTTAGGCATCCAGCTAAAAAAAACACCGGTTTTCGTTTTGTTTTTTCTACCTTCGAGTCAAAGTCAATGAATGTTATTAAACTTTTATTAGAAATCAATTAAATGTATGAATACATTATTAAAATTAGAAAAAAATTTTAAATAAAAAAAAACAAATCGTATGTAAGTATAAAAAAAAGAAAAAGTTTGTCGGGAAAGTTTTCAAAACTAAAAAAAAAAATATCTTTAAAAATTATTTGAACAAAACGTTAACAACAAGAAAAATGGACACTTATATACATAAAGAAAGAGAGTTAGATCTTTTTTAAGATAGACAAAACCAAAATACTAAAATGTGTAAATTTTGATTATAATTTCTTTACATGTTTAACTATTGTATGACATTTAAACAACTTATGAACAATTTTTTAACAAGCACTGTTTTGCTGTTTTCACTTTTTTCGTAGAGATGGAATTGAGAATTAAATCACTGGAATTTATACTACTTGCTGTGACATTGATCTTTAGTGGCGGCAATTTAATAACAACAGCCTCAGCCGAAGGTTTACGTTTACCGGATCAACAGTCCAATTCCATACCTCAACAGCAACAGATATTGCCACAACAGCAACAACAAAATGTACAACAGATTTTCCCCAATCAACAGCAACAACAGCAATTTGTACAACAACAACAACAGCATCAACCTGTGGGAGTGGGTGAAGAACGCGGCCGTTCTTCTATACTCAGCATATTCGGTTTAGGTGGTGACAGCGATCCCTTCTTGGCTCGTTCGAATACGAATTGTTTGAGCGGTGATTTATCGGAATGTTTTAAGACTCAAGCGTTGAATAGTTTCGATGAAATTTTCTATCGTGAACAATATCCGTAAGTTTTAATAGGATTTTAGTGAACTTCAGAAAGTATTTTATTTAATATTATATATTTTTTTTTTTTTTTTTTTTGTTAACAGATTATCGGAGTTTGCTCGTGTTGTTCGTATGCCTGAGACTCAACAGCGTTCTTTGTTGCAAGAACCTTTTGAATATTCGGAAGAACCCCGCAATGAGGACACTGATTGGGATCAATTGGTGAAATATGCTCTTAGAAGAGCTGAAAGGTAAGTGTAACAAATAAAGCCATTTGCAAATTACACTACGTGACAGTTTTTTGACCAAACGAATTTGACACCTAATCTTTAAGTAAAATTTTCCGCTGAATCCGAATATGAAGGCAGAACTGTCAAAAGTAGAACAGTTTTTGAGATATTCCACAATAACCGTAGTGTTTTTAAAAAAAGATGATGTGACTGAAATGCAAATGTCTACAAACATTTTAAACGGATTATGTATTTCTTTCTTTTTAGTGAAGGGTTATAAAACTTCTAAAATAACCATGGATTGCTAGTGAAGATTGGTCAAGAAATGACAGAGTTATGCTAAGTTCACACTTAGGTTGTCAAACGCGTTAAGGCAAATTGTTGATTAAGCTAATCAAAGCCGTTCACATTACATTTGAGATTATTAAGATGACAGATGATTAAGAAAAAAAAACACAACAAACAAATTTATATTTCTTTAAAGTATTAAAAATGGATAAAAACACTTCATGTTTTTCTACATTTGAGGTATGTTCAGTGGATTCTATGTGATTTATGAAGTGATTTAGTTGTAATCATGTCAACTTGAAGTGATTAACAAATCACTTCAATGTATGGGTAATCATCTCGTTTTGAAGTGATTAGAGCTTAATCACGTTCGAACTGCTTAAACGCATTAAAGAAGCCAAATGTGAACATAGCATTAGATTAGTTGTTGGCGGGAATTGAACCCGCAACTCTCACGCTGATAGACTAACTCACTACCTACTTCTCTACCGGTCACGATTTTTCTTTTTAAGAAGAAGATATTTCAAAACATTTTCATACTTAATCTCAATTTAAAAACAAAAAACTTCGTTAAGAAAAATTTTTGTTAGGGCATGTTAAGCCCTTAATTTTTTTTTTTTTTAAATAAGGCATTTACAGTTTTTGAAAATTGGATAAAAACATTTTAATTATTTAATAGTTTTAAAAGAAATTCAGAAAGTTTTCGTAAGTGCTTCAAAAAACGAACGTGATTTTTTAAATTTCAATCCTGCACGATCATGCACGCCAAGTATGTATCGCAATAACGATCATCCTCTCACGCCTGTGTAACATTTAAAGCAACCAAAATCACAAGTAATTTAAGATCTTAGCATGAATTACACATAACGAAAAGTTCACGCCACTCGATCACCTCTAGCTGCATCTTCTCTACTTGACTTTCCAAACAATTCGCATATACATACAACTTTTTAGTCGTACCTGCTCTCCCAAAACAAAATTCTCCCAACAAGAACGTAGTATGAAAAAAAAGCTTTTTAAATATTGAAATGTTTTATTACACACACAATTTTTGTTTGAAACCTCTCAACTTAATCACGATATCGACTAATTAACCTAATTCTAGATTCATTAAATCGACTGCTTTGGAAATTGATGTACCAAATGAAATCACTGAAGCTGGTCGTTATGATGCTCGTTTTATTGGAAATGATATTGACAGTGAACTGGATATTATTGAGGATAAACATGCGCCCTTCATTAGTAAGTTCCCCTAAAAAAAAACCTTGTCAAGATATGCATCTGATTCCAAAATTTTTTGATTTAATTTCGACAGAACGCAAAAGTTTAAAGAAAATGATCATCCCCTTGTTGTTGGTCTTGAAAATATTCAAATTGAAGTTGTTGTTGTTCTTGCCATTCATTTTGGGTATCGTTGGCTTGAAGAAGATTCTTGGTTTGGCGGCTATTATTTTGCCTGGGCTCTTTGCCTATTTCAAATTGTGTCGTCCCCAAGGTGGCCCGGGTGGCTACAATGGTGGTGGTGGCTTATTCTCCGGACTATTCGGCAACAAAAATACTTTCCCCGAATATTCGCCACAAGGTGTTGGCCCCGCTACTTACTATCATCATCATGACCATTTTGATGGTGGCACTGGTGGTGCTCAGCACTACAGACCTGATCCACATTTCTCCAAACCTTATGGTGATTATTATAGCAAAAATTATGGTACCTCTGCTTCGGGAAATTCGGTTAGTTTTGGCGAGACATCTGCACAAGATGCTGCTTATTCTGGTTATTATGGCAGAAATTCTGGCAAAGATATTGAAAGTACTCAGAAGAGTTAGAGAGGAGAGAAAATTTCTTTTAGCGGAAATTTTACTCTAGTAAAATGGCCATTCTTATTTTAAAATTATCATTTACAATTTTTTTATGTGTTCATATGTATGTTCATTTTATATTGTACTAAGTTGTTATTACTTTTTTGTTAAACTATTTTTTTTGTACTATATTTATTTAATATTTCCACACAAAAAAAAGAAATATTTATTTATTTTTATAAAACTATTAATAAATGAGATTAAATCAAGAGAAATACAAATGAAGTTATTTAAATGGGCTTAACATTTTACAAAGCAGATTATTAAAAATATAAAAAAGTCAAAAAAAGATAATTTTATAATAGAAAACTTGCGTAACCCCCAAATTTCTTTATCGATACTTTTAATAAGTTTTTCATTAACATTTTTTCATTCTTCTCTTCGATTTTATTCTAATCTATATCGTTCGTAACGATATCGTTCAGAAAATTATCTGAGAGTTGAAAGATAACGATATTATGTATCTACTTTTTGTCACAAGGAACGCTACATAAACCGAGTATAGCAAAATATTTTACAGGCGTTTTCTATTCGTCATAGCGTTATTTCAATTTAAAACCATAATTTGTTACATAAAACATTTGTATGTATTTGAACGAAATCGGAAGAAAAACTTCATAATTCTATATGGCATTTTGTATGGGTTACATCTGTCATTCTAGCTCAGTTATTAAACGAAAAACTGAAATAAACCAGAATAAACCAGTGCCCAGCTCACCGATTGCTCACTAAAGGTTACCCTATATTTTTTTCATCGATTTCAAAGCGCTAGTGTTGATTTGTGCGGTCTTGAAGAAGTTTTTCTCATAATTAAACCAAGTACTTGTATGTATCACGGACTTTTTCTATTTAAAGCGTAATTATTGACTTTTTAAATGATTTTATGCCCTCCATCACAGTTTTGTCAATTTAGACATTTTCAGAACTTCGAATCCACCCTTAACATTTAAAGTAATCGATTAAACAACGAATTTTCCTAAGTTTATGGATAATAACATTTTTACCTAAGTCCTCTTTGTCTAATTTAAAATATTGAATCGGTTTTAAAAAAATTTCTGAATATGTATATTAATTTCTTACAAATCACCTATCACCACGTGCTAGTCATTACACAGAAAAAAAATTTTTCACTAATTAACGCATTAATCAAAAATTAAATTAGCAGTAAAAAAGAAAATTGAAATATTTTTTATGGCAATTTTGTCAAGGGCATGTAAAATTTGCTATTTGCAAAAAGGTCAGAAGTTGTGAATCATAACTAGGGCGTGGAATTTCATGCTTACAAAAATTCAAAAACATTGCTGTGGCCGTATGGAAAAACAAGTTAACTCCACTTTTTGCGAAAAATGAGATAACGCCAAAAATAGAATGCGTGTTTCATTTACTATCACTCTGTCAGATCAATTCAATCAATTTTAATATAGTTTCTTATTTAAAAGTTATTTGATAAACAAAAATCAGAAAAATACCAATTTTTATGTAAAAACTAGATAACTCCATGCATTTTTTGAAAAAACAAGGTAACTCCATAGTGTCTTAAAAAAACAGAAAAATTAGAAGTTAAAGACGACGTTGTTTCGATAACTAAGAGAAAGAGCGAAGTAGAACAAATTCGGGTCACAAGCTCTTTGGGTCAAAATTTTGAACCTAAAATTTGCAACTCCCGATAATTCAAAGAATATTATAGAAAAGGCATTTTATATCATTTCTGAAGCTCTTGATATAAAGAACATGACTGCCAAATACCCGATATCTTTTCGAATAATAGTTTTTAACCCACAAGGATCTACCGTCCTATATGTGGTACAGTAACTTTAAACATTTTTTCGACTTACCAATTAATATTTTTTTACAGTTGCAATGATAAGACAGTGTTTTTGTTCAGCTAAACTAAAAAACAATTTGATAACCCATAAACTGGCCTATGAATGTCACAAAATCAAGAGGTGTCGGCCATAAAGGGTAAACCTTTTAATTCAGTTTATGCATAAAAATAGACAAAAACTCGGCTTATCAATAAATATAAAATTGTAACGTTAAATATAAAATTGTAACTTTCATCGCCACACAGCCTGAACGCCTAAAGCTAAAAATTTGAAATTTGGACAGGAGGTTGGTCTCTCCCCGACTTATACGGGATTTTTTAAAATTCGAAAAATAACTACAGAACTAAAAGAGATACAAAAAAAATGTAGTAGTTATCGTTGTTTTTTAAAAAAATAAGCGGACAGGTGTCTGGTACTTTTTTGTAATGCGCCCCTTTTAGGGAGTAAACGTGTAAAATCTGAATTTTAGTACTTTTTTGTCACCCCATCTATCTTTTAAGCCAATAAACATAGAAATAAAGTTTTTATCACATTTAAATCTTATCTAAAAAGTCCACATACGAATACGGTACTTTTTAAAAACTCGAACGTTAATTTTTGAGCTCCCACTACAATATTGTAATTTCTGATATTTTAATGGGGAGAAAGAAAGTACCAAAAAGGGGGGAAGTACGGAAAATCTTAATTCCTGTCTTTAGATTTTTTCTTTAATTATATGTAGTTAATATTTTACATATAAAGATAAAATTCAACAAAAATTTTAAAATAATTTGAAAATAAAAGTTTTTTCGGAAAACCTAGATAACTCCATTTTTCGTAAAAACAAGATAACTGACATTGATTCTCGGTTTTAGTGCCAAAAAAATTAGTTTAATGGAACCAGAAATCTGTACCACTATTTTAAAATATGTTTTGTTTAATGCGCACGCAAAGAAACGTAAATTCATATTAAATAATAAGCGACATATATTTAAAACTTTAACCCGGACATTTTGGATATTTAAGATAAAAAAATGTATCAAACGAGTTTTACTTCGTACCTCCACATGTTGACGTCTTGACTCATAAAGACTCAGATGAGGAAATCGAAGGAAATATTAATACTTCGTCTCGTAATCAACTTCTGGCACCTCCTGAAATACAAAGAAACAATGGAGAGCTTCCCACAAACACCAAACCACAAGACAAATGAGAAAAGGCAAAACGAAATCATTTGGATGCTAGGAGGAAAGACATCGCAAATCACTGAAATTTTTGTACCTTTATTTTAATAGCGTCGTCATATGACGACATCTACTTTCTCGAAAACTAGACCCGATATGCCAGTTCTCTTTGCAGATATATACGAAAGGTATCCTAGACATGCAGTGAATCAAATAATATAACAATCGGACGATTATTTCATAAACCGGGAGAATTCGTTTTCAAAAAATGGAGTTATCTAGTTTTTCCATACGGCCACAGATTTATTATTTACAGAAAATTTGACGATGCATTTACCATATTTTTTTTATTTTTTTTTTTAACTTTGACATTAATAGAATGAAAGTCACTTTTAATTTAAAACATCAAAAAAAAACTATATACAGGGAATTCTTATTTTCTAATAAGATATTTTTAACAACAACAAAATTTTATCCAAAAAAAATTCTGTTAAAAATTTATCTTATTAAAAAAAGCTACAGAAATTTAATCTTTTTTCGAACAATTTCATGCCATGCATTTTATCTTTCTGGCACCAAATGTGGGTTTGTTTGTTTGATACTTCATTAATTGAGATAGCAATTTGAATATAAAGGGTGATTTTTTAAGATTTAAGTTTTTTGGGCTGGCAGCACTGGTTGGTAGTTGTGTCCAAACTAAATCTGTGAAAGTGAAAAGTGTTCAGTATACTCTGCCATTTCATCATGGAGAAACTCACAAACGAGCAAAGACTGCAAATCGTTGAAATTTATTATCAAAATTCGTGCTCTGTGAGAAATGTCCATCGTTTGTTACGAACTTTTTATGGTCGTCATAATCGACCTAGTGAATCAACAATTCGTGCTATTATCACCAAATTTCGCACCAAATTTACTTTGTTGGACATTAAACTACCGACTCGCGTTAGTAAAGTGCGTACTGAAGAGAATATTGCAGCCGTAGGGACCAGTGTTAATGAGGAAAGTGAAATGTCAGTTCGTCGCCGTTCACAGGTATTGGGCATGTGTTATTCAACCACGTGCCATGATACGCGACTTTTTTTTGCCCCAATTGGCTGAGTTGGACCTGGTTGATATGGTTTCAACAAGACGGTGCCACATGCCACACAGCTCGTGAAACAATGGACATATTGAAGGATGAAGTTGGTGAGCAGTTTATCTCTTGAAATGGCCCTGTGAGTTGGCCGCCAAGATCATGTGATTTGACGCCTCCTGACTATTTCTTGTGGGGCTATGTGAAGTCGTTGGTCTAGGTGGACAAGCCAAAGACGATTGGAGCCTTAGAGTATAACATAACACGTGTTATTCATGGAATACAGGACGAAATGCTCGAAAAAGTGGTGCAAAATTGGGCCTTGCGAATGGACCATTTGAACCGGAGCTGGGGCAACATTTACATTAAGTAACTTTTAAAAAGTAAATGGCAAAGACCAATTTATCGATTCCAATAAAAATTTTGAATATGTATATGATGCAAATTTGAGTGTTTTATTACAGTTTTAAAAAAACTATGCTTAAAAAAATCACCCATTATGTGACAATTACAAAAACATCTTCTAAAATCATTAAAAATAACACAGCAGATAGACATCGAAAGGAGAGTTTGCTCATCGAAAATGATACGACAAGCATTTAAATAACAGTAATTTTAAATTTTAATAATACCCTTAATTGTCAACTTAACTTGAACTTAAACAAAAAAAAAAATATTTATTTTTGTTTGAGTGTTAAAAAAATCATAAATCATTTCAATGAAAACGAAATATATGTCAAAAAGTGAGCTCGGTATGATAGCTCGTTTGACAGCTAACATCTTCGTGAGTTCAATCGGGCTTAAAAAAACACACTTTACGTTGAAAAATCTAGTGGTCAAAAACTGGGATATTAATTTTGCGCGGGGGCCGTTACTAAACTGAATACGCATCATATGTTGTACATTGATATAAAATAAAAACAATTATTTTGTATTTTAAACACACTATTTCAATGCCTGTGGTGCTACGTGAATTCACTGGCATATGCTGATTAACAAGCAAGAATTGACGCCTTGTAGGTCAAACCTGTTCGTGTTATTCCTACTTGATCCAATCAGCTTAAGTCAGTCAAATTTACTTAAAATTGTATTCGTGCGGAAATAATGAGCATAATTTCACTTCGCAGATCCACAAATTCAACTTCAGAGTGTACCTTATTAAATTTTAATTCTCCGATGGAAATTTTGTGATAGATTTTCAGTGGCCGCTGCAAAATACTTAACATATAAGAACTATTTTAAATTATTTTTAACAAGAGTTTTTCTGCTGGACTCTTTTTTATGTTACCACTACATACCAAATTGCATAAAGTCTTACCACAAGTTTGGTCAGGATGGACCATTTTAAATTAGTTAAATTTCATTTATCAGGTCTTTAATATAAAAGTACGAAAACTAAGAGAGAAAAAAAATAAATATTTTTATAATTTAACAATTTGTTTGCTTTGAACCCATTCATAAAACATGTATTTATATATACATAAGTATAAAAATTGAAATGCGTTTATTTTTTGCCCATAGACTCCTAAGCTACAGAACCGATTTTCCTAAAATTTTCACAGTAATTTTTTGATTTCCCGGAGCTTAACATAACAGGCTATAAATAATTGAATGTTTTCAAGAGGGCATGGCAGCTCCCATACAAAGACAATATGAATAACCTTATATCTGGAGAACAATTTCAGTAAAAGTCATAAAAGGTGAAACAAATACTTGGCTATTAATACACAACATCTGCTAAAAAGCGGGCGGTATAGGATAACTGGGCGTGTCACCTACCAAAGAATGAAATTCTATATTTCTGTATAACTGGCGAACGGCAAGAGCCAAAGTGGCCAAATTAGTTACAAGCAGCTTTGTTGTAAATAAATGACATCCGCCAAACTGTTGGCGGAGTTGGCGAACTGGGATTGGCACATCCTATATAAATATTAAATAGATGTCTGTATATCTGGAGAATCGTAGCAGTAAAAGTTTCCAGATTTGGTTCAAATAGCTTCGATGCCAATATTGGAAATAAAAAAAAAAATGCGCGGGATTTAAGAAGTGGGCGTTGCACAACCCGGTTTCTTCATATTTGGAGAACGGAAGGAGAGAAATTATCCAAATTTGTTGTAAACACACAAAACCGATGATTTAAATAAATGGGCATAGCTTATATATTTTTTTTTTTTTTTATTTATAATAATTTTTTATTTTGAAAATGGTATTAATACATTTTAAGTAAGCACCTCAGCACCAAACTTGGCATTAAAGAGGCATTAGAAGGCAACTAGTTATATTTACATCATGTTTACATTACATATTTACACATTGAAAATTATTTACAAATGCAAAAAGAGAAAAAAAAAAAAAAAAAAAAGAGAATCCGTCTTTTTATTTATAAAAACTTTTAATTTTGCGTAAGAAGTGTTTCTAGATTGTTTAATAAAAATAACTTAAGCTCTTTCTTAAACGTTGAAAAAAGTAAAATATTTTTTAAAGAAACGGGCAAATTATTAAATTCATTGGAACCAGCAAAGCGTATTCGTTGTTTCGTCAGTTCAAGACGACATCTTGTTACAGAGAGGTTTTGAACTTGTCTTGTATTTCTATTTGTGACCATTGCATTTTGTAAAAATTGAATTGAATTATTTCAAAGACCTTTTATAGATTTAAATACGAATTTTAATAACTGCATTTTGTACAAGCCATTTATGGGTAGAATATTGTTTGCATAACGTCTAAACAGGTCCAGTGTATGAAGTCTTATGGGAAGGTTAAAAACAAGTTTCAAAGCCTTGTTTTGTGCAGATTGAATACCTCTTAAAGAAGAACTTTTCCTACTTCCATATATTATTGGAAGGTAAGACAAATGACTGTGAATCAAACTTTCATAGATAAGCATTTTCGTTTTAGTATTAAATTTTCGCTTGAATTTGAATAAGATGCCCACTGCAGATGCTTTTTTACTTTTAACTGCTTCAATGTGATTATCCCAATGTAAGTTTCTGCAAAAATGCATTCCTAGATAGGTTACCGACTCCGACTCCTCTATTGGAACACCATCAATATGTACAGTCATAGATTGATCCCTCTCTAAATTATACGGTCTAAATCTGATGAATTTAGTTTTTTCAGTATTCAAAATAAGCTTATTTAATCTTAAATATTCAGCTAATATTGATGAATCATACTCCACTTGAGTTTGTAACACACGCTGATGTTTGTAACGGTAAAGTAGGCAAATATCATCAGCAAACATGAAAAGATGACCATTTAATGTTACACTCAAAATATTATGTGGGTAAATTCAAACGAAAATTCATTTTAAACAACATAAAATTCATTTAAAAAACGGATCATTTACATTTCATTCAAAACAAATGATTTTTACATTAATTTTTAAATTTTTTATTTATTGAACAGCATATTCCTTAAAATTGAATAGTTTTTACTTTTAAAAAATATATTTTAACCGACAAAAATCAAACTACATAACAAAATAAATACGGAAAAACATTATTTTTTGGTAGTTTGTTATTTGAATAACAAACACAAATGTTAAAAAATATAATTATTCGTAAAATAACTATATTTTTATTAAATTTTAACAGTACGGAAAACGAATTTAATAACCCACAATCAGTTACTGTAATAATTTTATAAGTGTATGTTCATCAGGTCATTTATAAAAATCTTGAACAAAAGGGGCCCGAGTACACTACCCTGCGGAACTCCACATGTTACAGGTAACAAGGTGCTCTTAGCGTCACCAATCTGCACGAATTTTGAACGTCCAGACAAGAAGTCCTTAAATAAGGCATTAGAACTGTTTGATACTCCAACTATTTCCAGTTTTTTAATCAAAATGTCATGGTCCACTAAATCAAACGCTTTAGATAGATCAAAAAATACCGCAGCTACACCATTAAAACCCACATCAAGACCGTCACAAATATACTCAACGACATTAACAATCGCCTCCTCCGTGCCAGAACCTTTACAAAAACCAAACTGTCTTTCAAATAATATTTTGTTTTTGACTAAATAGTCAGATAATTGATCAAACAGAATTTTTTCAATTACTTTATCGATTACTGATAAAACCGATACTGGACGATACAACTCAACCTTGTTAGAATCCTTACATTTAGGTATGGGGACAATCTTGTGAATTTTTAGTTCCTTGGGATATTCTTCGTGATCTATCATACTGCCATAAATTTTATATAATATCCGAAATTTCCGTTTTTCTACATAAAATCATTTTTAGTGATATTTTATCATAACCGGCACTTTTATTTTTTGGTAACCTATCCAAAATATCTTCAACGCATTTCTTATCAACTTTTCCCAAATTAAAAATTGTCGTTAACGGTCTCAATGATCTTAAATTGTTTATATCATCATTTAAATAGCACGGAATATTTCTTTTTAGATTCTCAATTGAATCAAAAAATACTGATTAAATATTTATGTAATACATCTGCCAAAAAGTAAGTTCAATTGAAAAAGAAGGTATGGCAAATACCATACAAACACACTTTAAATTTCTGTTTATTTGTAGAACCAATTGTTTCGTTATCAACACGGGAGATCTGTTTCAAAAAAAAAAAAAATAAAAATTTTAATTTTATTTGGAAGCGCTTCGGGCTAAGCAAGTATATAAATAGAAAAAACATGACTTTATTTAAATTACAAAATCTACCACCTTAAGTGGGGAACAAGATCGTCGCTGTAGTACAACGTTACGAATAGCGCTGCAAGCTGTCAAAAGTTAAAAACGGCAGTTTCAAAATGGTGTTAAGAGAATAAGTAGTTGTAATAGTCGTTGCAGTTGAAGTTGAAGCGAAAATTGGGAATTTTTAACTTTGTATCGCTAAATAGCATTTTTCAGCTTCAGCTACTACTACATCTTCTTAATTCTGTTTCAGGCCTTAGTTTTCCTTTGTATGGACATGTTTAATACATAATATTAATTTTTTTTTTAATTTAGACAACCAATTTAAAGTTATATTGTTAAATATTTTAAAATGTTTTATATAGATATTCTAATAATTATTTTTTTTTAAATTACTCCAACTAGTTTTTTTTATATGTTTAAAAGAACGAATTCTTGTTCAAAAAATATAAAAAAGCAAAATAAGCAATTATTTATAATAAAACAAGCATTTAACCTGCTACTTCGTTAGCGTCTCCTTTTTTTCGTGGACATATCTGCATGCCAAAGTTAATTTTTCTAGGTTTTAACTTGTTTAAACTCGAAGAACACTCGTACAACACAAAAGCAAATGAAAGAAAGTTAATTTCCCGTATTATCCTTTTTGATACTTTTTTCTGCCCATTTATGTGCCAAAAATTTCAATTTTGTAGTGGGAGCCCATAATTTAGTACGTATATGTCAATGAATGAGGAAAATGTTTTGGTTTAAAGGATAGAAGGCGTGACAAAAAAGTTCCTAAATATGTACAGGTTTTACGCGTTTACTTTCCAAAAGGACCAAATTTCTAAAATGTACCAGACACCTGTCCACTTATTCTTTTAATGACCAACAATAAGTTTTTAATTTAAAAAGTACCAATTTATTAAAAAAAAATGTGGAGACAAGTTAGAGAACAAAAAAGGACCAAAAAATCACGCTTACAGATTCTCATTCACTCAGGAACTTGCATGTTTAATTTTATGTTTCTAGGTCCAATAACTACGGAAATTCAAAAAGTACCAGTTTAAGAATAAAAAAAGTACCAAAAAGATCCCTCTAACAGATTCTTATTCACACACGATCTGGCATGTTTAATTTTATGTTCCTACGGAAATTCAAAAAGTACCAGTTAAAATACAAAAAAAGTACTAAAAACTTCCCTTCTTATTCGCTCAGGACATTGCATCTTGAATTTTATGTTTCTAGGTCCAATACTAACGGAAATTTAAAAAGTAACAGCTAAATAACAAAAAAGTACCAAAAAGCCCTCTTACAGATTCTCATTCCCTCAGGACATTGCATGTTTAATTTTATGTTTCTAGGTCCAATACTAACGGAAATTCAAAAAGTTGCAGTTAATATACAAAAAAGTACGAAAACCTTTCCTCTCATAGATTCTTATCCACTCAGGACATTGCATGCTGAATTTTATGTTTTTCCCATTTCCCATTTTGGTACTATTTTTCCCCCTAATTAAAGTATCAACATTTGCAGTATTGTAGTGGGGACTATAATTTAGTACGAATATGTCAATGAATGGAGGAAAACGTTTTGTAAACAAAAATACCAAGTACCAAAAATAGTTACGATTTTCACTCCTTAAACGTTCGAATTTCGAAAAAGTACCAAATTTATATTCGTATTTTTTTTGATAAGTTTTGAATGTGTATACACTTTATTTCTAGGTTTATTGATTCAAAAGATAGATGGGGTGACAAAAAGTACCAAAATTCAGGTTTTACCCATTTTCTCTTTAAAAGAGCCGAATTTGAAAAAAAATACCAGATACCTGTCCGCTTATTATTCTCAAGAACAAGGATAAATATTACAGTTTTTTTTGTATCTCTTTTAGTTTTGGAGATAAAAGGTTATCGAATTTCCCCTTTTTTACCCCCTAAACATTCGAATTTTCAAAAATCCGGTCTTAGTGGACCGATTCGGTCCAAATTTCAAGTATTTAGCCTCAGGCGCTTAGGCTGTGCGATGATGAATCAGTAACGTTACAACGTTACATTTTTATATAATTATAAATAGTTCAACAAAATAACCACAATACTAATTATAATTAGGGTTTTTTCCCGGGATTTCCCGGGAATTTCAATTATTTTATCTCCCGTTTTCCCGGGATTTTTCTTGCGGGATCCCGGGAAATAAAAAATTCCTCATAGTTTCAGAAAATAGCTATTTATACTTTGAAATTTAGTTTTCTATTCTCTTAAAATTAGCATCTGTGGATGGGTTGTGGATTAGATCCATTACAAGAAGTGAGTACATGTATTTAAATCATTCTCTCCTGATGCAATAAATCTACTAAAAGCAGAATTGGCAGTGCAACAGTTGATAATTATCACATTTAGTGAAGTGAAGAGTTAATAAAGTACATTAGTTCAAAATAAGATGCAGGCAGTCCATGAACAAGTCTTATGGTGTTTTCTTTTCTACAAAAAATGTGACATTTTATTTTAAAAAAATTGCTATATGGTGTCTGTTTCTTAAAAATTTTGCTCCCAAAAAGGGTGGCTTGTTTTATTCTAAAAAACTCATGCTTTTCGGGAGCAAAATTTTAAGGAAACAGACACCAAATTGCATTTTTTTAAAATAAAATGTCACATTTTTTGTAGAAAAGAAAACACCATTAAAAATAGGAGATACCTTAACATATCGCTCCTTTATTGCAACAAAGTCATATCTACAAAAACAAACTATCTTGGCAAAATGCGATTAAAGTTTTAAAAATGTACCGATTTAAAGATATATTTTGCTATAACTTCGGTTCAGTTTGAGATATAACACGAGACGGTATGAAGGAATACTTTGCTAAAGTTACTTCAAATTTTGAGATATGACTATGATGAATTTTCAATTTCAGCTTGTGTTGGCTTATGTACCCGTGAAGTGCGGGAAACCCGAAATAAAATAACATTTTGAAAATACGTGTAAGATACTACAACATACAACTTGAAAAACACATTGTCCTAAAGATTACAAATGGACCTATTGAAATGAAAAGGTTTGTAAGAAGCAGTCCGGTTGATGCTATTTTTTCATCAACCTTGACATACATTTGACTGACGTTGTTTATAAAAAAGAAAAAATTGCTTCTGATTGTGAATCCGAAGCATGCTACAACGGTGACTTTTAACTATTTGTCCAACCTCGCGAAAAAATGAACGAAATTTTTCGGAAACATGATAATTAGAAAATAAAATCAGGAATATACTTTTTGACGACTTACAAAGCGCTTTGAGTGTCAGAAAGTTATTTCCTAAGCCGTTAAAAAATGTTATATATTTCTTTAAAGTATTTTATCTATTTTATTAATTAACTTTTTGATCTCATATCTTGAGTACCTCAATTTTTATTTTGTTTTTATTGTTGTTTTATGAATTAAATTTTTATGATTATGTTATCTTTTTATCTTGTATGCAGAGAATAATAATACTGAATAATAGCATAATAATAGGGAATAAAGGCGTGAGGTAATAATAATTCAAGTTCCTATTTCAATTTTCAATTAATTTTTTAGTATTGAACCATTTCATTTACTTTCGTTGTAAACAGTACCCTTACGTTTTTTTATAAAAGTTTTTTTCATTAATTAATAACAAAATTTACTTTGTATTATTTATATGGAGCGGGATCCCGGGATCCCGGGATATTTAAAAAAATTTCCCGCTTTCCCGGGAATCGAAAAAGTGCGGGAAAAAAAAAACTCTAATTATAATAATAATAGTGATGTTAATAAGAAGTAAACAAACTTTTTATTCGAATACTTTCTTATGGTATATTTAAAAAATGTTCAAACAAAAATATTTATAATACCTTTCGGCAAAATCTTGTTCAGAAAGTAAAATAATTGTATTTTTATAATATAAGAATAATTTTTTAGATCTTAAATTATAAAAAAAAAATATATGTTAATTATAAAATATCATGTGAACCGAATAGAAGTTTCATGGCAACAAAAAGTTGGCAAACTTAAACATAAAATCGCTACAAACAGTCAATAGTTAAAAAGCTGTTAATGTACGTTTTTGAATACACATTTTTATATAACGTTTATAAAGCATTTTTTCAATAAAAACAGCGTTTGTTTTTTATTTTATTTAAACAAAAAAAAAAAAAAAATAATAATAAAAAATTCTCTGGTTGTTTTTAATCTATTGTAATTCGAAGGTATAATATTTTTAAAACTTAATTTAAATAACAAATAGAATCTGGGAATTTATTTCTCATGGCGAGTAACATTTATTATATAAATTTTCACATTTTTCAAATGTGTATTCTAAGTCAAATTACAATCCTCAAAAGCTTTTATACTTTAAGAGTCTTATTCCTTCAATATTTTCTAGGAATATTTTCTATGCTCTATCAGAATTTTCGTTTGTAGATTTCTGATAGTGCATATAAAATATTCCTAGAAAATATTGAAGGAATAAGACTATTAAAGTATACAAGCTTTTGAGGATTGTAATTTGACTTAGAATGCACATTCGAATAATATGAAAATTTACTTAATTTAAATAACTATGTACATTAGAGCGACTCAAAAAACAAAAACGTGATTTTGGTACCCCTCTGAAAATGAAGCTTGATACGTTTTATGATGATTCCCAAAATATTTTGGTTCAAGCGTTGACCATCCGTGAGCTGGACCATTTTCAAAAAATGTCTTTTTTCAGTTTTTCGAATTTTTTTATACTTTGCTCCAAGACGACATAACCAAAATTTTGTATCATCGAAAAGAGTTTTTGAAGCAGCATCCAATGGTCTATAAAACTTGACCACTTGCGACCTACTAATTGAGATATTTAACTAAATACATATTTTTGTTTCGGGTTTTCATACATATTCTACGTATGTGGAAATAATGCTTTGCTTTTCAAATTGAATCTGTTTTAAAATAATGTTAATTTATTTATTCGGTAGAATGTTTGCTAGCTTTGAAAAACATAAATGAGACCAAGTTTCAATACAATAATACAATTTTTTTTTGCATTTAATGCGTCTTAAAGTGCTTTGAAGTACGCTTTATATGGGACCTATGATAATTATGTTCCGATTATTGCGTGGTATTATTTGTAGCCAATAAAAGCTAAATTGTTTCCCAGAGTGGGCTTTCTATTGTGCCTATTTACACTGGGTGATTTCGGCCAAAATTGTTTAATTTTGTTATTTATTTTCGTAAAACAATAACAGTTAGTACATGGGAAAAGTAGCTAAAGAGCGTTACGATGTATAGTATATTACTCTGGCATTTTTTGTCCAATTTTAAAGATATGCAATTGTAAATGGCCTTAAGACAGCCTTATTTCTCAGATAAGCGATTTTTTTTTTAATTTTCGCATAATAAACCAATTGATAACAATAGGTAACAAAATTATAAGTTTTTGTTTATTTAAATGTTTATTAATTCATAGATACAAATATTAACAAAAAAAACTCAATCAATGTTTTTTTTTTTATTTTTATCTGCTTTTCACACATTGGCAAGTTTTAAATTTGTAATAATAGGGATTACAAAAAAGGTTATAATTAAAATAGTTTGCCGAAGTAGTTTGTGAAACCCATAATACCTCTTTGTGCGCCTTTGTAATACCATGTGGTAAGGCCCTTCAACCTCTAAAAACTACTTAAAAAAAGCCGCAAATTTCCCAACTTTGTTCCTTTTTATTGATGTTATATAGGGTGTATTTTTAGCTGCATGATAAATTAAAGTGAGAATATAAAACAGAACTACATATTTTTGGAATAAATTTTTTTTATTTTAATCTGTTAGATAATTGCATGGCATTCATTTTTTAAATATGATTTCCGGCCTATATGCGTCGCGGTTACGAGTTACATCGTCCATTCGACTACCTTTTCCAATGAATCTGGCCGTATAGCGTTAATGGTGGCTTTATTATTGGCTTCCAATGCTGCAAGAGTTGCTGGTTTGTTGTTATAAACCAATGACTTAGCATATAGCGCCATTAAAAGTAATCCACAGGCGTAAAACAGCACGCACGAGGGGCCCAGTTAAGAGGACCACTTCTAGAAATAAAGTGATTGATTTTATAAAAAAAAAAATTTTTCAGCGCCAACTGTTAAGCTGATTAATTTATGGAAAAAAAAATTTTATCAGTATGGCCCGATAGATCTCGTCTTTCACCGAAACGACAGCTCCCTTCGCATTTCGAAAGAGCGTGCAAGCCACTCCAAATAGTAAATTTGAATGTATGTTATTGTGATTCGATAACATCTTGAGGTTACATGTGGTACTTTTTGAATTTTCAATAATATTGGAATTAGATAAATAAAATAATAGGTGCAGAGTCCTGAGTGAATAATAACCTATAAGATGAAACATGTTGGTACTTTTTTGTAAAAAAAACATAAACTTTGTCATAAAAATATGTCCACGAATGAAAGGGAGACGCTAACGAAGTAGCGAGTTAAATGCGCGTTAATCGTATTAGAAATATTTATCCTATAACAAAATTTTAACTTAAAAACTATTTAGGGCCATTATTACAACCTAATGATAAAGTTGCTGATAGTTAACGTGAACAATAGGTATCTTGAACGATAAAGTGACCAATAAGTTTTTTCCATTATTACAACTGTCCGATAAAATAAAAAATGTAATTTATATACTGTGGCAACATTGCAGTATATACCGACTACTTTTGGTTGTTTAAAATACGTAATGGCAATGACTACGACTACATAAAACTGTCATTGAAGTTACCATATCTTCAGCAGAAAATATGGCATCTTCAAGTTCTTAAAGTTCACTTGTAAAGTTACCATGAGGACAAACCTGATGTAAGCTTATCAGTCACTTTTTAGGTTAATGTTAACTTGTAATAACCAAAAACTATTTATCTGTCAGATAGCATCCTAAAAATAACTATTTGTAAGTTGTAATAATGGCCCTTAAAGTATTTTAGAAATCAACTACAACTTACCTAAATTTGTTTAAGCATCAACAAAAATAAAAATTTGAAAATTGACTTACCTGTAAAGAAAAGAAGATATAATTTTTTTGATGAAAATATTTTCATTTAATAAAAATTAAATGAATAACCTACAGTAATGGTTTTTTTATAGTCAACAAATTAAAAAGAATAACAATTTAATTGTAATTTCTATAGTCCTCACTCATGCGAGTGTCCTGACTCAGTTTAAAAACATTTCAACTCACATTAAAAAAATGTTTTCCTACAAAGTTTTAAAAAATAAAAAAAATTATTAAAGAAGTCTTAACGTAAAGCAGTTTAATTCATGAAAGCCCCCAACTACATTTAAATTCAGATTATATATGTAGCTAAATGATTGTTGAAACATTTAGAAAATTACCATCCGGTTGTTTGGCCTACTGCATGACATAATTTCCTCTAAGAAAACAGTGAACTTTATGAATTAACATAATAATGCAATAACATAGCGCTGTAATATTCCCAAAATGAATCACTTTAATCGCAATAGATTTTATTAAAAAAAAAACTTTAACAAATTTTATCAATAAAATGTATAATTTTTCCAAGATTTTTTGATAAATTCAAAAAAACTTGCATGCTGTGACTTTTCCTACTTCTGGCAACACTAATTGCAACATCATCTAGCTCTTTCCTAGTAATTGATTTAAGTGTAGTTGTAACGAAAACGGGCCAAATTGGCTGAAAAGGTGGCCAAATCTTTTTACCAAAAATATGTAAACGTGTCAAAATGTATATGTATAATTAATAAATTTTAGGTTTTGTTATTTGCGCGTTTTGCATAAAAATATAAAAACACGTAAGCTACTTAAGTATTGAAATTTGGTCTTGTTTAGGTTTTTTATTACTAAAATTCACTCTTCTGAATTTAGAAATGATACATCCATAATTAAGGATAGGTCCAACTAGGTTAGCCATATTTTAAATTCGGAAGAACAGTACATTGTTTACAAAAAAAAAGTGTAAAAAACAGTACATTTGCGTACAATTGACAAAAATCAGTACATGTGCTACTAAAAACAGTACGTCTGGCACCCCTAAGTCCAACATAAAATCCCCTTCTGAAAATCACTTTGATACACCTAATAATATTTCAGAGAAATTATATTTTTTTTAGATTAAGCAACGTGTCATAATATTGTGAGGTCTGCTTTTATAAATTGTGACCGATAATTTGTAGCTCTCATACAAAACCCACTTCTGAAATGTTCGAACTTTCGGTAAAGGGTATTAAATATTCAACACAGCCCTCCTACTTGTTGCATTTGTAATTATTAAATTATTAAATAAATGTAAATATTACATCCATAATTAATACAAAATATAATTATGTTTTTTCTACATTTTATCGGATTTATTCATAGAAATTATTTAAGGTTTATAAATTGAATTTTGCAAACACATTGAAAACATCTAATTTAATCAAGTTTTAAATTTTTCAAATAAATTATTTTCCTTTGATTGCTCAATGCTCTAATAAAATAATTTTGTCCTTAAAACATTTTCATAACCCTAAAGATTCGAATGTATTTTGCATAAATTCATTTATTAAATAAACAAATTCAATTACTTTCTTAACCAAAATTGAATTTATTTTGATCTAAATAGTGAATGATGTTGCTTAAATGAAGAACTAATGAAACTAAGTCAAATAAAAATAAGTAAATTGAGGCGAATCCTTGATATCCTTTACCAAAATAACTAAATAAAACTTTCTGGAATGAACTTTATATGAGATCTGTGATAAATTGTCAACCAATCTTTATAACATCTGGCATCATTATTTATAGTCATAGAAAACCAATTTATGACAAATTTCAAGACTGTGTTATTATACTTTAAGGTTTGAATAGTTTTATAGTTGACCTACTGTAAATCGTGGAAAGTCCCTCGGTAGTGGGTAGTGTTGCGGGCTGGTCAAACAAGTTTAGTTACTGTAATAACAATTGCCATTTGAAAAAGTAGATATACTGAAAAAATACCACACATTTATTGAAGTTTTTTTTTTTCTTTTTTTGTGTAACAAACCTGGCAGCAGTAGCAGCAAAAGTTAGTGATGTGTGAAAAATGGTGCAGCAGAACGAAAAAGAAAACATCATCAGTATTGTTAGTGAAGTTTGCTTAAACACTAGATGAATTTAATATAAAGTTAAAAAATACGACCAACTATAATATGTACTCTACATACATCTAAGGTCGGCAATTGTATAATTTACAGGCGTCAGCAACATATTTTTAAGACAATTAAACAAAACGGCCTAAGTTGAGGGTGATCTTAAGCACTAATACCATAATGCTTTTTGGATCAATAGAAAACAATGTAAATCCCAGCAGACTGTACCCAGCAGAATGCTTTTTGAGGTGAACCTATCCCAAAAAATTCTGAATAATGTTGGCCTTAACTTAAAGAGGTATTGTTGCCATACAATAGAAAATGGTTTCCAAAAGATGTAAGACAGCTCCAGCTCCTTAACAAGGTAATACACACATGTTGTAAAATTGTCACTTTTTAGAAAAAAATCAGCAAACGGCACTTTGCTAATTTCGGAACAAAAAATCGTCAAAATGGCGATAGATCGTCCAATCTGGCAGCCTTGTTTGTGACATTTTATTCCTTCTCTGAGATATCTTGACCTTGAGGTTTCACCATTAGTGGTGAATGAGAGTATACTAAGTTTGTCATTTGATGTGCAACTTTTTTATTATACATCTCAGATCCCAAAAAGTATATATATTCTGGCTCCTTAAGTAATTCTAAGTCGGTTTAGCCATGTCCGTCTGTCCGTCCATCTGTTGAAAACACGCTCAAGAGAAATTAACAAACATGGTGTCAAATTGCTTGTAGTTATCCTAAGCAGTTTGGGATTGAAATCCAGCAAAATTGGTTTAGTAGGATCAGAGGTATTAATCAAACTGTGGAACCACATCCCTAAAAAATTTTGTTACAAAAACTAATTTAAATGGGGAAATAATGCACAGAATGATATAAGATTTTGCACAAATTCGTTTGATTCGACTAGAAATCACATTGTAAAATTTCGTGAATAGGACAAGAAATTACACTGTCATATTTCTTGAAGATCGGGCCATAACCCTAAGCCCCATATACAGCCTACACCCGGAAAACAGTTTAGTACACCTAAAACCGTCATTAATAATGCTATCAGAATAAAATTTAATACTTCACAGTTTTATAGGACTAAAAATCACACTAATAAATTTCATATTGATCGGTCTATAATTTACTAAAGGCCCCATATAAAGCCAACTCTGGTAATTAATAAAATACGCCTAAAACCGTAGCAGATATAGATGTTGCGGTAAAATTTGTTCCAACTTAGCTTCATATGGCCAGAAAAAATATCATGCAATTTTGTGTTATACAGTTCATAATTTACCTTGGATCCCATATTTAGCAGCCTTTTGAAATTCACTGTAAACGCTTAAACTAATTTCACCGCTGTATTGAAATTTATTCAAATTTATGTTTTATAATATCAAAAATCCCTCTGCAGAATTTTGGCATGAGTGGTCTATAACTTACCATGGCTCCAATATAAATTTTAAATAATTATTTCATTTACATTATTAATTTGTACAATTTCATAAAAAAATATATTATAGATTATACAGCGTTCGTAATTGTAGTTAATTACAAAAGTAGTTCCCAAATTCGTCTAAAGCTAACTAATATTGATATAACAATCATTCCGAAGGTTCAAATGGGGCTTTGAAGCCCAAATAGTTTCAAAAGATGCCTTTGTTTGCCGTGTTGGCATACAAATATTTATTATGGATACATATAAATGTTGTTTCAGGGGCCAGATTCTGGCAGTCGTGATCGAGTACTTTCTCGATTCGAAAGCAATTTAATATCTAATTATTTCAGTCAATACTGAACGAATTGGAATTATTTTTTCGTTATTGTAAAGCATTCATTTAAGTTTCACAATACTGAAAAAATAATTTCGATTCGTTCAGTATTGACTGAAATAAAATTGCTTTCGAATCGAGAAAGTACTCGATCACGAATGAAAGAATTAGGCCCCTGGTTTGGTAGTTGTTCCGAATGTCTCAATATACCAAAACTTTTTAACAAATCTCCAAGCCACAATAATCTAATATAAAGTTTATTGTTGCATTTTTTTGTCTATTTTAATAATGTGTATTTTTTTTTTTTTTTGTTTGGCGCCGTTACTTAAAACTATTGATGTTTTAACTGAATTGTATTTTTTTTTTCTTTAATTTGATATAAACATATTTTCCATTAGATTCCATTCACATGTTTTTTTTTTTTTTGTTTGTTTCATGGTCAATGTGTTTGTGTGTTTTGTTTTTGCCAGCCGGTCGCTTTCTTTTGGAAAATGCGGTCCATCCAGTTCAGTTAAAGCATCTTATCAATATTAGTTCAGTGGAGGTATCTTAGTTTTATTGCTATTTTTTTTTTACAAGTGAGTTAATGTGAGCTTGATGTGTGCGTGTGTGGGTTTTTCACTACTTTTATTTTCTTTCCTAACGAGCCACACAAATTGTGGCGAATTGTGAACAGTTTCACTTAAATCCTTTAAGTAAGAAAAATTATTTTCAATAAAATCAAATATTTGGCAATTAAAGTAGTTGGACTTTGCTACACAAGCTAGTTGCATTTTATTATTAGTTTATTCATAAAACTTAATTTTAATTGGGGGTATTTTTTGTGCTTTAAGTTCTTCACGTACTTTTTATAAATATTTTTTTTTTTTTTATGTAAATTGAAAATAATGAGTTCTTAAGGAAAATTCGTTTTTTGACTTATTGTGCCATGGTTGCTTTAATTTTTAGAAATATGTTACTCTGCATCGTAGCTACTAAAAATTCAGTCATGTGTTTATATTCAGCAGACAGTGGAACCAAAATCAAAGAGTACAAATCTGCTACAATGCTTCAGCAAGTCCCAATCATGCACAGTCTGTTTGATTCTATATTGTAGAATTTTCTGATATATGAAATTTTCTAATTACCTTCCCAGTAAAAAAGTGCTCTAAAAGGAGCACGTTTAATGTATGAATTCATACCTTAAATCGGTTCAAACCTGCTGATGGGATGCCTGATTTTTGTATGGGGTGTTCCCGGTTTGGAGGACTATTTTCTGCTGACAATAAGCGCTTCTTTTAACGTGCAAACAAAGCACTCCTAAAGAGCTTTTGTAAGGGCTTACTATATAAACATATTTATTAATGTCTTGCTTTTACTCGCTTAAATGCCATTTTTAATCATTTTCGTAAACCATAATATTTTTTTTTTTTTTCGCTTAAAACCCTTCTTCGTTGTCAGCACTAAAATAGCAGTTATTTTGTATATTTTATTCCTTATTATTTACTGCTGTATTAGAGCTCTCTTATTGAAGCGCTCGATTATGCGCTTTTTCTTTTAAGTGCTTCAAAATCTCTATTCTTTTTACTGGGTTAGAGGTCAAGATTTTTATTATAATCACATGTCTTGTCAAACTGGAAAAAAGAAATAAATCCCAATAAAATTAAATAATTCCCAAAGCAAAAATGAAACAAATCCCAAATTTCGGGCGATATTTCACAATTAAATAACTCTCAAAGAAATTAATGAAATAACTACCAAAAGCAGTTCATCGAAAAAGAATAAAATAAGGCCCAAAAAATAAAGTTCTCCCAGACAAAATAAATATTATATATTCAAGTGGTGAAAAAGGCCCAAAAACTAATGAGAAATTTTATTTTAAAATTTTAATTTAATTACACAGTACAAAATTTTTCAGTTCATTGACTTGGGACTCAATTTTGAGAATTGCACGTGACAGTAGCCCCAAAAATAGGAACTTATGCATCATTCGTTTTGTCAGGTTGGCTGCATTAATAATTTAATGACCATACAAATTTTATTGTTCAAGGTGGATTTTTATTACTTTTTCTATATTTCAACACGGTAATATCTTGATATACTGAATATGGAATAGGAGAATAAAAGCGGAAAACCCTACCCGAAAAAAGTGTTCCATTGCGTAAAAGAGTGCCCCGGTAGGCTAGCTGGTAGCGATCTAGTCTATCAGCACCGGGGTTGCGGGTTCGATTCCCGCCTGAGACTCTGGTTTCTTTCCTGCAGACAAGCATATAGCTTTGCGGGATTAGATTAGGAAATTAAAAAAAAAAAAAAAATATAGCAAAAAAAAAACCCATTTTCTTAAATTCTTCACCTTTTTTGCTAAATAACTGGATTAAAAATCTACAAATATGTTTTTTTTTGTCTTTATAATAAAAATTCCGATTTATATTTCAGCTATTCTTACACAGAAAATATGAGATTTTTATTTGTTATCTATGCATGGAAACAAAATTTAGAACATTTACAATTATTATCAATATCCATTCTCGTTGAAGTTGACGCTTGTGGTTCTGATGATCTTGTTTTCTTCGTAGGTTGTTCATCTGTAATCATTGACAGGATTATTTTTCCGCCGTCAAAAAGTCGAGGATCACTTATTTTTTTCTTTCTTTAGTCCTATTTTCATCCATACATGATCTAGAAACTAAAACTTCGTACAGACGGTGGCCAGATTTTACAATGTTGTCATTAAAATTGACTTAAAATGTCTTGCAACTGTGTGAACATTGTATGCTATTTTCATTTGGCAGATGTGTTAAATTAATGCATCTGACAATGGCACCATTGTCAGAAAAATGACAACATTGTAAGATCTGACCATCGTCTGTACAGAGTTTAAATTCGCTATCATATTAGAGTTACCACAAAATTGCATTTGTGTTAAAACGTGAGACACGTATTTAATTAAATCGATTAATGATTAAAATATGTTAATTTGGCCTTTTTATTACAAACAACCCCGAACAAAAAATTCAAAACCGTTATTTTTTTTACAGAATATCCTTAAAAAAAGGACATGGATGATCGTCCTTGGACAAATTGTAAATACAGTTGGACGCGCCTTAAAAACCTTTTTTATGATACCCTTATTGTATATGTTGGTAAGAAAACAGATTCTCAAATTAACAAAACATGCAAAAATAGACCCTTTTTCAAAATGGTCCAGCTCACGAGAGGTCAAAACTGGAGCCGAAATATTTTATATGTCATCTTAATGCGCGGGGACTTTCTCCTTTATGGTATAAAACACACCGGCTTCGGTTATTAAAGCTTATAAATCTGGTCTTGAGCACAGCCGAGGGCAGTCTTTGCGTAGAAGTTATAGTTAGCGAAGCCGGTGTTTGTTATAACATAGAGGATAAAATCCTTGAACCCGGCCCTAGAATGGCTACCCAGAGAAATTTAAGTTTCTGGATTTTGACATTTTGGAATTTTGAAATCGGGATTTTTTTTTTTTTTTTTAATTCTCTAAGCTAATCCCGCGAAGCTCTATTAACAGTCACTAACAGCTAGCCTACCGGGGCACTCTGTTTCGGGCACATGATACCCAAATAACAATGTGTGTTTAAAACTACTTTATGCTCGAATATTTACTTATCAGGTAATTTTTCAAAAAAACTAACAAATACAAATGGAAAATGTTGAAAAATTTTAAAAAGTTGCAAATAATTAAAAATTAAATAACTCCCACATCAATAAAAATTACACCAAGAACCAATATAAAATAAAATAACTGCCGTACAGAAAAAATTATCAGTAGTTTTTATTCAATTAAAAAAATAATTTTAAAAGTATCAATTATTCAATTATTATTTTTTTTTTTTTTTTTTTTTGTTGAAAGAAAATTAAAAATATAATTCTGATTTAGTTAATATTTGAGTTGTTTTAAAATAAATTTTTATTTAAATAACAAAAAATCTTTATTGATTTTTTCGTTTAAAATAAAATTATTTTAACTTGTTGAATTGTTGTTGGGAAATGTCCAAACCTGAGCTACATTTCATTAAATCAGTTAACACATTGTTTGAAACGGCAAAGTTTTTTGATCATATTGAAAAAAATATATTTAAAATTTTAAATTTTTACAATTTTAAGTAAACTATAGGTGCAAAATCAATATGCTTGATTCTATGAATTTGGAATGAATTTGTTGATTACAGACAATTTTCATTTTTTTCTGTGCATTTAATTTTTTTTTTTTGGGAATTATTTCATTTGGTTGAAAAATAATATTTAAATACAACGCTTCAAAAAAATTAAATAAAACCGAGAGGGCTGGGAGCTTTTTTATAATGAAATTACTCCTTCGTTTTTATTAAAAAATGTTTGGGTCTAATTTATTGCACCTTGGACCTATTTCGCGGCGCCCATGTCTTGTATGGGATCCTTCAGCAAGCAAATATCCAGACAAAACTAAGCATTTTCTAAAAATTCTAATATATCAAACGAGCCCAATTAAAGAGATAGTTTAAATTGAAAACGCTTTATAAACATACACAAAATTCTTCAGTTATACATTGGTTCATTATAAATTGAAGAAGTATTACTGTAAAATTAACTTATCCTATGGATTCTGCTTACCGACGATAGATACACTTAAACATTTTGTACTATCTTCCTAATACTTTGTTTTACATTCTCACCACTTTTATCTCTGCATTAAACTTTTTAGTCATTCTTCCACGCTCTTTTCGAGCTCTCGTTTAATTGACAAAAGTTTTTGGTGATTTTATGCCTAATAATGGCAAAATCCTTTAGCTTTCTTTATGTTTGTTGTTTTTTCTATTATTTTCTGAATAAATTACCAACTAATACAGTGTCTGGTTATAGACTTAATTTATCGTTCAATAACACTTGAACACATGTTCACACAAAGTTCTCGTTAACAGATAAATCGTTTCTTAATTTTTTTTTTTCAAAGAAATCCAAGTTAATTAACCACCATCAACAGAGAGTTAACAACTATATGCCTCGTAACTAAATGCCACATAGCATCAAGTTCAAATATGCCACCACATTCACTGTTGGAAAACTGAGAGTGTAGATTAGCAAAAATACAGTGGCCAAAATAACTATTCGATATAGACAAAATAGTTTATAAAATCATCAATACAAAACAATTGGCTGTTCTATTTAACAAAAAAAAACTTACTAAAGGTTTTATTAAGGAACAAAAATGTGTAATTCATACAAAAAATGAGATCTCAAAGAAAAGGCCCATCTATAATATGCTTAAGCTCCTGTCAAAAAATAACAAAAATCATTTAAAATGCATTTAAAAACACAAAAACAAAACCAAAAAACATTTGATTTCGTACGGAAAGTACGATTTGTTTCGCACCTTGCTTAAGCAAATGACATTTTCATAAAATTTAACAAAAAGTTTCCTTAAGTTCAATATGGTTTGACATATATGATTTACATGTATTCGCCCATTTGCTTTAGCCAACTTAAGCATATTATAGTTGGGCCTAAAAAATTACAAAAACTTCATAACTTAAAACATAAATAGAAAAAATTAAAACAAAAAAAGTATTCGACATTGGGAATAATTTTTTTTAATAAAAAATGGTTTCCGTTTCAGTATCGTGTTGCTCTTCCATTGCGACGATTAACTTCTTTTAAACGATCTGACATAGATTTAACCAAGGTGTTTTTATACTGTGGGTCAATTTTGCCCCATTCCTCCTGCAGGTTGATTTTCATCTTATTTTATGTTCGTAAGCTCATGGTTTCTTATTTTTTTTCTAAGTGATCCCAGAGGTGTTCAATGGGGATAAGATCTAGGGACTGTGGCGGCGTTTTTCTTATATTTGGACAATTATATAGCAGCCAAAGCTTTGTGTTGATAGCACAATGCTCATTGTCTTGATAAAATTTAAATCTATTTTCGAGACCCAATTCGTCTGCGCTTGGTCGTAAATTTCTTCTTAAGGAGATCAATATATTGTCGATGATCCATGATCCCATCAAAAAATGCTTAATTACCCACACCTGATGCCGCCATACATCCGTACACCATGACACCACCGCCACCGTGTTTTATAGTTGGTACTGTGTTTCTTTCTTCCAGCTCCGTATTAGACTTCCAATATACCAAAACCTTTCCATCACAACCAAAAAGGTTATATTTACTTTCATCAACGAAAATTACATCCATCCAGTACTCCGGAGGCTTATTCACGTGCTCTTTCGCGAAATCTAATCTTAGCTTTCTGTTTTTCTTAGAAATGTCCGGCTTTTTCCTGGCTGATCGTGAATGAAAATCGTGTTTCTTTAAAACATTTCTTATTGTTTGAGGAGCAATTTATACATCTAAGTACTTCTCAGTGTTTTTAACTAAAGTACTAGCATTAATTTTGGGATCCTTTTTTACTACACGCACGATTCGCCGCTCATCCGCATCTGTAAGCTTGCGAGGACGTCCACTTCTCTTACCTTACTTAAAATGGTTTTGTCAGATTGATACCTTTTTATAATGTAATGAACAGTAGTTCTTGGTCTTTGAACGATATCTGATATGGTGTTTTCAGTTTTTCCTGATTTAAAATGATGAATTATTAAATTTCTAACATCAATAGAAGTTTCTTTGCCTTTACGTCCCATTTCCGCGATCACTTGCACAAATATGACAATAAAGTGTGGTTACAACAATAACATAAATTAGTTAAAAAATACAATAACATAACACAATAAAAAATAATGTTTGTCGAATACTTTTTTTGCTACGGATTTTATGTTGTTTCTTTCAACCAACCAGACAGACTAGTTTTAAAATGTGAAATGCTTATGATTTGTATAACCGTAAATTCTTAAATACTTATTATACAACGCAATATTTATGGCACAAGCGAATATTAAAAACATAAAACCGTTTTTTATGGATTTCACAAAAAATAATTCCTAATATCGAATAGTTTTTTTGACCACTGTACTTGTAAAGTACAGGCAAAGAAAAAAATACGAGGACTTCTATAACAAAACGAAATAATTGCATTTGTACAAAATTTTTTGATGAATCAATCAATTTTATAAGTCCAAGCAATATGTGAATGGCCACGTTAACTCTAGTCGTTAATTGTATCCTTCTTACAATGGTTGGCATCTAAATATGAGCATACAATGTATATGTGGAATTGATACATACATATCGGCACACTTAATACAAGTTTGTTTTATAGCACGTTCAGTAGTGCGATTCTCTATTCAATTTTAACAAAATTTAAATTGTTAAAAATATTTAACAGCAAAGTTAACGTAAATTTTATTCAGTTACTTTTTTAACAATAACGTTTACTGCTAAGTTCTATCTTAACGTCATGTATTTAAGCTAACTTAACGGCAAAATATTTTTCATTGTTTATTTTAAAATTCGTAGTTATTTAAAAAAAAAAAAAAAATAAACACAAACAAAAATTTTGGCAAATAAAAGGCACATTAACATTTTAAAAATTCACATTATTTACATACATTTTGCAAAAATTATATTAAAAAAATTTGTTTTTTGGGAATATATTTATAAAAACCATTAAAAATATAACATTTTAGATGCAGCTTATGGAAATCACTAATAGTGTTTTCTTTTCTACACAAAAACTAATGGCCATTTTCTCTATGTATCGACAAACTGTCTGTTACTTAATGTCAACATAAATTTATTACCTATACCGATAAACTGTCCGTTAACGATTTTGGGTTTCTCAATATACCGAAAAAAACATTGGTCTGAGTTGGCAACACCACTCAAAATACATGTAAAAGTTGGGAGTCAGCTGATTGAATTTATCTGTACGTCAAATAAAAGGATGATGATTGGCAGATGAGTGCCGGTTAGCATTAGCGACAAAATAGAAGCAAATGAGACATTGAGAAAACCAAATTTCTTTAATATGCAGTTTTTCGTTGGGAAAAAAGATAATCGCCTAATGAGAAAATGGCCATAAGTCTTTCATATCATGCCGCTGTTAGCAATTTTTTGCGAATTTCTGCTTATTTCGTAATTTTTACCGATTTTTGCCAATCCTTATAGTTTTAGTGACTTCAAATCAATTTTATGGTTTGTTCGAAATACTAAAAAATTTCGCGAATTTTCGCTATTTTTCAAAAAAAATTTATATATTCGGAAAATTAGCTTTTTTTACGCGATTTAGCGATTTCAAATAAATTTTACGATTTTTTTCCATTTTTGCAATTTTTTGCGAGTTTTAGCCATGTTCGCGATACAAGCGATTTTTTCCTGTGGTTCTTTAGAGCTTTAACGATTTTAAATAAATAGCCGCTGTTTGCAAATTTTTGCGAATTTTCGCTAATTTAACAATTTTTACCAAATTTTTGCAATTCCTTATAGTTTTAGCCAGCGTTTAAAAAGCTGCAGTTGAGATAGTAAAAGTCATAAGATTATGCTGTAACTTCGACATCTTCATTTGTTATTGGACAAAAATAAACTGTTGGCTTTACTTCTGATTCATTAAATGAACACAGTCGCAGTGAAGGCAAAAGCAAAACACGAAATGTTGTACACGACAAAGAACATCGGCAGTCGACATGTTCGGAAGTGTTTGGTTTGACAGACCAAAACTTTTAAAAAATCCCGTAGTTATCGAAGATGGGACGTTGTGTTTGTGTTTTAATTTTCCATATTTTTTTTAATAATACATGCGTTCATAAAAACATAAATATGTACATAAGTACATATTTATTATTTTTAAGCTTAACAAATCTTTTTAATTTTTTGAAATTAAATAAAACTGTAAATAACATCATCGCTTTCATATATATACAATGAACACAACATCCCATCTTCGTTAACTTCGGGATTTATTAAAAGTTTCAATCTGTCAAACCAAACACTTTCTAACATGACGACTGCCAATGTTCTTTGTTGTGTACAACATTTCGTTTTTTTCTTTTGCCTTCACTGCGACTGTTTTCATTTAATGAATCAGAAGTAAAAGCAACGGTTTATTTTTGTTCAATGAAAAATCAAAAAGTGGAAGAAAAAGCAATTTTTTCATTTGTCTGAGTTTATACGGTTCATTCTTTACTGAAAAGATTGCTACTTTATAGGCGAGAGGGGCGAGTGGAAAAGAAACGAGTACATACCCCTCGCCTCTCTCGCCTATAAAGTAGCAATCTTTTCAGTAAAGAATGAACCGTATAAACTCAGACTTTTGACTGTAGTTTTTTAACCCCTGGTTTTAGCAACTTTTAATCAATTTTATGGCTTGTCTGATATATTAATAATTTTCGCTATTTTTAAAAATTTTCCGAATTTTTGGAATTTTTGATAGACTAGCAAAACCTAAATAGGGTTTTGTTAGTTTCGAAAGTAATTCAAGTAGTTTCACACGAGAAGTAGTTTGCTCTCGATGACAGTGTTCGTTAAATATACTAATAAATTAACAAAGATGCCACCAGATTGAAATGTTTAGCTTTGTTGGTAAAATTGAGTTACTGAATTGCTGTATTGTTACCGCAAGCAATCAATTGTGCCGGTAAAATTAACGCTAACGTTAATAGTTAAAAGTTAGAAAATTCCACTACAGTTTTGGTGTTATAAGCTTTTTTCGCTTGAATTGTTTACATTTCGAAACTGACAGCTGTATTTGTGAATAAGAAACCAAGGCCTAAAAAATAGCACTCACAACAAAAAATAAAGAACTACCAGCGCCAGCTGCACAAACTTATTTGTTATTACCGATATTTCTCAATCACCATCTGTTAAATTAAATGAGGTTCGGCTTAGTAGTTCAGCTAGTTTAACAGAAGAACCTTATTGATCTCCGTCGCATTCTGGAACTTTCGAAGCTACACACTTTTTCAATAATTTTAATAACTCCACTTCATTAACACATGGGTCTGCAATCAGACCTATTTCAAGTCTAAGGCCCAACTTTTAGAATCCAGATAACAGCAGATGAATCTGCTAAATAAAAGTGACACATATACATTTGGGGGATTTAATGTCAAGTGTGACCCAATTTTTTAAATCGATGTCTTCCGACTTGGCTGAAATTTGCACCAAGGTTAGCCTATTGGATAGTAGTTTATACACAAATTCAACAAGATTGGTTATAAAGTTTCTGAGTTAGAAAAGGTCAAAATTTGACATTTAGGCCATACAGGTATTCTTTCTCATCCATGTAACATATTACCTATTGGTGTTAGCAAAATTTGTCCCAAATAGCTTCGATTTTATTTTTTATTTTTAAATTTTTTAATATTTTTTTTTTTTGTAATTTAGAACTTTTTTTTATCTGGAATGTTGTTTTTTTTTTTGCTCAAAAGAGAGCTTATGTCTTTAGCCTTGGTGCAAATTTCCAAATCGGATGACATTGATTTAAAAAATGGGTCACTTGACATAAAATACCCCATATTTAATTTTTCGGAAAAAGACATTCTCTGTTTCCAAAGTTCAAGTTAATTAAACTAAAAGTTCTTTAAGAATTACAGCATTTCGGAAAAAGACATTCTCTATTTTCCAAAGCTCAAGTAATTTAAACTTAAAGTTCTTTAAGAATTACAGCTGCCTGAGGATCCAATAGCTTGGAGACTCTTCATTGACTCAACCAAACTGAGTCTGAAAGCAGTGCTGCTACATAATGGAAATCGATATCTGTCCATACCATATTAGCTTATGCATTAAATATGAAAGAGACCTTCGAAAACAGGAAGTTATGGCTCAATAGAATTCAGTAAGATGGCAATTTGTGAAATGCATGTGCCGATTTAAAAGTTGTGGTTATGCTAGCGGCATTATAAGGAGGATACACAAAATATTGTTGCTTTTGATGTGAGTGATACAGCAGAGCAAAAGCGTGTAATTTCATACAACAAAATTGGCCCTAAAGAGCACATGCATTTCGGGGAAGCAAAAACATCGCAAATAAGCCTTTAATTTTAGGTGATTTTTGTGCTTAAAATAGCACTTACAGCAGACTCATCAAAATATAAATTTCGTTAAAATAAAAGTTGATATTCATTAGTTAAGAAATTAGTTTAAGAAATGCAATTCATAAAAATATAATTTGTTTTGTTAAAATAAATAAAATATAACAATAAAATACTACTGGAAAAACTGTAGCGTGCGTTATGTAGCGTGCGTCACAAAGGGTTCACGGCTTTTGTGAGAAAATCACAATATTTTTTGGCTGCGAATAAGTGCATTTAGAATTCTCTTATAGTCATCTTTGTTTTAGGAATTAGATTTTGTATTCCTTATTATGCAAAATTCGCCAAAAATTAGGAAAACACACTTCAAACTTTGAAGTTACTTCCACTTTTTGTAGCGTGCGTCACAAAACTTTGTGATAGATTATTTCGCAACAAATACTTGCTAAGAAATTATGATATATGCTATTCGTAAGTACATATTAATGCCACTAAATACTATACATAAGTTGAATCTATCTCTTTTGAAAGACCAAAAAATGTTTATATATCAATCAGAGAACGCGTACGAATGTAGCGTTCGTCACGCAGGATTAGCCCATATCGTAAAATTCGTGATATTTTCGGACAACATAATCGTCCTTCTGAGACAGACCTCTATTAAATATTTGGTCGTTAAATTTGAGTCGATAGGCTCGATGCAAAATATGCCAAAACCAACGTGCCACACATCTATTGAAGCAATCAATGTATTGCGAACCAAATTTTCCGATCGCATAATTTCACAAACATCAGCTGTCAAGTGGCCAGCCAGATCGTGTGATTTAACACCACTGAACTATTTTTTGTGGGGCTATGTTAAGAACAGAGTCTGTACGGAGCCAATCGAATCAATTGCAGCTTTAAAACTCAAAATCCGTGATGTGATTAGCGAACTAGACGCGTCATTTTGCCAAAAAGTGATTAAAAACTTTGATGAAAGAATCGACATCTGTCAGCGTGCTCGTGCACAAAAAAATCAATGTAAAATCATCGAAAACAAGGTTGATTTTAAATTTTTCGGTAGTGAATTTTCTTCTTAGTTACTTCATGTTAATTTAAAATGATTTTACAATAACTTGCGAACAACATTATTTTCTTTTAAATAACTATAATTCGTGGTAATTTAACATTCACGTAAAGTTAGAGCAAAATTACATTTATATTGAAATAACACTTCGAATCACGTTGATTGAAAGTTATTTCAATTTAAAACATCTTGAATTTCATGAAGAATCGAATTGGTTTGAGTTTTAAATGATAGTGAAGAGAATCTTCAGAAATAACATATGCATTAATTTAAGAAACATTTTAAACACTTGCCCGTAGAACCAGAGAGAGAGAGAGAGAGAAAGAGAGAGAATATAACTATTTACTTTCCTGTAACACATGTTTCACTTTTTTGTTTTCCCCTTTGTTCACAGAAGCACTCACAATTAAAAGACACCAGCAGAATGGCCCGATATGATTTTCGTCATCCTTCTACTTTGAAAATTTGTTGTACTCTTTAACTAAATAATTTTCACAAAAAGAATACGGGAATTATTTGTTCTTTTTTATAAATAATTTTAAACATGAAAATAAAAAAATTTATATTTCTATTTTTATAGTGTTGTATTGTTTGTATACAAAAATTATAACAGGATTTTTTGGATTCAATATTGAACAAAGTTATTTTAACAGTGTTCATTTAAAATTAGTATTAAACAACGATAATTTTAATTAAAGTCCATACTTTTGCAGAAATTTACTATGACTTTTAATCAACATTGCGCTATGTTAATTTAACATTGATATTTTTTTTCTGTGTGTGGGTGAACATTTGGTCAGATATAATTTCTCATTCATAATTGCCGAACTTTTCTCATCGTAACACAATAAAAATTTTAATCATCTTCATCTAAATTTTTTGTTTTAGAAAACAAAGTTCTTGTTGAAAACCCCTTTATTTGAGTTGTTTTTTTATTTTTACAAAATACTTGCAGCGTTGCCGTTAAAATTTTTCTTAAAGGGTCAACAAAATGGTATTTTGAAAAAAAAAAAAAAATGTTAAAAAAGTTAATTTTATTTACTAATATTTTGAGTTTTTTTCAATTAATAAAAAATATTTGTTTTAAACTTCGTAAAAAATTTTTAAACAAAAATATTTTACGCAATCTTACTACTTTTTAGGAATGTGCATTTTATAATTTGTTATTAATTCTTCACTTGGGTATCACAGCGGTAACGCTGCACCAGAAGCAATAAAGCCAAAGATTTTTTATCTTTTTAAACATGAATAAAACAACACTTAACAAAGATTAACAAATTTTTGTTCATAACAATGTGTGAATAGTGAATGAATATTTGAAACTCTGTGTATTAATGTGAGATTAATAAACGAAGCTTAAAAAGCAATCCTCTCATGTAAAAAATTCCTCTTAATATCTCATGTGTTTTGTAGAAAAAAAAAACAATACAAATACTTTTATGCAAGAACCAATAAAGCAATTTTTTTGTTTGTTTTTAAACACGTGTAAAGCATACACAGCAGTGATTAAAAATGTTTGTTCATAATCATGAGTGAATAGTGAGTTAATATTTGGAACTCAAATGCAGGTTCAAATCAAGCGTCAGTTTTACGCCTGATTATCTTTAACGTATGTATGAATATGGTAATCTTTCTATCAGGCAGGCCTGTTCTCACTTATACTCAAATCACGTGATTTCAAATCACACGTGCCTACTTAAATCACACGTGTGATATTTTAGTGTCCCGTTTTTGTGTGCTTTGGAGTGATCTTCAATTACCAAAAGCACACCGAGAAACCCAAAAACGGTATGACTTTCAGAACACCACGAAATTACGCTCGTGATTTCAAAAACACGTGATTTAAAATCACGTGATTTTCAGAACAGGCCCGAATGCTTAAAATCACATAACAAAGCCGACCAGTGTTATTTCTGCTGAATTTTCATTAATATCTCAAAGTTGTTAAATTCAAAGATATAAAAATGTTTCATCTTAATTTTAATAATTATTTTTGATATAAAATTCAAAAAAATTATTCCCCTTTACTATGTTTAATTAATTTAAATCAAACAATAAACAAAAATTAAACTGAAATTACATCGTTTTGTTATAGAACTCCTCATACATACATATATCGTTTATACTTTCAATCACAGAAATTTTGCTTTTAAGATCGTAATTATATTTGCATTAACAAAACAAACGAACACAATAGTAGCCAAATTAAATGAACACAGTTATTTCTATACAATCCCCCGCTAGTTGTAAAGGGGGGGGGGGCACTAAGTTTGTAGATACGTGTGAAACTTTTTTTTAATATTCATCCATGATGCCATAGACTATATTGGTATATTCTGAGTCCTGGAGTACTTCTAAGCCGATTTAGCTACGTCTGTCTGTTTGTTTGCCTATCCGTCTGCTGAAATCATGTTCGTTTTCTAACAACTCAACAGATTCAAATCCAGCATAACTGGTTCAGTTGAAAAAGAGTGTAAACCCAAATGTGGAATAATCTCCCTTAAAAATGGACAGTTATGTTACAAAAACTAATTTAAATTGGTGTCAGATGGCTTTCATTGTTATTTAATTTTGCAAACTCGTTTTATATAAGTAGATAGTATAGAAAGTGTAGTACTAAAAAAATTATTTTTGGGAATACAAAATTTATTATTTATACACCTAAAAACGCAACCAATCTCGCAATTATTGTGAAATCTGGTCTGCCATAATTTTATAAGGCTAGAAATGGTACTGCCACAGTGTTGCAAAATTGAAATTTTGAAATGGTACTGAACTTTAACTAAAAGAGTACTTTTTCCAACAAATGGTACTTTTTGTTAAAAAATAACATAATTTTTTATGAAAATAAAAGCAACAAAAAATATTTCATTGGAATTCATTTATCTATGTATTAAAGAGCAAACAGTATTTATATTAAAGATACATAATATTTTTGTTATACATAAGCGTTAAGCTACGGGGCACACTCATCAAATATTTGACCAAATAAGTATTGACGGAATAATTAGCCGGTTGAAGTTAATATTGTTCAATACCAATCATTTCACCATTTTATAGAAATTATGTACATAGATAAAGAAAAAACGTTTAATTATATTATCGTAAAATGGTATCTTCGAATTTAAAGAAAGAAATGTTAAGATGGCTGAACTCATTTACGGCGCAAATAAAAATTCTGTGGCGTCCGCACGCTATTTTGAAACCGAGAACCACTTTGGTTTCTGCAAAAACTATGCGAAAAAAAACAAAGACAATGTCAGAAGCAAATTACATGTACGTTTGTGACCGAATATTATAAACCTTATATAAAACAGCAGTTTTGACAGACATGCACAATTACATGTGACTTTTTAGAGATCATAAGAAATATAATATGTAACTACAACAGCTCCTATCATTTGATTTTAATAGAAATTAAGTTTGATATTTGAAAAAGTTTCTACGTGTAAACGATTTCTTGGTTTGCTTTTTTACATAATAATGCATTTAGAAATGTGCGTTCAAGTGATGCTGAGAAATGTGGTATCGATAAAATTCGAAAAACAATTTGTGAAATGTCAGCAAATCTTAGTTCATCCATTTCGCTCTTAATTAAATATTTTCAGGTCTGAAATGCTTTATTTCAGAGAGATCCGCTAGTACACGGAATTGAGAATAGTTTTCTTTCTCGCTTGTTAATAACATTAATAACAATGGTGTTATGCTATTGGTTTTCCCTGGAGTGAAGCTGCTTATAATTTTAAGTAAAAACAAATGTTTCTCCAAATCTCAGATAATATGTTTCTTTCAATTTATAAACAATTTCGTTGTTAACTCTGCATGTTTCTATAAATATGTCAAATCGAGTTCCATAAAAAGATACATTTTAAGGTTAATGGTTTTCATTTAAATTTTCCAATAATATATTATCCAATGCATCTTTTTTTATAAATTTTCTTGTGACTTGTAAGAGCAAATATCCCATTCTGTATAGCAAAGTATGAATCCTGGCGTCCTCGCTTTCATCTCAATATTAACGTTGTTAATTATATTTAATACACAACAATATAAATTTTGCAAAACACATGATTACCAAAGTCTGCTGTTGGAATGATCTCATCACGGTTAAAAAGCGCAAAGGATAAAAAAGTACTAAAAACAACGCGGGGGTACTGCGGTATTTTCAATATGAAAAAGTACTGAAAAAAATACTAAAGTACTGAATTTTTCAACACTGTACTGCCATAATTTATCGTAGGGATACTCATAAATTTTGTGAAGATGTGTCCATAATTTGCGATGGGCTCTATATAAAGCGTTCTTTTGAAAAAGACTTTAATACGCTTAAAAACGCAATAAATAAAATACTTCGACGTCAGTTTTTATAAAGACTGGTTCATATTTTGTAGATCCCATATAAAGCCCACTCCTTAAAAATGTTTACTTTCGGTGGAGTGTATGAAAGTTTCGGTACAACCGAATATAGCACTTTCACTTGTTCTATTTTCAAAATGTATTCTGAATTTGAAATTTTTTCTTCATTTTTTATTTGGTTCTTTAAGTAGCGTCAACTTTGAAATCTTTAAATGACAATAAGGCTTTTGGGAATAAGCTTCTTAACTTCTGTTGCGTATTTCTAAAACGAGTACGTCTATTAAACAGAGAAAATAACGTTCTTAATTAGTTGAGTATGTAAAGTGCTTAAGGGATTAAGCGATTTGAATGCATTTCACCATGTCTTCACAAGTATTGTTTATTGTGGGAGAGTTTTTTCAAATTTATGTTAATTACAGTTTTTGAAAGTAAAACTTGTCCCAGTTATTTAATTCATAATTCATTTTCAGACATTAAATTTTCAAATAAATCAGTTACATTCAACTTTATTTCAAAGCATAATTAATTTTTTTTCTCTTCGTAAATGTGTAAGTATTCGTTATGAATAAACAACTAAACTAATAGACAGCAGTATCATAAACACCGTTAGCATTTTATCGGATGATAAATGAATGGAACACGAAGAAAAAAGTGGCATGCGAGTTAATAAAACAAAATAACAAAAACAAAAGCCACAAGACTCCTTGAACTTGAAAAACGAGTCAGAGAGTTTAAAATCTGAGTGCGACTTTGACTGTATGTCTTTCCAACATACGATGAAGATGTGGTTGATACGTAAAAATGTGAACAAACAATGTTCGTTCAATTAGAGGGGGCATTCCATAGTGAAATGACAATGTTCAAACATTGGAAAGCAAATACTTATTATTTAAACGAATAACATGTTGTCGGTTGAATTTTTATTTGCCAGCATGGCTAGATTTTCAAATTCAATTGCCCAAGATTTTGATAATGATTTTGTTCTTTGAACTACAATCTTTAAAGACATTCACAATAAGATGACCTTAATCGACAAGCAACGCAAATCAATTAAATGAAACGTAAAATAAATCGAAACAATGTAAATCGAGGCGACGTAAATCAAGAAATCACTGTATTGCAACTAGAGGTTCTTAAGCGTAAGACACAACAAAGATAACTTTTGAAGTTTAAACGCACTTTAAACATATGGGAATTTCCATTCTAAAATGAATGCATATATCGCAAATAAATTTATAGAGTAAATTTGATGGACATCTGCATAAAGACTTTTCTCGTTCCGTTTAGTAGCACTTTTTATTTCTCTGTCATCACATTCGGAAAAAACACCTTATACATGAACTCAATCTTACTCATATAGAATACCCCTTAAGTGTTAATAGTAAGTTAGTTTAATCCATGACAGTGTGTACATTTGGGTTTGGGAAACTTTATAAGACATTCAATGAAAAGTTTTTTGTTTATGTTTCTTGTAAAACAGTCTTGTTGCAAATAGATTGTAATGGTGCAGAAAACGAGTTGGTTTTTCCAAACCAAAAACAATAAATGTGCATAAAGAAAAAAAGTTTCAGTAAAAGAAAATACATGTATCACAAACAAGACAATGCAGGCCAAAATGCAGGTTGTTGGTACAAATTCCTTGTACATATTTTTTTAGCGTTCATTATTTTTCCATCGAGGAGCAACTGACACAGCGAAAGCATTGCCACCATAGAATCAACATGAAGAAAATGCCTTAGTTTGATATTTGCAATTGTTGCTGCTGCTGCAGTTGGAGTTTATATAAAATCTTAATCACACTGTCGAAAAATTGCATTAGGTTTTCTTATATCACGACGATGTCATCACATATTCTACGCATAAAATATACTTACTTGCTGTCGTCGAAGTAGAAGAAGAAGACGAAGAAGAAGTGGCCGCAGATGTGAGAGGTTGTATGTAGTTTAAGCAACCGTTGAAGACAACATACAAATTGAAAGTTACCAAAAAATAATACAAAAATAGTATACAACAAAATCCAACAAAAAGGATTAAAACTTTAAGACCACTAGTGTATAAATTTATTTTTTTTTTGTGTGGCAGTGTTTTAAGATACTGCACTGCGTCGGTGCTCTTTTAAAACAAGGATAATAAATTAAATTCGACCCGTGTTAAAATAGTTTTAAAAATATTTTTCAAACAACAGGAACTAAGTGCAATAATAACAAAATAACAAATACAAAAAGTAACTAAAAGTCCTTTTTTTTAAGGACGTGTTTAAACCAAAAAAAAAAAAAAATAATAAAAACAAAATTATTTAAATCCTTAAATAAATTAATTTCAGTACCAAAAACTAAACTTAAGTTCAATATAAAAACTACGAAAATAAAACAAAGTGACAACATGAAGCCAACGCCTGTACTACTGTGCGCTTTTGCATTAACAATTTTCCTTACTGTGCGCGCCACTCCTGCCATCAGCTCTAACGAAAATTCGGTAAATAATTTGTTTATTTTTTACTCTTTTATTGTTGTTATGAAAACAAATTACAGCCGTGAAATTGTTACAAATTTTTTATTTTTTCAAGGATATTTACCATGTCCTTGAGACAACGATTTTTTTATTCCTTTTTTTCTGATAAAGTGTAAATATTCTTTTATATTTCTTTGTGTAGTTTTTTCCTTATTTTACGCAAATATTTAAAGGGGGATTTTTAATACATTTTTTAAATTCACAATGTTACAAGTCAACTTTTTAAAGTACAACAAAACGTTCTGGTACGTCTGTCTTAAAGTTTTAAAGTATTTAAATATTTTTAGAGTTAAAAAGTTTCTTGTTTAATTAATTTTATTGAATAAATAATTATGTTGAAGTTAAATGGAAAATATGAAAAATTTTGTATGGAACACAGAATTTTTAATTGGAATATGTGTTTTTAGAATTTTATGATCATACTTAACACAATTTACGACTGGAACAGTAAACATTTTTTTTTCGGTATCAATTAATTTTTCTATAGTAAAGTGAGGACGTTTTAAATTGCCTTTTTATCCCCATCACAAAAAGTGGCATAATATATTATTTCTGTCATTTCGTTAGCTCGACAAGCCCCTTTAACTAGGTTCAATGAATTTTGGCATTAATATATTATATATACAAAGTTTTCTTGGTTTTAAAGTCTAAACATATAAAATTTTGACGTTACTGACTGATTGATCATCGTACAGCCTAAACGCATGAAGTTAAAAATTTTAAGCCGGGATCCGAGGTTGGTTTCTCCCCAAATAGATCCACTAATACGGGATTTTTGGAATCTCGAATGTTTAGGGGTAAACTGGAAAATTCGGTAGCCTTATATCTCCAAAACTAAAAGAGAATAAAAAAAATGTAAAAGTTATTATTTGTTTGAAATTCGGCCCTTTTAGGGAGTAAACGGGTAAAACCTGTATTTTAGTACTTTTTTCTCACCCCAAATTGGCGGCGGAATGCACCAACAAATTAGTTAAATATGCCCGGTAAGGTAATTCGTGAAAATCGGTCGACCGGTCGCGACCGATATATAGAAAAACCACTCTCAGAACTCACGTTAGTATGGCTAAGACCGTAACGAATAATGCTTTAATGGTGTAATTTGGTCTAATCTAGTTTTATGAGACTCGAAAGCACACCAGTCAATTTCGCAAAGATCGAGTCATAATTTATGATAGGCGAAATATAAAACCCAATCTCGGAAAATACTTCAATGCGCCTTAAGCCGTCGTAAAAAATAATGACATTAATGTAAAATTTAGCCAATTACAGTTGGATAATACTAGAAACAAAATTTCGTGAATATCAGTCTATAACAAGGTGCAACAAAATTCGGCTCGTCGCCGCCAGCCTCAACGCGAAATGAAACAAGACTATTGGAAAAGCAAATCTGTCAAAGGATGTTCAAAAGTTAGCTCGGGTTCCCAAAATATCGGCACCTAAAGTTTTTCAATTTTTTGAAAATGCGTTTGGTATAAATAAACAAAAAAAATAGTTAAATGTTCTTCTGAGCTAAAAAACTATACATTACACGATTTCTTAGTCTTAGAAGACTCCTAGTAAAATTTGATCCATAAAATATTCGTCGAAGATTTTAACCCTCTAAAGTGCCGTTTTAGTATACTTTTCTGTGGAAGTTTAAAAAAGGACAAAATTGACCCCTTAAAATGAGTGTGAGAGGGTTAATATATTCTAAGCAAAGAATCGACATACAATGCTACTGAAGACATCTGAAATAGTATTTTAGCTCAGAATTACATCAAGTATATTTTTTGACCTATACCAAACGCCTTTTCAAAAAACTTAAAAATTTTAGCGGCCGATATTTCTGGAACCCGATCTAACTTTTCAAGACCCTTTGGCAGATTTGCTCTACCAATGGTCTAGTTTCATTTCGCGTTGCAAGTATTGAGGCTAATTTTGTTTGTTGCACAGTGTAATATACCACATAGACTTACTAAAGTAAAAAAAAGTTTGGCTTAAAATTTCGCGAGAATTCCGCAACTTATTCCCGGGAAAGTGGAAACAAGGGGCCAACTTATGAAATTCGATATCGAACGAAATAGCAATACAATTAAAATGCGATTTTCGATCTATATCGAATGCCGTAATTTGGCCCCAGATTTTAACATCAAATCAGCTTTAGCGATGAGGCTCATATCGGGCTTAACGGGTATGTAAACAAGCAAAATTTCGTTCTTGGAGAGATCACAATCCTTATTAAGCCCTTGAGACTCCATTTCACTCGGAAATAATCACTGTTTTATGCGGTTTCCATGCCAAAGGCGTCATCGGCCCAGTTGTCTTTAAATCTGAAACCGGTGCCAATATTACCGTAAATGCCGAATGCTACGGGCAAATGATTCGTAATTTTTTTATTCCTTATGTCATTGCAAATCATTGGGAGTAGAACTGGTTAAACAAGGCGGCGCAACATGCAATGCAGGGCGTGAAACCATCACTTTGTTGAGCCAAACGTTTGGCGACTGAACTATTTTTTTTTAGAAATGGACCTGTGAGCTCGCCAACGCCTTTATGTTATTTTTGACATATGTAAGAGTAGGCGAAATCTCTTGTGAATGCTGATAAACCAGCAAGGATTTATGCTCGAAAAATTGGCGTTAAATTGGACCGACAGGATGGCGTTCTTAAGGCGCGGAGGCCTTAAGCGAGATATTATTTTTTATTAAATGCCATTAATATTTTGAGCCAATAAAGCTAAAATTTTGGTAACTTCATTAAAGTTTGTTTGTTATATTTTTAAACAAAGTCCTACGCCTCTAAAAAAGCCCCATTGTTTTAATATAATGTGGAATAATCCGCTGCTGATAAGGGGCTTAGATTCTGTAAGTAGAGGATTAAATAATTAAGGAATTAAAAAGAATTTTTCCGTTAAGAAAGCTATGGATTGCACCTCGCTTATATTAATAGCCGCAGTTCCCAAAAGCTTCCAACAGCCGAACAATTTGCCACGATGCCTGATTATTTCAGTACATAAAGAACCTAAGTCCACGGATACAAAAAGTCTTACTTTTGTAACTACTATTGCTCTCATGCAAGCTTAAAATAAAGTAAGAGTATTTGAGTATAGCCACATTGTTAAGGCTATATGGCAGTTCTTGGAGTTTTGGATTTTGGAACATTTATGATAGTGAAGTTACATAAACTAAATTACAAAAAGTATATAGAATTGAGATCAATCACAAAATCTAAAAAGACCACATATATATTCTTTTTTATAAAACTCCTCATATTATTTGAAATTTTCGAAATTCTCATATCGCCAACATTATCAAAACTTTAATTTATTTATTCTTTTAACTCGCTTATGAAACAAAGAAACTAATATTTCTTACACGCTAGTATGCTTGAAAATAGTAAACAATTAAAAATAATTAATAATAGGATCCGATAAATCAATATGCGCATAAATGCGTAATATTCAGCGCATATTCGCCGTAGATAATCAAGTTTGGTATAATTAGAGAAATTCAGTTTAAAGGAGTTGTTCATTTATCGACAGCTCAATTCCAAAACATTTTTAGTCGAAAAAAGGAGTCTTGAGGGAAAAGCGGGCGTATAACATTCAGTTGTATGTTAAGTACTTTTTTGTGCATAACTTTGGATGTATTAGCCGAACAACACTAAAATTGTACAGAATTTAAGTTGAACCATACTAAATTCAACAAGTAAGAGTGCTATATTCGGCTGTGCCGAATCTTATATACCCTTCACCATTGTGCGAGCAGAATACAGAGCAACTAGGCAAAACCTAAATATTTTCTACATAAACATACATATATACAATACAAAAAACTTCATTATAAATTAAATTTAAAAAGCGAAAACTGGTAAATATTTTTTAAAATCGTTTTTAGAACATAAAAAAATTAAAAAAAAATTTTCTTTTTAAAAAAACAAGATTCGAACCAGGGACTCACAGTTTCTAACCCAAAAAAAAAATTAATATTTTGGTCATAACTTTTTCGTATCTGAACCGATTTTCCCGAGTTTTTCAGAAGATATTTTCTATTAAAAATTTCCGATCTTTTGATATATAAGGCGTAACCATAGATCATATGACAGTCCAAAAAATCAGGTTTTTATACAATTTTTGATATTTTTTGTACGGGAGGTACCACGCTTACTTGTTCAATCCCGCCCACATTTTGTGGGATGCTGTGTATTGATAACGTTAATGTGTGTACCTAATTTGGAAACTTTGGCTCTTGCGGTTCTCAAGACATACAGAAATAAAAAAATACAACAACAACAAGGGATTTTTGGGCAAAATCAGAGGCAGTCGTGGTTTTTTGGTCATATCTCAGCCATTTGTGGACCGATCTTGCTGAATTTCAATAGCAAGAAATGGTGGACTATATGTGACATAAATGTGAAACAACCTAGTCGCTATCATGTCTGGAATATCCGGAAAACACATATCAAACGTAAGACGGACAGACGGACGGACAGACGGACATCGTTAAATCAACATCTCTCCTCATAAAGACCCAGAATATATATACTTTATAGGGTCTAAGATCAATATTATAGAAATTACACACGGAATGACAAACTTATATACCCTTTTCCACCTGTGGTGAAGGGTATAAAAACGTAAAAAAAAGAAAACATGCTAAGTCGACATAGCATGATTTGGAAATGAGCTGTCGATATTTTTTTCGATTTTATAGGGTTAGGCTAGGTACCATGGGCAGCCATCGAGAGACAGCCCACTTGGGTCCTGTATTGGTCCCTTTGTAATACCCAGCGCCAATGCCCATACTATAGAGCAGTTACTCAGATGGCGTCACCGCAAAATTTAACCATTTCGTCTTCCTAATGAAGAGAAGAAGCGATCTAAGTTCTATCCTAGATAGATACTCCAAGCAGACAAACACCGGTTCGCCCAGGTATTCTTCCCTGATGCCCCATAACCCAGGGCATTGACAAAGAAAGTGAAGCACAGTCTCCTCTTCTTCCTCATCATGAAAGCTCCTACAGTAGTCATTGAATTCTAGACCCATTCTTCTAGCATGAGTCCCCACCGGCCAGTGCCCAGTCACAACTGACACCACTGTTTTTATTTGGTCCCTGTTAAACCCAAGTAGAGAGCTAGTTCTCCGTTCACCATATGCAGGCCATAGTATCCTGGATATGGAGCCGGTGGACTCACAGGTCCCCCCATCTGCGCAACTCTTAAAGACTCGCGCTTGATAAGGGAGCTAGAAGGCCTACGAATTGACCAATAAATACGTCATCCATGCGACCACCTCGTTTGGCCAGCTTATCTGCTAGCTGATTGTCAGGGCATTCCGAGTGCCCTGGTTTTTTTAGGGCGAGAAGTTTAATAAGTTTTAAACTGGAATGACTATTGTACGGTATCCAATTTTTTCAAAATGTTCCTCATATTGTGGCTCCTAGACGACCGAGGCGCATTTCAGAGTAAGTCTCAACAATGAAAGCAATCATGTACTTTAAAACACTGTCACAGTCACCCATTGCAGTCACCTGTATGAATTCCCCTTGATAGCTATAGTATATCTTTACTTTTTCTCGAGTCAAGATTCATTTAATTTATATGACACAATAAATTAAACCTAGATCTTCTTCGCTATAGGAAGACATAGTAAAGCGTTTGCAACTAATGAAAAGCTTTACATCATCTGCATTCATTAATATTTTCGAATAATTAAATTAAAAAAATAAATATTTGTTTTCTGTCTTAATAAAAAGAAAATATATCGATAATTAAAAGGAAAAAATATTAATTTATCATTTTGATAGCATTTGTTAAAATGTGTTTGTGACTCGTGTCGTCAGTGCAGATGATTGATGAAAAGTTTAATATTTTTGGCATGTTTAGTCTTTATTTATTTTATTTGTTTATTGGTATTCCTATACAACAGGACTTAAAGTCCTATAATTATAGTACAGGATAAATAATTCGTAGCAATTTCTTATGCGTCACACAATAAAACATTTTAACAATAAACATTAAAATAAAAGAAATTAATACATTAAAGCAATTTTTAAAGCACGAACTTTTTATAAAAAAATTTTAAGTTGGGTGGTTGTTTAAAGCAATGGAAAGAAAAAATAGCTGATGGTGTTCATCTTTGCCAATATATTTATTTTAAGTTTGGTTTCACACCAAACGTTTTTTTTTTTTTTTCTTCCATTACTTATATTAAATCTTTGCAAAAACACGGCCATAATGCTGTTAAAGTTGCGTCTGCTGCCGACATTTTTACGCTATTGACAGCACAGAATCAAACTCAAAATAAATGCTTGGCAGGTTGCAAGACATGTGCATATCAAAATATCAAGCACTTGAACACTAATTTGACAGCAAGCATATTTAACGTGTCTTGGACCCCTTTTGCGCTTTTGCTGATATAAATAATAATGTCAAGTTCAGAGAGAGGCAAATAAAATAGTTCAAGGTTAATTTCCACTTACATACATATGGTTTTATATAGTAGCATAATAAGTACGACTTTTTTGATTGGTTAGGCTTTTTAAGTGCCTCCTTTAAGTGTGTTATGGTGAAAAATAAATAATAAAATGTTAATGTGTATGCTGTGTTCTTGCTGGTGTTAGATAAATAATACAAAAAATGTTTTCTATTTTTCTTTTTTTTCATGTTTCTTCTCCACAGATTCCCGCCGTCAATCGCAATCAATTGGAGGAAGGGTTTCTACGAAAGCTGAATATAAAATGTAGTCAAAGGGATAATCACTCATGTATGATGTTAAAATTAATTGTATACATGAATCGAATATTCAAAAAATCATCGATAGAGGTGAATAAGGATGTCACGGTAACACAAAATCGGTGAGGGGGACAGAAAAAAAAATATAAATGTTTTACGATAATAATGTTTTTTTTAGAGACATAGGTGATATACCCGATGATCCTGAGGACGATATACTACTAGCCCGTTCCATAGATTCAGATGATGAAACTCTGGGCTTAATAGTGGCGAATAAATTATGGAAATTTATCAGATCACGTACTTTACGCTATAAATTTAGTGACAATGCTGACTTTGTTATGAGCACAGAACCCAGGGGTAATCTAAATGTCGGGGTTTCTATTAGTCCAGTCGAAGCTTTAGAAGAGGGCCGTGGTAAAATGAAAAATTTGGGTCCTCTTTTAATACTGATGGCCGGTAAAGCTGGTCTGGTAGGAGCGATTTTACTTAAAGGTTTATTCCTATTGGCTGGCAAGGCTTTAATTGTCTCGAAAATAGCTTTGTTGCTGTCTGTTATAATAGCCTTGAAGAAGTTATTGTCTCAGAAAAAACATATTGTGGAGGTGCCACATCATGAGAGCCATTCCAGCAGCGGTTGGGCCCGTGCTTTAGATGGTTTCATAGAAGGCATGGTCGAAGTACCAGCAAAGATATTGGCTGAAGAGGCCCACGATATGGCGTTTAGTGAACAAAAGCCGGAAGATTTATAAAACATAATCAATGTTATTCTTATGGTGTAGATATTAAGAAAATTTAATCTTTTTAATACTATTTATGTATGTAGTTTTTTCTTATACTTTTTTCCTCTGTTGGAATAATTTTAATAGTACATATTGCCTTTTGATATTTTTTGTTATACATATTTTAAGGTACCTGGGTTCATTTCACTTTTATTTTTCTAAAATTTGTTTATTGTTATTTAATTTATTTGTTATTTGTTGTTATTGTTTGTTAATTATGCTTTCTAACACTTTATAATTTTTTGTAATCTCTACAATTACTTGCACTAATATTTTAAACTAACAGATGATCCATGAAACAAAGAATACAAGAAAAAATTCCATTTCTGCGCAACGACGTCATAGTAATAAATGAGCACAAACACCATCGCACAAACACTTGTATGTGGTATACTGAATGTTTTCTTTTCTATTTCTTTAGTACAGTGACGTAAAAATAACGTAAACATGAGTGTACAAAGTTACTCTGTCCTGTGCAATGCATAATATTGCATTCTTTGTTTCAGATGATGAAGTCCAGATGATGAAGTCGAGAGAGAATTGAGAATTGGCTTTAAGCATTTAATTCTCTTTAGCTCTGTAATTAATTTTAGTTCTTGGTGAATTTAAGTTATTTTCCTGATTAATTTTCTATTGTATTCTTTTTTATTAATTTTTTTGAGATAAAAAATAAATTTGAAAATAGGAGAAAATTTGAAATGAAAGAAAACTATTTTTCTTTCTCGACATGAAAGGCATTTACGAAAAAGTTAAAAGCTTATTAATGATAAAGTTTAAACGATATTCAGCAATTTCAAAGATTATTTGATATTCATTCTTATCAAATGTTCTCCTTTAGTTTAACTGACTTTTCAGAAAATTTAGTGAATACCGATATTGTCTGATCATGTCAGGTTAAGAAGAATACTTTTCTACAGATTCCACTTGAAAAGAATTTCTTCTCTTTAATTTAATTTCTATCTGTAAAGATTTAATTTTTTTATGATTGGAACTAAAAGATTTCGAATTATTTCAAGGAAATCTGGTAAATCGCATTACACCGAAATAAAAAAATAAAAAAAAATTAAAAGTATGTACTTAAACCAATCCAAAATGGGATTACTTTCGTTAACCAATAAGCGTGCATACGTGTGTGTTTGCAAAAGTTTGTTGTAGAAGCAACAACAACACTACAAGAAGAAAATTATAGATTATTTTCATGTTAAAGAAGTAAAATAAGAACCAATAATTCCCATATTCTTTTTGTTAAAATTATTTAGTTAAATACATCAAATTTTCAAAGTAGAATAATAACGGAAATCATATCGGACATGCTGCTTTTTTTTTGTAATTGACAATGTATAACATGTCTTACGGGTTAATAAGATAATTATATTCTCTCTGGTTCACTGGGGTAATTAGAATCAATCTACACTCACTTTTAGATTATTTCAAGTACAAATCGAGATTAAAACATGTTAAAAATTATTGAATCAAGCACATTTTGAGATTTATTTTATCTCACTTTTAATTAATTATTAATTTAAGTAAGGCGCACTTGAATAATCCGTACTTGAATCAAGCATTCTTTGCTTTAATTTAAGTACGGATGGATTTATTTGTTTTAATTTTAAACAGTTTGCATTCTTTCAATTTAAAATTTTTGATAACTCTAAATTCTCTATAAGGTGCTACAAGGCAAATAAGACGTTTTTTAGTTAAAACTATACATTTCTAAACAGAATTAGCAATTACGTTTCTTAACATTTTGTCTTTCTAATTTTTTAACAAATTCTTAACGGTTTTCGGGGTTCTATCTATAAAATGAATAACACGATATAAAAAAAAGACAACAGATTCCCAATGTTAAATTTCAACTCTGCAATGCTTTTTATACATGAATTCGCCTTGGACACAAGCGAACGTATTGTTATATACATAACTTTTAAAGCTGGAGGTCTATACTACGCGTTCTATGCATTTGATACCTTCTGGACTTTTTTTCAAAACGCATGCAAAAGAAGAAAGCAGCCCTACTTTATACGTTCGTTGCGTATATTTATTATGAGCGTGTACTATGTAACTTGTCAGCACAACTTTATACTGATTCTACTTTTTTAAGAGATGATAAAGTCCTACTTGAATTAAAGTTGTTGCAACTGTACAACTGTAAACCGCTTAGATATTTTATCTGCTCTATTGTTAAGATCTTTTATCGGCTTGGTTATCTTTACTTAACTTGATTGTTCCTTACAGTGTACGGAATTAAAATACAGTGGTTCCCTGCTATTTTAACATATGTCTATCTATGATTTCCAGTTACTAAAGGTATGTTCTTATTTTACAAATATTTAAAAAAAAAAATCGAAAAAAAGCTTGACCACTAAATTAATCAGCCTTTAACTTTCTGTTTTAAAAATTTTTGTTGATTGACTAAACTTTATTTCTGAAAAAATCTTTCGTAGAATGTAACTGATAAATTGTTGGGCGCTGTTTGATTAAGAAAACGTTATACAAAATCAAACAATTGTTTAAAAAAAATAGTGGTTACGTGTGGGGCGTCAAATATTTGTTAAGTGTGACCATAGCTTAAGGAAGTTAAAACATTTTTCTAAAAACCTCTTTTATAAACTGGTTTCTGAGCCGCTGAAACTAATTAATTAAATATATAAAATTTCTAATTTTAATCAGAACACAAACACTCTTCTATACACCGGTGATCAGATCTTTTTTTTAAAGAAACTCTGAATGTAAAAGACAACGGATAATATATTTTTTCTTTATCAATTTTTAATTTATTCTGGAAAAAGTCTGTCAAAGTTTTCCGACTTAAAATATTTTTGAGTTTTAAACACTAACAAACAATAAAAAAAAACTCACTGAAATACAAGTTCTAGAACTAATAAATAATTGTCTATTGATCTCTTGTTTCTATAAAATTCTTAATACAAATTTTTTTTTAATTTCTTATATATTCTCTTTTTTAATTCTAATTCCTGAGTGTTAAGCGCCAAAGATTTCTGAAGAGATAGTGTGGTTACTATCGAAACATGTCAAATCAACCTTTCCGTGAACGTGGGTTCAATCCCCCAGTCAGTCAAGAATGAAAAAATTATCATTAAATTTTAATTCATTTCATGTTGTAAAATGTCTTTCTTTATAAAAATAATTTAATGAAAATTCAATTTATTGAACTCAAGCCTAATTAAAATATGAAAAAATTGGATTTAAAAAATAACGGACATTTCAATAAAATAACTGCCATTACTTATCACTATTGCTAATTCTTCTATCACCATTATATATTTTGGAAACACTTTTTCTTGATAAACCAATAAATATTTTTAAGCATATATTTTTTTAATTCTATTAAGTTTAATGTTTTATTTTTTTTTATTTGTAATAGAAAAGGTTACCGTTGAAAAAACTACAATTTTATTCAAAAAATACCACAATACATATATTTTCATATGCATTATTATTTTTGCTCTTTTATAACTTAATAATTCAAAAAAATGATTCATTAATACGATTTCTGTATGATTTTGTATTCCCGTAAATAACTTTGAAAAATTATTGTTAAAAAAAAATTGGAAATTATTAAAAATTTATGAAAAACAAGAATACATATTTATGTTATTTAAGAATTTATTTAGTATTTAATAATTTATTTTTTTTTTTTTTTGTTAATTATTTATTTATTTTACTAACCTATTTATTTATTACTAAAAAGAAATATTGTTTTATAAAAATAATAATAAATAAAATTACAAATATTTTCTACGAACAAAACAGTTTTAAACTTTTTGTCTTACAATTCTTTTTCATTTGTTTAATTTTTTTTGTTTTGTTTTTTTAATTAACTTAATTTATTTAATTTATTATAGTTTTTTTTCTAATTTTTTTTTTATTTTTTTTTAGCATTTTTTGCTTATTAACTTCACAATTCTATGAAATAAATTAAATAAAACTATACTGATAAAATCTACTTGTTTTTTAAACAAAATAAAAACAATTGTGTGTGTGTGTAAATGTCTTTTTTAACTAAAATTAATATATTTTTAATAAAAATGACTATATTTTTTTCTTTTTCTACTTTAATTAATATATTAAATTGGGTTACTTAACACCAACTAAATAGCTATCTTCAAAAAATTTCTTTCAGTGTAATCCTCTCAAAGTCCTGTGTTGTATGTTTCCTTTGTTTTATGTCTTCGCTATTGTCTGTAATATGATGCATGTGGATTTAAATAGTTGTAGACCATTGGCCTTCGCGCCACATTTGCCGCTATAAAATGTTGCATAATGTTTTTAATTAAATTTAAAGTTTTTTAAGGGAAAAAGTTGCTTTTAAGGATAATGTTGTGCCAAAAAAAAAGAGTGCAATGAATATTATGATTACAAGTAAATGAGTTTGAAAGGTTATAAAAAGTTTTAGCATGATAATATACAGATTTTATGGATGTTAGTATACAACTGTTTAATAAAATAAAACTTTAGCGTCATAGGGCTTTAAGATGAGTATGTGGTAGAAATTAAGTTAATTTTTCAGTTCATTAAAACTTGCTGATATTAATGTAAAATAAAAACGGAGGGCGTTGTTTCAAGGCAGCGACAGATGGCAGCCTAATTATCTTAGATCAATCCTCTACTTATGTAGCTGAAACAACAACCAATAGAAGGCAAAACAACAAAACCGAATAGATCGATACTCCAAGAACAAGGACAGTTATATATAATATGAGAAGACACGAAAAAAGATGCAAAAAATCGTGATGCTTTCCGGAAGCCCTTTGCTCCCAAAGGGGTAATGGAGAAAAAAAACTATTAATGTTTATATGCAGAGTTTTATTTAGTTTGTAACTTTTATATATAAAAAACATGTTATAAATATGCACGAAAAAATCCAGATTGCACACTCAGCCTTCCAAAAATATTCATGGAATTCAAATGAGTTTTAGTTGTAAAAAATAAAAGAGATTTCCATACACAAATGTACATTTGCTTACAACACAAATTCTATGACTACGTCACACAAACAGTTGATCGATATATAACAAAATAATGGTCATGAGCAATCATGCTTGCCAACTTTACAAAAAATGTATTAAAAAAAAGTCTTATTTTATATTTTCAACGCTTGCCAATCCAAAAAGGTTTTGACTTTGGAAACCCCATAACAAACGATTGAGAAATTGGCGAACTCCAGTAAACAGTAAACGTTACGTTTTTACTTAGAAGATGAAATTGTCCACCTGTCATACCTTATGTTACAATACACTAGTCTGTGTTGTTCAGGGCTGTGGAGCTGTCAAAAAATAGTTCTATATATAAAAATAGTTGTAGTTCCAACCGCTTAAATTGTTTAAGCTCGATTCCGACTGCAACTCCGACTCCTTTTCTAACCTTGATGCTCAATTTATATGTGACTGGTGCTTATTTGACCTTAAACTCTTTTTTTAATGCAGTTCCTTTTGAATTGTTTAATAAAGCAAGAAAATGATTCTGTTAAAATTTCAAATCGATATTTTAGTTCTAATATAGTTATTTACGTATGTAAAGTAGACTTCACCTTTTCCAATTCTAATTCAGAAGGCGTCAATTATAATTCAGAAAGCGTAAACGGTAATTCAGAAAGCGTAAATGGTAATTCAGAAAGCGTAAATTGTAAAGAAGAGAATTTTTTGAATTTTTTACAATTGACAATTCCTGATTTACAATTGACACTTGCTGAATTACAATTGACGATTTCTGAATAACAGCTGGAATTGGTGAAGTCCTTATTTTCTGACTGCAACATTTTTAAAGTAGACCCTCTTAAATTTGTTTTTTTTTAAATATTAGAAAATTTTTTATCCCGAAAAATTTTGCAGTCGGAGTCGCGAGTTTTTGTGGGTACTTTGACTTCGACTTCGGTACGAAAATTTCAAATCCGATTCTACAACCCTGACTCCGACTCTATAGCCCTGGATTTGTTACATACCTTGGTACACATTTGGATAGACGGCTGACTTGGCGTTGACATATAGAAACCAAGGGACATCACTTAAAATTAAAAGCCTCTAGACTTCATTGGTTACTTAGCTACAAATCTACACTTAACCTAGACTATAGAGACATCCTGTATAAAACCGATTTGCAACCGTTTTGCACATTTGGTATTCAATTGTGGGAAACGACTAGCAATTTCAGATGACAAAACCGAAAATTCTTAAAACTATGACCGGAGTGCCTTGGTATATGAGATGTGAGAACATCCATAGGGATTTGAAGATTCCGCTGGTAATTAATGAACATCGCAAATTCCATGCTAAACAGGAAAACCATCAAAATTCGCTTGCAAGGCAATCTTCTCAACTTTAGACGGGAACAAGGCTTTGAAGAACCGATCTTTCACCCGGCTAGGTCGAAAGCCGTCTAGTCATTAATGTTCTACTACACCTTTTCCTATTGTAATTCAGGAGGCGTCAATTATAATTCTGAAATCGTCAATTATAATTCAGACAGCGTCATTTGTAATTCCGATAAGTCAATCGTCATTCAGAATGTGTCAATTGTAAATCAGAAAATGTCAGTTGTAATTCAGATAGCAATCAAGTTTTATTAACTATTTATTTTTATTTTGTTACAACAAAACGAAAAAAATGGGCACTGAAGAGCTAAATACATTCGTAAGAATGTAGTATTTTGTTTTTTTTAATATGAATGTAGTTTATCGACCGACCGCCACGTCATTCATTGCCAGGTGAACTGTGCAGACAAACACATTCTCCCCCAGTTATGGCGATCGTTGCATGATCTATAATATACTTTAAGTACATCAATCTTTGGTCTATCACGCAAGGACCTGCAACGTTTTGAACACGAACGTTGCTTTTGGCATAGGCTTTAATTTTAGACCAAATATTTCTATTTGAAGTGATTTTTCTTTACTACATAAATTATTGTCTTAACAAATAGAATCTGGGAATTTATTTCTCATGGTGAGTAACATTTATTATATACATTTTCATATTAGTTCGAGTGTGTTTTCTAAGTCAAATTACAATTTTAAAAGCTTTTATACTTTAATAGTTCGAATAAATATGAAAATTTATATATATAATAAATTTTACTCACCATGAGAAATAAATTCCCAGATTCTATTTGTTAAAACAATTAAGTTATATACATACAATTTACAATAGGCACTATCCAGTTAAAAGAAACAAAGAATGCTGACGAAGGCCGTAGCGGGCCAGAATATGCATTGCATTCTGCTGGTATTTAATAGTTGTATACATTTTCTGTACAATTTACTTTATTGCTAGTCAAAGGATAGCTAAAGTAAGCCTGGTAACAGAAATATACAAACCAAAAATTCTGATAGTGCATAGAAAATATTCCTGAAAAATATTGAAAGAATAAGACTATTAAAGTATAAAATCTTTTAAAATTGTAATTTGGCCTAGAAAACACACTCGAATTAATATGAAAATAAATTATTGTTCGAATAACAATTGATGCTTTCTGAATAACAATTGACTGATCTAAATTACAATTGACGCCTTCTAAATTTTAATGAACTAATCTGAATTACAATTGAAGCTCTCTGATTAACAACTGGAAAAGGTGTAGAGTGGGACTAATTTTTAGTTCTAAGATTTTTACTTAATGCTGTTCGGCCAACATAAGGCGGATTCAGTAATTTAATATTAAAGTATAAAAAATCATTTCTGCTACTAAAGGCCAGTTTACACGGTAATACAATGTATTACGACTTTGTACAATCAAAATATTATGAAATTCTCTCCGTGTTTAAAAGAAAAAAATAAAAATCTTTTGTAAGTATCAAGGCGAATTGAATAGAAGGTGAGGTCAACTCTACAACTACAATGCTCCTGTGGTCGAGTTGTCAAAAATATTGCTAGTAAAAAAATAGGTTTGTTTACATAAAAAACTAGTTTGTATACAAACTTTGACAAGTCGACCACCGAAAAAAAACTCCGTATGTTGACTTGACCCCACCTTCTACTCAATTCGCCTTGGTAAGTATAATTCATGTTTACACGGATGGTATAAGTAAAATCAAAAATAATAACAAAAAAACAGATGGTTGCAGTTTTAAATTTTTACAAAAACAACATGAAAATTTCCTGAGTTGATTTTAGTTGTTTTTGTAATTGTATAAAAATGCTACCACCATCAATATACTCCGTTAAAATACACCTCTGGTGTGATGAGAATACATAAGTTTCTAAAATGGTTTAGATTCTAAACTTTAGAAAAAAGCATTTACCGACCGCTTGTCAGATTTTGTATTCGTATTCTCTCTTACTCAATACATTTTGCTTTTACATGATACGATTTTTCTCGTTCTACATAATTTTTTGCAATGTCGTAATACATTAAGGGTATTCATTTCAGTTTTTTTATTTGTTGGAAAAATGGAAAAGTGGAAAAATGTAATTTTTGTTACAACAACCACAAGAAAAAAAAATTCCACCAAAAGTTACATTTTTATCATACTATAACCAAGTGTAAAAAAATCAGGATAAAAAGATGTAATTTTCCACTATAAACGTCAAACGAAATGATGTTGCCATTCATAAAAAATTGTTAATTTTTAATACAAAGTACTAAAATTTACATCTCTTTTTATAAACTCTTGAATTGTACAACTCTGATTTTAAAAATTATTTTTTATAGTTACAACATTTCAAAGATAACTTCTTTCTAATTTAATCTTTCAAAAAGAAAAATTCATATTAAGAATGTGTACAATGAAAAAAGTTATTAAAAAAGAACTAAAAAAAGAAATGGGGTCAAAAAATGGACAGACGCTGAAGTTAATAAAATACTCGACTTTTTGGCAGACAATCGCCATTTTGAGGTAACTTTTTGTAGTCGAATATTATGATGAAAATAACACCATTCACTTCGTTTTAAATTAAATAACTAATTAATTCACTTTTAACAATTTTATTCGGCATCTTAAAAAATATCAATTAGTACTTCCACGAATTATTTGACAGATTTTTTTTTTTTGTGATAGTTTGTACTTTTTACAAAAAAAAAAACACCGTTCACGTCAATAAGGTGTAATTTTTCTTTTTTCCATTTTTCCAACCAAAAAAAAATTGAAATGAATACCCTTATTGTATTACCGTGTAAACTGGCCTTAAAGAGCATGATTTTACTGCATCTCATTTAAAAGAATTAGAAAATCGGAGTGGAATCAAATACTAATTAACGATATTCAAATTGATTGGTATTTAGAACAAAACACTTATGAGTATTAAAATGTTCCAAAAAATTATAATAAATAGTTGATTAAGTAAACAAGTTCTCCAGAAATCCACCAAAGTCTAAAAGGCCGTTTTGATATAAAAATACTTACAATATTCCAGGTTTATAAGTTGTTTTGTGCAATAAATTCTTTAATCAAATTTGTTTAATAAATCTCTTATAAGACAAACATATTTTTTAACGAATAAGGCGTGAAAAATGTTTTTCAAACTTAATTAAAGTTAGTAAAACTATTAAAGATTTTTGCTTAAAATATATCACAGATTGATTTTTTTATTTGAAGTGCAAAGTTGTGCTTTAAGACTAAAAATCAAACAGCAAACTCTATTTCTTCTTTTTACGTATTTCCATACCGAAAAATTGCAATGTGTCTTTTATACTCTCTTCATCATTAAAAACATCATCTTCTTCCTCCTCATCGTCATCGATGTCTTCGCCAAAGAAATCGGATTTAAACTTTAGACGTTTTTCATTTTCATCCACCACCACTTCAGCAGCTGCGACTGCTGCCACTGTGATAAAATCATCGTAAGATTTTAACTCATTTAAATTAATCTTTTGCTTCGCTATGAAGAAAGGTAAACGCTTGTTGTGCGGTAAAGGTGCAAAGTGCTTAAGGGGGTCTGGGCAAGTGCAATGGAGGTAATATAAGTGGGTGGGTAATAAAGTTTGACAATAAATACATACTTCGAGCCAGCCATGAGTCCTCTCGCTTAACTTTCTGACCTAGACCCGCCGCATTTAGGGCCGCCAGAACTTGTGTATTATTTTGTATGTCCGCTATATTTTGATGAACAGTACTTTCGGCTGCTAAGTGCTCATAGGCCGGATGACCTTGATGCGCCTGTAAAGGTGCTACAGCAGCGTGCATGGGCAAGCCACCACCATACATATCTGCCGCAGTAGCCATATCAGGTGGAGCTGCTGCCATTGAGTGCATGCCATAGTCCATACTATAAGGCATCATATAGGGCGATTGCTCTGGATATTGATACATCATTCTATAATAAGGTGTATTTTGCAAAATACAAACAATCATTAATAGTTTTTTTCGCCCCCTTTAATTTACATAAATTCTCTTACTTTTCCGACGCATTTTCCATAAGTTTCTTAATTAGAACCATTGCTGCTACCACAAATGCTATTTTGGAAATTGCCAAGGCCTTAAGCGTTAAAAGACCGACTGCTTTGGCTGCCACCATTGTCCAACCGAATGTGGTAGCAGCCAAATACATGGGTATATACATTTGCATTTGTTTCTTGTCATCCTTGTCCTTGTGTTCTCTTATACGTTGTATAATATTATGATGGCCACCACCACCACCGCCACCATCGCCGCCTCCTCCTAGCAAACCACCACCATCTCCACCACCTCCTCCTAGACGACCTGCAGATTTTATTATTATTAATTTTAAAAGAAAATGCCAGCTTGTTTCTCTAGTTGGTTTTAACTATTAATGATGTTTTTGGTATTAGAAAAATTTCTAAATCAATAACAAAAAGCCATTAATCTTTTCTATAAAGTTCTAAGATTAGTTGAAAAAAATTGATGAGCAAGACTTTATGCATCAAAATATTTTTTGAAAACAAAAAAAAAAAAAATTTATCAAATCGAAGAATATGCCTTTAAAATTTTTTACAAATTGCCTAAAAAAGAACGAATATTTAAAATAAGATCCTAAATTTAAAGAAACTTTCTGTATGTTTTAAACATTGAATTATTATTAACACAAATACATTGTTGTGGATTATATTGTGTTTATGATAATTTTATTCAAGGTTTTTAAATATCCTAGAAAAAATTTGCCAAATGAAACAAAATTTGAATCATATCTTAAATATTTTTTCTTGTCGCTTGCAAAAATGTTTCTTCCTAAATGGAAATATGTAAACTTTAGTATTGATTAATCTTCAACACCCCAAAAATTGACTAAAATATTATAAATTAACTAAGATTTCAACAATCATTTATCATTCTATTAAGAGAAAGAGATGACTAACAGACCTTATATATTATTATTATTTTTTTTTTTTAATATTTGTTATTTAACTTAAATCCTTATAAATGAGATCCTTTAAAAAAAGTTTTTCTTTTCTTAATATATAAATATTTCTTATAAAATAATATTAATGTAATTTTAGGTCCCTTAAATTGGCTGTTGGTTAGAAAACTAAAAGAAACTCTTTTTGAAAAGTTTGTAGAAAAACAAGAAAGTTTTGTATTGAAAATTGGGCGTAAATTGGCCAATATCTAGCGCCAAAATAAGCTTAAACTACTCTACAATACCAATAGTTGAAGAGGTTAGGTTACACTGGTCATAGAAAAATCGATTCAAATTGTTTTCTTATTCAAAAAGAGAATGTCCCTCTGACCTTGTCCAAGTGCAAAACTAATCTCTCTATCGGAAGCTCCCATAATTTTGCAAATGGCGTCGTACGTCAATTATGTTTGACATTTGTGAACTAGATAGCTGCAGTATACAAACAGGCAAGCAATTAAGTCAACAACGCAGAGAAAGATTTTGAGTCGAAAATCATCGCGAACGACGAGGTGTATTTTTATTTAAGCGGTTAAGTCAATAAACAAAATCTTCATTTCTGGACCACTGAAAATCCGCGTGTGATGCATGAAAAGCCGCTACAACCACTCTAAGATACTGTATGGTGCAACATTCATGCGGAAGAGAATTAGGCGATATGATATGGCCAGCAAGATCGCCCGACTTAACCATCCCAGTCTACCTACTCAGAAGCAAAATTTTTCAAATAAAATTAAGAGCAATTCAAGTTATTTTACAACTTTATCTTACAGCCGATCGAATGCTATAGCATATATGGATATGGCTTCCAATATAAAGAAAATCTCAAGGCGTCAAAACAAAGTTCTTCGAGTCATCTAAGCCGCTCCCTGTTATGTTAAAAACTCGAATATTGAAAAAAGTGTCATTGTAAGATGATTTTGATTGCAATTAAATAGGCTTGGATCAAATTTTGGCACAAGGACCCTATTTCAGAAATAAGCTTGTATGGGGGATTGTACCAATTCGAACCCATATGCGAAATTTCATCAAATTAACTCCAAAACTACGACCTGTACTTTGCGCTTAAAGCTTACATGGACAGCCATCCAGCCAGCCAGCCGGACGGACGTACAGATTGACTCAAAAATTAATTCGGAGTCGATCGGTATACTTGACCAATACCCTGCAAATAATGGGACCAGTCCAAACACGCGTCTAAAATGTAACCCACAAGGGACTAGGACTAGTCCAAAAATAACCCAAACGTATGGAAAAAACATGGTCTATTAAACATTACGATGTCCTAGGGAAGGACCATATTACCCAGCTTTGGAGTACAAAGGAGTAGTCTTAAAACTACTCCATTGTTTACACAAGAGGATTAGTTTAAACTTCGTTTAAAAACGAAAATATGTCGTAAAAAAACGAAGACATGTCGTCTCACTATAAACTCTTTTTTAACAAAGACATGGTCTATGTTTGCACTACTTTGGACCAGTTCAGGAAATAGTCCAATTGGTCAAAATGGATCAAGTAGTACAATATTTGTTGCAGGGACCATCTCTATAATTGTGGTGTGAGTGTAAAAACCGACGTAAAATTGATTGATTGATTGATTTATTAATCTATATGTATAAAAATGGTGTAAAAAATGTTTAGTAATTCATAAAATGAGAACGGCTGGGCCCATTTTTGTAAAATTGTTTGTCAGTTGTTCGTATTTTCGAGGAGAAGGTTTTTACGGAAGAAAATTTTGGAAAATACCTCCGAAAGAGTCGGAAAATTGGAAAAACCGAAAATCGAGTTTTTGTATTAAATTTTGTGTGAAATTATTCCTTAATGGCTTTCCAAATCAAACAATAGAAAGTTCTTAGTGTAAATCATGGAAAATTGCGGAAAATGCGAAATGCGGAAAATTGGAAAATCTCTTCGCAAAAGTCGGAAAATTGGAAAAATCGAAAATTAATTTTTTTGTTCGAAACTATTTCACCTATTCCTTAAAGCGGTCCCTTCACTTCCAATATTATTGTATATGATATTCGCCATATTATTTCCATTTTGTCCTATATTATGCAATTAGTCGCACAATGGTTTTATTCGTTCAATAAAAAGGTGAACATAACCTATAGGAATAACATACACAGCATTGTACAATGTTGCCAACAAATTTCACTTTCTTTTCGTTGTGCAATAAAAATCAAAAGTCTTTTGATTGTTGCCAATATATTGTGCCACCTTCGAATATCACATACACATTGACGATATAATTGTATGACACGTAAAATTGAACAATTTTATTGCAAGTATATGAGCCGCTTAATGGCTTTCCAAATGAAAATATAGAAAGTTCTCAGCTAAAATCCAATAGATGGCGTTATACGTAGACTTAGACTTTGCACAATCTGACAGGTGTCATTTTGGCATTGTAATTTTCTACAGTAAATGTGCTATTTTTCTTGCTGCAATTTATACGAGTTTTGTGTATTGTTAAACTGATTCCGCATTGTCGTAAATCACGCATTATATCCATATACGGTAAAAGCATTACAATCAATTCAAATTCAGTGCAATATTTATCAAAAAAATCGAAAATAGATTTTTTGTATGGAATTATTCCTTAATTGCTTGTCAAATAAAAAAAATAGAAAATTCTTAGCGTAAAGCACGGAAAATTGCGGAAAAATGTGAAAAAACTTAATTCGTAATTTCCCTGTTTTTCGCACGGTCAGCTGTACGTTGCATGTTCGCGTGTTGGGAAACCGTCTTCGTTATTTGCTTTTGCGCCGGAAGACAAATCGAAAAACATTGCTCATCAAATCGCTCTCTACTAATACCATTCAAATAAATCACATTAAAAATTTCAATATTTGTGTTGTATTATTACTCTAAAGTTTGTCTGAAGGCTTAAAATTGGGGCGAGGCGTAGCTCGCCGGGTATGCTTGTTTCTTACAAAAGACAAAGAAAATATTTAACTAAAATTTTAAAAATAAATAAATATTTAAATTTGATAAAAAAAAGCGAATAGTCCCATTTTTGCTACAGAGCATTATGCTTAGGGTTGTCATCCCTCCTCCATTTTCGAAAGAAAGGTATATCTCGAAAACAAGAGCTTAAATAAACAGACGGTTAGCACCACTGCATTCAGCGTACTCGACAGTTTTCTTTTTAACTAGCACATTGTAATTAATGAAGAAATAAAAATAAATTTGTATGTGGGCAAGATAAAAAAGCAAACCGAATGGTCCCATTTTTGCTACTAAGCAATTTTTGTATAAAAAAATAATTGTGCTTAATCTTGCTGCTTAAATTCATGGCCGTTTTTTTTTATTTTTATTTTGGTTGGACTTCTTTAAGGGGGCTAAAAGAAATAATAAACCAATTTTCACAACCAAAGGAATTTGTAGCCCAGAAATCATTTTTATTCAAATTTAATCTTTCTCAGTCTTTTATTGTGAACTCTATTGTGCTTTGAACACACGGACGGGCTTGACGAGATGGTCATAAAATTTCCCCAGGATTAAAAATATACATACGTCATACGATCTGCGTTGATTATTTCTAAGTGTTACAAACGGATCAATTTACCCCCACCTTTTTTAAGGATGGGTATAAAAATAACAGTCCAAAATATTTGAATTTATTCAACATACCATAGTTTATAAGATTCGGCAAAGCCGAATATAGATAGCACTCTCAATTTTTTTTTTTTTATTTTACCAGTAACAAAACTTCAGGTAAAAATCTTTAATATTAAAGATTTTGATAATGTTATTTTTATACAAACAAAAACACAACAACAAATGTTTAGAATACCAAATTTACAAACTTACGAAAGATACTCTAATAATGCCAACATTCTTAAAAAAAATTTAAAAATAAATACAATTTTTCGTCATAATAAATCCTTAAAAAAGCAAACATATGTTTGTTCTACTTAATATTTCTAGCATAGACACTTGAAAAACAGAAAAGAAATGGGAAAAAGTATTTGCAATGACATCTGTTTGATGTCCTCATTTTATACAGTCGAGTGAATATGATGCAAGAATTATCATCATTTGTCTGTAGTACGATTACCTAATTCTAGGTTTGTTTCTTATATTTTCAACATTTTCAAAATAACACCATTGTATGTACCTTGTACATATGTATAAGTTTTGTAAGGATACATATTTGTATGCATGTTTTTGAGGATGTGTTTTTGCTAATAGACATTTATAAAATATGTAAAGAAGCTTATAAGGAATTCAGTTTTAGTGTTGCCAGTAGTAGGGAAAAGTTCTTATCACGGAAAATACTTTTCTCGAGAAAAAAATCCACCAATTATAAATTTCGCGGGAGCAAAAACATTAATAAGTGGCATTACCTAAGTTGTTTTGCTTATTTACATTGAATTTTTATACCCACACCACAAAGGTGAAGAGGGTATTATGCATTTGTGCTGATGTTTGTAACATCTTAAAATATTGGTCACAGACCAACCTTTAAGTATACCGCTTGACTCAGAAAGTGATTTTGAGGCGATCTAACCATGTCCGCTCGGCTGGCTGGTTGGCAGGCTGGCTGCCCTTGAAAACCGTGTGCGCAAAGTACAGGTCGCAATTTTGGAGATAATCTAAGAAAATTTGGTTCTAATTGGCATACGGGCCAAGCGGGAAATTCGGTCCTTTATTTAGCATTTAACATACAAGCTTCTATCCGGTAATTCTTTGTTCCCATTAACCATCATTTTATATTGGTATTTAGATTAAATTTGGTCCTTACTTATTTTATTGCAATGAAATAGTCTTACCAAATTGTATTGCAATCGGTCCATATTTGACTATATCTCATATACAAATACTCCCGAAAACAGCTTTTAATGCCATAACTTCCTTATAAATGTTGGCATTTACATACAAATTTGCGATAATTTTTACGATAAATGATAAATGTTGTACTGATACGTCAAAAATTAACCTTAGGTACCATATAAACCCCCATCCAAAAATCGCATCAGAAGATATCTATACATAAGAACTAACCTTATAACATAATTTTGTTTCGAAGGGTCCTTGATTGCCCATGGGTACACCACAGAGCTGTAAATGAATCATTAATTTTTTAATTAATTCGTGAATCATTCATGCAGTGAATTAGCAAATTTTGAATTAATTATTTTCACACAAAAAAATGAACTGAATGAAATTTGAATCAATTCAAACGAATTAGGCGAAAATTAATTTCAATTCGTTTCCAATTCAAATGAATCTGTAAAATGAATTGCAATTCACTTTGACAAATTCAAATGAATCTGTAAAATGAATTGCAATTCGTTTCCAATTCAAATGAATTTGTTAAAGTAAATTGCGATTCATTTAACAGATTCATTTGAATTGAATTGATTTTGAATTCGTTCAAATGAATTAGAAAAAAGAATTAGCAATTAATTTCCAACTCATTTGAATGAAATTGATTGAAATTTGAATTGACTTTGTTAGTAAATCTACAGTAAGCATCACTGTCGTTTTGTTATTGAAGTAGTTTCTTTTTTTTGTAAAAGAGAGCAAGCTCGTTTTGTATATAACCTAGTAAAGTCCAAAGACAAAAAATACTTAGATTTGAAATTCCAATGATATACTGGAATTGCCAGTAGCGGCAGATTAGAAATTAAAATTTTAGGTATCGGCGAAAATCCTATCAATATGGAAAAATTTGGTTTATTTGCTAAAATAAACTTAAATTTTTAGTTTAACAAATAGAATCTGGGAATTTATTTCTCTTGGTGAGTAACATTTATTATATAAATTTTCGCATTATTCGAATGATTATTCTAAGTCAAATTACAATCCCCAAAAGCTTTTATACTTGATTAGGCTTATTCCTTCAATATTTTGCAGGAATATTTTCTTATTTGACTTAGAATACACATTCGAATAATATGAAAATTTATATATTAAATTTTTATTTTTATCAAATACAGTAGACGCTCGCAAATTAGAACCGCTTTGTTTTTGAGGCGATTCTAATTTCTGAATTATTCTAATTTCTGGACGTTTTTATTTCGAATAAAAAATAAAAATTACTTAAATTTTTTTCAATTCAATTTTATTTGATTGACATTAAATGTATTTTTTAAAATTAAAAATACCGTGTCGTTTCTTATATTTGGAAAACTATCCATTGCTTCCACGGAATGCATTTTCATCTTTATAGGGATATTCCTCTCTAAATATTTTTTTAGCTTTCTCTTTAAACCACTCATACAGACGACTTACCATATTTCGGTATTCAGCGCTGTGCAAAGATTTATTGCTTGCTTCCTGATATGTGTTGAAAACAGCATTTAATATTGCTGTTCTATGTGATTTGATATAGCTGATTGAAGATGTCGTAACATTAATATTCCCTTCAAACCCTTTGTCAAGCTTTTCTAATATTTTGACCTTCGTTTCCAATGATAGTGTTTTTTTTACGTTTATTTGACATTTTGAATGATACACTTTCACTTTTTAATAGAGACTTCCAAAATATGTACACATGTTTCGAATTTCACAAATTAACTAGCCACAAATATATATAAATGCGACAAAAAACCAACAAATAAGGAAACACATCTAAAATTTGGTAATTCCCCTTTTTAGTTTTACATGTTCAAACAGAATAAAAATAAATTGCGGATTTCTTGTGTTCAAATAACAAAAAAAAAAAAAACGCTCTGAAATTAGAACTATAAATTCGAATTTTAGAGCGTTTAATGTATTGCAAACACTGATTCTAATTTCTGGACTTTCGAATTACTGAAAGCTCTAATTTGTGAGCGTCTACTGTAGTGTGAAAATATTATTAAAGGTGTGTTTAACAATAATGCTTTTTTCTAAACATTTTCAAACGAATTTAAAAGATTTTAGCAACTTTAAATCTCAAAATAACATTTTTTGCTGTCAAAGCTGTTTTCGTTTGCTCGAAATTCTTACTACTTTTACTACAATTGGAAAATTGGTTTACTTTTTGTATTGAAAACTTCTAACTGCAAAAAAAATAGCGAATTTTATTGATTGCAACTCATTTAAGATTTCATTCATTTGAAATGGATTCAAATGGATCTGTAAAATGAATTGCAATTCACTTTAACAAATCCATTTGAATTGGAAACGAATTGCAATTCATTTTACAGACTCATTTAAATTTGTCAAAGTGAATTGCAATTCATTTTAAAGATTCATTTGAATTGGAAACAAATTGAAATTCATTGCTGCCTAATTCGGTTGAATTGATTCAAATTTAATTCAATTCTTTTTTATTAATTAATTCAAAATTTAGCTAATTCGTAACGAATTATAATCAAAAATTAATGATTCGTTTACAGCTGTGGTGCACCAGCAAAAATGGTTTTTATATACTGTGTTGTAGGGTATCATATGGTCGGGCTTGACCGACTATACTTTCTTACTTGTTTTTTGTTGTGGATGTGCAAGTTAAAGTTAAATTAATTTATTTCAAAATAAAAAATGAAAAAAAAATATCGCAGCTTTGCAATTTCTTTATTAAAAGTTTCTTTTGTGTTAGGTTTATTGGTAACACCAACAGGTTTTGTCAACTTCGATGTATGATTTTATTCCGTCTGTGTACTTTTTTAGTTTAGTGCTGCAGCCTTTTGCCGTTCTCACTTTTTTAATGATCAATTACTTTTAAGAATATTAATAACAAACATTTTTTCTCTCAGAAACACAATTATTGGGTGGCCCCATGTAGTTAAGCTCGTTTTTAGCATCCCTCCAAAAATCATACGTACAGTTTTTTTACAAGCTCCCTACTGTTTTTCAGGAAAAAATGAGAAATGTCAGAAATGCGGATTTTTTTTGAATTGTAATTGGAAAAGTGGGGAAAGAGAAAAATGTTCCGCGGAATTTTTATTCGTAATTGGGCTGTTTATGTGGAATATTTTACTTTATTAAAATATTTTGACATGCGAGATTTCACAGAAACTCATGTTACAGGTGCCGTATTATAATTATTATGTATTTTATGTATCTGTATTTTCGAGAAAGTTTGTTGCAAAAATTTTCTTGTACGTTTGGGTCTCTGTTAGAATGGTATATAAATACATGTGCTGCGGTTTGTGTATTTGTAGTTATTTAAATAATATATGTTTCAGTTTATTAACTATATATAATATTAGCTTTAAAAGCGCTTTTAGTTGTGCATTCATGTCTTAAAAGGTACAGTATCCTTTAAAAAGAAAGGCACTTCTTTAGAATATTTATACATTTAAATATGCAAATGCGTTTGTTCCCTGTAGACTCCTGAACTTATAAGTTTCCTGAAGCATTAACAGTATTTTTATGACTAGCTGGCACTTGGCACAGGCTATAAATATTTGTAAAATTTAAAGTAGGCGTGGCACTGCAAAGCTAGAGAACAGTAGTAGTAAAAGTATCCAAATTCAGTACAGACAGCTTGGTTATCAATACAAAACAGCTGTCAAAAACTATGAGGATTAAAGCAGTGGAGTTCCATACAAATAAACTCAAAATTTCGGTATTTCTGGAAAGCGGTTACAGTAAAAATTAAGATATTTCATAATTTGGTTATCATTACAAGACATCTGTCAAATTTGGTTGAAATGAAAAAATCTACATGGCACCTTAAATGCAAAGACAATATCGATTTAATACTAAATGAGTGCACCGGTAGGCTAGCTAGTTGTGAGCTAGTCTATAAGCCCCGGGGTTGAGGGTTCGATTCCCGCCTGAGACTCTGGCTTCTTTCCTGCAGACAAGAGTAGAGCTTCGCGGGGATTTGCATAGGGAATTAAAAAAAAAAAATGTCTGTCAGTGTTGCCAATTTAGCCATTTAGTGGCTAGATTCAGCAATTTTTGAACTTGTTTAGCAATAAAAATTTGTTTGCCGTTTTTTTTTTTAAATAATAGTTTTTATTTTCTTATTAAAATTTATAAAATTGCTAAAAGTAAAATAAACATTTTCATCAATTAAAACGCATTTAATTTAAATCACAACTTTTGCAAATGTAAAAATCGCTAAAAACGATGGTGATAATAGATCTTTAAAAATAAAGAAACATATAGAGGTGCAGGCGGTAACAAAAAACTTTTACAAATTTCAGAATTTACTATAAGAGCGGGTACTTAGCCAAGTAAACATCGTTAAAAGTAGTTGGAGAAATATTTTACATTAAGCAGCCGTTAAAGCGATTTTATCCATTAGGTAAATATTTTTACCATAACAATAAAATATTGTTTATCTTCTTCTATTTTTTATTGTAGATTTGAACTCAAAACGTTGGGTAAATGTTGTCATGATTATGATTTATTATTTGTATTTTGACTTAGAATACACATTCGAATTAATATGAAAATTGATTTATTATGTTTTTTATATTATTTTTGTTTTGTTATTGAATTTTAATGAGTTTCTATTTAAAAAAGTTTTTTGTAATATTTTCTTTTTCCGGAAATTTAGCCATTTTTGCTCATAAAGTTTTGGCAACACTGATTTCTGTATATCTTGACAACAGTAACTGAAAAAGGTTCTAAAATTAAGTACAAAAAGCTTCGCTATCAATACATGAGTTCAGGATTCCGCAAATTTTTCTTTTATAATTTCTCAATTCCTAAAGAACTTTTAAATATGTATGTACTAACTAGAAAAAGAGAAACAATTTCTGAAGAAATTCTTGAGTATATTTTAAACTTTAGCGAAAGTAATTTAGATTTAAAAGATTCTGGAAGTAGCTTTATCGTAGACGCTGATAGCAAAGACTTCGAAAAAGGTAATTTGTTGGAAACAATTAATTCTGTAAAGGGGAGGGTATTCAATCGGATAACCGTTAATCGGTTAATCGGTTAGAAACTAAGGAATTCGGAAATATTTTTTTTGCAAAATGTTCCGTGCTAAGCTTTGCCAGGATTAGTCAGAAGATAACCTGACCATAGAAGAAACTCTCGATTGTACCACAAACAATCTTTTAACACAATTAACCGAAACAATTAGAAACAGGACTCTAATGGCATAATGGAAGATATTATATGTTTAGAGAAATCCGGTAAAAGGAATTAGAAATTAGATAATCTGTATTATGTTTCGATTTCGATTTCTCTAACATCTTCGATAAGTGAAAGAATTTTTCCAAGTCAGGTTTTATCAAAACTAAAGAAAAGAATCGCTTAAATCCAAAGCCAAATCTTAAACCAAATTACTTTTCTAAAAGATTTTTTTAAAATTATCTTCTTAAATTTTAGTTAATTTTTAATTAATTCATTATGTATAAATTATAAAATACAGTCGACTCTTGATAATTTGAAATTCAAGGGACCAGAGAAAAAGTTCAAATAATCGCGATTTCATATTAACGAGCAATGAGCAAAAGCAAAAAGAAAAGCAAAGAAATTTTATTTTTCATTTTACATAGCAACTGTCGATGTGTTGTGTATGCAAAAAGAAAACAATTTTAATTTTTGTTTTAAAAACAGAAACAAAATCACATTACGAATTCAAATTATAGAGTGTAAAAGCCAAAACTTCAAATTATAGAACGGTGTCGGGCAAGAAGTCATTTCTATAAAGCATATAAACGCATATAAACTAAAATAAATCATTGTTTTATTTATTTTATATTTTGCATAAAACACAGCACATTAAAATAATTCAAATTATAGAGCGTAGAGCCAAAAAATTCAAATTATAGCGTGTCGGCGATAAATATGCCATTCAAATAAATTCAAATTACTGAGGGGACCAAATTACATAGATTTTTTTCAATTTATTAAATGTTTTTCAAGGGACCTGGAAAACAGTTCAAATTATCGCGAGATTCAAATTAACGAATTTCAAATTATCAAGAGTCGACTGTATGTATTACATATTACAAGAATTACAAGAATTGTTTTGTTTGTTATGTTATTGTTTTTTTTTTCTACTAATAAACTCCAAATAATAAATAATTTTTACTTATTAAAATATAAATAATTAAAGAATATCAAAAATTAAATAATATGTTGAAAAATTTTCTTTAAAAATAGTGTTGTTGGAGGTATGGTTAAACATGTTTTTTTTCTTCTCTAGGTGTACATGTTATTAGAGTTGTCAATTATTCGCATTTCAAATTCGTTCGAATAATTTAAAATAATTGTTTTTGTTCGTTCGATCAAACGAATAAATCTTTTAAATTATTCGATTAACCGATGAGAATAGCAAATAAAAAAATTTATTTTTACAAAAAAATAACGCATTTTTATTAAGTTACATTCGTCTATTCACCTACAACTATGGAAAATCTTCCATTTTCTTCTTTATTTTTTCGCAAATCTGCTATGAATTCTTCTCTTTTTTAAACGTTAAGCTTTTCATCTTAACTCCATATCGTTGTATTACTTAAAGGCATTGTAAAACCCTTAACTCCTTAATAATCTGATATTACTTTGGCGTTGGCAGGCCTGACATCTTCAGCTAAACTTCTGCATACAATTTCTTCTATAGAGCAAACGCTGTCTCTCTTTATGTAGTTTTCCATTAGACCAAGTTCGACATTTTTTGATGTCGTTGTATTATATTTCACTACATCGTTTTCAGTGATAATGTTGTGACACTTTCGCAAATGGTAAAAATATACAATTTAAAAAAATGATTTTCTACTTTCATGATATGATTTATATGGGAAATTCCAGCGAAAAGTCTTTTTTTTTATAACGTAACGCCAGAAGTTATTTAAATTGTTTCTCAAAAAATTTGATATGTATAGTTTACTTTTTTATATTTTAGTGTAAAGCGCAACTAGCTGTACATTAAGTAACAGAAGGAATAACGGTTGCAAAACATGGTCCTAAAATACAACTTAATTTTCATTCTGGCGTTACATTAAAAAAGTAGACTTTTCGCTGAAAATGCCCATATGTACCTTTAAACGAGCAAAGATTTTAAATCCGAAAGAAAAATAAATCTATATAAGTCCAAAGCTTACTAAAAAGGTTTTATACAAAACGTTTTGCTCAATTCACAGTCTTATTCAGTTTTGAAATGCTAGTCAAAATCCATTTCTGTTTTTTTTTAACGTCACGCCTGCGCATATTTTTGCTTATATCTGCAAATCCTAAGCGTCGATTGTTGTATTTTTTTCTGAATATAGTGCAACTTCATTTCTTTGCATATATAAAAACACTTTTTACAAATTTGTCTTCTTCAATTTTTTTACATTTTGTCGTTCAAATATCACGTCACGGCAAAATGGAAATGCCAAATAAATGTAAATCCATTATATATTTTTTTTTAGCTTTTTTTTATTTCTAAGTTTTTCACCCGAAATTGAAAAGCCCCTTTCTCGAATTTTTTTTTTAACTTTTGATTTAAAAAGAATACTGTTGATACAATTGTTTGTCAAAGATTTGTTCAATAAGAACATAAAATACATTTTTAAAATACTATGGGTTTTCAACAGGGTTTTTGCTTAATAAACATTGAGATTAATTACAGTCAGGGCTATGGCTACAATATTTTTTTACTTTTCTACATTTGGTATAAAATCACTTAAAACGTATGAGAATAAATTAAATTCTAACAGCCGTATTCATAAAAACTTATTGATGATTAATTGAACGTTTTTAAAGCCCTTATGACACTACATTTTTAATGCATTGTTAAAGTTTTGGTGAACAGTACAAATATAATGTAATACAAAAATTTACCAAGTGCAAAGAGTTAAGCTGTATTTAGATAAATGGCAAACTGTCAAAAATTTTACTAAAGTTATCGATAAAAAATGAAGTTATGTCAAAAAAAATGTAAAATTGTTTAACTTAAAATTGACATTTCAAGCTTAAAATATTAAAAGTGTTGCTGAATCAGCGGTTTATGGGCAAATTCAGCGATTTACCGCTTGTTGTTTTTAGGTTTCTCATAAACAAAAAGTTGGCAGCATTTAATAAAATAAACAAAACAGGGATGGCTAAGTTGTTTCAATTTTTCTTTTTTGTTGATACTTTTTTAACTAAGATTTATAATACCTTTTTGTGGTGTTTTTTATGAACATAATTAAAATTAATTTCAACTAAAAAAAATCTTTTAGTACAATTAGGGTAAAAAACTATAATTTTTAAAGGTTGTTGGTACAATTTTAAAAATTCTCAACGCCATTCCTGAAACAAAACCAAAACAAGAGAAAAAAAACTAAAGAACTTTGTTTACATTTTTTTATAGTTTGCTCTTTCTAACTTTTACTGTTTCTTTCTATCAATTCTATATCAATTAATGAATAAAAAATGTAGTGTCATAAGGGCTTAAGCAAAAATTGCTAAAGTTGTATTCATAAACGAAAAATAGTCTATTGAACCTTGAATAAACCATTCATAAAGTAAGAGAATTTATTGTTGGATTGCCCTTCTTTAAACCAAAAATAAAATGATATTTTAAAAGGTGTTTGCATTTTATGATATTATTTTTGTGAAATATGTTGAAAAATAATGACAAAAATGTTTTATTTATTACAACGGGCATGTTAAATGCATTTTACTAATTTTTTTTTTATTTTAGACAGCCAATTTAAAGTTATATTGATAATTATTTAAACAAATTTATATGATTTAAATGAATATGTTCAGGGGTAAATGCAGATATACTCTTGAATTATTTATTAAATTATAGCAACTAGTTGTTTTTTTTGCTTAAAACAACAAAATATTGTCCAAAAATATAAAAAAAAAATAAAATAAGCAAATCATAATAATAGTGATGCTAATAAAAAGTAAACATACTTTTTATTCGATTACTTTCTTATCGTATATTTAAAAAAGGTTCAAACAAAAGTTTTTATGATACCTTTCGGAAACATTTTGTTCAGAAACTAAAATAATATTTATTTTTTTTTGATAAGAATAATTTTGAAGGTCTACAATTAAAAAAAAATTATAAAAAAAAATTTAATATAGAATATCATGTTAACCGAATAGAAGTTTCGTGCATCACTAACAATAAAATGGCAGCCATATATAAAGAAAGTTGCCATACTTAAACAGAAAATCGCTGCAAACAGATAATAGTAAAAAAGCAGTTATTGTACGTTTATAAATACAAATTTTTATAAGAGGTTTATAAGACAAAAAGCGTTTAATAGTTATTACATACTTTAAGCTAAAAATAAGAACTTTTTATGCATATGGCTGTAAGCTTTTATTTAATTTATTTTTTAATAAAAAAAATTTTTCGATTAATCGACATTTATTAATCGATTGATTCGTTATTCGAATATCGCCATTCTAAAATTATTCGAACAAGAGTTTGGGTTTGTTTGATCGATTAATCGAATTATTCTTAATCGGTTGACAACTCTAGTTTTTATACACCGAAAAGAGAACATGCCCTATGTTAATGTAAACTGTTATACAATTTAGGAATAAGAAGCAAAACTACGACATTTTTGCAAAACTTTTTAAACATTTTAAATATTTTTTGTCGTATTTACATATTACAAAATTGTTTTCTTATTTTTTATAGCTTTTATCATTTAGCTCGCATAGAAATATCCAGTAATACATTATGTAGAGCATGTGGCAAAGTGTACGGTCAAGGGAGCACTACTTATGCAAATGTCCTGCGTTTGATCGCATTAGAAGTGAACAATTTAGAACGGAATAAGATACCAAATCTTGTATTATATAGGGAAACGTAATGGAAACTCCTGGAAAAGTATGTAGAGGCAACTTTGTTTTGAAGCTTGAGTTAAGTTAGTTAGGGGGATACCCTCCTCCCTTTACAGAGCATATTATGCCGAATAGCAAAGTTTAATTGATGCATCTTACCCCCTATATGTCAACCTAGCCTCAACGAAGAAAATTTTAATGATCCAAATTAGCATTTCGAGAAAATTACATATAGATGCATACATCTATACATATATTTTTTAAACGGTTTTAAAACAGGGATGTTAATTTTTCACCAACTTAAAAAAAAAATGTACTTTTTGGACCTTCACGGTACCATTTTAATTTATAAAAACAACAAAAAAAAGTACATTAAAATTCAATTGTACACAAAAGAAAACAAAACTTAACATTAACATACATGGTATGTATGAATAAAATAAGGTACATAAAAGTCATATAGATATATGAGACCAAAATCAGCCACTTATTCCAAATAAGTTATTTGTTTAGTTAATAAACTATTTGGAATTTTTACACCTTAAGGCCGTTATACACTATTCCACAAAGTCTTTAGTAATTTACGAAAATGCAACCCTGTCATGATAAGTTGTTATTGTTTTTTAAAAATGTTCAAAGAATAATTAGATCAGGTAAGAATTTTTGAAAAATACGTAGGACTTTTGTGGGATAGTGTGTAACGGCCTTTAGCAGCATGAATTTGCCCATCTTAATCAATCCTTTGTTTGTATGAGACTTGATAATGTTGGCACATGTAGTTTGTTTATTTTCTTAGTTTTTATTATATTTTGAAACGAAAAAACTCTTTCAACAATTGCAGATGAATGTGGAATGGATAAAATTCTAGCAACGACTCGAGCAATGTCAGGAAATTTGTGGGCATTTAGCTCATTTTGTAACTTAGGTACTGCCGACCAAAAACTACAAATGTTTTCAGTTTTTAACGACTGCAGTTGCTCGACATCAGCTAAAGCTATGAATTTATTATTGATTGAATTAAAATTTGCAATTTCATTCGGAAAGTCCCCTTTTACAATGTGACAGACAGAAGGCAGACAGACGAAGTTTGTGGGCGAGAGAGGAAAAAAGTAAAGTGTGTCACGCATACAGCGTCGCCCCCTTACCGACAAACTTCGTCTGTCTGTCTTCTGTCTGTCACTTTGTAAAAGGGGACAAACAGTTTTACTAGAAAAGGTACAATACTACTTGTTTTACCTGAAATAACATTTTCAGGATTTAGTCTATGGAACCACATTAAAACTTCGTTATTAAAGTTGACTCTGGTGCTCGAAACTTCGCAAAATTTTATATAAAATTGTTGTGCCTTTTCTTTCATTTCTTTAGCAATATCAATATTGATATTATTTCTAGAAATATATAAATCAACTTATGTTCCGCATTGTTGCCACATTGTAAAAAGGGGCTAAGCGCTCTATACACTAAAATACTAGTCGCATATTTAAGCGCCCATTACATTAACGATTTGTTGTACAACATAAATGCAATAATGCAATATTGAAATTTAAAAAGGGGGAACTATAACAAATTTTTAAATTGTACCAAATGAGTCACGGTAGAAGGTCAAAATGTAACAAAAAAAAAAAAAAAAAACACAATTGTACCAACTTTACCATCCCTGTTTTGAAATCTTTTTTTCGTAAAACAAAAAAAGTTTCGTACCATTGACGCACAAGGGTAGTTGATAAGTCTTCAAAGCACTTTTATACGAATTTATGTAAGCAGAACGAAAAAGTAGCTACGAAAGTTTCTTCCGCAAAATGCAGCATACATTTTTTTCAGTGTATGTGTGTACACTTAACAAACAAAATATTTTTTCTTAAACATTACTTATTGTCAAATTTATTTAAATTTAGAAAGTTTTATATCTGGGTTTATAAAAAGAATTGTGGAAATTTTTCATAGTATGGCTGACACACGTAATGACATGACATTAATATAATGTACGTATGTATGTTATTTTAATTTTGTAGTGCGCAGTAAAAGCAGTTGTTTAAGTCAAACCCAAATGTGAATGCTTTTTTTTTTGCACACAAAAGTGAACTGGACTCCAGATAATTTAACAAGTGACCTTGTACATATGTACATACGTTTTTAACTTTACATTTTCAAAATGTAAACTAATTAAATTAACTAGACTGTGCAATTCATGTGCCAGGCACGTTATGTGTAAATCTTTTGGAAAAAATGTTTTACGAGATCGGACGCAGGCACCATATGTGATTTAGCGTCATTATGAGATTTGTAATGGCCTGCTCGTCGATTCGTTTAACTTACATTTAAAATAAAAATCAATTATATAAGATTGCTTTCGTTTTACATGTAAATTAAGCGAACCAAGTCTTCGTTCGAATTGACAAACAGGCCAAAAATTTCTTCTAGGTTGCAAAAAAGGCATTTTTTGGCAAGCTGGACCAAAACTGGCTTTTAAACGAAATAATTGAAGAAATGGCAAAAATGGCAAAAAATGGCATATGCCATAAAAAACTTGCCCTGGTTATGATGTATTTTGGTTAACTACATCATGATCAATCAGATGTATGTACTTATTTTGTTTTGGTTTCAATAGAGTTTAAGTTGTAAGCAAAAATGTTTAATAATGTTTGTAACTTTCATCAAAATTTAGTTGTATTAAAATTTCAGAAGGAGTATAGATTATTTAAAGTACTTTCACAAAAAGGTATCGAAAAAACAAACGAAATTAATTGATCTATACATATTGTACCAATGTTATTTATATTTTTTTTATATTTAATGAAAAAATTATCTAAAATCCAAGAAATTTTTTTTAACTGGACAAATTGTATTATTTGAGCTGATAACTGGACAATACCAAAAACAAAAAAACTGGACAATCCAGACTAGGTTTGCCTAGTCTGGAACTTATAAAGAGCCGACGTGGTGGTTAAAAAAAAACAGAATGTTGTTTAGACAGATTTTTTAGTGACCCAGCAATGTATCCTTCATTCCTTGAATTGAAACATTTTCTATTAGGGATAATATCGGAATTTCAACATTTTTATTATCTCAAAAACATTGTTTATCCGATTTCAAAAAAGAGTTTTGATTTTATTGCAAATTTTAGATTGATTAAAAAAAAAATTTTGCTAATGCAATAAAATATATTTGGACCATAAATACCATAATATTAATATAAATACCAACATAATAAGATGGTTTATGGGCACAAATACTCCATTTTGATAAAAGGTGGTATGGGGGCTATGTGAAATTATGGACCTATTTTTGCCACTTGTTTATTTTATACTATACTTTAACAATCATAAACATCTTCCATGCTTAAAAATATATTTTAAATGGTTTACAAACAATTTTTAACACCTTTCACATTAGGAACTTATTTAGCAAAACTATTTTTGTCAATGAGTATGAAAAAATAAAATTTTCCTAAAATATCATCAACAATAACGGTATAAAATCTTAAAATATCATCGAGCAGAAAAAATTCTCTAACATTTTTTCACCCATTTAAGCATTAATCAAAAATAAAATCAGTTTTTAATAAAAATTTAATCAAGTGAATTAAACGTTTAATCAAGTGAATTAAACGTCTAATCAAGTAAATTAAACGTTAAATTGATACTTTTAATTTGTTTACTGGTGCAAATTTAATTAATTTTTTAATTAATATCACATATTTTTTAATAGAAATCAATTTCTGTGCGATACAGCGCTATCAAAATTTTTATAATATCAAATAAAGAAAGAACATTTAAGCATTTAGATGATGTATGTACACGTAGAGAGAATATATATTTTCGAATTAAATTTTTTATCATATAATTTAATTTTGGAATAAAATTTTTTATCACCTGCGGTTTGATGGTTTTAACGGCAAAAAAATATACACTCAGAGAAAAGCTACTTTTTACGAAAGCAACTTTCGTAGCTATTTTTTTGTACTATCCATAAAAGCTTGGTATATAATACGAAAAAGTTTACTCTAGCACATTTTAATTTAACGAAAGTAAAGAATTTTTTCATAGTCCTATTTTTCGTAAATATTATGCACTGCTTTTTTCACGAAATTAAAGAAATTATTTTGTAGAATTTTTTTTGTAAAATACAACAAATTTTTTTGTATTTTGTGAAATAACTCTGTTTGGAATTTCGTTTCCATAAAATAACGCATGATTTCAAATTAAATTTTTTATTGTTTTTTTTTTAATACATAAAATATTTTAGCGAAAATTTTATTTAAGCTGTGTGCAAATAAATTCCAAAACAAAATTTGTTAAAATTATGCAAATTATTTTTTTTTATTGCAAATGCAGTTTTTCTTATGGTAGGCAATAAAAAGGAATGAATAATAGGAGTTTTCATAATAAAAAAAACTGAAATGATGTATGTAGAAATTAATAATGCGCTGAGGGCTCATGGAACATTTTAATTACGGCCGATAAAATACTACCTTTTGCTATCGGTAATTTGTGAAAATGCGCCTAAAAATACTATGGAAATATTTTACTTAAATTACAAAAATACAAAAATATTTCGTAAAATTCACCAACTTTTATTTATAAATTCTAGAAAGTTATTTTGTATTTTACAAAAGCTTTTCGTACTTTAGTTCTTTGTACAAAAGAATTTCGTGGTAGGAAATTACGACAGCAGAAGATCTAAACATAAACAAGTCCCCGGGGCCAGATGGTATTGCGGCTGTAGTTCTGTAGAAGTGATCATTGTAGTTGATTCGTCCTTTGGCAACATTATTAGGTTACTCGTACCGGGTAGGAGTTTTCCTTCTTGCTAGAAGGTGGCCAACGTCCAGCCAATCCCAAAAAAGGGTGAGGCTACAAACGCTGAAAACTACTACCTAATAGCAATTTGCTCCACGCTCTCGAAGTTATGTAGAGCACGTATGTACATATGTAAAGGGTGGTTAAATTGTAAGGGCCGATGTTGAATGTGAACCACACCTAAACGCCAAGTTTTTTTCCGAATTTTATTTGACATTTCTCTATTTCAGACTTACTCAATTTGAACCATGGAGAGATACACAATCCAACAACGTGTTAAAGTTATCCAGACTTATTATGAAAATGGATGATAAATTTCGAAGAAAATCATCTTCAGTGATGAGGCACATTTTCACCTCAGTGGATTTGTCGATAAGCAGAATTTCCGCATTTGGGCGAATAATAATCCAAGAGTGATTGTCGAAAAACCAATGCACCCACAAAGAGTGACTGTTTGGTGCGGTTTATGGGCTGGCGGCATCATCGGGCCGTATTTTTGCCAAAATGAGGCCGGTCAGGCAGTTACTGTGAATGGTGTTCGCTATCGTGAGATGATAACGAACTTTTTATGGCCCGAATTGGAAGATATGGATGTGGACGATATGTGGTTTCAGCAGGACGGTGCCACTTGCCACACAGCTAACGAAACAATGGCTCTTTTGCGCAACAAATTCAATGGCCGTGTTATCTCACGTAATGGCGATGTCAATTGGCCGCCAAGATCATGTGATTTGACACCGTTGGACTTTTTTCTTTGGGGTTATTTGAAAGAAAAGGTGTACGTCGATAAGCCATCAACAATTCAAGAGCTAAAGAATGAGATAATTCGGCACATTAACGGCATAGAACCTCCATTATGCCTCAGGGTCATCGAAAATTTGGACCATCGGATGGAGGTGTGCCGCCGTTGTCGCGGCGCCCATTTGGCCGATATTTTGTTCCATACATAATTGAGTAATACCAATATATCATAATAAAATAAAATTACAATAATTTCCTAAATAGTTTGTGTTTTATTCAAAATCAACATCGGCCCTTGAAATTTAACCACCCTTTACAAGGTCACTGTGTTATTTTGTATTTTACAGGGTTGTTACGAGAATCTTTTAAAATCAATGTTTCCGAACTTAAAAAAACCTCCATCTCCTTGTTTCACTCGATTAGGAACGTGGATTGAATTTGCAAAATATTATTGCGACAATTTTAAAGAAATCTCCGAAATTTTAAATAAGCTTAGCGAATATGAGACAGAATCTATTCGAAATGCTAAATTAATGTTGCAAAAATCAGACGTAAAAAAAATACTAATGCCTAATAAATCACTGATGGCTTAAACGCTGGTTTAGTTGAACTAAACTTGAATTTATATGTAGTTTAAACTCATCAACAATAAAAAATAACATGTGGCAGCACTACGACAAATGTTGGCAAATTCATATGATTTGTACTGGTAGTTTAAACGCCCAATTTCATGCGTTTAAAGATGGTTTATATGTTTAATGATTTATAGATTTGTTGGTTTAAACACATTTTAAACCAAAAAGAGAGTTTACTTGCTCTGATTTTTTAGCCCTAAGTGTACATAAATGAGCACTTTCAATGCATCTGCTCCAGTCTCTTGAAATTTCAAACAAAAGGGCTTATAGAAAGCTTAGACCAAGTTATGAAAAATAATACAGATTACAGTTAAAAAACACTTTGTCGAAAAGTTTAAAAGGTCTTCGATCGTAATAACGGACTACAAGCTTTAACTACAATAAGAAATGGCATATATGTACATATTTAAATGAAAGTGAGACGGACCAATTTGTTGACAACCTTTCTCCATCTGAACTATTAGCGTTCAAATATGCTATAGTAACATCTTGCGATGTTGAGAACAGCTGCTCATTTATTTTTGACAATTTTAAGAAACACGTTATTGTACTATACGACATAACTTAATAAAATAAATGTTTCTTAAATAACATGTTTTTTTTTTTTTTTTTGACAGTTTTGCCAATTGTGCCATTTTGTGCCATTTTTCGTGTCATTTTGCCAGCCATTTTTAACCATTTTTCGTGCCATTTTAAACTTGCCCTGACCACAACCAATCAAAAAGTCGATTTAAATTTGTCTGTTATTTACGGCCTTTTAGATTTTAGGTGACAATATGTAATGTAACAAGACTGAATTTTAATTGTTAAATAAAATGTGGCTTTTTTGAACTAATGTGTAAATGTATTTTTAAAGTGTCCAGTTATTTTTTCAAAATCCAGGTGAATTTTTAACATTGTCCAGGTAATTGAATTTGGGTTTCTGGCAACTATCTTCCAGACACTTTTTTACATCATGCATTCTTACATTCTGTCAGTCGTATTAATAATGAAAATTTGGCATGAAGTTAGCACAAAGATTATTTATAATACACTTCCTAAACTCTGGCTAACGATTTGCTAAACTTTTGTTAACGAGCTGCCAAACGTTTGCCAACTTGGGAAAAACAGCTGTTTAATGTTAAACAATTTGGTTGGTTTTATTTAAATTACTGTTTTATTTTATTTTTCTATCTTTTTTTATTTTATTTTAATTTTAAAAACTTTTAAAAATTGTTATATATGGAGGAAAAAACAAAAAAAAAAAAATTACAAAACCAGCGATGATTAATGTAAACGTGTTGCATATTTAAGTAATATAATGTGGCATCATTAAAATTCAGAGTTGATTTATTAAAAGTTAGCAGATGGACATAAGTTTGTTATGAATAAACCCTGTGCTTACAAGCTGCTAGGCTTAATCGGCATTCTAGTAAGCAGCTCGTTGTACGTAGTGCACAAACTGTGGCTAACATTTTGTTATGAATACGGCTGTGTATGAATAACTGTCCGTTTCACTGCGTTAATAAATCGTTTCTTTTTTCGAATTCTGGTTAATGATATTTTTTAACAGATAAAAAAATGTTTGTCCTTGTAATTTATTATGAATTTTTCAAAACAAATAATTGTACTTATTTCACGTGGAAAAAACTGTCTCTCCCTTACTCCTTACTGTAAACCCTTCACCATTGTGCGAGCAGAATACAGAGCTACTAGACAAAAACAAAATAATTTTTACATATACATACATATTTACAATGCAAAAAACTTTATTATAAATTAAATTTAAAAAGCGAAAACTTTAAAATTTTTTTAAAATCGTTTTTAGAACATAAAAAAATTAAAAAAAATGTTCTTTTTGAAAAACCAAGATTCGAACCAAGGGACTCACAGTTTCTAACCTTAATAAACCCCCTAGACAACTGAACCATGAAGGAACGTTGTTTGAATATCATTAAAATGGAATATGTCCCGTTTACGGTTCACAACTCAACATCGTTAAATCAACTTCTCTCCTCATAAGGACCCAAAATATATATACTTTATAGGGTCTAAGATGAATATTGTAGAAATTACAAACGGAATGACAAACTTATATATTCCCTTTTCCACCTGTGGTGACGGGTATAAAAATGCTATTTAAATGAATTAAAGAAGATTGTATTCCTCATCGTTTTCAAGTTATGTTGAAATGTTAGGAGAATTTTTAGTCATGCCATCAAGATTTACACAAAGTTTCGGGCAAACAATTTTTTCAGTTTCGTTTAAGGAAAGATCCCGAGCTCATGTAATTATCAAAAGTTGGACGGTAGCTGATAGCAGAAAAAAGTTTTCATTAAGCCAATTTTTTCTTTTAATTTTAAAAATATTATTAGAAGCTTATCTAATAAATCTATCAATAGCTTTAATTGCCTTCAATCAAAATTATACAAAAAAAATACATATTGTGTACGAAGAAACAATTCTGTGGCATATTGACAAAAACATCTTACGTTAAATTGAAATGGTAAAAAAATTTTGTTAATCATACGAATTTTCATTAAAAAAACATTTTAAAATTTTTTATTATAAACGAAATTTTTTTAGTTTTGGTTTATTTTATTATTTGATAAAAATGATTTTTTCGCCGATTTTTATTTAAAAACTTTTCTGCTATTTTATCTCGACTTAAGATGTTCTGTCAAAATGCCACAGCATTATAATTTCATTTAAATAAAAACATTATTTAAATATCATAGAAAATTCTTTGTTGATGTTCGAAGTATAAATTTGTTTTGACCAAAATAATTTGGTTGTCGTTTATATATTTTACGCATCAATCATTTTAGCTTTATAAGCCTAAAATAATATTTTTCAACTGAATTAAGTATGGATAAAACGTGGATGTCTTTTTTTCTTTTATTATGATTTATTTTTAGGGATTTGGCCATTTAAATTTAAAAATCGAACACTGCGCGTTCTTTAGATATTAATAAATCTATTTTGTGCTAGGCCAATTTTCATCGATTCATCGATCAATTTGTTGGTCTTCCAATGGCTCACTGTAAATTACTCATCGGGCGCGAGTCTTATAGAATTGCGCAGATGCGGTGGACCTGTGAGTCCACCTGCTTGATATCCAGGATCCTTTGGCCTGGATATGATGAACGGAGAACTGGCTCTCTACTTGGGTTCAGCAGGAGCTAAATTAGGACGGTGATATCGGTTTTGACTGGACACTGGCCGGTGGGGACTCATGCTGGAAGAATGGGTCTGGAATTTAACGACTACTGTAGGAGTTGTCAGAACGAGGAGGAAGAGGAGACTGTGCTTCACTTCCTTTGCCATTGCCCTGGACTGCGGGGCATTAGGGAAGAATACCTGGGGGGACCGGTGTTTTCCTGTTTGGAGGATCTGTCCGGGATGGAACTAAAATCGCTCCTTCTCTTCACTAGGAAGATGAAGTGGTTTGAACTTGCAGTGACGCCATCTGAGTAACTGCTCCAAGGGATGGGCAATGGCGCCGGGTATCACAAAGGGACCAACTAGGACCCAAGTGAGCTGTCTCTTGACGGCTGCCCATGGAACCTAACCTAACCTAGGCCAATTTTGCCAAATCCGCACAAATTTTTTCGGATAATGTATTTGGATATAGTGCTGGGTTATCACGTATTTCGATTCGAAAGAAATCATTTACGAATTCGAACAATTTGTACTGTGTATTACGATTTTCGTAATATTTGTTTCGAGTTAACGGACGTTTTTTATAGCTTACTAAAATATCTATAACTTTAAACGCATTTTAAGTTTTCTTTATGTGAATTGACATGGATGCAACAAAATATTTACATTTTTTTTCTGATAACTATACAACAAATATAGTTTATTAAATATATCCCAGCTAGTATTTGGGTAATTATTTTTTCTTAAAATCACCTAAATGAGTCTTTTCAGATCAGTTTTGATAATTTAAAACTGATTTATCACCTGAGCGATAGAAAAATGGATTCATGTATGATTCATTCATATGTTAAAATAATGATTTTTAAATATTTTTAATTTATGTTTTCGCCAAATCAAAAAAAATAAAATAGAAACTTACGTGTGAGGCAAACAAATAAAAAGTTTGGCCAAAAAGAAGCACACAAATTATGTTCAATTTGTGAACATAAAATTAAGTGCAAACTGTTTCTTCTATTCTTTGCGAAAAACCGATAACTTTTGTTTGATTCAAAATAAAGCTGGTTCGAGTACTCAAAAGCCAACATAGTGCTGATTTAATCGTAAAAAACTTAAAAACCTGACAATTAAAAAAGTATAAGAAATATAATCAATAACCATATATCTTCGGCATAATATGCAAACCAGCTAGCTCCATTTCAACACATTTTGCAGGAGAGACAAAAATTTTTTTTATATTTCATATATCAGACTTAAACTAAAGAGAAAAAGACATGCTGACGGGAAGTATCGTTCTCTACCACACGGCATCAAAATCTCAATTTACTTAAAAAGTGGATTAAGCAGGGTTGCATATTAAGTCGACGATATATAACACAGTGTAACACGAAAAATATAACCATATACCGACACCACTACATGATAAAAGACCAAAAAAAAAAGACCCGTGTCTCCACGTTTTGCCCAAAGTCATGCACTTTTTTATGGGCCCCCAAAGATTTGGGGCCTCGGTGTCATTTTTGCAAAAAAGTGATCATGTTCTCAAGCTCATATCTTGCAAACCAAAGTTGTAGCTCTTGCCATAAAGAACAAAAATTGTGAACAAATAAAATCAAAAAAATTCATCTTCAAGATTAAAATCGCAAAAAACTTTAAAAAATTCGATTTTCTTTTGCCTTTTTTCGCCTGTTCAGGTCCATAGGTTGCAAACCCTTTAAAATTCAAGGAAACAAGTAACTACAAAATTGTAGATAAGATCTCAGTAAACATTTTTCTAGAACATATAAACTTAAGTGGAATAGATCTTAACACCGCTTAGGTAGCGCTTAGGTATCCGAAAAGTGAAAATTTTCGTGAAATATTTCTAGGTAGCGCTTATGTAGCCGCAAAAGTGAAATATTTCCCAAAAAATTTCACATTGCGGATACCCAAGCGCTACCTAACCGGTGTTAAGAATCATTTCTAGGAAATTCATATGCTCTAGAAAGTTATTTATTGAGATCTTAGGTACATTTTTTTTTCCTTGAATTTAGAACGGTTTGCTACACATCGATTTTGATCTTGAAGATGAAGTTTTTTGATTTTATTTGTTCACAATTTATGTTCTTTATGGCAAGAGCTACAACTTTCTCTCAGAGGGTAAATCAAAATTCTGAACGGTTTGCAAGATATGAGCCTGAGAAAATGATCACTTTTTTGCAAAAATGACACCGAGTTCCCAAATCTTTGGGGGCCCATTAAAAAAAGTGCATGACTTTGGGCAAAACTGGAAGACACGGGTCTTTTTTTAGGTCTTTTATCAAGTAGTGGTGTCCGTATATGGTTATTTTTCCATGACTTAAAAAATTACACACAGTGTAATATACGATTGAAAAATGAGACCAAAATGATTCAAAACCAACATTAAAATACTCAAAAAAGAATCAGAAAATTGTATCACAAATGATTCTTTCAGGTGATTCTCACAACGAAAGTTGTGAGCTCATGTAAGCGCATTGAATGATTAGGTTATGATACAAAATGTTATCTGGGATTTTTCCGACTGCTTTAAAGTTGAAAAGTTTTTTGCCAAGTGGAATTTTCCTTGTCAAAAAAAAATTCATATACCTAATAAAACAGCATGTATTGTCCGACTGTGTGTTCCTGTGAATTTCAATTAATTTGCATTGAAATAAAGCGTGTAAACAATTGGGTTACGAGGAATTTCATTATTTTTGTATACCCTTCACCGAAGGTAAAAGAGTATATGTAAGTTTGTCATGCCGTTTGTAATTTCCACAATATTGATAATTGAATATATGTTCCGGGTACTTATGAGGAGCGAAGTTGATTTAACGATGTCCGTCTGTCGGTTAAAATGGATTTTACGAAGACCCCAGATATGATGGGGACTTGATGGTTATATACTTATGTCACATATAGCTATGGATGCAACATTGTTAAAAAACATCAATACTGCCACGATGAATATACATTGCATTAATACTTACGGACTGCTCAAATTCTATGAACGATGTTTAGAAAACATCGATGTATCTAAGCATTGATGTATCATTTGTATTCCTACATCTAGCCCGAAATTGCTTGCTATTGAAATTCAGCCTGATCAATCTACAATTGTCTGAGATATGAGCAAAATACCATAACTGCCTCTAATTTTACCCAAAAATACCTTGTTGTTCCCTGCAGATAACGAGACTAGTCCATACATTCTTGTAAAGAGTAGGCCATAAAGGAGTAGGAGTACTCCAAAACTACTCCAAATATATGGGTAAAAGGTGGTCCATTTAACATTACGATGTCCTAGGAGGGGACCATATAACCCACCGAAGTAGTCCCTAAACTACTCCATGGAGTACTAAAGTGGGTTAGTTTTAAAAGTACTCCATGTCATTACAGTATGGAGTACACTAAAGCGGTAGTTTAAGCATTTTTAATTTTTTACTAATCGCCTTTAATGGCGTGCCCTGTAGTCTATTATTGCTATTATTAAATATATTTACTTGGTATTTTTAATTTGATTACCTTTTTTTTCACAAATTTCACAAACTTTCATTTTTAAATAAACAATTAATAATGGACACCATCAGGGCTACCAATGTGTAATACTGTGAACTATAGAAAAGTATACATCATGCAGTTGTTGGCAGCACTGCATGCTAATTTCTTATAACATGGTCCATATTACAGTAGATGGGACCATGTTGTAAGTAGTCCACAATGGACCACGTAGTCCCATATTATCTGTAAGGTTGTTGTTGTTTTTTTTAATTTGTATGTATGTCTGGAAAACTACAGGAGCTTGTGCTGGGATACTATCGATATTTATCGATAGTTCAAATTTCACTATCGATACTATCGATATTGTTATCGACTGTATGTTTGTACTTGAAAAACTTAAACTAATTTTTCATCAGGTTACAGTTCGTTGATTTTATCACTTTATTAAAAGTATACTTGATGAGCATTTTGAAGCGTATATTTGGGCCTTTATGCTCGCTTTTGCATTTGCATTTTTTTTTCCAAAAACTTTCCACACCAATGAATTTGTGAATATTTGCTAATTTTTTGAACTTTCAAACTTATATTATAAATTTTAAAAATGGCTATCGCAAAGTTTGATGTATAGAAATGAATGAGTTTCTACATTAAAGCGTCTTTATACAGGTGGTATTGATTTGACAACATTTCAAGAGCATTTGACATTTCTATGATTATAGCTGCTGGTACATGTTTTCGTAGCTGTAATATAAACCATAAAGTCGATATTGATATATTTCCTATCGTTATTTTCGATATTTTAAGACTATCTATAGTATCGATAGTACTATCGATAGTTTCCCAGCACTAGCAGGAGCCAAAGTTTCTAATTTAGGTAGAAGCATCTTGGTTATCAAAACACAACATTCGACAAAATCAGGGCGGGATTGGACAAGTAGGCGTGGCACAAAATTGATTTATTTATATCTGAAGAACGGTATGTTTGTATGTAACTTTACATTATTATCACACCATGGTGAAGAGTTTATAAAATTCGACATAGCCGAATATAGCACTCTAACTTGTTTTTTTTTTATATTTTTAAATATAAAAAGACTGTAACAAATATTTGCTTTACAAAATATTATGAAACACGAGTCAAAACATTCTTTAAATATTTAACTTTTGGGTTGGTTGAAACATAAATCATATCCAATAAATACTTTGAGAAATATTTTCATTATATTAAGTAATTTTAATACTTTTATTTGACTTAACACAAATAAGGCCACGCTTTTAACTAGTGTATAGCATGTTTAATTAATGAATGCATGTATGTAATTGCAAAAAACAACAAGATGATTCTATTTAAGGACCTATGTAGAATGAGGGACATACTAAAACAAAATTTCTTTATCACATTTAGATTTTCATATTTTTCAATGGTTTGTGCCAAGCTTTATAAATTTAGGTTGCGAAGTATGTGGAATGCTATAATTTCAAAAGGGGTTTGCCGCAGTTGCGTTTCACCGACTGTTTTTGTTTAATACCAGCCTTAATAGGGAATTTATGACAGTTATGAAATTTTTGAAAGTCGTACTTGTAACGGAGCTTTTGTCGAATATCTTGGGATTTCTATAAAATTTGGTGACGCGATTGGGTTCCACTAAGACATTTTTGAACAGAATTTGATTAAAAGACAGAGAGAACAGAGATTCACTCTTCTGGAAGGATAATTGTGTGAGAGCTAGGTGAAGTTATGATCCAATTCTCTCCATTTTTAATAGGTTTTGTAGTTAGCGTTACAAGAGCTTATGTACCAAATTGCATTTACTTATTTAAAGTTTCATGTATACAGCTGTAATTGGCACACAAGAGCTTAAGAGCACTCCGACAGCCGATTAAATGGACGGAAAGACAGACAGGTTTCAATCAACTCATAAGCGATACTGAGTTAATTGGTTTACAAAAAGCTGAGTCTTGGACTAATAATTTTTTATGTGTCACAAACTTCACCATAATACCCTTCTTACCAGGGTTTAGAAAACTGCAGTCGAAACTAAAAACTGTCGAACAAAAAACGAAAACTTGTGTACAACTTTTCGCTTTTTGAGTTTGCTTGAGAGCGACTGTTTACATTTAATGAATTAGAGGTAGAAGCAACAGTTTTTTTTTGGCCAATGACAAATGAAGAAGTGGATGAAATGGTAGTTTTTCTACTTTGACTATGGTTTTTTTTTACACCATTTGGACCGAATACTACAAATATCTTTAATTCATTAATTTATTTGACATTACAAATTTCTTCTTTATCTTTAACACTTAGGATACTAAAAGTTTTTTTTTTATTCGAATAACATCAGAGTTTTGAAGAAGATGTTTCGACAATTGATTTAATAAATTAAGGTTGGTTCGAAAATTACACTAAAATATTAAAAATCTTCTTTTAAAATAGTGAATCTGTAAAAGCTACGTTTCGTTAAATGTGTGCTATTTTCGTTCAACATCATTGTTCTTTTGACAACGGAATTAAAAATTTTGTCCATAAATTTAAGTCGACTAGTTCTAAAAGCATAACACATACATATATAATGGAAGAGTTGATCAAATATGTAACCACTTAACAATGGAAAATGTGTCCTCTGAAATTAATTAAGATATTATTACATATTTGTGTAAGATTTATTAGTGTTAAAACGATTTTCAGAAAATGGTCTGTCTATTAGAATCTGGATCTACTATCACAAGATTATGTTATGATATTTTTTTAACAGGATACCAACATTAAAAATATATTTTTTGGCTAAAATAAAAGTGATTTTCGGTAATGATCTCTGCGTTGGAAGCGGTTGTTAATTTTAAACGGATAAAAGAAAAAATAAGTAAAAAAATTGTGGTTCCAATAAAACATGTTTGTAGTGAATTTGAATTAAATACCAACTTAATTAGAACGAATACCTTATTCCGTAAGAATGCTTGTATAGTGTTAAGGTGAAACCTTTATCTTTTGAACCGGAGTCGTTTTTAAGTCAGCATAAGCTTATTTTTCAAGCTTTGCTTAGCTAAAAGATAGACAAGCAACCTCAGAACTACATGCCACAATTTAACCCTTAAAATACGTTCAAAAAGCAACATGCTTACAACTTTTTTTTAGTTTCTTCGAGATTTGTTACTTTTTCTGAATTCCAAAACATCAGGCTTAACGAGGTAAAGTTATTTTATTGTGTACCCATTGTAACTTTTTGGGACACTGTGGGACGGATAACATTATAAAATTCCACAGAGTTCATTTATAAAATGATTATAAAAAGTGAATAGGTTTGCAACTTTCGTTTTGGAACTCACGCCTGTAGTTTTGAGACATGATTCCCTGAAGCCAGGAAAGCCGCCAAATGTAGTGATGTGTACGAAAATGCTTAAAAAGTGCTTATCGATCCATATACCAAAAAAAGATCCAAAACTAAAATTCTTTACACCTTTTCCGTAGTGTAGGTTATACTTAAAAGGTTACAAACAAATAAATTGCAAATTAATATAATATAACTAAACAGAAACAAGTTTGTTATTAAAGTAGTATCCAAAAAGTGTCCAAAAGATATTAAGTTGTAGGGTGAACTACAAAAATATTACATCCGCCTACAGAGACATTCAAATGATTCTACCACCGTATAAAGCAAGAGTCAGCACACAACTAAGATCAGGATGGAACAACAGGCTTAATGCCTTCTTGTCCCGCATAGTTTGTTCCATCCGCAACTTATGCCCAGCATGTGGTCAAGGTCTTCATGACAGCTCCCACGTGGTTCTTTGGACAATCCCTGTGAAATTTCTTGTTCTTGATCCGCCAGAACACCCCGATTAAATTTTGAAGATTTGAAGAACAACAAAAATAAAATTTGCACAAAGTCCCTTTTTTAAAATGGCTTATGAACTTTTAAGCATTAGCAAGTTTTTAAAATTATTGTTTTGTACTACATACAACCACTTTCGATTCTTTTTAAACAAATCAATCACAATTAGGACACTCTGATAACATAAAAACACAAACAAATCGAAATCTTTTTGCTGTACAACTGTAACACATTGCAGTTTCCTTGTATTTCCAGTTGTAAATGTTACTTCTGTTTTTTTTTTTTTTTTTCTTTTTTACACAACCAACATTCAACACTATACCTGTACTACTTCTGGCCTTTTTCAACAGAGCAACTTCGATATAATTATCATCGTCTTCAGCGCGTTGCACACTAAAGACCATGGGACCAACCGGTATTCGTATGGCATTGCCACTGATGAAATCAACAAAAGTCGACATGCTGCGACCGGTTTCAGCTGGCTTTGAATTTAGTTTAGATTTTGTTTTGTGGGTCGACGTTGGCAATTTCACCAAATCCAAAAAGCCAAATTTAACCGTATCACCACGACGATAAGAGCTTAAAATGCCAGTGCCTAAGGAATACAGACAACTGGCATTGTTGGCACATTTCCATGAAAGTTTATCCACAAAGTCGGTATTAACATGAGAGGAAGTTGTTGACGATGTAGTTGACGACGATGATGAGTATGTTGATGATGATGATGATACTACATCACCTGTATCGTCCGATGACTTTTTTAATATCTGGCCTTCATTTTTGCTTTTTTTATGATTTGTATTAACACTATTTGGACCGCGTGAACGTATTTCAGCTTTAACCGGTGACACTAGTAAGCAACACACATACAAAGTTAACAACACTCTTAGCGTTTTTAATTGTTTTGTATTAAATATTTCAAAGGCCATATTTAAAATTTTGTTTTTATATTTTTATTTTTGAACGCTTAAGGATTTTTTTTAATATTTTTTATTTATCCTAGGGGATTTTTGTTTGTTTGTTATAATTTACACATTTAATATCCTGGACTCTAGTGTCCAGTTTTTTAGTGTTGGGTGAAAAACGCGAACGCGTATCACTTCTTAAGGCTGAAAGCTGTTTTGCTTTCTATTGTGTTTATTTTGTGAGTTTAGTGTTGTGGCTGTTCAATGTCGACTAATTATTGCTTCAATCTTGCAACTCCGTTTTATTGTCTCTGTGGCATAAACTATTAAGAAAAAAGATGAAAGATAAACGCAAACTGTTTGCAATAGAATGCTACAATTAATTTTTTTTCTTTTATATAAATATTTTTGTTGTTGCATTATTGTGATTAAATATAATTTAGTTTTTGAAAATATTGTTATTTGCACTATGGGTGCCAACAGAAATTAATATAAAAAAAATTTTTGTTTTGTCTTATTTGGTGTGAAGATTAAGCACAGAATAAACACCATAACCTCAAAATTGAGGCCTGTAGTATCGACGGAATAGACTTTTTAAAAAACACCATTACAATTTGAAGAATACCTGGTTACAAACTAGAAATGTATCCCATGATGCCATAGCAAAAGTGTTTGCTGTCTAAAGGTCAAATTTATTCCTCGGAACTCGCGGGATTCATTATCAAAATTTGCTTAAGCTTCCAAGCATCATTTAAAATAGTTTTTTTTTAAATATTTCTTACGAAAATCTTAACAGCTCGATGCCCCCAAGAGACTTATTGAATGATAACCAGCGAAATGTAAGAATTTAGAAAAAAATCATGATGATAATGCACTAATGAGTGAAACCGACCGCAAAAACAAGCGACAAAATTATATTGGTCTGGATTTCATTATGACTTCTTTGTTTGGGAAAATAGTGTTTAGTCCTTATCCTTTTTGATTTGTTACTATACACAGTCACAGAATACTAGCAGAACTGTAAAAAGTGACGTGACGCTTTCCATGGCCCAATTAGTAGGTCTGCGCGCAACTACAACAATCCAACAATAGAAAAAACAACACGCATTTTGTTTGTGTAAAAAATGATAAAGATGTCAAGAACAAAGGCAATTGTTTGTGTAAAAAATGGTGGAAATGTCAAAAACAATTGCTACAAAAACAATTGCACGTAAGAAACACAACTCTGCATAAAATCAGCAGGCGTTTCAAGCAGACCTACTAATTGGACCATGACGCTTTCGAAGAAAAAGACAGAAATCTTTTTTTTGTTGTGAAGTGGCAATGTGTAGAAACAGGCAGCAACAACCAACACGAATGGCGTGATCAAAACAAAAATAGCAAAACACAAACCACGTTAAACAAATGCAGTAGTTCAACAATTGTTGTTTGTTTTGTGCAAAAATAAAAATTATTTATTAAAATTTTTTTTTTTGTTTTATGTTATTTATTTACTTAAATATTATTTACTCGTGTTGTTGTAAATTTAAAAATTAATTTTTACAACAGCTTTACAAATAATTCTTAACTAAATAAATTTGTGTTCATTGTATTGCGGCATAAAAGATAATGCAAAAAGGGCAACTTTCTTAGAAAGAGACAAAAAAAAAACGCAAAATCTTTCGTCTCGTTACAGTTCTGTTATTATTCTGTGACATAGTGGAGACAGTGTTTAAGTATTTATTTAAATAGAAAGAAAGCAATTCATATTCGTTTGAGAGATATGGATTTAATAGGAAACTTTGCAAAAGTGACCAGCGTGACACAAGCATTTTCATCAAGCTGGTCATCGAGAAACGTCTTCTGTTAAAAATAAAAAATGTTTAACTAGACCAGCTTGCGACGATTTCCGGTATAGGAAATTTTTAATTTCGCCGGTGAGACCCATTTATAACGATCTAACAAAATTTCAATAGCAAACTGCTGCGGACTACGCTACTCTTAAGGACCCAGAAGATATATCTGTGGACATACGACAAAACGACTTCTCAAAAGATTTTTGTAGCAAATATCAAATTTAAGTGCGCCTCTTTTGGTCTAATTTTTCTACGACTTTTAGAGCATAAGATACGCAATTGACAAACCGACCTCTTTCAGGGTTTTCCCCTTGTTTCAATTTCACAGAACAACTTCTTTTAGAGAATTTAAAACATTTTGAAAATGTTAACAAAAAACTTATAACTGCCATTTGACAAAACAGCCTGTCTCTATTTAGTTCTAAAGGGTGGTTAAATTGTAAGGGCCGATGTTGAATGTGAACCACACCTAAACGCCAAGTTTTTTTCCGAATTTTATTTGACATTTCTCTATTTCAGACTTACTCAATTTGAACCATGGAGAGATACACAATTCAACAACGTGTTACAGTTATGCAGACTTATTATGAAAATGGATGATAAATTTCGAAGAAAATCATCTTCAGTGATGAGGCACATTTTCACCTCAGTGGATTCGTCAATAAACAGAATTGCCGCATTTGGGCGAATAATAATCCAAGAGTGATTGTCGAAAAACCAATGCACCCACAAAGAGTGACTGTTTGGTGCGGTTTATGGGCTGGCGGCATCATCGGGCCGTATTTTTTCCAAAATGAGGTCGGTCAGGCAGTTACTGTGAATGGTGTTCGCTATCGTGAGATGATAACGAACTTTTTATGGCCCGAATTGAAAGATATGGATGTGGACGATATGTGGTTTCAGCAGGACGGTGCCACTTGCCACACAGCTAACGAAACAATGGCTCTTTTGCGCAACAAATTCAATGGCCGTGTTATCTCACGTAATGGCGATGTCAATTGGCCGCCAAGATCATGTGATTTGACACCGTTGGACTTTTTTCTTTGGGGTTATTTGAAAGAAAAGGTGTACGTCGAGAAGCCAGAAACAATTCAAGAGCTAAAGGATGAGATAATTCGGCACATTAACGGCATAGAACCTCCATTATGCCTCAGGGTCATCGAAAATTTGGACCATCGGATGGAGGTGTGCCGCCGTGGTCGCGGCGCCCATTTGGCCGATATTTTGTTCCATACATAATTGAGTAATACCAATATATCATAATAAAATAAAATTACAATAATTTCCTAAATAGTTTCTGTTTTATTCAAAATCAACATCGGCCCTTGAAATTTAACCACCCTTTAGCACGTATTTACCAATTTCCTTTTGACAAAATCGCTCGCTCAAAAAAAGTTCGTTTTTGTCGAAAGCAAAGTTTGAAAAAATTACCACTTGTCTTGACTTAAGCGACTAAGATCATTTTCTAATTTAATCAAAATAATGCTTGTTGTTGTAGTTAACGAGAAACCTATTGCTTTTAGAAGCAAAAAAAAAATATCGCAAAATGTTTATTAAGTATTTGTGTGTAATATCCAAGCAATAACTTTTGTTAGTCACTTTAACATTTTTTTCGTTCTACTGAAAATTTGTTGATTTGGAAAGAACACGTTTTGTAAATTGTCCACAGATATCTTCTTTATAAGGTCTACTAAGATCAATATTGTAGACATTAGAGCAACTCAAAAGAAAAGTGATTTTGTTGCCCCTCTGAAAATAAAGCTTGATATGTTTTATGATGATTCATAAACTATTTTGGTTCTAGCGTTGACCATCCGTGCGCTGGACCATTTTTAAAAAAGTACAAAAAAATTCGAAAAACTGAAAAAAGACCTTTTTTGAAAATGGTTCAGCTTACGGATGGTCAACGCTAGAACCAAAATGTTTTGGGAATCACCATAAAACAAACCAAGCTTTATTTTCAGACGGGTAACAAAAACACTTTTTTCAGCTCCATACAAGGTGAGTCAGTCTAATATACATACATAGCAGTTGATCATAAAGATTTTTCACTTTGTCAAAAAATCGATTCATATCTACTCGCCGTAAAAATATCGTGCTATTTTGCCTTCTTCTTGGTAATGAAACTGTTGGCTTAAAAATTCATTATCATATACCTATAATGTTAAATTAATAATAGTTTTGCTTCTACTGAAATTGTTAAAGTTTTGAGTTAATACCGTCTTTAAAATCACGTACACCCAGGTTGTTTGATGTGATGATTTTTCGTCATTTCGACGATTTTTTTTGAGAAAATACAGTAAATTGACGATTGACGATTTCTTTACTAAAAGTAAAAGTGTTATGGCGATTTTCTGGCATCAATAAAACACTTACAAGAAATATTTAAAATTATATTGGGAACAGTCCAAAACGTAATTTTTCGTAATTAAACAAGAAAATTCTTCCCCCATCACAAACCAGGTGGCTTTCATTAGAAGCATTAGTAATTCCAATTCTACAATTTTATGAATGCCATCGATACTGCAAAAGATAAACACTAGAGCCCCGATTTGCGTCGATCCTATTTGCGTCGTTTCGATTTGCGTCAATTTTTAAAAATTGGAAAAATCCGCTTTGCGTTTTTATGATTCCGATTTGCGTCGCTACATACGAGCGAATTCCCATTTAATTCTGTTAGGTTAGTTATTCTAAGCATAGTTGCGTGTTAAGAACTTAGTTATTGCTAAAATAAATAATATCACTTTTTTATCATAAATAAAATTTCTTGCTAAAAATTTATTTGATATTTGACTCAGATTTGTAAAACTTAATTATTTGACGAATTTTTGACGATTTTGTTAAATGCTCGTGACGAATTTTGTTAAATCTTTTAACGATTTTTTAAGAAAAAAGCATAACAACCCTGCGTACACCCCAGGGGTCGGTAGGGAAACGTTTAAAGTATTTTCAACTTGTAGGTGTTGCAGCGGATAGAAGTCCCAGGTGAATCTTATACATTTAATACGGCAGAATTCAAAATTGACAGATGTCTTCAGATAGCGGCTGACCAGAAGTCTTATTTGGTGGTATCAGGGCGTCAGTAGCCCACTGACTGAAGGCGACTTCAGGAATCACGTCGTGGTTGTGGTTTGGACCCAAAATCGCGGCAAAGGATGTCTTAAAAAGTCTTATTTGAAAGCTAATTTGGTATCACAATGAATTTCCTAATGCCTTCAGCGCTCTACCCGAACTCAGCCCTACATTTGGCCTCTCCCCTGTTATTTTAAAGATATACTCGATTATAAACCCCATCCAGGCGAGATCTCCAATAGGGATTTACCAATACCTAGTCCGGACTCTATCTTAACGCTGAAACCTATAGCTTTGTAGTACCACTATCTAATTAAATATCTGGAAATTTAAAGCCAAGGTAAGTTTTTGGTTTGACTGCACTAATATCCAGCAAGAATGCAAGGCCATGAGGTAGGTTCTCCCTTACAACCTTCGAGGAAACAAAGTCGAATACAGCAGAATTTAACTCACCTACAAAAATCGATAGTTTGTCTTTCTACTACGGGTGCCATTAAGTGTTGAAGCTTTGGATGTAACATAAAAACTACAGTTCGTTATAAAGGATCAAAAGCAAATTTTTTTTAAATTTAGATTTAAAAACTTTTTTATGAAATAAACAAAAAAAACATTTATTCCTGTTAGTTAAATATTCCGATTTCCAAAACTTGCTTGCAGGAATTTTGTATTACGGATGGAATTTAGGAGTAACGCAAGCTTATCATCCAAATGATTATGGGGAAAATTTGGCTAAAGAAAACCTTAAAATTAGAGCCGCATTTAAGCTTTCTTGAAAAAGGATTGTTCAAAATAGACAAAATAACCTTTAAATATATTTCATAAATCACCCACAATCACTTTTACTAGACAACAATACCATAGTGCATGATATTATATTAAATTTTCTTTTTAAAGAGGGTTACTTCTGAGGTATTTATTACACCGCACTGCAAAAATTTAGAAAACAACAAAGAAAGATATAGAAAAACATATCGTTTTCATTTCAATGAGTGAATATAAGTGCAAGTTTTTTTTTTAATTTTTATATTTTTGCATTTTTCTCTTTGGAATTGGTTTTCAAAGCTGCGTGTACTTTGAGGCAGCATCAGTAGTTGTAAGCATGTTGTTGAAGCTGCTACAGAACTAAGGTGATGCTAAAATTGCATGTTGCATAAATATAAAAACCAAAGCAGCAATTTAAAGGCGTTTAAAATTTTTAACACGATGAAAAATCAAATCTTTGGTCTGATGAACCCGCGCATTTGTATGAAAATTTTTAATATTTTTTTAAAAGGTATTAAAGTAGTTGTGTTCGAACATGTTTATTTTAACTTTTCAATTAAAAAATGAAATTGAAAATACACGTAAGTTTAATTTACATAAACAAAATATTGTTGAAGTCAATAAACCATAAAAAATATGTGTTTTTAAGAAAAGAAAAACAATGGAAATATGCGCAAAATGGCACCTTATTATTGATGCTTTACAATAAAATATTAAAAGTTATTTGACTAAATTTGCAAACACAGCAAATAAAAGTTCATGTTGAAAAATTTTGTGAGGCCAGCATTGGAAAACCATCCAACCTTGTGGTTTTAACAAGATGGAGCCATAGCGCATACCTTAATGACTTTAGTAAGGGACATATTCGACGAAAGCATTATTTCGCGCACAAGCGATTTTAACTGGCCTCCACGTACATCGGAATTAGCAGTTCCTGACGGTTTTCTTTGGGAATATTTGAATAGTGTATGTAAAAAGGGCAAGAACTGACCTCCAACTAAAAATTAACACCCAAAATAAAATTATTTATATTACCTGTGTGTTAAAACGCTCACGTATTTGCAAGCCAGAAAGTGGGAAATACTTTAAGCATAAAATTTTTAAAATTTATATAAAATAAATAACTTTTCAATTGCATGCAAAAAAATATATAAATGACAATGATGTAAATAATTTAAACAATATAAAACTGAGGAGGATTTTATTAGAGTAGCCTAAGCAAGAACATACAAAAGTTGAGTCATATAGGGCTTTTAGCTTATTTTTTAATACATAGCATCGTGCCGAAGTTATTTTCACGTATGAATATCACAAACATTTTTTTTTTTTTGTGAAATTAAATCTATAGAATATAAATCTTCTGCAAGGGAAGACGAACATAAAACATCAACTTCAAGTTCCATAAGAGAAAAGAGTCCTGGGGATTTCGCAGATCAATAGATCTGTTCACTTTTGATTTTATGATGGACGTGAAGTCAATTTTAAAAGGACGATACATACAGCATAGCTATTTTAGAAATTATTGGTTTGAAAACTGGCCCCGGTTCTAAATTAAAATAAATTTACATATTTCTAACCATTAATTTGGTATATGAAGAAAACACATCACAATTGAAAAAATAAACACACCGACTAGTAGGTACACGTAAAAAAAAAACCTTTATGGAAAAAATAAGACAAGCTTGTGTCTTAGTCTAGCATGAAGGTTTAAGTCCTGGTATGTACAAAACTCAAATATTCACAAGGATCGCAATTATGAAAAACTATGATCGCATCGTATATAAAATTTCTTTAAATCCGTGTTCGAAAATAAGCCAAACATTATTTAGTGTACGGTACACAACCCCACAAACGACTGTTTGTGTATTAGTACACAACCCTTAATACCGTTGATAACTATTTTTACGAATGTAACAAGCATTATGTAGTGTTCTGTTCTGCATTATAAAACAGTACAATTGTAATGTTTGTGTAGACCTTCATTATAATAAAACCGAACGCAATGATATGTTCTCACATCTATTTTGAGTTTGATTTGTACAGTATTTTAATTGTGTACGAAAATCACAAACAGAGAAACGTTTTTTTAAAGGTTTTTTCAACAGAAACACTATTAGCGTTACCAGTACGAAACTCACATAGTAGCTATCATAGAATTTATCGTCGCCAAATTTTATATTATTACCAACATTTGTAAGGAAGTTATAGCAATAAAAGGTCAAATGTACTGACTCCAATAAAATTTTGTAAAATGATTAAAGTTGTAAACAAGTTATAGTGCTATATTCGGCTGTGCCGAGTCTTTTATTCCATCCGCCGACAGTTCGAATATTTCAGGAGTGGAATCTATACGATATCTATATATTATTATTGAATCTTTATAAAAACGGACGTCAGCATTACAATTGGTTGCGGTTAAGACATATGTATATTAAACTATTGACCGACAATCAGAGAGTTGTATGCTTTTTTTTTGAGCAATTTTAACTAGCTTAAGTAAAATATCATGATTCGTAACAGTTTAAGCCAAACTTAAATGATTTTCTGGAGGGGACTTTATATTGGAGCCATGTTAAGTTATGTACCAATCATCCCAAAACTCTGCAGAGTGATTTCTGGTATTAAAAAAATATAAGTTTTAATAAATTTCCATACAGCGGTAAAATTAGTTTTAGCGTTTACAGTGAATTTCGGAAGGCTGCTTATTATGGGATCTACACTTAACTAAAAAAATTGTTAAATCAACTCAATTTTTCCTCATATATAATCAAAATTTATTCAACTGCAAAAATTTTGTGCAAATCAACACAGTAGTTTTCGTTAAATAATTTTGTAAATTTTCATATTATTCGAATATGTATTCTATGTCACACATTCGAATAATATGAAAACTTATATAATAAATGTTACTCACCATGAGAAATAAATTCCCAGATTTTATTTGTTAAAACAATTAAGTTAAATACATAAAATTTACAATCGGCACTATCCAGTTATAAGATACAAAGATAAGACGAAGGCCGAAGGTGGCTATGGCGGGCCAGAAAATGCATTACATTCTGCTGGTATCTTATAGTTGTTTACAATTTACTTCATTGCTAGCCAAAGGATAGCTAAAGTAAAGCCTCGCTGATAGTGCATGGAAAATATTCATTGAAACTATTGAAGGAATAAGACTATTAAAGTATAATAGTTTTGAAAATTGTAATTTGACATAGAATACACATTCGAATAATATGAGAAATAAATTCCCAGATTCTATTTGTTAAATAATTTTGTAATTGAAATCTGTGTATATGAATATAATTGTGTTAAAAGAATGGGTAAAATTCTGATATATACACAGAAAAAAATAAAAATAGATTTCAATTAAAAAATTTGTGATATTAATTAAAAAATTAATTAAATTTGCACCAGTAAACAAATTAATACATAGTATCAATTTAACCAGTTAATAGTATTAATTAAACGTTAAATTCACTTGATTAAAAGTTTAATTCACTTGATTAAATTTTTAATTAAAACTGATTATGTTTTTGATTAGTGCTTTAATTTGTGAAAAATTTTGTAGAATTTTTTCTGTGTACACAAAAATTTTGTTAAAATAGTAGTTTTGGGACCAACACATACAAATATTTTAATTAGTTTTCTTAAAGGAAGTTAATTTGAATACTTAATCCGTTTATTTAACTAAATTTTGTTAATTTAATTCCTAAGATTTTTTTTTATTAACATTGAAAAATAAATATTAGTTTATATAAGGAATTTGCGTAAAAGTTTTTTAAATGTTTTTATTTTAACTTAATGGATGTATAGCTGAAGAAATTTCGTTAAAATTTACTTCTTTGTTTTAGTAAAATCTAATAGAATTCTTTTAAATTACTAACGGAATCTAAATTTAATAAAGGTATGTAGAATTGAAGAAATTTTGTTCGTTCTGAGACAAAATTAAATGAAAAAATTAATTGCCTGGCCCACGATGTCGACAAGAACATTTCTTTCGTATATTTATATTGAAAACAACAACCAATTTTAGTTTTTTTATTATTGTTTTCAATATAAATATGCGAAAGAAATGTTCTTGTCGACATTGTGAGCCTGGCTGTAAATGAAAATACAAATGACTCTTATGATGCTAAACACATATAGTATGTATGAATATGTCCTTTATTTATCTTATGTAAGACGAAAAGCTTTATGTTCTTTTCTCATGGACCGGATCCAGGAATAACGTGGTCGACCAGGCTGACGTTGACCTCGACGATTCCAGTCTTTGGCATCTATTGCAATATCAGTTGATGGACGTCGTATGTCAGTTTCAATAGGATTCTGAAGGGTTTCATTGGATATCCATTGCGGTCAGTAAATCCGTAATATCTTTTTCATATACATATACTAAATTTATTAGTTATTTTGAAAAATGATTTGTCAATTTTAATAAAAAGATATTAAAAACAGCTACATTTATAAGTTAAAATGAATTAAAATTCTTCAAACTTAATAAAATTTAACTACCATAATTAATAAATTCGAATAATTTTGTAATCAATTTAAATAAAAAGGTTAAAGTTAAATCGAAGAAACTTCTTCTTTATAAATATTTACGAAAAACATCTGTAGACTTGAATAAAAAATTTGTAAGTTGTAGAATTACCTATATTTCTTAAATTTTACACCCCATTTTGCAGTATTTAGGTAAATTTTTGTTCAGTGTAAGGTACTTTATGAACCGTAATTCACAAAATTGCATGACATTTTTTCTGGTCTTATGAAGCTAAGTTGGAACAAATTTCACCGCAATATCTGCATCTGCTAGGATTTTAAGCGTATTTAAATTTATGTTAGTTTATGTTACATAATTTTAAATTTTTTGCGGTGGTGGTTCCGCATTTTGATTCATAGCTCTGATCCTACTGAACCGATTTTGCTGGATTTTTATCCCAAACTGCTACAAGCAGTTTGACACCAAGTTTGTTCATTGCTTTTGAGTTTTTTGAAAGTGAGCGTGTTTTCAACAGATGAACTCGGCTAAATTGACTAAGCAAGGAGCTTTTGGGGTCTTAGATATATAATACAAAAAGTTTCTCGCGAAATGACAAAAACTCTTCCAAAAATATTTAATATTAAAAATTTTAAATTTTTTTAATTTTTCTATTTTTATACCGATACCACCAAAGGTGGAGAGGATCCCTGTTGGCCAAACTGAAGTCGACGACATTGTCGTCAACGATTTACGCACGACATGTCCTCTATCACTTAGGATTTCTGGAAGACAATTTTGAGGAAAATGTCGTGGACGTCAAAATACTCGACATTGTCTAGTGCACTCACTGTCTTTTAAAGAAGTTAATAAACGATGACATGACAGACATTGTCTTTCAAGTTGTCTTTTGTCAAAGCTTATCCACGACAACATGACAGATATTTTCTTGTAAGGTATCCTCTATCAACAACTATACACGACACTATGAGCAACAGTGTCTTGTAAGCTGTCCTGTATTAAAGTGTATGTACGACAACATGATTGACAGTGTCTTGTTAGGTGTCCTTTATCAACTTCTAAGCACGACAATATGAGCGACATTATCTTGTAAGCTGTCTTCTAATTTGTTCACAATAAAAATAACCGTAAAATAACGATAATAATAAAAACCAACCAAAACAAGGTGAAGAAAATCAGTCAGACAAGTTTGAGAACTCAAAGACTAAGCTATGATTTTAAAAATATGTATGTTAGGGTGGTTACAAGGTATATGGTAAATTTTTTCTAGGGGCTATCTTTTGGGGCACCCCTCTTAAATGTGCTATTGTATGTTTTTATTTATTCGTTTAGGATTATAAGCGACATTGTCGTGTAAGCTGTAACTCCTGTAACTTCATCGACATTTTCTTATACGCAACCGTTGACAATAAAGTAGAATGCATTGTCGTCTATATAGTCATCGAAGACAATGTCGTTCATGTGGTCATTAACGACTATGTGGACGGCAATGTCGTGCTTATGGTCATCAACGACAGGCTGAGCGACATTGTCTCTCTTTGTGTCGTGCACGATTTACGCGCCACTTTTTTAAAATGTCATCGACGATTTGCATTAGTTGTCTCTTACGTGTCTTGCAAGAATTAACATTGGCATAGCCAACTGGGATGTTATGAGTTTGTACTGATGTGTGTAACAAATACAAATATTGTTTCTAGGCCCACCTTTGAGTGTATCATTTGGCTGGCTGGCATACACTGTTGCTGTTGTGACCGATTCTAGGTTATGTCAGATGAAACTCAAACGTATGTGTAAAACAAAATTTATAAACCGTCTGTATAAGATATCAATAAAAGAAGCTTTTGTTTTTTAATATTGGTTGTCATTCTTTTCTAAAGCAAACATTTTGTAATTACTTTTTCTGCGCTGCTACGTTTTTGTGTCTGCTGCATTTAAAGCTTCACTTTTTTTTATATGACAAAATGTGCCATTATTCCTTAAATTAATTTCAGCTAATATTTGCTGTTATAAATTTCTCATTTAGTAAATTCAGTCACTAATTAAATTGCAATTAGCATTTCTAATAAAATGTTTATTTAATTAAGCTAATTGATTCTTCTACTTACCTTGTCAGTAATTCAGCAAACATAAATATTTGTAATTAAGCTGAAAAAGAAAAAAAAAACGAAAGCAAAATGTATTAAAGTTCAAAAATGTATGTCATGTTTAAATACCATAAATACTTTATAGTTTTTTTTTTTTTAGTAAAATATAAGTTTATAAGAAAAACACTAAACAGCTCATATTAAATTCACTTTTTCTTGTAATATTAATTGTTAGAGAAAAACAATTGCAAACAAAAGTAATTATGTTCAAAAATAATAATAAAAATTTACAACCGTAACGTTTTTTTTTTTTTATTTTTAATACAAATAGGTGAATAAAATGAATGCTACTCCAAAGTGGTGGAAAACGACTTAATGCAAAGTATTTGATCTCAATTACAAAAGTAAACAGATATTTTTTAGAATTTATTTCATTTAAAAATGAAATCATTGTTTAGGTGGAATAATAAATTTGTTTGTTATTTTGACATATAAGACAAGAAATGGAAGATGGTGAGAAATATATATTTTAAAAGTTATTAGATCAGTTGACTTTAGCTTGATTATTGTAAGTTTTTTTTTTGCAGTTTTTAACTTCGCGGTTAAATAAGAAGAGCTTTTAGATACAAAGATTTTCGGAGAAGTTCAGCTTTGAAGAAAATTTCGTCGATAGTGAAAGAATACTTCGTTTGCTTAATATAAGGGTATTCATTTAATCGACCTTTTGCTTTAATCGGTTAATCGCTCGATTAATTAACCGAGGTTTTGGTTTAATCGGTCAATAATCGTATAGTTTTGTTTTTGATCGGTTAACCGATTAATAAAGTTCTTTTCATAAATTAAGTAATTTCAATATATAGAAATTCATAAAATTTTTATTATTTGGAGTTTATTAGTAAAAAAAAACAATAATATACCCAACATTAAAATTCTTGAACTAAAACGAGCAAACAAAAAAAAACAAATCATAAATATGTAATATGCATTTTTTAATTAATAGATAATTGGGGGATTTACAAGGTGTGCTATCAAGTCATATCGTCATAATGTCCTACATAAAATTTTTCAATTGTTTAAAATAAATTTTGTTGTGTTTCAAACAAAATAAAAATTTTAATGCAGCGCTCATTGATTCCTCATAACTGCACAGTAAAAATATAAATTATTAGCGGTAGCCCACAACAGTCATATCGTCAAAACTTGACTTAGAAAAAATTTTTTCACTTATCGTAGATGAATATCTAATTTCTCAGTTCTTTTTCAGGATTGCTCTAAACATATAAAATATTCCATTATGCCCTTAGAGTCTGTTTTAATTTTTAAAAATATTTAACACTTCTAGTTGTTTCGGTTAGTTTTGTTAAAACACTGTTATGAGAAGGTATGAGAAGAAACTAATAACTAAACACATACATATAAAAAGTACGTGAAACAAAAAAGGGTGTTGGCAATCAAACATTTAACTCATTTTCGCCACATTCCTGTTGATTGAACATTGAAATCAGTCGGCGGAAAATGGGTTGAAATCATACATGTTAAGTAATGATTAGCTAATGCTAATGATTGCTAATTAACATTCTTTTGTGAAATTCTCTAATTGATCAAACAATTAGAATTAGTTCAACTAATTCCCATTAGCTAATTAAAATTTTTATTCTAATGGAAAACTAATTGCAATTAGTTGCCATTAGCAAAAAAAATTGGTTAACCTTTACAATTAGAAATCTAATTGACTTCTGATAATGCAATTAGATATTCAATTATTAAATTCAATTAATTCTAATTCGAGCTAATTGAATATCTAATTGCATTATCAGAAGTCAATTAGATTTCTAATTGTAAAGGTTAACCAATTTTTTTTGCTAATGGCAACTAATTGCAATTAGTTTTCCATTAGAATAAAAATTTTAATTAGCTAATGGGAATTAGTTGAACTTATTCTAATTGTTTAATCAATTAGAAAATATAAACTAATTGCATCAATTGCTAATTCAAATTGGAATTTAACATGTATGGTTGAAATGAAGATCACAGAACACCTTTGTTTGTATGAAAAAATATTTTCTAAACACAAACCTTTTGTATATGAGACGAAACAAATAATTAAAAACACAAAAAAATAAGTTATAATTTTATTACATCGGTTAATCGGTTAACCGATTGACGGTTAACCGAATGAATACCCTACTTAATATACATTTAAAACAAAAACAAATCATAAAGTATTGTTTTTGTTTTCTATGTTAAGCGAACGAAGTATCACCCGCTATCGACGGACCGGTCATAATAATATTTAAAAATTTTAAAAGTATTTGGTTTTAAAACCAAGTTTTTGACTTCATAGTTAAATATTAATTATCTTTTAATTATATTTTAATACAAAATTGAGTTTTCCAGTACTTTTTAAATTAAACTTTAATAGCCTACGTTGCCTATTTAAAGTTTATTCCATAGTGTATTTGCTTGATAAGGTGGCATTAAAGCCTTTTTACACTGATTAACATTTTGCTGGAACGCTTTGATGATGTAGAAAATTTGAACCCCTGGTTTACAAAAATATGTTTGGAATTCATTTTATTTAAAAATATAAAATAAAATTAAACTGAATAAAACATGCTAAAAAGGGAAAACTCGGCAAATGGTAACGCTGCTTTCAAAGCAAATGTAAATTTTTCAGCAATGCCACAATAATAATAATAATAAAAAATGCCAATTTTTTTTGATAACACTTAAATAATTGAAAGATGTAGAACAAAATAAAATGATATAGTAAGAACTTGTAAAGACCTTAATATTTAGATCTATGTAATTCTTAGGGGAAGATGTTAACAACTTTATAATTGATGGTAGATGTTAGATGTTAACCAGTGTAAAAAGGCTATTAATATAACAACAAGCAAATAAAACATCAATAGCTGTTTCTTTAGTGACATCTTGTAAATAAATATTCCTTACAAGTTTCTTTGTTTACACGCAGAGAAAAACCATGGTTGAAGTATGGTTAAAAAAACATATTATGGTCCCTGTAATGCCAACAAACAAACTTTTGTTGTCTTTATCAAAACTTTTTTCACGATTGATAACATTTTGTTTCTATTTAACAATAAAGTGTTTGCCGGCCTTGAAACTTCAAATATGGTTGATTTTAACAATATAATATTTTAATAAAATAAAGCCACAACTATACACTTAAACATATTATGGTTAACTTAACCATATCATTATCAAGGCAACCATATTACGGTTAAATTCATCTATCCAAAAGCTATAACCATATTATGGTTGCCTCCAAACATGTTATGGTTAATGTAAAGTAACAATAATATGTTCAAAATTATTATATTTTAAAACATTCTATGCTTAGTTTTAAAATAATATGATAAGAAAGCAACAACATTCTGGTCTTTTGCATTTTACCTGGTTTGCTTAAAATTCTCATTCATTTTATTTTAATTATTGATTAAAATACATAAATTTACGTAGAATAAACTAGTAGAACAGAAAAAATGGTAATGAAGGTCTTCACAGGCTGGAATATGAATCAAAGGGGATTTTTTTTATAAAAGTGGAACATAACAGCTCTCAGGAATAAAAAATTGAATAAAATTATAACTTGACACTTAACAAAAAAAATGGATGAAATAAATAACCATAATATGATTAACATTCACCATGTTATTGTCAATTTTGACCATAAAATGGTTTCTTATGGCAAAATTCTGGGAAATTTTGACCAAATTATGGTAAATTTTGAAAATAATATGGTTAGTTTTGACCATTATTATGGTTAATATTGACCAAAATATGGTTAATTTTTACCATATTATGGTTGATTTCGAAAATTTTTTTTGTTGATTTTAACTATACTATGTTCATATTTAAACATAATATGGTTAAGTGAACATTGTTAAAATCCAACCATAGTATGTTGCTCTAAGAATATGGTTACTTTCATTTATTTTATTTCTACGTGTAGGTTAAACAGCTGTTTTATGAAAATATTTTTTTTAGTAGTGCTACCATAGTTTTGTCTTATTTATAAAAGATTGATTAGGTAGCACTTAAAAACTGAAACTGTATTTAAATAGAACTTAAATTTAAAGAAAAATCAACAATAAACAACTCGAAGTCAAAAACTGAACATAAGAATTAAATTTCTCGTTGATTTCCTTAGTTTTCGTCCAGCCATGCAATTTTTTTTTTTTTTTTTTTTTGCAGCAATTCCTGAGTTTAATGGAGCGGGGTGAGTATATTGCGGAGGGGTGCTCAGTTTAATATCTTCTGCAATTCTTTTTTATTTTGCTATTCTCACACTTTTTAACTTGAGATTGGCTATACATAAAATATAAAAAGGAGAAGAGGAAAGCAAGATAAAAATACAAATATTGCAAAACTATTATCTTATAATCTGGACACTAATGCAATCTCAAAGCTGAATTTAAAAAAAATGCAGCAACAAATATTGCAAGTTTGGACGATGACTTATTTATAATTTTTTTTAATTTAGTAGTGCTACCATAGTTTTCTCTTAATTACATAAGATTGATCAGGCAGCACTTTAAAACTCAAACTGTTTTTAAATAGATCTTAAATTTAATTAAAAATCAACAACACACATATTTAAACGCGAAGTAATATATGACAACATTTTCTATATTATATCGATATGTCGGAATATTTTAAAACTATTTACGGTTATTTTCACCAAGTTCAGTTTACACTAACAATTACATTGGCCGTAGAAGTGAAATATTCACAAATGTAATAATTTATATAATAATTTCAATTAGTTAAAAAAAAAAATAAAGTTGAAATTTATTTGCAAAATTAACTGACAAATTCAAATGACAAAAATTCACTTAAGTCGAATTTGTAAAGAATTTTAACTGATTCCTAATTGTTAATTGGACATTTCATTGGAACAGAAATTAATTATTAACAAAAAAAAAAAATATTTAATCGAAACTTGATTGACCATATTTCCTTAAAAAGCACAATTTTAAAAAATCACTTTAACTTGGATACATTTTTTAATGAAGCTTGTTTATAAAGACATTGAGACATTTTTTAATATTTTATTGATTTTATATCTGCTTTGCGTGTAGGGTACTCATTGAATGGTTGGTTAAAAAACACAATCTGTTAAATGTATTAAATATTTAAAAATTAACACAATTGTTAATTTATTTTTTGTTGTGCTAATGAACTTTTTTCCTAATTTTTTTTATACACGTAAAGAAAACGTAATGAAAAATGTTCAAACATGTTATGATTAGTGAAACCAAGTTATTGTAACGGGCAAAAATATTGTGGTTAAATAAGTTTTCTATTACGAAGCCAAAACCATATTATCGACCATGTTATGGTTTATAATAACATTAATATGTTTACCACAGTATTTATATGCTCTTCAATAACAGTAACATGTTCCGACTTTTTACGGCAAACAGATGGACAATTATCTATCCGCTAGTGCAAATAATATTTTTAATTTTAATAAACCATCACTCACTGCAGTCAACTCATTCAACATATGATGGATGACTTTCGTGCCATATGAACTTATCAAAAAAATCATTATTACTTGAAGCCTAACGAGTTTCTTGTTATTACCGGAGAACGTGTGGCATTGACATTGAATTTTCTTTACAACTCTTTACTCATTTTCTAAATAATTAAGGAGCTGAGAGTGACGAAAAATGTGAAATATTTCAACAATACGATCAGGCCATAATGGTGGCGACTGCTATATGAGCATTACCATGAGAATGTCAACCACAATTAAAAAAATTAAAATGCTTGGCGACAAAGGCTTTTACGATAGGTACAGTGCAATGACAAAATGGTGTGCTGGTAGGTCTTAAATTAACCATAGGTGCCATATAAACCCCCTTCCATAAAACGGTTAGAGGCAAACAAATCTCATATAGATGAAGATAGCTAAATAATATTTGGCACAAATAACTTTTATATAAATCTAAACCTCATAACATTATTCTTTGCTGGCGACCTTCATTGGCCATGAGTACCAAATAGGTTTCACTCTCAAAAAAAAATTTGTAATATATAATGGTGTAGGGTATCATATTGTTTGTTTTAGGTTTTTATATACATATATTTACAAAAAATATATTTCATTCCTAGTAAATACTATAAGAGAAAAATCTGTCACGTACGGTATGTCACAAACGATATTACATTTTGTACGTTATTAAACCATCAACAAATTTTTTTCCTCCAATTACGTTTTATAAAGATAAAATATGTTGTTTAATGTAAAAAATTAAGAAAAGAAGAAAAACCTCCCACAATTCGCAGATTTTCGTATTTTTTACATTCACCCCAAAATCACTTCCGTTTTCTTATTTTGGTCGATATTTTGGAAGACAAGGTTCCGAATTGAATAATTTGTTTTTCATATATAGTACCTTCTAAATGAAGCATAATGATAAAAAAAATGTTCCAGTTACTAATATTTTTACAAAATCTCTATCTCTCTGAAGGTGTACAAATGTCACGTACGATGACATGGAAATGCCCATATGCAAATTTGTGAAACGTCATTGCAACCAAAAAGAGAAAACGAAGAGGAAAAATATGACGTTTCTGACCAAAAATAGAATCCTCAAAAAAAAAAGATTATGAACTTTTTAATGACGGATATTTTGTAAATACCGAGACAATTTTATTTATTTAATTTTAGTTTGCTTTATTTTATTTTGTATTTTTTTTATATTTTATATATACATATGTACTTTGCGTAAATCATTTTTATAACTCATTATATGCAATAAAACTGTGAATAAAATAAGAAAATTTTTGATTAAGATGTTTATTACCTTCAAAGAATTTCTTTTACAGCTTTATTAAAAAAAAATATTTAAATGAACTCTACTGTAGTAGAGTAACACAGTACAAGCCATCGATTGCAAACTCTTTCTCGTTTGAAATTTCTGGAAGTACTTATCGAAAGCAACAGATCGCCATTTGGGTTTTGCTAGTTTTAGCTGCTGTTCGGATTTTATGACGTCATGTCTATTTTGGGTAAAATATGAGTTTTCCAAAAAACATGGGTAATTCCATGTCAAATCGACCAAGAGTGGGACCCGACTCCTTCGAATTTTAATGAAATTTGGTGAGAAGGTTCCTTTTATCCTATAAAAAACATAAATGAACGAAAATTTTTTTTCAAAGGTTATGTCATATTTAAAATGTCTAATTTCGCCGAATTAGCCGAATGTGTTAAGCTTATTTCCTCAATATCTCGAAGATGATTTTACGTCATGTTAAGGAAAATACTTGGGCCTACAAAAAATAAGTGACAATTTCAGTTAAAAGGGACCTATGGATGAAAAAAATCGATTTTTACTTTTTTGGTGATTCTTAAAATAGAAAATACGCTCTTTCCAATGCAGCAGTTTTCTAGCTTCATTACTTTTGCCATAATTAAGCTTTAAAATACACCTTTGATAAGAAAGGAAAATAACGTGTTAACTTAAAAATCGTTTTTCTCCAAAACTTATTTTTTCCCATAGGTCCGGTCCCTTTCAACTGAAATTGTCACATATATTGAAAAAAATTTTTTTTAATGTAATATCTGCAAAATATTCAATTTTAAAAACGGATTTTTTATTCGGCAGATTTTTAATACATAATACCTGATACCGTTCTTTAAAAATCTTGAAACTTTGAAGCAGGTGTTTTTTTCTTTTTTAAGACATGATTTTCTTTCGCAACCTTTGAAAAATAATATTTAAAAGTGTAAACAACTAACCCGAAAAACTGCATCTCCTCAAAATTGCTAAAATGTCGAAAAAATGTTTTTTAGCATTAGCCCATAGAAGCCAAACTGTGAAAAACTTCCTTAAAATAAAATTCATAATTTGTCAGTATATTAAAATATTGTAATATGCTTTTTTCACATTTTCCAGCTGTATTCGAGAAATATTTAAACACAACTGATGCAAAACTGTTTTAGAAATAGCGATAACAAAATATTAGTAGAGTAAAGATATTTTGATTGCATTTGAAACATATCATGAGAACACGTATAGCATTATATAGTTGTTAGAAAATGATTTTTTTTCAGTCAACAATACTCAAATTTATAATTGCGATAAACAATGAAATGTTTACACTAACTATAATATTGCTTCTATTAAATAAACATTACAATGTCTTGTGTACGACAACAATATATTGTTACAATAAACATATTGTAGTTGCCGTAACCAAGCCCAACCATATTTTTTCTCTGCGTGCATGCAACGATAGCGGTAATCGTTACGTTTTTACGCATATTAAAGTGTTTTTTGAGAATGGGTTTTATAGTTAATTATAAACTGAACTGTACGAAATTTAGTGGTATGATTTCTTGTCTCTTAAAACAAGTTGGAGCAAAAGTTAATAACAGTGGGCCACCAAATGATGTCAGTTTGTAATAAAAATATAACTTTTTAGGTGGTGTTTCCACATTTTTGTGCATTACTCTTTTCCCACTGAACCCGTTAGCAATAATTTGACACCAAAATCATTCTTTTCTGTTTAGTAATTCGAAAGTGAACGTGATTTCTACAGACGGGCATGGTTAATTCCGCTCAGAATTACTCAACGCCCCGGAGTATACATATCGCACATGATCATTAAGATGGTAGTATATCCAAGCTTTTATTTTTTCACTTCTTGGAAAAAATCGACACGTTATATTCATATCGCCGAGCTCTAAAAATACCGCGCCATTTTGTCTACTGTTTGGTAATGTAACAGTTGGCTTATACTACATTTACACCTACGCAAAATCTAGTACTTACGAGATTTCGAGCCAAATCTAGTTGTTTTTGACTAGATTTCCCATACAAAACAAAATCTACTTCGTGACAAGATTTCGACGAAATCTACTCAAAATCTAGTAGTACTTAATGATGCAACTATGGTTTTTACAATATAGCACTAAAAAATATTTCCCTGCACAAGAAAAAATGACATTTAAAAAAAAAACAAAACAAAAATTGTTAAAAAAAATATTAAAAATTTTTATAAAAATTGTAAAAAAATTAAAAACACGAATAATATTGATAAAATAAATATCGTTGATTATTAAAAAAAAGGTAATGCAAATTTTTTAATGTATATTTCTTTTTGTGTTTGTGTGTGTAACGAAAAAACTTTAAGTCAGCTGTTGTGTTATAAAAACAAAATCTCGCTAATGTCAAAAAAGTACAATGTAAACGCACTAGATTTCGAAAAAGATTTTAAATCAAATCTACAAGATTTCGGCCTAATGTAAATGTAGTATTAGAAATTCTTTCTCATGTGCCTTTATTAAAAAATAGTTTGCATCTTCTGAAAATGTTTAAATTTTGAGTTAATACCCTCTTTATGATCAAGTGCGATATATAATTTATGGAGTGTAACTTGACGGATATAACTTGGCACATACAGTTACACTGAATCTACTCTCTTGACAGATACAAAAATCACAACGGATGGTATTGAATCTATGTACAGCTGCGGTCCAAAAAATAGCACCAGGATATAGCAAAAAATTCTTCGTTAGATATTTGTAAATAGGCCAAACTGATTTCATTGAATACTTGTCATAAGATACTTACAGGACTGTCAAACAATATTTAATAAAAAGCAATTGATTTGGTTTTTTATTTGACATAAATTTTTAAACTTTTTTAACATAACTTAAAAGCAGTCAGACAAAAAAATAGCACTACAGCTCTTATTCTATTAAAAATTAACGCTTAAACTAAAAATAAATTAAAAAATTTTGAATTCTGTTTTTTAGGATGTCTTTTCATATTGACATTAATATTTTGTTGCGTGCCCATTATTGATAATAACCTCTGCACAACATTTTTGCATCGATTTCACTAGATTCTGGCACCAGATTTGGATCCAAATTTGCTGAACTGCCACTTAAAGCGCTTTGTAACTTGTTGGTTGTATTTGGGATACTCCCTTCTTTATACCTGTCCATAAGTTCTCGATTGGATTTAGATCTGGGGACTGAGCTTGCCATTCTATAACGTTTATTTTATTGTCCTGAAACCACATTTTGGCAAGTTTGCTGGTATGCTTCGGGTCATTGTCTTGCTGAAACACCCAACGAAGCGGCATTTCCTTAGAAACATATGGTAGCATTAGTTTCTGAAGGATATTAACGTAAAGTTTCTTATCCATGATTGTTCTGATTCAATATATAGGTCCTACTCCATAGTAGTAGAAAAGCACCCCCATACCAAAATGCATGAACCAGCATGTTTAACGGTTTTCGTTGTGCATTTTAGATTGAATTCAGCGTTAGGGGGTCTTCTGACGTAAGAACGCGATCCTTTGCCTCCAAATAACACAACCTTGGATTCATCTGTCCAAATAACATTGCTCATTCCAAATGAGTTCTTTCAAACTCCAAACGTTTTGCAACATGCTTACGTGAGAGCAGGGGCACTTTTCGGGGACTAAAGGCATTCAAGTTGTTGTCTCGCAACCTCCGACGAATAGTTTCAACACTTGCGGTCACACTTAGCTCCTTTTTTAGGGCTCTTCTTGAATTGTCTGACCAAACGCTTAACCATTTATGGTGGCAAAACTTTCTTGTGACCACGTGTTTCCGAGTTGTGAGTAAATTTTATTGCATTTACAATCATTTTATTGGAGCACCCAATCAAGTTTCTTTTTTAAGAATATGACTTATGCTCAGAACCCATTTTTTTATAAAAGCATGTTTTGCACGTTTTACACAGAAAGCACGTTTTGCTTTCCACGTCCCATTTCTATGAAAATCAATAATGTAATATGCGATGAATTTTTTTATTTTTTTTACCTTTAGTATTTGATCCTTTTATTTTACTATCACTTTTAATATTTTTTAAAGAATTTTTGTTATTCGCTGCTATTTTAATGACTGCACTGATGTTGAGTTTTTCTATAATTTCGATCATTGGAAAAGAACCGGTAACATTTTTTGGAAAAAATAATGACGCTCAGAGAGAATATACATATTACAACAGTATTGCATACTTAATTCAAAATAATTAGCACAATATATTAGTTTTAACTAGAATGAACATAGAATAGGGTATTGGTGCTATTTTTTTGACCGGCACTGTATGAGTCCAAGTATTTTAATATCAACACAAATACACAATACTTCCCCGTACATGCTGCTATAAAGTATAAAAACTACCACCACCTGACCAAAGCATCAATTACCAGATTGCGTAGCGCATAACCGCGAGTCACTACACTTAAAAGTCCATTCACCTTGACCAAACAAAAAATCTGCTCTATAATGGCCTACGTGATCTATTAATGTAAAATGTGAGTGAATGGCTTCGAATAATAATGAAAGCATACAACTTTTAATATAAATTTCATTCATCTTTCATTTTATTTTATATAAACAGCTGCTTGTATGTTTGTGAGTATGTATGTGTAGATTCATATTGGTATTGCACATGAAAAATGTTTGTAGAAAAATGTTTTGTAATATAAAACCAAATGTTTAGTCTAGTGTTACGCATTAACACCCTAAAAAACACAATGCCAACGCAAACTCTTGCAGAATCACAAGCACACTATGGCATTTATGCACTACACAGATGCAATGAGATGGAGACAATGCCATAAAAGATGTCTTTAATTTATTTGAATTAAATTATACATCTCTCGCAATGAATTGCAATGAAAAGAGTAGGTGTGGAAGTTAAGAAGCAAAAAAATGAAATGTATGATTTTGAGTTAAATGATCATTGTAGATAAACAAACATAATTTTCTTATACTCGTATTTATGTACGATAGAAAACGTACATCAGCACGCTTTCTCCGACTTTAATATAATATAGATAAGTACATACGTTTAACTAAATTCTTCGTACTTTCGAATTCGTTATAATCGTATTTTATTGTATATGGATTTAAAAATTATGTTTAATATTACCATCTGCTTACAATTTATTTAAAAATAATATATAATTCTTTATATTTTATTCTGCAAATCCTTCTCATTTATGTACAGAAGATTATACTAGTTTGTATGCAGGTAACGAATTGGAAATGCAGATAACAAATTGGAAATGGAACAGTAAAAAACAGAAAAGGGAGAAATGGCTTTGGGCGGTGGGACAGTTGGTAAAAAGCTTATCTAAACAATTGTGCTGGATCAAAATGAGCTTCATCTGAAAAGTTGATTTTTTTTGGCAAAATCGGCATCTTCTGTAAGTTGATCGCAGGCCCACTTAGCGAAGCGAAAACGCATTGGATAGTCAGTTGGCTTCAACTCCTGAACCAATTGGACTTTGTATGGCGTCATACCAAGGTCTTTATGCCAAATTCGTCTCAATGATGTCTACGAAATGTTCAATTGTTGAGAACGACGGTGAATTGATGTTTTTGGCGCTTCACGCACACTTTCTGCCACAGCAGCAATATTCTCGGGTGTACGCACTGTTTTTGGCTTTTCACGCTTTGGTTTATCGATGAGGATGCCAGTTTCTTTCACTTTTTTCGCAAGATAACGAACATACGGAGCTGACGGTGCTTCTCTTCTTTCAAAATCCGTACGCAATTTTCGCACACATTCTGCAACATTACCATGATTTTCAAAGTAATATCGCAATATTTCCCAGCGTTGTTCAAGCGTATACACAACCATATTCGTTCAGCGGAAGGATAAAACTAATTATCTGTCAAATCAGACATGAGCTAAGTATTACCATTCACGAAATAGCACTAGTTGAAAAAAAAACTTTAGATGGCAGACCCTTTAGTTGAACGAATGAGCTAAGTATTACCATTCACGAAATAAGCACTAGTTGAAAAAAAAGTTAGATGGCGGACCCGTTATAAGTGCGAGAAATTCGGGTTTGATTACCACCAGAGACTCTGGTCTGTTTCAGATAAAACGGGATGAAGGTCTTAGTTACTATTGCTCGGTTGGTTAAATTAGAATCTAATAAATAAATAAATAAATTAATAAATAAAAAAAAAATCGCTATAATATTATTCTACTAAATTTGCTTATTTTTTGTGAAGAAATACGTATTTTCTTAATTGCATGTTATTTACTTTTAAAAGTAGTTTGTTTCGCAAAATTGTAACAGAGATAAAAAAGTTTTGTGTAACAAATTACAAATGCTAAAATTTCAACACATTTTTTAAATCATTTTTATAAATGAAAACGTAATTATCATTAATTAGAAAAGAAGCCATAATTAGTCAGCGTTACTTCGTTACACTTGACTTAAAGTGTAAAAAAGTGACAGTCGATGCATACTTTAAGGCATTGTTTATAAAAAAGTAATTCACCACTTTCTTTTATAGTGGTGAAATGAAGTAACAATCGTTGGCAGCAGCGTTGCCAATTGAGCGCGTTAAACTATGCAAAGCGCGATTTTTTTCGTCTTAGTGCGTTTTTTTTTTAAATTGGCGTGTTTTAATTAAAGTAAATAGCAGTGTTGCCAATTTAACCATTTAGTGGCTAGATTTAGCCATTTTTCACCTTGTTTTGCCATTCAAAAATGAGTTTAGCTAGCCATTAGCCATTTTTCAAATTGTTTAGCCATAAATTTTTTTTTCCGTTTTTCTTTTAAAAAAAAAATTTTTACTTTCTTATACAAATTTATAAAATTGCTTAAAGTAAAATAAACGTTTCTAACAATTAAAACTCATTTAGTTCAACTCACAACTTTTACAAATGTTGAAAATCGCGATGATGTAGAGACATCTTTCAAAATAAAGGAATTGTATACCAATATTGAATTTATAAAATGGATCAACACAAACATCGGTGTTTCTTTCTGGTTGCAAGGATTTCAATAAAGAAATGCTGGCGGCAACACAAAACTTTTAGAAATTTCAAAAATTACTATAAAGATGCTCGCACTTCCATAGTCTAATGTTATAGTAGAGAGTGTATTTAGCCTAGTGAACATCGTTAAAAGTAATTTGATAAATTATCGATTTTAATTAGGTTAATATTTTTACCATAAAAATAAAAAAATTTAAAATCTTTATATCGTAGATTTGGACTCAAAAGGTTGGGCAAATGTTGTCATGATTATGATTTACCTTCAAAATATTTAAAACTAATAGGCGTAACTGCTTCTTGTGAGATGAACGATAACGTAATAGAATTCGATTTAACTTTTTACATTCTAAAATATTTAATAAACGTTTATTCTTATGTAAAAAAATGATCTCAATTTACAATTTCATTGTAAAAAATTTTGAATGAATTAATTTTGTTATGTTATTGAACGTTTTAGCCATTTTTAGCCGATGTTTAGCCATCTTTTTCCGTAAATTTAGCGATTTTCAGTAACTAAGTTTTGGCAACACTGGTAAATAGTCATGCTTGAATTCAAATTCTGTAAATCGCAATCGCAAGAAGTTTGGTGACTTTAAATTGCTCTTTCCTTATAAATATGGGGGATTTCATCTCAAGTGACACAACTTTTGAAACCGATGTCTTTTGATCGGGATGAAATTTGTAAATTCCGTGGTGGTAAGTTCATGGCCAAAACTTTTTTTAATTTTTATAAAATTCTGATGGTCAACTTTTCCTAGCACTTCAAAATATACAGTATCATTCAAGGAGAATTGACTAGAAGGTGGGGTCAAGTCAACATATAGTGTTTTTTTCGGTGGTCGATTTGTCAAAGTTTGTATACAAACTAGTGTTTTATGTAAACAAACCTATTTTTTTTTTACTAGCAATTTTTTTGACAACCCGACCACAGAAGCATTGTAGTTGTAGAGTTGACCTCACCTTCTAGTCAATTCGCCTTGGTATCATTGTTACATATTTTGGACATAAGTAGAGGTTTTCTTTTTGCGGACTTTTTCATTTGCCGGGAAAGCGGGATTATTTTTCAATTTCCCGGGATCCCGGGAATTCCCGCTCAATACAAATCGATGTAACATATTTTAATTTAATTTACTTGAACAAATAACATTTCCCGAGATCAATTAAATAAGTTTATAAATGCATTCAACTTTTTTATTTCTGTGGCAAAAAGGAAAAAGTGCTTTATGGCACATTAAGATCCTCATGCTCAAAAGTAAACAATATTTCAATTATTTTGTAGGACTTTTGAGGAAGTTATGGCAAAATGACTTTTTGGTTATCTTTTTTCAATGTGCGATAACATTTGGAATAAAAAAAACTTCCGATCTGTGACACTAATAGTGTTTAAGAATAAAAACTTAAAAAATTACAACCACAGAGAACTGATGATTATATTAAATTCGGAGTAAATTTCCAAAAGCCATCTTTAAAGTTTTAAGTTTGTCTCCTATAAAACTAAACAAGTAGACTTTAGCACTTATTGCCACAGAATTAATTCAAATCCAACAGCATTTATATAAAACCAAAAAAGTTAAATTATTTAAACAAATTTCTACAAAATATTTGTTTTAAAATAGGATTTCATTTCAGAATAAGCATTTACGGAATCGTTTGAGAGCCTACTTGTAATTTTTGTCAAGAAGATTTCAATGAGAAAACACGTTTCCTTTCTACGGACTTCCTTTAAAACTTGTGAGTCCTATAAAAAAAAGGTTCTTCTTCGAATCGAATAAGCGTTTTCTTTTCTTTATTAATAACTTTTTTCATCATCTTTTACAGAATCTTATCCGAAAAATCTTTTATGCAGCTGCTCTGCACATAAAATCATTAAATTTTTTGAGGCAAGGGGTCAATCTGGGTCTTTAAACAAATCAAAAATTTTGTACGTTTTTACTCTTTTTCTTTCGAAATTTCAGAGCATTAAACATTGCCTTACCTTTCGGCTATGAATTGACATCTCTTTAGCGTTTGGCAAAACTGTCTTAAGTCAGAAACTGTAGTTAAATTGATATGTTAAATTAAAAATATTTATTTGGTGTATTTCATAGACTTTTTTCCTAAGAGCAAATAATAACAATCAGAAGCAGTTGGGCTAGATTCAAACCAAACAAAAGAAAATAAAATTTAATTAAAGCCAATCGAAAACTCAAAATCCTTTTTTTTTTAAGTTAACCCCTTTTTGCCTAACGGCTAAGATCTATTTTATAACAAAAGTTATTTACAATTATATCAGCAGAAAAGTTGCCATAATTAAATTAAAAAAAAAATCGCGAGAATTCCCGCACAAATTTCCCGGGATTTTTTTCCCGAAAATGTGCGGGACCACGGGAAATCCCGTATGAAAAACACTAGACATAAAGTAACTGTATGGTTATTTATAGTGCTGTTAATTCAAAGTTTTTTCTCGTCATTTTAATATTTGATAAATGGGATTTATTTTAATTTTGAATCGAAGTAGGCTGAGCTTTTTTCTTTAATTTTTGTTTGTTTTTGCAAATGGACATGTTTTTCAAATAACAGTTTTAACCATGGTGGAATAAGCAGGTGGCATCGTTACGGCAACAAATACAACATTACAACAAAAATGGAAATTATATAACCGTTTACGTCAAAAAATACATTAAACAAAAATCAAAGCATGCCGCTAAACGTGATGAAATAAATAAATTTTTAGCCAATTTTTATTTAACTATGGTCAATATCTTATCAAAATTATCAAAAACTTTAATAAAAAACAAAAATCACAGCACAAAACGTGGACTTTTTGTAAACATAAACAAAACTTTGACATAAACCTAGACAAACAATGCAAGAGCAAAAAATCGTCATCTGGCGTAGTGCTGCCACCTGTTTATTTCACCATGGTTTTAACCGTTCCACGTTGCGTGCTATTTTTTTACTAAATAAAAAAGTTTGAAAGGCCAGAAAAAATTAAGAGGCTATTAGAGGTTAAGTGTAAATTATTTCAAATACTGTAAAGTAACAAGAGTAAGAACTATTATTTCAGTTGCAATTACGTGCTAACCTAAACAGAAAGAAACAAACTCGGGATAAATTCAGTTTTTAGTACTTACTTTAAGTACAAGTCGAATAACACTAAAGCGTACTTAAAACAATCCTTAACGGGATTACTTTCAAAATTCAATTCCGGAATTTATTCAAATAAGTACAAAATTCTTAAACCAAGTAAAAAAAGATTGTTGGTAGTGCCACTCTTATGCCTAATAAATCACTGATGGTTTAAGCGCTGGTTTAGTTGAACTAAACTTGAATTTATATGTAGTTTAAACTCAACTACTATAAATCAGTGTCACATGTATTATATGTTGTTAAAAAATTAACATGTGGCAGCACTACGATAAATCTTATCAAATTTATATGGTGTCTGTATTGGTAGTTTAAACGCCCAATTTTATGCGTTTAAAGATGGTTTATTTGTTTAGTGATTTATAGATTTGTTGGTTTAAACACATTTGAAACCAAAAAGAGAGTTTAACTTGCTCTGATTTTTTAGCCCTTAGAGTAAAATTACAAAGTAAGGGTTTTAATAACTTATTAGTCAACAAAAACAACAGAAGATGCAGAAAAACATACATTATTTTTATGTTTAAAAAGTAAAATCAACAGCAAAAGATCCTATTTAGTTTATATTTATATTGCAGGGTTTAAAAAACTGCAGTCCAAACCAAAAACTGTCGAACAAAAACGAAAATTTGCGTACAACTTTTCACTTTTTGAGTTGGTATGACAGCGACTGTTTACATTTAATATATCAAAAGTAAAAGCAACAGTTTTTTTAGGTCAATGACAAAAGAAGAAGTGGAAGAAAAGGCAGTTTTCTACTGTGACTGCAGTTTTTTAAACGCTGGTATTATGCATTTGTGCTGCTGTGTGTAACACCTCAAAAAATATTGGCCCTAGACCCACCTGGAAGTATACCGATCGACTCAGAATCACTCTCTGAGTCGAACTAACGATATCCATCCGGCTGGCTGGCTGGCACTCTATGTAACCTTGTGCGCAAAGTACAGGACGCAATTTGATCAAATTTGGGACGTAGATTATTATTGGCACAAGGACCAAGCCTATGAGCATGGGCTAAATCGTAGGACCACGAGGGAAGATAGGGGGAAAATTTCTGCCTCTCAGAAACTATTAAACCGATTTTAATGAAATTTAAATCATAGATAGAAACATATTTATATGGACACATACGCTATGCAGTTTTTCAAAAATAGAACTACAAGGGGAGGTGGGGGAAATGTCTGCCTCTAACAAATTTTCAAACCGATTTAATGAAATTTATAAACATAGATGAGCCCATATTTATATGGGCACATAAGCATGATGTGGTGTAGGGTATCATATGGTCGGGCTTGACCGACTATGCTTTCTTACTTGTTTTAGTTAAATATGTACATAAAATGTTTAAAGTCGAACACATCTCGGGCATAAAAATAAAAAATAAATATAAATCTTTTTGGTACTTTTTTCTATACAAGAAAGAAAGGCTTCTAGCCTCTCTTTCTGGATGTTGATACTGATAAAGTAATGCTCAAATGTATAACCCCATGGAAGAGTGTAGTTCAGCAAAAATACCCGAGATTTTCTTCTTAGATTGAAATGAAATATAACTGCTGCATAATGACGTTTCTAAAATATAAAATTATTGGGTGGTCCCGTGCATATTCATTATAGGAGGGTTCGACTGTATATGAAAAACTACATATTTATAATTTTCAAAGGTATTATTACTATAGAGGCTAGAAAAAATATTGGACATATTTTGTAGCCTAAATTTTATTTCAATAGTTGGCCTATACTCTGAGCTGATCGGTTTTCTCAAATGGTCTAGGACCGATATGTTTAACAATTTGAGCATGAGAGAATGATTATCTTCTTAATTTAGTGGAAATGTTTTAATATTTATTAAAAGGCATTGAAATTTGTTACAATTTCTAAAAGAAACCAGGCTTTACTGTAACAATTTCGATTAGTGACTGTTTAATAAACCAACTTTGACAATTTACAAGCGTTTTTTATAGGTACCATGCGACATAGTGCCACGAATTCGGCAAATACATTCTGAGAACACTAATATTTTGAATAATAGTGTTGTCATCTCGGTATATAGTAACTTCTGGTTATGTTGGGAAATAACACACGTCTTTGTGTAGGTGAAACAAATTTTTTTTGTTTGTTTTTCTTCTATAACTTCAATACCGGAGAAGTTGTAAAAAACAACAAGAAAATACTGTTTAGGGAGCGGAGCATTTTTTTGTTTTTAATTGCATGAATTACTACTACACACACACCAACATTTTATCAGTAGTAAATTTATCGAAAGTGAAAGTTATAATTTAATGGTTGACTGAGCTTACAATATTATTTTGTATTTCTTGTTAAATTTTTTTTCTTGTAGATATTATTTAAAAGGTATTATTTGTACGCTTTGTTAGATTTTTTTAACTAGAAACCAAAATGTATTAACAAAGTGACCTCAGTACTACAACAATGCAACAACAGAAAAAACAACAGGCATTTTGTTGCTAGAATTGAGACGGCAAATGTCAAAATGCCTTATTAAAAACAGTAATTAAACACAAAAAAAAATGACTACAAACGTCACACACGAAGAAAATCACTGCAAACAGCTGCGCTTGTGAGGTCACTTTATTAGTACATTCTGCTAGAAACATTTGTTTTTTTAAATCAAACACATGTGCCCGGAGTTTTTTTTTAATTTACAAGAATTTCTTTAAATATATGTATGTATTTTGACAGAATATTTGATAAAAAAAAAGTTTTACATATCGATGGCTTAAATTAAAAAAAAAAAACTTTAATCGATTTTTTGTTTGTTTACAAAGGAAGAAAGAAACTTAAAAAAAATCCGTAAATTTTTAGATATAAAAAAAGTTTTATTGCAATTTTTAATAAAAATATTCAACATATTTTATATTATAGCCCCCTAAAAATTTATAACAAGGTGGCTTTTGCAGTTGTCAACCAAAATAAACAAAAAAAAAAAAAAAAGAATTTGAAAAAATTGAGTTACTCCTTTTTTCATTAAGCCAGCGATATGTATAAAAAAATAGTAATCAAAGCATAATTCCCTAAAAATTCCTGTTCATGTTTCTCCGATTATCTGAAATAGGACATTAAATTAGTATGTTTTAAGAAGAATTGTGATTCTTAGTTGAACTATTAATTTTATTTTCATATTTTTTAGTTAGACTTGAGTTCATAAAATTTAATTTTCATTAAATTATTTTTACTGAAGCCTGGTACTCTGTTCAACATTTCACGTGAAATGCTGTCAAAACTCATATGAAAAAAACTTGTGCGGAATATCTATGAAAAAATGTTGATACAGTTGTACTCTGTTCATTTTGTGAAAAAGTTCCGAAATGTTTCTGGCAACATTTTTTGCAACTGTGAAATAATGTAAGCTGCACTTATTTCACGTGGAATTTTAAGCAAAAGCAAAAAAGTATGAACTGATTTTTAAACAAGAAATAAAAAATTAAGACAACACAACCGGTTATAGTTGTTTATCCATATTTACTTTCTATTTCATTAAAGTTTTAATTTAAAAAACATAATTTTTAGTAAAATACATGTGGGGTTTGTTTACATACGCAAAACAATGTCGCATACCTTGCAAGAATAAAAACGTCAAAATGTACAAACTCGCAAGATAGGTAGCATTGATACATGTCAAAATTTTCGTGTGAAATAATCAATGTTGCTCAACATTTTTCACAAATTTGAACAGAGTACTAGGCTTGAAGGAAGGAATTTTACAACATGAAATTCATTGATAATTTTCTTGGCTGAGCTGGGGCTCGAACCTGGGTTGAATTTACATGTTTCAAGAGTCACCACATTCTTTCATCAGATTTTTTTTTTTCTTTCATCAGAATTTTTTTTTTTTTAAGTTCTAACCCCTGCACCACTGCGGTGCCTGTCAGCCAACAGTCAAACATCAATCTTTAACCAGTGGTACTGGTGGTTCGAAATTATCATTGTTCTTAAAATAGCTATGGCACAAGCTCTAATGTTTACATTTGTACTTCAAGTTGTACGAATACAAATGCCGACGAAAGTGGACAAAATACATAATAAACAAATGTATTCAAGTTTTCAGGACAAAGTCCTGACAGAAAGAATACGAAAAAACGGAAGAAAGGAAGCAACATGTTATATAAAATTGAAAATGATAATTACAGCAAATTTCGAACCACCAGTAGCACTGGTTAAAGTTTGATTGTTGGCTGACAGGCACCGCAGTGGTGCAGGGGTTAGAACTTAAAAAAAAAAATTCTGATGAAAGAATGTGGTGATTCTTGAATCATGTAAGTTAAACCCAGGTTCGACCCCAGCTCAGCCAAGAAAATTATCAATGAATTTTAATTTAATTTCAGTAAAAATAATTTAATGAAAATTTAATTTGATGAACTCAAGCCTAACTAAAAATATCAAAATTAGTATATTTTAGAAAATCTTTTCTAAGTCGTTGACGATTCTTAAAAAACTAAGGATTTAAAAATATTGAACATTTAGTTAAGGAAGTTATAGCATTCAAAACAGTTTCTGGTAGAGGGAGGATTTTTGTTGAAAAAAATAATATTTTTAAGGTCAAGTTTAATCAAAATACCAACATAATAAGATGATTTATGGGCACGAAGACTATTTTGCGGAAAGAAGTCTGTACGGTAGCTGTGTGAAATTATGCACCGATTTTCATTAATATTCCAGGTCCGTATGACAATTAAAATATCTGTTACAAATTTCATAGAATTATTGTTAAAATTGCATCTTTTATATTGCGCACAAGGTTAACATACACAAAAAAAATAAAAATTGCTTTCGATGAAAAAATTTGTGATGATAATTAAAAAATGAAATAAATGTTCAGCAGTTAACAAATTAGTAGTATCAATTAAATATTTTTTGATATTAACAACATTTTCTGCAGTAATGTTGTTACTATAAGTAAACGTTTAATTCACTTAATAGCATTTTTAATTAAAACTGATTTTTAATTAAATTTTTAATGGTTTGATTGAAAAAAAAAAAATTTTGCTACAATATTTTCCGTGTACAAGACAACTAGCTTGCCTGCCGGACGGATGGACATCTTTAGATTGGCTTAGAAAGAGAATTTGAGTAGACCGGTATACTAAAATAAAGGTCTAGCACTTATATTTTTATGTGTAACTAGCGGACCCGGTGAACTTCGCCTCGCCCCATTTTTAAGCCTTCAGACAAACTTTAGAGTAATAATACAACGCAAATATTTACATTTTTAATGTGATTTATTTGAATGGAACTAGTAGAGAACGATTTGATGAACAATGTTTTTCGATTTGTTTTCCGGCGCAAAAACAAATAACGAAGACGGTTTCCCAGCACGCGAACATGCAACATAATCCCACAGACTTCTAGTGATTGGCCTTGCTATTTATTGATTGTCATCGCAAATGGAATTCGTAGGATAAGGACTTCCTCTCCTTTGAATTTCCCCTTGATGATTGTCGCCTGAGTCACATTGTTCATTAGCTCTTTGACGGACAACCGCATACCGTTGCACAATTTTGAGGATTGAGACGCCATCTATCGAATTTTGGCTGAGAACTTTCTATTTTTTCATTAGGAATAATTTCACACAAAATTTCGTAAAAAAAAATCAATTTTCGATTTTTCCAATTTTTCGACTTTTGCGGAAAGGTTTTCCAATTTTCCGCATTTTCCGCATTTTTCCATGATTTACACTAAGAACTTTCTATTGTTTGATTTGGAAAGCCATTAAGGAATAATTTCACACAAAATTTCATACAAAAACTCGATTTTTGATTTTTCCAATTTTCCGACTTTTCCGTTTGATCAGTCACACATCTGTTCTGAATGAACATGTATAGTGTTGATACTACAAAGCTTGTCAGTCCTTCGTTCCAATAAAATTCGAATAAATAAGTCCTGGAACTAATTTTAAGAAACAATTTTTAAATAGTCCCAAAGAAATGTATCACAGCACCGGTGAAAATTGAGCCTGTTACCAAAACAGTCCTTATTAGTAAATAGAAAATCACTTTAACATTTTTTATATACAAAATTCGTTGTGTTCTTACTTAATTTATCAGTTTGGTAATTACCCAGTAAAAACTTCACTAACTTTTTCAAAATGAACAGCTTCTTTTACTCATAATTAAGTAGCATTCATCTATATAACTACTTCCATAACTACTTTTTTCAGGTGTATGTAGGAAAAAGATAATGACTGATATTTAAATGCGTTCATTTTGTAAAATACTTTGGTTCTTTTAGTAGAATTGTAAGTAGTGCTTTTATGGTTTTTGATTACTGAACACATTATTTTGTAGGCGAAGTTTTTACTGGGTAGTTCACCATTCTTTTTGTTCTCACTCTATTTTCACATTTATGCATAATTATGCATAGAAAGCCATATGAACAATTCATTTAGTGCAAAAGAACACTTCGTTGGTCTAATGTATAAAGTATTACATTTTACACAAATACACCTCATCACATAAAGTTAATGCAATAATATTAATTTACGATTTACATTGCTTTGAAAGACTGAACACAAAAGCATATACATATAATTAATTAATAAAAAAAAACAAATTAGAATATTAAAATCTCCTTAAATTCCCTATGCTCCTTGCAGAAGTAAAGGATACCAATATATAAATGCCTTAATCTTAAAAAGATAAATTCTTGTGTATATTTTTCATTTGATAATGACTGTATTAAAGCTTAAGTTTGTCGATTACTACAGCTTCATAAAGTACACATATTAATTTATATAAGCGGTGTTCAGATTTAAATGCAAATGGTCTTGTAAAATGTAAAATATTGTAGCTTTTGTTTGCAATCCAACAACAAAATACACAGAATTGCAATTGTCAAATCATTACTTTTGCGCAACAGTCAAACTGTATAACTTTTGTTCTAAGTGTATTGAGTCTGCATCAATGAAACTCAAACAGCTAACAATTTTAGTCCATAATTTAGATTCATTCAAGGTACATTTACACAAGGTAGACTCATTTCGGATTGTAGACTTGCTGCTCTATAAAAATAACCGACTTGTCAAAATTGTCTTTATATAAAACAAAAATAATTTAACGCACACATGTACAAATTTTGGCTCATATACACGAAATTTGAGAATTGGGTTTAAACTGGGGTAAACAGCTGACAAACATATGGGCCAACGAGTCTACTTTGTGTAGTTGTACCATGGATTCATCATACAAAATTATATACCCTTCACCATGGTTGGGAAAGAACATTAGTTTATATATGCAAGTGTTTGCCTTATGGTCGAAATTCGGCCATAATTTTTTTTATATTTTTAGAAAATATTATATATCTTAGTATATATGAATTATCATGTTTCGAGCATTCATTTTTTCCTTCTTAGTAAATCGATTTGGCGACGGACCAACCGGTTCGTATGTTATGTTCCACGTGAGTGGTTGACAAACAAAGAAAGATTAACTGGTTTGCCTGTGCCGATTTAAATAGTCGAAATATTCGAAAACCGGTTTCTTGAAAATGTCGAATAATCGACCATCCTATTTTTTATTATTTGATAATTGGAAAAAACAGAATTTTTGTTTATGTGTTTTGCATATGTGTTAGTAGCAAATTCGAAAGCTTAGAACTCTGAAAATATTGAAAGGATTTTAATAAAATATAAATTGTGCACTTCTGCATGCCAGTAAATACCTTTCAAATTGTGTATTTTTTATTCTAGTCGCTGGGCAAACAGAAGAGAAAAGTGTTTTTAACTGTTTTGTCTTAGCCGATTTATATATAGATATATCTAAATATTAGTATATATACGTGTAGATTTACTTACCGCTGTACTTATGTACTTATCGCTTAATTGCATTTAACTATTTGCACATGTTTGCGTGCTATTAAATATAGTAAGAGACAAACTTAACTATAAAAAAAGACTAATTTTTGGGACTTCAGTACTTTGGTCATAGCTCAGCCCTTTTTTAACCGAGTTGACAGATTTATACACGGACATGTTTAAAAAGAAATTTACCATTTACTTGGGTTATAAAACTTGGACTCGAAAAGATTCTATGGTTCTCGAAAATGGGTATTTTTTTCAAAAAACAATTTAGATATTGGTCATAACTTTTTTTGTTTCTGAACCGATTTTTCCAGAAAATATGTTCTACTATAGATTTTTGTTCTTTTATGTATCAATAGGTCATATGATAGTCCTAAAATTCAGGTTTTTATAAAATTTTTGATATTTTCTGTACGGGAGGTAACACGCCCACTTCTTCAATCCCACCCACATTTCGTGCGATGCTGTGTATTGATAAACCTAAATGTTTGTTCTCCAGATTTACAGAAAAAAAGGAAATAAAAAAAAACAGCAACAACAAAAGATTTCTGGAAAAAAAATAGAGGTAGTCGTGGTTATTTGCTCATATCTCAGCCATTTTTGGACTGATCTGGCTGAATTTTATTATTATAAATTTACAGTGAGCATACCAACCAACAGTGCTGCCACAACGAATACAATTTTTACAACCAAAATTTTTGAAAATGTTACCAAATGTAAAAAAATATAACCAAATTTTAAATGATTTTTAATAATTGAGAAAATCATTAAAATCATTGCAATACATTGTAACACAAAGGTTATTTGCACTTTATAGTAAAACAATAATAAGAAATCAAGAGAAAAAATGTAATTCTTTTACATAAATATTAATAAAAAAATAACGTGAAACCCAATTAAGTTTTACATATTTATTTGAGACTTTTTTCGTAAAAATTTTTTTTTTTTTTTTGGCGCCTATGCTCCAGTAGGAGTTAGAGGAATATTTATAAAAAAAAAAATTTAATATTTTTTCATATGCCAGTTATAAATAACAAAAATGGATAATAGTTTTCCGCTTTTTAGCTGTTGGCAGGACTGTCAAATGTGGCGATTTCTTAATCCTTTTGTCGATGGAAATTTACGTTTGGCGATATGGCGATTATTTTGGGGAAATTTAAAACGATTGGCGATATGCGAAATGCATTTTATGTAAATATTTTCTAATTTACATATATCTAAAATATTATAAAAACTTTTTTCTGTTTTGTGTAAATTTTATTTCAAATTTATAATTCTTATTATAAAAAAATGTTTCAAAATTGTTCTAATATATCATAACGTACATTCAATGGGGGAAAAGTATATGACTGACAGTCAAAAGTTTTTTTTTTACCAAATAATTATCTTAAAAAACATTAAATAAATATACATACACAGAAAAAATTTTTTAGGCCAGTAAAAGAATTAATCAGAAATAAAAGTTTTAGTTAAATATTTAATAAGGTGAATTAAACTTTTTAATCAAGTGTATAAAATGTTTAATTGACAAGATTTCAATTAAAAGTTTAATTCACTTGATTAAAAGTTTAATTCACCTGATTAAATATTTTATAAAAACTGATTTTATTTTTGATTAATTGATTTTACTGGCCTAAAAAATTTTTTCTGTGTACCGACAAGTTATAAACAGTAAAATTTCAAATTTCTTTAAACTTACAGCCACTTCTTAAAGAAAATTCCATAAATTTTAATATTATATTGATAAATCAATGTAATTTAAAAAAATCTTTAAATTCCTACGTGTATTTTCAAATATGTATATAAATATACTTCTGGAAATAACCAAAATTCAGAACCTTAAACTTATTTTCAAGTTTTTAAAAACACTGAGACGACTTTTGTGTAATTTTTCAGTAATTTTCTAAAATCGATTCCGGATGAATCGATAAATAGTTTCACAAAATAATCAAACAACTTTTTTAATTTAATTTATTTAATTTAATTTATTTCACGCCAAATAATTCTGTATATCACTTGTTACCTAATTGCAAAACAAAAATGTTTGCAATAAAAAACAGTTGCAGCCAAAATCGCTCCAAACACTGAATACCGCTATTGTATTTTTTTCTTTCTTGGTTTCTTTTCAAAATAATTTGAAGTCACACAAAAGAAAAAATTTACATAATCATTTTTCTGTATGTATAAAAAAAATGTTCATTAGAGGTGTTCAAAAAAATTAAAGTGATTTCTAAAGTCAATGGCGCATACTAACAACACAGAAACTAAAAAATAGTTCAGGGATAGTTATAGACCTTTTTCTTAATTCATAACTAGCTTAGCAACTGCTTTCAGCTGATTGAAGAAATGCAACCATGCATATTGGCATGTAGGGAAAACAAAATGTCGATAATATTTTACAGTATACAGTTAAGTAAAAAGCTTATTAAGATATTAAAACAACAATTATTGTTCTTAAAAAATGCATACAAATTTTAATAAAGTAATTTTTTGGTTATAGTTTTTATCTAAATCAATTAAAATAGGGGCCTGTTAAAATATAATTTTTTTAATAAAATTTGGCGACTAAAACACATCTCTAGTTTATTTTACATTTTGTATGGATGTTGTTTTAGGCAGAATAAATTCACCCAAGTAGCAAATTGTTAAAAGGCAAGTTTATTATTTACGAAAATGTAAGAGTATGACACGAATTTGTCGCCAAAATGGTTTTACTATTCAAATATATTACAAGATAATTTTAATCAGCTGTTCTTTGTTTGTATTAGTTAGTTGGCATTTAGTTACAGCTTTACCCATAATCAAGTGTAAACTTTTTTGCTGAAAGTAACCAACTGAGTAACTTAAAAAGGTACTTAAAAAAGTGAGCACTTAGGCTAATTTCATTCCTTCGTATATAAAAACATTGAATATGAAGTTTGCAGTCGATTGGATTCAGAAAATCTTTTAAATATTTTAATAGATTTTAATTTAGATGATAAATTATTCGAAATGTAAAGGGTGGTTAAATTGTAAGGGCCGATGTTGAATGTGAACCACACCTAAACGCCAAGTTTTTTTCCGAATTTTATTTGACATTTCTCTATTTCAGACTTACTCAATTTGAACCATGGAGAGATACACAATCCAACAACGTGCTAAAGTTATCCAGACTTATTATGAAAATGGGCGTTCAAATCAAAATGCATATCGTGCACTTCGTGATTTGTGATGAGGTACATTTTTACCTCAGTGGATTCGTCAATAAGCAGAACGGCCGCATTTGGGCGGATGATAATCCAAGAGTGATTGTCGAAAAATCAATGCACCCACAAAGAGTGACTGTTTGGTGCGGTTTAAGGGCTGGCGGCATCATCGGGCCGTATTTTTTCCAAAATGAGGCCGGTCAGGCAGTTACTGTGAATGGTGTTCGCTATCGTGAGATGATAACGAACTTTTTATGGCCCGAATTGGAAGATATGGATGTGGACGATATGTGGTTTCAGCAGGACGGTGCCACTTGCCACACAGCTAACGAAACAATGGCTCTTTTGCGCAACAAATTCAATGGCCGTGTTATCTCACGTAATGGCGATGTCAATTGGCCGCCAAGATCATGTGATTTGACACCGTTGGACTTTTTTCTTTGGGGTTATTTGAAAGAAAAGGTGTACGTCGATAAGCCAGCAACAATTCAAGAGCTAAAGGATGAGATAATTCGGCACATTAACGGCATAGAACCTCCATTATGCCTCAGGGTCATCGAAAATTTGGACCATCAGATGGAGGTGTGCCGCCGTGGTCGCGGCGCCCATTTGGCCGATATTTTGTTCAATACATAATTGAGTAATACCAATATATCATAATAAAATAAAATTACAATAATTTCCTAAATAGTTTGTGTTTCATTCAAAATCAACATCGGCCCTTGAAATTTAACCACCCTTTAGATAGAATTATGTTTTGAAAAGGATATACAAACCCAAAATGGGTTTACAGAAAAAAATAATTTTCATATTTGAATACGAAAACCGCATATTTGATTAAAAAAATGTTTGCATTTTCTGCGATGACGATTTTTGCCGTATTGATAAAAAAGTTTTTAGGTAAAGTTATTGAATTTTAAGTCAACAACCAAGTTTATTGAGTCAATAAAAAAAGTTGTTGTCCAAAATAACTTTTTTTTTTAAACAAAATGTTTACGTGATTTGTTAAAATAAATTGTTGGAAATGTTGAATAAATCAAACAAAATGTTTGTCCAATCTTTATTATTTATTTATTATTTATGATGTGCTAAATTCCGTAATTTTATTTTTTTATAAATACACTAAAATTTTTTGTGGGGAAAGAAGCTAGTTCCTGTTCACATTTCGCTGGTTGCTTAGGCCAGATCATCAGAAAATCTTTTTTCAAAGACGTTGGAAAAACTAAAGATAATATACAAATAAAACTGTAAAGCGAATGAGAATTACAAAACAGCAATATCAAAGCTATTAAAAAATCGACAAGAGTTTTTAAAACTGTCTTTAATTTGATTCAAATATTTTTTTTTATTGAATATGAAGAAATATTTAATTATTTCAATTTTAAATATGCTTTATTATGTGTTATTTTGCAAAGCGGAATTTTGATAAATTTTTTCATTGAATCAAATAAAAAGTTTGTTGACCTAAAATTTTATTTTTAAATAACTGTGTTGTTAAAAATTTTCTTGAGATCCTTTTTTCTGTGTTGAGAACTAGCCCTGTTGAAGAATGTTTTTTTAAATTTCACATTCGAGATTTACAGCCAGGCCCACGATGTCACACGTTAACGTTCGCATAGAAAATTACATTGAAAGCAAAAACAAATTTTAGAAATTCGTGGGCCTGGCTTTTAAAAACACCTTAAAACTTTTGTTCGTCTTTTGCATAAAAAAAATATATTACAGAAATCAATTTCAAAAAAATTTAAGTTGTATGCTCGAATTTTCCGGTGAAGTAATAATTGGCACATACGTGGTCTCGGGCATTATTTATTACTGGGCTACTTCTTCGATTTTGGGTTCTTATACCTTTTTCAAAACATAATTGAATCTTCATTTCGCTTAATTTCCCATTTAGAATAAAAACTTTAACGATATTTAAAAAATTTGACAAAAAATAAAAACAATGATATTTTAGATTTGTATTCACTATTCAAATTTTCAATCGATTTCCGCTTCGACTTTTCTTTTTCGATCCGCCTTCATATTAAACGGTTTGTTAAATAAAGGAGCCAAATTAGCTTATTAATTGATTTTAGTATTACCTTTGAATAATGGCCATTCAACGTTGAACCCCTCTAATGTACATATGTATGCTTGTATTCACAATGTGTCTCAAATGTAAAGAAAACAAAAACAAAATAAATGAATGAATAATAGAAAAAGAAAAAAAAGAAGTTAAACAAATCTCTTTGAAAAGCGAAAGTTTTAAATATTTTATGTCTTTTTCCACCTCATCTACACAGCGCCTGCTGGCAGAGATACGAGTACAAAGTGATCCCAACTTAGAACTTTTCGGACTAGATTTAGCCCTTACTTTAGTACCAAAAACGCAAAAAATACCGGCAAACCTGATTTTTGGCAAATATTCAACTTGAGCGACCTCTGCACCTCTTCCGAAAAATCTCAATACAACTTTACCAGATAAGCTTTTAAATTATGCTTCAGCACCATGAAATAAAGAAAAAAAATTTAGGACACACTATTGTACAGATCAATAGAACGAAAAATTGTCTCACACTCACAAATTTGTATACCATCCACCACAATTAGTTGTGAAGAGGGTATACTAAGTTCGTCATTCCTTTCGAAACTTTTTAATTATTCAGGATTGAAATTCAGCAACATCGGTTCAGTAGGAAGGATCAGAGCTATGAATCAAAATGCGGAACCACCACCTTAAAAAATTGATAATTTTGTTACAAAAACTAACATAAATGGTGGAACAATGCACGGAATGATATAAGATTTTGCAAAAGTGCGTTTTATTCGACTAAAAATCACATTGTAAAATTTCGTGAAACCCTACTCCCGGAAAACAGTTTAGTACGCCTCAAATCGTAATTAATAATGCTATTATAATACAATTTGGCACGTCATGGTTTTGTAGGACTAGAAATTTCGTAAAGATCGGTTCACAATTTACCCTAGGCCTTATATAAACCCTACTCCCGAAAACCCGTTTAGTACGCCTTAAACCGTAACTAATAATGCTATCAGAATAAAATTTAATACTTCACAGATTTATATGACTAGAAATCACACTTACAAATTTCGTGATGATCGGTCCATAATTTACTATGGGCCCCATATAAAGCCCACTCTGGTAAATTAATAAAATACGCCTAAAACCGTAGCAGATATAGATATTGCGGTAAAATTTGTTCCAACTTAGCTTCATATGGCCAGAAAAAATGTCATGCAATTTTGTGTTATACGGTTCATAATTTACCTTGGATCCCATATTTAGCAGCCTTTTTAAATGCACTGTAAACGCTAAAACTAATTTCACCGCTGTATTGAAATTTATGTTTTTTAATACCAGAAATCACTCTGCAGAATTTTGGGATAACTGGTCCATAACTTACCATGGCTCCAATATAAATTCCCCTCCAGAAAATCATTTAAGTTTGGCTTAAACTGTTAAGAATCATGATATTTTAATCAAGCTAGTTAAAATTGCTAAAAAGAAAAGCATACAACTCTCTGATTGTCGGTCAATAATTTAATATAGGTCATAACCTCAACCAATTTTAATTCGGACGCCTGTTTTTATAAAGATAAATAAACAATAAATAAATATCGTATAGATAACACTCCTGAAATATTCGCACTGTCGGTGGAGGTTATCAAAGATTTGGCACAGCCGATTATAGCAAACTAACTTGTTTTTAATAAATTGCTTTGTTTACAGTTTATGGTGTTTTTCTTTAGAAAATATATTTTTTAGACTTTTTAAGCTTTTTTGTAATAAAAACATGATAATGTACTAATTTAGCTCTTTTTAACACGGGTTTCCACGTTAAGTGTCCCAAAAGTTGGCATTACTGCGGGTTCAAACCAAAAATGACAAATTACTTATTACTTCGTAGTATGTATATGTGTGTGCAGCATGAACAGTAGTACTTTTTGAAAACACAAAAGGCAAATGAACGATGAAATAAAGATGAAAAAAATTGTATGTGTTGTAAAGCAAATCATCGAGAAAACATGATAAGCGTTTAGTAATAATTTGCATTAAATGTTGAATCACTTTCTGTCTTTTGTTGTCAGTGTAAAAAATCCATTAGTAAAGATCGACCGTTTGAGGCGTTACAGAGAAAACTTGCGATCAGCATCCCAGTGCACAATGTATCGTTGATACGCAATTTCCCAAAAAAATTCCCAATTTTTAAAAGGTCGGTATTTTTTTTTTAAATGTTCAATTTGTTTTGCAAAATAAACTTTAAACCAGGGTAGGTATTTCCTCGCAAAGAATTCTTTTTTTTTATCTTTCCCTCTTCGTTTCGCGAAAAGAAGAGATTTGTTGTTTTTCTTTCGTTTCTATAAACGAAGGCGAGAAACTGCTGTGTTTTCTTTCGTTGATATTTGTGCTGAAATAAAAAACCATTCGTTTGGCTGAAAAAGAAGGAAACGAAATGGAGAGAAGAAGCAAACAAAATTGTTTCTTCTTTCTAAATCGAAGGAAAAAAATAGAGGGAAATAAAAGAAGGAAAAAACTTTGTTCATTGAAATTTGTTTTAATGAATGTCTATGTAATAAATTGATTGATATTTAAATATTTTTTCTTATTTCTGTACTTACTAAACCAAGTCTTTGCTTTTAATTTTACTTCATAACAATATAATTTCAATAAAAAACAGAAAAAGAATTCTTTATTTTTTCCTTCCTTCCATTCGATATTTCGATTTCATTTTTCTTTTCTAATTTTATTCTCCTTCAGTTTGTTTCCTTCTATATCATTCCTCTTCGTTCTGCTAAACGAAGAGAAGCATTTGTGTTTGCTTCGGCAAACACAAAAGAAGGAAACAACAACAATATTTTCTTCTTTCTCGCGATAATGATAATCGAAAAGTTTTGTACAAAAAAACCTTCGCGAGAAAGAAAGAAAAAAGAAATTCATTTACCTACTCTGCTTTAAACACACATTGGTCAATATTTTCTGAAAAATCATGTATAGTTTTAGAACTCATGACATTTATAGAGTTGCAAATATTAGCATTTCGAAACGTGCATCGCGTTATAAGCATCGTAGTTATAACTATGTATTAGGGCTTCCAATCGGGAAATCCCGGGATTTTTGAGATTAGGCGAATCCCGAATCTCGGGATTTCTGATTTCTAATCCCGGGATTTTCGGGATCCCGATTTTTTTTATATTCTTTATTATTTTTACTTTTTTTTAATAACTTGTTTAAAGATACGTGTATTTGTTGACAAAAAAAAAGTTTAAATTACATTTGGATAGATTTAAAATACATATGAACAATTTTAAATTGCATTTGAAAATTTTAAATATATTTGGACAATTTAAAAATATATTTGACAAATTTAAAATATTTAGATAACTTCAAAATATATTTAGGCTGGGTTTTTAAGATGTCAGTTAAACTAGGTTTAGTTAATATGAAAACATATTTGTGCCGCAATTACAAAGTTTATATACATAATTTTGACGGAACAGCTTAGTTTTGCTTAAAATGTTGGTCTTTAATACAACTCAACTCTAGTTCAGTTGAAATTTTGCAGTATTTGTATTATGGTTTACAACTCTGTGTAAGTGCGGTTAACAAAATCATCAAAAATTTACAACTCATCACCATGAGTTGTTCAATTTCAACTCAACTGAATTGAGTTGTCAACTATAATAGGGCCAAAAATAATAAAAAAATTACACTTCGCCGGAAAATTCTGAGTTTTATACACCGTTAAACTAAGTTTAAACTTAATCTACATATATTTGGAAAATTTTAAAATTCATTTGGAGCCCCGGCCACGGTCAAGAATGAAAGATTATCAATAACAATTTTAATTGATTTTCATGTTGTAAAATTCCTTTATTCATAAAAATAATTTAATGAAAATTAAACTTGATTAACTTAATAAAAAATATTAAAAACTTGGATTGAAAACCATAAATAGTTCAACAAAATAACCACAATACTAATCATTTGAAAAATTTTAAAAAACTATTGGAAATGGTGTAATTTTTTTTACCAACAATTAAATATGGATAAAAATAAGATTTTTATGTTGTTTTGTTACGTTTTTTATTACATGTTCTTTACGAATTTTGATCAATAAATAATTTACGTTTGTTTTTATTTTATGTTTACAAATGAAATGTGAAATGTGTATTTTTACTCGAAAATTAAGTTGTTTTTTTATATAAGTAGCATAAAAAGTTTTTTTTTATATTGGGTATATAAAAAAATTTTAAGAAACCCAAAATATCCCGAGATCCCGAAATTGGAATCCCGAAATATTTTCTTCAATCCCGAAACCCGGGATTCAGAAAAACCAATCCCGATTGGAAGCCCTACTATGCATATGTATATACTTTTAAACAAACTCTTCTGGCACCCGAAATATTGCAAATTTTTCTTTAATGATAAGCAGGATGTCAAAAGCAACGATAATTTAAGAAAAATATAACGAATTTGGAAGCAATATTTAAACTGAACTTTCCTATATGTTGAGAATAAAGAAAAACGAAAAAACCCCTTTTTATTTTCACATGCCATTAACCCTTAACGCCTAAACGATTTTTTAGCCTTAAAATTCTAAGCTATTGAAAAATTATTGGCAATGGAATGTGTTACAAAAACTCAAAAATCTTCTCTTTGACATGTCAGTTTTCCGTCTTGTAAAAAAGATTGCTTTTGTTCACAATTTAAAACGTACATGGGGTTGTCCGAAAAATTTGGAAAAATAATAAATCAGGACATCAAACTTTTGAGATATTTATTTATTCATAAAGAAAATAGTATAAGTAACATTAGGTTGGGAACAAAAATTAAAAATGAAGAGTTTCAGTTCTACTAATATTAAAAATGTGGAAGTTTGGAAGTGTACATATGCTATTGTTGCAGATTAAAATATAGGTTACTGTTTATAATGTGAATATTAAAAAATAAATTGGTACTTTTTCTCTTTTTGATTAGTTTCGTATACAGATTTCCAATGATAATGGCGGGAATATACATATTTAGACATCGCTTGCTTTTCATATGGACAGTTGAATTTCGGTTTCCTAAAAGTATTGAGTAAACAAAACGTATATGTTTCTGTTGGCGAAAAATAATAATTCCTTTAATGTTGCTTGTTGAAATTTTTCAACATAGAATAAGTATAGCAGGTTATAAGTTCTTTTCCATAAATCTTGCTCTAATTTTCACGTGAACGAATTTACGGGTAAAAGCTAGTACATATATAAAAATGAAGATGGGTTTGTTTGAACTGATTTCCCTCAAATTTGCACAACGCTTTACTGATAAGCCGCTGCTTGGAATATTTGTAAAATTCCAAGAAGGCGTGGCACCTTTCATACAACGACTTTATGAATTATCTTATCTCTGAAGAAGGTTTTCCGCAAAAGTATTGAAATTTAAAACAAATAATAATTAATTTATCAATACATTATGCTTCAGCACCATGAAATAAAGAAAAAAATTTTAGGACACACTATTGTACAGATCAATAGAACGAAAAATTGTCTCACACTCACAAATTTGTATACCATCCACCACAATTAGTTGTGAAGAGGGTATACTAAGTTCGTCATTCCTTTCGAAACTTTTTAATTATTCAGGATTGAAATTCAGCAACATCGGTTCAGTAGGAAGGATCAGAGCTATGAATCAAAATGCGGAACCACCACCTTAAAAAATTGATAATTTTGTTACAAAAACTAACATAAATGGTGGAACAATGCACGGAATGATATAAGATTTTGCAAAAGTGCGTTTTATTCGACTAAAAATCACATTGTAAAATTTCGTGAAACCCTACTCCCGGAAAACAGTTTAGTACGCCTCAAATCGTAATTAATAATGCTATTATAATACAATTTGGCACGTCATGGTTTTGTAGGACTAGAAATTTCGTAAAGATCGGTTCACAATTTACCCTAGGCCTTATATAAACCCTACTCCCGAAAACCCGTTTAGTACGCCTTAAACCGTAACTAATAATGCTATCAGAATAAAATTTAATACTTCACAGATTTATATGACTAGAAATCACACTTACAAATTTCGTGATGATCGGTCCATAATTTACTATGGGCCCCATATAAAGCCCACTCTGGTAAATTAATAAAATACGCCTAAAACCGTAGCAGATATAGATATTGCGGTAAAATTTGTTCCAACTTAGCTTCATATGGCCAGAAAAAATGTCATGCAATTTTGTGTTATACGGTTCATAATTTACCTTGGATCCCATATTTAGCAGCCTTTTTAAATGCACTGTAAACGCTAAAACTAATTTCACCGCTGTATTGAAATTTATGTTTTTTAATACCAGAAATCACTCTGCAGAATTTTGGGATAACTGGTCCATAACTTACCATGGCTCCAATATAAATTCCCCTCCAGAAAATCATTTAAGTTTGGCTTAAACTGTTAAGAATCATGATATTTTAATCAAGCTAGTTAAAATTGCTAAAAAGAAAAGCATACAACTCTCTGATTGTCGGTCAATAATTTAATATAGGTCATAACCTCAACCAATTTTAATTCGGACGCCTGTTTTTATAAAGATAAATAAACAATAAATAAATATCGTATAGATAACACTCCTGAAATATTCGCACTGTCGGTGGAGGTTATCAAAGATTTGGCACAGCCGATTATAGCAAACTAACTTGTTTTTAATAAATTGCTTTGTTTACAGTTTATGGTGTTTTTCTTTAGAAAATATATTTTTTAGACTTTTTAAGCTTTTTTGTAATAAAAACATGATAATGTACTAATTTAGCTCTTTTTAACACGGGTTTCCACGTTAAGTGTCCCAAAAGTTGGCATTACTGCGGGTTCAAACCAAAAATGACAAATTACTTATTACTTCGTAGTATGTATATGTGTGTGCAGCATGAACAGTAGTACTTTTTGAAAACACAAAAGGCAAATGAACGATGAAATAAAGATGAAAAAAATTGTATGTGTTGTAAAGCAAATCATCGAGAAAACATGATAAGCGTTTAGTAATAATTTGCATTAAATGTTGAATCACTTTCTGTCTTTTGTTGTCAGTGTAAAAAATCCATTAGTAAAGATCGACCGTTTGAGGCGTTACAGAGAAAACTTGCGATCAGCATCCCAGTGCACAATGTATCGTTGATACGCAATTTCCCAAAAAAATTCCCAATTTTTAAAAGGTCGGTATTTTTTTTTTAAATGTTCAATTTGTTTTGCAAAATAAACTTTAAACCAGGGTAGGTATTTCCTCGCAAAGAATTCTTTTTTTTTATCTTTCCCTCTTCGTTTCGCGAAAAGAAGAGATTTGTTGTTTTTCTTTCGTTTCTATAAACGAAGGCGAGAAACTGCTGTGTTTTCTTTCGTTGATATTTGTGCTGAAATAAAAAACCATTCGTTTGGCTGAAAAAGAAGGAAACGAAATGGAGAGAAGAAGCAAACAAAATTGTTTCTTCTTTCTAAATCGAAGGAAAAAAATAGAGGGAAATAAAAGAAGGAAAAAACTTTGTTCATTGAAATTTGTTTTAATGAATGTCTATGTAATAAATTGATTGATATTTAAATATTTTTTCTTATTTCTGTACTTACTAAACCAAGTCTTTGCTTTTAATTTTACTTCATAACAATATAATTTCAATAAAAAACAGAAAAAGAATTCTTTATTTTTTCCTTCCTTCCATTCGATATTTCGATTTCATTTTTCTTTTCTAATTTTATTCTCCTTCAGTTTGTTTCCTTCTATATCATTCCTCTTCGTTCTGCTAAACGAAGAGAAGCATTTGTGTTTGCTTCGGCAAACACAAAAGAAGGAAACAACAACAATATTTTCTTCTTTCTCGCGATAATGATAATCGAAAAGTTTTGTACAAAAAAACCTTCGCGAGAAAGAAAGAAAAAAGAAATTCATTTACCTACTCTGCTTTAAACACACATTGGTCAATATTTTCTGAAAAATCATGTATAGTTTTAGAACTCATGACATTTATAGAGTTGCAAATATTAGCATTTCGAAACGTGCATCGCGTTATAAGCATCGTAGTTATAACTATGTATTAGGGCTTCCAATCGGGAAATCCCGGGATTTTTGAGATTAGGCGAATCCCGAATCTCGGGATTTCTGATTTCTAATCCCGGGATTTTCGGGATCCCGATTTTTTTTATATTCTTTATTATTTTTACTTTTTTTTAATAACTTGTTTAAAGATACGTGTATTTGTTGACAAAAAAAAAGTTTAAATTACATTTGGATAGATTTAAAATACATATGAACAATTTTAAATTGCATTTGAAAATTTTAAATATATTTGGACAATTTAAAAATATATTTGACAAATTTAAAATATTTAGATAACTTCAAAATATATTTAGGCTGGGTTTTTAAGATGTCAGTTAAACTAGGTTTAGTTAATATGAAAACATATTTGTGCCGCAATTACAAAGTTTATATACATAATTTTGACGGAACAGCTTAGTTTTGCTTAAAATGTTGGTCTTTAATACAACTCAACTCTAGTTCAGTTGAAATTTTGCAGTATTTGTATTATGGTTTACAACTCTGTGTAAGTGCGGTTAACAAAATCATCAAAAATTTACAACTCATCACCATGAGTTGTTCAATTTCAACTCAACTGAATTGAGTTGTCAACTATAATAGGGCCAAAAATAATAAAAAAATTACACTTCGCCGGAAAATTCTGAGTTTTATACACCGTTAAACTAAGTTTAAACTTAATCTACATATATTTGGAAAATTTTAAAATTCATTTGGAGCCCCGGCCACGGTCAAGAATGAAAGATTATCAATAACAATTTTAATTGATTTTCATGTTGTAAAATTCCTTTATTCATAAAAATAATTTAATGAAAATTAAACTTGATTAACTTAATAAAAAATATTAAAAACTTGGATTGAAAACCATAAATAGTTCAACAAAATAACCACAATACTAATCATTTGAAAAATTTTAAAAAACTATTGGAAATGGTGTAATTTTTTTTACCAACAATTAAATATGGATAAAAATAAGATTTTTATGTTGTTTTGTTACGTTTTTTATTACATGTTCTTTACGAATTTTGATCAATAAATAATTTACGTTTGTTTTTATTTTATGTTTACAAATGAAATGTGAAATGTGTATTTTTACTCGAAAATTAAGTTGTTTTTTTATATAAGTAGCATAAAAAGTTTTTTTTTATATTGGGTATATAAAAAAATTTTAAGAAACCCAAAATATCCCGAGATCCCGAAATTGGAATCCCGAAATATTTTCTTCAATCCCGAAACCCGGGATTCAGAAAAACCAATCCCGATTGGAAGCCCTACTATGCATATGTATATACTTTTAAACAAACTCTTCTGGCACCCGAAATATTGCAAATTTTTCTTTAATGATAAGCAGGATGTCAAAAGCAACGATAATTTAAGAAAAATATAACGAATTTGGAAGCAATATTTAAACTGAACTTTCCTATATGTTGAGAATAAAGAAAAACGAAAAAACCCCTTTTTATTTTCACATGCCATTAACCCTTAACGCCTAAACGATTTTTTAGCCTTAAAATTCTAAGCTATTGAAAAATTATTGGCAATGGAATGTGTTACAAAAACTCAAAAATCTTCTCTTTGACATGTCAGTTTTCCGTCTTGTAAAAAAGATTGCTTTTGTTCACAATTTAAAACGTACATGGGGTTGTCCGAAAAATTTGGAAAAATAATAAATCAGGACATCAAACTTTTGAGATATTTATTTATTCAAAAAGAAAATAGTATAAGTAACATTAGGTTGGGAACAAAAATTAAAAATGAAGAGTTTCAGTTCTACTAATATTAAAAATGTGGAAGTTTGGAAGTGTACATATGCTATTGTTGCAGATTAAAATATAGGTTACTGTTTATAATGTGAATATTAAAAAATAAATTGGTACTTTTTCTCTTTTTGATTAGTTTCGTATACAGATTTCCAATGATAATGGCGGGAATATACATATTTAGACATCGCTTGCTTTTCATATGGACAGTTGAATTTCGGTTTCCTAAAAGTATTGAGTAAACAAAACGTATATGTTTCTGTTGGCGAAAAATAATAATTCCTTTAATGTTGCTTGTTGAAATTTTTCAACATAGAATAAGTATAGCAGGTTATAAGTTCTTTTCCATAAATCTTGCTCTAATTTTCACGTGAACGAATTTACGGGTAAAAGCTAGTACATATATAAAAATGAAGATGGGTTTGTTTGAACTGATTTCCCTCAAATTTGCACAACGCTTTACTGATAAGCCGCTGCTTGGAATATTTGTAAAATTCCAAGAAGGCGTGGCACCTTTCATACAACGACTTTATGAATTATCTTATCTCTGAAGAAGGTTTTCCGCAAAAGTATTGAAATTTAAAACAAATAATAATTAATTTATCAATACACACCATCTTGCAAAACGTGAGCTGGATTGGCGAAGAGGGCGTGGCAGCTGCAATACAAAGACGTTATGGTTTTCTGTATATCTGGAGACCGGTTTTCAAATTTAGCGTACAAATAGTATAGATTGGAAAAGTGGTCGTGTATAAAATGCTTGGATATTATTATACAATATTTCTTCAAAATTAGGCTCAATCGGATATGTGAGCATAAAACAAATAGCTTGGTTCTCAATATAAAACATCTGTCTAGAAGTAAAGTAATACACAACAGATTTCACAGGATTAAGCTGGTATGTATATGAAAAGGAGTTTGATTATGTGTTTGTTGCATAGAAAAAAATATCTCAAGAAAATTTTTAACAACACAGTTTGTTAAAAATAAAATTTTAGGTCAACAAACTTTTTGCTTGATTCAAAGAATACATTTATCAAATTTACACTTTGCAACATAGCACTCAATTAAACATATTTAATAATAAAATAATTAAATATTTCTTCATATTCAATAAAAAAAAATATTTGAATCAAAGTAAAGACAGTATTTAAACAACTCTTGTCCATTTTTAAATAGCTCATAATTCTCATTTGTTTTACAGTTTTATTTGAATAATATATTTAGTTTTGCCCAAGTCTTTGGAATAGGCTTCCTGATGATCTGGCCTAAGCAACTAGTGAAATGCGCATAGGAACTTACTTATCCCCGCATAATAAATTTTAGTGTTTTTATAAAAACATAAAAATTGAAAATTTATGACGTTATCATTAATAAATAAAAAAATAAAGATTCGATTAACATTTTGTTTGATTTATTCAACATTTTCAACAATTTATTTTAACAAATCAAGTAAACATTTTGTTGAAAAAATTATTTTGGGCAACAATTTTTGTTATTGACTCAATAAACTTGGTTGTTGACTAAAAATTTAACAATTATACATACAAACTTTTTTATCAATACCACAAAAACCGTCATCGCACAAAATTCAAAAATTTTTGTAATCAAATATGCGATTTTCGTATTCAAATATGAAAATTATTTTTTTCTGTGTGCCTATAAACTCCTCAACTACTGAACGGATTTTTTAAATACATGGCGCTTAACACAGGCTACAAATATTTGTAATTGTTCAGGTAGGCGTGGCACCTTCCATTTAAAGACAATATCAGTGGCATTTTGACAAAACATTTTAAGTCGAGATAAGATAGCAAATAAGTTTTTTAGAAACAATATTTTTTCCAACTTTTTAATTGTGACTTAAGATGTTTTATTAAAATTTCCACATATATAAATTTCAGTATATTTGAAGAACGGTAATAGTAAAAGTTTCTAAATTTGGAGCAAATAGTTTGGTTTTTAATACAAAAGATCTGTCAAATATGAGCGTGGAAACTTCCATACAAGGCCAATATAAATGTCGAAATATCTGAAGAATGAAAACTGTATAAGTTCTTTAATATCTTGCTGAAAAGAGTTTAACATGCTCGGGAATGTAAAAAATAAATTTTAAGGGACATATTTACACTCACCCATTCAAAATTATTCCGTAAATCAGCAATATATTTTTCGAATTTTTTACTTTTGTTATTATATAAAAATTCTTAAACAACAAGATGAAAAGAGTTTCAAGCAGCCTGGTTATCATCTGCAAAGAGCCTCTCAAATTTAAAATCATAAAAAATGTTCTTAGTCAGAGGACACAAATATTTTAAGTATCAAACAAAAAGTGGAACGCTTTCACCAATTGCAGCTTAATTCCAAACCAGTAGCAGATCGACTTTAACCTCAATCATGGCTTTATTTTTTATAGCAAACATGAAAATTTTCGGAGTCTATATTCGAAAATAAGCATATCTTTTTTTGACAGAAACTATGCGTCCATCGGGAAATTTTTTTGCCTCTATTTACGCATCGTAGGACTATTTAAAATCAATTACAGTCGTAAGACTATTTGAGTACCGCTCAAGAAATATACCGCTAAAACAATTGGAAACCATTACTGGTTTTGTAAATTCATTAACATACTGAAATATTTAACTACCTTTTATAGCGCTGAAAATTCCGGCACCGCATTCATCATCATTAACTTACACTTGCTTCGTATATTAGAAACAAAAAATGGCACGCACAAAAAATAAAGTTTAAATGTAAAAAAAATGAAATAACAAAGTTAACGAAGTAAACACTCAGTATGAAAGAGATACTCTTACTCAATTAATGGCCAACACTAAATATTAAGGAGGACAAAAATTATTTTTAGAAATTTAACTTTAACAAACTAATTTAATATTGTCCCATTTTTTCTGTCGCAGAATTTGCGAAAATAAACTGGTGGCTACACTCCGCATACGCCTTAGCATAACAATGGACATTGTCCAATCTTTTGCCAAACACTGGTCAGACAATTCTAAAGATTGCAGATTCTTAAAACACTTCCAACAGGCTAAACAAAATATTCTCAGGTCCCTTGCGGTACCTTTAAACACGAATAAGTCGGAAGCACGGTTGCCAGATTTGGCGATTTATCGTAATTTTGACGATTTCGAGGCCCAAAAATAGACCGCTTACGACTTATACCCTAAATAGAACGATTTTTCAAACGACAAACTTTTTACGAAATTACAAAAGTTTTAAGTATTTTTTTTTTTGTATTTTTAAATAACTTCTTGGATACTTTCGTCTATTTGGTTGACAGTAATTGTCCCGTGTAAGCAGTTCATATTACAAATATCAATTGGAATTCTGGTAATTTTTCAACCTTTTTTTAAGCACTGAAAAAAAATTTCTGATGAGTAACATCGGTGTTCTATATCTCTCAGTTCATGTGCACGCAAAGAAAAAAAATGTTGTAGTAAACATATTCTATGAACAACATATTATGATAAGAAACATGATTGTAGTCACAATATTACGATTATTTATAAATCATATTATGACCAAATATATTCATAATATTACATCATAATATTTGTCCCTTAGTCATATTATTATCCTGTTAATCATAATAAGTTAAGAAGTAATCATATTTTGATACAGACCACTTTCACAACAATAAAAATTATTTAATTTTTTTTGCATCGATTTTTAATTTTAAGACACTTTACAATTTTTTTTAATGTTAATACAATTTCTTAATTCTTTTTAATTTCTTTAAACTTGTTTTTTTAATGGGTATTTTTTTAATTGTTTAACCAGTCACTAACAAAACAAACGACACAACTGATACAAAATTATTTTACAAATGGCGATACCAAAATATTATTAGAGTAAAGATATTTTGTTTGCATCTTAAGCATACTATGACTACACGTATAGAAAGTTATCATGTTATGGCTATTAAATATCATGAAATGGTTTTTAGTAATACATATAATATTTTTTTAAAGTTATCATTATTTAGTTGTTAGAGAAATAATTATTTTTCAGTCAACAGTACTCAAATTTTTAATTATGATAAACATTGAAATGTTAACAGTAACTATAATATTGCTGATTTAACAAAAGTAATAATTTTTGGTGTACGACAACAATATATTGTAATTTCCATTATTTTATATCCCGTTTTCCCGGGATTTTTCTTGCGGGATCCCGGGAAATAAAAAATTCCTCATAATATCAGAAAATAGCTATTTATACTTTGAAATTTAGTTTTCTATTCTCTAAAAATTAGCATCTGTGGATGGGTTGTGGATTAGATCAATTACAAGAAGTGAGTACATGTATTTAAATCAATGTCTCCTGATGCAATAAATCTACTAAAAGCAGAATGGGCAGTGCAACAGATGATAATTATTACATTTAGTGAAGTGAAGAGTTAATAAAGTACATTAATTCAAAATAAGATGCAGGCAGTTAAGTTGCATTGTCCATGAACAAGTCTTAAAAATAGAAGATACCTAAACATATCGCTCCTTTATTGCAACATAGTCATATCTACAAAAACAAACGATCTTGGCAAAATGCGATTAAAGTTTTAAAAATGTACCGATAAAAGATATTTTGCTATAACTTCGCTTCAGTTTGAGATATAATACGAGAAGGTATGAAGGGAAACTTTGCTAAAGTTACTTAAAATTTTGAGATATGACTATGACGCAATAAAGGAGCGATTGATAAACACAAATTTTCAATTTCAATTTGTGTTGGTTTATATACCCGTGAAGTGCGGGGAAACCGAAATAAAATAACATTTTGGAAATTCGTGTAAGATACTACAACATAAAACTTAAAAAACACATTGTCCTAAAGATTACAAATGGACCTATTGTAATGAAAAGGTTTGTAAGAAGCAGTCCGGTTGATGCTTTTTTGCATAAACCTTGACATACATTTGACTGACATAGACGTTGTTTATAAAAAAGAAAAAATTGCTTCTGATTGTGAATCCGAAGCTTCAACGGTGCACTTTTAACTATTTGTCCAACCTCGGTAAGAAATGAACGAAATTTTTCGGAAACATGATAATTAGTAAATTAAATCAGGAATATACTTTTTGACGACTTACAAAGCGATTTGAGTGTGTCAGAAAGTTATTTCCTAAGCCATTAAAAAATGTTATATAATTCTTTAAAGTATTTTATCTATTTTATTAATTAACTTTTTGATTTCATATCTTGAGTACCTCAATTTTTATTTTGTTTTTATTATTGTTTTATGAATTATCCAGAGCATAATAATACTGAATAAAAGCATAATAATAGGGAATACAGGCGTGAGGTAATAATAATTCAAGTTCCTATTTCAATCTTCAATTAATTTTTTAGTATTGAACCATTTCATTTACTTTGTTTGTAAACAAGTTCCCTTACGTTTTTTTTATAAAAGTTTTTTTTCATTAATTAATACCAAAATTTACTTTGTATTATTTATATGGAGCGGGATCCCGGGAAATTTAAAAAAAATTTCGCTTTCCCGGAAATCGAAAAAGTCCGGGAAAAAAAACTCTAGTCCAACCTTATTTTTTCTCTTTTTTTTAGGAAAGATTAAAGATCTTATTCGAGTAAAGTCTCTTATTCTAAATTCTAAAACTTTGGTATCTGTAGCCCGTTTCTGTATTTCTCACATCGTATTTCCCAAGAAACGAGTGAATTGCAACAAAACATTGTAATATGAAACAAAAAATGGTTTTTCTCACACAAGTGTTTCTGCATCTTTCCTTTCCGAGAATTACTGTCATTTAAATAATCGCAACAAACACAAAGTCAAACCTTTAATATGAAATCACTTTATAATTTGACATCAAACGCAATTCTCAAACGTTTTTCAATTGTTTGATTTAACATTTAAATTCAAATTGATAATGATTTCAAAATAAACATTTGATATCAAATGTTTTTTCAATATGATGGCAAATATTTGTCAAATGTTAAATTCAAAACAAAAATAAACTTGGCAGCACTAAAGCGAAAAATAAATGTAAGCATTAACAAGTTAGAGTGCTATATTCGGCTGTGCCGAATCTTTGATACCCTCCACCGACAGTTCAAATGTTTAAGGAGTAATATCTGTATTATGTCTTTTTATTATTATTATCTTAAACTGTGACGATTTGTTATTAATTATGGTTTTAGGAGACTAAACTGTTTTCCGGGAGTAGGGCATATATGGGGCCTAGGGTAAATTATGTACCGATCTTCACGAAATTTTACAGTGTCATTTCTAGTCGAATAAAACGGACTTGTGCAAAATCTTATGTCATTCCGTGCATTTTTGCATCATTTATGTTAGTTTTTGTAACAAAATTATCAAGTTTTTGAAGGTGGTGCTTCCACATTCATAGCTCTGGTCCTACTGAACCGATTTTGCTGAAATTCAATCCCAAACTGCTTAGGATAACTACAAGCAATTTGACACCTAGTTTGTTTATTTCTTTTGAGTTTTTCGAAAGTGAGCGTGTTTTCAACAGACGGACAGACGGACAGACGGACAGACGGACAGAAGGACAGACGGACAGACAGACGGACATGGCTAAATCGACTTAGAATTACTCAAGCAGCCAGAATATATATACTTTATGGGGTCTGAGATGAATAATAAAAAAGTTTCACACGGAATGACAAACTTAGTATACCCTCTTCACAACTAATTGTGGTGGAGGGTATAAAAATGGCGATTAAAGTTACATTTTTTACTTTGTAGTTACATTTGTTTTACTTTATTTCTTGTGAAAAATAAAAATTATTTGTGAGTAATTACAATGATTAAGAATACGAAAAAAAGGAAAATAAAACGGGAAAGTGAAGAAAGTTTGTTGAACAACCGCGGTACTACAATCCTCAAAATAAAAAGGAGCCAATTTCGTCTCTGTAAGAATTAGAGGACGGAAAGAACATTATTTCATCTTTTAGCTATGTTGCCAAATGTTTATCTCTTAGTTTATTCAAATAAATAATTAATTTTAAAAAATAAAATATTTTTATTTATGTTCCACATTGTATTATAATTCAAATTTGAGAATTACGTTTGAAAGCAAGTTGAAAATAAAGGCATTTTTCAATTTGAAAATAATTTTCCCTTTTTGTTGAGAATGCTATGATTTTCAAATCATTATTAAACGTTTGTCGTTTGAGAAAACGTTTGATTTCAAATAATTTTCAATTTGAAATCAAAGCTCAGTGTTTGTTGGGATTTTCCAGCAATTATTAAATCGATGTGACAAAAAGTGTTTCTGTAACAATATTTTTCGAAAAGTTTCGCACAAGAACTGTCAAGATAAGTCGCATTAGAAATTCGTGCGAGAAAAACCAAAATATAGATATTTTAAATTTTAAATATGTTTGTATGCAATTTTTTCTATTTAAAATAAAAAATAGAAAGAATTTAAATGGTGAATGCATAATTTAAATGATACAAATAAATAAAACTCAATTGTTATATATTGTTATTTTAAATTTTATTTAGCCTTTCCTTGCTTTGGTTTTATTCAGGGCTGCCAGATAAATGCAAAAATCGTCCTTTTCCTGAGAAAAAATAAAAATATCGACTTTTTTGTCGATTGGTTAAATTGGTTAAAATTAATTTTAACAAATTTTGTTCTAATTTTTATTAAAACATAATTGAATATGGGTATTTTATAAATACATACTTATAAATTGTCCATTGTTCGACCTTAGTTATTTTTTTTATTTTTTCATTTATATTTATTTGTGGTTTATTTTTTCTAAATATTTAAATCCGATAACAATTTTAAATTGTTACTTTTCGCTGAAGAAGTCAGACAAAGGCGTGACAAAATATCATACTAAGCAAAAAATAAAATTAATATTTTTATAAAAGCAAAAAGAAGTCAAGCTTTTTATATATATTTATAATAATAAATAAATTTCAGTGTTTTTATCAAGAATAAATATTGGGAATTAAGCACGACTAACAAAATCATGTAAAAATCTTACAAAATCTTATATATAAAAAGTGTTAAATGTTCAAAATGACCCAAGTTGGTCCATTTCTTCACCTGGTCCTCATACAAGCAAGTGTCCTCTCGAAATTAAGGTTTTGGGGTGATTTTTAATGCTATGGTGAAGGGTTTATAAAATTCCCAATAGCCGAATATGGCACTTTTGTTTTATTTAAATCATCTTGACTCAAACTTTTCTCTACATTTACTGAAAAATGGGGTAATGGTTTAATCTTTTGATCAAATAAACAATTTTATTAAATAATCACGGAAATAAAAAGTAAAGTCTTTTGCTGATACATTTTTTAGGGAAGAGACAGACAATATCGAGGACATTTTTCACAGTAGGGATAAATATAAAAATTTAAGCTGCCTTGTTTTTAAAGATATCTTTTTTTGTGGTGCCTGATAAAAAAACATATAAAAAGATTTAAAATTGTCTAATTTCGAAGACTTTATAATATCATCGCTTTTTACGAAAAAATCGGCCCTTTGCTAATTTTTAAACAAAAAAAAAAAAAAAAAATCGTCAAAATTACAATAAATGGTCTAATCTGGCATGCCGGGCTTTATTATATTTCTTTTTTTCGTTGACGTTTTGCTTTCATTTGACACTTAATTACTGGAAATATTCCAGTTAAAACAAAATCTGTGTGTTTTCGCATTCAAATACAGAAACACTGTTTTCTCACAAATTGAGAAACGATGGAATTTTTTGTTTCACACTCGTGCCTCGGTAGGCTAGCTGGTAGCGAGCTAGTCTATCAGCGCCGAGGTTGCGGGTTCGATTCCCGCCAGACACTATGGTTTCTTTCCTGCAGACAAGCATAGAGCTTCGCGGGATTAGCTTAGGAAATTAAAGTAAAAAAAAAAAACAAATGTGAGAAATATTACGATGCGAGAAATACAGAAACAAGTTACAGAGTCTCTGGCGGAAATCGAACCCCCAACCCCGGCGTTTAAAGACTAGCTCGCTACCAGCTAACTTACCAGAGCAACTCTATACAAGTATACAAGTTTCTTTTGCATTCAAATCTTACAAATGATATTAAGCCATGCTAAGTTAATATAAGCCGATAGTCATTAGTTCCTAGTACTTGATACATTTTTTATAATTTTAACTATAATGAATTTGAAATAAATAAAATTAAAAAAAATAGTTCTTATGTAGCCAATTCTGAGCCACCCTAATGTCTAACAATTAATGGTCAAGCAGAAATATAAATAGAAGTGGCAAAAAACAATGTTAATGTACTTTATTTTATTTTGAAGTAGATATTTTATTTGTGCACATAATTTTTTCTTTCTTTTAACCAAATAACAGACAAATAGTCGTGCAAGAGAAAATTATAATCAACGGACCATGAAAGCGAAATTTATTTATTTTTTTGCTCAACCAGAAAATGAACTAAAGTTTAAAAATTGCACTTGTTTAATATTATTTAAGATTCTTAAAAATTGTATGAATATCATCTCTAAAACTCTTATAAAACATTGTTCTGAGTAATAATGTGCATTTCAAAAAGAAATTTATGAATTTAATAAAATTACAATGACCTTGAAAATCTTTACAATAAATGAATACACTAGCAGTTTGTGTTATTTACTGTTAGAAAAACTTAAATTAGAATCGAAAATGTTGGAATGAAATTTTAATATTTGTCTGTCCAAAAATTACTGGGATTTCGAAGAATTTTTTTCTGAATATTTCTGTTGGCGATAAAGTGTTTTTGGGACTGGGCATTATATGGGAACTGCAATTAATTATGTACCGACCAGCATGAACATTTGTGATACAATTTCTAGGAAAATAAAATATTTTCTTTAAACTTTTTATTTATTTTTTTTATTTTTCACTGTTCCACTGTTGCCATTTCTTGCCACCATTGACGACGCTTGGAATGGTCAAGAGGCTTTAGTTCTTGAGTCAAGTGCACCTTGTAAGCGTGCAAGTCTTTAGGCATAATGTTCATCAACGACGAGCGTGAGAGGTTGGGCACGACGACGAGTTGAGATGGACGGCTTTTCAGCCACAGTATCGCTAACAGCAGCAATATTTTCTGCAGTACGAGCTGTACGAGCATGCACTTGTGTTTTCACATCTCCTACACACCCGGCTTACTCAAATTTTTGCACGGTTTTTTTGATGTACATTTGGACGATTAAATTGACCGAAAAAATCACGAAGTGCACGATATGTATTTTGATTTGAATAAGCCTGAATAACTTTAACGCGTTGCTCGATTGTGTATCTTTCCATGGTTCAAATTGAGTTAGTCTGAAATTGAGAAATGTCAAATGAAATGCAGAAAAAACTTGACGTTTAGGAGTGGTTCACATTAAACATCGGCCTTTTAAATATAACCACAATTTAACGAAAAGAGCCAAAGTGTCCAAAGTGGGTACAAACATATCGGTTATCAACACACAATATCCCACAAAATGTGACCGGGATTGAAGAAGTGTGCGTGGCACAATGTGTTTTTATATTTCAAGAACGGTAAGAGAAATATCGTCCAAATTTGGTATGCATAGCTGGGTAATTAATACCCAACCTCTCTAAATATATGGGAAGAATTGGAGAAGTAGGCGTGGCACCTCCCGTACAAAAACATTATAGATTAAGGTATATCTGAAGAACTGCAAGGGCAAAAATTTACGTACAAGCATCTGTGATTTCAATAAACAACATCCGACAATATTTGGGCAGTATTGGAGGAGTGAGCGTGGCAAAAAATACATTTGTTTCTATCTAAAAAACGTTACTTGTATTTTGTTCAGTTCTTATCGCACCATGATGGTAAAGGGCATGTAAGATTCGGCATAGCCGAATAAAGCACTCTTACTTGTTTTATATACAAGGATACATACATATGTTTGATTAAACTAACTTCTCTGATTCTAATTCTTTAATTATAAGAAAATGTATCTTGTTGTATTACAAAATCATTAAATAAATAAACAGCAATATTCATCAAACGTATGCAAAATTTTCTTAGTATTTTATAATAAAGTTGAATTTTGTGTTACCAAAACAAACATTTCATGTGTCAAGTTCTACAGAATAGCCTCAGGGAAATTAAAACGAATGCATGATTTACTCTCTCTTAGCATTTCATTTAATATTTGAATTAATGTTCGAAAATGTTCTTGAATCGAATACAGTGAACTCGGGAAAACGTCAACTAATTCAAACCGCGGGTGTTGACGTTTAACAAATTGTTGACGTTTACGAATGTAAAATTTTTAAATAAAAAACATATCGATAATGTGCTTTTAAAGGTTTTTATTGATTATAAACTAAAACCAAACATAAACAAATTCAAAAAGGAAACAAAAAAGTCATTCAACCTGACTAGAACCATAGAAGACAATTAGAACCAAAAGAGTATATTTTAAATGAGATCATATTTTTAATTTTACATGCACACATATGAATTTAAAGAAAATCTTATCTTGCTAATGGTTGACTTTGTTACAACATATTGCTTCGCTAAAGTTACCGCACTTGTACCCTTTTCTAATAAGTCCAAAATATTTGCTTTTCCTGGAAAATAGAATAAGCAATTTCGGTTGTTTCGAGCTCATTTTGTTAATGTGATACTTACGAGAACAAAAAAGCAACTGAACATAAATAAAAAGACAATACATAAGTACATTCAGTTGTAACTTACAACTTGTAAGTTCTTTTCTACTCTACTTATAAGGGGAATCCCCAATTGCTGATATTATTTTATAAAATAAGTGTGTATGTGTACAAATGTGTGTATTTTAACTGCTGCTAAATTCAAAATTTTGTTTTATTCAGAGTTGACGTTTTAGAGCTATGTAGTTGGGTTGACGTTTTAGAGTAGGCAATGTAAAAAGAAAGGGTTGACGTTTTGGGATGTTGACGTAAACGAGCGTTGACGTTTTCCCGAGTGCACTGTAGTTAAACGCAATTTGAAAGAGTAGAAGAAAGCAGTCAATGGCAAACAAACTTGTGTGCAAGAGATTTTATATAGACTGGAACTCTGTTTTTTAAAAACGGTTACAAAAACATTAAAAGGCAATTGAGTTGGAATTTTATTTAATTGTTTTAATTTCTTTTGTTTCATTTTTACAATTACATGTATCAAACGTATGCAAAATTTTCTTAGTATTTTATAATAAAGTTGTATTTTGTTTTACCAAAACTAACATTTCATGTGTCAAGTTCTACAAAATAACCTCAGGGAAATTAAAACGAATGTAAGATTTACTCTCTCTCAGCATTTCATTTAAAGTTTTAATGAATGTTCGAAAATGTTCTTGAATCGAATAGCTAAACGCAATTTGAAAGAGTAGAAGAAAGCAGTCAATGGCAAACAAACTTGTGTGCAAGAGATTTTATATAGACTGGAACTCTGTTTTTTAAAAACTGTTACAAAAACATTAAAAGACAATTGAATTGGAATTTTATTTAATTGTTTTAATTTCTTTGGTTTCATTTTTACAATAACATTGGGTTGGCAATGAAAAAAAAAAATAAAAATAAACTAGTAATAATAAAAAAAAATAAATTAAATGATAAACAGGGGGTATAAAAAGTAGATACACACATTTTGGCCGTAGATAAACACATCAAAACTAAAATTAAGCCAATATGGACTTGTGGAATCCAACTAGGGAGAACAGCTTCTGCATCTAATATAACTGGAGACCCGTGAATTATTTCTTACGCGAATATTCATTGGGACCTTAATATTCCATTTGTTTGCAACGAAATTAATATCTTCTGATGCAAATGTGTATGAAAACTGGAAACTTATCCAAATCATATTGCTAAGTATCTGCTATTTTATATTGGACGACACAATGGCCCTCGCGCAACTACATAAATGATAAACTCTTTAAGCAACTAAAAATTTGTTTTAAAACTTATTTTATTTTTAATTAATGGTTTAAGAAATTGGCGAGAATTTTTTTCTGTGCAGGTCTCACTCACACAATCAGAAAAACAAGATCAGGAAAATTTTCGTATTTTCGTAAGGTATGACGGAAACTTAGAAAAAAGAATAGCATTTGCTTAATTATAGTTAGTTTATATTAAATATATGAAGATGCAATAAATAAATTACGAAGAAATATGGTATATGCACCATACCGTTGCTATATTTTTATGAATGTCACAATAAAACACTTTGTAAATGGCCTAAATGAAATACAATTTTACTTAATTGTCTTCAAAAAATTTTGCACCAGCATTGTTTGAAGCTTATAAAAAGAACTAAATTTGCTAATTTGTATACCCTTGACCGAAGGTAAAGGGGTATATCATCACCTAAAACGCAAAAGGTCCTAACTAACAAAAAATTAAAAATCCACTTTTTCATTAATTCTGATGTTTCGCATCAACATTATCATTATCTTAAACGCAAAAGGTCCTAACTAACAAAAAATTAAAAATCCACTTCTTCATTAATTCTGATGTTTCGCATCAACAAAAATATCCACAAAAAATTTTGAAATCTTTCGTCCAACATTACCGATTTTATTGACAAAAAACAAACATCCCTATCTACAAAAGATTATATGATAAACGCTAAGGGTGGGTTTTTAACATAAAGATAAAGAAAAAAAAAAAAAAAAAAAAAAAAATGAAAAAACAAGAAATGTACTTTGGACTTCAAGAAAAATTCTTGACAAAAGTACGAAAAAACAGAAGTAAGGAAGAACATGTAAAATCAATTCAAATGGATAATCATTCAAAAAAGCAAACTTCGATCTACCAAAGGTTAAAATACAATTTGGTTTAAGGATTGATGATTGACTATTGACGTCAGCAGTCGTCGATGGCTGCGAGTGTATAACGGCAAATCCATCTGAGGAGATCGAGTGGTTGCTATCGAAACATGTCATGGTAACCTGCCGGCCCGGGTTCGATCCCCGGCCACGGTCAAGAATGAAAGATTATCAATAACAATTTTAATTAATTTTCATGTTGTAAAATTCCTTTCTTCATAAAAATAATTTAATGAAAATTAAATTTAATGAACTTAAGCCTAATTAAAATTATTAAAAATTTGGATTAAAAACCATAAATAGCTCAACAAAATAACCACAATACTGATTAGAGATTTAGTCATCTTTATTCTGTGTTTTTAGTTTTTAAGATGAGGATTAATTTCTTGTATTTGCCAGTTTAAGCGGCCAATGTTGGTGGTTTAAACTTAATCATCAAATGTCAACACATACACATGTATAACAAAAGCAGCTGTTAAAATTTTTTTTTTTAGAAAACAGAAAAATGGATAATACTAGTAAAGATGAACCCTTTAGTGATTCTGGAACATATAAAAACCTAAATAAAATAATTATAAGAATTAATTTTCTTTTTATAAGAATTAAAAGGTCGAAAATTCTTCTTCTTCTGTATAAAATGCTAAGTGGATAGATAAAAAGTTGCCATTTTTAAATATGTTGTTGCCATTTGTTGTTATTCAGTATGGCAATGTTGCGAGGTTTAAGCTACCTCTTAAAAACGGAAAACACAATTAGTACTCAATTAAATTTATTCTCAGATTAATTAATTATGGTTTGCCGGTAAGATTAAACTCGATGTTTAAAACCCACTCTAAAAGACCTAACTCGGTTTAATGCAGTTTAACAATTTATCATATTAAATAGTTTTTTTCTTCTCCTGTAAAATTTTCAAAATGTTAGATAGGGCCTTTTGCGTTTTAGGTGGCGATATATAACTTTGTCATTCCGTTTGTTATTTCTACGATATTGATCTATGACCCTATAAAGTATATATGTTCTGGATCTTTATGAGAAAGGAAGTTCAAATCCCGATGTCCGTCTGTCGATCCGTCTCTTTAAATGGGGTTTCCGGAGCCCCCAGATGTTATGGGGCCTTAGTTGGCAAATATTTTTGTCAGATATGCTCATTATAATCTTGCTATTCAAATTCAGCCAGATCGGTCCAAAAATGACTGAGGTATGAGCAAAAAAACACGACTACCTCTAATATCTTTTCATAAATCCCTGGTTGTTGTTCTTTTTTTATATTTATGTATATTTTTTCTGTATACATGTAGAACGGCAAGAGCCAAAGATTCAAAATTAGCTACAAACATCCTGGTTATCAATACACACGAAAAAATCAGCAGCATATTTTATTTTCGAGGCTCACGTGATGTAGTTGGTTAAATTGAAATGTAATCTAAGTAGCAGTCAGCACTAGGTACGAAATAGTTAGTTTAAAGTTAATTAAAAGTTAACTGAGTTTCCGATAGGGTATTTTTGGCAGTGACATTTGTATGGAAGAGAAGGTCAAATGTACGGATTCCAATACAATTTGGGAAGATCTTTAAGGTTTCAAAAAAATAATTTGGATCCGAATTTAATGTCAATACCAAAACAATAAGATGGTTAATGGGAATTATATATAGACCGTTTCTCACTATTTTAAATAGGCAACATTTTTATTTCGCACAAATGCATAATATCGTCTCCACTTTTGGTGGTTTGGATAAAAATCAACAACTCTTTCATAAAGTTAATTTAAGATTAATTAGTATTGTGGTTATTTTGTTGAACTATTTATGGTTTTGAATCCAAATTTTTAATATTTTTAATTAGGCTTAAGTTCATTAAATTTAATTTTTCATTAAATTATTTTTATGAAGAAAGTTGTTTTACAACATGAAAATTAATTAAAATTGTTATTGATAATCTTTCATTTTTTTGACCGTGGCTGGGATTCGAACCGCAGCCGGCAGGTTACCATGACATGTTTCGATCGCAACCACTCGCTCTTCTCAAATGGATTTGCCGTTTTACACTCGCAGCCATCGAAGGCTGCTGACGTCAATAGTCAAACATCAATCCTTAAACCAAATTGTATTTTAACCTTTGGTAGATCGAAGTTTGCTTTTTTGAATGATTATCCATTTTAATTGATTTTACATGTTCTCCCTTACTTCTGTTTTTTCGTACTTTTGTCAAGAATTTTTCTTGAAGTCCAAAGTACATTTTTTTGTTTTTTCATTTTTGTCTTTCTTTTTCTTGTTGACCTTTTTCAGCACAACTTGAAGGACGAATGAACACATAGAGCTCGTGCCTTAGCTTTTAACAATAATTAGTATTGTGGTTATTTTGTTGAACTATTTATGGTTTTGAATCCAAATTTTTAATATTTTTAATTAGGCTTAAGTTCATTAAATTTAATTTTTCATTAAATTATTTTTATGAAGAAAGTTGTTTTACAACATGAAAATTAATTAAAATTGTTATTGATAATCTTTCATTTTTTTGACCGTGGCTGGGATTCGAACCGCAGCCGGCAGGTTACCATGACATGTTTCGATCGCAACCACTCGATCTTCTCAAATGGATTTGCCGTTTTACACTCGCAGCCATCGAAGGCTGCTGACGTCAATAGTCAAACATCAATCCTTAAACCAAATTGTATTTTAACCTTTGGTAGATCGAAGTTTGCTTTTTTGAATGATTATCCATTTTAATTGATTTTACATGTTCTCCCTTACTTCTGTTTTTTCGTACTTTTGTCAAGAATTTTTCTTGAAGTCCAAAGTACATTTTTTTGTTTTTTCATTTTTGTCTTTCTTTTTCTTGTTGACCTTTTTCAGCACAACTTGAAGGACGAATGAACACATAGAGCTCGTGCCTTAGCTTTTAACAATAATTAGTATTGTGGTTATTTTGTTGAACTATTTATGGTTTTGAATCCAAATTTTTAATATTTTTAATTAGGCTTAAGTTCATTAAATTTAATTTTTCATTAAATTATTTTTATGAAGAAAGTTGTTTTACAACATGAAAATTAATTAAAATTGTTATTGATAATCTTTCATTTTTTTGACCGTGGCTGGGATTCGAACCGCAGCCGGCAGGTTACCATGACATGTTTCGATCGCAACCACTCGATCTTCTCAAATGGATTTGCCGTTTTACACTCGCAGCCATCGAAGGCTGCTGACGTCAATAGTCAAACATCAATCCTTAAACCAAATTGTATTTTAACCTTTGGTAGATCGAAGTTTGCTTTTTTGAATGATTATCCATTTTAATTGATTTTACATGTTCTCCCTTACTTCTGTTTTTTCGTACTTTTGTCAAGAATTTTTCTTGAAGTCCAAAGTACATTTTTTTGTTTTTTCATTTTTGTCTTTCTTTTTCTTGTTGACCTTTTTCAGCACAACTTGAAGGACGAATGAACACATAGAGCTCGTGCCTTAGCTTTTAACAATAATTAGTATTGTGGTTATTTTGTTGAACTATTTATGGTTTTGAATCCAAATTTTTAATATTTTTAATTAGGCTTAAGTTCATTAAATTTAATTTTTCATTAAATTATTTTTATGAAGAAAGTTGTTTTACAAAATGAAAATTAATTAAAATTGTTATTGATAATCTTTCATTTTTTTGACCGTGGCTGGGATTCGAACCGCAGCCGGCAGGTTACCATGACATGTTTCGATCGCAACCACTCGATCTTCTCAAATGGATTTGCCGTTTTAAGATTATTAAAATAAACTTCGTACTTTGCACTTTAAGAAGAATTCTTGTCAAAAAGTACGAAAAACAGAAGTAAGGAAGAACATGTAAATGAATTAAAATCGATAATCATTCAAAAACCAAATTTCGATCTACAAAGGTTTAAAAACCATTTGGTTAAAAGATTGATGTTTGACTATTGAAGGCCAGCCGTCGTCAAAGGCGGTGAGTGTTAAACGGCAAACCCCCATGAAGAGTTTGTTTGGTTACAGTCGAAACATGTCAGGGCAACCTGTCCGTGAAAACCTGGGTTCGATTCCCAGTTCAGTCAAGAATGAAAAATTATAAATAAATTTTAAACAATTTCATGTTGTAAAATTTCTTTCTTCATAAAAAATAATTTAATGAAAATTAAATTTGGTTAACTTTAGCCTGATTAAAAATATTACAATTTGGATTAAAAGCCATAAAACAGTTCAATAAAATAACCACAATTCTAATTATTATTAAGATATTTCTTTTTTTATACCAACACTATCATTTGTGGAGACGGTGTAATACGATTGTATTGATGTGTGTAGCAAAAAAATCGGTTCTAAAGGATACCAATTGACTCGCAATCACGTTCTGAATCGTTTTAACGATATCCGTCCAATTAGCTGACTGGCATACACTTAACAAATTCTTCATATCTACATTGCGGTCGATTGTGTCGACAGATAGCCAAAATTTGTAGTAGACTACAAATTTTTAAGTGCCATATAAAGCCCAATCCTTAACCCTATAATGCCTAAGAGTCCCTCAAGGCATGCTTTACAAAATTTCTACTGACGTCCAATATATAAATAATTTATTTTAATTTCCATTTTTTTACAAATGCTTAAAGATCTAGAAAAATATTTGTAGAGAGCTTTGAAAGCTCTAAAAGCATTGTAAACAATCTCGAACACAATGCTTTTGTTCAAAATTCAAACTTCAGTTATGCCGCTCAAATATTAAAGTTGTTTTCTTTTTTGATTATCATAAACAAAACCAAATTTTTTTAACTTGTTTAATTACTTTTTATTTTCAATACAAACTAACAAACAGAATTCACAAAAATTGAATATGTTTTTATTACTAGATTCTCAAGGGTACCTCAAGGTACTCCTTGATGTTTTCTCACCTGGAACGTAAACAAATCATTTTACAGGCTTAAAAATATTTTTTTTTGGACACAGGGGCCCAAAATTACCTTAAAAAATATTTGCATAATATATTCCCATTTATTCTGAAACTTGTCATTAGAGAGAGGGTTAAATATTTAAATTCTCGGTATAGGGTATCAAAGATTTAGCACACCACATATAGTACTCTAACTTTTTTTTTTATTTTACATTTCTTCTGCCCTGGGAATAACAACTTTATAATTGGTATAGAGACATTTCAATTCAAGATGCGTGATCAACTGACCGTGAAAAAAAAACTTAAAACAATTCAAATGAAAAATGTATCTACTTAAAAAAGAGAGTAGCAGAACAAAGAAATAAAAAGTTTAAACAATCAAATGACTCAAATGAAAATTGTTACAAATAATTATATGTCTGCTTGTTTGTTTTCGTCAATAAGGGTGGACAAAAAAAGAAATGTGGTCTGGCAATTTGTGGGTTGGTAGGACAGTACAATAAAACCTAATTTGGATTACTATAAATTGGATATACTTTGAAACAAATAAAATTAGTTGACAATTGTTTTAAGACCGAAGATAACACAATCAAGTCAGGCTGGCGATCAAGGATTTAAATTATCGTTATTTTATTTGCAAACGCGGTATTTAAAAAACGTATACGCAAAAGTTATAAATCAATCCGCGAACATGTTGATACAAAGTGCTTTTTTAATGACTGTAATATTTCACGTCCTTATAAATTATTGCTACTCATCTTTACCCGAGGATATTGCCAATACATCTGCAGATTGCTTAACAAATTCTTTGGAAGCATCCCTGTATTGCCGTGGCTCACGCGCCATTAATAACATTATCAGTAATTTAAGTAAAACTGATAAGCCAATTGTCATTGTACGTGGTTTGGAAATTGTGCCATCGAATGATACCGCGAACAATGAGAAAAACCAACATAATGAAAATGAAGAGTCTAGTGTTGGAGCAGAGTATGTGGATGACACCTTTCTTGGGCGCTTCTCTCACTATTTGCGTACACATGAATTGAATATTAAATTTTCCGATTTAATTTCATCAGACGAAAGCGAACGCTATTTGGCTCGTGATACGGAACAGAGTGGAATGCAAATTAATCCAGTGAACGGTGAGTGAATCATTTTAATGACACTCTTGATGATAAGAAATATGATAGACAAAACGAGCTGTTTGTGTATTTTTATATATGGCACGTGCCTTCATGTCCTCACGTCCCATAATCAAAAATGTACGAACAAGATGTTTGTATACAAAAATTGCGGAGTTTGTTATAACACTTTTGGCTATAAATGTCGTGTTTGTTTGACAACTGTGTTTTTGTTTACCATGATTGAAACATAAAAAAATATATTATTTATTCATTAAACTGCCTTTTTTTAATCAAACCACTTAATATTTATTAACAATGCTTTGAATCAAAATGTCACTTTGTATGCCCATGGTAATTTCGATATTGTAAGGTTTATGATTTTGAAGTTTAAGTTCCTAGATATGTTTCGTGGTTTAACTGGCTTAGTTAAAATGCAATACAGTGGAGCAGAATCAAATATTGGTTTTCCAAAAGTATGTGTCACTTCTAAGAAGTTCATACGATTGACTTAAGATTTATATTGGGCATAGCATTCGGGTATAAGTTTTGACAATGGAGCCCACATACCTCTCTGAACGTACGTTACATGGGGTAAAAGAAGGACACATCAGACATGAAAGATTTATACGTGTTTGGAATTTCGCTCGAAGTACTTTTCCGTTTGTTTAAGAACATAAGATCCTTTGAGGAAGTTTTCGACCATTTTTCTTGTACATTTCGAGCGGTATCTCAGCGATAACTTGACGAAATTAATTTTTTTTATTACTCCATATAGCGGATTATCCGCGTAGACCCGACATTTGACCTTACCCCACAAAAGGTAGGGGCATCAAATTGCATGGTCTTGATGGCCAATTGATGTCGCCAAAACATGATATTTCGCGTTTCAGAAACGTCCTATGCAATAAAGCCAAAATCGAATTTTCTGTGTGGCACTTGGCACCGTCTTATGGAAACCACCCATCCAGTCTATAAGATTCGATTGTAGGCCAAAAAAGTCGTTTATCATACGGCCATAGCGTGGAATCGGCAAATTCGTATTATCCACCATACATATACTAACAGATTTCGGCAGTGCACTCATCTCGATTATGCACAGGCCTGACCACATCTATAACGCTTTCAGTCTCTTGAAATTTCTTTATAATCTTCCCAACTTCTTGCGCAATAGGCCGATTTTGACGACCAAAATCACCCCGTAATGCTTGAAAAGTAGCTAATTTTAACAACCAAATTGAGGAAAATCTTTTATTGAGGAAGAAAAGGGAAAAATTAAAGCTTATAAGGATATGGGACTCACGATTGCAGCTTTATCCAAGAAGATCAACAGAAGCTGAACATTTATTTTGTCGTTTCCTTAAAATAAGTCCAACAATGGCAAAATTATAAAAGGTTGATCCAGAAGTGTGTTTCCTAACTCAGAGAAAATACTTATTTTAAGAAAAGCTTCTAATTCACACGACAAAATTGGTAAAATAAAGCAAAAAACAAAAGAAAGTGTAAGTTTAACAACCATCCATTTTCCATATCTTGCTTCGTTGGATAGAACTGCAAAATATCGAAAAGGAAGTGAATGCATTTGTTTTGCCGGGCCTTTACTTGCTGACATCTGGTGTATATTTCTTTATGAGGTGCCATACCCTCGTTCCTCTTCGCCATCGCAAACACTCTCACCACATTGATATTACTGTGGAATGAGTATACATCATCTACAGGTCTATCGATTTATCTTTTTAACATTGAATCTTTCGCAGCCGCTAAAACCGTTTGGAAAATGTTAACATCTTTTTTCAAATTTGCAGTAAGCAAATTAAGCTTGTCTGTGTTAAAAGCAAATTGAAATTTGTGGGGAATTAAATTCAAGAACGATGTTTTATTTATTTCTTCGAACTCTAAATATTCAAATTTTTGATACAACACGTCCTTGAAAGTAAGATGATCACAAGCAACAATTGATTTACAAGAGCTAATATGTTTTAGTGGTTCAATGCAAGCTGCGTGGATAAGTACACAGACTTCAAGTTGATACAGAAAATTGGTGTCTGTAATATAATCATGAATCATTTTCGCATCAGTGTACGCTTCAGGATATTTTTGCACAAACTGAAATAGCAAATCTTTTAATTGCAATATTTGCCAAGCTAAATCAGATAAAAGCATGAGCCTGCCAAATCACCAATGCTTTTTGGGTGGGAAATTTCCATTTCGGTCTGAAAGTTTCTGAAATCAGCGGATATAGGGTGATAAGCAGCATTTTTTAAATTCATAACTTTTGCAATGTTTTTGATTTTGGAAACGAACTCGTTGCAAGTATTAAGCACTGCCAATTCTTTAAGCACTGCCAATTCACTTTCGTTTGCGATTTTCAGTCTCTCTGCACTAAGCAATTTATTAAAGGCAGCGGAAGTTGCAGCACTGTCAGCAAGACATGCCTCTATTTTCAATGAAATAATTTGAGGAAGACAGGGTAATGACAACTTTTGAATATTATCAATTTTATTGAATTATTGAAAGTGAAGTAAACGACTGTTGACGTTTATTTTTTGTCTGTTTTTTATTTAATAAATCATTTGAGAACAGATAATAACCATAATAACCATAAATTTACGTTTTTTTTTAAAATTCACCCTGTTTTTTTAATCAATCAATAAAATTTGTCGAAAATAGGTTGTACTCTTTGTAATACGGCACAAATTCGGCTGAATATTATGCCTTGGGAGACAACATAGTTGTTGATGACTAAAATATCTAAAATTCTGCGGTGGTGCTTGAAGATAACACTTCTACTTCAAAAGTTATAAGTTAATGAAGGTCAAAAACCCCCATTTTTTTCATTTTTTCGCCTTTTTTTACATTTTCCTAATTTTCTTGTAAACGAAAAATGCGATCGCCACGCACCACCGCAGTATTTTAGATTTTGATGTCATTAACTACTGTGTTGCATGGCAAGCCATAATATTCAGCCCAATTTGTGCCGCGCTAAATGTTAGAAGTAGTATTTTCTTACTTCCAAGTTTTGTTGTTGCCACTTTGTTTTTTTCAGTGTATTATTCCAACAAAAACCCAAAATGGAAGATTACTACCCAAACTAACTATTCAACACATAAAAACGTTGATTTTGTAGTTATTAACATAAATAATGCGTTAAATTCATAAAAAGTCAAAAAATCCAAGTTTTAAGGGCCACCCTAAATATCCGTTTTAGGACAAGTGAGGGGCACTCTAATAAGCAAGTAGGGTACTTGACTCTAACCCCGAAGTATTAAAAATCATTCGGCATTCATAGCTTGAAAATGAAAAAGTTAATTTTTTTTGGCATATTGCTAAATAAACTTCATTATAAATTTAATTTAAAAAGCGAAAACTTGTAAATTTTTTTAAAATCGTTTTTAGAACATAAAAAAATTAAAAAATATGTTCTTTTTGAAAAACCAAGATTCGAACCAGGGGACTCACAGTTTCTAACCTTAACAAACCCCCTAGAAAACTGAACCATGAAAGAACGCTGTTTTAATGTCATTAAAATGAAATATGGCCCGTTTACGGATCACAACTCAACTCAACACAGTTGAGTTGTAATTATTTTGGATGTTTTTGTTCACCACAAAATAGCAAAGTTGTAAACCATAATAAAAAAATTACACATCACATCGTTAAATCAACTTCTCTCCTCATAAGGACTCAAAATATATATACTTTATAGGGTCTTAGATCAATATTGTAGAAATTACAAACGGAATGACAAACTTATATAATAAAAAAACAAATTTTAGAAAACTAAGAAATTAATTACACTGTATCCAAATTAATCTGACACCTAATCTTTATGTAAAATTATCCGCTGAGTCCGAATATGAAGTCAGAATGGTCGAAAGTAGAACAGTTTTCGAGATATTCCAAAATAAACGTTATTGGCGGTTTTTAAAAAGATGATGCCACTTTAATAAAAGTGGCATCATCGACGGATTTTTCGACGGATTTTTGATTCCTTTATTTTTATTTAAAGATAATAAAATTACTAAACAACCACATTCGTTCGTAAAAGCTGGTCAAGAAATGACAAGTTACATTGGACCACAATTCAATTTCAAAAAAATTTTAACGATTTTTTGCAATTTTGCTCTTTTCAACTTGGAATAAAATTCTTTTAAGTTTTATCAGTTACGACATTAATTTATTTCAATACGCACATGTTGTACCCAATAGGATCCAAGTCGGTAAAAAAAATGACAAAGTAACAGAAGATTTTTTGAAATATTCCACTTTTCGATTTTTACCACATCACAAAAAACACACCAAGTAAATACACGAAATGTTTAGTAACAAAAATATTATAAAACAGCCAAAAACTGTTAAATTACTATGTGGGTTAATTCACTAAATCTTCTGTAGCTTAATCATTTTTGTACCAATCAGGTCTTGATGGGCGCAAAATGTTCGTATTGAAATAAACTAATACCCCATGCAATAAAACGTTACAAGTTTTTATTGTTTGGTATGAAAAAATTACTTGAAAAAATCATAAAATGAAGTTTGAAATTTTGTCAACCGTAACTCTGTCAGTTCTTGACCAATCTTCACTAGCAATCCATTGTTATTTTAGTAATTTTATTATCTTTCATTAAAATAAAGAAATGCATAATCCGTTTAATATTTTAAAAGATATTTGCATTTAAATGACATCATATTTTTCAAAAACACAAATAACGGTTATTTTGGAATATCTCCAAAACTTTTCTACTTTTGAGCATTCTGACTCAGCGGGCAATTTTACATAAACATTAGGTGTCAAATGCATTTGGTCAAAAAACTTTCACATAATGTTGTTAATATTTAAAATTGACATTAATAAGATTGTTGTTTAGAAAACAAACTTTTCATATATAGACGTTTATTAAGTCCGTTTGGTCTGGTCTGGTTTGGCAATGAAAAATAGTCGCTCAGATGCGACACTTTAAAAATTTGAGAACCTAAGAATTTCTGCGCCATTTTCTTTGTTTTGGGTTTAACATGCCTTTGATCCAGTAAACAAGTGGATCTGCGTGTCTGGAAATATTATATCTAAGCTATCTTTCACCTTAGTTTTTAGCATAATCACAGCATAGGATGGAAGGAGGATCATACTCCCTGGATTCTTTTAAAAAATTTTTACAAATGCTTTAAAGGCCAGTTCTTTTGCACTTTTCAGAACTAATGACGGTGATTTCAACACTTTCGAAATGCAGAGACATGATAAGTAACTCAGTAATACGTATTTTCGATACGATTGAAGATTGTCTTTGAAATATTCAAGCATTGCATCGAGAGTCAAGAATTGTAGATTAACAATAGTTTTAATTATTTCTGAAGCCTCAAATGTTTTATCTATACCTTAAGCTAAGTCAGCCGCTTAATTATTGGACTCTAAACCATTCTCCATCTCCGTTGTTTCATTTGTGTTTCACTGTGCAATAAAAAAAACAGCTTCAACACTTGAAACGAAATACAGTTATTTCCGCTTAATTGAGTTTCTAAAAATGCACGACTTTTGACGCAATTAAACGGGAACTCAATTAAGCAGTACTCGGTTAATTGAATCGCCGACGCAATTAAAACGAAAATCGCTTAATTGAGCAAGATGTGCGATAAAGCGAAACACCCATGTGTAGATAGAAAATAAAACTCATTGCTTATATAAATATTAAGTTAAAAAATGGTTTAGGTTTTTTAAAACAAAATAAAAATCAGGTACCGTTCATCGTACAATCTTTCTTGCCGCAAAAAATTTTTTTTACGTTTGTGGAGCAAAAACACATTAAGTAGACAGAAACAATTAACCGAAACATTTGCTATTGTTTTTCGCAATGCGGTCTTATTTTGCGAAATAATTAAGCGGGTGACGCAATTAAACGGAACTCAACTAAACGGGTATTTTAACATAGACAGTTATACTGAATGATTTCGTTCCCCGATTTTTAGCGCAATTAAACGGGAAACTCAATTAAGCGGGGCTCAATTAACCGAAAACAACTGTAGAAGTAGACTACAAGTAGATCAAATCTGCCAAAAGGTTTTGAAAAGTTAGCTCGGATTCCCGAAATATGGGCGCCTAAAGTTTTTGAATTTTTTGAAAATGCGTTTGTTATAAGTCAAATAAAAATATACTAAATTTACTTCTAGCTAAAAAATAATTTCAGATGTCTATTATTAACCCTCTAACTCTCATTTTAAGGGATAATTTTTGTCCTTTTTCCCAACTCTTACACAAAAGTATACTTAAACGGCACTTTTAAGGGTTAAAATGTTTTACGAATATTTTCCAAATCAATCAAATCAAATTTCACTAGGGGTCTTTTATGGCCAAAAGTTCGTGTAATGTATTTAAAACGGATTTTCGAAATATCGGGCATTGAAATTTTTGAATTTCTTGAAAGGGCGTTTGGTACAAGTCAAAAAAATATACTAAATGTACTTCTAAACTAAAAGACTATTTCAGATGTCTTCAGTAGAATTGTATGGCGATTCTTTTCTTAGAATGTATATACCCTCTAACACTCATTTTAAGGGGTAATTTTTTAACTTCCACAAATTTCAAGTGTTTTTATCAATAATAAAAACTGGGAATTAAGCACGAATAACAAAATCTTTTGAAATTAAAATTTTGTATTCCCAAAATTGAAATTACTTTTTGATAATAAACAGACAAGTGCACCACCGCCTAAAAAAACACTTAATTGACAACATCTTTTTGTAAGTTGTTGTTTGTTTTTATTTTGTTTTTCTTAACCTACTTACAACTACAGTTAATGTTGAGAGAATTTCAACTAATTGTAGTGGGGAATGTAAGATGAGATAAACCCACTGTTTATTGTTGATGTGTTTTGTTTAAACTTTGATATTGTTACAAATAGAACTGTTGCTATAAGTCTTATACGCTTAACAGTTTTATTTGGTTTAATATCTTTAGTTTTTCCAAAATCTTTATGGATGAAGTTTCCTGATGATCTGGCCTAAGCAACCAGTGAAATGCGCATAGGAATAGCTTATCCCATCAACAATAAATTTCAAGAGTTTTTATCAATAATAAAAACTGGGAATTAAGCACGAATAACAAAATCTTTTGAAATTAAAATTTTGTATTCCCAAAATTGAAATTACTTTTTGATAATTCCACACAAAAATATACGAATATTTTCTGCATCATATTTTTTAACTAGGGGTCTTCTAAGACCAAAAAATCGTGCAATATACTTTAAACGCATTTTCGAAATTCCAGGCCTTGAAATTTTTGAATTTTTAAAAAAGAATTGCGATACGATTCTACTGAAGTCATCTGAAATTATTTTTTAGCTCACAAGTACATTTAGTATATTTTTTTTTGACTTATACCAAATGCCTTTTCAAAAAATTCAAAAACTTTAGGGGCCCATATTTCGGGAACCCGAGCTAACTTTTCAAACCCCTTTTCCAGATTTGCTCTACTAGTAGTCTACTTTCATTTTGCTTTGCAAGTGTTGAGGCTGGCGGCGATGACTTGAATTTTGTTGCACTGTGTTATATGAAACAATTTCAAGATTGTGTTTTAATTTTATGCTGTGCTTTTAATTGCTTTTAATTTATTTCTCTTAGTTACTTTGCAAAAAATACGCCAAGAAAATTTAATCGGCTGTTCAAAAATACTTCAAAATAATTCTAAAGTATCGTCGTGAAGACAGCACAATATTGCCGATACCAATATTTCGAAAAATCTGAACTATTACCGATATAAATAAATCAATTTCGTGACATGCCCAATCCTCAAATCCCGCCGACATTTTATTGGATATTGTATATTGAAAACCAAGATGATTGTACCTAATTTGGAAAAAACCAAGGATTTATTTGTAAAATTAGACGCAGTCGTGGTTTTTTGCTCATATTTCAGCCATTTGCGGACCTATCTGGCTACATTTTAATAGCAAACTAATCTAGAGTGTACGTGAAATAAATATATAAGAACTTAGCTCCCATCATTTCTACGGACTTCGAAAACCCCATTTCAACAAACACATGGACAAACGCACAGACGGACATCGTTAAATCAACTTTGCTATTCATAAGCACCTAGAATATAAACACTTTATAGGGTCTAACAAAAATATTGTCGAAATTACAAACGGAATGGCAAACATATAGACAGAAAAAATTTAAAATTGTCTCTAATCACCAAATTTAAGCCCAATTCATAAAATCAAGCAAACAATTTTTTCATTTTGCACCTATTACCATAATTTAAAATTTTGAACTTTTTTTTTCAATAAATAATATTTTTAGTTTTGTCAAAAAAAAATAACCAAACAAATTTTAAATTTTAAAAATTAAATTTAGCTCAGGTTTTGACAATTCTCAATAACAATTCTACGGGTTTAAATTATTTTAATTTATTTCAAAACAACTAAAATGCTAATTAAATCAAAATTATATTTTTATATCACATTAATTAAATTAAAATAATTTTTTAACAAGTTTTTCAATTGATAAAAAAACTACTGATACAATTTTCTGTGTTACGCTATAAAAAAAGATTCACACGGAAGACAAACTTCGGCCCGTTTTCACGACTTAACGATAGCTAAATGTAGGAAGTTATCGAACAGACAATTAGTTTTTAAGGCCCGTTTTCACGACTTAACGATAGCTAAATGTAGGAAGTTATCGAACAGATAATGAGTTTTTAATTATCACAAGTTCCCTTTAATCTAAAAGTGAAGGATAAGCAAAAGAGAGGAACGTTCTACCTTTAACTTTTGTCGTAAGGTTTAGATTTGAGATTGCCAGAAGTTGTGAAAACGAAAAATAGTTGAAGGTAACTTTATTCCTCACTAGTGCTAAAGGTACCGTTAACTATTTCGAACTTTATAGGTAAGTCGTGAAAACGGGCCTAAGTATCACAAGTTCCCTTTAATCTAAAAGTGAAGGATAAGCAAAAGAGAGGAACGTTCTACCTTTAACTTTTGTCGTAAGGTTTAGATTTAAGATTGCCATATTATATTCATATATTTTTTATATATGGTAACTCCAATTATACGTATATTTTGTAAATGTAAAAAATGTACGTAGTTGCCAGTTCGTATTTTTATTTTGGCAAAAATAATCGGTATTTTCTTTAGCATTGCCACTTTTTTAAAAATGTTAAGTTTATTTTATACAGAAGTTGTGAAAACGAAAAATAGTTGAAGGTTACTTTATTCCACACTAGTGCTAAAGGTACCGTTAACTATTTCCAACTTTATAGGCAAGTCGTGAAAACGGGCCTTAGTATACCTGTTAGAAGACGAACAATCTGGAATCCGACCGAATCGTGGTACAACGGTCGCAGTGTTTGCACTACAGCAAATTATATATTTTAATCAAAGCTTCATTATGATAGCTATTGCTAAAGTCCCCCACCAAGTTTTAAATTTATCCAACCTCTGTATATAACCAAATACTGATATTTATTAAATCAAACGTATTTAAATTCTTTACTTTTAACTCAAATTGTTTTTTAAATTACTTTTTTTTATCTTACAAAACTGTTGTATTTTTTACTACCACAATCTTAAAATAACATAAATATTCTTCTCCCCCCCTTGAAAAACAACATGAAATTTACCATTTTCAATGAAAGTTTTCCATAACAATTTTTTGTTTTTTTTTTTTCATTTCTCCATCGCTAACACGTTCTTAACAAATAACGAAATGTCATAAAAACTGTAAATTGAAATGTAAATCCAAATGAACGCAGAGGCCCGTAAAAAAGATAAAGGCAACAGCATGATTATGGTACTTGGCTTAATGATGTCCAAAATGATGGCAGTCATGGGTCTGGGTGGAATCGGTGCATTGGCAATGAAGGCATTGGGTGTTGCAATGACTGCGTTAATGATGGCCGTCATTGTTGGTGTAAAATCACTGGCACATCAGGGTAACGAATCATCGCACAGTGTTCAGTATGTAACAGCGGATGGGCATCATCACAGGAGAAGGAGAAGGCGCCGTAGCACTGGTGACAACAAAATTTTTTCTGAATCCCAAACAAGATTACTTAGAGAGAATAATGTGGATTTACCATCTCTGGTCTACAGAGGATGGCTGAAACAATAAAGCTGTTAAGATGCAAATTCGATAGAGTGTTTTCGCAATAAAGTATTTTTTGTGTGTTTTTATTTTTTAATATTTTATTTATTTATTTAATTATTTTGTTGTTAATTTTAAATTGTTTATAGGTAATAATTTATTGAAAGTTGGATACAAATTAAGTTTAAGTAAAATAAATAAGTATGAGCAAAAATATATTTTAAAGAGTTTGATTGAGTTCACTGAATGTTGTTCAAAATTGTTTTTTCCATTTTAATTTTAAAATAGACGCAACTTGCCATCTATCCACTATTGCCAATTTAGAGATTTTGCCGCTCAATCTAGCGTTTTTGAAATGTCAATCGCGGGGAAAAATACGTTTTAGAGGTAAACGGAAAATCTAGCGGTTTTCAAACATCTCTCAGCGGATCAATTCTGCTACAAAAATATTTCTCAGTTTTTAAATTTACAGATTTTATATAAAGGTAAGGTATTGATCTAAATTTTTTCGATAGATCCTAAGCAATAAAGTTCACTTACTATCTTTTTACTAATTTTATCTTATTACTTAAAGCGAAAAATATTTGCCAAAAATAGCGTAAATGTTATAAACTTTTTTGCGTTTTTACATAAAAATTTGTATACCCTCCACCACAACTACTAATTTTTTCATTCCGTGTAAAACTCTTTTAACAATCATCTAAGCACCAAAAAATATATATTTTCTAGGTCCTTGAGTCATTCTAAGTCGATTTAGCTATGTCCGTCTGTCTATCCGTTTATTAAAATCACACAGAAAAAATTATTGCCGAATTATTTTCAAACAACCGCTTGTTTGAAAATTTTTTTAATTTCTATAAATATTTTTACTGATTCAATCAATATTTTTGTTTGATTTTTATTTAACCAACAAAAATGTGGACAACTCTTCAAAAATAAAATAAACGCGTTATTGGTGTCAAGTTTTCATAATTTTGTATGAAATATTTAACGCTCTTTAATGTTGTCGTCTTTTTGCATTTTTTTATTTGATCGTAAGCAACACTTCTTTATGTGAAATATAAGAACAACAACAAAAAACACACACAGTCTATTTTTGGACGCTTTAAAAAAGTGCAACTATAAGAAAAACAATAGCAGACACGACATTATAAGAAACAAAATCCCGTATTCAATTTTTTAAAACTGTTTGGTTAAATACATCAAATACAAAAATAGAATGATGACGAAAAACATATCGAGTCGGTCTGCTGCCGTTTTTGGTTACATTTCTTCTTTAGCAAAGGAAAGGATACAGCAACAGAGAGTGATAAAGAAAAACATTGTGTTGTGTGTATAAATAAGACTTCTTTCAAAAATTATTCCAACAAAAAAATGTGTTTCAAAGCCAGTCGGCGGCTCTGCTTTGCCGTCACCTTCTCATACAGTGCTTACGCTTACTTGTGTGCGCGTCATTGCTTGTGCAAAAACTTTTTTTTTTTTTTGATTTTGAATTTCAGTAAACTTTTTGTTTGATTCAGTTAAATTATTTGTTTGAAAAAATTAGTGTTTTTTTTCAGTAAACAAAATGCAAATAAATTGTTTGAATATGCAAATTTGTTTGTAGGACCGATTTCAGACAAAAAATTGTTTGATTCTACAAATTTTTTGTTTGAATTGGAAAAATAATTTTTTCTGTGCACGCTCACTTTTAAACGACTCAAAAGAAAAGATAAATATTGGTATTAAATTGTTCTTAGTTTTCCGAAACAGTTCGGGACTGAAATCCAGCAAAATTGATTCAGTAGGAAAAGAGTTATGAATTAAAATGTTGAACAACCACCTAAAAATGTATAATTTTTTTACAAAAACTAAAATAACTAGTTGCGGAATGCACCTATTGATAAAAGATTTTGCACAAAGTCGTTCTATATGACTAAAAATCATACTTTAGTACGCCTAAAACCGTATCAAGTAATGCAATTGTAATAAATTTTGGTCTGTCAGAGTTTTATATGACTAGATATTACACAGCCAAATTTCCTGCAGATCGGTCCAAAACTTACCATTAGCCTCATATAAAGCCTACTCTCGGGAAACAACTTTAGTACGCGTAAAACCGTAACGCTCCCAAACTGTTTTCTACTATAATAATATTTGGTCAGTCATAGTTTTATAAGACTATAAATAACTTGTTCAAATTTAGTGAAGATCGGCATATACTTTACGATTGGTCTCATATAAAAACCACTCCGGAAATATTCTAACAGTAGGTGGAGGGTATCAAAGATCCGGCACAGCACAATACATCTCTCTTACTAATTTTTTTTGGGAATTAAATAGCTAGGGAAGTTGGAAAACCTAGTATGTAACGTATTTGAGAGTCTTATACTTTTGAAAAAGCAGTTTATATCTTGATTTATATAAAACTTTTAAAAATGTTTAGGTTTTAGCGGTATTTTTGAAAAAAAAATCCCGCTAATTTAAATATTTAGCGGTGTTTAGCGGTTTTGAAGACCGATTTGGCGGCAAATGTTCAAAAAAAGTTGCAACAGCGCATACAGCGCGCTTAACAATCGACTTATTGCAAAATTTATTTGTTCAGAGCTTCATTTCCAGAAGTGGACCTGTTCACTGTCACCCTCGTTCATCCGATATAACGCCTCTGGATTACTTTTTATAGGGATACGTTAATTCATTGGTTTATTTAAAAAATAAAAAAATAAATGCCATGGAATATTTTACCAGATTAATATAAACAATTTTATTCAAACAATAAATTTAATTTAATTTAAATAACAATAAAAATATTTGATTTATTAGTGTGCATCAGTCCATTTACGCACTATGAAGGTCCCCCAATTAGGGACCGGGTAATTTTATAAAATCATTTTCAGCTTTAACGAGTTAACACTTTTTTCTTTTCTTTAATGTTTTACGTCTTTAAAATTTTCACTGAATTTATTTTTTTTTTCTTTTTTGTTTTTTTTTTTGGTTTTTGTCAACTCTATTTTGCAGTTTTAAAACATTAAAAAGAATTTGGGAATTATTTCCTTTTTTATAATTTTTTTTAAACATTTTTTTCCGCATGTGCTTTAATGTTTGTTATTAAAGGAATAGGCCTATTGTAAGAAAGCTTTATAAATTGAAATCTTAAAAATAACTTTTTGCTTTTGTTTATTTACTTTTTTTTGTAAATTTTTTCTTTTCCTTATCTCTTTACTTAACTATATTTATTTCTCTTTCGGTGTGTTTCAAAATAAAATATATAAACAGGAAATCACTTAAAATTTCTCAAGTATAAACCGATTAAATATTATGCACTTTCACTGTATTCTTTTGATACTTTTTTTGGAAATCTTTGAATATTTAATTTTTTCTCATTTCTTGTGTCAAAAAAATTCATAAATTTACCCAATATTTAGTGGAAGTTGTTGTACCAACTGCTGATGAAAGATGAGCAAGACAAGTGCCTCTTAATGTCTGTGGCTGCTGCTGCTTGCCCATGATTTTGCCTTTATTTTTGTTTCTTTTTGGGATTAATTTCGCCATGCAGAGTAGGTGTTTTAAAAAAATTCTCTCATCAAAATTTTGTTATAAAATTTGCATTTTTCATCTTTCAATGTTGAAAGACACAAGATCTTATAGATATGGAGTTGTATGTTGTGTATTGTTGCATCACATAATAGAAGTGAAATTATATATGTAACAGCTAAAATTTTTTTTAACAAATTATTATCATTTTCTTTTTTTTCATTATTATTTACAAGTTGATTAGACATGGTGAAACGGAGAATTTTAATATATTTTATTAAAATAATATAAACAAATTTAAGTGTGTATACAAATATGCAGCGGGAAAAAGAAGGCGTACGGATGCCTTTTAGAAGGCCTCTCGCTCTATTCCATACTCATATCTTTTTTACACACGTTTTCATTGCGGAGTAGGCCTTCCGCTCTCGCTTCTTAAGCAGGTTCATAAGAATGGTGCAAATAAACAATACAAAAAATTTTACTAAATCACTACTCCCTTCTCATAGAAGCGAATGTGTATCTTACCGTTTATACGAAAGAGCCGAGGCCTTCTATAAAGCTCGATTCACCCATGCGTTCCGAACAAAATTTTTGTCCGGACAAAATTTTTTTTATATTGAGTTTGACGTTTTACTTTTGAGAAAGAGAGCAAAGATTTTGTTCGGCACGTTTTTTCTTGAATTGGTTTAATTTTAATTCTTGTGCCGAACAAAATGAACTGAGATGCCACTTTTTTTCAATTTGTACATAAGAGTTAAATTGAGCTGCCACATATTACATTTTTCGTTTTGTGCTGAATAATTAAAAAAAAAAAATTAAACAAAAGATGGATGTTAAAGAAAATATTGCCCTGAAACTAAAAAAATAAAATTAATTTTCTTCTTTCGTCCATTTTCTTTAACACACTTTTATAAAAAAAAAACTAATAGTTTTCTATCTGTGGTGCCACTCTGTATAATCGTTTACATCTGTAAACCATATGGTAGCTTTGTTTGTCCGGACAAATTTTCCGAGATGGGTGAATCGTTCTGCAGAACACTCTCTGTAAAAAAATTACTGTCCGGTCAAAAATATTGTTCGGAACGCATGGGTGAATCGACCTTAAGGCATTCTTTGACAGTTTTAAAAGAATAGTTATTGAATCCAAACAATTTTTAAGCAGGCCTTTAAAAAGGCCTTGGTACAAGATGCCTTTTAGCCTTCATAAAATCTAACTATATGGTATATAATATAATAATAATAAAAATGGGGTCAAGAAATAAAGGCGTAAAAATTTTCACACCAGTAAAATGTCTCGCGAATTAACCATGAGGTTTCTATTAAATACTTCGGTCTATATTTCAGAATAACGGGTTCAATATCAATATCGTCAAAAACATGAAACTAATATATTTACTGTTTTCCTCAAGCCGTACAATATTTTTTGACAAAATCTGGTATCCAAGAAGATTCAGAATCCGAAAATGACTAAAGGCTTGTTTGCACTGCCACACAAGTCCTACGTATTCCATAATACTTGGTGAGATAGAAATCTAATGAATTTTGTTGCGACTGTAAAAAAAACTTTAATGTAACATTAAGGTTTGTAGTCACACATGAACATGCTTTTGTTAAAATGCAACCCTGATCATATGAAAAGACTTGTTGTTTATTAAAATTTAAAAAAACAATGAAGCCGAATGGGATGTCAAATTTTTTTCGTTATACTTGTCATATTCAATTCATATTTTACATCTTACTTAAGTTGTTTACACGTATTAGCAAAGTATAAAAAAATTTTATTTTCATTATTAAACCTGTTTAAATAAAATAAATTGTGAATTAAAAGTGCTGAATTGTACTTCATTTACAATCATTTACAAAAATTAAAAGATAATAAAAGAAATAAAACGGATACATTTGTCAACTTAGGAATTTTCTCGTCAAAAGAGCTATATCAGTATAACGATATAACGATTTCACTGTGGTTAAAATATTTGAGAGAATCCCGAGAACAGTCTTTTTATGGGACCTGTGGTAGATAATAGACTGATCTTATTGAAAATTGGTTGTGTGTTTATTTATAGACCGATCTTTATAAAATTGGGTGGTGCAATTTCTAGTCGAATACAACAATTTTCTGCAACAATTCATGTTCGTTTACGCAGGAGAAATATAAATTTTTTAGGAAAGTAGTTGTGTCAATAATACTTTTCGTACTTAAGAGCTTGTACTAGGGGATCTAGAAACCACTTGATACTAAAATAATCCTTTTGTGTAGAGTTTTTTTGGTCCAGATTTAATCCAGACCCACACAAAATAATTAATATAAAGATGCAAAATAAGTATTTTAAGTGTCCCATTTATATTGGGAGTATATATGTATGTAAATGCAGATGTATACAGATCTCAAAAATGTTTTACCAATTAAAGCATTATTCAAAAATAAAATCAGTTTTAATTAAAAATTTAATCAAGTGAATTAAAATTGCAATCAAGTGAATTAAACGTATAATCAAGTAAATTAAACGTTTAGTTGGCACTTTTAATTTCTTAACTGGTGCAGTATTAATTAATTTTTTAATTAATATCACAAATTTTTTAATTGAAATTAATTTTTATTTTTTACTGTGGACTTAATGGGATTTTAGATGAATATCAAAAGACTTTCACACAGAATCACAAACTAAGTATACACTCTTCACAGAAAATGATAAATAATGATTATCATTTCCCAATTTTTTTCTAAATTGTCGGATCTTAAAGATTTTATGAAGAAATTGAAATTACTGATTTTAAAAAATGTTACGCACACACATAAAATTAGGAGTTTCTAGTATCAAATTATTAATTGAAAAAAGTACCTACAATTGAAAGAACTGTCCAATCTGTCCAATTATTTTTTTACTCTTGGAAAGTGTGTGAAAAAGGAACATTGTCTTAAGAGATAAATAATGGGAACCCCTGCTCTATATTGCAAAACTGATTAAAAACAAACTCCAGCCACAATAAAGAGAACAAGAATTATGATCAACTTAAAAATTGAGTAACTTTCACTGATTTCAACAAAATTTAAAAAAGACAAAAACCGAAATTATTGAATGAGCATAAATATTTCTTCGTAATCAAACGACCACAAAAGTTGTGAGAAAAAACAATTTTTTTAAACCACAATGGGGCAAAGTCTAAGTTTATGGGAAATAAATCTGCCATTTCGAGTGACAATTATAAATTTCAACGATGGACGCTAAAGAGATTATTGGATTTTTTTTTGAAAGTAAAAATAAATAAGTTCAAGAAGTTATAAAAAAATATATACATATTTATTACTTTAAAGATACATATCAGATACATAAATATTTCCTGATTTTCGCCACGTTTTCCAAATATTAGAACAATTAACTACGTATTTTGGATTAACAACTATATTGTTGATCCTAAAAAATGCTTAAACCATTATTTGAAAACATTATCTGTATGGCGGAGATTCGCAAAAGAAATTCTTAAATCGTGTAGAATTTTCTTAAGCTTATTTCAATTTTAGGAGCAAATTTTATCAAACAAAAAACTTTTGACGTTCTTTAATCTGATTTAGTGATAATGGACTTATCTTAAAAATAATGTTATGATCACTGGCCTAGAGTTTTTCCCCCAAATTTTTTGATTTTGGCCCAACGTGATTGCGTGTATTATTTAAAGATCTTTAACTAACCAGGTTCATAGCTAAAACGACAAAAAAAATAAAAAATAAAGCAAGAAGTATCATGATATTGAGCAAATAAAGATGAAGTTGTAACATCCAGTCGTCAACCAGTTTATTTGTAGGTTAAACTCGAGGAAGAAGTGTGTAAAGCAAAACAAAATATATTATGAAAGTATTGCGCCATCAACCTGTATGGAATGTTGAATAAATTTTTATTCATGAATGAATTTTATAAAAAACTTAAAAACAAGTTTTAAAAATGTCAAGTGTGCAAGAGCAAAAAGTAACTGCCAAGACAACTAAAGTTAAAGCAAATAAGGTCCTTTAACTTAAGTTAACATTGTGTAATGTGCGATAGGAAAGATTTTTTTTTATATTTTAAGTGTTATCATTAACTTAACAAATTCCTTTATAATAAAAAAAAAAACAGCTATGTAGATTTAAGTACATACTTATAACCAATAGGAAAACGTTTTCATATACAATGCAGATATTTGCATGCACAGATTTAGGTTCCCCGAAAATATCAATATTTACTAAAGGTATGGTCGGTCACTTGCTAAATATTTGACCAAATAAGCGTAAGCACTACTTTTGTTAATAATCACAAAATAAAACTGATTATACTGCTAGATATAAGATGTTAAGCTAAGATCACAATATCGGCGCACATAAAAAAATCTACGAAGATTTTTATCGTGCTTTATCGTCACACTTCTCTACAAATCACACAATTCATTTTTGAGCTGTCACATTATCTTCGCACATTTTGGAGATTTTTTTTTTTGGCGCATATTGGCTTAACCAAAAACTTTTGATTTGTTATAAGCAGACACAATTTTCATATTTTAAAAATGAATTACGTTCAAAAAAGCAAATAAAAATAATAATATTAATTAATTAAAATAATTAATTTAACCAAAATTTTCTAAAACTAGCTAATTTTGGCAAAATTTCCTAAAAATTGTAAATTTTTGCAATATATCCTCTTAAAAGTAAATTTTTTTAAAATTTTTCTTCTAAAAAGTAAATATGAACAAAATTTCCTATAAAAAGTAAATTTGAAAAAAATTTCCTATAAAAGTAAATTTTATCAAAATTTCCTATAAAAGTAAATTTTAACAAATTTTTCTTTAAAAAGTAAATTTTGGCAATATTTCCCATAAATTATTAATATTAAGAAATAGTAAATTTTGTCAAAAATTTCCTATAAAAGTAAATTTTAACAAAGTTTCCTATAAAAGTAAATTTGTACAAAATTTTCTTTAATAAGTAAATTTTGGCAAAATTTCCTAAAAAAAGTATTTTTTAACAAAATTTCCTATAAAAAGTAAATTTTAACAAAAATTTCCTATAAAAGTAAATTTTAACAAAATTTCCTATAAAAAGTCAATTTTAGCATAATTTTCTATAAACAGTAAATTTTAACAAAATTTCCTATAAAAAGTAAATTTTAATTACCAACATTTCCTTTAAAATAAATTTTAACCAAATTTTATTTAAAAAGTAAATTTAGGCCAAATTTCTTCTTAATAATAAATGTTAGCAAGATTTCCTATAAAATGTAAATTTTCAAAAATTTTCCTATAAAAAGTAAATTTTAGCAATGTAGGAAATAAATAGTAAATGTTTTCAAAAACTCCTATAAATAGTTTTCACGTTGATGTTGCAAACAGATGTTCGCTGATTGTCTATTTAGATCGGCGCACATGTGGCCAATAAAAAACCGGCATTTGTAGCATTTTGATTGTTTTATATTGTGCTAAAGAGTATTCGCATTATCGGTACATTAGGGATGCTTTTGATTGTCTAAAGTTAGCGCGATGTCGGCTCGGATTGTTTTATATTAAAAATTTACATGCGTTTACATTATCGGCACATGAAATGTAACGAAAATTTGTACATTGTGCCGATAGTGGGATCCAAGGCGAGTTCACTAGAAGGTGAGGTCAACTCTACAACAACACTGCTTCTGTGGCCGGATTGTCAAAAGTATTGCTAGCAAAAAAAAAAAAATTGTTTACATAAAAATCTAATTTGTATACCAACTCTGATAACTCGACCACCCAAAAAAAAAAAACACCATATGTTGACTTGTAGGGTCAAGTGAATTCGCCTTTTTGTGATCTTAGCTAAAAATTTGTTTTTGTTTTAAATGTAATTTTCTGTGCGAACGCTAACGTTCGATATCGATGAACAGGCTGTAAGCGTTTTCCATTACACGCTGAGAAAATACAATTTTCTATATGGTCACTTCCAAAAAAACTATTTTTAGTAAAACATTTTTTAGCATAGTATGGTTACTTTGGCCATCTAATTGTCACCGGCAACCATATATTATGGTTAAATAAATTTTCCATCAAGTAACACAACCATCATATAGTTACCTCCGAACATTTTATGGTTAACTATACTTTTAATTGTATGGTCTTAAGTTAACAATAGTAGTTTTCTCTATTCCAAGAACAACATGTGCTATTATAATTTAATTTTGAAAGAACGATAGCAAGCCAGCCAGCCGGAGGCAGGACATCGTTGAATAGATTAAGAATATGATTTTCTGTAGCTTGGTTGACTTTAACGTGAGTCGTGAGATATCAGCCCAATACGTAGTGCCCTCGTCACTCCTATTTTGTTATTAGCAATGTTAGTTATTATTGTGATGCGCCATTAAATGTTTTAATGAGGTATTTATTTTTCTGTCATTTTCATATACTATTCTTTTGAAAACTTTCTTCTTTCAAGCATATTTTTTTGACAATTAAACTTAAGACGCCAAAGGATCTTTGCATGTTTGGAACGTAAAAAGTTTGTGATGGAATATATTTTGTTTCTTCAACTCAATTTCAAAATATTTTTTATAAGTTAAATTTCTTTTTTTTTTTAATATAAAATTTGCATACAAACGCCATATTAAAACGCTTAGCAGACAGAAATCAGTCTCCATCCTCACCCAAAAACATTTTTGTTAGTATGAGTAACACTGTTTGTTGATGGTCGTAGTAGTACATTTAAAAATGAAAACAAAAAATTAAGGTATGACCATATAAAAAATTTAGGGTATTTAGGTTAAATATAAATTAACATCTTAATAAGGTTTCATTAAATAAAATTCCATTTAAAAAAATCGATGCCAATAAAAACAAAATGAGAATATTGTATAAGGTGTGATCATAATTTAATCATACAGTTGTCATGTTTTTGCTGCCGCAATTGTTGTTTTATTCTCATTTGTTTATGGAAAGTGAAATTTCATTAAAGTAGAAATTCGTTTTAAACTCGTATGAAAGATAATATTTGGAGTAAAAATTATTATCATAATAATGAAAAATGACAATAGAAAATAATGACTATTTATTTAAGTAATTTATTCTATAGAAAAAATGCAAGAAAGTTTTCTTAAATATTAATACGATTAAATAAATTACACAAGAAATTAATAATAAAAAAAAATGGTTATAGTTATACATATAGTTAATTATGGATAATTAAACTTTTTTAGTTTATTTATTATTATTGAAAGTTATTTACGACCCAGTAAAAAATGGAGCTTACTGGTAAGCAGTTTTGTAAGGTAGAGAAGCACAATACCCCCTTACAAACCTGCTTACAAGAGGCATGCTTTTTATATGGCGAATTCCCACTTGGAAGCACTACTTTTTTCTTCTCTGGTAAAAATCAACTTGATGACTGATTGCGTTATAAAACAAATGTAATTTCTATGTTCTCATGTACTTTTCTTGCTTCCAGAAACCTAGAAATTTTTTACTGGGGAGTTATAAATGAAAAGCAGCTTTTGAATTATAAATTTTTACTTTTTAATGCTAAAACAAGTACAAAGTATAATCGGTTAAGCCCGAACATTTAATTCTCTACACCACAGTATATTCAGACATTTTTCGAGAGTGTAGTACATCTAAAATCCATGGGAAATCATGGACCGAGCAATCAAAGTGATGTTATAAGGCTAAAATTCTCATAAAAGTTGTTCGTGCCAAATATTATTTAATAGCAACACACATACATATATATCAGATTTGCTCATTTTGGAGAGGGTTTATATGGGACATATGGTCCCTTCTGGTCCTACAAGTACAAAATTTTGTCATGAAAGTACATAATTAAAAGTTATCGTTGCAAAATCGTATGTCAATAACAACAATCGTAAGGAAGTTTTGGCAGTTAAAGCTATTTTTGGAAGTAGTTTTTATATGGGACTATGGTCAAATATGGATGGATTCCAATTGGCACAAAGACTCTGATCCGGAAAAAAGTTTTTATGGGATCATTTAAAATAATGGACCGATTCTCACAATTTTCAAAAGGCTTCGTCCCTTGAAACATATGCAAAAATTTTATTAAATTATCTTCAAAATTGCGACCTGTTTATTGGCGCACAAGGTAAACACGGACAACCAGCCAGCCTTCAAGACGGATGAACGGACATCGTCAAATCGATTCAAAAGGTGGTTCTAAGCAGTCTGTTTTTCATACAATAGTGTCTTTTTGAATTTTGAAATAGATGTACATACTTGTATTCACTTCCGTTTTTATTTCTTTAAAAAAGTCGCCAATTTTGATTGCAGGATTCTACAATTTAGCTTGAACATAGATTTAAATAAAACGAATCATAATAAATCAAAAACTCGGCTATGAATTTTTGTGTAGTTACGTGCGTTTGCATTTAAAGTGACGATATGTATACATGATTGTCTTTCCGTTTGTAATTGCAAGAATACTGGCCCATAATTATAGTCAAAAATAAAGTTGACTTCTCTTATCTAGACTCTAGACTTCTCTAATTTAGAACAATTGTGTTCACATGCATTTAAAGACGGTTTTAGTTTAAAGTATACATACATTATTTTGACTATGAGTATAAGCTATTGATTTTAGTGTCTATAGTTTATATGTTCTGAGTCTTAATGAGTATCCCAGATATGATTTTTCATATAGTTTGGAAAAGTATACTATTGAAATTCGGCCAGATCGATATACAAATGGCTGAGATATGAGCTAAAAGTTACGACTGCTTCTTATTTTTCACTTTTTAAAGCTTTCATTTTTATTTGTTTGATATAAATACATACATATTTGACCAAGTCTCCCATACAAATAAAGCTCCCTAGAATAGCTTAAAATGCCATAACTTCATTATAAATTTGACAGCGACAACTTAAATAATAGCTCCTATTTGTACTTGAAGCTCCAAAATTGCACATAGGTCCCATAAAAATAGCCCTTCTTAAAATTCAATTTTCTTAATTTCAGTTATACCACTAATATGGTCCTAAAGAGAACCCCTTGGAGCACCATTTTCTATGTATTTGTGTGGCTAGTAACATTCCATTTTATTTCCCAAATGATCACTAATACTCGCCTGAAATTTCCGTAATAAAACGAAATTTCCAAACTATTTCTGATATTCCACTACCAGAATCTTCTCAAGAATTATATTCTTAAGTGCAACCGGTTTCATTTCCCTTAAAATCGTCCTAAATATACTTTATTCTATTACAGAAGCACTGTTAAATGCAATGGAAAGTGCAAATAGTTGCTGTTAAGAAATTGTGGTGGATGTCTCCGCTAGTTAAATATGTACTTATATTAAACTTCACAAACATTGGTTAATTTAAATTAAATTTTCATTAAATTATTTTAATAAAGGAAGGAATTTTACAGCATAAAATTAATTAACAGCCAGGCCCACGATGTCACACGTTAACGTTCGCATAGAAAATTACATTTAAAACAAAAACAAATTTTAGATATTGTTTTTGTTTTAAATGTAATTTTCTATGCGAACGTGAACGTGTGAGATCGTGGGCCTGGCTGTAAAACTATTTGATAATTTTTATTCTTAACTGAACTCGGGATTGAACTCAAATTTACATGTTGCGAGAATAAAAAATTTCTCATCGTCAGAATTCTTGGCAGTTCTACCGTTTGCCCTACTGCGACGGCTTGAATGCATATTTTTTACTTATGCTGCGGTAAATTTTTAAATAATTTTTTAGAATAGTTTTTCAAATAGATCTGAATTAAAAAAGGTTGTGTTCATTGTATTGCGGAAGCTTACGAAGAAAGAAACAGATATAAAACACTATCAGCCGTATTCATAAGAAAAAGGTAGTCACAGTTTGTACACTACGTACAACGAGCTGCTTACTAGAATGCCGATTAAGATTAGCAGCTTGTTGCCACAGAGTTAATTCATAACGAACTTTTCTCCATTTGCTAACTTTTAATGAATCAACTCTGAATTTTAATGATGCCACATTATATTTTTCAAAAATTCAACACGTTTTGCATTAATCATCGCTGGTTTTGTGATTTTTTTGTTTTTCCTCCACATTTAACAATTTTAAAAAGTTTTTAAAACTAAAATAAAATTTAAAATAAAAAAAAAAATTTAATTAAAAAAACAGTAATTAAAAAAAAATGTTTAACATTAAACAGCTGTTTTTCAAAAGTTGGCAAGCGTATGGCAGTTCGTTAACAAGAGTTTAGCAAATCGTTAGCCAGAGCTTGGTAAGTACATTATGAATAAACTTTGTGCTTACTTCATGCCAAATATTTATTGTGAATACGGATGAATATCTTTTGTTTCGTGACGCCTCTGTATAATTTTTGCCTAAGATACGACATTCACATATTAGCTGCGTTCGGTTACCCCAAAATTTGTACAAAATTGTACTGGATTTTACTGAAATGCGTTCGCGTACACATTAATTTGTAAAATGTTCATATTATCACCTACTGGATTTTACTGGGATTTTACTGGAAAAGTAAATGAACGCACATATTGTCAAATAATATTTTTACCATTAATAAAAAACATTCTTCTCTTTTAAATCTACACAAAAACCTAATTTAATTTTATATCTGCACAAGAATTCAACTAAATTTAATGAAATGAAATGAAATTAATACCTTGCAAATTCTGTTATTTCCTAAAGCCAATTATGTTTCATTGAAAAAAAAAGCTTTTTTAATAAGTCATTTACAATTGAACATAAATAAATTAATAACAAAAAAAGTAACAAAGTAACAAAATAAAAATTGCGGTTAGCAGTAAAATAAAAAACGGTTATTATTTAAATAAAAAGTTTTTCCTGTACTGGTTTAATTTTATTTTTATATTCAATAAATATTAATTACAACTTTTGTTCGTATTATATTAAACAAGTTAATTTACTTTGAAGCTTCTTCATTTCATTTTATATTTCTTTACTGTTCATTTTCAAAACCATCAATAATTGGTTTGATGATTTTGTTTGTACATATTTTGATCTTCTTCTATTACGAGTACAACAGAAAAGTGTTTAAAAGATTGTTATGAAAAGGGAAAGTTATGGTTAATGATCATTATGATGACTACTTTTTAAAATAAATCATCATGACAATGATGATCAACTTAAAGATGATGGGAGTTGTTTTGATTTTTAATGTTTGGCAATTAGTAACAGTGTTAAATATAAAAAAACGCCTAAATTAATCATAGTTTTTTTTTAAATTTTTTTATACTTTAATTTTTAGTTATTAAATCTTTCCTTTTTTTGGGCCTAACAATAAGTTATCAAATCTTAAATCTAAAAATAAAAAAACAAGTTTCCCCCTAATTAGAGCTAGCGAGGTGGTAAGTCAGCTCTTGTTTACGTTTCTTACATGGGATGATGCCTTACAATCGGCTTTGGATAATTTTGTTTTTCAATATCTTTGATTTACTAGTGGGATCTCTATTAATGTCCTCGTTTCCCTTGTAGCATAGCTCTCCGCTCCGGTAGTTGTTTCAGGAAGCTCTTGTTGTGACCTCTGTATATGCCCTGCAGATAACGAGACTAGTCCATACATGCATGTAAAGAGTAGTCCATAAAGGAGTAGGAGTACTCCAAAACTACTCCAAAGATATGGTTAAAAGGTGGTCGATTTAACATTACGATGTCCTAGGAGTGGACCATATAACCTAGTTTTGCATTACAACGGAGTAGTCTTAAATCTTCCTGATAAAAGTTAGAAATAGGCTTTCAAACGATTCTGTAAATGCTTATTCTGAACTAAAATCCTATTTTAACAGAAATATTTTGTAATAATTTTTTTGAATAATTAAACTATTTTGGTTTAATATAAATGCTCATGACTTTGAATTAATTTTGTGGTAATAAGTGCTTAAGTCTTTTGGATTAGTTTTATAAGAGAACAATTTAAAACTTTAAAGGTGGCCTTTGGAAATATACTCCGAATTTAATATAATTAACAGTTCTCTGCGGTTATAGTTTTTTAAGTATTTATTCCTAAGCACTCCTTATGTCACAGATCGGAAGTTTTTATTATTCCAATTGCTATCGCACATTGAAAAAAGATAGCTAAAAAGTAAATTTGCTATAACTTCCTCCAAAATCCTACAAAATTATTGAAACTTTGCCCATGTGTACATTTGAACATGAAGTTCTTAACCCTGCCTTTACACATGCAAGTAATTACTTGCAAGTAGGCTATACGAATTAACATCGAAAATGGCGACGAAATAGTCGAATGTCATACAAGTTGCATGAATGTTTACACACTTCGCAATTGGTAAATCAGAGTTACCAAGTGCGAAACAGAGCTTAATTTCTAAATAAACATTTCGCATTAATAATTATTATTACTTTTTTAAATTAGATTGATGTTTAAAAATTAAATCAATTGTCTTCTTTATGTATATATGCAAAAAAAATCAAGAAATATTTTTAAATATACTTCAAAAAGGTTAAATCTATAATTATTATTTCCGCAATCAAGTTAATTTGGTAACACTGTTTATGTTTTTGACATCAACTTGCTGCAAGTGTCAAAATATCACTGTCTTACGAAAAATGTGATGGTGTTAGTAAAAAAGTGTGAGTGTATTGAGTTTTTCGAACTTGTACTTGCATGTGTAAAGGCCAGGTTAGGTGCCATTAAGCACTTTTTCCTTTTGCCAAAGAAATATAAATGTTGAATGCATTTATAAGTTCATTTAATTGAACTCAGGAAATGTGTTTTGTTCAAATAAATTAAATAAAATAATATTCTGCATCGATTTGTATTGAGGCAGAATTCCCGGGATCCCAGGAAATTGAAAAATAAATCCCCCTTTCCGGGAAATGAAAAAGTACGGAAAAGAAAAACTATAGTTAGACCTCTAGCCGGGCTTAGGAAATATTACAACTTATGAAGTGTGAAAGGTGGGCAGCTTTCTCTAATGAGTGTAAACGTTACATGTTTACTGCTTAACTCATTCACTTGAATTGTTACACAAATTTTTTAATCATGTTTTCACCCGACTAAAACAGTTGTTAAATTGCGGGTTCTCATGCGAACTGAGAATTGTTGTATCATCCGCAAACCCGAAGATATTCAGCCGCATACGTGCAATTCAGATTTTTTATTGGAGAGATAATTGGTTTATAAACGGAAGCGTGTTCATTATATTTAATCCTGGAAAAAATCTGATGTATAAGTTTTTAGTAATTCACAAGTAGATTTTTCTTTTAAACATCATAAAAATGCTAAACAGTATTATTTTAATTCAAAAGATTTTTTATCTCTGTTTAACAGTTCAATGATTTGTACGGAAACCGAATTGGTTGACTGGGATAACATTTCTGTCATTCAAGTAAGTTATAATTGTAGCCAAATCACTATAGTGGATTGGGTATGATATGTGTAAAACATACAAAAATTGGTTCTACCGCCACATTTTGATATACCGATCGACTCAGAATCACTTTCTGAGCCGATCAAACTATGTCCGCCCGTCGGTCCGGCTCTCTGGTTATATGTCCATGTAACTTTGTGCGCAAAATACAGGCCACAATTTCGGCCATCTATTGAAACTAAATCAGCTTACCAATTTTCTTTTTTAAATCGGTTCACATTTAACAATAGTTCCCATACAATTTCCACTCCCGAAAAAAGCTTCAAGTCAGCTTATTATTGGCTTAACCTACCGACAATTTTAAAAGAAATTCAGTAAATATAGGGTATATTTATATGAATGCCCCCTTTCTGAATGCAAAACTTGTTTCACGAAATGTTTTCTTGTTTTCTGAGATATTAAGCAATAGTTTTGCTCCATATCATCTATTTTTAAGTTTATTAAGTATTGTTTTTGCTTTACACGCTACAGTTTGGCGAATGCAGCAAAATTTCTTTTACAAAAACGAACACAATAAATTTTACTCTTGCTTTGCTTCATTGCCGTAAGAAAAAAAAAAATAATTTAAGCGATAGCAAAATAAAATGACAAGAAAATAAATTTTACTCTTCCTTTGCTTCATTGCCTTAAGAAAGAAAAAAGTAGCAAAAGCAAAATAAAATGCCAACAACTCTATACACAGCTGTAGGTATACGCTTGCAACACAAAAAGCTATCTTTTAAAAATAAATTCAGAAAAGTGGCGTATACGGCACAAAACATTACTTTTCACTTTTTATAAAATACTATTTACTTCTAAGTTTATTCATGAACGTTCATAAAAATTTATAGTTTTCTTCAAAACAGATGCCAGGAGCACAGAAAAAAATATCTCAAGAAAATTTCTAACAACACAGTTTGTTAAAAATAAAATTTTAGGTCAACAAACTTTTTGTTTGATTCAAAGAAAAAATTTATCAAATTTACATTTTGCAAAATAGCACTCAATAAAACATATTTAATAATGAAATAATTAAATATTTCTTCATATTCTTTAAAAAAACAATATTTAAATCAAAGTAAAGACAGTATTTTAACAACTCTTTTCCATATTTAAATAGCTCATAATTCTCATTTGTTTTACAGTTTTATTTGAATAATATATTTAGTTTTGCCAAAGTCTTTGGAATAGGTTTCCTGATGATCTGGCCTAAGCAACCAGTGAAATGCGCATAGGAACTTACTTATCCCCGCATAATAAATTTTAGTGTTTTTATAAAAATATAAAAATTTAAAATTTATGACATCATCATTATCATCAACATTTTCAAAAATTTATTTTAATAAATCAAGTAAACATTTTGTTGAAAAAAATTATTTTGGGCAACAACTTTTTTTATTGACTCAATAAACTTGGTTGTTGAATAAAAATTTAACAATTATACGTATAAACTTTTTTATCAATACCGCAAAAATCGTCATCGCAGAAAATTCAAAAATTTTTGTAATCAAATATGCGATTTTTTTCTGAGAGCACTTGTGAACATACAAAAAATTCTATCGGGTATATTTTCAAAAAACTTTATGTAAACCTGTACCCATGTTCTGTAACTTTAGTGAGAACTTCTCGCATCGAAAAGATGTGAAACAAAATATTCCATCGTTTCTCGAAAAGTGAGAAAAAAGTGTGTCTGTAACTTATGTCGAAAACTATCAAAAGAGATGACGTCGTTACGTTATAAAAGTCATAACATTGCACTCGAAGCCGATGTGACATTGCAGACGTTGAGGACGCCAGTCACACATATAGTTAACGGCGACCAAAATTTACTAAAATTGAAAAATTTTCAACGACGGCGGCGAAAATACAACCGTCGGCCATGCCAAATAATGTAAAGTGCGACTTTAATGTTTGTTGTTTGTAAACGAGCTTTGAAAAAATTCGTATATTTTATAAAAATGGTAAAAAAAAATAATTAAACAATAAAAAAAGGGCCAAGAACATAATTTTATTATTATTATTCTTTGCAATTTGCATTTTTAGTTGTTTTTTAGTGTTAAAATTTTTATCTCGCCCCATTTTTATTCGTGAGTTTTTTTGACAGTCCAAAGCGGGAACTTTTCTCACCAAAATGTTACAGACACACTTTTTCTGTAAATTGGCGAGTAATTTCCTTGCGTGACAGCTTGTACTCGCCAAAAAAAGTTACAGACACAGTTTAGTGAGAAAAACAGCTGTTTGTTTCAATATACGGCATTTTTGTTCTATTTCACACATTTCAATCGAAAAGTTTCTCGACACGAGAGTTACAGAACATGGGCACTGTATTGTCTTGTCTCTTCACTACTTCTTTTTGGCATGTGTGCCAAACCTATAATGAGCTGGCGATGTATATAAGTTGGTATTGATTGATACAAAATTATAATAGCTACTATGTCATTGCAAAATGTTGTGCTAGTAGGTCTAGAATTGACCATAGAACCCATATAAGCCCCCTCTCATATACATTAATCTATAGATGTTGATATCTAGGTGATAATCGGCACAAAAAAAATTTTATTTTAATATTAACCTCAGAACGTTATTTTATTTTTCCGTGTCCATATTTGCACATTGGGCTCAAATAGCGTACACTCTAAAGTTGCCTTCTTATACTGTATTGTGGGGTATCAAATGGTTGGGCTTAACCGACGGTACTTCCTACTGTTCTGTTATTTGAAATACCTTCTCGAATAGTTTTGATAAACAGGGAAAGGAATATATAAAAATTAAATTGTCAATTCTGTGCTTGGCTTATGCATTATTTTTGATTTTATAAGAAAAAATCCCAATTTTAAAATCACATTAAATAAAAAAGTTAATATATTTATTTTAGTACTAGGTAGGTGTTTCATAACGTATGGTGTTATTCGGTCATATTCCGAACTTTTTTTTTTTTCTTGTATAAAACACCACTGAACACAAGCAACCAACAATTAGCCAACCCAACGTATTTGTGGTTAAAATGTAACCAATCTAACGATTTTTGTGTGTGTGTGTGTGTGTGTGTGTTTTTTTTTTTTTTTTTTTTTTTTTTTTTTTTTTTGTTTCTTTTATTTTTCTTTTATACATAATCTTTTTTGTTTATAAGCATTATATCATACAATTATATAAAAATTAAAATTAATAAATTTAAATCTAAAAATGTGTTACAAAAGCTCTATACAAATTTTTGGACAGTTATTTTGAGTCATAAAAAAGGTTTTAATGCCAAAAAAAAAGTTCACATTAAAAAAACGTTAATGTTGAGTTTTAAGATTTTCTAATTGCAAACATATTTTTTGCCTTTAATTTTTAATTAGGGCTATGTTATGTCAAGATGTGGTGTACCCTATACATGGTAAAGGTATTGAATACACGAGTATGTATAACTTTTTAGTCCGGAAAGTAGATTTTAAGGGTCTTTTTAAAAATCGAAATATTATAAAATAATCTAGTCAACATTATCTACATATATCGTAGAAAATTTTTTTTTTTGTACGGCTGAGTGCGCAATCTTGTTTTTTTTTGATTCATGTAGTGTCCGCGTCTATAATCGGATGCAAATATGGGTTATCTTTTAGTGGTTTCAAAACCGCCGGTCTGGCAAGGCTTAAAGCTGCTAAATATCTGTCATTTAAAGTGTCATTTATTTAGTGAACGGTTTGTCGTTTACAAATATGGATCGTTTAATAGCCGAAGAACGTGTTAAAATAATTAAAACTTCAAACGTGGTGGCTCAAACGTGTAACACTTTTCGATCATTACAGGGTGACTTTAGTCGTCATAATCGACTTACTGTGCAAGGAATTTATAAGTCGCGATATTTGACGTTTTGGCAACGTCAATTGGCTATCAAGATTTTACGAATTCACGCCGTCAAACACCGTGTCTAAGAAAACCAACATTCGTCAAGTAATCGCCGAAAAACTGCCCGAAATGTACGAAAAAAAAAATGGCCTAAAACTTCCTCAAAAGGGTCGACTGTTGCAACTAATATTGAGGCAACTATTTGAAGGACATTGTATTTCCTGGACCTTGCCTCTATGGTCCAAACATTATAATGAAATAAAAGGTTTATTGAAATCATAGATTTATGTGTGATTTATTTCTGTGGTTTTCACGAATAATCGCGTAAGTCGGTTTTTACCGAAATTGAGATAATGATGTCAAAGTGCTACATTTTGCATTAGGTTTTTATAAGTATTAAGCTTTTTAGAATATAATGTAGTATTATTAATTTTTTTCTGCTAAAAACAACTTAAGTTAACTGTTTAATAAAATATTTTGCTATTATAACGATTTATGTCGACATACATCGCCAAAAATTGTAAAATTGCTGAATATGTTTCCAAATAAAAAGCATATGTGATGTAATGTTGTTATTCGTGCAAAAAATATGAAAGTAATTTTTGAAAATTTTTCTATTAATAACAACTTATATGTACATGTGCGTTTATTGTTGACTTCTTTAGTTGCAACAACAGCAGATGAGCGGTTCTTTGTAATTTTAAGTCCATACGTTGTGCTATAAGTATCAAAAACTCTGAATATGTCGCCAACTTGTGTGCTAAAAATAACAACGTAAGTCGTCATGTGTGATTAAAATGATAACATTTATTTTCACAAAAAAGAACTTATGGGGAGATATGATGTTATATTGCACACACTTAATGAGTCAATCAAACATATGCATTTTTAATCCTTTTACAGATTGTGATCCTGTGAGGATTTTTTCATGAAAACTATGTATAAAACGTAGAAAGTCACTGTTAAGAGGATAGTAAAGAAACAAGTTTAAAAAAGCATCTACAGAAGCCGCAATTGAAAAAAATAATTGTTTTTGCTCTCCTGAAAAGTTTAGTTTTATAACTTACGCGATTATTCGTGAAAACCACAGATTTAACCTAACTTTTGAAACCGAAAAATGAATAAGCCAATACACAATTTCATACTTTTGAATGAATTCTATTAAGGTGAGTTATTTCCTTGATTCTAAGGACCAGAACAGCCGGTAAAACTCATCTGCAAAGAAACCTTTTTGAAATTATTAGTTTGAAACCAGTTTTAATCGTTTTTAACACATCCTGCAACCTAAGTCGTACCACAATGTAACGAAATTATCATAATCATTTCGGTTTTCTCTGAGAACAGATGCGTTTCAAACCGGTTGCTAAATTTTCGCGTCATATGTGGTCTCTCTAAAGTGTCCATGAACTCAAAAATTACTAGAAGTTGCAGTTGCGTTTCACCAACTGTTCAGGGCAAATAATATTTTCTTAAATTTTTTTAAGTTTATCACTCGCACGCACTTCTGCAACGTCCATTTTTCACACGATTTTTGTATTTCACTTAAAAATCACTATTTTCAAAGCATTAAAATCCACCTTTACATGTGGGGTTATTTTTTAATTAGTGGACAATTTTTTGTACAGCTAATACATAGAATACAAATAAAAGAAGTGAGAAAGTATAGTCGGTCAATCCCGAGCATATGATACCCTACACTCAAAAAAATCAATCCATCCTTACTCAAATCCATCCGAAGCGTTGTTAATAGTACGGTGAGCACGAATTTTCTTGAATCAAGTACAGAAAGATTGATTCAAGTACGAATTTTCAATCGCGAAATACTTAACTTGTCCATATTCAATCCCGGAATCGTACTTGAAATAATCCGAAAATGAGATTGAGTTAAGGAAAACTAAGATTGAATCAATCTCAAAATGCGCTTAATTCAAGTATTATAAAGTTGATTCAATCCCTAACTCATACTTGAAATAAACCAAAAATGAAATTAGAAGAAGAATTTAGTTATGATTGATTTATTTACCAGTTCTACACCCTACAAAATTTCAATTATAAAAAACCAGAATCATTCCCGATATGGTTTTTACTTTTAAAACTTAATGTACATATTTAACTGAAAGTATAAACTAAATGAGAAGCAATAGTTCTCAATTTTATTTTTTAAACATAAAAATAATGTGTTTTCGTATTGTTCTGTTGTTTCTACACACAACAAGCAAATCGTTAGCTACTTGTGGTGTTGTTGTAGTGTCTGCAACAAACTTTAATAAGTTAAATCAGTTTAAAACGCTCACTTAGTAATTTCACTCTCAGAGTAGCACTACCAATGAAAATTTTAAACTTTATTTTACTTGTATTCAGAATTTTGTACTTATTTTAAGAAATTCCGGGATTACTTTTCGAAAGTAATCCCATTAAGAGTTGTTTTGAGTACGCTTAAGTGTTATTCGTATTTGAATTTTTGAGTACGACTCGAACTTAAAGTAAGAATATTAATTTATACCGAGTGTTTTTCTTTCTGACTACAAAATTTTTAAGCCAAATTTTCGAGAGTGTACCCTTTTTGGGACCCACTTGATTTGCTTGATTATTAGTGATTTTACGAGGGTGGTTTTAATAGAACCTATTGCTAATCTTGGACCTACCACCGCAACAATTTGTCATGGCATAGTAGCTATCGTTAAAGCTGCTGTCGCCATTTTTTGTGTACTTTACTAACCTCTATAACGATGTTATTCAAATAAAACTTAGAAAGATAATTTAGATTGCAACTAAATAAGTTTAGACCAAATTTAATCTCAATAATACGATGGTTTATGGGCACGAAGACTCCATTAAGGCAAGAATCTAGCTTGGGGGCTATGTGAAACAATGGACCGACTTTCAGCAATTGCAACAGGCTTGGTCCTTGTGAGAATTAGAACCTACGTTCTAAATTTCGTTAACTTAGTCCAGTATGTATTAGGAATGCAAAATTGCAAATGCAAAATATCATGGCTCTTTTTTTAAACCCAACAACAAAATACACAGACTTTCCGTTAGTTTTCATTAAAGTGCTACGATATTTTGAATTTGCTCTTTTGCAAGTCTTATATTGAACTCTGCTATTAAATTATCTCCCAAATTGCAGCTTGTACTTTGTGCCCAAAGTTAACATGGACAGTCAGCTTGCCGGATGGCCATTATTAGATCGATCTAATAAGTGATTCTAAGCTGATTGGTAAACTAAAAGATAGGTCGGGGACAAACATTTAAAAGTGATAGAAACATCCACTACTGCAGTGTTGGTATATTTACATTGCAAAAAGAGAGTCGATTACATTTCCACAATTCAATTTCAAAACATAAAAAGTCGAATAAGTGAGTTTTGCAAAAGAAGCTCTTTAAGTTAATGGGCGATATCTTTTACTATTTTTATACCAAATTTACGGCCAATTTCACCAAGTTCGGTTAAAACTAACCTCTAATTAAAGTTCCGGTTACCAATATGTTTTGACAGCTATAACTGATAGTTAATTATAACCGAACTTGGTGAAATTGGCCGTTAATATAATTATTTTCGAGTTTTCTAATATTAAAAATTTTAAGTTTATCATGCTTTAATATTACATAGCATTTTTTCAGAACGCACAAAAGGAGTTTTTAAACGCGTTCAAGCAAAATGTTGATTAAGTTAATCAAAGCCCTTCACAGTTGATTTAATATAATTAACTTGAGAGTGTGTGTTAGCTGATTAATAAATACAAAAACAACAACAAATTTTTATTTCTTTAGAGACTTAAAAATTGAAAGAAATACTCTTAAAAAGTTATCAGCAGATTGTTTTAAACTTATTAATGATTGAATTGTTAACAGTGGTGGATTATTTAAGTACAAAAAAAAAAAAAAACATGTAGAAGAAGTTGACGACGCATGTTTTGGAATTGAGCTGTCGATTTATCGTTTTCCATTAAAATTAAAGGCAATTGTATGTATTTTCCTTACAAAAAATCTGTCTTTAAATTACAATTTGATCTAATTAATATTTATTTTATTTTATTGAGGTTTTGCTTGATACTTAAAATTAAGTCGCAGTCTTCGTAGTTACGTATAAATTAATTACACATTACAAGTACTTGCAATGGCAATGGGAACCCCGAAGTTTATAGAAATTAGCTTGTAACAATTTCTCCTTAACCTTATTAAAACCACAATTACCATTTTTCTTTTCTCGAATTTAATTTCTTTTAATTGATTGTAACAAGTTGAGTTTAATTTACATGGAAAACAGGCATGTAGACAGACCTAAATGTCTTAGATATTTTAATTGTTTTCTGACACTTCTTTTTGTACATACAAGCTATTAAGACCCGGCGTTGCGCGGAAAAAGTTTTCATGGACTTAAATATAAAATCATAACATAACACTTTGTAAAAATACAAAGCCTGCCAGCCAGCCGGACGGACATCGTTAGTTCGACTCAGAAAGTGATTCTGAGTAGATCGGTATACTTTAAGGTGGACCACTTTTTTAAGGCGTTACACACATCAGCACAAATGCATAATACCCTCTCCACTATTGTGGTGTGGGTATAAAAAAAATTAAAATTGATTTCAATTAAAAAATTTGTGATAGTAACTAAAAAATTAATTGAATTTGCACTAGTAAACAAGTTAATAGAATCAATTAAATTTTTTTTCATTCTTACAACATTTTCTTTAGTAATGTTTTTGATATAAGTTAACGCTTATTTCAATTAAGTTAAAACTGATTTCGTTTTTGATTAATAGTTTAATTGAACTTGCACCTCGATTTTTGAGTTTCCGCAAAATTATTTTGAAAAACTGTTCTTCTTACAAAAAGTCTAAAAGTGTACACGTTTTGTCCCTTCTAGTCGAAACTTTCAAATTAACGTTTACGTTTTTTGTACTACATACTTTTATTCCTTTTCCTTGAATAATGCACTAGTTATACACTTATGTAATTGCTTTAATTTTTATTTTACTTCAATTATACTTTTAAATTTTTCATAAAAATGTTTAAAAGAAAGGCCTGTTTTAAGAAAAAGTACCAAAACACACATATTTTACTACTTTTTGTCCCTTGAAATTTATAAACAAATATATTAAAGAAACTTTAAATCTTAAATATGTTTATTACAACAGATAATCAAATTCCCTTTTTACCCAATTTGTCCCACAATTCGTAAACTGTACTAAAATGTACTTTATTAACTTGCTGTTATGCTAAATTTTTAGCCTGTTGTGTTCCTCAAATTTATGTTTAAAAACATAATTTTCAAGTTCGAGCAAAATTATGATGTAAAAAAGTACCAAACATGCGAACTTTTACCCTTCTTCGCGCTCAATTGTACCTTATTTGTTTTGGTTTCAAGTTGGCGCAAAATTATAATAAAAAAAAGTGTTTAAAAAGTACCAAAAGTACGAATTTGTATCCTGTTTTGCCCCATTTAGTTAATATTTTGAACAGTATATGTCCCAACGTCGGCTTCATATGCAAACCTGCTAAATCCACTTTTAAAATAAAGTGAGAGTTTGATGCCGTCTGGTAGAGAATGATACACTTTGTCGACCAGTATGTAGTTTTTCCTAAATTTGAGTTTTGAAGTGTGTCAAATCAATTATATTTTCGGTCTCAAGCAGCAAAATAAAAAGTTTTTTGTCTCTCCTGTAAAATGTGTTGAAACAGAGTTATCAGGTTTGTTTATTAAGCCGACGATAAATATAATAAAACTTCTCAAATTTTGTAGCCCAAGTGGTGTTCATCAACAAGAACTAAAAATTCTCCATTTTACCAACTATTACCACTTGAAAGGCTATTTTCAAAGCGTTCTTCTATTGCGACATGCCACCTTAGTTATAGAAATTCATACAAACAAAAGTTTTTAATTTTATCGCAATAATATTTGAAAAAAAAACGTATTTACAAAAAGTACCAATAGTACGAATTTTTTCCCTGTTCTGCTCTTAAAGTTAAAATTTTTAAGACCTAAGTACCCGGTTATAGTTTAAGCATAGAACTAATTACCCTTTTTAAATTTTGTAGTTTAAATAAGCTTAATTAAAAGTCTTAAAAGGCAGTTTTTCAATATGTTTTATTATTGTGACAAGCCACCGTAGTTAAAGATGTTCATGCAAGCAAACATTTTAATTTAGGATTGCAAAAATAGTTAAAAAAACGGATTAACAAAACGTACCAAAAGTACGAATTTTTACACATTAAAGCTAAAATTTTGTAAGCCTGTATCCCTGGTAGTAGTTGTATACAAAAAATTATGAAACTTTTAAAATTTTGCAGTCTAAATGGGGTGGAACAAAATGTACTTAAAATTTATTTTTTTTACCTACTTTAACCCCTTTTAAGGAAGATTTTTGAAATGTACTTTTTCGTGATATGCCGATGTACTTTAAGAAATTGGTTTGAAGGATGAAGGGTTACTTTAAAAAATCGGTTACAGTTTTGCACATATTTAAACTTTCAATTCCAACCTGGTCCAAAATTCCGGGAAAAGTATAGAAAATAGCAATAGCAATACCAATAACATTCTATCTTCGTACCAAATTGACCGTGATCGCGCAACATACAAACAAACAAACTTACACTTCATTCTTACAATATATATTAGGATATTTAACATTTTATGGCACTGTATTTTTAGATAACAGTTAATAGCCATAAGCACTCTAACCTAAAAGCTTTATTTTTAATTATGCCTTGTTCTCTAAATAAAAAGAAAATAACAAAGTTTCATTTGTATTCCTCTGAACAACCTTCAAAAAAAAAAAAAAAAAAAAACCATTAAATTTTATTATCAAATTATCCCCATGAAAGGTGGCAACATAAAAGAGTACCATTAAATGCATTTGTTATTTTGTTTAACACACAGACATTTTTGTTTTCTGATTTCAAACTCAAACTTTTAACGAACAAAAACTTAAATTTATTGCAAAAGGAAATAAATTGAGAACCAGATGATTTTCGTTCTGTTTCTTTTGGATCCTTGTAAACAATTAAAAAAAAAAGAAATAATTAAGGAACAACTGACAAATTTGGGATTAAATTGAATAATTTTAAAATTACTTTGGTTGGACATAAAAGCCTATTTATATTAGAAATTTGAAAGCTTCTTAGAGATTATCAACTAGCTTAAAACATAAGAGCCTACAATTCTAATTTTTATAACTTTATCCCCGACAATTTAACAAAAAAAAAAATATTTTATGGCTGATGAGTTGGCTTGGAGACTGGCCTCGGAAATGGCGGATTCTGACTGTCTGGAGGCGGTCGGAACAATGATAGGTATTATTACTGGCTACTGTATGATAGGCAGGATGGCGGTGAGGATGGGATCTGACTTGTCGCATTTGTGCAGGTTGTGTGAGCTGCAGATAGTTGAGCTCATTCTGTGTCACTGTCCCAGGCTGCAGAGCAGCAGGCTGAGCTGGCTAGGAAGTAGATTCTTAAGCGAATTGGGAAATATCCCGGGTTGCGGGCCCTAAAATCTTATGTGATTCGTAATGGGAATGACCTGGCTCCGTAACAGCCCCTATGGCCTATTATTTGACATTTATATTCTTAGTGTAGGGAAACAATGATTTGGCACAGGCGAATATAGCAATTTTACTTTTTTGGGCAAACAATTTTTCTAATAAAGGGTGGTCCAACCAAAACGCATGATGTTATTGTAAATATAACAAAAAGTTTTCAGAGAATTATCTTAATATTTTTATTGTGATAGAAAAATCTATGACAATTATGTGTGAAACAAAATATCGGCCAAATGCTCGCCACGGTTTCGGTGACATACCCCTATCCGATGGTCTATATTTTCAAGAACTCTGAGACATAATTGAGATGCAATGTCGTTAATGTGCCGAATTATCTCATCCTTTAGCTCTAGAATTGTTCTCGACTTATTGACGTACACTTTTTCTTTTAAATATCCCAAAAGAAAAAAGTGCAATGGTGTAAAATCACGTAATCGTGACGGCCATTTAACGTCGCTACGACGTGAGATAACACGGCCACTGAATTTCTCGTGCAAAAGACCCATTATTTCGTCGGTTTTGTGGCAAGTGGAACCCTCCTTTTTGAAGCACATATCGTCCAGGTCCATATCCTCACTAATGGTAACTGCTTGGCCCGACCTCATTTTCGAAGAAGTACGGCCCGATGATGCCACCAGCCCATAAACTGCACCCAACAGTCACTCTTTGTGGATGCACCGGCTTTTCAAAAATCACTCGTGCATTCTCAATTGCCTAAGAGCGGCAATTCTGCTTGTAAGGTAAAAGTGTGCCTCGTCGCTGAAGATGATTTTCTTTGTAAAATCACCATGCACTTCTGTAAAAGGCTTCAACAATTTGTTAAACACTGAAACATAGCAATGTCAAATTAAGCTGGGCAAAAAACTTGACGTTAAGTTGTGACTACCAATTAACTACATGCATTATGGTTGGACTACAGTGTTTGCGTTTCTATTTAAAAACATGCAATGCCACTTATTTATAGATCGAAAAGGGCTTAAATGTAGATGGCAAAATTAATTAATTAATAAAAAAAAATATTTTTATTCATGTTATTTTTTCTTTTTTTTTTTTCTCAATATTTATTTATTAAATCTTCATATAATAAGTATGAACTAACAATAACTAATTAGTCAAATCTTACCCAATTAATTTGTTTTATGTCCTGCCAGACAAAAAATGTCTTCATCACGTTTTCTGTTCTCGTATGTAGGCGTTTAACGCAGGGCTTAAAAATCTGCAGTCAAAATAAAAAAATTGCGTATTCTTCCACTTTTTGATATTTCATTGGACAAAAATTAATTTTTGGTTTTACCTTTGATTTATTAAATAAAAACAGTCGCAGGCAAGGCAAAAGCAAAAAACGAAAAGTTGTACACAACAAAGAACATCGGCTGTCGACATGTTCGGAAGTGTTTGGTTTGACAGACTGAAACTTTTAATAAATCCCGATAAACACAAACACAACGTCCTATCTTCGTGAACTACGGGATTTTTTTAAAGTTTCAGATAGTCCTCACAATGATCACACATTAAGTAGCGTGTATATCAAAATAGCAGAACCACCACAAGCTCTATCTCGAGAGCCCTCGGTATAATATAATATATGTGAACTTCTCCGAGAAAAGGAACCTAGTGTGTGAAAATGAAGTTTTGAGAAAAACGCAATTAAAAAAGTAAACTTTTAATGTTTTTCTCATTTTAACGAGGTTCGTTTTGTACGTTTTTATACGGTAAATACATTTTTATCAGAAGTCTAACTCATTTCATCTTATTCTACACCCTTTTAGGTAGCAGAATCCACTCTTAAGTCCAAACCCGTTTTTTGACACACTACGTCTTTTTTCTCGGAGAAGGTCACACATATTCATTCATTTTAAATGTATTTCTTGAATTCAGATGAGTTTCAGAAACCATCATAACAGTAACTTCTTTATTTTTAAAAAAGTGTTCTATTTAATTTTTATGTTGGCGGATGCCGTTTGCTTCCTAAAAACAAATTTTTAAACAGTTCATGGCTTGTTAAGTACAGCTTGCAATAACCTCGATTGCATTCTTAAAATTTCCTGCATCATATCAGCTCGTAAATTATACATGTTATTGACGGGTTTTTTGTTTTATTTTTTCTTCAAAAATTGCCCATAGTGCTTGGCAAAGACTTTTTTGTTCTAATTTATTTAAAATCTTTGTGTAAGTTTGTATTGCCTTAGGCTCTATCCATCATCATCGATGTCAAAACTTTTGCTTTTAAAGGTCTTTTTACCAAATGTCAAATTAATGACAATTAAAATGTAAAGCCGGGCACATGGCGATTTAGCATAATTCGGGTACGCTGAATTCAATGGCGCCCACCGTTTTTTTTAGGTTAGCTCTTGTTTTCGAGATATACCGTTATTTCAAACATGGAGGAGGTTGCACAACATATATTCGCGTAACTCAAAAACGGTGTAGTTTATTGAAATTACTAAAAAAAAACGAATTTCCGCATTAAAATTTCCTTTAAAAAAAGTATTTTTTTTGTTTTTTAATATGAGCAGTCGTTTTTGGAAAAAAAAAATAATTTTATCAAAATTTCGAAATTTTTGTTTTTAAAAAATTGTTTGCAGACATAGGCATCCTAGGCGCTGCATTAGCCAAATTTAAGAATTTCAAACATACATATATGGCAGATGGATCCAATGTATGACCAACCCCACTTTATTTTTCATCTCATTCATTTATTTCTAACATACCTACCCTCTATCTCCATTCTTTAAGGGGGCTCCCATACAAAACGTTCAATGCAGACTAGAAATATATTGAAAAAAAGTCCCATAAATGCCCAGGAGTCGCCCCCAGTAAGATAAAATGCATGACCGACCTCAATTAGTTTTTTGTCCTTAACATTTTCTCGATACATACTTGCCCCTTATCACCACTTTTGAGGGGGACTCGCAAGCAAATATCTGTGGTTTTCACGAATAATCGCGTAATTCGGTTTTTACCGAAATTGAGATAATGATGTCAAAGTGCTACATTTTGCATTAGGTTTTTATAATTATTAAGCTTTTTAGAATATAATGTAGTATTATTAATTTTTTTCTGCTAAAAACAACTTAAGTTAACTGTTTAATAAAATATTTTGCTATTATAACGATTTATGTCGACATACATCGCCAAAAATTGTAAAATTGCTGAATATGTTTCCAAATAAAAAGCATATGTGATGTTATGTTGTTATTCGTGCAAAAAATATGAAAGTATTTTTTGAAAAATTTTCTATTAATAACAACTTATATGTACATGTGCGTTTATTGTTGACTTCTTTAGTTGCAACAACAGCAGATGAGCGGTTGTTTGTAATTTTAAGTCCATACGTTGTGCTACAAGTATCAAAAACTCTGAATATGTCGCCAACTTGTGTGCAAAAAATAACAACGTAAGTCGTCATGTAAGTCGTCATTAAAATGATAACATTTATTTTCACAAAAAAAAAATTATGTGGAGATATGATGTTATATTGCACACACTTAATGAGTCAATCAAACATATGCATTTTTAATCCTTTTACAGATTGTGATCCTGTGAGGATTTTTTCATGAAAACTATGTATAATACGTAGAAATTCACTGTTAAGAGGATAGTAAAGAAAAAAGTTTTAAAAAGCATCTACAGAACCCGCAATTGAAAAAAATAATTGTTTTTGCTCTCCTGAAAAGTTTGGTTTTATAACTTACGCGATTATTCGTGAAAACCACAGATATTGCGTTTTATGAAATTCTTAAATTAATTAAAATTTTTCGACTTTTGTGAATCAAATCAAAAGTTGGTAACCGATTTTAATCATTTATGGCTTGTTTTGTTTGCAGCTTTGTTTTTTCTATGTCTGCAAAAAATTGGAAGCCTAGCTGCATTTTTTTATAATTTTTTTATGATTTTTTAATAAACAAAAATTTTTAAATTTTAATAAAAAAAATTTTTTTCTTCCAAAAAAAAAAAATTATGTTTCTAAAACGACTGCTCATATTAAAAAAAAATTTACTTTTCTTAAAGGTAATTTGATTGCGGAATTTCGGTTTTTTTTAGTAATTTTAATAAACTAAACCGTTTTTGAGTTACGCGAATATATGTTGTGCAACCTCCTCCATTTTCGAAATAACGCTATATCTCGAAAACAAGAGCAAACCTAAAAACCATTGGATTCAGCGTTCCAGAATTACGCCAAAACGTCATGTGCCTGGCTTGTCTAATTTTGCAACTAGCATAGTATTATTATTGCTTCTAGATTATGATTTACCGCATTTTTGTTACAAAATACATATTCATAATTTATGCAGAATAGTTTCATTTATTAAAACTTGAGTATTTTTTTTTTTTTTGTTACATTGTTCTTTGTCTTTTTTTGTTTTATTAACTTTCTCAAGCCAAAACGTATAACTTTAAATCTGGTTTGAGAAAATTACCAAACTTTAAACTATTTTTTTTTTCTTGGGAATCTAAACATTAAAATATAAAATTGTATTTAGTTGAGATGGGGGAAAAAATTAATGAATAAATTAACTTTCTTTATCGAAATATCTTTTTGGTAAATTTCTAATGACAGTAGGCCTGGTTTTGAGAAAAAGTGAAATAAATAACCAAGTATTGAAATTAACTTAAACCCTTTAACTACAAACAAAAATAGAAAAAAACATCAAAGGGGACAAATCATTAAAATATGTGAAAGAGAAAAACACAAATTGATTAAATAAAATAGAAAGTGAAAATTAACATAAATTCTCAAAATATTTTAACAACAAATTTGAATTTTAAATTAATCCAATCAAATTTGTAAACAACTTTGTTCGTGTTTTTTTAATTACTTTTTTCTTTTATTAGGATGTCGCAGTCATTTGACTATTTAATTTCTTATTTTTTATTTTTGATGAAATTAATTTAGTGTTAAATGTATTATAAATAATAAGTTTTGCAGTGGCAAATTTAAAAAAATAAAACAAAAAATTAAACGCATAACCCATCATTTAATAATTTATTTGGTTTTTATTTTCATGTTTTTATTTTCATTTATTTGCGTTTATTTATCTATATTGTTCATCTTTAACACGAATGAGTTGAATTAACAACATTTCATTAGAGTATTTTTTAGTATTAACAACTTTGATAGCAAATCAACAAACAATTTCAACTACAGAAGCTTCAGCAGTTGCAAACACTCAACCAACCTTCAGATATCCATCCATCCATTAACAGCAGCAGCCAATTCATTGCTACCAAGTGAAAGTTCTTCTTATTGTGTTGGATTTTTTATTATTTTTTTTTTTTTAAGTTGTGGAATGTACTTGTACATTATTCTGCACAAGCAATTTTTTAAAATTAGTTTTTAATTGAATAATAATGTTTAATATGTGCAATATTTACTTCTTTAAAGCTTTGAAGAATAATTTAAGTGACTCACTGGTCTATTAAACTAAAATGTTGGAAAGTTATGTTTCCCTAAAAATTTAAATTTCTTAAGCCATTGAAAACGGTTTAAGAATTATGCTTGATATCAAATGAGAAAGTCATTTTATATCAAAGGTTTGACTATGTGTTTGTTGGGAACACTCCTCGTTGTCATATTCTGAATTCATATTCATTGATTGCATTTTTGTGTCAATATTATGCTGATATTTCTTAAAATCAGCAGATTGTTGATGAAAGATAATTTTAGTACTTTTTTTACCGTTTAATACTACTCTGCTAGAAAAGACGTCGTTAAGTCTTTTGACCTCAGTACTATGACAAGTGTATTCGTTTTGACCCCTTGAAACTTTTTATTATTGTGATGTCCGCCTTGACATCACTTGGCCAAATTTTTATCAGGTAAAATTATGTCATTAATGAATCGGAGTCGGTTTAAAAAAAAATCTCATCAGTGCGATTTAACGACAGTTTGTCATTGGGATTGACTTAAGTCAAAGTGAGAGAATATTATTATTACACATGTTTGTTTCACTTTTGTAGTATTCCGCCCTTTGTTTATAGAATAACTTATCATTCTTCTTTGAAAATTTGATGTATTTAAATAAATAGTTTAAAATAATTAAATATGGGATTTTTTGCTTCTTATTTAACTTTTTAAACATGAAAATAATGTTATTAATACACATCGAATTGATGTCACTGTAGTCATAGTTGACGTTCGTCATTGAATTGATGTCAATTTTTGCCTTATTGATATTACAACATTGATGTCACAATTCTGATGTTAGGGCTTCATCAATATGATGATGCATTTTTCTATGAGTGTATGGGGTATAGATGCAAAGACTGCAATCTCCACATTTATAGTTTTCCTAATAATTAGTAAAAACCTCTAGCTCATATTTCAAATTTATTTATTGTATGTTATCCTATTCAGTAAATATGAATTTTATAAAGATATGATGCAAGTTAAAACCAAATCGCCACAGCGGTTTGCTGGCAATTATAACACCGTCCGACAAAAAAAGAAAAAAATTGTGAGACACGAACCGGATGATAAAATTGTGAAACTATACATTAAATGGAGAAAAACAACGTTTTCAGTTTTTCATTTCGTGATCCTGTGTCCTTTTTAAAGAACTTTCAAAGAAGAACACTTTTCAAAAAATATTTTAAAATACTTCCGCGGATCCAACAATGCCAAATTTGATGTCAAAAGAACAAGAAGAGCTGTAAAATATTTTGTATTATTTTTATTTTATCCTGTCAGGATCAAAAGTTGTCAAAAATGTCCTTTAAAATATTTATCCTTTAATATCCTTAAAGATTGCCAATAAATTCCTTTTAAAAAAATTGTGCGTTAAAGACCCAAATATTTTATACTACATACCAAAATTTCATCCTCCTAGCTTTTTTACTTAAGTTTTAATAAATATTTTAAAATTTTAAGCAGGTGATTTTTTTTTTTTGTGGAATAAAAGCCAAACCAAACCAGCACTCTGTTCTTTTTGCGAAAAACATGTAAACATTATTTTTCAACGGCAACAAGTTTCTTGCAACATTTCTTTTTCGTACGAAATAATATGATCATCACTTCTTTCGCACGAAAATCAAAACAACAGTTTTCTCATGTCAAATTTTTCACCCGAAAAATAAATGTAACTCAACATACTTGGCAAATACGAACAGAGTACTAGCCTTCATATATATAAAGTTCAAATTAAATATTAAAAAAATTTTTATTTATATACAAAAAAGGTTTATTTAGAAAAGTGCATATTGTTGGTTTGTCGTTTATGTAGACCAGTAGTATCACGACAAATTGACCAACAGTAGTCGGCCAGCATATGGGCGGTATTTTTTCCACGGTACCGATTCTCAATTACAGCGAGATCTTGATGGAATCTCTCCCCGTGTTCATCACTAAAGTCTCCTAAATTACTGGGGAAAAAATCCAGGTGGCTATCCAAAAAATGAATTTTAAGTGACATGTTGACTCCCATTATTCCATAACTATTCACTAGTTTCTTAACAATAGCTTCATAATCTACAGATTTATTATTGCCCAAAAATTTATTTATTACATCTTTCAAACTATTCCACGCTGCCTTTTCCACCGTCGTTAATAAATCGGGAAACTCATTCGATTTCATTAATTTTTTTAACTGTGGTCCATTAAATACACCTTAAAATATAAAACTTTAATAAAAATAACCCATTGTGATCATTTAACCTACCAGCCTCAATTTTCGCAGTACTTAGCTTTGGAAAAACTTTTTTCAAATATTCCATTGCTGAACCATCACTATCAAGTGCCCGAACAAAATTACGTATCAAACCCAATTTAATGTGCAGGGGTGGGAGAAGTATCTTAGATGATGAAATAAGTGGCATTTGATTAACGCTATTGATCCCAAGCTGATGACTTAGGCGATACGGCCATTTATGGTCGGTATAATGCAAATCACGTCGTCGACCTTCCCAAAGACATAAAAAGCACTGATGTTTAGAAAATCCATTTTTTATTCCCATGAGAATAGCCACCACTTTAAGGTCACAACAAATCAACCAACGATGTGCATCGTACTTTATTAACTTAAGAATGACTTTCATATTTTCATAAGTTTCTTTAATATCTGTACCATAAATAATGGGCACTGACGGGTACACGTTGCCATTATGTAATAATACTCCTTTAAGACTTTTAACGGATCCATCTATAAAAAGTCTCCATTCGGCAGGATCGTAATTGTTTCCAATTGTATCAAAGAGCTTCTGTATGTCAGTTGCATATGTAATACCAGTTTCGTCGTCTATCTTAAAACATTGATCGAATGAGCTAACTTTTAAACGCTTTCGCGAAGATGTGACATAGAAATCAGAACAAACTAGTTTCCACTGCTGCAAGCGTGATGCCAAAAGTTCGGCCTTTTCTTTAGATACATTCATATCTCTGACAAGATCGTCAAAGTCGGTCTGAGTTACAAAATGTGGTTCAGCATACCCCAACTCGCTTTCTGCTGGTTCATATATAGAACATTCCTCAACATGTGTATCGTAACAATGTGATTCTTCTTCAATGATTTCTGAAGCTTGTACAAGTTCTTCAGACGGTGAGTTGAGGTTTATTGCTGAACGTAATACTGCAGGTTTCATAGACTCGGAACTATAGTAGTTTATACCTTCTCGCTTATTATATTTAACCTTCATAATACGCGGATACGACTGACAAAAATAACAACATTCTGCAGAATGTTCACTGCGGCGTAACCATACCACTGGATACAAGTATTTCATTGCATTGCGAGTTTTACCTATGTCCTTTGATCGTAGTACACCAGCGTAGCAATAGTTACATACAATTTCAGGCACATACCACAATCTTGGAGCTAAGTTTATTAAAAAGTATTCTTCGTACGTTTTTTCAAAGGTTTTTGTTATATTTCGCGATTTATTAAATGGTACAAATAATCCACACACAACACAAAACTTATTACGGTTTGGGCACTTCATATTTAAACGCGTTTGCAAAAACTATTACGTTGACGAAAAATTATAATTTATTTAAACAATTCTAGTTCAATTTTTTTTTATAAAGTGGCAACTATTTCAGAACCCACGAAAAAATATGTAAGGTACCAAATAATCTAAGTACTAGCTATTTTTTTTTTCGAATGAAATTTTAAAATAAAATATAAAAAATAAAATAATGCAAATTTAAAGTATTAATTTACACTTAAGTAGTAAAGCTAGAAGGTTGAAATTTTGGCATGTGGTATTCAATATTTGGTCCTTCAACGCACTATTTGTTTTAAAAAAAATTATTGGAAATCTAAAAGGACATTAAAGGATAAAAATTTAAAAGGACATTTTTGATATCTTCTAATCCTAAAAGAATAATAACAAAATAATGCAAAATATTTCACAACTCTTCTGATCATTTGACACCAAATTTGGCATAGTAGGATGAGCAGAAGTATTTTAAAACATTTTTTTAAAAATGTAGTCCTTTGAAATTTTGAAAACCTTTTAAAAGGAAACAGGATCAGAAAATAAAAAACTGTGAACGCAGTTTTGCTCCATTTAATCTCTAGTTTCAGACTTATGTCATCCGGTTCGTGTCTAATATTGAGTGTCGGACGGTGTAATATAGAGATTACTGTATTTGCTCTAATCAAATGGACATTATTGCTTTTGAAGTAATCGAAATGGATTTTGTATTGTTTGATTTGATCTGAGATAAATAATACAGTTTGGTTTTTAATCTAAGATTTTTTATTATAGCTAGGGCAATGTACTTAAAAAACCAGTAGTTATGAAATTCTTAAATAAAACTTAACAAAGGCTTAGTTTTTTCTTGATTGATTTGGAGGAACTTCTTAACAACTGAGCTCCATAATTACGACTAATGGCAAAGTTATAAAATAAAATAAACAATAAAGCTTTGTTTACAATCAAAGCAACAATTTCGTTTTTTCTTCTATCTTGTTTCTTCCCAAAGTATTTCATATATTTTCCTTTCATTTTATAAACAAAAATCTAACTAAAGTTTTTTTTAATAAATTGAGTCAACTAGAACTCCAGCAACAATTTGTTTAAAATAATTTTATTTAGTTTTGAATGAAAATTTTAACATAATTTCAAATTGCAAACGTTTTGTTAATGCAAAATGTGTGTGGTTGCAAAAGAAATTGTTGCTCTATTATGAACACCAAGTGAAAATGTTTCTTTGATTGTGAACGAAGCTTAAAACTGTTTCATATAAAAAAGAATATGTTATATTTTTTCATTTCTTTTTAGTTTTGTTTTGCAAAAAAGAAACAAAATAAAGAAAATAGCATGCATTTTCCAAAATATGTAGTTAAAATAAAAAGAGCTTAAAAACTGTGCTTACTTCAAAAACGACAATCTCCAATGGACATTGCCGTTTTTGCATCAATTCTTCTTTTGGAATAAAAGTGTATCTGGTAATGTCATATTCACTAATCGGAAGCATTCATTAAATACAACTAAGAGGTATTATTAGTTATGTTTGTGAAAAAAGTGGAGATTGCAGCCTTTACATCTTTACCCCTCATATAAAATTTTGTCACTTAACTGAGCGTGTAAAATAGTATATTTGTAGGACTAATGGCATGTCAATTTATTGATATTATTTAAAAATTCATCCACTTACGATATTATTAAGAGCATTAAGTTCGTGGCCCTTTGTTCTTCATATATATTTAGTTCTTCGTATGAGAGAAGAGTTCTATTTCTTGAAATCTGATTGAAATGAGCGCTGGATATACGAAAAGTCCAATTCGCTGTTTTTTGTTCAGTCAAAGATTCTAGCAATCAAGAATGCTTTAGAGTTGTCGAAATTCAGTTCCATTAATATAACGAAAATGATATAAAAATACGTTCTAGGACAATTAAGATTAAATAGTACAACTTTAAAATCAACACTCACTTTCCCTACCCCGGTACGTCGATAATAAAAGTTTGAAGCAACAAGAAGAAAACAAAAATTCAATGAAAATAATAAATTCAAATAGAAACAGCAATAGTTGCACAGAAAACTTATTGCTTATTTTACGCATATAGACCTTAATACATTTGTATCCTTTAGTACTTGTGTAAATATTTATGCTAGTCACAGTGTTTTAAGAAAGTCTTTTGACTAGTAAATAAAATATTTTAAAACAAGACTCACAATAATGTGTGCGGCATATTTCCAATAGTTATTTCTTTATTTAAAACTTTTTGTTACAAAACTTTTTTCACTTACTGTTTATTAGTGCAAATACATTTCTAGTTGTTGCGTACGGACATGTTTTGTTAGTGTGTGAGAGAGTATTGTTTATAGAGAACAAATATACGCTTTTGCAATAAAATTCTTATCCGGTTTCATAACGTAGACACCATTTAAAACAAACACAATGTGAGTGAGAGCTAAATTACAGTAATAAAATTTGATACTCATCCCTATCGATACATTGTGTTTCTACGGAACACTGTTTAAACATAAATTCCCCCGAAGCTCCGGTGTTATATTCAAATATTTGATGGTTCCTTGAAGGCAGCAGACGCCACTCGCTATGGGTTTTCGTTTCTTGCCAGCGCACGACAATTACATTGGGAATGCCGTTCGCTCTTTTCTAGACACTGCACATGTCGTCCAACAGCACAATGTTCATATGAGAAACGTTCTTCCTGATCATTATTGGTTGAGATGCAGTACGCTTGTCACCTACATACAGGAAGGCAGTAATTCACAACAATCAATATTTTTGACCAATTTTTTAATTTTAATATCAAAAATCCGTTCCCAAAGTTTAAGATTACAAGAGAAAGCAGAACTAATGAGGTGCTACTAAGTCTGACAACTCAATGTTCTAAAAATTCAACTGCTCGGAATTCTCGTTTAGAGACAATCTCATATTTAAAAGATCTTCTGAAAAACATTTTGTTGGTATCACAGAAATCTATAGGACCCAGGGAATAATATATGTCCTGGACTGGTTGTTAGTGAAGGCCCTTCCGGAAGTACTTGGTGGCTGTGCACATTTTCGTTCGTTACCTAGGACGAAATTCAGCCTGCTGGTGCATCTACCACTGTGCTGTTTCTCTTTCGCAGCAGCTGATCTGCAGTCAAAGTAAGATAGCTTCAATTCCTAAGCAGGGGATACGTAATATTCAAGGCATGGTTTCGTTTACATGGTGTTCGTGAAAAAAGCCCACCATGGCAGGTAGTCAAGTTAATGTTAATGGAACAAGGAATTCACACCACGAATAGCGGTTTCGCCGTAAAAGTGTAAATTTTTACTGCAGTTGTCAGTACAATAACCAATTTGAGCCAAATTGTTAGTTAGCTCTTTATATAGCTGTGCCATTTTCTGTTACTCAGGCGCCATAAATTGAAACAAACAACTGCTTTGTGAGAAAGTTCCCGCTTTGAACTGTCAAATAAACTCACGAATAAAAAAGGAGTGAGAAAAAAATTTTAAAACTAACAAATAAATGAAAAATGTATTGAATAATAACACGGAAGAGGTAAGTATTTTGTTCCTGGTAGATATTTTCATTGCTTATTTATTTTGCTTTTAACATTTTAGAAATATACGAATGTTTTCAAAGCCATTTTGTAAACATCAAACATTAAAGTCGCACTTTACATTATTTGGTAAATCTCTCGGTTTTATTTTTAATTTAAGTAAATTTTGGTCGCCGTCAACAATATGTGTTACTGGCGTTCTCAACGTCTGCAATGTCACATCGGCTGCGAGTGGAATATTATGACATTTATTAGGTAACGACGTTATCTCTTTTGACAGTTTGCGACATGAATTACATGCGTATTTTTCTTCCCTTTTTGAGAAACAATGGAATATTTTGTTTTACATCTTTTCGATGCGAGAAGTTCTCTTCGTCTGGAAAACCATCCATTTGGAGTTCTTCGCAATATATTAAGGTTGGTCTCTGGAGTGTACTCAGGCGTATAGCCTTCATTGTATTAAACGCTCTATTAAGAAAGTACCTTCGTAAGGAGCTAGTTAGGAAATCGGATTACTTTAACATTTTTTTTGCAATCAAGTATTTCTTGTTTTAAATATTTTAAAGTCAAATTTGGTTGCTCGTCCCGTATAGCCGTTTTCTTTGGCTGAAATAAAAAGTGTTTGGTTAATTTTCAATACTATTTTAACCAAAATGTGTTGAAAATTGCATGACAAAATCAATAAATTCCCAAATTTTTGTGGTGGCTATAACTATGAAAAGTAACCAAAAAATCCACTTCATTTCAAGTTTTTCTTTAACCCTGGAAGGTTACTGTTCGTCGAATCTACAAGTCTCATTTATTCTATTTATATTCATATAACTTTTTTATGTGTGTAACGCCCTTTTATTAAACAACGTAAGCTGATGACGAAAGTTTTTAATAGTTAATGAATTTGAAAACATAAAAATTAGCTCAAATTCGAATCGAATATTTAGAGAGAAAAGAAATTTTATTTTTTCTGCTTTATTATATTTTTGTTTTTTATAAAATGATTAACTAAAAAATGTTGTTGTTAAGTTTTTACTTTAAAGATTGTTCCGTTTAAATTTTTTTTAACAGTTCGTCGATTCGACGAAGAGCTACCTTAATGTTCTAAAATTAAGAGTTACCTTACAGGGTTAAACATTTAAGTAAACTAACGAAACGAAAAAAAAGAACAATAAAAACCACCATCTTTCTTTCTTTTAATTTTCTTTTATTTATTCAACCAGCATCCAAAATTTATAAAATAAATGTTTATGAATGTACAAAAAAACTGGCAAATCCGTTAAAACCAATTTAATTTCCATTAACTTAAGCATAGACATACATATACATATGTATGTTTACAAATGTATATTTACAAATACATATGAACAATATGTATATAATTTCAATACTATACAGCGTTGCCAGAATGAAGATTTTACCTTATTTTTGAAGAATTTTTGACTAAAATAAGATTTGAAGATCTTTTTTCTCAAATTAAGATTTTTTATTTTTGGAAATAAAAATTCTTTACTTTAAGTTTGTACAGCTTACATAATTTTTTGCAGTTTTTTAAACAGTCAGTTTTTAAAACAATGAGGTTTTGTATCAGCTTGTTGTCTACTGGATATGCATACTTTTGTACCCATTGTCTAGCATACACAAAAATTAGCGGTTGTTCATTTTGGGAATATTGATGAAAAAAAATTATTTGGAAAAAGAAAACACATGGAACTTAACCCTAGGATTACCGTCTTGGTCTGGCCAGACTAAATTTGTGTTTTGCAATTATTGCAATTTTTCGAATATAACAAAAAAACAGGGGCGTCTAAAATAAGGTGGAATTCTATTTTTATGTAAAGTTCTATGAAATTACCCTCTGGGACGGACCAAAGTTTTTTTCATATAGAACAATATATCAAAAAAAAAAAAAACAGAAAGGTAAATTATATAAATGATATTTTGTGAATTGAATGAATCAAGTTCGAATTAAATCAGAAAAATACGGCCCGTTATGAGCTAAGTATAATTTAACTACAAAAACCAAGAGGAAAACTCGTTTCACTCAGTTGCGAAAAAGCAATGTGCAAAATAAGGGACTACATATTCGATGACTTGCATGTAAAATAAAATTATAAAATTATATAATAAATTCGTATACAGGGGTGTCCTTTAAATCGAAACGGCAAACATTTTAAACGTCGTTTTTTAATAAGATTTCTGTGATAAATAAATTTTATGTCAAATATTTTACAAATATTTCTCTATTAAACAGAATTTAATAACAAACATTATAAAAATTTGATTAAAAGTGTATTAAAAACAACTTCCAAATTCTTGTGTTTTCGATTTCCAGAACACCCCTGCTTATCTTATTATTTTATTAATAATAAAAACTGGGAATTAAGCACGAATAACAAAATCTTTTGAAATTAAAATTTTGTATTCCCAAAAATTGAAATTACTTTTTGATAATAAACAGGCAAGTGCACGGCCTAAAAAACACTTAATTGACAACATCTTTTGTAAAGTTGTTGTTGTTTTTATTTTGTTTTTCTTAACCTACTTACAACTACAATTAATGTTGAGAGAATTTCAACTAATTGTAGTGGGGAATGTAAGATGAGATAAACCCACTGTTTATTGTTGATGTGTTTTATTTAAACTTTGATATTATTACAAGTAGAACTGTTGCTATAAGTCTTATACGCTTAACAGTTTTATTTGGTTTAATATCTTTAGTTTTTCTAAAATCTTTATGGATGAAGTTTCCTGATGATCTGGCCTAAGCAACCAGTGAAATGCGCATAGGAATAGCTTATCCCATCAACAATAAATTTCAAGTGCTTTTATTAATAATAAAAACTGGGAATTAAGCACGAATGACAAAATCTTTTGAAATTAAAATTTTGTATTCCCAAAAATTGAAATTACTTTTTGATACTAAAATAATAATTTAATAAAAAATATATTTATTTACTTTTTATTTAATTGGGGTTTTTTTTAGCTGTTCTAATTCGGGTCAGGCCTGACCAAGAGGAGACCTAAGTGGTGAAAAGTTACCTAGGGTTAAGAAGCTTTTGGTGTGAAAATCCCACATTCCATGTTTTTGATAATTATTAAATAAAGTGTATATACATTAGTGCTTGACAATGTCTTTTCAAAGGTGTACATTATTTTAATAACAATTCCATTAGGAATATATTTAAGGAAATCCTAATAATCCATATATTTTCAAATGCCTTCGATACAACAACGGTATCAAATATAATACTCAATTGAGAATCCTTAAAACTTCATATGATGTATGATCTTCTTGCCTAAAATTTATATATCTCTAATTTTAGAATTTAATTACTTCCAAAGAAACTTCTTTATTTATAAGAACTTTTTTACGTTCTAATTTATTAGAAAACAAATGGATTTAAAGTATATTTTTAGAAAGAATTTTATGGAAAATAGACCTAAAACAGAATTTTAACTTAACCTTCAATCTAGTTTTGTATAAATACCGCAATTATGTATTTCAATTTTAATAGTTTCCATAATAAGAAGTATTTCCTTTTAAAAAATTAATAAATTTTACTTCTTTGCCCTAGTTATTAAAAATTTTAAGATTTTCCTCTTCAAAATAAGATTTTTTTTTTTGGCCATATGAAGATTTTCCTTCCAAATCTTCTGGCAACGCTGATACTATATAAACTCCTGTACATATATACATACACATTCCCATTATCAAAAAACGCTGATGCAATACACACTAATACAACGATATTAAGCCATCCATCCATTCATTCATTCATAAATACATATTTGCAACAAATTTTGGCAAGAAAGTTTTTTGTTGTAATTTTTGTAATACTTGTACGTTTTCTTAATAATCGAAAAAACATGTTGTTTTCTCAATTATTAACGCTCAAAATATTTTTAATGTGGTTGCAAAGAACACACCCTGATTATATATAATATCGAGTTTTAAGGTTAAAATTGTGATGGAAATAGTCGTAGTCAATATTATAGGTACACAAGTAAACAAAAGTTCAAACAAAATTCCATTTAAGAATTGCCCAATATTTTTTGTTTAATTTAATTTACCAATATTTAATTTTACAATTTTATTTAATTTACCCCCTCCATATAATAAAACATTTGCTGCAAAACACTTGAGTTTGATGGTGAAAGAGGAAAGACGAATCGAAGAATGTGCACACCAGTGTTGCCAGTGAAATTTCGAGAAAGAAAGTTTTCAAAAAGGTACAATTTTTCCCAAAAAGATACGTTTCGAAAAAAAATTTTAACGTTTAATATTTATTAACATAACATTTTTATTTCATATTGAAATGAATATTGTAAAGAAAATGATTTCGTATAAATTAATTTTTATATTTATTTAATTCATAAATATTAGGTGAATTTGTAATTTTTAAAAAATACAGTAAGCAAACTTTAAAATAAATTATATGTTATTATCTTTGGATGTTATCAAAACAAATTCATTTTTGTAAAAATAAATATACGAGTTAAGGCGTATAAAGCGATTGATAATATCAACGTTCATATAAATTCCCCGAAAATAAAAAAGATGTTCATATTTCCTCAGAACAACTTCGCCCTAATAGTAATCATCGATTAAGATGGATCGTATGTTGCAACCCCTTAATGTTTTCTTTCACCATTATTGAAGCTGCTATCAAGGCGACTTCAATAGAAGGTGAGGTCAAGTCAACATATGGTGTTTTTTTTTTTTTTTTGGGTGGTCGACTTGTCAAAATGTGTATGCAAACTAATTTTTTATGTAAACTAACCTTTTTTACTAGCAATATTTTTGACAATCCGTCCACAGAAGCAGTGTTGTTGTAGAGTTGACCTCACCTTCTAGTCAATGCGCATTGGCTGCTATTGTTTTAGTATTGAGTCGGCTACGATGATCAGTCTTATTAAGTTTTAGTTGGCTAAAAATTCTGGAATGTTTTGTTTCTGTATATTTTGCGTACAGATTCAAAAGATACGAAAAATGTCAGGATTATATATTATACCTAAAGTAGTCAAAAGATACGAATAATCTTTCGTATCCTAACGGCAACACTGGTACACACAAAAAAATTATTTTCATAAAATTTGGTGCTATGAAAAATTTTTTATATTTATGAAAAATTTCTTATTTTTTTGAATTGACAAGCAAATCCCGTTATTTTATTATAAAATTTTTCTTAAATATCAGGAAGAACGTTCATAATATTATAATTTACAAAAATTCTTAAATATTATGGAAAAAATTTACATATTATGTAAAATGTGCATAATTTAGGAAAAATGGCGAAGATTTCCCTACATTTCTTTATTATCAACTACATATGTAAATAAAATAAACTTGTACATATTGTTTATGAACAATTTCATTATTGGAAAAAAATTACATATTATGAAATTGTTCATAAATAAACAGTGAGATTATCTTTTCTTACATTCCCCACTTCAATTGGTTGGAATTCTTCAAACATTAATTGTAGTTGTAAAGCAAGTTGTTTTTGTTTTCATTTTGTTTTTTCTTAACCTACTTACAATTAGAATTAATTACAATTAGAATTAATTACAATTAATACAATTAATTCCAACCAATTGTAGTGGGGAATGTAAGAAACGATAAATTCACTGTTTATTGTTGTTGTTTTTGTTTAAGCTTTGATATGGTTACAAGTAAGACTGTTGCTGATAATACTTATTATGCTGATAATACTTATTATTATTATTAACAGTTTTATTTGTTAAATATCTTTAGTTTTTTTAAAATCTTTGGAGTTCTCTGAAGATCTGGCCTAAGCAACCAGTGAAATGCGCATAGTAATAGCTTATCCTTTCAACAATAAATTTCAGTGTTTTTGTCAAGAATAAACATTGGGAATTTGTATTCCCAAAAATTACTTTGATTATAAAAAAATATAAAAATTGTATGTATTTTATTTATCAATCTAGATAATAAATTCATAAATATTATGAAAAATTTCATAAAAAATATAAAATGTTATGTACAAAAACCAAAAATATATGAAATATATATGCAAAAAACTCATAAATAATTTAAAACGCATTTTCATTTATACTAGGATCAAGTTCTTAAGTTAATGAACTAATTCATAAAAAAACAAGTATTCATAATATTTAAGAACAAATTTATAAATGCTAAGATTTAAATTTTTTAGGAAATTTTACATAAATACAAAGTATTTTATGAATTTTTACATATATACCATGAAAAAGTTCCTAAAATCGTTCATTGGCAAATTTTTATAAAATCTTCATTAATACTATTAATTATTTTTTTGTGTGTACATTGAATAAACGGTTTTTTATAAGTTTCTATTGGGAGGAAAAAAACGGAATACGAATGACATTAAAAATTTTTAAAATAATGCAAAACAAAAGTTTCATTGTATGAAAACAAAAGCCGTTTCGAAAGAAAATTGAAATAATTTTCTGCAGCAAATGTTTCTTAATATGGATCAAAGTAAGTCAGACTTAAGGGCCATTGTAGTGTAAGGCTTTACCCACATCAACAAAAGACAAAACATTTTTTTTTTTTTTTGACTAATACGACAACAGAATATTAGTATTTATGAGACAACTCACACCCAACAAAACAACCGCAAAACTGTATTTTTGACTAACTGCGACCGAACATTGATTGCAGCATATACATTTGGTTTGATAAAATATACCCACACAGAGCAAGACTAAACAGACTGAAACGAACCTTGTTGCTAAAAATTGCATGCCATCTTATGATGTTCCTACACCAATTAAGACAAGTCAGAAAAATGAAAAAGACAGAAAACACTGTCACATTGCTTGGTGTCTGATAACCGGTTGTCTTTTGAGACATAAGCTAGATGAAACTTTTTCTTGGCTAGCATTAAAAAAATTAGTTTGATTTAAAAGACAAAAACGTTTTGTCTTATGTTGGTGTGGGTTCAGCCTAATAGATCATTATTCCTTACTGAGCTCGAATACGCATATCCAGACTAGTTGAATTTAGAATAAATTAGTTTAATTTCTAATGTACTTATAATTATGTTTTGTATTGTGCTGGTATTCAAGGCATTACAAGTGTTCCCATGTATTTATTTTTAATTTTATTCTTAAAACGCGTTTTTGAAGGTAAGAAAAGTAAAACAACAAATTGTTTTAACCAGTATGTAATAAGAATTTTACAGTTATTAGTTTTATATTACCGATTTAATGAGCCACATATGTTTTCAAATGAGCCAGATGGTTTAACAAGTCGAAGAATGAATTAGAGATGTAAAAAAATTATCTTTAAAATTATTAATGGTTTAATTTAAACTCTTTTTTCTACCCTAAGGGCTAAAAAATCAGGGGAAGTTAAACTCTTTTTTTTGGTTTAAAATGTGTTTAAACCAACAAATCTATAAATCAGTAAACGTATAAACCATCTTTAAACGCATAAAATTGGGCGTTTAAACTACCAATACAGACCATATGAATTTGATAAGATTTATTGTAGTGCTGCTACATGTTATTTTTTTTTTACAACATATAATACATGGGCCACTGATTTATAGTTGTTGAGTTTAAACTCCATATAAATTCAAGTTTAGTTCAACTAAACCAGCGTTTAAGCCATCAGTGATTTATTAGCCATAAGACTTACAAGTCTTACAAGGTGTCAAACTAATCACAACAAACATCAGTTCCATATGAAGCCACAATAATACCTTTTGAGTCTGGTAATGTTTTATTTAAAATTTTTATTACTTAACATTTATCCGATACATTGTTGCCAATTTGGCTTTTTTTTTGTAATAAAAAAATCATTATGCAAATTTTGCTAATTTATCACAGATCGTACAAAAAGTTTACTCCTAAAAAATTGAGATTCTAGGCGAAGGGTGTTAAATATTCAGCAAAGTCAAGTAAAAATATATAATTTTACTTCTTTATATTGCAAAATAAATTCATACAGGTTATTACCCATGACTTTTAATCGAAAGTTTTTCCAATGCAAATTGTTTGCTGAATATTAAACTTTTGTAAACCCTTCAACACAGAAAAAAATATCTCAAGAAAATTTTTAACAACACAGGTTGTTAAAAATAAAATTTTAGGTCAACAAACTTTTTATTTGATTCTATGAGAAAATTTATTAAAATTGCGCATTCAAAATGAGCACACAGAAAAACATATTTAATAATGAAATAATTAAAAATTTCTTCACGTTCAATAAAAAAAATATTTGAATCAAAGTAAAGACAGTATTTTTACAACTCTTGTCCATTTTTTAATAGCTTTTATATCGTTGCAAGTAGGACTTGAGTATTTGTAATTCTCAATCGCTTTACACTTTTATTTGTATAATATCTTTGGTTTTTCCAAAGTCTTTGGGAAAAGGTTTCCTGAAAGATCTGGCCTAAGCAAACAACGAAATGCGAACCAGCTTATCCCCCAACAATAAATTTTAGTGTATTTGTCAAAGAATAAAAATTGGGAGTTTAGAAAATCATAATTAATAAAAAAACAAATAAAGATTCGATAAACATTTTGTTTGATTTATTCAAAATTTTGTTGAAAACAATTTTTTGTTCAACAACTTTTTTTCCTGACTTAATTAGCATGGGTGTTGACTTAAAATTCAATAACTATAAAGTTTTCCACGTAGTCAAAGGAGAAAAGCCAACAAGAGAACGACGTCAAATTGACATTTCAGCTTCTTCTTCAATACTTCGCGTTACAGCAGCAATATTTTCTTCAGTACGTACCCAGTAAAAAATGTGCTCCAAAAGGAGCAGGTTTTATGTATGAATTCATACCCAAAACAGCTTCAAACCTGCTGATGGGATGCCTGATTTATGTATGGGGTGTTCCCGGTTTGGAGGACTATTTTCTGCTGACAACAAGCGCTTCTTTTAGCATGCAAACAAAGCACTCCTAAAGTGCTTTTTTAGGGGCGAACTACATTAAAATATTCCTTAACGTTTTGCTTTTACTTGTTTAAATGCCCTTTTTCAATCATTTTCGCAAACCAAAATACATATGTGACAATTTCAGTTAAAAGGGACACCTATGGATGAAAAAATCGATTTTTACTTTTTTGGTGATTCTTAAAATAGACAATACGCTCTTTCCAATGCAGCAAACCGCAGTTTTCTAACTTCATTACTTTTGTCATAAGTAAGCTTTAAAATACACCTTTGATAAGAAAGGAAAATAACTTGTTAACTTAAAAATCGTTTTTCTCCAAAACTCATTTTTTCCCATAGAACCCTTTTAACACAAATTGTCACATATATTTTTGTTTTTTCACTTTAAAACCTTCTTTGTTGTCAGCACTAAAAGAGCAGCTATTTGTATAGTTTATTCTTTATCATTTACTGCTGTTCAAGAGCTCTTTTATTAAAGCGCTCGATTACGCGCTTTTTCTCTTAAGTGCTTCAAAAACCCCAATTTTTTTATTTCGGAAACTGCATTCTAAAAGTGTTTAGTATTTGAGAAAAGAAAATAAATAAAAATATTTATCCACAAAACTTAACCAATCCCAAGCAAATTTTTTTTAGAGTTTTTTTCTTCGTATTGAATGGCTTTGACAGTTGCAGTTATTTGTATTTCTTTCCAATTCCGCTGAAAACAGTTTGGTGCTGTTGAATGATTGAGTGTGTTTTGAATGTGTTTTGCCACAAATCATTAAACCAGAGACTTGTGACACATTAGTAAACAATTTAAGCAAAAGTGCAAATAATGCGTCAGTCATTAAAGTAAAATGAAAGAGAAATTACAAAATAAACAAATAAAAAAAATCAGCTAAACGATTAGAAATAATAAAAAAATGTTTAAAGAGTTATAAAGAAATTAGAAGACAATATGCTTACAAAAGCTTAAATAAAGTTTGACTAAAATCAAAAGTTAGAAAATCGTGAATAAAATCAGATTTAAATCACTAACCTTTAAAATATTTTACAGCCTCTTCAAAATCTTTAGTGTAAATACATGTTCCATTACAACCCTAGAAGGAAGCGAACTGACACCAAAGTAGTCCTGTGATAGGTCTTTGGTGGTAGGGACTGGCTCTAGTTCTAACATTTTATATGAATAAGACCTATCACTTTTACATGGGGCTGTCATAGGAGGAGGTCAATTGACATCATTATATATAATGATATCAATTGACTGAAACTGAAAGAAAAATTCTTCATACATTTAATGAATAGTTTTCATAAAAAAAATTTCACTGGTTAAATGAAAATTTTCATTGTCCAAATGGAATTTCGAAGTTATAATGAAGTATTTTCTTTAAAATCGATTCATTGGATTTCGTAATTACGTATTTGGATATATGAAAACTAAAGTTTGTCCAAGTTAAACAAAAAATTTTAATTGGGAACATAAAAAACAATAAACAAACATAACTATATTTATAAATTAATACAAAATTATAGTTTCCTTAAAAATATGTTGAATTGTTAATTAAAAATGGAAGATTTAATTATTTCATACATCTAATGTAATATGCCATTAAATTTATGTAATCAAAATTTTTTTTATAAAAGCAACATATTTCAATAATTGAAAAAAAATTATTTTTAACATTCAAATAACTCTGTAGTCTCAATAATTAAAAGTATAAAAATATTTCGAAAAAGCATGCCTTCATAAAGTTAAATTTTCATTATGACAATGAAAAATGGCATTATAGTAATGAAACAAAAACTTTCAATCCATAAATACGTATGTTTTTAGTTTTCTTTAATATGTACACACCTAAATACATATAGTATGTACTAAGTAATGAACAAATAAATGTTCTCTTTTAAAAAAACACACCCTTATTTTTAACTGTTGTCAACCAAATGATGTATACGAAAAAGCTTGTTCTCTCTTTATGTGTATTTTTTTATTATACGTTAGCAAAAAAATCAACGTTGTTATTGTTGTTATGTTATGACAATTTAATCTCATATTTACGCTCTTAATTGAGTAATGGCAAAAAACATAGTTTTTTTTATTCAAAAACTACACTGCCCCAGTAGGCTAGCTGGTAGTTAGCTAGTCTATTAGCGCAGAGGTTGCGGGATCGATTCCCGCCAGCGACTCTGGTTTAAAAATAAAAAAAAAAGTTGAATAAGAACAACTTTGATTAAAAAAAAAAAATTAAACAAATTTTTTTTTACTTATTTGAAAGTATTCATCCAATGAATAACATTCATAGATATAGTGTAATGTTTCATTAAATACATTTTAATGAAACAGGTTTCATTGATCCAACGAAGTGCTGCATAGGTTCCTTTTTAATGCAATTTTTCGTGGGATTTATGTCAAAATTCATTGGTATTCTGAAGAAAATTCTTTCAGTGTACCAGTCACACATCTATTCTCAATAAAGGTGTTTAGTGCTAGTTACAACAATGTAGTATTATTTCAATACAAAGTAGTATAGTTTCAATAAACCAAGTTCTAGAACTAAATTTAGTTCTTCATATACCAGTTTAATAATTGGTTTCTTTTTGAATTCGTTCTATTTTCACAAATCCCAGAACCAGTCTGTTAGAACAATTTACACAAATTTCCCGCAGGTCAGTTACATATGGCTACTCTATCTACTTTTGAAAGCATCAGTTATTTTTATTCACACTGTACCCAACATCATTCACATGATAATTCATATTTATATCACAAAGATTCAAAATAAAAATCAATTCAAAGTTCATTATACAACGAAAAAAATATGCAGGTATAAGCATCATCTAACTTGAACATCATAAACTTCATAAGACAAAACATCAAAAATCAATTGAAGTACCTCAAGATGATGGATGGATGATTAAGTGTTTTGAAGATAATCATTATACATAATTGTGAAAAATGAAAAGTTTTTTATTATTGAACATTGCAAGTTCAAACTACTTAAATGTTATGAAAACGTGATTTGATGGATTAACACACGATAATCATAATTAAGAAATCAAAGTCAGCAAATATTTAGAAATTATTGACATTTGGCTAAGATTCGTAATAAAAATTAAGGGTGATATAAGTTAAATTGTATCCAAAATTTCCTAAAATAGAAAATAATAACAAAGTATATTTCGAAAAAAACTGTTTGTTAAGAAATTTGTAATATCTGACATTAAATGATCAAACAAAACTGAGTCGATACCACATTTTCCAAACAACTCAACACACAAATTTGCCGTAGAAAGTCGCCGTAAAATATAATTAATTTTGTTTAGGCAGTGTTTATTCTTATGCTATCACAATCTTTAAGTTTCATACATTTTGGTACAGAAAATCTAGAACAAAATCAAAAATGCGAACAATAAAATGCGAGAGCATTTGAAATAACTGCCTTCGATTTAATTATGGGCTTTGTTAATTTGACAGCAATTTTACCTGAAGTTTAAGCACTAAGCCTAAAGCCCAAAATTAAATCAAACGTTTTTATATTTCTTTCTTTTTTTTTTGTTCTTATTTTTTTTTGTTTAAAAAATGTATTAAATTTAATAAAAGTACCACACCACGCGTTGTCGCCTCCATGCGTTGCATGTTTTTTTTACCGTAGCGATGGTTTACACTCTTCAAGTTTTAGCCTTCAAGTCATGAGCTTTTAGGAAAGAGAAATCCCCTGAATTTCCCATGTTGAATTTCCAAACATGGTAATTGGAACTTGACAATTTAGGGAATTGTGCGTACGATGTATTCATTTTTTAAATAATTTTATCAAAAAAAAACTTTAAACGATTTTAAATTAAACACGTGTGTAGGCCCATAACCTGTTGTTTAGATGAAATGTATTAAGTAAAAAGTAAAAAAGATGATGAAATACATTTTATAGAAAAAGGCGGTTGTTACAGAGTTGTATATAAAGTGTACAATAGTAATAGAAAGAAAGTGATGTCACTAAAAAGTCACATGTTCATATTTATGGCGCTTTTTACGTGCAATTATATAAATATATTATCAACAATTATATATTAAATTAAAAAAAAGTATTTCGGTAATTCCATGACAAATCGACCAAGAGTGGGACCCGACCCCTTTCGATTTGAATAAAATTTATTGAAAAGGTTCCTGATTTTTTTTTTTTTTTGGCTAAATGATTTTTTATCCAAAAACATGTATTTTAAAAGTTCCACACTTATAAAACAGTTTCCCAAATGTAACCCCATTCGTGAAACTGCATTATCGGTTAAAGGTAGTCAGACCGTCCATGTTAATTTGCCTTCGTGTGTTTTGCGTTGCAATCGCTTTGGCTAATGGTTTGGCGTCGCATCTTCACGATTTCTTGATCCAAGAAACTATATTTGATCAAAGTTTACTACAAATGAATTAACCGTATTGGAAAAACTGAAAAACTCAAATGATGTGATATTATTGCGTTGTGTATATCAATGTATAGCAAACTGGATCTTGTTTTCAACAATATATAAAATATTTTAAATTTATACGTTTCAAAAGAATTACTTAACATTCTAGGAAAACAAAACACTTAAATATTATAAATCCGTCCGTTACTTAGCTTTGAGTCATGATTTAGTTGTCCACATTTTGAAACATTGTCACCCATTAAGATTTAACAAACATTACAAGCACACCCTTTAAATAATATTTGATGGTTGCGATATTAAAAAAGGTCAAATTACACAATTTCCTTTTATTTGTTTTTATATCGGAGTATAAAAAACAACAACAAAGCGACGCTCAGAAAGTGACATAACTTCATCGTAAAAAGTGTTATATGTTGAACTCAAAGACCGTCCGTAAAAATTAAACACAGAAAAACATACTAAAAGAAGAAAAGATAGAAGCCAACCAGAGCTAAAGAAAAAAAAATCAATGCAAAGCAGCAAGAAAGCCGGTACAAGAAATCACAAACACATAAAACACATGTAAAGTAAATTATTGTGTAAATTTAACTTGATTTCAATACAAATAAACTTTCTTTTCGGCCATTAAGCTAAACGATATTGAAGAAAACCTAAACTAATAAAAAAAAAAATTAAATTGATGTCAAAATTACAACCAGAAACATACATATATACAGTTGCATTAATGCAATTAAAAAGTTCGGCCCATTGTGCATTGAAATTGTGATTAAGTTTGATGTTAATTTGTGATCGCTATAATTAAAATATAAAATAACATAAACTGTTCAAATTACAACGAATAATCAAACTGTGCTGTAATCGGCAACTTTTTGTAACCAACGGGGCAACCGGAGGGTAAACCAAATTTAAGTGCGCTAAATCCAGTGTTGATAAAGGGTAGTTTACACTATCACACAAAGCTTACGTAATTTGACAAAAATGCATCTCTGATCTAATTATTGTTTGGAGATTTTCAAAAAACAATAACAATTTATATTACAGGGTTGTACTTTCCCCAAAATACGTGAGACTTGTGTGATAGTGTAAAGTACCCTTAACAGTTTTTTTTACAGGTTAGCTCTTGTTTATAAAATAATTAGGACTGGTAATTAGGCTAAAAGTACTTATACAGGGGCAACTTTTCTCAGTTTTATACAATTTATTAATTTTTATTTCGATTTATATATATATGGATGATTTCATGTCAAGTGACCCAATTTTTAAATCGATGTCTTCCGATTTGGATGAAATTTGCAACAAGGCTATTCCTATTAGATAGTAGTTTAATAAAAGTACCACACCACGCTTTTTCGCCTCCATGCGTTGCAAGTTTTTTTTACCGTAGCGATGGTTTACACTCTTCAAATTTTAGCCTTCAAGTCTTGAGCTTTTAGGAAAGAAGGGAAAAGGGAATGACGTTTCCTTTCCTCTCTCTACAAGTTTTAGCCGTCAAGTTTTGAGTTTTTAGGGGGAGAGAGTAGCTTCGATAGCTATTTGATCAATCTTTCGAAAAAAATTTTTTTGTTTTTTGAAAAAAAATTTTTAATTTTTTTTTTTTTTTTTAAATTTAAATCTCTTTTTTTATTTTTTTTTTTTTATCCGGGATGTTTTTTTTTTTTGTTCAAAAGAAATCTTGTCTTTTCCTTTAAGTTAGTTCTGGTCTTTTAGGAAAAAATTCAAAATAGTGCTGCATATGCTAAAAATGTTATAACGTCCCACTGATACATGAAGGCATTGTGTCTAAGAGAACCGTAGGGTTTAACCGAATCAGCAGATATTATGTTAATCCTAAGCATTTGTACATTTGGTTTTAAAAATCTAACAGTTATCCTAAAATAAGCTGTACAGGTATGTGATGGAAATCGATTTAAAAACGAAACGATTTCAAACCAAAAATATCGTTTTCAGTATCTTTTTAAATGGATTTTAAATGCATATTTCTTTTATTTTCAGTCTTTATTCTTTTAAATTTTATATTATATATGTTAACTGAAGTGTATTCTGAACGAAAATCTAAGACTATAATTCAGAAATGGATTTTAAAATCCATTGAAATTCATCACACCTTTTAAAAACGTTCGTTTTGAAATCGATCGATTTTCACCACATGCCTGGTAGTCAGGACTGCCATTTCATCATGGAGAAACTCACAAACGAGCAACGACTGCAAATTGTTGAAATTTATTATCAAAATTCAGCTCAATGGAAATCCACTGTGAAGAGCTGCCACATCCCGTACAAGAGTTACCGATGCATCCCAAAAAAACGACAGTTTGGTGTGGTTTATGGGCTGGTGGCATCATCGGTCCATTTTTCTTCAAAGACGACCGTGGAAGAAACGTTAACGTCAACGGCGAACGATATCGCGCCATGATACGCGACTTTTTGTTGCCCCAATTGGCTGAGTTGGACTTGGTTGATATGTGGTTTCAACAAGACGGTGTCACATGCCACACAGCTCGTGAAACAATGGACATATTGAAGGATGAATTTGTTTATCTCTCGAAATGGCCCTGTGAGTTGGCCGCCAAGATCATGTGATTTGACGCCTCTTGACTATTTCTTGTGGGGTTATGTGAAGTCGTTGGTCTATGTGGACAAGTCAAACACGATTGAAGCCTTATGGCCATTTTCTCAATGTATCGACAAACTGTCTGTTACTTAATGTCAACATAAATTTATTAGACCGATAAACTGTCTGTTAACAATTTTGGGTTTCTCAATATACCGACAAAAAACATTGTTTTCAGTTGGCAACACCTCTCAAAATACATGTAAAAGTTGGAAGTCAGATGATTGAATTTATCTGTACGCCAAATAAAAGGAAAACAAATAATTGGCAGATGAGTGCCGGTTAGCATTGCGACAAAATAGAAGCAAATGAGACATTGAGAAAACCAAATTTCTTTAATGTGCAGCTTTTCGTTGGCAAAAAAGATAATCGCCTAACAAAACGCGTGTTATTCATGGACTACAGGCCGAAATGCTCGAAAAAGTTGTGCAAAATTGGACCTTACGAATGGGCCATTTGAACCGGAGTCGCGGGCAACATTTACATGAAGTTATTTTTAAAGAGTAAATGGTAAAGACCAATTTATGGATTCCAATAAAAATTTTAAATATATGTTGCAAATTTAAGTGTTTTATTAGATTTAAAAAAAAACTACGCTTAAAAAAACACCCATTATTAAAGGAATTGTCAGTCAAATTTGCTTAAAATGTTTTAACAACGTTGCCAGAAAAAGCATTGGCAGTCTATTATAACAGCAAAATTTTTCTTTGGCTGTATATTGTCAACACATTGCCAGACCTTGCATTATTGAAACATCTAACCACCGTCTGTACGAAGCTTAATTTCGTTAAATATTTCAAGAAAATGCCTCTGTCGACAACCACAACATAAATGACAAATTTTAACGTTTGCGGGGCTTAAGTTTGTGTGAAAACTATCACGTTGTCGCTCGCTTGCATTGTGGATCGACTTGCTGAAAATTTTAAGTGGGGAGAAATTTAGCTATTTGTCGTTTTATATGCAAACGAGCGATAGCGATCGACATCGTGGGCCTGGCTGTAAAAGAGAGTGATATGAACAAGGGAAGACAAAGGAGGTTTTAACATTAAATATGTAGTCATTATAAGCGGATGGATTCTATTTATGCCCGTAATTCCTACAAACAGATATTTGGTCGTGTTCGTACTTTACAGTCATCTTTACCTATCCGGTAAAACTATTTTGGTAATTTCAACATTCATTTTGCCTACATGTTTTTTCCTTTAAGTTTTGTTTTAAAATATGGCAACATTTTTATTTTTCTTAAATTTTTGAATTAACTGTCAAAAATCGATAGTGTAAAATACACCACAGTGTAACCAGTGGATAAGACAGACAGACGTGTTAAAATTATAAAAAATTCGTTACACCATAGATATCTATACACAGCTAAGATATCTATTGGTAGAAATTACGGGCATTACACAGAAAAAAATAAGAATTGATTTCAATTAAAAAATTTGTGATATCAATTAAAAAATTAATTAAATTTGCAACAGTAAACAAATTATAAGTATCAATTAAACCAGTTAATAGTATTAATTAAACGTTTAATTCACTTGATTAAAAGTTTAATTGGCTTGATTAAATTTTTAATTAAAACGTATTATATTTTTGATTAATGCTTTAATTGGTGAAAAATTTTGGAGAATTTTTCTGTGTAGACAAGGAATCATTTCTTTTTCAGAAACTTTACTTAAATAGAGAATTTTTTTAAATTCTTAACTCAGAATTTAGTAAAAAACACTGTCAGTTGAAGAAAATTTTTATTACAAGCTTTATTTAAAAAAAACTTAATTAAAAATTAATACTTATTATGACAAAATATAATTATTTAAAACAATTTTATTAAATTCGTGTCAACAACGATGAAAGTTGTTAAATTAAATTTAAAATCGGTTGAATACTCTAAATATACTTACCGACTGACAGGCATTGGTCAGATGACATTTTTAATGAAACGGATTGTTTTCTATCAAATTTAAAATAAACAATCAACGAAGCATCCAAAGAAAAAAATAAACTCATCAATAAATTTCATAACGAATGAAAATAAACATGATGATGCTGTAAGAGAGTAATTAAATGTTTTATTCATACAACTATTTGGAGAAATCAGACAAAAAGGCCTTGAAATCACCAACATAAAAAATCTCTATAAATTTTGATGTTTTTAAATATTTAATAACAGAAAAAAATGTTTTATATAATACACATTTCTCAGCTTCTTCTTCCTCATACTGATGAACTTTTTAGAGAAACTTTCTTAATCAAGAAAGACGAAAGTAACAAAAAAATGAATAAATAAGCAGTAAGAAAAAAGTCAATAAGAGTGAATTTCCGTTACCAAAAAAAAATACATAATAAATAAAAAAAAAACAACAACAAAATACCGAGTATACCAAAAATCGAAATCAAAAACCTGGTTTTTAAATATTTTCTTATGTTAGGTTATGATTATGACAATGACGGCAACGCATACGACGACTTGTTAAAGCTCGACGTTGTCTGAAATGTGGGTAAAGCGCCAACGCACTTTAGTCAAGTGTGCTAATTACTCAAAAATATTTACTATACACAAAGCAAAAAAAAAATTTTGAGATCTCCCAAAAAATAAAAAGCACACTGGGTTGAAAGTTTTATTTTATCGTTTTTCATTTGTGAATATTGTTAAGAAATTGTTATTGCCAGAGGGAAAAATGCGGCATTCGATATCGATCGAAATTTCAATTTGAATTGTATTGCAATTTCCCAGGTAAAATTGTTCAAGAAGAACTTTCTGAGTGCATATTTTAAAATTTAGAAAACAATTTCTTAATAAACAAAATATGATGTCTTACCATCAACAGCTATATTGGGATCTCTGGGATTGCCAAATTGAAACCACATTTGTGAAAAATACAGTTGTCGTCAAATCAACAACATTCTGTTGTCAAAAAGATAACGCACTATTGCTATTATTAATAACGTAACTACTTATGTTGTCAAATAAACAACTTATTTATTCACCTCATCGTTAGCAGTTTTACAAATAAAAAAGGTTGCAAATTTTTAATAAGTGAGGGTGTGTGTGAAACGGTAGCAAAGTTCTTTCATTAATTAAAATTGTCAAGAATTTCTACGCTAATGTCAAAACTTATACTAGCCCCCAGGGTGAATGAAATTTTATTCACCTCAACAGCGTCTAGATTGAAAATACTTTGCTACCTTTTTACACACACCCTGAATTATAAATTAGTTTTTTTAATGAAAAACCAAGATAAGCGAATCGAAAATATAAATTAAATTGTGATGAAAATACTTTATGAAATGTCTTGGAATTCTAAAAAGAAATTCTGTTTGAAAGAAATTTTAATGTTGGTGTGAAAACATGAGGTTAACTAGTTATGATGACGATAACGATAAGGAACTCGAAATAAATTAGTAATTTATAATGTCTAAATAATGTCTAAGGGAGAGTTATGGCTAAATTAAATTGAAAGCACTACAGTATCTCTAAATAGGTTATTTTTTTTTATTTTAATGATTGCAATTTTTTTCATGAAATCTGTAAATTTAAATTTTATTTTAAAAACTAAAGAAAACCAAAAAAAATTAAAAAAAAAAACTCAGAAAAATGTGTTGTCGAAATGACAATATAATGTTGTCATTATAACAACAGGGTGTTGTAAAATTATATAAATTTTGTAGCCACACTCGCTTTAGGCTAAGGTCACGCAATTAGCGGTAAAGCGGCGAGCGGCAGAGCGGCAGAGCGGCGAGTTTGAACGTTAAATGACTTACTACTGAGCGTCATTTCTGAGCGATTAGTTGTTAAATTGCCATTGTCAAGAGAGTTTTGCCTAATGTTATTAAGAATTAAGAATTTAATGCGTTAAGAAAATGATTTGGTGTTCATCCTGTAAATCAAGCAAGGCGACATTACGGTAAATTTAACCATTTATTTACAAATCTACGCAAATTTACAGACAGATTTTGGCAATACTGTCGTATGTCTGTGAAATCCTTTGATTTTCTGTTGTAAAAAGTTAACACCAAGTTTGGTAAAAAGTTAACAAAAAATTTGGTAGTCTGTCTTGCCATAATAGCGGCCAGCTTTTTGAATTGAGTTGATTCTTTATTAGATAGGACAGTACAACAAGAACGGTGTCTTATATTACAGTACTGTAGAATTAATGTTATACATATGTGGCACAGTTAAATAAAAAATTAAACATATAAATAAATAATAATTAATACAAATAAGTAAACAAATATAAGAAGAATATAAAAAATGAGTATTTATGAATATTAAGTTAAAGATTTATGTCGTATTCATAAAAATATTTTAAATTTTACATATCAAATTTTTATGAAATTTTTCCTAAATTAACGTTTGATAAATTTAATAATCGTTTTTGAATACGGGGTAGAAAATTTAAATTAAAAAAAAAAATTTTAACTAATGTCAAAAAAATAAATAAAAAAATTATTAAAATAATTTAGCAACAATTTTAACACAAAATGATTAAAAATGGCAGATTTAAAACTGTTTGCATTGCTAATGAATTGAATAAGGGGAGGTAGTCGGTTCCACAGACGAACTGTAGAAACGTAAAAATGTCTAACTAATATAAGGCTACGGTAGCGAATGGAGTTTATATATTTTCCTCTGTTAGATCTTAAAAAAGTTAATCTTCTGTATAAATATTCAGGTTGTTTAGTAAAAATCAGCTTTTGTAGAAACAATAATGAAGGAACTTTCAACAGGTTTTCGAGTGTAAAATTGTAGATTATTTTTGAGTAATCAGAGATACTATCAAGAACTCTGCGGGCAAAAACATATCTAGCAATATTGTTAAATGTCACATTAAGTTTAGATTCGCATACTGAGCCACAGTTTGAAAAGAGTTCGCAGGCATATAGAAGTTTTGGCAGGAGGTACGTTGAAGCGATTAGCATTCTAACTTTGAGAGAAGTGAAATATTGCGTCCTCCATAGATTCCTTAACATTGCGTGAGCAACACCACATATATAATTAATATGATTAGACCAATTGAGCTTACAGTTAAAAATTACACCTAGATTTTTTGCTGTCTTGACTATTGCAAGTTTTTCGTTGTTTATTTGGATCGGCGGGATAAACGAGGGGTTATAAAGTGGTTTACCAATGATCATGGCTTTTGATTTTTTTGCATTTAAACAAAGACCATTAGTAAAGGCCCAATTGTAAATATTATTCAGATCATGGTTCGCAACTTATATAGAGCTGCACATCGTCAGCGTACATTTGTATTTCGCAAAATTTTAATTGAGATAGTAGGTCATTCGAATTAATCGAGTAAGGAAGAGGACCAAGTATTGATCCCTGTGGTACGCCTCTTCTTAGTATGCAGGCGTTTGATACATCTGAGCCGTGGTAAGTCGCTTGGGATCTACCACTAACATAGGAAGACATCCACCTTACTGCAGTTTCCAAAAATTTACACAAATATGTTAGTTTAAGACACAAAATAGGTTGATCGACTTAGTCGAAAGCTTTGAAGTGATCAAGTAACTCGAGAAGAGAAATCATTTTGGCATCTATATGTTTTTTTAGTTCTTCAGAGACATCAATCAACGCCGAGACGCAGCCATGCCCTGGTCTAAAGCCAGACTGTCTTTCAGTTAGAATTGAACTGCTGTACAAATGTTGAGTCATCTGATTATAAATAAGGCGTTCAAAAACCTTTGAAAGGTATGGAAGAATTGCTATCGGTCGGTATGTCTTATCTGTTTTCGGTATGGGAATAATCTTGGCGAATTTCCATGTAGATGGGTAAGAAGACTTGGTTAATATGTTGTTAAAAATATGTGTTATACAAGGTAAAATGAAGAAGCTTAATGAATTTTGGGTGTCCTACAGAATCTGATTTGAAGCTAAGAAAGGACTCAACAATAACTTCCTGGATAAATTGTATAAAATCAAACAAACGTGGCGGATGATTATTATCTGTTTATTGAATATTGTCGGCTGAAATAATATGGCTTGGCGTATGATTGTTTGGGATATTGTTGTGTTGTGCCGTGAAAAAATCTCTATATACATTAGTCTTAGCATTGGACATTGGTATATTAGCAAAGTTTAAGTTTAGCTTATTGACATCAACTGAATCTGCAGTACTGGCCTTACCATTAACAATTCCCTTGTTACGAATTTCTTTCCATTTATTTTTGGAGTTCAAAGCTGATATAAATTGTTCCTCATAAAAAGAAGTTTTTGCAATCCTAATTTGTGTATAAACATTTTTTCTAGAGGCTTTAAAAATTTTGTGAAATGTAATAGTTTTAAATTGTTTCCATCAGGCATATGTCTCATTTCTCGTTGCAATAAGCGTTTTAATTTCTGAAGAAAACCAAGGTTGTTCCTTGCGTTTGGTAAGTGTTTTTATTGGCACATACTTGTTTTAAAGATAAAGCATATTGTTTTGAAAAAAAGTTAATTGATCATCTACACTAGGCATTAAAAAGATTTGAATCCAAGGAATTATAAAAATCTCTGACTCCAGTGTGTACTCAATGTTTTTAAAACCTCTTTAAAAAAATCTCTTGGCTTTGATCTTAGTACAATACTCGTTAGATATAAAAATTGAGTCATGTTTAGAAAATAAGGACGCGGAAAGTTGTTCATACAATAATAATTTGGAGCTACTAACGAAGCAAAGATCCAGAAGGGTGCTTGAAGTTTAAGTAAGATGGGTGGGAAGTGAAGCATTAACTAGATTTAAGCCAATGGCACCCATATGTGTCATTAGGCTTTGTACAGATGAAATTATAAGCTCCACATTTACTTTTGCCATGTCTGTTCTTTGCCACTCAGAAAACCACTTAAAATTAGAACCAGTTTTATTCCTGAGCGGCGCCGCTTCAGTAGCATTTCATACGTTTTACTTTTTTGCCGCTCACCGCTCTGCCTCGGCCTAAGAAGAAGATATACTGCAGCAATTATCCGAACAAAAGAGCGCTAAGCATCGCTTGGAATGAGAACCGGTTTTAGGAAACCTGTCGCCTGGCATTGGCAAGAGGCAAACTTAAAAATTATACATATTAAGATTTGAAAAATTACTGCTTGGTCATATAATTTATAAGGATTCAATAAATATCAAAAAAACAATGTCGAAATGAGAGCATTTTGTCGTAAATATGGCTGGATTGCAAAACTTCATTATTTGCAGTCAAAAGCAAAAACGCATCACTATATTTAACGATGCACAGTTGGCTATTGTGTATGCACCGATACATTTTGTTTGTGGGCTTTGGGGCAGATGCCATAGAAACATTTTACACGGTTGCATTGTGGAATGCATTTAAAGAAGTGAGTTGATTTGCAACTTACGATCAGGAACTCACAGCAAGTTAACAGTTTGTTGTCAAAATAAGACGAAATGGTGACAATATGAAAACGTGGTGGTTGAAAAATCTTGACACCATCTGTTATTAGATTAAACACAAGCGTAGGTGGCTATATTTTGATAACGGATGGGGTCAAGATTGGTAATTTTATGCCGCATTTTTCCCTCCGTTGCCTTGAGCTTCTTTGCGAGATTTTCGTTTGGTGATTTTCTAAGAAATTAAATTGTTTTCGACTGACGCCTTTAAGGAAATATAAATCTGGATTATTGAAAACATTTGTCAGTAACAATTAATATTTCTCAATACTCAAAAAAAAGTTATTTAATTGACATATTACTCCTATTTGCAAACTAAAAAAAACCAACTCCAGTTGAGTTTAGACCATTATTCATTATAGCCGAAAAGACCACTTTAGTATTTTTTCCCAATCTATTTAAATCTTTGGTACAGACTTTTTAAAAACAAAGTCTACTATAATCAATCTATGAATGAAAATTTAATTCCTGGATTTAAAAGATTTTTTAGTTTTGCAACACTTGCAATTATCTTAACTTCAGTTTTGGAGGGACTATTTGGAGTAAAAAATATTTACACAAATAAGAAAAACAATTACAAATAACACTGATCTGCAAAAAGAATCAGCCCTGAGATCGTTTGAGCTGATCCTTTTGAAAATAACCTCCTGAATTCGATTATATGATCTTCGTTTTCACTGATAACCCACGGGGAGTATCTCCGTCACTCCCCGCTGTTTTGATATATGTTCGGTATTAACAATTTTTAAGCCGTTATATTTTTTCTATAGCTTCTTGTACGATGAGTATGAGCCTGGTTTATTATGAAATGTATAGAATTAGTCGGGATAAAGAAGAGAGGGAAATGTTGTTTTTCTTTCCCTGCCAATGCCCCACTCTCAGGGATACATATACAGTGAAAACTCTCTATAGTGGACAGCTGCGGTCGCCTGAAATTTGTCCATTATTGAGAGGTGTCCACCTAAGGGGAGGTCTAATAAAAAGTGCATAATATTTGTTTTATTTTATTTAATAACAAAAACAAAACCAAAAACAGATCATTCCAATTTCATTAATACATACATGTTCACTAGTTTATAATGTTTTGTAATTTATAATTTTAAATCGCTTTAAAAAAATTGTTTATATGAAAGCCGATGTGAAAGCTGAAAGAAGATCAATATTAATTTAATCTACACCTAAATAGCACATACAATTTTATAATAACAAACCTTTCTGCTAATTTCCGAACCGAACATTTATCTTTTTTTGAGGATTCAATAATTTCCACTTTTTCTTTTAATTAACTTTCGCTGTGAAGCCATTTTTGACACAAAACCAATAAGTTAATTTAACAACAAAAACTAAATTTCGTGAATTCACCATACACAGCAGAAAAACATACATACATATTTAGTTGCTTCCGAGTTACCAAATGAATAATATTTGAAAACCAAACGAAAATATGCAAAAGCGATGCCAGATAAAAAAAATTATACAAAAATATTTAAAAAATTTTCATCGATTTTATGAAGATGTCCACATAATGGAGGGTTTTCAACCAAAATATATACAAAATGCTTGTCCATTTCCATATAAGGGCGTGTCCACCTATCGGAGTTTCATTTACATGAAAAGTATTTTTTGGTGCTACGTTTCAGAGTTTTTGTCCATTAAAAGGGGGTGTCCGCTAAAGAGAGTGTCCACTATACGGAGTTTTCACTGTATGTATGAGGCATTTTGGGAGACCAGAATTGTCCTATTTGTATGTCCTATCTGAGGTAGGATTTAGGTCGATCTTTCTTTTCCGTAAGAAATCGAAATATTTTGAGGCTGCTGAGATGAATTAGTGTAGAGAGCAGTGGCATAACACTCATCATTGCCTCAGGGTATCACAAAGGGACCGCTATCAAGAGAGCCATCCTTGTGTTAGTTTATCATTTTTTTTTTCTTGCTAAAATTTCTCGGGAGTTCCACATTAAAATTTCAAGAACAGGGAAAATTAAAAACAATTAAAGTTTTCGGCGTTTCCTGGGCCGAAAAATCCCGAGAAATTCAATTAAAAACAATCTTCTTGAAATTCTGGACAAATAAAATATATTTGTTTATTTCTAAAAAAATTGCTTATTAGATAAATAGTCCCAGCAAATAAAGCATATTAAGCAAAATTTAATATTTTTGTACGAGTATTAAGATTGATGTCTTAACTTTGAGAATTTGGTAGTGGTTAATGCAACTTATACAAAAAAAAAAATTATTATGATCAAATAAAATTTAAAAGGCCAAATAAAGAGAAGAAAACAATCTGCTTGAGACAATTTTAGTGTTTTAATTTTAACCCGGAAGCCCAGCAATACCGGGAAGCCAATCATCAGTAACAAAAATGTATACTGATTTTGTTTATCGCATATATCGTAAAATTTAAATGAATCATTACAACGATTTCCAAAAATACAAAAAAAAAAAAGAAAAGAAAACAACAAGCAAAAATACCTTATGAAATACCCTAAAGGCAATTTGTAGGCCCATTGTGCAACGTTTAAAGTTCACTGACGATATTTATGATAATGAAAGAGAGTTTACGAAATGATGAGTAAAGAAATGCGGAAAGAAATGACAACAAAATTGTTTAAGCCAACTCTTTTTAGCTTTATAATTGTAAAGGCTTACAAGAGCATTCATTCCGAGAGTGTGTGTGCAAGCTTGAGAGAGTGTATGTAGGTGTGTATCTGTGTGCGCATAAAATATTTTTACTTTTAACCAAATTCTTTGAGTCAATACGCGGTGCTGTTACTGCAATGGCTCTTATACATTTACATTTCGATAATGGGGATAAAAAACAATTGTTTTTTTTAGTATTTTTAGGGAAAGAGTGGTTGGCGTCAGTATTGACACTCTTTTCTGTGTAGATTTTGTTGAGCATTTTACCAGGTTAATGTGAGAGTGCGTGTGGAGGGGGCTAAAGAGGGCTAAGATGTGTGTGTTTGTGAGTTTGTATAAGTGTGTGAGTTTTCGTACTAATGACATAAAGTAGGTAGTACATGGATTGTTGTAGATATGGTTGTTGTTGTTTTCGTATTTGGTCTTATCATTATTATAACAATACCTTTAACCATTTTACTTCATGATCAAGAGCAATGTCTACTACGAATGCTGTTGCTCTTGATGGCGGAGATGATGATGATCATGGGCATTTGCAATGGCAACAGCAACAGCAACAACAAACAATTGGTTTATCATTGGTTGGTTGTTGTATTTTTGTTTGTTTTCTTTTATAGGTTTTGCATAATTATATGATTTTTGTTGATTGTTGGAGACTGCTTAAAAACAGCCTGACATCGTCGAAAAATTATCAAACCTCAGCTTGTTCCATTCGAATGAACACATAGTGATTTCGGTGGTGTTCCAAAAAAAAAAAATATATATTTATATATATAAAATTTCGGTTATTAAAAAATAACCTTAAATATTAATAGATTTAATTAACAGAAGAAAGAACATACTAAATCCCATACAAAATGAAATTCTTTGTTGCTATAACTTGTGTGCTTTTATTTGCTTCTGGCATCCTTGCCAATCCAGCTGCCACTAAGGATAACAGTAGTGAAAAACCCAGTGCTTTTTCCCACTGCTTGGAAACCGATTCAATTTCGTGTTTACAATTAACGGTACGGATTACTTAATACATAAACAACAAAAAAAAAAAAAAAATACAAAATACCTTAAGGATTATATAACTTACAAAGAAAGTGAAAACTTTACAAAACTTGAAATACAAATAAAAAATAAAATAAAACTTTAAATGTATACAAAGTTAAAAGAAATATTGTTGGAATGAAACAAAAAAAAAATTTAAACACTTTAAAATATGAGAAACCATAAAAAACTATAAAAAATATCAAGTTACTTATAACAAGTGCTATTAAATAATATTAAATTTATATAACAGGGATTTTGTTACCCTGTCCCCAAACGGCTTACGAAATACTGAAACCCCTTTAACATCAAAGTGAAATTTCTTAGTGTATTATATAACTTTATTGATATAAAATTAAAGTTTGTTATTAAAACATTTAACATTTAAGCTTTAAAATTCTACACAAAATATTTCAGTATCATTTGATCAGTTAAAATTATACATAAATTCGTCCATAATTTTTTATGCGTTTGTGAATTAAAATATAAAATTGTCCTTAATTTTTTATATTTGTGTGTGCTTTTTAGTTCACTTATATTGATGAAATCTTTGAGTGTTAAAAAAATATGTTACGTCACAAAGGGATAATAGCAAAATCTCGAAATGTCAAAATCTTGAATTTTCTTTTATCCCGAATTTCAAAATCCTGGATCTCAAAGTCCAGGGGCCTTATTCTGGCAGTCGTGATCGAGTACATTCTCGATCCGAAAGCAATTTTATTTAGTACATACTGAACGAATCGAAATTATTTTTTTAAAAAATTATTTTTTTCGTGAATGAAATAATTAGATATTAAATTGCTTTCGAATCGAGAAAGTACTGGATCACGACTGCCAGAATCAGGCCTCTGAACTTGAAAATCCCAAAGTTTGAAATCCTAAATTTAAAAATTCTGACATTAAATCCCAAATTTATAAGATTTAGTAAGCGAATCCGTTGTTTGTATGTCATAAAGGAGAAAATCCTTGCACCCGGCCGAAGGCCTTCTATGCAGAGAAGGTTTAGTTATCGAAGCCGGTGTTTGTTATACCATAGAGAAAATTTAACTAGCGATTGGAATTCGGGATTTTTATATTCTTAACACAAATTTTATCTGTTTTAAATAATAAAATTTAAGAAATGATTTTTAAAGTTAAAGTTTGCCTTAAAATACATGACAAAAAACCTGTGGTACTTAAGTTTTTTTTAGGAAATGTTATGAAATTGTTTTAAATTACTAAAATTCCTCAAAAAAAAAAAAAAATAATAATAATTTTTCAGTTTTTATTTAAAACACAATCTCCTTTTTAATATTATTACCTAATTGGGAATCGTTAAATAAATTTCATTTTTATTTCAAGATTTTGATATTTGAAAGGCCTGTCGCAGAAATCAATTCGATCGAAAGCGGTTGAGATTCCGTTTTTTGGTTTTCCAAAAAAATAAATTTTTATTTTAATAAGCTTAAATAAATTCCTTAGTAATGACAACTATGTATGAACTTTATAACAATTCGATCGGAATGTTTAACAGGCCTGATAATTAAAATTTTTAATTTTGGAAAATTTAATTTAATTTAATACATTTCCCTTCAAACATTATGTGCGTTCGTTTACTTTTCCAGTAAAATCCCAGTAAAATCCAGTAGGTAGTTACATGAAAATTTTACAAATTTATGTGTACGCGAACGCATTTCAGTAAAATCCAGTACAAAATTGTACAAATTTTGGGGTAAACGAACGCAGCTATTATCATACATTTCCCAACAACTTGGTATTTTTTTTTTAAATCTCCTTTCATTTTTATTTCATAAAAGCTTTTCGTCATTTTTTTTTTACATTTATAAAGTTTTCCTTATTGCATACAACTTTACAAACCTTCCAGATATTTTTTAGATCTATTAATAATTTTCTTTTACTTGCTTTTGTCTCTTCCCAATTTCCTTTAGGCATTCCGTAAAGCTCGCTCCATCTTCGAAAACCCTCAAATCGAATTGTTCGGTGGTGTCTCTTTGATCAAGGCAAATGAAGGTCGTCAAGGTAAATCTATGGATGAAAGTGCTCGTGCCGTTGAAGCTGCACCAAGCGTTGAGGCGCGTAACTCCGAAATTGGCAACTATATGTTGACGAATGCAAAGAACTTCTTTGCTGAACGCTCCTTAAACCTCAACTTTGCCAATGCTGCCCGATCCGTTGCCCGTGCCATTCCCGACGACATCAAGGCTGATTTGCGTGAATTGGTTGTTGAATCTCGTACCAAAAAGAAGAAGTTGATCAAGAAATTCTTGCCTATTCTTTTGGGTGTTGGCGCTAAGGCCGCTATCTTGCTTGTTGGTTCCATTTTTGGTTTGTTTATCTTGGCCAAGAAGGCTCTTATTGTTGCCGTCATGGCTTTCTTCTTGGCTTTGGCTGCCGGCGCTAGCAGTGGCTTGAGCCGCCTTGGGGGTGGTGGTGGATCCGGAGGAGGACTACTGAGTGGTCTTAGTGGTTTGTTCGGTAACAGGAACTCTGCTTCTGCTTCCTCTGGTGCTAGCTCTGGTGGTTATTCATCTGGTGGTTATTCGTCTGGTGGTGGTGCTGCCAGCGGTGGTTGGTCTTCTGGCGGCGGCGGCGGTGGCTGGGATTCCCATGGTGCCTACAGCTCTCCCGTTGCACAAACTCTTGCTTACTCTGGCTACAAACAAGCCAGACGATAAGCTTTAAAAGAGACTTGCATACAAACTATAATTAGTTTCTCTTAGGTAAATAATTATTGTATTACGAGACAAAGCACCACTCTTTTGTTGTAGGAATCTTAACGAATACTTTGAAAAAGCAAATCAAAACGACATAATTTTTAATTAATTATTATAATTTATTTTTATTTATTTAATTTATTATTATTTTAATTTATTGCAAAAAACAATACAAAACGAAAACTTAAAAGTGCCTTTAACCCAAATCAGTAAAAACAAAAAAAAAAAAAAAAAAATTAAGAATTTGTTGAAAAATATTTCATAACTTTTAGCGGGTTTTCAAGCTGAATTTCTTTTACAAAAACACTACTTCCTTATGATTTTAAAATTCTCAAACACAAGTATGTTAGATTAAGCCTAAACAAATTTGAAAATTTGAACAAAAGTGATTATAATTAGTTTAAAATAACGCTAAACAAATTCACAAAATGCATGAATACTAGTCAAGCATATTGTGTATTGAAAATTTAAAATCGTCTCAAACTTATACATTCAATCTATCTATCACTTCTATTTCTGTCTATCAAATCGATTTATGTTATCACTGTTAAATTCTATTTACTATTAAATTTATTTAATCTTCACTTTTTCTATACCAAAAAATTCTATCTACTTATCTATATTTCCTTCAATCTATCCATCTATCAATTTATTTCTATCATGTTTTTCCATTAGACCATCTGAAAACATCTAAAAAAGAAACGAAAAAATACAAACTCATTACTTTTTCCAAAAAAGCAACTTACAAAATCTCTTTATTTCTTTAAAATTTTACAATAATTTTGTTTTTAACTCTACAAAATTCATTAACACTTTTCTAAGAAAAAAAGTTGTGCCGTCCGTCATTCCACCATCTCATTAACAACTTTCTTTTTATTTCATTTCTCAAGCGCTTTGAAACGTTTAACCAAATACCACCACCATCATCATAAATATTAAATGTCATTTACATTTTTAATTATCTTTTATACAAATCTTAGAAAAAAGAAAATTTTAATTAGCATTTAACATTTTATGGACGCCTTCCTATACCAAACTTTTTCTCTGCTTTTTTCTATTAAAGTCATCTAATATTTCAATTCTTATTGTTTCGTATCCTCAAATTACAAAATCTTAATGTTCTATTTTCTTCTATCATATTTTCTTTTGCTTGTTTTTTTTTCACATATTTCTTTTGCAGGTTTTCTTTGTATGTTTCTTAATGATTTTTTATTAAACTGTCATTAATTTTTATGCCACCTTTTAAAGTTCATTTCAGCCTACACTCTTCTCAAGCACACACATACACTTATCCATGTCTTTCATACTCACCTTTGCAATTTTTCATTTCTACAAAAAAAAAAAAAAAAAAAAATATTTTTTATTACACATCTTTCCTTGACATTTTCCATTCTATCTAATTTGCATGCTCTCTTTACTTTTTCTTCTATCATCTCAATCTGCTGGTTAATTCATTTCATAATTTTAATGCAAAAAATATTTAAATTTTTTTTTCCTAAAATTGTATAAAATTATTACTGTCTGCTAACTTGGTTTGGCCTGTAATTCTATCATCCTTCTCTCTGTCTCTCTCGCTCTTTCACTATCCCTTTAGAGTTTCCCAGCTTGAACTCTTGAAAACCAATTTGTCATATAAAAAATAACTTTATTTTTTGTTTTATTTTGTATGTAAATATATATAAAAAAAAACCAAAAACAATATTCTTTGCATTTTAATTACTTAATTTCTTGTGTTTCTTAATTTCTTGTATTTTATTTTATCAAAAATAAATGTGAAGGAAAACGATTAAGATCATAAACCGTTAAACTTCGATATCAGCAACAAAAACGGTAGCCCAGAAATTTTTTATGACAACTCTCAGCTAGAGGGTTAAAAAAAATTTAGATTGCAATAATTTAAATGATACATGGTCATCAAAATTGGAGTTACATGCATGTATACTTATTTAAGGCGCTTTTTCACTACAAAACTGAGTATTTGCGACATGTCAAAAACTTAAATAAAATCAAAATGTTTAATAGTGTGAAAACAAATTGTGATGAAATGTCCAAAAATACGCAAAGAAATCTGACATTGAGATATTTGAAATTTTCCTAAATAATAAAACAATTTTAATTTTATCAGAGTTGCATTTTTATAGAAGCACAAGAAGAAAATCCGGAGTAAAAAACAAATCAAGAATTTTATTTACAAAATGTTCACTCTTATTTTTTTCTAATAAGAAAATGCAAAATTATAGAAGTAAATATAAAACTTTTCTTTTAAATATATCACACATTTTCGTAGTAAAATATAATTAAATACGAAAAGTATGAAAAAAGTACGGTCGTGTCAACTTTTCCATAATAATAATAAAAAACAGCTATTGTAAAATTTAGCCCAAGCATCAGAATTAACATTATGAAGAAGTTAAACAAATATTACAAAGTACTTAATAAGGAACATCGTTTTGATTTCATATCAGAACACAGTAACCAACCACTTTGATTCAAAACAGTATAGACAACCATTTATTTAAATCACTTCTTGCCTCTTAAGAGTACTTTATACTATCACACAAGTCTTACATATTTTGCAAAAATACCACCCCGTCATGATAGGTTGCTACACTGTTAATTTTAAAAAATAGAATATGGGAATTGTTGCTTCTTATTTTACTTTTTAAACATCTATAATTTTCTTTCTGTAGTGTTGTTGTTGTTTCCACAAAAAACTTTAACAAACACACGCGTATATTTTTAAGTACGACTCGTACTAAAGTAAGTAGAAAAAACTTAAATGAGGTACGAGTTTTTCTTTATGTGTACTTTTCACTAGGAAGTATTAAATCGATATGAGGTTAAATGGGATTGATCTTCTGATTTCTGACATCGCCAATGATACCAAGCTACCATGGAGACTGAATGACCCTACAAGGTTGGATTTGTCAACTACATCTTTGAGGCTGTGGCTAATCCGACTCTATTTTATATGGTTTTATTCTGGCGGATTGCGGTTGATAAAGGTAGATATGGGGCAATGTTGGAAAATCATACTGGATTAGTGCGCTCTACTCTCACTAGGGCGTTATATGCACTGCAAAACTAGCTTCTAAACTAAGCGAAACGACTTAGTGCAGTTATAGCTGTTTATTTTGTGATTACGGATAAGACAGTAGTCCATCTCTGTGGCGGGGTGGACTACTGCACCCCAGTACCTTTATTCAGTGCAAGATATGCAAGACGTAAGGAATATATTATTGATTTGTCCATTGAGATGTCTTTCTAAGAACAAAATCTTAGGAATTATACTGACGGTTCACAGAAAGGAAGTAAAGTTAGTTTATGTATTTCTACGTTGAGGAACTGGGCTGAAAAGTTTCTTATCGACTGCCGGATGAATAAATGGTCCTGCAGGCAAAAACTCTGCTATATGGCGGTCGGCTATTTGGCGAAGGTATTTTCTTGTATGGAGCGATAAATGTGTGTATTTACTGAAAGTAAGTCTGCCATCGCAGTACTGGCGGGTATGTATCTTTAAATGAGATTTCGAAACAATAGAAGGTTACGGTAATGTGGATACTAGAGCATACGGAATGCCAAGGAAACCAAGTAGTAGATGAGCCATCCAAACGAGGTGGTATTCTAGACAGTTAATGTGGGGTATATTTGTTTGAATTTCCACTGGTTTACTGTAAGTGGTGCCATGTCATAACGTCCAGTGTCATAGTGTCCATGGATAATATGACACTCCAAAAAGTGTCACAGTGTCCATGGACACTATGACTTTGCAAATGGTCCAAAATTACTAAAGAAGTTAAATAAAAAAAAATCTACAGACTCGCAGAGAAAAACATGTTTTATTATGGTCATAACCAACAAAACTATTTTTAAATAAACTAATTTAACCATAATATGGTCGTCGGTGACAATGATTTGGTTAAATTAAACATAATATGGTTAAAAAAAATTTTTAAAATGGTTTTGCTGCTTTTTCTTTGGGTGTATATATTAAATAAATAACGAAAACACTTTTGGGCCCAAGGATTTTCTTCTCTATGGTATAACAAAAACCGGCTTCGCTAACTAAAGCTTCTCTGCATAGCCGGCCTGGCCTTCAACCGGGCGCAAGGATTTTCTCCTCTTTGGTATAACAAAGACCGGCTTCGCTAACTAAAGCTTCTCTGCACAGCCGGCCTTCGTTCGGACGTTATGACAATGTTCTGATGGACATTATGACACTTTTAAAAGTGTCATAACGTCCATGGACACTGTGACACTTTTTGGAGTGGACGTTATGACATGCCACCCTGTAAGTCGCTTATTCAGCGTGACACTACAGCGCCTATTACACGCTCATACTTGGCATGCCACTTTGGTATGATGCCATTCCAAGATACTTGTGTAATGGTGCAAATTTGTGTTTGTCAGTTTGGCATGATGGTTTTCAATATAAGCATTCTCTCTCATCATACTGTGCCATGCATTTTGCCACCATTTATGTTAGTTTTTCTTACAAAATTATCGATTTTTTGGGGTGGTGGTTCCACATTTGGATTGATAACTCTTATCCTACTGCTTAGGATAACTGTACGGAATTTGAACACTAATATGGTTCTTTTCTTTTGAGTTGTTCGAAAGAGAGCGTGTATTCAACAAGCAAACGGTCTAAGTCGACTTCGAATTTCTCAAGGACTAAGAATATAAGCACTAGGGCTATAACCAAATTTTTGGCATAGTACCACGGAGTGGCCAAGAATGTTTAAGTAATGAAAACACCTGTCTACCGTCGTTTTGCGAAAAAAAACCTCACGCAGGGAAGCAAATTTCTAAAAACTTTCAAGAAATGTTGAACCGCGATGAATTGTAAACCGTAGGAAAATTTTAAAATCTAAAGTAGTGGATAAATTCCAAAATTGCATTATGGTGAAACGTATAGAAATATGTACAAATATCAGGTGTATATTTTTTAAAATTTCCGTGAGTTAAAAACGGTTGTTTTCAAACTTCAACCCGATCCCTGCGTGAACTTTTTTAGCAATCCGAAAAACTTTTCGTATTTTTTATTAATAATTTTTAATGTTCGACACGACTATTCTATGCCGTTTTTGATATTCGCAAAAAGTGTGAAAAAGTTAAAGCCCTAATAAACAACACCTTATGGGCTCTTAGATGAATATTAAAATAGTTTCACACGGAATGACAAACTTAGTATACCCTAATTCACCACTAGTGGTAGTGGAGGGTATACATTTTTTTTTTCATATTGATCTAATGAATTTTTAAATAAATTATTTTTGCATTACACTTAAAGACAGAGTTGCCAGAAAATATTTTCCAAAATTCCTACGTAGTCAATTAAAATGCCAAAAAAAGTTTTCAGAAAAAATTATAATTTTTTATTATTTTTTTTTTGCAAAATACTAAGCAAAGAAAATTATTATTCAAAGTTCTTTTTGGAAAAATTAAAAAAATGTGTTTTACATAAAACTAAGAGTTTTTATTTCCACGGAAATGACAATAAAATTTATTTTTATAAATTTTCTAATTTAGAATTGTTTACTTAAACAAATTCCAACAATTAAGAGAGGTTTTAAGATCTGACCGATTTTAAGTCATTTAGTAAAAAAAGTTATCTTACAGAAAGTTATCTTTCCTAACTTCTGGCAACACTGTGTAATTCCCTACCTAAACTTGTACAATTTAAAGAAGTTTGTCCACAACTTAAATTCCTAACCCGCAATTTATACCCCTACTTAATCAGCCTAATTAACCGTTGGCGTTGGCGTAAGGCCTTAATCGTTTTTTGTAATAGATTAAAGTAACACACAGCCTTTGTTCTTTAATCCACTACAAAAAACGACTCAGGCGTATTCGCCAACGCCAACCGTAATCAGGCTGAATATCACAAAACAATTTACGCCTCAAAATTCCATTACTAATTACTAATTGTTAAATTGTTACGTGCACATTAGACAACTTTAAGACATTTAATTTTAACAACCAACTTTGTATACAAAACGATGCGCGTTCGTGATGTTAATTGAGAATCATAGTAAATTTCTGCAAAAGTATGCTCTTTATTTAAATTTATCATTATTTCATATTAATTTCAAATAAAATAACCTTAAATCACGTTTATTTAATATTATTTTCACTGTTAAAATAAAAAAAAAAATATTAAAATATAAATAAATATGGATTCAAGATTAAATCCACAAAAACCACAATAAAAAACAGTATTAAAATCAAAAGTTTATTTTGTGGAATTAACATGCATACATACTTAAGTATGTACATTTTTTTATTTTCATTTTTAAAATATGTTATAAAAAGAAGACAATTCCTGTATTCTTTTAATTAAAATTAGTTAGTTCAATAGTACATCAAGTTTTTAAAGTAGAATGATGACGAAAACCATATCGGGCGATTCTGCTGATGCTTCTGTTAACAAAGGAGAATACAAAATAAGTGAAACATGTGTTACAGGGGTAAGTGTTTTGAATTATTCTTAAATAAATGCATATGTTGTCTCTGAAGCTTCTTCACACTGTTATAACACACTCAAACAAATTTGATTCTACATGAAATTCACGTTGTTTTAACTTGAAATAACTTTCATTCAACAAAAAATTTTAAATCAACCTTGTTTTCTACGTTTTTAACTTGATTTTTTTCTGTGTGTAAGTGTGTGAGGGCTTATCCCATTATAAGAGTCAGACAAATAAACGCAAACGTTTAAACATCTCCCTAAGTACTTAAACATTATTATACTAAGAAAAAACAACACTTTAAAAAAGTAGCATCAGACCCCAGCATAGCTTAAAAGGTATTTGGATAATAAAATAACTTAAGTCAGATATAAAATATGGCTGCAAGTAATAACAGCAGCAAAAGTAGCAGATGTAACACACAGCATCGAAGTAATTAATTTTTTGGAATACAATATTTAACAAGACTAAATGAATGTGGGGTTTTTGTTGTTACTCTTTTGCTGGCTTTTTTACCCTACACCATTATAGGTTTCGATATTGCGAAACAAGCCATAGATTGGAACCCACAAAGCAGACGAAGAAGAGGACAACCTTCACAGTTATTGGAAAACATCTCGCATCTGATCGAGTGTACTAGAAAAATCTTGCTACAGCCCCATGCTTCTCACAGGAGTAAAAAAAAATATATTTTTTTTTTTATTTATTTAATTAGAGTTACAAATACAACAACAAATTATATTCTAACTTAAATTACCGAGCAATAGTAGTGAAATAGACCAGAGTCTCTGGCGGGAATCGAACCAGCAACCCCCGCACTGATAGACTAGCTCAGTACCACATAGCCTACCGGGGCACCCAGAATGAATATATTAATGTACAGCTATATATTATAGAATGGGAGGGCATTATTCGATTTTACTGAAGTTTTTAACGCATAAAAACATGTGTAAATCGACTCGCTTTTTGGTATACTGATTGACTCAGAATCACTTTCGATCTAAGCATGTTCGTCCGTAGATCTGATTGAAAAACTGGCTGTTTATCCGTGTTAACACAAATCGCAGCTAGCAATTTTAAAGATAACTTTGAAAACGATTTTTGAGTCATGTAGAATATTATATTGTCGGGCTTGCCCAACTTTACTTGTTTACTGGTTTCAACATACATGCAGATTTATGATTTACAATAAGGGTATATGAATGTATGTGTTATTATTCTGTTAACATGTATGTCTAGTATTTAAAATATTTAACATGTGCAGAGGTGTTGATAAAAATAGCGATGGGTTTTTACTAAATAATAAATGAAAAAAGAAATAATTATTTGCAATTTCCTTATGAGTAGTGGAGTTGATTTAACGATGATCAATGAAACGAGATACATAAAGTCTGAAATAAATTGCAATTAAAATTCAGCCAGTTAATATATGATCGAAAATATACGGCTGCCTCTATTCTGAAATCTAACAGCCTGGCCCCCGATATCGACCGATATCGTTTGCTTGCATTTTCAACGACAAACAGCTGATTTGCGTCCCACTTATAATTTTTAGCACGACAAGTCGATCGACAATGCCAGCGACTGATAACGTAACACTTTTCATACAAATTTGCGGCCCACTAAGAAATATTAAGCGACCCCAAATGTTATAATCTGTCATTTGTGTTGTTGTTGTTGTCGACAAAGACATTTTGTCAAAATATTTTACATAATCTTTCTTTAAACACAAATACTAAAGCTTTTTTTGATTTTTTTATATTTTAAAAACACCACCACTTATAAAATTATATGGGTTTTTATAAGAGTCTTTCTTTTCCCGGCCTTTTATATTTTCCGTAAAAGCGGGATTTATTTTTTAACTTCCCGGGATCCCGGGAATTCCCGCTCAATACAAATCGATGCAAAATATTATTTAACTTAATTTATTTTAACAAACAAACCTTTCCTGCGATCAATTAAAAAAAAAACATTCAACTTTTTATTTCTGTGACAAATAGGAAAAAGTGAGTTAGCACCTTAAGATCTGCATGTTCAAAAGTACACATGGGAGAAATTTCAATTATTTTGAGGAATTTATACCAAAATAACTTTTTTATTATCTTTTTTCAACGTGCAATAACATTTGGAATAATAAAAACTTCCGATCTGTGACATTAGGAGTGTTAATTAAAAATAAAAACCTAAAAAACTATAACCGCAAAGAACTGATGATTATATTAAATTCGGAGTTAATTTCTAAAAGTCACATAAAGTTTTAAAATTGTTCTCCTATAAAACTAAACAAATAGAGTTAAGCAGAAATTGCCACAGAATTAATTCGAAGCCAACAACATTTATACAAAATCAAAAAAGTTAAATTATTTAAACAAATTATTCCAAAGAGAAAAAATTTGAATTAAAGCCAATCAAAAACTCAAAATGCGTTTTTTTTACTTAACCCATTTAAGCCCAAACAAAAACTACCGGACAAAAAATAAAATATTGTTTATTTTATTATTTAATTCATTACATATAAACAAAAAACAAAAAAAATTTTTTTTTTTTTTTTTTTTTTTTGGAATTAAAGAGGTGTACCCAAATTGGCACTACGGTCACTAAAAAAAAAAAATTAAAAAAAAAATTTTTTTTTGATGTTATGTATAGAAATTTCTGAAATTTTAGTTTATCAATAAGGTAATCAATCATATATTGAATTATGTCAAAAACTTTGTCATAAGCCGGAAATAATGAAGTGTTCCCAAATTGGCACAGCGGGCGTAAATGGGTTAAGACTTATTTACAATTATATCAGCAGTAAAGTTGCCATAATTAAATAAAAAAAATCCCGGGAATTCCCGCACAAATTTCCCGGGATTCTTTTCCGAAATATGTGCGGGAAAAACACTAGTGGCAACTATTATATGCTTAATTAGGCTTAGGAAATTGTGCGAATATATGTGTTTCATAATTTTATGAACCTGGCATTTGCTTAAACAAAGTGCGAAACAGATCGCACATTCCGTACGGAATAAAATATTTTTAGATTTTATGATTGTTTTTTTAAAAGCTTTTGAGAGGCTTTTTGTTAATTTTTGACAGTAGCTTAAGCAAGCTTATGCATATTATAGTTGGGCCTTAAGTCAGAAACGTAAAACCTGTCGACCGACAAGTCGATAGTTAGAGGGTCGATTAAGATAACGATAATAAGCGACTTGTTGTCGGTCGCTTAAGTTGTCGATCGTAGCATGGCTGTAAATTGTTATTTTTCAAGTCCTTGTAAAATATACAAGCCTAGTACTATACTAATAATAGAAATTACCGCAATCAATATACAAATAGCTTCCTGTTTTTTCCTGATATATATATAATAGATATGCCACAGTAGCACCCATTACATATGAACTAGGAAGTAAAATTTTAGCTCAGATATTTCTTATGTAACAGAAGTCAGATTTAAATAACTCACCTGTTTGCCTTTACTTAAAGTGTAAAACATTTAATCAAATATGAAACACTCAAAGCGATAAGGAGGGAGTAAACCATATATTGTTGGGTGTTCAGCGCATTGTAGTTAAAAAACAAATGAATGTGTTGAGATTGCTTTTTATTTGTTCTTGCAGATATCTACTATGTACACAGAGAGAAAAAACTCGTAATAAATTAAATTTTTTTTTTTTTGTCAATTACTTGAAGTTTTTGATATTTGCATTAGAATTTAGTTCATAAAATTTAATTTATTTTTAGTTAAGGAAGGAATTTACCACATGAAATTAATAAAATAAATGTTTTTTGATAATTTTATTCTTGACTGAACACGGGTTTGAATTCGCGTCAAATTTACATGTGTAGAGAATAACCACATTTCCATCATTCGAATTCTTTGCCGTTCTACCGCTCACTTTAAGTACGAGTCGTACTTCACTAAAAGGTAAAAAAGGATTTACTGGTTTTGTGTAGAAACAACAACACTACAAGAAGACAAAAATAAATTATTTTCTGGTTTAAAAAGTAAAATAAAAAGCAAATAATTCTCAAATTCTATTTGCTAAAATTATTTTATAAATACATAAAATTTCCAAAGCAAAATGATTACGAAAACCATATTCAACAAAAGTGAGACAAACATGTGTAACAGGTAAGTAAATAATATTCGATATGTCTCTAGTTCTCTATGGAAATGGATATTTCTAGCCGGACAGTCGATATTCGTTGCCAAGAATGGAAAAAAGTAAAGTGTGTCACGCTTACAGCGCCTGCCCACTTACCAACAAACTTCGTCTGTTCGGCAAGAAATGTCCATAGTGTCTAAGTAGTCTTATAGTACTAATAGTAGTGTCTAATAGTCTAAGTGTCTAGGTTAAAAATAATCTAATTTCACTTTCGGACTATTTCAAGTACGAATTCAAGATTAATTTTTATCTAACTTTAACTTAAGTCAATCCCGTTTTTTGATTATTTTAAGTACACAGAAATAAAAACACTCGGGATAAATCAAGTTTCTTATGATTACCTTAAATACGAGTCTTACTCAAAACTTCAAGTACAAATAACACTAAAACGTACTTAAAACAGTCTTAAATTTGATTACTTTCGAAAATAAATCCCGGAATTTCTTGAAATAAGTATAAAATTTTTAAATCAAATAAAAAAAAAAGATTAAACTTTTCGTTGTGTTTAACCCACCGTCTTGTTTTGATTTTCTATACACATTGAAAAGAGGTCTGCCCAGACTCATGTCTACCACGAAGGCTTAAAAAGTAAATTTGAACTCTTGCTTCTCATTTAGTTTATATTTTTGGTTAAATATGTACATAATATTTCTAAAATAAAAACCATATCGGGCATGATGTGTAATACAGGTGTAATACAGGCAAGTATATCAATCATAATAATTTTTTCTTTTTCTTATTTCTTTTTTGGTTTTTTCAAGCATGAATTCGGGATAAAATCAACTTTGTAATTCTTGAATCAAGCGCATTTTGATACTGATTCAGTTTTAGTTTTACTTAAATCAATCTCATTTTCTGATTAGTTAAAGTACAAAATCGGGATGGATAATTTAAGTATTTTGCGATTGAAAATCCGTACTTGAATCAATCTTTCTGTACTCGATCTAAGAAAATCCGTACTCACCGTACTATTAATACTGCTTCGGATTGATTTGATTACGGATGGATTGATTTTTCTTTTGAGTGTACGGGGCACGAAACACATTTTATAAGAAAATCCGTACTTTCCGTACTATTGGCACCACTTTAACTTCATTAAAGTACGGATTTTTTTGCGGTATTCCCAACTGGCCATCCTGATTCACCTGCACTATAAGTGCTAATAGAGAATAGGGAACGTTACGTGCTTCATCACCTTAGGATTATGGAATTTAAGGGGTTAACATAATTGCGTAATTAACTTTTAAAAAGTGTTATGTTAAATACTAACTTAAATAAATTAAAACCATTCATTTTTGAAATCTATTCAGCAAATTTCTACAAAATAAAATGTTAACAATTAGAAATTTAAATAATTAAATTTCAATTTCTTTTATTTTATAGACTAATTTAGGGATAAAGGGGCATTACAAGCATAAGAAAAAATATCGAAGAAATATTTCGAAGAGTAAATGACATTACGGTTAGATACATGTAAACGATATTTATGATGGTTGTATTAAAACTGGAGAACAAAATATTTAATTTATTCCTCACCGCTATTTTCCTCACCACAACTGCATACTAGGTAATGTTACATGTTTTCTTCATCTCTTTTTAAACTTTTATTTTTTTCTTTGTTACGTTTTTAAGGTGGGAAAACTTAATGTATTCATACCTTAATTTTTAATTAAATGAGAAAATTATGATGTACATACATACCCTACATAATAAAATGTGCTTAAGAAAAAGCGAAGGTTAACAATGTAATAAGAGTTTTCACACCAATGTACATGAACACTTTAATTAAATATTTTGCATAATCATTTTTAGATCGAAAATATTTTCTTGCATAATGACGCAAACATATTCAGTTTAGATTACATCAGTTCAGAACCAGTTAAAATATTCCCAACACTCTTGCTTTTATAACTTTGTATTTTTTTACAGGGTGTCCTCTCGTCGCCTTTACCACTTAAACCACAACTATTAACTTGTGGTTGAAGCGTACAAAAATTTATTAAAATCAATTTTATTACTAACAGTTACCGACGCTTGTGTACGTGTGCACTATTATTGTTTTCGTTAATATTTGTATTTCAATAGTATTATTTACATACCACATAAACCGTTTAAAGATAAACGACAATAACAAACCCACAAAATTATGGATGCTGTGTTAAAAGAAGAAGAAAAAAAAGCGAAAGTTATTTAGTGCAGGCAGGGTCAATATGCCCTTAAAATTAACGAACTGACTGTTTGATGTCTTTTTATTTTGTAATATAATTTTCCCTTTTAACGAAGTTGTCTGTATAATTTGTATAAAAAATATTTAAATGCGTATCTGCATATTTTCAGAATTACGAGTACAGTCATAGCCATTTATATTTACATATATTAAAATTTTAAGCCAGCTACGAAATGAACATCATTTTGCTACTTCATGAAGAAAATTTGCAATAAGAGGCGTTTCTGTGTCATTTCTTAAAGTGAGTAGACTACGGAAGTTAAAACAGTTTTTTAAATAAATTTGCAATTTGTTTATTAAATAAACTAGGAACAAAATGTATACTTCAGCTTAGTTGTTTTGTTATATTTAAAATTTTTATTGGTTAGATACAAATAGAAATACGAAAAATCCAATAGAAATCAAATAAAAAGGTGAAAATAATGGAAATTCCATGAGTACGGATTTTCTTGAATCAAGTGCAGAAAGATTGATTCAAGTATGGGATTTTCAATCGCGAAATTCTTAAATTTTCAAATTCAATCCCAAATTCGTACTTTAAATCATCCGAAAATGAGATTGATTAAAGTGAAATTAAGATTGAATCAATCTCAAAATGTGCTTCATACTTAAAATAATCCGAAAATGAGATTAATTTAAGTAAAACTAAGTCTGAACAAATCTCAAAACGCGCCTTATTCAAGTATTACTATAAAGTTGATTAAATCCCGAATTCGTACTTAAAATAAACCAAAAATTTAATTAGAAGGAGAATTTTATTATGATTGATTTAATTACCCGTTTTACACCTTACAAAAAAAACTTTACGTACATCTTTAACTGAAAATATAAACTAAATGGAAAGCAAGACTTCTCAATTTTACTTTTTAAACATGAAAATAATGTGTTATCGTTTTGTTTTGTAGTTTTTGTTGTTTCTACACACAACAAGCAATTCGTTTTTTACCTACTTGCGTGGTGCTGTTGTAGTGTCTGCAAAAAACTTTGACAAGTTAAATGAGATTGAAACGCTCACATTGTAATTTTACTCTCAGAGTGGCACAACCAACGAAAAGTTTAATCTTTTTTTACTTGGTTTAAGAACTTTGCACTTATTTTAAAAAATAAGGATTCATTTTCGAAAGTAATTCCATTTAGGATTGCTTTAAGTACATTTTAGTAATAATCGTACTTGAATTTTCGAGTACGACTCGTACTTAAAGGAAGTATAAAAAACTAAATTTATCCCGAGTTTTTTCTTTCTGTGTACCGGCATTAGAATTGGCAAAAAATAATGGAGTATGTCGAAAAACGGTCTATTATTTGGTAAACAAAAACAATTTTCTCTCAGAAATTCTCAGAAAATCCAGTAGCACTCCATTTAAGGTTTCTGTAGAGACAGAAAACATCGCTGGAAAACACGTAAGCAATTATGCAATTGGAGAGAAGGTTAAACACATTTGATATAAGAACCTACGTAGCACAGTGGAGCAGAATCGTCTTTCATCGGCTTAAAGTCCAATACTTTTTAACCGATAGATAAATTTCTGACAACTTTTTTGAAGAGATGAGTTCTTGTATTTTTCTCCACTTATAGTTTCATTAAAATCGGTTAAGCAGTTGTTGGGCAATTTAAGGCCAAATTTGAACTTTTTACTTTGAAATATTGCTCCAAGACGCACTTTTAAGTATACCTATGTCCATCGATCCACCTTGCTGAATGTCTACGCAAACCTTGTGTGTTAATTACAGGCCGCATTTTTTTAGATAATTTGATGAAATTTAGTGCATAATTTCTAATTATCACAAAAACGAAGCTTATTGCAAATGGTCGCAATCTGTTCATAAATTCACATAACCACAATGCAAGCTTCTTTTCGGAATAGAGTATTTGTGCCGATACTATTACAACCTAAATTTTCAAATTTTATTGTAACCGGTACATGTTAAACCGTAGCTCCAATACAATCACCACTTCTGTAAATAGCCTTAAGTCATGTTGGATATTACATAAAATTTGCTAACGGTAACTTTTATAACAGATAACATGGCATGGCGACCACAGGTCCCATATAAAGCCTCTGTCCAAAATCGCTTTAACGCGAAAAATTAAACGCTGTAAAATATTTAATTTGAAATGATATTTAATATTAAAAGTGTTAAAAATTTGAACAAATTTAACTGTAGACTTGAGGAACGTTTTTATTTTGTAATATTTTATATAGATAATCCAAGCAAAAATTTAATATGTATTACACTGTGCAACAACAAAAAAAAAGGTGGATCTAGACTCTATGTTTTTATATGTTACACGCACAAACGCATAATATAATAGCGGAGCTTGTGGAGACCTAAAAAGTAACTTCATTCCAACGAAAAAAGTGTTCTACAGACAGGTCCAGAAGGGCACAAAAGTATATATGGGGCTTAAAAATTACCCTTTCGCCATTCTGCTGGTGGCAAACCTTTTGACCCTCAAAAACTCTATTCCTTTGAATTGCAAATTTGACTTAAATGTAGTACCTTAGAAAACATTAAATTACACACCAGACATAAACGGCACTACTAACATAAATTTTTTTTTTTTTTTTTGCCTATTATCGATGCAAATTTTCTTTTTAACAAATTTACAAATATTAAAGTTTTTTTCTAAAATAACATAAAATATATGTTTTTAACAGCATGCAACGCCCACAATTCGCAATAATTTGACCTAATTGTGCGGCAACCTCCGTTTTAATATGTTAGCTATTGAATGGCATTAAAATATTGAAAATCGGTGATAACAATAAATTAGACTTTTGAACAATGAAATTAATTGCTGAACCACTGTGCGTCGTAGGAAAAATAATAGATGTGTCTGAAAAAGTAAAGCAAAACGGTTAGTTTTAAGTAGAGTATATCGTTACTTTAATATTGAAAAGCCCTAACTAACGTTTTCCTTACTTTACAGAAGAAGGAAAAAACTTAATAAAAATTATAGTCTTGTAGTCGCCATTTTTTTTAAACGCAGTTTTTTATTAATTTCTCTAAACAATTTAATAAAAAACTGCGTTTAAAAAGAATCGCAACTACAATACTACAATTTTTTTAAAGTTTTTTCCTTCTCCTGTAAAGTAAGGAAAATGTTAGTTAGGGCTTTTCTATATTAAAGTAACGATATATTTTAATAAGCTAATATGTAGAATTTTGGCATAATGTATTTTATTCAGACGAGTACTTCTTTCAATATGAATGGTCATTTGGGATAACTAATATGCATCTTTCCAATAGATCGAGGCATAAAGCTTTAAAACCTTTTAACAGGTTTGATGATTTTGGAGATTGTGTGTTGTCGTACTAGGGAATTGGAGATCCGGTGCCAATAAAAGCTATTCTAAGCCAGTAAGGATACCCTGACGTTTTAAATGATTATTTTTTTTAATTTAGCTCAGAGACTATTTCCTAATCAAAATTGGATTTTATGGCATGAAAATGATCCATGCCACAAAGCAACATTGTAGGTGGCCATGCTTTGGGCAACCAGTTCTTCCATGGCCACACCAGAGTCCTTATCTCAACATTACAGTGAATTAAAAAAGCCAAAGAAAAGGCTTAAACTCGAGAAAACAGAATTGATGAAATAAGCCATTTGTGGAACGGTCTAGAAATCGTGCTCGTACTCAATTTGATTGAACTATTCCAGCTATATATATATACCCAGTAAAAAATGTGCTCCAAAAAAACTATCGAACTAATAACGAAAATGCGTATACAACAACTTTTCGCTTTTTTAGTTGGTTCGACAGCGACTGCTTACATTTAATGAATCAGAAGTAAAAGAAAAATTTTTTTCTGGCCAATTACAAATGAATAAGTGGAAGAAATGGCAGTTTTTTTACTTGGACTGCAGTTTTTTAAACGCTGCTTTTATCAATCATTTTCGTAAACCATAATATTTTTTTCGCTTTAAAACCTTCTTCGTTGTCAGCACTAAAGTAGCAGCTTTTTTGTATATTTTATTCTTTATCATTTACTGCAGTACTATAGCTCTCTTATTGAAGCGCTCGATTATGGGTTTTATCTCTTAAGTGCTTCAAAAAACTCGAATTTTTTTACTGGGATATTAAATTCATAAAATATATTTATTAAACAAAAATACAATTTTGGCCCAGTAGATAGCGCTGGGGTCAAGTTATTAACAGAATTCTCCAGTATTTAATTTTCATTTAGAAAATCCCATATACATATATATTTTTTGTTTTATCTGTAAATAATTTTGAAAACAAATAAATTTGTGTTAATAATTTTAAAAGCCGAAGTATAAATTTCTTTCCTGGTTTAATAAACAAAAAATTTTAATTTAAAAAATGTCTTTAACTACTTAAATATTGAAAAAATTTTAATTTGTGTAAATATATATGACGGTAACTGTATACTTATGTATTGTAAAGAGAAATTATTGCTTAATGCTAGACAGCTAGACATTTTTGTAATGAAATCTCCTATAAAAACAAATGGATATATTAGCGTGTAATTTAAAATATAAAAAGCAAAGGGTTTTTTACACTTACAGCCCAATTATAAATACTAATTCCCCGGGAGTTTTTTCCCTTTTCCCATTTTTACAATTGAATTAACATAAGAAAAATGGGAGAAGGGAGAAAACTCCCGGGGAATTTTTATTCACAATTGGGCTGTTAAGCTCTGACGATAAAGCTTTTAGATCCACACTTTGGAGTCTTTTAAAAGAGCTTGCTTTTTACATAATGATTCGTAAAACTCTATGATTTTACGCAATTAATATGTGCCGAATTTGCAATACAATTTAAATGAAAACTTACGACTTTTTAAAATTTAATCTTATTCAGTAGGGTTGTAAAATATTGAAAAATGTTATGGTTATTTAACTATTTTGAACAAATTTATGTTATTAAAAACCACAAGCACATGACAAAAAAAAGCTATTAATAAATTAAGTTTTCCAAAATTCATTGTCGATGTTTATTATTTTGAACAGCTTAAACTGAGCATAATTTATTCTACAAATATTTATTTTAGTTAAACAGCCAAACACATTGGTCAAATGCTTGAATTGCTAGCGAATCTAGTGTTGATCGTGAATTCGCTGTATTATCTAAACTAGTTAGATTTTCCATCCAGCATCGTCGGTGTCACACATTCAAACACATTTTCACTAATCCTACCACAACGCTTGATGAGTATTTTAATAAGTGTCCCAGTCAGCATGTGGAAGATCGAATCACCAAACTGATTCTTTTAAGACTACTTAAGATGACCAAATCTGATAAATGATTCCCAGAAATGCTTAGAATGTGACTCGCTAAAAAACAAAAACAAAATGTACATAATGTGCGCAATCATAAATTGATGACGTAGATGATCGAAATGTGAAGGTTTTAAGCATGTTTAGTAGGGTGCTCATTCGATTAATTTATGTTCGATTAATCAATCAATTTTAGACGATTAATTGTTCAAATAATTAAAAATGGCAAATTTCGATTAGAGAATTAATTGAAGAATTTATTCCGATTAATCGAATAATAATAATATATAGTATTTCTGTTAAATGCATAATTTTTTTAAAGTTTTTAGTCGAATACACAACCAAAATGTATGTGTCAGTTGGAATTATAAAACAGTCATGTTTAGTGAGTAATTTAGCTTATTTTTTTGTTACTTTTTTTTAACACAATTTAATAATTCATGTTAACGCAAAGATTTATATTAAATTATCGAGTATGTTCAAGAAATCGAAATGAAGTGAGATTGAAATCGAACGATAATTTAAATTCAATTAGTATTTACAAAATGACCGTAGTTTTTCGCGGTTTTAAGTGTTTTTCTTGCAAAAATAATAGATACTTAAAGAATGAAGTAGATAAAATGGAATAGTTTTATGAACTTTCGTTGCAGGGTCGTTTTTATAATTTTCTCGATTTTAAATCTATTTCATTTCGATTTCTAGAACACGCTCGTTTGTTTTAACAAAATAGTTCATGCGTTTCTCTCTTAAGAATGAGTTTGGTTTCAAAATATTGTACGAAGGATAAATCTAATGATGCTAAATGCAACAGGTGTCCAAAAATGTATTGACGTAAACGTTCTTCAATAACTTCCCTTATTAACCACTTAAATATTGACTATAACATAGTACTTGAAGAAGATGCTCCACCAACAAAATCAAAGGGCGCTACAAGTGGTCCAATGAATAAATATTTTTAACAAGATATTTCGATCGATGCTCTAGAGGAAATTATTTGCAGAAGCATAGCAGAGGATGGAATGTCCGTGAAAAGTTTCAAAAAATCCAAAGTTATATCTGTGGTTTTCACAAATAATCGCGTAAGTTATAAAACCAAACTTTTCAGGAGAGCAAAAACAATTATTTTTTTCAATTGCGGCTTCTGTAGATGCTTTTTTAAACTTTTTTCTTTACTATCCTCTTAACAGTGACTTTCTACGTATTATACATAGTTTTCATGAACAAATCCTCACAGGATCACAATCTGTAAAAGGATTAAAAATGCATATGTTTGATTGACTCATTAAGTGTGTGCAATATAACATCATATCTCCACATAAGTTCTTTTTTGTGAAAATAAATGTTATCATTTTAATCACACATGACGACTTACGTTGTTATTTTTAGCACACAAGTTGGCGACATATTCAGAGTTTTTGATACTTATAGCACAACGTATGCAGTAAAACAAAATCGATTTATTTATATATTTTTATTTAAATTGATTTTTGATGTTTTATAAAGCAAATTTATGAAACTTATACATTTTCTCCAAAAAATATCCGATATTTATAAGTGTAATTTCGTTCTTTTTTATTCTCATAAAGATTTTTTGATGACCGTTTTAAAGAGTCCTGAATTCGTCTAAACATATACGCTACGCGACTAGTGTATTTACCTAACTTCCAATATTCGTTAAACAGTATTAAACGATATTCATCCGAAATTTTCTCTTTGCATCGTAGTCGGCAAACACCCAATTCTTTGCTGCATCTCTCAGATATAATATTTCCACTTCTTATTGAAGTATATTTTTTGCTTTCCATCATTATTAATTGGCATTTGCCGCTCTTTAAAAAAAAACATATCAGCACTCTTAAATGTTAAAACAGCATTTGTGTAACTACTTACCATTATCAATTAAAATTTCAGTTACGCTTTCCATATCACTCTCCTTTTTTTAATGGAATATCGTAAATATAGATTTTTTTGGCATAAAAAAATTTTTATGTTTACTGTTGTTATTTTTTAAATCAGCATAAAATGATTTATCATTGAACACTTCTTCAATAGTATTAATCGTTAATTTATTAAAAAATATTTCACTTCTCTATGAACGAATGTTGTGTGCATTCACATCAAAATCTAATACTAAAATGATAGACAAAAGCATTGACATCTCGCCCAATATAACAAATATTTTTCTCAAAAAACAACATAATGGGACTTAAAATTACAAACAACCGCTCATCTGCTGTTGTTGAAACTAAAGAATTCAACAATAAACGCACATGTACATATAAGTTGTTATTAATAGAAAAATTTTCAAAAAATACTTTCATATTTTTTACACGAATAACAACATAACATCACATATGCCTTTTATTTGGAAACATATTCAGCAATTTTACAATTTTTGGCGATGTACATATGTCGACATAAATCGTTATAATAGCAAAATATTTTATTAAACAGTTAACTTAAGTTGTTTTTAGCAGAAAAAAATTAATAATACTACATTATATTCTAAAAAGCTTAATACTTATAAAAACCTAATGCAAAATGTAGCACTTTGACATCATTATCTCAATTTCGGTAAAAACCGACGTACGCTATTATTCGTGAAAATCACAGATATTGACTCTTTTAAAATCTAAGTACCCGAAAAGTGAAGCAACAATTTGGAGCTAAATTGAAAGTTTTATTTAAAAAAGAATGTTAATTTACTCAAGTACTAATTTTTTCTAATATTATCGAAAAAAATCTCGTAGAGTATAAAATTTCTGGATTTCGAATTATTCGATTAATTTTAACATTTTATTCGTTTTATCGAATAAGTTAAAAATGTCAAATATCGATTAATTGTTTAATCGAACAAAAATAAAACCCGATTAATTGAACACCCTAAAAGAAAATATATTTCTTTGCGTGTTGTTACTGTCTTTTACGGGACAAATTTTTTTACAGATTTTGAAGATGTTAATTTTGTAAAATTTATGATTATTTATATAATATAAAATAAAATTGAATTTTATGTGATGTTATATAAAAATTTAAAATAAAAAAGTAATTGCAAAAAACAAGTACAAACTGTCTCGAAAATGAGTCGTAATTGATCAATTGATTATTTCATTCACGCAGTGGAGTCAAAAACGTTTCGAGTATAATCAATAAGACCGCTGTCAACTCGGTGTGTTTATAAATTTTGTTTGCGAAATATTCCATTGTTGGTGAGTGGTGCGCTTTTTTTAAAAATTCGGTGCGTTTTTCAATTTCTGTTGGCAACAATGCAAATTCAACACAACTATTTGCTTCAGTATGAAAAAATATCTTTGTTCAATAAAATACACTTGTTTAGATCAACAGTGCAAAATTTTAACAAACAATTTTACAGACCACAATAAGAACAACAAGTAATGATGTTTAAGGCGTACCAAAGTCAAAGGGAAGGTGCGTTGTTTAAACAATTGTTTCGGAAAAAATGAAAATTGAAGGTGCAAACGAAATGGGTTGCCCACGTCAAATAAGTGCAACTATGCTTTTTTGCACATTTCTAAGGTTAAAAAAATTTACGTGAATACCTTTACAATAAAAATTCTATAATTCTATTCTTTCAATTTAAAATTAATATTTCTTTATTTCATTTGGAATTTTCACAATTTCAAATTAGAAATTCCCAATGTTATTTGGAATTCTCTCAATTTCAAATAAAAACTTTCAATTTCAACTGGAATTTTCAAGTTGAGTTCACTTCAAGTTGATATTCTCAATTTTAATTCGAATTTTCTCAATTTTAAATTGAATTTCTCAATTTTATTTGGAATTTTCTCAATGTCGAATTTAAATTCCCATTTTAGTTTAGTTTTTTTAAAGTTTTTTCTTTTTTTTCTCAAAACCGTGAACTGTAAAAGAAATTAACTCAATAAACATTTTAAACAAAAACGTTGGTGCGTTTTTCTTGAAATGGCGCGTTTTTTCTCCGTTTTGGTGCGTTTTAAAATTTCAAAGTTGACAACGCTGATTAATAATTTGAAAAAAGACTGACTGTGGTATCTCAGTTAAGAAAAGCGACCTCTGTTAATAACTTTTCGTAACTCAAATAAAAATTATCACAGCCTTAAACCATGATATCGTATTGCAGCACTTTCTTTAACAAATGTATGTATTTTATTAAAGCAAAGTTTAAGATATTCCTGAGATGACAAAGATTGCTTTGAGCATGATTTTACCAAACACACTTTTTAAACAAAAACTAGTAAAATTGCTACATCTGGTTTTGGCAAATCTTTGATACCCTACACCAGTGTTGGCAGTGCTAATAAAAATCCGATTATTCCCTACACGTTGAAAAAATTTCCCCTACAAAAATCCCTACGCATTATTATCATTAAAATAGAGAAAAAGCATATTTTTGTCTATTAGTGAGAAAAATTTTTGTTTACTCTCCTTTTACCGAACTTTACCCAAAAAGTACGGGATTACACCTATTGAATGATACCTTAGAAAAAAAAACATATACATACATATTAGTGTCGCCAACTTTTTTAACCACAAACAACTCTGGAAATATATTTGAAGCTATTTTAGGGGAAACAATTTTTTCAACCCTTTTGTACAATAAAAAAAGTTCTTTTCAGCATTTATTTTGAATATTTGGGTATATGTTTTCAGAGAAATCTTATGTGGGATCAGCATATTAGGAATCTTAAGGTAAAACTTTCTCCTGCGTTAGGTTTAATGTATAGGTTTAGAAACAAGTTTGATAAAAAGACCAAATTTTTAATTTATCAGGCTTTGATTCAAAGCCATTGCAATAACCTTGCATTAATATATGGATTCAAAAAAACTACTGAGCTTAAATCGTTTCAGAGAATGCAGAATAAAGCATTAAAAAGTGTAGCTAATTTGCCTAGCCGGGGTTTCCAACTGTTATTTTATACAGGGAGGTTTTTCCCACTGCTTTGCCAAAATACGGCCTTTAAAAGTTCCAGTTAATGTTTTAATGTCTTAATTTTATTGGGCATCATACCATACAATTCTCACGGAATCAGGATACTATTAATACACGAAATCGGGATAATTTAAGAATAATCTTTTGCCAATCTAAAACAACTAAACAACGAGTTGAACACTCTGGTTGTAGAGAATATAACAACTTGCCATATGATATCAAACAAGTCTCCAGCCTATCGCAGTTTAAATCAAACTTAAAAAATTTTTTATCTCAACATATTGATGAGCTTCTGATATAACGTTAATTTTTATGTTTGAAATACAAAATTTGTAAATTAAAATTTATTATAAATATATTGAAATACTTTTGTTTAAATTTTGCCAAGCCTCTATAATGTTAATCTGGATGAGGTGAAATTGTAAAATTGTTATATTTTATAATAAAATTTGAAAAAAAAATATGACGAAAAGTCCCTACATTTGGAGATTATGAAAAATCTGTCCGATTTTCCGCTAGTATTTGAGTATCAAAAAAACCTACAAGTAGGGATTTTCCCCTACTTCTGCCAACAGAAATTGAATTAAATGGGTTCAAGACAAAATGTATTACTTTTTTATTTAACAATGCCTGAAGTAGTTGATGAAATCGCATGAGAAACCTCTATAACATCTTCTTCTGAGGTTACATTGTGGACTTGACGCATATGTCGCAGTAAGCAACTTGTACTGCCACTGTTGTATGCAAGACTTGTAGGACAAAGCGAGCATTGCACGTAATCTTTGTTTGAAGCAAAATATTTCCACACTACCGGTTGGGTCGATCGCTCCATTTTGATCTCCGCAAATAACAGAGTTCTTCTGTTAAGTAACAAAATTAGAAGTCAAATTCCCAAAAAAGTTAATTGTTAATTCCCGAAAATTTACTGGGATTTGTTAAAAAAAAAAACAAATTACCGAAATTCCCGGAAATTCTTTCCCGTGTAGAAACTCTATTCCCAAGTAAAAAAACTTTCTATGTCACTGTTAATATTCCGCAATTTCCGTTAAGTATTTCTAATCAAATTTTCACGTAAATTTATAACTTGTTTTCGCAAAAATTATTATAAAACTTAGGTACATACAATTGAATAGACTAATTGCCGGTAAAATTGTTTGAACGTAGAATCTAAACTTTTTATTAGTTGAATAAGAAATGTTCAAAATAATAATTTGTGTCCTCTTCTCAACATTAATGCTAACAGTTGACGCAGAAAGAGTAAGAAGTTTGTATAAAATGAAAAAGTAAAATTTATTTATTTTTTTTTGCTTAATTTCAGTTATTTGGAAATGATTTAAAAGAAGCTGAGAAAATGTTAAATCAAGCCTTAGATACACTAATACACGAAAATGGACCTATTTATTCGTAAGTCTAGAAAAATAGTATTTTTTTTCTTTAATTTTAATATAATTTTTTAAGACAACACGGTCTTGATGCTGCTTACAAATTCGTACCCAACGTGGTCTACACATTTAATGCCATTCTGCAGGACTGGAGAAATGATTACAAGCGATGTCAGGTGTCCATATCGTACACTAACACTGACCAAAATGTTCTTGCTACAATAAAGTGCGAAGGCGACCCTGAAACAGTTAGAAGAATTGTAAATGAAGTGATTTTTGTAAAACCAACTCCTAGTAAATAATAATATAATAATAATAATAGTTAAAAAAAAAAAAAATTAAAAACATACAAAATAACTAGAGTTGAAGAGTAACGTGCAAAATGAGTCGATTATGTATCAAAGTGAATTGCTTTACATCTTAAGGTATCAGGCCAAGGCCACGCAAAGAGCGGCAAAGCGGCAGAGCGATGAGCGGCAAAAAATTAAACGTATGAAATACTACTGAGGTGGCCAAGCGGTACCGCTCAGGAATAGAACTTGTTCTAATTTTTAGAGCGGCAAAAAATAAACATGGCAAAAGTGAATGTGGAGCTTATAATTTCATCTGAACAAAGCCGACCGCTTTTAGGGCAAGACAGATTAGATTAACTTTTTGCAACAACAAATCAAAGTAATTCGCAGCGTCGCCAAAATCTGTCTGGAAATTTACTAAAAATGAGAGAAAAATATTTTTAAAAATGTTTGAGTTCTTAATTTTTTTTTTTTTAATTTTGAAAGCAAACACCATTAAACTTATCATATTCTTAAAACCCTAAAACTACATTATTTATAATTTTGGCGTGAAATTTTTTTCTTTAATTTTACTATGCTAGTTGCAAAATTAGACAAGCCAGGCACATGGCGTTTTAGCATGATTCGGGCACGCTGAATCCAATGGTGCCCACCGTTTTTTTTTGGGTTAGCTCTTGTTTTTGAGATATACCGTTATTTCGAAAATGGAGGATGTTGCACAACATATATTCGCGTAACTCAAAAACGGTTTAGTTTATTGAAATTACTATAAAAAAACCAAAATTCCGCAACAAAATTTCCTCTAATTTAATTTAATTTAATTTCCTTTTTTTAATATGAGCAGTCGTTTTAGAAACATAATTTTTTTTAGGAAAAAAATGATTTTTTTATCAAAATTTCGAAGTTTTTGTTTTTTAAAAATTCATAAAAAATTTGAAAATTCAGCTAGGCTTCTAATTTTTTGCACACATAGAAAAAAAGAAGCCGTAAATTATTAAAATATGTTAATTCATTCTTAAATTTGGCCCCTGCAGTGCCTAGGATGCCCCTAGATGGGTAAAATGTATGACCAACCCCACTTTATTTTTCATCTCAATCATTTATTTTTAACATACCTACCCTCTATCTCCATTTTCTAAGGGGGCTCTCATACAAAATGTTCAATGCAGACTAGAAATATATAATGAAAAAAAAGTCCCATAAATGCCCAGGAGTCGCCCCCAGTAAGATACAATTTATGACCGACCTCAATTAGTTTTTTGTCCTTAACATTTTCTCGATACATACTTGCCCCTTATCACCACTTTTGAGGGGGCTCCCAAGCAAATATTGCGTTTTATGAAATTCTTAAATTAATTAAAATTTTTCGACTTTTTTGAATAAAATCAAAAGTTGATAACATATTTTAATCATTTATGGCTTGTTTTGTTTGCAGATTCGTTTTCTATGTCTGCAAAAAATTAGAAACCTAGCTGCATTTTCCAATTTTATATGAATTTTAAAAAAGAAAAATTTCGATAATAAAATTATTTTTTTTTCCAAAAAAAAAAAAAAATTTGTTTCTAAAACGACAGCTCATATTAAAAAAATAATTTTTTTTTTCTTAAAGGAAATTTTATTGCGGAATTTGTTAGTAATTTCAATAAACTAGACCGTTTTTGAGTTACGCGAATATATGTTGTGCAACCTCCTCCATTTTCGAAATAACGCTATGTCTCGAAAACCATTGGATTCAGCGTGCCCGAATCATGCTAAAATGCCATGTGCCTGGCTTGTCTAATTTTGCAACTAGCATAGTGTAATTAAGGGAAAAAATTTCACGCCAAAATTATAAATAATGTAGTTTTAGGGTTTTAAGAATATGATACAGTTGTTTGGTGTTTGCTTTGAAAATTAAAAAAAAAAAAATTAAGAGCTCAAACATTTTTAAAAATATTTTTCTCTCATTTTTAGTAAATTTTACCAAACTAACTGGAAAAGGGTCATAATATGGTTGTAAAAAATATATGAGGCACTGTTATAAATAAAGTCGGTCAAGACCGACAATATCGTACTCTTCACCACAGTATTTACAGATAACTTTTCGAGAGTGTAGCCTCATGTAACCCAATTATAAAAAAAATCCCCAGGATTTTCCTGCCTTTTCCCATTTCTCCTTTTTTAATTCAATTGCATGAATTGGGGGGGGGGGGGGTTATATAGGTGAAATTTGGCTTTCCACCACAACATTTTACCAAGACATAAAATATATCGTTAAAGTTATTGTCGTTTAATTTTATGTCAATGTCAACCTCAGTAAGGAAGTTATGGCATTAGAAACAAGCTATTTTCGGAAGTGGTATTTGTATGGGAGTCATGATCAAATATGGACCGATTTCAATAAAAATTTGTAGAATAATTTAAATTGCCAAAAAAATATGTTTGGACCAAATTTAATATAATTACCAACATGGTAAGATATAGACACAAAAGACTCTATTCCGGAAAGAAGCTTGTATGGGGGCTGTATGAAATTATGCAGCAATTGCCACACTAGGTCCCCATTATAATCGAGCAAGTCTTATCAAATTATCTCCAACCTGCGACCTGTTCTTTGCGCATATGGTTTATTTGGACAGCCAGCTAGACGGACGGACATCAGAAGATCGATTCAAAAAGTGATTAGGGGTTGATTGGTAACTAAAAGGTGGCTCTTGAACCAATATTTGTTACACACATCAGTACAAACGGATAATACCGTCTCCAATAATGTGATGTGTGTATTAAAATAGACGATTTGAATTTTTACTGAATAAGAATATTTCTGTTGAAAATTGTGATATTCTCTATATATTTTGTCCGTGCAGACATCCCACCATCATTAAGAAATAAAATCTATTGAAAATAGTAAAAAACTAGAATGAACTATTTTCAATTCTTAAAACTTTTCATTTCTCCTTTTAAATATTTAAATAAATTATTGCGAAATCGACAAACACTAACTATACCGTATTTTTCGTTGCACTTTTCATAACATTGCAAATTGATTTGCTTTATATAACTACTTTTTTAATGCTTAAAAGTTTACGAACTGTATATAAAATGGTTAAATATTTTAAAGACCTTGGCCAGTTTAAAAAATTTTTAGAATGCAAACTTTAACCGAATATTTTTTAAAATGAAAGAAACATTAATTTGTATAATTTTTGCCACAAGTTTATTTAGTGTGAATGCAGCGAGGGTAAGTTATGTTATGAGAAAGGTGCTGGTTCACACTATTCAAGTTTTAGCCACCAAGTCTTGAGTTTTAAGATAGAAGGGAAAAAAGGCCATTTCTATTTCTTTCTACCCCAAATACTTAAGACTTGATGACTAAAACTTGAAGAGTGAGAACCAGCATTAAAGATGTAAAAAAGGTAAAATATTTAAATGGAAAATCGTAAAAATGTGTTTGAAATGGTTTTCTTTAGCTCTATGGTTACGATTTAGAAGATGCAGCAGAAATTTTAGATAATGCTTTGGCACAATTGCGTCGCAAAAATGGACCTTATTTAAAGTAAGTTGTCAAACAATTCAAATAAACATTTTAAAATTCTTTGCTACAGTTTTTATGGATGTTCTTTAGATTGAAGGGCATAGATGAAGCTTACAAATTTGAGCCCCATGTTATTTATACGTTTGATGCACAGCTTCTTGATCCAGATGGCAAACTTGATTTTTGCACAACGGAAATTTCTTTAAGTTTAGATAACAATAAAAACTCGTTAATTATAATTAGTTGTGGCGGCGTTGAAAAGGTGCGAAAAGTTTTCAATCAGTTACTCAAAGTGAAAAAATAAAAAAGAAAATGAATATTTTTCTTATTTATTTAAGTCGAGTTTAAGAGAAAAAAAATTTAAAAAATGTTGGAGAGTTGGTTGCAAGTATTTTTAATACAATACAAATTATTAATTTCGACTTAACATTAAGTTAATTAAAAGTATTAAATACAATACTACAGGAAATTTGATTTTTTGACACCCGTCCTAAGTGACATGCATAGGGAATAAATAGATTAATGGGATTTTCGCCGCAAATTTCGGCAGTAGTTCTTTTATAGGAGCAAAGGATTTATTTTAGACCGGAGACTTCTTAACTTGGCAACGGATATATATTTTTTAAGGAAATATGTTTTACAGTGAAAAGGTAATTTTAAATCTATATATACATATAAAAAAGTGCACACTTTGATGTCACCACTAACTGCAAAAACGGATCGACCGATTTAAACCAAAATTTAAAGTTAGGAGGTTCCATAGATATGGCATTTAGATTTTCTTATATACCTATTATTCCCATACAAATATCAACAAATATCCATATTATGATTTTTTTATTGTCATTTGAAAAGTCTCCAAACCATGTATCGTAATGTCTTATGTGAACAATGACATTCGGAATAGATCTTAATGTATATTTTATATCCTTAGAGGGCATAAAATAGGGCAAAACAGGCAAAAGCTTCCCCTCCTAATATCTTCTTAACTAATCAAATGATATTCTTGAAATTTGGCAGGCAAATAGTGTTACATCTGGAAGGAACTATAGACTATAATTTTTATTATTTAGTTCGTGAAATAGGGCAAGAGGGTTAAACGCTTTCCTCTCTTTATCTTCTTAAACAATCAACCGGTTATCTTTAAATTTGGCTTGCAGACACTGTAATATCTAAAGGAACTTTAAGATATACTTTTTTGGAAATTTCAACAATTAGGTCGCAAAATACACTGAAAGAAATGCTTCATATTTTTAATGAATCGTTTTTATAAAAAAATTGTCACTGCTTAACTGAAGATTTTCATTGTCTAAATGGAATTTCGTAGTTATAATAAAGTATTTTCGTTAAAATCGCTTCATTGGATTTCGTAATTACGTTAAAAATTGTCATTGGATATATGAACACTTAAGTTTGTCCAAGTTAAACAATAAATTTAAATTGGGAACATAAAAAAACTATCCATCCCACCCTCCCCCCACCCCTATTTAAAATTGTTACATATTCTAGCATAATGCCCAATATGATTTTCGTTATCACTCTTCTTTATTATTTAATTTATTTAACGAAATAATTTTAAATAATAGAAACTGGGAATTTTTGTTTCTATTTGCTACTTAAAAATTCGCCAAAAAAGATAAATCTACGGTATGACAACACTGCCTACACTAAAAGAAAACAAACAAACAAACACACACACACATGGTACAAACCATTTTGGTGAATATAGGCACCTATTACGGTTCACAACTCAAATAAGTTGATTTGTAATTTTTGTATCATGGTTTACATTTTTGCTATATTGTGGTGAACAAAAACATAAAAAATAATTACAACTCAAATGAGTTGAGTTGTGAACAATAAAACGGGCCATACTTCAAAAACAATTTTTTTTTTAATTTATATAGCACTCTTACTTGTTTTTAAATAAAAATACTTTTTAAAACTATGAATTTGTTAATTTTTTTTATTAAAAAAATTCACAAAAGTTAAGACTGTTTCTATTTAATAAAAAAAATTCAGTTTCGAAATCGGGCTTGGTCTGAACTGATTATACAAACATAACTATATTCATAAATTAATACAAAACTATAGTTTCCTTAAAAAGATTTTTAATTGTTAATTAAAAAATGTAAGATTTAATTATTTCATACATCTAATGTAATATGCCATTAAATTAATGAAAACAAAATTTTTTTATAAAAGCAACATGTATGAATAATTAAAAAAAAAATTATTTTTAACATTCAAATAACTCTTAAGTCTCAATAATTAAAAGTATAAAAATATTTCGAAAAAGCATGCCTTCATAAATTTAAATTTTCATTATGACAATGAAAAATGTTATTATATTAATGAAACAAAAACTTTCAATCCATAAATACGTATGGTACATTTAGTATGTAATAAGAAGTGAACAAACAAATGTTTTCCTTTAGAAAAACACACCCTTATTTTAGACTGTTGTCAACCAAATGATGTATACGAAAAAGCTTGTTTTCTCTTTATGTGGTCTTTTTTTATTATGCGTTACCAAAAAAATGAACGCTGTCATAGTTGTTATGGACAATTTAATCTCATATTTACGCTCTTAATTGAGTAATGCAAAAAACACTTACTCAACACTTACTTTTACTCAAAAACTACACTGCCCCGGTAGGCTAGCTGGTAGTGAGCTAGTCTATCAGCGCCGAGGTTGCGGGACCGATTCCCACCAGAGATTCTGGCTCCTGCAGACAAGCGTAAAGCTTTGCGGGATTAGTTTAGGGAATTAAAAAAAAATTAAATTAAATATTAAAAAATGAAAGTATTCATCCAATAAATAATATTCATAGATCTAATGTAATGTTTCATTAAATACATTTTAATGAACCAGGTTTCATTTATCCAACGAAGCGCTGCATAGGTTCCTTTTTAATGCACTTTTTCATGGGATTAAAGTCAAAATTCATTGGTATTGTGAAGAAATTTCTTTCAGTAAAGGGCAAAAGGGGTAAAACCTACCTCTACCCATGTTTTCTTAATTAATTATCCGATGATAGTTTCAAGTCTTGAAATAATTAAAGGTTTTAAATTTCACCATTAACGGCGTAAAATATAGCAAAAAGGATAAACAAAAAATAAGATAATAAGGAGGGCTGTAATGATTTTTTGGGCTAGGTTTTAAGTAAGTTCTAGGTATTTTATCGAAAATCCGCAGATTAACTGATCATTGCATGTGTATCTTGTAGAAGAGATGAAAAAATAGACATAAGGACTATTTTCTTATTGCCACAGATGTAAGATTTAACGGATAGTGTCATATAAAAAAATCTGATAGAAACATTAAAGCAGAAATACCAATCGCAGATTGTGCTTCTTTCCTTGATTGAACATAAACTGCCAAAGTAATCAGCGATTGAAATTAAATTTATTCCAAAAATGTTTTATTGTTAATAAAATCAAGCCAAATTTTATAGGAATAGCTTTATTTTTGACTAAAGTTTTAATACAAAGAAAAATTATTTCCAAGATCGTTTGTACCTTCACAAATATTTCATAAGACGTGGGAATGAAATTAAAAATTTAACACAAAAAACTTTTATTATAAAACAATTTGGCTGGATTTTGCTTAACGTCAATCGTTGGTATCTAAAATTGACTTGATACTTTTCAAGACTTAAAAAATTAGAATTTTAAAAGCGCAAGCCTTAACATTTGCCAGTATATGAAAGCGAGTTACTGCAACGGTAGCCAATATGTTAAATATTGTACTTCATTATAATTATAAAAAAAAAAAACAAAATGGACTTATCTAAATAATTATTATAATAAAGTTTTATTTTTATTTAAAAATTTATTCAAATAAAAAAATTATTGTTTTTTATAGTTTCAAACATTTCTAGAACTTTTTAATTAAATATTAAAGCCGTAAATCATTATTTAAGATTCTGGTTATTACTTACACTTTTTCATACCAATGAAATAAAATTGGAACTCACCTGAAAAAAAAAAAAAATAAAATATGTATTAATTAAAATTTTGTTGTCAAGTAAATAGAATAATTTTTTTCGATATCAAGAGGAAGTCGAAAAAGACTTTTTTTCAAACGACTGTCCATTTTTTGTTAATTTTAGGACATATTGATATTGATAAAATCACTTTTAAAGTTTCAAAATGACTATAGACTATCATAAGCTTTTAATCGCAAAATCTTAAAGTCGAAATGACTATTCCAAAAATTGGATCATATGTATGACCGATCACACTTTATTTATTTATCCCCATGATTTTTAACATACTTTCTCACTATCACTATTCTTTAAGGGGGCAAGCTGATAAAATGTTCAACACAAACTAGAAATATTTTGAAGAAAAAGCCCCATAACTGCCAAAGAGTAGCCCCCAGGAGAATAAAATGTAGGACCGGCCGCAATTAGTGTCCTTTATCTCCACCCCTTACGGGGGCTTCCATACAAATATGGCGGTTAAATAAATTATTTAAATTTGGCCCCTGCAGTGCCTAGGATGCCCCTTGATAGCTTAGATGTTTGGCCAACCCCACTTTATTTTTTATCTAAATCATTTATTTCTTATATACCGACCCGCTAGCTCTATTCCTTAAGGGGGCTCCCATACAAAATGTGCTAGTAGGATATAATGTATGACCGACCTTTATTAGCGTTTTGCCCTTAACATTTTCCCGAATAATACTTGCGCTATATATCCACTTCTTAGGGGGGCTCCCATGCAAATATTGCGTTTTATGAAACTCTTAAATTAATTAAAATTTTTCGTCTTTTGTGAATAAAATCAAAAGTTGTTAACGGATTTTAACCATTTATGGCTTGTTTTGTTTGCAACTTCGTTCATTATGTCTGGAGCATAGCTGCATTTTCCACTTTTTGATGAATTTTTAACAAACGAAAATTCGAAATGTGGCAAAAAAAAATTATGATGCTAAAACGACTGCACATATTAGAAAAAAGTTAACTTTACCTAAAGTTAAATTTATTGCGGAATTTCGGTTTTTAGCAATTGCAATAAACTAAACCGTTTTTTAGTTACGCGAATGTTTGTTGTGCAGACTCCTCCATATTCTAAATAGCGGTATATCTTGAAAACAGGAGCATACCTAAAAAACGATTAGCACCACTGGATTCAGCGGTCCTGAATTGGGTTAAAACGCCAGGTTTTCAACTATACCTGTAAAATCATAATGTTAGTTGCACACAAAAGGTATGTCAAAATAAACAGGGTGTGGAAATAAAATTTTCTCTCAGCGGGCTTCAGTTCATCGGGTCACATAAATGAGAATAAAATAATTAAGATGTTTTTCGGGGAGAAAAAGCTCATTCTGCCTTCCAAACGATATAAGTTATTATACGTTCTTAAGTGCATGGAAAAATTATATTAAAAAGTGTGATTGCGTGCCGAAGTAAAGCAACAAAGAATTTTTAAAAAGTCATCAAGGCAAGCATATGCTGATTTTATTAAATGTACTTGTACCCATAAAAACGTAATATAAAATTTTTAAATTAAAACACACACACACACATGTAGATATACACAGTTCTTTTATATAAAGCACTTTTGACTTAACTGCACAAAATTAAAAATGTTTGTCATTATTCTTTAAAATCTCATCCAATTTCTTTTTTAAATGCACTTTCAATACCAGCACATTTAAGATAAATGCCCAGAAGTTTTGTCATTTTCAAATTATTTTTATACAAAAAATCAAAGTTATCTAGTAAAAACTTCGCCTACAAAACAATGTGTTGAGTAATCAGAAACACATAAGAGCACTACTTACAATTCTTCTGAAAGAACCAATGAATTATACAAGGGATGTCCCAAAATGAATGCATTCATCCAGCAAAAAGTAGTAATAGAAGTTGTTATTAATGTTGTTATAAAACAAAGCTACTAAATAATGAGTTAAAGAAGCTATTAATTTGGAAAAAGTAAGCGAAGTTTTTACTGGGTAGCTACACTTTGGCCTAACTGCCTAAAAACATATTTTCTGTAACTATTCTTCAAAATCCTTGTTTATGTGCCTTTTTTATACCTGCGTATTTATCATATTTTTGGCCAGATTTAAAATATTTTTATATAAAACATCACATTTAGCTGCACACATGAAAAAAACTATGGTGGACACTTTTTCATACACTCACAATATTCTGTACGTAAAATTAACTGAAATTGTAATATAAAATAAATGAAAGTTCAATTAAAAACCGGTCTACCTATTTTTCATTTATTTTTAACAAAAAGTTCATTTAATTTTTACTGTCAAAAATTCAACACAATATTCAGTAAAAACGATTAAATATTCAGTTATTTTATTAAATTTAACTGTCAAAAATGCAACACCATATTCAGTAAAAACAATTAAATATTCAGTTATTTATTAAAATTTTACTGTCAAAAAATTGACCCCATATTCAGTAAAAACAATTAAATAGTCAGTTATTTTATTAAATTTTCGTTTACTCCACAAAAGAGCCGAATTTCTAAAAAATACCAGACAGACACCTGTCCGCTTGTTTTTCTTATAAGCGAGAGAGGGAGAATATTTTTATTTACTTACCCAGTTACACACGTTTGTTTTACCTTTGTTGTACTGACCACGTTGTTTACAGAAGAACTCTCAGTTATAAGACACCAGCAGCATGACCGATATGGCTTCGCAATTATTTTACTTTTAAAATTTGATGTATTTAACTAAATTATTTTAACAAATAGAAAATGGAAATTGCTTACACAAAACAAGCAATTCATTTTTTATAGATAAGTAAAAATTAATTTTTGGTAGTAAAATTATATAAAATAACTGAATATTTAATTGTTTTTACTGAATATGGTGTTGAATTTTTGACAGTAAAATTTTATAAAATAACTGCATATTTATTTGTTTTTACGGAATATGTAGTTAATTTTTTGACAATTAATTTATATAAGATAACTGAATAAGGATTTGTTTTTACGGAATTCGAGGTTGAATTTTTGACAGTAAACTTTAACTTTTCGTTATTTTAAATTACATTTTCATTTTATTTTCATAAAGAAGAAGTTTACTAAATCAACTGACAATATTAACTGCAACTGAAAATCCGTATTAATATGCACTTAGTTTTTTGAATAACTGTTAGAATCAGTTAAAAATAAATTTGCTTGGAATTTTAAATGTTCATTTATTTAAAAATGACTGAACGAAATATTTCTTAAATAAACTACAGTCCGTTACTGTAATAATATTGTGAGTGTATAAATATCCAATTTTATAAAATTTTAATAAAATATCAATTTATTTTTTAAAACGTTTTTTTATTCTTCTTTTTACCACTTTACTTTAGCTGCGCTTTTATGCAGGTAATCACAATTGCGAACCTGCCGCGGCGTTTACAATTACGATTACACAGTGCAACAGGAAAAATATAACCATATAAGGACACCACTACGTGATAAAATACCAAAAATCATTCCTAGGAAGTTTAAATGTTCTAGAAAGTTGTTTACTGAGATCTTATGTACAATTTTGTAGTTGATTGTTTTCTTGAATTTTGAACGGTTTGCAACCTATGGACCTGAACAGGCGAAAAAAGGCAAAAGAAAATCGAATTTTTTAAAGTTTTTTGCGATTTTGATCTTGAAGATGAAGTTTTTTTGATTTTATATGATTTTAGTTTTTTATGACTAGAGCCACAACTTTGCTTCAGAGAGTAAGTCAAAATTCCTAAGGGTTTGCAAGATAGGAGCCTGAGAATATGATCACTTTTTTGCAAAAATTACACAGAGGCCCCAAATCTTTGGCGGCAAATAAAAAAAAAGTTCATGACTTTGGACAAAACTGGGAAACACGGGTCTTTTTTTATGGTCTTTTATCACGTAGTGGCGACCGTATATGGTTATAGATAGCATAGTATCTCAATGTTGAAGTAAAGAAAAAACAAATGAAGTTAATAAAACAATTTTCGGGAAATTTTTCACTTTTGTGGTTACCTAAGCGCTACCTAACCGGTGCTAAGAATCATTCCTAGGAAGTTCATATGCTCTAGAAAGTTGTTTATTGAGATCTAAGATACATTTTTGTAGGTGATTGTTTCGTTGAATTTTGAACGGTTTGCTACATATGGACCTGATCAGGGTTCGAATTTTTTAAAGTTTTTTGCGATTTTGATTGCAATTGACGCTTTCTGAATTACAACAGACTAATCTGAATTACAATTGACGCTTTCTGAATTACAACTGACTAATCTGAGTTACAATTGACGCTTTCTGAATTAGAACTGACTAATCTGAATTACAATTCACGCTTTCTGAATTACAACTGTAAAAGGTGTAGTCGTCAATAAAGAAGAATTTTAAAATGTATTTTGCTTTCAATACTTATTCATTTTAAACAACATAAACCATCAATAACCACAAACTTTAAAACAGCAACAAATATAACACAAAACAAGAAAGCTTTGGCAAAAAAAAATTTCTAATAAAAACCACAAACTAACCAAAATAATTGTCTTCTGTAAATGCCACTTCAAACATAAAATTAAATAAAACCTCAAAAGTTAATAACAAAAGACTAAATTGCAAAAAACCAAGCTTTTAAAGCGAAAACCACAAAAGTATGCAATAGGTTTTAGTTTGTTAAATTTTAAAAAATATTTCAGCCTTTTAATACCTAAAAAAATTAAATAAAAGCACAACATGAGCAGCGTTGCCATTTGTCAAGTTTTTCTTTTTTTTTTTTGCAAGTTTTTTGATATGAAAAAAGTTTAAATTTATATAAATGTTTTTCGAGTTTTTTAGAAATTGGATTAGGATATTATGTTATGTTTTTATGCAAATAAACGATTTTATATTTTCTCTGCACTTTATTATTGATTATTATTGCCTACCTTAACGGAACTTTAGGTTCTAACGTATCTTTAGGAATAGCTTCAAAAAGTGATCTGTAGATGACTTTAGAGTTCATTGTTTAAAGGTTTATATTGGGCTTTGTAATAGTCATTTAAAAAATTCGATTTTGACAGCGATTTTCTTGAACAAGTTGAAGCTTGGCAGACTATGTAAAAGCGTAGTTAAAGATCACCAATCGCGTATTTCTCAATTATTTGCTATTGAGGCAAATGAAGTAGATGGAGTATTTTACATTTCTGCTCCGTTTTTAATAAATAGCAGCAAAATTGCCGCAGCACTCTCGTCCTCTGCATTCATTGAAAACGAAACATAAATAGCTTAAATAGTAAAATCAGTAATTAAATAAAAAAAAGGTCAAACAAAAAGTTATATATGAAAAATTAATGTTTGTACAAAATATGCTTGTGCTGTTTCTTGGCGAACACAAAACGGAAATAAAGTGTGTGTTTGCCAAGCCTTTTAATTTGGTTTATATTAACTTTAATTCACAACTAGACACAGCAAAAATCTTAAATTAACATGGCGCAATGTTGATTGGAAATCATAGTAAGTTTCTGCAAAAGTATGGACTTTGCTTAAAATTATCAGTGCATCATATTAATTTGAAATGAAAAATGTTAAAACAACGTTGTTCAATGTTGAATCCATAAATCCTGTTTTACTTGTTTTAAGTATTAACAACAACAACAATACAAGAAAAACAACATACATTTTTTTAGCACATTTAAAGGAAATCTTTTTAATATTTTTTTGTTTTCATGTTTAAAATACTTGTGCTTCTGTAAACACTAGGGAATACAACAGGAGTGAAACATGTTGTTACAGGAAAATAAATAATAATATGTTCTCTCTCTTAGGTTTCGAAGGTAAGTGCTTAGAATTATTCTAAAATAAATACATATATTGTTTTTGATGCTTCTTCTCACTGTTATTTCACACTCAGATCAAATTGATTCTTCATGTAGAATTTATTCAAGTTGTTTTAAATGATCTTGTTTGAATACGGCTGTAAGTGTTGGTTCACACTCTTTAAGTTTAAGCCGTCAAGTCTTTAGGAGAGAGACGAGAAAAAATGGCATTCTATTTTCCCTTCTCTCCTAAATGATGAGACTTGACGGCTAAAACATGAAGAGTGTGAACCAGCACTTAGTTTTAAAACTATATAAGGAATTTTATTTGTACGTAATTTGTTATTTAAATTTTGAAAATTTAAAATTGGTGAGTGGTATAAATTATCATGTAGTCATGTTTTTTTTTGAGAATTTTTTTTTTTTTGTTTTAAGCAAATTTTTGTTCTTTAGAAAGTCTGCGTTCAGACGGCTCTTGTCTTCTTTGAACTTTCATTGGCGTTCAAACAATTCATGTCAGGTTGTCGACATGTTTTTTTTTAGCGAATGGGAAAGCAAATCGTTCTAACAGTATATGAAACTTTGTACTCGCTACTTTTTCCCTTGTCATTTCATTGTCAATAAGAGATCAGCCGTCTGAACACAGCCAAAGTAAAATGAATTTTCAAAAACAGATATTGTGGATAAAAATTAAAATTAAGATTACTTAAATAACTAAAAATTCGACAATGTCTAAACAAGCAAAAATTTTAAACACAACAAGGACGACTTCGTCACCAGAAATAGAACACATTGGTATATATGAAAGTACACACGATCGTTGCGTTTACCGAAATTCGTGGTGCGTAACGAACTCTGCGATAGGTTTAGAATGATAGCAAAGTCTAATATTTATTACAAATCATGAAATCTGTAAAGAATCACGGGGACAAATCGCTTCTATTGCGAACATGGCTAAAATTCGCGAAAAATTACAAACTTTTAAAGAAACACTAAAATCTAAATTTTAAACAAAAATTAAAATTTAATTTTATGGGTGAAAAACACAATGGCGGAAAATAAAAAAAAAATTGCAAAAATGGCGAAAATGTTTGATATTTCACACAAGCCATAAAATTGACTAAAAGTCCCTAAAACTATAAGGAATGGCCAAAATTCGGTAAAAATTGCTAAATAAGCGGAAATTCGGAAAAATTAACAGCGGCTTGATATCAAAGTCTACTATTTGTTTTAAATCATTAAAGCTGTAAAGAATCTGAAAACTTACAGGAACAAATCGCTTTTATCGCGAACATGGCTGAAATTCGCGAAAAATTGCAAAATTTAAAACAAACCCAAAAACTAATTTGAGATCGATAAACGAAATGCAGAATACCAAAAATGCTAGCGTCTAATGTATTTATTTTTAAAAATTAAAAAAAAATGTAAAGTCACATTAATTCTTGCCGACGAATTCATCGTACTATGCGAAGATCGTCGTTCGCCCCAGTTGTGTTTATACTGTTAATCATATTGTTTGTAAAACAATAAACATTATGAGGGAGTTTACACGGTGTCTTTTCAGACATGTCTAACAAACACGTCTGCTTTGTTTGTTGGCAATCGGAGTAGAGAAGAAAGAGGGATTGCCAAAGAGACACGAAATCAGTTATCATATTTGTTTAAATGAATATTCATGTTTTTAATTTGTATGTATGTATATGTAAATTAGACTATTAGATGTGAAAACAGACATGTTTGGAAAGACATCGTGAAAACCAAAACGTTTTTGGTAGCATGTTCAAAAGAGAATGTCAAAAATAGACATGTCTGGAAAGACACCGTGTAAACTCCCTCTATGTTTACAACGTAATAATCCATAAAAAATAAAGCAATTTATAATTTAATTTGTGAACATTTGAAAAGCTGACAATGAAGAAAAGAAAACCAAAAAAAAAAAGTCATAAATGCAATATTAAAAGATACTGGAAACAATATGAAAATCTGGAAAATGTACGGGGGTACATAAAGATAGAAAAAAAAAATATATTAACAAAGATGTTCAGAAATACATTTTTAATAAAACTTTAATTAAATGAAAATAAGACGATTTTTGCAGACAGAATATTTGCTAGCAAATTTTCAGAAGCTCATGGTTCTTTGAGCGTGGAAGCTCAATAGATTATAGAGCAATTTAATAAATAAAGGTTGAATAAAATAAAAGTTATACAAAGTGAAGAGCACATCAATAACCAATTATAATCTTTTTAAGAAAAGCCAGGACATGAGAAGAATTATTAACAGATACAAGACTGTTATGGATAAGTTAATAAAAATTAAGGCTACAATTAGTTTTTTTATTCGTTGCAAAAATATACATGTGTTGATACCTACCAAAATTTATACGGAATTCTGCTAAAAATATATTAAATATATTTCATCAAAATTAGCATCTTCAATCATTTCAACGAAGAATATTCAACTATAGGCAAGAACTATACAATAACCTTTTAAGTTTAAGAATCAAACAGACACAGGAATTGATAAGGAATCTTCAAAATGAATTTATGATGGCAATAAATAATTTAAGCATACTTTTTTAATGAAGCAGAGATTGAACATTTTTTGGAGCACGAAAATTATTTGGCAACAAACTTCAATGAAAGGGTCAAGCATAGACATAGGAAAAAGTTTGAAGAACTTAGGAATGCACGAAAGAATGAACTAGAAATAAGATTAAACAAAAAATGGGTTGTAAAGAAATCTAGAGTTAATATTCCAATAGAAACACAGTGGGTTCTTTCTTTAGGACACAAACAGAAACCACCAATTAAGGGGATCAATTTCCGACTTTGAAAATCATAACTAAGGAAGAAGACTTAGTGCAGACATTAAGTAGCAAAGAAGAACAGGAAAGGGCCTGAACAAAACTTACAACAAATGTTAATGATTATATGAATAAAATGAGACTGAATTCGTTCTGGAAAAAGAAAACTGTTTAAGACTTATTCACCCTTATCGTGTTTGCCGTATTTCTGAATTTGAAATCGAGTTGTATCGTGCAAAATGTTCGCCTAGAAATATTTTGAAGAGAGTCATATTGCAACTGATAGCCCTTTTTTATTTAATTATGAAACATCCTGTAATGGAATCTGTCAAAAATTCAATCGTTTTTAGAAAATTGAAAATAAATCAATAAACATAAATACGTATTAAAATTGCTTTTCGAGTTTGTTTTTCATTTATAATGTTAGGTGTTTGGTTTTATTCATCGTTTGAAGAAGAGACATATCGCACCTTATCAACACGAGCGTATTAATTTAAAATTTAAAAATTTTCAGTAAAAGCAAAATAACTTTTAAACTTACATTAAAGGCACGAATTTTTAAACAAACCCAGCAAAAACTTTACTTACCAAGTAAGTTAGCAAATAATGTTGGAGAAAATGAACACTACTTATTTTTCGGCTGAATAACTACTTATTTTTGTTCGAGGTGTCCACAGAATTCAGTACTTACAATACACTTACTAGAAGTCAAAAAATATCTAGTTATTATTTAACTACTAGTAAGTTGAATTGTAAGTACTTACAATATGCTTTCCAGAAGCCAAAAAAGCACTAGTTAATAGACCTAATAAGTAATTATTGAGTGCGTTACCAGTAAGTATATATTCAGTACTGAAAACAATACAACTAATAAGTAGTTATTGAGCTGATTATTAGTAAGCAAATATTCAGTAGTGAAAGTACTAAAAGTAATAAGTAGTTGTTGTGGTCATTACTAGTAAGTACTTATTAAAGTCTTCAAAATAATGACAATTGTAATGACAACTACTTACCAGGTAACGTATGAAATAACTACCACCTATTAATAAAAATCAAAAAGTTTTTTCTGGGAAACATTTTATTACAAAAAAGTAGACAAAATAGCATGATATTTTTTTAGCGGATAATATGTTTATTACGTTTCGATTTCTTCCAAAAAGTGAATAAATAAACATTTTGAGTTAAAACCCTCTTGTTGATCAAGTGCGATATGATTTAGAAGAAATAAATCTTTTAAAAAAGCAATTAAGAAAATAAAGCAATATATTTTCGTTATCTAACAAAAAGTAAGTTCACATTTCCTTTTTTTATTTTTTGTTTTAATAAAAACTAAGTTAACTTTTTCATAGATTTGTTACTTATTTTAGATTAAGGGTGCGTACAGAGTGGCCGCTTGTTGCCGAGCCGAGCCGAGCCTACTGACGCTTATTGCGAGAACTTGTTCATGCGAGAAACAAGTTTGAGTGTGCATAGTTGATGCGAGAATCAGCGCTGTTATTTTATCTATTGTTTGTGTTTTATGTATGTTTGTATGCATTTGGGTTTGCTTTAATTTTTTTGTAATTGTTATAATTTTATTTAATTTTTATTATTTCTTTGAATTTTTATTTTTTTGTTTAATTTTTATTTTATTTTTTAACTTTTATTTTCTTTTTAATTTTTTTTTTTTTTTTTTAAATTTTTGATTGCATGTTTTATTTAATTTTTCTTAAATTTTTGTTTTTAATTTTTTTTTAAATGTTTTCCAAACAAGTTGAAATCATAACAACATAACATAAACAATGTTTTCGGCGCTGAAATACGCTTTGGAACTGTTTCCTTGCATTCAATCATCTTTGCGCTCAGACCAACTCGGCGGCCACTATGACCTGTTCGCGCTTTTTTGTACTAATTTGTATAGTACCAGTTTGCACGCATTGGTTCTCGCAATAAGTGCCAGTTGGCTTGGCACTCTGTACGCACCCTTAACAAAGACGGATTTAATTACATGTTAAACAGAATACATATCAGCCAAATTAAAAAAACGTCAAAGAAAAACTTGTGTATCAAAACTGTTAAAACTAACAAGAACAGTGAGGATACTTGCTGAAGGCAGTTACCAGAAAGGGGCTGGAAATGATTTACAAAAAATCTTTGCCAGTCTTCGGCAAGTGATGCTTTCCACGAATGCATTGAAGCCATGTATACCTAACTTTGTCCAAGATATCGTTTGAAATGAACGAAGAAGAAAAAAAAATGCTATGAAGAAGTATTTCTACAAAAAAAAAAAACAGGATTTCCCGGTGTAATAGGCTACATTGACGGAACGCATATCGCGATTATAGCACCTGCTGTCGATAAACGTTTTAAATATCTAAAAAGAAAGGGTTTTTATAGCTTGAAAGCAATAAAAGTGCTAACTGTTAAAATTAAAAAAAATAAATTAAACATACATACATGTGTACGAATTTTAAAAATTAAAAAATTTTGTAGGTGTGTAATAAAAAACTTGGTATAAGATACATTCAATCTCATTCCCCTGGGTCTTGTCATGATTCTTTGCTTTGGAATGTTTGTGATCTAAAACACTAACTCAAAGAGAAATATGATGACGGCGAAAGGAATGCCTGGCTGTTAGGTAAATATGCATCTCAACATTGGTATTATTTTTTAAATTTAACTTAACTTCTTTCTATGGACGAATATTTATTGACAGGAGATGGAACCATACCTCATAACACCTTTCCGGACAGCACAAGATAGTTCACCAGAAAGTAAGTTTAACGTAAAACATTCCAAAACCAGAAACGTAGTTCAAAGAGGGATTAAAAAACCGATTTCGTTGTTTGCTAGGAGCAAGACAGCTCCACTATACGGCTGAGTTTGCTGGAAAAATTACTTCAGTTTGTGCCGCTTTGCATGTATTTACTACAAAATCGAATTGCCTGAAACACACATTGAAGAGGAAGTGAATTTCGCCGACTGTGGTGATGATAATAATTCAAATGCATCAAACATAAGACCAAAACTGTATTATCATTGCCACTGTATTACCAAAATGACATAAACATACCATACAAACCAATTCAATTTTGGTTTCTAAATTCGCCGTTACGGCTGTGGCATTATGGTTATGTCACGTCTAATTGGACCTTTAGATTAATACAACAACTAACTAATTAAAATTTATTTTTTTAAAAAACAAAAGAAACCTTTTTATTCAGTAAAAGAATGTTATAAAACAATCACCCTTATTCCATTTAGCGTTATCAATACGAAACGATATCGTTCACAGAAAAAATTATTTTTTCAATTCAAACAAAAAATTTGCCGGATCAAAACGTTTTTTGTTTAAAACAGGACCTACAAACAAATTTGCATATTCAAACCATTTATTTTGCATTTCGTTTATTGAAAAAAAACCCTGATTTTTTCAAACAAATAATTTAGCTGAGTCAAACAAAAAAATTGACTGAAATTCTTAAAAATTAAAAGCAAATCATTTACTGAAATCAAACAAAAAAGTTTTTTCTTTTTGCACTGAAAGCAGTCGATGTCTCTCTCTCGTTATAGCTTAGTTGCACACATTCACCGTTGGTCTTATCCTTTCCTTGGGTTAAGAAGAAGCAATCTCAACTAAAAACTGCAGCAGAACGACCCGATATGGTTTCCGTCATCATTCTACTGCAAAAACTTTATGTATTTAACTGACAAAATTTAAAAAATAGAAAACGGGATTTCTATTCATTCTTATTTTACCAACTTTGAAAACAACCAAAAATAAATTTTGTTTCTTATGATGTTGTTGTTTCTCGTCACGCTATTTTATCATCTTTCTTATTGTTGTACTTTTTTAAGGCGTACAAAAATAGACTGCATGTGTTTTTTGTTGTTGCTCATTTATTTTACATAAAGTAGTGTGGCTTACGATCAAATAAAAAATTGCAAAAAAACGACTACATTAAAGAGCGTTAAATATTTCATACAAAATTATGAAAACTTGAAACCAATAAAGCGTATATTTTATGTTTTAACAGTTGTCAACATTTTTGTAGATACAATAAAAAATCAAGCAAAAATATTAATTGAAACAGTTAAAAAAATTTGTAGAAATTAAAAAATTTTTGAAACCAGCGTTTGTTTGAAAATATTTTAGCAATAATTTTTTCTGTGTTTTGTGTCGATTGTTGCAAATCGGTATGCCCATTGTCAATATCAAGTTTTATCAATAAGCGTCGATGTATTTTTGGTATGCCGTACGCAACGTTAACGTTGGCATCGATTTAAATTGACTCTGTTTTTGTCGTCAGTCTTATTGGTGTCGAAACAGTTTTTTTCTTTTTTATTTTTCAAAAATAATAATGTTGAATTAAAAAAATGAAAAAATAGCAACAAAGTTTCGGGAAAATTGCAAAAATTTGCAAAAATAGCGAAAATTCGCGAAAATTTTCTGTATTCCAAACAAGCCAAAAAATTGATTAAAAGTTCCTAAAACTATAAGGAATAGCAAAAATTCCATGAAAATCGCTAAATTACCGCAAATTCCCGAATTTTAGCCATGTTCGCGATAGAAGCAATTTTTCCTGTAAGTTTACATATTATTTACATATTATTTTTAAATAATTCTAGTTCGATAGTCTGTTTTTTTATTTCAAGTTCCGCTTTTCGGATTTCTAGCAACGCTCTTCTGTGTTCATCTTTTTTTTTTTAATTCGGCTTTGTATAGCTTCAACTTTTCTTCTTTTATTTTGAATGATTTTCGAGAATACCTCTCTTTTTCGGACAAATTTTTATTTAATACAGCGTATAATTCTCCTTGAAATTTTACTTGCTTCTCTAAAAGGGAAATCTTTTGATTTTCCTTGTTGTTTTTAGCCTTCTTCACTAAAGCAGAGGTATTGGGCTCCACGTTTTCATCTAAAATTGTATCACCAGATACTTCTTTTTCATCATTTTCTTTAGTTGTTACTGTTGGCTCTAGAGAAATACGTCGAGGTCTCTTAAGTCCAAATAGGTATTTTTGATTTATATAGGTACATATATAAAATATTCACAACAGCCTTTTCGAGGAGGCTGCTTAAAGGAGCCCCCACCAGTTGCATGGCTCTCTGCTTTGTTGTGTGCTAGTTTCCTTTTTAGTTTGCATTTTAAGTCAGACCACACTTTTATACAGCCTTCACCATTAGGTGAAGGAGGACCAATGCTATTTAATTCATCAGCAATCTCGTTCCATTCTTCCTTTATGTTTATTTTATTTAAAGTTTTATGGCAGCCTTTTGCTAAATAGGGGTTTCTCTCCATTATTTCGACCAGTTTTGCAAACTGTGCTGGTGTAGTTATTTTTATCCTTAAATGTAAGAAACAAACGACAAAATTACCAAATTATATACATAAATTAAGTATTCAGAGGTTAAATAAATTTTAAACTTACAATTTTTTTCCATCCATTAAGGCCCTGTTAGCCGACCGTAAATGTAGAAATGTAAATGTAATGTAAACAGCTGATCGTTTCTGTTATATGGAAAGCAATGCAACTGCTTAACTGACTGTAATGTCACTTTACCGTAACGTGCCAACCTGTAGAAAATAGAATTTCATTACGAGATTACGTGACAGTTGTAGATAGTGATGGGCTGCTTGTATTTTAAATCGAATGCGGGTAAAATCACTCTTTTTCTTTGGTACATTTTTTTAGTAATTATATCTGTGGACTTTTGACAAAATAAGTTACAATCCATACATATTTTCATTTATACAAATATATGTTTGGATGTATAAAATAAACAAATGCATACATATCCCCAAACAATAAAAAGTCTGGGTTTTAATGCGATCAAAACCTTGTTTTGTGTATGAACATTTTGAAAATAATGTACGAACATGTGTACGAATATGCTATACATCATGTTTATTGTAAATCTGAATATTAATATCAAATATTTATTTATTTATATAAACATACAAGAAATACCGTTTTAATGCTATTTAAATCACTTGGTACTTTTTCTTCAAAGCGGTCACCATTTCAACACTTTTAGTTCTCATCACTTTTCTCTTTTTTCTTAATGTTTTTGAAAAACAGCTGACACGTTCTTACATGTTCTATAAGTGCACAAACGAGCTTACAGTACGTTACGGTACGTTACATTGCATTTAATTACATTTACGGTCGGCTAAAGCGGCCTTTACAGTTATGTACTAGGTTTTTTAATTGGCGGTTATAAAAAACTTAACGACAATTTTCGCCGCTTTTGACAGGCCAATATGCCAAACACGATACTGTTTTTCTAAAAGATATTCAAACAGTGTTGTATTCATTGGGGTTTTTACCAAACACGGTATCATATTTTAAGAACGCCTGACTATCGACAAAAATATGCAAGCCACAATAAGGGTGAATAAGAATACTCTTATTTCGAATGCTGACAAGGGTAATACTACAATAGCTATGGAAGAATGTGATTATGATATGAGAATAAATAATATTGTGCAGGAGAATTTGCACAATATTAGTAATCCTCATATCATAATCACATTTTTCCATAGCTAAAAAAAAGGATGAAATATGAACCCCACAAATAAATTACAGAAGTGAATAATGTTTGTATTGAAGAACTTTTCAATAAAAACATAATCACATCTACGGAAAGGAACGGACGAAAAACTAGCGCGAAATTTCTGCAAGATTTTATGGAGTTCCTTAAATTCATAAGAGAGTATCTCCATTACGAGCAATTTGCTCAAGTATCAATTCTCCATCATATGACCTTTATAAATATGTATATTACAACAATTCTTAAGAAAGTAACTGTAAACTTTCATCAATTTAAGCATTAAATAAGACATGTTAGGTTAATTGACAATAAAAAATTGGATTCTTTCGACGTAATTTCATTATTTCCATGTATACCAATAGATCTTGCTATTGATGTAATAGAAGGAAAATGGAATATAATAAAATAATTTAAAAAAATGAAAGGTAACAATTTTGAACTATTCTTAGATATTGTAAAATAGATAATAGACATTTTCAATTAGATAACACTATGTGACAGTTTTTTGACCAAATGTATTTGATGTGTATGTAAAATCTAAATATGAAGTCAGAATGCCCAAAAGTAGAAAGGTTTTCAAGATATTTCAATAGAAAACCGTTATTGCAAATATCTTCAAAAATATTAAACGGATTATGTGTTGCTTTAAAGAAAATAAAATTACTTAAATAAAATAAAAACGAAATTGTTGCAGCCATTGGGAACGAAGCTTTAAAGTATTTTTAACATATTTTTTAAAAAAATAATTTTATACCAAAAGAATTCAAGCAACAAATTAGAAATACATACTACCAACCTTATACAGTATTTTAAGAACCGACTCTTTGAAAAAAAGTTATAGCGATTGTACAAACTTTAAGCAATTTAAAAGAAATAGGTTTAAAATAATATTTCTTTGTCAACTAATTTTTAAGTTAAAAAATATAATTTATTAATTAGTTTTATATTTTTAAACAAAATCACTTCCATATACATTTGGGACTTCTTTAAGATTTTTGTAGAAAACAGTTTTGTATAAAAAAAATTTTTTTCAGAAATATAACGTTTCTAAGTCTGGGTTCACACTATGAAATTTTTCTTTCAGAAAGTCTGAGTTTATGGGTGAGAGAGGAGAGAGAGGAGAGATGAAAAGCATGTTCTCTTCCCCTCTCACCAATAAACTCAGAATTTCTGAAAGAAAAATTTCATAGTGTGATCCCAGACTTAAGAAATGTATGGTAACGCTGAAAATGAGGTAAAGAAACCTCTTCTCAGTTTAAAACATAAGGTCTGTCTGCGTACACATATTTTGCATCATTTTGTGAAAAATGTTGCAAAATATTACAAAATGTTGTCTGTGTACTCCAAATCTCTTGCAGCGAGAGAGCCAAAAAGAGAATTTTTTGACAGTTGGAAGTTAGAGAACTTACAAAATGTTACTGGAGAAATTTCCTCTTACAAGATTTTGCAACTAGTTTGAACAGCTATTTTTATTACGTGTGCCAAGATAGCGTCGACGAAATAGCGTCGAATTTGGGAATATAAAAACCGGGAAAACAAAATACCCAAATTATGGTCTTTTGCAGAATAACGACAAAAAGTTAGCGTCGAATTTAGGAATTTAGGGGGATTTCCAAAAGTAAAAAAAAGTTAGCGTCGAATTTGGGAATTTTAAATGGGGAAGTAAAAATAACTAATATTTTTAATAAAAATACAAAAAATAGTTAGCACAAATAAAAAAAATACACATTTAGGAACAAAATAAGCAATGCGTGCAAAAAATCGTTCGGTTAGTTCCCGAGATATTTGGGTGCATCCAAAATGGTCAGTACAAAGCTTTACTGATTTATCCCTTGGAACACAAGCTTTTGCACGGTATAAAGGCTGAGTTCCAAAACGTCGGTTGCAAAGCAACTATCTTTTTTAAATGCATGCTACAATGCAACCGTGTAGGTTATTACAATTCTATTTGTCCCAATGTGCACCAAAAAAGTATTTAATGAGAACATAATACAAAAGCTGTGCATTATTAAACTTGAATATACATTTTTGACTTGTGCTGCAAAGTATATTGATGTTTTGGAACTCAGCCAAACTGTGTATATTCTGCAAAAAATCGAAGCCAGAAATATCGGGAATGGAACGAACGATTTTTTGCACGCATCGCTCATTTTGTTCCAAAAAGTTAATTTTTTTTAAACTATTTTTTGTATTTTTGTTAAAAATATTAAATATTTATACTTCCCCTTTTAAATTCCTAAATTCGACGCTAACTTTTTGATTTCATTATTTGGGTATTTTTGTTTCCCGGGTTTTAAATTCCCAAAAGTCGCTATTTCGTCGACGCTATCTTGGCACACGTAAATAATTTTTGTGAAATGAAAATAAAAATTGAACCGATCAGCTGTTTTCTTGCAAGATTTCACTGGATTCTGTCTGCGTACTTTTTGAGATATTTTCAGCCGACAGAGTAAAATTGGTCTTACTCTCCCAAAAAAATTTACTGAGTATTTGCTACTGGAAAAGTACGCAGACATACCTATAATGTCTAAAAAGTGTTTTTATATTACCAGCACCTAAAAGTAGGCAGTTTCCATATGATCTTATAATTTTAATTGTTTCCGGAGGAAGTTAATATTTTTTAATAACGAGTTACAAGAAAAATGTTTTTTATCTCTTCTTTCTTTACTTTTATCGTTTGAATTGTCTGTATTGTTTGTATTTATTGTATTAAAATATTCTATTAGCACAATTTTGAAAAGTCTTATGTTGACAAATACAAAAAGAAAAGAAAAATAGAGAAATAATTAAACGAAATAGATTCTGAAGGCAACTCATAAAATTACAATTTTTTTCCCATAGTTTACAGTCGCTTAAGGCATATTTACTAAAGAATTAGGCATAAACTCTTCAATAGAATCATGTTAAAGTATAAATAAATTAATAAAAAAATATTGTAAAAAACTTTACTTGCAAACAAAACGGTTTTATCGCTGTTACATCCTGGCAAGACTGGGTGAAATTTCCAAATCTTCCTTCTTTCTAAAAAAGTTGATCGCAGGTAACCAGACATCCTACTCTGGCACCATTGGACATGTTACGGGGTGAGACTACTTAAAAAATCAGGTGGCAGCTGTGGTTTATGTCGGGATGATCAGAGTGCTGGCGAATCTCCCATGTGCTGCTGTTTTCAACAGAGGCTGCTAAGTAATAGCGGAATTAAGATAGCTTCTGGTCTCAAGTAAGGTTGCTTCCTGGAGGCCGTATATAATTATATAATTGAAAAGTGTTCATTAGACCAAAAAATTTGCAAGTAAAGAGAGTCAAAAATTGAGAGACAAAAAAAATTCTTGCAAATTTTTACTTGCAGGAACTTTGGAAACAGCTGCTTTATTTGTTTGTTTTGTATTGCTTTTGACCGGTCAGGTGTTGTTTCCAGTACTGTGAGAATTATGGTTACTTAGATACCCGATACTTAACACTATTGGAGTATATAACCCTATTTATCAGCGCCGGGGTTGCGGGTTCGATTCCCGCCAGAGACTCTGGTTTCCTGCAGATAAGCGAAGAGCTTCGCGGGATTAGCTTAGAAAATTAAAAATAATAAAAAAAAATCCGAGACATTCTCATGGTTTAACTTAAGACCATTTGGTTTATTATCGAACGAACACCAACGAAGCCAAATAAAACGGTCATAGAGTAAATAATGAGAATATCCGAAATTGTTTTATAAATTACAAGAATTTAACCCGGGAGACGGTATTCCCTTTTTCTTTCGTGGAGATATTTAAATGGCAAAGTTTATGTTTCAAAGTTTTAACAAAAAAGTACAATATTTTTCATCTTATAGTTAGGTTCTCATTCACTCAGGACCCTGCACGTATAACTTAAAGTTTCTTAGTTAAATACCTATTAGAGAAAATTAAAAAAGTACTACATGTAGAAAGGAAAAATAAAAGTGATTTAATTAATTTCCCGTATTTCATCCTTTTTTGTTTTCCTCCTTTGAAGTATTAAAAAATTTATTATTGGAGTGAGAGCCCATGGTTTAGTACGCATATGTCAAAGAATGGAAAAAATGTTTTGCGAAGAAAGTTCCAATAAAAGGTACAATTTTTACCCTTTGAATATTTAAATGTCGAAAAAGTATAAAATTTTTATATTTTTGGGATAACAAAAAAGTTCCAAAATATATGTGCCCATGATTTAGTACGCATATGTCAAAGAATGGAAAAAATGTTTTGCTAAGAAAGTACTAATAAAAGGTACAATTTCCACCCCTTAAATATTCGAATATCGAAAAAGTACCAAATTTTTATATTTTTGGGGTAACAAAAAAGTTTACTTTTTTTACTTCTAAAAAAGCTGAATATAAAAAACAAGTGACTCATTCTGCTTTAAACCGTTCTAGCAAAAAAATTAACTATGAAACTTAAATTTACAGTTATTATTTGTGTTAATTTGCTTAACTAGCAAAAACTTGCAACGTTTGAACTTAACAAATTGCTCTAAAAAGTACTAAAAAGTAAATGAACAATTAACCAGCCAAAATTTGCAAGTTAAAGTAGTGACAAATATACAGGAATATTTGAGTACCCATTAATTATTTTAAGACTTGGGAAAATTTGATACACTACAGTAAAAATAGTGTGATTTTATGAATTTATGTATGTTTATGTTAAATAAAACAAATCATGAATTTCAATTTTTTTTATTTAGGAGTGGCAAAAAGTATTTTTTGTTAATTATTATTTTTTCTTTGTTTTTTTTTCAGCATTTTTTAAAGAAGACTTGAGGAGTTTACTATGAATAACTTTACAATCGAACAAAGATAAATACATCCGCAATTTTTCGAATAGTTATGAAGAAAATGTTAAAAAGAGCACGTATGTATGTATGTATGTGCGATGCAGAAAATGGACATCATTTACAGGATATCATTTTTCAAAGTTAATTGAAAAAAATTTTCCAATATTATTCTGTATTAAACCATTTCGGGGCGGACATTGTAAAGAGTATTAAAAAAAACGAATAATGCAGCCATACCCTGCATTTACAAATGCAGCTAATTGAATGATGAATTAGAAAACCAAAATAACCGGAAAACAATTGTTAAACCAGCTGTCACAGAGGACAGTGCTGTCAATTTTTAGCTATGCACTTCTTAGAAAAACCACCCGATAGTTCTTGACCAATAGATTCTAAATAAATATCAACAATTTGAATTAAAACCCATAAACAGTTCAACAAAATAACCACAATACTAATAATCTTTAAAAGCTATGGCACGAGCTCTATTTTTACACAAAAAAAATTAAAAAAAAAGTAAGAGTGCTATATTCGGCTGAGCCGAATCTTATATACCTTTCACCATTGTGCGAGCAGAATACAGAGCAACTAAATAATTTTTACATATACATACATATTTACAATACTAAAAACTTCATTATAATTTAAATTTAAAAAGCGAAAACTGGTAAATATTTTTTTTAAATAGTTTTTGAACATAAAAATTAAAAAAAAAATTTGTTTTATTTTGATTATAACTCAGCCATTTTTTAACCGATTTGACAGATTTATATCACGACGTTTTTAAGAAGAAATTTGCCAGTTTAAAAAAAAAATTTATTATTTTGCACATAACTTTTTCGTATCGGAACCGATTTTTCTGAGTTTTTCAGAAAATATTTTTTACTAAAGATTTCCGATCTTTTGATATACAAGGTATAACCATAGGTCATATAACAGTCCAAAAAATCAGGTTTTTGTACAATTTTTGATATTTTTTGTACGGGAGGTACCACGCCCACTTCTCCGATCCCACACACATTTTTTGGGATGCTGTGTATTGATAACCTAAATGTGTGTACCTAATTTGAAAACTTTGGCTCATGCCGTTCTCAAGATATACAGAAAAAAGTTATAAAAATACAACAACAAGGGACTGGGACATGGTTAAATCAAGTTCTCTCCTCATAAGGACCCAGAATATATCCACTTTATAGGGTCTTAGATCAATATTGTAGAAATTACAAACGGAATGATAAACTTATATAAACCCTTTTCCACCTGAGGTGAAGGGTATAAAAATTTACTTTGGACTTCAAGAAGAATTCTTGACAAAAAGTACGAAAAAACAGAAGTAAGGACATGTAAATCAATTAAAATGGAAATTCATTTTAAAAAAAGCAAATTTCGATCTACCAAGTGTTAAATACAATTTGGTTTAAAGCTTGATGTTTGACTATTAACTGCCAGCAGTCGTCGATGGCTGTGAGTGTTAAACGGCAAACCCCTCTTAAGAGATTGAGTGGTTGCAATCGAAACATGTAAAGGTAACCTGTCCGTAAAAGCCTGGGTTCGAGCTCAGCGGCAGTCAAGAATGAAAAATTATCAATAAATTTTAATTAATTTCATGTTGTAAAATTCCTTTCTTCATAAAAATAATATCAAAACTTTGGATTAAAACCCATAGACAGTTCAACAAAATAACCACAATACTAATAAATATATAATCTTTTTTTGTAATCGAATCAAAATGAAGGAAGTGCAGCCGTTAAGAATTTGTTTTTACATTTATTATACGCCACCGCACAGTGGCGCCCGTAGAGCAAACGAGGTTGCAAAAATCAAAATTTTAATGAGCGCCGACGAAGTTTTGAATAAACCCATGTTATAGGAAACTTTTCAACGATTTCAAATATGCCACTATTAATAATATCACATTTTTAGTTTAGAAGATATAACCGTTCAAAGTTGACCGACTTTCGGTTTTTAAAAAAACACACAATTTTTAGTCAATTTGTTGCGATTTCAGGTGTAATATCACGAGAAATAGTTAACGAATCGCCTTATTTTTTGTTTGTATTGATTGATGTATTTATTAAATGTATAATGATAAAAAAATTAACTGTTTTCTTTGTGTTTCTCCTAATAAATCACTATTTAAAAACTATCCGTTTTTTCACTATTTTTCAACTTTGATGGAAAATAAAAAAAATCTATATTTTTCTATATTTGCAAAACCTGTTCATTGATTATTTCTTTACATAATTCAAAAATTGTATCTGCCCGTACGTGCCCGTTTGGCTTCTAGAGGTAAAAAAAGGTTAAAAAGACATGGTTGCAGAAATTGTATGGCGTCCATCCCTTATATGTTTTGACTGACAGTAGTTTGATCTAATAGTTTGAAAAAAACTACTCATTGAAATTAGCAGGTAAGTACCTCACTTAAACAATACTTTGGCGTACAAATGGTCAAGAACAATATTGACTTATGATCCCTTCAGGTAGGCACAAATCTTATTTACGTGCATAATATCAAAATTGCATTATTCAGCCTAAATCCATATGTATGCAGGGAACAGGTAAATTTTTCGGCATGGTAGCATAAGCCTATATATTGCAAAATAAGCATAATGCCTGGATTAGTCTACGACTGAAAGTTGGCGCAACAATTACTGAAACCATTAAACAATTTAAGTACTGAAAACATGGCGTTGAACAATTTAAAATTATTTGAACTGTTTAGAAAGTCAACCACACCAAAGTTTTTCACGGAAGCTGCTTTAGAAGAACTTGATAGCTTATACGGAAATATTGAGAAAAGCGAAATTTCTTCCCTGCGGCATGTGAAGTCACGAATAGAGTTAGAAAATAATTATAGTTTAGAAATGGTTAGTCTTTTAGATATACCTTCTCTTACGAATTGTGATGAATATTTTACAGAAAATTGAAAAAATAAATTTAAAAAAAAATTATTTTTTTTTAATTTGTGTTGTAATAATTTAAAACATAAAACCCTAAAGAAAAAAAATAAAAACAATCTAGTTTTACCATAAAATTGATTTTTCTACTAATTTTAACTTTGATAACCCATAAGTAGGCCCCTACAAAGCGTAGCACCCTTTCCAAACGCTCATTTCAAAGGCTGAACAGTTATCTATCATATGTTGTTTAAACTGTTCAATTATCTTATTCGGTTCAAACGATATGATTTGTGCACCGCCTAGAATTTATCTAACATAAAACTGGACTGGCTGTTAAATAATACAGTGCAACAAAATTTGGTGAATTTTGATGCAGAAAATATTCGTAGAACATTTTAACCCTTAAAAGAGCCGTTTTAGTATACTTTTGTGTAAGAGTTGGGAAAAAGGACAAAAATATACCCTTAAAATGAGAGTTAGAGTGCTTATAAATTCTAAGAAAAGAATCGCCATACGATTCTACTGCAGACATCTGAAATTAGTTTTTAGCTCAGAAGTACATTTAGTATATTTTTTTTTTTGACTTATACCAAATGCCTTTTCAAAAGATTGAAAACTTTAGGGGCCGATAGTTCAGGAACCCGAACTAACTGTTCAAAACCCTTTGGCGGATTTGCTTAACTAGTAGTCTATTTTCATTTCGCGTTGCAAGTGTTGAGGCTGCTTTTTTTGTTGCACAGTGTAATGAGTCAACTGGCCACTCTGAACATTAATCCGTCTTTATATATTTGAAGGGGAAGTTATGAAATTTTTATACATTGCATGAGGTTGTTATATGTATTTAATTTTATAGTATGGTGTCATTGCTTTGAGAGAGAAATATTTTTTTCAAGCTTTTCTAAAGGATATGTATCCTTTTATTTCTATGAGTATTTAAGCCAGTAAAAAAAACTGTGTTAGAAAAATACTTAATATATTTACGGGTTTTGCCACCTTGTAGAATAAAAGCACAAAAAGAAGTGTAGGTCAAGCCCTTCTTTATGATATCTACACCGCAGTATTTACTTAACATTTTCGAAAGTGTACCCTATTTTGGACCCATGGACAATCATGGACCCGCCAGAACAAAATTATGAGATTAAAATTTTTAAAGTATTTCTTTTGGTTATCAACATCTACACCAAGGGAAAAACAGGTTTAAATATGGTCATGTCCAGCAAAACTATTTTTAAAGAAAAGTTTAAAAATATTATGTTTCATTTAACCATATTATTGTCACCGACAACCATATTATTAAAAAATAAGTCGACCATCAAGAAGCCACAGCCTTATTATGGATGCCTCCGATCATGTTATATACATATATATGAGACTTTTTTGTTTTAAAGTAATTTTATGGTGTATATACATCATATCGCCATGTAGTAGGGGCTTTTGAAAAGGATGTCGTCAATACCAACATTTATAAAACAATTATGACATTTAAATCTATTTATTTTTGGAAGTAGTATTTGTATTAGACCTATGGCTTGATATGGATTGATTTTTACAATATTTTTGTAGATTAATCAAGATAAAAACAGAATGTTTTTGCGCCAACTTAAATACTAACCGTTTTTAGTAGGCTTGATGCTAATTTCATTTTACTTACTCCAAAATTGTCCAGTACTTTGTGCACAAAATTTTCATGAGCAGCCAGCCAGCCGTAGGTACATCGTTGTAACGATTCAAAAGCTGATTCCACGTCGATCGGTATACCAAAAGGTGCGTCTACCTCCAATATTTTTCAGTGTTTCACACATCAGCACAAACGTGTGGGTATAAAAATTAAACCAGAAAAATATTTTTCAATAGCAAACCAAATAAATATACAATTTAAAATGTGCACAACATTTTAACACTTTCTTTATGAAAATAATAAAAGTAAAAATAAAAAAATATTGTTCATTTCCATTTTATAAATCTTAAACTCGTTGTTGAGCTGTTTGTTTTCTTTTTTTCAGGGTTGTTGAAACTTTGCGGATTGTTTTCGTTTCAATATCTTCGCACAAGTTTTTATTAACTTTTTTAATTTTATTTATATTTGTATTTGCTTTTGTTTTCACTTGCCACCAGTTTGATTCTGTTTCGGCAAGTTGTAAACTTTATTTACATATCTTGACTACGGTTGTCAGTATTGGAACGACCGAAGGATTCGGTAGGAAGTTTAAATTTGAAGATTACTTTTTAAGAAAATTACAACAAATTATTAATTTTATTTTAAATTTTATTTTAAAAAATTCACGTTAAATATTCGGTCCCACTGGGGGATTTAAGGAAGACATCCCAAAAATATTTCATCTTTTGGTGTTACATTATCCACCACTTCCCCAATCCCAACCATTTTAAGCAATGTTGTGTTTTGATAACCCAGCTCAGGTCTCTTATCGTTCTTTAGATAGAAATAAATATATTTTGATCCACGCCCACTTCTCCACTCCTGCCCACATTTTGTCGGATCTTTTCTATTGATAACCAAGATGCTTGTACCTTATTTGGAAACTTTGGCTCTTGCCGTTCTTCAGATAAGCAGAAATCTATAATGCCTTTGAATGTGTTGTGCAACGCCCTCTTCTTCAATCCCGCAATACCAAAGAATTTGTGGGGTCGTGATTTTTTGTTCATATCTCAGCCATTTGTGGACCGATGAGGCTGAATCAACAGCAACATCAAAAGCGACATTAATATATTTGAACATAGTCCACATAATTTCTTGGGTCTTCGGAAAACCCATTTCAACAGACATACGGACATCGTTAAATCCAATTCTCTAATCATAAGGACCCAGTACATAATTTCTTTATAGGGTCAAAGGGTAATATTGTAGGAATTACAAACGGACTGACTGGCTCTTTCCATTTTGGCGAGAAGTTCCGCCTGCTGGCGGATGTCCCTAGGCACTGTTACTATTCATCAGGGGCTATTTGCGGATGTTAGATAGCTCCAGCTCCTTAACAGGAGGTCAATGTATAAATTTGCCACACGATACACTCAAATTGCTAACACAAAGGGGCGGCTGGTTAACGTGTTTAATTGTTTGTTTAAATATTTGTCATCTACTGGTTTAGGCCACAATGAAACTATGCCTCCACAGCACGTACTCATGTTACTCTTTTCTTCTACTTAATATTCGGTCGAACTCAATCCACTTTATGATGATTAAGCATAAATCGTAAAAATAAAATTTGGTTGTTGTTTTTTTTTTTGTTGCTGCAAACTTGAAAATTCAGAGTTTATGACTTTTTATACGGGTGAGCTGTTGTTTTTCATTCATACATTTGTCTTTATATGGCGTGTTTGTCCATAATTCTCGTAAAACAATGCGTGTGAAAGTGTTTTAGCGTATTTGTTTAAAAAGTCGTCTTATTTGTCTTTTCATTCAACCATTCATCCAGTCGTATCTTTAGTTTCCAGTTGCAGCTTCTGTTATAGCTTTTGGAGTTTTTCCTCTTAAAACAAAATAACTTATTATTCACTTTTTTCTTCTTTTTAGCCGAGTGCCTCTAAAGAAATTTATTTTTATTAACACTTTTTATGTTTTATAGCTGCTAGAAACAAACAAAGTTTTTCATTTTTGCAAACATTGCATCAGAAACTATATTTAAGCATAGTAAAAGTAAATTTGTAATGCAAATTATTCGTCTTACAACAAAGTACACATTCGAAGATACAGTGCAGTTCAAGAAAACACTTTGCAGGATTTTAAACATTTTTTAACAAACAAATAAGAGAGATATATGCGGCTGTGCTGAATCTTTGATATTCCACGAATACTTCAGGATTATTTATAAATTATAAATTAATCTTTAGTAAAACAAACCTCACAGTATTTTGATTCGTTTCGGTTTTAGGATTATTAAAGTCTATTCAAAAAGTCATATAAAACTTAATTTGACTTAATATGAATAAAAAAATCATTATTTATTTTAGAAAGGTGTATTTAAGTCATGTTCAGGAGGGAATTCTTTCATCATAAATTTCGGTAGAGTGATTCATAGTATTAAAAAAAACCTAAATTAAACCAAATTTCAATACAGTTATACATTTTTTTTTTTTGAGAATTTAAGGTGCTTTTCACCAAATTTGGCAGAGTTGTTTCTCATTTTGCAAAACTGTGATAAACTTAATTTTTTTCGTTACGGCTTAAGACGCACTGAAGTATTTTACGAGAGTGCGCTTTATGTGGGGCCTTTGATAACTTATGGAGCGATGTACACTAAATTTAGTAGTATGAATTTTAGTCATATAAAACCAATTTGTGCAAAATCGTAGTTTTGGTAACAAATTTATACATTTTCAAGGTGGTGGTGCTTCATTTTGATTTATATCTCTTACTCTACGAAGCTGATTCTTCTGGAGTTTTTCCCAATTTGCTTAGGATTTCTAGAAGCACTTGCACATTAGACCTGGCGTAGCTTATATGGGGTTTTTTATTTTTTTGAATCTTGAATGTGGGTAGCGATGAAAATATGCGATTTGATACCAAAATTGATGTAGCAAATTTCCAGGCTGATCGGATGGTGCCAACCCGTGCCATGGCGAGGTCAAAGGTCAAAACTTTGAAAAACCACCAAAATACTCTTATTTTGTATTTTGTAAATTTTTTAATAAAAAATACTATTAATAAAACTACTATAAATTAGAACATCATTATTTATAAGTTGTATTATCGCTGTAGTATACAATGCCACCAGAATAAAACACATTTAGGTATATTATAATATTTAATTGAGCTCTAAGTAGAAAAAATGTATGGTGGTTCTGCTATTATAGTTAATGCTAGCAATATTTATTAGAAAAACGGTAAAATTTTTTGTTCATCGCTGTTTTTAAACTGCCTCAAAATTTCTTCGCTTTGAGCTGTTGACAACTGCATATTTTAAGGTAATTTTTTTTATTTTGGCCAAGTTATGAGTTTTTCTTTGAGCTTAAGTTTTTTTAGACCCCTGAAACATTTGTTTTGCATTGGGACGGAAAGCTACTTCCCGCTATTGCTGGGAAAGATAAAGTGGATCGCTTGGCTATTGTGCTCACGTCGGAGAACGTTGAAAAGTTGATAGCTATCCCCATCATTAAAGATGGAACTAGTGCTGCAGTCGGGCAATCAGTATACGATTATTTGGTACAAATGAATATGCTGCATTCATTAGAAATGATACGTTTTGATACAACTGCTGCAAATACTGGCCCTTTTAGTGGTGCTGGAACTTTATTGGAGCGCAAGCTGGGACGCAGCTTATTGTGGTTACCATGTCGCCACCATATTGCAGAAATTCTCTTAAGAGCTATTTTTGAGATAAATTTCGGAAAATCAAGAGGCCCAGAGGTAGCAATTTTTGAACGTTTTGCACGGGAATGGAGCACCCTTAACTCAAAGGCATACATCAATTGTGTGCAGGATGAACAAGTTTTGCGTGTCATATCTGTCGAGGAACGCGAAAAAAAACAAGCACTTTTGCCTTGAATATTTAGCGAAAGTCCACATTCGGCATGATTATAGAGAACTACTTCAACTTGCATTAATTTTTCTTGGTGGAAGCATTCCAAATTTTACATTTCGTGCACCAGGAACGACGTCTCATGCAAGATTCATGTCCAAAGCCATCTATTGTTTAAAAATGTATATTTTTCACGCTCACTTTAAAATTTCTGCAAGTCAGTTGAATGGAATTCGTAATATGTGCATTTTCTTAGTAAGTCTCTATATTCCATACTGGTTCAGCACCGCAAATGCAGTTGAAGCGCCAAATAGAGATATCTAAACTGCTATTGGAAAAAATTCTAAACCATCTGTGGTATTTATCAGAGGAAGCAGTTGCACTTGCCTTTTTTGATCCACATGTAGAATCAGAAATAAAGGAAAATATGGTTTTCGCCATGCATTTAGATAAAGACAATCACATCGGTGACGATGTTGATATTTTTGCTTCAAAAAAATTGTGTGCAATCGTCACTGAATTACAATTATTCACATCCAAGGATTTAAGCTCTTTTGTGACTACCAAAACAAAAAATTTGTTTTCTCGTTTGGAAATTTCTATGGATTTCTTACGCATTAATCCAGCAAATTGGCCTAAGAGCGAATCATTTTGTAAAGGGGAGCAGATCGTGAAAAGCATTACTGTTGTGGATGATCCCGCCGAAAGAAAAGTCAAACTAATAACTGACTTTAACAGATTCTTAACACACAACGAAGACGATAAACAGTACTTGCTACACATTGTAGAGGGCTACCGTAAGGACTTCCCAGCCTATACAAAATCTTCATTGATTTAACATACAAATAATAAAAATAATAAACAAAAATTAAAGAAAAAAACTTTATTTAATTAGTATTTATTATTAAAAAAATGTATAAAGTTAAAAAAATAGTATTTTGGTGGTTTTTCAAAGTTTTGACCTTTGACCTCACCATGGCACGGGTTGGCACCATCCGATCAGCCTGAAAATTTTCTACATCAATTTTGGTATCAAATCGCATATTTTCATCGCTACCCACATTCAAGATTCAAAAAAAAGTTTTTAACGCCAGGTCTATTGCACATCAATATTTTTCTTTTCTTTTGAGTTTTATGAACCCAAGCGTGCTTTAAACAGACGGACAGACATTGCTAAATTGACTTAGAATTACTCAAGGACCCAGAATATATTTACTTAATATCAAAAAAAGTTTCACACTGAATGACAAGCTTCTGTCCACTACACAGAAAAAATTCTCCAAAATTTTTCACCAATTAAAGCATTAATCAAAAATAAAATCAGTTTTAATTAAAAATTTAATCAAGTGAATTAAACGTTTAATCAAGTGAATTAAACGTTTAATTAATACTATTAACTGGTTTAATTGATACCATTAATTTGTTTACTGGTGCAAATTTAATTAATTTTTTAATAAATATCACAAATTTTTTGATTGAAATCAATTTTTATTTTTTTCTGTGTAGTGAAGCATAGACCATAACCTTCGTGATACTCTGCTATCCATTCTAACTTCCAGTCAAGATTAAGTCCTGTTCAAAGTTTTTTCCCTACTCTTGCCCAGATAAGAGCCTCACCATTTAGAGTCATCCAGCTCCGAGCCCAGTCTCACCAAATTCATCGGTTATTTCATAACCGGTAATGTGTTTGTGTTTTTATTTAAATATCTATATATACAGTGGGGAGCAAAGGTGAGTACATGTTTGTATATCTTGCACTTCTAAGGGAATAAGAAAAACAATAATAAAGCTATTTAAAATTTTTTTTTTGTATTTTATTTCTTTTTCAATTCTTAGCAAAATTCAATTTAAAACAAAATAAGAAAACAACAAGTTCATAGGTAAACATAAACAAAACTTAAATAACTCTCATGTACTCAATTTTGCACCCGCGTGTTTTCAACCATATTCTTAGAAACATTCAAAATTTACCGTTAATTTTGATTTGGTTTATGATTTGATTGGTGTTATTAAGTTTCTGTTAATATAAATTTTAGTTTAACGTCGTGTTTGATAAACTGCGTAATGTAAATAAAAGGTGCATTTCAAATATAAAATACAAATTCCAAAATATTTAAAATTATGAGAAAGCTATCGCGAACCGTGGAAAATAGTATTTTAACCATGACAGAAAATGGCTTCTCATCGAGAGTAATAGCCAAAGAAATTCAAGTTAGTCAGTCAGTGGTGATAAGAGTCCGGAAAAGGCGAAATATTACTTCCCAAGAGCAAGTTCTGGGTCGCCGAAGACTTTTAACGGATGGCGACGCACGTTTAATGATGAGAAAGATGAAGGCAATTCAATCTTTCACGCCAAAGGAAGCTTCCCTAGCAATAAATAAAATTGTAAGCCGATGGACAGCAAGAAGAGCGCTGCACAACATTGGCTACATATCGGCTTTTAAGAAACCTAAACCCGATTATGAAAGAAAAAGGTTGCAGCACGATTAAAGTTCGCATTGGAACACAAGAATAGGACTGCCGATGATTGGAAACGAGTATTCTGGTCAGATGAATCCAAATTCAACCGATTTCAGTCAGATGGTAAGCAGTATTGCTGGCGCCGCCCTGGGAAGACCATACAAAGACACCATGTTAAACAAACTGTTAAACATGGTGGAGGAAGCGTTATGGTATGGGGCTGCTTTACTTGGTGGCATATTGGACCACTGCAAAAAATTGTTGGTATCATGTGAAAAAGAGGATTATTTGAAAATTTTAGAGACCCATCTTCCCGGTTTTGTGGATATGAGCGCATATCCTGAGGAAGAAGTCATATTTCAACAGGATGGCGACCCAAAGCACACCTCCAAAATCGTTAAGGAATGGTTGACTGGGCAAAATTTTCAGTTAATGCAGTGGCCACCGCAAAGTCCCGACTTCAATCCAATTGAAAATTTGTGGTCAATCGTGAAAAGACGGTTGGGACAGTATCAATAAGCTTCATCGAACTTAAACGAGCTATGGCCCCGTGTGCAGCTGGAGTGGCAGCGCATTCCTGATGAAATTATTCAGAACTTGGTAGAAAGTATGCCTAAACGCATAATAAGTGTTTTAAATAATAAAGGACTATGTACTAAATACTAAAAATGTAATCAATATTAATTGTAGTAGGAAGGTGCAAAATTGAGTACATGAGAGTTATTAAAGTTTTGTTTATGTTTACCTATGAACTTGTTGCTTTCTTATTTTGTTTTAAATTGAATTTTGCTAAGAATTAAAAAAGAAATAAAATACAAAAAAAAATTTTTAAATAGCTTTATTATTGTTTTTCTTATTCCCTTAGAAGTGCAAGATATACAAACATGTACTCACCTCTGCTCCCCACTGTAAGTCGGCTAAGGCAAAACAGTTAAGAACACTTTCCTCCTCTGTATGCCAACCGATTTAAAAAAAACACACAACATTTGACCTCGAGCTTGAGTATTTATTTCTTTTGAGATTCCATTAAGAAAAGGTCGAATAAAAAAACCATATTTTATCATTTGAAAGATATTTACTTACAGAAGTACACAATATATATTTTCAAATAATAAAAAGGTAGGGTGCTCGATTTTTCGACATTTTTAAGAAACCGGTTTTCGAAATACGGGAAATTAAATTTCTTTATTTTACTTTTCCGTGCTGCATTTGGTGATTTATTTAACTTAAAAACATAATATTATAGGTGCAGGGTCCTGAGTGAATTAAAACCTATAAGATGAAAAATGAATAAGAATATGTAAGAGAAGCTTTTTGGTACTTTTTCGTTCAACATCTGGTTTTTTGATTAATTTTCGTTGATATTAGACATTGAAAAAAAAAAAATTAAAATGCAATGTCCTGAGTGGAGTACAATTTACAAAGGAGATTTTATGATACTTTTTTGTTTTTCAATTGATATTTTCTAATATTTTTTATAGTAGAAGATGGAATACGAAACAGAGGTTGGTCCCTTGCCAAATCGATCCACTAAGATGATATGAACTTAAAAATTTATGGTCGAAACTCGTACATTTAAAAGGATAATGTTTCGTTTACACAGATCCAATTCGTTTTGATAGACTGTAATCGAAAATTAACAAAGTATATATTCACTAGCCGTACCGGCGGCGTTTCCCGCCCAAAACGAATTTTTGACTAATTATGTATAAAGAAAATTCTGTGCTGTTTATTGTGTGTAGATCGATCAAAAGAAGTTTTAAATTTCATCAAAATCGAAATTGCCCATCTGTCCCTTCATAATCCTAGCTTTCAAAAACTTATAAACCCTGTGTGTTTAAATTGCGCTGATCTATCTATTTAAATTTTACCATAATTGGTTAGATATTTTCGAAGTGGTAGTAATTCAGCGTATGTACCCCCTTGGTCGCTTTCGCATTCGTTCCGGGCACGGTCGTGCGGAGAGATAGACTGGAGGCTGAATGGAGCTTACTAATATTAAAATAGCTTTCTTTTTCTTTTGTGTACAGAAACTATTGCTTTAATAGATCTCTTCTAAAACGATAAATAATATTTTCTAAATATAGGAGGTTTAGCGGCCCTGAAACCTATACGAAGATAGTACCAGTTACAGAAATACAGAGGTCCAAAAAATCCCTTTTACAGATTCTCATTCACTCAGGATCTTGCATGTTTAAATTGATGTTTCTAGCACCAATATTAACGGAAATTCAAAAAGTACCAGTTAAAAACAACATAGTACCAAAAATACCCTTCTACAGATTGTCATTCACTCAGGACCTTGCATGTTTAATTTAATGTTTCTTAGTCCAAACTTATGAAAATTAAAATAAAGTACCAGTTAAAGAACAAATAACTAACAAAAATTCCTGTTACAGATTCGCATCCACTCAGGACCTTGCATGTTTAATTTTATGTTTATTGGTCCAATATTAACGATAATAGAAAAGAACTAGTAAAATAACGAAAAAGTACAAAATAAATCCCTTTAAAGATTCTCATTCACTCAGTACCTTGCATGTTTAATTTTATGTTTTAAGTTTCCATAAGGGAAATTCAAAAAGTACCAGTTAAAGGCCAAAAAAGTACCAAAAAGTTCACCCATAGAGTCTTATCACTCAGGATATTGCATGTTGAATTTTATGTTTTTAGGTCCAATATTAACGGTAATTAAAAAAGTACCAGTTGCAGAGCCAAAAAGCTAAAAAAAGAAATTTAATTTTCCGAATTTCCCCTTTTGGTACTTTTTTTCTCTCCCCTTTAAGGCATCAAAAACTTCAATATTGTAGTGGGAGCCCATTGATTTAAATAGAAAAGAAAAATACTTTGTAAAAAAAGTACCAACGATAGTTACGAATCACCAAATTTGTATTTTTTAGATAAGTTTCTTACGTGATTTAATGTCTATTTTTTACTTTTATTGGTTGGAAAGATGATAGACGGGGTGACAAAATAGTACAAAAATTCAGATTTTACCCATATACGCTCTAAAAGGGCCGACCTTCAGAAAAAGAGTACCAGACACATGTCCGCTTATTTTATCAATCAACGAAAGTACTCCATTTTTTTCTGTCTCTTTTAGTTTTGGACCCTATCCTAAGCACTTTAGTGGAACCTTATATAGCCTCCCAGCTAATAATTGCATTCTTGCTGCTTCCAATTGTGCCGAAAAAAGTTTATAGCTTCCTAATTTTCATTACAAAACTAACTAACATTTGATTTCTCGGCCAGACTTTCTTCAAAAGAAATTTCATACAAACATCATGTAATATTATATCCTTTTGAACTCTGCCTTATAAAGCTGCTTCGGAGCAAGCAGTATTTTTTGCTGGGCTATGTCCGTTAGGAGGTTCCATTCTTCATTTCGTTGAAGAAATTATTAATATCGGACCGGCAGTTCCGGAATTACCTCATACATACATACAAGTTTTTCAGCTTTTTAATAATAGTATAGTTATATTATGTTTTCTTAGCAAAAATTGATATTACACGGAAATATTGTATGCGTTTTTAAGCAATTTTAAACAAAAAATTCATTAACGATAAAATGTGCAAACAAATCAATTTTATTTCTCATTGCCCAACAATATACATTTATAAAATGCTTAGCCTTTAATAAGTTGCTAGTAAGCCTTCAAGTGAAATAAGTAATATCGCTTGTAAAAAAATACATATCGTCATATAAAATGCAAAAGGGCCTATAATAATTTTTAAAATTTTTTCAGGATCGATAAGAAACCTAAAAAAAGCAAAAACATGATATTAGATATCATTAATTCATAATTTGTTAACGGTACTAACCAGAAAAAATCGTTGCTATAATTACAATGTTTTCCTTTTTATTAAGTTTTTAATCTCTCCTAAAAATATTTTTTAAATGATGATAGGCCCTTTTGCATTTTATATGACGATGAGTACATGCATATAAGTATACTACGTATACTTTTTATTAAAAAATAAATTTCCTGATGATCTGGTGAAATGCGCATAGAAACTTACTTCCCCTCAACAATAAATTTCAGTGAAATTCATCGAAAATAAAAATTGGGAATTTAGCACGTCATAGAGAAATATTATTAACAATAAATTTTGTATTCCCGAATATAACTTTGGTAAATTTTCCCCAATTTTGTGATATTTTTTAGTACAGTTAAAAGGGCCTTCCTGGTAATTTTTAACATTTTTTTGAATACTTCTTCAGAGGACACTTTTTTTTATAACATAATATAAGAGCAACAAATTTTAAATATGGAAGGCCCACTACCAGACCGGGCTTAAAAGTTGCTGGGCGGATAGAAACTTAAAATGACACATCTACACCAAAAAAAAAGGATTGTTACACTCATTTTCGTAAACATTAAAATTTCAAGTGTTTTTATCAATAATAAAAACTGGGAATTAAGCACGAATAACAAAATCTTTTGAAATTAAATAAAACTTTTAAATCCAAAAATCTATACCAAATAAACATTGAATATTTTTTCTTTAAAAAAAAATCTGAAAACGAATTAAAATATTTTACAAAAAAAAAATCCAATTGGGATAATTATTAAGAAAGTTATGAACAAACAACAAAAAAAGAGTCCTTTAAAGGAGTAGTCCAAAAAATATCCAAATTCACCAGCAATGTCCTTTTGAAATGTATTAATAAATATCACAAATTATATAAAATTATATAATGAAATTTCTTTGTAAACGGAAAAACCGTTTTCTTTCAGCGGAGATTCTTTTTTGTAAAATGAATTGGATAGTCCTGTTGCTTATTGGAACCAATGGGATTATTTAACACTCACAAACTCTACAATTGAAATCAAACAACAGACAAAAAATCTACTCAAACCTACATATATATATTCATGCATACAGACATATGTAATATATATTATCAATCCAATCTTACATAAGAAATTTTTTCAGTGTACATAATTTAGTTAATAAAAATTTAAATTTATCTTAATAGCCGCTAGGCTCTTTCAGCATTTTACTAAAATTTATCAGAAGACATAAAATTGGAGAAATTGCAAACCAAATTTTATGTTACAACCCTTTAATTTATTTAAAATTACATAAACACAAATTAAATTTTTATATGTTTTTACAAAACAAAAAAAAAAAAAAAAAAAAAAAAAAATAAATAAATTAAGAGGACAGGCCGAACTATTGTATTTGCAGTACAGTAAACACAAAAAAAAAAGATTGACCAAAACGAAGGCATATTTACAAAAATATGCTGGTAACTTGAAACTGGATAGAAAGTGAAATTTGTATTTCAAATTCATTGGAAATATAAAGTAACGGTCACAACAACAACAACTACTACCTGTTGAAATGAAAAACCAGATTACGGAAAGAAAACATAAAAACAGACGACTTTTTGATGAATATAAAAAAGAAAAAACAACAATATTTAAGACATCTTTACACCGACACAAGCATCTACATTCAAATCTACCAAACGAACAAAGACTTAAACTTATTGCTAAAAGAAACAACCTTAAACTTGATATTTCTTGCAAAATATTTATTTTATAAAATGTATTAAAAAAGCAAAAAAAAAAAAAAAAAATAAATAAGCGACACGATGAAGTAAAGCAAAATCAAAACCTTTAGACATTGTCTAGAGAGGCATAACGGTATTAAAATTTATTACCATTTTTGAAGTTGCACAGCGCACACATAAAGAAAAGATGTAAGAAGTTGTTTAAGCCAAATGGCTAAAAGCGGTCGAAAAAGGCAAAAAATAAAAAAATTTATTTACAAATTTTTGTTACTCAAGTCTGTAAGAGTACGAGCATAAATTTATCTCCTGTTACACAGTTTGTTGATTTTGTTTAAGGTTCAGTGTTTCTTTAAATTTAAAAAATGAAAAATAAGTAAAAGTGTTATTTTGTTTTTTGGATTTTTTGGGGACCCTATAGGCGGTACTATAAGTCATAGTCCAGACTTGCAATTTCAGTTGCAGCAATTCTTGAGTTTATAGGTAAGAAGATTGGGGAGGGCTACTCAGTTTCATGTACTCTGCAATTCTGTTGTGTTCTGTTATTCTCACACTTTTTAACTTGAAGTAAATTAGAAAAAAGAGCAGAGGAAAGACAAGATGAAAACACAAAAATTGCAAAACAAGAATTTCATAATCTGGACACTAAAGCAATTTCAAAGCAGAATTTAAAAAAAAATTGCAGCAACAAAAATCTGGACGACGACTAAGAATTGAGGATGATTCAAGAGTTATAGTATTTTCATACATTCAGTTAAGACTTTTTTACCCACCACCACGAGTGCTGAATGAGGGTATACTAAGTTTGTCATTTCGTGTGTAACTTTTTTAATATTCATACAGATCCCATTAAGTGTATATATTCTGGGTCCTTTTGTAATTCGAAGTATAATTAGCATTGTCCGCCCTTCTGTTGAAAATACGCTCACTTCCAAAAGACGCAACAGAAAATAACAATTTTGGTGTTAAATTATTTTTAGTTTTCCTAAGCACTTTGCGATTGAACGCCACCACAATCGGCTCGGTAGTAAAAGAGTTAAAGACTAAAGATACCAAATATTCGGCATATACAAAAAATCGGTTTCGGGTTTTTCCATTAAAATGCGTTTCGAATAACCGGGTTTTAGAATTTTTTGTTTAATTTAAGAAATGCGGTATAAAAAGGTATTAAATTATTATTATGTTTCAGTCTTTTACAAATTGATTCGGTTCATCAAATAAATTAAATTTACACATTCTACTTTTTTACACATAAATTACACAGAATTTTATGCTTAACCCTTGTGTTAATACCCGGGTACCGGGGTACCCACCTAGGTATATCTACATGAAAAAAATGTATTAAGAACTAAAATTTTTAAACAAACTTCTGGATCGTCGTTATTTAATTTAAAAGAAAGCGAATTCAGATTCTAGATTTATTGTTTTGCTCCTTTAATACTCCAAAAAATTTGCTTAAACTTTAACCATCGCGACATGCGCACCCGGGTACCCCGGTACCCAATGCAATACACTTAATGGGATAACACAAACACGTTTTAACAGCTCAAAAAAAATTAATAAACTAAATTCTGTATAATACAATTACATAAGTTTAGTTTCCAAAGCGTTAGTATTATAATACGGGGAAGTTTCATTTACATATCATGTATGACAAATTTTAAAAATTTAATTTTATTTCATATAAATGTTGATTATTAATACATTATAGTATATGGGTAGCCGGGAGCTTAACAATGTAGATTAAGCTGGGTATGGGTGTTCAGCCGATTAATTTCTGTTCGATTAATCGAACAATTTTATACCATTAATTGCTCGAATAATTTATACCGATTAATCGAATATTAATAATATATAGTATATCTGTTAAATGTTTATTTTTTTGAAAGTTTTAAGTCGAATAAAGAAACCAAATGTTTTGTTACATTTTTTCAACACAATTTAATAATAATTCCTTTCACAAAAGAAAAAAACGATAAAGGTATTATGTTAACTCAAAGATTTATATTCATTTATCGGGTATGTCAGGTGTCCAAAAGGTATTTACTTAAATGCTCTTCAACTTCGCTAATTTACAAGATATTTCGATCGATTTTCTAGAGGAAATTATTTGCAGAAGAATAGCAGAGAATAAAATGTCCGTGAAAAGTTTCAAAACTCCAGTTATATTGTCTCTTTTAAAATCGAAGTGCCCGAAAGTGAAGCAACAATTTGGAGCTACATTGACAAGTTTTACTAATTTTTTTTTTTAAATTATCGGAAAAGAGTTTTAGTAATTTTTAAAATTTCTGGATTTAGAATTATTCGATTAATCGAATGTCGATTAATCGTTTAATCGTTTAATCGAACAAAAATAAAACCCGATTAATTGAACACCCTAGTATTAACACAAGGGTTAAAGAAGAAAGATGAGTTTATATAATATGTAAATGGGCATTTTCACAAAAAAGCCTATTTATTTTTTATATTATCATTACTCGAATAGTTCATATCTTACATATCTTATATATTAATAGATCCTGGAGATTTTACTGTTCGATTGGGCTTTAATCTATCACCAAAAAAGTTGAGGCTTATATGAAGCAATTTTGTATAGTCTTCTCTTGGTTGTATATTTTCAAGCTGGCCTTTAAAACAATTGCTTAAATCTTCGCGAATTGATACCGGGATAATTTTTTCAACAACTTTGTGATTTTTACAGTCGGAAAAATTGGTGCATGATGTGCATAGACCTATTTTGGACCCTTGGTTAGACCAAAATTCAATTTGTTTTAAATTGTTTAGAATCTATCCACGTTTTAAACTGCATCCTGCACCTTTTATAAAACATTTAAAAGTAACAAAAACCGAAGTAGTTATTGACCAAGTTATGAATAAAGTTAGAAAAACGACGGAAAACACCCACTTGGAATGAAAACTCGTCTTGTGCGACTTCTTCCGAAACATTTGTGGGACACAGTAGTGCCCATGTGTAGACTGTACATATATTATGTAAACACATTATATTACAGTTAATAGTAAGTTGTATACGATTTAAATAATTTGAAGACATACGATTTCGTAAATTTTTTTTATTAATGAAGAAATAGAGAAAATAGCTGATGTGGAATTAATTCGGTTGATTTTTTTATTAAATATGTCCAAGTAAAAAAAAATCTTCTTTTAAGTCGCAAGTATTTGCAAATATTAGTTCTTTAAAGTTCATTGTGAATTTCTTACATTGTTATATTAAGGTGTGTGTGCATCTAACTTTTGCTTTTTTACTTTCACTTTAGAGATATTCTAAATTAGAGCTTCCTGATCTCTCATTTAGTTCTGATTATTCAAAATTCAAAAAAACTCTTCCAAAACGTTACTTTGCAAAATATATAACTTGAATCTTTGATGAATACATACGACATGAACTCACATGTTAGTACAGAAGTGTTTTATTTAGTATGACATTCCCACATTAATCCTAGATTGATTAAAATTTTTATTTGTATTATAGAATCTATAATATAGCCTAATGTCAAGGTCTCAAGAAAGGTTAACTAAAATGCATTGCTGTATACGCTGTGGCTCCGTCTTTATATAACCCCACTATTTGTCTTGTTCTTCGTATCTGGCCCCAATAATTTTTTCAACATGCTGGTATTAAGCACCAACCGTCTTCATCTTGAAGAAAATATGGACAAGTAATCATTTTAAATGATATACCACAAAAAACTCTACAGTTGAGAGAAAATAATTGCCGCTGATAAAATACTTCAAGAGTTTCCTTTTCCAAATTTTCAATTTTTATAATAAGTGATTTAGTTTTATGTTCCGCGAACAAATCAAATTTTTCATAAACATTGCTGCAAGTCGAAACGGAACAAAAAAAAAAAAAAAACAAAAAAAAAGCGATAACAATAAGAATGATAGAAATAAAGATTACGCCATTCCAAAAACAAAATTTAAATCTTCTGCGCAAGTTTGCAAATGATTTAACGTAAACTGCATTCCTACACGCAGAGAAAAAACGTGTTTAAATATGGTCACCTCCAACAAAACTATTTTTAAAGAAAATTTTTAAAATATTATGTTTAATTTAACCAGGTTCTTATCACCGACAACCATATTATGGTTAAATTATTCCTCCATCAAGAAGGCACAAACATATTATTTGTTTTTAAATTAGCAATAGTATTTTCCTCTTTTCCAAGAGCAACATGCTATGGTTGGAATCCAACCATGCTTTTATAAGTTTTAAACATATTCAAGTTATTATAGCAATAATGTAACCATAACATGGTCGGAGGCAAAAATAATGTGGTTGTGGCTTCCTGATGGTGGACAAATTTTACCATAATATGGTTGTCGGTGACAATAATATGGTTAAATTAACCATAATATGCTTAAACATTTTCGTTAAAAATTGTTTTGTTGGAGGTGACCATATTTAAACATGTTTTTTCTCTGGGTGTATAGGCTAATAATTTTAAGGTGGCAAATCCAAAAGTTATGTTGTTTGATTGCGGGGCTGCCAGCTCTTATAAAGTGCATATATATCTCTTAAAAAAATTCGAAAATCTTTGGGACTTTCAATCTTGGCAGCAAGTTCACAGACCACGTCATTTAACGCGATATCATGCGCATATTGTATCAATCTTAAATAATATAAAAATAATATAATATAACAAAAACAACAAGTAGTAATAATGCAAAATACAAATAAAACTTAAGAATAGAAAAAAATATACAGCGAGTTGTTTTTTTTCTCCTGCAGCGCCCGTTCAAGGTCAGTTTTGAAGACTTAAGGCTCAGTTAATTACTTAACGTTACCTTAAAAAAGTAAGACCAATCTATTTCTTACAGATTGAGACGTAACATCTTACTGCTAATTAAATTCGTTCTAATTGCTTGCATACAACAAAATGAAGCAGCTGATTTGCAACGTTACTGTTACTCCCGGGCAACTGAGCCTTAAGTTTGGCATTACTTAGGGCGGCCAAAGAAGGATGAAAGAACCAGCAGTATCATTATTCAAACATAAAGCCATTACTTTGTGTTTGTAAGGGGAATGCTCGTCTACCCGCAACACCTTCCTTTTCAATCCATTTGCACAAAAATCGTAAAGAGAATCCAGTAAAAATTACAGTTAAGTGTCTTCAATATAAGAGCTTTTGAAACAAATCAAATCTGTTAGACTGATTGTATTTTATATAACCTTTCTTTAAAAAAGTAAAGTGAGATGTTTCCTTATCTGCTTAGTTGTTTAAGAAAACTTGTTTTAATAAAGTATGTTGAGTTTTGATAAGCGTATGTATTGCCTTAGTCGTTGTCCTTCCAAAATTAAATCAGTTTTAGTCAATTGAGATTTGAATTTGTTACAATCACAAAACTTAAGGCTTTCTTTTAAATTTTCCCAACAAGCTTCTATTAGACCTTAAACTAAAGCCACTAATTGTGTCAGTAAAAACTTCGGCTTTTTAAGTTATAGTCGGTTGCAGCACTTTCTAACGTACGTGTTGAAATCTATTGGTGCGTAGTGATGCCATAGGACCACTTTGAATACACAAAAACATGCGGATTTGAGAACACCAATTTTTGAGTTATGCGGATTCAAAAACTTTTGCGTTTTCAATTTAAGTCAAAACCTATCCCAAATTCTTAGGGTTGTTTCAAACTATAGCTTTTACAATATTTACTGATGAGTTGTATCACCTTTAATATTTTTTGTTTCCTCTAAATCACTACTACTTTAAGCAACTCAGCATGGTCCCTCTTATAATGATAAGCATTTTTGATATGACAAACAAACAAAAAAAAAAAAAAATACCCAAACCCATGCAATCAACAATTTTGCAGAGTCATCCATAAAATACGTAAAAGCTAAGGAAAAAAATACATTTCCATATTGTTACTACAAAATAAAACAAATCTTGATATACATTTTCTTTTACAGACATTTAGGCGGTCCAGTCAACTTGTGAATCAGGCAGGGAAGCAGCAAGATGAAATAGAGAGAGACTAAAGCGTAAAGTAAAAACAATTTAAATGCAACTTCAACATGTGTCAAAAAAGTTGTTTATTCGCCGACTGGGACATAAATGCGTTTAAAAAAAGAAAAAGAAAAACAGCTTAAAAACAAAGATAAAGACTGACTGATTTAAACGTTTATAACAGTATTTAATTTTTTTTTTCTTTGAATAATCGTACTCTCATGGTCTTTTATCAAAATTATTCATGTGTAAGTTTGGATATAAAGAGGGTTAATTGATAAGTAGCCATATTAATACTGAAGAGAATTCAATAGAGTCTCTCGAATCACATATCAATTAACAGATGATAACTGCTCTACTTCTTAGATTATGAAACAGAATTGAGTCTTCTACTTCAGGCAAAAATTCGATAGCCCATGATTAAAACGTCGGCAGTAACTTCAAATTCTCTGTCATTTCTTTTTTTTTTCTTTGTTAACAAAATGTATGAAATTGAATGAAAGTATGGTAAAACTGTTAAGAACATAAGTGCCTAGACATACATATGTGAGAGCATTAGAAAAAACTTCCTCAAAAAAAAACTTCCCGGACTTTTTCCCTTCCCGGAAGCGCACAACATTTTTCTTTCATTTCCGAAAATTTTTTGTAAAGGATAACATGAAAGAGTATACAAATTTTATGCAATGAAACATAATACCTACATAGTTTGTATTGCTTGGAATATATTTAAGACATTAACATTCGTCTGCATATCTCTTTGTAGCATAACATCTAAACTGATACACCCAAGTATTTTCTTAAACTCAAAAGATTTGACATTCCTTTTTATAGCGTTAAAAATTTTTTCCAAATATTGTTGGACAATACTTTGGTTGGATTTTAGCAATGTAAATTTTTGTAGAAAGCCATACTATGATTAAACATAACCACAATATAGTTAAAATAAATCATAATTTGTTCAAAATTAGCCATAATTTGGTTTGAATTAACCATAATTAAATCACAGTTATCCATAATTTGGCCAAAATTAAAAAATCTTGGTCAATGTTAACCAAATTTGTTCAAAAATAACCGAAATATGGTTAACATGTTCTAGAATTTAGTCAAAAGTATCCATATTATTGTCAGAATTTAAAAAATATAGTCAATGTTAATCATTTTATTGTTATTTATTTAAGCAATTTTTTCATCTTGCTTATTAAGTTAAGTTGTAATTTTGTTTGGTATTTTTTTTAACTCCAGTTACAAAGCAAGTTATAATTTTATTTATTTTTTTTATTCTTGTTACATGTTATGTTCCACTTTTATAGGATATCCTATAAAACATTTTCCATGCCGCGACAGCATTCTTTCCATTTGACTCGTACTACTACGCAAACTTATGTATTAAAATCAAAAATTAGAAGAAAAAGAATTTGAGAATTTTAAACAAGCCATGCAAGTAATTGAAAAGCATTAAATTACAGTAGGGAAAAAAACAACCATAATTTTGTTACTTTATTTTTTATATTCAATTAATTTCACATTCATTAAATTTTAGCATATACAACCAATATGACACAATAGATTACTTTGTGAATTGCCCAATAATTTTACATATGCAACTTCACATACACTATTTTAAATTATTATAATTTCAAATGAGGGGCTTAAAGCACAAGGGGTTTAAGTGCCTTTTTCTAAAATTGAATTTACATATGGAATTATAGGTGAAGTTCGAAGAAGTTGTTCAGAGCGCAAGAGGTGAATGTAGGATTCTCATCCGGACGCTAGATATGGTGAACAATTCAAGCACTTGGCATTAAAATACCTGCTTCGCTTGAAACATAAGCGAAACAACCGCTTTTGTCTCATTATTTAACAAAAGTCACTTGAACCCCTTGTGCTTTAAGCATCTCAAATATATTATTGTTATTATTAACCATAACATGTTCGGAGTCAGCCATAATATGTTGAATGGAATAGAATTTTGAATAGACTAATTAAAACATAATATGGTTGCCGGTGATTATAATATGGTTGAAGCAACCACAATCTATTTAAACGTATAATTGTAGCAAAATTTTATAAAACATTTTATTGTTATATTCAACCATATTTGAGGTTTCATACGTCAACAATGTTTTTTTCTGCGTGTAGAAAGGCTTTTCGAGTTTTTTATTATTTTTTTCTTTTTTTTGTCCTTATATAGCTGATGAATTGATGCAAGTTTGAAATTTATCACATGATTTTGAAAACTAGACATTGTCTTAGCAAATGAGTACAAAATTAGTTCGACAAATTGCGGTGAGATGCGCTACCAATATTTCTGGTCGAAAAAGGTTCTTTAATCTTTTGCGATATTCTGAATCATTGCAGTATGTATGTTTTATTTAATGTTAAAAAAACTTAAATTTAAGTCTCAAACTTTTCGAAATTTCCTGTCTCAAAATTGCCGATAATTAAAAACTTTTTTTTCAGGATTTCCCTGTATTTTTTTCCGAATATGCCCCCTTGTTTCGAGTTAACGGGTCCTCTAACGATAAAATTATGCTGTGGATGTCGAATAATAAGGAGTATGCGCAAGTAATGGTTTGTTTGAACGATTAACCCTAGAATGCAAGATCGGGTACAAGTGTGTGTACTAGCGACTTTAAACGCTTGTAGCTGCAAAACCAATACTAATAGAGAATTTAAACTTCTGATCTTGGAAATTAAAGTCCTTGGTGTCTTTTTTTTGACCACTTATTAAGTTCGGTTTAGTGGTTCCCTGGCTGTAAGCTTCCAAAGATGATACCTACGCAAAAGCATATAACCGGTGTACACGTTTACCCAATAGTTTTTTTAATTGAAAAATTTGCATAGAGAGTCTGTTCAATGTTTTTAATTACATATATATTTTAATATCTAATTAATATTTCTAAATTTTTGGTCAAAGGATTCTAAATTAAATATTTATTTTGTGAAGGTAAATATTATAATGGGGTACAAGGGAACCCTGCTTTTGTGTTTGCGTGGTAATTTTTGGAAAACTATTCTTAGTGGTTTAAAAAACCTACTAACCGATATCGCTCGTTTGACTCTTAAACGACAAACAGCTGATTTGTGACCCAGTTAACATTTTGAGCACGACAAGGACACCGACAATGCAAGCGAGCGATAACGTTATAGTTTTCGTACTAATTTGTGCACTACCATGCGGCCACAAATAATAAAATCAGTCACTTGTGTTGTGGTTGCCGACAGTGGCATTTTGTTGCAATATTAAACGAAATCATTTATTTTAAATTACTTGAAATATCAACACTAAATTTTTATAATATTTTTTTTAAGCAACACCCCACTAAAAACCTTTACTGTTAAACTGCTCTGGGCGGGGAAGCAACTCGTGCGTCTTTTTCGTATATGTTAAATACAAACAGGCCGTGTTTGTTTGTTTGCTTTTCGTGGGTTTTACGTTTCACCTCGCATTGGCCAGAGGCCAGAGGGTACAGTCGCGTAACTGTACCGAGTAACAGTTTTTGCGGTTTCATCATTATTCAAGACTGGTGAAGTACCATAAAAAGCTCAGACGTCATACTGGACGTCTTATTGGAGATTTACCAATATACTTTGAAGTGGATTCAGGAAGTTCTTAGGTTGACCTAAACCTTCATATAAGAAACAAGCCGCGACCTAAGCTCTGGTTCTATTTGCACCTAAACTACATGAAAGATAGAATCTTGTTGTCCTAAGGTCGCGAAACATTTGAAAACAGACGTTTTTTGTTTACTGCTTTGTTGTCAAGTAGCACAGTAGCCTTAATTTACATGTTTTGTCAATTTTTATTTTCAAACTAGCGTTTAAAGCTATGTTCACATTATGTGTATTTGTCTTGTGGAATGTCACTTATTCCCATGTTGAATTTTCAACATATCGCCTGAACCTCTGCAAATAATATCATGTGTTATTTCTCTGTGTAGAGTACACTGAAAGAATTTTCTTCAGAATACCAATGAATTTTGACATTAATCCCAAGAAAAATTGCATTAAAAAGGAACCTATGCAGCGCTTCGTTGGATCAATGAAACCTGTTTCATTAAAATGTATTTAATGAAACATTACATTAGATCTATGAATGTTATTCATTGGCTGAGTACTTTCAAATAAGTAAAAAAAATTTTTTTTTTTATTTTTGAATTTTTTGTGAATTTTTTTTTTTTTTTAATTAAAGTTGTTCTTATTCAACTTTTTTTTTTTTTAACCAGAGTCGCTGGCGGGAATCGATCTCGCAACCTCAGCGCTGATAGACTAGCTCACTACTAGCTAGCCTACTGGGGCAGTGTAGTTTTTGAATAAAAAAACTAGGTTTTTTGCCATTACTTAATTAAGAGCGTAAATATGAGATTAAATTGTCATAACATAACAACAAAACCAACTTTGATTTTTTTGTTAACGCATAATAAAAAGACCACATAAAGAGAGAACAAGCTTTTTCGTATACATCATTTGGTTGACAACAGTTTAAAATAAGGGTGTTTTTTTTTTAAAGGAGAACATTTGTTTGTTCATTACTTATTACATACTAAATGTAGGTAGGTTTGTACATATAAAAGAAAACTAAAAACATATGTATTTATGGATTGAAAGTTTTTGTTTCATTAATATAATAACATTTTTCATTGTCATAATGAAAATTTAAATTTATGAAGGCATGCTTTTTCGAAATATTTTTATACTTTTAATTATTGAGACTATAGAGTTATTTGAATTTTAAAAATTATTTTTTTTTCATTTTTTGAAATATGTTGTTTTATATAAAAAAAATTGATTTCATAAATTTAATGGCATATTAAATTAGATGTATGAAATAATTAAATCTAACATTTTTTAATTAACAATTAAACATATTTTTAAGGAAAATATAATTTTGCATTAATTTATGAATATAGTTATGTTTGTATGTATATTGTTTTTTATGTTCCCGATTTAAATTTTTTGTTTAACTTGGACAAACTTTAGTTTTTATATATCCAATGAAAATTTTTAACGTAATTACGAAATCCAATGAATCGTTTTTTAACGAAAATACTTTATTATAACTACAAAATTCCATTTGGACAATGCAAATTTTCATTTTTTTTATGAAAACGATAATTAAATATATGAAGCATTTTTTTCCAGTGTACACATTACATTTTTGATTTAAAATGAGTTCTATTTTCAAGTGACAAAAAATCTGACATTAGCTCTTTTTTATTAACAAAATTGTTTGTGGCGGCAAAAAATGAATTGAAATTTAAATATATATAAATTATAATAGTAAATAAATAATACAAAAGATACACAAATTTATTATTAATAAAAATGGTAAGTATGTTTTATTATTATTTTTTTTTATTTTTGATAGGTTATGTCAAATGTACGTTACATACCAACATGTGAACATATAAATTATAAACCTTATGTAAAACTCAAATTTTGACATACACATGAAATCACATGTGGGTTGAAAAGTGACATTTCACAGGACAAATACACATTATGTGAACAAAGCTAAATTTGTAAAATAGTTGAGGATTACGCTAGAAACGCATAACCTGACGACCGACCAGTCGATAGTAACTCGGGCGCTTATGTGCACTGCAATGAGGATCTCGTTGTCGCTTGTTTAAGCTTTCGATCGACAGCTGTTAATTAAACTTCACAAACGCTAAAGTTTGAGGCATTCGGGATTTTGCTGGTATTTGACGAAATAAATTCCGCCCAAACGACTTAAAAAGTTGTGCCGAACGCATAAAGTTTATCATGGCTCTAACTCAAAAGTATGAGTTAAACTGCTAGTTGAATTCTTAAAAAGGTTTGAATATTATTATGGCAAATTTGGATTTATTTTCTATAATATCTTAATAAATTCATACAAAATTAATTAAAAACAAGTTAGAATGTTATATTCGGCTGTGCCGAATCTTTGATACCCTCCACCGACAACTTGAATATTTCAGGAGTGATATCTATATGATTTCTATTTATCATTAATTTATCTTTATAAAAACAGACATCAGCATTAAAATTGGTTGCGGCTTAGACCTATATTAAATTATTGACCGACAAATGCTATAATGGCAGCATTATTTATTACGGTTTTAGGCGTACTAAACTGTATTCTGGGAGTAGGGTTTATATGGGGCCTAGGGTAAATTATGAGCCGATCTTCATGAAATTTAACAGTGTGATTTCTAGTCGAATAAAACGAACCAAAATATCATATCATTTCGTGCATTTTTCAATAATTTATGTTAGTTTTTGTAACACAATTATCAATTTCTTAAAGTGGTAGTTCCACATTTTGATTCATAGCTCTGATCCTACTGAACCGATTTGGCTGGATTTTAATCCCAAACTGCTTAGGATAGCTTTAAGCAATTTGACACACAGTTTTTTTATTTCTTTTGAGTTTTTCGAAAGTGAGCGTGTTTTTAACAGACGGACAGACAGACGGACATGGCTTAATCGACTTAGAATTACTCAAGGAGCCAGAAAATATATACTTTATGGGGTCTGAGGTGAATAATAAAAAAGTTTCACACGGAATGACAAACTTAGTATACCCTCTTCACAACTTATTGTGGTGGAGGGTATAAAAAAATAATAAATAATACTAGATATCAGTGTCAAATATTATTTTACAATTACAAAATCAAAATTTAGAATTCCAAATCCTAAATTACAAAAGTAATAATTTTGCTCCGAGACAAAAGTTAAAAATTCAAGTTTTATTTAATTTCTTTTTTTAAACCCTTTTAAATTTACCCGTTTTTTACACACTTTTTAATTCAAGTTTATCTCTAGTCTTTTACACACTTAAAAAATAAAAAAAGGTGGAGATTTTAATTAAATATAAAATTTATGGTTGTTGTTTTTTCATCTTTTAACTGTGTAACTGAACGACGACGGCTGATGATGGCCACTTAGTGAAAGTGTTTTCATTTACGAGCATTGCATACTCTTTTCTGGCTTTGACTATATTGAGCGCATAAATGATATTAAAAAGATTTTTTACAAGCCCATTAAAAGAAATATCTACAATATTAAAATTTTACAGAGAAAATTAAAAAAAAAAAAGAATCTTTAATCAAAATTAAGAGATATTTTTTTCCTTAACATGTGATGTGCCGAACAAATTAATAAATGGCTGGTAACTTTTTCTCATGCCTCTTAAACAAACGAATGAATTTCCTTTAACTTTAATTTCGGCTTATACAGGGTGGTCAAAAAAGAAACGAAGGGGTTTTTTTTAATGCTTTATAACTGATGCACCGGTAGTCTTATTGATAGTGAGCTGGTACATCAGTGCGAGGTTTGCGTGTTCTATTGCCGTCATAGACTCTGGTCTTTTAAACTATAACGAACTAAAGTTCTAATGGCCAATTTTCGGGATTGATATTAAAACACATTTATGTTTAAAATCGTTTTAAATACAAAATTCTCTTCATCACTAAAAACTTAAATCAAACTTAATTCACCGATGTGGTACACTTAATTTCAACTTAAGGTTCTATTTTAATATTTTAGCAAGGTGGCCTCAATATCACGACAATACAACAACAAGAGGCAAAGCAATAACAATCAGCTGTTTTTTGAGACCACCTTGTAAATAATTATACTTTTTTATGATATTTTTTTGTATTTAGTAGTGCTACCATACTTTTATTTTATTTAAATAAGACTTTTCAAATAAAACTCAAAAAATCAATCTGTATTTAAATACGATTTAAGTTTTTATGAAAGTTAACTAAATTTAGATTTAATTACTATCCTCAAAATTGGGCATAAGTAACTTTTGCTACGTTAATATAGTAACAATATAATTTGTTATTGGGTTTGTACATCTTTAGAAATAAATATAGCACTTCAAAAATAAATCGAATATTTTGGCAATTTAAACGTGAACAAAAACAGCAAAAAATTGCACACAAACAAAACATGTACAAAAGATACACACAAGTTATTCGTATTGTGGTCGTTGCTCAAAGTTTTTGTTTGCACATTACTTTATAAATGCGAAAAAAACACTATAGAACATTAAAATATAATGTATGTCTACAGAACCACTACAATTGTTCAGTTTTATAACGAAGAACAGAACACTTTATAATGTTCACTACTTTTTTGAAAGTAGTAACGAACGGTATTAAGGGTGGTCTTCTAATACACAAACGCTAAAAAATAGATATCGTTGGGTGTGTGAGCCGTACGCTTAATAATGTTATGTTTATTTTTGAACACTGCTTACCCCAAACCATTATTTTGTTCCAAAGGATACATGGCTGCCTGTCTATTTCAAATGGGATATACTTTCGAAAATTTGTCCGCAAGCACTGTGGTGTAGTGTACTTTATGGTCGGAACGAACCGACTATACTTTTTTACTTGTTTGTTATATGCAAATATTTTTATTATTAACAATTGTTTAACGTTTGGTTTTAAAAAAAGCCATTTCTGCTAATAAGGCATATTTTTTTTAATCAATTTTAAGGTCATATTTTCTAGCTTTAACTGCAAATTTAAAGCACATAAAACAGTTTTTATACCCTCCATCACAATAAGTTGTAAAGAGGGGTATACTAATTTTTTCATTCCGTGATAAACTTTTTTATTATTCACCTCAGACCCCATAAAGTATATATAATCTGGCTCCTTGAGTAATTCTAAGTCGATTTAGCCATGTCCATCTGTCCGTCTGCTGAAAACACGCTCAGATTCGAAAAACTCAAAAGAAATAAAAAAACTGGGTGTCAAATTGCTTGTAGCTATCCTAAGCAGCTTGGGATTGAAATCCAGCCAAATCGGTTTAGTAGGATCAGAGCTATGAATCAAAATGTGGAACCGCCACTTCAAAAAAATTGATAATTTTGTTACAAAAACTAACATAAATGATTGAACAATGCACGAAATGACATGAAATTTTCCAAATGTTCGTTTTGTTCGACTGGAAATCGTACTGTGAAATTTCATGAAGATCGGTCCATAATTTACCCTAGGCTCCATATAAACCCTACTTCCGGAAAACAGTTAAGTACGCCTTAAACCGTAATTTATAATGCTATCAGAATAAAATTGAATACTTCACACTTTTATAGGACTAGAAATAGCACTTATACATTTCGTGATGATCGGTCCATAATTTCCTATAGGCCCCATATAAAGCCCACTCTGGTAAATTAATTAAATATGCCTCAAATCGTAGCAGATATATTTATTGTGGTAAAATTTCATTTAAATTTGTTTCATATGGCCAGAGAAAATGTTATGCAATTTTGTGATATACGGTCCATAATTTACCTTAGACCCCATATTTAGCAGCCTTCTGAAATTCACTGTAAACGCTAATACTAATTCCACCACTGTATTGAAATTTATGTTTTTAATGCCAGAAATACCTCTGCGGAATTTTGGGATGATTGGTTTATAACTTACCATGAATCCAATATAAATCCCCTCCTGAAAATCATTTAAGTTCGGCTTAAACTGTTACGAATCAAGATATTTTACTCGAGATTTGTCGGTCAATAATTTAATATAGGTCAAAGCCGCAACCAATTTTAATGCTTATATCTGTTTTTATAAAGATAAATTAATAGTAAATAGACATCATACAGATATCACTCCTGAAATATTCAAATTGTCGGTGGAGGGTATCAAAGATTCGGCATAGCCGAATATAACACTCTAACTTGTTTTAATGCATATTTCCCGATTCCCTGGTCTGTGTATAAAATCATGATTTTCTTCGTAAATTTTCTTAACTAAAAATTGGAATATATTTAAAATAAATTAAGTTACACACTATTAAAGCCCCTTCGTTTCTATTGGTCTACCCTGTACATATAAACATTTTATTCGATTTTCTTTTATTTTTAATTGTTTTGTTATTTGTTTTAATATTTTTACAATTTTCTTTCCTTGCTGTTCAAGAAAAAATATATTTTTTGAACTTCACCGCCATTAAATAGCAGTTTATGAAAAAAGTTTTAAATCTCGTGTCTCGCTTTTACTTTCATTCAAAAAAAATTTCAGAGATTCAGGTATTACGCAACATTGTATCTTTTGCTTTGTTGGGTTTTAACTAAATTCAAAAAAAAAAAAAAAAAAAAAAAAAAAAAACACAAGATGAAAATAATCTCAACCGCAATCAACTAACGAACTTAAAGTTAAGTTGTATCTTTGAAAGCAGTGTTAATGTTAAAGCCAGAGTTGAATAGACATAAACACTTTCAAAGAGCTCGCTTTTAGAGAAAATAAATAAGAAAGATGTTAAACACCTGCTTAAGAATTGATTGCAAGAGTTATTAAAAGTTTGCACGTGAAAACTTTAATAAGGTAAACAAAATTTCGTTTTTCGCCTTGTAATGAAAGGTATTCCAAAATCTTTGCAGATTGATAGAGAATGTGGAAGACACTGGGAAAGTCTACTTTCTCGAAAATCCGATTAAGGATGATGAATACACGCACAAAAAAAAATTATATTGATTATATATTAAATATTTATAGTGAAACACATAAAAATATTGGTTCCAGGCCCACCTTTTACAGCGATCGATCAGATAAACATTTTGAAACCGGAAAAAAACAAATTTAAGCGCATGTAATTTTTTTCAGTTTTCTGGCTACAAATCTCAACTTAAAGTCTTGAAAATTCACAATATGTCTTTGTCTATCCAGCTGCGTGCTTACTTGTTTCTTAAGATTTCCTTAAGCTCAGTTTTTCCTTTTTGACCAGCTTTTTAGCTCAAGTACTTCTCTGTACGACCCAGCGATCTGCGAAATAAGCACCCTTATCGTAGTTGGCCAATTAAAAAATACTCCTACGACTGTTTGGTAATAGATTAAGGAGAACGCGAACTTATTTCCTTTAATCTATTACCAAACAGTCGCAGGTGTATTTAAAATTTGCCAACCACGATAAGGTTGACGATTTTCCCGACGGGTAGTGATGATTTCCAATTTTAAAGGTTTGTTTCGTATAAATTGTATGAAAATGAGAAGAACAAAAAAACGCGTGCCGCTTTCATTTTGGTAGCTCAGTTATTACTTGAAAATTTATTTAAATATGCCACAAATACAAAAAGATATTTGATTATATGTCATATATGTTAAAACATATTTGGAAATATGTCACAAATACGATAGATGCATTTCTAAATATGTAATGACGTAAGACGTTACGAAGAATTTTTCACCCACATGAAAAATCTTAAATATATTTAACAATAAGTACAATTGATATAAAGGGTGATTTTTTATGAATTAAGTTTTCCGGGCTGGCAGCACTGGTTGGTAATTGTGTCCAAACTACATCTGTGAAAGTGTTCAGTATACTCTGCCATTTCATCATGGCGAAACTCACAAACGAGCAACGCCTGCAAATCGTTGAAATTTATTATTAAAATTCGTACTCTGTGAGAAATGTCCATCGTTTGTTACGAACTTTTTATGGTCGTCATAATCGACATAGTAATCAACAATTCGTGCTATTATCACTAAAGTTCGCAAGAAATTTACTTTGGTGGACATTAAACCAACGACTCGCGTTTGTAGAGTGCGTACCGAAGAGAATATTGCAGCCGTAGCGACCAGGATGAGAATAGTGAAATGTCAGTTCGTCGCCGTTCTCAGGTATTGGGCATGTGTTATTCAACCACGTGCCATGATACGCGACTTTTTTTACCCCAATTGGCTGAATTGGACTTGGTTGATATGTGGTTTCAACAAGACGGTGCCACATGCCACACAGCTCGTGAAACAATTGAAGGATGAATTTGGTGAGCAGATTATCTCTCGAAATGGCCCTGTGAGTTGGCCGCCAAGATTATGTGATTTGACCCCTCTTGACTTTTTCTTGTGGGGTTATGTGAAGTCGTTGGTCTATGTGGACAAGCCAAACACGATTGAAGCCTTAGAGAATCATATAACACGTGTTATTCATTGAATACAGGCCGAAATGCTCGAAAAAGTGGTGCAAAATTAGACCTTACGAATGGACGGACCATTTGAACCGGAGCCGCGGACAACATTTAAATGAAGTTATTTTTAAAAAGTAAATGGCAAAGACCAATTTACCGATTCCAATAAAATTTTTGAATATACGATGCAAATTTGAGTGTTTTATTAGATTTAAAAAAAACTACGCTTAAAAAATCACCCATTATTTACATATGTGCATACACACACATGCATACGTTTTTAGAAAAGGAAATAAAACAAACTTTACTGTAAATTTTTGAAATCCCTGAAATAAACGTTTAAAAAAAAACGAAGACAACAAAATTTTTTTGTAATCTTAATAAATAACAATTTTTTTTAGAATGAAAGTCACGGATTATCATCATTTTTATCATTATAAAGACATACAGTTAACAAAATTAATCTCTCTCTCTTGTATACAGCACTTTTGTAAATTACAAGATAAAAAAAAGTAACAGGTGTGAATTAGTAACAAAACTAAAAAAGCATTTGAAAAAGTATAGTAAAAGACAAGCCAGACTAAAAGTTACCCTGCAAAAATGCAATACTTTGACCAGAAGTAAAATAAATAGAAGCTTATTAAAGTCCATATGACACTACATTTTTAATGCATTGTTCAAGTTTTGGTGAATAGTACAAATATAATGTAATAGAAAAATTTACCAAGTGCAAAGAGTTCAGCTGTATTAAGATAAATGGCAAACTGTCAACAATATGAAATGAGTCTTTGAAAAGGATTTTAAGCCTTTTAGGTGCCTACTAATGGGTTAGCAAAGTTGAATTTTGTAGAAAAGTCAATTTAATGGGAAGTAAAAACAATATTTCTTAAAATTTTTGATTTTTATGTTTCTTTTTAAAGGCTTTTATGATTTAAAATTATTCCAGCAAAGATTTAAAAAAAATTTATTTTTTTACGCGTTAATTATTAAGGTCTTTTTAGTAGGTATGTTAAAAAAAAATTCTCCGATTTCAAATTTTTTAAATATATTCCACCCAAGGAAAAATTGCAGGCCTAAAACGAACGCCATCATTTTTTCGAAAAAATTGTGTTTTTTGTTGGGTATTTAGACGAGTTTTTGTCGAACAACTTTTTTTTCTCGATTTTTTACTCTTTTTGTTATTAAAAGTAAAATTTAAGACAAATCGGTTCAAATACAAAAAAGTTTTGACGAGAACCATTTGACGAGAACCATAGATCTTCCTGAGTCAAACTTTCATAGCAAAAGTAAATTGTAGGTTTTTTTCCTTAAGAATGTCGGTATATATTTCTGTCAAATCGGTTAAAAAATGGCCGAGTTATGACCAAAACACTAAAATTACTCTTTTTTTATTTAATGAAATAGTGTAATTTTTGTATTTTTCGCTTCGAGCTTGCAAAAGTTTTATTGTTATTTCACCAAAAGCTGCAACTTGTTGTGGCCAAGCTTTGTTAAATTATTTAAAGTATTTTGCAGCAAATGTGCTCAGAAAATATGGGCGAGACCGTTTTTGGCCATTTTTAGATATGCTCTATTTTTATTGTAAAAATTACCTAATTTTAGGGTATCTGAAAACCGGCTAATGTCGAATGAGTAGGGACTCTTATGAGCATTTTGTTACATATTTTAATAAAAAATAAACACACCTTTAACAACATACCAAAAAAGTGATGATCAAACGGTTACACAGTGAGACAAAAAAAATGAAGTGAAAATACCTGGGATCTTATACCATTTTTCTGGTAGGTACTGTCGAGTACAACAACAGTCTGTTTTTGGAATTTTCAAAACACCCCCAAAATCTTGAGTTACGGGTAAAAAACCGGTTTTTCATACCCGTATGCACTTATCACCCTGTAACTTAGTTGAATACCAACCGATTTCGAACTTTTTGGCAGATTTAGAAAGAAGAAGCTTAGACCTTTTGAACGGTATATATTTTCTTTAAGTAAATTTCAGATACATGTATGTATTTTTACACCAAATGTATTTTTTTACGGTTTTTTTCTCATTTTGCTATTTTCGGGACGTTTTTACACAACATTTTTGTATAAGAACCTTGCTATTTATGGTTTTATTTAAAAAATATAATTGATTAGAAATAAAACGAGGGTTTGTGTTAAAAAATCCGTTGAAAATTGACTGATTTATTCAACTTTAAAAAAAACACATTTTTTACAAAAAAATTATTCCTTACAATTCCGATCAAAAACGTTTGCTTGACCTTTTTCTTTTTAATTTAACGTCTTCAGTATCTCGTTTAAGGGACCAGCAATACTCTGAAAGCATTTTTATTTTATTTTTTCCTTCAAAACGTCTTTCCATTGCAATATTTTCGTGATGAAAATGTTCGCCTTGTTCATCGCTAAACTAGCCTAGGTTGTCTGGAAAAAAATCCAAATGCGAGTGCAAAAAATGAATTTTTATAGACATGTTGCAGCCCTTTTCACCATAAGCTTTTAAAAATTCATTAACGACCATGGCATAGTCGTCGCTTCTGTGACTCCCAAGAAAATTATCACAAAGCGCAACAAAACTGTTCCACGCGCGTTTTCAACGGAACTTAACATTTTTAAAAAGGTCTCATCTCTCATAACTTTACGAATTTGAGGTCAAATGAAAATACCTAAAATTAATCAGAAGAGATAAAAATGTTAAAAATGAATGCTATTTCGAAGTAAATACACAAATACCTCCTTTTATTTTTGCTTCACTTAATCTTGGGAATATCGATTTAAGATGCTTAAAAGCTTTACCGTTAATATCAAGCTTTTTAACAAATTGTTGCATGTATCCTAATTTTAAATGCAATGGTGGAAAAATAACATTCTCAGCTTTAACTAATGGTATGTTTAGAACGTTTTTTCTACCAATTTGCTGCGACTCACGAGATGGCCATACTTTGCAATCATATTGATTTTTTGCACGACTATCCCATTCACAAAGAAAACACGGATATTTTGTGTAACCACCTTGCATGCCAAATAAAATTGTCAATATTTTTAAATCACCTATGATTTTCCATTTATGTGTAGCATAGCTGACGAACAGGAGTATTTTTTGCATGACTTCGTAAGTTTCTTTTGTGGTAGTCGCATAGAAAATTGGAACTGATGGCAAATATTAAAATAAACCAAAATTAAAGAAAAACATCGTTTATAATACAAAATTTTAAAAACTTAAACAAGAATGTTTTTTAATGAAATTTCTTATAATTAACATAATTTGTTCAACTTTTTAAATTTGACTTAAGGTATTTTGTCAAAATGCCACAGAAATAAAAAAAAACAGTTTTTGTACATGAGTTGAGCTCTTTTTGCTCAGTTTTGATTTTATTTTAAATTTTACAAGGTTGGTCTGCAAAGTTTCCGATCTCAGCGCTAGTTTAAAAAAGCTAGTAAATGTAGTTTTGCATCTTTTGACAATTACTCACCAAGGTTTCACCTATTTTGGACGGGCAGTTTTTAGTTGATTGAGACGATGTGAGTGTTTTCGTGTAAATGGAAAAATTAAGTAGATAAGATTTTACGCAAACAGATTATATAGAAAAAAATAAGGCCAAATTTCTTAATTCAGTGTTAGGCCGGAAATTTTTCAGACCACCCTCGTATTTAGAATAACATTGATTTGTAACTTGCGACTCGCAGGCTGCAAACGTTGTTGTAATTATTTTAATAATTACTTAAAAGAGAAACTGAAGACGTTAAATTAAAAAGAAAAAGGTCAAGCAAACGTTTTTGATCGGAATTGTAAGGAATAATTTTTTTGTAAAAAATGTGTTTTTTTTAAAGTTGAATAAATCAGTCAATTTTCAACGGATTTTTTAACACAAACCCTCGTTTTATTTCTAATCAATTATATTTTTTAAATAAAACCATAAATAGCAAGGTTCTTATACAAAAATGTTGTGTAAAAACGTCCCGAAAATAGCAAAATGAGAAAAAAACCGTAAAAAAATACATTTGGTGTAAAAATACATACATGTATCTGAAATTTACTTAAAGAAAATATATACCGTTCAAAAGGTCTAAGCTTCTTCTTTCTAAATCTGCCAAAAAGTTCGAAATCGGTTGGTATTCAACTAAGTTACAGGGTGATAAGTGCATACGGGTATGAAAAACCGGTTTTTTACCCGTAACTCAAGATTTTGGGGGTGTTTTGAAAATTCCAAAAACAGATTGTTGTTGTACTCGACAGTACCTACCAGAAAAATGGTATAAGATCCCAGGTATTTTCAATTCATTTTTTTTGTCACACAGTGTTATATTTCTGACACTGCAACTCTAAAGTGCATTTTTTTTCAAAATCACTTTTTTTTGTTTTCTAAAAAATTGTCGACTTTGAGCAGCTCGACCCTTAATTTTTATTGAATTAAGGAAATCGTTGTTGAATTGTGATCAGTAAGTAGCTCTTTATTCATTCATTTCACAAAATGTTATCATCAAATTTTGTATTTTTGCCACGGGTTTTAGGAAAAGACGCTACTGTGTGCTGTTTTGGAACTCGCATTATTTGTAGCTTCGGTACCTGTATTTAATTTTAAATGTTATTTAAAGGCTAGCTTACACTATCTCACAAGTCTTACGTAATCCATAATATTTTGTGAGATAGAAATCTCACTCACACATGAAATAAAATGCAACCCTGATCCAATGAAAAGTATTATTATCTAACCTGTTTTTTGCGAACACAAAATGTATTATTAATATGATTTCTATATTCCCAATTTTTCATATTTGATAAATACACTGAAATTAATTGTTGAGGGAAAGCTAGCTTCTATGCGCATTTTACTGGTTGCTTAGGCCAGATCGTCGGGAAACCTTTTCCGAGACTTTAGAAAAGCTAAAAATATTATACAAATAAAACCTTAAAGCGAATGAGAATTATAAACACTCAAAATCTTACTTGTAACTTTATCAAAGCTTAAACAAAACACCAACAATAAACAGTGAGTTTGTCTTTTCTTACATTCCTCTACAAAACTACTATTAAAAAAAAATTTTATTAAAAAACAAATTGCTTCATTTTATTATTTTCGTAAGAAAACAATAAAAAAAAAACACATTTGCCAGTTCAGTTTTTTGCACGGGCACATGCAAGTATGTTATCAAAGTTATTTTTTTGAAACACAAAGTATTATTGTTTAAAAATTTTTCAAAAAACGATGAAGTCGTATGGGATGTCAATCTATATCCATAATACTTGTCAATTTTATCACACATGCATTCAAACTTTTAGACTTTTACATATTACTTGCGTTTTTGACATATATTAATACAAAGTATTATAGTGTAAACTAGCCTTAAGTGGCACCGGAATTAGAAACGGTATCGGTTGCTTGCCTTACAAAAAATGTAGACGATATTCATCGAAGCAATATGTAGTTTGTATTGGAGAGGGCTCCGTGCAATACGGGAGCGTAACCATCCCCTTCATGAAATCGGTAAGTTGATTTCGAGATATGAACCTATTAATTTGCTTTCGAGATCGTGCGATTGAGAACCTCTTGAGTTTATCGTTTGGGTCTACTTGAAGTCAGTCACTGGTTTATGCTGATAAACCGCAAACTTTTGACACCTTAAAATGCAAAATTGTGCATGATAATTGGACATCCAGAATGAGATTCGCCAAGAAAAGCTGCCTATTATCTTCTTTCGAATAAATATTTTTTTTTTTGGATAAAATGTCTTATGTTATATTTTACAATATAAAATTTTATCGAGCTGAAAAAAATACCCTCTATAAAAGCTGGTTTGGCATAATCTTTAAACATCTCTGCTTCCGATAGAATTCTGCATTTGGTTAACTGAGATTTTTATTTTTTTTAATAAAAGCATTGTTGCTTTCTTACCCAACAGTTACTTTTTTTTTTTTTTGTTCATTTTCTTTAGTATGTACCTATTATTTTATATTTTAAATACTTCTTTTATCTCTTTTCGACAATTTCTTAGTGTTGTCACGAGAATTAACGCACTGCGTATTAAAATACACACTGTTGCACATTTAACGTCAAAAACAGGAAAAATTTCAGCAGAAACCGCGTAGCCAAAAAATGTCCATAATTTTTATTTCGCTTTCACTTAAAAGCCAGAAAAGTAGACGGTGGGAAAACAAATAAAAAAAAAATGAAGCCACACCTCTATAAGAATAATTTTTATTTACGTTGCAGGGAAGGTCATATTTTCTGGGAAAGAGTTTATTGTATACATATGTATGTAAAAAAAGAATGGAAGGCTCATTTATTATATTTTTATTGTTAAACATAAGTAAGAATATTGAGTCGGTCAAGCCCGTCATATGATACCCTACACGATACACGGGCAATATTGGACCCGCCAGAACAAAGCTATATTATAAGCCTAAGATTCAGGTTTATTTTCGGAAGGGAACTTTTATGGAAGCTTAACCCGATTCACATAAGATCTCTTTGTGTTGAATATTAAATAAAAACATCTGCATAAATTGTACCAATGGTCAATAATTGACATACACAGAGAGAAAAATCCGGTATAAAAAAATAGAATAAACATCATCCGTTGTCAAAACCAAACCAGCCAGCCAACTACTTTGGCGTTCAATTTGATAACGGATGATGTCAACATTTTTTAGCCATCTCGTTGTCATTTTGTCACTATTTAGTCTTATTCTGACAACTGTTTTACTACAACAATTGTCTACTTGGACTTAATCAACATACATATTGATTTACATATCGATGTCTTAATACCAAAAAAGGCGTAGCTATTTTTTTTTCCAAAATAGCTCTAAAATTTCAGAGGGCTGAAGTATAAAATTTGTAAAAAAAAAATGTTTTTGAAAATTGCATTTAAACTTTTTCGTATCTAAAATTGTTCGAATTTTATTAAGCTTTTTTCTTCCCTTGTAAACTAACATAAATCAAGTTACGCCTTTTTTATGTTAAGCCATCGATATATTAAAATGCTGCCTTCCTAAGCGTATGCAAAGTCAATATAAGAGGTGTTTTTCTAAAGGCGTAAAACATTTTTTAAAAATTAAACACAACAATTTCATCGGAATGACAAAAATTTGGGCTTTAATAGCTCACAAATTTCATGGCATTTAATCTTTAAAAATATTTTCTAGCATATGGCCTCCGCCGTACTGTTAGTGCCAAGGGAATAACGAAAAATTTTAAAAAGCGAGCCCTACATTCGGCAAAAATTAAGAAAATTTTTTTCGAAATCGCCTAACAAAAATATTTTAAATAAGGGGGTGAATTTATTTTTTTATTTACAAATTTGTCTATGGATATCATATCCTTACAGACAGTTAAGCAATATAATAACATATGGGCATTTCCAGGAGGCACGAACGTACGTTCGTACGTTTTTGATGTAGAAATAATATAGAAAAAAAAACTTTTCCTAGCATTTTTCTTGCGATTCGATAGCATTTGGGTAGCTTTATGTTTAGTGCAAAAGATGGATTTCATCGAGTTTAAGTTATCATAATGATAGCTATAAACATGTGGTTGTGGTCACGAACGTACGCAAAATAGAAGTCAACTTTGGCTGACAGTAGTGAAATGTAAAAATCTGCGAAATGGAACGGCACCATGCTTTTTCCCATAAATATCTTCAAATTTCCTTAACAAAAAAACTTAATACTCCTTTTACAATTGATTGTTATGGAGAGATTGTGAAGAAGGAGTGCAAACATAACTTATTTTTTGCGTGTAAAATAGGTATATAAAAATGTCTTTAGAAGTAGAAAATATAAAATTTTCCAGTTTCCAGCGTAATTTCCTCAAGTAAAACAGCTGAGATATGTTATGAAACCATTCTTTTATAAAAACATAGACTTTTTTTATAATAAAAAACAATAAAAGACGATGATTATCAATATTTTATTTTTTTTTCATCCTGGTAGACCATTCTGGGGAAATGCCAATATCGTTAATACAAATAAAATACAAAATTATTGATTATTTAACAAGACGATAATTTTACGTTTAATAATGGTGCACTTTTTTTTTTTGCTTGTAAGGTGGTACGCTTTAATGTGCTCTTTGAAGTAAAAAACAATATGCAAAACCTAAAAAGAATAGGCGATAAAATAAAATTGGACGCTATATATAAAAAACAAAAAGTTCAATGTTATATATAAAAGTAAAGAAAAGTGGGCCTAACTTTGGAGCGTGTGATAATAGTGGGTACATTAAAAGCTAGAAGTACAAAGTTTTAGAAGGGCTTTCTTGCCACGTGCAAAAAATTGGACATTAGGGTGGTGCGTTTCGAGTGGCGCCCAGAAATTGATGTCGGATTAAAATGACAACAAAGGCAAAAATTAAGCCTTAGACAAGCCATGAATAACGATATGATCGGACTTTAAATGGCGACGCAGTATACAAAAAACTAAAGGGGTGGTATCCAGAGGCGTGGCAAAAAATTAAAAAAAAATTTTCTGGAATTCGTTTCAACACACAAAAAAAAAAAAATATGATGCCAAATAATTTGAGCATTTGACGATTATGCTGTTGGGGTAAACAAAAACTTGTTGTCGTAAATGAAAACCTTTTGTCGCAAGAAAATTTTCAACAAAATTTTTTTTTTACCGCAACAACATGAAAGTATTTGAAGTTTTTCAACAGCAAAATTATTTGTTGCAAATGAAATATCGTTTGTCGTTAAAGGTTTTCCTCTGAAATAAAAGCACATTGAAAATTGCTGTTGACGTAAATGATTTGCATTTGCAGGAAATAACAATTTTTGTTGCCATAAAATATTTATTTTTTAAATCAAATAATATTACTGTTGTCGCAAAAAAAATTGTATTTGAACAATGAATTTACACTTTGGGACAAAAGAAACAGACTTGTTGCCACAAATGCAAAATCTTGTTGGGCACAATCCGAATGTAAATTCTATTTGAATCAAAATCAGTTTCTTTTGGCACTACAGTCTTTTTTTTGTGTGAACTAATCTTTAATCCCAGGGGGTGACTGGCTCAACATTTTTTTCGAACCACCTTAATGCACATTATCGGTAGTGATCATATGGGTAACAATGTGGTTAAAGTTGTCATTGACGACTATATAAACGACATTTTTCTCATAAAGTCGTTAATGCCCGATTAGCGACATTACCTTAGTAGTGTCGTTGATGACAATTTAGTTTCCAAAAGGTAAGTGAAAATTTTATATCGGCGATACTTCAGATTTTCCGATATATCCAGGATAAAAAAATTCCTGGTTTAAACATTAAAAAAAAAGTGTGGAAAATAAAAAACACTGACTTTTTTTAATTAGCACACCATGGTTTCATGGTAAACATTCTGCTATTTTAGACTACCTTGTGAAAAAAGTAGCTAACTCTCACAGACATTAGGAATTTTAGCATGACTTAGTCAATACTAAAGTTATAAAGTGACAATCGAAAAAAGCTTTTAATGCCAGGTATTGATGTAGGTATTGATATAACATTTGGCGACAATATATTTTAGGAAAGCTACTCTGTCATGTGTTGCTAGGTTCAGAATTGACCATAAATTGACCGCCTTAAAATCACCCAATGATAAAACAATATCATATAGATTAAAGTCTTTAAGTAGAATGATCGTTTTGATATTGACGTTCTCACACACATATTTTTGTGTACATATTTCCCATATTACGATTACTCCCTTCAGCAGCATATTCAAAATATATAAATCTGCCTACATAAAACTGGTAAATTTTAAATTTTTGTATTTATTAAATTTCCTAACGCGTACTGAATGAACTACAAGTAAGTACTTTAAAGTCCGTAAGTTAATGTTTTATATGCAAATAACTCATACAATGTGAAGGGTCATTGACCACATTTAGTTACTTGTACAATTCATTAACAACAGCAGCAAAAGAAACGGCAACAAAGAGCCATAACCAGCACACGAAACAAACCAAAACAAACTTTTTTTCTATGATTTTGTTTTCAATTTTATATGTTTTTTTATACATACATATAAATATTGTGATGGAGAGTAGTGCACATAAAATACACACTATGCTACAAAGTTTTAAACAATAATTCAGTGTTATTGTGTATGACTACAAGTACTTGAATTTTCTTTATTTATTATTACACTTACCCCACCATCACTTCTCACTCATTGGCTAAACATAAACCCACCGTCAACCAACCGGCAGACACTCATAATACTGAAAAATAAAATTAATTTAAAAAAAAATAAAAAAAATATCACAATTTTTAGTGAAAGTTTGACCGTGTGAATTGCATAAAGACAACAACTCTAACTAACTAACTTTAGCAATGAGAGAAAAATGAAAAATAAAATTAAAAAACAAAATTGTCTACGAAAAAGCCTCTTATGCGGATTTACCATAAACAGAAAAATTTTCAGATAAATAGCTGATATTAGTCGAATGCATTTAAGTGACTACAAACATTTGACATCTAAACATTGCAGCTAACAACTGAAATAAATTCCAATTAAATTAGTTAAATAAAAAAATTGTTTGCAAGGAATACTTATATTATAATATTTAATATATTTGAGGGATTCACAAGGTGTGGTATCAAGTCATATTGTCATAATATCCTAAAATTTTACAATAGCTTAAAAAAATTATTGTTGTGTTTCATACAAAAATAGTCCTAAAATAATGAGACTTTTTATGCTGTTTTTATTGCTTTGTCATAACTACTCAGTAAAAATCTAAATTATGATGATTGATCCCAGCACTCTTTTAGCAGCCGTACCTAAAGAAGAGCGGAAAGCGTTTTCTAGCTGTCAAAATTTCGTGTGCCCATACAATTTGTATGAAGCACCCCTAAATAGCGCGGCGTCAACGCTTTGCAATTGGAAAATCCGACAGCACGTTAAATAGTGAAGTTGGCCGCTATTGTTAATAAATAATGGCAATTTAGCAATCTTTTGTCAATCTAGCGTTTTTCCCCTTCTTTTTATTTATATAATGTGGGTTTTATTAAACAAAAAAGTTAACACTACTGTTTGTGACACAACGTTGACGCTTTTGTTTAGGTATGGCATATCAGCGTTAAAGCTAAGCGGAAGAAAACGTTCTGCCTTCCGCTCTTATTTAGGTACGCCTGTAAGATATATAACTTTATGACGTCCTTGTGAATCTCCTATTATATTTAAGCAAAAGTATATTTTTTTTTTAATTCAAACAATTAAGAATGAAATATTTGGTTGTGCCGAATCTTTCATACCCTCCAACAAGATTTAGAATTTTTCCGAAGTGGATTTTTTTTATAATCTGTGATAAATTTTTAGCTAATCTGCATAAAATCTAACTGATGTGCGTTAAATTTCATGACAGCATTTTTATATACACAGGACCCAAAGTAATTTATGAATCAATAATTACAAAATGTTATGAAGTTTTTTTTTTCTAAATTAAAAAGGCAAAAGATCGTTGTTCGTTACACGCATAAATGAAAAACTTATCGCTATGGTCATCTCCAACAAAACTATTTTAAATAGAAAATGTTTAAACTTATTTTGGTTACTTTAACCAAATTATTGTCACCGACAATCAACAAATTAGTCACCATTACGAAGCGAGAAACAAATTAAGGTTGCCTCCGAACATGTTATAGTTTATTACTTATGATATTATGGTCGTTAATTAACAAAAAACCGTTACTTTTGAAAAAATGAAAATGTTATTTTAAATTAACAACCCTGCAATTATTAATTATTGACATTTTATTGTTATTATTTACCATAATATGTTCGAACGCAACCAAAATATGGCTTGATGAACGTTTAATTTAATTATAATATGGTTGTCTGTGATAATAATATGGTTAAAATAAACATAATAAATAAAACATCTTTCATTTAAAAAATAGTTTTAATGGGGGTGATCATATCGAAAAGCGTATTTTCTCTGCGTACATGAAAGTGGACTTTATATGGTAATGCCGGCTTATTATGGACCGATCATCACAAGATCTAGTATTGTGATTTTAAGTCTTTTAAATTGAACCGAATTTAATAATTTGCTAGCGTAGGCGTACAATAGCGTTTTCTGGAGAAGGTTCTCTATAGATTGTAGACCGATCGTCATTGAAGCTTTAAGTGTAATTCTTGTCATAGCGCGAAGTAGAATTTATTTGTCAGCTTGATCCTCATAGATCTAGTGATTTTTGTATTAAAAACCCACTGGCGTAGAAAGACCATTCTATTGGGGGATATGCCACCCCCAGATAAAAGGTTGCACCTTGAGTTTCCTCAAAAATTACTTTTAATACTTTTGAAGAAAAAATACTTTACTTTTAAACTAAGAACCCTCCCCCACCCTTTCAATAAAATCTATACCTACGACAATGGTGGACGCAATTTTTTTAAAGTAACTCTAAAAACTCTGTGTTTGTTTTTTATTTTACTGTGATGCATAAATTCGGGGAATGCGAAAATGTAGTGCAATTTGTTATTAAAATGAAACTAGCAACGCCCATGTCTGCTATTTGGGTGAATGTATTTTATAAATAACAACAAGTATTGTAAAAACTGCATATGGATTACTGTATTCGAGCTTTAACTTAAATTGCTCAATTTGAAATTCGCCTAAATTTGCTTGTTTTAGAATTTATTGTTTTTTCTTTTCTTTTTGTAAATGCTACTCTTAAAATACTTTACTACTGTACATAAGTTGTATTTCCGGTACGTACAGTTAAAATTTACGAGTTTGTAGTATGAGTAATATTTTACATACATACGTATTTTGCTGTTTCTCTTTTTTCCCGTTTAAACATTTAGCTTTTACTTTCAAGGTAAGTAAAAGTTTTTCTGTACTTGTGCCTGTATATTTTTTTTTATAACTGGATGAAATTTAACTTGAATTAAAATCGAGAGTTTATTTTATGTAACTAACTGATATAATTGGTAACAAGCCCATATTTACTTTTTTTGTAATTTTTGATTTTCGTTAAATTTCTTTTTTTTTTGAAGGAACCGTGGGAACTAAGAAAAAAAAGTACGTAATAATTGTGAGGGGTTTTGCATAATAAATTTGGGCATATGGGAGTTGCATGTGTTGATTTCGTTTGGGATATTCTGGTAAAAGTAATTGTGTAAAATTTTAAATTATGTATGCCGCGTAGAAGTTTTACCCCCGTATTCATAAATGATTACTAAATTTAACAATCGTTTATTAAGGAAAATTTTCATAGAAAATCTGTTTTGTTAATATATAGAGGGTATTAAAAAGAAATTCAAATTATTATCATTTTACATCAAGTCTATACATAGTACGGAAATCTTGTGTATTTTTAAATTTATTTGCAAATTTTTTATTTAATTTTACTTTTGTTGTTATATGAATGTGCCACATCGAAATAAAAACGTAAAACGGTTAAAAGTGTGGCAATGCTTAAAATCTTATTTGCAAATAGTTTCGTTAATCAGGAATTGTTTTCATGAGTTAGCTATTCGCAAATAAAAACTTAATTCACTGCTTATGCGGCAATATTCTCTATTTGCAATATATTTATTTCCGAATAAGTGTTGCGTATAAACGTAGGATGTGCTAGTTGAAAAAATAGACAAGCCGAGCAGAGCACATGGCGTTTTAACATAATTCGGGTACGCTGATCCAGTGGTGCTAGCCGTTTTCTTAGGTTTGCTCTGGTTTTCCAGATATACCGTTTTCTCGAAAATGGAGGAGGTTGCACAACATGTGTTCACGTTACTCAAAAACGCTTTAGCTTAATAAAAAAAAACTAAAAAAAATCAAAATTTCGAATCGAATATTTCGAATTTTTTTTTTCAAAAAAAAAAAAAATATGGTTCTAAAACGACTGCGCATATTAGAAAAAAGTTTTACATTTCTTAAAGGAAATTTTGTTGCGGATTTCGGCTGTTTTAGTTTTTTTCAATAAGCTAAAGCGTTTTTAAGTTACGCGAACATATGTTGTGCAACCTCCTCCATTTTCGAAATAACGATATATCTCGAAAACCAGAGCTAACCAAAAAAAAAAAAAAAAAAAAAAAACGGCTAGCACCACTGGATTCAGCGTACCCGAATTAAGTTAAAACGCCAAGTGCCCAGCTTGTCTTAAAAAAAGTGTCAACTTCTAGCACAGTGTAACCTGCGATTTATGTGATTTACAGCAACTGCTCTCACAGGACTCGAAATAAATTGCTCTTAAATTTTACCCAAGCAAAAAAATCATACAGAAAATTTAGTCTTAGCAAATATTTATAAAATTTGACAAAAGACATTAAAAAATTAAATTTCATAATAAAACAAAATAATTTTGGCGACCGCAGTCTCTTTTCGAAATCAAGCGATAGGCAGGTTTTACTCACTATGTTGTCATTAAACGAAATAGCAGAGTAAATGCGGGTAATGATCTATAGCTATTAGTTTTTAGATGGTCAAATTTTTATTAAAATATGATTGACCTATTCTACGAAGCCATTTGCGAAAAACATTAAACCCATCTTATCCCATTAGACACGACTTTAAAAAATGTGCAGATCATGTGGTACAGCATATGTTGTTAATATGGTATAGTGAACTACTTTCCCAAATCATTGTTTTTTTTTTTTTTTAAAGTAGTTGTGTTTTATATAAATTTTTTATTTTTTTATTGCCTTTATTCATAATAATTAGGGATGAGATTTTCATGCACTAAAAAATCGAAAATATGCGCTTAAAAAATGCACTAAAAAATCCAAAATATGCAATCAAAAAATAAACAATATGCACTAAAAACTTAAAAAATTTCTATAAAAAATTGTTTTTTAATTTTACTAAAAACAAACATATAAAAAATTCAGGCTAAAGTTATTTAAATACTTTAAAAAAATTAAATAACTAATTAAAATTCTTGTTTGCTTAAATAAATAAGTACCTTTTTATTAAAAGTAAAACTTTGTCTTGCACTTGAAGAATGCCAATTCAATTTGAAAAAATTTATTTTCAGATCCCACCTTAATTTCAAAAATATTTGAAATATATTTTGATTTTTGAAATCCCTTATTTATTTTGCAACACGTTTTAGATTTTTTTTTTTAATTTGTCGTGCTTTTCTTCCTTCCACATTGTTAATTTTAATCATCAGTATCAACAAGCTTCTTTAATTACTCAAAGTTATCTGAATAGAATTCTGAAGCATCTAGCCAGGACTCCTTGGCTCTACTGGCTGCAGTGAATAGGCAATCAAGGAAAACATTTCTTTAAAAATTGCAATATTATCAAATTGGCTTTTAATTTCCTCTGCAACGCGGTATAATCCATGTGCCAAGCAAGTTACTTGTAACAGTTTTGGGTTAAATATTTTAAACCCATTAGAAGCCTTAACCATGTAAGGTGCTGCCTCGTTTTAAAAAAGAAGGATCTTTTGTCGAAACCTTGAAAATCTTGTATATAAAGAAAAGCTCAAAAATAATTTTATTGATTTTAAAATTTGTTTGGAAGGTTTTTTTGGTGTATTTAAAAATTTTTTAGAACTTTTTTTATAAATGAAAACGAAAATGTCAAAACATGCAAAAATATACATTAAAAACCTAAATATGCAAAAATATGCATTTTCACCAAAATATGCAACAATATGCAAAAACAAATCGATGCCATTTTAACGCAAATTTAAGGATTCGGAAAGATAATTGGTCGACATCGTTCTTAGACTATCGACAAAAAACATGCATTTGCATGGAAATCTCATCCCTTATAGTAATTATATACAAGGATTGTGAATTAATTAAAAGAAAGTTCATGCTGTAGAACATAGGGCACCAAATACATACATTTTAACCTTATTGTAATTAAAAAAAAAATTTGTTCTTGTAAAAAAAATCACAACTAAATTAATGTTTTATTTGGAAGGTAATGTGGTACACTATAACAAATGAGCAGACAATAGCCGCACTTGGGCTCAATGCAGATATTGACTACAGCTTGAGAGCAATTGTATATATTATTCATTAATTTAGTATTTACCAATTACTTTAATATTATTCCTAAGAAGGCTAAAGTTCATAAAATTTAATTTTCATGAAGAAAGGAATTTTACAACACGAAATTAATTAAAACTTATTGATAATTTTTCATTTTTGACTGAACTGGGAATCGAACCCAGGTTTCCCTGACGTTTCGTAAATTGTAAAATATCAACCTTTAAACCAAATGGTATTTTAACTTTGGCAGATCGAAATTTGTTTTTTGAATAATTATCTATCTTAATTGATTTACATGTTCTTCCTTACTTTATTCAAAGAATCTTCGATCTACCAAGGTTTATAATTTACTGAAAATTAAATGTTTCTTGTGAGAAACTTTACAAAAAAAGGGTAAAAGGTCGAATCAACATTAAACAAGTCGCAAAAGTCGGTAAGAAAAAAAGTCTCACAAAAAGTCGCAGGCCGCAAAAAAGAGTCAAATTGCGACTTTTGTCGGGCGAACGTTAACCCTGCTTGTAAGTTTAAGAAAAAAGGCACTGTAAGTACCACATTACCCGTACTTACTCTATAGGTAGTTTTTGTTTAGTTCTTAAAGTATCGATTTTGTGTCAAAAAAAAGCTTGAAAAGCATCTCAGGCGAAAGTAATGATTTTATTTATTTATTTATTTATTTATTCGTATTCCTACACACAGAAAAAAATACCAATTTTAAATTAACATGGCGAAATGTTGATTGAGAATCATTGTAAATTTCTGCAAAATTATGCTCTTTATTTAAATTTATCAATATTTCATATTAACTTTAAATGAAAAATATTAAAATAACCTTAAATCACGTTTATTTAATATTATTCACTGTTAAAATAACATTGTTCAATATTGAATCCAAAAAACCTGTTTTATGTTCAAATCAAGAGTTTATCTTGTTAAATTAACATGCACACATACTTAAGTATGTACATTTTTTTATTTTCATGTTTAAAATATGTTATAAAAAGAATACAATTCTCGTATTCTTTTAATTAAAATTATTTAGTTATATAGTACATCAAGTTTTCAAAGTAGAATGATGACGAAAACCATATTGGGCGATTCTGCTGATGCTTCTGTTATCAAAGGAGAATACAAAATAAGTGAAACATGTGTTACAGGGGTAAGTGTTTTGAATTATTCTAAAATAAACGCATATGTTGTCACTGCAGCTTCTTCACACTGTTACATCACACTCAAACCAATTTGATTCTACATGAAATTCACGTTGGTTCAACTTGAAATAACTTTCATTCAACGTGATTCGGATTGTTATTTCAATATAAATTACATTTTGCTCTAACTTTACTGCAATGTTAAATTAACATGAAATATAGTTATTTTAAAAGAAAAAAATATTGTTCGCAAGTTATTGTAAAATCAGGTTAATTTAACATAAAAAACGTATGAAGCAAAATCACCACCGAAAAATTTTAAATCAACCTTGTTTTCTACGTTTTTAACTTGATTTTTTTCTGTGTGTATACAACAGGACTAAAAGTCTTATAATTATAGTACAGGAAAAACAATTCGTAGCAATTTTAGCACCAAAGAAAAAGACTATTCAGCTCAGCTTAAAAAAATTTTGAAAGCAGCAGGATTTATTCAAAAGCCAAAAAATTGGATACCACATGAGTTGAAATCGAGAGGCGTTAAAAAAATCTGTAATGCTACTTGAACACCACTATAAAGAAGTAATTTTTACGACAACTGACTCAAACTCAAAATCTATAAGTTACAAGAAAAAAGGAAAAGATTTAAAGCTTATGCATTCGAACTTATACAATTATACACAGAAAAAATCCTAGCCAATTTCTTTTTAATTAAACCATTAACCCAAAATTAAATCTGTTTTAAATAAAAATTTAATCATTTAATAATTACTGCAGCAAGTGTTGTTACATAATAACAAAAAATATATAAAAAATTGATACTATCATACTATGATATCACAAATTTTTTAATTGAAATCATGAGTTTAGTATTTATAATATCTTAAATTTTTTGTATCAAAGCTTATCGCTTATATACATATTTTAAAACTGGAGTTATTCCAAGAACAAAAAAAAAAAAAAAAAAAGTAAGAGTGCTTTATTTGGCTGTGCCGAGTCTTTGAGGTGTATATAAAATGCATATAGTATTATTTCTGGCCATAAAAAGCTAAATTGGCCCAAATTTTAATAGGGTCTGAGATCAATACTGTAGAAATTACAAACGGAATACCAGACTTTTACTTTCGGTGGAGGGTATAAAAACGAAATTTACTATCTGTTGTGCATATTTCCATCACATTTCCGTTTATAAATAGTCTGACTATAATTTTTTTTCCTCAAAAATCTTATAAAAATGCTATTAGATGATAAGAAAGTGGCTTAATTTCCTTTTTTGTAATTCAATTTTATACGTTAAATTTTTGCTTTTTTAAAGCACTTTTACTTTAGACATTAAAATCTCATTAAATTTTTCAATTAACCTACATTACAACATATTTCACTTTTTAATTGCAATTTTACAAAAAAAAAAAAAAAAAAAAAATAATAATAATAAAATATATAAAGAATTTTTTTGTGTATAATTCGTTAATTTTATTATTATTAAACACGGTAATTTAGTTGGAATTGACTTTAAGCACTTTACCATAAAAATTATATCTGAGCATACGTACATAAATACATAAATTCGTACATATACATACAAATATATGTATATTTTAAATAAAAATAATATGCCCAAACTTATAAGCACTTGTGGCTGCAATGATTTTTACAACTTTCGCTAAGTGAACGTATCTTGTGTAGATACGTCTGGTTAAATAGCTAAAAATGACTGACCGTCTCAATATCTGTGCGTCCATCAGCCCAGTTGCGTTGTCTGTCCGTCTATTTTATTTTATGCTATTCCAGCTTTATCGGCGTCTTGTGTGTGATTTAAAAAAGGGCTCATAATATGAATAACTGCTGAACAGGTTCTTAATGTAATTAAAAAAAAAAAAAATAAGAGCTTAAAAGAAAAGTGAAATGATTTTTGTTTTTTTTTTTAATATCCAGTTTAATTTTTGAAGAATTTTGCTTTAAAAATAAGTTGTTTGCACATGTTGCGAAATTTTTTTTAACAAAGATCTTTATTTGATAAATTTTTTAAAAAACAAGTCAGAGTGCTTGCTTTATTCGGCTGTACCGAATCCTTGATACCCTCTTCCAACAGTTCGAATATTTCAGGAAAGGGGTCTATATGAAATCTGTTTATTTATTATTAGGGATGAGATTTCCATGCAAATGCATGTTTTTTGTCGATAGTCTAAGAACGATGTCGCCCAATTATTTTTCCGAATCATTAAATTTGCTTTAAAATGGCATCGATTTGTTTTTGCATATTGTTGCATATTTTGGTGAAAATTCATGTTTTTGCATATTTAGGTTTTAAATGCATATTTTGAAATTTTTGAGGGATATTTTAATTTCCATACTATAATAATTTCTTAAAAAAATTTTTAAATACACAAAAAAAAGACTTTTCAAAAAAATTTTTAAATAATAAATAAAATACAAGATTTTCAAGATTTGGACAAAAGATGCTTCTATTTTAAACCGATTCAACACCTTACATCGTTAAGGCTTCCAATGGGTTACAAATTACTTGCTTGGCACATGGGTTATACCGCGTTGCAGAAAATTTAGAAGCCAATTCGATAATATTGCAATTTTAAATGAAATGTATTCCTTGATTCATCTTCCACCGCAGCCGTTAGTAGCCAAATGGGGCCCTGGCTAGATGTTTCAGAATTCTATTCAAAATAACTTCGAATAATTTAAGAATGTTTAAAGAGCTTGTTGATGCCGATGACTGTGCAATTAAAAAAAGAAAAAGAAATATTAAATTTAAATAACATCAGAAGTCAGTTAGCATTTGTATTTTTCAATTACGGATATATTGGTGAAACAATACTCAATACTCAAGTCAAATTGCAAAAAGTAAAATTAACAATGTGGAAGGAAGAATAGCCCGACAAATTAAAAATTAAAAAAAAAAATCCAAAATGGTATGCAAAAAGAAATTCAGGATTTCAAAAAATAAAATAAATTTCATATATTTTTGAACTGATCTGGAAACAAAGTGGGATTTGCAAACAAATTTTTCCAAAATGCATTGGCATTCTTCAAGATCAAGACAAAGTTTTACTTTTAATAAAACAGTACTTATTTATTTAAACAAACAAAATTTAAAATTAGTTATTTAAGTTTTTGAAGATATTTGAATAACAAAGATTAAGGACTTAAAGTCTTAGAACTATAGTGCAGGAAAAACAATTCGTAGCAATTTTAGCACCAAAGAAAAAGACTGTTCAGCTCAGCTTAAAAAAAAATTTTGAAAGCATCAGGATTTATTCAAAAGCCAAAAAATTGGATAAAACATGAGTTGAAGTCGAGAGGCGTTAAAAAAATCTGTAATGCTACTTGAACACCACTATAAAGAAGTAATTTTTATATCGAACCATAACGACAACTGACTCAAACTCAAAATCTATAAGTTACAAGAAAACAGGAAAGGATATTTTTGTTTTTAATTAAAATTTTTATATTTTTAATCAGGCTTAAGCTCATCAAATTTAATTTTTCATTCAATTATTTTTATGAAGAAAGGAATTTTACAACATGAAAATTAATTAAAATTGTTATTGATAATGTTTCCTTCTTGACTGACCTGAGTTTCGAACTCAGGCGGCTGGCCTAAGATTCGAAACGAGGCGGCTGGTTACCCTGACATGTTCCGATCACAACCACTTGATCTCCTCAGATGGATTTGCCGTCTTACAGTCGCAGCCATCGATGACTGCTGACGTCAATAGTCAAACATCAATCCTTAAACCTTAAATTTGCTTTTTTTCGAAAGATTATCCATTTTTAATTGCCTTTACTTGTTTTTTTCTTACTTCTGTTTTTTCGTACTTTTTGTCAAGAATTCTTCTTGAAGTCCAAAGTACATTTTTGTTTTTCCATGTTTGTCTTTCTTTTTCTTGTTGACCTTTTTCAGCACAACTTGAAGGACAAATGTACACATAGAGCTCGTGCCTTAGCTTTAAAAATAATTAGTATTGTGGTTATTTTGTCGAACCATTTATGGTTTTAATTCAAATTTTAATATATATTTTTTTTTTTTTTCAAGAATGAAAAATTATCAATAACAATTTTAATTTATTTGCATGTTGTAAAATTCCTTTCTTCATAAAAATAATTTAATGAAAAATTAAATTTGATGAACCTAATTAAGCCTGATTAAAAATATTAAAATTTGAATTAAAACCATAAATAGTTCGACAAAATAAGCACAATAATTATTATTTTTGTTTTTAATAAAATTAAAAAACAATTTTTTATGGAATTTTTTAAAGTTTTTAGTGCATATTTTTTATTGTTTTAGTGCACATATTGGATTTTTTAGTGCATTTTTTATGCGCATATTTTCGATTTCTTAGTGCATGAAAATTGCATCCCTATTTATAATTTATCTTTACAAAAACAGACATCAGCATTAAAATTCGTTGCGGTTTTGACCGATATTAAATTATTGACCGACAATCAGAAAGTTTTATGCTTTTCTTTTTAGAAATTTTAACTAGCTCGAGTAAAAGATTATGATTCGTAACAGTTTAAGCCGAACTTAACTGATTTTCAGGAGGGGGATTTATATTAAAGCCATGGTAAGTTATGAACCAATCATTCCAAAATTCCGCAGAGTGATTTTTGGTATTAAAAAACATAAATTTCAATACAGTGATGAAATTTGTTTAAGCGTTTCAGAAGGCTGCTAAATATGGGGTCTAAGGTAAATTATGAACTAAGTTGGAAGAAATTTTACCACAATAAATATATCTGCTACGATTTTAGGCGTATTTAATTAATTTACCAGAGTGAGCTTAAGAGTCCAAACACAATGTAACGATAATCTATTGCGGTGCGATTTTTCATACGATTTTGAAGTAAAAAACCGCAGTGCGGAACGGCATAAAATTAAATTCTATTTTAGAGTCCAAACACAATGTAACGATAATTTATTGCGGTGCGATTTTTCATACGATTTTGAAGTAAAAAACCGCAGTGCGGAACGGCATAAAATTAAAATCTATTTTATTTTCATTGCGGACTTTCTTTCTCTCTCAACAAGGCGAATTTAATTCGCCTTGTCTCTCAATTTTTGATACTAGTTCTCTTTCTGATGTTGCCATAGTTTTTCAATAATTGGCTATGTTCACAACATTATTGAAAACAAACAACATGATAAAAATGTATTCACAAATAAATTAATAAAAATTTAAACAAAAAATGACAACTATTTCCGTCGCCGTCTTCCGTTGTATAATGTTTATTTTTCTCTCCCGCAACGAGAAATCGCACCGCACCGCAAACATTGTGTTTAGACTCTTATTTTCATTGCGGACTTCCTTTCTCTCTCAACAAGGCGAATTTATTTCGCCTTGTCTCTCAATTTTTGATACTAGTTCTCTTTCTGATGTTGCCATAGTTTTTGAATAATTGGCTATTTTCACAACATTATTGAAAACAAACAACATGATAAAAATGTATGCACAAATAAATTAATAAAAATTTAAACAAAAAATGACAAATATATCCGTCGCCGTCTTCCGTTGTATTATGTTTATTTTTCTCTCCCGCAACGAGAAATCGCACCGCACCGCAAACATTGTGTTTAGACTCTAATATGGAGCCGATAGTGAATTATGTACCGATCATCACGATATTTATAGGTGTGATTTCTAGTCCTATAAAACTGTGAAATATTAAATTGTATTCTGATATCATTATTTAAGCAACTTTCCGTGAGTAGGGTTTATATGGGGCCTATGTTAAATTATGGACCCATCACCACCAAATTTTACAGTGTGATTTCCGAATAAAACGAGTTTTTGCAAAATCTTATGTTATTCCGTGCATTGTTCCATCATTTATGTTAGATTTTGTTACAAAATTATCAATTTTTGATTCATAGCTCTGATCGTACTGAACCGATTTAGCTGGATTTCAATCCAAAACTGCTTAGGATAACTACAAATGATACCAAGTTTTTTCATTTCTTTTGAGTTTTCGAAAGTGAGCGTGTTTTCAACAGACGGACAGACAGACGGACATGGCTAAATCGACTTAGAATTACTCAAGGAGGCAGAATATATATACTTTATGGGGTTTGAGGTGAATAATAAATAATATATACCCTCATCACAACTAATTGCGGTGGAGGGTATGAATATAAAACTTTATTTTTCATTAACGTCCACATTTCGTAGCTGTATTTATTGAAAGGAAATTTGGCCAAATTAGAAAAATGTATAACATTCTAAATATCAACACCTATAGAAGATTTCGTTGTCTTAAAGCGATTTTGGAGAGGGGGTTTATATGAAACCTGTGGCCACTTTAAGACCTGCCATTAAATAGTAGCTATAATAAAAGTTTTCGTTACCAAACTTAATTCCCAGTAAAAACTTCGCTTACTTTTTCAAAATTAATAGCTTCTTTAACTCATTATTTAGTAGCTTTCTTCTATAACTACATCTATAATAACTTCTATAAATACATTTTTCTGGATGTATGTAGGTAAAAAAATAATGACTTACATTTGAATGCGTTAATTTTGGGACATCTCTTCATCTTCAAAATTCATCGGTTCTTTCAGTAGAATTGTAAGCAGTGCTTTTAGTTTTTCCTGATTACTTAACACATTATTTTGTAAGCGAAGTTTTTACTGGGTTGTTTGGTGGTATAAAATTACACTTTTGTGGAAATACCCATATATAAAAACCTTTGCTCCGGGTAAGTTTTAATAAAACTTAAGAAGCGCCGGCCAATAAATTAGTTCAGTCCGGAACCAGGGTTCGTGATATGAAATATATTTTTATTTATGGTACGATTTGGACGAAATTCTCAAAATATATTTAAAAACAAAAATTAAACAATTTCTAACATATATGTACATATAAGACAATGTCAAGTTGTATAAAATAAATAATTTAAAAGATTTTGTTATTCGTGCTTAATTCCAAATTTTTATTCTTGATAAAAAACACTGAAATTTATTGTTGATGGGATAAGCTATTCCTATGCGCATTTCACTGGTTGGTCAGGAAACTTCATCGATAAAGATTTTAGAAAAACTAAAGATATTAAAACCAAATAAAACTGTTAAGCGTATAAGAAGCATAAGCAACGGTTCTAATTGTAACAATATCAAAGTTTAAACAGAAACATTAACAATAAATAGTGAGTTTATCTCTTCTTACATTCCCCACTACAATTGATTGGAATTCTTCCAACATTAATTGTAGTTGTAAGTAGGTTAAGAAAAAACAAAATGCAAAAAACAACTTGCAAAAGCATGATGCCAGATAAGTTTTTTTAGGCCGTGCACTTGCCAGTTTATTATCAAAATTAATTTTTGGGAATACAAAATTTTAATTTAAAAGATTTTGTTATTCGTGCTTAATTCCCAATTTTTATTCTTGATAAAAACACTGTAATTTATTGTTGATGGGATAAGCTAAGCAACCAGTGAAATGCGCATAGGAATAGGTTGTCCCTTCAACAATAAATTTCAGTTTATCAATAGTATGAAATTGAATTGTTTTTAGTTTTAATTCCAAACTTTTATATTTAAATCAGGCTAAAGTTCATTGAATTTAATTTTCATTAAATAATTTTTCTGAAGAAAGAAATTTTACAACATGAACTTAATTAAAATTTATTGATAATTTTTTCATCTTTGACTGAAACTAAACTTTATCGCTCGCTTGCAAATCAGCTGTTTGTTGTTGAACATGCATTCAAGCGATAGCGGTCGACATCGTTGGAAATTAAACAGGAATTTCTTTCACTGTATACGACATTCATATCTACATTAGGGTGGCCGTTATTTTTTTTATTTTGATTTCTTATATTCTCCCCCCCTAAATCGGTTCAGTTTTACGTAAAAAAAAATACAAAAAAATTTCGTAGCGATAAGTTGTGTTTTAGGGAGGGCGTCCGCCCCTCAAAGTTTGCCATTAAGCCATTTATTCAAATGTAATTTGTTTGCGTATGACTATCTTCTAAAAACAACATTTTACAAGAATATGATATATTGCAATATTTTAGCTCTTCTAGTCAACAACATAAGCCTCTAAGAAAGTTTTTTGCTAAAATCAATATTTTAGAAAATAATTAAGAAAATAAAAACAAAATACGCACTTCTAGCCCATTGTGCAGAAAAAGGGCACACACCAAACTTTGATAATGTGGAGATATTACAAAGAGAGGAAAAATACCATAGACGCTATACACTAGAAATGTTAAATATAATAAACACAAGCAAAGAGTACCGAATGAACTTTAAGAGCGATTTAGAGACGAGCTCAGCGAAACAATATAGACATATAATAAACAAAAATAGAATAAAGAATTAGTGCAGTTTTAAATGTAAAACCGTGTGAGACGTGTTTTTTATTATTGTTACTCTTGTAAGTTTTTCATCTTTGTGTGCTTATTTCTGTTTATATGTTGTTATGACACAGTGGACAATATGTATTCATTTAATGTTAAAATTATGTTTTTTATTTTTTATATTTTTGTTAACTATAATTGTAGTACCCTGAAGATGAGATCCAGTGGATCTCGAAATATTGGAAATATTTTTTAAATAAATAAAAAAATAAAAAAACTGACCTTGAGCTCCACTAATTATTTACATTAAAATTACAACAAAAGGTCGAACAACACACATATTGAATAAAAATACCAAACATTTTATATACGTTTTAGTTATATAAAAGCGGGATTTAATGTCAAGTGACCCAATTTTGAAATTGATGTATTTCGATTTAAATGAAATTTACACCAATTTTAGTACTGTTAGATAGTAGCTTAGACACAAATTTTCAACAAGATGGGTCAAAAAGTTTCTGAGTTAGAGGGGGTCAAAGTTTGACATTTTGGCCATACAGGTGTTCTTTCTCATCCATGTAACTTATTACCTATTGGTGTAAACAAAATTTGTCCCAAGTAGCTTAGATAGCTTTTTGATCAAACTTTTTAAAAAAATTTTTTTTGTTTTTTTAAAAAATTTTTAAAATTTTTTTTTTTAAATTTAATACTTGGCTAAAAAAAAAAAAAAAAAGTTTTTTAATTAAAAAAAAAAAATTAAAAAAATTTAAAAAAAAACAAAAACATATTTTTAAAAAAGATTGTTTAAATAGCTATCTAAGCTACTTGGGACAAATTTTGTTTACACCAATAGGTAATAAGTTACATGGATAAGAAAAAACACCTGTATGGCAAACTTTGACCCCCTCTTCCTCTGAAACATTTTGACCCATCTTGTTGAAAATTTGTGTCTAAGCTACTATCTAACAGTACTAAAATTGGTGTAAATTTCATTTAAATCGAAAGACATCTATTTCAAAATTGGGTCACTTGACATTAAATCCCCCTTTTATATATATAAAACGTATATAAAATATTTGGTATTTTGTTTTTATTTTCTTAATTTTTTTCTAAAATATTGATTTTAGCAAAAAACTTTCTTAGAGGCTTATGTTGTTGACTAGAAGAGCTAAAATATTGCCATATATCATATTCTTGTAAAATGTTGTTTTTAGAAGATAGTCATACGCAAACAAATTACATTTGAATAAATGGCTTAATGGCAAACTTTGAGGGGCGGACGCCCTCCCTAAAACACAACTTATCGCTACGAAATTTTTTTGTATTTTTTTTTACGTAAAACTGAACCGATTTAGGGGGGGAGAATATAAGAAATCAAAATAAAAAAAATAACGGCCACCCTAATGTAGATATGAATGTCGTATACAGTGAAAGAAATTCCTGTTTAATTTCCAACGATGTCGACCGCTATCGCTTGAATGCATGTTCAACAACAAACAGCTGATTTGCAAGCGAGCGATAAAGTTTAGTTTCAGTCAAAGATGAAAAAATTATCAATAAATTTTAATTAAGTTCATGTTGTAAAATTTCTTTGACCCCCTCTAACTCAGAAACTTTTTGACCCATCTTGTTGAAAATTTGTGTCTAAGCTACTATCTAACAGTACTAAAATTGGTGTAAATTTCATTTAAATCGAAATACATCAATTTCAAAATTGGGTCACTTGACATTAAATCCCCCTTTTATATATATAAAACGTATATAAAATATTTGGTATTTTGTTTTTATTTTCTTAATTTTTTTCTAAAATATTGATTTTAGCAAAAAACTTTCTTAGAGGCTTATGTTGTTGACTAGAAGAGCTAAAATATTGCCATATATCATATTCTTGTAAAATGTTGTTTTTAGAAGATAGTCATACGCAAACAAATTACATTTGAATAAATGGCTTAATGGCAAACTTTGAGGGGCGGACGCCCTCCCTAAAACACAACTTATCGCTACGAAATTTTTTTGTATTTTTTTTTACGTAAAACTGAACCGATTTAGGGGGGGAGAATATAAGAAATCAAAATAAAAAAAATAACGGCCACCCTAATGTAGATATGAATGTCGTATACAGTGAAAGAAATTCCTGTTTAATTTCCAACGATGTCGACCGCTATCGCTTGAATGCATGTTCAACAACAAACAGCTGATTTGCAAGCGAGCGATAAAGTTTAGTTTCAGTCAAAGATGAAAAAATTATCAATAAATTTTAATTAAGTTCATGTTGTAAAATTTCTTTCTTCAGAAAAATTATTTAATGAAAATTAAATTCAATGAACTTTAGCCTGATTTAAATATAAAAGTTTGGAATTAAAACTAAAAACAATTCAATTTCATACTATTGATAAACTGAAATTTATTGTTGAAGGGACAACCTATTCCTATGCGCATTTTACTGGTTGCTTAGCTTATCCCATCAACAATAAATTACAGTGTTTTTATCAAGAATAAAAATTGGGAATTAAGCACGAATAACAAAATCTTTTAAATTAAAATTTTGTATTCCCAAAAATTACTTTTGATAAAAGAAATAATTTAAATTAATATTGCAACAAAATGCCTCTATCGACAACCAGAACACAAGTAACGTTATCAATAATTAGTATTGTAGGTTATAGTTTTAATTCCAAATTTTTATATTTAAATCAGGCTTAAGTTCATTGAATTTAATTTTCATTAAAATTATTTAAGAAAGAAATTTTACAACATGAACTTAATTTAAATTAATTGATAATTTTTTCATCTTTGATTGAACTAAACTTCATCGCTCGCTTGCAAATCAGCTGTTTGTTGTTGAACATGCATGCAAACGATAGCGGTCGACATCGTTGGAAATTAAACAGGAATTTCTTTCACTGTATACGACATTCATATCTACATAACTTTAAAACCACAATTCAATTAATTTTAATTATAATTCGATGCATGTGTATTATTTTACGTATTGTTCTCTTGAAGTAACATTACTTATACTCATCATTATTATCATCATTGTCAGGTTCATTATCATAAATGGCAGCAGTCACATATATGAGAATTTTGAATTGATTCAATTAAATATTATTGTATGACTACAAACATGTAATCAGAAATTTCATATTAAGTGAAATTTCATTAATTTAATTTCATTTAAAAAATTTTTTCTTTGTAACAAAAAAAATCCATCACTGATTTTGTTTTATTTATATATATTTAATCTCTATATAGTTTTCTTTTTTATATTTGTAACAATAATAAAAATAAGAGAAGAAGCTTGTGTGAATTAAATTACTTTTTAATTAACCAAAAATATTGTCATTCATACACACACTAGCAATTAATACTAACACTGGTATTACTAGCAAGTATAAACCTGTGTATTACAACAAATACATACAATTATTCACTTAATAATTACAGGCATCTGTGCAAGTTTACTTAACAACAAACACTTGTAAATTGTGAACAAATTTGGCTAGTTGCATTGCACAATGGGATGTTTATTTTAAGAGTTATTGATGATATATATATATATTTTTTCTTAAATATTCTTTAATTAGGCTTGAGTTCATCAAATTTATCTTCAGAAAATCTTTGAGTTCTAACCACTGCACCACTGCGGTGCCCGCCAGCCATCAGTATTGAAGATAAATTCAAAAATATATTTCTTGAAAAAAAACAAATATTTACTTTATTTTCTAAAATAGGTTCTAAAGACTAAATCGTTTTTGATTTTGTATGTAATTCATCTTTTTAATAGTTTAAAAAAAGGGGCTGCTAGAATAGAAGCCTTGTGATGGCTTCACTAACTAAACTCTTGACAGTGACAATAAATTTTTCTTGGCAATATGGAACTATAACAATTACATTGTTATGGCGTTATTTCCAATTTGAAGTTGGAAATAGCCCATATGGTTTTACTTCTCACTCCATTGAGCAATAAGGCCACATGACGATATTTCTATAGCTTTATAATACTGCAGTGCCTGTTTTAGACTCGATATCGACTATATTTTACAAAACAAATATTCAACTTCGCTGCAATTGTACTCATTTTACATACTGTGTTATAATAAAATATGTATGTATTTTAAGCCTTAAGAATTATTTTCTGAATATTAAGGCTTCATGCCTGTAGTGCGATTCACAAACTTTTAACGAACCGACAATCGTTGTATTTGTCGACATGTATATTCGCTTGCAGTAACGATAGTGTGATTCTGTTATTTCTTTTTACGATATCATGTGGCATTTCTGACTACGAAACATCAAAATTCTCGCATTGTTTGGGCGTGATGGATATTTGGCAGGTCTTACCCTGCCTTTACACATGCAAGTAGTGGCATGCCACTGTTGTATACATATTATCAAAGAAAAATTGTTCGAAAGAGTCGAATCTCATGCCATTGGCTTTTGTGATTACACATGCCACTGCGAGTTCATTTTCAAAATGTCGTTGAAGCGTCAACTTAAGATAATTTGTTGACTTCTCAAATAAAAAAAAAAGTACCAAAAAACCAAATAGAGTTACTGAGTTAATCATATAGGCACATTTTTGGGGAAATGTTTTACATATATTTATATAAGCATTATTTTAACAATATTAATGCTCTATAATTAACAAACTTGCTTTTATTAATGCGCGTTTCAAAAAATTAATCATAATAATAAACGTATCATGTTAAAACTTTAATAACATTTTGACAATAATCCAGTTAATTTGCATTAAATTTTGAACAGGGTAACATTGTTCATCGTTTTGTCATTTAGTGGCAAGCAAGTGCCAAATTTCCACTCGCATGCAATTTTTGCTGCCACTGGAGCTGCCATTGCGAAAAATGTGAGTGTATTAGTAAAAAAACGTGAGTGTATTGAGTTTTTCGAACTGGCAGTGGCATGTGTAAATGCTAGGTTAACAAATGAGAGTTTGTACTTTAAGTTTTAGTAATGGCTCAATTTTTTATTGCAGTAACGACGCAATGGAAAAATTATTTCTTTTTATAACTTTTAAGCATCAATCATCTATCAGTCTTTTCGGTTTCAACTCGTATTTCTCTACTTTTAAAATAATTCTACTGCTTGCAAACGCTTTTAAATTGCTGCTGGAGTGGCCCTTGTTTTTTTTTTTTTTTTTTTTTGGAAAATACTTCCAGTTCAAACTTTGTTTGGCTGACCAGTACCCATGTTCTGTAACTTTAGTCCGAACTTCTCGCATCGAAAAGATGTGAAATAAAATATTTCATCGTTTCTCGAAAAGTGAGAAAAAAGTGGGTCTGTAACTCACGTCCAAAACTATCAAAAGAGATTACGTCGTTACGTTATAAATGTCATAATATTCTACTCGAAGCCAATGTGACATAGCAAACGTTGAGCTTTGAAAACTTGCTTATATTTTATCAAAAGTTTAAAAGCAAAATAATTAAACAATGTAAAAATGTGTCAAGGTCAAAATATTATTATTATTATTCTTTTTATTTTGCATTTTTAATTGTTTTTTAGTGCTAAAATTTTTTTCGCCCCATTTTTATTCGTGAGTTTATTTGACAGTTCAAAGCGGGAACTGTCCTCACAAAAATGTTACAAGCACACTTTTTCTGTAAATTGGCGAGTAATTTCCCTACATGACAGCTAGTACTCGCCAAAAAAAGTTACAGACACAGTTTAGTGAGAAAAACAGTTGTTTGTTTCAATAAATGGCATTTTTGTTTCATTTCACAAATTTCAATCGAAAAGTTTCTCGCCGCTAGAGTTACAGAACATGACCTTGAGGGAAGCGAACTGACACCAAAGTAGTCCCGTGATAGGACTCTGGTGGTAGAGTCCGGTTCTACTTCCAACACTTAATATGAATAAGACCTATCACTTTTACATGGGGTTGTCATTGGAGGCGGTCAATTGACACCATTTGACCAGTCACAGGTATATTCTCCATTAACGTACTTAGTGTCAGTTACTAAAATGTAGTATTATTTCAATAAAACAAGTCCTAGAATAAAATTCAAGAACCAAATTTTAGAAAGTATTAAAAAATGTGTCGCAGCACCGGTGAAGACTGTACTGAAATTCATTACTTTTTCTACTTTTTTGTTCTTCATAAACCAGTTAAGGGATTCTTCTTTCACTGGTACTTTCTTTTTGTAGTTGTTCTATTTTCACAAATCCCAGGACTAGTCTGTTGGACCAATTGGCACAAATTTTCTGCAGGGTGGGCACAGGGCAATCCTTGTTTTTGTATCAAACCACAATTTTTGAACCGCACAAACCACCTTGCTCACATTAAGGCGCCCGTACACGACATGTTTTTGTCATCTGACATGTCAAATTTCCCACTGCAAAATCCATACATGTCGTGTGTTACCTTTTTAACTTTGCTTCTGTAAGTCATCTGACAAAATTTCAATTAGAGCGTGCTCTATTTTCTTCTGACAAACCATCTGACATCAGAAAGCTATGCCGGGAAGAAACCGGCAGCGGCGTCCACTATTGACGAGATCATTGGCCGGCTGAAGTTAATTTTTTACAATACCGAGATATGTTTGATCATCTTACCATTGAATAGAATTTATGTGAATATATATATAAAAACCGTTTTATTATAAAATCCTAAATTGGTATCTTTGAATTAAAAGAAAAAAATGTTAAGATGGCTGAACTATTTTACGGCGCAAATAAAACTTTTCATGGCGGCAGCAAGTTATTTTGAAACCGAGCACTACTTTGGTTTCTGCAATAACAATGCGAAAAAAACAGAGACAATGTCAAAAGCAAATAACATGTACGTTTGTGACCGAATATTATAAAGCTTATGTAAAACAGCGATTTTGACAGACATGCACAATTACATGTGACTTGAAAATTTCACATGTCAGATGACAAAAACATGTCGTCTATATGCTCCTTTAGAATCGATAACAACATATTTAATATAAGCTTAACATTAAGCACCCTCGCTGCTAAAATTATTGGAAAGACAAAATTCTATTCTTTATTTTTAGGTTTGTCTTAGCTCTGCAAGGCATCTAGATCATGCAACAAACTGAAAATCTATTTACTTTTCCATTTTATCTTTTTCTTATTTGCGCTCTTAACCGTATTCTTTTACCATCCTGCAAATAATATTGGACCACCTGATCCATTTTGATAAAATGGACTACTCCATGGACTGGTCCGATGTAATGTAAGCATGGATCATGTCATTGTTAAAAAGTGTTTGTAGTGAGACGACATGTCTTCGTTTTCTAACGACGTGCTTTCGTTTTTAAACGATTTTAAAACTAATCCTCTTGAGTATACAATGGAGTAGTTTTAAGACTAATCCTTTGTATTCCAAAGCTGGGTTATATGGTCCTGCCCTAGACCATGTTCTTTTCATACGTTTGGGTTACTTTTGGACTAGTCCTAGTCCCTTGTGGGCTACTCTTTACACGCGTGCTTAGACTGGTCCTATTATTTGCAGGGCAAAGACTAAACGTTTGTAAGTAAATTTCCTTAAAAGTTTCGCTATGTTTAAATGTTTTGATTTATTTTTCGCTTTAGTGCTTTGACGCTTGCTTTTATTTTAGGAATAACACTAGAAATGGATGAAGACATTGCTTTTCATTGTTCTTATTTAAATCATTATCAATTTACACTCAAATGTAAAATTCATTCAGAATAGTGCTTGGTAGTAAATGATAAAGTAATTTTATATCAAAGGTTTGATTCTAAATTCAGCGTTTTCATATTATACGCTTAATTTTAAATTTTTAAACGTTATCTCTCCGTCCAACCATTTAGCAACACGATTTTAGATCTCGTTCATCTATGTAGATAAAATAATGTTTAGCTAACTATAATTTAAAATTCTCCCCAATGTACTATACTCATAAGTAATGTAATCAATTTGTATTGGGCGTGTAATTGTGTGTTCATGTGTTAACTACACTTTCTTATTTCATATGGTTTTTTGTTATTGCCATACAAAAGCGCCAGTGTATTTCGTATGACAACAGTCAGCCGGTTGTTTGAACCGAAAACCACTAAAAGATGAGTTTTTAAATTATTAGTTCCGTTAATAAAAGAGATATTGTCCATTTTGTTTCGTTATGACATTTATTAACCAATTAAAGATAACTTTAAAAACATGTTGGATAGTTTCTTTTAATGATTTTACTCACGAAAAACAAGATGTTTATTTTTCGGGTACATTTTTTTTTTTGACATTTGACTCATTTTAGTCAGAGAAATGTTAAATTACAGTTTGATACAAAAGACAGAGGGACAAATTTCTTTTGAGCTATGAAATACATTTTTAAATAAATCAGTTTAGAAACTGGGAATTTTTCCTTTCTTAGGTTAATCCCAATTACGAAATTATATATCGAAGGAAAAAATAATCTCATATGGCCATTATAACAACTTGGCGATAGTAAGAGGTAGGATTTTGTCCCACTTAAAAAAAGTTTTTCACAATTACAACTTTGTTCTAAACTTAAGTGAGCAATACGTTAAAAACAATGGGAGGTAAAAGCTTAGTTGAAATAATAAATAACTTGAGGAGGTCCATAAAAAACGCAACAATTCCACTTTTTAAATTTCATGTTTTTATACCCTCCACCACAATAAGTTGTGAAGAGGGTATACTAAGTTTGTCATTCCGTGTGAAACTTTTTTATTATTCATCTCAGACCCCTTAACGTATATTAAACTTTCTGATTGTTCGTCAATAATTTAGTATCGGTCTAAACCGCAAACAATTTTAATGCTGAAGACTGCTTTTATAAAGATAAATTAATAATAAAAAGATTTCATATAGGTATACTAAAATCTTTATAGTCATTGTTTTAACGAATTAATTTACTTGGAATAGGATCAAAACGCAACAATTTCACAAACAAACAAACATGGTAATGGCTTTAATTAAGTTTTTTTTATTCATTTATCAAAATTTTGTAAAAATGGAATTTTTCCGTTTTGTTATGGAGCTCCTCGCTTGGTACACATCAAACAAAATCCTACCTTTAACTAACGGCAAGTTGTAATAATGGCCCATAGAGAGATTTCCAATTTATTATATAACAAAATATTTAGAATTTTATTTAAAACATATCTTCTTCTTGATCTCAATATCGGATTGGTTGCAATATCGGTTGTTAGCGACCATTCAATTCGCGGCCTTGCTTCTCTTACGTAAACGTAACGTTGCGTTGCGGATGAACCTGATAAAATTAGTATTTTTCTTCGTACACTGAAAGAAAAATGCTTCATATATTTAATGAATCGTTTTCATAAAAAAAATTCGACTGGTTAAATGAAAATTTTAATTGTCCAAATGGAATTTCGTAGTTATAATGAAGTATTTTCGTTAAAATCGATTCATTGGATTTCGTAATTACGTTAAAAATTTTCATTGAATAAATGAAAGCTAAAGTTTGTCCAAGTTAAACAAAAAATTTTAATTGGGAACAAAAAAAAAAACAATATACACACATAAATATATTCATAAATTAATAAAAAATTATAGTTTCCTTAAAAATATGTTGAATTGTTAATTAAAAAATGTAAGATTTAATTATTTCATACATCTAATGTAACATGCCATTAAATTTATGAAATCAAAAATTTTTTTATAAAAGCAACATACATATTTCAATAATTGAAAAAAAATATTTTTAACATTCAAATAACTCTATAGTCTCAATAAATAAAAGTATAAACATAGTAGTTATTTAAATTTTAATTATGACAATGAAAAATGGCATTAAAGTAATGAAACAAAAACTTTCAATCCATAAATACGTATGTTTTTAGTTTTCTTTAATATGTACATACCTAAATACATATAGTATGTACTAAGTAATGAACAAATAAATGTTCTCCTTTAAAAACCCCACCATTTTAAACTGTTGTTAACCAAATGATGTACACGAAAAAGCTTGTTCTCTCTTTATGTGGTCTTTTTTTTATTATGCGTTATCTAAAAAAATGAACATTGTTATTGTTGTTATGTTATGACAATTTAATCTCATATTTACGCTCTTAATTGAGTAGTGGCAAAAAACATAGTTTTTTTATTCAAAAACTACACTGCCCCTGTAGGCTAGCTGGTAGTGAGCTAGTCTATCAGCGCCGAGGTTCCGGGATCGATTCCCGCCAGCTACTCTAGTTAAAAAAAAAGTTGAATAAGAACAACTTTGATTAAAAAAAAAAATTAAAAAAAAAAAAATAAATAAAAAAAGTCTATCAGCGCCGAGGTCCCGCCAGCGACTCTGGTTAAAAAAAAAATTTAATAAAAAAAAAAAATTGTTTTTTTACTTTTTTGAAAGTATTCATCCATTGAATAACATTCATAGATCTAATGTAATGTTTCATTAAATACATTTTAATGAAACAGGTTTCATTGATCCAACGAAGTGCTGCATAGGTTCCTTTTTAATGCAATTTTTATGGGATTAATGTCAAAATTCATGGGTATTCTGAAGAAAATTCTCTCAGTGTAACAGGTGTTTAAAAGTTTTATGTTTCTTTATGCAAATAAAAAAAAAAGCTAAGGTGAATTAAATAAATTTTGACAAATTTTCTGTTGTATTTTTAACACATTTCTACACGTAAACGTATTTTTGGTACTACACTGGAAGAAAAACTCGTACTTAATTTATGTTTTCTCTACTTATTTTAAGTACGACTAACACTAAAAATTACTTAAAACTATCCAAGATACATCTTTGGAAAACCAATAAGTGTGCATACGTGTGTGTTTGTAAAAGTTTGAGGTAGAAACAACAAAAACAGTACAAAAGAAGGTAAAAAAAGATGTTCTTGCTTTGTGTAGAAACAACAGCAACACTTAAGGAAGACAAACACACATTTTTCAGGTTTCAAAAGAAGCAAAAATTCCCAAATTCTATTTGTTAAAATTATATCGCAGCATAGTCATATCTCAAAAAAAAAAAATAAAACATAGAGGCACGAACACGACCAGATATCTGTTTGTAGAAAAAGTTTAAAGCAACTTAAACCATATAGCTCATTCTGCGCCACTCTGTAAAAATTTGCAAAAGGAACATAAAAAACAATATATTAAAATAAAACTATACAATTTCCTTTTCCTCATAAAATTTATTAAGTAACTCAAAAGTTTGATAAGTATGTAAGTACTTATTTATAAAGTAAATTGTTTTTACATAATAAAATATAATAGATTTATTTAATGGAAAAACGTGCAATTTTAATTGATACTGCGCGTGATACTGCAGTTAAGTCTATTAACATTATAATAATAATTAAATATTATTATTGTTACTACATATTACCAGTATTTACTCCAGCTAAATATTGTAAAACAAAACGTAATTATTTTAAAAGAAAACTCATACATGTTAAATTTAAAATTTTTCAAGTTATTAAAAAACTCTTTCCTTTTTATTTTAAAATATATGTTTTTTTAAAGTGTTTTCAGGCGCGTTCATGCTCTAAATGATTTAATGATGATGATATTGCTTTTAATGATTGATTTGCAAAAAAAAAATATGTATGAAATAAGAAATATAAAGGAAAATATCTGAAAGGAAATATTGCAAATTAAAACGATAACGTTCAATAGTGTTGCCAATTAACTTTTGATTAAGCAAGTTTCTATCTTGCTTTGCCATGAACTATTTATTTAGCCATTAAAAAAGTTTTTTCTTCTTTTAATTATTAAGCAAAATTTTTTTAAAGTTTTTAAAATTTTAAAATTTGATAAATATTGTTTTCTTCAAAATTTTATAAATTCCTATTCTTAAAAAAAAAATTTCCCGGGATTCTGGGAAGTTCAAAATTTTTTCCCGTTTTTCAGGGAACTAAAAAAGGCAAGGAAAAAATCAATAATTTATTGTTAAAGAAAAACAAATAAGAAAGTGAAGGCAAACAAGACAAACCATATGATACCCTACACTACTCTTGAGTTGTCCTTATTTGAGATCCATGGAAAATTATGGACTAAGCTGCAGAAAATATTGCTATAAGACCTAGACTAACGTATTAATTCTTTGTGGAGAATTTCATCAAGATAATTAACATTTATTTATTTTAGAATAAATTAAAGAAGGCAGCCATACGAGACTAATAGTCAGCAATCGAATATTAATCACAAAGCTGTCATAATATTTATTTCTTTAAAATTTATTTATGACAGTAATATGAACTTTTTAAAGTTGAACTTAAAGAAACTTTTTGTTCAGTTTTATGAAACTGTCATTTGCTTAAGCAAAGTGCGAAGCTGATCGCACATTCCGTATGGAATCAAATATTTTTTGGTTTTTTTTTTTTTGGTTGGGCCTTAAGTTAGAAATATTGTTGGAATAAAATTTTTTTTATTATAATTTGGTAGATAATTTCATATTATATATTCATTTTTTAAATATGATTTCCGGCATATGTCCGCCGCGGCTACGAGCTACATGATCCATTCGATCAGTTAAATTTTTGACTCAATATATATGGGTAATTCCAAAGTGTTGAACGTGACAGTCGTACGCATCAAAAATGCAATAACATTTTAAACAACAAATATTTGTATGTTCTTGTAACCCTGTTATCTATGCTTAAGTTTATGGAGAGCGCGATTCTTGGTCAAAGATAATGGCAAAAGAAGTAGCGGTTCGAACGTGAAAAAAATAGACGTAGTTTTTGTGGCCATGTATAAAAAGGCGTAATTCAGCGAAACCTGGCACAATTTTTTCGTCAAACTACTTTCAGAATTTTACGTAGCAATGTAATATTAAAATGTCTTTGGTTTGATTGCAAAATCGTCTGTATTTTTTTTTATCCAAAATCTGGTTCGATACGTGACATTTTGAATGTGAAATTTTTTCCAAAATAATTTAACTGAATAATGATTTAAAAAAAAATAAAAATTAACCGTTAATCTGAATAACTTATTTCTCTTCGAACTCTTCCTTAGATTACAGACCATGTAAGAAAATTTTTTTGGAATAATTTCATCAAACATCACCTCTTTTAAGGACGATAATATTAAAGTAAACATACAATAAAACATTCCTGCAAATAAGAAATTACTTTTGCACAACTTTGCAGTCTGATTGTTCTTCTTAGTGAACGAATTTATGGGGGAATTTGTAAAATTAGAAAAAATCTAATTATTTCTGTATAACAAAATCATAAAAGAATATGCTTTTAATAACTTTTAAATTTTCGGTCACGTTGGACCTTTAGAAAGAAATGCCAATATATGGGGGATTTTATGGCAAGTGACCCAGTTTTTTAATCGATGTCTTCCGACTTAGATGAAATTTGCACCAAGGTTAGTACTATTGGATAGTATTTTAGTCACAAATTTTCAACAAGATCGGACAAAAAGTTTCATTTCGGCCATAGAGGTGTTCATTCTCATCCATAAAACTTATTACCTATTGGTGTTAGCAAAATTTGTCCCAAGTAGCTTCGATAGCTATTTGATCAATTTTTCGAGCCCCAGCTCAGCCAAGAAAATTATCAATAAATTTTAATAAAAATTTCATGTTGTAAAATTCCTTCCTTGAGTAAAAACTAATTTAATGAAAATTAAATTTGATGAACTCAAGCCTAACTAAAAATATTGAAATGGAAAATAACAGTTTAACTAAATCACAATTGTTCTTTTTTAAAAAAATTTTTAAATTTTGTTTGTTAAATTTAAAACTTTTTCTTTATCCGAAATGTTTTTTTTTGCTTAAAAGAAAGCTTATTTTGTTTCCTTTAAGGTAGTTTTTGGAATGCTAGTGGCTTATGTATAAAAAAAATCATTTCTAACTCTAGACGAGGGTTTTTAAATTTTTAGCCTTTAAAATTTTATGCAAAAAAAACCTTCCGATTAAAAAAAATTTTTTAAAAAAACAAAAAAAAAAATTTTCAAAAGATTCATCAAATAGCTATCGAAGCTACTTGGGACACATTTTGCTAACACCAATAGGTAATAAGTAACATGGATGAGAAAGAACACCTGAATGGCTAAAATGTCAAACTTTGACCCCCTCTAACTCAGAATCTTTTCTGACAGATCTTGTTGAAAATGTGTGTCTAAGCTACTATCCTATAGGACTAACCTTGGTGCAACTTTCATCCAAATCGGAAGTCATCGATTTAAAAATTGGGTCACTTGAAATGAAATCCCCTATATATAGATTTTCTTTAATTTCATGTGTTTTGCCCACCACTGTTATAAAAGCCAAAAGAAATTGATTGGTTTTATTATCTTAGTTAAAAGCAAAAACAAAAACAGAATGAGGATTTCGCAGCGTTCGTGTGTTACGTAAAAATTCGTGCAGTGCTTAGCATTTAGCTCGTTCTTGCTTTTAACGAAAACAACATCTGAAATTGCCGCTGAGTATTAATTTCCTCATATCTACTCATATCTACTCGTATCGTAAATATTTTATAACAGCAAAAAATATTTAAGGAATTTAAAATGACTACAACATGTCTTTCCATGTTTGAAGTAGCCGTATGTAGGTCATCTTATCTTCGATCTTGACCATCCACAATTTTCAATCAAATTAATTTGTTATGTTCTCTTCTCCTCTGTTTAGAGTAGCCCTGCTAAGGAGAATGATATTCATTTATTATGAATTAGATAATGTTAAAATATTTAACTAAACATGAACAAAAGAAACGATAATCAATAAATACCGATAAAAACTTTTCATAATTACAAAAAAAAAAAAAAAACTTTTAAACACACTCCCAAAAATGCCCGGATACAGAAAAAGCACAGACAACCAGTCAGTCACACTCTTACAAAGCCGCACACGCATAACAGCAGATTCAAAATTATAAAATAAAAATAAAAAAAAAAACTCATGAAGAAAGTGAAAGTTCATCTTTTGTTATAACTTTTTTTCTTATTTATTTTTTATTTTATTTTAAAACTTACAGATGCCAATACAAAAGTATTTTGTGGCTAAATTTCAGAGAGTTTTGATGTGTTTGTATTTGCATGTATTTCATGTTATTTCAGTTATTTTTACATTCACATTCATACAGAAATATTTTTTTTATTTCAATGATTTTTTCTCGTTTCTCTGGTTGCTGTATTTCAAGGATTGTACTAAAGTTTGATTGGAATTGAGTGTGGGTTTATGTGAAGATTAATGGGTAGCTTGTAGTGTGTTACTTTGATTTGAAAAACAAATATTACATAAATTTAGAAGTAAAATTTTAAATTGAAATATAAAAAATTTCTTCTTTGGGAGGAAACACAGCTACAGAAAAAGAAGTTTAAATAATTTCATAATAATTTAAAATAATAAAAATAACCTTAACAACTTTTCTGTTTCCAGGAAACGAATTTTTTGAATGCCTTAAGCCCACTGATTTTTATAACATCCGCAACTGGTTGTGAAGAAGGTATACTAAGTTTGCCATTTCGTGTGAAACTTTTTTAAATATTGGTGGACACACGGCTGAAGAGTTTATATATTCTGTGTCCTTAATTAATTCTAAGTCAATCAATATCTGTCTGTCTTTCCGTTTGTTGAAATCACGCTCACTTTGAAACAACTCAACTCAAAAGAAAAGAACAGTATTGGTGTCAAGTCGTTTCTAGTTCACCTAAACAGTTTAGGATCGGAATACAGCACAATCGTCTTAGAAGTAAAAGAGTTATGAATCAAAATGTAGACGAACCTCCCTCAACATTTTATATTTCTTTAAAACAACTAACATTAATTGGTGGCAGAATATAACGACTCTTAGTCCCAAAACAGACGGTAAAACACAACAGTAACGAAATTTTTTTGTAATAACTTCCACCGCTTTCCACACATTCTGCTCCCCACATTGTATTATCACAATCATTTTGGTTTTCTTTGAGAACAGGTGAAACGCAAACACGAGTTTTCAACACGCAGCACACAGGGGCCAAAGGCGGTGATTTCACAGATTAATTAAAATAAAAATTTTAGTACCGTGAAAACTAAAAGTACCTGGTTAAAGTGCACAAAATTCTACATTACTAGGCAAACAAATAATTGGCAAATATGTATATAACGGTGCTTTTGTAGTGAAGCGTTGAAATTAAGCGTTGTAAGCAAAAAAGTGGAAAAAATAGACAAAAAAGCTACAAACTTTTCGTAGTTAAATGCGATTTACCGAAAGTTATTTTAAAAAGTAAAAAATATAACGATGCAACCATCAAGCTCAGGTATTTATTCAAATGTTTTGCTTAAATTTGTAAAAAAAATTATCAGTGGAAGCTCTTTTATTTATAAGTTTATATGGGAAATGCAAAAAAAAAATGAATTTTTTCAGTTTGACATAAAGTTATTAATTGGGCTCAATTGAGCAGAGATTGTAACTTTATTTTGGAGGTTGAACAAATCAGTGTTATTATAGAAAATATTATGCTGCGCATTGGTGCGCCTTAGGGGTTATGTACGAATAAGAAGCAACACGCGTTGAGTTTACCAACAAAAAGCGCTTCACAACTTCTGCTATAACTTTTTTACTGTTGTTGTTATTATTGTTGTATGAGTTTTTTTTAGAGATGTGCAATTGTTACACGTGAGTCACGCGTGACCCTGTTTAAATTTATATATTAAAATGATTAAGAAATGGAGTGCGTAAATTATAAATGTAATTCTTACGCGATGAAGCTTGTGTGAATTAAAAATCACAAACAAATTTTTTTTGATACGGTTATCAACCCTCTTACTCCTCCAAGAATTTGTTGGAACATTAAGTTTATTTTAAGAGTCACCCACATCAAATTTAGTGTGTCTCACTATTGTAGCTGAAAAGATATGAATTGATCCGAGAAGAAAAAAGCTTTTGGCCCCAGTGTGCGCCGGTTTTAATGCAACTAATTCCCAATGCGTTTCAGATCGGCTTCATATGCGATCTTTCATGATGTACATGGTATTAGCAAATTTTACGATGTCGAAACAACGCTTTCTTTCGCACAAATATATTTGAAACAAAAACAAAGTTTTTAGGATATGTTTTGGTTTTAAATTTAGTAAAGAAGGCATTAGTAAATTTTGCACAAACTCGTTTTATAAGACTAGAAATTATACCACTGATTTTCGTGAAGATCGGTCCATAATTTACCATGGGCCCCATATAAAGCTCACTCTCGGAAGACAATTTAGTATGCCTTTAAGTGTAACGAATAACGCTATTGTAGTAAAATTCGGTTTGTCATAATTTAATAGTACTAGAAATCACATTGCTAAATGGAGTAAAATGCACAGCAAGGAAATATCTGATACCAAGGATTCGGCACAGCCGAATATAGCACAAAGGATCTTGCAGTGAGCGTATCTTTTATTAAATTTTAACAAAACATGCGGCCATGTTGTGGAAATCCAAAGTGAATGGAATTAAAATAGATGGAGATTTTTAGTTTATTTATTTCAAAACAAAACTGTTAGTTTTTCCTGATTTTTAGATAAGTTCTGATGTTCAAAAGTGGTACTCCAAATAAGAAGTATGTAAAGCGAAGTATTTTTGTCAACAAAGTTGATTGTTTGCGTGGGTTATCATCGAAAAGAACCTACCGATGCCATCATGGAAAAATCCGCCTTATATTCGTTGGGTGACGCGCATCGGAAGTGTCCAATTTTCCATAAATCGGACACAAAAATTAGGCTAAATTTGACCAAGAGCATGGTTCATGTTTTCTTTGAAGGCTGCTGTGGTTTGGCTTATTTGCGCCTTAAGAAAACACCACAAGAAAAAAGCTGACGAGGTCAAATCGCACGATCTCAGAGGATATTGAGATGACCATGTCCTTAAATAGCTCGTGCAGAATGTCCAATGAGACATGAATTAAGTCGCCATCGAATGCAGGCCAAAAGAAGTTGGTAATCATGTGTGGACTGATTATGTCGAAAGCTCAAAATCTACGCTAAACAGTTTCTTTTTCGAGATGCATTTGGCGCTCTTGGATCTCATGTGATAAAGCGAAACATACTGGATTAGTGACAGCCAGATTAATAGATGTAGCTTCGACAATATTCACGCATATCGAGCCCTAACCGCGAAAATAACATAAGCGACATCATTTTCAATTTTCGTTTTTGTTAATAAATGACTTTATTGGCAAAACTTGCATCATCTCCTAAAATGTCATGGTCACATAAGGTACCGTAACGATTTTATAGCAAGAACAATTTTATCGTTAGCGACAAGTTTCATACAAAATTTATATGAAATAAAATAAAAAAAACACTCCTCTAAAATTGGATGTTTTGGCGCTTACTTTATTTTCGCGGTTAGGGCTCGATATGACTCATAAAAGCTCTAGTAAGTCTCTAATGCTAATATACTAGAAAAACATCATAAAACCTAAGTTCACTTTTATTATTCGTTATTATCAAATTCAATTTCGAACTAAAAAACTCTCATTTACAGTTTTAAAAATAATGAAAGTGAGAAATAGATGCTAATTTGTTTGACTATTATTGAAAATAAAACAAATATTATACATTCTTTGTAAAAAAGAGCTTATTTTTGAGCCCAACTAGAATTCAATGAAATAAAACAATAAGGAGAAAGTCGTTTCAACGACCTTTTATTAATATTTACTAAAGAATTTGAAAATAATAAACTTAACTGTATTTTGAATTATTTAAATAAAACTGCTAAACAAGTAAACATTGTCAGAAATGCGATCTCTTCTAATAAAATTTTGTTCAAAAATTATTACTGTACTTTTTCATGCGCTGGGACAAATTTTTGAAACTTTTTTTATTCCGCCTGAGGTAACTTTAACCATGCGTCATGCACATATATATGGCCAGATCTTTTAAGAATTTAACAGTTATTTAAATAAATTTATAATTCAGCTAGGAGTTTGAGTCCCCAGGTACCCTCTACAAATATTGTTAGCTAGCGTTTTATGAAAAAAAAACGTTAAAAAACAACAAAAACAATTTGTGTGAATTATTTTCTTATACACATCAAATACGTAGCGCATGTATCTGGCCAGATACACTTGTATTTTGGACGAAGAACAATGTAATTTACTTGCATTTTTTGCGTTTGATTGCTCAAATCAACTGACACTGACTACCGAAACATGTGCATGACGGAGCGTTAAATTGTTGTTTTTGAATGCTCGGTACTTTCTTTAACTCTATGGTAACTCTATGTATGGGTTGGAAAATTTTCTAAAAATCTAACATGCAAAAGAATGTAGTTAATTCGACCAATACTCTCAGGTTATGCTGATACAAATCAAAAATCAAGTGTTAGATCAAATGTTACAGTAGAGTAGAACAGAAAAACACTGCTATATGTGTAGCAGTCGGGGCTTAGATAATATTTCAGCACTACTAGTTTCTCTATTTTTATATAATATATATGTAAAAATATAATCTACATTAGTTTGTTCTTAACCCTGAAAGGTTTCTCTTAATTTTATTACATTAATGTAATATACTGTTACGAAAGTAACTTTAGTTAAGAATTAGTTGTAATTATTAGTTAAGAATTACTTGAATTTATTAGTTATCTTGTATTTATTAGTTAACTTGTATTTATAAGTAATTTTATTAGTTTACATTGTTATAAAAAATTGTTATAATTTAGTATACTTCAATCCCAATGTGCAGAAAGCCCTAGAAATGACCGTTATAAAAGCTTCAGTATAAGAGGTAAAATTATGTAAACATAAGTGCTGCCATAAATCAAATTAAAGTGTAGTGAAGAGTAAAGCCTCGAACCTTCGAAAAACATTTTGAATGTTCTAGACAACCAAATTGCTGTATAAATACTAGCGGCGACTAGCATAATAAGATCATTCTGAATCAAAGCTATAAATTACGGTTGTTAAAAAGACTTTGTACTAAATAAAGTTGTGTAAATTGTAAACAGTGTTGAAAGTGTTTGTGTTTTATTTATTTTATTAAAGTTGCAATAAAGAACTCGAAACGGTTTATTATAAAGGAAATAAACCAAAACGTTATTGAAAGGCAATAACGTAACTATACATTAAGGTTACTCTTCGTTGAATCGCTGAACTTTAAAAAAAAAAATTCTAGCGGAAAGATTTTTAAAGCGGCCCATACACTTGCAATATTATTGTATATGATATTCGCCATATTATTTCCATTTTGTCCTATATTATGCAATAAGTCCCACAATGTTTTTATTTATTCGAATTTAAACACTTTTTTGTGTTATATGATAAACCGTTAATACGCTTCGTCGATTCGACGAACAGTAATCATCCAGGGTTAATAAATCAAATCATACAAAAATATAGCAAGTTGAAATAATACGACAGTTTAGCGCATGAATATCTTTAACGTGAGTGTTGATATGATTATTTTCGTGATAAAAAAAAAAACAAAATACGTATCAATTGATTTCAATTTCTGATAATGGATTCCGGTAGAGCAGTTCAAAAAATATACTTCCATCGGCATTTTGACAGATTGCAACGGAATTTTTTTTAATGGCTGGGAGGGGGTGAAAGTTATACTTTTTTAACCTGTTTGTGCAAGGCCTTTTGTACATATGAAACATGTGCTCTATACGTCTGGCATATATGGTATGTTAAGCAACTTTGTATAAAAATATTACAGAAAATGTTACGGAAAATGTTTTTTATAACTTTAATTTTTGGCTCTATTCCAACAAATCTTTAAAAAAAACCCTAAGTAGGGGGAAGGTCGGTATGAAATGTTTTACGAATTAAATTTTTTAGCCATTAAATTTTACTGCTTATACTGACACCAGAGCCCAAAGCTTATCGAAAACAGCAGAAAAAAGCCAAGCTCAAGAGTCAGTCAAAATACTCCAATCGGCTGGAATATACTGTATGCTAATCTCATTAATTATGCCTACAATGCACAGTGAAAGGGTCCCAACAAACCAAAACGATAAAGAAAGAACTTGTAGCAAGCTTGCTAACATAAGCCTCAAGCTTAGAAAAGTGCTGTGATTACTATTATTAAAGGCTTATTAATAATTATTTAATAATGAAAACTGATCCCTTGCGATGATATAACTTGTATTTAATATAATTTAAGCTTAGAAGTCTAATCATAGAATAAGCTTACAGAAAAATACTTTTCTAATCTATTATAAGATTAAATTCTTTATGAACACTCTGTTTTAATTTATATGGCATATTTACAAAAAGTTTTTTACCTCTATAATATTTGATTACTTCCCAACAAACCAAAACGACTTAGAAAGGACATGTGTAGCAAGCTTACTAGCATAAGCCTTAAGCTTAGAAAAGTGTTGTTATTACTATTATAAAAGGCTTATAAACAATTACTTAATAATGAAAACTGATCTCTTGCGATGATATTACTTGTATATAATATAATGTAAGCTAATAAGTCTAATATTAGAGTAAGCTTAAAAAAAAAAACTGTTCTTAACTTTAATAAGATTACATTTTTTACAAACATTCTGTTTAAATTTATATGGCATACGTATTTACAAAACTTTTTTTACTTACATATATAATATTTAATTACTTTATTACAAGAATAAGTCATTTGCAAACATATTTGTTGTCATGTTGTAGGAAATCTCTTATGATAAGCTTGTTCTACAACTCATTTACATTTTTCTTTTTTTTTGGTCTGTGGGGTTTTAACTCTTTAAAACACTTCACTCTTTGAACAAAACACAAATAACACAAAATTCAAATAATGGGACATCATTCTCAAAAACAGTATTGGGCGTCATGTTGTAGCAAATCTCTTATGGCAAGCTTATTCTACAACTCAATTACATTTTGCTCTGTTTTGGTCTGTTGGGTTAGATATATTATATGTCACAGTACAGGCAATTATGTAAAGATTCCAAAAAAATAATATAATTTGTAACAATTATAAAATTCTTTAAAGACATTTTTCAAAAAAGTGTTTTTTGAGTTTTTGTCAATTTAAAAAATTTAATATGTATTTTGTTCGACTTTTATTATTTCAAATATTAATAAAATTTCGTTCACGACAATGGACTTTTGGTTCACTGCGTCCGGAATTTCAAGTGGCAAACAAAAGACAGCAACAGTGTTGGCAGCTTTAGATCCAGGGGTTATTTCACAATTGTCGGAAGTGATTGCGGAGATGCCTCAAATTGAACGGTATAATTACATACGTACAAAAATAATTTACCATTTTGCAGACAGTGAGCAGCGAAGACTCAACCGTCTACTTTCTGAGTTGCCTCTAGGAGACAAGAAGCCGTCTGAGCTCTACTATGAGATAGAGCGTGTAGCAGGGACTACTCTTGGTGAGGCCGCTCTTAAAAGTTTGTGGATCAAACGGCTTCCTGACATCGTGCAACCCGTTGTCGCTGCGTCAAGTGGTACAGCCGCGGAGTTTACTAGAATTGCGGATTCCATTGTAGTCGCCATGTCAGCCAGAGGTATTAATACTGTTGCTAAGCAAGGTCCAACCGAAATCGATGAATTCCGCCAGGCCGTACATAACCTCACAAAGCAGGTTGAGAAAATAACTAAATTGGGCATTTTTCACAAATTATTAAGAAATAAAAAAAAAACCCTGAAGAAGGCACTCAAGGAATTGCCGAAATATTGGTTTTAAATAAACGTTAAAAGTTTTTTTATAAAAAAAGACCTTAAGCTCGAAAATTTATTAATATTTGAATTTAAAAAATTTTTATACATGCTATAAAAACTGTATTAAATAAAATTATTATATACAATTTTACAGCCAAATTAATTTTTCAATGCTTAACAGAAGCCAACTAACAGTTCTTTTAAAATTTCAAAAAGAATCCTACAACTCCAAAAAGAGCTTCCGAAAGTCCTTAACAATTAGTTTTTTTGGGAAGATTTTCCTAGACTATAACTTAAGATTTTCTATTTAATGACTTCTGACCATAAAGTTTTAAGTTAAAACCCTTACTCCATTTTTAGAACTTATTTGTTAATTAGCTCTTAACTCAATAAAATTTTCTATTTTCTTTCTAATAACGGGCAATGATTGGTGTGAAAGTTCAAATAAATAAAAACTATAGGTACGAAAGAAAAACTTTTAATAATATTTGATCAACTAATTTAAATACATATGTACTTTTGCTACAAAACAAATGAAAAAGCCCTCTGATCAAGCATTTCAACAAATGATGGTTGTCATCTTTCATTCACTTCATAATTTTAGCTTAAACTAAAAATGAATTTTGCTAAGTGACATTATTAAGCTGATTGTTGATAACTTTCTACAAATTTTAAGTGTCAAAATTAGAAATTAACTACCAGAAGTCACAAAACTTTTACAAAACAAATAAGTAATCCGTGAAAATATTTAAAAATAAAACAAACAAAAAAAAAAAAAAAAAATTGATAAAAAATTAAAAAAAAAAAACAATAAATCCCAACAGAAATAAGTATAAATACTAATACCAATCGTAACAAGTTGTAAAGAAAAATAGTCAACTGAATATCTGTGTGTGTGGAGTTAGTTGGCTTTTGGTTGTTTGAATTATGAGCCGGTGTGTCTCGTTGGGTAGTCTATACATGATGATGACGATGGTAAATGAAAACAATAATCTTCGTGGCAATGACCACAAGTCAGTGAACGTGTGGAAGCGCTGAAGGAAAAACACGATTGAAATTGGAAAAAATATAAAGTATGGGATAAATTTGGTGGCACTTTTTCATAAAAAGGACTTTATTACTTGTTTAACGAATGGCCTTTTTTGAGATTTTTTTCCGGTATTTTGTTTTGGTATTTTCAGTGCTCCAAAGAAATTGTTTTAAAATAATTTTCTCATTAATACTTGGCCAACAAGCCTTTGTGACCCTTAGAACAAAGCTCACTGCAAAACAGCTTCTATGATTGAATGTACCCATATTAACTACACGAGAACGAGATATAGGAAGAGCTACTAAAGTTGAACTATACAGTATTGCTTCAGGATTGCAGCGCTTGCTAGATTTTCGATGCTTCGAACTGTGACATCGGTAACTCTAATTCCAACATCATAACCGCCTGTTTTTTCTATATAACCTGGGGTTTTCACTTGCAAGTAGGGATGCAACATCGTTCTAAAAAACATCGATGTTTAAAAACGTCGATGTTTCCACGATAAGCACCGATACTAAAAAACATCGGTAAAAAATACGATACATCGATGTTTCAACATCGATGTTATAAACTACTTTGCAGCTATACTTATGGGCTGCTCAAATTCGTCTTTGGTACTGAAAATCTTAAGGCCCAACTATAATATGCATAAGATTGCTTAAGCTTCCGTTAAAAATTAACAAAAAACCTGTCAAATGCATTTAAAAACACAAAAACAAAATAAAAAACATTTGATTCCGTACAGAAAGTGCAATCAGTTTCACATCTTGCTTAAGCAAATTACAGATTTATAAAACTTAACAGAAAGTTTTCTTCAGCACAATATGATTTGACGCATATTATAGTTGGGGCTTTACACTTGCAGTCTCCAAAATTGTTTTAACATTTCTTCAAATTATAAAAGGGGCTACACCTTTTTACATAAAGCTATGCAATGCATTGTATGTACATATCTACATATGCACGTGCCGTGCCACCTTTGTACTGCTATGCTTTGAAATACACTTTTTATATTTTTAAAGTTAGGGTTTAGTGGAAAAAATTAATATAATTTAAATTAAAAATGGTTAAAATATTATTAAAAAAAATTTTAATAAATGAAAATTTTAAATAGCCGATGTCGATGTTTTTTAGTTTTGATGTCGATGTATCGCCGATATATCGTCCATCAAAACATCGATGTTAATATCGATGTTTATGAACGATACATCGATGTTTTCTAAACATCGATGTATCGTTTGCATCCCTACTTGCAAGTGCAAGTGCAAGTCGAAAAACTCAATACACTCACACATTTTTACTAACACCATCACATTTTTTGTACTTGCAGCCCAACTTGCAAGAGAATTTGCTTGCAAGTAAATTTTTTGACACTTGCAGCAAGTAAAATGACAAATGAAGAAACAGTGTTGCCGTGGATGACTTTTGTATCAATCTACTAGTACTTAGTAAAATAAAAGTTATTTTTATAGCGGATTTTCTGTGTATTTATAAAAAAACACAACTATACAACAACGCATCTCAATGGTAATTTGATTACAAATTTCAAGCATTTTGAAAAAAAAAAATTTTGTTAATCAAAATATTTTCTCATTATGATATCGCCGCTACGGCAATACTAGAGTGACATATTTCATAAAATAAGCAAATTTGTTCATCAAGATGGACCGAAAATTAAATAAAGAAGAAATTATTTAATTTATTTTGTTATATTGTAATGTTTTCAACATGGTAATGTTTTTAAACCGAAAACCAAACCTTTTTTAATAAGATGTTTTCGCTTCGAGAACATTTAAAAAAAATGAACTTACAACTGACTGTGTAAACACTCAAGCTACTAGCAAGACTTTCGGCTTTTTCTTCGACATTTTCGTTGATAATACGTATACACTGCTTGCAAGTTATTACTTCATGTGTAAAGGCAGGGTTAAATACATTTATTTTGGTGAACCTGCTTTTGTGGTTGGATGAGTTTTTTTTTTTTTTTTTTGACTGCATTTGACTATAGAGAATCCCCATAGAAGTTTCCATGAATGAAGCTGTCGAAGTAGTAACATGGCACTATATTTGTTACTTGTCGATAAAAAGAAATGTACGAAAGTACTCAGCCACAAGCTCTTCCCACAAAACACAACAAAGTGAATACAAAAAATACTTTTTTGACAAAGCGGAATAGTCCAATAGGCAACATGATAAACTGTTAGGATTACTGGCTTATATGTAAGAGGAAATCAATTAGGTCACTACTCTTGTGGAAGACGCAGGTTCAAAGCCTTTTCAGGCTTGTTAAGCATTTTTTCCACAAGAAACGAGCAAGTAAATACGAATAATGTATTTTTGATGAAGCAGAAAAGCCTAGACAGCAAAGATGATTAGCTGTTGGGATTAATCGGCCAATACATTGACGAAGATACACAAAAACTAGAGGATAACAAATTTCGAAATCGGTTCAATAATGTGCCATGAATTGGTCTCAGACACCGTTAGCTAAAATGCAAAAAGGCGTAACAAACAAAAATATAATTTTACGGGAGAAGAAAAAACTTTGTAAAATAAGACCTAGAAACATGTCCATGGAATTCTTTAAACAATTTTCAAATAAAGCCATTTCCTTATATTTTGTAAGAAAAAAATGTTTAATAAAGTCGTTTTGCATTTATCAAATAAACACACTTGTAGTTTCGTTCCTTTGATTTTTTCTTAATAAAAGCGTACTTTTTGATCGCATTCATTAGAATCCATCAAAAACTTGATTTTGAATTTTTTATTAGTTACGTCTTTTTGCATTTTAGTTAACGATATATACTTTAGTATCAAAATATTGATATGCAGGTTTGAGGGTTTGATTTTGGGCTAAATGTTTTCCAAAGTAAATAGTCTTAAACAGGTATCAAAGTGGCCGCTTCTAGCAAAGCGAAAGAGAGATTCTTGCGCTATAATTAAGCTAGAAGATGATAATGTTATAAACTTTGTGTAATAACACGCATTAAGTTCTCTGGAAAAAAGATATATAAACATTATTGCACTTTTAGCATGTTCTCGTTCTGTCATATCTTTTGAGTGATCGCAAAAAAAAAACGTTATCAGTGGTTCGTAGCAAAATACAACGAAATATTAGCCACTATAAAAGATGTCATAGGAAAAGTAAAACAAAATACGATTGCATACTACAAAGTGGTTTGTAGTTGATTGTTATCGCTTCATAAAGCTTTAATCTCATAAGGCCAAGGCGGCCATGATAAAGAACGAAATTGCATTAAAATGTTTGACTCAACTGTCTTTGGTAAGATTATATCGTCGCGAAAGCAGAATCAATTAAAGGCTTTTAATAGTTTTTGTGCGGAGATGACATCAAGATACTAAACATTTTTTTTTTAAGAAAAAGTACCTCATAACTTATCACCTAAATCAAGCTTTTTTCTACTTTACTGGTGTGGTGGAAGTATCAGAAATTTTATATCAACAATTATATTTGTAGCACCGACAAAACTGACAAATCTATTGGAGTTAATGAAAATTACAAATGGAAAAATTTCACTTTACACATTTGGCTTTAAAGAAAACGCCAACGACCAACCAAACAACAATTAATGGAATAAAATTGAACTCTGTTTAGAAGTCAAAAATGTTTCCAAACCTAAACGTAAAATTTTACAAAACGGAAATATTTTGTATATGAATAAAAAAAAAAAAAATTAGCAAAAATGTAAATGAATGTAATGATTTTTAGAGATCTATTCCAAAAAAGCACAATGGGCTGATTAGGTAATTATAGGGATTAATATCTATACTAATATTATCAATCTGAACAGTTTGTATTTTTAATGTTAGTAAAAGGTAATCTCCGGAACCGACAGACCGATTTTAAAATTTTTTTCCACAAAATGTGAAATGGAACTTCCTTACGGACATCAGATATATTGGATTCCGCTTAAGTGCTTAGGATAGGGTCCAGGGCCGCTAAGCCACCTATTCTCAGAAAATTTTAATTGTCGTTTTAAAATAAATCCATTTAAGCAATAGTTTCAATTAACGTGATTAAGCTACTCACCCTCCATTCCGCCCTCAGTCTATCTCTCCGCTCGACCATCCCCCCACCGAATGCGAAATGGACTTAAGAGTTTGCTACGCTTTTTTTTTGGCTAAATAGCTGAACGGATTTTAATGAAATTGGAAATATATGGGCATGTTCTATAAATCGAAATGAAGTGGGTTTAAAATCGAACAAATTTTGAAAACTAGCCTGTGAAGAAAGTTCATAAAAATACTCCTTTTTATATATTTCATACTTTGAGTACCAATTGTTTTTACAAGAATAACTCTTAAAAACAGGAAAAACTGCTGTCATTTTGTTAATAATTGAAGTCAAAATCCCGTTCGTTTTCAATTCCACTTTATTTCGATTTCAAGAATATGCCCAATTGGCTTTTTTAAAACTGGCACCAAAAGGGGGACATAGGGAGAATTATTGCCTCTCCGAAATCAAAAAACACACTGGCTTTATTTTTTTTTTTTTTCAAACCTTGAACTATTAGGAGATAAACTTACTTAAATAGTTATTCAAAAATTAGCTTTGGGCGGGCAACGCCGCGGGCACGGCTACGGTATATACACGCACGGCGCAGTTTATTCATTGTACATATATAAAAATAACGTTAGATATATATTTTGATAAACTTTGAGTTGTGCTTTTTTATGATTTAGTGTGCGATATATATATAAAAATGAAAATACGTTTATTTCTATAATTGTGTGTTTAGTCTGGAATCGTTAAGTTCAGAACCAATTTTTCTAAATTGTTACGGTATTTTCTTGAAAAGACTATAAGAATTTGTTAAAGTTCAAAAAGTTCAGTGCCACCTTCTGGACAAAGACACTAAATATTTCTGTATACCTTAAAAAAACGATTACAGTAGAAAATTCGAAATTTCGTGCAAATAGTTTGGTTGTCCCTACAAAACAATTGTCAAAAAGTGCGCTGAGTTAGAGATGTGGGCGTGGTACCTCCTATACAAAGACACTATACATTTCTGTATTTCTAAAGAACGATTTCAGTAGAAAATTCCAAATTTGGTACAAATGTGTAGCTTTGTGATCAATATACAACATTTGCCCAAAAGTGGGCTGGGTTGACGAAGTGGGCGTTTTACTTTCCATGCAGAGACAATATAAATTTCAATAAATGTGGGGAACAGTAACAGTATATTTTTTTTTTTTTTTAATTTGGTATTGTTAGCCTAGTTAGCAATGCACAGCAAATATTTAGAAGTGAAATGGTACAAATAGCTTCGAATACACTTACTTATTTTATTTCCATGAGGGTAGCGAATCGCACAGGCGCAAGCTTGTTTCTATAAAGTTTTGCTTTTTTCAATATCTGCTATAAAATGGTTACAGACTGACGAGAGTAGCTAATAAGAAAAGTATGTATGAAGCTTGACAAATTTCTTTTTCTTTGTTACACATTTAAAAAAATCTGTGAACAATTTTAAATCAATACAAATCTTTTACTTCTCCATTTCTTTAAATTGATTTTATTTAAATTTTTTTTTTTTTTTTAATTTTTATGCCATACGCAACACCAAACATCGCACAAAAAATATGCGATGAGTACAAGTCTTGAAAATCAAACTAAAAAAATTTTTATTAAAAACCAATCATGAATATGAATTAAAATAAAAAAACTAAGCCAACAGGTTAACAGAGAAAAGTTTGAAAAAATCTTTAAAAAAAGACAACTACAAAAAATCTTTTTGTATGTATGATGATGCATAAAGACACAACGGTATTTCACAATATCAGAGATACTTTTATTATTTTTTTTTTTTTTTATTTTAAAACATATTTGAAAATTTTTTTTTTTTTTTTTTTTTTTGTTTATAAAATTTTGTATGTTAGACACGCTTTGGCAAAGAGTTAGTTGGTGATATCTACTGCTCTGACATTCAACCTGGCATAATACCATCATCGCACGTTTGGCACATCGCTGGCAATAAAATATGAAAACCTACTTGTATATCTATACGAACGAACAAGCTGCAAGCTTTAAAAAACATAGACAATAACAGCAAAACTCTTTCAAATTCAAGTGCAATTCGTATTGCAATGTACTATTTGAAAAAAATAAAATCTTATAACAAGGCAATTGAAAAAAGTTTCAAGTTGAACTCTTGCCAATAAAGATGTTCAAGTGAAATAAATTTGATTTCAGACACATTTAAAATTATGATTACCTTTCTTTACTATTCTTAGTTGTATATATTCAGACAAAAGTTATTAAGTTGACATTTAAATACTTTTTTCAGCTGCTAGAATTATTAGCTAGAAATTGTTGACATATTAAGTCTGCTTAAATCCCGCTATGATCGCTTTTACAGTGACACCGTATAAAATATCACATTACGGACGGAAGAAGCAGTTTAAATCGAAATGTAGCGTCTTACCCCGCAGCTTATTGCTCGTCTAAGGCAGATGTTATTGCTTTTACACAGAAAAAAATCATCGCCTTTTTTTAATTAGATCATTAATCAAAAATAAAATCAGTTTTAGTTAAAAATGTAATCAAGTGAATTAAACGTTTACTTATATTAGCAACATTAATCCAGAAAATTTTTTTAATATCAACAAATATTAAATTGATATTACATATTTACTTTTTTAATGGTAAAAATTTAATTAGTTTTTAAATTAATTTTTTCATATTCTTTTAAGTTAGGCTCGAGTTCATTAAATTTAATTTTCATTAAACTATTTTTTCTGAAGGAAGGAATTTTACAACATGAAATTTTTTTATTAAAATGTTTTGGTAGTTTTCTTGGCTAAGATGGGGTTCGACCCTGGATTGAATTTACATGTTTCAAAAATCACCACATTCTCTCATCAGAAAATTAACACTAATTATCGCTCCTTAGTGTTCGGTTAGGTAGATTTGTGGAAAAATAACGTTTCCCTATTTGTCCTCTGTCGAACACAAAAACAATACTCTTCTTATCCAACTCAACAAAAAGGTAAGAACATTTAATTCCGTTCGGTTTTTTTAAAAACCACACACTTCATTGTGTTCGGTTCAGCTCATTAATGTTCGTCGCTTTTAACTGGTAAAAAGAAAAAAAAATTTTTTACAAAAACAAAATACACATACGAAAAAAACAAAAAGCCAGCAAAATAATTTTACACAAGCAAAACATGTACACAATGCACACACAAGATGTTCGTCGTGCGGTCGTTGCTAAAATATTTTGTTTGTTCATTTCTTTATAAATGTAGAAAAAAGAAACATTATAGAACATTAAGATATAATTGGGGTATTCACAAGCTTTGCTATCATGTTATATTTCATAATGTTCTAACATTTTTAACTGGTTTAAAAATATTGTTGTTGCTTTGTCAACAAAAAGTGTCTTAAATTAATATAACTTTGCTTGCTATGTTTATTGTGCTGTCGTAATTAATCAGAAGAGACCTGCGCTGAGCGGCTGAGTCGAGCCGCCTTAGTTTTTGTAGCCGTCGCCGTTGATGGTATAGTTTTTTCCGGCTAACATCCGAATTTAATCTGCGGCTACGAATTTTTGCAACAAAACACTTGCGGCGTCAAATAAGATCGGCTTAGGACTCTGATGTTTGCTTTATATTTGCTTTTTCATGCTATTATTTTAAGATATATGACTTTATAACACCTTGTGAATCCCCCAAATGTTTGTCTACAGTATCACTAAAAAAAATGTTCGGCTCTTTCTTAAAAATAGTTACGGACGGTATTAAGGGTTGTGTTCGTCTACACAAACACTATAAAAAATATCGTTGCTGGGTGTGTTGGCCGAACCCTAAAAAATGTTTGGTTTATTTTCGAACACTGATTACAAATTTGTTAATTGAAATAAATTTTTATTTTTTTTTTTGCATCTTTAAAAAAGAAATGGGAGTTCATTTTATTTTGACTGTCAACAGTTCAAAAAGAAATTATTAATTCATAAAATCATGCAACACGTTGTCAAACGATTAAATAACAAAGTCAAACACACATCTTTCACCAAACAACACTTAGAAACTAGTTGGCATCAAATTAATGTTTACAAATCATCTTTCTTCACCATCTTCATTAGATCACTATTATGACAGGTCTTTTTAACGGTCAAAGATGTTGAAAGAATTTTACAAGCGGGCACACAAATTTGCTCAACAAAAACACATTAATATCTGTATTATTTTATGGAAAAATTAATTCCAATAAAAAGTTGAATCATTTTAGTTTTGAGTTTCACTGAGCATTATCAATTCAATGTTACCGTTCCAGTTTAAAACTCTAAGTTTTTACCTTTCTTTTAGTCAATTATGATGTTGGCCAGTTTGAGGCATTTCTTTCCATCTTTCTTTGTTTTTAGCTTCCAAGGTATTATGATCTTCATCCGTATGCGTTGTTATGATAATGACGATGGTCGTCATTGGTTTTGTTGTTGTCTTATTTTTTTTTTTAACAGATGCTACAATCTTGTTGAACACGCATCATGGAAAAAGTAAACAATAAAATTAAAAAAAAAAAAAACAAAAAAATCAAACAGCCAAGTAACGAAATGCAAGACGCAAAAGTGATAGCATTTAGTTAAATATGTAACTTTCCCTTTTTATTGAAATTCGAACATGAAAATGAATGTACAAGTATGAATATAAAGGCAATACAATAAACAAAAAACTCAATGAAAATCAAAACAGCAACAATAAAAAAATGTCATCATCATATTGATTGGAATTTTTGATCAAAAGACTCTCAAAAATATATTTATTTTTTATAAAGATGTTACCTAACCGTAAAAATTTGTTAAGACTTTGTACAGTTTAAAACTTAACTGTTCACTTTTTTTTTATCACAGAGCAAAATAGAAGAATAGAAAGGTTTGTTTATTATAATAAGGCCTGAATTATGATTTCCATTTCCGTTTTAAATAAAAACAGTTTTGTTTGAAATTAAGATGACTTTCATCAGATACTTTCCTACAAGATTTTTGATACACAGCTAGTTTTGCTAATACATATTTCATTATGAATTTAAAAACTTTTAAAAACTCCAAATAAAAAAAAATATAATGTTAAAATGAGAGTTTAACGAATTTGTTTAACGCTATAGACGGTAGAGGATACTTAAGAAGAGATTTTGGATGGGACTATAAAAAAAGGCTAAAGATGGCAATTTTTTTGTGAAAGTTTTGCATAAGATATCCAAATTTATTATTTATCGGATTATCTCGGATTTTTATTGACTAAAACAGCTCCTGTCATGTCCCTGCAATATGCGGAACTGTCTAGTAAGTGCAAGTAATTCATCTATATGTTTTCCTCTGAAGACAACATCATGTATTTTTGGGAGCATAACCCTTTTTATTGTCTATAACACGTCTACTTTATACGCATCAAATATGGGGCACTGGTTTTGCGCATGTTGGATATTTCGCTGAAATATCATGTTCAAATGTTAAGAAAAACCTCTCCCGTAAAGAACTGGGTATGCAAAAAGTTAACCATTCCCTGCTGGCATTTCGTCCATTTCCTTATTACAGGTGTTAACATGTATAACCATCGTCCTTTTGGGAAGTTTTCTATCCCGTTTGCCATTAAAACATGGTTGCACTTCTCTCTAAGTTTTTTATTTCCAGTGTGTTCTTGTCCATTATATATTTGTATATAATATATAAGATATATAATTTATGTTACTCTTCAGCTGAAATGTCAAGTGATATAATTGTAACAAATGCACTTATTGGTGATAAGGTGCTGTAGCCGCTACATACTATCAGGCCACTCTTCCGTCATCCATCACGTGTTTCTTAAAGCCAATTAACACGGGGACTTTTAAGACGTCGCTTTTTCTACATCTCTGTTTTTTTGTTGACAAAAGGTGTAGAGACTTCCGTCACGTGTCTCTTAAAGCCAATTCACACGGGTACTTCCAAGACGTAATTTTTTCGACGTCTCTTTTTGTTTTTTGTCAAACGGTGTAGAGAAGAAAGAGAGGTAAACTAAAAGATCCGGTTTGTGTTTTTCATATGTTAGTATTTAAATTATATGAGGAAAAAAGTAATTTAGACAGAAGATGCTCCCAGTACTTTGTAAGGGAATCCTCCCTCTTCTTTGCTTATTCACGTTTTGTTGATTGTTCAAAAGTAAACTAAAAACTAAAATTTGCTTATTACTGCGGATAACAGGGATAATGCTGGAAAATAGAGTTTATCGTTGCAAAAAAATCCTTATATTTCTCGGATAATTGATGTTGCCGGTAAATCGGATAATCAGGGCCCTACTGTAAATATAAAACGACATGCAACTAAAAATCATCGTATAAGCTCGAAGGATTTTTGGAAAAAAAATCTCTTGTGTGAATCGGGTGTTACAGATTTCGCCCATATTGGTGCACCATAAAGTGAAATAGTGAGTAGACCTTCGGCTTTTTATCGGGCCCAATTTTGTTGCTCTCGATTCAATATCTGCCAATCCTACTTTAATATTAATTAATTGATTAATTAATAATAGATTATAAATACAAAATCTAAATTTAGATGTCATTAAATTTTATATACTCTATCAAATTGTAGGGAATAATCTTTTCTGTCAATCTACAAAAAAGTACTTGCCGTCATAGCAAACAATATTTTCGTATACAAATATTCTTTGTTTTTTTTCACTTTTAATAAAATTAAGTAAAATGCAATTTGTTGCTTAACACCTGCATCAAAAAGGAGAAAACAAACAAACGTATGAGAAATTATTAAAAGAAACCGACAATATAAAAAGACTAAAACAAAAGAAACAACAATGCGAATGTGCAAGCAACTTAAATTATCATTAAATTTGACCCAAAAAATGAATCGTCAAAAACTGCACCCCTTTGAAAGACAGACGTTTCTGTAATTACTTAAAAAAAACCAAAAATATAACATATACATACATGCATACCTTCATAAAGTTTTGAAGACATAAAATAGAAGAAAGGAAAATGAAATATGTATAGATTGCATTTCTTCTTCTTTTAAGAAATGTTTTAAGGTAAAATGTAAAAGAAATTGAAATGAAAAGTAAAAGGGAACAAATTTACAAGTGCAAATATTATAATTTATTTTAAGTATTTAAATCTGTTTTTCTTTTTTTGCTGTGACGAAATGAGTATGGCAACAAAACTATAAAAAGCCAAACTAAGGTCTGAGATGAGTTAAGCTAGTGCATGTGTAACTCAATAACTTAGATTGGCAAAATGGCTGTAATGCTTTCTGGCGTGATCTGCGCATGAAATAATGATTTACAATTAAAATTTTGATCGAATATGAAACTGGTGCTCATGTTGTTTCCTTTAAAATTTAGCCAATTTTTTTTTGTTGACAAATGACATCTCTTCCGCCCAAAATGTTTCAAACGGAAAATAAGCTCGTGGCAGTGTAAACAAAACTGAACTGGCAGAATAAAATAAAGTATGTAATTTGTTTTTATTTTTGTTTTTTCTTAACCCACTGTAGTTGTACATTTACAGTTGACAAAAATTAACCAAACGTAGTTGGGACTGAAAGAAAAGATAAGCTAACTGTGTATTGTTGTTGTTTTTAATTAAGCTTTGATATTGTTACAAGTAAAACTGTTGCTTATAATTCTTATTCGCTTAACAGTTTTATTATCTTTATTATTATCTTAAGCTTTTCTAAAATCTTTGGATGAAGTTTCCTGATGATCTGGCCTAAGCAACCAGTGAAATGCGCAAAGGAAAAGCTTATCCCATCAACAATAAATTTCAGTTTATGAAAAGAATCTCTTTAATTAATTTCTTTTGATTCTAAGAAAAACTTTATTACCTTAAGTGTTCCAAATTTAATTCAAACCGAAACGTTAGAACAAAAAAAAAAAACTACAAAATATTACAAAAAAACAAAACTATTCACAAAAATACAATTCAATTTTTAATTACAATACTTTGATCCCTACGTTTCGTCTATTGTTTGTCGACTTTTTCAACAATTTTTATTTACATTGAAGACATGTAGGCCCTATTAGCTTGAAAAAAATAGCATTCATAAATTCATCACTCTGGCCAAAGGAACTACTACAACAATAAACAAAACTGTTCACATTTTGATATATACAGTATAACCCGGTTAATTACCCCACGCTTAAATGCCTTTCAGGCTTATTTACCTTGAGTTTTAAATTCCCGTTTTTGTTCTTCCATTTTTTAAACAAAAATCCACGTTTAATTGCCTTACGCTTAATTACCCAGTTCGGGTAATTGCCTTAAAAATTAAAATCCCAAAACAAAATTACACCTAAATTTCATTCATTTAATTGACTCAGTACTATTTGACAACAACAAAGCAAGTAATGCAACCAAGTTTACATGTTAATAATTTGAAAATATACACTAAAATTTTATTTAAAAAATATGCCCAAAAAAACAAATATGACTTATTTGAAAGCTAAATATTCCACAATTTCATATTTGCATTAAAATAAACTTTTTCTGTGCTCACCAGAATAAAGTTACGTTATGATTTACGCTAGAATATTTTAGAGATTCAAATTTTAATGGAAGCTGTATGTTTAAATCTGAACCGATTCAACCATATTTGATTAGCAGTAAGATATTTTGGGCCAAATTTTATCTTAATACGAACATGACTAAATGGTTTACGGACATAAAGTAAGAAGTTTGCATGGGGACTATGTGATATTACAGGCAGATTCTCACAATTTACATACATAGTTTTCGTTCTTATGACAATTAAAACGTATTTACCAAAGTTTATCAAATCATCTAAAAACTGCTACTTTTACTTTAAGCAAAGGTTTACATGGACAGACAACCAGCCAGATGGATATGATGAATACCACTTTAAAAAGTGTTTCTGATTCTATAGGTTTACTAAACGATGCATCTAGATTTCTATGTAGCAGCATAAATTAACATAATTCGTCAGCTCAGAATTACGTTTTTTCTTAATTTTTGCATATACATATATAAAACTTTACAGTTTGGAATAACATTTATCTTTAACGAAAACTTGCTTTGGCTTACAATTGTAGAGTGAAAGTTCAATGTAGGTGGCAAAATTAAAGCAACAGAAAATTCTTCTGCTATGCCAATTATTTTAAGCATTTTTTATTTGCTGAACATGTTTTAAAATATGCTTAAAAAATGTGAAATATGTGTGCAAAAAAATGCAGCAATAGCTAAAATATGCAAATTATTCACAAACAAATCGATACCAAAATTTATAAAAAGTTTTAAAACGGATAAATATATTGTTGCTGCACAAGAAAAACCATGCAATTGCATATTTACGGTTTCCCTGATCATAAGTTTGTATATATGAGAACGCTTTTGTTAGTAGGATATGACAGAACATATAAAAAAAGCATTACAGATAAAATTTAAGTCAGCAACTCCCATTGTTTTTTTATTGCTATCTCTTTAGATTTAGCGGATACATGTAAAAATTCCTGTCAACTTTTTTTCATACATCAAAGTTATTGTATATTTTAAATAAATACGTGTAATTACCTTACTGAGGTAAATAAACGTATTCGCTTAATTACCTCAATGAGGTAGTTAAACGTATTCTTATAATTAACTCAACGAGGTAGTTAAGCATATTCGTTTAAATGCCTACCCCGCATAATTACCCAAAAATATTAGCATTTTTGGCGAGGTAATTATCCGTGGAATACTGTAGATAGAAAGGCGTAATTTGAAGGTAAAATATTTAGGTTGTTCACGAAAGGCGGATTATCAGCTTATATGATTATGTAGTTATATTAACAGCAATAAAATATATTAAAAAAAATTTAAATAAATGTATTTTATTGCTGTTAATAAAAAGAAATAACTATATAACCTGATAACCAGCCTTCCATGAACTGCCAAATGATTTAAAATTCCTAAAAATAAATTTTAGTCGAGAATTTCTTAAACTATTGATAACAACTGATCTAACAGCCATGTTCTGAAAATCGAGTTTGAAATAAATTAAAATCGAACAAATTTTCAAAATGATCCTGTTTTAAAGGATCATCTTAATATTCCGTTTTTTATAAGTCATACATTGAGTACCACTTAAATTATTACAATTACTATAATGGCCGCTTTCTCATTACACGATCATCTTTTTCCCAACGAAAAACTGCACATTAAAGAAATTTCTTTTTCTCAATGCCTCCTTTGCATATATTCTGTCGCAAAGCTAACCAGCACTCATCTGCCAATTATTTATTTTCCTTTTATTTGTCTAACAGATAAGACCAATTAGCTGACTCCCAACTTTTACATGTATTTTGAGAGGTGTTGCCAACTGAAAACAATGTTTTTTGTCGGTATATTGAGAAACCCAAAATCGTTATCGGTCTAATAAATTTATGTTGAAAGACAGTTTGTCGGTACATTGAGAAAATGGCCATAAGCGTAATGAAAAAATCGACCTGAAATTTTCTTCTATTTAAATTTTAATTGATTTTCAGAACGTGGCCTTTAATCAAAATAGAAATCACAGAACTTTAAAATAAAAAATAAATCACTCGTGGTATGAAACGAACAATACTGAGCAACAAAAAAAAAACCAGGCTCAATATTTGCAATTCGAAATGAAACTAGACTACAGGTTGAGAAAATCAGTCAAAGAACTTTGAAAAGTCAGCTCGGGTTTCCGAAATTTCGGGCCCAACTTCTCAACCTTTAAAATACCTCGAGCCACATAGTTTTTAATAATTTTTGGGGAAAAAAGTCGTTCAGCTTGTTTTGCAAATATTAGGAGAATATATTAAGCATATTTATTGTAAATGTTAAGTATTCTTCTGAGATTTAGTGGTTTCTCAAAAGATTGAGTAATTACAATCGAAACCTGGGTTCGGTTCCCAGCTCACTCAAAAATTAAAAATTATCAATAAATCAAAAAGTAATTTCAATTTTTGGGAATACAAAATTTTAATTTCAAATGATTTTGTTATTCGTGCTTAATTCCCAGTTTTTATTATTGATAAAAACACTTGGAATTTATTGTTGATGGGATAAGCTATTCCTATGCGCATTTCACTGGTTGTTTAGGCCAGATCATCAGGAAACTTCTTCCATAAAGATTTTAGAAAAACTAAAGATATTAAACCAAATAAAACTGTTAAGCGTATAAGACTTATAGCAACAGTTCTACTTGTAATAATATCAAAGTTTAAACAAAACACATCAACAATAAACAGCGGGTTTATCTCATCTTACATTCCCCACTACAATTAGTTGTTTAAACTTTGATATTATTACAAGTAGAACTGTTGCTATAAGTCTTATACGCTTAACAGTTTTATTTGGTTTAATATCTTTAGTTTTTCTAAAATCTTTATGGATGAAGTTTCCTGATGATCTGGCCTAAGCAACCAGTGAAATGCGCATAGGAATAGCTTATCCCATCAACAATAAATTTCAAGTGTTTTTATCAATAATAAAAACTGGGAATTAAGCACGAATAACAAAATCTTTTGAAATTATTATCAATAAATTTTAATTAATTTCATGTTGTAAAATTCCTTTCTTCATAAAAATAAGTTAATAAAAATTAAATTTAATAAACTTTAGCCTGAATTAAATATCAAAATCTGGATTAAAATCCATACACAGTTCAATTAAATAACCACAATACTAATTATTGTTAAGTATTTTTTTTAACCAGAAGTATGGGGTCTTCTGGTTAAAAAATATTAATATATAGGGTTAATTTTTCTATATATAATAAATTCTAATATACCATTAACCCTTTCAGTGTTTTTGTCGAATATATTCGACATTTCATTGTACTCTGTTTCTACGCGCTATTAATGTATAAAAATGTACAGTTTATTATATTTTTTTTGTTTTATCTAAAAGAGAGACACTTTTGCTATTTTAAATTTTTATTATAGTAGGCATTGACTTTCTTTTCTTATTATTGAGACCATTGTCGTACACTAGTCAGGAAATTTGTAAAAAGGTTATATTTAGGAAGCAAAAAATAATAATTTCGGTGATCGGCGATATTAAAAAAATGTATGTATTGATACAGACGTAAATAAGTGTTTACTTAAAAAAATATTGCAAAAATAAATTGTGTTGTTCTTTTGTGGACCTTTTCGAATATAATCGACAATTACCTTAAGAGGTTGTATTTTTTTTATTAGTAAGCACTACAAAAAAATGTTTTTATTTAGAAATCATAACTTTTTCTCTGCGGATTTTCATAGAAAATGGAAAATTTAATAATGATAAGATAATGGCCATGTTAGAAGCTGTATAGGACGTAATTGAAGATGATGATGACGTCATATATGAAATCCCACAAGTGTAATCAAAGGATATTGTGCCTGCCGAGCAGAACGTTATGTCAGAATAAATATATTGACGATATATATATATAGGTCCAGTCAAAAAGTGCACTGAGCTCCGAAGTTTCCACTTGTATTGACTCCTAAAAGCAATATACGTTGGTGAACAGTGCGAATACCCGAAAACCATGGAGGCATTAATTTTGTGCCACTTTCAGAAAACAACAGCATGTGTAAAATTGCTACACTGTTTTCATATTTCAATAAATATTTAACGGATAAATGGTAAAAAATCTATTTTTTTCTTTTATTTCCGCACAAAAGAGAGGAATATATACTTAACAACAGGTATCCTTGAAGGTCAATGTCGAATATATTCGACATTCCCTAAATTCCAGGGGAGCAACTTGAGACGAAAACTAATATTTTTCCCGACTTCAGCGCCATGACATTACCTTAAATACAAATTTTCAGATTTTTCTCTCGCCACAAATTATTTTTGACCCTGAAAGGGTTAAGCTCAGAAATACTTAACACTGTTTTGACTTAATTACCACTACTTTTGTGGAAAATAAAAATGTATGTCACTTTACAATTTTCCTTTATTAAGAGTTTTACATACATTGCACGAATTGTTGGTCTTAGAAGGTCCCTAGTGAAATTTGATGCAAAAAATATTTGTAGAACATTTTAATCCTCTAAAGTGCCGTTTTAGTATACTTTTGTGTGGAAGTTGAAAATAAGGACAGAAATTACTCTTTAAAATTAGAGTTAGAGGGTTAATTTATTTTAAGAAAAGAATCACCTTACAATTCTATGGAAGACATCTGAAATAATTTTACATTTAGTATATTTTTTTTCAAGAAATTCAAAAACTTTAGGCGCCGAAATTTCGGAAACCCGAGCTAACTTTTCAAAACCCTTTGGCAGATTTTGTCTACCAATAGTCCTGCTTAATTGCAAGTAATGAGGCTTGCGGCAATGGACCGAATTTTGTTGCACTGTGTAAAACTCGAGAAAAAATATCACTAAATCAAAGTTTTCTACAAAAAGGAAATATTATTGAAAAACTTAAAATAATCGGTCGAAATATCGCCTAAAAAATCAGATTGAAATTCTTTGCACACTTGACTGCGTGCTCTCCTTTAACTTTAACATTCAGCACAACAAATTAGCCGCATTATGTGTGGAGCTTTTTTTCTTAAGAAATGAAAAACAATAACAAAAAGGAAGATATAAATAAACTTTTAAGGAAGATTAAATGACCAAACATAAAAAAAATCCAATATATTTTCATATGTTGAATTAAGACGAGTTATACTTAATAACTATAACAACAACCGAGCCAAACAATTACAGTTACAACCAATTGAAAGTTGTTAATGTAACATGAACTTGTTGCAACGTATTATGAACAATTACAACAACAAAGTCAACAGCAATGAAAATAACAAATAATTTTTTAGCGAAAGCACTTTTTTCTTCTTCGTCGTCGTCGTGTTCATCACTAAACCAAAGAGAAGAGTATTTTAAACGAGTTATATTTTGGCAAAATCTTAAAAAAAAAATAAAAATTTTAAACAAATAAGTGGAAAAAGTTTTTTTTTTTTTTTGTTTTCGTATTTTGGAAGCAAACAGAAGAGGCAAAAAGAGTTTCTATCTTAAGCAAAACAAAAGACTTAAGATACAAACTTGCTCTACTACAACTACTGTTTGCTCGACGTATGAATTTACATGGTTGTGTTTGTGTGCTTGTTCAGTTGTTTAGTTGAATGTTCGTTTGACTGACTGAATGATTGTTTACCACGTTTTAACATGACTTAAGTTGGCTGGCAAAGTGACTGACTGGGTTGGTTGGTTGTTTGTTTGAAAATGAATGAATACATGAATGAAAAAGAAGAAAATGTTGTTGAGCAAGTCTTCGTTTTTGCTGTTGCTGTTGCTGTTTTGTTTTAACCAGCTTCAGCATGAGCTATATAGTTTACGTATGGCTTGAATGTTTGCTGCTTATGTTGTCTTAGGCTTTTGTATATAAATTGTTAAGACCATGGGGAAATTGTATCATTTCATCCTTACTCGTTCAAACGTTAACACAAGCGTTTCGGCCAAATCTTTACAAAAAATATTAAAATAACCAAAAAACGAACGGTGGTGTTTTATCGTAATATTTACGGTTTAAACTCATTACAAAAATAGAAAAAAAAAACATATTTCTATATAAATAAAAATAAAAAAAAGTGCAGTGCATTATTGTTAAGACAAGGACTTTAATGAAATTTTAAAGAACTTTAAGAAATTAAAAAAAAAAAATACCAAAAATAAATAATTTAATTTATTTCAAATATAATTAAATAACAAAGAAAAATGGCTCACAAATTTGTTGCAATCAGTGTTGTGTGTTTAATTTCCCTTGCGGCAGCTTTACCAGCCGAAGAAACCCGCGGTCATGCCCGTAATGCTGTAGGCACTGACAACGATATTATGGATAGTATATACAGCGATTGTCTGCGAAAGGATTCAGTGTCTTGTGTGAAATATAAGTTATTCAATTTTGTGGATAAAGTGTTGGGAGCACGCGATCAATTTGCGCTAACCGAAGGTGTTACCGTAGTACGTTCCCCCGATGCTCCTGTCCAAGAAGCGGCCCGTGCTATCTCTGGCGATGAGTCCTTCGAATCGTTGGCTATGAATCGCATTGCTGGTTTCTTAAACTCCCACACAATTAAAGTTGAACTGAAGGGTGCGGATATTGTACAAGCTGTTAGCTCTACTGGCCGGGCATTGGAAGATGTCTCTGAATCTTTGTTCGGTAATGATGACCCCAATGCTCCCGAAGAGAGCCGTGGCAAGAAGAAGAAGGCTGCGAAAATCTTGGGCCCCATTATTGCCTTGATTGCTTTAAAGGCTGCCGCTCTCTTGCCGCTGCTTTTGGGTGCTATTGCCTTGATTGCTGGCAAGGCCTTGTTGATCGGTAAGATCGCTTTGGTTCTCTCGGCTGTCATTGGTTTGAAGAAATTGTTGTCGCAAGAGAAACATGTCACCTACGAAGTTGTTGCCCATCCTCATCACAGTGCCAGCCACTCAGTCAGCCATGATTCTTATGGCAGTGGCTACAGTGCTGATGTTGGCTCCTCAGGATCATACGGCAGTTCTGGTCACGGTGGTTGGGGCCGTTCCTTGGATGCTCAAGATTTGGCCTACAATGCTCAAAAGCCAAAGGCTTAAACACAACTACCCTCAATTAACTACTAACTATAAAACTTATACTTCAATAGCTGCAACTACAATTTCAACTACTTTAAACGCAATAACGAGCAGAACATTACTTTACAACCCAACGACTGTTAAAATAGTTAAATCGTTTTTGAATTCTAACAATTAATGCCTATACAAACGACGACTTTTACTAGGACCTGAGTTATATAAAGAGATAAAGAGTTTTGGAATAATATTTAAAAATCTGTTACAAAAGAGCTCAATTTTTATTTTAAACCTAAAGAGCTTAAAGTTTTGTCTAAAGCGAAACGTTAGAGTCTTTATGTGAACTCTGTGTAATAAATTTTCTCAAATATTGTTTCGGACTCTTGCTTGCGACCCAGACAACGAGACTTTTTCTTTTATTAAGTTTAACATAACAAGAACTATATAATTTACTTTTGTTAATTAATTTACTTTTAATAATTTATTTAATTTATTCCTTGTCTTATTATTATTTTTTTTTTTCGTTTTTACATTTTATAATTTTGTTTTAAATAATCATAAATCTAATGAGATCTACGGATCTCCAAAAAATCACAAAAAAAGTAAAATCAGTAACGAGCAACGAACCGAAGGTAGTAAAAAAATTCATCATAAAAATACTGTTAAGTGTGTGCATTTGTTTATACATACATTAAATATATAATATTTATATAATAGTTTCTATGTATTATATAATAGCACATATTAAGTAATATATAAAAGCTTAAGAAATCATATGGCATCTTCGAATCAGGAAAGAGCCAGCCGAATAACAAACCAACAAAAGTAAAAAAAGAGCAAGAAGTCGATTGATATCTAATAAATAGTAATTGCACCAGATTTTTAAAGCGAAAAAAATACTCATGAAAAAAACCAAGAGAAATTAATTTTTCTCAAGAAAAAAATTTAGTCTATTTTAAATTTAAAACTTTCTCTTTTTCTTCTTTTCACTTAAAAACTTTCTCTTTTTTTATACTAAATTTCCTAATGTCCTTTTTTTATTTTCTTAATCTTATCTTTAACTCTTAACTCTTGCTTTTTTAATTCTTTAACTCTTATCTAATTTTTTACTTTTTTCTCTTCTTCTTTTTGCATGCTCTTTGCTTTCTTTCTAGTCTCTTATAAATATAACTTTAACTTTCCTATTTCTTTTAGCTATCATTATAATTCATACCGTAAAAATCTGTTTAATTTCCTTATAAAATCTTGGTCTATTTTTTTTATTTAATTCTAGTCTTAAATATATAACAATATTATTTTTTTTATTAATTTTCATAGCTTTATTTTGTAACTGCTCTTTTAACTACTTTACTCTTACTTTCTATTTTCATTTAAATACTCTTTTTCATTTTCATTTTTAAAACTGTCCATTTTCTTATAGCACCTTGCAAATACATACTAAGCTTTTATTTCTCTTCAATTCTCATGTCATCTGTTATTTAGTTATGTTTTTGGACAACAAAACGCCATAACTTGCCATAGTTTTTTCATCGTCTTAAAAGAAACTAAACTCTTTAATTCTCTTTATCTTTCTTTAAGCTTTCACATCTTTCTATTACTATTTTTTCATAAAAAGCTCCTAGGCTTACATTTTTCTAAAAGCTTTTCTTTTCTAACTAAACAATCTTTAACTACATCTTTCTATTACTTTTAAATTTATAGAAAAAGCTCCAAAGCTTGAATTTTTCTAAAAGCTTTTCTTTTTAACCTAAATTTTTTTAACTTCATCTTTCTATTACTTTTTTTCATAGAAAAAGCTCCTTAGCTCAGATTTTTCTTAAAGCTTTTCTTTTTAACCTAAAATTATTTAAACTTCATTTCTGATCTAATTAAAACTATCTTAGCTTGACTTTGTCACTACTCTACCTTTTTTCTTCTAAAAAAAACTATCACTTTCTCTTAAAGGCTTTTCTCTTTAGCCTAGTATATACATACATATTTATATTTTCTCTTTTACCTAGGTTTTAATCCTCTTGTTTTCTTACTTAACTTTCTTTCTTAAAGGAATTAAGACTGTCACTCAACTTTCTCCTTACATCTTTTTCTTCACTCTTCTTACAGTTTTAATTATATTACTATTTTCTCTTTTTGAGTTATTTCTTACTTAACTAAACTTTTCTTAAACTCTTAAACTTTTCCCTTTTTCTTTACTTTTTATACTTCTCTTTATTTTGTATCCTTCTTTCTCTTTTGACTGACACACTCCAATAGCCGCACAAATACAAAATATTAAAAAAAGAAGAATTGTATCAATATTTGTTTTAAAATAGTTGTAATAATTTATTTATTTATTTATTATTATTATTGTTTTTTTTTTTTAAATAGTATTAATTGTTAAATTATAACAAATAATAAAGCTATCTAATTCCACTCACACTCATTATTTATTGATATACACGCTGTAACAAAAAAACAGCCACAATCTTAAAATAATCTTCAGAAAACAAATCAATAGTTTATTTTTAAGTTTTAAATTTTTTGTCATAAAGAAAGCATTTCATTACAAAAATGAAAAAAATAATTAAAAAAAAAATCTAAGAAAAAAAATCGTTTTAAAAAACAAATAAAGTAATTTATTGAAAAAAAATTTTGGTTTTAGAACCAAGTGTTTTAATTAAATGAATGAGGAGAAAATGCCCTGAAAAATCTTTTAAAAACTCAGATTTTTTTTGAGATTTTCGTTATAAACAGCCACTCTCTTAAATGGAAAATTTTAATTTTAAAAACAAACAAAACCTTTTATAAATAACATCTCAACTTAATTTTTAAAATTTAATCCGTTAGAAAAAATTTTATTTGCTGTTATGTAAAGATTTCACGTGTTAAAACTCATTTAAATAATTTCCATAAATTTAAAAAAAAACTTTTGTTAAATAACTTTTTTAATTTGTTTAAAAACAGCAACAACAAGAAACTTTATTAATTTTTTTTTTTTGCATCTCTTCCCTTTACATCTCGCAATCAACATAAACAAAATCGTCATTATCGAAATATTAATGATGACAGTGAAAGTAGTTTTGACAACAGCAAACACAAAAAAAAAAAAAAAAAAAAAAAAAAACAAAGAGAAGCAGCTTCTTTCATAAACACAGACACAAACACACACACACAATTTAAATAAAAATCCAACATCTTTTTTAACTTTAGAAACTGTGTAAAACCAGTAAACCCCTCCAAAACACTCCAAAGCCGCCTCGAGTTTCCTCTTCATTCACTTGAGTCATGTAACAATTAAAAACTTGGCCGATCAACTAGTGGCCTGCAGTCAACTCAGTTTTAATGTACGAGAAGTCATCTTTCTTATTTGAAAAAAAAAAAAAATTTTAATAATGAATAAAAAAAAAAATATAGAAAAAAAGATATTTTTATCTGGTTTTTTTATTCGAAATCGTAACATTCATTGGCAGTTGGTTAATAGATTTTTGTGTTATTTATATTTTATTACTGTTTTCTATTTTTTTATTAAGAAACAAAAAGAAACCATGTCAAATGTTTAAGAAAGTTTTACATAAAAGATTTTAATACAAAGCATTTTTATTATAAATAAATATTTTTAAATATTTTATAAAATATCTTTGTGTTATATTAACTTGTTAACTAGTTGGCGATTAAAACTGATATCGGGCATTGGAATTTACTGTTAATTTTTAGGCTTATTAAAAAAGAAGAAAGTAAGTTTTTGTATTCAAAATAGAGATTTGTCTGGGCATTCGGATACAAATAATTAACGGCAGTTAAAAACAAACGTAAAATTGTGAAATTCTTGTAAGTTTTTTAGTTATTTGATTTCAGAAAGTTTATGCTTTTTTTAAATAATTTAAAGTTTTTCTTGTTTTTATATTGGGTCCGCAAAATTACCTGAAAGCAAATCCATCAAAAGCATAAATAAATTGGATATTGAACACAATTTTCAAGTCTTTTATTATTTTTTTAAATTCAAAGAAAAACAAATATAAAACTGGATTTCCTTAATTTCCACACTCTTAATTTTCTGAGACTTTAAAAATCTTACCTTTCCACCATTACATTTTTTGACCAAAACTCCTTAAGATTCTTATTGAGATTTTTACTATTTCCTCGTTTATTATTCTATATAGGAAGTTCCAAAGGTACTTCCGAACGTTGACAATTGATAGCGGCCATATTGTTGAAGCTGAATCTGTCAAAATGGCTTTCATTTATTCAGTATGTTCTGCTAAATTATCGTAGCCAAACAATGCTTTGAATGGCGGGTGGAAATGATAAAATTTTTGGATGGCAGAGTATCCATTTTGAAAATTTTCGCAAATATTCGATAGAATAATTAAAAAAGGCAATTTAAAATAATCGATAAAAATTCATTTCTTGGAACATTCTACCTTTCTAATATAAAAATACTTTTTATTATTTCTAAGGCTGGGTTTTTGATATCTCAGTTAAAGTAGGTTTAGTTTATCTGAAAACAGATTAGTGCCGCGATCAATAAGTTTGTATGCAAAATTTTGACGAAACAGCTTAGTTTTGCCAGAAGAAACTCACATTTCACCGGAAAATTCCGAGTTTCAGACTACGTTAAACTCAACTTAGTTTAAACTAAAACCACATCTCAAAAACCCGGCCTAACTGATTGAATACGTTAAAATTTAATTACATGTTGTTACCTTTTGATTTTATTTTCATTACACATTATTAAAACATCTTTTAGTCCCTTTTTAGATGTGGGTGTATGTGTGACAATTATGGAAATCATGATGAACCCCAAAACTCCATACGTAAGAAATTTTGTACTAAAATAGCGCATTTTTATTGAAAAAAAAAAAAAAAATTCACTAGCATTTATAAATTGGTAAACAATGCGATGTCGGATTATGGGTTTATATTGAACATATGGTAAATTATGAACCGCTCTTCCCGAAATTTCATAGTAAGATTTCTAGTCTTATAAAGCAGTGACATACAAAATTTTATTGCACAAGCATAATTTTTTTACGGAATTAGGCGTACTGAACTATTTTCCAACTATGTTGAAGTAAGGACCGACCTTCACGAACTTTAACAATATGATTTTTAGACATATATAACGAATTTGTGCAAAATCTCATATCCATACATATGTGCATTGTGCCACTATTTTTGCTACACACTACTTAGAAATTAATTACTTCCGAAGAAACTTCTGTATTTAGATGGACTTTTTACGTTCTTATTTATTAAAAAACAAATGGTTTTAAATATATTTTTAGAAAGAATTTTATGGAAAGCAGACCTAAAAACACAATTTAAACCTACAATCTAATTTTGTATAAATACCGCAATTATGTATTTCAATTTAATTAGTTTCCAGAATAAGAAGTATGTATTTCCTTCTAAAAAAATAATAATTTTTACTTCTTTGCCATTGTTTTTAAAAATTTCAAGATCTGTCTCTTCAAAATAAGATTTATTTTTCGCCAAATGAAGATTTTCCTTCCAAATTTTCTGGCAACGCTGGCCTGGACTACGACTGTTTTCATTTAATGAATCAGAAGTAAAAGCAACTGTTTATTTTTGTCCATCAAAAAAACAAAAAGTGGAAGAAAAAGCAATTTTTTTATCTTGACTACAGTTTTTAAGCCCTAGTTGCTGTCTTAACTGTTTAAAGAGAATATGCCAAAACTTCAAAAAAAGTCTGCTTAAAGAACTAACACTAAACTTGTCACGTGAAAGTTCTAAAGTGGCAGGGACTGGCTCTAGTTCTAACACTTCATATAAAGAGGACTTGTTACTTTAAAATGGCGATGTTCTACGAGCGGGTTAATTGGCAAATTTTTAAAACATTGCAACAGGTCACTGAAATAACCTAAATGGACACCCTCAATTTCGGTTAAGACAATGCCTGTAGCAGACATTGTCCCTAGTGAACCAATTTAATAAAATACACGGATCTTCTTCACAAAAAGTAATAGAACCAGATTAAATCAGCCACAACGCGCATAAAATTCAATCACATGACTAGTTTTGTGTCAATTACGTAACTACACTTTAAACACATTATCACCAGTTAAGTGATACATCTTGTTTTCACCTATCAAAATTTGTTCCTTTTCATTTTAATATTGTGATCACTGGTCACGGAAATTTCCCGCAGGGTTATTTTATAAAAACTTTTAAAAAATATGCTAAAATAATCTACTTTTGGACAAGGAAATATTTAGCATAAAGTAGTTAGCATAATTTTAAAAAAGTATATGCAATTCCTACACTCAATCTGCAAAATCTAGCAAAAAATGTGCTAAAATGGAAAATGTGGTATAAATTTTGTTTTTGTAAAAAATTATTTGTTATGGGTGGGTTTATTTTTCGTTGAAAAATAATGGAAAAAACGGCATCGTACAATTAGTAACTTATTGTATTCCATAATTTTCTAACAGAAGCTGCTTGTGCGAAACATAGGAAAACAGATATATTTCTCTGATTCTCTTTTTATCTACTCACATCCACTCTATTAAAAATAATAACAATATCAACTTATATCAGAATAAACAACTTATCAATATGCACTCACTTTAGTAAACACACAGAAACTAGTACGAACAGCTGTATCTGTGCATCAGTGTTGCCAAAACTTGGTGACCAAAAATGGCTAAATTTACGAGGAAAAATGGCTAAAAAATGGCTAAAAATGGGCTAAAAAATGGCTAAAAATTTTTTTAAATAAAAACATATTAAAATTCAATAACAACACAGAAATAATTCATTTAAAATTGCTTACGATGAAATTGTAAATTAAGATCAATTTGTTTTATAAGAATAGACGTAAATTAAAATTTTGATAGTTATTAAAAATTAAATCATCGATCAATTTGATGTCGTTATTGTTCATCTCATAGGAAGCACTCGTGCCTATTAGTTTTTAATGATTTGAAGGTAAATCATAATCACGACAACATTTAACCAACCTTTTGCGTCCAGATCTACAATTAAAAACAAGTTAAAAAGTATTGTCGGTCAACCCCGACTATACGATACCCTACACCATATTAGAACCTATGTAGCAAATTTTGTCAAATAATCTCCAAAATTGCGACCTGCACTTTGCCCACAAGGTTTACATAGACAGCCAGCCAGCCGGACAAACATCGTTAATTCGACTCAGAAAGTAATTCTGAGTCAATCGGTATACGTCTTAGGACCAATATTTAAAGGTGTTACAAACATTAGCACAAACGCATGAGGGTACCACTGTTGTGGTGTTGGTATAAATATTTTATTGTTATGGTTAAAATGTTTGCTTAATTGATAAAATCGAACAAACGGTTGCTAAATGTAACCTATTTCTAAAATTACTTTTAAAATGTTTACTTGGCTAAATACCCTCTCTACTTCAGCATTAGACCATGGATGTGAGAGCAACTTTATAGTCAATTCTGAAAATTCTAAAAAAATTTTGTTGCCGCCTGCATCTCTTTATTGAAATACTTGCAACCAGAAAGAAACACTGATATTTGTGTTGATCCATTTTATAAATTTAATATTGGAATAATGTTCATTTACTTTGAAAGATGTTTCATCCTCTTTTTTTTAGCGATTTTCCGCATTTGTAAAAGTTTTGATTTAAATTAAAGGCATTTTAATTGTTAAAAATGTTTATTTTACTTTTATAAATTTTTATAACAAAATAAAAATTATTATTTTAAAATAAAAACGGAAAAAAAATTTTATGGCTAAACAAGTTGGAAAATAGCTAAAAAAAAATGGCTAATGGCTAAACTCATTTTTTAATGGCTAAACAGGATGAAAAATGGCTAAATCTAGCCACTAAATGGCTAAATTGGCAACACTGCTGTGCATGCATGGAACCTGCCAGGATTTATTTGAAGGTGGCGCAAGCGAAGAAGAAGATGTCAGCCAATTTTGCTTTCTTAGGAGCTTAATATCTAAGAAAGGAGGATTAGGTGAGGATATCGATAACACGGATTCGCAAATTTTAAACTTTTTGCCATAACCCCAAAAATGAGATGTTTTCTAAAGTAAATCGGGGCGGCTGAATACGAATATGACACTCATTTATTTCTCTCAATAAACGTTGTCGAGATATTCGCGAAATTTTGTTTTTCTGCAGTTGTTTTAGCAATTTTAAAATATCTCAAGAATTGTTCACCTGAACTGTACAAAATTTTAACTATTGAGTAAATATGTATTATCTCTTTCAGCAGTTATCTATATTGTATTGGTCGAACATAATTCACTGAGAAACATGCCTTTAGATTTGAAAAAAATGATTTTTTTCGATTTTCAATATTGACGTTTTCAGTCTTTTCATAAGGCAATTTTTTTTTTTAAATAGCCATGTTGCTTTAATAAATCGGTTATTTTAAAAATGTATGTAGGATCGACCGTCATCAATATGTTGACCCTAACATTTTTTTTTTTTGAAACTTACCTAATACCGTGTTCAGATATGCACCTTAATTGAGTTTTACGTAATAAATGACATTATTGAGCTCAATTATCCATATAAAATTCCAATTTAGTTATTGCTCAATTAATACGAAATTGTTATAAATATTGAGTAAAATTAAAATGCTACCCTGTCACTAGTGTGTTTATTGAGCATAACACAACTTACTAAACAGGGGTTTGACGTTTTGCAACTGAAATTACAACAAAACAAATGCCCATACATTAGGTCGTCGCAAAAGCCAGATGTTTATTCCTTAAAGATGTCAAAACTTGTTTACATTTTGCTTATACATGTACATTTTTGTTTACGTTGAATGCTGTATGTAGTAGTAATATAAATTGATCTAGCTAAATTGTGTATATGTGAACAGAAAGATAATTATGTCATGAATCGAATATTGACTCAATAAAAATGGTATATCTGAACACGGTATAACCCTATCACCGCTCCTTAAGGGGGCTCTAATAAAAAGTTTATAAAATTGTAAAAAATTAATGCCTCAGCTTTAAGGATGTCTTTATTCGGGTTAAACGTACGAACGACTCCACTATATTTTTCATCTCCAACATTTGTATCTAACATACCTCCCCGCTATCTTCATTTCTTAAGGGCGCTCCCATACAAAATGTCAATTTTTAAACAGTTTTTATGAAAAAATTAGACTTTTTTGAAATAAAATTGGAAGAATATCTGATATACTACATTAATTCTGTGGCTTTGTGCTAAAAGGGCCAATGTCAAAATATTAACTTTTGAGAAAATTGAAATTAAAGTTTTTTTTTAGAAGAGTTCTTAGTGAAATTGGCTAGCAAAGCCTTTATGAAGCTGTTCGGAGTTAATAAAAGTAATAAAATACACCTTATGCAACGATTAACTCAAAACAACAAAATATTGACATTGGCCCTTTTAGCACCAAGCCACAGAATTAAGTTCGTATAATTTCTGATGAACCTATCTTAATTGAATTTCCTGAAGAGCTGACAAATCTTTTTCGTGAATAGTACTAGCTGTGAAATGTGTTGTATAATCGATAATCTTATTTGCATTTCTCTATTTAATTTTATTATGTATCCTCAGTCTTTACTTTTTTATTCTTGTCTAATTATATCTGCCTTAAACATATGTTTAATGATGATTTGTTTTTTCTGTTGTTACCATAAAATATTAAATGTAAATGATGAATGTACATTTAGTTGCGTTGCACTAATAGGTATAAATGTCAAATATTATGTATGAACAACTTGGTTCTAGGGATAGTAACTTAATTATGCTTAGAATCTTAGCTAAACAAAAAAAGGGTTTTAGCATATGTCACATTAATGCCCAAAGCTTGGGCAATAAGTTGGATGAATTTCGTTATTTATTCGAAAACTCTGAAATTGATGCAATATGTGTTTCCGAAACCTGGTTTTCTAACAAAATGAGCGATAACTTTTATGGTGTTAATGGATACCGTGTTTTTCGGTCTGACAGAGTTAAACATGCCGGTGGAGTTGCTATATATGTAAGAAATAATATATCATGTAAAATAAATTCAATCTACAATGAACCGAATGATGTTGAATATGTATTTATTGATGTCAACCACAATGGAACCACACTGCTTCTTGGTTGTGTATATAGGCCGGTAAAAACTATAAAATATGATAAACTTGTTAATCAACTAGAGCTTTTATCAGCGTCATATCCTGAAGTAATAATAGCTGGTGATTTTAACTGCAATCTGCTCGTTGATGCTAGTCTCACTACTGTGATGTCATCATTTAACCTTTTTCCCGTTAACAGAATTAGACCTACTCACTTCACAAGTACTAATAACACCTTACTTGACCTATTCTTCGTCAGTAATGAAAAAAAGGTTCTACACTATGATCAACTAACGGCACCAGCCTTTTCTAAGCATGATCTCATTTTTGCAGTATACGACTTTGCCAATGAGAAGATTGCAACAACATTTTCTTACCGCGATTTCAGAAATATTAATATCTTGGACTTGGAATCAGACCTTAGCAATATTCTATGGAATCAAATTTATTGCACGTCGTCAGTTGATGAACAAGTATCGTTTATAAATTCCAATATCTTGCACCTTTATAACAAACATGTTCCCCTAAAAACTAAGACAATTAGGAACAGTGAACGGCCATGGTTTAATAATGATACTAAATCGTTAATACAGCGTCGGGATAATATGTATCATATATGGAAACGATACAGGACACCAGAATATCTTGAGCAGTATCGTCTAGCTAGGAAAGCTGTTGTGACTAAAATAAAACACGATAAATCTGTGTATTATTCCAATAAATTCAACAGCGCTGTTAACACAAAAAAGACGTGGAAAATAATACGCGATATTGGAATTGGTAAGACAACCAAGCGTGAAGATGATGTTGATGTTAACTCGCTTAACGAATCTTTCGTAAATATCCCATTGCCAACAGTAAACCCTGGTTTTTATACTCAAACGTCGCCATTTGATCCATACGTTGCTAAGTTTAGTTTTAAGTGTCTTAATCTAAATGATGTTGCAGATGGCTTCCTTCAAGTCAAATCAAACGCAATCGGTCTGGATGATATTAACCCAAGGTTCATAAAGCTTATACTACCAAGGATAATACACCCTATCAAACATCTCTATAACACAATTATAACCACAAGTACCTTTCCGACGGAATGGAAGTATGCCAAAATCATTCCAGTACCAAAAACAAACAATGAATACCGCCCGACATCCATATTACCATACATTTCAAAAGTTTTTGAACGACTTATACATAAACAAATCGTTGAATATATAAATCAGTACAGTTTATTAACGGATCGTCAGTCAGGTTTTAGATCTCAGCATAGCTGTTTAACCGCCCTAACTGATGTAATCGAAGCCATAAGAAGCAACTTAGATGATGGGAGAATTTCATTTTTAGTCTTGCTCGATCATTCAAAGGCATTTGATACGGTTCACCACTCTATACTGGGTTTCAAATTATCTAATATGTTCAATTTCTCCACAACTGCCGTTAGATTGATGTCAACATATTTAACTGATAGATGGCAATACGTCTCTAATAAAGGCCTTCTCTCTAATCCTCTTCGCGTGACTAGAGGTGTTCCGCAGGGTTCCATACTGGGACCATTACTGTACTCGATCTATGCTAATGATATACCAAAACAGTTAAAATATTCAAGAATGCAGATGTATGCTGATGATATACAGCTCTACCTGGATAGCTGCAAAGCATCCATCTTCACTAGTGTTAAAAATCTTAACACTGATCTAAATAATATTTTCCTCTGGGCGACTGCAAACGGTTTACGAATTAACCCGGAAAAGTCAAAATGTATTATAATTTGCAAAAACTCAGTCAAAATCGAGTCAAGAATTGATGTTTTCCTGGGTGGTAGCAAAATTGATATTGTTAAGTCTGCAAGAAATCTTGGTGTGGTTTTCAACAGCACACTCACTTGGTCAGATCACATCAACCAATCATGTGGAAGAGTGTATAGTATGTTAAGGTGTTTATGGGCAACACAGTATTGCACACCTTTAAAAATAAGATTACTCCTGGCTAAAACATACTTACTACCAGCTTTGATGTATTCATCAGAAATCTTTTGCGGTTGTAACTCAAAAGACACTGCTAAACTAAACACAACGTTCAACAACATTGTACGTTACATATTCTCCTTGAGGAGATTTGATCATGTTTCTCAATACTCCAGTCGAATATTTAATGTCACCTTTATGAACTACTTAAAGATAAAAAACCTTGTTTTCCTACATAAAATTGTAACAACGGAACAACCGAAATATCTTCATGATCGCTTAATATTTATGAGGTCTGCAAGGGGAAATGGTATCATGCAAATTCGACATCGAGACACGGCATCTGAAAGACACTTTTTTATATTAACTATCCGTCTCTGGAACCAACTTCCCTCAAACTTTCGTACTATTGGCAACGCAAATAAATTCAAACAATTACTTCAACATTTTTACCAAACTTAATCTGCTGCAAAACATTAGTAACTTCTATGAACATCTCACAGTATTTTTTCTTATGTTTCCTTTTCATCTATTTTTTATTCAATGTTTCTTTTTTTCCCTCTATCTTAAATTATTAAATTATTAAATTTCATATTATTATAATTTTTTATCAACATAATGTTTAAACCAACGATATTTTTTATTGATATAACTTCCGGATTCTGATACTGTAAATTATAAGATATTATATCTTGTTGTATCCGAAATTGCAAACTTAATAAATAAATAAATAAAAAAAAAAATAAATAAATAAAATTTTTAAAACCAAAATTCTTTAGAAATTCAAATTAGTAACCTTTGCGAATTGTTTCCTTTGATGTTCATCTTATTATTTATTTAAATAAAGCTGGTTAACCGGCTATTTTTTAAACGCTTCACCAAAAACCGGCTTATTTAAAATAGCAACTATTCGGAATAACCAATTATAGTTATTAGTGATAAACAAATTATTTTCATATTTAACCATAACGAATTTAGGCAACCATAAAATGTTTAAATTACCCATAATATGTTTAAAAATAATATTATTGGAGATGACCATATTGAAAAAAGTTTTTTCTCTGCGTTTGTCAACATTATGCAATACAATTTTTTTCAGTTAAAAATAGTATTTTTTTTTACCTATAGACTTATTTCAACAAATAGAATATGGGAATTTGATTCTATGGTGAGTAACATTTACTATATAAATTTTTTTTATTAAATCGAATGTGTGCATGGAAACGGTTGTAGGAATATGACTATGAAAGTCTTATAAATTGTTATTAGTAGGGATGCGATTTCCATGCAAATGCATGTTTTTGTCGATAGTCTAAAAATCGATGTCGACCAATTATCTTTCCGAATCATTAAATTTGCGTTAAAATAGCATCGATTTGTTTTTGCATATTGTTGTATATTTTGGTGAAAATGCATATTTTTCCATATTTTGGTTTTAAATGCATATTTAAACCTTTTTGAGTGATATGTTTTTTAAATTTCCATATTATAAAAAAAGTTCTTCAAAAAATTTCCAAATTGTATACAAAAAAAAAAAAAATCTTCAAAAAAATTTTTTTTAAATCAATTAAAAATGCTTAAAATACAATTTATCCAAACTGTTACATGTTACTTGCTTGACGCATGGGTTACACCGCGTTGCCAAGGAAATTAGAAGCTAATTCTAAAATATTTTTAAAGGCTCCTTCACGAGTTACAATTTTGAATGAAAAATATCTCTTGGTACCGTCACCACCCAGCCAGTATTTACAAGAAGGGGAACCTGGATAGATGCTTCAGAATTCTATTCAAAAAACTTTGAGCAATTTAATAATGTTATTGAAGAACTTGTTGCTACCGATACTTATGCAATAAAAAAAGTGAAAGAATAAATAACATCAAAAGTCAATTAGTATTTGTATTTTCCAACTTCGGATACATTGGTGAAACAATAACTAAATTGGAAGCATTTAGTTCACTTAATAATTAACTGAAATGAATAGATATGGCAGAAAGTAAAAATAACATGCGGAACGAAAAATAGCCCGACAAATTAAAAAAAAATCCAAAACGTGTTGCAAAAAACTAGGGATTTCAAAAAATAACATAAATTTCAACTATCTTTGATCTGGAATCAAATTTGGGATCTGAATTAGAAATTTAATATTCTCCAAATGAATTGGCATCCTTCAAGTATACCTCAACTTGAGTTGAGAGATCATTTTCCATGTACAAAACCTTTTTAACAGACAAAGGTTTACTTTTGATAATATAAAAAAGTATTTATTTGATAATGCAAACAAAAATCTAAATTATGTAGTTATTTAAATTAAGTTTTAAAAAATATTACACCAATGAATAACAATAGAATAAAAACAACAAAAGAATTTTTTATTTTGTTTTTTTTTTTTTTATTGAAAATGTTATTTTTTTAATGCATATTTTGCATATTTTGCAGTTTTGAGTGCATATTTTCGGTTTTTTAGTGCATGAAAATCTCATCCCTAGTTTTTAGGCTTAGAATACACATTCGATTTAATATGAAAATTTATTTAAACTTATTTCTTAAAAAACCTGCATTTCCCTAATAATTTCTTATCAAAAACTGTTTTTAGATTCATCTTCTATTAAATATTTAATTTTCCCAATCTTAAAAAAAAGGAGAAATAGCATTTTTTGCATTTCTTACAAAATTAAAATTTATTAGTTTTCTTTTTAATTCACCATTTTTTCGCTTCGTTAATTTTTGGTTGAGCATTTTTTTTTTCTCAACTTCAATTTAATTTCACATCTTTTTCCGCTCTATGGGAAATAATTTAGTTTTAATGATTTTTATTGTTTGTGCATTTTGTGGTCGTAAATTTGTAATTTACTTATGATTATGATTTACTAACTTTATTATTATTAATTGATAATTTTGCTTTTGAGAAAATTTATATTTAAAATATTGTTTGTTTTTAAACTGAATTTATATTTAAAATGTTTTAAGTAAAAAATAAATATAAAATTTTACACTTTATACGGCCCTATGATACTATTGAAGTAAATGCACAAAATGGTTAACTTCGAAAAATAGTGTTTTCTTACATTAGACAGTTAGAGGGAATCAAGCCAATTTTCGATAGCCTTTTCTGTAGTAAAGAGTATTTCAGTGAGAGCGTATTGCATCGATCAAAAGAAATAGAGATCGGATTTAGTGTTGTCCGGCATTTTTCGGCCAATATTCTCTTTGTATGAAAATATTGTATAAGGCAAAATTAGTTTCTAATCGTCTTACATGATTTTTTAACATATTTTGTTTTATATAAGCATTTATTTTCTGCCAGAATTAATCTACCTCCAAAATAAGTAGGTATATCAAAATGTACATTATGATATCAACGATGACCAAAACACTTAATAATATTTAAATAAAAATCTTATTGTAATACAGCCACATTTTACAATAAATTCAGGGTTGAAAAAAATACATGCATTGATGTACGTATTTGAAATACAAAATACATTTAAGTTGTATATTTACGGCCTAATTTATAAAAAATAAAACCGGTTAATAAAGGGTAAATAAAATGGATTTTCATACAAAATCCGTTTAATAAACCCTTTATTAACATGTTTTATTTTTTATAAATAAGGCTGTTAATATATAAATTTTTTCAGATTTTTCGGAAAATGTTTAGAGGTCGCACAAATCGGAATTTTGCCAAAAATGCGGCTTGCGGGTTTTTTAAGTTTTCTTCAAAGCTTTGTCAAAAACCACAACTTCCTTTACTTTTAAGAAAACTATTTCAAAGAAAATGTTCAAGTTTTATTTTTGTGTGCATTAAGGCGTCCGTACACGACATGTTTTTGTCATCTGACATGTCAAATTTCCCACTGCAAAACACATACATGTCGTGTGTTACCTTTTTGACTTTGCTTCTGTAAAAGTCAGATGCATAGTCATCTGACAAAATTTCAATTAGAGCGTGCTCTATTTTCTTCTGACCAACCATCTGACATCAGAAATCTATGCCGGGAAGAAACCGGCAGCGGCTTCCACTATTGACGGAATCATTAGCCGGCTGAAGTTAATTTTTTACAATATCGATATATGTTTGATCATCTTACCATTGAAGAGAATTTCTGTGAATATACTGTGAGCATCAAAATAGTGTAAACAATATAAAAGGTGAAATGTAAAGTTATAAAAAGTTAAATTTCTACTTTGTCAAATTTGATTAGACTTTATGCTTGCTGTTATCTGTAAAAAGTACGTTGCTCCAAAATTTGACGAAAGCAAGTTAGACAAAAAAAAAATTCAACGGAAAACATACAGTATCTATAGTGAAGCGTGATAGGGTTGGCTTTTGTAATACGTCCTCAAACAGCTTGATCAGACCAATAGTCGCTCGATATAACTTAACTAAACATCTGGGAGCATTTGGGCTGACAAATTAAAAAAAAAACATAACTGGCAAGCACTCTATGAAGAAAATTCTGCAGGAAGAGTGGCCAAAATGTCTACTGAGCTAACTTTAAAATAGTTGGAATCGATGCCAAAGAGACTAGAAGTCGTCCTAAAAGCAAAAAGAAATCAAACAAAGTATTAGCAACTTCACTTTTCTTAGTACTTTAGAACTGTACCCTTTTTTTTTTGACGCGTTAAAATGGAAGTAAATTTGTTTTTTAAAGCACTGTTTTTGTTGTTTTGAAGTATTTCAAATTTTTAATTTTATATTCTAATAACATTGTTCAAAGTTTTGTAAATGATAATAAACTTCTGAAAATTTAAATTCTTTTTTACTTAAAACAAGCTGCTTACTTTATTTTGACGCTCACTGTATATATAAAAAACGTTTTATTATAAAATCCTAAATTGGTATCTTTGAATTAAAAGAAAAAAATGTTAAGATGGCTAAACTATTTTACGGCCAAAATAAAACTTTTCATGGCGGCAGCAAGCTACTTTGAAACCGAGCACTACCTCGGTTTCTGCAATAACAATGCGACAAAAAAAACAGAGACAATGTCAGAAGCAAATAACATGTACGTTTGTGGCCGAATATTATAAACCTTATGTAAAACAGCGATTTTGACAGACGTGCACAATTACATGTGACTTGAAAATTTGACATGTCAGATGACAAAAACATGTCGACTATATGCTCCTTTAACTACATATATTTGCAATGAATTTGCTCATTAAGGTACCCTACATTAGAGTTGTTTGTAAATTTTTCCTAAATATTGTAAATAACGCTTTATAACTTTCAAAATTTTTATGAAAATTAAAGAAACTAATAAAGCAGTTTGAAAGATCCATAAAATCTAAATAATTTAGAAGCAATTTTTAATTTGCTCTTATCGTTCCTGGCTATACCTGTTTTCAGCTTTGCAATAACTTGCAAACAGCTTGCAATAATTACCACTCATACCCAACAAACAAATAAAAATCAAACTTTTTTTCGCTTTGTTTAAAAATCATTTATTGGGATTCCTACGATGTAGTTCTATGCCCTAAATTTTAGGGCCTAAAATAAGTTGAGAAAATCAGTTTCAATTTTTCCGACTGTATAAGCCACAAAACTGTTGAATAGATTCAAGCCAAATTACACAATTTTACTTAAAAACCCGTCGTCGATTCGTAATATTTATTTATGGCGTTTAGTGCGGTATACACGCTGGTGGGTTCTTCTTCTTCTCTATTTGCCAATACGTATTCGGATATTAGCGATCATACAATTATTTTAAAGTAGCCATATTTTTTTATTTTGTTATCTGTTATGGCTGCCCTCAGAAGACTTCTTTCGTCTTGGTGACCCGTCCATTCTTGAATGTTTTTCAACCATGTTAATTTTTTTCTTCCTCTCGGGCATCTTCCTTCAATTTAAGCCTGTAAATAAGGGGTTTTCCGTGTTTTTATATTTTTTATTATTTGACTTCCGACATTCATACTTCTCAGCACTTCTTCATTCGAAACGCGGTCAGTACATGGGATCTTTTATATTCGTGCGAAAATCCAAATTTCAAACGAATTAAATCTTTTTTCATCTGACACCTTTATCGTACATGTTTCTGCCGAATGTAGTAGTACGGACCATATATAACATTTTATGAAACGTATTTTTGTTGTTAGGCTTTTATCGTGACTAGTAAGTGTTTTACTATATGTCAAAAATTAATCCTACACAGAAAACATATCTCAAGAAAATTTTTAGCAGCACAGTTTGTTAAAAATAAAATTTAAGGTCAACAAACATTTTATTTGATTCAATAAAACATATTTAATAATGAAAAAATTAAAAAAAAATATTTTAATCAAAGTTAAGACAACTCTTGTCCATTTTTAAATAGCTCATAATTCTCATTCGCTTTACAGTTTTATTTGTATAATATATTTAGTTTTGCCAAAGTCTTTGGAAAAAGGTTTCCTGATGATCTGGACTAAGCAACCAGCGAAATGCGCATAGGAACTAGCTTATCCTCCCACAATAAATTTAAGTTTATTTATCAAAAAATAAATATTGGGAATTTAGCATGTCATAATTAACAAATAATTAACGTAAACATTTTGTTGAAAAAAATTATTTTGGGCAACAACTTTTTTTATTGACTCAATAAACTTGGTTGTTGACTAAAGATTCAAAAGTCGTCATCCCAGAAAATTTAAAATTTTTTAATCAAATATGGGCATTTCCTGGGGTCACGAACGTACGTTCGTACGATTTTGATGTAAAACCAATATAGAAAACAAAACTTTTCCTAGCAGTTTTTTTCGGTTCGATAGCATTTGGGTAGCTTTATGTTTAGTGCAAAAGATGGATTTCATCGAGTTTAAGTTTTCATAATAATAGTTATAAACATGTGGTCACGAACGTACGCAAAATAGAAGTCACCTTGGGCTGACAGTAGTGAAATGTACAAATCTGCGTAATGGAAAGGAATATTCAAAAGTGATTAATTTATTTTAATAGTGTATTTACAAAATAAAATATCTCTCTTGGTTTTTGTTTAATTAGCTTAAGTACCGGTCGCGAACGTACAGGCCACGAACTTACGATTTCTCCATATGTTTTTTTTATTATCACCATGCATTTTCCCATAAATATCTTAAAATTTCCTTAGCAGAAAAGTTAATAACCCAATTTACAATTGATTGTAATGGAGAGATTATGAAGAAAGAGTGTAAACACAACATATTTTTTGCATGTGAAATAAGTTTATAAAAATGTTTTTAGAACTGCAAAATGTAATAGTATAGGTTGCCGACCGCAGCTTTAGAAGTAGAAAAAATAAGAAAATATAAAATTTTCCAGTTTCCAGTGCAATTTCCTCAAGCAAAACAGCTTAGATATGCTATGAAACCATTATTTTATAAAAACATAGACTTCTTTTTATAATAATAAACAATAAAAGCCGATGATTATAAACATTTTATTTTTTTCATCCTGGTAGACCATTCTGGGGAAATGCCCATATGCGATTTTCGTATTCAAATATGAAAATAATTTTTTTCTGTGTACATTTAATTTCTCTACACATATCCCGTTGATCGTTAATCTGAACACCCAGGTATTAAAATGCTTTTTTTTGCTCACAGTCATGTATTTCGTCTTCTTAATGTCAATTTTTAACCCATATATCTCGCTATTTTGCGCAAGTGCATCTACTAATTTCTGTAATCCCGACAAGCTGCTTGCTAATAATGTAGAGTCATCGGCATATCGTATGATATTTAATAATGTATTGTTTATCATAATAACGAGATTCTTTCCACTAAGTGATTCTCGAAATATTTTCTCCGACCATCGGACCTTATTTAAAAAAAAAAAAAAAGAAAACCGGGTTTGAAAGAGCACTCGAAATCATCAGACAAGCAGCAGGGTTTTGGAGAAACAATTAAGATGAAGATAATACATAATTTTTGATCTGAATGTTAACTTAAGATGCAGCAATTGGTTTAAATATTTACAATTTCCTTTAAATATTCCAATTTAATAAGTGAGAAAGTGTTGTTCAAACTCAACTTATTAAATAGTTCATTTAGTTCACATTCAATACAAGTATTTGAAATATTGCCAAGCCCTGGTAGTATCCACCATTTTAGTTAATTATCTTAACAATTGTATAAGTAACCCCCATTGTGATTGTAAATTTTATATTGTGTGTAAAATCAGGTAACACCTGCTTGTTGTCGTGCCAAGCCGGTTACCCAGAGGGTCACATTTCCAATTGGGCAATGTTCTGTATCAATTGCTATTCGAATAAAGGAATTTTTTTTTTTTTTTGCCAAAAATGTTGCTTGAGTTTTGTCTTCTTTTGGGGAATATGAGAATTACTGGACAAATTTTGACAATTCTTTTGAACACCAAACAATTCCAGTATAAAACGTCTTTTTTTAAAAGGACACTTCTGTGGGACTAATAATAAACTGCTTTGGTCTATTTTATATACCAAACATTCTTTGTATAAAAAGCCTTATAAGGATGAAACGCCTATATGAGGTTAAGGTAACCTCATATAGTTGTAAACTTTCTTCGCCCACTTTTGTTTTAACCAGACAGACGGAATGACATCGTAAGATTATCTCAGAATATCACAAGCACGCCACATATATTAACTTTATGTGGTGTCCGATGATTTTAAAAAACAGCAAACACTTATGTAAACCACAAATACTGAATCGGCAAATGGTTTGAAACAACCGAGAATTTGCACTTGTTACGTTGATTCCTAAGCCCTTTTTGAAAATCCGGTTACATCCAAAAACTTCTTTTATACAGTATTATAGATTAAACTGAAACTAGTTTAAAAATGATCGAGAAGTTTATCTTTATTGAAACAGAATGCAATAGTATACTGCGAATTTTATGCTCCCATTTGTAATACCCGTTTACTTTTTTATGGTTCAACAAAAAATTTTGCATTAAAAACTGGCTTTCCTACACCATCGTTAGGAGTTAACGGAAAATCAAAAACATTTTTAATTGTATCATATGCAAAAAAAAAAGATAAAATTCCAATAAACTAAAACCAGTATCTGATTGCATCTTCTAGTGGAAGAATTTCAAGTGACAATTCTGCTGCACTTTAAAAATTTGGTTGAATGACTGCAATCATCAAGTATGTATATTATTGGCTTAAAATTGTGTATGAAGTTGCATGTATACTTTCAAATATAACATGACTAAGTTTTTAATTTTGTTATATACACATATTGTTTTTTGTAGTTTGTTCTGCTGACATAGTTTTGCTTTCCGATACACTACTCCACACGACTCGTTGTGGTTAAGAAACAAAAAAATGTGGCTGTGAAACTGCTGCAAATTGTGGTAGAGTTGCATGTTACGAGGAAGTACCTGTAGCAACTAGCATCAATTGTTGTTTCAATTGTTTTCGATGATATTTCAATGTTAGTAATAAATTTCATATGACTGTGTATGTGGTATGTTGCATGTAGTTTTGCATTGAATTGCTGTGTCAGTGACAGTGAAATTGTTGGCATTCATTTGAAATGTACTTTTAAACTTGAAATATAAAAAATGTTGATAATTTTTTTTGTCATGCTTGGCAGGTACAATTTAAGATTAAATTATTTGTTGAAAACAAGTGATCTATATACATTTGTATGTATATAATTTTTTTTTTTTTAATAAAACACAAATAAATAAAAAAAAATTTAACTTTATTTGAAACCCGATTGCCAACAAAGTTCTCTTTTAACTTTTACTAGCAACTCCTTTAATTTCTGTGCTGTAACAATTTAAGTCGGCCTCTTTATGCTTCAATATACAACTAAATACTTGCTTCATAAGTTACTGTCTGCTTTGTATTTAGCTAAAACAATTGATTCGATTGCAACTTTTCATTTCCTTAAATTTCTTCGATGATTCATTTTTCTGTTGTATCTGGCATGTTTTAATAGAGCATGTCTTTAATTAATCATGTCAATTTTTTTTTTTTCTTTCTTATTTCTAGTAATTTTTCTTTTGTGACTCAAATTGTCTTCTTTCTCATTGTCACAGTGCAATTTGACTTCTTCTTCTATACAATTTCACTATAATTCACTATATAATTGGCTGTTGACTGACGAAAGTTTTGACTGCCACTGTAGATCGGTAGTTCTTCGAATTAAATATTGAGTAGGAAAAGAAAGCTAAGGAATTATTCCATAATGACCAAATAAACAATTTTGCTTCAAACGTAGCAGGTTTGTAAGTGAAGCATGTAAAAGATTTTGTTACCAAGTTATAGTAAATAAATAAATAAGTAATTGGATGAATAAGCAGCAGTGATGAAGGTCAACAGTTCTTGTAAAAATATTTTTATGTAGATAAATTATATTATGAGTTACACAACGGCAAACGGTTTTCGGCACACAGAAAAAAATATCGCAAGAAAATTTTTAACAACACAGTTTGTTAAAAATAAAATTTTAAGTCCAAAAAATTTTTGTTTGATTCAAAGAAAAAATTTATCAAATTTACACTTTGCAAAATAGCACTCAATAAAACATATTTAATAATGAAAAAATTAAATATTTCTTCATATTCAATAAAAAAAATATTTGAATCAAAATAAAGACAGTATTTTAACAACTATTGTCCATTTTTAAATAGCTCATAATTCTCATTTGTTTTACAGTTTTATTTGAATAATATATTTAGTTTTGCCAAAGTCTTTGGAAAAGGTTTCCTGATGATCTGGCCTAAGCAACCAGTGAAATGCGCAAAGGAACTTACTTATCGCCGCATATTAAACTTGAGTGTTTTTATAAAAATATAAAAATTGAAAATTTATGACATCATCATTAATAAATAAAAAAAAATAAAGATTCGCTTAACATTTTGTTTGATTTATTCAACATTTTCAATAATTTATTTTAATAAATCAAGTAAAGATTTTGTTGAAAATAATTATTTTCGGCAACAACTTTTTTTATTGTCTCAATAAACTTGGTTGTTGACTACAAATTTAACAATTATACATACAAACTTTTTTATCAATACCGCAAAAATCGTCATCGCAGAAAATTCAAAAACTTTTGTAATCAAATATGCGATTTTCGTATTCAAATATGAAAATTATTTTTTTCTGTGTAGCTATCGAGCATCGACTACCGAATGTACCGAATGGCTGTACTATTGAAAATTTCGTTTTTTCGAATTTTTTAACGAAAACAAATTTGCTTTCGACGGTCCAAATAAATTTAAGAGCCTTGTTGGAATTGTAAAGGTTTGTATATTTTTCGTATACCAAATACCACAACATTCGTCGTAAACAGTCGTAAACAGCTATTGGAAAGGCTCGTTTTCCTTATCGAAAAAAATATTTTTTTTGCAAAAAGGATTTGAATAAAAGTTCAGCATGTTAAAACGTAGGAAGAAACCCGACAGAAGCTTAGTTGTTTGGAACTAACCATAATTCCGTCGTGGTCATGTTAAATTTAAATTTTATTTTTTAAAAAATTATTAATATATGATAGATAATGTACTACTGTGAATACATTAAATCACAATAGTTCTTTTTTATCGAATGTGCGCCATAAAACCAAATGAAGATTCGTTCGACCAGCTAAGCTAATTCGACTAATGCCGAAAACATAGTTTATTTTATAATAGGCACCATAATAAGATTAGTTCAATTAGAGCTTTTAGTTGTATTCGATAGATGTAAAAAGATTAGTAGATTTCAAATATTTAATGATTGATGTTTTGTTTTCATAGGTTGGTTCTGCAAGATTATTGAATCATTATTTCCAAAAAATAGTTTGTGTGTTGAAAAAGGGACATTCTGAATTAATATGTGAATGATTAAGTGGGTAAGAGATGTTGCAATTAAACTGTGTAACTCTGGTACGTCCAAATCGGAGCCTTACGATTTAAGCAAGTTCTTATCAATTTGTTTTTGGGTTAATGTCATTGTTCTACACGATTTGCAGTTGTTTTATCGGACAAATCGTTCGCAACTTACTTATATTTTTTAGGCAAAATATTAGTAAAACCCATTAAAAAAACTTGACGTAATAAAATCAATCTGTGAGGAGATTTGGATTTAGCACACTCAAGCCCATTAAAATCACATAACAAATATCTTGCTCTGGACTTTCTTATATTTTTTGTCGACCAGTGTTATTGATTACATCGAACAGCATAGACAAAATAACGGGGTTCTGACAATGAATTCCGGCAGAGGAGATAAAACAAATATACGTGTGTCGGCGCTTTGAAAGATCATATCGGAATTTTGCTTAAGAGGGGGTTAAATGTTCCCATTTTTTGTTCTTTTCGTGAAGCAAATCTTTATATGAAACTACCTATGTGTTATTGACATCTAAGGTGTAAAGTACATGCAGCATCTTTAACTCGCCTTTGTTTATACGTGCTAAAGAGCGGAGGATAGAGTGTAGGGTTAGATCTTATATAAGCATATAAATAAATGTATATTACAATTAACCAACCTTTCTTTAGTTTCAAGGAGAAGTGTAATATAATGATGTTAAGTAAGTTGAAAACACTCTTATGTTTTTAGGTTAAGCTTCTTCAATTATTTTAGTGTAGTTTCAGTTTATTTTTCTAACTTCAATTGTTTACTTGTTTTTATTATAAACTTCTTTTCACTTTAGTTTTAGGGGGGGGGGGGCTTACAAATATGAAATATTATTAAATTAATTCCGATCTATGTTTTAAGCTCTTACACACAGTCGTTCTTTTCAATACTGACTTTTAGAATACCATCTGAATGACGTTGGCTGCAGTTTTTGTGGGGTGTTATTTGTAAGCCAGGGTTTGGGTTTACAAGTTTGTGTTCACTGCTGTGAAAACTCTCCCGTGCGTGAAAATTTAATTTTAAAGATCCCATGACCAGCCAGCCAAAGGTTGAATCCTGCGCTATTAATAATTCTCCATATCACATTGGGTTGCAGGAAAGTTGTATATAATTATACTCTAATCTCCACAGATACAGGTTTATTAGAGTAAAACTCTGGTCGGCTAGAGAGATTCGATGAGCTTTGTTTTAAGTAGTCGTACACTCACAATATTCTGTATGTAAAATTAACTGAAATTGTAATATAAAATAAATGAAAGTTCAATTAAAAACCGGTCTACCTATTTTTCATTTATTTTTAACAAAAAGTTCATTTAATTTTTACTGTCAAAAGTTCAACACCATATTCCGTAAAATCAAATAAATATTCAGTTATTTTGTAAAATTTTACTGTCAAAAATTCAACACCATATTCAGTAAAAACGATTAAATATTCAGTTATTTATTAAAATTTTACTATCAAAAAATTGACCCCATATTCAGTAAAAACAATTAAATATTCAGTTATTTTATTAAATTTTCGTTTACTCCACAAAAGAGCCGAATTTCTAAAAAATACCAGACAGACACCTGTCCGCTTGTTTTTCTTATAAGCGAGAGAGGGAGACTATTTTTATTTACTTACCCAGTTACACACGTTTGTTTTACTTTTGTTGTACTGACCAAGTTGTTTACAGAAGAACTCTCAATTATAAGACACCAGCAGCATGACCGATATGGCTTCGCAATTATTTTACTTTTAAAATTTGATGTATTTAACTAAATTATTTTAACAAATAGAAAATGGGAATTGCTAACACAAAACAAGCAATTCATTTTTTATAGATAAGTAAAAATTAATTTTTGGTAGTAAAATTATATAAAATAACTGAATATTTAATTGTTTTTACTGAATATGGTGTTTAATTTTTGACAGTAAAATTTATAAAATAACTGCATATTTATTTGTTTTTACGGAATATGTAGTTAATTTTTTGACAATTAATTTATATAAGATAACTGAATATTGATTTGTTTTTACGGAATTCGCGGTTGAATTTTTGACAGTAAAAATTAAATGAACTATTCGTTGCTTTAAATTACATTTTTATTTACTTTAACATAAAGAAGAATTTAATTCAATCAACGGACAGGACAATATTAACTGCAACTGAAAATCCGTATTAATATGCACTTAGTGTTTTGAATAACTGTTAGAATCAGTTAAAAATAAATTTGCTTGGAATTTTAAATGTTTATTTATTTAAAAATGACTGAACGGAATATTTCTTAAATAAACTACAGTCCGTTACTGTTATAATATTGTGAGTGTACAAATCTTATTTGAGAAGGAGCATTTTGGGAGAACTTTGCTGACTCCAATACCTCAGGCTGGTAGGTTAATTTGGGTTAATTTGCCGACAATTTTGAATGAATTAAGGAAACAGTCTTTCACAATTAAAATGTAGTAGGTTATTTGGTAAGGCTGGAGTTCAGAATAGCTCTGATGAACTTATTTCTCTTTTTAAAGGTAATGTTTGGCTCTATTCCAACAAATCGTAAAAAGCACAGGCCGGGTATGAAATATTCTACAAAAATGTTGGCCATTTAAGTTTACTATATAAACCAGATTTCACCAAAGCCTACAAATTAATACAAACAGCACAAAAAGCTCTTTTCAACAGCATAAAATTTATAAAAATAAATACGTTAAATTTTGCATTCAGTCAAGAGTGAAAAATTATCAATAAATTTTAATTACTTTCATGCTGCAAAATTCCATTCTTCTTTAAAGTAATTTATTGCAAACTAAGTTTGGTGAACTTAAGCCTGATTAAAAATATAAAAATTTGGATTAAAAACCATAAACAGTTCAATAAAATAATCACAATACTAACTTTTGAACAAATAAAAATTTGTAAATAGTTAAAATTTTAATTAATTTAATCTGAGCTCATTGTGATATCAACAACTAGATGGTTCGCTTAAAAAAAACCAAGCAAAACCAAGCAAATTAAAATAAAAAATCAAAACAAACCTAATCGACGCCACTGTGCATCTAAGTTTTTTTTAGTGCTTTTCGTATAAATTTAGCTACACAATCAATCAGCTGTCATATAAAAACAGCACGTTAATGTATTTTTTAATTAAGCTTCGTACAGGCGCTCAGATCTAACAATATTGTCAATAAAATTTGTTTAAAATGTTTTACAACCATCAGAACGGGCAATTTTTGTTTAACAACGTTGTCAGCAAAAGTATTGACAGTGAATTATAACAGCAAAATTTTTTGGCAGTATGTTGACAACACATTGCCAGACCTTACATTTTTGTAAGATCTAACCACCGTCTGTACGAAGCTTTAGTTACAACATAGCAGCTTTAAGTCTTAAAAATTAACAAAGTTAAACTTTAATACAGAACAAATACTGTATAAAAGCAAACATTTAGCTGGTTTGTGTCTTAACTCTTTTATTGCGCTTTCATTTATGACTAATTAAAACTCCTTAACATATGCTACTCCAAGTTGGAAAAAAAGTAAAGCTCCATTTCTCCACTCTTTCTTTTTCTAAAGCTCTCACACACACAACTCCACTCTATCTCATTAAAATTTCTACCTGTACAAATGCAAAAAAAAAAGTACAAAATATATTTATTAAAAAAAGAAATAAAGTGAATTTACTAAAGAAACGTGCTTAAATGTATTTAAGACTTAAATGGCTTTGAATTTAACACTTGTTTGTTGTATCAACCAACTACTTAATAAATAATTACAGGTGTGAGCATTTTTGTGCGCATTTGTTTATGTACGAGTATTTAACTTTTTAACTATTAATCAACTTTCATTTTCATTAACAACGAAATAAATGGAAAACACAAAACGTTTTAATTACACAGTTGAAGAAAAGAAAAAAAACCATTTAAAATTACTATTAAATAAAACCTTTAAATGAAAAAAAAAGAAATTCTTTAAATCCTTTCAATTTAAGCAGTAAAAGAAAATCTAAGTGAATAGTGAAACTTAGCTAAAATTTCAATTAGTTCTACTCTAATTAAAATTTCTCCTACAACAAAGATTTCTTATTTACTTCTTAATTAAAACTAGAACAATTTCATCTGTTTTTTTTTTCCTTTATTTTTACAAAAAAACATAAAAAACTATATGATTTCTTGTTAAAAGATTTTCTTTTGTGGTTTCTGTTTAGTAAATAATAGTGTTTCTTATAAACTCTTGAAAAACAATAACGATAAACGTTTCAAAAACACGCAATTATAATGAATTTGTTTGAAATTTTAAGCTGCTACTGCTCAAATCTCTTTTACCAGTGGCATCAGACATGAAAATGCAATAGATTGGAACCGAAAAAAGAAAATAAATATTAACACCACAGCACTTACACACACATATGTATATACAAAGATACTGGTGCACCAAGAGTTCGGCAAAAAGTGCATAATTACACAACTCAACAAAATTCCAAATTTTAGTTTTATCTCAAATCGTAAAATTGAATTATTATTTCTTGCCAATAAGCCTGTTCGGAAATGCATTACTACGATGCATCGGGTGTGCAAAGCATTCGTAAAAGCATCATCTGACACCACTGCAAATGTCAGTCAGCTGTTGGCAAAGATATAAAAAAGCAGATGATGCTCAAACAAACTCCAAAGCACGCGTTACAAAAATGCCACATGCATATTGTATACAAAAATGTAACCCAACTGCGCAACCAAGAAGCATTGGCATCAGCTTATTTGCATGAACAACGCAAACTAATCAAAAATGCAGCGCGGTAATGCATATCCAAATAGGCACGTTGATTTAATAAAAAAAAAACGTTAATAAACACTCTCTATCGCATCTCTATTTCTAGATAAACAGTCATACTTAAATCACAAATTTATTAAAACTAGTGCTTGCCCAATGGTCGAATTCGACAGACAGTACCAATTAAAAAAAGTACCAAAAGTCTCCTCTTATAGTTTCTCAATCACTCTGGACTCTGCTTGTTGATTTTTATATTTTTAGGTTAAGTATTAATAAAAATTCAAAAAGTACCAGTAAATGAACAAAAAAGTGCCAAAACGATACCTCTTACTGATTCCCTTTCACTCAGGACCCTCCACCCATAATTTTATTTTTCTAAGTTTAGTATTATAGAAATTCAAAGTAAAAGAAATGCATTTAATTTCCCGTATTTCCACATTTTGATACTTTTTTCTCCCCATTAAAGTATCAAACTGTGCAATATTGCAGTGGGAACCCATAATTTAAAATGCTTACGTGAATAAATAGAAAAAATGTTGTGTAAAAAAAATACCAAAAATAGGTACAATTTTCACCGCTTAAACGTTTAAATTTCGAAATGGTACCAAATTTATATTCGTATTTTTTAGTTAAGTCACCAATTTGGCACAATCTTTGTTAATTGGTTAAAAAGATAGATGGCATAACAAAGAAGCTTTAAAAACAGGTGCCTAATTCTGGCAGTCGGGATCGAGTATTTTCTTGATACGAAAGCAATTTTATTTTAGTCGATACTGAACGGATCGAAATTATTTTTTCAGTATTATGATATTCAAATTAATGCTTTACAGCAATGAAAAAATAATTTCGATTCGTTCAGTATTGACTGAGAAAGTACTCGATCACGACTGCCAGAATCAGGCCCCAGATTGTAGGGAGGTTGTACGGAGTAAAAGGGCCGAATTTAAACAAAAAGTACCAGACACCGGTCCGCTTATTTTTCTAATGAGCAACAATAAAGACGTCCAACACGTAAGCCCTAGTATTATTAAAAAATTATTTGCTTTTGGCAAACGTTTGTCTAGAATCTAGATCAAACATCATTTCTGTGGCTTGAAGCTAAAAGGTCCAATGTCGCTTTTTTTCTTTTGAGTTAATCATTGCATTTGATTTGTTTTCTTGCTCTCTTTCATTATGGTAAAACAGCTTAAGTCATACTTAACCCTGAACAGGTTCATAAACAAAATGCTGGCCAATGTCACTATGAAAGCATCTATAATAACGTTCAATTCCAATTTTCTCAAAAGTGAACATTTTGACATTGGCACTTTTAGCTCCAAGCCACAGATTTAACAGTTTCTTAATTACTTTATACAATTATCTTCTTACAATTAAGTTTAGTTAATCAATAAAAATTAATAAAATTATAGCTTAAGTTTGACCAACTTACTGGTCAAGCTTTTTTTGGATTTTTTCGTCAAATATTTGTTAGGTCTGAAAAAAAGTGTCAATAAATGAACGCCATTCAGTAGTGGCATGATTTTGTCCAACATGTGACAGTAATCCATTTACATTATTGCAAAAAAAAGCGATCCCCTTCAGAATAGTACGCAACCAGTAAGCTATGTCCTTTCCGATAAAAAGTTAGCATCACATTTTATTTTATTTTATTAAAACTCCAGTTCTTGCGAAAGGCTAAGATAACAATCCACGGCATGATTCGTTGGGTCTGTCCATACCATTGGCGGACCAAATAACATTTTTTAAGTTATTCTCTTCTACCAGCTATTCAGATTTGTATAACACCTAAAGGGTGCTTTACACTATCACACAAGACTTGAGGAAGTACAACCCTAACATTATAAGTTGTTATTGTTTGTTTAAAATTAGTAGCCAATAGTTAGATCAAGGAAGCATTTGTATTATAGTAGTGTATTATAGTATAAAACGGTGTTTAACCCTAGAGTACGAACCCCAGAGTTAGAACTTTAACCCTAGATTACGACGATGCATTATTTACTCTGTATATAAATATTGCTTGAAATCAGATATGCCTTTTTCAATAAATGTGATTATCATTGTTGGACTTTATAAGTCTATATTAAACTAAAAAAAAAGTAGATCATCTAATAACAGCATACAAAATTTGAGTGCTAGGCAACATCCATTTAAAAGCAAATTAATTAAAAGAAAACGGTGCTCATCCAATCGACGATCATTCGTACTCTAGGGTTAAGCGGCACCCTTTACTGAAAACGTAGCTAGATTTCTTACGTCACGGTTAAAATAAGCTAGACAAAACTGCTTTTTTAAGTGAAAAGTGGTATTTATTTTTGAATTTAGCGCAAATTCGCCACAAATATAGCAAAATAATAGCTACGTTTTACACTCAAAACTAATGTGTACTTAGCGTGTTAATATTGAGTGCAAAGTTTGTACTAACAAGCGATGTTCCCCACGGTTGTAGTAATTTTCAACACTTAATTTTCTTTGAATAACAATAAGCGTTAACAACACTAATTTTCAATAATTAAAGTCAGCTGTTGTTAAAAATGTTGCGCAAAAAAAAAAATTATTATTTAATAAAAGTAAAACGAACGAAAAACAAAAAGTTTTTATATTCATCACAATATAACCAAAAATCACAATACAACATAAATTGTACACAAACACAAGAAAAAAGTTAATAAAAAAATACTTGCTTGCATAAAAAAGTACTTAACGCAGATGCAAAAAAGGGTATTATCTCACACTCAATTATAACTGGGGGTAAGAAATGGAAAAAATTTGCCATTTATTTTTGCAACATTTTTAGAAAGGAAAACGACAACTACTCACATTTCTGCATATTTTTTTAGAATAAAACAAAAACCCGCGCGAATGGTAGCATACATGGAACATTATTGTCAGAAAAGAAAACACCATTAGTTTTAACTGCACTTGGTGCAATTGGCCGCAATTGTTTTTATTTTAATAAAATAAAAATCGGGTAAGATATATTTTTAGTGTAGAGTAGTGTAAAACATAAAAACAAATCATAAGAAAAAAACCAAAAATTTGTTGTCTAATAATAAAATCATACATATAAAGAAAAATTTTATAAATTTTATTGAAAACATCAGTCTGTTTTCTTCTCTTTGATGGAATAATTTGTTTCTTTAAATTCTTAATTGGTACGAGGTTTTTGATTTTTTTTTTAAATGGGAGGGTTTGGCAGTTTTCGCTTAATCATTTTCGTATGTGTTGGTGTACTTAAAGATGGTTATTAAGTGCTGAAAGAAAAATTGGATACACTGTTAAAAAAAAATTGTGTATTTTTTTTGTCAAAAGAAAAAATTTGATTCAAATTTAAAAAAGGATCTATAAGTTTGAAATTACTTAAATATGTATGTACAGTAGTTTTGACTTAACTGCCTTTTGTTTACGTGCACTTTTGACTTAACTGCACAAAATTGATAATTTTTGGAATTATTCTTTATAATTTCATACAAATTCCTTTTTTAAGTGCATTCTCTATACCTGCACATTTAAGATAAATGCACAAAATTTTTGGCATTTTAAAATTATTTTCATACAAAAAATTTAAGTGGAATTATTCTTTAAAATCCATTTTTTATACCTGCACATTTTTCATATTTTTGGGCAGCTTTAAAATATTTTCATACAAAACTTCACAGTTAGCTGCACACATGAAAAAAATATGGCGGCCACTTTTTCACATAAATATCCAATTTAAGCTGTTTATAAAAATATAAATCGCAATTATTTTGTTTTTTTTTCATAAATTGCTATCTTCGTTGTGAATTCTCATTGTTTTTGTTTAAAATTCTTGCGTTTTGCGTTCAAATTTTCAAAGAATTCAAATTTTTAGAAGTTTATTATCATTTACAAAACTTTGGACAATGTTATTATAATTTAAAATTAAAAATTTTAAATACTTCAAAAACAACAAAAACAGTACAATAAAAAAGAAATTTACTCCGTTTTTAACGCGTCAAAAACAAGTGTACAGTTTTAAAATACTAAGAAAAGTGAAGGGAGTTATACTTTGTTTGATTTCTTCTTGCTTTTAAGACGGCTTGTAGTCTCTTTGGCATCGATTCCACCCATTTTAAAGATAGCTCATTAGACATTTTTGGCCACACTTCCTGCAGAATTTTCTTCAGAGAGTGCTTGCTGCTTAGGTTTTTTTTTTAAATTGTCTGTCCAAATGCTCCCAGGTGCTTAGTTAAGTTTATATCGAGCAACTGTTGTGCTGATGCAGCTGTTTTAGGCCGTATTACAAAAGCCAACCCTATAACCCTTCATTATAGATACTGTATATTTTCCTTTAAATTTCTTTTTTCTACCTTTTATCACGTTTTTCTTTGTCCAACTTGATTTCGTCAAGTTCTGGATTAACGTATTTTTCACAGATGACAGCAGGCAGGTAGAAATTTAACTTTTTATAACTTACATAACACTTTTTATATTGGAAAATAAGCTGTACACTTTATTTTGAAATAAAATTTCAATAAAATATAAATTAATAAAATAATTTATTTATTCTACTTTTAAATCAAACACTTTACTTTAGCTGCACTTTTGTGTACCTGCACATCAAGGCAGGTAAATGCATTTTTGATTTACCTGCACAAAAAATCGTGCAAAGGAGATTGTGCAGCTAAGTCAAAATTACTGTACTGTATTTTAGTGGAAGGTTCTTAATAGACTATGAAAAATTATAATTTCTATTTGATAAGCTGCTAAACATACGATTGCTCAAATCGAATGGTTATTACTACACAGTGTTGCCAATTTACCAATTTTTTATTTTGTTTAAATCTAACCATATCTGGTGTTGCAGTAATGGCAATTCTGCTTCTACAGGATGATTCAGATAAAACGAATGAATTTTGTTGGCCTATACTTTCATTATTAAAATGAAATTGCGTTCAGTTTTTTTTGCGTTGTTTTTGGATAAATTAAGCAACTGTTAAGCAACGATCTAAAATAATTAAATTTTTATAATCATATTTTTTTACACAATCTGATATTTTTAATTAACCCTTAACTGGATACCTAGAACTGGCCGGGCATTTTTGAACTTTCTCTTAATATTTTTCCTCTACAGCATCGAAAAACACTCCTGATTTCTTATGAATTCCTCAATTAAGGTGTTCTGAGTGGAAAGTTAAGAGAAACTAAATTTTTTGTGAAATGTGGGCGAGGCAATCGATGTTAAGAAATTTTTATTCATGTTTGTACCACCAGGCCTGACCAGGTCCTGTACTATTATATTTGGACTGTTGTAAATAAAATCAGAACGAAACGTATAAAAAAGAAGACGCAACACATAAGAACTCTTTCTTAACTTTTATTTTTATTTCGAACAATAATTTTAGTTTACATCGAAATGTTCTTGCTGTAGACATAAAACTCCATACGAAGTACAAGCCAGGCCCAGATGGCTATTTTTTCCACATAAATTAGGTATCGTCTTAAGAGTTAAACAAAATTGCAGAAAATGGGAAACGAAATCGAATTGAAACGAATCGTAGCGTAATTCATTAGTGGTAATTACACCTTTTCATGTATACAAATTGGTATGGATTATCGTCTAAGGCTCAAATTTACAGTCATAAGTTAATTATTAGTAAACTAAAATAATGGCTATTGCTTAACATAAGTATCATATTAACAATAATTGGTTAAGTAAAAATTTTAAGCAGACCAAAAAATGGTAACTCTATTAAAATAATAAATAATAAAAAAATTAAAGGAGTTAACCAATAACATTTGAGGGTTTAACTATTGGTTAAGAAAAAGCTGTAAATAATATTCTATTTGTTAAACTGTTGTTATTAGCTAACTAATGACTGTAAATTTGTGCCTTAAAGAATTACCGGTATAAGTTGCGTAACAGATAAAGCAGCATGGTTGGGGACCGCCTTTAACAGATTGTTTAACTCTTTAGCCCTTGTCACTTCAGTTACGAATAAAAATAAAACCGAACGATGACGCCTCTAGCCAAATTCTTTTTCATGCAGTAGACGCTCTTGAAGCTCATGCGGATTGGTATTGTCCCAAATGCGACACATTTTATTTTAATAAAGAAAGAGCCTTCATCGCTGAAGAGGATTTTTCGATGAAAATAACTCTTTGCAAATATTTTTTTAAATTAAAGATTAAAATCATCATTAATCGCTCAAGCATTATTTTAGTCGAGATTTAAAGTACTATTACTAAAAATTTCTTACAGTGTACTTTTATAAATTGTAGGTTATTTAGAGTAAAACAAACGATTAATTGTTATTGCTTTATATCTGCACGATATACACACACTTGAGAATAATCAACACAAAAGTGTAGTTTATTTATCAGATGATGATTTTTTGGTTATAAGTTTTAGTTTTCTTAACATTTTCATAATGAAAAACGTCTAGCTGGGTTTATTTCAGCACAAAAAAAAATGCAAAATTAGCTGCTTTAACAATTATGAAGACACTTAAATGCAAAAAGCGAAAAAAACGCATTCGATTAAAAGAAAAACTAAAAGAAAATTCATGAAATTTAGCCAGCTAAAATATAATATTTTTTAGGTGGTATAAAAAACACGAACAATTAAAAAACAAGATCAGTTCATAAGAAAACGCCGAACAAGTAAAGGAAATTTTTTATTAAAAGACCAAATTGGTTTAGAAAAGCAACAGCAGCCAAGCACCCTTTAATACTTAAAAAAAGGATACAGTGTTTTCGAAATTAAAAAAAAAAAATATCAAAAAATTTTATAAATGATCCAATAGGATCATTAAGATCTTTTTTCTTTTAAATTGCTAACAGTGGCTAATTGAATATTAAATTACGAGGATATAATTACAAATCACAAAATGCTTAAGTACGTGTGGCATGTGGCAGTGATAACAATAATATTTTGTTGGTTACACACAGCAACAGCACGCAGTGCCACAAACTCCAATACAAATACTTATCAGCATGCAAACAGTGTTACTGAAGAAACCGACACTCCCCATCCGTCCCAGGCGAGCAGTAGTTCAAGTACGAGTCCATCAAGTGTCTGGAAAGATCTATCAATGGTTTACCGAGTGTATCAGCAATGTTCGGCGGAAAATCTATCAATATGTCTTAAGGTCAAACTGTTGACCGGTTTGGAAAAGGTCTTCCGTTCGGCCAAGAAAGTGAAACTAATGGAGGGCATACAATTTGTGAAAGCAGATGATTCGGAAATGCCAGCGAAACCTTTGTTAAGCGAACAAGAGCTGGAAGCTAATTTACCCAGAGCCTTGGAGGCCAAGGAACAGGTTTTGACCAATCTGATATTTAAAAATATAGCAGGTTTTTTGCAGCACCACACTCTACAGGTGCTTTGTTTTACCCAGTAAAATTGTTGCCACTTTTAATAAGTATTCTTTGTTTTTAGATAAAATTCCCTGATATCAGACCTGATGACTCATGGTCTGCCAATACCGTGGAAGGTCGCAAAAAGAAGGATAAAAAAGGTGGTGGTGCCTATATAATGATCCCATTACTTTTGGGTGGTACTTTTGTGCCCATTGCCTACGGTGCTTTAGCCATGTTAGCGGGCAAGGCATTAATTGTCTCTAAGTTAGCTTTAGTCTTGGCTTCCATTATAGGTATTAAGAAATTGTTAAGTGGCGGTGGCAAAGAATCTTCTCACGAGGTTGTTGTATCATCTGGTGGCCATTCGGGTTGGGGACGTGACTTTGACCTGGCCTACAGTGGTTGGAAACCCAAGGATGCGAAAAAGACTACCTAAGAATTATGTATTTTTAATATTGTTCGTAATAGCTAACAGTCATTTAAATGTAAGGGCCATTCCAAGGAAAGAGGTTAATGATTTAAAAACAATTTGATAAACAAAAAAATTACTTGAAAAAAAATTAAAAAAAAAAAAAATTGAGAATGGATGAACTTACTTGTTTACAAATTAAAAACAAATTGTGTGTGTTTTTTTTTATAGATTTTAAGTAAAATTTTAATTTATTTTATTTAGTGTTTAAGAAGAAAATTTAATAAAAAAAAAAAATAGTTTATTACAAAATATAATTTTTTTCTTTCTACGTCCAATAGTAAAGCTCAGCAAAAATAATAATAAAAACGTCTGAATATCAGCTCTTTTGGAAACAATTTCTACTTATTTGTGGTAGAAATAGTCCAATCTTTAAGAATAATAAAATAACTGCAAAATATTATAGTGTTACAAACAACACTTAAGTTCAAAGTCCGATGGAAATTCGATAGTTTAAGATGTCAAACGTAGTATCATACCGTGCTCACTTTTTGCCATTAGAGGTAAGTAGTGCACTCTGTCAATCATCAATAATAGATTTCGGCTTGACCAATGCTCTCTAATTTATTAAAACTTAATTTAAAAATCATTCATCGATTTGCAAAACGTAAAAACTACTTCGTAATTTTAAATATCCAGAGCTTATTTTTATAAAAATAGCAATAGCTTTAAGGGGTCGTTAATAAACAAAATTGCTGCATATGGAGTAAAACCAATTAACAATAGGCCCTACAGAGTCATTTACATCCAGAAAAACTCATCGTTTGGTGCGGTTTACCCGCTGCCATATGCCCGAAGTCATTTTCAAAAGTTAATGTCATGTATAGAATTTTGGAAAAAATTTGATGAATTTATACAAATTGTTTTTAAATTTTTTTTTTAATAATTTGATTTTTTCAAGTCAACTACTAATGGCCATTTTCTCATTACATGATTATCTTTTTTCCCAACGAAAAACTGCACAATAAAGAAATTTGGTTTTCTAAATGTCTCATTTACTTTTATTCTGTCGCAAAACTAACCAGCACTCATCTGCCAATTATTTATTTTCCTTTTATTTGCCGTACAGATAAACTTAATCAGCTGACTCCAATGTTTTACATGTATTTTGAGAGGTGTTGCCAGCTGAAAACAATGTGTTTTGTCGGTATATTGAGAAACCCAAAATTGTTAACAGACGGTTTATCGGTCTAATAAATTTATGTTGACATTTAGTAACAGACACTTTGTCGGTACATTGAGAAAATGGCCATAAGTCTTTCAATTCTATTGTACTGTGTGTGCTCGAGTATCTTGATTAGCTGTCAAAATTAATGTTTTCTTTTGCAAAAAAAGGTCACCTATTTAAAAAATTGTCTTTTATTTCATAAAATTTTAAAATCTTTCAATTCAGTTGATGAAGTGTGTGGCCAAGCATCAACTCAGTTCAAAGACTCAGTTGACAATTGAATTGAAACGTGTTGGGGCGCATAAGGCACCAAAATATGTGGACTCTAGCTTTCTAATGCCTAAGAGTATCATAAGGCAAGCTTTACAAAATGTCTACTGACGTCCAATATACAATTAATTTATATTAATTTCCATTTTTAACAATTGCTAGAAGTTTAGAAAGCTCTTAAAAGCTCTAAAAACATTGTAAACAATCTCGAATACAATGCTTTTTTTCAATATGCAAACTTCATTTATGCTGCTCCAATAATACAATAGTTTTTTTTCATTACCATAAACAAAGCTAAATCTTTTTAATTTGTTTCATTACTTTTTATTTTCAATAAGAACTAACAAATAGAATTCCCAAAAATTAAATGTGTTTTTATTTCTAGCTGCCCAAAGGTTCCTCAAGGTACTCCTTGATGTTTTCTCACCTGGAACGTAAACGACTCATTGTTCGGGCCTAAAAATATTTTCTTTTAAGTTAGAGGCCTAAAAATACCCTTAAAAAAAATTGTTTTCATAATATATTCCCATTTATTCTGAAATTCGTCATTAGAGGGCTAGACAACTCTAATAAAACATATCGAGGTTAGCAGGAACCCACGTTATTGACAAAAAAAAATAGCTTTTTATAATTACTCATTTCTAAACGAGATGGCTAAACTGTTTAATATACGGATCATTTGGATCCAAGGAAACAAGGACACACGGGGAAATAGTAAGACAAATGAATTTGCCAAACTATCATCCCACTAGACTTCAAAGATTTTTTTGTAAACATGATTTTTTTTCTAATTTGGATAAATTGGAAATGTTCCTCTATCAAAAATTTTACAATATTTTCACTCACTTTGCACTTCTCGAAATATTTTAAATGATGGCAGCCACACAAGCTTAAGGAGAAAAGATACTGCAGGACTCATCCGAATAAAATAGCACTAAACTTTTAGTGCATTTGGAAATGAATTTTATTTAAAGTACAAAGAAACGTAATAGATTTTTGATCACTCACATTCTAAAAAAAGATCATTGTGCAACAAGTAAAAGGACAATACAAATGCCATGTGACGTTAACTCATATGACTATAAGAGATGTTGTTGTACGAATGAAAAGAGTTCTTTGTTACACCCAACTCTGAGAATAAAAATAAAATAATGGAGGAAACTTATCCATTAAAATGTATTCTTTCGTTTACTTTTTAAGCCCGGGGAGGCTATAGGTATTTATTCGGATTATTTTTTTTTAAATACGAAGCCGGAAAAATTTTATCTATCGAGAGGTAATTTCTTTGTCTAGATTTTTCGTCCTGATACCTTCAGAATATATTTTGTATGGTTAATCACTCCGGTGTATGGCAAAAACAAGAATCATCCTGACACATGGTGCATTTTAATTTTTTCTATTTTGGGCCAAATTGACGATTTGAAAGGGCCAACATTCCTTTGATAGGTTTAAAATATTTGAAGAGAATATATGAGCATAAATATGCGAAACTAGACAGATATGCAAACAATAGTTAAGAGTTTATTCTTCAAAAGGGCGAAATAAACCAAACAAACGGCTTGATAATAACAACAAGATATTTTTGTGAATATAAAAGATTTTTGATTTTCGTACAATAAAGCTTCAGACAAGTTAAAAAAATCTCACAAAAAGTCGCAGACCGCAAAAAGATGTCGAATTGCGACTTTATGCTAGAAACACAACTGGGACGAACGACGAATTATTCGTCGTTAGGTTTATTTCTATTTCTTACGCAGACGAGCGACGAATAAATTGGGACAGGGACAGCTAACCCTAGCATGATAGCAAAGTCTAATATTTATTTAAAATCGTGAAATCTGTAAAGCAGCACTGGAAAAATGGCATCAGTTGCCAACTTGGCTAAAATTCGCGAAAAATTGCAAACGTTTAAACAAACGCTAAAATTTATTTGATATCGCTAAATGGGTAAAAAAAAAACAAAAAATCGGAAAATTACATATAAAAGTTGTTAAATTTGCGAAAATTTTTGATATTTCAAACAAGCTATAAAATGGATTAAAATTCCCTTAAACTATAAGGAACGGCAAAAATTCGGTAAAAATTGCTAAATTAGCGGAATTTCGCAAAAATTTGATAACAGCGGCACAGTCTACTATTAATTATAAATCGTTAAAACTGTAATAATTAGAAAACTTACAGGAACAAATCGCTTCTATCGCGAACATGGCTAAAATTCACGAAAAATTGCAAACGTTTAAACAAACCCAAAAACTAATTTGAGATCGCTAAATCGAAATGTAGAACACCATAAATGCTGAACTAATCCACTTTCGAAAGGATTCGGCTTCTAGAACACACCCGATTAATATATTTTTAAGTTCTTTTTTTTTTTTTTTTGAAATTTGGTCAGCCTATGATTTGACAAGCAAATAAATTACAAAGAAATTTTAATAAAATTTATTGCTAGTTAAAAAAGTTGAAAATGGATGCAGGAAAACAATAAAAGAAGTTAAGAATAATAAATATGTAATATGTAATATTTACAAACAAACCTATACACCTAGCGATAAGTAATATCATGACAAAATGGAATGTGCTACAAAATCACACTAAAATACCAAGAACACAATTTCTAAAAATACTTAAATTCTGCTTAAGGCGAACGTACACGAAATGTTTTTGTCATCTGACATGTCAAATTTTCCACTGCAAAACACATACATGTCGTGTGTTACCTTTTTAACTTTGCTTCTGTAAAAGTCAGACGCAAAGTCATCTGACAAAATTTCAATTAGAGCGTGCTCTATTTTCTTCTCACAAACCATCTGACATCAGAAAGCTATGCCGGCAAGAAACCGGCAGCGGCGTCCACTATTGACGGAATCATTGGCCGGCTGAAGTTAATTTTTTACAATACCGAGATATGTTTGATCATCTTACCATTGAATAGAATTTATGTGAATATATATATAAAAACCGTTTTATTATAAAATCCTAAATTGGTATCTTTGAATTAAAAGAAAAAAATGTTAAGATTGCTGAACTATTTTACGGCGCAAATAAAACTTTTCATGGCGGCAGCAAGCTATTTTGAAACCGAGCACTACTTTGGTTTCTGCAATAACAATGCGAAAAAAAACAGAGACAATGTCAGAAGCAAATTACATGTACGTTTGTGACCGAATATTATAAAGCTTATGTAAAACAGCGATTTGACAGACATGCACAATTACATGTGACTTGAAAATTTGACATGTCAGATGACAAAAACATGTCGTCTATATGCGCCTTTAAATGATAATAATTATTTTATGCATGATGGCAAATTATACCAAAAGACATACGGGATGCCAATGGGCAACCCATTATCACCATTATCATTATCATTATGATTTGTTTGCTATATTAAAATATAAAGACGAAGACATAATATTGAAAACATTTAACTCATATCATAGCAAACTGAAATTTACTCTATAGAGGGAGAAGGACAATGCAATACCATATCTGGATATGAAGATATTCCGACCAAATGGCAAAATAATAACAGATTGGTATATGAAACCAATTGCTTCTGGACGCTTGATGAATTTCCACTCAACACAACCCATGAAACAGAAGATAAATACTGCAATGAATCTAATTGACAAAGTTATAAAAATAAGCAACGTAAAATTTCAATTTAAGAATATGACAAGAATACAGGATATTTTAATGAAAAACAATTTTCCAAAGTGGTTGATCAATTCATTAATGACTAAAGTTAAAAATAATATTTCATCAGGGGAAAAAAATAAAAATGACACATCTGGCAACGCCAAATACTATAGTCTACCGTTTATTCCAAGACTAACTGAAAACAACAAACTGAGAGAGATAATAAAGGACCAACAAATAATATTCGCGCATAAATCAAACAAGACAATACATAAATTATTTACACAAACCAAAAAACAAAGATTGAATGTAGGGATCAAAGTGATGTTGTTTATCAAATTGAATGTGATGGCGGTGATAATGAGGAGTGTGGAAAAATCTACATTGTACAACAAAGAGAAATTTAGGCGTGAGAAAACAATCAACTGCACTTGCACAGCTCTGCATTGAAAACGGACACAAGCCAAACTGTGAAAAAGTGAGAATTTTAGATAAAGAGAAAAGGGAAAATAAAAGATACACGTTGGAGAGCTTAAGAGCAGCGTTGCCACTACCAAAAAAAATTTGTAACCAAAATGTTAAAATAAAGTAACCAAAAGCAAAAAAAAAGTAACCAAAATTTTTATTATCAAATGTACATACTATTTTATCCGCACTTCAGGTGAAAAATATGTCTAAAGAAGGAATTGTGTTTGTTTGTATCTAGTAGGCTCAAAAACCGCTGGACTAATTTTTATAAATTTTAATGTTGTATTACCGATGGTCTGGAAAGAATAAAAGGCTATATAATTTTTCGAAATTTTTAGTTGACGTGCACTTCCTTTACAAAGTTAACACTTCAACCTTTTTATATAAAGAGCTCTTGCAAGTAAAATTCGTTAATCATACGAATTTTCATTCAAAAAACATTTTTGTTTACGTTTTTAAAATTTTGTATTATAAGCGAAATTTTTCTTAAATTTTGGTTTATTTTAATATTTAACAAAACTTATGTTTTCGCAGAGTTTTTTTAAAAAACTTTTTTGCTATCTTATCTCGACTTTAGATGTTTTGTTAAAATCCTATTTAAAGTTCCGTTCACTTTGACCTTATCGTTTGTCTAGAAAAGTGTTTCAGTTAGACCTATGAAGAATTAAAAGTAGCAGATAATGGCCATCTACACTTCAAATTATATATGTACATATGGTTAAGTTGACAGTTTGTTAAAGTTTAAGCTTTTTTAAGTAGATGAAAAAAGTGTTGGTATTGGTTGCACAAATACCACACACAATTTTTAAGAGTCAAAAAAGCGGAGCGGGTAAATCCTCTTCCAAAACAAAAAATTTGGTTATTTTTGTGTTGAAAAAAAGTAACCAAAATGGAAAAAAAGTACACAAGTACACATTGGAAAAAAAAGTAACCAATTTTGGTTAAAAGTAACCAAAACGGCAACGCTGCTTAAGAGTGCAACAATCGACAAGTGCAATAAACACAAAAGAAGACAAAGACAATACAAATGCAAACTACACCATTGCAATACTTTAGTAATAATAATAACTGTGATCAAAAAAGGACAAATTTTCTGTGATAATTTTTATATTTACATACATACATTTATTTTAATATTTTAGGTTTTGTGTTGTGCTGTCCACCTTTACAAAATACTGTGATATAATTTATAAATGATGTAAACTGACGAAAAAGATTGTTGTAAGTTAATTTGTCAAAAATTAAGATTATAATTATTGTTATTATTGACTACTTTTTAATTTGTGTTTTTACAATGTTGCCAGATTTTAATAAAAACTCAATCCCTAAAGAATTTGAAAGAATACCAACGAAACGCCGGATTTTATTGAGAATGAAATAAATAATCTTTTATTTACATTAAATTAATGACCTTGAAAGCCTGCATATAGGAAACTATATAAACTATATAGAGTAATCAAAAAAGGTCGATCAACACTTATAATTATAAGCATGATTCTCTATGTTTTGTTTTTATTATTTTTCATATATTTCAACCAAAAAATAGCTACTAATAATTATAAAAAAAAAACAAATACATATTGACAAAAATTTGTTTAAAACAATATAATATCTAAGTATAATTAAAAAGTGATAAATTAAATTTATATGGGACTAGCCTAACCCGGTGCGCTTGTCTACCCTCATCGAAATAAAATTAGTAAATTTTTTTTTAAATAAATCTCGAGTATTGATAACATAGCATCTTGTTCTAAATTTTAATGCTTTTACAGTAACCGTTCCATAGATAAACAGAAATTTCAAGTGTATTTGTATGGGAGGTGCCATGTTTAATCTTCTTTTGGAAGACGTTGTGTACTACTATCCAAGCTATTTGTACAAAATTGGAACACCTTCACTGTAACAGTACTCTAAATATGAAGAAATCCAGATTGTCATTGAATGAGAGGTGCCACCCCCACTTAAAAATTATAAAATATTGATTGCCTATGTTAAGCGCCGGGTTATCAGAAAATTACTGTGAAAATTTCGGGAAAATCGGTTGTGTAGTTTAGAAGTCTATAGGGAACAATATTATGTACACACGTTTTTTCATTTATATAATATTTTTTGCTCCTCCTGCACCCACAACTTAGTTTTTATTTCGAAAGGTGAACTTTACCATAAGAGTGGATCCTATAAAGCTTGAAGACATTTGTCTTCAAATATTCGGAATTTAATATTTTCGTTCTATGGGAGCACTGCTCTTTCTTCTCTACCCCGCCCATTTTTATTTAAAAATTTATAGTTTACTATAATAGCTTTAACCATGTTTGAAGACTCTAGCAATGATAGTTCTTACGTTACGCGATATTTAATGTATGTCCCCCTTAATTTTTATTTTCAAATGTGTATGTTACTAGAAGAGTGTTTAAATTTAAACATTCTCACTATAACAGTTCTTAAGATATGCGATATTTAACATAAGCGTCATATGGGGTACAACTTCCCCTGCCCCTATCGAAATAATAAGTAGCCTCTTTTATTTTCGGGGCCTACGTGATGCTACTGTAAAAATTTTAGAAAAATCTTTTCATTCAACATTTTTTTATTTTTCGAATTTATTCTATGAGTTACATTTCAGTTAAGGTAAAATGTAACAAGAAAATACAATATAAATTTAAGGAATAGAACTATTACAAAAAAGCTTTATAAAATACATAACTGAAATGTAACTCATAGAATAAATTCGAAAAATAAAAAAATGTTGAATATAATATAAAGTAACCTACGAAAGGAGATAATTCCCAGTTTCTATTTGTTGAAAATCTTTTCAGTAGTTTAGGAGTCTATAAGCCAACAAACAAACAGACAATCATTTTTATATTTATATAAATAGATAAATACATATAAAGTTTAAACAATTTTTAAGAAAAACCAGCATTATTTACTAAAACACTTCGAACTCTTATAAAAAGCGGTCACCCTGTCCCAATCTATTCATCGTTCGTCTGCGTAAGAAAAAGAAATAAACCTATCGCAGAGTTCGTTTAGCACGACACACTTAGGTCTACGCAAAGATTGTGTATACTTTAATATACACCAATGTGTTCCATTTCTGACGATATCGTTTCGAATAATTCGTCGTTCGTCCCAGTTGTGTTTGTAGCATTTATACTGTTCCAAAGTAATCAACCTCAATAAAGCTCGCTATACAACAATAATATGTAGTTTGTATTAGCTAGTAACTTAAATTAAGTCATATGTAGTACATATTATGTACTAAATACTCTCTACCAGAAAGGAAAATGATTTTACTTTAAACAATAGTTAATCACAGCTGTCATTTAAATGGGCAGTCAAGGTCTGTCTGTCAAATTTCTTTAAAGGTGTTTAAATAATTTATAAGTTCATGCGAATTTAGAAAAACTCCTTTCATAAATTTATAACCCAAAACTCAATTTACACACACCTTAATTGCTTCCACCTTTTATAATACTTTACATTTGACTTGAAAATAAATATTTGTTAAGGAAAGTAACAACAGTTAGCCAGTTAGCTGTTAAACAATTTTATTTTTTTTTATTATTAAGTGACATTTTTTTGCAATAAATACTCAAACACACATTTAAACTTGTATGTCTTCCCTAAAATAAATAAAAAAATTGTAAAAAGTTTAGAAAAAAATGCATGATGATAATTTCAATTTGTTGCGGTTGTATGCAAAACAAATACTTAACAAAAATGTTCAAGTGTAGAAACATTCAGTTTGTACGTGTATAAACACAAATCGAAAGAAAGACAAAAATGTATTCGTCGTATGTATAGAGAAAAAAAAAAACATGTAGATAGGTATGTATTTAAAACAAACGTTAACTGAATTTATTACAATTACCAAATATGTACGTGCGTGCTAAAAACCGAGTGAAAAATTCATGGACTTAGTTTTTAATAGCTAAAACGAATTTTGTAATGGCTACAGAACTTGAAAATAAATTTATTAGGGGGAGTTTTTTGAAATATTTTAATGCAAGAAATTATGTTGGAATAATTAATTAAGCAGTCCTGTGGGGGGTTTTTACACTTTAATTAAAATTAATACGAAATACTCTCATTAACAGTTTAAGTAATTTATATTATGTAAAGAACTCAAAGAGCAAGCGGTAAACTTGGAAGTTCATCTAAAATGTCCTGTGGAGTGCTAACACTTGCGGACACTGAAAGCTTAAGGTTACGACAATCTGTAACTTGAAGTTAGGTTATACTTCTCTGTTTGTCAGGCATTATTATCAGCTAAAAACATTAACTCATTAGAACCCAATGATCCCATTTGGGAATATACACAAATAATTAAATAAACACAAATTAAAAAAAAAAATTATATAAATAAAATTTTATTTTTCGAAAATAGCAAACAATCTTTAAAATAAAAATTTGGCGCTAATGGGTACAATGATAAAATGCATGGAGAAACTGTTTGATTTCTAAACGAATTTTTCTTTTCCATAAGAAAATGTGGAGCTTAATCTTAATATCGTCCGCTCATTATTGGTTCGGCGCATATGCCAAAAAGTCAATATGCCAAAAGACAATATAGGTTCACATGCAGTTTTCTGAAAATATACCAGATAGAGTTTTTTTGCAGTGGTGAAATTTTCGTGAACGTTAATGAAAGAACTTACTGCTTGTTTGTAGTATTGAGTTGCTGAAATTTTATTTTTCTTTTGCTTTAACTACTTTTTTGAAGTATTTTTTGTATGAGGTATTTGCAGCATTCGCCAAACAGTGGCGTGTAGGGCAAAACAATACTTAATAAAAATTAAAAAAGTTGATATGGAGCAAAATCGTTAAACAAGTTTTGAATTTAGAAAGGGGGTTTATACCTTGTACCTAACTCAATTTTTTTTTTAATGGTCGGCAGGTCAAACCAATAATAAGCTGACGGCTAACAACAGCTACTATTCCAGAATATTTGTAACGCCTAGTTGGCCATGAATGCAATATTCTCGAGACCAAGACAAGCCTTGACTGTAAGATAAATGTATATGAAAGGTAATAAGCACTGTGCTTCATTGAATCCTTTGTGCAGCCAATAAATTGAAATTTTTTTTATTCAATTATTTTGTTAGTGAAATGGCAAAAATTTTAGTTGGATCCACGATGACTTCTCCAAGAAATGTCTGGCTGAGATATTTTATCATTCATCACGCTGAATTTGCAATGTTTTGTAATTACTAGGGATGCGATTTCCATGCAAATGCATGTTTTTTGTCGATAGTCTTAGATCGATGTCGACCAATTATATTTCCGAATCATTAAATTTGCGTTATGGCATCGATTTGTTTTTGCATATTTCGGTGAAAATGCATATTTTTGCATATTTCGGTTTTAAATGTATAAAAAAAATTTTTCCAAAATAAAATGATTTAAATCAATAAAAAAAAATTTTTTGGAGCTCTGCTTAAAATACAAAATTTCGACAAAAGATCATTAAACTTTTAACCGATGCAGCCAGTACCTTACAGGGTTAAGGCTGCCAATTATATATATATATATATATGTTCCTTTTACTCCTCTGGGGAGCATAGGGCCGCCACAAGTTGATTCCAATGATCTCGATCATCAGCGCGATGTTTGACGTCGTTCCACTGTAGTCGTAGCTCGGACAGTTCGGTTATGATTTGGCGTTTCCAGGTGTGTGATGGTCGTCCGATACGTCTGCTTCCCTGTGGGTTCCAGTCTATGGCCTTCTTAGTGATATCGTCTAATGGCTTGCGGAGAGTGTGTCCAAGCCAACCCCATTTGCGTTTTCTTATTTCCAACTCAATTGGTTGCTGGTTGGTATCTGACCAGAATTGGGCATTTGATATTACGGAGGGCCAGTAAACACGCAAGACTTTACGCAGACATTTGTTAACAAACACCTGAAGGGACTGGATATCTCGCGGTACCATATTCCACGTTTCGCACCCGTACAGCAATGTGGATTTAACGCTGGAGTTGAAAATTTTAATTTTGGTACGTTTCGAGATGTTAGGCGATTTCCAAACAGCTGAATTGGGCAAATGCATTACGTGCTTTATAAATGCGACTGGCCACATCGGCTGATGAACCACCGGATTTGCCGATTATACTGCCTAGATAGCAGAAGGACTCCACATCATCAATTTCCTTGCCGTATATTAGGAATTTCCGCGTTGCGTTAGCATTTATCCTAAGTGTTTTTGTTTTGGGGATGTTTATCTTCAATCCAACTAGCTTTGCTGTTTCGCTAACTAGATTTAACTTTGATTGCATATCGGAAAACGAATGACTTAATAAGCATATATCATCTGCATAGTCCAGGTCTTCTAATCTGTCTTGCAAACCCCATGTTATCCCTCTCCTATGACTTGTTGACTTTTGCATCACTACATCTAGGACACAGTTAAAGAGGAGTGGTGATAACACACAGCCTTGGCGAACTCCGATTTTTATTTGGCTGCCAATTGGCCTAACATAATTTATCCAAAACTGTTATTTGTTACTTGCTAGGCAGATGGGTTACATCGAGTTGCTGAGGAAATTAGAAGCCAATTCTATAATATTGATTTATCGATTTCAATCAATCGTGAAAGGAAGAATAGCCCCACAAATTAAAAAAAATCCAAAACGTTTGCAAAAAAATATGGGATTTTAAACAATAAAACAAATTTGAACTATATTTGAGCCAGAATTAAATGTGGAATCTGAATTAGAAAATTATAATTCAACAAATGAATCCGCACTCCTTAAGTACGCTTCAACTTCGGTTGACTTTGAGAGTTCATTTTCCATGTACAAAAGCTTTTTAGCAGACAAAGGTTTACTTAGGATGAAATAAAAAAGAATTTATTTGATTATGCTAACAAAAATTTAAATAATGTAGTTATTTAAATAAAGTTTTAAAAAATATTATTCCATTGAATAACAATGGAATAAAAACAACAATCGAATTTTTTTTATCTTTTTTTATTATAAATAAAATTAAAAAAAATAGCTTTTTTATTAAAAATGTTGAAGTTAATAGTGCATATTTTGAAGTTTTTAGTGCATATTTTAGGCGCATATTTTTGATTTTTTAGTGCATAAAAATCTCATCCCTAGTAATTACATTACCTAATATAATCTGAAACCACAGTGAAAAGGCCAATAAACACCCTTAGTTCACTGTTGTCAAGCAAAAGTTAATTACGTGTTTAACTACGGAATAAAGGGACGAATTTTTTAGTTTGTCAAACTCCAGGAATATTTGTCTAAAGACGAATGAATTCTCGTTCGTATACCGAAAAACGTCTCAGGACCTAGTAACATAGCAATTCGTATCAGGATAATTTTTGTACGAAGGCAGAGAAGCAAATAGGCGGACAAAATTAAATATAATTGAAAATTTTCCATTTCAATTACACAAAGTTATCATAATGAACAAAAACTTCATTATTGCAGTTACATCCCAGTAACAACTTCGCTTACTTTTTCAAAATGAATAGCTTCTTTAACTCATTATTTAGTAGCTTTCTTCTATAACTACATCTATAACAACTTCAATAACTACTGTTTTCTGGATGTATTAAAGTAAAAAAATAATGACTTGCTTTTGAATGCGTTCATTTTGGGACATCCCTTGTAAAATTCATTGGTTCTTTCAGTAGAATTGTAAGTAGTGCTCTTATGTTTTTCTGATTACTCAACACATTATTTTGTAGGCGAAGTTTTTACTGGGATGTAATTATTAACTTAATATAAATAAATGATGTTTTTATTAAAAATTTAATGTATTTTTAAAAGATGATAATTAAAACTCTATACAATTTTAACCACAGTTTTAACTATAAACAGAATATAGAACAGAAATTAGAAAAGAATTATAAGTTTTAAGTAAATATCATTGAACTGAATGACATTTAAGTTGTGTTCAATTACAAGCAATTGATGTTAAAAAAATTTTTTGTTTTAATCTGATCCAAGAAATCCACTGAATATTTATTTTTGCGTAATTAAAAACAAAACTTAGTCGATCTGATTGTAATTTAAATGTTATAGTCTCTTTATTACCATTAAAGATAATAACGTAAAGATTAACCAACACATGTAATTCACCTTTTTAGTGTAGGTCATAAATGGTTAACAATACAGCAGCAAATAACCAGTTAAATTCGCTTTCTACAACAAAAGATAGAAGAAATTTAAAGTATTTTTAATGTTGAATAGTATAGTTTTTGAAAATTTTGGAATTACCAATGTGTGGCACACCAAATATGCAAAATGCATTGTGGAATACAAATAAGATTACTAAAATGTTTCGATGTCATTTGAAATCGCAACAGTGGCTTTTTTAATTATCAATTTATATCACTAAATAATGGATCTGCGATTGGTTACTTTTATTGATCGATGGCATATTGGATTGTTGCGTTAAGCCAGCAATGGCCAAACAAGTTTACAGAGGATGTAGGGAGAGATCTAACAAATCAATTGGTACAAATTTTTAAATTTAAATCGATTTTCTCATGGTTTGAAAGCGCACAGTTGTTTGATTTTTTTTTTAAATCAAAAAAATTTAAATTATCATTTAATAAAAAAATTTACAATCTTAAGTAATCAATATAATAAATTTGGAAATAGGTGCAAAATCAACAAATTGTTTGCCAGATTCTACGAATTTAGTGATTAAAAACAATATTTTATTTTTCAATAATTAGTATTGTGGTTATTTTGTTGAACTATTTATGGTTTTTAATCCAAATTTTAAATATTTTTATTTATTTTATTTTTCTTTGGTGTAGTAATTGTAGTAACTTCGATATTCAGACTGTTTGCAGTAAAATATATCAGAGTCGCAGGCGGAGATCGAACCCGACCCTCGTACTGATACACAAGCTCACTTTACCAACTTGACTACCGAAGCGAACCCCCTATAAAATTATAATGTACATCTCTGTTATAGGTATCTCTTTAATATCAATTGTTTTAATCAGTTATTTTTGTATACAGCCAGAGAAAAAACATGTTTAAAGATGGTCACCTCCAACAAAACAATTTTAAAAGAAAATTTTAAACATATTATGTTTATATTAACCATATTATTGTCACCGACAACCATAACATGTTTAAATTAGTCCTCCTTCAAGTATATTATGGTTAATAATAACAAAAATATGTTTAATACTTAAAATAGCATGGTTGGTTTTCAACCATAGCATGTTGCTTTTGGAAAAGAGAAAAAATACTATTGTTAATTTTAAAACAAACTATTTTCATATTTAACCATAACATTTTTAGAGGCAACCATAATATGGTTGTGGTTTCTTAATGGGGGACTAATAATATATTTAAATTAAACATAGTTGCCTGTATTCATAAAAATTTTTTTTTTTAATAATAAAGGTTAAAAGAACAAATTTATTATGAAAAAATCGTTTATCAATATGTTTAAAATTTTTGTTGAAGGTGACCACATTTAAGCATTTGTTTTCTCTGCGTGTACCTACTGTTCCTTAGTTTATTTACTCATTTACATTTATTGGAAGTCTTGTTGTGCTAATCATTTCTTGTTGAATTTTAATAAAATTAAGCAAAAAATTAAAAAAAAAAAACTTGAGAAAAAAGCTTTTGTTTTAAAGTATGTTTTTTGTTGTTTAAACAAAATAAGACTCTCAACGATTTAAAATCATCGAAATGTCTGTACTGTCATTGTACGATTTAATCTTTATTTTGCAGTTTCATAGTTGACAGTTTCACTTTTTTTTGAACGATTTGTTGTTGTTGTCAGTGTGGAAAAAACATTAAATTAGTCGGTTGGCCAGAGAAATGCTGTCAAACAGACATTTAGCCAGATAATGAGTTAAGCGTTTAAATCAATTAACACTTGTTAGTAACTTTTGTTTATATACGATTTTTCAATGATTAAAACATGACAAATTATGAAAGACTATTAAAAGAGATGATTGGGTATGTCACTTCTTCTTAATGGCCATTATTTTTTTTTCTTTTTTTGTTTCTAGTTTTTATATTTTTTTAATTATAAACACAATGCAAGCGACAAGTCTTTTTTTTACTACAAATGTGTATCCTAGACATTAACATACATAATTTGATAATGATGTAGAAATTTACAGTTGTACTTTAATGTACTTATTAAGTGTTGTTGTGCCTTGTAGTCAGGGAAATAAAATTATGTCATTGTATTGAGTAGTTTTGTTATGTTTATTTAACCAAATTAATGGCCATAATAATTGATCATAAAAGGGGGAGCTATTTGTGATTTTTATATCAGAAGTTTTTAAGCGGGTTAAATACTTAATATACATTGCACTACTATGTTATACCAAAATCAAAATAAATATATATAAAAAAAAAATATTTCTAGACCAGTGGTAAACAAAATACACACTGTGGAAAATATTTAATATTTGCTTTGTAGAAATAACCGCAAAGTAACCTGAATATATTATACCCTACACGAGTTATGAATTATGTCTGTAATTTCTGCAAACGGATATCTGGCCTTGTTCATACCTAGCTTTTATCCTTACCTATCCGGCGACGCAATTTTGCTCATTTCAATGTTGATTTTTCATACGTGAATTAACTATCGAAAATCGATTGTGTAACATACACTACACTTAAGCCCATAGGTAAGAAATACGTTTAAAAATGATAATAAGTTCGTTACATCAAAGATATACACAGCTACATTTTTTTTTGTAGAAATTACGGGCATAAGGACAGAAAGTGGATGCGAACCTGTATCGGGCCGATTGAAAATTATGAAAATTATTCGTAAAATTTATCCAAATATTTGTTCGAGATTTGTTTTAAAGTAATTTCCGAAATGAGATCTACATATCCGAAGCTTATGGGAAATTCAAGACCTTTTAGAAATTAAATTTTCTTTAAATTCGATACCAACATTTAAATACTCTCACTAAAGCCCTTATGACACTCTTTTTTTAATACATTGTTTAAGTTTTGGTGAACAGTACAAATAAAATGCAATAGAAAAATGTACCAAGTGCTAAGAATTAAGCTGTGTTATAGCCTTTTCACACTTGTCAACATTTAACATTTAACATCAATTTGCGAAGATGTTGGAATTTTCCCATAAGAAATACATAGGGCTAAAAATCAAAATTTTTCAACATCTTTACAGAATGTTTCTATCTCATTTTGTTCCCTTTTACATTTTTAGATTCTTTTAGTGTCATCACTAGAAAAGTGGCAATAAATTCCATTATTATTGTGGCATCACTGACAAAATGGAAGTTGCTTTGAAAGCAGCGTTACCATTTCTCAAGTTTTTCCTTTTTTGCAAGACTAATTTTGCTTAATTTTGCTAAAATTATTAAACAAAATGAATTAGAAATACATTTTGGTGTTATCTTTTAAAATGTTGGCACTTTTGTAGAAAAAAAGTATTTAAAAAAAAATAAAAGTTTTTTTTTTAGAAATGGTGACATTTTTTATTGATAGTAGATGTTAGATGTTTCAAGTGTGAACGCGTATTTCACATTTTCAACATCTTCCATGCGTTCCTCCGAAATGTATGCAAGTGTACAAAGGGTATTAAGATAAATGGCAAACTATCAAGAAAATTATTAAAGTTATCGATAAAAAATGAAGTTATGTTAAAAAAAATGTAACATCGTTGAACTTAAAATTGACATTTCAAGGTTGAAATATTAAAAGTGTTGCTGAATCAGAGATTTATGGGCAAATTCTGCGATTGACCGCTTTTTGTTTGCTTTGTTTTTATGTATCTCATAAACAAAAAGTGGACAACATTAAATAAAATAAACAAAATCATAACAAAAGAAAAACTAAAAAAAAGTTTTGTTTACTGTTTCTTTCTATCAATTCAATGAATAAAAAATGTAGCGTCATAAGGGCTAAACTAAGTGGATGATTTTTTTAACACCAGTTTTAATGTCCAGTTCTTAAAGATGCTGACGAATAAATCAGGTTGTAATCGATTATGTTGGCTTTTTAAAAGCATATTTTCTGTATTATACAACTTTGCGCCATCAAGTGCGCATTAAAATATTTTTGTCAGCACTTGGCAGGCATTTCGGCAACTACGGTAAGAGTAGTAGTGGATGAATTCCTCTACATTACAAAGCACTCAGTTTGATTCGCAATAAGTTGTAAAAGCGGCGATACACTATCCTATTCAGTCATACGATTTGCAAAAAAAAAAACATGAAGGAAAGACTTGAGGGTTTGTAATTCTCATTCGCTTTATTGTTTTGTTTATATAATATCTTTAGCTTTTTCTAAGTATTTGAAAAAAAGGTTTCCTGATGATCCAGTGAATTACGCATAACAAACAAACAATAAATTCAGTGAATTTATCAAGAATAAAAATTGGGAATTAAACAAACAACAAAATCTTGTTAATGAATAAAAAATGTTTGTATTCCCGAAAATTGCCTTGATTAGATTTTCTTTTTATTAATATATACATTAAATAAATTGGATAAAATAATATAATATAATGAAAAAATTGTTTTATTCTTGATGCTTTGTATTGAGATATTTTAATTCCATAAATAATATCAAAAATGCCGATTAAGCCGGTATCGATATTTCCTCAATACCGAGTTGTCGAATTACCGATAGGCTTTCGGTACTGGAATCCCTAATAAGCAAAGACCTACGACTTAAGAAAACCCCACAAGAAAAGTATACGGGGTCAAATCGCATGATCTCGATGGCCAGATCCCATCACCACATAAGAGGATCGCGCTTTCAAATTGCTCGTGTGGTTTAGCCAATATGTCACGAGCTGTGTAGCTTGTATTGCTGTAATGCTCATCGAATTCAGGCATAAAGAAGTCGGTACTCATCGACCAGGTTGTGGTCTGCAAAGAGCCGAATGCTTGTCAGCGACGTGTTATCGAGTTCCTTGACTTCTCCTTCATATTGTCACTGACAGCGGTATTATTTTCGACAAATCTTGCTTTTCGCGGACGTATGGGTGTTGATAGATTGTTTACTAAGCCAGTGGGCACAAATTAATCCACTACACTGCCCAAACAGAACAAACAAAATGCCGCTATCACCTTTCGAAATTCGGTAGTTCCTATTGGAAATGCCTTTAATACTTTAAAATATGTCCGTATATATATGTTTATCGCAGACATACTCTCTTTAACTCCTAACCGCAGCTGACTAAGAAAAAGGTATATGCCTGTATAGAATATACATTTTAAAGACGAAAAACGTTCTTTAAATTAAGTATAGTTTGAGTGTGAGGATTCTGAAACATTACCCGATGAGATCTATTTTAATTTAATTAATTTAATTTTTGATCGATTACCATTAATCTAGAGAAAATTATAGCCAAACTGCGTACCTGGGCTTTCATTTCCTTATCTTTACAACATTTAATTTTAATAAATCTTCTTAATGAAAATTTTCTAAGGATATGGAAGGATATATTTTTAAGAGAATATTTTTATTGATTTATGATAAAGCGCTTTCTCGAAATATATCAGAGGTCGGTTTGGTAATCTAAAGGGTGGTTAAATTGTAAGGGCCGATGTTGAATGTGAACCACACCTAAACGCCAAGTTTTTTTCCGAATTTTATTTGACATTTCTCTATTTCAGACTTACTCAATTTGAACCATGGAGAGATACACAATCCAACAACGTGTTAAAGTTATCCAGACTTATTATGAAAATGGATGATAAATTTCGAAGAAAATCATCTTCAGTGATGAGGCACATTTTCACCTCAGTGGATTTGTCGATAAGCAGAATTTCCGCATTTGGGCGAATAATAATCCAAGAGTGATTGTCGAAAAACCAATGCACCCACAAAGAGTGACTCTTTGGTGCGGTTTACGGGCTGGCGGCATCATCGGGCCGTATTTTTTCCAAAATGAGGCCGGTCAGGCAGTTACTGTGAATGGTGTTCGCTATCGTGAGATGATAACGATCTTTTTATGGCCCGAATTGGAAGATATGGATGTGGACGATATGTGGTTTCAGCAGGACGGTGCCACTTGCCACACAGCTAACGAAACAATGGCTCTTTTGCGCAACAAATTCAATGGCGTAATGGCGATGTCAATTGGCCGCTAAGATCATGTGATTTGACACCGTTGGACTTTTTTCTTTGGGGTTATTTGAAAGAAAAGGTGTACGTCGATAAGCCAGCAACAATTCAAGAGCTAAAGGATGAGATAATTCGGCACATTAACGGCATAGAACCTCCATTATGCCTCAGGGTCATCGAAAATTTGGACTATCGGATGGAGGTGTGCCGCCGTGGTCGCGGCGCCCATTTGGCCGATATTTTGTCCCATAATCAACATCGGCCCTTGAAATTTAACCACCCTTTAAGTTGTCGAAATTTAGTCAAACCAAAATGGAATACCTGCATCCACAATTAGCCTTTTTAAAACAGCATTTGTTTTAATACCCTTTACTTATTAAATATATATTTTCAACAATTTTGACTATATTAAAAAAAAAAACAAGTAAGAGTGCCGAATCTTATATACCCTTCACCATGACGCGCAAATAACAGAAAGTTATATAAATACCGTTCTTTAAATACCCAGAATATATAAACTTTATAGGGTCTAACATCAATATTGTGGAAATTATAAACGGATTGACAAACCTATTTATATATACCCTTTAACTTTCGGTGAAGGGTATACAAGTACTTTCATTAATTACCAACTCCCTTTCTGAATCAAAAAAAAAAAAAAAAAAAGAAAGACAAATCTTCACATAAAAAAAACACGTGAAAGTATTTGATTGTTATTATTTTCTTAATTCTCGTTTGATTTCTGTTGGCAAAAACTAAATATAATTTGATTTAAGAAAATTTCCTACCATAAACAACACGTACCAGTAGTACGTACATGCATAGGTACATGCTTCGAATTCACACTGTCACCAACAATTGAAACGTACAAGAAACAAGACATACCCAGAGACAACAAATTTCCCATAGACCTAAATCAAAAAGTACTTTATCACACAAAATACTTGTTATGCATACGCAATTAAATATTCTCTCCCTCCTCTATCTGCTTCCTAATCGTATGCGCATTTTCGTATTTGGTTTCTAACAATTTTGTCACTTACTCTCACTTGCTGCCAACATGAAGACAATAAATTTATTTTAACTTTTGCCACATATTAGACACGCCAAAAAAAAACACATAAAATGATAAAAAAAAGAGTATTTTTTGATATCTTTCTTTTTTCTTCTTAACTTTTCCCCCAGAAGTGCTAAGAATATAGAAAACAAATTAAGACAAAAGGCCAAGTTAAGGCACATAAGTTACTTGAATTTTTTTTGGAGGAGAGGTAAAACCAAATTACAATTTTTTTAATACACATGTAAAATTCTTTAGAGATTTTTATTAATTTGTATTTAGTATGCATGTTGTTGGATAAGAAACATTGTCATTTTGAGACAACTTGTTTGTGTGGGTGTAGACTAGAGTATCCAATTATTTGACTTTTGGTTTTGTTCGAGTAAGAAATTAATCGATTTTTGAATTTTAAATTTGCTCGATTAATCGAGTTAGGTTTTTAAATTGTTCGAACTACTCGAATAATTCAAATAATTTTATCCAATGGGGAAAAAAGATTAATCTCTTCATGAATTGCTTCTTTTATAACATTAAAAAACACAAAAAAACAATAATTCAGGCATGTAGTTTAACAATAAACAATAAAATAACAATTCATATTGCTCCTTTATTGCAGCATAGTCATATCTCAGAAAATCAAAAACTTCAAGTTACTTTAGCAAAAGTGTTCATTCATACCTTCTTTATATTTAAAAATAAAATCAGTATTTTATCTCAAACTGAACCGAAGATATAGCAAAATATCTTTCATTAAACCAGTATCTGAAAGTTAAGTTGGAAAACCTTAAACGCATTTTGCCAAGTTTGATTTTTTTTGAGAAATGACTTTGTTTCAATATAGGAGCGATATGTGCTATGTAGTAGGGTGTTCAGTAGAATAATTCTTGTTCAATTATTCTAACAATTTTAGAAGATTAATTGTACGAATAATTTAAACCTGCTAATGTCGATTAAAGGATTAATCGAAGAGTTTATACCGATTAATCGAATAATAATTATATATAGTATTTTTGTTAAATGTATATTTTTTTAAATTTTAAGCCGTTGGAATTAAAAAAAAAACAGTCATGTTTAGTGAGTAATTTAGCTTATATTTTTGTTACATTTTTTCAACACAATTAATTAATTTATTTCACAAAAGAAAAAACGACAAAGGTAGGTATGTTAACTCAAAGATTTATATTAATTTATCGGGTATGTTCTGGAAATCGAAATGAAGTGAGATGGAAATCGAACCATAATTTAAATTAAATTAGTATGTATTTACAAAATGACCGTAGTTTTTCGCATCCACCAACAAAACCAAAGGGGGTTAGAAGTGGTCCAATGAATAAATATTTTTTTAACAAGATACTTCGATCGATTCTCGAGAGAACACTATTTGCAGAAGCATAGCAGAGGTAGGTTTTTAAACGCGTTTAAGCAAAATGTGGATTTAGCTAATCAAAGCCGTTCACATTACATTTGAGGTGATTAAGATGACAGATGATTAAAAAAAAAAAAACACACAAAAAAACAACAAACAAATTTATATTTCTTTAAAGTATTAAAAATGGATAAAAACACTTTTATAAAGTTATCAGAAGATTATTTTAGTCATTTTAATGATGAAATTGTGAAAATTTATGAATTAATTAAGGAAAAAAATAAAAACATTAAACAGAAATCTTGGCCGGCTGTACACGATCATGTTGGCGATTCTACATTTGAGGTATGTTCAGTGGATTCTATGTGATTTATGAAGTGATTTAGTTGTAATCATGTCAATTTGAAGTGATTAACAAATCACTTCAATGTATGGGTAATCATCTCGATTTTGAAGTGATTGGAGCTTAATCACGTTCGAACTGCTTAAACGCGTTTAAGAAGCTAAATGTGAACATACTATTATATCTTCTACCTTATTGTGTTGTGGAGATAATCGGTGGCAGTAAGACCAAACAATTGACCGATATCGCTGATTTTTTATATTTAATACTCCTTAACTTTAAGAAATATATGGCCCTTATTAAGTCCACTTATCTCATAAGATATGAGCTCTATCGTGCCAAAATCGTCATTCCGGGAGGATATTTGTACACGGAAAGAACTATTTACTAAATATGGCTTGAACCAAAAATATTTTTGCATGATTCTCGTCCAAGTCAAAAATTATTTATTCTAAATCTACGTGTGGCTTGGTTTAAGTAAAATGTTTCTTTATTTAAGCTTAATAAAATTTAGCTTGGCTAAGTCCGAATAAAATAAGTTAAAATCAAGAAATTATTTTTAGATTTTGGGTTGTCTGGTTTTAAGAAACGAAATTGATTACTTTAAAAATTAAACTTCTTACCGTGTCTGGACGTTATATAAAATAATAATTCGATTTCGGTGATTTTAAAAATCAAACAAATTTCATACACTGAGAATATTTGAGCTTAGTTTCATGAAGATGGACCCTATCGCGCAAAAACACTTAACTCGATTAAACACTTGTATGGCTGCCAGGTGAAATAGTGGACCGATTTGGCTGATTTTCAATATCTTACACTGAGATCACGGATGCCTCTAATTTTACCCAAAAATCGCTTGTTGTTGTTTTTATACCCTTCACCACAGGTAAAAAAGGGTATATATAAGTTTGTCATTCCTTTTGTAATTTCTACAATATTGATCTTAGACCCTATAAAGTATATATATTTTGGGTCCTTATGAGGAGAAAAGTTGATTTAACGATGTCCGTCTGTCCGTCTGACCATCTGTCCGTCTTACGTTTGATACGTGTTTTCCGGAGATTCTAGACTTGATAGCGGCTATATTGTTTTACATTTATGTCACATATAGTCCACCATTTCTTGATATTGAAATTCAGCTAGATCGGTTCACAAATGGCTGAGATATGACCAAAAAACCACGACTGCCACTAATTTTTCCAAAAAAAAATCCCTTGTGGTTGTTGTATTTTTATTACTTTTTTCTGCCAAAGTTTTCAAATTAGGTACAAACATTTAGGTTATAAATACACACCATCCCACAAAATGTGGGCGGGATTGGAGAAGTGGTACCTCCCAAACAAAAAATATCATCAATTGTATAAAAACCTGAATTTTTTGACTGCAATATGACCTATGGTTACGCCTTATATATCAAAAGATAGGAAATTTTTAATAGAAAATATTTTCTGAAAAACTCGGGAAAATCGGTTCAGATACGAAAAAGTTATGACCAAAATATTATTTTTATGTTGAAAAATACCCATTTTCGGGAACCATAGATCTTCCCTAGTCCAAGTTTTATAACCACAAGTACTGGCAAATTTCTTCTTTAACACGTCGATATATAAATCTGTCAAATCGGTTAAGAAATAGCAGAGTTATGACCAAAATAATGAAATCCCAAAAATTACTCTTTTTTATAATTAAGTTTGTTTTTTATACCCTTCACCGAAGGTCCTACACCCTATAAAGTATATATATTCTCTGGGTACCTTATGAAAAGCGAAGTTGAAATCCGGTTGTCGTCTCTTCTTGTTTTCTGCTCGCACAATGGTGAAGGGTATATAAGATTCGGCACAACCGAACTCTTACTTGTTTTTTATTATGTTGTCTGGAGAATGGCAAGAGCCAAATTTTCCAAATTAGTTACAAGTATCTAGGTTATCAATACACAACATCCAAAAAAAGGTAGGCGGGATTGTAGAAGTAGGCGTGCCACAAAATAGATTTGTTTACATCTTAAGAACGGTATTTATATAACTTTCTGTTCTTATCGCACCATGATAAAAGACATACAAGATTCTGCGTAGCCGAATTTAACACTCTTAATTGTTTTACCAATCTTTTGTTCTCTCGCCTTGATTCTATAACCCCCACTGTTTCTTCATGTCAGCTATTGCCCCAGTAAAAATTTAAAATTTTGTTTTTGTTAACAAGAAAACATTGCAACAACTAAGGACACGTTATGTTTTCAGCAAACGTTCCTTGCATGAAAATATGGCAAGAAAAACACGCAAAATGTGTGTAAAAAATTTTCCTAAAACTTTTTTTCTTTTTTACTTATTTCGTCTGATTTTAACATGTTTTTTTGACACTTAACACTTACACGTTTTTAAAAGGACATGAACATTTTCTAATACAGTGTATATCAACTCATTATGTAACACAGTGGAGCATATCAAGTGCGAAATACAGACTGGTAAAACAAAGATTTATTAAAAGTAAAAAGAAACTTAAGTTCCGCAAAGAAATGTTAGTTTTCAAACACAATGCGTGCAAATTTAATAACACAAATTTAATCAATTCATTTTCAAAGTTACATAACAAAATGATACAGTTTCACTTTTAAAATATCTTTGCTGTGTGATTCATTTCAATTCTAAATATGTATCTGCTAAAACATGTGTAATCCTGTACCCATGTTCTGTAACTTTAGTGAGAACTTCTCGCATCGAAAATATGCGAAACAAAATATTCCATCGTTTCTCGAAAAGTGAAACGTTATAAATGTCAAAACATTGTACTCCCAGCCGATGTGACATTGCAGGCGTTGAGAACGCCAGGCACACATATCGTTGACTGCGACCAAAATTTACCAAAATTGAAAATTTTTTAATATTTTTAATTAGGCTTAAGTTCATCAAATTTAATTTTCATTAAATTATTTTTATGAAGAAAGGAATTTTACAACATGAAAATTAATTAAAATTGTTATTGATAATCTTTCATTCTTGACCGTGGCCGGGTCTCGAACCGCGGCCGGCAGGTTCCCATGACATGTTTCGATCGCAACCACTCGATCTCCTCAGATGGATTTGTCAAGAATTCTTCTTGAAGTCCAAAGTGCATTTTTTTTCCTTTTTCTGTCTTTTGGATTAAAAATCATAAATAGTTCAACAAAATAACCACAATACTAAATATTTTATAAAAATATTAAAAGCAAAATCCTTAAACAATGAAAAAATGTCCCAAGAACAAAATATTACTATTATTATTCTTTGCATTTTTTTTTTTCGTGAGTTTATTTGACAGTTCAAAGCGGGAACTTTTTTCACAAAAATGTTACAGACACACTTTTTCTGTAAATTGTCGAGTAGTTTCCTTACGCCTCAGCCTGTACTCGCCAAGAAAAAGTTACAGACACAGTTCAGTGAGAAAAACAGCTGCTTGTTTTAATATATGGCATTTTTGTTTCATATTACACATTTCAATCGAAAAGTTTCTCGACGCGACAGTAACAGAACATGGGCACTGTTATGAGGTAAGCATTAATATATGAGTACTTTGTGCTCAATAATTTCTTTATATAAACATCGCCCCCCCTCTTGAAAAAGAGTTTAATTTAATAATTTTATGACCTTTTAATGTTTAAATGTTAATCTTAAATCGGTCATTATTAGAAAGAGATTCTAATTATGCGCAATAAAGGGTGTTTTTTGTAGATTGACATAAGTTTAAATCATAATAAAACAAGGAAATATATTTTTAATATCAATTAAACGGGCTTTATTGGAAACAAAATTTTATGAAAATAATGGGCCTCATGCATAAAACGTGAGCTTGAGCTCTGACTCGTTTTTTTGAGTAAAAGGTGCTTGTCGTATGCATAATAAAATTTGATGAATTTGCTTTTACTCACTGCTTACGTTTGAACTCGTCTTGCTCAGTTTGAACTAAGTTAGATGAGCATGTGCTCATTTTCATATGCATAAAAACAAGCTTTTGCTATCTTTTGTGAGCTCTTGCTCAAATTTTGTTGAGCATGCCTTATAGTTGACTCGCGTCCACTAAAAAGGAATCATGGCTGAATATTTTGTACCGCAAAGTAATACAAAATGTTATCAACAGCGTAAAAAGAATTTAGCAAGTGAGGAAAAAAAATTGTACAGGTTTGTATTCTTAATTATTATTTTTTTTTTATTTAATTAATAATAAAATGATAAATACATAGGTTTGATGATAGTAGCATCTGAGAAAATGATATCGAACAACAAAGAGCAAGAAATTCAGAAGCTGGAAAAAACAAAAGGATGATGATCGCAAATTTGTTATCAAATTAGTTTATTATACAAATAATATAAATGGAAATCTTAAATATTTTTTTAGTCTATAAAAATAAAAAAACGTAAATACATTTCATTGTTTTATACAAAAATAAAATATATGTAATTCAATTTTAGGCATTAAATATATATTAAAAATCAAAATTCATGTAATTGCAAGTTTCTTTCCACAAGTTTTTCTTGCAAAATTTGCATTTTTGCAGAAAGGACTTTGTTTTGTTTTATTAAAACAAGCCTCTGCAGACTTTGAAAATTCAAATCTCTGGTCTCATCAGTTTCATAGCGACTCAAAACTGCTGTTAAATTTTTGTTAGCCTTCAAAATAAACAACATATAGCAAAATGTAAAATAAAATAAAAAAAAATATTACAGGTTGGTCATCATTATCAGTGCAATGTCGCTTTCTTTGATGTTTTGCTACTGGTGTTGCTGTTCTTTTTCTTTCTGAGGATGTTGTTGCGATATCTCTTCTAATGTATCAAACGTACAGTTGTCATCATTAGTTCCAAGAGAGATATGAACTGTAAAAAAATAAACGAAGAGCGAAATCAACAACAAAATTTGAATTCAATAACGTTACACTTACCTGGAAGTTTGTTTGTTGAGGGATTTGAATTAGCACAAAGCAGTTGTGACAAATCAGTTTCCCAGTTTTTTAAATTTATTTTTTTATTGCCTGTTTTATTTATGTCTATTTTATTTTTTATACGACATTTCATATTAGCTATTTTTTTTAATTTATTTTTCCCCGTTAAATCAATTCCAAATTTCTGCTTAATTTCTTTTACACATTCTTCTAGAGTTTGTTTTTTTTTTATTTTTTATACTTGGTAATTGACTCTTTTATAATAAATATTTATTTTGTTTTATTTTTTCCACTAAAAATTTAGAAATGTCGTAATTTTCTACTTTATTATTATTATTTAGTTCTAAAGGGTCGTTAAATTGTAAGGGCCGATGTTGAATGTGAACCACACCTAAACGCCAAGTTTTTTTCCGAATTTTATTTGACATACATATCTCTATTTCAGACTTACTCAATTTGAACCATGGAGAGATACACAATCCAACAACTTTTTAAAGTTATCCAGACTTATTATGAAAATGGATGATAAATTTCGAAGAAAATCATATTCAGTTATGAGGCACATTTTCACCTCAGTGGATTTGTCGATAAGCAGAATTTCCGCATTTGGGCGAATAATAATCCAAGAGTGATTGTCGAAAAACCAATGCACCCACAAAGAGTGACTGTTTGGTGCGGTTTATGGGCTGGCGGCATCATCGGGCCGTATTTTTTCCAAAATGAGGCCGGTCAGGCAGTTACTGTGAATGGTGTTCGCTATCGTGAGATGATAACGAGCTTTTTATGGCCCGAATTGGAAGATATGGATGTGGACGATATGTGGTTTCAGCAGGACGGTGCTACTTGCCACACAGCTAACGAAACAATGGCTCTTTTGCGCAACAAATTCAATGGCCGTGTTATCTCACGTAATGGCGATGTCAATTGGCCGCCAAGATCATGTGATTTGACACCGTTGGACTTTTTTCTTTGGGGTTATTTGAAAGAAAAGGTGTACGTCGATAAGCCAGCAACAATTCAAGAGCTAAAGGATGAGATAATTCGGCACATTAACGGCATAGAACCTCCATTATGCCTCAGGGTCATCGAAAATTTGGACCATCGGATGGAGGTGTGCCGCCGTGGTCGCGGCGCCCATTTGGCTGATATTTTGTTCCATTCATAATTGAGTAATACCAATATATCATAATAAAATAAAATTACAATAATTTCCTAAATAGTTTGTGTTTTATTCAAAATCAACATCGGCCCTTGATCATCACCCTTTATTTCTACTTCACTTTCACTTGACGACATGTTTACACTTCAATAACAATTACACGTTTGAACTCCCTTTGCTCAAGTAATTGCAATTGGCTTGAACTCTTTTTTATGCATACGAAATTGAGCCAAAGCTGTTGCTGTTTGATAGAACTCTACTTTATGAGCAATTGCTCACCTGCTTCAACTCAGCGCTTTTACTCGTTTTTATGCATGAGACCCAATGTGTAAATATGGTTTTTGCCATGTGGCCGCCACAGCTGGTGCGTATAAGACGCAATCTGGAACACCAATTTTACAACTTTTCGCTGCATTTGCGGCCGTCTTTCGCCAATAACTCTTCGAATATTGTTTTCCAGGTGTTCAATTGCTTGTGGTTTATCGACGTAGACAAGTGACTTAAAATAACGCCAAAGAAAATAATCCAATGTGATTAAATCCCACGATATTGGTGGCCAATTAATTGGGCCATTACGAGAAATTATTTATTCATCAAAAGTTTCTTTGAAATCAGTTGTAGCGCCCGCTGTGTGGCATGTGGCTCCGTCCTGTTGCCACGTAATTAAGGTACGAAAATATCTCGAATGATGTTTCTATACCGTTCACCATTGACAGTAACATTCTGACCATCATCGTTTTTGAAGACATAGGGGCCAATTACTCCGCCAGCCCATAAAGCGAATAAAACAGTAATTTTCTGTGGATGTAATGGTCTCACGGGATGCACATTATTAGAAACAATATATGTGGTCTGAAAACGATTAATAGTTCTTCGAATTATCCGCTCTAAAGGACGATTATGTACGCCATAAAATATAAGAAGTGCACTATGAATTTGACGAATAGAACAATTATTTTGATTCAACAATTTGCACGCATTGCTCTTGTTTAAGTCAATTCATAATACAATTTTAAGGCAAACTAAACAAAAAGCAACTATCAGCTGTTAAATGGGTGCTCAAATAAAGCAGTGAAGCCAACTACTCAAAGTTGTGACACTTTAAAAAAAACACGCTTTATATGTGGAGCCGTAGAACCTTTTCGTATTTTTTTGACAAATTGGTTTTTTGGTATTTTGATAATATTTGAGTTGAAATCTTTTAAAAAGTGAAGCAAGCATTTTTTTAACCAAGAAAATGGGGTTGAAAAAAATTACTGCATAACAAAACGTACTTTTTCATTTTTTTTTTTTTTTTTAACAAAACGTACTTTTTATTTTTTAGCAAAGCGTACTTTTTCCCACATAAAAGTGGTTTGATATCAAACATCCTTAACATTTAATGCGGCTGTTTATGGCAGTTTGGTGCATCTGTTGTTATTTAAAAAACTTTTTACCATTTTCAGGTTCATGCACATTTTTCAAGAGGCGAAATAAATAAAACTCAATTATCCAAAACAAATCAGTAAAAGAGTACGATTTGTTCTCAAGGTGTTCATATCAAGTGACTGGCTAAACTTTTAGGTATGGCGTCCAAACTACTCTACTGCAGCACATGTATTATTTATTTATAGAACTCGATATCAATAAGAGTTTTCGAAATCCTGAATTTATTTAAATCAACAAAAATCTAACGATTAAAATTGTATTAATTTAAATATCGGCAAAAACCAAAAAAAAAAAAATTTATAATATTTATATAAAATTCAACCTTAACCCTTGTGTTAATAGCCGGGTACCATGGTACCCACCTAGGTATATTAACATGAAAAAAATGTTTTAAAAATTAAAATTTTTAACAAGCTTCGGGATCGTCGTTATTTAACTTAAAAGAAATCGAATTCGGATTCTAAATTTATTTTTTTGCTCCTTTAATACTCCAAAAAATTTGCTTAAACTTTAACCATCGCAACATGCGCACCCGGGTACCCCGGTACCCAATACAATACAGTACACTTTATGGGATAACACAAACACGTTTTAACTGCTCAAAAAAATTCAATAAACTAAATTCTGTACCATACAATTACATAAGTTAAGTTTTCAAAGCGTTAGTTTTATAATACGGGATGTTTTCTTTACATATAGGGTTTCTAATTTGCCGGACCTCTTCTGTTCCCGGGAAACGAAACAAAAAAATCTTATTCCGGGGAATCCCGGGATTCTTTGAATAAAACAATGATTACATTAAATGCGTTCAAGACAATAGTTTTTACTTTTTTAAAAGAATATACATACACATATAATACAGTCTAAAAAATTAGCTTAATTAATTCTACAGAAAACCAAAACAAAACCAAATAAATTGTTACATTCATATGTACATTAGGGTGGCCGGTATTTTGTTGTTATTTTCTTAATTATTTTCTAAGATATTAGTCTTAGCAAAAATCTTTCTTGGAGGCTTATGTTGTTGACTAGAAGAGCTAAAATATTGCCATATATCATATTCTTGTAAAATGTTGTTTTTAGAATATAGTCATACGCAAACAAATTACATTTGAATAAATGGCTTGATGGCAAACTTTGAGGGGCGGACGCCCTCCCTAAAACACAACTTATCGCTACGAAATTTTTTTGTATTTTTTTTTACATAAAACTGAACCGATTTGGAGGGGGAGAGTATAAGAAATCAAAAAAAAAAGTTCTCCATACAACTAACGGCCACGCTAATGTACATGCATATTATATATGTGTGTATATATTTATTTATTTATTTTGTTTTTTTTTGGAGATCACGAATTATTAAAACTTATTAATATTTAGTAGTTATTATTAAAAGCAACTTGGTAAAATTAATTTTTTTTTAAGAATTTTTTTTTTAGTTTTATTAAAGCATTTAAAAGCTCATCGGATATTCTATTTCTAATCCTTGTTGATATGTTTATTGCCTGCTACCGAAAACGTGCTCTCGTTCTCTACAGACGTTGGTTTTATAGTAAGAAGCGCATCATACAAATATTATAAATTTGTTGGCCTGTTACCCGGTACTTCATAGACATCAAATTCTTGTTTTAAGATTTGTTTGGGCTTTTGTATTTTCTTTGCATTTATTTTTTTAGAATCTGTTGATGGTTCTGGTGTTGGTGATGGTGATGGTGTATCGTGTACATTTTTATTTTCTACTTCATTTACTTCTACGTTGATTTATTGGCGTATGAAATATAGTTTAACTTGTAGGTAGTTTTTATTAATTTTAGTAAAGAATATATTTTTATTGCTCGTTTTTTATTTTAACGATGCTAACAAATTAAAATTTCAAAAAAGTTAGTTTGAAATTCCCAAAAATTCCCGGAAAAAATTTCACGGGAATTATAAAAAAAAATGTCCCGGGATTCCCAGGAATTCTTTGCCGCGTAGAAACTCTATTAACATATCATGTATGACCAAAACTGTTCAACTGTTATACTAAAAAATACTGGCCTGTATAAAAAATTTAAAATTTTAGCCGTTAAGCAATACAGAGTTAACAAGTTAGAGTGCTATATTCGGCTGTGCCGAATCTTTGATACCCTCCACCGACAGTTCGAATGTTTAAGGAGTAATATCTGTATGATGTCTTTTTATTATTATTATCTTAAACTGTGACAATTTGCTATTAATTATGGTTTTAGGAGACTAAACTGTTTTCTGAGAGTAGGGCATATATGGGGCCTAGGGTAAATTATGTACCGATCTTCACGAAATTTCACAGTATCATTTATAGTCCTGTAAAATTGTGACGAGCCAAAATTTGTTATGATTGCATTATTTTTTACGGTTTTAGGCGTACTAAACTGTTTTCCGGGAGTAGTGTTTATATGGGGCTTAGGGTAAATTATGGACCGACCTTCGCGAAATTTTACAGTGTCATTTCTAGTCGAATAAAACGGACTTGCGCAAATGCACGGAATGGCATTTTTGCATCATTGATGTTAGTTTTTGTAACAAAATTATCAAGTTTTTGAAGGTGGTGGTTCCACATTTCGATTCATAGCTCTGGTCCTATTGAACCGATTTTGCTGAAATTCAATCCCAAACTGCTTACGATAACTACAAGCAATTTGACACCTAGTTTGTTTATTTCTTTTGAGTTTTTCGAAAGTGAGCGTGTTTTCAACAGACGGACAGACAGACGGACATGGCTAAATCGACTTAGAATTACTCAAGCAGCCAGAAAATATATACTTTATGGGGTCTGAGATGAATAATAAATGACACGGAATGACACACTTAGTATACCCTCTTCACAACTAATTGTGGTGGAGGGTAAAAAAAGTCACATTTTAACAAAAATATTATTTAATACGCTTTTAAAAAGTTTAAAAATTTAATTTTATTTCATAAAAATATGGGTTATTAATACATTATAGTATGTGGGTACCCGGGTACCCCGGGTGCTAAACAATGCGGCTAAAGTTGGGTATTAACAAAGGGTTAACAAAATATATACCAATGACACATAAACCCTGTTTTCGGTGTGAGACAACTTCGACTTGGCATATTTTAGTGCATTTCTAGGCAATAATTTTCGATATATTCTCAATATTAACTTTATGAATGCCCCGCAGCGATGTTCTGAGGATTCCCAAGTAAGTAGCACGTCGAGAAGCAGAATAAGATGCATCAGTGTGGACAATTTCTCGTACAGTATCCACAGCTTCTCCAGGGCGAATAGGCTGATCAATAAATCTTCATGTATGATTACCTACTGAACGAAACCTGCTTCTTAAAATGCCTCTTATCATGTTTACACAGGGAGCTGTTGCAGCAATAAAATGCTAACCATATTTTCTTTGTGTTGCTACAAATGGTCCATGTTACTACAACAAATGTTTTGAAATTAAATATATGTATGTATGTCTGTATATTAAATATATGTATGTCTGTATATTGGAAGATTGATTTATCAAAAAAAAAACATTTTTTTTCAGTGGAATGATATCATTTTGCTATGGAAAATCCCATATATGAATAAATGTGTAACATTAAATACAACAAAGAGAATAATCTTAATCCATTGTCTTTAATTTGATTTGTAACCCTTTAGGAAAACAGCATTTTCCTTTATAAGGTCAATGTATTTTTTCTCAGTTTAAAAGTCACCATGAACCGTTTTGCTTTTTTTTTTGTGTCTTTGGAGAAAGTTCTTTGAGCAAACTAACCAGAAGTAAATAAAATACTTGCTGACACATCTAAGTAATCTAATTTTAAAGAAAAGAACTTTGTTTGCCAAATTTATCTTAGCTAAAAAGTACTTAAGTAGATGACAACAGCTGTTCATAAAATCTTTTGTTTTTACAAAATTTTCATGACAAACTTTAATTCTCTAATGCAAAAGTAAGGATGAATAACTTTTCATAAAAATAACATTTTCGCTTGTAGTTTAGTTTTTACGCTTACGTAAAAAATCTAATAGTATAGTCATATAAGCAACAATGACTAAAACCATAATTCATGGTTCGTGAAAATAAAAGCCAAACTAAATTTCTTTCATTACGTGACTGTACTTTGTATGCAACGAAGAAGCTTTTAGGGAAATTATATTATCTATTTTGTACGCAAAATGGCACATTACCAGCACCAACAACCCACTGACTAACGCTTGTAATAATTGCTTTAATGTAGAAAACTAATCGAATTGCATTTTGTTGCTGCTTTCCTAGAAAATTTAAGGCGAATTCAATTTCCTTATTTTGTACTTCTTAAGCCACGAACAAGAAAATCTCTTTTAATTTTTTTCTATGTGTTTTCATTTTAATATTCGTTTTATTTGTGGTCAACTAGGATGTGCTTATTTATTTTTTGAACAAATTTTACTTACAAGGACTTTTTTTAAGGCAAGAGTAATTGTAGAGAATGTTAAAAATATTTGTTGAATGTTTTCTTAAGATTTAAAATTTGTAATTTATAAACATTTTATAAGAGAATTCAAAATCAATTTTATTTGTGGTCAACTATGATTTGATTATTGATTTTTTGAACAAATTTTACTTACAAGGACTTTTTTTTAAGGCAAGAGTAATTGTAAAGAATGTTAAAAATATTTGTTGAATGTTTTCTTATGATTTCAAATTTGTAATTTATAAACATCTTATAAGAGAATTAAAAATCAGTTTTATTTGTGGTCAACTATGATTTGATTATTGATTTTTTGAACAAATGTGGTACTTCCGGATTAAAATTGTGCAATTTTACTTACCAGGTTTTCTTTTTAAGGTGGGGTGAGAATATCTGTAAAGAATAATACAAACTTTTGTTAAATTTTTTCTTATAGATTTCAAATATCTACTTTGTGAACATTTTACACGAGAATTAAAAATCAAGCAAGATACTTATTTTAAGAGGAAATCAATTTTCTTACTTCTAATATTCATAATTTGTTAGTTTAATTTACAATTTTTTTCTGATTTTCTGAACTATCAGTTGTTTCTAATTGAATACTGGGCAAACTTAAACTTTTTATGAAGAAAGTCAAAACAAAATCGATTATATAAGCCTGTGTTCTTGTAACAAAAACCAAAAACAATTCAATTAAAAAGCAATTAGCAATTGGACAGTAATCTCTGATGTCATCTCTGGTGATATTTCGAACTGATTTAAAAGACAAAGGTGCTGAAAGGGCCCTAAAATGATTATTTGCAAAGGTTCTTTAACGTCACGACTTAGTTATCACCTTTAATTAGTACATACGCCAAAAAAAAGCTTGGCTCTGTTCCAATTAGTTCTTAAGAGACTGCAAATAATACTTTACTAAAATATGCTGCCAAAAATGAGTGAATAACTCTTAAATAGTTCTAGCATATCTTCATGGTTAAAACTACAACATACCGGCGAAATCAACGATATGGAAAAATTTATCAGTTTTATTTATTAAAACACCAAGAACTTAAAACAAAATTGAAGGAATCAAACAAAGTCATGGAAGGCTTTAAATTGTAATCGACGACTTGACAGATATTTCATGCAAAAAGCATGTTCATATTACTTTTTTTTCTTTTTTTTTAAACGTTTATTTAATGAATATGAATATATAATTACAAACTTCTAATAAACAAAAAGTATAAATATAGCTTATTTCTAAATACAAAGTCCCATTTTAACGAGCTCTCAAGTATAATATTTATTAAATAAAGTTATTTTTCTATTAGATAACTATATACATAATACAAGAAAAAATACTAAGATCATAGAAAATATAAGCAAAAAGTTTAGCAAAAAAACTTACTTTTATATTGGTAAGGATAAAAAGTAAGGTCAAGGGTTAAAACACGCGTACAAAAAATAGCTATTAGGTAAGCCACCAATATTTTTTAAGGTTTAGATTAGGTTTAATATTTTTATCATTCAAATAAATACTTGTGTCAAAACGACAATTTTCAGACGTTAGTTCATTACAATTTATAGCTTTGATATTGGCTCGCCTGTAAATATGATAAAATATAGGAATACCATCTCCATTTTGGATGAAATCATTTTTATCGAGGAAAAGGTAAGTCTCAGGTGGAACATAACCATTTTGTAATGTTTCAAAAATATAGTCTCCACAAACATAGTAGGGAGCCATGATTAGGTTATTTTCGTTAGTATTTACTAGGGATGCCAAACGGGAAATCCCGAAATCAAGGGATTTTTTGGGACTGACAAATCCCGAATCCCGGGATTTATTTTTATGAATCCCGGGATTTTTCAATTTAACAACTTTTGTGTATCAAAAGTTTTTATATGTATAAAAATATTCGTTTAATTGAATTTTAATACTTTCTAATTATTCATTGTTTTATGGTCGTTTTCTCATTACGCGATTGCCCTTTTCCCAACGAAAAACTGCACATTAAAGAAATTTGGTTTTCTCAATGTCTCATGGTTTTCTATTCTGTCGCAAAGCTAACCAGCACTCATCTGCCAATTACACTATGCCACAAAAAAATTAACCTCAGAAATGAGATATTGTCTAAGCTAAATTGGTGCTGCTGAACACGAATATGGCATTTATTTATTTTTCCCATGAACCGTTTTCGAGATATACGCGAAAATCGTGTTTTTCAGCAGTTGTTTAAGGTATTTCGAAAAATCTCGAGAACAGTTTAACTGAATTGTACAAGATTTAACATTTTGAATAGATATCTCTCCCCGTGTGGGTCGGATAAAGGTTTACTGAGCTACAGGACTTTAAAGTTGAAAAAATGTGATTTTTTTAATTTTTTCCAAATTCACATTTTTAATTCGCTCCAGTAATGCAATAAAAAAAATCAAATTTTTTTTTTTACATGTATCTTAAATAATATTTTGTTTTAAACGTAGTAAGCGTAAAATTTTTATCGTCGCACAAAAAATTAAAAAATAACGACATAAAAATTTGTATATAAAATGAATTGTTTTGTTAAGTTTTATTTTTTATAAATAAAAAAAAATATATATATTTTAACTTTTGTTTATAAGAAAAAGTTGTAAAAGAATTGTTCTGTTAATTTTTCTTTTTTAAAAATTCAAAAATAAATAAAATTTAGTTAATTTAAAAAAATTTTCTTATAAATTTTGTTAAGTTTTCTTTTTTAAAAATTGAGACGTAAATAAATAAAGTGTTGTTGTTTTTTAAAAAAAATTTATATATTTAAGAAACAAATTGATCCCGAAAAATCCCGGAAAATCCCGGGATCCCGAAAATCCCGCAATCCCGAAAATCCCGGGATTTCGGGATCGGGATTTCCAAAATCCCGAATCCCGGGATTTGTTAAAATCGATCCCGTTTGGCATCCCTAGTATTTACACAGTTTACAATATGGTCTCTTATAATATGAACAATAAAATTATCAAATCTGGATATTTCTGCCTTTTCATAGAGCCTTTGGTTTGATATGTATTTTTTGTAATTACTACACTTGGATCTGTATATTGAGGTGCAACACCTGAGGCATTTCCTTTCAAATATCCGTATCTTCTCCATATAAGAAGGGTATATGTTAAACCAAATTTGGCAACCGTATGATAGAATTGGTCTTATTAAAGACTGGTACATGATAATTTTAACCCTTGACTGTATATAATTAGAAAAGAATAATTTTTTATAAATGAAAAATGCTTTTCTTGCCTTTATAAGTTGTTGGCTTATATGGTTGTTAAAGTACAGAAATTTATCTAAATGAATACCTAATAATTTAACAGTTTGTTTTACAGTAATATTAACATTATTACTTGATTTAATACCAAAAAGTTTCCAGTTTCTTCTTATATTGCTGTTACATTTCCCAACTGGGGGCCTGAAAAGAATACACTCGCATTTGTTCAAATTTATTTTCAGTAGCCAATCTTTGGAATATTTTTCAATAGCTAAAAACTTTGTAACCCACTATTGATTTTCTCAATTGTGTCATCGGCCTGGAAGATAGGAATGTCGTCTGCGAAAGCAATGATATTGTATATTTTCTCTAGTATATCAAAAAGGTATAAATTAAATAGTATTTGGGAATTAACGGTTCCCTGTTGTAGCCCATTGGCAATTGTGAATCTTTTCGTTCCAACGGTTTCTCTATCAAAGGTTTTGTTATTCAACATATTATGTAAAAGGATTAAAAAATGTAATGGGAATTTAAATTTCAATAATTTATATATTAGACCTGGTATCCAAATACTATCGAAAGCTTTTTCGAAGTCCACTAAACAGGCACCAGTATATAACGATTTATTTAGGTTCCATTGAACATTTGAAACAAGCAAATGAATTGCATGTATCGTTGAATGTTTGTACTTGAAGCCGAATTGTCTTTTACTAACTATGTTTTTGTCCACGCAAAACTTTACGATGTTAACATTGATACAGACTTCAAATACTTTGCTGATGTTTTAAAGCAAGCTAATAGCCCGAAGATTTTTCGGATTGCTTGTATCTTTATCCTTTTTAGGTAAAATTAACACCTTCGCTTGCTTCGAAGCACGAGGAAAGTAAGCATTATTCAACATGTTATTAAAAAGTATTCCATACTTAGACATTAAATTTTCTGGTATATTACGCAGAATCATGTTGGGTATATTATCAACTCCAGCTGATAGTTTTGGCCTTAGCTTTTTAAAAATTGATAAAACTTTATCTTTAGGTATAAAAATATTATCGAGCTGAGATTCTTTTAAATCGTCTGCCCTTTTCGATGCTGAAAATGTCGTTATGGTTGAGTCATTGCATTCGTACCGATTTTTCTCTTTAAAAAATTCGGTAAAACAATGATTTACTTCAATATGCACATTGTTATCTGGATCAATCTCCTTCAAAGAATGAACCGATTCCAGAAATGAACCAATTGTATTTAACTTTTGTACTTCTTCGGTAATTAAGTAATTATTATTGCAATTTTATTTTTCTAAGTCTAAGCGATATTCATAAAAGATAATTTGAAGTATATAATCCTGGCTAAGAGGTTTTGTTTGCAACTTTTCAAAAATATGGTTGAAGTCTACTGAGTCATATAGACATGATTAACGACTAAAAAATTAAAACGCGTTTTAAATAAATTTGGGAGAATATCTCAAATAATAAATTTTTTAAATTCCTATAATTTTTTTAAACCCAAAGTTTTTTAAAAATTCCAAAGCTATTTTCACACCTATTAAATATTTGACGTCCTACACAACCACTAGTTTTCTTTAAGAATTGTTTGCTTTTGCAAAACGTTTGGCTAGTGTATAGTAGTAGTTTGATCTATTTACTGGTCACGCTTTTTTTTGGATTCTATCGTCAAATATTTTCTAGGTTCATTTATATTCAAATTAACTTTTTATTGTAAAAACTAATTTGATTTTTGTATTTTTATGTATTCGAATTAAAACCGGTTAACCGGTTATTTTTAAAATGCTTAACCGAAAACCGGTTTTTTTAAAAATAGCAGCTATTCGGAATATTCGAAAACCGGGTTTTTAAATAAGTCGAATAAACGATCTCCCTCTTGATAATCATTAAGTAATTGATTATATTCTACCCAGTTTAACAATCGATCATTCAAATGCCCATCACAGCACAGTTCATAAGTTCAGATTGACTGGGATTTCCCTTTTTGTAGATAGGAAAGAAAAAAGTTTTTGTGAAAGAGCTATCAACCAGTACCCACGCTCTGTAACTTTAAAAAGAAAGAATCAAATCGAAAAGATGTGAAACCAACATCCATCGTTTCTTGAAAAGTGGGAATAAAGTGTACAGACACACTCATGTCTAAAACTATCAAAATAGATTACGTCGTTACGCTATAAATGTCAAAATATTTCATACAACATGTCGTTGACGGCGACCAAAATTTTTGATTAACTATAAAGAAATATAAAGCCTTTTCATCAAAATTGGTTAGATATTTTCGGAGTGGCAGTCATTCTCCGTATGTCCCCAATTTGTCGCTTTCGCATTCGGTGAGGGGACGTAACATTCAAAGGACGCAAAAGTACCAAATAGATCCGTTTAAAGATTCTTATGCACTCATAGCTTTGCAAGTTTAATTTTATCTTTTAAGTCCAATACTAAGAGAAATTCAAAAAGTACCATTTAAAGACAAAAAAAGTACTAAAAAACTCTCCCATAGAGTCTTATCACTCAAGATATTGCATGTTGATTTTATGTTTCTAGGTCCAATATTAACGGCAATAAAAAATAGTACAAGTTGTGGAACCAAAAAGCTAAAGAAAGAAATTTAATTTTCCGTATTTACCCTTTTTGGTACTTTTTTTCTCCCCATTGAAGTATCAAAAGTTTCAATATTGTAGTGGGATCCCATTTAATACGTTTAAGCCAGAGAATGGAAAAATAATTTGTAAAAAAGTACCAAAATAGTTACGTATTCCGAATTTCTAAAAAGTACCGAATGTGTATTTGTATTTTTTTTTTAGATAAGTTTCGCACTTGATATAATGTTTATTTTTACGTTTATTTGTTTAAAAGATAGACGGGGTGACAAAAATATACCAAAAACTCAGGTTTTACCTTTTTTACTCCCTTAAAGGGCCGAATTTCAAAAAAGTACCAGACACCAGTACGCTTTTCTTTCTAAAGCACAACGATAAGTATTCCATTTTTTCTCTCTCTTTTTTTTATTTATTTAATTTCCTAAGCTAATCCCGCGAAACTCTTCGCTTGTCTGCAGGAAAGAAACCAGTGTCTCTGGCGGGAATAGAACCCGCAACCCCGGCGCTGATAGACTAGCTCACTACCAGCTAGCCTACCGGGGCACACAAAGTCTAGTTTTGGAGATATGATTGATTTTAGAATATAAGGTTTAGCCTCCCCGGACCCTATCCTAAGCACTTTAGTGAAATTGTATATAGCCTTTGTCCGTTAGGAGGATTCATTCTACATTTCGTTGAACAAATTTTTAATATTGGAATGGCAGTGCCGGAGATTAGCTCTCACAAACATAGGAGCATAGAAACATACAAACTTTTCAGCTTTTAAATATTAGTATAGATTGGCCTTTCTCTTAACTTTTCAAGCGGCAGTAAATGAGCTTCTTTCTCTTTATTTGTAACATACTGAGATAATAATGGTCCGACCATACTTTGTCTTCTATTGTTAATTTACAGATTCTCCTGCATTACTGGGGGTCTACTCTCTATTGCGATGCGAAAAAAATTTCGATGCGAAAGCTAAATGTCAACTTGGTACTCTCTATCACTTTCGCAAAATTTTCTGAAAATGAAGCAATTGTGGCAATAAAAATTAAAGATGGCGCGGATTTACAGTAATGAAATAATAAAGTGTGTAAAAATATGAAAAATTTAAATAAAGTATTGTGATGATTTACGAAAAGAAAAAAAATTAAGAGATGCGAAAGACATATGCGCAAACGTATTAAAGAGTACCAATCGCTAGACTTGCTAAAATTTTCTTTCGAATCGCAATAGAGAGTAGTCCGCCTTGTGTAGATTAACTGTCCTTCTTCAACCCCCCTTGTCCAACCATTTAAAATAAATAAATTGTTTTCTGTACAAAACTCTACCACCTGCCGATCTTTTCTATTTTAAGTTTTATCTTCCGATTTTATTGTATCACTTCCAGCACTACAACTTTCTTTGTAGATGACAATCATTTCCTGATAAATTCGCAAATGCTGACATTTTAGTTGCCTATTATGATTAAGTTTCTAATGTTTTATTTTGATTGTAGCTCACATGCAAATACTTACTCCGGAAATAGATTTAATGCCAAAAATATATTATAAATATTGGTATATATTGACATACAAATTGACGACAGTAACTTTGACAAAAGCTACTACATCATGACAAAGTTTTGTGCTGGTAGTTCCTAAATTAATCATATGTCCCATTAAAACCCCTTCCTAAATTTACTTAAAGGCAAGCAAATCTCACGTAGATGAAGATATCTTAATAAGATTTGGCACAAAGAACTTTAACATGAATATCGACCTCATTACATAGTTTTGTTATGGTCCCGAATAGAGTACACTCCCGAAAATTTGTCTTTAAATATTGTGGTTAAGGGTATCATATGGTCGGGCTCGACCGACTATACTTTATTACTTATTTAAAAATTATCAGCAAATTTTGATTGTTTTTCAAGGTCTTTTGGATTTAGAAAACATAGTTACTTAAAGACAATTCGCCTTTAAACATTAAAGGAAATATTAATACTTAAATGCGCATAGAAGCTAGCTTTCCCTCAACAATAAATTTCAGTGTATTTATCAAATATGAAAAATTGGGAATTTAGCACGTCATACAGAAATCGTATTAATGATAAATTTCGTATTCCCGTAAATAACTTTGATAATATACTCGCATGTGCCCGTGCAGAAGACTGAATTGGCAAATTGTGTTTTTTTTGTTGTTTTCTTACGAAGACAATAGAATGAAACAATTTGTTTTTTAATTTTGTTTTTTCTTTTTACCCACTTACAACTACAATTCGAGTCGGAAAGAACCCAACCAATTGTAGGGGGATGTAAGAAAAGATAAACTCACTGTTTATTGTTGGTGTTTTGTTTAAGCTTTGATATTGTTACTTACGAGTAAGACTTTGAGTGTTTAAAATTCTTATTCGCTTTGGGGTTTTATTCGTATAATATTTTTAGCTTTTCTAAAATCTTAGGAAAAGGTTTCCTGATGAGCTGGCCTAAGCAACCAGTGAAATGCGCATAGAAGCTAGCTTTCCCTCAACAATAAATTTCAGTGTATTTATCAAATATGAAAAATTGGGAATTTAGCACGTCATACAGAAATCGTATTAATGATAAATTTTGTATTCCCGTAAATAACTTTGATAATATACTCGCATGTGCCCGTGCAGAAGACTGAATTGGCAAATTGTGTTTTTTTTGTTGTTTTCTTACGAAGACAATAGAATGAAATAATTTGTTTTTTAATTTTGTTTTTTCTTTTTACCCACTTACAACTACAATTCGAGTCGGAAAGAACCCAACCAATTGTAGGGGGATGTAAGAAAAGATAAACTCACTGTTTATTGTTGGTGTTTTGTTTAAGCTTTGATATTGTTACTTACGAGTAAGACTTTGAGTGTTTAAAATTCTTATTCGCTTTGGGGTTTTATTCGTATAATATTTTTAGCTTTTCTAAAATCTTAGGAAAAGGTTTCCTGATGAGCTGGCCTAAGCAACCAGTGAAATGCGCATAGAAGCTAGCTTTCCCTCAACAATAAATTTCAGTGTATTTATCATATATGAAAAATTGGGAATTTAGCACGTCATACAGAAATCGTATTAATGATAAATTTTGTATTCCCGTAAATAACTTTGAAATTAATTTCTTTTCAATATTTTTAACAAAATTTTAGAAAAACTCAATTCTAGAAGGAACTGAGAAGAAACACATACGCATACATTAAGTAGTTGTTAAAGCAATTTCAAATGTGTCACTGACATTAACCTCTTGATTTTCCACAGTTGGTTATTGTGTCAGATATTTTGACAAGGGTCTACAGGAAATAACAGACTTCCTTACAAGTCAAAAGGTTACATTGATTTAAATTTGCTAAAATTAGTTTTATGTCTTAAAAATAGTAATAGTTTATAGCTTATTTTTTTATATTGAGTAAAAAATTTAATTAAATAAAAAAAAAATAAACTTGAACAAACAAATAACTCTAAGAAAATAAAATTAAAGTGAAATTTTTTTTATTAAAAGCACACAAGCACATTTATATTAAACATATTTACTGATATCGCCGGTAAACTAGTTAATTTTCTATTTTACTCTAATTTAAAATATTTAACACATTCAGCCAGTTAGTCTGTCGTTCACTCTTTCATTTATTTATTAATGCTTGTATCTGTTTGTTCATTTAGTTTAGCCAGACAGACGGACAGTTAAGACAATTATACATTTATACACGTAAAATTAATATTTGTCCACATTTAATTATTTATAATTAGCATAAATATTTAATATTGTTATTATTTTATAACAACTTTAATGGCAAAATGTCAGAGCAACGTAAAGATGACTCAAGGCCTAGTTACTCATACGTAAATGTTGCGGATACGTATACATTGCGGTTGACTTCAATGGTAGGTAGTTACTAAAAATAAGTAAAAATGTTAAAATGTGTAAAAAAGAAAACAGAAAATTTGTCAAAATTTATTATTTTTATAATTGTATCTTTTATTATTTGTGCGTTTTGTATAAAAATATAAAAATACAAAGCGTACGTCTATATAATGTTCGCTTTATCAGTAAATTTAAACAATTATGCAGCTGATACGTAAACACGCAGAAAAATTTTAATTTTATCAGGGGTCTAATCACCGCATACGATATCGAGCGAAATTGATCTAAATGTTTTATTTTGGTATCATGACACTCGATATCGAATGAAATGTATCGTAATTTGAGATAATGGCAGTCGATATCGAGTAACTAAAGACATTAAATCTCTCCAGTTTTCATTCGATACGTCAGTGCCTATCGTATGAAGAAAAATACGATAGTTTACTCGATATAATAGTTTACCCGATTCGAATGCGGTGATTAGACCCCAGGTTCGTGCGCAACGCAACGTCATGTTTGCGTTAGTGTGCCTATTCAAACATAAACTTGGTAAGGAAAACAGAGCAACTGATTGGCAATGCATACGGTTACGCAAGAGTACCGAGATCTTGCCTCTTATGCTAAGTTCAAACTTAGGTTTTTTAACGCGTTTAAGCAAAATGTTGATTTAGGTAATCAAAGCCGTTCACATTACATTTGAGATGATTAAGATGACAGATGATTAAGAAAAAAAAAACACAACAAACAAATTTATATTTATTTAAACTATTAAAAATGTAAAAAATGCTTTTATAAAGTTAACAGAAGATACTTTTAATCATTTTAATGATGAAATTGTGAAAATTTATGAATTACACTGCTTTAGAAATTTTTAATTTGGAAAAATACCAAGAACACCACATGCCTAGATAAGTTAATTGGGACCTCCTGAACACGAAAAACGCTGTAATTTTATCGTGTTATTTACGGAAAAAAATAAAAACATTACGCAGAAATCGCGGACGGTTGTACACGATAATGTTGGCGATTCTATATGAGAGGTATGTTCAGTGGATTCTATGTGGTTTTTGAAGTAATTTAGTTGTAATCATGTCAATTTGAAGTGATTACCAAATCACTTCAATGTATGGGTAATCATCTCGATTTTGAAGTGATTAAAGCTTAATAACATTCGAACTGTTTAAAGGCGTTTAAGAAGCTAAATGTGAACATAGCATAAGTTTGAAATAAGTTAAAAAATCGGTTGTTGTAATAGGGTGGTAAATAAAAAAAGTTTGTCATTCCGTGTAAAACTTTTTTATTATACGTCTCAGACCCCATAAGGTATATAAATTCTGGCGCCTTGATTTAAGTCGATTAAGCCATGTCCGTCTTTCTGTCCGTCTGTTGAAAACACGCTCACTTTCGAAAAACTTAAAAGAAATGAACAAACTGCTTTTAGTTATCCTAAGCAGTTTGGGATTAAAATCCAGCAAAATCGGTTAAGTAGGATTAGGATTATGAATTAAAATATGGAACCATAAACCTAGAATATTGATAATATTGTTACAAAAATTAAATGGTGAAAAAATGGGTGCAATGATATAATATTTTGCACAAATTCGTTTTATTCAACTGGAAACCACACTGTAGAATTTCGTGAAGATCGGTCTATAGTTTACCCAAGGCCCCATCTAAAGCCCACACTGGTAAATCATTTAAATACGCCTAAAACCGTAGCAGATATAGATATTGCGGTAAAATTTCTTCCAACTTAGTTTCTAATGGCCAGAAAAAATTTCATGCAATTTTGTGATATACGGTCCATAATTTACCTTAGATCCCATATTTTCAGCCTTCTAAAAGTTCTTGTAAACGCTAAAACTTATTTCGCGGCTGCATTGAAATTTATGTTTTTTTATTACCAGAAATCTTGCCATCGCTCCAATATAAATTATCCTCCTGAAAATCTTATTTTATTTATTTTTATTTATTTATTTGTCGTTCCATACACAAGACTAAGAGTCTTATATTGCAGTACAGAACTAAGTATTAGCAAAATGTTGTAATGTTAAAGCTTAAAACTATTTACAAAATCATCAATATATATGTATTAAAGAAATAGATTATAAAAAATAAATAAATTAATAATAATAATCAAGAGTAATTATTTTATTAAAATCAAATAGTAATTATTGTTAATTAATCAAATGTGGAAAACAAATTAATTATAGACTTTTTGAACTCATGTGCGTTACATAAAAGTTGAGAACAATATGGAATTGAGTTCCAGAGATGAACGGCATGGATAAAGAATTGCCACAATGATATAAGGCTATAATGTCTAAATGGTATTAGTCTTCTTCCTCTACTTTCAATATTTGAGAATTTAAGTTTTACATATAAATGTTCAGGCTGTTTCATGTAGATGATTTTGTGTACAAAAATTAAGATACGCGTCTTTAGCAGATCTTTAAAACAAATGCCATATAGTTTCATTGCAAATGTTGAAACTCGTGCTCGACGTTTTAATCCATAGACATAACGAATAATATTATTAAATGTTACATTAAGTTTATTTTCACTTATTGCGTCACAACTTGCAAAAAGTTCACAACCATACAACAAAATGGGTATTAAGTACGTTTTAGCAAGTAGTATTCGAATTTTGATTGGTGTGCAGTATTGAGTTCGCCAAAGTGTTCTTACCATGGAAAACGTACGACCGCATGCATATTTTATATGGTCAGACCATGTTAATGTGTTATTAAAAATAATTCCGAGGTTTTTTGCTGTGTTTACAATTTCTATGCATTGATTATTAATGGAAATATTGGGCATAAGGTTAAAATCAATTTTCGCCAGACGTTTACGTATAATAATACATTTGGATTTTCGGGGGTTAATTCCAAGACCATTTGCAGTTGCCCACAAATAAATAAATCTTTCAAGTTTGGTTTAAACTGTTACGAATCATGATGTTTTAGTCAAGAAAGCATAAAAATTTCTGATTGTCGGTCAATACTATAATATAGGTCTAAGCCGCAACCAATTTTAATGCTGATGTTTTTTTTAAAGATAAACTAATAATAAATAGATATCATCCTGAAATATTTGAACTGTAGGTGTAGGGTATCAAAGATTCGGCACAGCCAAATATAGTACTCTACTCTTTTTATGTAATTTTCAGCTTGGCATAAGAAGTTTTGTAATTCCTGTTTCAAAATGGTTAATATCTAAAAAGGGTTTGTTGGATAATAAATAACACATTTAATTAGTTTTTTTCTATCTTAAAAATTTTCAAAAATTGTATTTTTTTTGTTCTTGAATTAAAGGAAAAGAAATCCCTGCTGTTGATCTTCAAAGAAGATCGAAATATTGGAAGCAAATAAAAAGGAATTTTTATTTACAAAAAAAAAAAACACTGGCCTCAAGCTTGATTAATTTTTATTTATTTAAATTTCGAAAGGTCTAATAAAAACAACTTTGATTATTTTCAAAAAAATTTTAAAACCAGACATGCAAATTCAAAGTTCAGCTCCTCAAATTTGCTTTGGCCATTCATATTCGTACATAACAAGCCTTTCACTTAATAAATGACATTTCAGATGATGACACATAAGAGTTTATGGCCTTTCCGGACCGGCGCACACTGGTTCATATTTTGAGAAGGCGGCCAAAATTATTTTTTTTTTTGTTCTCCGATTTTAAAATTTTTTTATTCATGTGAAAGTAAATACTAGTGAACCTCGGGAGCCAAAAAATTAAAACCCTATTTCAACTATTTCATTGAGAACAGGGTGGTCCGAAATGGACTTTCTCAATATTTGGTTATAGTTTTGAATTTCTGAGTCAATTTTTGAAGTTGAAATGCTCATAACTTTTTTGTTTTTTAAGATTTTTTGACAGAATAAGTTTTGTGTATTAGTTTATTTTATTAGCTATACGTGGTTTAAAGCATTAAACTCTGCGACCTCTAGAACTTTTTAATTTTTTTTTTTTTTTTTATGTCAAAATTTCCCGGAAATTTCCTACTTTATAGAGCATAAGTCCTGAGCGTCAAAATGCGTCAAAAAAAAACCTATACTCTCTTGTAGTCCAGAATCTAACCTACATTTCTATACCCCATTGTACGCACGTCTGGATACGACCTTGCGAACTACAGCAATTTCTGTGACCCAAGGTAAGATATTCGGTTCAAAAAATAAGTCCTGCAAGGAAACATTACTGAAATTAAAGAAGGTGAATCTTAAAGAATTTTCGACAAATAAAGCAGTTCAGGCCACATAAATTATCTAGCACGTCAGGTTATCAATTAATTTGGAGAAGGTAAAGGTATTGCCATTGTTATGAACTTATTGTGGGTGAACGGATGCTGCAAAACGAATAGGCGACATAAATAGACTAACACGTTAGATTTCTGAGTAAGTTAAAAGGTTAAACATAAGTAAATAGCCGCAACATAAACTACATAGTTTAATTACCTGAAAATTGCAAATTAATTTAAAAAAATGGAAGAACAGGTAAATGGTCAAAAAACTAGCACGCAGTTATATTTTACGTGAAAATTACCTACATGTTACCTGTTAATTTATTGCCGGTATGTTATCCTTTTAAAAATTGTGAAAACAGGGGTTTTTTATGTTTCAAAGAAATGCTAATAAAAGATTAAATTTGTATTTAAAAAAGGGTTTTTATGTTTTAAAGAAGTAGTAACAAAAGATCATTTAAAAAAACTTCTATCAAGAGTATAAAAGTGCATGCATTCATAATTTTACCTTCATTATTGTTTAAACAATGGCTAAGTTCAGTTATAAAGTTCTCGCAGATATATATTTTCAACAGAAAGATGAAAAAGATTTTGTGTTACACATAATGAATAATCCATTCTTTCATAAGATTCATAAGATAAAAATTAAAAATTTTTTATTAACATTAAGAAAACGGTACCTTAAATGTTCTAGAAACAAGAAAACGTTTTACTTACGCAACGAAAAATGGCTAACAAATGATCTGATTTTTAAGAAGCTGTCAATAACTGCTAAGGAAACTGGAAAAGTGGGTCGGCCCGCAAAACAAATTGACAATTGCAGTGAAAGATCACGAAGACGCAAGCTAGCAAATATCAATAAAGAAATTTCTCATAGTATGATAAAGGATTCATTTCTGCATCAAATTCAACCAACGCAAAATAAGAAAACAAAAATTGCAATAATTGAAAAAAGAGTGGAAGCGAGCCCTAAACGCACAAAGAGGATTTTAAAAAGTATGCCTACACCAACTGAAGAAATGAAATTTACTCCAGAAGAAGCATTTGCACTATTTTTGGATTTAAAACGGACAAAAAATCAGTATACAGAACAGCGAAAGCGAACCAATAAAATAAAATAAAATACACATACATCTCAAACCAAAAGTAAAAGTTGAATTACCTAAAATGTTATCGATAGCCAAGAATGCTATTTGGGCATTTTTCAAAATATTCCTTTTCAGTTTTATCCTTATAACAACTCGTCTTTCCAAAAAAAAGCCAACCTTTGGCCCCTGTGAATATTGGGACTAAAAAATTTACAGGGGCCAAATATTGGCATTTTCTGACAGGATCTAAGTTCGACAATAAAAAATAAGTATCAGTTGTAAAATACAAGAGAAATAATGATAAATTATAAAAAAATCATATATGAAATATTCAACTTTTACACCGAAACTCAACAAAAAAATGAAAATGCATTTTGAACTCCCCATAACTTTTGCTTCTATCAGTCGAATTTTACGTTTTATAGCGCAAATTAAAGCCTAACATCGCACCTATCGAGCAAAAAAAATCGCATAAAAAAATACCGATCCAGTCAAAAGTTATGGAATTTTGACCGCCTTCTCGTAAAATTTCCCACTGTGCGGCGGTTTTGAAATCAATAAATAAATTACCCTGTATAGACTTTATACGGTCTAACATCAATATTACAGGAGTAACAAACGGAACGACAAACTTATATTTACATTTTTCCCCTGTGGTGAAGGGTATAATTAAATATACTGTCTTTCATGATCTTAAAAGTGCATTTTGCTGGCACGAAATTAGAAAAGCTCTGAGTGGTTTATAGAATTATGGGTATGTATGAGGATTTTTAAATACGTTTTAAATACCCTTTTATTGTTTCTTAGCTCAGGAACATTTCCTTCGAGTGACAATTTCTTTTTAATTTAGTATAGTACAATGACTGAAACCAAAGAGTTTAAGAATAATTTTTTTTTTTTTAAGAATGCTTACAACAGAAGATGATTTTTTTGAGAAAAATAAAAGCAACTTTCTACCAGGGGGCTAATTCTGGCAGTCATGACTGAAAACTTTTCGATTCGAATGCAATTTTAATTCTAATTCTTTCAGTCGATACTGAATGAATCGAAATTATTTTTTTAGTTCTGCAAAGCATTTATGTAAGTTTTCACTACACTGAAAAAATTATTTTGAGTCGTCATCGATTTTTATGATCTATGTCACATTTCTTACATAGGTTTTGTGACTTTACGTGAAAGTAAAACTAGAGATGAGAATTTCATGCACTAAAAAAATCAAAAATTAGACTACAAAATCCAAAATATGCACTAAAAAAATAAAAAATATGCCCTAAAAACTTGAAAGTTTTCCATAAAAAATCGTTATTTAATTTTACTAAAAACAAAAAAATATAAAAAATGCAGTATATTGTTATTAAAATGTCTTAAAAACCTAAATAACTAATTTAACAGCCTGTTCAACGATTTCGAACGTTAACGTTCGCATAGAAAATTTTATTTAAAACAAAAACAATATTCGACAATTTGTTTTTGTTTTAAATGTATTTTTCTATGCGAACGTCAACGTTCGAAATCGTTGAACAGGCTGTAAATTTTTGTTTGTTTAAATAAATAAGTTCTGTTTTATTAAAAGTAAAAGTGTCTTATACTTGAAGAATGCCAATGCATTTTGAAAAAAATTATTTTCAGATCCCACTTTGATTCCAGATCAGATCAAAAATATTTGAAATTTTTTTTTTTTTTTTTGAAATCCTTAATTCTTTTTGCAAAATGTTTTGGATTTTTTTTTAATTTGTCGGGCTATTCTTCCTTCCACATTGTTAATTTTACTTTTTGCAATATCAATTAATTCGAATATTAAAGTGAACTAAATCCCTCCTAATTAGTTATTGATGCAGCAATAGATCCGTAATTGGAAAATACAAATGCTAATTGACTTCTGATGTTTTTTAAATTAAATATTTCTTTTGCTTTTTTAATTGCACACTCATCGGCATCACCAAGCTCTTCTAACATTCTTAAATGACTCGAAGTTTTTTTAATAGCCAGTCCACCATTTTGCTTCGGCAGGGAAATAAAGGGATACATTTCATTAAAAATTGCAATTATCTGCAACGCGGTATAACCCATTTGCCAAGCAAGTAGCTTGTAACAGTTTTGGATAAACATTTTTAAGCCCATTGGAAGCCTTAGCTATGTAAGGTGCTGCATCGGTTTAAGATAGAAGCATCTTTTGTCGAAATCTTGAAAATCTTGTGTTTAATTAAGCAAAGCTCTAAAAGAATTTATTTGTTATTTAAATATTTTTTTTGGAAAGTTTTTTTTTGTGCATTTAAAATTTTTTTTAACAACTTTTTTCTAATATGAAAATTAAAAAAACTCTTTAAAATGGCAAAATATGCAAAAATATGCATTTAAAACCAAAATATGCAAATAGATTCATTTTCACCAAAATATGCAACAATATGCAAAAACAGATCGAAAAATGCATTTGCATGGAAATCGCATCCCTAGTAATAACACTAAGACTTTTGTTATGTTTTGAATTTTTCATGATTTTTAAAAATAAAAATTGTAAACTGATTTGCAAAAATTTGATTGTTTTTCAAAGCTAACAATTACATCGTTAAAAAAAAGATGAAAGATTTTTTTAACTTTTTATTTTTGGAAAAAAGTCGAAAATTCGATTAGTACCAGTTACTTAAAAATGCAAGCTGATAGAGAAAAACGAAGATTAAATTTTAAATCAGCGACCTCAAATTAGTAAAAAAAAAAAATTATCAAACTTCCAGTCAACACACAACAGTTCAATTTTGTTCCGCTGTGTAATTATTCGCGCGATAAATCGATTAATACAATATATATATATATATGTGTTCCTCTAACTCCCATTGGAGCATAGGGGGGTGGGACTTTTCGCAGAGGTGGAAAGTTTCTGATTTGCCACTCACTGGGAGTGGCCAGGACGATTCCTTTGTTGAACTGTCCAAGCAGCTAACTACTTCCGGTCTTAGACCAAGTACCCCCCGGGCAATGGCTTTGTAGCATCCGCTTCGAGGCTAGCCAGAGTTAGAAGGCGCCACAACCATGTATCCTGAATGGTCGAAAGGACGTCTCAGGAAAGTAGGCGATAACCGCTGAAACATGGTTGCATCGTGGGATTGGACACGTAGATAGCAGCCCTATCACCAATCTAGGGGACGAGGGTTAGCAGCCCACATTCCCGAAACACAAATTGCTAACGAATCGCGATTAATACAAAACACCGATTAATTGAATTGAAAGAGGAAATATTACACTTATAAGTAGTTGTAAGTAGTTCGAATAATGAAATTTTAAAATATAGACACAAAATATTTAAAACGAATATTAAAGAATGCAACACAGATAAGAGTACTTCAAAACATACTTACTGAATACATGTGTGTAGTACAATATGGTAAATAAATAAGTACGTACGTTTATAAATAGAGGCACTCGTAAATAAGTACGTCAATATGTATGCGTACTCATTCATCACGTGTCTGCAATACTAAATCATGTGCGTAAATAATTTACGTTTGTTTTTTGCCATTTCTCTTCTCATACAAATTTTCTTTTCGTTTTACTTGTGGTTGACATAATAGTTTTTAGTCATTGGTTTGTAACGTTTGATTCTATGTCTTTATAAAATAGGCTGACTTCCAAAACGTCAATTGCTTTGTATTATAACAAAGTATAATGTTTCATAACGCCGCAGAACAATATATATACAATGCAAACCCTTCCAAAACGTCACTGCTAAGTATTAGTAACGCATCAAAAAAGCAATCAGAGCATCGGTTTTAAAGTTGATGCTTTGTGACATTTAACATTTTATTTGCAAGCAATACAGCAATACAGCAAGTGTTATGCATTGCATCACTTACATTTCAAAACGTTTTAATAAACAAAACACACAGTTGCATTGTTTCGGTACTTTGTACGTGTACATGGTTGAAATACAGTAGTAAAATTGTGTACGAACTTTGTATTAGTACGTTTTGGAAGTCAGCCATACTTTAGTAAAACGAGAATTAGTATGTAGATAAGACATGACGCAATATTTGGGAATAAAACATGGCCCGGGAGTATAATTCGTAGTTAAGTAGTATATCAGTGTGATGGTAAAAGGTCCGATTTCCGACAGATACCCTGGTATGTTTTCATAGAACAGCAAGTAAACGTCACCATTGTTTTGTTAATTTTTCAAGAATATAATTTTTTAATGAACTTGTGGAATATAAGAAACAAATAAAATTCAAACGTAGCACTATACGTTGTTAATCCTGAGCACCAAACCTCTGAGCTTATCCCTATAAGTCTAAACAGTCATAGTTTTGAACATTTTGTATTTTAGTTTAGTGTTTTTTTCAGTGGTATAGAACTTCGAATTGAAATAAAACACAAGAAAATCGTTTTAATGACCATCAATTTGGCTTTATTGGAAGGATAATTTTATGCCATTAATGTTTAAATATGATTTCAGGCATGTGGCCGCCGCGGCTGGCTCGAATAAAGCCAATTCTACAGGTCCAATTTTCAACCACTTTTTCGAGCATATGGGGCCGTATGTAGGCAATAACGCCACGAATGTTGGCTTCCAATTCCCCTAACGTTTCTGGTTTGTTGGCGTAGACGAGCGACTTCACATATCCCCAAAGAAAATAATCCAATGGTGTCAAATCACACGATCTTGGTGGCCAATTGACAGGTCCATTCCGCGAAATTATGCGCTCATCGAATGTTTCCTTCAATAAATCGATTGTGGCGTGCGCTGTGTGGCATGTAGCGCCGTATTGTTGGAACCACAACTCATCCACATTCATGCCATCCAATTCGGGAACAAAATAGTCGGTTATCATGGCTCTATACCGGTCTCCATTAACGGTAACTGCCTCTCCAGCATTATTTCGGAAGAAGTATGGCCCAATGACTCCACCAGCCCATAGAGCACACCAAACAGTCAGTTTTTGTGGATGTAATGGCGTCTCAAGGGTCTCATGTGGATTCTCTTCACTCCAAATGCGGCAATTTTGCTTGTTGACGTAGCCATTCAACCAAAAATGAGCCTCATCACTGAACAAAATTTTGCGATGAAAATCAGCATCGAGATCAATCTCATTTTCGGCCCATACACCAAGCGTTGTTCTTTTGTCAACCTGTTCATGATGAAATGGCAAACCAAACTGAACATAAATGACATTAGAGTTGCCAGATTTGACCACAAAATGCCAGTTTTATCTCTATTCGAAAAACAAACCTGTAAAAAAAACACCCTTTACATTCGTACTACGATATTCAATTAATCGATTCATTGTGCGAATAATTATTCGAGAAAAAATTTAATCGAATAAAACAATTTAATATTATTCGGCTAATTAAATAATTTTAATTTTGTATAGTATAAAAATAAGACCAAAAATAATATTTTTTAACATACAAATTTTATTAAAAAAGTTACAACAAGTTAACAAAAGCTTCTTCATGTTTTAAAAGAGAAAAACATTTTAAATTGAAAAAAATCAACTTTAAAGCTGATCTTCTAAAATAATCTTTCAAAAAGAGTATTCAGTTTATATGTTTATGTTTCAAACGATTTCTTTCTTTTGTTTTGATGAAACTTGATTAAGAAAAGATTCTTTGACTTATTGTTGACGTTGAAGAGATTGAAAGTAAAACGTTATAAAGCATATCCAATTTCTCTGTTCTATTTCGTGTCTTTTCTAGAAATTGGTAGTCTTCAATTAAATCATTTAAATCTCTTTTTGATTTTTTAAAAATTTTAATACTTTTAATAGTCTTGTTAAAGTCTGTTAGAAGGTTGTTTTCATTCGTCTCAAAAAAATCATCTTCTTTATCTGAATCATCAGGCTGTCCCAAACTCTTTGGTTTCATTCTTTCTACTATGCTATATTTAAAAAAAATGTTACTCGAAGGAAATGTTCCTGAGTTAAGAAAAAATAAAAGGCTGTTTAAAATGTACCGGCTTGTTTTTTACATAAAAAAAACTAATACTGTAAAAAAACAAATTTTCGATTAATCGATTAATCGACATAAATTATTCGAACTATTCGTTAATCGAAAATAAGCAATTTTAAATTATTCGAACAGTTAATCGCCCAAAATTATTCGATTAATCGAACAACGCTTAATCGTTTGAATACCCTAATTCGTGCCTTTAGCAAATACGTTGTAGGTAAATAAAACAAAAGCGGAGGGCGTTCAGTGTTTAATGGGAATGGTCTTGCAGAATATTGTAGCTTTTGTTTGCAATCCAACAACAAAATACACAGAATTGCAATAGGCACGTCATTGCTTTTGCGTAATTCCAAGCCTGTATAGCTTTTTTTGCAACGTGTATTGCGTTGACATCCCTGATACTCGTACAGCTGACATTTGTTAACGAATATTTGGAATCCTCAAGCTAATCTCCTAATGCTTCGAAAATACTTTCTTTAGCACTGTTTCGTGACATTTTAAAACAACAATGTATGTTGGATTACACAATTTAGTAAATGCTCACGACAAATAATTGTGTATATCAGCTGTTACCTAATTTGCATCTAGCATTGGAAAGTTGCTAAAAATACAGCTCACTGCCAATGGAAAAATTATTGCAATAACAAGCCAAACACTGATTACAACCAATGCATTTATACTTTGTTACAAGTTTAATTATTTATTTTTCCATTTTTTACCAATAGTTTTGGCGCTCCAAGTCTTAATGTCCAGTTCACTTTTATCAGTTTTATAAACTTCAGTTCTGACAGCGTTCTGCGCTTTTTCAGTTTTGCCAATAATTTTCATTGATCATATCAAATGATTTAGTCATCTAACAAGTTTGTACAATTTATTCTTAGAAAAGTAAATTATTTAAATTCGACCACTATCCCCAACTCTTACTTTTTCTTTAGTTACCGAGTTCTTTATTTGTATCATGTTTTCCCCCTTTTCTTTCATATCAATCATTTCATATTAAAAATGGGCTGAACAAAAGACTGACTTAAAGACAGGCTACTCCCAATAACAACCTGACTTTTGGTTTACCTTCACACGCTGGTACTTTGATATGCTTTTTCTATCCAGCTATTTTGATTGATACACGTCAAGCTGTTTGTTTTCTTTTAATTATATTAGAATTATTAGAGAAGTAAACAAATATAAAATATTTTTAAGTAAATAGCTTTGTATTTTTAAATTGCTTGATGATTTCTTCACACTTACTAAAAGAAACTATTTTTTGCCCCGCCCTTAATTGTGCTCCAAATTACCTAATTTGCAATAATTAATATTTATTATACGTCTACTTATACTCGTTCACAAATTAAACCATTAACAAATTGTGCAAATTTTTATAATTCAAAATCAATATTTGTTTTAAAATAATTGTAATAAACATAACGAAAGTTGAAGAAGAGTTTAAAATGAGTAATAAAATATTGCCAGAAATGACTGTTGTGAATAGTAAAAGCGAAATATACTCAATATAACGAATGAATAAATATTTCATTAGTGTTGTAAGCAAATTGTCAAATTTAAAATGTTTAAATATTAGTTAGGAGGGAAAGTAATTTCTTTAATTTGTATGGCATCTGTATTTTCAAACACATTTTTTTACAAATTCGTTGAGTCGTTTAAATAATCTTGAGACCGCCTTTGTTTAATTAAAAGTGAATAAAATAAAAAAATTACAAATGTGTTCTTACTTTATACCTTGTTCAGATATGCACCTTAATTGAGTTCTACGCAATAAATAACATTATTGAGCTCAATTATCCATATAAAATTGCAATTTAGTTATTGCTCAATTAATACAAAATTGCTATAAATATCACAAGTGTGTTTAGTGACATGGCGTATACATTTGCCAGTACTGGCAAGGCAGTAGCAATTCATTCAAACTTTTTCACTTATACATAAACACTTTTACAGCTATTTTGTTTTTGTATTGTTTTGCCAACTAATATGTATATGCTTACTGTCTTGCCAGTACTGACAAATGTAAACGCTGTGTGAGCAAAACACAACTTACTAAACAAAGTGTTTTGACATTTGGCAACTGAAATTACAACAAAACAAAGGCCCATCCATTATGTCTTCGCAAAAGCCAGATGTTTATTCCTAAAAGATGTCAAAAGTTGTTTACATTAAATATGTCAAAAGTTGTTTACATTAAAGATGTCAAAAGTTGTTTACATATGTCAATAAACCAAATATGGACTCAATAAAAAAGATATATCTGAACACGGTATTAGTTGGCAAATTTCAAAATTTTAAATCACTTTCTTATTGTTAAGATTGTTAGGGCTGGAGCTTCAATGTAAATAAAACATCAGTTTTATTACAGTTTTTTCCAACGTTTCGTAGAGTATTTTTCTTCTTCTTCAGGGGGGCGTCTAGTTAAATATGTGTAAAAACTTACATTACAATACAATATTTTTGTTAATTAAAAAATATAACTTAAAAAATTTTTGGATTATTTTACATATTAAAAATATTCTGAAAATTTTTTGAAAAACGAAAACAATTAAATTAAAATACCGTCCAAACACATCCTATTCTAATATCACAGTGAAACATTTTTTAAATTTGTTTATCATTTTAAAACAACCCTTTAATTGATGTTGATGTTGTCTGTGTCTTCTTTCAGATTCTCTGTTTTGATCTGTTGGGTATTGTCAATTGAAATAGAATAGTGAAATTTGCCTCGAGAGTACAACAATTAATGCCGTTGCTTGGTTGATGAATAAGTGATAAAAGAAACAGATATCTGGTCGTGTTCGTACTAGAAAAATAAACAATAATTTGAATAAATTTGGAATTTTTTAATAGTATATTTAAAAGAAAACAAAATACGTTTACGACGGCATTGTGGGAAAGTGAAGCGTGTTTCTGAAAATTTACGTCGTTAGGTCATACGTTCATACGACGTATGACTCAATTGTGTTCCTAGAATTACTCAAAAAAATACATTTCGAAAAAGGCAAAAGGTTTTGTGTTCACATTTAGTAAGTACAGCAAGTGAAGTAAATAAAATAAAAAAAAGTTTTTTATTAAAAACAGACAGTTTTGTAAAAATGGCCAAATTTTCGAAATTTTGAAAAAAAATATCGAATTAATTAAAGAAAAACATAAACCTACTCATTGTTCATGTTAAATGCGTTTCAGAAATGACACTTACCCCCACCTAAGCCAACGAAAGTCTTGAATGAAAAGCAAAAACATGGAAAAAGTGCAACTTATTTAAATTCTTTTAGCTTAAGCGATAAACAAATACACAAATACAAGCACACAAATAAAAAATTACAAATACATAATTATTTTACTCGCAAAGAGAAAATAAAAAAAAATATTAACAAAAAAAGTAATACAACAATTTAAGTCGCACTAGTATAAATTTAAATAATGAATGTTGTTATTGCTGCTACTTTGTAGTTGGTGGATATTGAATACTGCCAATGAATTATGTTGCAGCCACAACAAAAACTAAAGTATGTATCGGTTTCTGCTGGTTCAAAGCAGAAGGAAAAGCTAAATAAAGCTTAACAGAGACTGAAGAAGCAGAAGTAACAGCAATTGTCTGCTGCTAAATTTTCTACCAGTATCGTGTACTGGTAGTTGCTGTTAATGTTTTTGGCTTTTTTAACAACAACAACAACAGCAACAACACGATTTGCTGTTTGCAAAAGCTTTTTTTTACATTGTAAAATTGTTTAAATGACAACAACATTTTATATCTTGTATCTTGTTTTTGTTTTGAGCAAAATCTCTTTGCTCAAGTTGACTCTTGGCTTGTCTTTGTGGCTCTGACTGTGACTTTGGATTTGACTTTGGCGCTTGTGTTGCGCATGCGCTTCTGATGTCAGTGTATGTTTGTTTGTGTTGTTTCAATTCGTTGATTTTTCTTTTTTATTTATTTGTTTTTGTAGTGCGTATGACGATTTTTGTTGTAAGTCGGGAATAAAACTCGATCAACAAGCGTCTTCTATTCACAGTTTACCGGTTGCCTTCTGACCGATCAATCGATCGTTTTGAAGTAGTCTGACTATTCAAGTGGAATTAAAATTAAGAAATAAAAAAAAAAAAAAACAAACAAAAGAATCTTGTGCCAAAGAAACAAAAGGATATTTTGTGGATTAATTAATTATTAATTTATTTATTGAAAATTATTAAAAATATTATTAAAAAATCATGTTCAAGTTTGTGTGTTTATTCGCCCTAGTGGCAACATCTGCTGCTGCCAGCCAACAAGCCAACGAAGCTGATAGTCTTTTGACAAGTGCCTTAAGAATGGTCAAAGACTGTGGCGATCGTTCAGTGGTTTTATGCTTAAAGGTAAGACAGCAGTGATAAATCACCACAAAAATATACAGACTGAAAAATATTATAAAATAAAAAAAATTTTTAAATCAAAACTTTGAACTAACGATAATTGTGTTAAAATAAATTCAGTGCTTTAAATAATATTGACATCTTTCTGTCCCTTTGCTGTTCGTTTTTTTTTTAAATTATTCTTTTTTATAATGTGTTTAATTATTCGAAAATTTTATAAACATCTTTTTTTAATAAAAACGAAAATTTGCAAAATTAAATTACAATAATTCTTCTTCTGTGCTTTAAAACTTAAAAGTGCTTCAATCGCTTTAAACACAGATTTGAAAAATATCAACACTTCGAATATAAATTACGTGATTTATCATAAAGTAATAAAGTGTTAAAATGTATTATTAAATTTTAAAATTTATTTATTTAAAAATAATTAAAAAAAATATGAAATTCAAGGAAATCAAATGAATTTAGACAATAATGAAAAATTCTATAAAAATTTAAAAATTATATAAAATCAGGCCGTCAGCACAAAAGTGTGCTAAGTCACATTACATTCATAGAATATTTGTATTATCAGAAGGAAAAAAGAAATTAATGCAAAAAAACTTTTGAAACATTAAATATTTATGTTTGGTAAAACAAGAGGATGTGTCCTACAAAAATTCAGGATGTGAAAAATTTACGCTAAGGCCACTTTTGCGCTGACGGCCTGAAATATAATTCCATCTTAATATGAATAATATTTTAGAACTCAATTTTGTATTTGAATTTTCTTTTAAACTTCTTTAAGGAAATTCCATTCAAAGAAGACGACCATCTTGTGTGTCAGAGTTAATTCACGAATGAAATATTTATCACCCGCATTTGGGAACAAAAGTAAATTTAAAAGAGAAATAATCACCCCTATCGTGAATTATTTTTCCCCTTTTCACATATTTGCGAGCATGAAAAACTTCCATGAGAAATTAGTTTTGAGGTTATCCAAAGAAAAATAATAACGTGAAAAAATATTCACCTGAACAAATTCACCTAATCGTAAATAGTTTTTTCCCTCGTTATTTGTTCACTTATGCCTTTGATTTTCTCACTTTATTTTTGCTGGGTAACAGAATATGTATGTAAGTAATTCGTATATTAAGGGCATGATCCGTTCATAACGCACAAACTGAAACATTGCTCAACAAAATGCAACACAACAGACGTGGTGGCTGAAGTTAAGAAAATATTTTACTATATAAAATTCAAAAAGTGCAAAAAACTAACGTTGTAATCAAACTATCCCTGCAATACTAAATATTTTGCTTTATTTTTGAACGAAAATGTAATGGCTTTTTAATTTTTTTTTTATCTTTCTTCTTTTTTTACATTCACTGGAACTGATAGCGTGAAAAATTTTTCACGGGAGATTCACGATTGCTTTTTTCTCTTCATGGGAACAAACATTCCACTTGTTTGTAAAGATAGGGGTGATTGTAATTTTATTAATTAAACTTATAAACAGGGAGTAAACATTTTTGTTTATTAATAAATAATTAAGGAAATACCGGTGCAACTAGAGGCCCAACCAGAATGTGAATAACGTGACTTAAGAGACTGAGCAAATACATGTAAATCATATGTGTAAAACTATAGTGAACTTAAGGAAACTTTATGTTAAGTTTTATAAAACTGTCATTTGCTTAAGCAAGGTGCGAAACTAATCGCTCATTCCGTAAGTAATCAATGTTTTTTTATTTTCTTCTTGTTATTTTAAATGCATTTAAGAGGCTTTTTGTTTTCTTTTTGACAGTACCTTAAGTTTGTTTATTCACATTCTGGCTGGGCCTTAGGGATTTGGTAAGGAACAGCTTTAATATCAAAAAGAGAAAGTTTAAACTGAGCGTGATTTTTCTCTAGAAGAAAGAGATTTAGAGGGTGTATTAGGTTATTTAGCACAGTGATGCATTTTTTAGGCCAAATTGATGATCTTAGAGGGGCAAAATACCTCTGCTAGGGCTAAAACTTTATTTCAGAATATATTTGATTCCACTGTATAAATATTTCGAACTATTTCCAAAGTATTAGGGTTCTGACAATGGATTCTGGTAGACGAGATCAAAAAAAAATATGTGTTTCGGCGTTTTTAAAGATCACATCGCAATTTTATCTTAGAATGGGTTAAAGTTTCCCCAATTTTGCATGTTCGTGCAGCATGTCGGTATATTAAGCTATGTGTTTTTTACATCTGAGGTTTAAGGTATGTTCAGCAACAGCTGAATAAAGTTTTTATTGCATAATACAACCCAATTAAAATTTCTTTTAGAATTTTAATAGGCATCTTTATATGATTCACGAAGACTTTCGAATTCCCAAAAATTGGTTTCTTAGGAATATTTTCCGTAAAAATAATGTTATAGGTATCCTGAGACCCGTACTTGGTAGAGATATTTCCAAAAAACAAAAAAAAATTTTTGAGGAATTTCAGAAGTTTTGAGGAATTGTGGGAAGCCTTTTGGAATTTTAAAAGAAATTTTAGTGAAATTTGAAACATCTATTAAGTTGTTATATTTTATTAAATAAAGTTAAGTAATAAAGTTTTTTCTGCATAAATATAAATTTATATTATTGACAAAAACTCAAAAAACACATTTTTACAATTGTTAAAAATTATATGATTTTTTAAACTCCCCAATAAAAAATTGTGCTTCTAACGAAGCAGGTTCGTAAGGGAGAAATGTAAGAGTTTTGCTTACCATCTCGCTTACGGAAGGCATGAATTTTATATGGTGAGTTCCCACTTTGAAGCAATACATTTTTGACACAAAAAGCGCTATTTTCAACACATATAAAAACTGGTGAACGTAGCATCAGCTTTACACACTAAATGTTTTTTACGGTTATTTTTTAGTATTCTCCCTTACAAACCTGCTTCGTAGTAAGGGAATGGCGTAGCACTTGAAATGTTATTTTTTTTTTTGTATAAAACTTGTTAAGAGTTCGTTCACTTACTTTACTGCATCTCTGTATGTCTTATTGCGTAGCGCATAATTGTGCGCTTATTTTTTGAAATTTACCATTAGCGCTTCGCAAAATGATCAAATTTTTTATTGGGTCTGTACACAATTCACTAAACTGTGATCTGTAATATGTCTTCCACCCCACAGTGCATTGCAGGCTTAATGAATTTAATGAACATACAGTAGAATCTAGATGGTTGACTCTAGAGTTGGGCTGTTTTTGCTGCCTGTGCTTTGTTTTAAGCTTTGTTGTGTTCTGACATATTAAGTGAAATAACAAGGTCAAAATTTTGTCTAACGTTTAATCCCCATCCTCCGCCTCTATACCTCTGATGTAAAGAAAACATAAACTGAAAGAATTTTCTTCACAGATCCAATGGATTTTGACATTAATCAAATGAAAAATTACATTAAAAGGCAGCCTATGTAACCCTTCATAGGATTAATGAAGAATGTAACATTAGCCCCCCGTTAATGAAATGTTTCATAAAATCGATAAAAATTTTAAATTGTTCAATGACATAAACTTATTAAATTACTGATTAAATTGGGTCATTTTTATGAAAGTTTTTTATAAGTTTAATGATTGTTATGGTTATATATTTATGTTTATTTATTTCAGCCATTTTTTTCAATGTGCGTTTTGAGTTGTTGTGAATTTTTTTTGTTATTTCTGTTTCAAATCATCAAGTTATATTAATTTTATTTCGTTTATATATTTCTCTAACATCATGTTATGTTCTACTTGCATAAGCTTATGTTTTAGTAAATTGTATTTAATTAATTTTCCAGCCCGGGACGAGCTTCATCTAACTTCTTTCCATTTTGCTGGCTTGTACTACTACGTAAATTTTGTGTATTTAAATTAACAATTAAAGAAAAAAGAATGTGAGAATTGTTCGCTCTTGTTTTTTCTTTCACGTTGTTTGTTTTTGAACCTATTACTGACATTTAGCTAAATTCAGTGTTTCGTTATCGTTATGAATTGAAATATAAAATTTTTTTCATATATTTTCATGTCTATCGCTTAAAATGGAATGGAAAAATACGTTTTTATGGCAGTTATGGAAAGAAAAAATTTTCTAGTTATAAGTATTTCAAAGTTAGAGAGCTTTTTCTTGTTTTCATTGATTTAGTGACATTTTTCATGGAAAATATAAAGTTACACTTTTTTTCATTAACTGAAAAATATTTGAATTCATTAATTAATAATGCATTTTAATCTTAAAAACCCTATTGAAATAATGTATAACAATAAGTTGAATTTTTCTTTTGAAAGAGATATTAAGTTGTCATGAATTTAATGAAAAATTTTAGCGAAATTACGAAACTCAATTTCGTAGTGTTAATGAAATTGCTTCATTATCATTCTAAAATTTCATTACCGTGATGAAATTTTTCATTGGATTAAAGAAAAAAATTTATTGAAATTGATTCATTAGATTTATTAAGCATAATTCTTTCAGTGTAGTTTTATAGACTGATATGCTGCACGACCAGGACAAGAGGAAGATAATACCACCCCTCACCCATAAGATAAAATATACCGTGGTTTTCAGTAACTTATTATTGTAAATTTAAAGTTTAGAAAAGTAATTATACGCGATGTAAAATTTGTAAAAAAAAAAATCCAAAAGTTACATATGAATTGGTATTGAAAAACTTTTAATAAATTTTAATTTAAAAAAACTGTAAAGTTACCTAAGGTGCATGTACACGACATGTTTTTTACATCTGACTTGGCAAATTTCCCACTGCAAAATACAAAAATGTCGTGTGTTACTTTTAAAACATTGCTTTTGTAAAAGTCAGAAGCAAAGTCATCTGACAAAATGTCAATTAGAGCGTGTACTATTTTCTTCTGGCAAGCCATCTGACATCAGCCAGAAGGAAAGTATATTACAATACCGATATGTGTATGAATAGAAATTATAAAGATATATACAAAAAAAAAGTTTCATTAATATATCCCTAATTTGTATTTCCGAATTTAAAGAAAAAATGTGAAGATAACTGAACTTTTTTACGGCACAAATAAAAAATTTTGTGGCGGCAGCACGTTTTATTTAAATCGAGAACTACTCTGGTTTTTGCAATAACTATACGAAAAAAAAACAGAGACAATGTCAGAAGCAAATTACCTGTATGTTTGTGACCGAATATTATAAACCTCATGTAGAACTGCAATATTGACAGAAATGCACAATTACATGTGACTTGAAAAGTTGACAAGTCAGCTGTTAAAACATGTCGTGTACATGTACCTTTAGCTGATTTCAATGTTAACCTTTTACTACAAGTATATATAGGGAATAAAAAAAGTTACCTTAACAAAGAAGTGTTTAAAAGTTTCTAATAGAAAATAACACATTGCAACAAAATTCGTATAAGTCAAAAAAAATGTACTAAATGTACTTCTGAGCTAAAAATTAATTTCAAACGTCTTCAGTAGAAGCGTATGGCGATTCTTTTCTTATAATTACACAAAAGTATATTAAAACGTAATTTTTAAGGGTTAAAATGTTTTACGAATTTTTTCTGCATCAAAATTCACTAGGATCTTCTAAGACCAAAAGTTCGTGTGATGTATTTAAAACGGATTTTTGAAATTTCGGTCGTTGGAGTTTTTGAATTTCTTGAAAAGGCGTTTCGTACAAGTCAAAAAGATATACTAAATGTACTTCTGAGCTCAAAGACTTTTTCAGATGTCTTCAGTAGAATTGTATGGCGATTCTTTTCTTTGGGTATTAAATAGTCGGAATTAACCGACAATACTTTCTTAATTGCTTAGTGTTATTATCAATTGTAAAAAATATGTTACATTGGAATTGTGAAATCTACGGCGTTATGTCCTACGTTCTTAAGACGAACGTCCCTGTTGTGTTTCGAGTAATATTTATTTTACCCACGTTTAGAAGAGGGTTGTCAGATTTTTTTTTACCTTTATCGCTAAGTAACATAAAAAAATTAAAAAAGTTTTTGATTTTATTTAGTAAAAAATCGAGTCAAAATGTATAAAAAACTGCGCATTTTCGCTCTGCACTCCCCATTAAAAAATACGCTTAATACTATGATAAAGATCCTGATATCTGAATTTTTTCGCTATTAATTCAACTATTTTTGCATACCCAGTATACATTATTATTATTTATTTATTTTAAAAATTCCATTTCATATGAAATCGAAAACGATTCAGCTTTAAATATGTATTTTGCAAAATAATAAGTTTCGGTAAAGATCTGATGATTGATGACTTCTGATAAGGAAAATCTACGAAAATCTAAGAAAGCTTAAGCTGTATTCCAAATTTCTATAGCAACATTTTTTCATGTTTTCAATGTTATTATCTGGCAATATTATTATTCATTTATCACCTAAAACAATCGAAAACTCATACATTTTTTCATATAAAAATGAAAAAAAGATAAAATGCGTTTTAGAAATCGCCAAAAAAATCGGCAACTTTTTTTAAGTTCGCCGAAAAAATCGCCATGTCGCCAAACACAAAATTGCATTGCCAATTAGGTTTATAAATCGCCACGTTTGGCAAAAAAAGCGCCACATCTGACAGCCCTGGTCAAGGGTGATTATTTCCTTTTCTCTCTCCCTCTCTCTCTCTCTTGTTTTAGATCTCTGCTCCTTTTTAAAATTGACCAACTTCCAAATTCTTCGAAATATTTTCTTATTTGTGCTTGATCTTAGGCATATATTAGCATATTGAGCTTAAAGTTGAATAAATTTAATTAGTTAAATCAAATTAAATTTAATTGAATTTGTAAAAATATTTTTATAAAATTAAATTAGTTTTCGTTTTGACACAACTATGTAAATAATTCTTTGTATAATAATACTGGCCTGCTCAAATTTCATTAGATGTTTTAATTAGGGTTTTTTCCCGGGATTTCCCGTCCCGGGAATTCCCGGGAATTTCAATTATTTTATTTCCCGTTTTCCCGGGATTTTCCTTGCGGGATCCCGGGAAATAAAAAATTCCTCATAATTTATGAAAACAGCTATTTATACTTTGAAATTTAGTTTTCTATTCTCTAAAAATTAGCATCTGTGGATGGGTTGTGGATTAGATCAATTACAAGAAGTGAGTACATGTATTTAAATCAATGTCTCCTGATGCAATAAATCTACTCAAAGCAGAATCAGCAGTGCAACAGTTGATAATTATTTCATTTAGTGAAGTGAAGAGTTAATAAAGTACATTAATTCAAAATAAGATGCAGGCAGTAAATTTTCATTGTCCATGGACAAGTCTTAAAAATAAGAGAAACCTAAACATATCGCTCCTTTATTGCAACATAGTCACATCTACAAAAACAAACGATCTTGGCAAAATGCGATTAAAGTTTTCAAAATGTACCGACTTAAAGATATATTTTGCTATAACTTTGATTCAATTTGAGATATGACTATGATGCAATGAAGGAGCAATATGTTTATTAGGTGATAAACACAAATTTTCAATTCCAATTTGTGTTGGTTTGTATACCCGTGAAGTGCGGGGAAACCGAAATAAAATAACATTTTGGAAACTCGTGTAAGATACTACAACATACAACTTGAAAAACACATTGTCCTAAAGATTACAAATGGACCTATTGAAATGAAAAGGTTTGTAAGAAGCAGTCCGGTTGATGCTTTTTTTTGCATAAACCTTGACATACATTTGACTGATATAGACGTTGCTTATAAAAAAGAAAAAATTGCTTCTGATTGTGAATCCGAAGCATGCTACAACGGTGCACTTTTAACTATTCGTCCAACCTCGGTCAAAAATTAACGAAATTTTTCGGAAACATGATAATTAGTAAATAAAATCAGGAATATACTTTTTTAAGACTTACTAAACGCTTTGAGTGTGTCAGAAAGTTATTTCCTAAGCCGTTAAAAAATTTTATATATTTCTTTAAAATATTTTATCTATTTTATTAATTAACTTTTTGATCTCATATCTTGAGTACCTTAATTTTTATTTTGTTCTTATTATTGTTTTATGAATTAAATTGTTATGTTATCTTTTTATTTTGTATCCAGAACATAATAATTCTGAATAAAAGCATAATAATAGGGAATAAAGGCGTGAGGTGATAATAATTCAAGTTCCTATTTCAATCTTCAATAAATTTTTTAGTATTGAACCATTTCTTTTACTTTCTTTGTAAACAAGTTCCCGTACGTTTTTTTATAAAAGTTTTTTTCATTAATTAATAACAAAATTTACTTTGTATTATTTATATGGAGCGGGATCCCGGGATCCCGGGAAATTTAAAAAAATTTCCCGCTTTCCCGGGAATCGAAAAAGTCCGGGAAAAAAAAAACTCTAGTTTTAATACATTTCATATGTTTTTAATTAAAAACCAATAATCAATATATAATGAAAATAATAAATAGTAAAGCTATAAAGGGTGTTTTATTAAATCGACATTTATGATCAGTACACTCTGGTAAATCACCACAAATAGATTCTCGCCTGAACACTACAAAATTATACATATTTACTTTAAAAATCAATCATTAGTTCGTGCAAATTAAAGACGACCTCGTGATTGTTACAGCGCATGGCTCATTTTTGGCTTAACTAGTTTGATATTAAACGAAATTGTCACATATGGAGTAAGACCAAAACCCAGTAGACCCTTCAGACTCAATTAAGTCCAGGAAAATGCACCGGTTGGTTCGGCTTAAACACTGGTGGCATTATCGCATCTTATTTCTTTCAAAGGCGAGGAAAGTTTTACGTCCAAAGTTGAATTGATTTAAATTGAACAATGATCTCGTAAGTATAGCAAATAACGTTTTATAGTACATTAGTAATAAAATTTTTAATCGCGAATATCGCGAATACGAGCGCTAACTTCGAAAAATGATAACCACCATTAAATGCAGCGTACAGGAATTAGGGAGCCCAGCTTGTTAAAAAAGGTGTCAAATTCGTGAAAGGTGGAGTCAATCAAATCTTATTTTTATTCAGAAGTTTACGTAGTGTCAATTTAGGTATTTTACGCTCTTTCGACATCTTGAATGAGCTTCGACAAGAATAGACCCGCTGACTGTATGAACAAAATTTTGTTCAAATAATAATGCCATTTAGAGACCTTTCAAATAATAACCTGTTTCTTTTATTTGAATTAAATTTTTTTTTAGTTATTTTTTAGAAATTTAAGATCTTAATTTAAGGCTTAAAAAAATCACACTACAATATAAAAACACAAATGCTACAGACGGTAATAAAAATCTGTTTAATAAAACTAATTAAATATTCATACATGTACATTTTTAAAATACTTTTAAATTGTTTTAATAATTTCCATTGTTTTAATTTATTTTTTCAAGGAACGTGCTCTTCATTACTTCGACAGCGAAAATGGCGATGTTAAATTGACTGACGGTATTTCTCTAGTGAAAACGGATGATATTCCCGTAGGACGTTCGCTTAATGACATTGTTTTGCCCGAAGAAAACGATGCACGAGAAAATGAAGTTGATTCTTTATTGGTTGAACGTATAGCACGTTTCTTTGGCACCCACACCTTGCAATTCAAAGTACCGAAGGACTCCATTCAGGATATGCAACGTGCCTTAGAAGAATGTAAGTAAAAATAAAATTAATTGAAAAAATTCCAACAAGACGTTTTGGCCAAATGAAATATAATAAATTTTATGTTCATTGTATTAAAAGAAAAATTAAAAACAAAAAACTTGTCTGGAAAAACGACAGACAGACAATCTGTTGCAGGAAGATTTTTTCAAAAAGAAAAATAAAAACAGAGATGTGAGTTTAACGGAGGCAAAGAAATTTGTACATCAAAGTTTATTTTGGCGGTCGATTTAGCCATGACAATATCAATGTAGGTTAACAAAAAAAAAAAAAAAAACGGCAACACATTCAGGTTAAAAAGAAAAACATGCAAAAAGAAATCCTGTTTTTGTTTATAAATATTTACTGGCTTGTCTCTTTCAACCAGCTTTGAAATATGTTACAACGATTAAAGCCTGATTTTTCTTTCAGTAACAAGATGTTGATGCAGCATCTTGTTGCAATATTTGATTTTGAGGTCAGTGTAACGGATAAAAAAAATCTATAAATTTCTTTGCAACAAGTTACATTTTTTTAAAAATGAATGAAAGAAAAATACAAAAACAAATATTTCTATGAGACATTTGAAAGAAACGCTTTCTTCGCTACAGGTTTAATTTCATTAATTAGAGTTATTTCCAATTAAAAGCCAAAGAACGGTTAGTAAAAATTTATTAGAAAAAAAAATAGAAATTAAAATGACACCATTTTAGCAAAACAATAAATTTCTTTATGGACACAGTAAGATTCACACTTACAAACATTTTCATGAACATACACGATTTCTTAACGAATATAATTATATTACCATATTATAAGTCTACAAAATTAATTTCTTTTATGAAATACCAGGATTCTTAACCAAAAATTAGCATTTATATTGCGTACGTTATGCTTAATTTTACTTCAAAAAAAATTTTTTTTGCAACAACTAAAATTGACATTATGTCACTAAATACAAGTATGTATTTAGTTAGAGTAATAAATATTGAGGTTAATAAATATCTCAATTTTAGAAATATTGTCAATTCTCAAAATAATACATACATTACACTCTTTTTTTAATTTTTTACATATTTTACATTTTGTAAATAATATAAAAAATAAATGTAAGTACATAAAAATGATGACCAAGCAAACGTCTAGGCTCTTAAAATATTTTTTTAAATTGTCTACATCATGTAAAATATTAAGAACTATGTAAAATTTATTAGTGAAAGTCAAAGTTTATAATCAAATTCAATATAAAAGTAAATAATTTACATATTACACGATTTTGTAGTTTTTTAAATACTCTACTTCGTGTAAAAACTACATAAAATCTTGAAGTGAATAGTTCAACTTTTAAGTTAAATATAAATATGCTTTAATTATTTACATCATGTCAAGAATACAAAACTATATAAGACTAAAAATTTTGAAAAGAGAAAAGCGCTTATTATAATAATTTTTCGTATAGACACCGAACGCTCAGTAAAAGCAACTACTTAATAGTTTATTACTAAATTTTACTCAACTCTTTTTTTATTGTACAGTTCTAAATTGGTGTATAAAACTGTGGTAAATACAAAACAAAAAATACATTTACATTGTTTTTATTGTCCTTAAAAATGTATAAACACAGCTAGCTAAAAAAAAATTTAAAACATTAATGACATAAACTTTTGAAATTTTTACATATTTTACATTTTGTAAAAATTACAAAAAATATATCACAAAACTTAAAAATTAGGCATAAGTAAATTTTTATGCTAAATAAATAAATTTTTTAGTTGTTTACATCATGTAAATAATGTAAAATATACAAAATTGAATTGAGTCTGCTTTCTAGTCGAAAATATAAAAAATTTTGCATAGAAAAAAAGTGAAATAATGTGAAATAAGTTACGATATACATAGATTTTTACACCATGTAGAAAATGTAGGAAATACAGTTGTTGTTTTTGGATTAAAGTTAGCACTGCATTTTACCAATGGCTAACATATAAGGAAATAATTCAAATCTGGCTATGTGAAATATAAAATGGAAATAAAATTTGTATTTACCCACTATTTGTCATATATTTTACTTAATGAAAAAAATGTGTATGTAGAAAATTAGAAAACTAAGATTTAAAAGCAATATGTAAAATAAATGTAAAAAATGGAAAAAGCAATAAGTTTTTTATACAAAAGTAATCGGCAACCATTAAAAATTAAACATTGTCTGCCTTTGGTAATATTTGACATGGTGTAAAAAACGTAGAAAACTAAGGAAATGCTTCAAGAAATTTAAAGTTTTTTTTTTTTTAAATAGTGTACCGATTCCATTTTGTTGTTTACATTACTTATGTAAATTAAAAATTTTATATAAAAAAGTGGTAAATAAGTTTATAAATCCTTAAAGCTATTTAACATTTTTTACGCTGTGTAAAAAATATACACATAAATAAATTTTTTAGTAAAAGAAAAAAGGTTGGGTCGGTTTTGTGATGTATTTACATTTTGTTGACTATTAATATACTCGCATTTATTACATATGAACAAAAGCTAAAGTCCTTCATAAAATTATATTGTGTAAAAATTACGCTTATGAAAAAAATACTAGTACATATATACTTATACAAAAATTATTAAAAATTTAGTACGAACCGTTTTATTTTCCATATTCGACGTTTCGTAAAATGACTTAAGAAACACAGCGTCGACAACATTTAATCAAAAGAATCGATACTTTTAATCTTAAGAACCGATGGCTGCTGTTTTTGGCAAATGTTTACGTATGGTTTTTGGCAAATGTTTACGTATTTTACATTATGTAAGAATATCAATTTAATGTTTAAAATATCTAACAAATATATCAGGATGAAGTGAAAACAATTGTTCAATAATTTTTAATATTACGTAAACAAAATATTAAACTATTAAAATTTGTTTTTACAAAACTTAAAGTTTACATTATGTCAGAAATGTAAAGAATTGATTATTTAGTGATTTATTTTTTTAATTTTTATATTTATTTAAATAACTTCCCTGTAGGAAGTCAAACACATTTTTAATTAACTTCAAACTGGTTTTTTTATAATCACTTCTAGTTGATAAAGTGACTTTTTTCCTTGTCGACGACTCATTATTTTAACAAAGGCATGTCATAGGCTGTAGTCAATTGGTTATCTCTGCATGACTTTTAAATTGACTACCAATTACTTATTTTTCAACCAATATGTAGTTAATAAATAGTATAGTCGGTTTATAATAAACTATTTAAATTTTAAAGAATTTTTGTCAAAAAATATACATATGTATGTACATACATACATATATATATTTTTATATAAAAAAATAATTATTTAAGAAGATTTTGCATAAAATTGCTTAAAATGATTATGTACATATAATAGTGCTGAAATAAATACGCTACATAATTTCTTGAACATAAACAGATTTGTATTGCTTTAATTTTTAATTATTATTATTTTAAAATGTTTGTATACATTTTTTTCATTTGACTTCATGGCATGCTTGTTTTACTTATTTTGCTTTTATTTGTGCTTTATGTGTGCCTCTATGCAATATGTTTGGTTGATATCAGCATGAGATTTAAACCAATTTGTAGTCATTTGAAAAATAGTTTATTTATTGTAAGTGTTTTTACAACTGACTATTTTATTTACTACAGGGGTTGCTTTACTTTCACCTACCTCCTTAATTACTTAATTAACCTCACATACCACAATATTATCTATATGTGTTTATTTATACATACAAATGAAAATGTCATTAAATTAAAATCATTTTCTATAACTGTATCCTTATCCTTTTATCCTGAGGTTACTCTCAGAATCAAGTTCTTAGTATCAAATTTCAGTGGCACGTTTAATAAATTAAGTGCATCATTTGTAACCGCAAATACGTGGGTAATTTGACAACAACACTCTCTGATAATTTAGTAATTTACGAAAGTACTACAGGTATACTGTGGCAAAAAGAAAAAAGTGCTTAAGTCGACTAAAGCAAAATTTAAATTTATGGCGACTGCATGTTTATAAGTAACCATGACAAAGTTTCAATTGTTTTGTACGATTTTTGAGAATTTTCATTTACAAAACTAAAACTATAGACTTAAGCACTTTTTCCTTATTGCCACAGAGATATCAACTGCACTTTAAAATTTGTTTAAAGTTTGTATGTCGTGCAGACTCTTATAGTTTTTGTTAGAAGTTTAAGAGAAGAAACGTTGCATGGAAAAAGTTCTAACGATTCAATAAAATTGAAAAAGTTTTTCAAAAACTTTCTTAAATCAAATTTAAATTTGCTTTATTAAAGAAGAAGAAATAAACTTTAAATAAAACTTTGACAATATGATGGCGAAAGACTTTGATGATAAAATTTTTATATATAGAATAAATATTTTTTTTTTTTTAAGTAACAGTTGTAGACTGATTCTGGATAAGTGCTATTAAGTAAAAACAGAAAAAAAATAATTTAAAGTGACTTAAGAACCGATGGCTGCTGTTTTTTTTTTTTAACAAAACACAAAACTAACTAAACCGATATTTAAAAACAAAGATAATACCGTGTTCAGATATGCACCTTAATTGCACAGAAAAAAATTATTTTCATATTTGAATACGAAAATCGCATATTTGATTACAAAAATGTTTGAATTTTCTAAGATGACGATTTTTGCGGTTTTGATAAAATAAAGTTTGTATGTATAATTGTTTAATTTTAAGTCAACCACCAAGTTTACTGAGTCAATAAAAAAAGTTGTTGCCCAAAATAATTTTTTTTTAACAAAATGTTTACTTGATTTGTTTAAAATAAATTGTTGAAAATGTTGAAAAAATCAAACAAAATGTTAATCGAATCTTTATTTTTTTTATTTATTAATGATGATGTCATAAACTTTCAATTTTTATATTTTTATAAAAACACTAAAATTTATTATGCGGGGATAAGTGAGTTCCTATGCGCATTTCACTAGTTGCTTAGGCCAGATCATCAGGAAACCTTTTCCAAAGACTTTGGCAAAACTAAATATATTATTCAAATAAAACTGTAAAACAAATGAGAATTATGAGCTGTTTGAAAATGGACAAGAGTTGTTAAAATACTGTCTTTATTTTGATTCAAATATTTTTTTTATTGCATATGAAGAAATATTTAATTATTTAATTATTAAATATGTTTTATTTTATTTATTTTGCAAAGTGTAAATTTGATAAATTTTTTCTTTGAATCAAACAAAAAGTTTGTTGACCTAAAATTTTATTTTTAACAAACTGTGTTGTTAAAAATTTTCTTGAGATATTTTTTTCTGTGTGAGTTTTACGTAATAAATGACATTATTGAGCTCAATTATCCATATAAAATTCCAATTTAGTTATTGCTCAATTAATACGAAATTGTTATAAGTATTGAGTAAAATTTAAATGCGACCCTGTCACAAGTGTGTTTATTGAGCATAGCACAACTTACTAAACAGGGGTTTGACGTTTGGCAACTGAAATTACAACAAAACATATGCCCATCCATTAGGTCATCGCACAAGCCAGATGTTTATTCCTTAAAGATGTCAAAACTTGTTTACATTTTGCTAATACATGTACATTTTGGTTTACGTTGAATGTTGTATGTTGTATGTAGTAGTAATATAAATTGACTTAGCTAAATTGTGTATATGTGAACAGAAAGATAATTATGTCAATAAACCGAATATTGACTCAATAAAAAAGGTATATCTGAACACGGTATAACAGCATTAATAGAGTAAGTACATGTTTACGTATTTTCAGTACTTTTCGATATTCGAAAGAACAAAAGCTAATTTAGTACAATTTAAGCCCATCTATTTTTAATGGAAGGGACATACTACAGTTATATCTAACGCATATACCAAATAGGCAGGTTTTCGTAACTTGCCATAAATCACCATAAAATTTATTAAATATCTAAAAGAATAATTAATTAATTTTACCGATAGTTAAAAATCGTTAGAGTTTTTTAAACAATATGATTTACTCTAGGCAGTGCTATAAAAGGATAAAATCATACTCTGGTTCTTGATTTTTACTAGGTATGCCCGGTGGTCGTATTTCGACCACTTGACATTTACAGTTAAAATAAATCTGTACGAATGTAAATACGATTCTTCAAAAAAAAAACAAGATTGCTATATTCGGCTATGTCTAATCTTATATACCCTTCACCATGGTACGGTAAGAACAGATAGTTATATAAATAACATTATTTAGATATAAACAAATCTATTTTGTGCCACGCCTACTTTTCATACCCACCTACATTTTGTCGGATGCTGTGTATTGATAACCAGAATGCTTGTACCAAATTAAAAACTTTGGCTTTTGCCGTTCTCCAGGTATAGAGAAATTTAGAATGTCTTTGTATGGAAAGTGCCACGTCCACTTCACGAATCCCGCCCACATTTTGTCGGATCTTGTGTATTGATAAACAAGATGCTGGTACCTTATTTGGAAACTTTGGCTCTTGCCGTTCTCCATAAAACAAACAACAAGAAGGAATTTTTGCGTAAAACTAGAGGCAGTCGTCGTCTTTTGCAAAGATTATTTATATTGCAATAAAATATTTTAGAGCCATCTCTGTATCTTTCAATTTCAGTTAAGTCAGAGATTAAAGTATTCAAGAGAGTCGGACAAGTTTGCATGGATGGCAGACATATGTATATTTAAGTCATTCTATCTTTGTGTTGGATGCTCAAATAAATCTATTGGTATGTTTTCAGGCCTATTAAGAAATTGTGGAAGGAGAGAAACAGTAGTGTGAACGTTTTAAATTAGATTGGCAGTTGGCGTGGTTAGCTGCACTGCCATTTCTTCTAAGCACCATTTGGAGTAAACAAATAAAGTTCGGTGTTGTGAAATAAATTAATTAAAATTTTGTATTCCCAAAAATTACTTTTGATAGTAAATTAATTAAGCTTATTTTAACTGCAAGCTTAAAGAATGTGAATTTAAACCTAGTTAGGTTTTTATTTAATTGTACTTTGCATTTACTTTCCAAAGTTATTTATTTGCTTCAATGGTTAACTTAGGGGACTTCCTTTTTCCTTCATCTTTATTAAAAGAAAAAATAACGTGTTTATGGTCCTTCGAACCGCGCCATTGGCATATGCAATGCAACAAACATTATATTTTTCTCTTATTTTTAAAAAAGATATATTCATTAAATATCTGGGAATTTATTTCTCATGGTGAGTAACATTTATTATATAAATTTTCATGTTATTCGAATGTGTATTCGAAGTCAAATTACAATTTTTAAAACTTAAGTTAGCCTCGTAACAGAAATATACAAAAGAAAATTCTGATAGTGCATAGAAAATATTCCTGGAAAATATTGAAGGAATAAGACTATTAAAGTATAAAAAAAGCTTTTAAAATTTGTAATTTGACTTAGGCCAGGTTTTTGAGATGTGGATTAAGTTTAAACTTAGTTAAACGTAGTCTGAAACTCGGATTTTTCCGACGAAATTAATTTTTTTTATTATTTCATTAAAGACCAACATTTTAAGCAAAACTAAGCTGTTCCGTCAAAATTTTGTATTCGAACTTGGTAATGCCTTAGAATACACATTAAGTCATAACTTTACAGAAACTGGGAATTATCTCCTTTTGTAGGTTACTTTATATTATATTCAACATTTTTTATTTTTCGAATTTATTCTATGAGTTACATTTCAGTTATTTATTTTATAAAGCTTTTTTTTGTAATAGTTCTATTCCTTAAATTTTTAGGAATGACTTTTATACACTACCAGACTATTATATTGTATTTTCTTGTAACCTACGAAAGGAGATACTTCCCAGTTTCTGTCTTGTTAAAAATAGTTGAGTTAAATACATTCAATTTATAAAGTATTACTATCCAGTGTGACACAAAGAATGCTGACGAAGGCCGTAGCGGGCCAGAAAATGCATTACATTCTGCTGGTGTCTAATAATTGTAAATTTTTCTGTACATACAACATACTTCATTGCTATCCAAAGGATAGCTAAGGTAAAATGTAACAAGAAAATACAATATAATAGTCTGGTAGTGTATAAATGTCATTCCTAAAAATTTAAGGAATAGAACTATTACAAAAAAAAAAAAGCTTTATAAAATAAATAACTGAAATGTAACTCATAGAATAAATTCGAAAAATAAAAAATTGGTCATAACTTTACCAAATAAAACTATTTTACTTGTACAAAAGTGCCGGTAGTCAAATTTTATTAAAGATTAGGTAGTATAATTTTCATACAGTTCTTAATTGGCTTAAGTTTCAAACGCTGCTTACGTGATAATTGTGATGTATAAATGCATATTAGGAACATGCGTATACCGTCACCTAAAACGCAAAAGGCCCTATCTAACATTTTGAAAATTTTTCAGGAGAAACAAAAAGCATTTTAAATGAAAAATTGATAAATCGCTTTCAACTGTTTATGATTTATTTTTCTGCTATTTCTTTTTGTAAAATCTACCAGTTGTTTTGATAATTGACAATTTGTCAATAAACTCGCTAATGTTGGTCGAAAGATTCCAAAATTTTGGACATATGTGTTGATGCAATACATCAGATTTAACGAAAAAGTTGATTTTGAATTTTTTGTTAGTTAGGGCCTTTTGCGTTTTAGGTGACGATATACACAACAATTTCGGCTTTCTTATATACCAAATTTTAATCGATCGTTGGTATTTTTCTTAAACATACATTTCCATCTCTGCCATAAACATAATTTTTGTTGACATTCGTATTATGTATAACATTTTGCTGATCTGCTACTCTACCTGGGTAATAACCAGTAGCTCGTTTCTGTGTTTCTCGCATCGTAAAATTTCTTACATGAAGTGTGAAACAAAAAATTTCATCGTTTCTCGATTTATGAGATAAAAGTGTTTCTGTATTTGAATGCGAAAACAGACACAACAAATTCTGTTTATACTGGAATATTTCCAGTAATTAAGTGTCAAATAAAAGCGAAACGTCAACAAAAGAAATAAATATAATAAAAACAGGGCTGCCAGATTTGAAGAGTTATCGTCATCTTGACGATTTTTTGTTCCGATATTAACAAAGTGACGTTTTGATGATTTTTTCTAAAAAAGTGACGAAAGCAAAAACAAAATCAAAAATATTTTATAATTTTGTTGTTACTTTCTATAGAAATTCATCTTGAATTTTTAAATTTCAAACACTTCTATTTTGTGGCGTTGAAAATTGAAAAAAAAAATAATATGAATGTCTGTAGAAAGCAACAACAAATTTATAAAATATTTTTGATTTTATTTTTGCTTTTAATGAAATTGTTGGCGTTGCGTTTTACACTATAAGCCCCTTAGTCTTTGAAATAAGATAATTGTAAATATTTTTATATGTTTTTTTATTAGAAAAAAAGATATCTTTAGAAACAAGGCTGCTTAAATTTTTATATTTATCCCTATTGTGAAAATTGTCCTCGAAATTGTTTGTTTCTTCCCTAAAAAATGTATCGGCAAAAGCAAAATTTCGAGGGAAAGTAATGGACCGACTTGGCTTATTTTGAACATTTAATACTTTTTATATACCTATACATATACAAAATATGATTGATATTTGATATTCTTATCTTATATGTACACTTTTGTGCCAAAACCATTATTCCGACAAGAAAGAAATTTGTTTGTCTCCCAGTAAAAACTTTTTCAAAATGGATAGCTTCTTTCACTCGTTATTAAGTAGCTTTCTTCCATAAGAACTTCGATAACTACTTTTTTCTGGATGTATTAAGATAAAAAAATGACTTACTTTTGAATTTGTTCTTTTTGGCACAACCCTTGTAAAATTCATTAGTTTTTCAGTAGAATTGTATGTAGTGCTTTTATGTGTTTCTGATTACTTAACATATTATTTTGTAGGCGAAGATTTTACTGGGTCTTTAACGCGTTTATTATGAACCGATTTTTTTAATTTTAACTACAAGGTATTCTACTAAGTCTATTTCAGGTAAAAAAGAAAAAGATTATAGGAATAGGTAAATTAAAGATTTATATCTCAATTATTAAATAATAATTAGTAAATACCCATGAACTTTAACTATGTTTTTGTTTGATTATTTTTTAATTAAAGTCGAAACAAATTTGTTTAAAATTGATTTTAAATTGCACGATTTTTAAAACAAAAAAGGCGATCTTTTTTATTTTTTTCTCAGGAAATTGACGATTTTGACACAAGTTTATCTGGCAGCACTGATTAAAACCAAAACAAGAAAAGGCTAACAAAAATTTAAACTAACAAAATGTAACAATTGTTTTTTGTTTATTTTCATCGTATAAATTATGCATTTATCATTTATATTCCTTCTATTTTTTTATTTATTTAAAAAAAATAGTATATAAACATATTTTAAATTCAAAATATCTACATTTTGTTTTTCTCGCCACCAATTTCAAATGTGACTTATTTTGACAGTTCTTGAAAGAAACTTTTCGCAAAATATTGTTATAGAAACACTTTTTCTCGCATCCTTCCAATAATTGCTGGAAAATTATTTAAATGACAGATAATTCTCGCAAAAAAAAGATACAGAAACACTTGTGTGAGAAAAACCATTTTTTGTTTCATTTCACACTATTTTTGTTGCAATTCACGCGTTTCATGCGAAGAGTTTTACGATGTGATATATACAGAAACGGGCTACAGGGCTACGAAATCGGAGTCGAAGTACCCACAAAAACTCGGCAAAAAAAATTAAATAAAAATTTTCTAATACTTTCCAAAATAAAATTGCTTTGAAATTGGCGATGCAATATTTAAAATATTGATTTGAAATTATCACTACGCTATATTTTACCATTTTAAAGGTACTGCATTAAAAAAGAGTTTAAAGTCAAACAAGGTTCAGTCTCATAAAAATTTAGCATTAATGTAAGAGTAGTTGTCAAAGCTGGAGTCAGAGTTGGAGTCGGAATTAGAAAACGTCAGTGGTTGGAGTCGGAGTCGGGGTTAGAATTTTTTGTTGACTACACCACAGCCCTTGTAATAAAAGCGAGTAGGACAACTTTTGAGAATCTGCTATATTCCTCAACTTTAGCATCTTAGCTTTATTTAACTGTATATTTCTTATAACAATCATTGCTAATATATTTTTGTTTTTCGATTCCTCCCTCTTGTTTAACCCTTCGATGTTCTATAACCATAGTACCACTAAAATAAATCAGTCTTTTTTAATCTAATTGTAAAATATTGAAATTATTCTGTTAAACAATCATTGCAAATATACGTTTTTGGCTCTCTGCCATGTTGAAGGCACACATAGCTTTGTTGCAGTTACCGCCGAAAAAACGAGTTTTTCTCTGAACTTTGATTGTGGTCTTAAGAATAACGCACAAGGGACGGTAATAAGTTGAAGTTGACGGGTGCGGTACCGCTTGTACATGTTCGGATCGCGAGTTAGTATTTTGGTCCTGTTATGTATTTTAAAGGTACCTGTGGTCCAGCCAGACCATGAGGTGCACTTAGTGAACGTTTTCTTGTGGGAGGGTTTTTGTGCCCTAAATGTGATCAAATTTTTTTTATTCGATTCAGGACAACTTACTAGCAGAACAAAAAAAGATATTGCATATGAAAGCCAAATATGGTCTGGCCAGACCATGTAGGGCATCTTAGGGTTAATGCAGACATATTGTATCTGTTGCTAACTATTTATTAAAATTTATTTAAATAGTTTTAATACATATTATTAAATCTATTTTGTTGGTTAATCAGTTCACAACGTTATTATTTTGCTAACAAGGCATAATAAAATAATAAAAAAACTTTCTTTACTAAATATAGAGTGAACAATTCAAATTGAACGTTTTTTCTTATTTCTTTATTTACTTTAACGAATAACAGTTTTTAGAAACTATTTATATTCAACGATAAAAATTAATATTGCCAATATTTACTATGATCAATTGTTTGGCTTGACTTTATTTATTTGGCTACAATAATAGAGTGAATGAACAATTTGCTACTTGAATTCATTAATTTCTGGAAAGAGCGAACTTGCAATAATTTATTAAGTAAATAAATGATTTCCATTTAATTTGTTGGCGTTTTGCCAGCGGTAGTTGGAGGGTTATTGCTGGAGAAACATGCTGCCAAGTATTAAGATCAGATAAGAAGGGAGGGTGCTCTTAAGCTGGCTAACTTTGTCAAAGTTCAAGAAATCCAATATTTAAATACCAACATTTAAAAAGGGTACATATATATTTTAATAATTCCGATATATATTCCGCATAGTAAATCATATACATGTTCAACTCTAATTTTATTAATATCGCTTTTTTTTAACCAGTTTACAAATCAAATCTATGGCGGCTTCAAAAATTTCATTTGCGTCACCGTCTTTCTTTACTTTTTTTCTTTAATATCTGTAAAACTCAATTTGATTAAACAATTGCAACGATGTTATGAATAATTGTGCGATATGTAGATCAAGCACATTATTTGTTTTTTCTTGAATTTGCGCAAAACCGAAATTCCGCAATAAAGTGGGGTTGGGCATACATTTGACCCTTCTAGAAACATGCTATGCGCTACAGGGGCCAAATTAAAGAATTTTATTAAACCGTTATATTTTTATGGTACAGCGCGTAGGATGCTCCTAGATGGGTCAATTGTATGCCCAACCCCACTTTATTATTTATTGCGGAATTTCGGTTTTTTTTAGTAATTTCAATAAGCTAAACCGTTTTTGAGTTACGCGAATATATGTTGGGCAGCCTCCTCCATTTTCGAAATAACGGTTTAACTCGAAAACAAGAGTTAACCTAAAAAAAAAAAACGGTTGGCACCACTGGATTCAGCGTGCCCGAATTAGGTTAAAATGCCAAGTGCCCGGCTTGTTTTTTTTTTTTTTTTGCAACTAGCACAGTGTACTTATTGCTCAAAATTACAATATAAAAATTCTTTTTTAAGATTGCGAAAGAAAAAAATCATATCTTAAAAAGAAAAAAAAACACCTCCTTCAAAGTTTCAGGATTTTAAAAGAACAGTTTCAGGTCTTTTATAAAAAAAAAATCAGCCAAATAAAAAAATGTGTTTTTGACTTAGTCTGTTTTTAAAATATAATATTTTGCAGATATTACATTTAAAAAAATATATATATTTTTTTTCAATATAATGTTTGTAGGATATAGGAGATATTGAGGAAATAAGCTTAACACATTCGGCTAATTCGGCGAAATTAGACATTTTGAATATGACATAACCTTTGAAAAAAAAAATTTTTAATTTTATTCGTTCATTTATTAAAATCGATAGAGGTCGTGTCCCACTCTTGGTCGATTTGACATGGAATTACCCATATATCAAAAAATATTTAATTGCTACTATTAATTTGTTTACTGGTGCAAATGAATAAAATTTTTAAGTTTATATCATAATTTTTTTTTTAATTGAAATCAATTATTATTTTTTTCTGTGTAGCTTTAAATATTTGTGATAAGGTTTGGTCTTCGCGGCCTAATTAAGCATACGATCACGTATGCCACTATATCAAATTTGGAGGCTTACAGAGCTTTTACGTATGTCATAATCCGAAAAATTAATTTTTACGTAACGAGATGTACGTTTACGGTTGTAACAATCTGAGGCCAGATTGAAATCTGCACAGAAAAAAATAAAAATTGATTTCAATTAAAAAATTTGTGATATTAATTAAATTTGCACCAGTAAACAAATTAATAGTATCAATTAAACCAGTTAATAGTATTAATTAAACGGTTAATTCACTTGATTAAACGTTTAATTCACTTGAATAAATTTTTAATTAAAACTGATTTTATTTTTGATTAATGCTTTAATTGGTGAAAAATTTTGGAGAATTTTTTCTGTGTGCGTTATTACATCTTGGGACAAAATATTGAAGAATTATGATTTAAAATATTAATTTCATTTAATATAAATAAATTTTAAAATAGTTTACAAATCTCCATTATCCCCCAGTGTTAAGGAAAATAAAATTATTAAAGAAAGAAAAAAAAAACAAAAATTATTCCTCTAATCAATAGGATTTTTAGCATTTTTATTGTATTCGCAATTGAAGGAAAATGTCTTCAGAAGATTTTTTAAAATAATAGATATTTTACCACTATTATAAACATTAAAAAACTTGTTTCTTATTATTTATGTATCTTCTTTTTTATATATTTTTTTCTAGCACGCGGCAAGAAGAAGGAAAAGAAGAAGTACTTGATGCCCTTGTTGTTGCTCTTCAAATTGAAAATGGCTGCTTTATTACCATTAGCCATTGGTTTCTTGGCTTTGTTGTCCTTCAAGGCTTTAATTATTGGTAAGATTGCTCTGCTCCTGGCATCCATAATCGGTTTGAAGAAATTGTTGGAGAAGAAGGAAAACTATGAAGTGGTTTCCCATCCTCATGCTTCCCACTACGATGAACACAGTTACGGGCGTGCGTTACGTGATGCACAAAATTTAGCCTACAGCGCCTACCAACAATAAATTGGTTGAATACCACTATTTAAAGCTATTAAGATTTCCAAATTTCCCTCAAAACGAAAAATGTTTTTTTGCAAAAATATTCTTTGTTCAGTTGCTAATTAAAGTTGATTTAATGTTAATATTATTAAAATTTTAGAGCCTCTGGGAGTGCAATACATCCTGATTTAATTTATGTTATAATTTTTTTTTTATAATGTATTTATTTATTTATTTAATTTATTTAGAAAATTGAAAACAAATGTATAAAAAAGAAACATAATATATTTATTGCAGAGACCAATTGAAAGAAAACATGAAAATAACTTTAAAAGCCATGAATTTTCGATAGTTTAAAAAAATTATGTTTTGTTTGTTGCAGCTGCAAAAAGTTTAAGATCAAAACGTCTAACAACTTTAAATAATTTCAAATAAAATAATTTTAAGTTTCCTACCAAAACTACTTTTAAATTAATATAAATTTCAATACAAGTTTTTAAATAATGACTGAATAAAACTTTTTCTAAGCACAATAGTCTGCACAAGTATTATTCCTATTTTAGCAACTCTGCCAACTCTCTTCTTTTCTTCTTTCAACTTTCTATTTGTAGCAAAAAAAAAAAAAAAAAAAAAAAATGTACAAAATAATTTTCCATTTTCCTTTTAACTTTCTTCGATTTAATATTTATGCAACTTTTTAAATTCCTTTTGCATTCTACCTCCTCTTAACTTTTTATCAATAAATTCTTGATTGATTTCCTTTTCTTTTTTTTTTTTGCATTTATACAATTGTTATTGTGTTCTATAGCTTTTATCTACATCTTGTATCCGTTAACTGTAATTTCTCTGCTGAATAATTTATAAACTAACAAATGCATTTTTTTATAGATAAATTTATTCGAAAAAATAATATAATATATCTGCAAAAAAATACATTCTGGCATTTTGCAGTTCTTATGCATCTGTGTAGACTCCTTTTTTCGATACTTAAAATAGACAAATTGTTGTTTTTTTTTTTAATATGTCCAATAAAAAATTCTTAGAAAAATGTTGCATTTAATCAGAATTATTTATATTTTAAGTTGTTTTATTTTCTCCTTTTACTTTTTGTATGACAATAATAAAGAAAAATGAAATTAAAAAACAAAAATAAATAAATTGCTATTTAAATGTAAATATCCTCAATTAAATAAAATTTAACGAAATACCAGTTTTTTTTTTTTTTGTTAGAGACAAAAATTATTGTATTTCAGTATTAATACAGCAATAAAAATAATAAAACCGAATAAAAATGTCCTTTGTGCCGAATATTATCTAGATATCAACATTTATATGAGATTTTTTCTTTTTAAAGTGATTTAAGGGAGGGGGTTTATATCGTCCAATGGTCAATTCTGGACCTACGAGGACAAAATTTTGCCGAGATGTAAAAGCTACTATGAAAGTTATCGTAGCCAAATTGAATATCAATAGCACAGAATACTAACAGAACTGTAAAAAGTGACGTGTGAAAAAGGCCCAAATCAGTTGCGAGGGCAGATTACAACAGCTTTGCAAATAAATCTCAACTAAATAAGAACTTCCTAAGCAACCGTAAATTCAAGGTACGAGTAAATCACCAGCACTCCAATATTTTTCCACTACATAATGGAATACCTCAAGGGTCACCCTTGTCAGTGACCCTATTTATTATTGCCTTCAACATGTTCAGCAAAATTATCTCTAAACACAAACACACCGAACATGCTATGTATGCTGATGATGCTGTAATATTTACAAAACTAAAGGATAATAATAAAGCAAAAGAAATTTTTTTGAATGTGCTTAGAGATATAAATAATTGGTGTCAATCATCCGGTGCGAAACTTTCATTAGGAAAGTGCAATTTATTGCACATTTGTAACAAACAAAACTGTAACGCATTTGATATAGAATTCAACAATGTTAGTATAAAGCAAGTGGATCACCTCCGTATGTTAGGTGTAATCTTTGACAAACGTCTTACATTCCAGAAACATTGCTCAGAACTACGAAAAAACTTAAACTCACGATTAAATATTATAAAATACCTTACGTCAAAGAATGCCAGAATACATGTTAACACAATGCTGAGCATAACTCGATCACTAGTACTCTCTAAAATTGACTATGCTCTTCCCATCTATGGCTGGTGCGCTCCTTCCCATATCAAATTAATCCAAGGACCCTACCATGCGGCAATACGACGTAGCATCGGTGCCTTTCGTACAAGCCCAATCACCAATATCTTAGCCGAATCTGGATTTCCATCAATTGCAGACAGAGTCTCATTTTTGACACACAAACTAATACCAAAACTCTTTATCTGCCGAAATAAAATTCTGTTCGAAGAAGTAAAAAAATCCATCCAACACAAAAGATTTTACAGACTTGAGTCTGTTATCGACAGATGTGTAAACTTCTTTTGTGACCTAAATATTATGACAAACCCTATTCTTGTTAAACCAATACTGGATCCACCCTGGTCAGTTAAAGAATCTTCATTCATCTTGTCTATGATCCAGCTTCACAAATCAATTACTTCACCTTTAGTGTATAAGCAAATATTCAGTAGCATTGTGGAACCATATGTCTATGACAACTGGAATTTGTTATTCACTGATGGCTCCAAGTCCCACGACTCTACAACTTTCGCTATAGTGCAAGAAGATAACCAACTTATAAAAACTGGATTTATTTCTAACCACTGTTCCAATTTTACTGCTGAGGCATTTGCCATATTTCTTGCGGTGGAGTTCGCTGCTCTTAGCCTGGAAAGTATATTATCTGTACAGATAGTCTATCATCCATAAACGCCATACAAAGCTCGAAATACGATTCTCCATTAATAAACGACATCCGACATATTCTTGGTAAATCCTCAAATAGTACAAAACTTATGTGGGTTCCTTCGCATGTTGGCATTGCCGGAAACGAGTATGCAGATTCCGCGGCTTCTACAGCCAAAACTAGACCACTACTTAAATTCCAAACATGGGAAAGTCGTGACATATCCAACGCTATTCTATCCCATTTTAACTCCTTACATCATAAAAAATGGTCAGACTACAACCACTACTACAAAATTTTTAATCCAGAAGGCAAAAAACCTAACTACCCAAAAAGCTGCCCCAGAAATATAACGTCAACCATCGTCCGGCTCAGAATTGGCCACTGCAATTTCTCCCACAAACATCTACTGGAAAAATTGCCAACCCCAATGTGTACACTCTGCAACACACAACTAAACGTTCTACATGTACTAGATGAGTGTCCAAAGTACAGCTCATCCAGACAATACATATTTGGATTAAATCGGCCTACTGATTACCTAAAAAAAACCTGTGATAAAAATATAAAATTAATTTGGAAATTTATTTTAGAAAACAATTTACAACACCTGATATAACTTTTATATAATTTCGGAGTTGAAAGCCACAGCAGCTAGTACTCCTGTCTATTTTATGTTAGTTACAATAATTATATTTTGTAAGTAATAATAATAAATAAAATAAAAAATAAATTCGTGTTCATTGTATTGCGGCATAAAAGATGATGCAAAGAGAAATGCAAAAAGGGCAGCTTTCTTAGAAAGAGACAAAAAAAACGCAAAATCTTCCGTCTCGTGACAGTTCTGTTAGTATTCTGTGATCAATAGCAACATTTATAAAGATGTTTTGGCATTTCTGGCAAAAACTATTTCCAGGAGTGGTTTTTATGTATGAGCTATTCCTAAAAGCTCATTAAGGATTCAATATATAAATGAAATCTAAGTGCCAATATAATAAAATGTCTTATGAGCACAAAGACTATATCCCGAAAAGAAATTTTGCTTGGGGCCAATGTAAAATAATAGACCAATTTTAAGGCTTCGACCTTATGAGAATTAAAACATACATAAGTACTGAATTTCATAGGGATTATCTGGAAAGTTGCGATTAGGGAGCTTCCTCGTATTCCAATTCGATAGAAATTATTTACATACTCGAACAATTTGTACTGTGTTATTCCAATATTTAATTTAATATAAATAACATTGCAAAAATATTTAAGAGATTAATGTATGAATATTTCATACTGCATATTTTTCAGGGTACCGAATATCAAAAATCAAACATTGATGTATTTTCGTATGTTATTTAACTAGAAACAAAATTAAAAGTCATGTACAAGCTAAACAAGTCTAAAAGCTTCCACAGAAGTTCATTTAATAAATTCATTTGCTACGAATTTATAATTATTAAAAGAACCGAAAACAATATATTCTGGGTAGTCTAAATAACACATATTTTACAACAGTAAGCTTTTTTGCGATCATCTGTTTGAATTTATCTGCAAGTTTTTGCTTTTTTGTGCAAGAGCCATTTTTGAGAGTAACATTTTCATATTGTCCAAAATTAGCTCACCTACTTGATTTAACTGGAGCTGTAAACAAACGCACCTTATGTGAGAGGAAAAATTTTAATATATAAAATTTCCTATGAAGAAATGTTTATTTAAGAAAATTGGTAGTTTTTGCAAAAATGTGATAGAAGTGTCAAAGAAGTCTTAATTACTTACAAGAAAACCATCAAACTTTTTTCACTTCTAAAGGGTGGCAAAATTTTAAGGGACGATGTTGATTTTGAATAAAACACAAATTTTTTAGGAAATTATTGTCATTTTTGTTTATTATGATAATATTGGTATGGTTCAATTATGTGTGGAACAAAATATCGGTCAAATGCTCGCCGCGCCCTCATCGGCACACCTCCATCCGATGGTCCAAATTTTCGATGACGCTGAGGCATAATTGAGGTTCTATGCCGTTAATGTGCCGAATTATCTCATCCTTTAGCTCTTGAAATGTTGCTGCCTTATCGAAGTATACCTGTTCTTGCAAAAAACCCCAAAATAAGAAGTCCAACGGTGTCAAATCACATGATATTGGCGGCCAACTGCCATCGCCACCACGTGAGATAACACGGCCATTAAATTTGTTGCAAGTGGCACCGTCCTGTTGAAACCACATATCGTCCACATTCATATCTTCAAATTCGGGCCATTCACCGTAACTGCCTGACCGGCCTCATTTTGGAAAAAATACGGCCCGATGATGCCGCCAGCCCATAAACCGAACCTAACAGTCACTCTTTGTGGGTGCATTGGTATTTCGACAATCACTCTTGGATTATCATTCGCTCAAATGCGGCAATTCTGCTTATTGACGAATCCACTGAGGTTATAATGTGCCTCATCTCTGAAGATGATTTTCTGCGAAAATTGATCATCCACTGTTGCCATTTCTTGCCACCATTCTGACGTTGCTCGATTGTGTATCTTGCATGGTTCAAATTGAGTTAGTCTCAAATTAAGAAATGTCAAATGAAATGCAGAAAGAACTTGCGTTTAGGTGTGGTTCACGTTTAGGTGTGGTTCACATTCAACATCGGCCCTTAAAATTAAACCACCCGTTACAACAAAAATAATGTTTTCATCCAAAAGTTCTAAAATAAATTTAAATAAAAAAATAGTTTGTCAACCCAAAACGAATTGTTTTTTGAATTTTTTTAATTTTGGCTAGGAAAAGTGATTTGGGTGACTGGGCTGGGCTGATTATGGACCCTTGTCGAAATGTTATAGATTGCCACATAGTACAATAATATTAATATTTGAATATAATTGAATGGAATTAGACTATTCAAGATCTATTAGAAATATACCGCCATTTTTAATGAAAGTCCTCATATTGGAAATAAAACCAAGTATTGTCAAATCCTTAAGGTATATTCATATATATCAGGCCTATGATAGGCAATGGACCAAGCTACACGAAATTGAGAGGCATAATTTACAAAATGAGTTTTTACGAAATTAAAAAAAAAAACAATTGGTGCATTCCGCCATCAATTTCTGTTACAAAAATATAAATTTTTTAGAGAGGTTGTTCCTCATTTGGTTTCATATACATTTTCCCACAAAACCAGTTCTTTTATATTACAGTCCTAAACTGGTGAACTAGAAACAACTTGACACCAAAATCGTTCTTTTTTTATTACATCGAAAGTGAGCGGGTGTTCAGCAGACGGACATGTCTAAAATTGGATATTAGCAAAAATAAACTATAGTACAATATTTTTTTTTTTCAATTTAATTACACGGAAGGAGATAAATATAACAGAAATTCCAAGTAAAGTGAAAGTTCTTAAAAAAAAAAAAAATAAAGCAAACGGTCTAATTAAATAATTAATAAATAATACTTATTGCGTGCAGCAGATAATATTAAATTTATGTTTACAGTCGTACGCATCACTCACTTCGTATTGCCCCATAAAACGATGCATTTTATGTTTAGCTGCATTCTTTTTCTTAAAATCATAAAACAAACAAGTTAAAGTGCTATTTTCGGCTGTGCCGAATCGTTGATACCCTCCACCGACAGTAAGAATATTTCAGCAGTGGCCTCTATATGTGACATATCAATTATTTACCAATCATTATGAAAACTGACATCAGTATTATAGTTGGTTACGGGTTGGACCTATGTAAAATTATGGGTCGACCATCAGCACATTTTACGCTTTTGTTTCTAGTCACATAAAACTTAATTTGATCTAAATTGAATAAAAAAAATTATGACTCGTAATAGTTTTAACCGCACTAAAATGATTTAAGTGAAGGGAATTTATATTGGAGCCAAGGTAATTATGGATCAATCATAACAAAATTCGTAGAGAGATTTCTGCTATTAAAAAAAACTTAATTTTACCACCATTTAACTTTTTGCTATACTTTTAGGCGTATTTAAATGAATTCCAGAATGGGATTTATATGGGGCCTAAATGTGACTGTGTGATTTCAATCTTATAGAACTTTGACAATGCAAATTTACTGCAATAGCATTATTTTTGTGATTTTAGGCGTACTTAACTGTTTTCTGAGAGTGGGCCTATGATAAATTTTGACCCGATCTCCACGGAAGTTAGTCATACACTCAAAAGAAAAATCAATCCATCCGCACTCAAATTAATCCGAAGCCGTATTAATAGTACGGTGAGTACGGAATTCCTTAAGTCAAGTAGAGAAAGATTGATTCAAGTGCGGATTTTTACGCCAAATACTTAAATAATCCACATTCAATCCAAAATTCGTACTTTAAATCATCCGAAAATGAGATCGATTTAAGTAAAACTAAGATTGAATCAATCTCAAAATGCGCTTGATTCATGTTTTATAAAGTTGATTTTATCCCGAATTTGTGCTTGAAAAAACCAAAAAAGAAATATAAAAAACTTAATTTATCGATTACGGAGGGCAACTGAACTGAAGTTAATTTTACAGCAGCGAAATCAGCCAACGCCGATCTTTTTAAAATATAAAATAAAAAACAAATTATTTGTATCTTTCAACATGAGTGGTGTTGTCCAATTTTGCTGCTGGCAACTCAACTTCATTTGTGTCGCCATCCGTAATTGACCCATAAAACTCACTTAATATTGCTACCGTAGCGTTATTACTTACGGTCTTAGGCGTACTTAAGTGCTTTCCGAAAGTGGGCTCTATATGGAGCCTATGGTAAGTTAATGACCGATCTTCACGAAGTTTTTTGGTATGATTTCTAGTCACATAAAACGAATTTGTGCAAAGTCTTATATCGACCCGAGCATTCCGCCACCATTTCAGCGAGTTTTTGTAACAAAATTGTAAATTTTTCAGGGTAATTTGAATTCATAACTCTAATCCTACTAAGCCGATTTAGCTGGAATTCCAAACTGCTTAGGATAACCAGAAACAATTTGACACCAATATTGTTATCTTCTTTTGAGTTTTTCAAAAGTAAGTGGGTTTTCAAGAGACGGACATAGGCAAATCAACTAAGACTTAAGGTCCCAGACTTAGTTTATGGGGTCTAAGATGAATATTAAAAAAGTGCACACTTTATGGGGTCTAAGATGAATACTAAAAAAAGTTTTACACGGAATGACAAATTAAGTATACCCTCATTCACCACTAGCCGGAAGGGTATAAAAATTAAGAAGAAGTCGGCTACGCCGATTTTTTGATACTTTCCACCAGTGTTCGAAAATAAACAGTACATTTTTGAGCGTTCGACTCACACACCCAAAAACGATATCTATTTTTTTTAGTGATTGTGTAAACGAACACAACTCTTAATACCGTTCGTAACTATTTTCAAGAAAGAGCCGAACATTATAAAATGTTTTGTTCTGCGTAAAAAACAAAAGAATTTTAGTGATACTGTAGACAAACATTATATTTTAATGTTCTTTAATGTTTCTTTTTTTACATTGACAAAAAAAATGAACAAATAAAAAAATTTTGCAAAGACCGCAGCACGACCAGCTTGTGTGTGTATATGTTTTGGTTGAGTAAAATTATTTTGCTGGCTTCTTGTTTTTTTTTCGTATATATATATGTGTATTTTGTTTTTTTTTTTTTGTTTTTTTTACCAGCTTAAAGCGACGAACAATAATGAGCCGAACTGAACACAATTAAGTTTGTGATTTAAAAAAAAAACGGACGGAATTAAATGTTCTCATCTTTTGTTGAGTTGGATAAAAACAGTATTTTTTTTTTGTGTTCGAAAGATGACAAACAGGGACACGCTATTTTTTAGTGATTGTCTACACAAACACTATTGGCGTTTGTTTTTTTCCACAAATCTACCGAACCGAACACTAACAAGCGATATTTAGTGTTTATTTTTGAACACTGCTTTCCACAACATGTAAAATTTTTGTATGGCTGTGAGCTTTATACTGGACTTATCTTCATTAAGTCAGGCATCCAAATTTTTAGTTGTTTTATAATAATGCCTGCCAAATTTCATTACAATTTTGTTGTCGTTATCAGCTGTTAAGTCTCATTTAAGTGTTTTCCGAAAGTGGGGTTTACATGGGACATACGACAATTTATGATGGCTTGATCGCAAAATTATTTGGCAGTGTAATTGCAAATCATAGAAAACTAAATTAAACCAAACTTCTCCATTATATCGGTACGGTTTCAGTGTTACGGTAAAAGTGTTTTCCGAGGGTCGCAATCATGACTTGAGAAGGATTGGTTCGATTAGTATAAAATTAAATTATTTTCTTGATCAAAATCAGACAGACAGTTTTCGAGTTTTGGTGAAATTTTTTAGCAGAACCGCCTTATTTGTATTTAGCGGCCTTAAATCTTTATATTCCATATATTCTAATTTAGAATATTTTTATACCCTCCACCACAATTAGTTGTGAAGAGAAGTTTGTCATTCCGTGTGAAACTTTTTTATTATTCATCTCAGACCCCATAAAGTATATATATTCTAGCTGCTTGAGTAATTCTAAGTCGATTTAGCCATGTCCGTCTGTCCGTCTGTTGAAAACACGCTCACTTTCGAAAAACTCAAAAGAAATAAACAAACTAGGTGTCAAATTGCTTGTAGTTATCCTAAGCAGTTTGAATTTAATTTCAGCAAAATCGGTTCGGTAGGACCAGAGCTATGAATCGAAATGTGGAACCACCACCTTCAAAAACTTGATAATTTTGTTACAAAAACTAACATAAATGATGAAAAAATGCACGGAATGACATAAGATTTTGCACAAGTCCGTTTTATTCGACTAGAAATTACGCTGTAAAATTTCGCGAAGGTCGGTCCATAATTTACCCTAAGCCCCATATAAACACTACTCCCGGAAAACAGTTTAGTTCGCCTAAAACCGTAAAAAATAATGCAACCATAACAAATTTTGGCTCGTCACAATTTTATAGGACTATAAATGATACTGTGAAATTTCGTGAAGATCGGTACATAATTTACCCTAGGCCCCATATATGCCCTACTCCCGGAAAACAGTTTAGTCTCCTAAAACCATAATTAATAACAAATCGTCACAGTTTAAGATAATAATAATAAAAAGACATCATACAGATATTACTCCTTAAACATTCGAACTGTCGGTGGAGGGTATCAAAGATTCGGCACAGCCGAATATAGCACTCTAACTTGTTTTTTATCAAAAGAATTGGTAGCATAATTTTAAGACTTATAAAACGAAATTGGACCATATTTTTTTATGTAATTATTTATTATCGTTTAAGGCATAATAAAACGATTTTTCGAAATATTAAATAAATTATTATAAAAGTTAGCACTTAAGTTTCTTGTTGTATAAACCAATTTTTTGATGACAATAGGTACCTACATTTCGCCACCGATTTATTTATTTCTTTTTTTAGTATTTGTAGCATAAGCTCTTGAAATCAATATGTTTTGTAATGTAGCGGGTCAAAACAGGTTTTGTTGATTTTACATCATTGCTATTCGGATGACTGGGTTCTCTAGTTAGTAGTGAGCTAGTCTATCAGTGCGGGGGTTGCAGATTCGATTTCCACTAGAGACTCTGGTCTACTTTACTTTTTAATTAATAAAAAAATGCACTAACCTTTGGGTCAACTAAATATATTGTCATTCAATACTTGTGGTGGTGCAGGGTACAAAAATCATTTGTATAAACAAGTTAAAGGGAAATAAACTTTATTAAGAAATATAATTTGTGGCTGAAAAATGTTTAAGTGCTACTTAATAACTGTACTGTATGTCATTCTATTGCCATTACCTAGTAGTGTAGATGGTAATAAAAAAAACCTAAGTTTTCCCTCATAAGTAGACCCAATTTTTTTTTGGAATTTTTAGCCAATTAATTAATATTTAACAATAAAAGAAATTAACACGGTAGTTTCTTTTATCTTTTTTTCTTGTCTATGAATTGTAACTAGTTTCTATTTACAGAATTGATAAATGAATTGTTTGTATTCGGTTAATGCAACATAATTTTAATGTTTTCTTTTTCTTGTTGAATTTTTTTTGCCAAACGCATCACATGTGCATTAGAAATTCTACACCTGGTCACGCAACAGTGCTAAAATGTGGTTTTATTTTCTATACCACCATCTTCATTATCGTCTTTGCTAACACCGACACTACAATCTTTTGCAAGTCGTACGGGATGCCACCAGCAACCATCAGAATGCAGTATAAAAATTTGTGTGTGCTTGTATAATAAATTAGAAAACTCTTACTGCAAGTACACATAAGTACGAGTACTTGTAAAGGGTGTTATTTTTAGACATATATATATAACTTCTGACAGAGATAGCTGTAAAACTAGCATTAATACTGATGAAGTGTAGTTGACTGTTTTCGGTATACTTTGGCAGGGCTGCCAGGTACTTTTTGTCCTTGTCCCCAAAAAATTAAAAAAATATCCCCAAAAATCCCCAGATTCCCAAATCCCCAAAAAACCAAATCTTAAAAAATTAATATTTTTTGTTTGTTTTTTTTCTGACCAAATTTAAAATTTTTTTTAAAAAAAAGGTAAGAAAAATGTTAATAAGAAATCCCCAAAAATCCTCAAATAAAACTTTTTAGTCAAAAAAATAATTTTATTTTGTTTGTAGGGACTGGTTTCTGTATGTTTTCTTAAATCCTTTTTATGCGATTCCAGTGAGGAATTACAAGCAGAACAATATACTGTTTTTGAAGACGAATGAGCCAATTTATAAGAATTTGGAGCTTGTTCAATCGGTTAAAGTCATCCTTATAATCAACAATAAAAATACATATATCCAAATTTATTTAGTACTTCGATCCATCATATTGTATTGTATATGATGCATCATAACTACTAACCAATAGCCTAGCATTTTTTCCCCAATCTTTATTATATGATTTTTCATATTAACTTATTTTTGGGGAATACATTCATATTGTCTTAAAAAAATCAAAAATTTTATGTGTTTTCAACGATTTTAGATTCTATTTTAAAATTCTTTTTTTTAAACACTCACTCAAGAAAAATAACAAGTTTATAAAGTACCTTTTACACACTTAATAAAAATGATAATGTTAATTAGGACCCTTTGCACTATATAAGAGTAAGATAAAAGTTTTGCTATTTTTATTCATATATAATAAAAAATAATAAAAAAGTGTAAAATCCCCAAAAAATCCCCGAAATCTTTTTTAAAATCCCCAAAAAAATCCCCAATCCCCAAATGACTTTCCTTGTCCTTTTTGCTCACATGAAATCCCCAACTTTGGGGATAAATCCCCAAGTCTGACAACCCTGTACTTTGGCAAATCACCATGCAAAAACTACTACTAAAACAGCGTTTAAATATCGTAGAAATTTATTTCCGAAATTCGCACTCTGTTCGTCCAACTCGAACTAGATGTTTATCGTCAAGCGATAAGGCTCATTTCTAGCTCAACGATTATATAAATAAGCAGAATTGTAATTTTGGGAGAGCAAAATCCTCGTGACTCTATAATGAGACTAAAACGCCGAAAAACTCAGTGTTTGGTTCGGTTTATATGCCAAAGCCGTCATCGGTCTATTTGTCTTTAAATCTCAAACATTACCGAGAGTGGCAAGTACTACAGGCAATTGATTTTTGTTTTAAATGTCATTTCAAATCATTTGAAGGAGAAATGGTTTCAACATGCCCTACAACGCATAAAATCATCGCCTTGTTAAGCAAAACGCTTGGATCTGTGAATTGGCCACCTCGTTCGTGTAATTTGACACCTTTAGTGTGCCTACGTCGAATCTCTGGTGTATGCTGATAAACCAGCACTGACTCATCATTAAAAAGACAACTTTCGACGAACTATTGACAAAATAAAACCGCGTATAATTAGTATTGTGGTTATTTTTCCTTTCTTCATAAAAATAATTTAATGAAAATTAAATTTAATGAACTTGAGCCTAATTAGAAAATATAAGAAATTTGGATTAAAAACCATAAATGGTTCAACAAAATAACCACAATACTAATTATTGTTAAAGCTAGGGCACGAGCTCTATGTGTTCATTTGTCCTTCAAGTTGTGCTGAAAAAGGTCAACAAGAAAAGGAAAGACAGAGAATGAAAAAACAAAAAAAAAAAAATGTACTTTGGACTTCAAGAAAAATTCTTGACAAAAGTACGAAAAAACAGAAGTAAGGAAGAACATGTAAAATCAATTAAAATGGATAATCATTCAAAAAAGCAAACTTCGATCTACCAAAGGTTAAAATACAATTTGGTTTAAGGATTGATGTTTGACTATTGACGTCAGCAGTCGTCGATGGCTGCGAGTGTAAAACGGCAAATCCATCTGAGGAGATCGAGTGGTTGCGATCGAAACATGTCATGGTAACCTGCCGGCCTGGGCTCGAGCCCCAGCCACGGTCAAGAATGAAAGATTATCAATAACAATTTTAATTGAATTTCAAGTTGTAAAATTCCTTTCTTCATAAAAATAATTTAATGAAAATTAAATTTAATGAACTTGAGCCTAATTAGAAAATATTTTTAATTAAGCTAAAGTTCATCGAATTTAATTCTCATTAAATTATTTTTTATGAAGAAAGAAATTTTGCAACATGAAATTGATTAAAATTTATTGATAATTTTTCATTCTGGACTGCCGTTTTAGAACTTGCTTGGTATGTTTTATTTTTAACAATATTTCAATGCCTCTAAAAAGAACACCCGTTATTTAAGCAAAATGAAGAATAATGCACATGTTTATATCGGCTGCAACAAAGTTTTTTTTTTTTTGCAATATAGATATTCATACGTCCAAAGCAATTTGAATTAAATGCAGAGAATTAAAATAATCATTTTGGGAATCTAGTGAAAACTGTATCTTGATTTCAGGCTTTTTTTTGGTAATAATCTTAATAAGCCCTCTAATGGAGGACAAGAAATGGTCTCCAATAACCTTATATTTTATGAATTGAGTCCTAATGGCCAATTTCAGAAATTTATTTATATATAAATTTTTGTTTCAAATTCGTTTTTCTTTTCAAATAAAAATAAAATAAATAAAATTATATATAAATATGAATTGATTTTAAAAGAATTGTTGAAATTGGCCATAAGAGTATAAAAATGCTAAACAAAGTTAGTCGTTGTGTTTTACGTACCCTGCAAAAACTTCTCTTACCGAGTAAAGTGAATTGTCATGAGAAATTTCCAAAAACAGTAGTTATATTTCGAGTGTAACACCTCATTTCTTTTACAAGAAATGTCCCCGTTAAAATCCATTTTTATTTTAATACAGGACATTTTTTGTAGGTAGAAACATTTACGTGAAGGAAAAATAATTGAACAGAACTAGTATTTGAACCTAGGCTACAACAAGCAACGTCTTTATTTGCTTGTCCTCAATCTTAATTTTACTACTCCAAATTCAATTTATTAAATTAATTAATTAATTAATAAATAGCTTTTTGTATTTTTCTGATCAAGTTGGTGGATTTTTTGTTTTGGTTTTGAGGTGTAGCCAACTAAGTTACCTGCATATGCAAATTACTTTTTGAATAACGAGAAACTTCTTTATGAACTAGTGTGTAATGCAAAGCTGCGAGTAGCGATTAGGTATGAAAGATAATGCATTTAGGAAGTTCTTGCTAAGCTACACGCACATAAGACACATTTTCCTATACGAGCAACTGCAACAAAACTATTTTACTTCAATAATATTATTGTTGCCGACAACCACATTATGGTTATACTAGTCGTCCATCAAGAAGCCACAACCCACCCCATCATGCCTCTGAACATGTAATGTTTAATCACAACATTAACTTGTTTACCACTATTAACTGTATGGTTGTAAATTGACAATAACATTTTCCTCTTTTTTAGGAGCAACATTTTACTTTTCACTTTTATTAGTTAATTAGTTATTGTTAAAATTTGCCATAAAAGGATTGGTGGAAAACAGAATATTGTTGGGGCTTCTTCATTGAGGAGCAATTTAAGCCTACTCTCCAATTAAGGCGGTTTGATGGACGACAGGGTTTTTAATCATTTACATAACTGTCATTTAAATTATTAACTTTAACATACTTATTAAACAAGAGTCGCTTAGGCGTCGTAGATAAAATGAATCTATCTGATTTTTGCTCAGGACTTTAAGGAATCGCAGAAAGATCGAAGGCCTGCTTATTTTCAAAGAAAACATATGACACGGTCGAAGCTTTACGCTTCTCAACAGGCGGGAATCGAATCCGCAACCCTCGCACTGATAGACTAGCTCGCTACCACAGCACCCAATAGTCTATATAATAAGAAACAGTGTTATATGATTTATGCAGAAATCGAATACAGGTGCACGAAAACAAATAAAAATTGATTTCAATTAAAATATTTGTAATATTAATTAAAAAATTAATTAAAATTGCACCAGTTAACAATTAAATAGTATCAATTAAACGTTTAATTCACTTGATTAAATGTTTACTTCACTTGATTAAATGTTTAATCCACTTTATTAAACGTTTGAATCATTTGATTAAAGTTTTTATTAACAATGAATTTATTTTTAATTAATGCTTTAATTGGTGAACAATTTTGGAGAATTTTTACTGCACAGAAAAAAATATGTAAATTGATTTCAATTAAAAAATTTGTGATATTAATTAAACAATCATTAAATCATTTGCACAAGTAAACAAATGAATACTATCAATTAAACGTCTTATTCACTTCATTAAACGTTTAATTCACCTGATTAAACGTTTAATTCACTTTATTAAATTTTAAATTAATGATTTAATTGGTGAAAAAGGTTGGAGAGTTTTTTCTGTGTGTGTGACTAGACTGAACTCGATTTTTTTATTTAACCCAAAAAGTATTGAATAGAGATAATGCTAACCAAAGTTCTTTGCTTGAAACTTTAAGTGATAATCAATAAACAGAAATTACAACAATAAAAAAAACAATTTGGCGTTCTTGTAATTTTAGTGAAAAAAGAGAAATGTATCTTAATAAAAGTGGTTTAGTTGAAACTTTTAAGCTGGGTGGTCAATTAAATATTTTGTTGTTTGAGAACGAAATTTCATCACGTACTGGGTAAATCAATATAAGTAAATCATATTAAGTAAGAACTTAAGTGCAAAACAAGTAATTAAATCAACACTAATAAAGATTCCTCCCATTTTTTAGCATGGCGACTTATTTATTGATTGTTGGAGTTGGAGTTTAAAATTTTGAGTAAACTTGTATATCGATAACACAAGGCAACACACGACTCCTGCCCATTGTTTTTTGGTCAAATTGAGAATGCTGCTTCCTGTGAGGACATGGTTCTTTATTATTCTGTTGAACTGTAATTTAAAAAAAAAAAAAAGAAAAGAAAATTTTTATACATATATAGCTTTGAAATTTAGTTTAGAAATTTTCAGAAAATTTCATTAATTGAAAAATTTTCATTGAGAAAAGGTTTGAAAAATTACAATAAGTTAAAATATTTAGTCATTGTGAGCAATTATAATACAAAGGGGAAAATAAAAGGGAAAAGGCCAAGAGAAGATAAGATAGCGGTTTCAATTAAGGATCTAAGGGAGATTTTGAATATAAAAGGTATTTATAATGAGTTTTTTGTGTAATTGGTGTAAAAATGTTTTTTTTGTGAGCTTAGACAGTTTATTTGTATATGGGCAGTTTCTCAGCATTAATACAATATTGGATACTGTGATCACTTAAGCGTTTAATAAACCAGCTTTTAAGCCGGAAATTAAGCCGCAAAAATTTTCAAACTTTGGTGTTCAAGCTTTTTATTATACGGAAACTATACTTTAAAATTTCCTGACAATTCAATTAATTATCTACAAAAGAAGTGCGATTTTTCCCAAATATAAAAGAATAACCCGTTACTAATTTAACTTTAAAATAACTATCATAAATATTACTTACCATACCATAATTTAACTTATCATAACATTATTTAATTTAACATAACTTAATTAATTTTACTTAACTTAATTTAACTTAACATATTTAACTTAACATAAATTTATTTTACTTTAATTCTCTTAACATAATTTAACTTATCAAAAAAAACTTAATTTTTACTTAATCAAAATGTATTCAATGTAAATGTTTTTTTTTTTTTGTAGTCACCAAATTTGTTTGAAATGTTTTAAATTATAAATTTAAATACTAACATACACACACATTCACACATACATACACTATACATACATACATAGTACAATACACATTACATATGAAATAGGTACACATTTCAGATAAACACTATTTAATACTTTCGTATAAATAATTAATATTAAAACAGAACCATCAATAAACCTCTGAACTTCAGGCCTGCAGTCTTCGAGGGAAATAAAATGAGGTGAGTTTTTACTTTATTATTTCAAATTTTACAAAACCAATAAAACATGAACAAACAAAAATAACTTATTTTTTTTTTATTGTAAAATTTCTGTTAAAATGCAATAACAGAATAGAAAAATGTTAAAACTTAATTTTCATTTTTAAATAAAATAAATTGACATAGATTCCAATTTATTTAAAGTCTTTACATTCTATCATTTCTTTTAAAACAATTTATAATAACATATTTCATAACATTTTATCATAAACAACCCTTAATTTAACTTATAATTAAATACTTTTATTTTAATTATTGAATATAATTTGGTGATTTACCTACATATATTAAGAATGTTAATGTTTATTTTAATTAATAATTTAAATCGTAGTTTTTATGTTTAAATAAATAATTTGTTAGTAGAATGGACCTTTAAACAAATTTTGTTTATTTCACGAAACATTTAAAATACATTAGAGAAGGGGCATAATGGGTTATTCGGAAATTTCAAAGAATAACGTTGGTTTTGGGTGGGTATAGAAATGGAAAGGTGAACAACATCTTAGACCTTTTCATACATATATTAAAGTGTTTGCATCTATAGATTTTCGTTTCCTTTATTATTTGAATGTCGTTCTTTAAGTCTACGGTTATAAGTTGATTCATGAATTTCAAATCTACCTAATTTTAAATTTTATAGTAGTGGATTTATACTCTATCTTGTAAAAGATAACGAACCACCCCATTTTCCGACGAGCAAAGCTGGTGTTATAGGTAGATTACTCTTTTGATAGATAGGGTCTCAGTTTTCGTCCGTTACATTCCGATGGCATCATAAAATATAGTGATATAGATCAGAGAGTATTGAAAAACTGAGTAGAGGTGAATCATGACTCATAATTTCTTGTACTTATACGCACTCATACTTATTGTTGTATGTTTACTCAAGTTATAATCTGGCGGCGCTGATTATGAAGTTGTGTGTTTGATCTGTTGTGTTAAAACGGCAACTGGATGAGCTGAATGAGTTGAATCAATGTAAGTATTATAAGTATTTTCTTAAAATTATAAATCAAACTGAGGTCATTTATGAGTGTCGACATCGCACTCATATTTATTGCAACCTATACTTATACATCAACGGTCTCGTGAGTATGAGTGAATCAGAGTAGTTGAGTTTAAATGATTTCTACTCACTTATATTTAAAATTTAATGAGTCAGTATGAGTAGCGAAATAACGATTCATTGCTGATCTCTGATATAGTGACATTTAATATTTAAGAAATTTACACCATTTTTGGATAATATATATTAATATATTAGGAACAACACTCCAAACCTTTAAATATTTTCTGAAATTTTAATCTACACAAAAATTGTATTGCAATGATGTTTTTAAAAAAACTGTTTTTTTTTTTTAAGTTAGTCGCTAAAACTTTGAAACCCATTAATCCCCCATAACTATACATTCCAACGAACTATTTTAAGCCAAAAAATCTAAATCCATTAAATGGTCCTTATTTTATTATTTTATTATTTTATATGCTTAATTTGTCATAAAAACCAAACTATACACCGTTCTCGAAATACTGACCGAATAATACAAAAACTGGTGTAAATTATGAAAATACTAAAGTCACTACAGCTTTAATTTAAAACTGTTTAATTATCAAGTATTATAATCAATAATAAACACGTTTTCAAATTTTTGTGTAGTTATGTCCAATTGCATTTACGGTGACGATATGTAATTCGCTAGATACATACATACATTTAAGCATAAAGAATTAAATTTAATCGAAAAACATAACTTAAAAACTGGGGTTATATCGTTTTGTTATTGCTAAAAAGCAGGACATTTTGTAAACAGGAAATCCAATTTGAACAACATTTTTCCAAAGTATCAGTGCAATATTTATTTTTATTTCCTGCCCTTTTTATGTATTTGACAATTGATTTAAGACAACATCTTTTCATTTAGTAATCAAATAAAATACTTTAAATACATTTCAGTTGCTGTTTCCAGCTCCATGAAAGTGAAATTTATTTTTGCACACACGTTCCATTCCTTTAAATTCCTGCTAACATCTTCTTTCACATAAAATATAAAAGAAAACTCAAAAACAAAGCAAAAATATCCGGTGTCGCTCCAAAAACCAAAAAACGTTGAAAGTAACGACAGTGACCTTCTTTCTGGATGGTTAACAAAGCTGTTGCAAGTAGTGTGTTGAATAAGTTAAAACAAAGAGTTGGGATAAAAAATATAGCAAAATCGTACTCTGAGTAATTTAAAAAAAAAACAGTAAAAATTAAAAAATGCTAAATGTACCCAGCGGTAAACTTTTGGAGGCCTTCATTTGTAAGGCCTTCTTTAAGACCTTCCTAGGCCTTTTTTTAATATCAAGTACTCATGCTCGCTTGCCTTCTCAGGAAGGCCTACCTACTCCCTTCTACATACATAGGCCTACAATGGGACATACAGAAGAAGGCCTCCAATAAGGCCTGTTGAAGAAGGAAACGCAGGAGGCCTTGGCTGGCTAGGACATCGTGTGCTAAAAATGTATGTGTACGGAATGGGGAAGTAAGGCCTATGTCTAAAAAGTAAGGGCTTCCAGAAGCCCCCCAGCGGGAAAAAGAAGGAGTATGTAGGCCTTTTAGAAGGCCTCTGTACCCCTTATTTTGGATGTGCAAGGCCTGCTCGCTCCATTCCATACTCATATCTTTTTTACACACGTTGTCATTGCGGAGTAGGCCTTCCGCTCTCGCTTCTTTAGCAGGCATATAAGAATGGTAACGGGATCAAAATAAATATTGTTTTGCTTTTGCTTGTGCAAAAAAACAATACAAAAAATGTTGCTCCTTCTCCACTCCCTTCTCATAAAAGCGAGTGTGGAAGGTGTATCTGATCTTTTATACCAAAGAGCCGAGCCCTTCTTTGAGGCCTTCTTTAACAGTTAGACAAGAATAGTAATTGAATTAAAAAATATTTTGAGGAGGCCTGAAGTAAGAAGATCTTATGAATTTTCCCGCTGGGCCTGCTTACTATTTCTTCTTCGCTGGGTAGTATGTTATATATACCCAGCGATAACAAGAATGAGTAAAGAGGCTCAGTAGAAGGCCCTATTTAGCAAACACAAGCCCTCCTCGCTGCATTCCATACTTACTTATTTTTTACACAGGTTGCCATTGGAAGCAAGCCCTTCCACACTCCCTTAATTAACAACTTCGTCCCCTTCCCAAAGAAGGGAGTAAGGAAGGTCACTAAAAAAAAAAAATAAAACTGAACAACTTCAATTCTCCCTTCTTAGGGAGTAGCGTATGTACTAAATTTTTTACAAGGTCTTTAAAAATTAATTTATACCTTCTAGAAGGCAGGATATCATACGAAGCGAATCCTTTAACAAGGACTACAGAGGCCTCCAAAAAGCCTACCACTTGCTGAGTATGTATACAAAGCAGTGGTGGACAAAGACACTCACTCTAATATTTGCGCTTGCATGTGGCAAGCAGTAAAACTTTGATTGAATAATTAAAAATCAGGATTAATAAATAGAAGTTACAACTAAAGAACAAAAACAAGTAGACCAATAATTCTCCAACTAACTCTAGTTGATACCCATCCAGGAAATAGTGCAGCATTGAACTGAAATTTCTAGAAAATCGCATGTGCTTCTATTTTTTTCAAGTTAAGCTACATTTAAATAAATTTATACCATGCTAAAAAAAACTATTAAATTCCTGTTGCGAATGAAAACCATCTGAAGATAATTTATTACACCATCAGCGTACATTAAAACATTACAATGGTTCATTACGAGCGGCAAATCGCTCATAAAAAGCGAAAATAGCAAAGGGGGTACCTAGGTGACTTCCTTGGGGGTCACCAGAGCTGACGAAATTTCCTTAGAGGTAGAACTATTTAAAACAACACACAGTGCCCTGAAAGTTAAATTAGAAAGTAACCCGCATAAGCATTACAAGTAAGCCCTAATAAATTCAGATTAGTAAAAAGTAAGTAGATTGTGGTTGACTTTTTCGAGGACTTCGCTTAAGTCAGTACAAATAACGTCCGTAAGTTGGCCAACATAAAAAGCTTAATTTTTTGAAGTTGTTAATTGTAAAATCTTTTTCACTGCAGAAGAACTATTCCTGAAACCATGATGGCATGTTGACAGCAAAATGAGGATACGCTGGCAAAAAGAGCCGGTTAAGCACTTTTCACTCACTCAAAAAGTTAAGGAAATGTACTTAATTATGCAATACCTTTATAACTCGTGGTGTACAACTTGTTTCGTGATTTAAATATCGGTATAATGAGGGATTTCCTTCTAAATTGGGGACAGTATCCGTATTTTCATGACACATTAAACGTAATAGCTAAAGGAGTAGCCAAAGCATTACCACGCTGCAAGCATGGATGCAGGGATGCCATCAGGTCCACTTAACAATCATGATTTTTATTGTTTTTGAAGATGTAAAAACCTGGGAAGTATCAATAGGAGAAAATGATTATGCATGGTGTTCCACAAGAGAAAACGGCTATTTAGATGATGTATCATACTTAGAAATTGTTGTTGCCAAAAAACGGCAAATCATTTGAGGAGGTCCATAACAAATTGCAAAAATTCCACTTTGTAAATTTCATGTTTGTTTTACTGAATAATATTGTAAATACTAAAATCTTTTTAGTAATTTTTTTTAACGAATAAATTTACTTTGAATCGGATCAAAACGCAACAATTCCACATTCAAACATACATGGTACTGGCTTTAATTAAGTTTTATTTTTTGTTCATTTATCCAAATATTGTAAAAGTGCAATTGTTCCGTTTTGTTGTGGAGCTTCTCATTTGTTATTTATATTTTTCAATGTAGACAGGTGTTGAGAATTCCATGGTGGAGCTAGCTGAATGTTTAAGCACGGAAAGCTTTCGCACACGCTGCTCAAAAAAACTTTTCATAGTGGAATAAAATGTATTACTCATAGAATTATTTGGAGCTGGAGTACCATAAGGAATTTATAACAGTTCACCCATGATAGTAAAGCACCCTTGCAGACCTTGTTAATCTTATTCATGAAACAACAAAATATACTAAAATTTACTACGCTGTAGTTGAAAAGTCCTACAAAAAGCTTTAGTAAGCACATGTATTGAATTTATCAGAATAAAACAGTTGACGAAACTCTATTTCTCTCTTTCTCTCACTCAGCAGATTCATTAATTTACAATACATATGCATGAAAAAGACACCCACGTTTTGTAGTATAAAATCGTAATAAATAAAACAGAGTTGTTTTTTTACTCAAAGGGTCAAAACCGCTATAGTTTATTTACGTTTGTATCATCCTGATTACAAAAACGCATCAGACAAAATACTATGACTTACTTCAAGAGTAGGATGGTAGTGATCCTCTGGTCTGGTAACTGGTATTGTTCGAGTAACGGCGCAGTAAATGGGTTTCTTCACCAAAACCAAATCCAGAAGCTTTCCATATTCATTAGCAACACCATTTATTTGGAAAAGACATAAATCAAATATATTTATAAGACGTTCTTTAACAACAGGCATCAGATTTTTTTGTTGCAGAAATGAATGAGTTGGATAAAAATTTCCAATTTGCTGCTGACAAATTAAAATCTCCAAAAACGATAACGAAATCGACTGTCTGAGCTTAACACCCAGCAGATTTCATGGACTAAAAATGTTTCATGCAAGTAAGTTGATTAGATTTTGGGGAAATGTAGGAACATGTGGCAAATATATGTCAGTTATTCAGCTTTATTCGAACACAGATAAACTCAATATCGGAATGAAGTTTCAATTTTAAATCATCAGATTTGAAAATATTTTAAACATCAACTACAATGCCATATCAGTAGAATGACCTTCGATAACAACCCTAAGAACAGGGAATTTAAGAAAACAGCAGTATTCACCAATTTTGTTGTAGCTTAATCTTGACATAAAATAATGTAATTCTCAAACGAAAATTTTGCTAAATTTCTTGCCATCACTGTTCTTCCACAATTTGTGAATCTTTTATCACAGGTATTCATGTCGATGAAATTTGGCTGACATTGATGTGCAAACTGCATTCAATGTTCAACGAATATAAAGAGGAAAAACAAGTCACTCACAAAACAAAACATGCCCCTGTATTGGAAATGTCATTGACATTCATACTTTTGAAAAAAAAAAAATAATAGAAAATGCTTTTTTTTAACTTATGTGACAATATCTAATAAAAACGGTTAGTTTATCGATTAACTGAATGTAAATTTAATTAAATTAATAACAAATGTTAAGCATTTTTAATTAAGCCAACAATTAAATACTAATAATGATAATGAACTAGTCTTCTTTGAACAATTGCGATATTTATAAAACGAGTTGTTGTTTTGACTTTTTTTATCTTGAATGTTTTTATTTTGCAATTGAAACGAACTATTAAGATGATATTCTGACAATTAATTTGAGAAAATGACAAGAAAACATAATAAGTACTGGACAGAAAGAGATTTGATAAATGGTAAAATGAAAAAATAAAACGAAAAGTTGTCTTCCATAAAAAAATTTATATCGATACAATATCTAAATTAAAGTGAATCTTTTCTTTAAATGAAAATAATAAAATTTGTTTTGCAAAAATTTATTGAAAATGAAATAAAGTAACAAACACCAACAATGGTTATGACTACTTTTGCATGCAGAGGAGTGGGTCTGCCATTTCAATTGTATTGAATTGCAGTCGACAGAGTTGCTTTTGTTTTATAGTCAACACGATGTGACCATCATTGGCGGTGAAAGTGATTTGTTTTTTTTTTATATTATTTTTGGTCTTGTGATTTTTCTCCTTCAATATCTTCTTTATTGGCATTTAAAAAAAAAATCGAATAAAAAAATTTCGTATTTACAAATATTTCCATAGAAATTTTCACACATGTCAGCCAGAGGGGTTTTACTAAATATGTGCATATATTTTGCTTTAAAGCTATTAAACTGAAACTAAGAGTTCAATGTGAAAAGTAAACAACTCTTCATAGACAACCAGTACTCGGTTCTGGGATCTAGCCTTCAAAACAGCATTCAACTAAGTGTGGCCGATGCGAATACAACGTGTTTTGCAGCTATAAGGGGGTTTTCCCCGGACTTTCCACTTCCTTGGTAAAGAGACAAAAATGTTCTCCCAAGAAAAATATGAAATAATATTCAAATTTTGTAATTTAAAACCTTTAATTATAAGGTTTAAGCTTCTCGTTGGTTTAGAACAGACCAACGGTAACAAGAATGAGTAGAGAGGCCTAATAGAAGGCCTTATTTAGCAGACACAAGCCCTCATCGCCGCATTCCATACTTACTTATTTTTTACACAGGTTGTCATTGGGAGCAAACCCTTCCACACTCTCTTAAATGACAACTTCGTTCCCTTCCCAAAGAAGTGAGTAAGAAAGATCATTAAAAATATAAAAAAATTAAAACTGTACAACTTCCTTTCCCCCTTCTTAAAGAAGGGAGTAGTGAATGTGTACTGAATATTTTGGAAGGCAGGATATCAACAAAGCGAATCTTTTAGAAACGAGTTAGGGCTCCTTGTTATAAATATAAATATATGATATAAAAAAATTAATTTTAATTTCAAGTTGCGTATAACTGGTAAACTACATAAATATGCATATATAGTTCCGTTGTTTATTTTAGGAACATAGAGCCTCAACAAATGTCTTCCATTTTAAAAATTCTGCACCTGGTTTTTGATGGGCATTCCCTTCTTCGGATTCCTTGAGGCGTTTATTCTATACCTTACCTTGTGCTTTTATGCCTTCACTAGAACCACCACTGCAAGAAATAATGCTCTCGAGATAAGTGAAGGAGGATACTGATGCCTTTTGTGTTCCGTACAAAGTAAAAGGCCTGTTCGTCTTTTCAATATTTACCGCTTGGAGAAATTATGGATAAATTTAAAAAATCTTAACTTATTTATAATTAAATAGGTAGGATGACACTTAATTTACTTACTGACACTACTTATCACAACGCAATCTGGTGTAGAATGAAGCGCAAAGGTATTCCGGCACGAAGCTCAATTGAGTGACAAAGTAAGCATTCCTGCAGACGTAAGGTAAGGCGGTGTTCATTCCACTCTGTTATTCAATGTCGTTTTTGGCGTAATGATGAGCAACGCAATGAGAAACTCTTGCGGAATACATTGGAGTTTGCAAGGAAGCCTGCTCGGTTTGGATTATGCTAATGATATTTAGCTGCTTACTTACAAAATTACACATAAAGCTTCTTTATTGCAACGGTAGGCTAGCTGGTCTATCAGCGCCGGGGTTGCGGGTTCGATTCCCGCCAGAAGCTCAGGTTTCTTTCTTGCAGACAAGCGAAGAGCTTCGCGGGATTAGCTAAGGGAATTAAAAAAAAAAAACATATGGCCTGTTCGTCGATAGCGAATGAAGACTACGTTCGCTTAACTTACAAAACAAAAACAATATTTTTTAATTCGTTTTTGTTTTAAATGTAATTTAAGAAAACGTAGTCTTTACTCGTTATCGACGAACAGGCCAGACCCATAGTCATATCTCAAAAAACCAAATATTTAAAGTTACTTAAGCAAAATTGCTCCTTCATATCTTATTTATATGTAAAAAAATCTGTGTTATATCTCAAACTGAACCAAAGTTATAGCAAAATATATTTTTTAAATCAGTTTAGAAAGGTGGATTTTGAAAACTTTAGTCGCATTTTGCCTAGTTTGATTTTTTTTTTTATAAATAATATATACATGCTATCCAGGCATATGCAGCTAGATCAGGATTGAAATTAAATGTTCGTAAAACAAAGCTCAACCAGCCTTTCGCAAACATCAATATCACTGGAAGATCAATTGAGGTCGTCAGTTCGTTTACGTATCATGGCAGAGTCACTAATGACAACGGTGGCACGAAGAAGGATATATTATAACTAGGATGCGATTTCAATGCAAATGCATGTTTTTTGTCGATAGTCTAAGATCAATGTTGACCAATTATCTCTCCGTATCATTAAATTTGGGTTAAAATGGCATCGATTTGTTTTGGCATATTGTTGCATATTTTGGTTGAAATGCATGTTTTGGTTTTAAATGCATACTTTGGCATATTTTAACATTTTTCAATTAATAAATTGTTTTGGAGCTCTGCTTAAAATACAAGATTTTCAAGATTTCGACAAAAGATCCTTCTATATTTAACCAATGCAGCACCTTACATGGCTTAGGCTGCCAATGGGATTGAAATATTTTATCCAAAACTGTTTCATGTTACTTGCTTGTAGTAATTTAAAATAAGTTTTAAAAAATATTGTATATTTAAAATAAAATTAAAAAAATGCCTTTTAATTGAAAATGTTGAGATTTTAAGTGCATATTTTTTATTCTTTTAATGCATATTTTGGACTTTTTAGTGCATATTTTATGCGCATATTTTCGATTTTTTAGTGCATGAAAATCTCATCCCTAATTATAACGACAGAAAGAACTGGAGTCTTCGAAGCATTACATAATGTATGGCGCTCAAAGTTTATCTCATGGCGGTTGAAGCTGCGAACGTCAAGTCCGTTATTCTCTACAGCTGTGAATCATGGAACGTACCAGTGACTGAGCTTAACAAAAACTAGAGTGCGGCTACTCTTTATTGCGATGTGAATGAAATTTCGAAACGAAAGCTAAATGCCAATTTGGTGCTCTGTTGTGCTATCGCAAAATTTTGGAAAATGAGGCAATGAAGCAAAAAATAAAAAGATGCGAAAGACAAATGCCCAAACGCATTAAAAGTACCAATCACTAGATTCGGAACCATTTTCTTTGACGTCGCAAAAGAGAGTATCTCCCAGATCTGGCGTAATGTAAAATCAAATGCAGCATTATGAAGCGCAACTAAACTGGAACTTATAAGCCTTAAAATAAGAGAGCGTAAATGAAAATGGATAGGCCATATCAAGGCGAATTCATTTTTCATGTGGCGTTGAAAGCACAACTGAGCTACTTTTTTCCTACTTGACATATCGACCAACGAAACCAACAAATAAAATACAATGTAGTATTTTTAGTGTTGTATTTGTTGTAGTATCGCCACCACCGTTTACATGAATTCACCTTAAGCCATACCGTAAGAAAATCAAGAGATGATATTGCCAGGCTGGCACTAGATTAGAATTTCAAGGGAGCCGCAAAAGAGGAGGTTCTATGGAGGCGAAATTAGCACGTAGGGATCGAAGCTAAAGAATCAAACATTAAATAGCTCTGATTGGAATACATTTGCTGTGGCCCTATGCTCTTCTCAGGTGTGAAAAGAAATATTGAATAGCAAAAGTTAGTAATAACCGCAAATAGAGAACAATCCTAACTACCCGTTATTCAAAAAAGGTCTAGTTTGTATCGAAAGTAAACCATACTTTCAAAACAATTTATCAATGAAGTGTTCTCATTTCGTCGTCGTTCCGGCCTATTGGGCATTTCTAAAACAGAAAAGCCGAGTGTTTTAAAGTTGGATTTTAATATTTACCCATATAAAATTCAACTTGTGCAAGCACTGCTACCGCAGGACGACCAATAAAGACTGCAGTAGGTTTTCAATATGGTTCCAATATGGTGTGCCGAAATTACTTAAAAATTTAATTATATTTTTCATTAATTGTTTGAAAATTGTTAAGTGCTGTTGAACTAAAAACTTTAAATGCAGAGTAAATATTTCCGCAATTATTTAAATATTTCCAGTTATGAATAATTTAATATGTAACAAATTTTTCAATTTGTGTCTTTTAAATGTAAAGATCCATTTTTGAAAAATGAAAGTTGAGAGCTTGCGTTTTGTTTGCTATTATCAGAGCTTTAAAGAAAACTGCAATCAATTGGAATAGCATTCAAAACTATTTCAACCAAATTGTATCTTTCTTTGATTTCAGATTTATAATAATTTGCAATCACAAGATTGCAATACTTTTTTAATGCAACAATTTAATAATATGATATAAATTTTAATCAATAAATTTTCCGATTTCGAAATCAATAAATTTTTTTAAATCAATTCATATAATAATTGATTGTCTTTAAATTTACAACCCTGCTTTTTATGAATATAAATCTCTGTCTTCTACTAGATTTTTTATTTTAGTAATAAATTACGTTTAATATTTACTTGTCTAAACACAGAGCGTCCGCCGGGAAGGTTTATAATTTTTGATTAAATGAACTGTCAAGACTAATGTTTACCAAAATGGCGGCAAAACACAGTAGTATACCTTCTTGGCGCACACCCTGTAGATTTTTTTCATATTTTCTTAGTTTTTAATAAAAATAAAAAAAAAATCCGAGAAATCTCTTATTTAATTCCCAGGAATTGAAAAACAATTTAATTTCCCAGAAAATATTTCATCATTATTGCACACAATCAATTGCATACCAAATAGCGAAATAGTACTTGTTATAAAAAAAAAATAGTTTTCTATTAAATCTTTAAACGTTTCGCGAAGAAAAGATTTAAAAGATTTTTTAACAAACAGCTAAATCCCGGCAATATCATTGTCCCAGCTGCATAAATAACAAACACTACGAACAAACAAAATGAAAAAACTTTTTCTATTATGTATTGTTAACTTAGCAAAAGGTCACGACGCACTGTGGGGAAAATTTTAAAAAGGGATATAAATTTGATTGATTTCAACTTTTGTGCAATAGGGGGGTTTTTACATATTAAATATTTCTTTTTCTTCTTTTCAGATAGTATTTTTGTTATCCAAAATGGAATATGTTATAGGATAATTTGTAATTTAAGTTATATTTGCCACTTGTTATATTTTTCTGGTTTATTGGCCCCTAAGGGCTTAAAAACTCAAGTAAATAAATAAAGAAATAAATAAATCTATAGTTAATCCGATGATTTTCCAAATCCCTTTTTTCAGAATAATAATGTACATATAAATTTGATCCTAAAATACTGTTACTGTTTGGTACTGTTAACACGCTCTTTCCAAATTAGCAAGGAGCTGCTGTTACGGTGAATGGCGAGCGCTATCAAGCCGCGCTGACTGAATTTTTGTTTCCAAAAATTAATCAGTTAAACATCAGCGATTCCAACAAGACGTCGCTACTTGCAATACAGCGCGTTTAACAATCGATTTATTCGCAGAATAATGTCTCTAATCACCAATTTCAGCATCAAGCATAAGAATGTTTGATTTTGCAGCTATTGCCAAAATGATTATATCGATTACTAAAAATTGAAATTGCTTATTTTTTTCAATAAATGATATTTTTAATTTTAATTAAAAAAATGATCAAAAAACTTTGCCATTTCCAACAATGTGTTAATTGATTTAATTAAATATAACTCAGGTTTTGACAATTCCCAACAACAGTAAGTACAGTTTTAAATTATTTCATGTTAAGCAAAAAAATCAATTAAGTTGTTTTTGTTATTTAATTAATATTTTAATAAAAAATTTCTTTTAAAACAACTAAAATGTTAATTAAATCAAAATTATATTGTTAATTTTTTTTCAACTAAAAAAATAATTGATTTAATTATGACATTAATTAAATTGAAATACTGTTCAAACAATTTTTTTGATTGATAAAAACTGCTGAACATTTTTTCTGTGTGCCAAAATTAATTTGGTGAGAACTTTATTTCCAGAAAAGGTCCTGTTCACTGACCCACTCGTTCGTGCGATGTAACGCCTCTGAATTACTTTTTATAAGGCTATGTCAAGTCATTGTTTTATGGCGACAAACCAGCAACGCTCAAGGGTGAATCAATACGGCTAGATTTATTGGGAAAATTAGTCAAAAATTGCCGCGGCGGATATATGCCAGAAATCATATTAAAAAAATCAATTCCATGAAATTATTTACCAGATTATAGAAACAAATATCATTCCAACAATATTTTCGCCTTGTATTATTATTTTAATATCTCATGCAGCTAAAAAAAAACACCCTCTACTATGATGACGGTGATGTCTTAAGTTATAAAAATAGGCACCAGTGATGCGAAAACTGCTGCCTTCAGCTAAGACGTAAGCAACCTAGTTTTGTTATAATATATAAAAGTATCCGGTTTAGTGTCAGGTTTGCTCTTTTTCTATACATAGGAGCACAAAATTGGGCCATCGTCGGCCTACCAGACTTAGATTATATGATTTAATACAAATTTTTAAGCAAACATTTTAGTTTCCGATACTATTTCCGTACAGGTACCCGGTTACCTTGTCCTGCTGTTTAAGGTTTTTTATTCACAGGGGTTAAGGGTAAACAAAAAATTGGAACAATATCTTCTAAACTACACTATAAGAGATAAGGTCGATAAGGGTTATACCAGAATCTTTTAGATTTGTACATGGAAAAGTACTTGTGTCTCCAGTCCCCTTTAATAAGTATCTTCTTATTCATAAAAAGTATTTCAGTTTTATGAAAGTTTTATTAAACAAATTTTCAAATAAAATTTATAAACCTAAAATATTTTTTATAAATAAATAAATTAAATTAAATTATTTAACTGCTACGGTTATTTAAAATTTCATTTAACTCGGGCCTTTGTTTCCAACAACCCTTTACAGTAAATTTGTTTCAAAATATCCCACTATGCGACGACTGTATGCATTAACAAGACAAAAAAAAAAAAAAAATATACACACATGTATTTAGCTACAAGCAAAAAAATATTAAGGACTTATCATTTCATGTAAATAAACGAAAAAAACGAAAGTTATAGAGGTTTAAAAAAGTCACGGATTTATATGCAAAACAAAGACAAAAAACCAAGTAAGAGTATTAAAATTGGCTGGCTTGTGTGTAACTTTAATACCCTCCACCGACAGATAGAATATTTTAGGAGTGGATTCTATATGACATCTATAAACTTTATAGAAACTGCCATCAGTATTATAATTGGTTGCGGTTTAGACCTTCAGTGCTGGAAATTAAATTAACGCAAAACTTTATCATATAAACAATCATATTTTTTTTTTTTTTTTGTATTTTAATTCTATTTGCAAAAAGCAGTAAACGTAAAAACTTAATTAACAAGGTTTCGTTTAAATTTGCTAAATTCCCATTTCATACTATTGACAAACTGAAATTTATTGTTGAAGGGACAAGCTATTCCTATGCGCATTTCACTGGTTGCTTAGGCCAGATCTTCAGGAAACTTCATCCAAGATTTTAGAAAAACTAAAGATATTATACAAATAAAACTGTTAAGCGAATAAGAATTATAAACCCCAGTTTTACTTGTAACAATACCAAAGCTTAAACAAAAATAACAACAATAAAAAGTGAGTTTATCTTTTCTTACAGTCCCGACTACAATTGGTTGATTTTTTGTCAACTCTAAATGTAGTTGTAAGTGGGTAAAGAAAAAACAAAAATAAAAACAAATTACTTAAATCCATCTGAGGAGATCGAGTGGTTGCGATCGAAACATGTCATGGTAACCTGCCGGCCGCGGTTCGAATCCCGGCCACGGTCAAAAAATGAAGGATTATCAATAACAATTTTAATTAATTTTCATGTTGTAAAATTCCTTTCTTCATAGAAATAATTTAATGAAAATTAAATTTAATGAACTTAAGCCTAATTAAAAATATTAAATATTTGGATTAAAAACCATAAATAGTTCAACAAAAATAACCACAATACTAAATTACTTAAAACTTCAAAAAAAAAAAAAAAAAAATTGCCAAACGTCAGATTTTAGGTGAAGAGTGAAATAACACAAAGTAAAATTTCTGAAATTAGAAGATAACATTTTAGTTAATAATAAAAATATTAATGTTTTTAGTTTGCCTGATCAATTTTAAGAAGTTTAGCATTTGTTTTTAAGCACCGTGTGGCATCTACTGGACATGCTTTGAATCAAACTCGGTCAACGCTCTTTGGGAAACGAGTACCAAGCATTCTGTATACCAGAACATAGATTATCCAAATTTAAGTACCTAATAAGAAATTGGATTTCTCACATCATACCAGAAGTTTTTAATCGGGTTAAAGTCGGGACTTTGAGCCGGCCAGTTAAAACAGGGATGTGGTCTTAAGGAAGCCAATCCTTTACAAGCGTAATCATGCGTTTGGGGTCATTATCGTTCATGACACTGGCTTGTGTTCAAACGCTCTAAGTTCCATTTGGTTCTTAAGAATGTCCAAATACTGAGAACGGTCCATTTTTTCATTAATTTTCATATATGGGCCAACACAGTGCCGTGAAAATTATCACCACACCATGATGCTTCCTCCAGCATGCCTCACGGTCTCCAGAGTGAAGCGCGGATTTGATGCTTGGCGTTTTGGTCGATAAACAAATAATCTACTATCTAGTACCATACAATATACCTTCGTTTCATCACTCTAAGGTATTTTTTTCAGAATGATAGGTATTTTTACTTGTAAGTACGGGCAACCAATTAACGCTTGGGTTTTTTCTTTTTTTTTTTAAGTGGTTTTTCCGACTCGCGAGTCCAAACAGTTGTGCTTCTTTCAGAAGTCTTCGTATAAGCCTGCCTGATAATTTGAACCCAAATTGACAGTTAATTATTTTCAAGGAAATAATCACATCATAAAGCATTTTTAAGGAGCGATGCAAAATTTCGGTAATTTCAATCGGCTTGTTTCCATCATTCCAAATTTTGACGATCATGAGCTTCTCCTCTGGCATGCAATCTTTTCCACGTCCACTCCGGAGAACTAGAAACAATTTGTTCTTTTCTTTTGAGTTCCTCGAAAGTGAACGTAATTGCAACAGACGGACAGACAAACGGTCATAACTAAATCTATTAGAATTACTCAAAAACCTAGAACTTTATGGGATCTAATATGAACATTAAAAAATTTTCACACGGAATGACAAACTTAGTATGCCATCATTCACCAATAGTGGTGGAGGGTATTACAAAAAATATTACACATCATAAAGAAACCTTTTAAGTTTCATCAAATATTTATATCTTTTTATTTAGTGCCAAAAGTCCCTCAGGTTGAATACGGTAAAAAATGTTTTTAAGCTTAATGCATTAAAGAAACTGTAAAGGATTAAAAGGAAAATATACTTAAATAGTATTTCAAAAATTTTTTAAAAAACAAATTAGCGGAATTGTCTCGAAATAAAATAAAGTCATTTCTTTTTGATTAACGTGACATACAAAGAATGAAAATTGAATATCTTTTTTATATTATGGAGGTTTTTAATGCAAATAAAAAATATATTCTTATCATATATAAAATTAAATATAAAACTGCACAGAGGTAGGAACATTTCGGCCAAGTCCTCAAAAGATTTTTCGAGTTAAAAAACAGTTTTGATCAAATTTCAATCACAATGTATCTCCTTCTATGAATGCAGAAGTGCCGCAAAGTTATCATATTTCATTAGTTTGTAGTTTTTACTACAATTATTTGGCTTTTTGAACAATGATATCGAGGTAAGCTCCTTCTTGATATTTGTCATATAAATTAATTTTTTTCTTCGATCTTCGAAAACTGACACTAAGTCAAGCCGTATAAAATTTCTGGTATAGCTATAAAATTAAAAAAAAAAAATATACCATCAATAAAAAGTGCAAAGTTGGGAATGATTGCGGATTTTTAGATGTTGAAAAGCCTTACCACAGGATAATACAAATGCTCAAAAGTAAGTACTATGCGTTTTACAACCATCTTTGGCCGAATTCTTTAGTTATTACCTTATTAATTATCCCTTTTATTACAAATTTTAAGCTTTTCAATGTGTGGAAAGAACATGTTAATATTTTTTTGTATCTATATATTAGATAGGGTATTCATTCGGTTAACCGTCAATCGGATAACCTATTAATTACTACCCGATTAACTGATCGGTTAATTTCAAATTGGCTTTTTTCGATTAACGATTAAACCGGTTAATTTCAGTCGATTAACCGATTAACCGATGTAGCAAAGTTTTTAATTTTTAGTAGTACAGAGACTAAGGAATTCGGAAATAAACTTTTTTGTAGAATGTTCGGCGCTGAGCTTTGTCAGGTCAGTCAGATGATGACGTAACAACAGAAGAAACTCTCGATAGTAACACAAACAGTTTTTTAACATAATTAACCGAAACAATTAGAAGTGTTAAAAATTTTAAAAAATTAAAACAAAACTTTAATGCCATAACTGAAGAATTTATATGTTTAGAGAAAAAGGAAAAGGACTAATAAATAATGAAATACATATTACATTTTTAATAAATATATTGTTACGAAAGTAGCTTTAGTTAAGAATTAGTTGTAATTATTAGTTAAGAATGAGTTGTATTTATAAGTTATCTTGTATTTATTAGTTGTCTTGTATTTATTAGTTGTCTTGTATTTATAAGTAATTTTACTAGTTTACATTGTTATTAAAAATTGTTATAATATAGTACACTTCAATCCCAATGTGCAGAAAGACCTAGAATTGACCGTTAAAAAAGCTTCAGAATAAGAGGTAAAATTATGTAAACATTAGCGCTGCCATAAATCAAATTAAAGTGTGGTGAATAGTAAAGCCTCGAACCTTCGAAAAACATTTCGAATGTTCTAGACAACCAAATTGCTGTATAAATACTAGCGGCGACTAGCGTAATTTATTTATTCTAAGTTCAGACTTTGCCAATAACGTATAACGCTGAGAAAATTATAGTTGGTTGTGAATAAAAGCTATAAATTACGGTTGTTAAAAAGACTTAGTACTAAATAGAGTTGAGTAAATTGTAAATAGTGTTTAAAGTGTTTATTTTATTAAAGTTGCAATAAAGAACTCGAAACGGTTTATTATAAAGGAAATAAACCAAAGCGTTATTGAAAGGCAGTAACGTAACAATATAATAGGTATTTATTAAAAAATACATATAACATTTTTATGAATTATTTTTTTGTTTCCTCGTTTTAGTATAAGAATTGTTATGTTTGGTATGTTATTAATGTTTTTCATTAACTTATGCATTTTTATTTATTGAAACTACTTAATTTATTGAAAAAACATTATTAACCGGTTAACCGATCAAAAACAAAATTAACCGATTACTAACCGATTAAACCAAAAGCTCGGTTAATTAATCGAGCGGTTAACCGATTAATGCAAAAGCCCGATTAAATGAATTCCCTACTATATATGTATTTATGTAATTATGTACTATTATGTAATTAAACAAATGAAAAATGTTTGTCTGTTTGTTTGTGGGCTTATAGACTCCTAAACTACTAAACCGATTTTCCTGAAATTTTTGACAGTAACATCAAGTGAGCCCCGAAAATAAAATAGGCTACTTATTTTTTCGATAGGGGCAAGGGAAGTGGTACCCTTCATGCCTATATTAAGTATCGCATATCTTGAGAGCCGCTGCAACCATTTTCTTGGCCTTTTCGCAATAGGATCTTCTAAGCCCCGAAATTGAAATAAGAAAGCAACAGGGGAAGTGGTACCCCCCCCCCCCTAAGACCACAATGTTAAATATAGCATATCTTACGAACTGTTATAGTGAGAGTGTGCAAAATTGGTAGGAGTCACTTTTATGCTAAACTACACCTTTAGAAATACAAATAAAGAGGAGGAGCAATACCCCACATAGGATGCATATATTTAATATCGCGTTACTGAGCAGCTATTATAGCGAGTGTATTCAAACGTGGTTAAGGCCACTATTATGGAAAACAATAAATTTCAAAATATAAATGGGCAGGGTAGACGGAGGAGGAGCTGTAACTCCCATGGAACGAAAATATTGAGTACAACAAATCTGAAGACAAAAGCCTTATCTTATCAAGCTTTGAAGGACCCACTCTTATGGTAAACTACACCTTTCAAAATAATAATAACGGGGGTAGGTGCAGGAGGTGCAAAAATTTTTTACAAAAGCATCATGTGGGCCCCAAAAATAAAATAGACTATTTATTTTATCGATAGGGCAGGCGAGTTAGAGACATGAAATTTGGACAGTGAATAAGTCTCCCAACGAATAGATCCACAGACAAGAGATTTTTGGGAGTTTTAATATTTAGAGTATAAAATAGCTAAAAATCACTTAACATAGGCTATAAAGGTTTGTAAAATTCCAAGTGGGCGTTGCACCTCTCAAACAAAGACAGTATGAATAACTCCTTATCTGAAGAACGGTTAAAGGAAAGTTTTCAAACTTAAAACACACAACATCTACCAAAAAGTGGACTGGATTGGAGAAGTGGGAGTGGGAGTGGTTCCTCAATTATAATGATTGTGTAAAAAACAGTGATCCGGATTAAGATTTTGTACAAATATTTACCCTGGTTATCAATACACAACATTTATCAAAAAACCTCCCATACAAAGAAAATTTAACTTTCTTTATATCTGGGGAATAATCACAGTATGTAAAAGTTTTTAACTTTCCAACAGATAGTATGCTTTTCTTTACAAAATATCTTTCAAAAAGTGGACTGGATTGGAGAAATGGTCATGACACCTTCAATAGAACGGTAATGATAAAATTATCTAAATTTGGTACTACTTGCTTCATTATCGATACACAAGATCTGCTTTAAACAATTTGCAATGGAGGAAGCAAAGCGCACCGGGTAAAGTTAGTTTTATATAATAAACAATTTAATTTAAAAACAAAATATGTGGTTATGTGTAAATTATTATTTTTATCATCCTAATGATATTTTGGCGATATCTTTCTATTTTCTTATAAAGGCTAGATTACACTATCTCACAATTCTTACGTATTCCATAATACTTTGTGAGATAGAAATCTAATGAGTTTTGTTGCGACTGTCAAAAAACCTAATTAAACATGACAGTTTGTGTTCACACCATTACACAAAGTATAAGCACGCACACATAAAATAAAATGCAACCCTGATCCAATGAAAAGTATTATTGTTTAGAAATTTTTCAAAAACGATGAAGTCGTATGGGATGTCAAACTTTTTTCATAATACTTGTCATTTTCGTGACACATTGCATTCACACTATCACACTTTATCATATAACTGGAGTTTTTGACATGTATTAATACAAAGTATAATAGTGTAATCTCGAATCGCTTTCGTATTGCTTGGGAGTGTTGCTATCGAGACACGTTTCTTCCCGAAGGAAGTCTCTTTCGCAATACGAAATCGATTATTGCCGCAATAATATTTTTCATCCAGGCAATAGGTTTTGCTATAAAATGGAGTATTTTTGTCTTTGCTGGGGAAACAACATTTTTACGACAGGCTAAGAATTATAGAAAATACAACCAATATGCATACATAAAATAAAAATCAATCAATTCGTTCGCGCAATTAACCGTGAAATTTTGTTTGATATTTTTTTATTTTTTTTACGAAATGTATGACCCGTTTATGAGTGAAACGCAGTTAAGCGGGATGCAATTAAGAGAAGAATATGTATGCAAATTAAATTAATCTAGGAAAATGTTTCATCTTAGAATTATTTAAGCGGGTAACTTAAATACTTAGGCGTAAATCACTTATCCGTGAAGAACTGTAAATGTTTTTGTTTTTTAATTTTTTGTATGTTATTGCCTACGGCAGCAACGCGCCGGGTATTAGCTAGTAATACATACATATAATATATGTATAAATGAATACATAAAATAAGGTTCTTTATGGAGCAACACATCGACCAAATGTTTTGCACTGTTATGCTGGCACATATGCATTCTTTTGTTGAAATTAAAAAAAATCCTTCAAAAAATGTAAATTTTAACATCATAAGATTTCCTTTTAACGTTATAGGGGTACAAATCACCAACATGGAAATTAGAAATGTCATTTACAGCGATTAAATTGCTACATATTGGCTGCAAATTGAAATATTGCATGCATTATATAAATAGCACTGCTTAATAGCCCTTTCACACTTGTCAGCATTTAACATCAATTTGCGAAGATGTTGGAATTTTCCCATAAGAAATACATTGGGCTAAAAATCAAAATATTTCAACATCTTTACTGAATGTTACTATCTCATTTTGCTCCCTTTTACATTTTTCGATTCTTTTAGTGTCATCACTAGAAAAGTGGCAATAAATTCTAATATTATTGTGGCATCACTGACAAAATGGAAGTTGCTTTGAAAGCAGCGTTTCCATTTCTCAAGTTTTTCCTATTTTGCAAGCCTTATTTTGCTTAGTTTTGCTAAAACTATTAAACAAAATAAATAAGAAATACATTTTGGTGTTATCTTTTAAAATGTTGGCACTTTTGTAGAAAAAAAGTATTTAAAAAAAATAAAAAATTTTTTTTCACATATGGTGACATTTTTTTATTGATAGTAGATGTTAGATGTTTTAAGTGTGAACGCGTATTTCACATTTTCAACATCTTCCATGCCTTCCTCCGAAATGTATGCAAGTGTGCAAAGGGTATTAGCATTAGTTTTTCTCGAAGATCCAATCTATATGTTTCGACTTGCGCTTTTGATATTTGTCAAGAAACAGTTACCTATAATTAAAGCTTTCTTTTTTGAAACAAAACAATGTTATTTTTCAAGTCGATAACCAAAAAATAATTATTCTTGAAAATTTTAATCTCAACTTTATGTAATCTTTTGTGATTGAGAACCTTTTTCTTTTAATTTTTTCCCCCTAAGAATAAGCCTTCGAATTGTTTTACACCAAAAACTTCATATTTGTTCTGAATTTTAGAGCTGAACATCACATTTAAAAATACCCAACACTTTACCCTGCTCTCTAATCATCCCATTTTTAAATAAAATATGCTGATGATAATTATTTTACATAAAACAAAAAACAAAGAGTTTACTAAAGTTTTCTTGTCTAAAAATACCAATTAATACTTATGCTAAGTATAAAGTTACACAAAATTATAAAGAACCATTAACACTGTCTAAAAATAAAAAAGCAGTGCTGCCAACTTAGTCCGTTACAGAACTGGATAGATAAACTTTGCGGAGAATTTCGCAAATACATATACAGTTTTGAAATACATATACATTTGGGGAATTTCATGTCAAGTGACCCAATTTTTAAATCGATGCACCAAATTTGCACCAAGGTAAGTCATATTAGATAGTAGCTTAGACACACATTTTCAACAAGATCGGTTAAAAGCTATTTTATCAATCTGTGTTTTTAAAAAAAATATAAAATTTTTTTTTTTAAATTTAAAACATTTTTTTACCGGGAATGTTTTTTTTTTTTTTTTTTTTTTTTTTTTTTTTTTTTTTTTTTTTTTCTCAAAAGAAAGTTTAAGTCCTTTCCTTTAAGTGAGTTCTGGTCTTTTAGGATTAGGTTTTACAAAATTTGTTTAAGAAAACAAAAATAATTTTTTCAAAAGATTGATCAAATAGCTACCGAAACTACTTGGGACAAATTTTGCTAACACTTATAGGTAATAAGTTACATGGATGAGAAAGAACACCTGTATGGCCAAAATGTCAAACTTTGACGCCCTCTTACTCAGAAACTTTTTGACCGATCTTGTTGTGTCTAAACTACTGTCCAATAGGACTAACCTTGGTGCAAATTTCATCCAAATCAAAAGACATCGATTTAAAAATTGGGCCATATGACATGAAATCCCCCATATGTATTATATTTTATGACTTGGTTTGGTTCAGCTCGGAACCCTCCATATGACAAAAAAAAAAGAATTATCTGAAAATTTATAAAACTAGTTTTTTATGTAAAAATTTTATAAAAGTAAAATTAGTAAAAATTTCGCTAAAATTTGTTTTTAATTTTAAAGGATATTTTGCTAAATAAATAAAATAAAAAAATTATATAGTCCAGTCGCTAAATGAACAAATTGACAACACTGACAGAGAGACAAGTAAAATTTTACAATGACGCAAGTAAAAGTATTACTTTTTATTTATAGAACTTAGAAAAGGATTTATGTAAATGACTGGCAAAATATGTTTTAAATTTATGCGTTTTCAGCTTAAAGTCGTTAACTAAAACAACAAAACTTTTTTGTTCAAAAAAAGCTTTTGTTTGTCAAGAGAAACATTATTCAACTTCCTCATTAAAAGTCTGGTTAAGGTCATGAATAACGTATTTGGGATGATATTTAAAAACATTAATTCATCATTATTAATGTATGTTCGTTGGGTTAAAATTATAAAATTTGTTGGAGATATTAACACTATATGTATGTAAAATTATGAAAAGCTATTTTTGAGCTTTGCATTCAATATTTTATATCGTTGGTCACATTTGGACAGACCATAATGCAACTTCAAAGGAGAAGCAAAAATTGAAAACTACTTGCAAGATCGTAATTGTTGATAGTTTTTCATTTTTTTAGAAAAAATGTATTTGTTTGAAATATATTTGAATCACTAAAAAAATCAATTTTGAAAAAAATCGATTCATCTTTATTAGGAGTATTAGAAGTTTTCTATCAAAAATAGACCAAAATCTAAATTAGATTTGATTCCGTTAGATCTTTTTGGTCCATAAGTTGCTGTTATATAATTATTTCTGAAACAATTTAGACATTTAAAAGAAAAACAGTTTGTATTAATTATAGGAATAAATAGTGGCCCTTTGTATCCAACAGTAATCACCGGACGTACTATATATAGAGGAAAAAATGTTAACAGTGTGTTGGAAAATTGAAAAATATAATGTTCAACAGCAATTCTTATTTAAATATTCGCACGAATGTGATGCCTATTAACTACAACTTTAGTTGCTGATTATATCACTCTTTAAACTTTCTGACTAAGAAATTTATTTCTGCACTTTTTGTTTCCTTTTTATACCCTTCACCGAAGGTAAAAGGGTATATATAACTTTGTCATTCCGTTTGTAATTTCTACATTATTGATCTTAGACCCTATATATATATTCTGGATCCTTATGAGAAGGGAAGTTCAAATCCGGTTGTCCGTCTGTTCGTCTGTCTGTTGAAATGGGTTTTCCGAAGCCCCCAGATATGATGGGGGCTATATATTTCTGTCAGGTATTCTTATTATAATTTTGCTATTGGAATTCAGCCAGATCGGTCCAAAAGTGGCTGAGATATAATCAAAAACCCACGACTACCTCTAATTTTTTCCAAAAATCCCTTGTTGTGGTATTTTTATTACTTTTTTCTGTATATCTAGAGAACGGCAAGAGCCAATGTTTCCAAATAAGCTACACACTTTTAAGTTATCAATAAACAGCATCCCAGAAAGTGTGGGCGGGATTTTTGGACTGTCGTATGACCTATGGTTATCCCTTATATATCAAAAGATCAGAAATCTTTAGTAGAACATATTTTCTGAAAAACTCGGAAAAATCGGTTCAGATACAAAAAAGTTTTGACCAAAATATAATTTTTTTTTTTTAAATACGCATTACCGGGAGCCTGAGTTCAAGTTTTATAACCAAAGTAACTGGCAAATTTCTTCTTAAACACGTCGGTATAATCTGTCATATCGGTTAAGAAATGGGCAAGTTAAGAGTAAAATACTCCTAAAAGGGGCTAAAAAACATCAACATTTTTACAAAAACTTTAATTCTAGGGCTATCATATGTCCTATGGATGCGCCTTATATATCAAAAGATCAGAAATCTTAAGAAGATCATATTTTCTGAAAAAAAGTTATGACCAAAATATTGATTTTTTTTTTTGTTGAAAAATACTCATTTTCGGGGCTCATAGATCTTCCCGAGTCCAAGTTTTATCATCAAAGTAAATGGTAAATTTATTCTAAAAGACGTCGGTATATAAATCTGTCAAATCGGTTACAAAATGGCCGAAATATGCCCAAATACTAAAATTCGATCAAAACTAAACTTGCTTTATCCCTGTTGGCCAAACTGCCGTCAACGATTTATGCACGACATGTCCTCTATTACTCAGGATTTCTGGAAGACAATTTTGAGGAAAATGTCGTGGACGACAAAATACTCGACATTGTCGAGTGCACTGTCTTTTAAAGAAGTTAATAAACGATGACATGACAGACATTGTCTTTCAAGTTGTCTTTTGTCAAAGCTTATCCACGACAACATGAGAGACATTTTCTTGTAAGGTATCCTCTATCAACAACTATACACGACAGTATGAGCGACAGTGTCTTGTAAGGTGTCTTCTAAATAAACAAAAATAATTTGTTCCCAATAAAAAAATGAAAATAACTGTAAATTAACCATAATAATAAAAAAAAAACCAAAGCAAAGTGACGAAAATCAGTCAGTCAAGCAGCGCTGCCAGAAGTAAGATTTTACCTTATTTTTTAAGATTTTTTAACCGAAAAAAGATTTTAAGATTTTTTCCCAGAAAACAAGATTTTTTGTTTTGTCTAGACGAAGCTTCGTCTAGCCTTCGAGAAGGCTAGGTTCAATTGAAAAAAACCTTCTTTGTTCCAATTTGAAAATTTTTAAACTTAATAATGCAACCTTGCGGTTTACTGGACAAAAAAAAAAAAAAAATACTTAAGGCCCAACCATAATGTGCTTAAGTTGGCTTAAGCAAATATGCGAATACATGTTAATCATATGAGGCTAGCCATATTGAACTTAAGGAAACTTTTTTGTTAAATTTTATGAAACCGTCATTTGCTTAAGCAAGGTGCGAAATTGAACGCAGATTCCGTACGGAATCAAATGTTTGTTGATTTTATTTTTGTTTTTTTTTTAATACATTTAACAGAATTTTTGACAGTAGGTTAAGCACCGCTATGCATATTATGGTTAGGCCTTTAAAAAGCAACCTCTGTTTGGCGTTAAAGGGTGATTAATCAGGTGTAAGCTTTGCGCGCTTTTTATTTTGCAAAAACAGAAAATATTGCAAGTCAGACTAAGGTTCGCAAAAATTAAATAATAGCAATTTAATAAAAAAATGTTTAATCCGAAAATGTAATTTTAAGTGCATAGAAATACCTTTGAAAAGCAGCTTATATCTAGATTTATATAAATAAACTTTTAAAAATGTTTAGATTTAAAGGTAGTTTTAAGAAAATCCCGCTAAATTAAATATTTAGCGGTTTCTAGCGGTCTTAAAGTCCGATTTGGCGGGAAATCTTCAAAAAAACTTGGCAACAGTGGAAATACATATTGATTTGTTTTAAAGTTAATTTTAATAAAAAAAACTTCTTTTTTCCAAAAAAAAAAAAGATTTTTTTTTCCCAAATAAGATTTTTTTTTGGTGAAATTAAGATTTTTTGCTGAAAATTTCTGGCAGCCCTGCAGTCAAGTCTGAGAACTCAAATACTAAGGTCTGATTTTAAAAATATGTATGTGCTATTGTATGTTTTTATTTTTTCGTTCAAGTTTATAGGCGACATTGTCGTGTAAGCTGTAACTCCTGTAACTTCATCGACATTGTCTCATACGCAGTCGTTGACAATAAAGTAGAATCCATTGTCGTCCATATAGTCATCAAAGACAATATGAATGACAATGTCGTGCATGTGGTCATCAACGACAGGCTGAGCGACATTGTCTCTTTTTGTTTCGTGCACGATTTACGCGACACTTGTTTGAAAATGTCATCGACGATTTGCATTAGTTGTCCCTTACGTGTCGTGCAGGAAATAACATTAACATTGTTAACATAGCCAACTGGGAACAAACATATAGACTACATAGTAAACGTCATTAGAAAAACCTTAGAAGGAAAAAGAATATTGTTCTACACTTTTTTATTGATGTGACTCAAGCCTTTGATAAAGTGTGACGTGGAGGTTTGATACATTAACTTAAGCGAATTCACCCATAAACATCCACAAGTGTTTGGTAATCTATTTAATTATCCAAAAAATTTTAGTTAAAGAAGGAACTTTTTAAAGTTCTCCACAATGAAATAAATAAATGTTTGTAAAGTTTTTGTGAACATATATTTTTTCTTGTAATATATTTTTTCTTATGTATTTCCTCATTTATTTCTTTTTCAAATGATAAATATATATTAACTTATTTTTTATAATATCTAAGTCCACTTGCCTAAATAAATAGACTTAAACGTAAACATATAACTTTCTTGTCATATATAATATTTCTAGCTAAACATTTATATTTTTAGGCCAATCAATAAAAAATCAGTGCAATAAATTGCCTATAATTTGTAACATTTTAATTTTTGACGATTTTGTTAAATGTTCGTGACGATTTTGACGAATTTTATTAAAACTTTAGACGATTTATTAAGAAAAAGGCATAACAACCCTGCCTATAACTATATATAAATCAGGGTTTTGAAAAACAGTCGAAATCAAAAACTGTCGAAGAATTACATAGTTTTGTTATGGAAGTCCCCATATGAAGTAAAATAATAAAATAGCAACTTTATTTTTTTTTTTTTTTTTTTTTTTGTGGTTACACATTTTAAGACTTTCTTTTTTTACAAGATTTATAAGCGATTCAAAATGATTCATTTGAAAGTTTCACTATTAAGGGTTGTGAACAACATCTCCACCGGAGATGCCTAACCGCCATAAGTACTGTGAAAACATTAGCAAATAAAACCCACTTTATGCTTCCGTCAATAAATTAATTTTCGTAACTTCCTTTTTTTTCTTTCGGGTTTCCTTTTCTTTCCTTGTTCCTTTTTTACAAAAAAAAAAAAAAAAAAAAAAAACAGCCTGTCAGCAATAAGTTCTTGTTAACTATTGTGTGGTTTATTGTCAACTACATATTTCTATTCCAGCCTTTTAACTTGAAATGTTAAAGTTTTAAAGACTATTTTTATACAAAATGCCCAAAAGTAGACTTTACTTTCTTGGGATAAACAGCATTTACTGTTCACATGGTTTTAATAAAAAGGGTTACCAAGTCAACCATTAGTTTTAGTTGTTATTTTACTTAATTTAAAAGATAAAAGTTTGGTTTGGAATTACGAAAAATCTCTATTGTTTTTTTTTTGGTTTTGCACATTTTCGTTAATGTTGTTTTTACAATTATTGTTTGCAGTAAAAGTGTAAATTAAATAAAATACAATAATGTGTCTTATTTTGTTTACGATATTACATAAGCATATTGGTTATATTATGGAGAAAAAGCTCTTTTAAAATATAGGACTTAAATAAATATTTTAATTGTATCTTTATTTAGGTCAATGTAAATAATATTATTAGGGACTAAAATATTATACTGTGTTAAAATATAGATAGATAAAAAATCTTTAAGGTTTGTATGTAAGATAATATAGTTTTTATAAGAAGATAAAAAGGGCTTAAAAAGCTATTCGACCTTAAAAAATGTTTGTGTGCACATGTATTAGGGGTTGCCGTTAGTGCTGTAGTGAAACAGATCTGTATTACAATCAGTGTTGCCAGAATTAGGGGAAAATTCCTTCTTGAAGGTATTTTTGATACTAAAATAGAAGCGAAGGGATTACTGTAACTTCGTAGTTCTCCCCTTGTAATATTTCTTGCCTGATAAAAGAATCATTTTGATCAAGAGTTTCTATTAAATCTTTTAAAACTTTTGTTTCCTCTAATTCTTCTATATCTGATAAATCTGAGTCTTCAAAATTTATCAAGATTTTTTCGATTTCACTACCTTTTATACGTCTTGTCATGTTAGCAAATAAAATATAAATGAAACCGCACACAAAATAAAGTAACGTTTTTTTTTTTTGGTAAATTGTATATACACAAAAATGTTTTGTTGCCATATGGCAACAAGCTTATTTGAAAAATTTGTTAAATTCTTATTCGTTATTAAAAAGCTTAGTTTTAGGCTTATATGCATAAAGTTCAATATTAATTATTTTTCTTTGAGTTGTCTAACATATAAATATTTTGATATATTCTTGTTTTTAATGTATACAAATATTAAAAATAACTTTTAGATCATGAATTTATTAAAACATAATAAAGCTACAGGTCACAAAACTTGATGTTGCTATATGGCAACAAAATAGCGAAAGGGTTAATGACAATAATGCGTAGGGATTTTTGTAGGGGAAGTTTTTTTTAACGTGTAGGGACAAATCGGATTTTTTTTAGCATGTGCAGGTTTTTTTTTCGAAGAATCCACTGGCAACACTGATTACAATCTATAATACCACGGTCACACGGACAGCAATATTCGCGTTTCGCTCTCTGATTCCTGTTTCACGCACCAAACATGGTTGAAACGACTTGTTGCCCCATACAAAACTGTGAGAGCGAAGCAGGTCGTTTTATTTTGAAACAGACTGCGAAACAGGAAAAATGTACTATCATCTCCAATTTTGATAGCAATTATCGTTGGTTTATCTGAACTAGCTCTCAAAAAAAAAATCAAAACAAAGAAAAAAACAAAATAAAAATTAATCTTAAATAAAATAAAGTTATAATTATAAAATAATTATATTAATAAAAGTATTAAATAATATGTTTTTAATTTTTACTTAATTTTTTAATCAATTTTTTTTAAAGTTACACTAACAACACAAAAAAAATGTCAAAATGAAACAAGAATGAATCGTTCGAACAGCATGTTTGGCAAACTAGTTTCAGAGGGCGAAACGGTGGTTTATATCGTCGTATAAACAAAGCATAATGCTCGCTGTCTAGCCGCAAAATATTAAGTACCGTGAGATATCTGGCAGGGTTATCCACATTCGTTGAAAGTAAACCTACTTTGATGCGTTGATACGTGTATGCATTCTATTCGTTTTGCTGAGTAACTTGTCACATACAATTACGCTGATTCTACTTTTTTGCCAGATACATAAAAAGGACAGACGCATAAACGCATGGTGTGGACCTTAGCCTTAGGGTGCGTACAGAGTGACCGCTTGTTGCCGGGCCGAGCCGACTGACGCTTATTGCGAGAACTTGTTCGTGCGAGAAACAAGTTTGAGTGTGTATAGTGGATGCGAGAATCAGCGCTGATATTTTATCTATTATTATAAATTTTGTTTATAAGTTCTTTTAATTTTTTTATAATTGTTATAATTTTATTTAATTTTTATTATTTATTTGGATTTTTATTTTTTTGTTTAATTTTTATTTTATATTTCAATTTTTATTTTATTTTTAATTTTTTGATCGCATGTTTTATTTACTTTTTCTGAAATTTTGGTTTTTAGTTTTTTTAAATGTTTTCCAAACAAGTTGAAATCATAACAACATAAGATAAACAATGTTTTCGGCGCTGAAATACGCTTTCGAACTGTTTTTTTCGCATTCAATCAGCTTTGCGCTCTGACCAGCTCGGCGCCCACTATGACCTGTTCGCGCTTATTTGTACTAACTTGTATAGTACCAGTTTTCCCGCATTGGTTCTCGCAATAAGCGTCAGCCGGCTCGGCTCGGCAACAAGCGGCCACTCTGTTCGCACCCTTATCAAGTATGTTTAGTCCAAAAAACAAGTGTGTTAATATTTCAATACCAATCAACATTTAATTCGAAAAGAAAGTCTTTTCAATCATTAAGAGTATGTAATAGGTATAAAATATTCTGTTTAATCTGTAGTAATCCAGGATAATAAAGGCATATTAGCAAGCGGATTTCCAAGCGGGAAGGTCATGCAGTCCGTCCTTTCCCAATGGGCTAGTCGTGAACTGGTGTTCTAAAATCATAAATTGTTTTTAGAGTCTGTTCCGCCTAAATTTGGACTATGAGAATCCCCCCCCCCCCCCCTTCACCCAACTAATGGCTGGATCTGCCCTTGCATTTGAAAGTCACCAAATATGATAAAATGATCAGCAGTTTTAATTTCGTCTGCAACTGATTGAATAAACAAATCATATATTTGGTAAATTTGTGGGTCAGAGTTGGGAGGTATATAGGAACAAGTAATAAATAGCGAGAAATTTAAAATTATGTGGCCACAGCTACATATTAGTTGTAAGTTCATGAATTTCTTCAGCTCAATATAACCTAGAGACAAATAACACCAGCATTGCGGCCATGTTTACCAATCCTATCAAAATTTTTACACAAGAAAATTCACTGACTGATTCTAAATTTCAAATTTCAAGCACACAAATTAAAAAAAAATTAAAGGTCAACATGAAGCAGCAGTAATAATTATTTCTAACTTTAAAAGAATATAAATGAAAATACATCACAATATTGAGTTGGCGGTGTAATCAAGTAGAGGTAGGGTTTGCTATCTTCGGCATTTGGATTTTTTTCTTTTTTAAGAATATTGAATTTACCACAATTTATTTCGGTACAGGTGCTCCGGTAGGCAAGTTGGAAGTGAGGGTTACGGGTTCAATTCTCGCCAGAGAATAGTCTGTTTCACAACAATGAACTAAAAGTCTATGTTACTATTTATTAAAATTGCAAGATTGACTATGATTTGTAATTTGAAGTTAGTGAGTGTCTAACTTCAAAGCAGTTCAAAACCTTTTTTTAAGACGTAAACAATAATCGGATTTCCACGGCCGCTGCTTTTACAATTTGTAAAAATTTTACTTGTTTAAACCAATATACGAGTATGGGTCAATAAGTCTGTGACTTTTTTAATGTAACGTAACGGGGTGCCCTGGTAGGCTAGATGGTAGTGGGCTAGTCTATCAGTGCGGGGGTTGCGGGTTCAATTCCCGCCAGGGACTCTGGTCTCGTACAGACAAGCCTAGAGCTTAGCGGGATTACCTTTGGGAAAAAACGCAGGTTTTTGGATAAAAAAACATTTATATACACCTAACATTGTCTAACATTCCTCCAATTTGTTTATCTCTTCCAACAAAAAAAAAGGATTTGTCGGGGTAATCAAAATAGATGATTTAATAGTTGGGGGTAAAACTCCTTCCGCCGAGAAATTTCTTCAGGTTTGGAAATAAAAAATATTCACTCGGTGCTAAATTCGAAGAATAAAGCAGATGAGGACACATTTTGTAGCTTTAAGCTTCGTACAGACGATGGTCAGATCTTACAATGTTGTCATATTTCTGACATTGGTGCCATTGTCAGATGCATTAATTTAACACATCTGCCAAATGAAAATAGCGTGCAATGTTCACACAGTTGCAAGACATTTTTAGTCAATTTTAATGACAACATTGTAAGATCTGACCACCGTCTGTACGAAGCTTAATTCATGAGTTTTTGTAATGGAAGCTGGACGGACATGTGTACACCCCTGTATTGTCAAACTCGTATTAAATCGACCCAACAAGATAAAGTTATTGATTGTGTTACTCTTTTGATTTTAAAGGTAGTTAATGTTAATTATACCGCGTGCATCCCAATTACCGGTCACCATGACTTTGTTGGCTGACAAACCCAACCTGAACTTCTTTGGCGCCGATTCGCCCCGAGAAACTTACTGTTCGAAATACTGAAGTGAAGTGAAGGTGTAGAAAGCTAGAAACTCAATGCAAATTTTTTTCATTGCCACTTAAATGACAATTACTGACTAATTTGTAAAATTTCTAGCACTCTTACTTTAAAATGTCTATTAGATCTCATTGGCAACGACAAAAACCAAAGATGCCTTAAATTAAAAGTGTTATTAAAAAATACTTCAACCATTTACTTACACTTCAGTAAGTGTCAAGTAATTTTCATAAATGAAAGAAAGTTAAATTGACGCACAGTGTACTTTTTTGGAGGTGTAAGTGATCAAAAATCTAAAACTAACGGTTTTGTCTTCTACTCTTAACAAAACATACAACCAAAAGCAAATAGAATCTTATGCCTGTATTCATGAAATTATTTTTAACTTTATAAAGGTTTACAAAACAAACTTTCTATGAAAATTTCACTTAATAAACGTTTGTCCTACAATCCTTGAAATTATTCTTAAAATTTTAAAAAAGTCGGGAGGACTTTGGGACTATTTCAGTTTATTTTTGAATTACAACATTCCTATAAATGCTAATTTGAAAGTTGATGTATGTCCTAAGTTATTAAGTTTAAGTTTAATTTAATAGAATTACAATTTTTGTTGAATAAACAACATCGATTTGTTTGTGCATATTTTAAAGCTTATAATATGTTTTGAACGCTTCAACAAATTAAGAATTGGAATTCAACATTAAATTTTTATGTTTTTCTATTTTTGATCACTAAGCCAAGTAAAAATGTACACTGTGTGACAATTTTTTACACATTTAAAATCAAAGGGAACTAAGTAAAAAGTTAAGAAAGAGTCTTTAGTTACAAGTAAGTATTATTAAAATTTGCAGAGTTCCATAACAAAACGATATAATTTCACTTTAAGTTGGTTTTTTTTTTTTTTTTTTGATGGATTAAATACTTTTGAGTGTTTAAACTTTGTTCTTTAATATTCTGAAAGTACAATAATTTTTCTTAATTCAAAACACTTCAAAATAATAATTCATATGAAGATGACAACATTGAATTAAGATACCCAACACTACTAACGATTATATACACAGAAAAAAATAAAAATAAATTTCAATTAAAAAATGTTTGATATTAATTAAAAAACTAATTAAATTTGCAACAGTTAACAAACTAATAGAATCAATTAAACTTTTAATTCACTTGATTAAACTTTGAATTCACTTGATTAAATGTTTAATTCACTTGAATACATTTTTAATTAAAACTGATTTTATTTTTGATTAATGCTTTAATTGGAAAAACATTTAGAATAATTTTTTGTGTGTAGAGATTTTCAAAATGCATTCAAAAAACATATCCAATATTTTTAATTTAATAAGAGTTGTGGTCATTTATGGACCTATTGACACAAAACACATATAAATATATTATATGAGCGGGTGAGCTGCAAAAATCGTCCGTTACAAAATTAAAAATATGAGATGACAATTGATTCCAACAGATCTTTTGGCGCTTTATGAGAACAAATATTCTGATTGTATCAATGCTTGTCCTCCTCCATAGTTTTCCAAGGACGTGCATTCATACCATCAGTATAAGTAAAAAAGTATTTTTGATGTCCTGAAGCACAGTTTATGAAGATACATTTTAGCGACCCATGGCCAAACATAGAAACGGCAAAAAATTATGTTATGCTTAACCTTATAGACTCATTTATAAAAACATCTGTATAAGATTTGTTTGTCTTAAAGCGATTTTGAAGAGGGGGGTAAAATTTGGACCTACCGGCTCAAAATTAAAACATAGTACCTATTGTTAAAGTTATCGGTGAAACAATTTTAATCAATACCATTATTTATAAGAAAGGTTTAGCACATAAAGCTATTTTCGGGAGTGGTATTTGTATGGGCTCTATGGTAAAATATGGAAAATTTGGTAAAGCGATCTATATTGCAATAAAACATTCTTGGAATTTGATCCAACAAACACCAACATAATAAGATGGTCCCAAAGACTATTGCAGAAGAAGTCTCGCCGGGAGTAATATGAAATTATTGACCAATTCTCATTATTATCAGTAGGCATCGTCCTTGTGACAATTGAGACGTATGTACTTCAAATTTCATAAGATTTTCTTCAAAGCTGCACAAGGTAACATGGAAAGACAACCAGCCAGGTAGCCAGCCGGACGGACGGACATCGATCTATCGGCTCAGAAAGTGATTCCGAGTCGATCGGTGTACTAAATGGTGGGTCTAGGACTAATATTTTTATTTGTTACACACATCAGCACAAACGCGCAATAACCTTTCCACTATTGCTCGCATTAACATTTTATGACTTTTCAAATGTATTGATTTTTACAAAAATAGTGTTTTAATAGAACTATTAAGTTTTGTTATGAAACACCCCATTTCTAAACTACATGTAATTTTCGTTAATTTCTGTTTGTTTTGTGAACTTTACAATTTAATTTAAGTATCTGCTATTAAGAAGTTTGTTTAGGAGGTACAAATGATTTAGTGAGTTATGAGTTTTTCAAAATTTACACTTGGCTGGTTCGGATAATGAAGGTGCGTCATTTGAAAGATTTAAAGGAATAAAGACCATTAAAAGCATTTTGTTAGTGGGTCACTTGTGTGAGGGAAATAAATTGCAATTAAGTTTTTTTTGCAAACTTTGTAAAAATTATATAATATGCAAAAAAAAAAAAAATAAGTTATTTTGTTTTAAAATTTATTTTTTACAGAAAAAGCTATTAAATAACAATGTTAGAAATAGTAAAATTAAAAACAAAGAAAATGTATAGCAAAAATAACCAAAAAAAACACTTGAATGTGTGCACTGACCATGGCAATGGAGACCATAATGCTCTGCTTGGTCATTAAGGGCAGACAGCAGTTAAATTTGTGAAAAGAGTTAGTTTTTTGTTTAATGTGCTGTTTCCAAATGACAGGCAAGTGATTGTGTAGTCAAATTTATAAGTATATGAAAAGCACTCCGATTTTTGAGTGATTTTCATATAAATTTTACTACACAATCACTTGTCTGTTATTTAGAAACATCACATAAGAGTTTTTAAGTTAATACCCAGTCCACAAAATATGTGGAATTTGTATTGAAAATGGGCTAAAAAAATATTGGTTGTTATCAATAACAACAACATGTTTGGAGGCAACAATAATATGGTAGTGGCTTCTTAATGGATGTGACACTAAAATGGCTTAAGTTACCATAATATGTTTTAAATGTTTCGTTAAAAATAGTTCTGTTGGAGGTGAACATATCGAAAAATATCGAAACGCAGCGAAAAACATTGTTTCAGTATGGTCAACTCTAACAACATTTTACTTTAACCATTTAATTGTCACAGACAAACATTTTTTTGTTAAATGAGTCCTGAGCCACAACCAGATTATGGTTGCCTCTAAACCTGTTAAGTTAAAATATGACAATAATTTCTTTTTAAATTCACAATAGTACATATTTTCATCTTTTTCAAGAGCAAAATTCTATGATTGAAAAACAACCATGCTATTATTAGTGTTAAACATAATTTAGTTATTATTAACCATAAAATGTTCGTGGGTAACCATATTATGGTTGAGGCTTCTTGATGGATGACTAATTTAACAATAATATTATTGTTGGTGAAAATAATGTGGTTATATTAAACATAATATGTTTAAAATTTCTTTAAAAAGAGTATTGTTGGAGGTGACCGTATTTACACCTTTTGTTTTCTCTTCAACCTTAGGCAAAATCGCTGTCAAATTAAGAAAGCCCACAATCAAATTGACGACAATAACCTAAAATGCTCTTAATTTTATTGTTTTCATTTTTGATTTTCTTTTTTTCTTAACTTTTTACAAAATTAAATGAAAGTACACTGAAAGAAAAATGCTTCAATAATTAATAAATCAATTTCATAAAAAAATTTTTATTGGTTAAATAAAAATTTTCATTGTCTTAATTGAATTTCATAGTTATAATGAAATCTTTTCGTTAAAATCGCTTCGTTGGATTTCCTAATTATGTTAAAAATTTTCATTGGATATATGAAAACATAAGTTTGTCGAAGTTAAACAAAAAATTTTAATTGGGAACATAAAAAAACCATATACAAACATAACTATATTCATAAATTAATACAAAATTATAGTTTCCTCAATAAAATAAAAAAACATGTTTCATTGATCCAACGAAGCGCTGCATAGGTTCCTTTTTAATGCAATTTTTCATGTGATTAATGTCAAAATTCATTGCTAATGCAAAGAAAATTCTTTCAGTGTAAGCTATTGATGTTGAGAGAAAGAGTGCTATTTGTGAGATCATAAGAAAACAAGCTGTCAAAAAAAAAAAAATTAATTCTATTTAACTCCAACTATCCGCTTGGTCCAAAGGAATTCTTAGATACTTCTACTTATTTGAAGCGAAATAAATTTTTTATTTTGGTAAAATCATTTCATACACAAGTTCAAATGATCTCAATCCTCACCTCCGTATGATGTTTTATCCATGTGATGTTGTACTTTTAAGCAAATTCTACTGGCAAAATTTTAAAATTTAACAATTGGGCACCGACTTCATATTTATTTTGATGATTCCTTTCTTTTCGTTAATGTGAATTTTTTTAGACCGCATAACCCAACAACATGCCATTTTTTTTTTAACCGGCTTTTGTTTCGCTGCAAATTACGCACTCTAATGATTTTTGGTCAAAAAGCCAAATTCACATAAACACGCACACAAATACACATCCGCGCGCGAGTTCATCAAAAACATTCACAAAACTTAAAATGCTTTACATTTAACGGTAATGATGTAAACTTTAATACCACTATTATTTAATTTTAGTTTAGTTAATATGTTTTTTTTTTGTTTTCTGTTACATTTTCTTTTAGACACTCTACGATTAACTCCCACGACAGACATTAGTATAAATTTGTAAATTTTCGTTAAAACTGTTTTAGTTGTTTCGTATATTTCTTTAAGTGCAAAAGACAAATTTCGACGGAAGAATGTTTAAATTTTATTGCATATCAACGCTTTTAATTTTAATTCAATTACTTGGTACAAATTTGGCCATACTTACCGAAAATAGTGATAGTGTTTCTGAATTTAAATATTGTTTGCGCAAATCTTCGCACCCTAGTCTAAGGGAATGTGTTGGTCGAACGGCCATTAGTTTTTTGCAACGTTTCGATGAAAGAGATAATTTCACATTTGCTGATTCACTGATTGCTTCACGTGATGATCATGTGGCTTCGAGATCATTTGTAAATTTTTTGGATACTGATCCAGTAGATTTTAGGTAAGTGCACGAAAGTGGATGTGGTTAAACCCTGCAAAACCTTTCGAAAAAAACATTATACATGGACAAATTGACATACTCTTGCTACTTGACCCCATCGGCATATAATCACAAAGCGTGAGCGAATTTTAAGATTCAATCGGATATCCTTAAAAAAAAACCATGTAAGAAAAGATAAACACACTCTTTATTGTTGTTATTTGTTTAAGCTTTGATATCGTTGCAAATAAGACTTTTTGAGTGTTTTTAATTCTCATTCACTATGCAGTTTTATTTTCTACTTTTGCTTTTCTAAAAAATTTTTGGGAGAAGGTTTCCTGATGGTGCGCATAGAAACCAGCTTATCCTCCAACAATCAATTTCAGTGTATTTATCAAGAATACAAATTGGGTATTAAGGACGACAAGCAAAATTTTATTAATTAACAATTTTGTGGTCCCAAAAATTACTTTGATGTTTTTCAACTTTAAATTTCTTTTTAAGAAGATCTAATTTAACCATAAAATTCTGCCAGCGCAAGAGAATTTTACAAGTACAAAGTTAAACTCTCTTGTGTTTATCAGGCCGTTTTTCCCCTTCGCATAGCCATACGTAAAAATCGTAATGGGTGTTGCCCACTATTGCATTAGAACAATATCGATTAAGAAATTACCAACGTTCTGGCAGACATGAGTGATTGACAGGTTTAAAATTAAAAAGCTATTTCGTTTACAATAAATTTAGTCCAACAGTTTGGCCTATTTCAAAACTGAATTACGAATTTGACAACATCTAGACAAAATCATGTTATGTGCCCAGTGTACAGTCAAGTCGAATCATTGGTTAATTTTTCTTTAAATGGGAATATAATCAAGACGTGATGAAGGACATTTTTATCTCATATTTATATCCTTTGGGGTCAAGGGAAAGTAAAGCGAATATAAATGCCATAACCATGTGGCCTCATAGCCTATCCTTTCCAAATAACAACCTTGACCACTACCAATCCTGGACTTCGTGTCCCCTGCTAATTAACGCTTTGTCGACTTACTCAAGGTGGTAACCTTTCTTTGTCGGCCTGGAGCAGTGGATTTATCCCCAAATTGGGAATTTTTTTTTTTTTGGTAATTGGGGATAAATATTTCGAGAAAATTCCCAATGGATTTTTTGGGGAAAAGCACTTTTTCCTCTGGAGATTTTTAGGGATAATATATTATTGCTAATTTAATTTTTGCAATGGCAAGACCCATTTTGGTTAAGATGTGGGTACGAATTTTAGTCTTTTTTGCGGTTTAAAACTATTTCAAGAACTTGTTGAAATAGTTTTAAATATGATTTTTGTAACAACTAGCGTTACTACTGTTGAACTAGTTTTTTTCTGAAATGAAAACAACCAAAATCAATATTTGCAACAGAATCCAATATAAGTTATTAGAATTTTTGGGCATGGAAAATCGCAAATTGGGGATAAGGCTTAAAATTAAACTGGGAACCCTGGCCTGGAGACTTGCTGGTAGCGGCAGTACCAGGATCGGATGCGTGAGCCCAATATGTGGGCCATCTTAAAAACAATTGATTATCGATTTTTTTTTATGAGGCCCTACGTATGCTCTTTCTTTTTCCGTTTCGAATAAAATTACAAAAATTAATTAAAATATTAAATTATCTTTTTCCGTTTCAAATAAAATTACAAAAATTAATTAAAACATTAAATTATCCCTTTTATTAAAAAATAAGAAAATAAAACAGTTATTCTTAATTTCATTTACTATGTTTTGTATAAACTTCTTTTGAGTGTCAAATAGACTGCTCAAACGGCTTGGCAAACACACAATTTTCGCTTGCGAATAAACAACGCAAACATTTTTATATATCAAGAACAATTTTGATTTTTAGTTGAACTGTTAATTTTTAATTTTTGATATTCTTTAATTAGGCTTGAGTTCATCAAATTCAATTTTCATTAAATTATATTCACTGAGGAAGGAATTTTACAACTTGGAATTTTTATTAAAATTTATTGATGATTTTTCTTTGGTTGAACTGGGATTTGAACCCGGGTTGATTTTACCATGTTTCAAGAATCACCACATTATATCTTCAGAAAATCTTTGAGTTCTAAACACTGCACCACTGCGGTGCCCGCCAGCCAACAGTCAAATATCAATCCTTTAAACAGTAGTAATGGTGGTTCGAAATTTGCTGTTATTATAATTTTTTAAATTTTAAATTACATGTTGCTTCCTCTCCTCTGTTTTTTCGTATTCTTTCTGTCAAGACTTTGTCTTGAAAACCTGAATACATTTGTTTATTATGTTTTCTATTGTCCACTTTTATGTGTACAAATTAAAGTACAAATGTACTTTTTAAATAAATTCTATGAAAAACGCTTTTTTTTACAGGAACATTTTTAATAAAACTATTAAATTTAGCAATAGGTGGCGCAAACAGTTTGACATATTTCTACATTTTTGTACGAAAATTGAATTGTTTGAGTTTTCTTCAAATGTGCTTTGAACGTTCAACAAACAATGAAACACCCCAATTTACAAAGCAAAATGTTTGTAGAAACGTAAAATTTTGATATGTTCGCCAAGCAATGAATTCAAAGAAGAAAAATATTTAAGATATCGGTAAATATAAGTTATTTCTTGCTGTTTGTCCAAAATCATTGTAGTAACACAACCAAACATTTTTAAAATATTAGAAAATTTGTTTAAAAATTAGTTGCCTCATGAACTGGAGCCGATAGATATCGAACAAATATTTTACACATCGGAAATCCTGTTTCAGCTTTTTTAAAAAGATGGTGTGGAAATCATTCTACATATAACCAGAATCTGAACTGTAAACTAACAAAACGAACGAGCAAAATGAACGCCAGTCATAAAGTAGAAACAAAAACAAACTTTTGTATTTATTTCGTCAATGTTCAATTTTAAACTCAGAAATCGTATAAATGACGATAAATCGTCAAATCTGGCAACCGTACATGTACAACGCTTTAAAGTATTTTAAGATATACCACTAATTACTAAACAATTAGAATCCATTTTTATTTTCTGAATACCTTTTCAAATGTTCAAGGAATTTATTTTTATAAAACCACTCATTGAAACGTATTAGAAGTAGTCCAAATTTCAGGAACATGATTTATTATAAATACCTCGGATGTTCTTTTATTTCCCCATCTTTACCGTAAGTCTTCACGACCAATGAAATAATGTTAAGGAATTATTATCAAAGTAATTTTTTGGGAATACAAAATTTTTAATTTACAAGATTTAGTTTGTCGTGCTTAATCCCCAATTTTCATTCTTGATAAAAACACTGAAATTTATTGTTGAAGGGATATGCGCATTTCACTGCTTGCTTAGGCCAGATCGTGAGGAAACTTTATACAAAAATTAAGATTTGAAACAAATAAAACTGTTAAGCGAATAAGAATTATAAGCAACAGTTTTACTTGTAACAATATCAAAGCTTAAACAAAAACAACAACAATAAACAGTAAGTTTTCTTACATTGCATAGGAAAAGCTTATCCCTTAAACAAAAAATGTCAGTGTTTTTATCAAGAATAAAAATTCGGAATTAAGCACAACAAACAAAATCTTGTAAGTAAAGAAATTATGTTATAAAAGAGCTTTCAAGACAGATTAATTAACAACGCTGTTAAAACACTTACTAACACCTGGCATTAACTCGACTTTAATGTTAATGTTATTAAATTTATGTCTAGTGAAAAACTACTTTCAATTGCCATCTTCGAAGCTTCAAAAACAATTTTCAAAATTAGTTTTAAAGAACGTGCTCACAATAACATACAACATGTATGCCTTGTGAAAAATAGTAAAGCCAAACTTCCCGCAAAAACTCATTAGTGGTATTCACACCGAGCTTGTTAGTTTGTTAGTCGTTAATCGTTACTTTTTTACAAGCATTTTGTTTTTGTATATTTAACGCGCTACCGAATTAACATTTAAGAAATTAACGACACGGCACCCCTGATAAAATAGTTGTTAGTTGGTAACTCACAATCAGCTGTTGCAGTTTCTAAATAAATATCATTTGTGATACATTTCTAAAAAAATATTTCTGTTTTGGCAATTTTCGTGAATAATAAATTGTGTCAGAACAATAAATCAGCTGTTATACTACGAAAGTTACCACACTAACAAAGTTTTAAGAAGGGGGTCGTTCACAGTTCAAACTACTGAGTAACAAATTAACAAGTTCGGTGTGAATACCACTATTGTTTTGAAAAGCTGTTAAATATAAAAATTTTGTTTAAATCATTTGACTCATGGTGCAATTAATAAGGTAACCCCAGTAGCCCAGTTGAATATTGCTTAAGGCCGTTTTACACTATCCCACAAAGTCTTTAGTAATTTACAAAAATGCAACCCTGTCATGATAAGTTGTTATTGATTTTTAAAAATGTTCAAAGAATAATTAGATCAGGGAAGCATTTTTGAAAAATACGTTAGACTTTGCGGCATAGTGTGTAACGGCCTTTACGAACATTAAATTGATTCACAATTAGTCTCCAATATTGTTATAAATATGAATTGAGTGCTTTTCATATAAATTTTACTACACAATCAGTTTCTTGTCACCTGAAAACAACACATAAGTCTTTATATTGTCATGGGCCGTTTTTGAACCCAAAAATCGTCGAAATGACGACAAATCCTCAAGTATGGCAGCCGTGCCAGAGCAACGGTTTAAAGATACAACTGAATTAATGAACAATTAAAATTCAATATTATTTGCAAAATACCTTTTCAAATCTTCCACGAGTTATTTTTTATAAAGCCACTTCTATTGCTTCTATTCCTCCATCTTTACCATAAGACTTTACGAGCCATGAAATACTGGAATTTATGCTATATAAAAGCTTTCAAGACAGATTCCTAAACAACGTTGTTAAAACATTATCATCCACACCTGACATTAAGGCGATTTTAATGTTAATCGTAGTAAATTTATGTCTAGTTGAAAAGTAGTTTCCAAAACACCATCTTCAAAGCGTCAAAATCAATCTTCACAAATTGTTTTTAAGAACGTGCTCATAATTAAATACAACAGGAACAGCGTTGCCACGACCAAAAAAATTTTGTAACCAAAATGTAAAAATAAAGTAACCAAAAGCGAAAAAAAGTAACCAAAATTATTTTGTATCAAAAGTACTATTTTGTTCGCACTTAAGTTTAAAAATATGTCTAAAGAAGAAATTGTGTTTGTTTGTAACTTGTAGGCTCATTAGCCGCTGGACCGATTTCGGGAAAGAACAATAGGATATACAATTTTTCGAAATTTTTAGTGGAAGTGGCACTTCCTATACAAAGTATAAACTTATTTTCGTCATTTTTAAAAATTGTATGTTCTATAGCTTTCATTCTTTTTATATGAAGAGCTCTTATTGTGTTATATTATCAAAGTGCAAAATTGAGCTAAATTTTGCGGTAGATCTTTAATTTATAGATGATTTTTGCCCAGTGGAATATACTCATATTAAACGGGATCAGATCGGAAGGGTCTTTGACCTTATCGTTTATCTAGAAAAGTGTTTCAGTCAGCCATATGAAGCATGAAGAGTAGCAGATAATGATCATTTACACTTTATAGTCTGTTAAAGCTTAAGCTTCTAAAAAGATTATTTTGAACTAGATGAAAAAAGTATTGGTTTAAGATGCACAAATACCACACACAATTTTTAAAGGTCAAAAAAGCGGAGCGGGTAGTTCTTGCTCCAAAACAAAAAATTGGTTATTTTTGTGTTGAAAAAAAGTAACCAAAATGGAAAAAAAGTACACAAGTACACATTGAGAAAAAATGTAACCAGTTTTGGTTAAAAGTAACCAAAACGGCAACGCTGAACAAGAACGATTTTTATACCCTTTACCACATGTGGAAAGGGTATAGATGTACAGGTTCATTTTTTGTATAAGCTTGTAATTTCTACAATATGGATCTTAGACCCTTTAAAGTGTAAATAGTCTGGATAGTTATTAGTAACGGAGTTGATTTTACGATGACAGTCTTTCCATCTGTCAGCGTGTGTGCCTGTGTGTTGGTTGAAATGGATTTTTCGAAGACATCAAATTTAATAGGGACTCGGTTATTATATTCTGATATCACTTATAGTCCGCAATAGTTTTCTATTGAAATTCAGCCAGATCGGCTTATAAATTGCTGGAATATGAACCGTGATATGATCAAAAAACCTCGATTGCCACCAATTTTTGTCCATAAACCTTTACTTTTTTAGGTTTTCCTATAAACTTTAAGCTGTATATTTTTACTTTTATCTGAAATAAACTATTTAACTAGTAAAAAAATACAAGTGTTTTCTCGAATTTAATGTTTTGATACGATTTTTAATACTGTGGTGAGGGTTACATGAGAATCCGCACAGCAGATATAACCAGATATTTGACTTGTTTTAAAATCATTTGACTCATGGTACAATTAATGAGGTAACCACAGTAGTCCAGCTAAATATTGTTAACGAACCTTACATTATATCACAATTGGTTTAAAGTTTTGTTTGTTTGCAAATTAGAGTATTTATTGTTGCTGGAACACATTTTTTTTTGACAATCTATCAGGTTTTCTACCAACAAAATACATGTTGTTTTTGTCTCGTTGTATAACTAACCCATTTAATTGTATTACAATGATTTCACTCTTTACAGCTACAGAGAACATAAATGAACTTGAAAGTTTAAACCTTATTTTATTTTCTTCAAAAAATATGCCAATTATTATTTTCTCTTTTCCAGGGGAATTTTAGAAAATGCTGGCGCTGTATTTAGTCAACGTGCTTTAGAATTTCACATGGACACCATATATCCTGGCTTAATGTTTAAAATCGGTCCCTCTGCCGATTCCAATAGTGTGGCACAATTTATTTTAGATTCCACAATGGATGAAAGAAATTTTAACTATGAAGAAGCTTCAACCGGTAAGTTTCTTTGTTTTTTTACGTTAAAAAACCAAGCTTAAGCTAAGACACAATCTTTTCTTTCAGCACGTATTTTAACCAAGCAATATTTATTACCATTTCTTCTTGGGATTAAATTCAACTTGGTAGCACTGGTACCAATTCTCTTTACCATTATCTGTTTACTATTGAAAAAAGCACTTTTCATTGCCAAATTAGTGGTTTACTTAAGCAGCATTTTAGGCGTTGGTGGAGTTGCTGGTGCTTTGAGTTCATTTGGTGGTTGGAGAGGTTTCTTAAGTGGTGATAGTTTTGGCGGTGCACTTCCATCCCCTCTTAACGAGCCAACTTACGGCGGGGGACCCTTTGCTGGTGCTTTAGGGTCATACCCGGGTAAAAACACAGTTTACTCACCATATGATAACGACGAACTACAATATAATGGGCCATATAAGAGACAAGATCGCAAAGTGGTGTTTGAAAAATCAAGAGAAAATACTGGGCGTATTAAGACCAATAACAATAATAATAACAACAATAATAATTTACGTTCGACAGTGGCACCAGTTTTAGCCACTCCAGCCCCAGATCGGTTTTATGAATATGAAAAACAGATTTTAATGCAAGATCGTAGTGGGAAACTGCGTCATTCTAATGGCAAATTAGGTCCTTCAGCTTATGACGAAAATGCGGAAGAAGAAATTGCTGGTGTTATAAAAGTTTTGCCAAGTCATCGATTTAAGACAAGTGATAATTCGGGTTGGAAGGTAGTTAATTTATAACCTTAGAATATACATATGTACGTAATAGCATTCTATATTTTAATTAATAAGTAAATAAAATTATTATTTATGTTAACTGGACTAGTTTTTAATTTGATTTTTTTTCTAATATAAATATGTATATAAATGTAATTGTTGAAATGTCTATTTCCTTGAAATGTTATGTGTTCGAATTTCTCAAGCTGTACTACAGGTTTTTAACGTGCTGTTTGAAGATAAACAAAGAAAGTGTAGTTGAATTTAGAGTTTTGGATCGTAGTACACTTTTTCGTTTATTATTAGGAATTTACGTTGCATTAAAGAAATTCGTAATTTCATCTATTTATACGTAATGTTTAAATAGGCCCAGAACAGACGGTAAAACGCAATGGCAAAAAAACTGCAACTTCTATTTGGTTTTTAAATTTCATTTGAGTTTGTAGACTTCTTTGAGAGACCGCACATGACGGAACTATTTTAAAGCCGATTTGAAACGCATTGGAAATGAGTTGCGTTAAAACCGGCGTGCAGGATACTCGTGTTTGCGAATCTGTTCTTTTTACCCACTTACAACTACAATTCGAGTCGGAAAGAACCCAACCAATTGTAGGGTGATGTTAGAAATGATAAACTCACTGTTTATTGTTGGTGTTTTGTTTAAGCTTTGATATTGTAACAAGTAAGACTTTGAGTGTTTAAAATTCTTATTCGCTTTAGGGTTTTATTGTATAATATTTTAAGCTTTTCTAAAATCTTAGGAAAAGTTTTCCTGATGAGCTGGCCTAAGCAACCAGTGAAATGCGCGTACAAGCTAGCTTTCCCTCAACAATTAATTTCAGTGTATTTATCAAATATTAAAAATTTGGAATTTAGCACGTCATACGGAAATCGTATTGATGAGAAACCCGAAATGATTGTGATAATTTTCTGATATTGTGGTACAATTTTGAAACCAGTTTTAAACTAAATTGTACCACAATATCAAACTAATAATATAAAAAACGTTTCACTTCAGATGTATTTCACCTTCTGCTCTGGGCATCATTTAAACTTCAAACTGCTAATAGAAATTTAACTTATTATCGTAGTACTCAAAACTTAAAGTAGGCCAATTAGCCTGGGTTCACACTATGAAAGTTTTCTTTCAGAAAATCTTAGTTTATTGGTGAGAGGGGATAGAAGAATTTCATGTACTCTTCCTCTCGCACCAATAAAAACAGACTTTCCAAAATAAAACTTTAATAGCTATTATCCAGACCTACAAGGTATTGACAGTACAAATAAATTCTGGCTGTATAGTATTTTTAAACTAGGATCATATTTACATTATGCAATTAACGCTGCAACTTTTGCGTGTAACATTTTGTTTGTCACCAAAGCTGGAGGCCCATACCACGCGTTTTCGTCTTCACGCAGTGCATGCTTTTTAACCTTACTTGCGTTCTACGTTTTAAGTTACATGCAATGCTTTTTATGCAGCAGCAGAACAAGTAGAAATAAAATTTAATTTGTCAAAATCAGCTGACTTGTTCGAACGCTGCTTGTGACGCTTACAAAAGTAGAAAGAAAGCCTAATTATCGCCTCAAGACATCTACGCTTTTGTGCATGTAACTTACTACGTATAACTACACAGGCTTTCTTAAATTTTTTTTATTCGAAATGTTGTCAACTGTTGTGCTGAAGAAAAAACGCAGATTTCATAAAAATATTTTAAATTAAATATTAAAATTTTATAAAAGTCTAAAAGGCAAACTAATGCAAAATTCCCAATTTGTAATTTATAAACATCTTATAAGAGAATTAAAAATCAATTTTATATGTGGTCAACTATGATTTGATTACTGATTTTTTGAACAAATTTTAATATTCGTTTTATTTGTGGTCAACTAGGATTTGCTTATTGATTTTTTGAACAAATTTTACTTTTTTTAAGGCAAGAGTAATTGTAAAGAATGTTAAAAATATTTGTTGAATGTTTTCTTATGATTTCAAATTTGTAATTTATTAACATCTTATAAGAGAATTAAAAACCAGTTTTATTTGTGGTCAACTATGATTTGATTATTGATTTTTTGAACAAATGTGGTACTTCGGGATTAAAATTGTGCAATTTTACTTACCAGGTTTTCTTTTAAAGGTGGGGTGAGAATATCTGTAAAGAATAATACAAACTTTTGTTAAATTTTTTCTTATAGATTTCAAATATCTACTTTGTGAACATTTTAAACGAGAATTAAAAATCAAGCAAGATACTTATTTTAAGAGGAAATCAATTTTCTTATTTCTAATTTTCATAATTTGTTAATTTAATTTACAATTTTTTCTGATTTTCTGAACTTTCAGTTGTTTGTAATTGAATGCTGGGCAAACTTAAACTTTTTATGAAGAAAGTCAAAACAAAATGTAATAAGACATTATGAGCAATGTATATACAAATCGATTATATAAGCCTGTGTTATTGTAACAAAAACCAACAACAATTCAATTAAAAAGCAATTAGCAATTGGACAGTATTCTAAATATTATATACATGTAAAATCAATTAACCCTTTCCCTGTCCCCATACAAAAAAAAAATTTTGTGCCGTACGTCCAAAATTTTAATTTTGTTTAAAACGGTTTTTATGCACTGCTTGTTGTTTCTTTTATTATAATATGTAATTAAAGTAATGTAGAAACCGTTTTTCTTTAAAAAAAAGTGTGAATCATATGTGATGCACAGACATTTTTTTATCATAGTTTTTAACCAGACGTTCTGTGCATCACATATGATTCACAAAATTCACAAAAAACCTGTTTTAATGATAATCATAAAGGCTGAAATAACATTTTTGGTGATAACATTAATATTTTTATAATGTAAGAATTAAAGAATCGGATTTTTTGTTAATTTTTTGGTAGTTTTAAATAAATAAAAGTGAATTTACTATTTTTTCGTTATTAAAAAAGCGTCCTCTTTATTTCCATATAACTTCTAACGTAGAAAAGTCAGGCATGTGGGGACTTGACACAATATAAAAAATTGCTATCTTCACACGTTTTGCTTATTTAATTCATTATTTCTCTCACGTCCATTAAAGTAAAAACCGTGAAAAAAAATACCATTTGTGAATCACATGTGATGCACAAGCGTATGAAAGCAACTTGCTGTGCATCATATGTGATGCACAGGACAGGGAAAGGGTTAAGATGGATAATCATTCAAAAAAGCAAACTTCGATCTACCAAAGGTTAAAATACAATTTGGTTTAAGGATTGATGTTTGACTATTGACGTCAGCAGTCGTCGATGGCTGCGACTCTAAAACGGCAAATCCATCTGAGGAGATCGAGTGGTTGCGATCGAAACATGTCATGGTACCTTGCCGGCCCGGGTTCGAGCCCCGGCCACGGTCAAGAATGAAAGATTATCAATAACAATTTTGGTTGATTTTCATGTTGTAAAATTCCTTTCTTCATAAAAATAATTTAATAAAAATTAAATTTAATGAACTTAAGCCTAATTAAAATTATTAAAAATTTGGATTAAAAACCATAAATAGTTCAACAAAATAACCACAATACTAATTATTATATACATTTTTATAAAGATGTCATCTCTGGTGATATTTCGAACTGATTTAAAAGACAAAGGTGCTGAAAGGGCCCTAAAATGATTATTTGCAAAGGTTCTTCAACGTCACGACTAAGTAATCACCTTTAATTAGTACATACGCCAAAAAAACTTAACTCTGTTCCAATTAGTTCTTAAGAGACTGCAGATAATACTTTACTAAAATATGCTGCCAAAAATGAGTGAATAACTCTTAAATAGTTCTAGCATATCTATATGCTTAAAACTACAACCGGCGAAATCAACGATATGGAAAAATTTATCAGTTTTATTTATTAAAACACCAAGAACTTAAACCAAAATTGAAGGAATCAAACAAAGTCATGGAAGGTTTTAAATTGTAATCGACGACTTGACAGATATTTTATGCAAAAAGCATGTTCACATTACTATTCGTTTATATAATGCTAAAAAAAAGATAATTTGAAGTATATAATCCTGGCTAAGAGATTTTGTTTGCAACTTTTCAAAAATATTGTTGAAGTCTACTGATTCATATAGAACATGATTAACCACTAAAAAATTAAATCGCGTTTTAAATACAATTGGGGGAATATCTCAAATAATAAATTTTTTATATTCCTATAATTTTTTTAAACCCAAAGTTTTTAAAAATTCCAAAGCTATGTTCACACCTATTAAATATTTGACGTCCTACACAACCACTAGTTTTCTTTAAGAATTGTTTGCTTTTGCAAAACGTTTGGCTAGTGTATAGTAGTAGTTTGATCAATTTACTGGTCACGCTTTTTTTTTGATTCTATCGTCAAATATTTGTTAGGTTCATTTATATTCAAATTAACTTTTTGTAAAAACTAATTTGATTTTTGTATTTTTATGTATTCGAATTAAAACCGGTTAACCGGTTATTTTTAAAATGCTTAACCGAAAACCGGTTTTTTTAAAATAGCAGCTATTCGGAATATTCGAAAACCGGGTTTTTAAATAAGTCGAATAAACGATCTCCCTCTTGATAATCATTAAGTAATTGATTATATTCTACCCAGTTTGACAATCGATCATTCAAATGCCCATCAATATTTTCACAGCACCGTTCATAAGTTCAGATTGACTGGGATCTTCCCAGTATTTTTATTAAATTTTACAATTAAAAGTTAAAAGGAAACCAAAATTTTGCATTTTTATTAATAAATAACATTTTAAGCTTCTTGTAATTGGCGTGTTGCTTCTCAAATATGTATGAGCAAAGATATTTTTTTAATACGTATTACGTATTTTTAAAAGACTAGTCTTAAGAAATCTTAATTTTTACAGAAAGCCGCTTTCTAAAAAATAGTACATTTTTAAAAAGTCCATTTTTTAAAAGTACGTTACTCAGGAAGTACATTTTTTAATTATAACTAAATATCAGTTATAGAGATTATTTTAAATCTGAATACTTTATTAATAATTACATATCTGTATATACATTAGGGTGGGTCGAAAAAAAAGTTGTGCCATTCGCCCCTAGAATGAAAGATATGTCAATGAAGTTTCTAAAACAGGGAAACATTTTTTTTTGCCAGGCCCCAAAATACAGCCCTTTTGGTTTTTTATAAATAGCGCTGCCATTTAACGTCCGATCTCACCATATCGTTGATTATGGCTCGATAGTGGCTTCATTTTTGTCTTTGGTGACTTTTTAATCCGACCTCAAATTCTGGGAGCCGCTTAAGCCATCTCGGATCCTTCCCTCAAATGTCCAATTTTTTTTACGTGCCAAGAAAGTCCTTCTAAAATTACGTATGTCTAAATTTAAATATGCGCACTTTTATGCGATGCCCCAAATTAAGCCCCTTTTTTTCTTTTTCACACACATACTACATTAAAACAGGTAGAAGCCAATACAAACCAAAAAATTTTCAACAGTCACGCCCTAGAATAAAAGGTTTATATATTAAGTTTGAAAAAACTTAAAAAAAATTGTTTTTGCCACGCCCTAAGCTACAGCACTTTTTGTTTTATACATATTTATTTATTTATTTATATTTTTGATTTCCAATACAACAAGATACAAATCTTATAATTATAGTATTGGATTTTTGTATTGTAATTACATTATTAAAAAAAATTCTAGAAATAAACAAATAAGTATATTATTATTATTTTATTAAGCTTGAGGTCTTTTTTTTTATATAATAAATTTAATTAACCAATATTTCGGCACTCCGTTGTGTGCCTTCTTCAGGGTTCTTCGGAGTGCCGAAATATTGGTTTAATAAATTTATTATATAAAAAAAAGACCTCAAGCTTAATTAAATAATAATAATAAATTTTGTAAAGGTCGAATAAAAGTCTATTTATATAAACAAATAAGTTTAAATTAGTTAAATACAAACATAATAAGAAGGATACAGTATTAATTTGGGGTAAACAATTTATATAATTCTTTCTCGAAAAGCAAGGCGTTGCTAATGGATTTATTGGTCGGTGGTAGCGAGTTTCAAAGGCGGATTAAATTGATGTAAAAATGACGCTCGGAAACCTGACTTCTATATCTAGTATGAATTATATCATATGATCTTCTTGAACGCGTAAAGGATATTCTGTCAAAAAGATACACTGTAGCTCGTTTCTGTATTTCTCGCATCGTAAAATTTCTTACATGAAGTGTGAAACAAAAAATTCCATCGTTTCTCGATTTATGAGATAAAAGTGTTTCTGTATTTGAATGCGAAAACAGACACAACAAATTCTGTTTATACTGGAATGTTTCCAGTACTAAAGTGTCAAATAAAAGCGAAACGTCAACAAAAGAAATAATTATAATAAAAACAGGGCTGCCAGATTTGACGAGTTATCGTCATCTCGACGATTTTTTGTTCCGATAGTAACAAAGTGACGTTTTGATGATTTTTTCTAAAAAAGTGACGAAAGCAAAAACAAAATCAAAAATATTTTATAATTTTGTTGTTACTTTCTATTGAAATTCATCTTGAATTTTTTAATTTCAAACACTTCTATTTTGTGGCGTTGAAAATTGAAAAAAAAAAAATAATATGAATGTCTGTAGAAACCCTAGAGGGAAGCGAACTGACACCAAAGTAGTCCCGTGATAGGTCTTTGGTGGTAGGGACCGGTTCTAGTTCTAACACTTTATATGAAAAAGACCTATCACTTTTACATGGGGTTGTCATTGGAGGGGGTCAATTGACACCATTTGACCGGTCACAGATCTATTCTCAATGAACGTACTTAGTGTCAATTATTAAATTGTAGTATTATTTCAATACAATGTAGTATTATTTCAATAAAACAAGTCCTAGAATTAAATTCAAGAACCAAATTTAAGAAAGTACCAAAAAATGTGTCACAGCACCGGTGAAGACTGTACTGTAATTCATTACTTTTTCTACCTTTTTGTTCTTCATAAACCAGTTAAGGGATTGGTTCTTCTTTCACTGGTCATGAGTCCTTTCTTTTTGTACTTGTTCTGTTTTCACAAATCCCAGGACCAGTCTGTTGGACCAATTGACACAAATTTCCCGCAGGGAAGCAACAACAAATTTATAAAATATTTTTGATTTAATTTTTGCTTTTAATGAAATTGTTGGCGTTGCGTTTTACACTATAAGCCCCTTATGCCCGTAATTTCTACAAATAGGTATCTGGCTGTGTATAATGTGCATAATTTCGAGGGAAAGTAATGGACCGACCTGGCTTATTTTGAACATTTTATAATTCTTATATACTAGGGTATTCGTCAATCGGTTAACCGATTAATTACTACCCGATTAACTGATCGGTTAATTTAAAATTGGATTTTTTCGATTACCGATTAAATCGGTTAATTTCAGTCGATTAACCGATTAACCGATGTAACAAAGTTTTTAATTTTTAGTAGTATTATAAAATATTTTTTGTCTTTTTTACTATTTGTTTAATCTCATATATACAATATACAATAGATTTCCTTCTAGCAATACATTCTTAAAATAAAGTAAAAAACAGAGACTAAGGAATTCGGAAATAAACTTTTTTGTAGTATGTTCGGCGCTGAGCTTTGTCAGGTCAGTTAGATGATGACGTAACAACAGAAGAAACTCTCGATAGTAACACAAACAGTTTTTTAACATAATTAACCGAAACAATTAGAAGTGTTAAAAATTTTAAAAAATTAAAACAAAACTCTAATGCCATAACTTAAGAATTTATATGTTTAGAGAAAAAGGAAAAGAACTAATAAATAATAAAATACATATTAAATTTTTAATAAATATATAAATGGTATTTATTAAAAAATACATATTACATTTTTATGAATTATTTTTTTGTTTGCTCGTTTTAGTATAAGAATTGTTATGTTTGGTATGTTATTAAAGTTTTTCATTAACTTATGCATTTTTATTTATTGAAATTACTTAATTTATTGAAAAAACTTTATTAACCGGTTAACCGATCAAAAACAAAATTAACCGATTACTAACCGATTAAACCAAAACCTCGGTTAATTAATCGAGCGGTTAACCGATTAATGCAAAAGCCCGATTATATACATATACAAAATATGATTGATATTTGATATTCTTATCTTATACATATGTACACTTTTGTGCCAAAACCATTATTCCTTTTTCAAAATGGATAGCTTCTTTCACTCGTTATTAAGTAGCTTTCTTCCGTAAGAACTTCGATAACTACTTTTTTCTGGATGCATTAAGATAAAAAATGATTTACTTTTGAATTTGTTCTTTTTGGCACAACCCTTGTAAAATTCATTAGTTTTTCAGTAGAATTGTATGTAGTGCTTTTATGTGTTTCTGATTACTTAACATATTATTTTGTAGGCGAAGATTTTACTGGGTCTTTAACGCGTTTATTTATGAACCGATTTTTTTAATTTTAACTACAAGGTATTCTACTAAGTCTATTTCAGGTAAAAAAGAAAAAGATTATAGGAATAGGTAAATTAAAGATTTATATCTCAATTATTAAATAATAATTATTAAATACCCATGAACTTTAACTATGTTTTTGCTTGATTATTTTTTAATAAAAGTCGAAACAAATTTGTTTAAACAAACATTTGTTTAAAAACAAAAAAGACGATCTTTTTTATTTTTTTCTCAGGAAATTGACGATTTTGACACAAATTTATCTGGCAGCACTGATTAAAACCAAAACAAGAAAAGGCTAACAAAAATTTAAACTAACAAAATATAACAATTGTTTTTTGTTTATTTTCATCATATAAATTATGCATTTATCATTTATATTCCTTCTATTTTTTTATTTATTTAAAAAAAATAGTATATAAACATATTTTAAATTCAAAATATCTACATTTTGTTTTTCTCGCCACCAATTTCAAATGTGACTTATTTTGACAGTTCTTGAAAAAAACTTTTCGCAAAATATTGTTATAGAAACACTTTTTCTCGCATCCTTCCAATAATTGCTGGAAAATTATTTAAATGACAGATAATTCTCGCAAAAAAAAGATACAGAAACACTTGTGTGAGAAAAACCATTTTTTGTTTCATTTTTCACTGTTTCTGTCCCGATTCACTGGTTTCAGTCGGAAAAGTTTACGATGCGAGAAATACAGAAACGGGCTACTGGTTCATGTTTGAAAATTATTTCGTGTAATAGCATTAGGGTTTTAATTTTTAACAGATTAGCCAGAGAAACGCCATAAAGTTTATTTTTAAATTGGGAAATATGATCATACTTTCTTAGGTTAAAAACATATCTCAATACAGCATTGAAAGTTTTCTCAAGTTTTCCCAGGCTTGTTGAGTCACAACTTGCAGACAGTTCGCATTCATAGAGTAAAATTGGCATGATATACGTTTTTGCAAGTAACATTCGAATATTAAACCCAAAAGGGCTGTATTTTGGGGCGTGGTAAAAAAATGTTTTTCCTGTTTTAGAAACTTCATTGACATATCTATCATTCTAGGGGGTGACTGGCACAACTTTTTTTTTTTTTTGTATGGAGGTCGACCCGGTCTAATATACCTACATAACGCACTTCCCAGTAAAAACTTCGCCTACAAAATAATGTGTTGAGTAATCAGAAAAACATAAGAGCACTACTTACAATTCTACTGAAAGAACCAATGAATTTTACAAGGGATGTCCCAAACTGAACGCATTCAAAAGCAAGTCATTATTTTTTTACTTTAATACATCCAGAAAAAAGTAGTTATAGAAGTTGTTATACATGTAGTTATAGATGAAGTTTTTACTGGGTTATTCACAAAAAGGGTATTAACTCAAAATTTTTGTTTTTCACTTTTTCACTTTTCACTTTTTGAAAAAACCCGACACGTAATATTTATATTTACCCTCCATGAAAATATAGTGGTATTTTGTGTATTTTTTGGTAATGAAACGGTTAATTGAAAAATTTTGTTTTCACATGACTTAATTTTTAAATTAAAAATTGTTTTGATTCTACCGAAAATTTTTTAATTTTAAGTTAATACGCTCTTTATGATCTAGTTCGGTATGTATTTGTATAATAAAAGAATATGTATTACATATTAAAAAAGTTGCGATTGCCACTGTTTTTTATTTGTATCTGCTAGAATTTTTAATCGCTTAGTAATGATAGAAAATGGTTGGTTGACAACACAGTTGTTCCGTTTACAATTGATTGAAAAAATGCTTGAAAAAAATTTGTATGTAAATGTAAAAAGAGTATCGTAGCAACTTTTAAAGAGAATAGAGAAAAAAACTTGGCGTTAATTCCATGATCAAAATGCGGTCTAAGATATGCTCAGACAGACTGTGCATTTTTTGCATCAACAATATTTTAAAAAGTATAAATTTTTTTTTTAATCAAATCTTTACATTTAATATTTGTTTTAAAGCTAAAGCATTACCCACAAAGTGGCAACACTAATTATATGCCAGAAAGCACCTTCAAATTTTGGATGTTTTTATTACATCTGCTGGATGCTGTGTTGGGTTGAGTATTTTTCTAAACAATATCCATGCAAAACCTAAGAAATAATTAATAAAATTTGTATACATACATATTTATAAATTTCTAGAACTTGCGCTGTATGCTACTAAATCCCCTAATAATTAAACTAAAGCATCTGTATATAATCTTTTGCCTAAACAAAAATATACTCCCTAAGTTATAACATAGAAACCTCAGTCAATATGGTAAAAAGATAAACCACGTTATTTCCAAAAACAAATGTTCTGCTCGTTATCAAACAAATTTGTGTTTGCATTTAATACAAAATATTGCGTAAGGGCTTTATTTAAAGTTGATACAAAAAATAAAATAACTTTTTTGTTGTTGTTCCAAAATATTAACAATTATGTTGTGGCTTAAGAACTAAAACCGACAAGCTTTTAAGCAAATATTAGCGTGCTATATTTTGCTACAAGCCACACCATTTTTACATTTTTAGTGCTAGACTTAGCATACAATTTTTTTATTAAATTTAAATAATTTATTTCTTATGTAAGTGTTGTAAAGCAGATCGAACATTATGGCTGACTTCCAAAACGTACTACATAATACAAAGTTTGTAAACAGTTTTACTACTGTATATTAACCATGTACATTAGGGTGGCCGTTATTTTTTTTATTTTGATTTCTTATATTCTCCCCCACTAAATCGGTTCAGTTTTATGTAAAAAAAAATACAAAAAAATTTCGTAGCGATAAGTTGTGTTTTAGGGAGGCGTCCGTCCCTCAAAATTTGCCATCAAGCCATTTATTCAAATGTAATTTGTTTGCGTATGACTATCTTCTAAAAAAAACATTTTACAAGAATATGATATATGGCAATATTTTAGCTCTTCTAGTCAACAACATAAGCCTCTAAGAAAGTTTTTTGCTAAAATCAATATTTTAGAAAATAATTAAGAAAATAAAAACAAAAAACCAAATATTTTATATGCGTTTTATATATATAAAAGGGGGATTTAATGTCAAGTGACCCAATTTTGAAATAGATGTCTTTCGATTTAAATGAAATTTACACCAATTTTAGTACTGTTAGATAGTAGCTTAGACACAAATTTTCAACAAGATCGGTCAAAAAGTTTCTGAGTTAGAGGGGGTCAAAGTTTGACATTTTGGCCATACAGGTGTTCTTTCTCATCCATGTAACTTATTACCTATTGGTGTAAGCAAAATTTGTCCCCAGTAGCTTAGATAGCTTTTTGATCAAACTTTTTAAAAAAATTTTTTTTGTTTTTTTAAAAAATTTTTTAAATTTTTTTTTTGGCTTGGCTAAAAAAAATAAAAAAAAAAGTTTTAAATTTAAAAAAAAAAATTAAAAAATTTTTTAAAAAAAACAAAAAAATATTTTTAAAAAAGATTGATTAAATAGCTATCTAAGTTACTTGGGACAAATTTTGCTAACACCAATAGGTAATAAATTACATGGATGAGAAAGAACACCTGTATGGCAAACTTTGACCCCCTCTACCTCTGAAACATTTTGACCGATCTTGTTGAAAATTAGTGTGTAAACTACTATCTAATAGGACTAACCTTGGTGTAAATTTCATCCAAATCGGAAGACATCGATTTCAAAATTGTGTCACTTGACATTAAATCGCCTTTTTATATACATATATAAAACGTATATAAAATGTTTGGTATTTTGTTTTTATTTTCTTAATTATTTTCTAAAATATTGATTTTAGCAAAAAGCTTTCTTAGAGGCTTATGTTGTTGACTAGAAGAGCTAAAATATTGCCATATATCATATTCTTGTAAAATGTTGTTTTTAGAAGATAGTCATACGCAAACAAATTACATTTGAATAAATGGCTTGATGGCAAATTTTGAGGGGCGGACGCCCTCCCTAAAACACAACTTATCGCTACGAAATTTTTTTGTATTTTTTTTTTACATAAAACTGAACCGATTTGGAGGGGGAGAGTATAAGAAATCAAAAAAAAAAAGTTCTCCATACAACTAACGGCCACGCTAATGTACATGTAAAAAGTACCGAAACAATGCAACATTGTGTTTTGTTTAGTTAAACGTTTTAAAATGTAAGTGATGCAATGTTTAATATTAAAAACAAATCTGTTTTGTTTGCAAATTTAATGTTAAATGTCACAAAGAATCAAAAACCAATGTTCTGATTGCTTTTTTGCTGTCGTACTAATACTTACCAGTGATGTTTTGGAAGGGTTTGCATTGTATATACATATGTTGTAACGCGGCATTATGAAACATTGTACTTTGTTCTAATACAAAGCAATTGGCGTTTTGAAAATCAGCCTATCTGCCTGTTTTTCAAATGGAAATTTTCGTTTAGGAATTTACATTGAAAAAACAATAAAAAAAACTCAAATTTGTTTTTGGTTTCAATATAATTTTCCCAAAAAAAAAAATATTTTTTTTACTTTCAGAACTGTTTTAGTTTTAAAAATTACTATCTTTTCCCAGTGACCTCGTGACGACGAAAAAAGTCATATTAAACCATTAATATAGATGAATTTTAGATAAAGGTTTAAAGCAACGATGATAAATGAATATATTTTATTTAAAGCCTAGTACTCTGTTCAAATTTTTGAAAAATGTTGAGCAACATTAATTATTTCACACGAAAATTTTGACATGTATCAATGTTACCTATTATGCGAGTTTGTACAATTTGACGTTTTTATTCCTGCACATTATGCAACATTGTTTTGTGTATGTAAACAAACCCCACATGTATTTTATAAAAATTATTTTTTTTAATAAAAAATGTAATAAAAAATAAAGTAAATATAGATAAAAAACGGTTACCGGTTGTGTTGTTTGAATTTTTTATTTTTAAATTAAAAATCAATTCATACTTTTTAGCTTTTCCTTAAAATTCCACGTGAAATAAGTGCAGCTTACATTGTTTCGCAGTTGTGAAAAAATGTTGCCAGAAACATTTCGGAACTTTTTCACAAAATGAACAGAGTACAACTCTATCAACATTATTTCATACATATTCCGCACAAGTTTTTTTCATATGCGTTTTGACAGAATTTCACGTGAAATGTTGAACAGAGTACCAGGCTTAAGTCATCGTAACCCATTAAAGTAAGAAATAGTTTTTTTGGTTATAAATTGGGCTGCGATTTCCATGAAAATGCATGTTTTTGTCGATAGTTTAAGAACGATGTCGGTCAATTATCTTTCCAAATCACAAAATTTGCGTTAAAAGTGGCATCGCTGTGTTTTTGTATATTGTTGCATATTTTAGTGAAAATTCATATATTTGCATATTTTGGTTTTAAATAAATATTTTTACATTTTTAAGTAATTTTTTTTTTTTTTTAATTTTCATATTATTAGAAAAAGTTTTTAAAAAAAATTTCCAAATAGAGCAATTCCATATGAAAGCGATCACCTTTTGGACGACCCCTCTCCGATTTTAAAATAAATAGTCTCAATCGATTGCCCAGCAAAAAATAATGTACCTACATTTTTTTTTTTTTTTATAGTGACTGGTTTAGTGGTGGTGTACACCACTGTCATGTGACAAAATTGAAGAATTCTTCATAAGGGACCTCATTGAAAGTTGTTTTAAAAAATAACTACTAAAGCGATCGCAACGAGTGATAGCTCGTTGGAAAGGTATTAAATCAGGCTTTAATTGAAAAATAAAATTTTTCTAATTTTTCTTAGAAATTTACCTTTAAATTTTCCCATGAAAATTTAATTTTCCGATTTTCCACAGAAGCTCCTAAATTTTCCGGCTAATTTTTTTTTTTTGGATTCCTCATAATTTTTGCTTTAAGAATCAGCAATAAAAAAATGGGCCCCGACTCCTTGTTTGGACAGGAGAAGAGCGATCACTCGTTGCGATCGCTTTAGTAGTTATTTTTTAAAACAACTTTCAATGAGGTCCCTTATGAAGAATTCTTCAATTTTGTCACATGACAGTGGTGTACACCACCACTAAACCAGTCACTATAAAAAAAAAAAAAAAATATGTAGGGACATTATTTTTTGCTGGGCAATCGATTGAGACTATTTATTTTAAAATCGGAGAGGGGTCGTCCAAAAATTTGCCAATTTTGATCGTTTTCATATGGAATTGCTCAATATACAAAAAAAATCTCACAAAAAAAATTTTAAATTAATAAATAAATTCCTTTGGAGCTCTGTTTAAAATACAAGATTTTCAAGACTTCGACAAAAGATCATTCAATTTTTAGCTCTTAAAACTTAAAACATTTTACCTACAACGCACAGTGGCGCCAGTAGAGCAAACGAGGTTGCAAAAATCAAAATTTTCATGAGCGCTGACGAAGTTTTGAATACACCCATGTTATAGGAAACTTTTCAACGATTTCAAATATGCCACTCTTAATAATATTCCATTTTTAGTTTAGAAGATATAGCCGTTCAAAGTTGACCGACTTTCGGTTTTCAAAAAAACACACAATTTTTAGTAAATTTGTTGCGATTTCAGGTGTAATATCACGAAAAATAGGTAACGAATCGCCTTATTTTTTGTTTGTATTGATTGATGTATTTATTAAATGTATAATGATAAAAAAAATTAACTGTTTGCTTTGTGTTTCTCCTGGTAAATCATTATTTAAAAACTATCCGTTTTTTCACTATTTTTCAACTTTGACGGAAAATAAAAAAAATCTATATTTTTCTATATTTGCCATATTTGCAAAACCTGTTCTTTGATTATTTCTTTACATAATTCAAAAGGTTTTATCTGCCCGTACGTGCCCGTTTGGCTTCTAGAGGTAAAAAAGTTAAAAAAGACATGGTTGCAGAAATTGTATGGCGTCCATCCCTTATATGTTTTGACTGACAGTAGTTTGATCTAATAGTTTGAAAAAAACTACTCATTGAAATTAGCAGGTACGTACCTCACTTAAACAATACTTTGGCGTACAAATGGTCAAGAACAATATTGACTTATGGTCCCTACAGGTAGACACAAATCTTATTTGGACACGTGCATAATATCAAAATTGCATTATTCAGCCTAAATCCATATGTATGCAGGGAACAGGTAAATTTTTAGGCATGGTAGCATAAGCCCGATTTGCAAAAAGAGTCAGAAGAACCTTGGTAATTTAAACGATTCTACAAATGAGGAGAATTACGAATATGGAATGTCACCATTTCACGCAAGGATAAGGTGTATTGAATTCTTGATAAAACTGGCGTATACCCTACCACAAGAGAAGGAAAACTTCGATGAAAATACATAAATAAAGGATAAGGGAAAGATCAGAAAGAAGCAAATTCAGGATGCTTTTTTTAAACAAGTTGGACTAAAAGTAGACTGTCCCAAGCACGGATACGGTAACTCAAACGATGGAAACACTTCTAGGAGATTTTTTGAAAATGATGAGGCAGTAACTAGAATCACTGGAATTGACAATCAAATCGTGAAAAGATTGGGAACGATCTTGGATGTTTTCAACTGCAAAGAAAATGTAAATTCTACAAAATATGGAGAATATGCGTCGAAAACTGCATCTCTTTTAGCAGAAATGTATCCACAGAAGAAGTTGACCCCGACCGTCCATAAAATATTGGCGCATGGCAAAGATATAATTGAGTACCAGTCTTTGCCAATTGGAGAGCTTTCTGAAGAAGCACAGGAGTCTCTTAACAAATTTTATAAAAAATATAGATTGCAGAACACATTCAAAGCATCAAGGGTAAGGCAAAATGAGGACCTCTTTAAAATGTTGGCAGCATCTTCCGATCCACTTATTTCTTCCCTGCGGCATGTGAAGTCACGAATAGAGTAAGAAAATAATTATAGTTTAGAAATGGTTAGTCTTTTAGATATACCTTCTCTTACGAATTGTGATGAATATTTTACAGAAAATTGAAAAAATAAATTAAAAAAAAAAAATATTTTTTTTTTAATTTGTTGAGTAATAATTTAAAACATAAAACCCTAAAGAAAAAAAATAAAAACAATCTAAAAATGTAAAAATAATTTTTTTTAGTTACCATAAAATTGATTTTTCTACTAATTTTAACTTTGATAACCCATAAGTAGGCCTCTACAAAGCGTAGCACCCTTTCCAAACGCTCATTTCATAGGCTGAACAGTTATCTATCATATGCTGTTTAAACTGTTCAATTACCTTATTCGGTTCAAAAAATATGATTTTTGCAACGAAAAAACTCAAATGGCGCCACTGTGCAACGGTTACAAGTTACTTGTTATAACGCGTTGCAGAGGAAATTAGAAACCAAATCCATAATGTTGTAATTTTAATGAAATGTATCCCTTGATTCGCCTTCCACCTCAGCCAGTATTACTTAAAAGGGTAACCTGGTAAGATGCTTTAGATTTCTATTCAAAAAACTTTGAGCAATTTAAGAAAAAACTTTGAGCAATTTAAGAATTAAGAATTTAAGAAAAAAAATCAAAATATTTTGCAAAAAAATGAAGGATGTCCAAAAATAAAATAAATTTCAATTATTTTTGATCTGATCAGGAATCAAAGTGGGTACTGAAAATTAATATTCTGCATTGGCATCCTTCAAGTATTTTCCTATAACTTCGGTTGATGTTGAAAGATAATTTTCTATGTATAAATGTTTTTTTGCGTCTGAACAGACAAAGTTTTATTTTTGATAAAAGCCAATTTTAATTAATTTTCATGTTGATAAAAATAATTTAATGAAAATTAAATTTTATAAACTTAAGCCTAATTAAAAATATTAAAAATTTGGATTAAAAAAATTATTTGTACAGACAAACAAAAGTAAAAATTAGTTTTTTACGTTTTTTAAGGATATTTACTAACAACAGATTTATGTGCTGTTTCCAGGTGACAAACAATTTATTGTGTAGAAAAATTTATATGAAAATAACTCAGTTTTTAGGGATAATTTTTTATTTTTTAGTTCATATTTTGGATTATTATATTGAAATCTGAACCATGGAAATCTGCGAACCAAATTTATCAATAATAGACAAATTATTTATTTAAATCAATTATTTATCTAAAAAAAAATTGTGAACTTTGTATTACTTTTAAAGCCCTTTAAAGAAGCATTAGCACAAAAGCAATATTAATTTTATAATATTTTCAATCAAAACTTACAGCTGCTCTTTCGATGAACAAAAGAAAAGTAGATAAAAAAATAATAAAAAAACGTGAACTTTAAGACGAAAGTGAAAATTTGTTTTTAAAACTTTAAAAGTAAAAAGAAAAAAAAACAGAAACCATGTTCATACCAAACTGCCGCTTTGAGTACCAACAATTAAAAAAAAAACGTTTTTAAGGTTCAATAACCCACCCTAATTTACGCATTTCTTTCTTTTTTTTAAATAAATACACAAATTTTGTAGGTGGGTACGTACATAAAAATATTTGGGGGAAAAAGATACAAAATATTAAAAGAAAATTGAAAAAGAAACACAATTAAAACTAAATAAAATATCTTTGATTTGATGTTAAACGATGCATATTTTTTGGTTTTTATAAAGTTGTACATTTTGTTTTCTTTAGTATTCTTTAGTAGGACTACAAATAACCCAGTGAACAGAAAGGGTGTACAAATGCTGTGTTCTCAAAAGTGCGGAATTTGGGTTAGCTCTTATTTGAATTTAGATATCCATTGATGCTATAATGTAGTAGAACAATCTGTGTTAAACTAGCACGAACTAAAGGCTAGTTTACACTATCTCTCATATCGTACGTATTCCATAATACTTTGTGAGATAGAAATCTAATGAGTTTTGTTGCGACTGTCAAAAAATCTTATTTAACATAACAGTTTGTATTCAGACCATCACACAAAGTATAAACACTCACACGTGAAATAAAATGCAACCCTGATCCAATGAAAAGTATAAAGCTACGGTCACACTTATTAAATATTTGATCAAATAAGCGTAACCCCTACTTTTGTTAATAGTTAGTGAGATTTAAAATGGTCTTAATATTACAAAATAAACTAATTATACTACTAGACATAGCAAAAAAAAGTTTTTTGTAAGATGTGGTATTTTAATCAAAATAAATATTGATATTAAGCGAAATGATTTTTTAGTTTGGTTGTTGGTCCCGTTTTTCTGTCAAATATTTGATAAGTCTGACCGTAGCTTTATTATTTAGAAATTTTTTAAAAAACGATGAAGTCATATGGGATGTCAAACTTATTTTTCATAATACTTGTCATTTTCATCACACATGCATTCACACTATCAGACTTTTACATATTACTTGAGTTTTTGACATGTATTTATACAGAGTATAATAGTGTAAGCTAGCCTTAAGTAGCACGAAGCACACGCAGAGAAAAAACATGTACAAATATGGTCACCTCCAACAAAACTACTTTTAAAAAAATTTTAAACATATTATGTTTAATTTAACCATATTATGGTTGTCGGTGACAATAATATGGTTAAATTAGTTCTCCATCAAGAGGCCATAACTATATTATGGTTGCCTCAAACATGTTATGGTTGCCGGTGACCAGAATGTGGTTAATATTAACATAATATGTTTAAAATTTTCTTAAAAAATAGTTTTGTTGGAGGTGACAATATTTAAATTTTTTTTTCTCTGGCTGCACAAATAGTAAATTTTAAAATAAAAGCGCACATTTATGCGCTACGCAATAAGACATACAGAGATGCAATAAGGTAAATGAATGAATCCTTAACAAGTTTAAGAAAATATATAACATTTAAAGAGTCACGACACTCCCTTACTAAGAAGCAGGTTTGTAAGGGAGCATTTTAAAGAATAACGGATAAAAAATTCAGTGTGAAAAGCAATACATTTTTGACACAGAAAGCTTTTTTTTCAGCGCTTATAAAAAAGGATGATAATAACGAATACGTCAATAGAGTTTTTAAAACAAAAGACATTTGTTTTTGCCACGCCCAAAAATGCAGCCCGAATACATCGCATATCATTCTTAAGGGCTTATCCATATATTAATTTTTGTCTTTTGTGACTTTTTAATCGGATTTTATATAAAGCACGGCCATCTAAAATCCCTTTACATCGTATCGTATATCGCTGTTTATCAATTGACAGTGGCTAAACAATGATATACGATATGTTGAGATCGAATTTAAAATGGCGACGTTATGTGTAAAAACAAAAAGTGCTGTATTTTGGGGCGTGTCAAAAAATGTTTGTCTCTTTTAGAAACTTCGTTGTCATATCTTTCATTCTAGTGTGTGTTTGGCACAACTATTTTTTAGATCCACCTTATTGTCACATTCATGCGAATATTGCAGGGTTCAAATTTGTTCGTAAATAAACGCTGTAAGCATACACAATTTTGATATTTCTCATGAAGGAGAAATCTAAAATTTGTTATTTAATGTAAGATGAGATAAGCCCACTGTTTATTGTTGATGTGTTTTGTTTAAACTTTGATATTATTACAAGTAGAACTGTTGCTATAAGTCTTATACGCTTAACAGTTTTATTTGGCTTAATATCTTTAGTTTTTCCAAAATGTTAATGGATGAAGTTTCCTGATGATCTGGCCTAAGCAACCAGTGAAATGCGCTTAGGAATAGGTTATCCCATCAACAATAAATTTCAAGTGTTTTTATCAAGAATAAAAACTGGGAATTAAGCACGAATAACAAAATCTTTTGAAATTTGTTATTTCCTTTTCATTATTGTCATGAATGTGAAAAAAAAGTTTTTCTTTTGGTTAATTCATTAATGCTTAAGGCCTTTACACACTATCTCACAAAGACTTACGTATTTGTCAAAAATGCTTTCCTGATCTAATTATTCTTTGAACATTTTTAAAAAACAATAACAAATTATCATGACAGGGCTGCATTTTCGTAAATTACTTAAAACTTTGTGGGATAGTGTATAACGGCCTTTATTAATATTTTGGAAGTTTTTTGGGACAGTTGCTCGGCAATGTAAGAAATATTAAGTTCAGAATAAACCTTAATTGATTGGTGCTCTCATAAAAGTCACTTTACAAAAAGCAGCTTTTGTTCGTAAGATCTTGCAAATGTGTTGCTATCGAAATTTTTACTTTTATGTGTGTCAAAACTTCGTTATAGAATATCGAAGACATAAGTCCATAATAATGGCATATAGCTCCCATGCATTTAAAAGTCTCTCCCGAAATCCCTTTTATTACCAAATATGAAGATAAAATTGAACACAAATAATTTTTACGCATGTCAAACCATGTTGGACTCAGAAGTCCCCCGGCAGTTAGTCTGTTATTGATCCTACCTCCAATATTAGGCCCATTCCCGAAAATCAGTTTGACAAAAAAAATTTTGACATCGTAATGAATTCTGACAAATATAAATTTCGTCTTAGCTTGACAATGACTTAAAAATCGTGTGACTCTTAAGACCAATTTCTTACCGGTACCTTAAATTCCAGTTAACAATATGTTTTTGACAGTTAAAACTAGAAGTTAATTATAACTGAAATTGGTGAAATCGGCCGTTAATGAGGTCTGCAATGAACAACTTTCAGCTACACATGCTAAATAATACTTTGAAGAAATAGACCGTAATTAGTAAAGAAAAATATAAATTTTAGCTTTAAATTTGCCCACAACGAGTCCAAATGTTTACTGGGTAATGTTCAACTAGATTAAATACTTATAGATAAAGAAATTTGTAAAGGTTTGACAAGCAACTTAATTACAGTGTATTGAAAATATTCTTTCTTTTTCGATAAGTTTTGTCAGAAGTGAAAATGAAAAGTTTTGCTTCCACCGTCCAATTAAACACTCATTAAAGAAGTACTTTTAAGAAATATTTAAACAAAACATTTGCATATAAATTATGGCTAATAACACAAAAATAAGTTTAGTATTGCTTTAAAGTTAATAGTGTTTAGATGATAAAGAAAAAAATAAATAAAAAAAACTTTTTATTGAAACAACAAACAATTTATTTTAAAACTAAAAAAACAAAAATAAGGATTTAAGTGCTGCATTAATTATAAAAAATGTTAAAACTAGTCCCAGTACTTTTTGTGATTTTCACAGTGAATTGTTGTTTAAGTGATGCCATAATTAGAGCAAGAGAAAGTTTTCTCTCTGCCCGACAAATAGGTCAATCTATGGCTCAATGTTTTGGCCAGAACAAGATAATAAACTGCTTGGAAAATATAGTATCTGATACATTAGATAAAGCCATTGTTAATAATGAAACATGGCATTTAAGTGACATTTTTGTTATTGAAAAGAAATCAAACACCACCCTCTCCTCCTCCTTCGACTCCAGCAACAAGGAGCATTACGATAAATTACAAAATCTATCAACAGGACGTTCGCTTAGTGATACATTGGCTATGAAAATTTTACAATTGGCTCAAATGCGCTCAATAAAATTACAACTACCCTCATCAGTAAACAAGTTGTTGCAGGAACGCAGTATTTCTTCGGCTTTAGGTGATTTTAACGCTGATGACAATGATGGAGAGAACAATGAAGATGATAGTGACTCGCAACTGGAACAGGAAGAAGGTACGCAACGTAAATTGAAAGGTCTTGTAGATGATAAAATATTAAAACTTAAAAAACATTCGATAAAACCTTTTAAAAAAATCAAATCCTCTTATTCCTCCCCTCTCGATTATGCTCCAACTCTACTACCGAACCCGACCACTTCTCTATTGAAAAATTCCAATAAACACAATGAAAATTACTACAAACCCAAACACAACGTTAAATATAAAAAACCACACAAACATGAAAATAATAAAATTAAAAACAAAATTTATTATTCGTTGTTTAACGTAAAAAACTCCAAAGGTCGCAAGAAAAAGGACAAAGATAAGAATATGGCACTGATGGGCGGAATGGCGATGTTGGCAATGGTTGCACAAATGTTTTTGGGCAAAGTGATACTGATAGCAGGAGCCGCATTCGTTATGGCCAAAGTGGCGTTGCTTATATCTGTCCTTGTGAGTAATTATCAATTGTATTTTGGAACAATGTAAATTAAGGAATATTTTAATCGGTATACTAGAATTTAGAAAGGTGAATTAATGTGCCAAGATATAAAAGTTTGCTTTTGTCCTGTCAGAAAAAAGCAATTTTGTTTAGCAGGTTATCAGGTTTTTGTAAAACATTTTGTACCCTTCACTATAAACGAAATAAGACTTTGTCAAACAATGGAAGTTTTAAGGCTTTTGCTTTGAAAAGAGAAGATTTGACGCATTATCAAGTAGTTTGCAGCGAAACGCAATCTGAATAATTTCTGTCGGACTCTGAAATATATTCTAAACCATAGTTGGGGGTAGTGCACTAAATATTGATTTAAATCAGGCTGTGCACTATCACTAAATAAAACTGCAAAAAATTAGTTTGCACTCTTTTTTACCAGCTTTAATGATGACTGGTTTTGGTTTTAACTACCACTAAAACAAATTAAGTGATATTGCAAATTTTTTCACAATCACTAAACGCAGATTGGATGCAAAACGCTGCATCTACATAGTAAAAAATTTGAACTTGCAATCAAAAAAACTGCATACAAATATTGTCTCAATAAAATTTAAAAAAATGTAACTTTGTATGTGCATGGTTTTTTATTTTTTTAAGGATACGCATAAGCAAAGAACATTAAACAAAATGAAATTTTGTCAATAACGGTATAATAATTGGGTTTAACCATAAAAAAACAAGTTTTTGATTTTAAATTTAGTGCAACATTCTGAGTTGCACTCAAATGAGTGAAGAAAAAAAAGTTGCAATAAGCTGATGATTGCTTTGTTTTCAATCAAACTATTGGGGGATTCACAAGGTGTGCTATCAAGTCATATCGTCATAATGTCCTAAATAATATTTAACAATTGTTTAAAAAAATATTGTTGTGTTTGAAACGAAATAAAAATTTTAATGCTGTGTTCTTTGATTCTGTAAAAAAAACTGTACAGTAGAAATCTTAATTATAAGCGGTTGCCCACAGCAGTCATACATATTCCATGTATTTTTTTTAAGACATATGACTTTACAACTTTATCACTACCTTGTGAATCCCCCATATTTTTTTGTGAATGCAAAATTTTTTAACATCACTACCACTCATGTTTAGTGAGGCTGTAAATTTTCAATTTATCACTCAACATCAACAAAGTTATTGCAACATTTTTGCACTATCACTAAGTGTGAGTTTAAACTGCAATTAAATTTTTTTTCTGATTATTCAAGTTTTATTGCAGGAAAGAACGAACACATTTGAACGTACCCATAAACATTTAACTGTCAAATAAATTTTAGTTTTTCTAAGTAGTTTTAAATTGAAATCGAGCACAATTGGTTCAGTAGGAAAAGAGTTAAGGACCCAAATGCGAAACAACCTCCCTTAAAAAATTGATATTTTTGTTGCAGAATTTAACATAAATTGGGGTGGAGAAATGCACCGATTGTCTTTAATTCTGCACATATGTATCTGTTTAATATAACTAGAAATCATACAACTAAATTTCGTGATGATCAGTGCTGAATTTAAAATTGGCCCCATATAAAGCACGCTCTGGTTAAATATGTAGTGTGTCCTAAGCCGTAACGAACTAAGTTTTTGTTGTCAAATTTGGTTTGGTTTAGTTTTATAAGAGTAGAAATTCCACCATCAAATTAAGTGAAGATCAATCCATTTTTTGGCAGATGTCCCACATAAAGCCTATTCTCGGGAAATACTTAAATGCGTGCTAAACTGTGGCAAGTTTGTTAGACTTAAAATTACACTTCAAGAATTCTGTAATGATCGCTCCATAATTTACCACAGGTCCAGTATAAAACGCTCTACTAAAAACCACTTTAATGCACCTAAACCGAAAGAAATCTTGACATTTTATGGAAATTACGAATTAATGAGTTTTATATAACTAGATATGAAATCATAAACTTTGTAATGATCGATCCATAATTTTACATAGATCTAACGCAAAGCATGGCGCTGCAAAATGTGGCCCCAGGAAATATGGTCCCAAAAAGCCAATGAAGATTTACCCCAAATTTAGGGCTATTTTTAATTATGCAATTAAACCCAATTTCTTAATGAAATAAAACCCAAAATAGTGAAAACTAGCCCTAAAAATGAAACCAAATATGCACCCACAATTTAGGGCAATACTTCTCTATGAAAAATCACCTTAAATTTTTTAAGGAATATTTAGACCAAACAAGTTAAAATTAAAAAAAAAAACTCATTAAAAATATATGTATTAGACATTTGGGTTGGGGCCATATGACCGAAATTTTAAATCTCAAATTTAAAATCCCGAATTCCAAAATCTCGAATTTAAAAATCCCGAATTTTAAAATCGGGAATTTAAAATCTGAAATTTAAAATCCTAATTATAATATCCCTAATAATCAAAAATACCATGGTAGGGCTTTCGGTCGGGCGCTGGGATAATAACTAAAGCTTTCAATATTAGTAAATGAAAATTAGTTCTAAAGTAAAGTTTGCGATTTTATTTGGGGTAATTTTTCATAACTTGGTATTGAGACTCTTTAAATTGCATTTAAATAACAAAACATGTAGTTGCACTTCATAGAACATTTTAGGGCTATTCTTTAAGTTTATATTTTTCAGAGTCAGCGTACTCTCAGAAAAGTTTTTTAATATGCCTTTAACAAATTAAAATACTGTGAGGACAGTTTTTAATAAAGATTGGCCCATTTTTACAATTAATCCTACATTAATACCACATTTGAAATATTTTTACTCTCGGTAAAGGGTATCAAAGATTCGGCACTTGTTTATTGTTCACTTCCAAGTTTTTCCCTAAAAAACCCATCTAAGAGTGTTTACATTTCAGGGTAGTCTCAAAAAGGGACACCACAGTGGTAGTGGCGGTGGTACTGAGCATGTAATTGTCACCGGCGGAGGAGGTGGCGGTGGCAGTCATAGTCATGAATACAGTTCGGGTTGGCATCGTAGCTTGCCCTATCAAAGCAACAAATTTGTAATAGCACCAACGGAGGAGCATAAATTTACCGAACCAGTTTCTCATTATGAAGCTGACGAAAATGATGCATTCAAACGAAGAAATCAATTTAATCAACATCAGCCACCAACAATGCAAAATAATTTAAGCAAAATAAAGTTTTAGAATCAAATCAAAAGTTAAGTGTTTTATTTAATTAATTATTATTTTTTTTTTTTTTTTGTATTATTTATTTAATAAATTTTCGCTCTTATTAACTTAAGCAAACATTTTCTAATTTTTTTATTTTTTTTTTATTGACTTAAACCTAAAACACACGCAAAAATAAAATAAATTAATATATATAAATAAATAATTAAATAAACTAGATTAAGTTTTTTCATGCTTAACAAGATGTTGCATGCAACACACGCAATTTATGGTTTAATGGTTCGCTTTGGTAAGTAAATTGTAAAAATAAAACATTTAAATTCTTTTATTTTCATAAAATAAATCTTTGGTATTTAGTAGAGTATAGTAGACATGTTTAATAACGCAAACGTTGAATTGATGTATGTATTTTAATTTTGTTTAAAAATTGTCGTCATTTGGAAAAGAGCTTAATTAAAACTTTCGCCATTTTTTTGACCCAAAATTTTTTTAGGGTTCAGAGTTGCTTTTTTATTTGTTTTTTTTTTTTTGCTAGAAAAACATTTGATAGCTAATTGAGATGAAAGTACCGTACAATTCTTGCCACAGGCGTTGAACAAGGCGAATTCATTACTGGTGGTGGCAATACTTTAACAGTCCAAACACAACTGAGTTTTTTTTTTATTGCATTGTTAGTGTTTACGATTCGAAATGTGAGCCATTTCTAACAAAACATTTTAAAACCATAACAAATTGGTTCGAACTGTCACAGTCTGCCAACACCTTGTAGTGAATTCGTCTTGGCCCTGAATTGTGTGACAAGCTTAAAGCCCAGTTATTTTATCATTTTGATACCAAAAATAACAGGAGTTCAAATTTTTAAATTGCCTTCTTTTTATTTATTTCCAAAAAAAGGCAAAAAAAAAAATCCCTTGTAATCTAAAGAGAGATTGACCGTGCACAGACGAGACTAATTATGCTGGCATAAAATGCCAGCTTGTTGGCAACAGGCTTCAATCCCGTATAAGCAACACAAACGCAATTCATGCACATTTTCAAAAAAAAAACTTATAGCCGTATCTAAACAAGAGATAAAAAATTACGATGAACCGCTAAATTGACAAAAAAAAAAACCAGATCGCATTTATTTATTAACAATTGCGGCCAAAGCGTTGACGCAGCGTATGCCAATTTTTGACAACTAGAAAAGGCTTTGCGCTTCTTTTTAGGTAAGACTGTTATACAAAAAGCACTAATTATAGTATACATTCAAAATATTAAAAAAACCGGATCATTTACATTTTATTTAAAATAAATGAATTTTACATTTATTCCGTAAATTAAATAGTTGTTATTTTTAAAAAATATATTTAAGCCGGCAAAAAATCAAACTACATAAAAATAGAAGTACGGAAAAACATTATTTTTTGGTAGTTTGTTTTTTGAAAAACAAACATAAATGTAAAAAAATAAAGTGATTCATAAAATAACATTATTTTTATTCAATTTTAACAGTACGAAAAACGAATTTAATAACCCACAATCAGCTACTGTAATAATTTTAAATGTATACAAAGCTGTGTACACGTACTTATGCATTTTATGCCAAATAATTTTACTACCGTGTGTGTAAAAAAGACCCAAATACACTTTTCGAAAAACCTTCCCAGCGGGAAAACTCAGAAGACCTGCCTTCTTCAGGCCTTTTTAAAGGCCTGCTTTAAATATTTTTTGATTCCTTCCACACTCGCTTCTATGTAAGACCCCTTTCAGACTCGGCAAGTTAGTTGCGCAAGTTACTTGCCTGTACAAAATTTTTTTTCTTTACCCCGACCTTACCGCTAACGCCTACAAACCAAGAGTTGCGCTAGAGACTTGCGCAAGTAACTTGCCGAGTGTGAAAGGGGTTAAAAGGAGTTACATTTTTTGTATTGTTTTTTTTTTGCACAAGCAAAAGCAAAATAAATTTTGTTTAGTCCCGTTACCATTCTTAGAAGGCCTAGAAGGCCTCTGTACGCCTTCTTTTTGCCGCTGGGTAATCAAGCATTGTGGTAGTATCCGTAAAAATGTGTTTGTATGTTTATGACGATGCTGAAAAGAAAATATACGAATTCGATTTGACAGCGAATATTACGTCCAGCACACGTTCACGATTGAATCCGCCTGCATGACAAGCATTTGACAAGCGTATTTGGCGTTTAGGAAATAATCTCGTCTGTTCACGGCCATTTAGATAACTTAAGAACAATTGAAGAATCCAATTGACTTATTTGAACTACATTAATAGTAACTAAATTCGTCTTTTGAAGTTTATGTAGAATTGAAAACCCTAGTTGGAATAAGTAAAATCATTCTCCAGTAATCTGAAAAGAGTCATGTGCACCTTCATCTAAAAAAAGATGAGTCTAGTGACTGGTCCTAATATGTCAATTGACTATACTTTTTATACTAAAGGGTACTTTACACTATCATACTAAAGTCTTTCGTTTTTTTTAATTGTTGTGTTTCATACAAAAAAAGTGCTAAAATAATAAGACTTTTTATGCTGTTTTTATTGTTTTGTCATAACATCTCAGTAGAAATCTTAATTATAAGGGTTGCTTACAGCAATCATATTGTCTTATTGTTATTATTTTAAGACATTTGACTTTATGACTACCTTGTGAATCCCCAAAATAATTATAACAGAGATGTATTTTCGTCAAAATACTTAAGACTTGTGTGATAGTGTAAAGTACCCTTTAGTAATGTATCATAATAACACTTGTTAATTCTTGCAATACAAAGTGTTAAACGAGTCTAAAGATCTTTTTGTATTAGCCGAAATATATACTTCGATTAGCTATGATAAGATAACGGCTTTGAAATAAAAAAAAATTATTATTTTGCAGGAAAACTCTTCATAGCTTCTTCTGTATTTCACTTTCTTGTAAGATCTCTTTTTATCTCTAAAACTCCAATAGGGATTATGAAAACTGAGTTTTCTTTTTGTTACAAAAAGTTTCTTTCAGCTTCAGTATTTTCTTTAATAAATCCTTTCTACTCCCATTAACTCAATCCAACTTCTCATCAAACATGTATCTTTTTAAATGATTATTGCTAAAATTAAAAAAAAAAAAAAAAATGTATGTCTTTCTCTGGAAACCAAAATATTGGAAAATGTGTCTAATTTACTTTACTAAACTATAATATAGTGTGTTAAAGAGCTCTCCCAAAATGATTTACGCACTGGACGGCACCCAAGCATTATAGGCCTTATCTTGCATCATCATTTCATCATCCATGCTGCGATGATACGAGGAACCACCTTCGTGACCGCCTTCATAATCTCCCGTATGACTCGACGAATAGGTGTGACTTTGCTGGACTTGTGGATGCTTGACAATTTCGTAAGTGGTTTTCTCGCCACCCTCACTGGACACTAACTTCTTAAGACCAATTATAGCACTAATAATTAAAGCAATTTTACCCACTATCAAGGCCTTGCCAGCCACTATGGCAATCGAGTGATAGGCCATTTTTAAAATGGCTGCTTTCAGCATAACAGCCGCTATTAGGGGTCCCAGATATTTATTGTCATCTTTTTTCTTGCGTCCCTCAGATTCCTCTGATGGGTCAGAGTTAAAGGTAAAAAAATCACTAATTGTTTGCCATAAATCCTGACTATTGGTTTTGCCAAAAGCCAACAGGCGTGGCATATTCACTTGCAGTTGTCTTGAGCGTATGAATGATAGAAATCTTTCCATTAATAAAGAATCTAAGCTTTTCATTGAAAGATTTTCCAAGTCTTTATTGTTTGTTTTAAGATCCACAACACTTGAGCGGCCCGATCGTAGTTCACTGTCGTTTTTCTTGACCAAGGCTACGCCTTCGATAATATTGATATTTTGGAATTTTAAGGCACGACCCAGCAATTTTGCTCCTTGTACTTTGAAACACCAAACGACATCGTCTTTGCTTAGACATTGATTTAAAATATGATGTACTGTGCGTGTCAAGCCGTTATCAGTTAAAAAGCCACGCCCACTACTGCTGGCAATTGGTTCAATTTCAGCCCACGTTGTACGGCTACAAACCGCCACGATGATCAACATGTTTAACCATAATAATTTATAACACATTTTTAAAGGATTATTTATTTTCTTTTTTTGGTGCAAAATAATCCTCAAGTATCCAAAATAGTCCTTAATGGACCACTTTTATTTACTTTAGTTATGTTTTTCTAGCTTTTAGCGAAACTTTTACTTCAATTCAAAAATATTTTTTGTATCGTTTTCTTTTTAACAAACAAACCACTTCGATTTCTGTACAAAATGCAACTGATCTTCAGTTTTAGCGTGGCTAAGAAATTTATACATTTTAGTTTGTTTTAATTGCACTTCAGCGATAATTTTTGTAGTTTCTGTGGCCAAAATGGACCCAGTAAGTGAACACAGCAATTCAAACATTTTAAACTAGACTGCACACTATTGAATATTTAGAGCATGTTAGAAAAATGAAGAAAATAACAGATATCACACTTTTTTTAATCTTAATAAAACTTTTTCTACAATCTTGCAAACATCTTTAAGCGAACTTAAAACAATGTCTAAAGAAGAGATTCTTTTCGTTATTTTTTCCTACCGCCAATTTATAGCAGAATCTCAAGCTTGGCTGCTAATTTGGCTCATTATGTTGGCGTTTAATAGGCCCATATAAATTTCAAAATAAGTATTTTCCTTTTTGTTTTGTTAAGTTTGAACAGCAAATTAATCTTGTTGTTCTACGCAGCAATTAATAGTAACTTTTTTCTTTATTTTTCAAGTTTTCACAAATCTTTCAAAATCGTTTTCATTTGGTCGCTTTGATAGGCTGGTAGTTTTTCTTTGTCCGTAATAAAATTGGTAACACTTTCTTAAGTTACCATTTCTTCTTCTAGCACCCACTTTCTTCTTTATATCAATTAATTTATTAATTTTTGTTGCTTTTGTTATTTAGTTAATTACTTTTATGCCTCCCAATTATTATTTTTTTTTTGTGCAAAATTACATCTCATAAATTTTTGTAACTAAATTAATTTTAATCATGTTTCTTTTGATGTTGAAGCTTTTGTTTTGTTGTATTTAATATAACAAATAAGTATTTTATTTACGTTGACGTTCCGCCTGTCAGTAATTTTTCGACATGCGATTTTTAAAATGAAAGATAAACACTAGAAAAAGTAGTGAAAGCTAAGTAAAGCTATTTTTCATTTCAGCTTAAAAGAATAGAAGGAACAATTTAGAATTGTTTAGTTTATATAAAATTGTTTCCCAAAATTCTTGTAGCCGGATTTCCCGGGAAATTCTCGTTTTCCCGAGATTTTAATGCCGTACTAAAGGTTATTTTTTAAGTAAAAAAATTTGTTACTCCATCATACATGATGAATAGGTTAATGGACAGAAATACACACAAACTGTTTGTAAATTACATAGGCTGGGTTTTTGAGATCTCAGTTAAAGTAGGTTTAGTTAATCTGAAAACAGGTTTGTGACGCCGTTAGCAAGTTTGTATGCAAAATTTTGACGGGACTGCTTAGTTTTGCTTAGAATATTGGCCCTTAATTAAATAATAAAAAAAAAACACAATTCACCGGAAAAATCCGAGTTTCAGAATACGTTAAACTAGGATGTTTAAACTTAGTCCACATCTCAAAAGTAGGAGATTTTAAGTTCACCCCATCCAATTAATGCTGGAGTCCCACAGGGTAGAAAGTCAGTGCCTCTTTTATGTTAGATATATAGTACAAACTTGACAGCCAAACTTAGTCCCCAATGAACTTAATGAAATATTACGGTAAGTACGGACTTTGTTAAATCAAGAACAGAAAGATTGATTCAAGTACGGATTACTCAAGTGCTAACTACTTAAGCTATCCATATTTAATCCCAAATTCGTATTTAAAATAGTCCGAAAATGCGATTGATTTAAATAAAACTAAGATTAGATTAATCTCAAAATGTGCTTGATTGAAGTATTATAAAGTTGATTTAATCCTGAATTTGTACTTGAAATAATCCGAAAGTGAAATTAGATTGACTCTAACCTAAAACACTTATTCCAAAGACAGAATTTACAGAATTCAATTACAAAACACCAGCATCATGCCCGATATGTATATTGCATGTTTTTCTTCTTGTTCTCTTGTTTTTATTCTTTCTACACAAAACAAGCAAATCGTTTTTTACCTACTGGTTTGGTGTTGTTTTTGTTTCTACAACAAACTTTGACAAACACCAGCGAATGCAGGCATAAAGAATGCAATGCTGAGAGATGCTACTAATAACCCAGCGGCGAACTTTGCATACCACATCACATCTCTTCAATGAAGTTTGTCACACTTTGTGTTCAGTGAATTATAGCTTACAAAGTGTATGACGGCAGTGTATGGAATTTACAAGAATGAATTTCGTTCATCTTTTATAATGTGCTGATATATTCTGTATGTATGTATGTATTCATATGTGCAGGTTTTTGTTTTGTACCGTTATTTTTCATTTGCTACTTTGTAGAGTAGTTTATTTTAAATTGCGATTCAAATGTTTGCCGACTGTTGTGCAAAAAGGAACAATATAAAAATAGTGTCCAAAAAGTAAAAAATGTCCACAAAAAATTATAAAAAAGGATTTAGTTCTAGAAATATAAGACATTTACTGCCTGTTTTTAGAAAACGTAAACTACTGAGTGAGTGAGTGAGAAATTATATAGAAAACAAAAATAAATTTACGTTTTTTAATGTTGTTTTCAATGTAATTTTTCACTTACTCACTTGTTTACGTTTTCTGAAAACAGGCAGTTAATGAAAATTCTGAAATAACACAAAAATCTAAAAAAGCTAGCTGCTTACAATGTGTGGGAAGTAGTGTGCAAGACGCCTTCCACTTGCCCACGACGTAAGCAAGAATGTGTATTGGCTGCCCACCGTCTGCTTACAATGTGTGCGAAGTAGTGTGCAAGACGCCTTCCACTTGCCCACGACGTAAGCGAGAATGTGTATTGACTGCCCACTGTCTGCTTACAATGTGTGCGAAGCAGTGTGCAGTGCGCTTCCTACCTTCCCACGAAGTAAGCGAGATGGTGTATAGACTGTCTACTGCCTGCTTACAATGTGTGTGGGGCAGAACGGAGTTTATATTTATTGAATGAACACTTCACAATCCCGGTTACTTTGTGTGCAAGTGGTAGGCGTTCACTCCACAAATGCGGCAATGCATTCGAAAAAGTGTGCTAGGTTGTAATTGAGATGGTGTGCATTACTGTCTTACTCGTGTCTATCACTTCATCGCTTCTGTAATCGATAAATTCGCCCCTGGGAAGTTATATGAGATTAAAACGCTCACTTTGTAATTTTACTCTCAGAGTGGCACTACCAACGAAAAGTTCAATCCTTTCTCTAACTTGATTTAGGAATTTTAAACTTATTTTAAGAAACTGCGGGATTGATTGAAAAAAGTTACACAGCATAGGCTTCGCTAGTGCAAATACCTTGTGCAAAGATACCTTGTAGGCAGCGTTGCCACGACCAAATACAATTTGTAACCAAAATGTAAAAATAAAGTAACCAAAAGCGGAAAAAAGTAACCAAAACTATTTTGTATTAAACACGGAAAGAATTATTTACTAAATCACCAGAAGATATGGCTTGAACCAAGCCAAACATTTTTTATTGTAAACATATGTGTGGCTTAGTTTAAGCAAGAGGTTATGACTCAAAGTGAACTAAAATTTACTTAAGTACAGCTAAAAAAATTAATTTTAATTCTATAGTTACTTAAATCAAGTTTTCGTTGCTTATGGCCAATTTTACCAATTTTTTTTATATATCAATTCATATTAAAATATACTTTTCATATAATTTTATTTTTTTATTTGACATGAAAAACGAATTTTAATTGTAAATTGATATATAAATAAATTGGTAAATTAGGCCATGAATATTTTACAAAATACAAGTAAAAGCCTTAATATTTTACATTAAAACGTGAAGCATTTAAAATTAAGAAATTTTTATTGATATGCTATAAATCGATTCAAATAAAAATTAATTGAATTTAATCAAGTTTACTTGAGCTTTTTCTGAAAAATTTAAAGAAATCCCTAGTAAGAAATCCCTAGCACTTATTTCTTGTTGCAAGAAATTCGATTCTATTTAAAAATCAGGAAAACCAGACTAATACTAAGTAAATGCAGCTTGATTTCAGAAATATCTTTCTTAATTTTATTAAAAAACTAGCTACTTTTGTATTTTTTGTTTTAAGAAATTTTTGATTATATACCAAAATCGTGAATTTTTTGATCATGACAAAATGTTTCTTTATTTAAAAAAATTTTACTAAATACGAATAAAAAAAGTTAGAATCATGAAATTATTTTTGGATTTTGTATTATCTTGTTTTAAGAAACGAAATTGATTTCTTTGGAAAATAAACTTCTTTCGTGAAAGTCCTTTTTTATTCGCACTTTAGTTTAAAAATACGTCTACAGAAGAAATTGTGTTTGTTTGTATCTTGTAGGCTAATAAGCCGCTGGATCGATTTTTTAAAAGTTTTGACAGTATATTACGAAGGTCTGGAAAAAAACAATAGGCTGTTCAAAATTTACACTTATTTTCGTCAATTTTAAAATTTTTAACCTTTTTATATAAAGAGATCCTAAAAGTAAAACTTTTTAAGTCTCGCTGCGGTAATGGTATCAAAGTGCAAAATTGAGCTTAAATTATGCAGTAGATCTTTTATATAAAAATGCTTTTTGCCCGGTGGAAATATAATCATATTACACGGGATGGGATCGGAAGGACCTTTGACCTTATCTTTTATCTAGAAAAGTGTTTCAGTTAGACCTATGAACCATTTGGAGTAGCAGATATTGACCAACTACACCTAAAAGTATATAACTTATATGGTTAAGTTGATAGTCTGTTGAAGCTTAAGCGTCAAAAAAATAATTTTTAAGTAAATGAAAAAAAAAAATATATATATAAAAAAGGGTCAAAAAAGCGGAGCGGGTAGCTTTTGTTCCAAAACAAAAAAAAATGCTTATTTTTGTGTTGATAAAAAGTAACCAAAATGGAAAAAAGTACACAAGTACTAGGGTATTCATTCGGTTAACCGTTGATCGGTTAACCGATTAATTACTACCCGATTAACTGATCGGTTAATTTAAAATTGGCTTTTTTCGATTAACGATTTAACCGGTTAATTTCAGTCGATTAACCGATTAACCGAAGTAACAAAATTTTAAATTTTTTGTAGTATTATCACATATTTTTTGTGTTTTTAATTATTTGTTTTGTCTTAAATACAGTACAAAGTCAGGAAATACAGGAAAAGAACTGAGAAATTAGATAATCTGTATTATGGATTGCTTTCGAGATTTCTAACATTTGCGATAAGTGAACAAATTTTTTTCGAGTCGAGTTTTATCGAAACTAAAGAAAATAATTGCTTAAATCCTAAACATTTAAGCCAAATTATTTTTATAAAAGATTATTTTATAAGATCTCCTTAAACTTTTGAAAAATTTATTAATAAAATGATCTCACAGTTTATTTCTTATTAAACACATAACATATATAAATTATAAAATATGAGGAGCTGCATAACAAAACGCAATAATTACACCATAACATTTTTTTGGATAAACGACAAAATGTAATTTAAGTAAGAAGCACATAATTTTTTTAAAAAACAATTATTGAGTTATTATTGTCTACAAAAAATAATATTAATCACAAATTTATTATTTTATCTGACAGTTTGTTTTAAAGTTATTTAGATAGCAAATTTGGAATTATTGCGTTTTGGTCCGAATAATAATATTTATTCATGTAATTTTTGCGTTTTGTTATGGACCTCCTTAATTAACTTAACAAAATCGAAAGGTATTAACTAAACAAAAATTCCTTAAGCCAATAGTACACGGAATGTAAAAAGCCACATGCGCATGTGCTTCTGACGTAATTTTGTCGTCATCACACAACACGAACTGGCTATTGTCGCTTTGTAGTGACGTCAAAATTACGTCAGAACCACATGCGTATGTGGCTTTTTACATTCCGTGTACTATAGGCTTTACGTTTTACAGTTATCTAAGAGTTACCACCAGAGCATAATTTATTTATAAAGTTGACTTTTTTTAAATTTCTTGTAGCGATTTATTGCAAAGATGTGTAATTATTGCATTTTGCTCTGAAGCATTATATTTGATACTGAATTGCTGTGTAGTTATTGAGTTTTAGAATACCTTATAATAAAGGTAATTTAGATTTCAATGTGTAGAATAGGATTCAATCAAAAAATCTAAAAACTTAAAAATATAATTATTGCGTTTTGTTATGGACCTCCTCATATGTATTACATATTTCTGACTTACTTTTTTGCTCATTAAAGTTCAAGAATTGTTTTGTTTGTTTTGTTATGGTTTTTTTTACTTATAAATTCCACATAATAAATAATTTTTGCATTTTTAATAATTGAAATTACTTAATTTATAACAAAACTTTATTAATCGGTTAACCGATCAATAACAAAATTAACCGAATATAAACCGATTAAACCAAAACCTCGGTTAATTAATCGAGCGGTTAACCGATTAAAGCAAAATCCCGATTAAATGAATACCCTAACAAGTACACATTGGAAAAAAAAGGACCCAATTTTGGTTAAAAGTAACCAAAACGGCAACGCTGCTTGTGGGGCGTAAAAACAAAGAATTTGAGGGAGTATTGTAATTGTTTATGAAATAAGTTTTAACTTTTTGATGTTAAATTGCTTTATAATAAAATAAGTTCCCAAATTTTGTAAAAGAAATAAGACCAAATTTTTTTAGAGACTTATTTTATACATCATTAAAATTGCGTTTAAAATTTCCAATATTGATATATGTAATTTTTTAATTCCAAGATCCCGAATTTCAAAATCCAGAATTAAGGACCCGAATAGCTAACTAACATATTAAGTTTGTATCATTTAAATTGCATTTAACTTTTAAAATACATTAAAATAAATTTTTTAAAATTAAGTTAGACTAGGATGTCATTGTGGCATATTATACTTATTTATTTCGTTAAGAAATATATTAACTAGTAAAGTAAATATTAACTTATATAATTAAATATTGAATTTTATCAAAGTTTGGATTCAATAATGATAAGCCCGACAACAACTGAAAGTTTTTGCACGATATATAATTTATGACTCTCTTTTTACTCTACTTTTAAGGGGTCAAAATGCTTAACATCACGGCGAATTTACCGATATACGTGTGCTTGACGTAACATTCTCCGATCTATCTAAATATTATGATTCTCCATCCAGCATCGTCGTTGTCACACAGACAAACACATTTTTACTAAAACTACCATAACGCTTGATGAGAAATTTTGACCGTGTAAAAGGACCCCTTAAGTTTATATATTTGAAGATTTGTAATTTTACTGAAGGATTTTTAATAATATTCCACCAAAAAAAAAAAAATTTAAAAATGATATCTTTTTTTAGTTAAATTGTGGCTGCTGAACAGAAACATGGCTTTCATTTCTTTCTGTTACTAAACGTCTTCAAGATATTAGCGATAACCCTGTTTTTTGCAGTTCATAAGGCTATTTCCGAAAATCTTGAGAATTCATTTTTTGAACTACGCAAATTTTACACTGTTACAATATTAAGGTTTTGCCTTTTTTAGCACATATGTATCTATTCTTATCGGATAAATACCGAAGAATACCGGGATTTCGGGATTTGCTGTTGGGCATCCCTATTCGGTGCTCTCTAAAAAAACATCTAATTTCAGCCAATCTATTACGCCCTGCCATTAGGAATGATTTAATGCTCTTAAAGGTGATTAACAAAATTTCTGATTACCGAAAATATTGACTTAAGCATGTGCAATCTAAAAAAAAAAAAAAAAAATATGTATATGTCAAATGCGAAAACCTTTCTTTCTCTATAATTTAAATAATCATGGAAATTGTAAACAACTTACACAAAGAAAAACTTTTTTTTTTTTTGCTTTTTACTGAATCAACAGTAGACACTTAACTAACAAAGTTAAAGCAGTCAGCTTCAAGCTAGCGAGATACAGAACAAATAAAATATTTGTTGCAACAAATTCAAACAAGATGAAGCAAGTTGCAACTGAAATTAAAAAAAAAACAAACAACAAAAAGGGTAGTAAGAGAAACTCAAATACAATTATTTAAAAAATTTAAGTTGTTTCAAGAAGATGAACTTTTTTATTCAAGCTAAAAACTTAAACGAGATTTGTTTTGTAAATTTGATGCGGGTGCTGCTGCTGCAGTTGAAGTTTTTGCCAAAAGCAATTTCTTTAACGGAGGTCAAATTGTATAATTTGACGTTAAAGAAAATAAAATAGTTGGCTGCATGTTTCTTTGTTATATGAGAAATAGTAGAGATTAGGCAGCAGTTTTTACTACACAGAGTAAATGAAATGTAGTCGACTTGTAGTACACAACTAGATGATAAGGAAAATCACATACTATAGGAAAATATTGATAAATTTTAAAATAATAAAAATAATGGATTCTAATGACTTAAGATACATTCAAGGCAGAGCAAGACCACCTGTTAGGTGACTAATAGCTTTCACTGTTTTACTATGCAAAATAAAGTACAATCCCTAGGGGAAAGGAAACTAACACCAAACTTGTCTCATGCCAGTGGTGGGAACCGGTTCTAATTCTAACACTTTATATGAAGGCGACTGACTTCCCAAAGAGATCTCTATTGTTTTCTTTAATTAAGTGACAAAAGAACGAAGAAACAGGTGGAAGAAACATGTACAAAATTAAAAATTAATAATGGGGAATGATACTCACTGTTTATTGCTGGTATTTTGTTTAAGCATATTGCAAATAAGAATTTTCGAGTGTTTGTAATTCTCATTCACTCTTAAGTTTTGTTTGCTAATATCATTGGGTTTTCTAAAAATTTTTTGGGAGAATGTTTCCTGATGATCTGGCCTTAGCAACCAGTGAAATACGCACAGAAACTGGCTTATCCGCCAACATTAAATTTTAATGTATTTAGCAAGAATAACAATTGGGAATTAAGCACGACCAACCAATTTTTATTAATTAAAAATTTTGTATTCCCAAAAATTAATTTAATTGATAACTAATATCATTAAAATTTCGATCCACCAAAACCTCCATTGGCTTAAAGCTTGATGTTTGACTAAAGACTGACAGCCGTGGCAGTGGCAGTGGCGGAAAGGATAACAATGCAAAAAAGGCTGATGATGATAATGAGTTTATTATCGAAACATGCAAGTTTGGCCCGAGTTCAAATTTTTTTAATATATATATGTATTAATTTTGGAAAATTCCTTCCTTCATTTAAATAATTTCATGAAAATTAAATTTGATAAACTTGAACCTGATTCAACAATAAAAATCCAGATTATAATAGCCTTGTCCAAAGTCATTATTTTCAAATAGGTTTGATTCCCTGAGATGAAAGGATTTGGGCACAGTCGTCATATTCCTTATAGCCTTTTTACACTGATCAACATCTAACATCTACCATCAATTTGCCGCCATTTGCGAACATAAGAAATACATAGGCTTAAAAACCAACATCTTTAAAAGATGTTCCTTTCTCATTTTATTCCATCCTACATCTTTCGATCATCACAAGAAAAGTGGCAATAAGTTCTACTATTATTGTGGCATCACTGACAAAAAAAATATTTTTTTGAAAGCAGCGTTACCATTTGTCAAGTTTTATCTTTTATTACAATGTTTTTTGTTTAGAATTTTTTAATAATTTTAAACAAATTGAACTTTTGTAGAAAAAAACATTTTTTATTTTAAAAACATTTTTATTTCAAAAATGGTGACATTTTCGTTTGATGGTAGATGGTTGATGTGAGCAATGTAAACGGATGTTTCACATTTTCTACTTCTTTGATGGTAGATGTTTGATGTTGATCAGTGTAAATTAGAATTTCAGTCAGTCATATTTATTCTAAAACCATAAAGTTTATTATTAAAGACTAACCCCATTATGCAAAAAAAAAGTTAAATTTCACATTAGTTAACCAACACAGCCAAGCAAAAGTGAATGGGTTTTTATGTGTTGGTTAACGAATGTGAACTTTAACTACTTTTGCATAAGGGGGTTTAATTATCAAACAAGTTTTTAATATTTATTTATTTTCATGAGTGTGTTCAATTCCTGTACAACAAGAATTGCTCTTATATTTAGAGTACAGGAAGGTATTTTCAATAAGTTAAGTCCTAATTTAAATTAATATATGTATTTAGAAAAATTAACATAAATTGTTTATATAATAGTTAAATGGTTGTTTTCTCATTACATGATTATCTTTTTTCCCAACGAAAAACTGCACGGTTTTCTCAATGTCTCATTTGCTTCTATCCTGTCGCAAAACTAACCGGCACTCACCTGCCAATTTTTTATTTTCCTTTTATTTGCCGTACAGATAAATTCAATCAGCTGACTCCCAACTTTTACATGTATTTTGAGAGGTGTTGCCAGCTGAAAACAATGTTTTTTGTCGGTATATTGAGAAACCCAAAATTGTTAACAGACAGTTTATCGGTCTAATAAATTTATGTTGACATTAAGTAACAGACAGTTTGTCGGTATATTGAGAAAATTGTCAATAGTCTCCTATAGCGAAAAATATTTCAATAAATAATTCTTAAAGCTAGTTGCGTTGCTATTAAGTTGTTGTGTTTGAGGAAGGATATTCCAGAGACGCGCTGCATGTAATAAAAATTGCCATTCGGACACCAGAGAACGGTTCAATTGGAATTATTATCCTTTTCCCCCTAACTGATCTGGCAAATCTGATTTTATCAAAAGGATATTGTGGTATTTCCGAGTAAATGATTTTATGCAAAAATACAAGCACGGGTATGTTTAGAAAATTGTTAAACGAAACCCCATATAGTTTTGAGGAAAATTGGGAAACATGATCATATCTTTTCAATCCGTACACATATCTAATAATATTGTTAAGCTTTGCTTTGCTAACTGAATCACAGCTTGAAAAAAGTTCACAACCGTAGATTAAAGCAGGAACAAGGTACGATTTTGCAAGCAGTTGCCTTATATTAATAATAGTATAGTACTGTGACGACTAAATAACTAAATTGAAATTTTTTATGGGTAATTGAGCTCAATAATGGCATTTATTACGCAAAACTCAATTAAGGTGCATATCTTGTTTATAAATAAACATTACTTTTACCAAAAAATTTGTTGGTAACAAATAACCATTATAACAAATAATTAATTTTTTTTGGTTCCAAATAACCATTTCAAATAAGTAATAAAATATAGTCAGCTACTATTTGGGGTCCATGGGCAATCATTTATCCGGCAAAATCAAGAAAATTAATTTTTAAGTACAGACGCCGATTCTTGCGGATTGGAATTGAGAGAAACACGCACAACAGTTGCCACGTTCACTCCTTCTTCTTAAGCTACGGTCACACTTATCAAATATTTGATCAAATAAGCGTAACCCCTACTTTTGTTAATAGTTAGTGAGATTTAAAATGGTCTTAATATTACAAAATAAACTAATTTTACTACTAGACATAGCAAAAAACTGTTTTTTGTAATACCACATTTTAATCAAAATAAATATTGATATTAAGCGAAATGATTTTTTTGTTAAGTTGTTTGTCCCGTTTTTTTCGTCAAATATTTGATAAATCCGTAGCTTTAGTCATGGAAATAATAAATACACGGAACTAATCATACATATGTGTGCCCCGGTAGGCTAGCTGGTAGTGAGCTAGTCTATCAGCGCCGGGGTTGCGGGTTCGATTCCTGCCAGTGACTCTGGTTTCATTCCTGCAGACAAGCGTAGAGCTTCGCGGGATTAGCTTAGGGAATCAAAAAAAAAAAAAATAAATACATAAGGCCAATGATCATATAAAACCCTTTCTAAAATCACTTTAAGACAAACAATTTCATAAAGCTGAAGGTATCTAAATAATATCACTGTGCATGAAATTTACACTTTTTTTTCGTGACAAGCCGGGCACATGGCGGTTTAACATAATTCGGGGACGCTGAATCCAGTGGTGCCCGCGGTTTTTTCAGATTGGCTCTGGTTTTCGAGATATACCGTTATTTCGAGAATGGAGGAGGTTGCTCAACATTCGCGTAACTCAAAAACGGTTTAGTTTATTGAAATTACTAAAAAAACCGAATATCCGCAATAAAATTTAATTTCAGAAAAGTAAAACTCTTTTTCTAATATGAGTAGTCGTTATTGAAACATAATTTTTTTTTTTGAAAAAAAAATTAATTTTTTTATCAAAATTTCGAAATTTTTGTTTTTTAAAAATTCATAAAAAATTAAAAAATGCAGCTAGGCTTCTAATTTTTTGCAGACTTATAAAAAATGAAGCTACAAACAAAATAAGCTATAAATGATTAAAATCTGTTTGCAACTTTTGATTTTATTCACAAAAGTCGACAAATTTTTCATTAATTTAAGAATTTCCCTTAGGGGGCTCCCATACAAATATTGCGTTTTATGAAATTCTTAAATTAATTAAAATTTGTCGACTTTTGTGAATAAAATCAAAAGTTGCAAACAGATTTTAATCATTTATGGCTTGTTTTGTTTGTAGCTTCGTTTTTTATAAGTCTGCAAAAAATTAGAAGCCTAGCTGCATTTTTTAATTTTTTATGAATTTTTAAAAAACAAAAATTTCGAAATTTTGATAAAAAAATTAATTTTTTTTTCAAAAAAAAATTATGTTTCAATAACGACTACTCATATTACTTTTCTGAAATGAAATTTTATTGCGGAATTTTGTTTTTTTTAGTAATTTCAATAAACTAAACCGTTTTTGAGTTACGCGAATATATGTTGTGCAACCTCCTCCATTTTCGAAATAACGGTATATCTCGAAAACCAGAGCCAATCTGAAAAAACCGCGGGCACCACTGGATTCAGCGTCCCCGAATTATGTTAAAACGCCATGTGCCCGGCTTGTCAGTTTTTTCAACTAGCATAGTGTATTCAATATCATTACATAAATTTGTTTTGCCGGATAAATGATTGCCCATGTATATTACATTATGTTATATTTTTAGACAGTAAAGAATTATGGCAACCACAACAATCATGAACGGAAATTAATGTTTTGTTACTTTATCATTTTATAATTTTTACTGTTTTTTTTTTTTTTTTTTTTTTTTTTTTTTTTTTTGAAAGGAGCAGCTGAATTATTTTTTTTTAACTTTTAGCTAAGACTTCAAGCTGTAATTTGACATCTTTCGTTAAACAGCTCTCCACAGCGCTAAAAAGATGCAGTCCATTGAATTTGATAAACATTGAAATTTTGATGTTGTTTATATTTTGTTCTACGAAATTTTTTATATGGCACTTTTTCCAACTTTTTTTAATGCAAATCTCATCTGTGGCAATTGTCATTTAGGAAAATATACAACAAAGTCAAATGATAAGTTTACTGTGATTGTACTAAAAGATTGAATATACAGTAAATTTAAATGCCATTTTAAACAAGCGAACATATATGAACTTTGAGCGTGACTGTCCAAACAAATAATAAATATATCATCAGCCTAATAATTCTGAATCATAATATTCAGATATCTGACAACAAAATACCAAAAAAATATCCAAATCGGCAAACATGAAAAAAATGAATTTCGGACACTCTTCAACTAATGTGCAACGTCCTCTTCAACCAATGTGCAACGTCCTCTTATCCAATTTTTCTTTTTGCACTCTTTTAAGAATGTATTTATTTCAACAAACTTAACATACCGAATAGAACTACACAGCAATTTAAGCAATATAAAATGCAATTTTATTTCAATTTCGGTTGCTTTATTTCTTTTGTTTCATTTAACCATAATAAGTTGTAAATTCTTTTTGATGGAAAAATATTGCTTTAAAGCAACAATAAAAGCAATATTTTGAAACAATTCAAGAAAAAAGACCAATCAAATTGTGGCCATGGTAATGAACTTTATAAGGCAAACGTTGCAACGTTTGGTAAAAACGAAAACAAAAATACCTTAAAACGATAAAAAAAAAAACCAACCAATAGAATCCAAAGAAAAGATACTGATAATTATACCCTTCACCGAAGGTAAAAGTGTATATATAGGTTTGTCATTCCGTTTGTAATTTCTACAATATGGATCAAAGACCCTATATAGTACATACATATATTCTGTGTCCTTATGAGTAGCTTAATTGATTTAATGATGTCTGTCTTTTCGTGTATCCACTAAAATTGGTTTTCTGATTTATGTCACATATATTGAGAAACTGATTGGTATTGCAATTCAGCCTGATCGGTCCATAATTGGCTGAGATATGAGCATTTTAATTAAGAGCCAAAGTTTCCAACTTATGTACAAGCACTTACGTTATCAATACATAATGTAGAAGCTACTTACTACCTTACCTTAAAAATACTTGTTTAAAAAATATAATTTTGTAAAAATGTAGCATTGATATTAATTATAAGTTTTTTGTAAAAAATAGAAAAAATCAAGGTATATTTACACAAGGTAAACTCGTTGGCCCATATGATTGTCAGCTGTTTACCCATAGTTGGAACCACAACGTCAAATTGCGTGTATATGAGCCAAAATTTGTACATGTGTGCGTTAAATTGTTTTTGTTTTATATGAAGACAATTTTGACAACATGGTTCCTTTTATAGAGCAAAATGTCTACACTCCCAAATGAGTCTACCTTGTGTAAATATACCTTGGAAAAAATAAATCATACAAAATTATTCTTGAGTAAACTTTAAACTAGATAACATAATTTTTATAATAACATCCAACAAAATGTGGGCGGAATTGGATTAGTGGGCGTGGCATGAAATAGATTTTATTATATCTAAACATCCAGAGAAAATCATGTTTAAATATGGTCATCTGCAACAACACCTTTTTAAAGTAAATTTTAAACATATTATGTTGAACTGAACCATATCATTCACAACGACAACCAGATTATGGTTAAAGTAGTCCTCAATCAAGATGCCACAACCATATTGTGGTCGCCTTCGAACATGTTATGGTTAATAATTAATATAACATATTTAAAACTTATAATAGCATGGTTAGTGTTTTACCATAGCATGTTGCTCTTGAAAAAGAGAAAATACTATTGTTAATTTAAGCAAAAATTATTGTCATATTAACCCATAGCACGTTTAGCGGCAACCATAATATGGTTATAGCTCGTTGATGCAAGACTAATTTAACCACAATATAGTGTTAGTGACAACTATATGATTAAATTAAAAATTGTTTTGTTGGAGGTAACCATATTTCAACATGTTTTTTCTCTGAGTGAAGAACGGTGTTTCTATAACATTCTTTTTAAATCGCAAAATGGTGAAGGGTATTTAAGATTCGACATAGCCGAAAATATCACTCTTACTTGTTTCTTGTTTTTCATTTTTATTCGTGGTTAAAGACATCACCATCATTCAACTATTATTTGCAATTGGTGCTGATGTTTTTTGTTTTTCATTTATTATTTGGCTGCTGACAACAAAAAAGGTTTAGTACAAGTACAATTGTTGATTTTTTTTTTTTTTTTTTGTATCTTTTGGATTTTGTTGCTTTAAGTGAAAAAAGTGAAAGTAAATTGTTCACAAGCAAAAAATAATTTTAAAGTGGGAAAATTATTGTTAGTTCAAAGAAAAAATAAAGGAAAAATTGACAACAAGATGTTGATGTTTGTTAACAACATATTTGTATTTTAAGTATTTAAAGATTTCGAACTTTATAAAAAATTTTAAAAGAGCGTCTTCTTCATAGTAGAATACAACTCAAAACAGACACACCAATTTGGAAGAATTTTTTTGAAGTAGTTAAGCATTCCCGAATTTAGAAATCCTTAATTTAGAAACTTTAGCTAGCGAAGCCGGTGTTTGTTATACCGTAGAGGATAAAATCCGTGCGCCCGCCCAAAGGCCCAACCATTCTATATATCGAACGATTTTTTGAAATAAAAACTGTACATTTATTTGGGACTTTAAAATTCAGGGTTTTTAAATTCGCGATTTTGAAATTCAGGTTTTGATTTCGGGATTTAAGTTTCGGGCATATGACCCCAATTCCATTATAGAAACATCCATACAAAGTACATCCATACAAAGAAAGAAATAAGTTATACTAAATGTAACAGCTTGACCACGACCACTAGCGTTCGTTTGCATTTTCAACGACAAAAGGCTGATTTGCGCCCTACTAACAATTCTCAGCACGTCAAGTTGATCGAGAACGCTCGAGAACGATAACGTTACAGTTTTTATTCAAATTTGCAGCCCACTAGGAAATATTATTCGCCCACAAATGTCAAACAGAGGCAAGACAGAGGCATTTTGTTTAAATATAAAACGAAATTTTTCTTTACATACCAACACAAATTTTTTTTATCACTACATTTATTAAAACAACACCACTTATAAAATTATATAGTAGCAATACAGTCATTTGGCACTAAATAAATTGATTACGTTAGAAATGTAATGTAATGTAAGCCGATACTTAGCGGGCCACTTAAGAGAACGATAATGAGTGACAGTCTGTTAGTTATACTTACTTTTAAAAATTAAATTGCGAAGAACACTAAAAAGTACTTAAAATAATGCAAAATGGGATAAATTTCGAAAGCCAAAATGCGTGCACATGTTAGTAAACAACAACCACAAAAGGAGGTAAAAAGCGATTTGCTTGTTTTGTGTAAAAAAAAAAATCCCAAAATCTATTTGTTAAAATTATTGAGTTAAATACATCAATTTTTCAGAGCAGATTGAGAACGAAAGTTATATCGGGCATGCTGCTGGGGTCTTCTGATTGAGAGTTCTTCTGTAAACAAAGAGCGGAATACAACATGAGTGCCCCGGAAGGCTAGCTGCTAGTGAGCTGGTCTATCAGCGCCGGGTTTTCGGATTCGATTCCCGCTAGAGACTCTGGTATCTTTCCTGCAGACAAGCGTAGAGCTTCGCGGGATTAGCTTAGGAAATTAAAAAAAAAAAACATATGTGAAACAAACATGTCCAACGGGTAAGTAAAGAATATTATTTCTCTCTATCTTTGGTTCTCTAACTAACCTAAAGATTCTTGTATCAACACAGTTTGATATTAACTTTTATCACACTTTTACTTAATTCAATCCCGTGTTTTTATTATTTTAAGTAGGGGCACTAGAATAGTCCGCCCTTGAATCAAGCATTCTGCACTTGATTTAAGAAAATCCGAACTTACCGTACTATTGAAACCGCTTTGGTTTGATTTTAGTACGGATGGATTGATTTTTCTTTTTAGTATAAAAACTCAATGTTTTTTGAGCTTTATGGGCTAGTGGAATCATTGGTTCACAAATAACGACGGCCAGAGCGTTACAGTCATCGCTGAGCGGTTAACACAAAAGTTTACTAACTTTTCGTACCAGGCATTAATTTTGCTTACATTACACAGAAAAAAATTTGTGCGCCAGTAAAAGAATTAATCAAAAATAAAATCAGTTTTAATTAAATATTTAATCAGGTGAATTAAACTTTTAATCAATTGTATTAAATGTTTAATTGACCATATTTCAAACAAACGCTTACAATATTTCAATTAAACGTTTAATTCACTTGATTATAAGTTTAATTCACCTGATTAAATATTTAATTAAAACTGATTTTATTTTTGATTAATTCTTTTACTGGCGCAAAAATTTTTTTCTGTGTAGGTTTCAACAGGACTGAGCCACATGCCGCACAGCGCCCGTTACAGTTTAGTTACTCAAATAAACTTTTGATAAAAGAATAGTTTCACGTAATGGGCCTGTTAATTAGCAACCAATTTGATTTTTTTTAAGTCATGGGTCCATGCCGATAAACCAGAGACAGCTGAACATCCGGAAATCTAAGAGTTAATATTTAATATATATTTAAATAGAAATGATTTAAAACAACATTTCTATTGCAAAAAAACCAACATTTTTTATCTTATAGGTTTTCATTTACTCAGGACCCTACACCTATAAAATGTTATGTTTCTAAATTCAATATTATAGAAAATTCAAAAACTACCACTTGTAGAATGGAAAAGTAAAAGAAGAAATTCAATTTCCCGTATTTTCCCTTTTTGTAAAATTTTTCTCTACGTTAAGAATTAAAAATTTTTATATTGTAGTGTGAGTCCATAATTTAATACATCTACAATGTCAAGTAATGAAGAAATATGTTTTGTAAAAAAATCCCAATTTAGATACAATTTTCACAGCTTAAGCGTTCGAATTTCTAAAAAGTACCAAATTTTTAATTGTATTTTTTAGATAAGTTACGAATGTCATTTCATTTTTATTTTTATGTTTATTGGTGTAAAAGATAGATCGGATGACAAAAAGTTTCATTTTACAGATTTTACATGTTTACTCCTCAAAAGGACCAAACTTAAAAAAGTACCAGATACCTCTCCTCGTTTTTTTTTTCATAAAAAACGATAAGTATTAAATTTTGCTTGTATCTTTTTTAGTTTAGGAGATAAGAGGTTAGCGAATTTACATGCTTCTACCCCCATAACATTAGAATTTGAAAAATCCCGTCTTAGTGCATCGATTTGGCAAAAGCCAACCCCGTTTTTGTTAAGTCAATAAATTTCAAAATTTGCAAATTCGGTTAATGTCATTGAAAGATTTTGGGCCCGTTCGGAAATGCATTACTGCGACGCATCTGACCGCATATGTCCATGAAAATTGGCTAATGCCAATGCTTGTTTGTTGCTCAGTTTGGTTAAATTTTTTACACAATATGCATCGATCGTTCTTGTGATGCATATTTCACATTTCGCTCCTTTATTGCAAAATATTCATATCTCAAAAAAAAATCAAACTTGGCAAAATGCAATCCAAGTTTTCAAATTGTACCTTTTTAAACAGATTAAATAAAATATATTTTGCTTAACTGCGGTTCAGTTTGAGATAAAAGACTGATCTTTGTTTAACATATAGAGAAAGTATGAAGGAGCAGTTTTGCTTAAGTAACTTCAAATTTTGGATTTTTTGAGATATGACTATGTTGCAATAAAGGAGCGATTTGCTTGCGCATCTTCTGCTTTTGTTATGTATTTTCAAACAGCTGACATTTGTAGTGCTGCTTTAGCGAACGACCTGCAGTTAAGCGTTTCCGAACAGGTCGTGGAGTACACGACTTCTTTTTACTCATTCCAAATCATTGTTTCAGCGTTGTGAAAACTCAAATAAATGCTTGACAACACTAAAAAAAATATTTCGATTCGTTCAATATCGACTAAAAGAACTATAAATAAAAATCGAAAAAGTATTCGACCAGGACTGCCAGAATTAGCCCCCAGGCTCTTTTAATTTAATGTAGGCGAAGATATCGCGAAAACCTGGGGCCAGATTTCGATTCGAAAGCAATTTAATATCTACTTATTTCAGTCAATACTGAACGAATTGTCATTATTTTTTATTGTATTGTAAAGCATTCATTTGAGTTTCACAATACTGAAAAAATAATTTCGATTCGTTCAGTATTGACTGAAATAAAATTGCTTTCGAATCGAGAAAGTACTCGATCACGAATGCCAGAATTAGGCCCTTGATGTTATAAATTCTGCGTACAGATTTGAATTCAGCGCATCTCAAACCTTTAAAAAAGTTTAAAAATTTGGGTTAAAAATTTGTTAGCATGTGTTATTAAAGAATAAGTTGGGAAAGTAAACCAACAACTGCAAGTTTCTTATTGCGTGGCCATTCAAAACCAACTACTCGGAAAATAATTTTGATTTTAATGTCTAATGTTTAATGTTAATTGTCTAGTCCCCAGCGGAGACCTTTTTTAAAGGCCTGCTTAACAATTTTTTTGATTTAATTACTATTCTTATCTAACTGTTAAGGAAGGCCTAGGCTCTTTCGTATAAAATAAAAGATACACATTACACATTCGCTTCTATGAAAAGGGAGTAGAGAAGGAGTAACATTTGTTGTATTGTTTTTTGCGCAACCTAAAGCAAAAAATTTATTTATTTTTGATACCGTTACCATTCTTATGTACCAACTTCGCACTGACAACGTGTGCAAAAAAGATATCAATATTGAATGGAGCGAGCAGGTCTTGCATATCCAAAAGAAGGAGTACAGAGGCTTTCTAGAAGGTTCCGTACTCCATCTTTTTTCCGCTGGGTCGTTAAGTAACAGTAAAGGTCATCATTGAAGTTACACTGCAATAGTTTTTAATTATGTGGCTACCACTGTATATGTATTTAAAAATCCTAGGTTCTCGACTTTTCAAATACATCCTTAAATTTAAATTCGGTGGAAAAGAAACTTAGTATGTACATGAACCCAAAAAAAAGATGTGTTTATGGACAGCTGCCATGCAAGTTTTAAGGTTGTAAATTCTACAAATTCAAATATGATCTGCCTAGGGTATTATAAAACTGTATTTTAAATCCCACAGTACAGTTGTTGGTTAACCTTAATACAATACACTTAACAATACATGTATTCCCGCTCTTTTGCATATGATAAAAATATTTTTTGTTTTTTTTTTTAAGTTTTCTTGATGGCATATTTCTAAATTTTCAAACATTCAATGAACGTCAATTATGTATATAAACAAAATTTTTAAGTAATTTTCCATAAGGTAAAACCACAATTTTTTACTTTCCAACATTCCTGCATGATTGAAAAGAAAAAATATCAAAACATCTTTAAACTTTCCTTAGGAAAACAAAGTTCATTAAACACTCCTACAGATGCTGGAAGAAACAAATAAAATGCATGCCTGTGCATAACACAACATGTATTAGTATGCAAGAAAACTTTTGCCAGAAATAAGTTTCATTTTCTTCAGCACTTGCTTTATTAAAAAACCCTATTACACAGTTTAGTAAACAAATTTCTTTCAAGAAAATGAACAAAAACATTTTCAAGGTAGAATTTTCATTTGTTATATTTTTTATTTACTGCAGCAATAAATATTATGCAGAAAATTTTTATTGTTTGCATTACAGTGTTGCTGATAAAAGTAAGAAATTAATTTAATTTTTTATTACACTCAGTTTCAAGCGATATTTTGTTAGTTTTTAAACGAACAGATGAAAGTGTTTGGAATTTTCCGAAATTTGAACGAATAACAATAAATACTAAAGGTCCTTTACACTATAATACTGAGTAGTACGGCAGGTAAAAACTTGTGTGTGTTAAAGCAATTTGTTATGAAATGTCAAACTATACGTAAAGAAATTTCACAGTCGAATCGCTCTAACCATATACTAAATATAAATAATTCTTAGATTAATCTTATTTTGTATCAATATATAATAGGTACATGTATATTTTACTCTATAGGGTTTGACAAACTTATGTAGGTACATAAATAAAATGCGGTTTTGTGCTATTTACAAAACAAGAGAACAAACTTTTGGGCATTTTTTGCTATTCCATAGAAATGAAGAAAATGAAAGTGGTAATGAACCACGAATATTTCTTTGGAATAGAAAAGTTGCTAAAATTTGTTTCGTAAAGGGCACAAAACCGCATTCAAAAAATTAAACGTCAAAATGTCATTGAAAATACAATTTTTGCATTTTTTGCAGAAAAATGTTATGATCAATCACAAGTCGAGTTTGATGAACAGGCGAGAGATTTCAACAAGTTCGAAAATTTCGAAATTTTGTTAAAAAAAAAAAGACGCGAATAACCGTTTAAGTTACAAAATAATTATTTTTCAGGAGAGCAAAAAAAAAAACGTTTTTAACAGGCAAGATTATTATATTTTTTTCTTTAGATTATAAAAAATAATGATAATAAAAACTTTTATGCAAAATACCAAGAAATTTAAAATTTAAATTACATGCAAATTTACAGTTTATAACTTTTTTTTAGTGGAAAAACGTTTCATATCCACAATCGCGATGTCATTTAAAACGTTATTCCACGTTTCAAAACCATTTACTTTGTGTAGGCTTGCCATTTCTATTTTGAGAAAAAGAGGACGCCAGAATAAAAAATGTAGGACATTTGTTCGAAAAAAGAGGACACTATCTAAACAACTTAATATTAATAAAATTAACGACGGCACACAAAAACTTAATTTGGGTAATTCCATGTCAAGTCGACCAAGAGTGGGACTCGACCCCTTTCGATTTGAATGCAATTTGGCGAGAGGGTTAATTTGATCCCATAAAGAACACATATCAACGAAAAACAATTTTTTAATTTTTTTTTCAAAAGTTATGTCATATTCAAATTGTCATAATATCGCCGAATAACCCGAATGTGTTGAGTTTATTCTTTTAATATCTCGAAAACTACTTTACATACGAAGATGATTTTTGTCAGTTTAAAGAGAATACTTGAGGCTACAATAAATATATTGAAAAAAATGTATATGCAAAATATCAAATTTTAAAAATGGACTAAGTCAAAACCATATTTTTTTGCTGATTTCTTTCTTTTTATATAATACTTCAAATTGTTTTTTAAAAATCCTAAAACTTTGAGGGATGTGCTTTTTTTAAGATATGATTTTTTTTTCTTTCCAAAAAAAATCTTAAAATAAAATTTTAATGTAATCATTTGAGCAATAAGTATTTATTTGAACAAAAGTAACGACATTGATAAGGTTGCTATTGCTTATTTGTTCCATTTTTTTGGAAGCTCCATTTTGGGCACATTCAAAGAAATATACTCTTTTTGTCACGTTACGTCCCCAAAAATTAAATCATACCTATCTTAAAAAAACCCGAGCACCTAAATCTTTTTTTTTAATGAATTTTGTGAACTGTGATTTAAATCCAGGAACAAATTTACAATGAAGGTGTTAAAAGCCGGACAACCCCGGACACTTGATGAAAAAGAAGTAGGACTACCCCGGATACCCAAAAAAAGAGGACGGTGTCCGAGGAAAAGAGGACGGATGGCAACCCTAACTTTGTGTCATTTTGTAAGTAATTTGTAAGCTAGTGAAAGGCTGACTCTTTCTATGTCATCTTGACATAGGTGCATAATTTTTGGTGATTTAAGGTTTAAACAGTGTAAGAAAGTAATGTTAACGGTTATCTGCAAAAAAACAGTTTTTGCAAAAAGTGGCTTTAACAACTTTATTCGAGGCTGTGCTTCAATTAATTAAGCTTTATATAAAAAATTTTAGATAACAAATAGAATCTAGGAATTTTTTTATTTCTCATGGTGAGTAACATTCAATATACAAATTTTCATATTATTCGAATGTGTATTCCAAGTCAAATTACAATTCTCAAAAGCTTTAATACTTTAATAGTCTTATTCCTTCAATATTTTCCAGGATTATTTTCTATGCACTATCAGAATTTTCGTTTGTATATTTCTGTTACGAGGCTCAAGCTTAATCAATTATATTGCAAATAAAATTATTTTTTATTTGTCAAAAAGAAATTAATATTTCTAAAACCACGGTGCAAATTAAAAAAAAAGTTTTAGATTTCCTAAGAGTTAATTTTATTGCGGAATTTTGACTTTTTACATTTCATCAATTAACTAAACCTCCTACTTTTTGGAAATAACGGTACATCTCTAAAAAACAAGAGCTTGCCTAAGAGCTTGAACCAATCTTCACAATATTCAACTATGATCCTTCATACTTTAATTTTAATAAAATTCTAAATCAATTTACACAAAAGCCTTTTAGTGGGATTTCTAGTCTCAAGAAACTTAATTGGATGAAATTTCACCACAACATCATTATTTGTCACGGTTTTAGTCGTATTTAAGTGTTGTCCAGGAGTGGTCTAAATATCGGACCTCGTTTGGAATTTTGATTTGCCCTATAGCTCTTGTCATAAATAACAAAAATTGTGAACATATAAAATCAAAAAAACTTCATCTTTAAAATCAAAATCGCCAAAAAATTCGATATTTGTTTACCTTTTCCCCCCTGTTCAGGTCCATAGGTAGCAAACTGTTCAAAATTCATCCAAACAATCAACTACAAAAACGAACCTAAGATCTCAGTAGACAACTTTCTTGAACATATAAACTTCCTAGGAATGATTCTTAACACCGTTTAGGTAGCGCTTATGTAGCCGCAAAAGAGAAAATTTTCGGTAAATATTTCAGTAGCAGCTACAGTGATGTAATATGTATCTACTAAATTCAAGTCGTGATATTGGTTCTGTTTTGAATTTAAAACAAGTAACCAGTAATCTGATACCCTACACCGCAGTATTATATAAAAACAATTTTTGCGCATGAACCCCATTTGGGTTCCATAGGCAATCAACGAACAAAATTATGTTTTGAGGTTAAGAATAATAAAAATTTCTTTGTGCGAATATGATTTAGATAGCTTTATCTGTATTAGATTTTTGGATGGGGTTTATAGGGGTCCAATAGTTAATTTTGGACCTTTCAGGACAACATTTTGTCATGACTTAGTAGCTATCGTAAGAGTTATTATCGGAATTTTTTTTGCTAATATAAACATTTATAATAAAGTTATGGCATTTAAAGCTATTTTCGGGAGTATTATTTGTATGAGACTTATGGTCAAATATGGACCGATTCCAATAAAATTTGGAAAGATCATTCAGATTGCAATAAAATAAGTTTGGCCCAAATTTAATCTAAATAACAACATAACAAGATGGTTTATGGGCAAAATACCCTATTCCGGAAAGGAGTTTGTATGGGGGCGATATGAAGTTATGGACCGCTCAATAGGCTTGGTCCTTGTGCCAAATAAAACTTTTGTACCAAATTTCAGAATTTTAAAAGGTTTACATGGACTTACACGGACAGCAAGCCAGCCAGCCGGACGGACATCGTTAATTCGACTCAGAAAGTGATTCTGATCCGACCGGTATACTTAAAGTTAGATCTAGGACCAATGTTTTAAGCTGTTACAAATGTATAATACCCTCTCCACTATTGTGGTGTGTAATGTAATTTTCTTTTAAGCCAGTTTATTTTTTATTTATCTTCATAAATTTAAATTTTATGGTAAAACTGGCATTTTCAAAAATATTGAACATTAAAATAATATTCAAGCCAGTTTGATGTTGCAGATTAACTCATTAAATAAAACTATAAGCCGTATCGTATTAACAAAATTTGGCGATTAAAAAGAATTACACATATACAGGGAAACCAGAAATATGCACTCAACAACAATTTTATGGTATTATTATATAAAAATTAATTAAAAAGGTAGAGCATACGCTAACATATTTATATTTATATTTAAAGACAAACCACAAAAAAAATGGAAGAGCTGTTGCCTAACTAGTGGTTTACCAATAACATTTAGTTTAACTAATGGTTAACAAAAAACTGGAAAAATATTTTATTGGTTAAACCATTGCTATAAGCTTACTAATGACTGTATGTTTGGGCCTAAGAGTGCTATATTCCGCTATGCAGGATCTTTTATGTCCTTTACCATGGTGCGATGAGAACAGAAAGTTTAGATATAAATAAATCAATTTTGTGGCACGCCCACTTCTCCACTCCCACACACATTTTGTCGGACATTGTTTATTTATAACTAAGAACTTGTACCTGTTTTGAAAATTTTGGCTCTTGCCGCGCTTTGGGTATAAAGAAATCTAAAATGTCTTCTTATTGAAGGTGCCACGCATACTTTTCTTATCCCGCATATTTTTTAGAGAGGTTGTGTATTGATAATCCCAGTATGTGTACCAAATTTGGATAATTTGTCTCTTACCGTTTTTTAAATATGAATATATCTATTTTGTGCCACGCCCACTTTTCCCACTTACATTTTGTCGGATGTTGTTTATTTTTAACCAAAATGCTTGTACCTTATTTGCCCATATCTCTATCATTTATGGACCGATCTGGCTGAATTTTAGTAGCGAGCTTAAACGGAATATATGTTACATAAACGTAAAACAGTCTAGTCCCCTTCACTTTTGGGGTCTTGAAAAAAAAAACATTCAGAAGGACAAACGAACATCGTTAAATCAACTTCGCCACTTATGTGTATGTTGAAGGTTATAAAAATACTGCAAAGGGAAAAATGTGCAAAAAAATATGCACTAACAAATCGATGCCAAATTCATAACTCAAAAATGAATAAACAAGGATAAGCTCATAATTACATTTTTACGGGTTCCCTGCTCATAATCATTTAATTAAAGGAGTTCTTGAAAAAAGTCTATCGAAAAACAGAACCTTTTAAATTATTAAAGATTTAAAACTGAAAATTTTTAAAGCTATTTTCTGTAAAATAAAACTTTTTTGTTATTCTGGAAAACGTTACCTTATTATTAAGTTATTGTCCAATTCTTGAGCCTAAAGCGAAAACTAACACAAAGCAATTTACGAACGAACACCTGCAGATAAATTTTTTTGAAAGGTTTTCCTTTTTCATTTAATTACTCGTAACTGTCCAAATGGCAGCACAATGAAACAAAGTAAAAGTGTCACTTAAATTACACACGAACAAGAGCTGAGGAGACATTTATTTAACGAGTTTGCACTTAAAATATTTAGTTTGACCAAATTAAATGAAAATAGTAATTATTATTGGTTTTCATTTAATTTCTCTGTTTAAGACATTTTAATTAAACTTTTCGGATATTTTTACTGTATTAAAATTAATAATAATATGTTTACATTAATAATAATATTAAATTTATGTTTTAAGGCAATAAAATTAATAATAAGAAGCGATAATATAAATAAAATGAATTGAATTTCTGTTCTATATCTATTTTAAAACAAATAGAAATATATATGTTTTAAAGAAAAGAAAGTTAATTGCAATAAAACTAAAATTTGCGGTGTGTTAAATGTATCTAAAATTAATACCTACAATCCTACATATTAGAATAACAGAATTACTTTTATTGTAACCCTCAATAGCTTGAGTAGAGAAAATAAGTAAAAAGCGAGACTTTCGCAGAGAAGAGGAAGATCGAATTAAGATAACTTAAAAACTTTCAATGCTCGCCAATAATAATTGTAGTTTTGCCAAAGCTCCTAAATTATTCTACAAAAGCTGTCTAAGTTCACCGTTATGACGAGAGTGTCTAAAATTTGACGCCCTATGTTCTCCGTGAAAATTTTATTAAAATATTTTATTTTTAAATTTTTTTTGTATTCATATTATTTTTTTAGATAAACAAAGGACATATATATTTAAAAGGTCCGGATTGCGTAGCAGCCACACTAAAGAATTCGATAGAGCATACAAATATATGTGCTGCTCTGCCAAGTTTATTTACAACCCATTGCCATGGTACACGCAGAGACAACACATTTTTTTTATATAGTCCAACAAAACTTTGAATCCGAACATGTTATGGTTAATAATAACAATAATATCGAGCCCTTACCTCAAAAAGGTTTAAGCGACAAAAAACCAATTTTACAGAACTTTTTTTTAGGTATCATAAAAGTTATATTTGAAGGTTGGCGCTTGAGATAAAATTGTTTTTGCTATAAAATCGCAACGGTACCTAACGTGGCCATGACATTCTAGGAGATGATGCAAGTGTTGCCAACAAATTCATTTATTAAAAAAAAAACGAAAATATAAAATGATGTCGCTTAAGCTATTTTTGCGGTAAGGGCTCAATACGTTAATTTCTAATAATTGTTTGGTTTTTATTAACAATTACATTTTGCACGAGAAAATGCTTTTTTCGAAAATCAATTGTACTTTCATAAGATGTAGAAATTCGATCGTTATGATTGGCCGTAACATAATTGGAGGCAACCATATTATTGTTGTGGCTTTCGGATAAAGAACTAATTTAACCATAATATTGTTGTCGCTGACAATAGTATGATCAAAATAACTAAAATACGTTTTAAAATTTTAGCTCAAAATAGTTTTGTTTTAGATGACCGTATCGAAAAATGGAGTATCAGAACGTGTTATATAGCTTCTGTGATCAGGAGCCCACAGGAGGGAATTGTCAGCTAGACGGATAACACCTTCTAGGCTTTACTTACAAAAGGGTTGTCTAATTCTTGTTCCCCAAGTTGATTAAAAATTTGGCGCAATATATTTCTAAATCTAATAATAAAAGTTTTTAATTAATTTAAAACAGCCATAGGCCACACTGGGGCAACATCAGGAGGTGGTTTAATTTTCATAGCCATTTTTGGAAATTTAAGAAATTATCTTAGCTGTAATCTGGCGTATGACAGTTTCTAGCCGCTTCAACTTTGCAAGTTTATTAATAAAGGTCCGAAAGGTCCAAAGGCTGTAAGAGCCAAAATTTTGACGATGAGTTAAGAAAGGCGAACCGTGTTTCGTTAGCTTTCATCGTTGCAGTTCTCATTTTTTAAATGGAAACAAAAAACACGAAGAAAGAGTAGTCGGTTAAGGGTACCCTATTTGGTGTCCATGGAATATCATGAAACAAAAGTATGTTATGTGCTTCATATTATCTACATGCCCTCCAACTCCAATAATATACCCTAGTAGACCTGGCTAAACGTTTTCGAAAGTATACTTATGTTTTAATGAAAAGTAGCTTCGCTTACAAGAAATTTGTTCATAGCCTTCGGTAGCTTGGATTACACAATAGTTTGTTAGATAAACCGACCGGAAAGGTGTCCTCCACTAGGTACAACTCAAAGCGCCTTCGATTTTTTTTAACTTGTCGATCTTTGGTCGGAAGGAAAAATATCCTTTTCTGAATATGAAGAAAAGCGGCTTTTCTAACAATACTGTTTGAAATAGTTCACCCTTGTGCAGTTAAAAAGGTCTGCTCCTCTGCGTAGAACGAAATACGTTTAAGCTTCATTAGTTTTTTTTTTTTTTGCTAAGCTTTTCAGCTCTGTCGAAAGCTTGTCATGGAAAAGATATAAAAATATCATGGAAAGCCCTTACTTTTTTCAAAAACCGGGTTTCAAATATTCCGAATAGCTGCTATTAAAAAAAAACCGGTTTTCGGTTAAGCATTTGTTTTAAGTCGAATACAAAAATCAAATTAGTTTTTATAATAAAAAATTAATTTGAATAAAAACAAAACAGTTCCCGATGGTATGAAGCCAACAAAATGCATAGATATAACTTAAGGTATGTTCAGACCTAACAAATATTTGACAATATAATCCAAAAAAAAAGCGTGACCAGTAAATTAAGCTTTAATTTTTATTATTTCTATTTATGTACTAAACTTTATTCCTAAGATCATAATTGTATAATGTAATTTAGAAATTGTTAAATAATGTTTGCTCTAGGCAAACGTTTTGCAAAAGCAAACAATTCTTTAAGAAAACTAGTGGTTACGTGTAGGACGTCAAATATTTAATAGGTGTGAACATAGCTTTAGAATTTTTGTAAAACTTGGGGTTTGAAAAATTATAAGAATTTAATAAATTTATTATTTGAGATATTCGCCCAAATTTATTTAATTTTTAATTTAATTTTTTAGTGGTTAAGCATGTTTATGTGCATCAGTAGACTTTAAACATATTTTTGGGATTATATATTTCAAATTATTTTGTTTCAGCTTTATAGAAACGAATAGTAATATGAACACGCTTTTTGTCATGCAATTCGTCGATCACAATTTAGACCTTCCATGACATTGTTTGATTCAATTCAATTCAATTTTGTTTTAAGTTCTTGGTGTTTTAGTAAATAAAACTGATAAATTTTCCCATATCGTTGATGCTGCTTTTGGCAGCATATTTTAGTAAAGTATTATTGCCAGTCTCTTAAGAACTATTGGAACAGAGTCAAGTTTTCCTTGGCGTATACTTATGTGAACCTTGTTGACTAATTAAAGGCGATTAATAAGTCGTTTAAAGTACTTTGACAACTTATCATTTAAATCAGTTCGAAATATCACCAGAGATGACATTTTTATAAAAATATGTAAATTTTCTGACTTTCCACATTTTTCGTATGTAAATTCAATTGTAAAAATGGGATAAGGGAAAAAACTCCCGGGGAATTTGTATTAGTAATTGGGCCGATTATAGTTAGAATACTGTCCAATTGCTTATTACTTTTAAAGCTAACATTTTGTTTGTAGTATTTTGAATTGTTTTTGGTTTTTGTTACAAGAACAAAAAGCTTATATAAGCGATTTGTATTTACTTTGCTAAAATTAGCTCTGTTCCACATGCATAACGAAACAGTCCGAACTTGCACAAAGTTACCAAAAAGCGTTTTACATAACAATTTCTGTGCAATTAAGAGAGTAATTGAGAGTGTAATTTTTTTTATTTCCTTTACAAATTTGCACGAATTTTTTCTTTAGGTAAGTTCGGACAAGAAAAAACTATCAGCTGATTTTGTTTACATATTAAAAATCAAAATGTTAGGTTTTTGTAAAAATTTAAAGTGGTAAAAACGTTATTGCATACATATTTCCCTGAATCTTTAATATAAAAAAACAATATATAAATAATTACAATGATGCAATTGTTTTGGTTTTATAATGTTATGACTTTTAAGCGTCTAAAATCACTTAAATAGATCTTAATTTAAAAAGTAAGCAGCATTAGTATTTGAAGAAGTGCAAAAATGTTTTTTTGCGTTCCAGCAATTTTGAGTAGTTTCGGCAAACTAAGAGAGTAATTTTAATTTTACTCTCATTAGTCCGAACTTGCCCGAATACATCTAATGTTTTTTGACCTTTTTATTCTCTGTTTTGACATTTGTTACATTCTGTTTTGACATTCTTCAAAAAAAAGGTAAAGTTTGCCCAATATTCGATTAGAAAAACACTTAAATTACGGGTACATTTATAACAAAATTAAGAAACGTAAATAAAGAACACATTTCAAAAATAACCGGTTTAGTTTACCATAATAACCTGTGTATTCGATATTCGAAAATATTCGAGTGGGGCAAAACTATAATAACCGGTTAAAACCGGTCCAATACTATCCGTTTAATCTCCCTAACGTGCACCCTTAATTCTCAGTATGTCTTTTACTGGAATGTCTGGATTATAGATGTTAATTTTCTATGTGATCTTTTGTTTCAGGGCTGCCAGACTTGGGGACTTATCCCCAAAGTTGGGGATTTCATGCGAGCAAAAAGGAAGAAGAAAGTCATTTGGGGATTGGGATTTAAAAAAAATCGGGCATATTTTGGAGATTTACAAATTTACGCTTATTTCTTTTTGTTTCGTGTGTTAAATATCAAAAAATTTTCAATACTTTCAAGAAAGTTTTAAATATATATGTGTGTTTATATTTTAAACCTTGATAAGTAGGAAATATATTGGCATGTCACCAAATATACTATATATTAAGAAAAGAAGAAAAAACAAAATTTACTCTCCGGATAATAGAGTAAAAAAGTGATACTATGCGGTTTATATCAGTGTACAGAATTTTTATTTGTCTGAAAGATCACGTGTCCGAATTATCGAGAGAGTACTGTAGTTATATTTAGCACATAATTTAAAAGGCTGGTGAGCTTTTAACACAGATTAATTGTGATTATTCTGTGTCTGTACATTTTTGTAAAATTTGCTACATAAGCTTCATTTAGCCACAGGACTTAAAGTTGTTTCTAGACATTATGCAAATTATATTTTTTGAAAAGTAAGTAGTGCCACAAAAATATTTTATTAGTCATCATTTGCTGCTGACAGATTAAATATGCTAGTGACTAATATTAAAACAACGATAAATCATTCGTTAACATCCACTCAAAATTCTTAATGAAATAGAAAGTTTCTTTTAAAAACCACACACACACATAATTTTTTTTATTTTCACCAGTTCCACCAGCACAAATTTAAAGTTTTCTATTTAATTTTGTGCACAAGTTTTGACACTTTATTTTACTTAAATTTTTCTCATTACTGCGTGACCATGACTTTCGTCAAAACGACATTTTGTGGTTTAAAGCAACAAATGAAACAAGCAAAATTAAGTGAAATTGCAAAGAAACACCACAACAACTGCCATGAAACAAGAAAAAAAAATGTGTACTAGTATTTTTTAAATATTTTATTTGTCAAGCGATAAAGACTGATTGGGTCAACTACAGGTCCATGAGCCGCCGCTCACACATGGTTTGCCAAAGATAAATTTGCAAAAATATAATGACGACGTTAGATTGTATGGAATTATTTGAAGCGTAACGCTTTACAAATTTACACAGCATTTTTGGGAAAACTACAACCGTAATTTGGAAAATGCATCTTTCCTTGTTTAAACATTTTTCGGGTTTTTAAACAAGAACTTTGTTGAAATAAGAAATAAAACAAGGAATCTAGATAAAAATCATTTAGATTTTTATAAGGTTGTCAATAACAAATAAAACAAGTTAGAGTGCCATATTCGGCTATGCCGAATCTTTGATACCCTCCATTTACAGCTAGACTATTTCTGGAATGAGCTTTAAATGCGACATATGGTAAATAATGGGCCAATCTTCACAAAATTTCGAGAAAGTGATTTATAGTCGTATAAAATTTTATTATAATAGCTTATTCGTGTCGTTCTTAGGCGTACTAAAGTGATTTTCGAGAGTGGGTTTTTTATGCGGCCTATGGTAAATTGCACTAGGCCACAAAAAAAATTAACCTCAAAAATAAGATATTTTCTAAGCTAAATTGGGGCTGCTAGACACGAATATGGCATTTATTTATTTTTCTCAAGAAGCGTTTTCGAAATATTCGCGAAAATCGTAGTTTTCTGCAGTTGATTTAGGTATTTTGAAAAATATCTAGAAAACTTCAACTGAATTGTACAAAATTTAAAAAATTATTTATATAGATTTGTTTTTTCTCTTTCAGCCCATATCTTAACTGTGTCGATCGGATAATGATTTCCTGAACAACAGGCCTTTAAACTTGAAAAAATTTGGTTTTTTATGTTTTTTCAAAATTCAAATCGTTTTAATGGCGGTTTGATTTTTATAATCTTATAGGATTTAGCTATAACATATCCCCATAAAAAGGATTTAGCTATAACATAAAAAATAAAGGTAATGCAATGATGGCACATCTCAAAATATGGTTGACAAATAAACATCCTTATTACGGTAAATATTGGAAATTAGGGTGCAATGATTTCATTGTTTCGGTGGCTCTCTGACATTTGTACGACCCAAGAAATATTTTTTACAGTTAAAAATTACCCATAAATGTAAGTATGAAGACAATCGCCTATTTCACTCACTGCGAAAGTAGTGTTAGTCACTTATGGCGTTTTCTTTTCTAAAAAATAATAAAGCATAATAATTGTGTAACATATTTATCAGGCTACACGCAACCTTACAAAGTACTTCATTTTTCTAAATTACAATGGAACAGAATAATATCTACGTTTTACACTCAAAACAAATGTGTATTTAGCGTGTCATATATTGAATGCAAAGTTTGTACAAATAACCGATAGTCAACACGGTTGTAGCGATTTTTAACATTAAATTTTCTTTGAATTACAATAAGCGTTAACAATACTGATTTTCAATATTCAAATAAAAGCAAAACCAAACGAAAATCAAAAAGTTTTCACAATATAACCAAAAATCACAATATAACACAAATTTTACACAAGAACAGGAAAAAGTTAATAAAACAAAATTCTTGCTTGCATAAAAAAGTACTTAACGCAGATGCAAAAAAGGGTATTATCTCACTCTAAATTTTAACTGGGGTTAAGAAATGAAACAAATTTGCCATTTATTTTTGCAACATATTTAGAAAGGAAAAAGACGACTTTTCACATTTTTGCATATATTTTTAGAAAAGAACAAAAACCCGCGTAAACGTGGAATATTATTGTCAGAAAAGAAAACACCATTAACTAACACGGTTCGAACGCTATCGCTCGAGTGTATTTTAAACGACAAAAAGCTGATTTGCGCACCGCTTAACATTTTCAGCACCACAAATAAAATTTTACAGCCATATTCATAAAAAGTTCTTATATTAAGCTTATAGTATGTAATACCTATTAAACGCTTTTTTTTTATAAGCATCTTATAAAAATTTGTATTCATAAACGTACATTAACAGCTTTTTTACTATTAACTGTTTGTAGCGATTTTGTGTTTAAGTATGGCAACTTTATTTATATTTTCCTGCCATTTCATTGTTAGTGATGCATGAAACTTCTATTCGGTTCACATGATATTCTATATTTAAATTTTTTTAATATTTTTTTTTAATTGTAGAACTTAAAAATTATTCTTATCAAATAAAACTCCATATTATTTTATTTTCTCAACAAAATGTTGGCTAAGGTATCATAAAAACTTTTGGTTGAACCTTTTTGAAATATTCGATAAGAAAGTATTCGAATAAAAAGATTGTTTACTTTTTATTAACATCACTATTATTATGGTTTGTTTATTTTATTTTTTTCTTACATAGCGTCTTTACCTGACAATTTTTTGTCATACCAAACGTCAAACTTCATATTAAAAAAACGCTGACAAAAATTTTCGAGTTTTTTTTATATAGACTTTGACGTTTGGTATGACAAAAAATTGTCAGTTGAAGACGCTATGTTAATATTTTTGAACAATAATTTGTTGTTTCAAAAAAAAAAAAAAAAAAAAAAAAAAAAAAGAAAACAACTAGTTGCAATAATTTTATAAATAATTAAAGAGAATATCTGCATTTGCCCCTGAACATATTCATTTAAATCATATAAATTTTTTTTTATATAATTATGTATCAATATAACTTTAAATTGGTAGTCTAAAAAAAAAATTAGTAAAATGTATTTAACATATCCGTACTAATAAATAAAACATTTTTGTAAATTTTTTTCAACATATTTTACAACAAAATTATCATAAAATGCAAACACTTAACAAAATGTCATTCTATTATTGGTTTAAAGAAGGGCAAACCCAACAATAAATTTTCTTACTTTATGAATGGTTTATTAAAGGTTCAATGGACTATTTTTCGTTTATGAATACAACTTTAGCAATTTTTGCTTAAAAACGGTTAATTAATTAAAAATACGTTTTTATGAATACGGCTGTATTCTTATTATTTAAATATCTTTTTTTCAAGAATCTATTAGATTTGTTTGAATATTTCACTTGATATTATGCCAATTTCAACTAACAATTAAGACCTTTTTCCAAAGAAATTTGAGAAGTACTTCGAAATAAAAAAAAAAAAACATTTGTACACTTTAATAAAGTAGTACTTCCATGAATTAGGGTTCTGCAAAAGCAAGCATTAAACACTATCTCCAAGAATACCAATAAAATACAAATTTCAATTTATATGTTTGTTAAAGTAACGAAAATATTTCTTGTTATTTTCCAATATTTCATCCCCGAATTACAACTAGAAGTTTCCAAATATGTTCGTTATTTGTGAGTGTGCTCGTATTTAAACACAAATCCCACAAGTTATTTACTTTCAGGAACAATACTAAGAAGGCCAATTGTTAACATAACCGACAAACTGCTACAATAAAACCACATGACAGTTGCACTAACAGAGCCCAATTGAAATAACTACTAATTAATTTGTTAGAAATGTTAGAATCAAAGCTAATAAAGACAAAAACATTAGGCTGCCAGTTATTTTTAAAAGTTGGAGTTTGTTTCACGCCAAGCGCTAGATTGGTTCGAATTGCTAAAAAAAATAGTCCCTTGAAAATTTAAGCTCAATCGGACAAGGGGATAGGGTGCCCCTGACTCCCAAAATTTACAAAAAAAAAAAATTGTTGGTAAAAGTTATAGATCAAACCCAGACGCACAACTTTGATCACAAATTTTTTTTGTATCTCTAAAATCTACTGAATTAAAAAAAATAAACGAAAAATCATGGATGTATTCATATGTTTATATGGGTGATTACATTTACTAAAGCCCTTATGACACTACATTTTTAATGCATTGTTCAAGTTTTGGTGAACAGTACAAATAAAATGTAATACAAAAATTTATCAAGTGCAAAGAGTTAAGCTGTATTAAGATAAATGGCAAACTGTCAAAAATTTTACTAAAGTTATCGATAAAAAATGAAGTTATGTCAAAAAAAATGTAAAATTGTTTAACTTAAAATTGACATTTCCAGCTTGAAATATTAAAAGTGTTGCTGAATCAGCGGTTTATAAGCAAATTCAGCGATTTACCGCTTTTTGTTTTTAGGTTACTCATAAACAAAAAGTTGGCAACATTTAAGAAAATAAACAAAACAGGGATGGCTAAGTTGTTTCAATTGCACTTTTTTGTTGATACTTTTTAAACAAAGATTTATAATACCTTTTTGTGGTGTTTTTTATGAACAAAAATAAAATTAATTTCAACTAAAAAAATCTTTTAGAACAATTAGGGTAAAAAAGTAAAATTTTTAAAGGTTGTTGGTACAATTTTAAAAATTCTCAACCCCATCCCTGAAACAAAACCATAACAAGAAAAAAAAAAACTAAAAAACTTTGTTTACATTTTATAGTTTGCTCTTTCTAACATTTACTGTTTCTTTCTATCAATTCTATATCAATTAATGAATAAAAAATGTAGTGTCATAAGGGCTTTAAGTATAGGCGTTACATGAGAAAAAAAATTGATATGTTGATATTTAAATTTTATTTGCGGCAAGTATTTTTATTTGGGGATTAGTTTTTGTTTTAATTTGTTAGGTTAAAAAAGAGTTTCTTAATTGCTATTTGAAAAGTGTTAACGGCAATCCTTAACAATTTGTTAAATATATTGTTTTTGTTCTTCGCTTCTTAATAAAATATTATTATAATCCTGCATTAATTTGACGTCCCTATCAGCGGTACCGTTTACTACTTTTCAACCTGAAAGAGTTTGTTTAGCTTCGATAAACTTTTTGTTACTCGGTCTTTTTGTGGGGTCTACCGTCTTCCAATTCTTATATCAAACGAAAATGTTGAGCAGCGGCTGGAAATGCCTGCTTTGAAGAGTGGTACTGGAACACTAGCGAGGGATCTGTTGTATTTTGCTTACAGGCATCACATCTTTGAACTTATTCCTAAAAGCGTTTTTGATATTAAATTTTGCAGGTCAGATCGTCCTAATGTTCAAAAATTTCAACGATTTCAGAAGTGTTGGCACTCATTTAACAATGATAGTTTTAGGATGAGAAAGTTAAAAATGCTATCAAATTATGTTATGTAAAGCGAATTACAAGTGTTCTTAATAATGTGCTCCAGGTAAAACAAACGCGAGATGACTATAGGGATTTTATCGAGCTTGCTAAAATATTTCTCGGAAAAACACCAACCCAATCAGGTATGAACTTTCGAGCTCCAGGCGCTATGCATCACGCAAGATGGAAGTCAAAGGCAATATACACCTTAAAAATATTATTATTTAGAGACGAGTTCGATTTAACAGAGGTTGAACTACATGCTCTTTGCGATTTTTCTTTTTTTTCACCTTGTTCCTTGAAAATTAGTTTTGCGCTCCATCACCTCCAAAAGCTCCGTATCAAGATTGTATGCTTCTTACGGTATTCAGTCAATATCAAAGTGGAAAAATTTTACAGTCACCTGTGGTATCTAGGCACAGAAAATGTTGCTTTGGCATTTTTTGATGAAAATATACCAATCGAAACAAAAAAAAAAAAAAAAAATATGGTGAAAGCTTTGAAGAATGAATCTGATGTAAACAACAAAAAGGCATTAATAGAGACTCTGAACGTAGCTGATGTTATCAAGAAAGTTATTACGCCATTTTTTAAGAGTTTAGATTTGTGTGAAGAGTTTAAAAAACAACCTCCTGCAAAGTGACGGAGTAACACAAAGTTTATCGAAGCTAAAAAAAACCTCTTCCAGGTTTAAAAGTAGAAAACGATACCGCTGATAGGGGAGTCATATTAATGCAGGATTATAAATATATTTAATCAAGAAGCGAAGAACAAAACCAATATATTTTACAAATTGTTAAGGATTGCCGTTAACGCTTTTCAAATAGCAATTAAGAAACTCTTTTTTAACTATACAAATTAAAACCGAAACCCAAGCCATACCGAAAAAAATACTTACCGCAAATAAAATTTAAATATCAACGTATCAATTTTTTTCTCATGTAACGCTTATACATACTTTAGGCAATAAAATCACCCATATAAACATATGAATACATCCATGGTTTTTTGTTTTTTTTTTTTTTTTTTAAACTCAGTAGTTACATAGATGGGGGTAGTGCATTCATTTTGCAGTTTCAACTCACACTTAGTGATAGTGCAAAAATATTGCGATCATTTTGTTGATGTTGAGTGATGAATTGAAAATTTGCAGCCTCACTAAACATGAGTGATAGTGATGTTAAAAAATTTTGCACTCAAAAAAAAAGTAGTTTGATTTAAAATAAAGCAATCATCAGCTTATTGCAACTTTTTTTTTCTTCACTCATTTGAGTGCAACTTAAATTGGTGCACTAATTTTTAAATTAAAAACTTGTTTTTTCATGACTAAAGCCAATAATTATACCGTTATTGACAAAATATCATTTTGTTTAATGTTTTTACTTATGTATATCCTCAAAAGAAATCAAAAAAACATGCACATACAAAGTTACATTTTTTAAATTTTAGTGAGACAATATTTGTATTCAGCTTTTTTGATTGCATGTCCGAATTTTGCACTATTTGATTTGAGTGCAGATTTTTGCATTCAAATCTGCGTTTAGTGATAGTGAAAAAATTTGCAATATCACTCAAAATTTTTTAGTGGTAGTTAAAAAATAACCATCATCACTAAAGCTGGTAAAAAAGAGTGCAAACTACTTTCTTTGCAGTTTTATTTAGTGATAGTTCAATGCTGATTTAAATCAATATTTAGTGCACTACCCCCAACTATGAGTAGTTATTAGAGATACAAAAAAAATTTGTGAGCAAAAGTTTTCCGTCTGAGTTTGATTTATGGCTTTTACAAGCAATTCTTTTTTGTAAAATAAATAATAACGAAGTTATTGACAATCAAAGTTAAAAATCAGGTGTTTTGCAAATTTTGGGGGGTCAGGGGCACCCTATCCCCTCATTCGATTGAGCTCGAATATTCAAGGGACTATTTTTTAGCAATTCGAACCAATCTGCTGGGGCTTGGCGTGAACCAAATTTTTTCAAAAAAAATGTTCCCATATAGTTAATTGGCACCCTAATGTACATATTTACAAAACAATTCATCAGTTGCTGGGTTGCACAGTAGATTTGTTTTAAAGACTAAAAGGAAAACCAAAACCAATTTGTTCGTTGGAAATCTAATTCAAACTAAAGAAACAAAATAACAAAAAACAATTTGGAAATGTTATCTGATATTGCGTACTAATAAGTACATAATAGTAAGTGTCCACTGGGAAATGACATATTTTGACAATGTCCACTGACCTAATTCGTATTATCTATCGTCTTTAGTTTTTTTTTTAACGCGCTACAAAGAATTCTGGCATGCAATTGAATTTGTCATGGCATTTGTAAGAGGCAAACATGGACATAAATAGATCGTTTAAAAGGGGTTTCCAAATTTATCATTAAAAAAAAAAAAAAACAATTAAGAATCCTTTTAACCGCCACCGAGAATTGGAATTGTTCAGGAGTGGGCTTTATATGGAAGCTGTGATAAGCTAAGAATACGAATCAATTTAATTACAAAACTTGACCTCACAATGTAAAATTCGTATTAAAGAGTAAACTTTACAAGAAACCTACACAGAAGCAAAGCTCTCGGGATAAATCAAGTTTTTTGTGATTACTTTAACTACGAGTCGTACTCAAAAATTCAAGTACGAATAACACTAAAACGTACTCAAAACAATCCTAAATGGGATTACTCCCATCAATCCCAGAATTTCTGGAAATAAATAAAAAATTCTTAAATCAAGTAAAAAAAAAAGATTAATCTTTTCGTTGTGTTTAACCCTCCGGCTTACGCATGTTTTTATTTTCTATACACCTTGAAAAAGGTCTGGCAAGACTTCTGTGTACCACGAAGGGTTAAAAAGTAAATTTGAACTCTTGCTTCTCATTTAGATTATATTTTTTGTTAAATATGTACATAAGATTTCTAAAGTGAAAACCATATCGGCCATGATATTGGTGTTTTATCATTCTGAAATGTGTAATACGGGTAAGTAAATAAATCATGATAATTTTTTCTTTCTAATTCGGGATTAAATCAACTTTATAAAACTTGAATCAAGAGCATTTTGAGATTGATTCAATCTTAGTTTTACTTAAATCAATCTCATTTTCGGATTATTTCAAGAACGAAATCGGGATTGAATATGGATAATTTAAGTATTTTGCGATTGAAAATCCGTACTTGAATCAATCTTTCTTTACTTGATTCAAGAAAATCCGTACTCACCGTACTATTAATGGATGGATTGATTTTTCTTTTGAGTGTATGAATTCTTATAGTTCAATTGCAAAAAAAAAAAAACCCGGCAGTGCAATTACAAGTCTCAATTAACTATATACATATATAAAATAGAAGAATACTGACTGGCCCATCATCGCAAAAAAGTTGAAATTTAAACCGTAGCTTGATCTCTCGCCAAATTGATCCACTAAGAGGGTATTCTTACAAATTAGAATGTTTAGCAGGTAAAAACGTGTAAGTTCGCTAACCTAATATCTTCTTAACTAAAAGAGATAAAAAAAATTAATAAGCGGAAAATTGTCTGGTACTTATTTGAAATTTTGCTCTTTTAGGGAGTAAACGGGTAAAAGCTGTATTTTGGAATTTTTTCACAACATCTATCTTTTGAACCAATAAAAAAATAGAAATATATTGCATTCGAAGCTTATCTAAAAACAAATAAAAATGTGGTACTTTTTTTGAAATTCTAACACGTACCTATTTTTCGTACTTTTTTACAATTTTTTCCATTGATTGACATATCGTCGGCTTAACAAGCAAACCTGCCTAGTCCACTTTTTAAGTTAATTGAGATTTGATGCCGTGTGGTAGAGAAAGATACGCCTCGTCGAACGGTTTATAGTTTTTCTTCAATTTGAGTCTTGAAGTGTGTAAAATTAACTATATTTTTGGTTTTCCTTTCAAGCTGCAAATATGAAATATAAAAAGTTTTTTGTCTCCCCCGTAAAATGTGCTGTAAGAGAGCAAGCAGATTTGCATATTAAGCTGACGATATACGTATTAAATTATAAGCTCCCACTATAATATTGAAATTGTTGATTCTAAAAATAGGGAGGAAAAAAAACCAAAAAATGGGAAAAATACGGTAAATTAAAATTCTTTATTTTACTTTTCGATCTACATTGTGGTACTTTTTGCATTTATGTACTATGATATTAAACTTAGAAACATGAAATTAAAGGTGCAAGGCCCTGAATGATTGAGCACATAGAAGATAAAAAATGTTGGTACTTTTTGTTAAAACCTAGAAACATTAACTTTGGCATATAAATATGTCCACGAAAGGGAGACGCTAGCGAAGTAGCGGATTATATGCTAAGTAGTAATATTATAATTCGTTTCCTTTTTTTGGACGTTTTTAAGTGAATTTCGGAAAGCTGTTTCGTACACAGGACCTTATGTGAATTGTGGACCGATCATTACACTACTTTTTGTGAAAGAGGGTATGACAAGGAATTTTAATAGAAAGAGTCAGTCTTAAGGCCCAAATACACTGGTCAAAGGCTTGACATCAAGCTCGTGTACGTGTGCTTGACATTAGAACATACATTTGCTGGGTCAGCTGTCAAGCATTCATTATGCATTTTATTTTGAAGTGACAACAGCAGGAGCAGCCAAATATTAAAATATGGATAAAAAGTATTTAATAGTTGCTTTTTAATAAATAAAAACAAAAATTGAAGAAAAGAAGAAGAAAATTATTAATTAAAAAGTTTTCCATAATTCCATCATTTTTTTTTCCTCCAAAGCATTTTTTTTTTTCATCCGACATTTTTAGCGACTGTTCGGTTTGAAATCACGTTTAAAGTGTGTGGGTGCTTGAAGAGTAACGCCAATACATTCATCAAAATCACTCGTCAAGCATGCTAAATATCTAAATTTTTTGATTTTCCATCAATCATCGTCGGTGTCACACATACAAACTCGTTTTCACTAATACTACCACAATGCTGGATGGGAATTTGACCAATGTATTTGGGCCTTTAGAAATACGAAATGAAAAATGATATCGAACAGATGTCCACCACAACCGCACATGCAAATGTCGATTGCTTTGTAAAATTTTATATCACGTTTTGGCAAAATTGCGGGTTAATTTTCTTAATCACTTTGCGTATTTTTAGTTTTAAGCTTGCAATCGATTGGAATGAATCTTAATGGACTCTTTCTCCAACATAGCTCCAACTAGCAACACGAAATTTAGAAGCATTTCAAATAAGATATTATTTATTTCAATCGAACCAGCATTTTATCTCTGGATGCCGCCAGAAAGAGAAATATTTATTTATTTATTTAATAATTGAATTGCTCCATACACAAGACTAAGAGTCTTATTTTGCAGTATGGAACTGAGAATATGTTAAACTTTAAATCATTAATTAATAAATAACTTAATAACTAACTACAATTTTTATACAAGTAATCAAAAAACAATTTAATTTAAACAATAAAGTAAAAACTTAATTTAAATATTTAAAAAGCATAAAATAATATATTTTATTAATCAAAAATTTAGATAATTTTATATATTTTAATCTCAAGTAATTATGTATGTTTCAAAGTGCTATGCTGAAAACAGTTTAAAAATATTTTCCTTGAATTTTCGTGCGTTACTTAAAAGTTGAATGCTATATGGTATAGAATTCCAGAGAGATACTGCGAATATGTAGAAATGCCACTCAGAAATTAAACTTTTATACCCGAACGATCTAATTCTTTTCCCTCTGCTTATGTCAGAAATACAAAGTTTACCGTACAAGTGCTCAGGTTTGTGGGTATATATTATCTTATGTAAAAAAACTAAAACTCTCATGTTCAGCAGATTATCTAAGGAAAGGCCATAAAGCCGAGATGAAAACAAAGAAACACTAGAACGCCTTTTAAGTCCATACACGTACCGTACAATATTGTTAAACGCAACGTTAAATTTCGCCTTACTAATCGTATCAGATTTAGCAAATAGCTCACAGCCATACAGTAACACTGGCATCAGATAAGTTTTAGCAAGAAGCATTCTTATTCTTAAAGGTGTACAATCCTGGGTCCGCCAAAGAGTTCTAATCATTGAAAAAGTGCGACCACAAGCATAGTTAACGTGGTTCGACCACGTAAGAGTGTCATTGAAAAGTATTCCTAGATTCTTAGCAGATTTTACTATTTCAATCTGCTGATTATTTATAAATATATTAGGTATAATATTAAGTTTATTCAGTCGCCTTTGAATAACTATGCATTTAGATTTTTTTGGATTTATTTCCAAGCCATTTGCCGTTGCCCACGTATAAATACGATGAAGTTGTTGATTAAGAGATATAATACACTGGTCGATTAAGGCATTATTACAACTGGTATAAAGTTGAACGTCATCCGCGTACATTCTTACATTACAATTCATTAGGACGCCTGGGAGGTCATTTGAATATAGTGAGAATAATAGTGGTCCAACAATGGACCCCTGAGGTACCCCTCTTGTTACAGGCAGTGCCCTGGATTTCCGTATTCCAGTTTCAACATACTGATACCTGTTACCCAAGTATGTGGACAATAACTGAGTAGCGGTCGAAGAGAAATTGAAGAAATGTTTAAGTTTGTAACAGCGAAAACCACAAATGTACCGTTACCTCGTAAACGAAGTTTATGTTTGGAATATAAAGACCAACAGTTACCTGTTTTATATGACGTCTTTTCTTGTGGTTTGGTTATTTTTAACCATATTAAGCCATAATATGGTACCAACAAACATTAACATTGCTAAAATTTAGACCTACATAGTATATCGTCATATTTTTTCTGCGTGTGGGATTCTCGGGAATAGAAGACATATCGTATATATACTCGCAAATTGAATAAGTTTAGGAAATTTTAAAGCTTAATTTGTTATTACTTCTTAGTCGATCTAAGCATACCACACAGTCCGTCAAACTGATATGTTATAAAATTAATTTCAAATAAACTTTATAGAACAATTCAATAAATATGTATTATATATTTTGCTACAGTAAAAAAAATATTACAAGATTTACCTTTATAGTTGTAGCGTGTATAAAATTTGTCACTAACCTTTTGTAAAATGCAAACATGTTTTATCAGTTTCCATTCCAGTGACACTTTTAAACATAATTGTATGTTTTGTCATTAAAGAAAAAACAACATTTTCGTAACATATTTATTTTTGGGTCTTTATTACAATTGTGACCAACATGAGTAAATTAATTACCTCAAAGTAATGTGTGGTGGAACGAAAGCGACATGATCATAAAAACTATTGACACGGTCAAGGCACTTTTACTTTAATTGAATGTTTTTTAGTTTCTTTTTACAACAAAACCACGACAAAAAAAATAAAATCATTTAAACTTTAACTTGAACATGAACATGAGAAATTACGGTGCGGTTTTTAACCCTTTAAGCAACTTTGGAGCACGTTAATGTTTTCTAGCAGTTATAAAAACTAAGCGGTTACTGTTTGAATTATTGTAACCCTCCATGCGCTTGGACTCCTCAAGCTCTGACAGATTTCAGTGGTACACATTTTAATGGTTGGTATTAATGGATTAATACTATTTTGTTGGAAACAAAACTAGAAATTTTACGTTGGGTATGTGTAAATCATATTTATAACCACCACTGGGGGTTAAAATACTTCGTGTTTCATTTATTTTTTTAAATCATCCTTTTTGCCGAAAAATTGCATATTTTACCGTAAATGCATTTTTGGACACATTTTTTTTTTATAAATAAATATTTTTGAAGTTTTATTAAAATAAAACATTTTCTATTTTTTATAAATAGAATTCGGGAATTATTAAAAATTAAAAATATCTTTAGCTTCAATGTTAGCCAAAGGTTGGCTTAAGCAAAAAGTGTGTAAATTATTGAGAGAATAGTACTACTGTAAGAAAGGCTTATAAATTGAAATTTGACTCATTCGAAAAACTTGATAAATTTTTTATTTTTTAAAACGAAAAGTTCTTTTATAAAAAAAGTGACTTTAAAAGGTTTTCGGAAAGGTCTTGAAATTTCTCTTTATACCAAAATCCCAGCTATAGGATATACATTCACTCTAGTATATTTAATATTAATCGTATTAGTATTTGAACGCATCCGGATTTAATTTACATTGTATTTTAAAGCTACGGCCAGACTTATCAAACGTTTGACGAAAAAAACGGACCAACAACCAAACTAAAATATCATTTCGCTTAATATCAATATTTATTTTGATTAAAATACCACATCTTACAAAAAACTGTTTTTTTTGGAGGTCAAGATCTACCTCCCTATAAATTGATGTTCCAGGTAGAATAACGTGTAAGTGTGTTTATGTTTTCGAGTTTTTGTGTTTCAGTTATTTTTTTGTTCTGGCTGCGAACCAGGGCCAACCAAAGGGTTGCGAACACCCCCCTAAGAGATGGCACCGATGAGAGCTAGTAGGGTAACCATGGCCTTAGATGAAAAAACCGGTTCGTAACAGAAATGTGTAGTAGTATAATTAGTTTATTTTGTAATATTAAGACCATTTTAAATCTCGCTAACTATTAACAAAAGAAGGGGTTACGCTTATTTGATCAAATATTTAATAAGTGTGACCGTAGCTTAAAAGTAAACAAAAATTATTTTAAGAATTTCGGGATTCGATTTCTAAAAATCGTATAGTTCATTGGCTATGTACTATGAGTGCCTCGGTAGGCTAGCTGGTAGCGAGCTAGTCTATCAGCGTCGAGGTTGCGGGTTCGATTCCCGCCAGAGACTCTGGTTTCTTTCCTGCAGACAAGCATAGAGCTTTGCGGAAAAATTGATTCAAGGATTTTCAATTGCGAAATACTTAACTTATCCATATACAATCCCGGATTCGAACTTGAAATAATCCGAAAATGAGATTGTTTTAAATAAATTTGATTTTAGTGTATATATTGCGGACACCGACGTGAAAAAGTCATCCCAGTCTCCCGGATGAATGCAGTGTCTTCCAGGCTGAGATCCTACAATGTGGAGGGCGAGGGAAGTGATACAGACGGCGCTAAGGGCATTGCAAATTATACTGTGTGATCGTGCCTGGTCGTTCGGTATAGGAATGGTCTGAGGGAACTCATGGAGATATTAAGAGTAAAGCTGTGTTGGGTACCCGGACACTGCATGGTTGATGAAAATGAGTTGGCGGACTAACTCGCGAAAGGGGGCTCGAATCTGGACTGAGTGGTTTGGGACAGGGGTTAGAGCCCCCTATGTAACTACTATGGGGTGATACGAGAAAGATACGGATTGCAGGGTGTCTAGGCACGAATTGGACGCAGGGGCAACCAGGGTTCTACTGGGATTGGATAAGGGTGGTCTTGGGACACTTATTGGGTTCTTGACGGGTCATTGTCCTGTTAGGGCTTTTACGGGTAAATAGGACAATACCATACCGGACTTCTGCAGAGTATGCGATTATTCTAAGGAGCTAGAGACGATTGAGCATGGGATAGTTTTCACGACGAACTGGGGTGTATCGCTGGATGTAATCCAGTCGATCTACTGGGGTTTGTCAGGGAAATAGTACGGTTGTTTCTGTTGAGGGGACTGTAGATGGTGTAATAGTTATACGTGGTACCTAATAACTTTCTTATTTCTATCTATCCATTATTTTTTTTTTCTTCTTTACGTTTTTCTACCTCTTTATGGAAGGGATTCATAATAGACCGCATTGGTTATCGAGTGGACGTGTGCCCTTGGGCGCATAACCCTTCTTAGCCTAACTTAACCTAAAGCTTAGATTTTATCAATCTTAAAATGCGCTTGATTTAAGAATTATAAAGTTGATTCAATCCCAAATTCGTACTTGAAATAAACCAAAAGTCAAATTGTAAAGAGGATATTAATATGGTTTATTTACTTATCCGTTTTACACCTTACAGCATAATAAAACACAAGCATTATACCTGATATGTTTTTACTTTAAAAACTTAATGTGCATATATATGAAACTTAAAAAATATATACTAAATGAGAGTTCTCAATGTTTTTTTTTAAACATGAAACTAATGTGTTTTCGTCTTGTTTTTTTGTTTTTGTTGTTTCTACACACAACAAGCAAATCTTTTTTTTACTACTTGTGTGGTGTAGTAATCAACAACAAACTTAAATGAGATTAAAACGCTTACTTTGTAATTTTACTCTCAGAGTGGCACTACCAACGAAAAGTTTAATCTTTTGTACTTGGTTTAGGAATATTGTACTTATTTTAGGAAATTCCGGGATTGATTTTCGAAAGTAATCCCGTTTAGGGTTGTTTTGAGTACGTTTTAGTGATATTGGTACTTGAATTTTTGAGTACGACTCGTACTTTAAGTAAGTATAAAAAACTTGATTTATCCCGAGTGTTTTTCTTTCTGTGTAAGCTTCTCAGTTTTTTTTTTAAGAGCTGATTATGCAGATGCCGACCCTCTCAGAAGAGGGTGCGATACATTTAACAAATTATATAGATTTATAGACTTTTCATCAAATCCTAACGCCATAACTCTTAACTCTAAGTAATAATTACACTGTACGATAAATTTCAACTTTTGGCCTCACCCATGATCAAACTGACCACCAGATTCTAAAAATTTAGCTTAAAAATAATATACGAATCTCTCAGTTTTTTTAACGCGTTTTTATGCGCAATTCAATTTTTAATGTTAATCCACCTCAGGGTTCCCCAATTTGCGATTTTTCATCCCCAAAAGTCCCCAAAACAGCTATTTTCCCCAAAATCGCCAAAAATCCCCACATTTTCTTAAAAATAAAACACATAATATTATGTCAATGGAAAAATTTGCATACATCGATTTATTTAAATAAATCCATTTGTGTAATATTATTAAAGCTAATGTTATTTATTCTTTGAGTTCTAAGTATCATCTATGTACACATGTATAGTATGTAACAAGGGTAACGTAAAAACGACAAAAGAAAAATAATTATGCGTCAAAATTTATCATTTCAAAAACTAGGGAATCAAAATCTTCTGATTCATCAGCCAGTGCAATTTTGTTTTACATGTTGTTTGTTTCAAAAGTGCATTTGAGATGATTGAATAAATTTGTCACAGCAAGCTGCATTATTTTAATGTGTGTATTTATTCTAATTAATTCTAATAACTTATACTGCAATCTGTTGCAAATATTAATTTTGGTTGTATTCATTACAGAAAAAGACTGGTTCAACAGAAGTTACGCTAGTTGGTACAAAAAGCATAATTAAAACTATTTCAACAAGTTCTTGAAAAAGTTTTGAACCGCGAAAAAGACAAAAATATGTACCCACATCTTGACCAAATCGGTTTTGCCATTGCAAAAATGGAATTTATAATAATATATTATCCCCAAAACTCCCCAGCGAAAAAAGTGCTATTTCCCAAAAAAATCCCCTGGGGATTTTCACGAAATTTTTATCCCCAATTACAAAAAAAATCCCCAAAACTGGGAACACCGATCCACCTGTCTATCACTTGTAGAAGTTTCGATTACACCTACACAGTGTTGCCAGAAGAAGGGGAAAATCCTTACATGTGTAGGTATTTTTGATACTAAAATAGAAGCGTAGGGAAAATCGGAGAGATTTTGCATAATCACAAAAATGTAGGGATTTTTCGTCACATAGCATTATGTATTTATAAAATAAATACAGAAAAAACGTTGTTAGTAATATTTTCTTGTTTTTCTTTTTTTTAGAAAAAATCGACAGGTATTATTCATATCTTACCGCTGTAAAAATATCGAGCTATTGTGTCTACCTTTTGGTAAAGAAACGGTTGATTTAAAAATACTTTTTCATATGCCTTTCATATTAAATTAAAAATTGCATTGCTTCTACAGAAAATTTTGAGTTAATACAGTATTGTTGAACAAGTGCGATATGTATTATTTGTTTAAGTTTTGAACTTATTTTTTTCAAAGCTTTAATATACATATTCAAACAAAATTTATTTTTTATAACTTTTTTTTTTAGCATGTGTAGGTATTTTTTCGAAAAATCCAATGGTAACACTGCACCCACACTAGTTGATCGAGATGCCAGATTTTTTTGCTAAAATACTTTGTACTGTTCTCAGACGTAATGTGTAAAAAATGATCAAGTCGGTCACTGGGTCATTTCTCAAATTCTAAAAAAATTTAATTTTTTTTTGCTCTATTGTGCTGCAAATTCATACAAACAGGGTGATATATATTTACTTTCGTTATATAAATATTTTATTAAGCATATGTTTATTGAATTTGTATGTACTTTTGTAATTGTAAATTCGAAATATTTGTTAGAAAAGATACATAATATAGAGCAATTCACAACTGTCAGGGGCTGCCACATGACAGTGATGTAACCCTTGTAAACAAATGCGACAACCACGACCTTTTCCAGAGTTGCCCTAGTGGCGTTGCCAAATATTTTTGGGTGGCTTTAAATATTTTGAGTTGCTTTTTGCTGATAAATAGACTTTTAAAATCTTCTTGGTCCAATAGAAAAAGGGCACGGGCCGCTTACAGTTACGTAATAAATAATTTTCTTGGAAACAAGAGAGCGTAAAATTGTTTGGAAATTGTAAAAGAAATTGCTTCGTTCCACGTGATTAGAGTTAATATGTCGCTTAAAATACATTTCCTTCATAATCCTTCGAATTTTTTTCACATATGCGAACAGTACGAAGTATTTTAGCCAAAAATGTAGCATCTTGATCAAGTGGTGTGGATGTAATCGAAACTGATAGACAGATGGATTCACATTAAAATTTGTTTTGGCGTAAAAACGCGTAATGGATTGATCTAGAAAAACTGAGAGATACGTATATTTTTTTAAGCTCATATTCTGTAACTTCCGCATCGAGAAACTTTTCGGGTGAAATGTGAGGAATGAAACAAAAATGCCATAAATTGAAACAAGCAACTGTTTTTCTCATTTAACTGCGTCTGTAACATTTTTGGCGAGTAATAACTGTCACGTAAGGAAATTACTCGCCATTTTACAAGAAAGTATGTCTGTAAAATTTTTGTTAGAAACTTCAAATTAACTGTCAAATTAACTCACGAATAAAAACAGGACAAGAACAAATTTCAACAAAAAAATTTGTTAAAAATTCAAAAGGCAATAAATAACAACAAGGAAGAGGTAAGTATTTTGTGCTTGTTTGATTTTTTCATTGTTTAATTATTTTACTTTTAACATTTTTGAAAAAGTTACGAATGTTTTCAAAGCAATTATGTAAACAACAAACATTTAAGTCGGAGTTTACATTGTTAAGTATAGCCGACGTCGTAAAAAATTTTTAAAATTTAGTCAATTTTGGTCGCCGTCAACGATATCTGTGACTGCCGTTCTCAACGTGCGAAATTTCACATTGCCTTCGAGTGGAATATTATGACATTTATAACGTTACGACGTTATCTCTTTTGATAGTTTTCGACATGAGTTTCACACTTTTATCTCATTTTTCGAGAAATTATGGAATATTTCATTTAACACCTATTCGATGCGAGAAGTTCTCACTAATTCACTGACAGAACATGGGTACTGGTCAGTTTGATCATGGATGAAAAATCGTGTCGTATAGTGTTATTGGTTATTATGTGTATTATTTTTAAGTGAATCTTTTTGTAATCAATTATTTTTTTAATTGTCTGTAAGGAATTTAATTCCATAGACATATAAAAAATAAATAACTTCTGTCTACACATTTAGCATCTACGTCGAATATTTACTGGCTTAGATAAGTCACGTGACTTTCATGTTTCACATAAGAATTTTTTGAATAGGATGGAAAAAAGAAGGATTTCTATTAATAAATTTTTACTAATATTTATATGAAGTAATAATACTGAACGTTGCCGTATTTGCGTCCCGGGAATTCCCGGGAATTTCCATTATTTTATTTCCCGTTTTCCCGGGATTTTTCTTGCGGGATCCCGGGAAATAAAAATTCCTCATAATGTCAGAAAATAAATATTTATACTTTGAAATTTAGTTTTCTATTCTCTAAAAATTTGCATCTGTGGATGGGTTGTGGATTAGATCAATTGCAAGAAGTGATATAAAATAAATCTACTAAAAGCAGAATTGGCAGTGCAACAGTTGATAACTATTACATTTAGTGAAGTGAAGAGTTAATAAAGTACATTAGTTCAAAATAAGATGCAGGCAGTCCATGAACAAGTCTTTAAAATAGGAGATACCTAAACATATCGCTCCTTTATTGCAACATAGTCATATCTACAAAAACAAACGATCTTGGCAAAATGCGATTTAAAGTTTTCAAAATGTACCGATTTAAAGATATATTTTGCTATAACTTCGGTTCAGTTTGAGATATAACACGAGAAGGTATGAAGGAAAACTTTGATAAAGTTACTTCAAATTTTGAGATATGACTATGATGCAATGTAGGGGCGATATGTTTATTAGGTGATAAACACAAGTTTTCAATTTCAATTTGTGTTGGTTTATATACCCGTGAAGTGCGGGGAAACCGAAATAAAATAACATTTTGGAAACTCGTGTAAGATACTACAACATACAACTTGAAAAACACATTGTCGTAAAGATTACAAATGGACCTATTGAAATAAAAAGGTTTGGAAGAAGCAGTCCGGTTGATGCTATTTTTGCATCAAACTTGACATACATTTGACTGATATAGACGTTGTTTATAAAAAAGAAAAAAATGCTTCTGATTGTGAATCCGAAGCTACAACGGTGCACTTTTAACTATTTGTACAACCTCGGTAAAAAATGAACGAAATTTTTCGGAAACATGATAATTAGTAAATAAAATCAGGAAAATACTTTTTGACGACTTACAAAACGCTTTGAGTGTGTCAGAAAATTATTTCCTAAGCCGTTAAAAAATGTTATATATTTCTTTAAAGTATTTTATCTATTTTATTAATTAACTTTTTGATTTCATATCTTGAGTACCTTAATTTTTATTTTGTTTTTATAATTGTTTTATGAATTATCCAGAGCATAATAATTAATTTTGTTTTTATTATTGTTTTATGAATTATCCAGAGCATAATAATACTGAATAAAAGCATAATAATAGGGAATAAAGGCATAATCTTTAGTTAATTTTTTAGTATTGAACCATTTCATTTACTTTCTTTGTAAACAAGTTCCCTTACTTTTTTTATAAAAGTTTTTTTTCATTAATTAAAACCAAAATTTACTTTGTATTATTTATATGGAGCGGGATCCCGGGATCCCGGGATCCCGGGAAATTTAAAAAAATTTCCCGCTTTCCCGGGAATCGAAAAAGTCCGGGAAAAAAAAACTCTAATTATGGCACATTATGTCAGGTTTAATAAATAAAAATTAAATTTTAACTTTAAATTCAAAAATCTTAAACAAAACAATTGAAAGTAGGAATTCAAAGGCTAGACGGTTTTTAATTGATGGACATATTAACATTTTTTTTTTTTCGTTTAAATGGCCAATTTTTCTTTTAGCTTGAAATATACGGCACAAGGCGAAGAAGAAGCTATATTTGCTTTAAAATCGTCTCATTGTTTGCATCATGACTTTATACTTGCGGAATTTTAGAGAACAAATTGGGTTTTAGGAAAGGACGATAATTGTGTTTAGGCTCTGACAAAGCATTAATCTCTATTTGCTAGAATCTAGCAAGTCAGAGTTACAAATTTTCTTAGTGTTTGTTATGCCATTTATTCGTTAAAGTCCTTAATCGGCTTAGGAATACAATAAGTCTTTATTCGAATCTAAATTTGAACCAGGTTTTGTTGTGTTATATATTAAGTAAGTATTATTTTGTTCTCAGCCTAAGGCCCGTTTTCACAACTCACCGATAGCTTAATGTAGGACTTTATCGGCCGTATAAAAAGTGTTTGGTTTTTACAACTTTTAATACGGCCGATAAAATCCTACCTTTAGATCCTTAGATTGTTTAACAACTATTGTTATTGAATTACAATATAATGAATGTATATGTATCAGATTATCTTTCACGATTTTTTTATAAAAAAAGTAGTTTCCCAGATACTTCTTATAACATACTTCCATACATTAGAGGGTTAACATCAATTATTGTGTTTTTATGTCTGTTGTTTTTTTTCTAAATCAAAAATAATTTTCAATTGTTTGGCTCCAGTGTTTTCTGTAATAATTTTCTTTTGTCTCTACGAAAGTATTTCAGGCCTTTGGGTATATGCTCATAGTTTTCCACAGAAAACAATCAAATAACCGAAATATTGCTGTGTACAACAATAACAATTGCAAATACAACAAACAATTATAATGAAAAATTGCGTCAAGTTGTATGAAAATTGTATAATTTTGAACTTTTCTTTAGTTTTAACAACAACAGTACAAAAAAAAAACACAAGTAAAACGAATAAACTGACGCTTACGATTGCCAGATTTGACGAGTAATCTTTATTTTGACGATTTTTGGATTCAAAAATGACATACCTATTGACGATTTTTGCTAAAAATTTGGCGATTTTTCAAAGGACAAGTTTTTTTATTAATTTACAAAAGTTTTACGTAAATTTTTGAATAACATCTTGGACAGCTTCGTTTATTTATTTAGATCTGCGATCGGCAACCTATACTATACATTTTGCGATTGTATGCGTTGTTTGAATTTTACATATGTTGTTGTTAATGTTGTGACGTTCTCTTCAATGTGTGTGCACACATACGTAATAAAAGAGAATCAAAGAGAATAGAGAAATCGCGGCGCCCAGATTTTGCCGATCGCAGATTTAGATGGAGGTAAACAATTTTCATGTATGAGCAGTTTATAGCACAATATACGATGTATTGGCATTCATTTAATTATTTTGGTTTTAAATATGACAGTTTACGATTTTGATTCTGTTAAAAGATCCAATTTCCAAACATTTTCTGATGTGTAAAATCGTTGTTCGGTATCTTTCAGTTAACTGTAGATCTTAATCGTATCACATCTCTAATTCTATATTCCCAAGCTTTTGTAGCCTTTCCACATGTATGACATTCTGGACATTTACGACAAGCAAAGTAATCTGTTGACATGATGCGAGAATAAGCCTATAGTATAAGCCTTATACCACTAATGTTCCAAATATTTTCCTATTTTGGAATTTTAAAAATGAATTTTTTTATATTTAAAAACGCTTGCAGCTTTTATTAAAGTTGGTAATATAAAAGAAGCTAAAATTTGCATAGGAATAGCTTTTCTTATTTTTATAGATTTTGTGTTACAAGAAATACATATTGAAAAAATACAATTGTCTGCGCTCTCGTACATGTGAACACATGTGTTAAAGGAACTTAATGACGCCGCTTTGCACAACACTTGCGTTTTTAAATGCAAAGCAGCGAATGAATTGAACAAATTCAATGAATTTAAATGTTTTGTAAGTCTTATTGCAGGTCTCTATCGATAATGCACCGGAGGTGCGATATAAATGGGGGATTTCATGTCAAGTGACCCAATTTTTAAATCGATGTCTTCCGATTTGGATGAAATTTGCACCAATGTTAGTCCTATTGGATAGTAGTTTATGCTATGTTTACACTTGGGTTTTTAAGCGCGTTTAAGCAAAATAATGATTAATGCTATGTTCACACTTGGGTTTTTAAACTCGTTTAAGCAAAATGTTGATTAAGTTAATCAAAGCCGTTCACATTACATTTGAGATGATTAAGATGACAAATGATTAAGAAAAAAAACACAACAAACAAATTTATATTTATTTAAAGTATTAAAAATGGTTTTATAAAGTTATCAGAAGATTATTTTAATCATTTTATAGGTAAAATTGCAAAAATATAAGAATTATTTAAGGAAAAAAATAAAAACATTAGGCAGAAATCGTGGCCGGTTTTACACGTTCGTGTTGTCCGATTCTACATTATACTCAGTTTGAGGTATGTTCAGTGGATTCTATGTGATTAATGAAGTGATTTAGTTGTAATCGTGTCAATTTGAAGTGATTAACTTGAAGTGATTAATCACTTCAATGTATGGGTAATCATCTCGATTTTTATGTGATTAGAGTTTAATCACGTTGGAGTTGCTTAAACCCGTTAAAGAACCCAAGTATGAACATAGTATTAGACACAAATTTTTAACAAGATCGGTCAAAAAGTTTCTGAGTTAGAGGGGGTCAAAGCTTGACATTTTGGCCATACAGATGTTCTTTCTCATCGATGTAACTTATTACCTATTGGTGCTCCCCATAAACTTAAGCATATATAATAGTGCTTTCTTAGTGCTATAATTTAAGGGTTAAAAGAACGTAAAAGTATTTGTTGTTTAAGATGTTATTGCATTTTTGATGCGTACGACTGTCACGTTCAACACTTTGGAATTACCCATATGTGAATGGTCCGTAATGGCCACGTTAACTCTAGTCGTTAATTGTATCCTACTTACAATGGTTGGCATCTAAATATGAGCATACAATGTATATGTGGAATTGATACATACATATCGGCACACTTAATACAATTTTGTTTTGTTCAGTAGTGCGATTCTCTATTCAATTTAAACAAAATTTAAATGGTTAAAAATATTTAACAGCAAAGTTAACGTAAATTTTATTCAGTTACTTTTTTAACAATAACGTTTACTGCTAAGTTCTATCTTAACGTCATGTATTTAAGCTAACTTAACGGCAAAATATTTTTCATTATTTATTTTAAAATTCGTACTTATTAAAAAAAAAAAAAAAAAAAAAAAAAACAAACAAAAATTTTGGCAAATTAAAGGCACATTAACATTTTAAAAGTTCACATTATTTACATACATTTTGCAAAAATTATATTAAAAAATTTGTTTTTTGGGAATATATTTATAAAAACCATTAAAAATATAACATTTAAGATGCAGCTCATGGAAATCACGAATAGTGTTTTCTTTTCTACAAAAAAATGTGACATTTTATTTTTAAAAAATGCAATTTGGTGTCTGTTTCTTAAAAATTTTGCTCCCAAAAGGGTGGCTTGTTGTATTCTAAAATACTCATCCTTTTCGGGAGCAAAATTTTTAAGAAACAGACACCAAATTGCATTTTTTTTAAATAAAATGTCACATTTTTTTGTAGAAAAGAAAACACCATAAGTCTTTCATATCATGCCGTTGTTTGCAATTGTTTGCGAATTTCCGCTTATTTCGTAATTTTTACCGAATTTTTGCCAATCCTTATAGTTTTAGTGACTTCAAATCAATTTTATGGTTTGTTCGAAATACTAAAAAATTTCGCGAATTTTCGCTATTTTTGCAAAAAAAAAAAATTTATATATTCGGAAAATTAGTTTTTTTTACGCGATTTAGCGATTTCAAATAAATTTTACGATTTTTTTCCATGTTTGCAATTTTTGCAAGTTTTAGCCATGTTCGCGATATAAGCGATGTTTTCCTGTGGTTCTTTAGAGCTTTAACGATTTTAAATAAATAACCGTTGTTTGCAAATTTTTGCGAATTTTCGCTAATTTAACAATTTTTACCGAATTTTTGCAATTTCTTATAGTTTTTGCAACTTTTAATCAATTTTATGGCTTGTTTGATATATTAATAGTTTTCGCTATTTTTCCGAATTTTCGGAATTTTTGATAGACTAGCAAAACCTAAATAGGGTTTTGTTAGTTTCGAAAGTACTTCAAGTAGTTTCACACGAGAAGTAGTTTGCTCTCGATGACAATGTTCGTTAAATATACTAATAAACTAAGAAAGATGCCACCAGATTGAAATGTTTAGCTTTGTTGGTAAAATTGAGTCACTGAATTGCTGTATTGTTACCGCAAGCAATAAATTGTGCCGGTAAAATTAACGCTAACGTTAATAGTTAAAAGTTAGAAAATTCCACTACAGTTTTGGTGTTATAAGCTTTTTTCGCTTGAATTGTTTACATTTCGAAACTGACAGCTGTATTTGTGAATAAGAAACCAAGGCCTAAAAAAGGGCACTCACAACAAAAAATAAAGAACTACCAGCACCAGCTGCACAAACTTATATGTTATTACCGATATTTCTCAACCACCATTTGTTAAATTAATTGAGGCTCGGCTTAGTAGTTCAGCTAGTTTAACAGAAGAACCTTATTGATCTCCGTCGCATTCTGGAACTATCGAAGCTACACACTTTTTCAATAATTTTAATAACTCCACTTCATTAACACAATCACACCTGTTTCAAGTCTAAGGCCCAACTTTTAGAATCCAGATAACAGCAGATGAATCTGCTAAATAAAAGTGACACATATACATATGGGGCATTTAATGTCAAGTGTGACCCAATTTTTAAATCGATGTCTTCCGATTTGGCTGAAATTTGCACCAAGATCAGCCTATTGGATAGTAGTTTAGACACAAATTTTCAACAAGATCGGTCAAAAAGTTTCTGAGTTAGAGCGGGTCAAAGCTTGACATTTTGGCCATACAGATGTTCTTTCTTATCCATGTAACTTATTACCTATTGGTGCTAGCAAAATTTGTCCCAAGTAGCTTCTATAGCTATTTGATCAATCTTTCGAAAAAAAATGTTTTTGTTTTTTTTTAAAAATTTTTTTTTTAAATTTAAAACATTTTTTGATATATTTTATCCGAAATGTTTTTTTATTTTTTATTTTTTTTTTTTTTTTGCTCAAAAGAAAGCTTATGTCTTTTCTTTTAAGGTAGTTTTGGTCGCTTTTTGTGATGAGAGTGGCTTATGCATAAAAAAAATAATTTCTACCTCAAGCACCTTGGTGCAAAGTTCATCCAAATCGGAAGACATCGGTTTAAAAATTGGGACACTTGACATGAAATCCCTCATATATATTTTATTTGTTCTTTCAATAAAACGAACAAAAACACCAAAAATTAACAAACATTAATTCTTTTTTTATAACGATAATTAAAATTAGGCAATTTGGCGATTTTTCTGCAAAATTTAAAATTTTGAAAACATATTACCTGGCAACTATACTGACTATTGCATTTGATGATGCTTAACTACTTGCATAAACTACCCATCTTTGGCACATTCATAACTTTGTTTGTCTATAATTGTGTGTGAACATAACAAATTTCACTTAATACTGAAATGTTTCTATGAGGTTTTTTGGTTTTTACATATACATAATATATATATATATATATATACTTTTTTTTTTTTTGGCATAATTTCACTTTCTTAACAAAAACAACAACAATGTTATTTTTTTTTTTAACTTTTTCCCCCGAGAGAATAATGGAAAGGAAGGTGAATCCAAAAATATAAAAGCTCATATTTTTACACCACCATAATAAAAAGTAAAAATAGCAAATTGTAGAAAACAAAAGAATTATGAATTATTCTTGGTCACATTAAATCACTTGTCTTTAATTAATACCAGAGAGAAGACAGAATAATTTTATAAAAAAGATTTGTGACTTGGCCTCTCATGAAAAATTACAATTGTTTGCATGAAGCCAAAAGATTAAGCTAATTTTTTTCTAATTTCTAATTATAATTAAACTTAATTTACCGAGCACTGAAGTAGACCATAGTCTCTGGTGGTAACTAATCCCAAAACCATCGCACTCATAGAGTAGTTCACTACTAACTAGCCTATAGGGGTACGTAATAAAAAAAAAAAAAAAAAAAAAAAAAAAAAAAAAACTAAAGCCTGGAGTACACGGAATCTGACTGTGTTCTGACGTTATTTCGACGTTAGCACACAACTCACAATGGTCATTGTGGCTTTGGTATTTCCCTAAAATATGGTCAGAACCAAAAGTGTATGTGTCTTTTCACATTCTGTGTACTCTAGGCTTAGTCAAAACATGCAGATTAGATTTAGAAAATTCCTCTTCTAGCTGAACTTTTTTCTTAACAACAAACGTTCTATTTTCCTAACCTTAAAAGGTCATTGTACTTTTAATAGAGCACGTTTTGAGAAAAGCCCTTTTTACGAAATAAGAAAAAAAAATATCAGCGAAAAATAAACAACAAAAAGTGCACTTCAAAAAAGCAATTTCTCTTGAAATAAATGCCATTGTTTCTTAAAAAAAATTTTATTTTACACACACGACAAGGCAACATTTTTTTGTGTTGTTGATTTTTCGGTTCATTATGTTTTGTTGGTAAATAAGAAGAAGACGAAAGAAAATATTATCCACAAAACGTGACTTATGGAAATAATATTAAAAAAAAATATTAAGAAATAAAAAAAAAAAAATAGTGAAAGTATATATAAATAAATACTCATCCAACAGTATCCTTGAGTAATGACTCAGAGCACTAAAGTAATAAAATCTTGGATTAAATTCTTCAGTGTGGCCATTAAGAATGAACTTGCAGAGTAAAGAACATGATTAAAGCAGGGCCACGAAAATTATAATATGCTTTTTGGAAGGGTTACAAGCTAAATAAAAGACGATTTAAATAGTACTTGTGGCACTATAGGAAATAAGTTGTTTATATGTATTTTAGTTTTAAATGCTTAACGTCATTTACAAACGCAAAAGTGGCTTAAATCCACATAATTTTCTTAAAAGTTTTAGTACTTAGGAAGGTTAGCTTTGGTTCCATTGGCAGACGCAATTATTTATAGCTCAAATGAGTCCACTATAATTGTATTGTCAAGTCTCATTGTCTCACAGGCGTCATTTATCTCATCACCGCCATTATCGATTTAATGAAGAAATGAATTTCAATTAACTGCCTGTTTTTAGAAAACGTAAACAAGTGAGTGAGTGAGAAATTATATTGAAAACAAAAACAAATTTTTGTTTTTTATTCTTGTTTTCAATATAATTTCTCACTCACTCACTTGTTTACGTTTTCTAAAAAAAGACAGTAAATCGGTATCAGATGAACTAGTCTTTCTGTTACGTTTCCGTGTTTCTCAGGTGGTTCCAACCTTGCTCGTCTGACGCGTACCCGAACACAAAAAAATAAAGTAAAGACATAAAAAACTGAAACCAAAACAAAACGTATGACTTAACAAACACAAAAATCACCACGACGAGACAGATGTTAGCCTTCTTGTTTGCCCTCCCCAACCTAGTCGAAAAAACTTTCTCATTACCATTTGATTTTCAAACCAAAAATCCACCTGACCCTGCTTTTACTTCCCGTTTTGGACCTAAAAGTTCTTTGACAAAAACAGGGGAAAATGACAGAGAAGATGTTCTGTTTATTTTTCTTCTTTTTCGTCATTGCAGCTTCCACAAAGATAATTGTAAGGGAACTCTAGCCTCTGAACGTTTTTACCAACTGGCCAATGCACAGTAGGTTATTTGACCCGAAATCTTGGCGAAAAATAATTTTTTCCATTAAAAATAATAATATTTTTGTTAACTAATTTCGATTAAGAATTCATCAAAGCAAACAACTTATGTTCGGATTTTGCAAAAACCAAATAACAGCTGATTTATGGGCAGTCGAAGTTAACATTAGCAAGCAACGTTTACAGTGCAGCATAAAAAGTGTAATTTTGATATAAATTAAAGGTTTTTTTTATCAGTTATTAAGCAAAATGAAGGAAATCGTGCATAATATGGAGAAAAGTCGGGATACTAAGTACTTAAAAAAACCCAAAATATTTAGGTGGACGTTATTTCTTTTGTAAACTCACGTGAAGTTCCAACTTAACCTCAACTAAATGATTCCATTAATATAAACTTCGAATAAGGTTTTGACAATGTTGGCCGTGGACTGCCATGTTTTTCGTTTTTTTTACTTTTTCCATATGGTAGCAACCCAAGAAATTTCAACCAATAAAAAATTAGAAACCACAGCGTGATGCCCATGAAGAAAAACTATTAAATTTCATATGTTAGTCATATGGGTCCAAAACTTTGGCTGACATTAATTTTTGCCTAAAAAGTAGCTCAAATTACCCAGTGTGCAATGGCCAGTTTAAACTACACTTGCATTCATTTCGGAGGAACGCATGGAAGATGTTGAAAATATGAAATACGCGTTCACACTTGAAACATCTACCTAACATCTACCATTAATAAAAAATGTCACCATTTCTGAAAAAAAAAACTTTTATTTTTTTTAAATACTTTTTTTCTACAAAAGTGCCAACATTTTAAAAGATAACACCAAAATGTATTTCTCATTCATTTTGTTTAATAATTTTAGCAAAATTTAGCAAAATAAGGCTTACAAAAAAGGAAAAACTTGTGAAATGGTAACGCTGCTTTCAAATCAACTTCCATTTTGTCAGTGATGCCACAATAATAATAGAATTTATTGCCACTTTTCTAGTGATGACACTAAAAGAATTTAAAAATGTAAAAGGGAACAAAATGAGATGGTAACATTCAGTAAAGATGTTGAAATATTTTGATTTTTAGCCCTATGTATTTCTTATGGGAAAATTCCAACATCTTCGCAAGTTGATGTTAAATGTTAAATGTTGACAAGTGTGAAAAGGCTATTAGCCAGATAATACTGGTTCCCAACGTTTTATCAGAACAACTTTGACTAGCGGTCAGATAAGAAATAAAGTAGCTTACTATTCGAGACTTGAACACTAGATGGTGCCTGCATGCGTCCATGAGCCAGATATACTCTTCCCATGGTTATAAATATCACTTTGACAAAGTATCTTTATATCTCATAGATCACAAAGATTTAAGTATCGAAAAGATTTATATATTTAGATGGGATTCTACCGGGTACTTAGCTGATGTCTGGGTATATACCGGATCCATTCCTTTTTTGGGAATTTATTTGCACGGAAAGAATTATTTACTAAATCACCAGTAAATATGGCTTGAACCAAGAAAATTTTGCACCATTCTAGTCGAAGCGAAAAATTTCTTAATGTAAACATATGTGTGACTTGGCTTAAGCTTAAAGTTATGACTCAAAGCGTACTAAAAATTACTTAAATACAGCTACTTAAATTCTTTGCTTTTGAAAATAAAATAAAAATTTTCGTTTAGAAATGTATTGCTATTTATTGTTGTCTTAATACATTTTTATTTTTTTTTTTTTATTTAAAAAAAACGGAAATTTAATTATTATTTTACCTTTTATAGTCGAAACTTTATCACTTTTCTTCAATTAAAATATAAAATTTTCTTTATATGATTTAGAAAGTTTATTTTTCCTTATTTTGAAACCTAGTTTGTTCTAATACTTGTAATAATTTGCAAAACCTCGTATCCTCTTAAATTTACTAGTATTTTTTTTTTAAGTCCTGCACAAATAAATAAATAAATTCCTTTCAAACTCTGATTGACCGCTTTATTGTTATTTGGGCGACATTTGTTTTATGAGCATACAAAAAACCCAGAGTTCATTTCTTATAAGCAGCTTTTGACATTTGTTAGGCATTTTTCTACACTGAAAAAATGTCAAGTTGTATGTGTATAAAAGCATTCGTTTATTGTAGAATACTTAACTATTTGCTTGTTTTTTTTTTATATCAACTAAAAACTAGATTACAAAAGAACTTCTTCCAGAAAGTTCTCATTTAACAAATCATTTGCAAGCAAAACAGAAGCATGACCACTAATTTAGTCAACTATTTACTTTCTTTTTAAGATTTTTTTTCAGATAAACCAAACTTTATTTCTAAAAAAAATCAATGCAAATTCAATTAATAAACTTCTAAATTCGTTTTGATCCCGAAAACATACATGTAAAATCAAACAGATATTTGATCACAATAATGGTTGCGTGTGGCGCTTTAAATATTTGTTAAGTTTCGTAGAAAATTAAAAGACTGTATTAGCAATTATTATTTTCAGTGTATTTCTTTAAAAAGTCCAAACGCATTGTGGGAAAGATAAACATGTTTACATTTGAAATATATACTGAGAAAAAGGGTAATAAAAACAAACACTTGTGTAAAATGGTATTTCGAACATTAAAATAAAGTAAATGTATATCTACATAAATATAGAGAGAACTGTTTATTTTTTTACGTGGGAGGATCCTGTTTGCACACGCCAACAATATTGTAAAGAACACAGCACTAAAATAATATTTGGAATATATTCGAAGCATTAAAATCAAATTGTGCTATAGGAATAAATTTTATCTGCAGTAAAATTTATCTGCAATATTAAGGATAATAATTTTTACAAACTTGTTCGATGTTGTTTAAGGGGAATCAACATTTCAATAAATTTTTTTTAACAATAAAACAAATATTTTTATAAAGCAATAATAAATATTGATTTAATATTTATAGAAAACACGTGTTTAATTTATTACTTAGTAGTGAGAAAAACAGATTTTCATAAAAAGGATGTGCTGGTTCGAAAACGTCAGGTTTGCATCAACAGGGAGCAAATGACAGCATTAGATATCGATCGAAATTGCAATACAATTTAACTGGCAATTTTGGTCAATATGGAATGTAGTAATTTTCCGCGACGTTTTTGTTAATTCTCTTCTGAACATGCGAGTCCGTTCAATTAAGGCTTGCCAATACAACCACCACTAAATAAAAAATACAAATAATATTTAATAGTAACCTCATATTTTTAAGTAGCCGTTATTTTTTTGATTTCTTTTATTCTCCCCCCCCAAATCGGTTCAGTTTTATGTAAAAAAAAACCAAAAAATTTCTTAGCGATAAGTTGTGTTTTAGGGGGGGGCGTCTGCCCCTCAAATTTTTCTTCAAGCCCATTTATTCAAATGTAATTTGTTTGCATATGACTATCTCTTTAAAAAACATTTTACAAGAATATAATATATGGCAATATTTTAGCTCATCTAGTCAACAACATTAGCCTCACAGAAAGTTTTTTGCTAAAATTAATATTTTAAAAAATAATGAAGAAAATAACAAACAAAATACCAAACATTTTATATACGTTTCATATATATAAAAGGGGGATTTCACGTCAAGTGACCCAATTTTTAAATCGATGTCTTCCGATTTGGATGAAATTTGCACCAAGTTAGTTCTATTGGATTCTAGCTTAGGCTCAAATTTTCAACAAGATAGGTCAAATTTCTGAGTTGGAGGGAGTCAAAGTTTGACATTTTGTTGTTCACTAGAAGAGCTGAAATTTGTCATATATCATATTCTTGTAAAATGTTTTTTAAAGAGATAGTCATATGCAAACAAATTACATTTGAATAAATGGGCTTGAAGGCAAACTTTGAGGGGCAGACGCCCCCCCCCCCATAAAACACAACTTATCGCTATGAAATTTTTTTGTTTCTTTTTTACATAGAAATAAAAAAAAATTTTTTATACAACTAACGGCCACGCTAATGGCCGGCCACACATCAAACTGATTAATTAAATTTACGTATGTGTTTGCAATATCTTGTTTGGCTTAGCACAGCCCTATATCCAATTTAGGCAATCAAACTTCATTTAAAAGTTGTTGTAGTCTATACTTAACATATACTTATAACATTTTGTATGTTTCCACGTTTGTATGTTTATAATTTTGTAAGAAGTAATCACAGAACTACCAGTCCGATTTTAATTTTTTTTTTACCAAAATGAAGAATGGAACTGAAACCTCCTAACGGACCAATTTCAAGAACAATATCACGAGAGTCTAAAGCGATTTCGCTGCCAATTTATAATCCAAAGGCGAAAGATTACTTTCAATGGGGCCTTCTCAACGATAAAATTCCTCGTGAAATTCCTAGTTCATGGCTTCAATTATGCCTCAGTGTTATTAAAATCATCTTCAAAGGAAACAACATTTGGATGGGTGCTCGGGATTGGGAAATCTTATTTATTAGTCATTAATGATAAGTTTTTAGTGTTCGTTTGGTTTGTATTTAAAAAATACGATGATGACCAAAGAAATTTTCAAAGAAAATTTCTGCAAAAAAAAAATTGGCCTATTTTTTAGAGGGAAATTTTTATTAAAGTGCTCTGTGTAAGATAGGATTTCACTATAAGTCACATTTTGAAAAGTGTATAAAAATTTTTACAAATACAATTTGAATATAGTGTTAATAGATTATGGTAGCCTTGTCCGTAGTCTTCATTTTCTAATAGGTTTGATTCCCTAAGATGATAGGACTTGGACACTTTGGCCGTATCCCTTTCGGAACTCATTTATATTTTTTCAAAAATCATGAAAAAGTCTAATAAAATATCAAATAAGTTTTTAATATTAAATAAAAATGATTGATATTTCATAAAAACTTTAAAATTTGTGTAAATAATCGTATTTTCTATATAATATGTTTTTTATCGCATGCGATATTTTTTAATATATTTCTTATCACATGCGATATTTTTTTATCGTATGCGATATTTTGAAAAAATTTATTTATCTTTATCTATATAACTGGAAAACGGTAATATTAAGAAATTTTAAATTTGGTACTGATAGTTTGGCTATCAATACACAACATCTTCCAGAAAGTACAAAAATAGGCATGGCACCTTCTACAACAGTCACAGTTAGAGTTTTCAAATTTGGAACAGATAGTTGCTTGCTTATCAAAACACGTGCTCTGTAAAATAAACTAATTATTTATTGCAATGGGAGTAACGAAGCGTAATAGGTAAAGCTAGTATTTCAATAAATTTAAAGCCACAGTTCGTTTCATTAACACGCAATTACCTGCAGAACGGACAGATTTCATTAAATTTATCAAAAAATTGATTCTGAGCAGGGACCGAAAATAACAGTTATATTTGAGTTTTAAAACATAAAAAGCATGTAGAAGTTAATGTAGAAAAACTGATTCAAGTATACCATATTGAGCCTTATGAACTTGTCTATGATAAAATATATTGATTTTTAAAATTTTGATTTTTATTTTTTCGACCAAAATTAAGAGTTATTTTTTGATTTTTATTTTTTGGAACAAAAATAACAGTTATTTTTTTAATTTTTATTTTTTCGAGCAAAAATAACAGTTATTTTTTGGTTTTTAATTTTTTGAACAAAAATAACAGTTAATTTTAGATTATTATTTTTTTGAGCAAAAATAAAAGTTATTCTTTAAAGAAATGTGCGTGTAATAATAATTTAGTTGACTTTAAATGTTTATTTTAATGAGTAATCATCATTGGGAGTTCTTATGCACATTAAAAAAAACATTTAAAGACAACTAAATTAATATTACACGTACATTTCTTTAAAGAATAACTTTTATTTTTGTTCAAAAAATTAAAAATCAAAAAATAACTGTTATTTTTGCTCGAAAAAATAAAAATCAAAAAATAACTGTTATTTTTGCTCGAAAAAATAAAAATCAATAAATCAAAAATTAACTGTTATTTTTGTTCAAAAAAATAAAAATCAAAAAATAACTGTTATTTTTGCTCGAAAAAATAAAAATCAATAAATAACAGTTATTTTTGTTCAAACAAATAAAAATCAAAAAATAACTGTTTTCATCTGACTTTTATGAAAAAAGGAATAACTGGTACTGTCCCTGATTCTGAGTCGATTTATTGATCCAATGGAATTATCAAATTCAATTAAAAACATGTTAAATTGCTATATTCGGCTATGCCGAATATTATATTTTCCGTTCTTTGAATATAAATAGCTATATTTTTCACGCCCACTTCTCCAATCCTGCCCACATTTTGTAGGATGTTGTGTATGAATAACCAAGAGGCTTGCACCTAATTTGGAAACTTTGGCTCTCGTGGTTCTCCAGATATACAAAAATCTTTAATTGTTTTTGTTTGGAAGGTGTCACGCCCACTACTCTAATCCCCTCTAAACCCAGCTAAATTATCAAATTTTGACATTTTATCTCTTAACAGTTCTTAGATATAAATAAATCTATTGCCAGCCCCACTTCTCCACTCCCGACCATATTTTGGCGGATGTTGTGTCTATTCATAGCCAAGATGCTTCCTCCTTATTTGGAAACTTTGGCTTTTGCCGCTCTTCACATTTACAGAAGTCTTTAATGTGAATATTGAAGAGCATAAATAAGTTTTTTGGTGACAAAATACCTATTTGTTTTGTCTCAGTCTTTTCACGAAAAAGTTGTTTTTGTTTTTTTTTTTTGTATTTTATTCTGCTTTTTAAAACATTAAATTGCTAATAACGCAGGCACGTTTTATTTTTGTTTCTGGTTAACAAAAATTGTCAATAAAATAATTTGGATAAAAAACAGAAAATGCGTGTGCGGTATTTTTTAACTAGAATTATTGTTTGTTTTTCTTTATTTTTGGCCACTTTCTTTTGTTTGTATTGTTATATTTTTTATTATATATTTAGCTGGTGAGGCCTAACTCCATTTGTGAAAATAAAAATGCAAAATTTTTTTATGATTGTGTTTTTTATAAGTAAAATTGACCGCTATAAAATTTAATCTGTAAAATAACTACTAAAAAGCAGTTGAATGATTCAAAACATTTGTTTAATGCCAAAACCTTTTTTACTATTTATTGTTTTTGATAAGGCAATTTATACATAGTTTTAAGTATATATCTAGAAGAAAAAACTGTTACTAAAAGACTTTGTAAGGAAGCTTTTAATTTTTTACACTTTTTATTTACTTTTTATCCTGATCAGCCATAAAATATTTTCCGATAAAAAGAAATAGTAAAAGCTGTTAATTTAAACGAACATTGTACTCAATACAAAAGAAGACAAAACCTCAGTTGATTATATATTTCGCTTTTAACCTTCCCAAAGGTCAATTGTTACCAACAGCCTTTAAAGTGAGCAAAAATTTCTTCATGGAAGAAAAAGAGTTATTTAATCTTTAATTTTGTTTTATTATTTTAACGGGTTTTCTGCAATGAAAGTGAAATTTTTGGATTTTTATGTAAAACATTTTCTAATACCATAAAGTTTTTTAAAATAAAAGAAAAACCGCTTAAACGTTTAGGTATCTGATATCAAATAAGTATTTTAATTTGTTTTGAAAGATTTGTCCTAAAATTAAGAGTCAAAACATAAAAAAATAAACGCTTTAAGACCAGCTAGTCGTATAACTTTATTTGTTCTTAGGTTCCTAATTATTATTATTATTTTTTTTTTTTTTGATAAAGATCAAATGCAAGAATTCGTATAATTCCCAGGGTATTAAAAAATTTACATGTGAGTTTGTTTTGTACATATTTAAATTAATCACTTTTATAAAACAATTAAGTAGACCTGTTTCAATGAGCTCCCAAAATTAGTAAGTAACTCCTATAAATAAAAGTCAGCAACAAAAACTCTAGTTTCTTTTTACAGCTCAACTTTTTAAGCGATTTTTAAATGGCCGTAAATAGTTTTTGCTTTATGCTGCTTTAGCGTTTTCTTCTGTTTTTATAATAACCAACTTAAAGTTGTAAATTATTTAGGTTTACACTTGCATTTTACTTGCATATAATGTGTTTTACTTTTTATGTTTGTTTTTTGAAATCTTTTATTTTTATTACCTTTGGCTTTGAATTGTAAGTGAAAAATAATATTAATAACAATAAGAAAAGGCCTATTTATAAAAAGTATGTAGTGGATTTTACAAGTCACTAAAATAGAACAATAGAAGAGAGCGGAATTGGCAATCAAAATAACAATTTTATTATTGTCTTTTTGAACTTATCGAAACGATACTCTTTTTTAAATATATGGCAACACTTTCTCAGTGATACGTCTTAATGTGGCGCATGGTTGTATAGTGATTATGGCCACGCCACAACTTTCAATCACTCGATTTTCCCTTGTGTGGTGAACTACTGCACCTGGGTTTAAACTGAGAGTTCAAAGAAAGGTGACCAAGTTAGTGCGTGTTTCTACAAAATCGAAGTTGTTTTGCAGGATCCCTCTCGGCGGCCGATTGATTGTAGTTTCCTGCAGGTGGAAACTACTGGAAACTATAACTATTAAGTCCTTGTTAATAAAATAAAAGTATATGTAAGTTCAAATAGAGATGTTTGTTTTTTCCCATTGGATAACATTTAAAATTCTTCGAGTTATTCGAACAATTTAAAACCTTTGTTCGATTAATTAAGCAATTTTAAAACTCAAAAATCAATTAATTCCTTACTCGAACAAAACCAAAAAGTCGAATAATTGGTTGCGCTATGCTTCACTGACTATACTTCCTTAATTGTTTTCTTTTGCGGCTGGGATAAGACTTGCATCACTCTTCTTTTGGATGCTGTTAATCTTAAAAACGTTTGTTGGTAAAAATTAGTTGTTTCCTTTTCTCTATTTCCTAACGCTAAAACATGATCTATAAAATTCGTTTAAGTAATAACTTTTAAATCTACCCACTTAAAACATTGCACAATTAAGACGCATAAAGTTATAAACTTTATGTAGCTTGAATGAAAACTAAAACGAAAAAAATAAAAATTTTCACTTTCTACAACAAAATAAGCAAAAAATATAAAATAAACATTAATAAAAAGGGGTGAATAAAACTTATATCGGAGTCTATGTACCGATTCACAAAGCCTAAAGCAATTATTTATTAGAGTGAGTTTATAAACATCTTTTTGCAAAACCAAAAAAGTCAATCAAAGTTGATATTTCAATAAGAAAACTTTGATTTTATGTAAACCAGGCTAAAAAGGCGATTACTTAATATGGGCTTTGTGATGAGTTGTGAAACGATCTATAAAAAATCTGTCCAAGACTTCTAGTTACATTTGAGGTAAGTTGCAAAACTCGTTCGTTACAAAATTAAGAATGCGAGATGATGATTGATTCTAACATATCTTTTTGCGCTAAATGAGAAGAAATATACTAATTGTATTTATGCATGTCCTCCCTCTTCCATGTTTTTTCAATGACTTGCATTGATACAATCAGTACGCTTTTTCTTGTAAAGCAACAAAAGAACTGTAAGAATAATTTGTCATCTCGTATTTAAAATTTTGTAACGAACGAGTTTTGCAACTACCTACTCATATATAAACGCTAATTTTCATGATCTTAGGCGCATTAAAGTGTATTCCGAAAGTGTCTTTGTATTGAACCTGTGGTTATGAACCGATCATCACTAAATAAGGCAGAGTATATTCTAGTCTTAAAATACTAATTTGAAACAAATTCAATTTCACAATTATTATTTGTTAGATGTTTAGACTTATTAAAGATATTCTCTGTGGCTAATTATGGTCCAATCATGGTGACTAACGGACTTATCATCAGAATAGCTTATAGACATAATTGCTCACTTTATGGCAAGCTTTAACGCGTGTGCGTGAGTAATTTTAAATGTATTTACGCTTTAGGAATTTAAAAATTCTTACGATCACGCACGCAAGGCCGTTACACACTATCCCACAAAGTCTTACGTATTTTTCCAAACTGCTTCCCTGATCTAATTATTCTTTGAACCTTTTTAAAAAAAATAACAACTTATCATGACAGGCCCTATGCTCCTTATAGGAACTACGGAAACTTATATATATATTATATATGACAGGGTTGCATTTTAGTAAATTACTAAAGACTTTATGGGATAGTGTATAAAGGCCTTTAGTAACATTTTTTTTTTTTTTTGTTATCACCAACAAATTATTTCCAAGGTCTCAGAATCAGGCATACTCGCAAAATATTTTATTAAAAAAAAATTACTTTTTAATGAAAATCAAAAATTCAAAGTCAATTCAGATTTTATAAATATTTTTAACTAAAAATGATTAAAATTTAGACAATTTTAAAGTCTTTGTGGTTCCGTGAAAAATCGTGCTTGGCTTTCACGCACAATCACGCAAATTATATATTGCCAGGGTTTGAAAAACTGGAGTCGAAACAAAAAGCTGTCGAACAAAAAACCAAAATTTGTGTACAACTTTTCACTTTTTGAGTTGGTTTGACAGCGACTGTTTACATTTAATGAATCTGAAGTAAAAGCAAAAGTTTTTTTTTTTTGGTCAATGGCAAATAAAGAAGTAGAAGAAATGGCAGTTTTTCTACTTTGACAGCAGTTTTTTAAACGCTGTATATTGCAATGACGAGTAATTAATATTCAGAGCAGTGATGTTATACACTTTTTTGAAAAGTCCCTACGCAGCCCGAAAAAAATCACTATTTTGCCATACGCGTTAACAAATGTCTACAAAAATCCCTGCAACTTTAAAATGATAATAAGTCCAATACAAATAAAACCATTTTTTTTAATGCATATCAATTTTATTTGAAGTTGTTCCCAGCTAGCATTTCAGTCTTCTCAGTTCACTTTTTATGATGAAAATCTGATTTATTACTTGAGCGATTGAAAAATGATTCATATATGAATAATTGCCGAAGAAATAAAAAGATTGGCTAAAATAAAAGCCCAAATATATTGTCAATTAATGAAAATAAATGAAAGTGCAAATGGTTTCTTCTTTTCTTTGCACGTACCCGATAACTTTGGTTCAAAATAAAATCTGTTCAAATAATTTATCGGAGAAAAAATTAAAAAAATGACGATTAAAAACTGATTTAAATTATATTATAAAACCATGAATCGAAAAAACAAGATTACGCATTGCGCAGGACCGTTATTTTTTTTGTGTGACGAAGAAATAGAATTGTGTGTTTGTCCTAAAATTAAGTTCAAAGGATTTTCATTCTTATAAATGAGATTATCACAAAATTACGTTTAAATCAAAGCTGAAATGACGACAAGAGAGGACTCAATGAAATTTAAAAAATTGTAATATGCCGTATTAACAATTTTATTAGTAAGCTATAACAAATCGAAAATATTTGCCAAGTCTATGCAGTTTTCCAACATTACTGAAAAGTCCCAACGGCCATTTTTTTAGAAGAAAATCCCTACGAATAGGGATTTTTCCCTATTCGTAACATCACTGATTCAGAGTAATGATAATTATCATAATATATAAAACACTGCGGAACAGTCATTTTGCGGTCTAGAATTTGATTTTTTTAAAAATTTAACGATATCTCTGAAACTACTAGGCAAATTTTAAACCAATGTAAGCACGGCTTAAAGATAATACTGTTGCCCAGTTTCGGATTTTTTTCTTAACTGAAAATGGTCAACCGCTTTCAAGTTAATCCAATATATGTAGTGAAAGTGCCTTAATTTTGGACATAGCGGTATATCTCGATAAGTAGAGCTGAAAGAGAATAATGGAGATTATATTTGAAATCAGCGACCTCAAATTAGTAAAAATTTGCAATCAAATTCCAGACCGCACAAAAAAAATTCAAATTTGTTGTTATTCAGTAGCAATATGTTTTTAAAGCCCCTTTTACACTCTATTACAAGTCTTAAGAGTTTTACCCTCACAGAATCCAATGATTTATGGTGAGATTATCAAAAAATCAAATAGAAAATATTTTTCACTTCATGTCGTCTACGCTTTTATCTATATACTAGCTTAACCCGGTGCGCTTCGCTACACTGCTTAAACCACTTCTTCAGTTGAGAGATATTTAATATATGCATCCTATGGAAGGTTTTCCCCCCTGCGCCTTCCCGCTTTATTTTTATTTTCAAAAGTGTTGTATACCATAAGAGTGACTTCTAGAAAGTTCTAGAAGCCCCAAAATTTAAACACAATAGCAGCGGGGGAAGTGTTACCCCCCATAGGACGCCAATGTTTAATATCGGATATCTTAAAAACTATTAAAGTTAGAATGTTCAAACTTTGTAGAAGTCACACTTATGGCATACTACACTTTTGAAAATAAAAATAAAGCGGGAAGGCGCAGGGGGGAAATACCTTCCTAGGATGCATATATTAAATATCTCTCAACTCAAGAACTATTAAAGGGAGAGTCTTCAAACGTGGTTAAAGCTACTATTATGGCAAACTTTAAATTTCAATATAGAAATGGACAGAGGAGGAGCAGTACCCCTCATAGATAGAAATATAATTTAGAGCCGCTGCACTCTTTTTATTAAACTTTTTGCAGTATGATCTTCTGAACCCCAAAATTGAAATAAAATAGCAGCGGGGAAATGTTACCCCCCATAGGACGCCAATGTTTAATATCACATATCTTAAGAACTGTTATAGTAAGAAAGTTCAAACTTAGTAGAAGTCACTCCTATGGTATACTACACTTTTGAAAATTAAAATAAAGCGGGAAGGCGCAGGGGGGAAAACCTTCCATAGGATGCATATATTAAATATCTCTCAACTGAAGAAGTGGTTTAAGCAGTGTAGCGAAGCGCACCGGGTTAAGCTAGTACATTATAAAAAGAACACTCTTTGTAGAATATAAACAGTTATTCAGTAGAAATAAGCATTTTTATATTTGGTTTAGAAGCGCCTTTGTAAAATAATAAATAAAAGTGAGAAACTAACAAAAATAGATGTAATACTTAATAATTTTTATTCTGGCGTAAAATTATTCGAGAACTGTTTTTGATATTTTCATCAAGGGTGGGAAAGTTGATACGAATGAACTTTTTCGTCTGTGTACCATATTTTATTAGTTTTTACACAAAATACGAGTGAATTATTTAAGAATTATAAAAAAGCACTTTAAATTTTATATTTGAAAGTTCGTAAACTTAATTTCAATTTTCCATACCCGGAGGGATTTTCCGTTTAACACTCACCGCAGTTGACGCAGTCAAACATTAATCTTTAAACCAAATGGGTTTTTTAACTTTGGTAGATCGAAATTTGTTTTGAATGATCTCTGAAGGGATTGTGTGGTTACAATTGAAATATGTAGGAGCAACCTGTCCGTGAAAACCTGGGTTCGATTCCCAGCTCAGTCAAGAATGAAAAACTATCAATAAATTATAATTCATTTCGTGTTGCAAAATTCCTTTCTTCACAAAAAAAATTTATTGGAAATTAAAATTAATGAACTTCAGCCTGAATAAAATATTAAAATTTTTTACATATTTTATTAATCTCTTCTTATTTTTAAGTCAAGCTCAAGGTCGAAGAAAATAGACAAAATATTTTAATAATTTTTAAAAATATTTTGAATTTTTGAAACAATGTTTCAGCCGCATAGTTACAAATAAAAACCGCATAAAAATGTTTCACTTAATAAAATAATTCGTTGTCGGTACCGACACATCTCGGTGCCATCAAAAGGGACATTTTTGGACATTATTTTCAGAAGGATAAAATGCGATGGCTCCGACAAAGCAAATGCAGGATTGCTAGAAAATTGTGGCCTGGGCTTAGCGAGAAGCCTTCTTCAGAGTTGTGAATAGGAGAACATGCAAGCCGACTTGTAGAATCATTTACACTGTCGCAGCTGCCACGTACCAGAGGAGAAGGAGACAGTTGTTCGTATTTTCTGTGAATGTCCAGAACTTCACTTGACACGACAGACAAAAAACACATATTTACTGAGCGATTTATCGGAAGTATCGGCAATCGGCTTTGCTGCACAGAAACAATTTTCACCAACATTTTTTCAATAAAATCAAGTAAAGCAGTTTAAAAAAAATTTTTTTATTGTTCCAATTAATTAGCCTTAATTGAAAATAAAAATTATAATGTTTGTGCGTATATTTGCAAATATGAAAATATTTTAAAGTTTCAAACCGTTTTTTAACTGTTTCAATTAATTTGTTTGTTTGAAGTTGGTTTTTCATTTTTTCTGTGTAACCTGATCAGAATCTGGAGCGTGAAAGTTTGGAACAAGTATCTTTTTGTGACTAATTTCTAGGCATGATTTAAGTACATACTTACTAGAGGGTCTTAATTAAGATCCTACTTGATTTTTTTTTTTTTTTTTTGTTTCCTTACAGGTCTGCGCATGAACATGTCTGTTCATTTACAGGCAGTCACACACCTTTGGACTCCTTTTACATATTGCAAATTAAAAGGCAGACGAACGTGTGTGTAGATCTCTTAATAATAAAAAAAATTAATGTGAAAGAACATTCTCAACTGACCGTTTTGGAAGTGGGTAATGAATGGACAACAAACTCACGGAGTTAACATTACTATTAGAAGCTTAACTGACATAAAATCTCTTTTTCATGTTCACTGGGAAATAGAATGCTTAACAGCAAGTTCTAAATATTTTAATTTAATATAAACTTGCTTCGTAGGAACACAGAAAAAAATTAAGTAATTTTTTTCAAGACTTTGTAAATTATTTTTTCCCAACTATTCTCAGTTAAGCTGGAAACTCAGGTCAAGTTTAAAATCTTAAAATAAGCTTTTAATTATCATAACTTTCATATTTTACAAAAACATTTAATGCTAAATACATTCTTAACCTTCCTCAAAAAACCAGGTAATAAAATTTTTGCAATAATTTCTGTGACCTTTTGGCAAAACATCTAAGTCAAATTTAAGAAATGCTGTTAATTATGTATACGAATTTTCCTTTAAAGAACATTTTTATTAATTAATTAATTTTATTATTTGATAAAAATGAAACTTTTTTGCTATCTTATCTCGACTTAAGATGTTTTGTCAAAATGCCAAAGATTTTAATTTTATTTTACCAAGTGAAAGTTTGCTTTGTTATTAATAAATGCTTTAATATAATTATAATATCCATTTTAATGAATATTATATGAAATTCTGGTTAACAAAGAGAATATTTAAGGTCATTTAGAAAATGAAAAACTTTTTATTTAATTAATATGCATTTTCCAAAAACCAAACATAAAATTAGTTTTGACAGCATATGGAAAAAGCAGCTGCTCTTTCTGGTTTATTGCAACTTTTATGTTTACTTTAAAAACTTTGTTTAATTCTATTATATCAACTTAAATAGATAGTATTAACCAAATTTACTAATCAAATTTATAAACCAAAAAGTTTAAACAAAGCAAAAAACCTACAACTTTAACAAATACCACATTTTTTACATTTAATGAAAATAAGTTTATATCTGAATGCATTTCACTTTCAAGCACATAAATATGAGCATGAAATATTATTGCTCAAATGTGCCAAAAAACAATTTACATTTTTGTCCGTACAAACACACCAGGCGCATCAAAATGGCAAAACAAAATTGCCAACGATGGTGACAGTAATAAACTGTTAAATTTCATTCGAATACTTTTTGTTTTTTTCCATTGGATAAAAATACAAAATTAAAATACTATATAAACTCTCAACTACTTTAAAGTACACACTAAAAATTGCACAGAAAAATAATAAAATTGCATTAAAAAAATATATAAATGGCGTTTGAGAAATAAATAATTCAGCAAAGCGACCACAAATAAAAATTCTACTATTTTTTTATTAAAACAAAAATAGTTTGAGAGTACTTTTATTTGATGTTATTCCAATTTTTATACGAGGGTAGCTTTAAGAGGTTTTAAAATAACTTTAAACCAGGATTCACAGCAGATTGCGTAGTTTTTGCACATGGTTTGTGTCTTTAATAACTTTTACAGCATTTCATTTGACACTAGAACTTGAGTGACAGTCAAAAATTCCATCAACCAACAGTCAACCGGGAAATAATTTGTGGTTGACGATTGACTGATGAAAATAAGCGGCCACACTATCGAACAATTGAAATTTAGCTCATAGAATAAATTCGAAAAATAAAAAATGTTGAATAAATTAAAGTAAGTTATGAAAAGAAATAATTCCCAGATCATATTATTTTTAACTTGACCATTATATTGTCACTGACAACCATATTATGGTTAAATTAGTCGTCCATCAAGAAGACCAAATTATGGTTACCTCCGATTAAGACTTACAAAATTGTTAGGTCTGGCAATGTGCTGCAATATACTGCCGAAGAAACATTGCCACCAAAAATAAATTGTCAAATCAGACGTTTGTAAGAAAACCTTAAATTGGCAGACAATTGTCAGCACAGTTTGTTAAAAAAAAAAATTTGGTCAACAAAATTTTTATTTGATTCAATGAAAACATTTATCAAATTTACACTTTGCAAAATAGCACTCAATAAAACATATTGTATAATGAAATAATTAAATATTTTTTCATACTAAATACACAAAAATATTTGAATCAAAGTAAAGACAGTATTCTTGCATATCTTGTCCATTTTTTTGAAACTCATAATTCTCATTCGCTTTACAGTTTTATTCGTATAATAAGTCAAGTTTTTCCAAAGTCTTTGGAAAAATGTTTCCTGATGATCTGGCCCAGTGTTGAAAAATTCAGTACTTTGGTACTTTTTTCAGTACTTTTTCATATTAAAAATACCGCTGTACCCCCGCTTTGTTTTCAGTACTTTTTTATCCTTTGAGCTTTTTAACCGTGATATGATCATTTCTTTAGCAGGCTTTGGTCATCATGTGTTTGTTGCAATATTTATGTTGTTGTATTTAAAAAAAATTAACGACGTTAATACTGAAATGCAAAGCGGGGACGCCAGGATTCATATTTTAATTTCCAAAATGGGTTATTTGTTCTTACAAGTGGCAAAAAAATGTATAAAAAGGGATGCATTCAATCATAGTTATGTTAGTTGAAAATTTAAATGAAAACCATATTTATAGAAACATGCAGTGTTAAGGAAATGGTTTATAAAGTAAAAGAAACTGCGAAATCATTTTATTCGATAATTTGCGAAACATTAAGAACTAAATTTTTCTTTGAAAATATATCATTAAAAGTGATAACCAGCTTCACTCCAGAAAATATTGTTTCCGGAAAAACCAATAGCATAATACTGTTGTTATTAATGTTATTTACAAACGATAAAGAAAACTATAATAATATCAATTCTCAATTCCGTGTTCTAGCGGATCTTTCAGAAATAAAGCATTTCAGAACTCAATATGTATATTTAAATTTCTTGGAAAAATATTGCAAATATAAGAAACAAAACTAATGTTTGCTGACATTTCACATATTGCTTTTGGTATTTTATCGATACCACATTTCTGAGCATCAATTCAAAGCACATTTTCAAATGCTAAATCATGTAAAAAGCAAAGGAAGAAATCATTTACACGTAGAAACTGTTTCAAGTTTGATAAAAACTAAAGATCTATTTAAATCAACTGGTAGTTGCTGTTGTATTTATAATATTTCTTATGATCTCTTAAAGTAAATTTTGCTTTATCTTATAACACTGAATTTAAAGCTTTATTTTTAAACATTAATGTTTTAAACTTTTTTTAGAACTACGTTCTAAGTATGTCATATGTATATGTAAAAGTCTGAATAATGTAACTTTGCAAAAGTTAAAATATAAATATTAATAATAGTATAAATTTATGTTGACAAAAATAAAATTTTTAATTTATTTACTTCTTCATAAATATATGAACTATTTCAAATATTTTTTTTTAGAAAATACTGAAAAAACGTACCTTAAGCGGCTCATACACTTGCAATTAACTGTTCAATTTCATCGTCAAAGTGTATGTGAAATACGAAGGTGACACAATATATTGGCAAGAATCGAAATCAGAAAAGGAGTGCAATATACTGTGAAATGTATTGGCAAAAATGTACTATGTACTATAAAATATACAATAATATTGTAAATGGGTCGCTTGACGCTTATGTATAACAGAAATTTTATTTACATGTGTACCTCAAATATAAATACTGTTTGCTATTAAATACTTAAGCTTCGTACAGACAGTGGCCAGATCTTACAATGTTGCCATTGAAATTGTCTAAAAATGTCTTGTAAATGTGTGAACATTGTACGCTATTTTCATTTGGCAGATGTGTTAAATTAATGCATCTGACAATGGCACCATTGTCAGAAAAATGACAACATTGTAAGATCTGACCATCGTCTGTACGAAGCTTTAGATAAATTAATTCCAATAAAATATTTTTTGCTCCTTTAATTTTCATAAATGATTGTTTTTTTTTTAACAAAAAGTACCATTTGGTGGGAAAAATACTCTTTTAGTTGAAGTTCAGTACCATTTCAAAATTTCAATTTTGCAACACTGATCTGGCCTAAGCAACAAGCGAAATGCGCATAAGTAACAATATAGTTTAGTGTTTTTATCAAAGAATAAAAATTTGGAATTTAGCTTATCCTAATAATAAATAAATAAGTAGAGATGCGATACGCATTTGGCTTGATATATTCAAAATTTCCAACAATTTATTTTAACAAATCAGATGGGTAATTCCATATGTGACTGACTCTACATTTGACACACTTTGCGTTTTGTTTTGTCTGATATTACGATTAGTTATAATTTTTTTAGTATCAATTTCAACATGGCTATGTAGCAGCGTGGCCATTTTGGCATTTTTGCAGCTAGATTTAGCATTTTTTTGTCTGATTTTGCTGCAAATTTTTCATTTAGCAGTTAGCATTTTTTTTTAGAATTTTTCAACTAAATATTTAGCATTTTTTAGCATTATTTAATTTAAGAATATTCAAGTAATATTTTTTTGAAAATCTACCACACTTTTTTGTTGAATGCACATACAAAACCCTACTCTTTTGCTATAGAAACTGTCCAATCTTTTAAAAGATCTTTCATATCAAATTGTTTTAAAATTTGATCAGTTTGACCCATTAAATTCATGTTAAGCTGATTTTTTCCAATAACGATTTTGAAAAATTTTCGGAAACGAAAAGTGATACCATAACTTTTGAAATAGAAAAACAAATACGAATTACATGCCGAGATTTTATAGCTCAATTAATATGTCAACTTAGACAACGATTGCCAAAAAGTTTTAATAATTTAACAAATACTAACTTTTATTGTGTAGAAAACAGTTTAAAAGATAATAAATGCAACTTAAGCGAACATTTTAAAAAAGAAATAAAAGATTTCACTGTAGAAGAAATTACAACTTTGGAACATCAGTGGCAGAAACTAAATTCCTATGAATTGTTAAATAAGAACTCAACAGTTGATTTCTGGATAGATGTATATGGATATAAAAATCCATTTAGTGAATAATCTTCTTCTTTTGCAATAAAGTTCTGGGTTTTGCCATTTAGCAACGCGGAAGTTAAAATAGGTGTTTAGTTGTATAAATCTCTTGAAAATTAAAATTCGAAATAATCTGACGCTTAAGACTTTGAATTCGCTACTTTATATTAAGTGTGGTTTAAAATTTTGCCATAGTTTTAAAAAAATGTACGATCTCACATAAAAATGCGATAAGGACATTTTATATTATAATGATATCTCGATCGATTCTTCAGAAGTTGAAGCATAATATTAATTTTGATGACGTATTTAATTTATAAAATTAAATTTTTTATTAAACATGTTATAAATTTTATTGAAATACTAAATAAAAGCCATTTAAAGGTCAAGTTCCTTTGATTTTTTCTTTTATATTTTTAAGACTTTTTATGTTTACTAAATATTTTATTTATTTTAATCAGTTTGTTCTATTGATATGATGTAAGTTTATAAGGAAGAATTATGTAAAATAAATCATATATGGGTATTTCCTCAGAAAGGTAAACCAGGATGAACATTTAAAATGTTGATAATCATCGTCTTTTATTGTTTATTATTATAAAAAAGTCTATGTTGTAAAGGTTTCATAGCATATCTCAGCTGTTTTACTTGAGGAAATTGCGCTGGAAACTCGAAAATTTTATATTTTCTTTTTAAGCTACCATTTTTATATAACTATTTTGCATGCAAAAAATATGTTATGTTTGCACTCTTTCTTCATAATCTCTTCATTACAATCAATTGTAAATTGAGTATTAAGTTTTTTTGTTACGGAAATTTTAAGATATTTATAAGAAAATGCATGGTGATAACAAAAAAAAAAACTTATGGAAAAATCGTACGTTTGCGACCGTTACATAAGCCAATCAAACAAAAGCCAATAGAGATATTTTATTGTGTAAATATTGGATAGAGACCTACATTAATACACTTTTAAAATAAGCTAATCACTTTTGAATATTCCGTTCCATTACGCAGATTTTTACATTTCACTACTGTCAGCCAAAGTAGACTTCTATTTTGCGTACGTTCGTGACCACATGTTTATGTTTATAACTAGGAAAAGTTTTGTTTTCTATATTATTTGTATAGCAAAAACGTACAAACGTACTTTCGTGACTCTAGGAAATGCCCATATAAAGGTATATTAACTAAAATAACAAAAAATAATACAATTTAAATTTTAGCATTATTTTTTGGCAGTTTAAGATTTTTGTTAGCATTTTTTAGCATTATTTTAAAGCCGATTTAGCTGTTAAATATTTTTAGATATGGCCACACTGCTATGTAGCAGTTTCAACAATTATCCGATAGAGAAAAAAATGGCAACCACTGATATTTTGATATGTCATTTATTTAGTAAAATATAAACGTGACTGAGACTACATGCAAAAGGAAGTCGTTTTCAAGAGTGTTTTTAAACTTCAATAATCTTCTTGTGTTTTTATCGAAAGTTCAAGAAACAAACTATTATAAAATGCTGAAATAAAAGCGGTAAGTTATTGAAAAAAATATTTATTAGTAAAATAAATTGTGACCGACACTACACACGCTTTGTGTGGTATAAAAGTCTATATTTTTACATGAAACGTTAGAATTGAAATCACAGCGCATAAAATGGGAACTCTAAAATTATTTGAAAGATACAAAATTGTAATTAATGAACTCGCTAAAATGCTATTTTTGAAAATAAACACCACCGACAAAATCACTAATAATAACTGTTAGAAACCAAGATTGAAACTAAAATAATTCAAAACAAGCCCTTTTTAGAAATAAGAAATATACATGTTTCAAGAACTTAAAAGATTTATTTTGTTTTTAATTCAAATTTTTTAAAAAAATATCAAAAAATTGTTGCCACTATAAAAATTTTAAAGTTACATAATGTTGCCCCCATACTTAAATATTTTTACTACCAAAATCAGATATTAATTTTTTTCATTTATGGTAGATTTATGCGTGGAATTGCCCAGATAATCATTTTGTTGAAAAAAAATTATTTTTGCAACAATATTTTTTTTATTGGCTCAATAAATTTGGTTGTTGACTAAAAATTCAATAACTATGCCTACAAACTTTTTTGTCAATACTGCAAAAATCGTCAACGGAGAAAATTCAAAAATTATTTTAATCAAATAAACGATTTTGAAAGGTAAAAAAAATGATTATGGAATAGAAAAAAACCAACAGCAATGTTCTTAACTTTTTATGTTATTTTAAATAAGTCACATTAATTTTCCATTAATTTTTTGTTTTTTTTTTTTGAGGAGATCGAGTGGTTGCGATTGAAAAATGTCAGGGTAACCCCCCGGCCAGGGTTCGAGCCCGGCTACAGTCAAGAATGAAAAATTATCAACAACAATTTTAATTAATTTTTATGTTGTAAAATACCTTTCTTCATAAAAATAATTAAATGAAAATTAAATTTGATGAACTTAAGCCTAATTAAAAATAAATTGATGTGCTGTTTCCAAATAACAGGCAAATGATTGTGTAGTCTAATTTATATGAAAAGCACTCAGTTTTTCGAGTGATTTTCATATAAATTTAACTCCACAATCACTTGCTTGTTATCTAGAACCAGCACATTTTTTTTTTTTTTTTTTTTTTTTTTTTTTTGTTTCCACTCACATGTTTTTGCAGCGTTGCCAATACGAATACTGTTCGGAGAGTACTGTCATTGTCAGGAGCATTTATTTTGCACATCTGCCAATAAAAAAATTAACTTTCAATATCTGGAAATAACCAAACAATAGCTGCGTTCGTTTACCCCAAAATTTGTACAAATTTGTGCAAATTTGTACTGGATTTTACTGAAATGCGTTCGCGTACACAAATTTTCATATAAATCACCTACTGGATTTTACTGGGATTTTACTGGAAAAGTAAACGAACGCACATAATGCTGACAAACGTTTTGCACACGGATGTTGATGTTTGACAATATTCTTGTCCTACACTGAACTGACAAGGCTTTTTCTAACAATGTTGTAAGACAAAAATTGATAGTTCACACAGTTGTAAGACATTTAAAGGCAATTTTGGTAACAATATTGTTAGATCCTACTACCGTGTCTGTACATAGTTTAAGGTTTTGGTAAATTTTTTTTTGTACATTCCGGATCATACTTCTTTGTTTTGATGAGCTTTTTTATTTGAATATATTACAATTTGTCTGTGCATATGATTTATCACTTTGATGCTTGAAATAATTTGCATGTGGTTTTACTGCTTTTAAGTGAGGAATTCAGTTTGAAAAACTCTCTTATATGCACATACAAAGCTTAAGGAAACTCTCGTCTAAATTTATGAGCATACTGGTCTACAAATTTGGAAAAAAAAATTGACTGCAGAAACGAAGCATGTTTTTAAACTAATCTTGGTGTGCTGAATTCGAACCTGGCATCAGAATTGGGCTATCACGTCTTGTTCATTTTTTATCGCATGCTGGCAATACTGTAAAACAGTCAATACTGACACTACAATTTCACAATTATTATTTTGACAGAAGTCCACATTCATTCTAAATCTTCATAATAGTAGCGTTTAAGCATGTCAGGGAGGTCGTGTGGTACTGATTCAAGCTATTTTTCTTTGTGTGTGGTGAATATTTGGTCGAAAAAAATGATATGCAATATCAGAATCATTAATATGCATATTTACATTGTTTTGGTTTTGCAGTCAGAAACTTGAGCAACGACAAGTAGAACGTGCTCACCAAGATTTAATAAAAATTAAAAGAAGTTATCAAGGATTTTTGGGGCAAAAGCATGCTGAGCGACTATTGCTGGACTCTTATACGTGAAACCCAACCAACTAAATAGAAGTGACGTTTAAATAACGCCATTCACTTTTAAAAATTCATTAATTTTTAAATAAACTAGTGATTTTTTATGTAAAAAATTATTTAAAAAATTATTTTTCATCTCGAAAACCTGACGTGATTCGGTAACAAATTCGAATTCAGCCCACCATATTACCCTAGGAAAGATATTTAGTTGCTCTAGTCCAATACCTTCTTGGCTAGTGGTATATCTAATGCACAAATTGAGTTTTGTTGCAATAATTTTCGAGTATATTTCTAGTTTCAACTGACAAAACAATTCTCAGATCTAATTCGTTAATTTATAATTCATTATATTCATTAATTTATTTCTGGACAAGCTTGAACTGGGTTGCCAAAAGGTTAAATTTTTTAATACAAAATCTGTGTATGTGATAATGAATTGTGAGCGATCATCTTTTTGCATCCATTATTAACACACTATCTATGAAAATAGTTTAAAATATGTGACCTTCTCCGAGAAAAGGGACCTAGTGTGTCAAAAAACGGGTTTGGACTTAAGAGTGGATTCCGGTACCTAAAAAGGTGTAGAAAAAGATGAAATAAGTTAGATTTCTGATAAAAATTTATTTACCCCATAAAAACGTACAAAACGAACTTGGGATAATCGATAAAAATGTGAAAAACATTAAAATTTTACTTTTTAAATGCGTTTTTCTCAAAACTTAATTTTCACACACTAGGTCCCTTTTCACGGAGAAGGTCACATATGTAGTTTGACAGCAGAAAAAAAAACAAAGCAATATAAGTACTGCCATCATGTTAAGTTAATAGAGTTTTTGTAAATATTGCAGCTTTCAATTTCCGGACAAAATTTCCAAAATAAGTAAATAGTGGTGCAGAAAACTTATTCTGTATGGACAAAAACTTTGTCAACGTAGGTGAATCTCCCCTAATACACAAAAATTTCGGCTACTTGATATGCCGAACTATAATTGCACAAGTTGGGTTGTAAGAAAAAAAAAAAAAAGGTTAACAACACACTCACTTGGTCAGATCATGTAACATTTGCTTGTGGCAGAACTTATTCAATACTTAGAACACTATGGCAAACACAATGTGTAACACCAATGAAGATTCGAAAACATATCTGATGCCAGTCCTCACCTATGCATGTGAGATCTTTGCAAGTTGTGATTCAAATAACATGCATTAGTTGAAGGTAGCTTTTAACACAATTACGAGATATGTGTATGGCATTGATGGAAGTTATATCAATATCAATATTACTCCGTTTTCGAAAAAAAATATATGGGGTGCTATTTGAAGACTTGTTGAAAATACGAACTCTTATTAATTTGCATAAAATTATAACCACTCGTCAACCAAATTATCTCTAGAATCGTTAAAATTTTAGTCGCCTCGGAAGGAAAAAGAATCTTATTCAATTTAGGCACCACACGCTTGTTTCGAAATGGCAATTTTGTTTTTAACTGCAATACGTCTCTGGAACAATCTTCGCCCAACAATTAAAGAAACCAGCAGCGCCCCGCATTTCAAGCAACAGCTATCTAGATTTTATTCATAAATAAATATAGTTTTCATTACAAAATCAAACTTTGTTAATAATCGCTCTTAATATTGTTTTCGTACAAAAATATTTATGTATTTCATTATTCTTTTTTTTTCACTTTTGCTATATTTTATAATCCACATTACTTGTTAAAATATTACACCTGTTTTATGTTAATAATTTTTATATTTTTATGTTATTGATAAATATTTTTTAAAATAACTTCATTAGATTTCTACTCACTAAAACCAATGTTTTGTTGTAGAAGTTCCAAATAAATGAAAATAAATAAATAATGCCTATTACTCCCCGTCTACAACAGACATGATTTGCTGTTATTACATGATTTTATAAAAGCGCTGTTAAAACATATAAATTAATGTGTTATAACAGGAGAATACCTCTAACATGATGAGCCTATACTTAGCACTAACATTATATTAGTTTTAATGTTAAGCATTTCATGTTCTTTTTTTTTTTTTTTTAATTTTCTAAGCTTACCCCGCGAAGCTCTATGCTTGTCTGCAGAAAAGAAACCAGAGTCTCTGGCGGGAATCGAACCCGCAACCTTGGCGCTGATAGACTAGCTCGCTAACAGCTAGCCTACCCAGGCACGCTTGCAGGTGACCATGCAAGCGATAAATACTGTTGAATAAACTATATAACTTAAAAAAAAAATAATAATAAAAACAAACTACAATTAGAAAAGACTATTTTATATCAACAGCATTTTAATTTTAGCCTACTGTGCATTGCCATTATCAACACTTGTTGTCAACAATGTATTATTTATTACCATATGAATAGAATTGGCCGCAAGAAATGTTGCAAGTGCGCATGCCACTGATGTTGATAGTACAGGCATGTTATTGCAATTTCAAGGTCTATGTGATTTTAATATTGTGAAAATGAAGCATAAAAACAACTGCAAATATAACGGTCAATATGAAAAGTTGCAATTAAATCTTTATATAATTTTTATTAACATTGAATTAAATAGTTTGAAAGCCATATTGTTGCAAGACAATACGAGTAGTAAGATACAGATGAAATTGCCATTTAATGTGCCAGACCAAGGACAATTTTTCCTAGACCCAACTAAGTGTATACATTGCGATAACCGGTATATAAAGACCACTCTCGGCAACACTTTTATATGCCTTAAACAAACTATGATATTGTTGTTAAATTTGGCTCAATTTATTTTAAAATGCCTAAAAGTAATTTGATAATTGGTCCATAATATTTCGTTTAACCGAAACAAACTTAAAATACTGTCAACAAATTTATCACACATTAGTTTTATATAAATAGAAATTGTCATGACACAGATCCCATATAAAGTTCACTCTCAAAAAATATTTAATTCTTGGTAAAGTGTATTAAAGAGTTGGCACAACTGAGCATAAAGCATTTTAACTCGTATTCAAGGGTGCTAGAAGATTTTGAAAAGAAATCGGCATATTTTCAAAAACAAATCGGCATTATCGGCACTTTAATTTAATAAGATCGGCAAATCGGCACATTGATAAAAAATCGGCAAAATGCCGATAAATCGGCAAATATGGTAGGCCTGCTCGTATTGCTGTAACATGATGGATGGAAGTATTTAAAACTTTATAAAAAAACTTAAAAGTTTTTTATTACTTACAAATATCTTTTGGAATTAAGTTTCTTTTTAAATGAACTTCATTTGTAAAGTAATTGTAAAATACTTTATTTGATCTTAATCAATTTGATTAATTTTGCTTTTAATTCTCTATTATTTTGTAGTGTTTTATTTTGTTGCTTCCGAACAGAAAGCGAATTATCTTTAAAAAAAGATCTCCAAAACACAAACAAAAACTGTGTTAAAATATAATGACCAGACTTAAGGACTTTCCCTTTTTTTAAGTTTTCCATAATAAAAACAGGTGATTTTTATATGTCTAAAAAAAAAAAACAAATTGAAGTTCATAGTGAAATTGAGTTGCAGCTGATTAATATTTTATCTATAATTTGAAAAGTTGAAAAGAAATATAAAAGCTTTTTATGTGCTTCTCATTTGATTGGAATATGTGTTGAAAAATGTGCATTTGAGCGATAGTTTCAAATTCATACAAGTACGTGCTTGTAATTATAAATAAATGTTAAAAATTTCTTATAAGTCTACATATATATATACAATTTTATGGTGAATTTTTTAAAACTGCGCCAATTGCATTAATTTATTTATTTTTTTTTTTTTTTTTTGACAGAAACTTTCATGGCGGGGTCATCTTCAAAGTCGATCTAATGTTTACATATTTGATTTAATTCACATCCTACAGATGGTTTAGGTTACGTGAAGGTACATAATGCTTTAACCCTGGCACGCAGACCTTGGTTAGTTTATGTTAAGATAATTTCTTTAAATTTAAATTTTTCTTAAATAAAATAATGTTGCTTGGAAAAAGTGAGTTAGAAATCAAACTAAGTTAACTAAAAAATTTCATAATGAGATTTTTGCAGAAATCCAAGGAATTTTTTGGTGTACTTGAGCATTCTGAGTTCTGGTGTACTTTAACGCACGTAAGAAAGCATTTGAATAGAAATGCGATCTAATTTTAAATGTTGCACACTGAAACAGAATGAAAATGTCTAGAAAATAAATTTGCAATTTCATACCCAATATTACAACTCCACACGGTAAGTCAAAATTCAACTTAATTACTTTTGTAATATATATTATTTATTTTTTACAGAAATGGGAAATGTTGCTTCATGGAATGAACTTCTGTAGATAATTTTATTAAGAAATTTGGGAAGCATGCGTTTACGGTAGATGTTCTTAGAAGAATTTTCTTGATGAGTCCCGTCTTGCGCCATATTACGTACTTGGGGCCATATTAGCTTTCGTTGTCGGTGGTTCGCTTCCAGCGATATTATTCATGTTGCTCCCAGGCGTCCAACATTGCGTCTACAATGGGGATTTTATTTTAGTCTGGCCTTTTCTATGTCTGAGATGGCTTTCGAAAGCCTGTGACCTTTTCATGTCCATGTTTACCGGCGAATATCATAAGAAATTCGAGTTTGGTTGCTGCATGACAGGTTTGAGATGTGATTGTACCGAAATATTCTGTCGAGTTTGCACAGACATTTATTTACAAACACTCTGTGCTTTCGAGCTGTTCAATTTCCTACCAATTTCTCCAAAAATGGCAGACTGATACATCAATACACCAATTATTAGATTAATTTTAAGTTACGGAGCAATTGCCTTATTGATTATGATTGATTAAATGTTAAATCCTGAAATCTGGAGATGATTTCAAAAAGTGGAACAATTAAACCATTTACTAACGCTGTTTGGATATGCATGTGTATGAATACAGCAGAGGCCGTAAAATAGAGCCTTCCTAATAAAATTGTTTACCTTTTTGCGAAGCACTAATGGTATATTTAAAAAAAAAAGCGCACAATTATGTGCTACGCAAAAAGACACACAGAAATGCATTAAAGTAAGTGAAAGAACTCTCAACAACTTTTATAAAGAAAAAAATACATTTCAAGTGCTACGGCATTCCCTTACTACGAAGCAGGTTTGTAAGGGAGAATACTTTAAAATAGCTGTATCAAAACCTTCAGTGTGTAAAGCTGATCGTTACATCCAACAATTTTTATATGCGCTGAATAATGCGCTTTATATGTTAAAAATGTATTACTTTAAAGTGGGAACTCGCCATATAAAATTAATGTCTTACCTAAGCGCAATGGTAAGCACAATGGTAAGCGAAACTTTTATCTTTCTCCCTTACAAACCTGCTTCGTTGGAAGCTCAATTTTTTACTGGGTTGTGGTACACCTCTTGTCAAGGCGATACTACTCGATATTTTACTTACATAAAAAACTGACTGTGATCTTTTGGTTGCATATGACGATACTAATTTGATAGCTGTTGATGAGATATGGAGACAATTTTTTAAATTACTGTGTCTAACGCATTCGAATTATATAGTAAGATTAAAAATGCAACTTCCTCGTTGTCAATTTGTGACCTAATGTTCACGCAATTGTGAAAGGGACGAAAACCAGATTGCCTGCTGGTAAGCAGGTTAACATTATTCAAAAACATACTAAGTTGGTGGTGCATTATTCGTTCAAGTATCTTAGATAAAAATGGAAGTATGGCTATTGGACGAAACTCGTTATCAGTTTTCGGTATAGGAACAATTTTCGCATGCTTCCAAATTGTAGGATATGAAGACTTTGTTGTAATTGTACAAAACAGATGGGTAATATATGGTATAAATGATCATTTTAATAAACCTGGGATGCACATCGTCATAGCTTATGGCGAATTTCTTTCCACCTACTCTTACTGTCTAAACAGTTTAAAGATGTATCTTTATTAACACTGTGTTGAATGTTAAATCGTGAAGAAAGAAGGTCCTTAGAGAAAGCACTTCCTTTGCAACCAAACGTTTTCCGATAATACGCCACTAATTGCCAATATAAGGCGTGTTTTTTTTTTAGAGGCATAAAACTTTTTTTAAAGTAAATTAAAACAAATTCAATGTAATTACCAAAATTTTGCCCTTAACAACTCACAAATGTAGTAGCATTTAATGTTTAAAAATAATTTCTGGCATATGGCCTTTGCACCTTATCAACACCATCCTCTCAGTCCCATTTCGCTCCACTTTTCCGAGCATACCTGTCTTATTTCCTCAAGAGTGCGTTGAATGTTGGTTTCTTAATGCTTAATCGTTGCTGGCTTATCCGCATGGACCAAAGATTTGACGTAGCCCCACAGGAAGCAGTCCAAAAGAGTCAAATCACACGAATGAGGTGGCTAATTGACAGGTGAATTTCTTGAGATAATTCGGTCATTAAAAGATTGGCTCAACAAAGTGATGGTTTCAAGCGCTGGCATGTTGCGCAGTCCAAATTATTTGCAATGACATGAGGAACCGCACCAATCAGTAATATTTTCGCGATGTAATGGAGTCTCATGACGATAGTACTCTCTCCAAAAACGACAGTTCTGCTTGTTTACATACCCTTTAAGCTTTAAAATCTAGAACACAAGACGCAATTGAAGCTTCGCTGGCTTTTATTATTGGGTCAGTTGGAATTTATATGGATGTAGGGTAAGATCTTTCCTTAAAACTTGCCAAATAGCGAACGGGCAGAGAGAGAGTTGCTTAGAACGGCGTCGGTTCGATGAACTCGAGTCTTCTCTCACTCTCACGTATACGGCGGTGATGGCTTCCCCTGTAAGCACGTATCGATTTACATGAATATTTTTCAAAAGAGTTAATGGGGTTATGAATCGATCCATAGTATAAGAACGTTTTATCAGATTATGCGCACCGTAAGCTTGACGAAGTTTGGCGAACAGAAATCAGAGAAAAAAAATCTGAGTCCTTATAATGGCAACATAAAATCCGCTTCATCGCTGTTAGCATTTAACTCGCCGAGTGTGTACACTAAGCCCGGTTAGCTCTTATCAAGTATCACTACTTTATTTATTTATTTACTTATGTTTTTATTTATTTTTTTTTCAATTTTGGAATAAAGGAATACAACAAGCCACTTAATAAAAATAATTTTCCTGTTTACCTTAAATATGTTTGCATACATACCTTTATTTTAATGATCATGCAAATTTATATTTTATTTTAACGATCATGCAAATTATAAAAGAAAACATTTTATCACCTGCTATCATCAGCACATACAAAAACCTTTTCAAAATATCTCCATAGAGATGCACAATCTGATAATTATTAAATATATTAGCAGAATTTCAATGAAATAAAAGATAAAATGAAAGTCACGATCCTTGTTAACATAAGTTACAAAAAGTCATGGTGTCAATGTCACTGACTTGCAAAAATGCACAAAACTGAAATGATGTTGCAAAAAAATAAAAAAAAAACGCGTTGGTTTCTTAAAGGAAAAATTAAAGAAAAAACTAGTAGAAAATGTTATTTGTTAAACAAGATAAAATATCAAAATAAATGCAATAAATAGAAAGAAACGTCTAAAAGAAATCAATCATAAATATTCACAAATTACACTGCAGTTACCAGTAATAACAGAGTTCAGCTGCATATCTAATAAATGAAAAGTTATGATGAGTTAAAAAAAAAAATATTCCACATTCATGTTTCAACATTATGAGGAAAATAAAAATGAATAGGAGTGCCACTATTAGTTAGGTAGGGGTCGAAAGGCCGTAAGTACCCTATTCTGAAATTTTGAATTTCTACTAACTTTTTTTTAAGTATTATTTGCATTTTATCAAAGCAGAGGTCATTTTACTATTGTATTGTTTTTTTTTTTTTTTTTTTTTTTTTTTTTTTTTTTTTTTTTTTTAAAAAAATCTTTAAGTTCAATACAAAAATTCTTGAATGTTTTAAGGCTAAATTTGACCTTAAAGTGCTTCAAGAGCCAGGCCAACTTTTTTTAATTGCAAAGTTCCAAATTTTTTTAAAACTTTATTCAAGTAAAAAAAGAAACAATATTTCTGAAGAAAACTTTTTAAAATTAAATAATTTCAATTAACTTTTTTCAGTGAATTGTGTTAATTCGATTAAGAGGGGGAAGTTTGATAAAAACTGTATATTGTTATCGGCAAGAGTATATTGGTACTAAGTGACAGGTTCATTATCGATCAAGGCTATTGGAAGATTGGAATTTAGATTTCGTAATATTGCTTCGTCTGTGGCCAAGACTGCCAAGTTAAGAAGGTAAAAAAGAAATTTGTATTTATTTTATTTTATCTAATCTAACTAATGTTTTATGTGTATTTGGTACTTTTTTGTAAGTCGTCCCTTAGAAGGGTAGAAAGAGATAAATTCTGTTTTCTTATACGTTTTAGGACAGTCAAAACGCATTTAGTAGTGCCAAAAACTAGACAGTGCAAATTTTTTTATTTTCATCCACAAAAATATTAAAAAAAGTGGGGCGTTTGAGAGTTAAATTCGGGCAGCCATGTTTACCTTTTTATTTTACAGGGGTTAAATAATGTCGGTGCATAAAGTAACCAGTCAAAGCACCATAATTGTGTTCCTAAAAAAAGGAGCTGAAACGAATATGGTACTCTTTTAAGAAGTAAATTAGTTACTTCTATAGACTATCTTATCTTAAAATACATTTTTTTTATCGGCTGATGGGTGGTCAAAAAATACATTTTTAGAAATTTGAACATTAAGAGGGTTTAAACCGACAAAAAGGGTAATAAATGTAGGCGAAAGGAGTTTGGTACTTATAAGATTTTACTTATCAACTGAAGTACCTTAAGCTGTAGAAGTGCGGCTTGGATTATAAGCAGCAGTTACAGGGTTAACGTTGGCCGATGTCAAACATATTCGTTATTAAAATGTTTTTATCGGTGAAAGTGGTAAGTGTAATTTCTAGTCTTATAAAAGTGGGGCAAACCGATTTTATTACGGTTTTACTCATACTTAGTAAAGTATTTTCCGAGAGGGGGATTTATATGCTGCCTATGGTAAATTATGGACCACTCCTTACTAAATTTTGTTATGATTTCTAGTGACATAGAACGAATTTTTGCAAAATCTTTTATCCTTATATATATATATATATATACATATATACTCCGCCACTATTTTTGTTAGCTTTTTTACTCTTATCCTATTATACCGATTTTGTTGGATTTAGACCCCAAGTTGCTTAGAATTACTAGAAACAAATTGACACCAATATTGTTATTTGCTGTTGAGTTTATCAAAAGGGAGCGTGTTTTCAACATACGGACTTGTCTAAATTGAATTAAAACTACTCAGGGACCAAGAATATACAGTATTTCAAGAAAATGCTTCAGTTTTTTTCATCGTTCTAATAAACAACATCTATTTTACATTTAATATTTTTTTATTAATTAGCGAGCAAATAAAAAAAAAAGTTTAAGGAAAAGATAAAAAAAACCAAGGAAACTCCAAAATTTTGTTGTCAAGAAATTGTTTTAAGATACAAATATTGTATGAAAAAAAAAATTAGTCGATCTTTAATTCTAGGATGATCAATGTTTTGTGTGGCCATCGTTGGTATCAATCACGGCTTGCAGACGCCGTTTCATTGAATAAATTCACTTATGTTCATATTCTGTTGGTTTATTATGCCACTTCTGCAAAATTTTGGCAGTTCTTTTTTTGAGATAAGTCCAAAATTTTAAATTGGGGCTTTAACTAGACTCTAAGCAGGAGTATCTTGTATTTTACCGCAGTTTTTGGTCATTATCCTGATCAAATTTGAAATTCAGCTTTCTTTTAGAACAAACCCCAAATATATAGTAAATGTTAAATAAATGACGCTTCTATATATCTAGGCATAGATTCGCAGCCATGGTATTCTCAATGAAACAAATTTGTCCAACTGCCTTTCTAGATATGCACCCCCAAACCATTAACGATAGTTTTACAACTATTACAGATGAAATTATACTTCGACTTTCCAATGCACTTTAAGTTTTTCTCCATACTTAAAGTTTTTCTTCATACTTTAGAATGGTCCATTATTGAAGAAAAGCATTACGAAGTCGTCAGGTTCTAAAATATGAGTTACAGAGAAAACCAGTCGTCTTTCTTTTTGTTGCATTGAAAGCAAAGCAGTATTCTGGGAAACAGGGGAATTCCACCCAAAATCATTGCAATGATAAAAGCTAGCTACAGCAATGCTTATTGCTACGTTCTTCGCAAAGGCCGTCTATCGGACCCCTTTGCTGTACAAAGTGGAGTTAGGCAGGGCTGTATCTTATCACCAATTCTTTTTCTAATCGTTAGGGGTGACGCGTTAAGCGCAGCACTTCAAAATAATAGACGTTGTAGTGGCATAAGATGGAAGCTCAATGGGAGTCACTTGAGCCACCTAGCATATGCTGATGACATCTGCCTTTTTTCGAATAGCATCAACAACGTACTTTATATGGCGGAATCTATATCCCAAGCATTAACACCTGCGGGTCTACGTATAAATATCCCTAAAACAAAACTGCTAAGCTCATGCAGAGACTTTCCTACTAATGACTTGTGTTATGAGCAAGTTAACAACTTTTGCTACCTGGGTAGCACCGTATCTGACGATGGAGGAAGTAATCTTGATGTTGATAACAGAATAAAAAAGGCAAGAGCAGCTTTCGGGTTATTAGCTCCATTGTGGCAAAACAATAATATAAGCCTTCGCACTAAAATACGAATTTTTAATTCAAATGTAAAATCAGTTTTATTATATGCGTGTAATACATGGAAGCTAACAGTTCAGCTTACCAACCGCCTACAAATATTTGTTAATCGCTGTCTGAGACGTATTCTTCGCATATTTTGGCCAAGAACAATTTCAAACGACGAATTACTACGAAGAACTAATCAAGTTAAAGTTGCCATTGAAATAAGACGAAGAAAATGGAACTGGATTGGCCATACGTTAAGAAGGGATGATAACAACGTAGCGAAGCATGCCCTACAATGGAACCCCTTCAATCACGTGAATCGTGGAGTCGGTCGACCTCGTATAACCTGGAGAAGATCTACAGAGGATGAAATGAGGTCTCTAAATTTGAGCTGGAGTCAACTTAGAAATCTTGCACAAAACCGTGTTCGTTGGAAGTCAGCCGTAGTGGACGCCCTATGCTCCAGTAGGAGTTAAAGGAAATCATATATATATATATATATAGAGAAAAAACCAGTCGTCTTTCTTTTTATTGCATTGAAAGCAAAGCAGTGTTTTTAGGTCTATTTTAGATGAATAGTCATTCTGTTTGTAAAACTTTCCCTACCGTCTCGTGAGAGGCTGTTAAAACTACTTGTTAGCCCATGTCTTTTAACAGTACAAATTAGTTATTTACCAAGAGGACTTGCAAGGGACTGTAAGACTTATTTGAAAACAAAGTTTTAAAAATCTACAGTGAAAACTTTTGCAAATTCACTTTGCGTACAGCTCATGCAGAAAAAAAACGATCATTGAAATTCAATAAAATGCCACACAAATTCATAAACTCTTTTTTAATGATAATGAACAAATTGATGGCTGCAAGTTAAAACCAAAATAAAGAAATTTATGGGAAAACACACACACACATACATTTACAAAAGCAATAACAACTCTCGAGAGAAGCTATTTAAGTTAAATAAGCAATAACTAATTCCTTTAAAAGACATACGATGTAAACAAATCAACCATGAGATACGATAATAAAACCATGATGTATAAATTAAAAATAAAATACAACAGCAACAGCAACAAGTAACAAGTAACAAATATTGGCCAAACAAAAAATACCAGAGAAAAACAAAAAACACTAAAAAAGTTAACTTAAGTGTCATTACCACAATTGGCAGGAAAATATGTTAAGCCAAACAAAAGTTTAAGTTACAAAAAAAACAACTAGAAAAAAGTGAAAAAAAAAACAATTAAATCAAGCAAAAGTGTTTTAGCTGAAAGATTTGCGATCATTACAAGTTAACAACAATAGAGCCAAAAAAAAAGAACAACAAAATAAACAACAACTGGCAGACAGACAGATAGTCTGTCAGTCAGTAAAATTAAGGTAAATAAACAACAGTAGCTTTAGTAAACAACCAAAAACAACAAAATTTTGTTTACCAACTTAAACCCCAACTTCAACTGGCTAAATAAATGTTGGGTTTAATGTTGCAACTTGCCAGCCAATGGTTTGCTTGCAACCTCTTGGTTGTTCAAGCATAAGACATGTTGTTGTTTAAGGTTGAAGCCAAGTTTGAAAGAGTAAATGGAATGCGTTTGAAGTCTGGCTTTTTGGCCAAACAAATCAAAACAAAACCAATGAAAGACTGAATGAAGAAAAGAAAGAAAAACGAATTGAAACAGTTTTCAACAAAAACAATAAACACACACTAAAGAAATGCTTAGAAAACTTATGAATGGGATGTATAAAAGTATAGACAACAAACCAACAAGGCATTAGTATTATAGAAGAATTTAAATTGTAAGCACTACCAAGGTTTTAATAAAAAAAAGTTTACAAGAAAAATATCTTAGAAATAAAAAAAAAAAATTAAAAAAAAACACCAAATATAGTGCTTACAAATTATTGAACTAAAGAAAAAAGGATACACTTTAACCCAAAGCCAAAACCCAAAGGATTATTACAGAAAACTCACCAAGTGCAAAATACAAAGAACAAAAATAAAACAAGTAGAAAAAAAACAACAAAAAGTAATAAACAAAGTGCAAAGCAAAACGAACAAAAAGTGCTAAAATTCTCTAGATAAAATGTGGCCAAAAAAGACTTTAACTATTTCGCAACTTCTAATAATAGTGTTTATATCCTTAAGTGTTACGACTTCGACGATAAGTGCCAGCACGGAAAATATATCCTCTCCTGCATCAGTCGCAACAACATCCCTACAAAATGCTGGCACACGCACCGTGTTACGCATCTACGATGAGTGCACACGTTCTGAGGGAGGTTTTGTGTCATGTTTAAAGAAAAAGGCCATTTCCTTTATTGATCGAATCTCGTATATCGATGCCATAACTGTGGCCGATGGCATTAAAGTTGTTCGCCTGCCGGGTACTTTAGTAAACGATTTGCCACCAATGCGTCCGATGTTCAGTGAAAATGAAGTGGAATCATCGCTATCGCGTTCCGGTGAAGATCGTGATACGAAATTATCGAATATGTTGGTGGAACGCTTGAGTAATTTCTTTAATGGTCATACGTTGCAAGTGAGTTTTCCGAAATTGTCTTCAGAGGAAATTGGCCGGGGATTGGAGGAAGGTATGTAGTGAATTAAGAATGGAGAATTATTTTTTTTTTCGGATTTATCAAAACAGAATATATAATATATTTCGACAAATACGCAATGAGAAAAAAATATGCTTATATTTTTTATTTAAAAATTTATTTAACTCATGACCTAATGCCGAACAAAATTAACAAGCAATTGTGTTATATTTTTATATTTACAAAGTGTCAATAGTGATTTTTTTACACAATTCTAACTGGACTCGGAATATTCTAAACAACTTATTATTAATAATGCAGTTTCAAGTTAACACAATTTTCTGAAAAACTTATACAAAAAAGTACAAGCTTTGTGCTGACTCTCAGATAAAGACTGCGAGCAAATTAACCCCAAAAAAATTCGCCCAAAGTTATAAACGAAAAATTGCCCAAACACAACTCGATAAACGTAAACGAAAATGGCACAAAAAAAAATGGAAATTTTATTCATAAATTGTAACAAAGACCTACAAAATAATGAAAAATTTTATTTTCCAATTTTTATTTAATAATTCTTACAAAGTAGTTTTAAACATACATACTTTTTGTGGGCTGAGGTCATATACCCGAAATTTAAGAATCCGAAATCCCGAATTTTTAAATCGAGAATCGCCAAATAAAACGTCTCTGCATAGCCGGCCTATGGCCGAGCGCAAGAGCATTCTCCCCTATAATAAAACAAACACTGGCTTCGCTAACGTAAGCTTCTCTGCAAAGACAGGTCTGCTATGCAGAGAAGCTTTAGCTATCAAAGACAGTGTCTGTTACACCATAGAAGAGAACATCATTGCGCCCGGCCGAAGGCCGCCTATGCAGACATACTTTAGTTAGAGATTCGGGTAATACGAATTCGCGATTTTAATGAATAATAATATTTCAATTACTGAAAATAAAAGTTGTTTTTCTGGATCTTATTTTTTGCTACCTCATGGAAAAACTTGTCTTTATAAGAAAATCGCTTAAAAAATTTTTTTAAAGTATGGTGATATTGAATTTGTACAAAGAATAAAGAAAAATCGCCCAAAAAAAGTAATATGTCTTATGCAAAATCATCCAAAATTTTAATGGAAGATTTTTGGGCGATCTTTCACACATTGATTTGGGCGATTTTGGTGAGGGTCCTATTGATGGCAGCCTCAGAGAGAAAGACTGTGGTGCAGTATACAAAGAGTTTGGATAATCCTTTTAATTTAAACCTAAATGCTAAGGTAATTTAAATTTTCGGTCACCGTAAAAACAGTCGCATAATTCAAGATCTGGTATCTATCTTAATTTTCCCTTCCAAATGAAATTTTAACGAAGTCGGATATTTTTGTATGGCTCCATAAGTATGCAGTACTTTTGGATCTAAACATTTTTCTGATAAAGAGGTCAAAAACTAAACATATGCATATGCAATGCATATTTTTCGCCCCCCTAGCGATAAAAAGTAGTTTAAGTCTAGAACCTTAATGGTAAAGATAGCAAGCATTATTATTTAATAAGAGAAACCTGAAATGTTAAAAGAGCTGTAGTTAAACAAATTAAGCACGATAACGAAAAATCGCTCAACGTAAACGAAAAATAATAATGGAAATTGCATTAAAAAATGGTGAAAACATGGACCAAAAACTAATGCAAAATTTAATTTTAAAATGTTAAATTAATAATTCAAAGTAGATATAAACATATATACTAGTTTGGGTTAGGGTCATATACCCGATAATTAAAGCATCCAATTCGAAAATCCCGAATTTTTAAAACCAGAATCGCCCATTAAAACATTTCTACATAGCAAGGAAAAAATGCAAATCCCAGTCAATTAAAGAATAGGTTTAATCGAAGATGAAACCATATGCTTTTACACGATAAGTGTAATAAGAGATGCAATTATGCTAATGCAACTAATGCAAAAAACAAGTAAGAGGGTATAGTCGGTCAAGCAAAGTAAATGGGTATTTCCAGCAAAAAGTCTACTTTTTCTAACGTAACGCCAGCTAGCAAATACGTTTGTATTGTGCTGTCATGTTAATTAAATTTTATCCCTTTTGTACCAAAATGTTGAGCTAGTTGCTCTTTACACCAAAATATAAAAAAGTTAAAACTAAATGTGAAATTTTATGAGAAACAATTTTAATTACTTGCTGGCGTTACGTTACAAAGAGTAGGCTTTTGGCTGGGGAATGCCCGGATACAGAAACGTTTTTAAGACTGTACGATATCTGGGACCCATAGGCAATCATGGAACCGGCAAAACCATGTTATGTTATCAGGATAAAATTCATTTAAGAGTCTTTTGTTCCAAATAGTATTTAGATATCAATAGTTATATAAGATTCTTCATCCTAAAAGGTTTTTTAAAAGGGGGCTTATATGAGACCTATTTTGGATCTACCAGTACAAAATTACTATGACACAAAAGCTGTTATAAATACCGTTGCTAAATTTATATTAATACCAAAATTTTTAAGGAAGTTATGGCTTTTTAAGAAATTTTCGGGAGTGGTATTTGTATAGTAATTAGCCATGGTCCATTTGGCCAATAAAATATATTTAATAAAATATGAATATAATTTAATTTAAATGCCAAAATCATAGATAGGTTATGGTTACAAAGACTATTTCGGAAGAAGTTTGTTCGAGTGCCCCGGTAGCCTAGCTGCTAATAAGCTTATTCGACCCAAGCAATTTCAAAGTTGTCAAATTTCAATGAAATTTATATATATGATAATTCGCCCTAAGATAACGTAAAAATAAATTTTTAATGTACATACCAGGCCCATGTCACATCACTTGGACAAAATATTAGCACTTTTTGGCAAAAGTGTAGTTTACGGGGCATACGAAAAAAAATTGTAACCCCGTTGGAAATAAAAAAAAAATTAAAATTTAAGGGGGCTTAGGCATGTGGGCCCCCTGGATCAAAAAAACGGCCCCGCCCATGTATAGCCGGGGTCGGAAAGGGCTATCAGCGCCGGGGTTGTGGGTTCGATTTCCACCAGAGACTCTGGTTTCTTTCCTGCAGAAAAGTGTAGAGCTTCGCGGGATTAGCGTAGAGAATTTAAAAAAGAATTCAAGAAAATGAGGGTGAAATTAATTTTTAGCCCGATTCGTACCATCTTTAATAGTCTTCGTCCTCATGGTAATTGAAATGTATGCACCAAAATTTCATAAAATTATCTACAAAATTATAACCTGTACTCAACGCAGATACACGGAAAGACAATCAACCAGACGGACGGACATCGTTAGATGGACTTAGAAAGTGATTCCTGGGTCCATTGGTTTACTTTAAGGGTGGTTTACAACAAATTTTTTTTAAATGTTACACACATCAGCACAAACGCATGTGTTGCACACTCTCCGCTATTTTTGTGTGGTTTTAACAAACTTATGGCGTTTTCTTTTCTAAAAAATGTGTACCAATATTGTTACATGTGATTTGGCAGCATTTTTAAATGCTTACCTGATTTTTAAGAAATGTTGCATTTTTTACGTTTGCAAAAGAACAAAGGTTTCGGCATTAAGCAATAAAGCGTTTAAAATTTGGTATACCGCTAATTTCTAAGTAGAAAACATAAAAAATAATTTATTTTTTCAGAAATAATAACAAAACCAGCGATTAATCTAGAACTGCACTCATGTCTTTTTAATTAAAATGAGTGTTAAACATGTAGAATTTTTCTCTTTTTAAGGGGAATATCCATCATAAGTGCAGAACGCGTTAATCTTTTAAAATAACACATATTTTTCAGAAAAGATCATAAAGAAATGTAAAAGGCAGAATAAATGTAAAAACACGCAGAGAAAAAACCTGTTTAAATATGGTCACCTCCAACAAAACTATTTAAAAAAAAAAACTTTAAACATATTATGGTTAATATAACCATATTATTGTCATCTACAACCATATTATAGTTAAATAAGTCCTCCATCAAGAAGCCACAACCATATTATGGTTGCCTCTAAACATGTTATGGTTAAATATAACAATAATTTGTTTTAAAATTAACAATAGTATGGTTGAAAACCTACCATGATATTATAAGTGTTAAACATGTTTTAGTTGTTTTTGACCATAACATGTTCGGAGGCAACCATAATATGGTTGTTGCTTCTTGATGGAGGACTAATTCAACCATAACATGGTTGTCGGTGACAATAATATTGTTAAATGAATCATAATATGTTTAAAATTTTCTTTAAAAATAGTTTTGTTGGAGGTGACCATATTTAAACATGTTTTTTCTCTGGGTGAAGGAAAATGCCATGTGTTGCTCTTATTTAAAACTAGTGGTGGAGTGTATACAAATTATAGATTTGCGTTATATGGGACCTGTATTTTTACTATACAAGCCCTACAGAGTTCGGTGACATGTCTTGTTTTCTTCTAACATTCTTGACAACATTGTCAGATTGTAAAAAAAATACAATTTCATTGCTAGCATCATTCTAGATTATAGCAAAAATTTCTGACAAGAGTGCATAGAGATGATTTTGATCGACATTTAAGCCAATGGTGGATCCAACTTTAAACTCAGGGCATAACATATAGCGAGAATTCAGTTGTAACAAACTCAATTTTTGGGTTATAATACCAGTGCTCGACTAGCCCAGGTGGAGGGAGTTCAAGACCCGCCTTACCCAGCCTTAGATCCGCGCTTGATTTAAGCATTAATTTTTAAAATTTTAGATACTTTAAATCCGGCTTATAAAAATTTTATTTTAATATATTTCATTAATTTTTTCAGGCCATTATTTCCAACGTGGAATTAAAAGTAGCGTCCGTTTCGCTGTAATCCAAAAATGTTTTACTTATAACTTTTTTTTACATAAATCGAAGAATTAACCTTAATGCCTTCCTCTTATAATTTAACCCTTAATATGCTCTATATTTTTTCCTCTTAATTTAAGGCCACCAAATTGAAAAGAAAGTGGTCCAAACTAAGCGATTTAGGCATGCAGACATTAAATTAACCAGTAAAATGTGGGTTAATTATTTTTTCTTTGAACAAGTTCAAGATGACTAGAATATTAAACTTTGTCTTACTTTAATATGACCAAATAGTTTTTCTAACAAAATTTATTAGCGTTCTCCAAGCTTATGCCAGTGCTCCGGCTATATGTGAATTTTATTTTCTCGTATAATCTGCTCATAACAAAGAAACTATGTTAGAAAAAAGTCGCATAAATAGCAAGAAAAGCAAATTTTATGACATCTTAACATGAAATAGTTGTGGGAAAATAAACAATTGTTTCTTTATTTTCCAATATGCCAGAGTATTACGATTAAATGTACAATGTACATTGCGCATACATACACATATTAAATATATTTTGTATTGAGCTTAGAAATAAAAGTAATTTTATGGAAACAATTTAAAGTACTTTATATTGGTTAAGATGACTTCTATAATAGAAAAGGGAAGAAAAAAATACGCAATAACACAAGTAAATATTGTTCAATTGTGGGTCGTTCATAAAATCGATTTTATTTATATACTATTTTGTTTTTGTTTAGGAGAAAAGCCATCACTTTGAATTTTGTAGGCGAAGGATTTTTATGCGGTTTTACATCCTTTACCAACAGATAATTCATGGCTATGACTAGAAGGCAAATAGTGACGCTGAAAGTAAAGAAAATTTAGAGATTTTTAGACGGACAAACAGTAGGTGCACAAATGAAATCAGTACAAATTGTATTAATATTGATTTGAACACTTAAGGAATAAAGAGAATCCAATAGATCGCTTCCAGGAACAAATCCGTAATCAAGATTTTGTACTACAAAACTTTATAACATTATTATTAGGGAAGTAACGATACGCCTTTTTGCCGATACGATACCGATACCGCTTCTCAAAAAAAATATCGCCGATACTGATAGAAATATTGGATTTGAATTCAAGTAAGCAATAACAAAACGCAAGTAGAGCATTTTTTTTTATACAAAATTACAGTGAAGTTTAAAAAAACAAAGATTAAATTGGAATTCATGATAAAATTAACAAGAAACATTAAAAATTTTTACAAACATATCACCGTAAGAAATTAACAATAATTAGTATTGTGGTTATTTTGTTGAACTATTTATGGTTTTTAATCCAAATTTTTAATAATTTTAATTAAGCTTAAGTTCATTAAATTTAATTTTCATTAAATTATTTTTATGAAGAAAGGAATTTTACAACATGAAAATTATAAATAAAGTAAAATTAACAGTAATAAGATCTTTGTATAATAACAATGGTATATTAACTTTTGAGGAAATAAACGATTTGGCAAGTCCGTTGAAAACAGACCTGTAGTTGAAAATAGTTACTCAGATGCGACAGAACTCATTTGAAAACTTTAGAATTTCTGTGCCATTTTCTTCAAGTGTGGATTGGGATTTGAGTCTTTAGATATTTAGAAGATCTAAAGCAGAGGTCTGCAAAACACCGCACATGTGCAAATGCTTTCACACTAATTAAGAAAGCATGAGAAAATAATTTGTATTTTTACTAGATAACAAAGAACAAACAAAAACAATTACGCTTAAAAATAAGCAGCCAAGAGAAACAAGAAATGTGAATGTATGTGTTTGGCGGACTCTGATCTAAAGTATATTTCGACTTCTTCTTTAGTAGCATCACAGCATAAGATGGAAAAAGGCTCATCCTTCTCGGATTCTCTTTTAATTTTTTTCACTAATGCTCCAAATGCCAGTAGTTTTAGACTTATCAGAACTTGTAACATCTATAGGGGTGACCGCAGAGACATGTTAAGTAGCTCAATACGAAGTTTTTTCAATACGCTTGAAGTCGATTGAAATATTCGAGCATTGTATCGAGGGTCAAGAATTGTAGATTGACAATAAGTTCCATTATGTAAAGCCTCAAAACTTTTGTTTATCAATGCTATTAGCCGTTAGCCGTAACATTTTGGAGACTATTCCCCATCTCCGTTGATTCATTTATTATATGAAACTATTTCATTATTCTGTTTTGATTTTATGCTCTGCTTTTTAATGTGATATTTGTCTTAGTTTCTTTCTATGCAAAAAATTAGCATAGAAAATTAAATTGTTTATTCAAAAATATTCCAAAAAAATATAAAAAAAATTAGCGTTGTATCGACACTTGAAAAAATTTTGCACCTTTACCAAATAACTTTAACACGTTGGCTGCCCACATATAAAAAAAAAATCATTCCAAAAAAAATTTTTTTTATAACAGTTTCACGGTGATTGTTATTGTTTTATTTTGTGTTCTTACCTCGTCTTTAATAATTTCTGACGATTTGTGAGTGTTTTAAGCCTGTGACCACCGGTGGTTCACATGGCACTCTATGAATAAAGTTTTACAGTAATGCCATGTGTACCACCGGTGGGCACACATGTATTGAGGTTTTTATTTTTTATTTTTAATTTTTGTACTTATTTGTTATTTGTTTTTGGTTTTTATTTTAGAAAATTAAAATGTCCGAAATTAAAATGTCCGAAACTGAATTTAAAATAATAAATAGTCAAATAAAATGAAAAATAAAATAAACTAAAATCAGTGCTAAAAATTCAACTTGTGTGAGCAGAGCCCTAAAAAAAATTTATACAGTAAAAAGAATATAGTTTTACAAAGGTGCCAAAGCATAAAACTTAACTCTATCATCACCAGACCAAAAATTATTTGATGAACAAATAAAGTATACATGTGCACCACCGGTGGTACACATGGCCTCATAGAAAAAAAAAATGTGACCCACCGGTGGGTCACATGGCAGCCAACGTGTTAAAAATGTCATATCGCCCGTATGAATTATTTCTATGATAATGGAATTCAATACGGGTTTCTTTCATTAATAGAATTTTAATGAACCGTTTACAATTTAAATCACTAATAGTTTAAGGCATCGGGTCCGCCCTTTTTTTAGTTTTAACCATAGAATGCATAACCGGGTACCCGTGTGTCCACTTGCAACTTTTAACGTTTTTAGCTGCAAAACCAATACTAATAGAGTATTGAAACTTTGGATCTAGGATATTCAAGTCTTTTTAAGTCGTTTTATTGATTATTTATGAAATTCGGTTCAGCGGTTCCATAACTATAAGCTTCAAAGGATGACACCTACGCAAACACATAGCCGGGGTACCGCTGTCCCCAATAGTTTTTATATGAAAAAAATGAGCGAGTAAAGAGCTGTTTTAAGATTTTTTAATTAAATATATTAAATAATTACATTAACATTTAAATATTTTTAGTAAACAGTCCCCAGTAAAAACTTCGCCTACAAAATAATGTGTTTTGTAATCAGAAAAAACTAAAAGCACTACTTACAATTCTACTGAAAGAACCCATTCAAATGTAAGTCATTATTTTTTACTGATATACATCCAGAAAAAAGTAGTTATAGAAGTTGTTAGAGGAGTAGTTATAGAAGAAAGCTACTAAATAGGGAGTGAAGGAAGCTGTTTATTTTGAAAAAGTAAGCGAAGTTTTTACTGGGTCTTTAAGTTTAATATTTTTTCTGTAAGTGCCGGTTCACACACGTAAAGTTTCACTCGTCAAGTCTTGAGGTCTTAGGAGAGAAGGGAAAAGAGAAGGCCATTTCTTTTCCCTTCTCTTCTAAAAACTAAAGACTTGACGAGTTGAACTTGACGTCTGTGAACCGGCACTAAGACTATGACAAAAAATTGTAATGGGGTACATGGGTACCCTGGTTATGCGTTAGTGTGTTATTTTTTTGTTATGTGTTCTAAAAAGAGGAAATTAGGGTTCGTCATTTATAGTTTTGGCAAATTTTTTTTTTTTGTTTTAAAAAATAATTTTATTAAATACATTTAAATATTTAATTAATTTCTATATGTATATGTTTGTTTAACGGTTTTTAAAATAAAGTTTTTGTAATGTGAAGCTGAAAATTATTAAAAATTACAATGGGGTACACGGGTACCCTGGTTATGCGTTTGTGTGGTATTTTTTGGTTATGAATTTTACCGTTAAAAGAAAATTCGTTTTAATTGTCCAATTCACAAGCTCGCAGTAACGTCGTATCCGTTGTCTTGACCGTATGATAACTGACTTTTTTGGCCAGCAAATTGAAGATATGGTTTTAACAAGACGGTGCCACGAGCCACACAACATTACTGATCTTGGATTTATTACATGGGGAATTCCAAGAGGCGGCGTGAATTGACCACCAAGATCATGAGATTTGGCGCTGTTAGCCTTTTTTTTTTGTCGGGCTACGTCAAAAAACCGTGCTTACGCGGATAATTCCCTAACTCTGGAGTATTTGAAAACCAACATTCGTCAAGCTATCGTAGAAATATCGCCAGAAATTTGGTAAAAAGTCGAAAACTATCTCAAAGAAATGGACAACTGTAACCAGTCTAGAGGCGGTCATTTAAATGACATTGACATTGACATTTAAATGACACAGTTTCATTTAAATCATAGCTTAATGTGTGTTTTATTTAACTTTACTTTTTAAACCGAAAAATGAATAACCCGTTACAAGTATACTTTTGAGCTTAAGGCTTCGGTACAATTTGTGACACTATGGTGAAGAGAGAATAAGATTCGGTACAGCTGATTATATATTGCACTTTGACTTTTTTGTCTTAAGTGCGAAAATATACACGGGAAGTCAAACACTCTGGGAAAAAAAAATTAAAAAAGTCTCCTTTATATTCCCTTGCAGCAAAATTCGTTTTGGAATCTTGTTCTTATGTACGAGTACCATTTTTCCTTTCCAGAAGCAACAAAATGAGGGAAAAATATAAACATTAAAAGAGAAATACAACTGAAAGTTAAAAACAAGAGTAATGGATTATTTGATTGCTGATTTTTATATTTGGTTGCAAAAAATGAATTTTGTTTATTTTATGCCATTTAAAGTAAATTTGTTAGGCTATTACTTTATTTTTTTTTTTTTTAATTTAATTTCTTCTCCTTTTATTTGCTAATAAAACAGTAACTTTTTCGGATGTATTATGTTTTCGATTTTGTTTTGAATACATACCTAATTGTCCTTAAAACCTTGAAATAGTTATGTATTACAAGTACCAGGTTCTTTTGTTCGAAATTGATTATTGTATAGACATGAGTAACAATAGATTGTGTTATGTTCTTAAATAACTACGAAATATAAAATTATTTCCGTAGAGATATTTGCTATGTAGGAACATATTCGTAAGAAGTTCTTTATGAAAAAGCATAGAATTGCAAATGAATTAATAACTGCAATGTAATTAGTAGCAAATATTGGTCTAAATGTATAGAGTTTATTGTTATTAGGACTTACTGAAAATGATGTTGGAGACGATGACAGCAGATGATTTGCAAAACAGGCTTATTGGAAATATCGTACACTGAAAAAAAAATATAGTTTGAATTGTTGCAGAGGTAATTTGTCTTAGGCAAGAAGTACTGAACAGGGGAACAACAAATATGCAATTGCATGTTTTCATTGTGCGACCAATTCATCCGTTTACCCATTTTATGGCAAATTTCCCAATGTATCGATAAAGTTTCTGTTACTTAATGTCTACATAAATTTATTAGACCGATAAACTGTCCGTTAACGATTTTGGGTTTCTCAATATACCGACAAAAACCATTGTTTTCAGATGCCAACACCTCTCAAAATACATGTAAAAATTGATAGTCAGCTGATTGAATTTATCTGTACGGAAAATTAAAGGAAAATAAATAATTGGCAGATGAGTGCTGGTTAGATTTGCGACACAATAGAAGCAAATGAGACATTGAGAAAATCAAATTTCTTTAATGTGTGGTTTTTCGTTGAGAAAAAAGATAATCGTGTAATGAGAAAACAGGTCAATAGAGTTTTTTTTTATGAATTTTTGGGTTTTATATTTGCATATTTCTCTCTTTGTAGCATTTTTCGCATACATGAGTTTAAATAGTAGTTTTGCAGCATTTTTTAAGTTTATAAAGCATATTCCACCATTTTGAACCATATTTTGATAGTATTAAGTAGCTGCTTTCGCAGCGGAACAAAAGAAAATTGTTTTAAATTCTATTTAACCGACGGCTTTTCTGTTTCAAACATATTTATTTGCACAATAAACGTGTTGCTTCAATATCACCATCTTTATTTTATTTCCACTCTACATATCGTCAGCTCATTACTATTTTGCCACATATGCAAACAAGTCGTAGTGGAGAAAAACAAAAATGAAGGTTTGCATGAAGAGTGAAATTTATTTTCTTGTTGTCATTTTGTTTGCTTTCGTCTTAACTGCTTGTTTTCTTACGACAATGAAGCAAAGCAAGAGTGGAATTTATTTTGTACGTTTTTGTATAAAGAATTTACTGCAATTGCCAAGCAGTGGCGTGTAGAGCAAAACAATACTTAAAAAAATTTAAAGTAGTTGATATGTAGCAAAATTAATGCATAATATTTCAGGAACCATAAAAAACTTCGTGAAACAGTTTTTGTATTCCGTTTATTCTTAATAAATTACTCAAGCTTAAGGTCACTTTTTTAAAAAATTAATTAAAATATTTTAATTTTTATTTTCAATATTTCGATTTCCGTTGGAAATCTTCTTCAGGAAATTTTTATAATAAAATTAATTCGGAAAGATTAGAACACTCGAATATAATAATATAATAATAATATAATATAAGATAAAGGGAAATACAGAATGGCACATAAGGTGAATAATAATGTTGGGAGATTATTCACAAAAACTAAGGATAGATTAAAAAAGTCAGATATGTCTAATTTAGTTTATAAGATTCATTGTGGTGGCAATAATAATGAACAATGTAGGAAAATATATGTAGGAACAACTGGGACAAAACTTAAAATTAGATTAGCAGGACATTAACATGACCAAAAATATAGGAATTATAATTCATCCCATGGAACGGCGTTATCAACCCATTGTAGGGATTTTAATCATTATCCTGATTTTGAAAACACATCAATTTTGAATACGGAATATTTTATGAAACGTAGATATATGTTAGAAATGTTGCAGATAAATAATGTTCCATTTGAGAAAAGAATTAATTTTAAAAAAGATACTGAGGGATGATGGAAGGGATAATGTTAAATAGGTATTTGTCTTTGATTGTTTGTTAAATAAATTTCAGATGACTTAGCTCATTTGGTGAACTTTTATTAAATGAAAATTACTTTTGACGGAAAGGGACATTAAAATAGGCTTTAGGCTTTGAATATATTTAAAATTTTGTTTTTACTTTTTGTTTGTTTGTCTTTCTGTTTAAAGTTTGTAGAATGGAATTTTAAATTTCTTATGATAATTTTGTTAATTGAAATTTTAAAATTTATTTTTCCATTTATTGTCAAATTTAATTTTATTATAAAAATTTCCTGAAGAAGATTTCCAACGGAAATCGAAATATTGAAAATAAAAATTAAAATATTTTAATTAATTTTTTAAAAAAGTGACCTTAAGCTTGAGTAATTTATTAAGAATAATATTTAATAAAAAAGGTCGAAGAAATAGAATTATAAATTATTTATATACCCCATACTTATCTTAATTTTTTTATTAAAATGGTTAGTAGGTCAAACTAATAATGAGTTTACAAAATGTTAAGTCAAATCAAGTTCTGATTAAAGATATATGCTAATCTAAACTGTTAAATTTTATGATGTCCTCGCGGCTCACTCTCTGTCCATGTAAACCTTGTGCAAAAAATAGATGTCGCAATTTTGAAAATCATTGGATTAAATTTAAAACATACATACGTTAAGATTGACATTGGGGCAAAGCCTTTGTCAAGGGTGGGAATCGGTTTTTTATTTCAGAATAAGTTTCTTGGTGCCAATTAACCATCTAATAATGGTCGTATTATGACTTAATTCGCCTAGTTTACTGCAATCTATATTGCCTTACAAAATATTGTTGGGATCGGTCTATAGTTGACGTGGCTGACACTGTGATAAGGATATCATATCGCACAGCTAGTTCAAAAGTGACTCAACTCATAATTTTCATTTTTCGGGCTTTTATACTTAAACTATTAACAATACACTTGTTTATCTATACAGTACTTTTCGCTTATAGTCCACTACTATAGTTGCACAACTTTTGTGGACTATAAGCGAATTTGGACTATAACCGATTTTTTTTTATAAGCCATTTTATGGATAATAATTGAAACCTAGTATAATCCACATTTTGGACTATATAAATATTATTTTCTTCAATAAATCCACTCTTTTTAAACCAAAGAAAAGTTTATTTAAAACATAACCAAATATTGATTTATTTTAAATAAATAGTTAAAGCAAAAATCTTTTTAATTAATTAATTCAAATGCTTTAAAAGATTTCATTAAAAACAAATTCGTATGAGATTCATTTTAATTCTTTAGATGACGAAATCAAACACAACATAAATATCAATTTCATAGGATTTTTACATGGGGTCTCCACCTGACAGTTTTTTGTTATACCAAACGTCAAAGTCTATAAAAAAAATTCTTTTATTTTTATTAGCGTGTTTTTATGAAGTTGGACGTTTATTTAACAAAAAATTGTCAGACGAAGACACCATGTCATAAAATATAAATTGCGAAATTTGGAATTTATAATACAGTAGACGCTCAGAAATTCGAACTCTCAGAATCAACTTGATGTTGTTAGAGTTTAAAACTCAGTTTTTTGGTGTTTGTATTACACATACTAAATAAAGTCAAATGAAATGAATTGTTATTTTCTATATTTCGTTAAGTTTTGTATAGTTTTTATGTTAAATAAACTATAATTAAAAAAAAAGTATAGTTTTGTATATCTTTATGGTCAAATTTATCTAAATTTTTGTAATAAAAAACCGTCCAGAAATTCGAATTATTCGGAAACTCGAATCGCCCTAAAATCAAAGTGGATCGAATTTCCGAGCGTGTGATGTTATTGCCAGAAAGGTAAATTAAAACATGTTGTCAGTTGATTAAAAATATATAAAAAACAGAGTGGACTATATGCGAACATTTTTGCATGAAGAATTATATACGCATGCTAAGAAAATGTGGCTTTTAAACGAAAATGGACTACAAGCGAAATGGACCTTAGAACAAATAATTTGTATGAAATTCGAAAAAATCTGCATGTGAATATGACAGTTTTGGCTTATATCCGTTTTTGGCCTTTAAGCGGAATGGACTATAAGCGAAAAGTACTGTAAAACTATCAGTGCATTTTGTAGACAGTTGCTAAAAACAGTTATGTCCTTCTTTATGTTTCAATCGGTATAAAGTTTTTATTCATTAAAGTGACTTATTTTTAGTTGTATCAAAACATATAATTCTTAATTCGAATTGTGACACTTTTGATAAAATAAATCTTTGTTGAGGTTTATATTAATAAAACACGTGTCAGTTTAGAATTTGACAAAAGTGTCTCAAAACTTAAAAAAACTCAGCTAAAGTGACATAACTTAAAATAATTCGGTAACTTGTGCGAACAATACATCAACCAAGAACGACACAACTAAAAATTGTTCATTATCTAGCGATAAATATTAAAAAAAAAAACTTTGTAGATTATAATCTGTATGAATTTTCTACCAAATGGTTCAAAGATTTCTTTTTTACTAGTTTTTTTTAGGTCAAAAACATTTTTTTTTTCGATTTCTAAAAAAACAAGATTTTGAGTTGTCTATTTTGCACTAGGTGTGCGATATGGTCGATAATGACCGACAATACTTTTTTAAATTGCTTATTATGTTGCATATACTATTGAATTATTAAATGTCTTGTTTACGAAAAAGTAAGTTTTGTCATTCCAGAATGTAACTATTACACACGATTGCCGCAACGCACCAATTTTGACACTTTTTAATACCCCAATCGTGTGACTGCACAGCCAAATGGTTCATGTACCAATCGAGGACAATATTGTGCTTACTTTTACCAATCAAATGCAACCCTGGTGCGGCAATCGTGTGACTGTTTGCTATGCAAACGCGCGTCAATAAAAATGACAAAAATGCACCAATATTTATTGTGTTCTTCTGCGGCAATCAAACAACACAATACGCGCCAATATTTGCCTTTTTTTAATAAATTTACTTTTTGTTGTTTCTTTTAGTAGGCAATGAAAATAAATATGTATTTATTTATTATGCATATAAATTTTTTTTAATAACTGCTATTAACAAAATATGTATGTATGTTCACAAGCATATTTAGCTGTTCAGTGTGAATATTTTTATTAAAGATATTTCTATGCGAATCTTATTTTTGAAATTTCTTAAAAAGTTAAAATAAAACTATTCAAACAAAACTTGTTTATGTTTATTAAACAAATTAAATTTTTGTTATTGAACAAACCAACAAGAACTTTTAAACAAATAAAACAGCTACCGCAACAGCTGTTTTCGCAGTTAACACAAGTAAGAACAACCGTGTGACTGTGCTGCGGCAATTGTTTAACCATTTCGCTTTGTACCAACTAGCGGCAATTAAATTTGTTTAAAACAGGGCAATCGTGTGATTTCAAAATATTTGATTGGTGCAATTTCATTATTGTGCGTCAATAAAGCACAATAAAAATTGTGTCATATTGGTGCATTTGCGGCAATCGTGTGATCCCAGCTTAAGTGGTTTTTTTTTAGTAGATTAAAGCCGTGTTTTTGAGATGTGGACTAAGTTTAAGCTTCGTTTAACGTAGTCTGAAACTCAGATTTTTCCAGTGAAATTTATTATTTTTATTCAAAAACCCAGTGCTTACTTTTACCAATCAAATGCAACCCTGGTGCGGCAATCGTGTGACTGTTTGCTATGCAAACGCGCGTCAATAAAAATGACAAAAATGCACCAATATTTATTGTGTTCTTCTGCGGCAATCAAACAACACAATACGCGCCAATATTTGCCTTTTTTTAATAAATTTACTTTTTGTTGTTTCTTTTAGTAGGCAATGAAAATAAATATGTATTTATTTATTATGCATATAAATTTTTTTTAATAACTGCTATTAACAAAATATGTATGTATGTTCACAAGCATATTTAGCTGTTCAGTGTGAATATTTTTATTAAAGATATTTCTATGCGAATCTTATTTTTGAAATTTCTTAAAAAGTTAAAATAAAACTATTCAAACAAAACTTGTTTATGTTTATTAAACAAATTAAATTTTTGTTATTGAACAAACCAACAAGAACTTTTAAACAAATAAAACAGCTACCGCAACAGCTGTTTTCGCAGTTAACACAAGTAAGAACAACCGTGTGACTGTGCTGCGGCAATTGTTTAACCATTTCGCTTTGTACCAACTAGCGGCAATTAAATTTGTTTAAAACAGGGCAATCGTGTGATTTCAAAATATTTGATTGGTGCAATTTCATTATTGTGCGTCAATAAAGCACAATAAAAATTGTGTCATATTGGTGCATTTGCGGCAATCGTGTGATCCCAGCTTAAGTGGTTTTTTTTTAGTAGATTAAAGCCGTGTTTTTGAGATGTGGACTAAGTTTAAGCTTCGTTTAACGTAGTCTGAAACTCAGATTTTTCCAGTGAAATTTATTATTTTTATTCAAAAACCCAGCCTAAGGAACACAGTTTGTGTATTACTTTAATCTACTACAAAAATAGATAAAGTCGTTCAGGACAACGAAAACCATAATAAAGCTGATTGATTATTACCACCACAGCATCCCCTTAAATCTTTTAGGATACGTTAGCCGACCGTTAATGTAGAAATGTAAATGTAATGTAAACTGCTGATCGTTTCTGTTATATGGAAAGCAATGCAAATGCTTAACTGACTGTAATGTCACTTAACCGTAACGTGTCAACCTGTAGAAATTTCATTACGAGGTTACGTGATAGTTGTAGAAAGTGATGATGATGGGATAATACATATTTGTTTATTGTAAATCTGTAGTGTTAATAAATATTAAATTATTTATTTATGTATTTTTGCATTCAAGAAATATAGTTTTAATTTTATTTATATCACTTCGTACTTTTTCTGCAAAGCGTTAACCATTTGAACATTTTTAATTCTCATCACTGTGTGTGTTGTTTTATGTATACCAATTAGAGTTTTTCTTTTCCCGTACTTTTTCATTTCCCGGGAAAGCGGGATTTATTTTTAAATTTCCTGGGATCCCGGGAAATCCTGCTCAATACAAATCGATGCAAAATATTATTTATTTGAACAAATAACATTTCCTTAGATCAATTAAATAAGTTTATAAATGCATTCAACTTTCTCAAATTTCTGTGGCAAAACAGAAAAAGTGCTTAAGGCCGTTACACACTATCCCACAAAGTCTTACGTATTTTTCAAAAATGCTTCCCTGATCTAATTATTCTTTGAACATTTTTAAAAAACAATAACAACTTATCATGACAGGGTTGCATTTTTGTAAATTACTAAAGACTTTTTGGGATAGTGTATAACGGCCTTTAATGGCACCTTAAGATTTTTATGGGCAAAATTTCAACTATTTTGTAAAATGAGTAGTGTTTAGGAATAAATACTTAAAAAACTATAATTGCAGAGTACATATGATTATATTAAATTCGGATACAATTTCCAAAAGCCACATTTAAAGTATTAAATTGCTCTCCAATAAAACTAACAAATAGACTTAAGCACTTATTGTCGCAAAATTAATTAATTTGCATTTATTTTAAACCAAAAAAGTTAAATTATTTATTTTAAAATAGGACTTAAGTTCACAATAAGCATTTACAGAATCGTTTAAAAGCCTATTTCCAATTTTTATCAAGAAGATTTCAAAGAGAAAACACGTTTCCTTTCCACTGATGTTTGCCTTTATAGTCGAAGGAACATTATATAACCTCTAGAGACTTTCAGTTTTCTAAGCACTTCCTTCAAAACTTGTAGTTCTTTTTTAAAAAAAATTATTTTCTCCGAATCGACTAAGCGTTTTCTTTAACTATTAAAAACTTATTTTATAATTTCTAACAGAATCTAATCCAATAAATATTTTATGCGGATGCAAGTGGGTACAACATTTTTGCGTTTTTATAAAATAAATCTGAACAAATTAAAAATTCTGTACATTTTCCTCTTCTTGTTTTGAAATTTCACAGCATTAAACATGTAACATTGCCTTATGCTAAGTTCACACTAAGGTTTTTAAACGCGTTTAAGCAAAATGTTGATTAAGCTAATCAAAACCGTTCACATTACATTTGATATGATTAAGATGACAGATGATTAAGAAAAAAAAACACACAACAAACACACAAAAAAACAACAAACAAATTTATATTTCTTTAAAGTATTAAAAATGGATAAAAACACTTTTATAAAGTTTTCAGAAGATTATTTTAATCATTTTAATGATGAAATTGTGAAAATTTATGAATTATTTAAGGAAAAAAAATAAAAACATTAAGCAGAAATCTTGGCCGATTGTACACGATCATGTTGGCGATTCTACATTTGAGGTATGTTCAGTGGATTCTATGTTATTTATGAAGTGATTAAGTTGTAATCATGTCAATGTATGGGTAATCATCTCGATTTTGAAGTGATTAGAGCTTAATCACGTTCGAACTGCTTAAACGCGTTTAAGATGCCAAATGTGAACATACTATTACTTATCGGTTATGAATTGACATCTCTTTGGCGTTTGGTAAAACTTTCTAAAGTCAAAAACTGTAGTTTTTCGTTATAGTATATTGAAAAATATTTATTTGGTGTATTTCATTGATAACGATTAGAAGGAGTTGTGATGGACTTAAGTGATTTAAACCAAACAAAAGAGAATTAAAGAGATTGAATTAAAGCCAATCAAAAACTGAAAATGATCTTTTTGACCTAAGACCTTTATGCCTACCCGAGAATTCCCGCTCAAATTTCCCGGGATTTATTTCCCGAAAAATGTGCGGGATCGCGGGATTCTTGTCCCGGGAATTCCCATATGAAAAACACTAATACTAATGCTTTTTTGTTTATATTTTTGTAAAACAGCTGACACGTTCTTACATGTTCTATAAGTGCACAAACGAGCTTACAGTACGTTACGGTGCGTTACATTGCATTTCATTACATTAACGGTCGGCTAAAGCGGCCTTAAGATTTTTTCAAATTAGTTTTTGACCTAAGCCACGGCCACACTTGGCAAATATTTGACGAAAAAAACGGGACCAGCAGGCAAACTAAAATATAATTTTCTTAAATTCCAATATTTATTTTGATTATACATAATACAACATCTTACATAAAACAGCTTTTTGCTATGTTTAGCAGTATAATTAGTTTATTTTGTGATATTAAGACCATGTTAAATCTCACTAACTTTTAACAAAAGATGTGGTTATGCTTATTTGAAGTTAGTTAATATAAATAAAATGGGATTTTGGTACAAAATTTTTTATAAAAAGACCTTTAAAAACAAAACTAAAAAAAAATTTTATGTACTGGGTTTTCCGTGCCTGTTCGGTGCACAGATTTTCCTTATTCGACCCCTTATGAGTGAAAATAGATTCTGTATGTGTTAAAAGCCGAATAAATTTAAATATAATCGGTTTTGTGAGAGAGGGACAAAATGATACGGTCTCCGTTTATTGTTACTATTCAATGTTAAAAAGTACCAAAATGCTCTTGCTAATCAAAAGATTCTGCTGGCTATTCTAAGCCAACGGAGGTTGGAAAGCTCTAGCTCCTTAACAAAGGGCGAGGGTACTTTTCTTTCGGGCTATATACTCAACTAGGAATCTGTGGTTGTTGTTCACACACTTAGAGGAGTTTGGTAAAAGAATTGTTTATCACCCAAGTAGATAAAATTGACCATGCAGTATGTCGTAAGGTAGCAATCCATGTAAATATTTTTCATACTGATCGTTATAGTGTAAAAGAAGGACCTTTGTATGGCGATCTTTAACAAATAGCTGACCAATATGGTCCATTTTAATATTATACTCTTTCGTATATGAAATATTTTTAAATAGTTCGATCTCCTCGCAGGGGATTTTGCTCCAAAGGCAAATGCCGTTATAGCTAAACTTACGGTGGTTTCGTGATCTATTCCCTGTACATCAAAAAAATTATTATTTAATGCTTACCTTATTTGTTATTTGAAGTTGAAATTTTTCTGGTACATACCTAAAAGTAGAAAAAATAAAAATATTTATAGAAAATATTTTTTTAAGTGTATTTATTGAATTAATTATTCAATATTTCTGAATAGTTTCAGTGTAAAATTGTAATTACAATAATACATAATAAGAGTTTTTTTATTATTTGCCCTATCCCTTGATAACGAAAAAGAGAAATAGCAAAATTGACAAATTGTTATCGTGCTGTCTACGCATAATATTATTTTAACTATATAAGTTATTATATTCAACATTTTTTATTTTTTCGAATCTATTCTATGAGCTAAATTTCAGTTTTGTATTTTATAAAGCTTTTTTGTAATAGTTCTATTCCTTAAATTTTTAGGAATGACTTTTATACACTACCAGGTGGGGTAACGTACTTAAATAGAACTTACTTGAGGATGTTAATAGTTACAAATAAAGATATACAGGCACACTCGCAAACTAAAGTTATGGTTTATAAATTGTTTGCTAAGCAAAGAATTTTAAAATTATTAAATTTTAAACATAATATTACATAAATAATTTATTTAATACAAGATTGCAAATCATATTCTCAGAAAACTTAAACTTACTCTCTTTAAGAGTAATAATATCTATCAAGTTAGGGTGGTCTCATCACATCAGAAATTATTAAGGATATGCTCTAAGGAATAAAATATGGAAAAGTTATGGCAATACCTTTCACAGTTTTTCCGACCTGCGGTTTAAATTTTGCGATTTTCGTGAAAAACTCATTTTTTGGTCATATATTGGTGAATGAGCCCAATTTCGTTACTGTTATGAATTTGAAGTAAAACTTATTCAAACTAATATAGTTCAAATAGTTTTTAATATACTCTGAAGGCTTGGCTAAAATTAACCTAAAAATCATGAAGGTCAAAGTTCAAATTTGACATATTTGGAATTTCTAATGGAAAGATACGAAATGCTGTATATTTTTGGGCCGATTGTTATGAAACTGGAGAAAATTATATCCAGTCATACGAAGACAAAGCAATGCACAAAATGGAGAAAAACCTTTTTATGCACTTGGTGCCAAAATAACCCAAACTATTAAAAATTGGAAAAATCTGCCAGTTTAAATAACTTATTTGATGTATGTTGATGTCGATAATTTCAGAGTTTAGTTTCAGAGTTTAGTAATTTAGAGTTTAGTATTTTAAAAATATTACGAAACCCTTTTTTATTGGACCGATTCAAAAACAAGTAGGAGTGCTTTATTCGGCTATGCCGAATCTTATATACCCTTCTACATGGTTGGGAAAGAACAGAAGTTTATATATACATACTTATATCTAAATATATGTTTATTTATATAGTATTTATCGCTTAATTGCATTTAATTATTTGCACATGTTTGCGTGCAAATATTAAAAGACAAACTTATTTATAACAAGTAAGAAAATATAGCCGGTCAAGCCCGACCATATGATATCCTACACCACGGTATATAAGAATAAATTTTTGCAATTGTAACTATTTGGAACCTAGTTTTAAAAAAACGCATAGCTAATGTGGCTATATGAATAAGGATCTATCTATGTTTTAGATTTCCTTAAAATCTATTAGATAATTTCGGATAGGCAGAAATTGACCCCCACCTGCCCTCGTTGTCCTATTTTTGAAAAACTGCAAACCTTATATATCTATATGAATACCTTTCTATATATGTTTTCAATTGCATTAAAATCGGTTCGATAGTTTCTGAGAGGCACAAATTGCCCCATATCTTCCCTCGCAGTCCTTCGGTTCGGCCCATTTTTAATATGCTTCTTCCTTGTGCCAATTACAACCTATGTGCAAAATGCATCATCAATTTATCTCCAAAATTGCGACTTGTACTTTGCGCATAAGAATACATGGACAGCCAGCCAGCCAGCCGGACCGACATCGTCTTTCACTTTCTGAGTCGATCGGTATACTTTAAGGTAGGTATAGGACCCATATTTTTAGGTGTTACACACATCAGCACAAATGCATAATACCCTCTCCACTATTGTAACGTGGGTATAAAAATAAAAACAAAGTATAACTCAGCCTTTTTTTAGCCGTTTTGAAAGATTTAAATACCGACGTCTTTAAAAATAAATTTACCATTTACTTTGGGGACTCCGAATAATATTTAAACTTTTATAAAAATGTTGATTTTTTTGGTCCAATTTTTGGAATATTTTGCTCATTACCTGTCTATTTTTAGCCGATTTGATAAATTTATATACTGATGTGTTAAAGAAGAAATTTACCTTTTACTTGGGCTATAAAAATTGGATTCGGGAAGAGCTATGGCTCCAGAAAATAGGTATTTTTCCAAAAAAAAACATTATATTTTGGTCATAACTTTATTGTATCTGAACCGATTTTTCCGAGTAAATATTTTCTACTAAAGATTTCCGATCTTTTGATATATAAGGCGAATCCATAGGTCATGTGACAGCTCTAAAATTTCTATACAATTTTTTATGTTTAATTTGGAAACTTTGGCTATCGCCGTTCTCCAGATAAAAAGAAATAAAAAAACACCAACAACAAGGGATTTTTTAATAAATTAGAGGAAGTCGTGGTTTTTTGTTCATATCTCAGCCATTTTTAGACCGATCTGGCTGAATTTCAATAGCAAAGTTAAAATTACTATACCTAATATAAATTTGGACTAACCAAGTCCCCATTATATCTGGGGGTTTTGGAAAACCCATTTCAACAGGCGGACGGACAGACGGACAACCGGATTCGAACTTACATTTTCACAATGATCCAGAATATATATATACTTTATAGGTCTTAAGATCAATATTGTGGAAATTGCAAACGCAATGACAAAGTTATATACACCCTTTTACCTTCGGTGAAGCGCATAAAAACAACATGTTGAGAATCGTTATTTCCAAAAATTCAAATCTGTTAAAGGTGTCGAGTATTATAAAGTTCTCCAGGAAAAACGATTGAGTATCGAGTAATCTAAAAATTTGTCAGCATTAGTTAGTCGTGTAAACAAAATCAGCTGTTTTATTTAAAATATAAATTGAATATTATAATAAAATAAGGCCGTTATGCTAAAAGATTTTATATTATCAAGCACGCCCAATTTCGAGCGAAATATTAGTCATTCCCTTAATAATGAAATCTGAATAAAATTAAAATTTGTCCATCGATGTTAATGGTATAAAGCATATTTTATGTTTTATAACTGGCTTTCTGATAAATTATAAAAATATAAAATTGTTGTCCTTAAAGTTTTGTTATGAACTTTTGAAAACAAGAAATATTACCTACTATTTTTGCATGAAAAAAACAATATATCGACACTAATTTCGGAATAACTCCGAAGGAGTTGAAAATAAAGCAAAAAACGTAATATTAATGACTTAAAGAAAATTTTATTTCTAATGCTCCTAATGCTTTCATCAATATTGGGCAAATCGTTCTCAAGTTGTGATGAAATGTTTTAGCATTATCGCCTTTTTTGGGTGAAATATAAGTCCAGCCCATAAAGAAAATCTAAATCCGAATTGATAACGGATTTGCATTTAGCGCGTTGAGTCCACATATTTTTTATTCAATAGCAATTTTTGCTATAGAGCACTGCCATTTATTTCATTTTGTAAAATTTAATTTATAAAAGCTGCTAAGCTAAAAATATATTTTCAATTTTTACCGAAAACAGACAGGTAACTTCACTTCATTAGGAATAATATCACCATATGTGACACGGAAAATAAAAAGGGATCTATGGGCAGAAAATAGAGGCCCTATGCTCCTTATAGGAACTAAAGGAACCAATATATATATATGGGCAGAAAATAAGTTTTGTAGAAAAACGGCTTTGATATAAACAAGTAGATTTTGATGCGCCTGAACGCTTTTATGGCTGAAAACTCGTTACCCGGGGGTTTTCAGGGTCGCTGATTACGAATCTGTTATTCGGTCTTCAAAATTTATAATGGTTCGCTGATTACGATTCTGGTATTAGAATATGGATCTAAAGTCAGACCTTTAAAATTCAAAATGTCGGAATTGAGCGGATTTGCCCTAAGCTCAAGCTTCAAGCTAAATATGGTCAATGTAACTTATTGGCAAAGGTACGGGTAATCACATAAGGTAAAATATATTAATGTTTATGGCATTCTTCATATTTATGTCCGTGAAAGTAATTTAATGAAATGAACCTTTGATGAAAGGTCAATTGTGGATCTATTGCTATATATAAATATATAAATATATAAATGTTCGACCCTGTAAGGAGGAAAGAGCCACAAAAAATGAGGCCAGCGGAAGTTATGCGCTCGTCCATTTCAGGCCAACTAGTTTCAGAGATTCCCACAAATAGTTATTTGGTACTCCTTGCTGAGCTGTAATAGGCGTGATAGTTCGAGGTTTTTTTAATCGAAATATCTCAGATGACCAAATATTTAGTCTGCTGATGAAGAGACTGCCATGTAAGCCATTAGACTGGCTATTTGTATATCACGTTTGTATAGCGAACCGCTTAATGTAAGTACAGACGTCCGCTTGCACCCGCACAAACTAGGTGAACAGACATTGTGTCGGTCTGGTTGTCTACAGCTCGGCCTTTTTTGGACCCTCACTTCCTCAGTTCCCTGAATTTTTAGATTAAAAGCACCAAATTCTTAAATGCAAATTTTTGAAAAGAAAAATACTCTACTTCCTACGTTGTTTTGATGCCATAATATAAACATATAAGATAGTTTACAATCAATCATGACCTTACGACAATGTTTGAGTAGGGTCCTGCGAATTGGGTTGATTTAAATGCTCGTAAGACCCAATGTTGTATGCTGGCCCACAAACGTGTTGTGGAGTCAGCGTCATCTGTATCCATGGGAAGTATAGCTATGAAAATCCAATGTGATGTTCGTTGGAACCAACATGTTTTTTAAGTGTCGAAAGCAGCATTCAAGAAAAAAATTGCTTTTTCTTCCACTTTTTGATTTTTTATTAAATAAAAGCAGTCGTAGTACATGCAAAAGCAAAAAACGAAAAGTTGTACACACAAAAGAACATCGGCAGTCGACATGTTCGGAAGTGTTTGGTTTGACGGACTGAAACTTTTAATAAATCCCGAAGTTAACGAAGATGGTTCGTTGTGTTTTTGTTCAAGGTCTGTCTTTAGGCTTCTTCTTTTTCTCCTTCGGGTGCAAAGGAGTGCGTTGAAGCTCATCAATGACAGTAGGGTATTAACTCATTAGAGCATCGCCAGAATGTGAGTTGTGGGTCATTGCTTTATCGGAGATGGGCGAACTCATCCCTAAGACGCAGATGCATGCCCGTAGTACTCGCCTTTTCAGCACATCACATCCGTTCTCTGTCGGCTGTCCAACGCATTACAGGAAAATTCGTTTCTTGGACGAACTAGACGTATGTGGAAAAGACTCCCTGCAGAAGTCTTCCCAGTCGGCTACAATTCGGAAAAAATTCAAATTTTATGTCCACAAACACTTCTCCCTCTTTCCTTCTCCTCATAACCTATTTTCATAATACCAACACAATGCATTGCATTAGTAGGGGTAATCCCCTGAGTGTTGGCTCAAAGCAAAAAAAAACGTATAGTCGGACAAGCCCGAGAATAAAATCCCCTTCACCACAGTATATACAGGGAAATATTTAAGATTGCCCTGCTTTTAAGATACTTGGTCAATCCTGGACGCGGCAAAACAAAATTATCTTTTGAGGTTAAGATTCATACTAGAGTTCTTTGTGCCGATTTTGGAGAGGGGGAATAATTAGGACATATGGTCAATTCTAAATCTAACAGCTTAAAATTTTGTTCAACTAAATTTGTTATGCCGGGGTCTAAAATAGAGTACACTTTTGGAAATTTGGCGATGCATACTGCCGGTTAGGTTACCAAATGGTCGAGCTTGGCCGACGACACTTTTTTTTAACTTATTTTAATTTTAATTTTTGATAATGGGAACCGACACAACTTTGAGCTGTTGTAGATCAGGGTTGCATGAAGGTTGCATACAGACATGCCGAATAGAACAGGCATGTTTTTAAGTTTTGTAAAGGAAGGCTACGGAATTCCCCCCAAACACAAAAAAATCGTAATGAAAAGCAAATTAAAAAAATCGTGTTAAATGTTCCTTGCAAAAAGAAAATTAACAATCTATTTTAAAAATGAAAGTAATTGTTTTTTTTGCTTAATGGAAAATTAAACAATTTTGAAATTAATCGAAACAAAAACGCAATTTTAATTATAAATTGTTTAAACACACTTTTTACTTGCGATTACTTTAAATTATTTAAACAAAAAGTTTCTCCGCTGAATTCATTAACCGAAAACTAAAATTTTTTTTGTTTTTTTTCTTACACTTTTCTTTTAAGGTCGTGGTAAAATGAAAAAAATGATGAGCATGATGATGATGGGTATGGCGATGAAAATGATGGGCATGCTGCCAATTGCCATGGGAATGTTGTATATGTTGGCTGGCAAAGCCTTAATCATCTCTAAGATTGCTTTGCTACTGGCGGGTATAATTGGTTTAAAGAAATTACTCTCGAGTAAATCATCGGGCGGTAGTTCCGGTTGGTCATCTGGTGGAGGCGGTGGTGGTGGCGGTTGGTCTTCTGGCGGCGGTGGTGGTGGTGGCTGGGATAGACGATCCTTAAATCAGGCCCAGGATTTAGCTTATCGTAGTTATACAAAGCAACTACAACAGAAGCAAATCAAACAACAACAGCAGCCGCAGCAGCAACAGCAAAAGTCATTAATCGAACAAACATTATAAAAATTAGAAGATTTTATTAAAATTGTTTAGTTATCTTGTAGATAATTTTTACATATTTGCTTTGTCTTCTTTAAAGTGACATTTTGTAATTAAAATTTTATTTTTCGTTTTCATCTAGCTTTATCTTTAACTCTGAACTTTTAGTAGTCATAGTACAGTTGTTTTGTATAAAATAATTTATTTTCAATTATTAAATATTATTTTTCACTGAATTTCAATTACCAATATTCCGTTTCAATAATTCTTCTTTTAGATTTCCTCTGAGTCTTCTTTGTGTTTTCTTTAGTGTATTAAACTTTTTACCGTAATTTAATAACATTTATTTTTCGCCTCATATAACGCTTGTAATTTCTGCTGTTAACTGCAATTCTATATGAAATTCTATTATAGACTTTAATTAAACTTTAACGATTTTCTCTTCTATCTTTTATTTTCTTTTTTTTTATTTAACTTTACCTCAACTTTGAACTTATTTCTTGCTTTTATTTCAGTCAGTTGCTCAGATAGCATCGTACACACTCTAGAGAAATGCAACATTTTCTGCAAGAGTTTTTCTTTAATTTCAAATACTGTTTGTTGCATGTTGTAAATTCTTATAAATTGCAAACGTGCTTTCATTATCATTTTCAAACATTTTTTGTATAGAAAGATGTAAAGAAGTACTGACAGATTACAAGCATCTTTTTTCATTGTTCATCTTGTTTTCTACAAAATTTAATTATTGTTTTTTTTTTTTTTGTTTCTCTTAAATAACCGTATTTCTGAAACTGTTTACTTCCGCATCCATTGTGTTCTTTTAATCCGTTAGTTTTTAAGTTCTTTTTCTTATTATTTTATGTTAATTTATTGAATTTGAAATATAAAAAAAAATTTCTTATTCAAAATAGTTGTGTACTTGTGTATGTTTTTTTTTAATTTGTAAAACTATTTACTCTATTTATAAATTTTATTCCTTTGAAATGTGCTAAATATTTATTTTAAATTAATTTATTTAAATTATTTATGTATGTATAATAATTAATGTGTTTATTTATTTTTTGAGCAAAGAGAATAAAAATTCTGCATTTATATAAAAAAAAAAAAATATGTAGTTTGAAAAAGAATAATTTTTTGTAACAACAAGGCAAAGTAAGTTAGAGAATACAAGATTAAAACCCTGTTCGAAGAATTAGAATAACATAAATTTAGCAATATGAAATAATTCGTTATAATCTCATCAAATTTACATGTGCATACATGGGATCTATGAATTACTAACCAATCTTTATAAAATCTCACCTCACGCAAAATTGGGTAGAATGACTTTTGATATATATGCAAGAAATCTCAATTGGAAGTGCAATTTTTTTTTAACGTTTTATATTGATTTTCTGAAGACCGTTTTATATGGACCGATTATCACAAAATTGCACTGTGTTACTTCTAGACATATAAAACTAAATTGGACTAACTTTTAGCACAATAACCATCTTTGTTACGGCTTAAGGCGTATTTAAATGATTTCCTGGGGTGGGCTTTATATGGGGCCTATGGTAAATACTGAGCCAATCTTCACATAATTTAGCAGTCTAATTTCCTGTCATATAAAACGAGTTTTTTCCAAGTTTAATAGCAATCGGTGCATTTCGCTACCAATTAATGCCAACTTTTCTAACGGAAATATAAATTTTTAAGGGTGGTCGGTACATATCGAGCCCTAACCGCGAAAATAACGTAAGCGCCATAAGATTTTTCAGGACGTAAACTATGCGTGGCGTTAGTATTAAACCATTTTTCTTGTGCTCCGTACTATATGGAGATTTCTGGTGAATGTATGTAGCATTCCATATAGCATAAGATAGTTACAATTAAGCAGATGCCAATTAAGCATAAGGGATTCAGTCTTTATAATTAAAGCTTCTATTGATGCTATTGGGTTTATGAATGATATATTTTCCATCAATAAGTCGTACGTAAGTTTTTCGTACACAAATACGAAGTGAAGGCGCTAATACCTTACAATTGGATTTCAGAACCAACCTATTATTTACACTTGAATGAAGTTTCTTGAAAGTCGCAATACACTCAGACTTTTTCACCAACACTCACACAATTTTTCCCCTTTCAGCCGGTTGTGTCTTCAATTTTTCGTTGATAATACGTAACCTCTTCTTTCTGGAAAGTACTTTCACGTGTAAGCCGCAGGTAACGTACCAACAGTTACACTACGCTGAGATAAACATTTCTCAAGTCTTCCCATTGTAGTTTCAAATGCATGAAAAAAAATTGTTTAAACTTTTTCTTTTTTTTTAAGTGTAAAGTGTGTTATTAGAACTTCAGCAGTTTTTCCAGTATTTCAAAATTTTATCGATATTCAAGATATCGTTTTTATAGCGTGAAAATTAAATTGAAACAGAATAAAAGAGATATGAAAGTTTTTTGTTTAGTTCCTTTTTTATTTTTTTAATTTTTATTTTATTTTCTTAAAATTTTTGAATATCTTTTAACATTTTTTTTTGTTTTGTTTTTATTAAAATGTAAATCTTTCATATACATTTATAATACTATATAAAAAAAAACATAGTTTCATCTCTAAGTAAAGTATGTTTTTTTAGAGTGTCGAGTTGGCATCACTGTTTTATTTGAGCACCCATTTAACAGCTGATATTTGCTTTTTGTTTAGTTTCATTCACAGAAAATTACTGTTTGGTGCACTTTATGGGCTGGCGCAGTCATTTGCCCATGTGTCTACAAAAACTATAATGGTCAGAATGTGAAAAGTTGTTGAAAATTGGTGTTTCAGATTGCGTGTTCTGCGCGCCAGCCGTGGCTTCCACATGGCTGAAATCATATTTAAACATTAATTTCATAAAATTTTCTTTCCTATAAAGCCCGTCTCATTGATTTAAAAATACATTTCTTTCTTTTATTATGATTTTAACTTGCGTCACTCTATAAAAAAAACACCCTATACGAGTAGATTTTGAGTAGTTTTCTTGAAAATCTAGTCTCGAAGCAGATTTTGTTTTTTAATCAAAAACAACTATATTTTTCTCGAAGTCTTTTTTTTTCTGCGAAGCTCTACGCTTGTCTGCAGGAATGAAACCAGAGTCATTGTCGAGAATCGAACCTGCAACCCCGTCGCTGATAGACTTGCTCACTACCAGCTATCCTACCGGGGCACTGATTTTCGGGTGGGGGATTTGGTGATTTTGGCAAAATTTGGGTATATACCATTTTCTTAATTTGTACATTCAACAAGCATTTGTATTGTATAGGGTATTCATTTAATCGGGGTTTTGCTTTAATCGGTTAATCGCTCGATTAATTAACCGAGGTTTTGGTTAAATCGGTTTATAATCGGTTAATTTTGTTATTGATCGGTTAACCGATTAATAAAGTTTTGTTATAAATTAAGTAATTTCAATAATAAAAATGCAAAAGTTATTTATTATTTGGAATTTATTAGTAAAATAAACTATAACAAAACAAACAAAACAATTCTTGAACTTAAATGAGCAAAACAGGAATTCATAAATCTATAACAAAACGCAATAATTAAATTTTTTAAGTTTTTTGATTTTTTGATTGAATCCTATTCTACACATTGAAATCTATATTACCTTTATTATAAAGCGTTCCAAAACTCAATAGCTACACTGCAATTCAATATCAAATATAATGGTTCTGAGCAAAATACAATAACTACTCATTTTTGTAATAAATCGCTACAAGAAATTTAAAAAAAGTCAACTTTTTAAATAAATTATGCTGTAGTGGTAACTCTTGGATAACTGTAAAACGTAAGGAATTTTTGTTTAGTTAATACCTTTCGCTTTTGTTATGTTAATTGAGGAGGTCCATAACAAAACGCAATAATTACATTAATAAATATTATGATTCGGATCAAAACGCATTAATTCCAAATCGCAGATGTTGGAAATCTCGAAAGCAATCCATAATACAGATTATCTAATTTCTCAGTTCTTTTTCTGTATTTCCTGACTTTGTGCTGTATTTAAAGCATGTATAGCTAGAAGGCAAAACTATTTTTCTAAACACATACCTTTTGTATATGAGACAAAACAAATAATTAAAAACACAAAAAATATGTGATAATACTACAAAAAATTTAAAATTTTGTTACTTCGGTTAATCGACTGAAATTAACCGGTTTAATCGTTAATCGAAAAAAGCCAATTTTAAATTAACCGATCAGTTAATCGGGTAGTAATTAATCGGTTAACCGATTAACGGTTAACCGAATGAATACCCTAGTATTGTAACAAAAAATACAATTTTTTTTTTTTGACTTATATCCGGGCAATCCCAGGAATTTTATAAAAAAACAAGTAACGAGGTATAGTCACTCAAGCTGAACCATTTGATTCCCTACAACAGAGTGTATGATGGCACATTTTTGAAATTGTACCATAGTTTTGACCCATGGCCAGGGGGGGGGGGGGGGGTTATGTGGGACATATTGTCAATTTTGAACATACATATTTCAGACATAGCAAGCTTTTCGGGACTTATGTAAATATTTAACAACCAAGTCCATAGTCCATCACAAATTAGGTCGTCGAAAACGGACACAAGGACAGACGAACATCGTTAAATCCACTTTGCTACTCATAAGGATCCAGAGTATATATACTTTTAAGGGCCTAACATAAGTATAGAAGAAATTACAAACGGAATGACAAACTTATATATATCCTCTCCACCTCTGGTTAAGGGTATATAAGCATTTTAAGAAGCCACGGCTAGGCTTGTCAGACGGCCTTGATTTTTTTTTTTTTTTTTGTTTACAAGAATTTTCAGTGCTCATCAACAACACAGAAAAAATTCTCCAAAATTTTTCGATTCAAAATTTAAAAAATGCTGTATACGTTAAAATTTGCAAAAAATTGTTGATGTTGTTTTTTCCTCCACTGGTCGCAGAAGGAAACCTTGCATTTGCATATTTTCATTTTCCCTGCTAATAATGTAGGTAAAGGTATCTGTACAGTGAGCGTCAAAGGTGTACAGCTTGTTTTCCAATATAAAAAAATTATGTTAGTTATAAAACATATTCAATTTGATCAGACTACTGATCTAGTTTTGAAATGGGTTGAATCAATGGCCAAGAGACTAAAGGCAGCCCGCCCGGAAACCAAAAAGAAATCAAAAACAGTATTAGTCCCCTAACTTTTCATAATATTTTCAAACTGTACACTTTTTTTGAAGCGTTTATAAGGTAGTTAATTTGTTTCAAATTGTATTCTTTTTGTAGTATTTAAAATGTTTACTTTTATATCTTAATAATAAGGGAAACCATAAATACACAATTTGATGTTTTCCCTTGTTGTTTTTCCAATGATGGCAGAAATAGTATATTAATCCGTTTTAGAATTTTTTATGAATTTTGGCACCGATAGTGCATATTTTTGCATATTTTACCGTCTGCAGCATTTTTTATTTTTTGCATAATTTAGTTAAAAGAGTTTTTTTTAGCATTTTTTAGTTTTTTATAGCTCGTTTTGGCCTTTTTAGGCATATTTTAATACATGTTAAAGGTTTTAAGAAACCTACAAAAGCTTTCGCAACAAATAAAATAATTGTTTTTGGCGAAATTCTGTATTTTCTGTTTTAAATATTTATCTATACAACCAAAGTGTGGCTTCAATTTCGCCATCTACATTAATTTGTACTCGAAAATTGTAAGACAAGGCAGGTTGTCATTAAAGATAAAGGTTATTTAAAACAATAAAATTATATAAATTTTGGAGCAGTCTTTTATTATGCTGATAGACTCAGAATCACTTTTTAAAGTGATTTAACGGTGTCTATCCGTCCATCCGTCTGACTGCTTGTCTGTCCATGTTCATCTTGTGCGCAAAGTACAAGTTGCAATCTTGTAGATAAGTTGATAAAATTTAGTAAATATATTTTAATTGTACACAACAAAAATTTTTTAGGCCAGTAAAATAATTAATCAAAAATAAAATCAGTTTTTATAAAATATTTAATCAGGTGAATTAAACTTTTAATCAAGTGAATTAAACTTTTAATTGAAATATTGTCAATTAAACATTTTATACACTTGATTAAAAAGTTTAATTCACCTTATTAAATATTTAACTAAAACTGATTTAATTTTTGATTAATTCTTTTACTGGCCTAAAAAATTTTTTCTGTGTACTAAGAACGAAGTCTATAATTTCACATATTCCCCATAAAATTTTTTTTTCCAAATTTGAATCTGTGTGTCCGTAAACCATCTAATTATGTTGGTATTTAGATTAAATTCTCTCCAAAATATTTTACTGCAAATTAAATTCTTTTCGAATCGGCTCACATTTTCCCTAAGCTCCAATCCATAAAAAATGTTTACTACCTTTTAAATGTTAACATTAATTAACAATTTAGCGACCCTAAAATCCCTTTGAGACAAAAAATCTCATATGGATGCTTATATCTAGATAATACTCGGTAAAAATAACTCTCTCTCTCTCTCTGTAAATGCTATGGTTTTTGGGCTTTAGCGATAATTTCAGGATTGTTTTTAATAAATAGAACTGTTACTAAATTATTAAATAATTTGTTTTTAAATAAGCAATTTTAAAATTTTTTATGGCATATTTTTAACCAATTTTCAGGGCATATTTTCAAGTCTTTACCGCATATTTAATGCGCATAAAACGCTATTTAAGACCATATTTCTGGTTTCCCATATTTCTGCAAATGACGATTAACTTCTAAAAATTTAAATTTTTTAGTAAAATAACACTTTATATATTGGAAAACCCGTTGTGCACTTTATTCTGACGCTCACTGTACATATACTTTAACCAACAGTAAGTTGCACGGAAACCGAAAATATGCAAATGCATGTTTTTCCTTCTGCGACCAATGGAGGCAGAAACAACAACAACAACAATTTTTACAAATTTTATCCATTACAGCGTTATTTACATTTTTTAATAAAAACTGATTTTATTTTTTATTATTCCTTTAATTGGTGAACAATTTTGGAAAAAAAATTTTTTTTTGTGTACTTGATGTTGTGCGATTTATCGGGAAATTTTTCTTCATTATTTGATTAAAGAATTGAAAAGAATTCGAATAACGTGTTACTCAAACAATTTCTGTTAATTAATTGATTAAAATAAATTTTTTATAAAATTGTACTTTTTAAATAAAATTTCCTTTTTTTTAATTCTAACCTTAAAACTATATTACATGTGGTTACCTTCTGTATTTATTTTCGTTACACAAACATACTTTTGAACATATATTTTAGTCCCTTTAAAAATGTGGGTGTGTGTGTGTGTGAGTGACAAATTATCCCATCAGACCAAAACAGAGCAAAATGTAAATGATTTGTAGAATAAGCTTATCACAAGTGATTTCCTACAACATGCAAAAAAATATGATTGCAAATGACTTATTCTCGTCATAGATTTGTAAGTGTTTTCGAGAATGATGACTCGTTATTTGACGCGTGCCTAAATTTTGTATTATTAGTTAAAGTTTTCAGTCGTGTTTTGTTCGAAGAGTAGAGTGTTTTAAGCAGTGCACACTTTAAAAAAGGTAATTAAATATTTGGGGGATTCACAAGGTATCATAAAGTCATATGTCTTAAAATAATAACATGAAAAAATACGACTGTTGTGAACAATTACTCATAATTTAATTAAATCAGCTGATTTAAAAAAAAAAAAAATAAAAAAATTAATAACCACAATACTTATTATTGTTGAAGCTAAGGCACGAGCCTTAGCTTCAAGTTGTGCTAAAAAAGGTCAACAAGAAAAAGAAAGGCAAAAATTAAAAAACAAAAAAATGTACTTTGGACTTCAAGAAGAATTCTTGACAAAAGTACGAAAAAACAGAAGTAAGGAAAAACATGTAAAACCAATTAAAGTGGATAATCATTCAAAAAAGCAAATTTCGATCTACCAAAGGTTAAAATACAATTTGGTTTAAGGATTGATGTTTGACTATTGACGTCAGCAGTCGTCGATGACTGCGAGTGTAAGACGGCAAATCCCTCTGAGGAGATCGAGTGGTTGCGATCGAAACATGTCAGGGTTCGAGCCCCAGCCACGGTCAAGAATAAAAGATTGTCAATAACAATTTTAATTAATTTTCATGTTGTAAAATTCCTTCCTTTATAAAAATAATTTAATAAAAATTAAATTTGATGAACTTAAGCCTAATTAAAAATATTAAAAATCTGGATTAAAAACCATGGAAAATAGCCACAATACTAATTAATATAAAAAATAAATATTTGCTAACATCAAAATATTTTTTAATTCTAATCCATGATTTAATAAATTAAATTAGATCTTACCTGACTATTTTTCAGACGTAAATCACAAATAAATTTTATTTTGTTTGTTTACCAAACATCAGAGTCCTAAGCCGATTTAATTTGATGCCGTTAGTGTTTTCTTGAAAATGCGGCTAAGCTCAGCCGCTCAGCGCAGGTCACTTCTGATTAATTACGACAGCACAATAAACATAGCAAGGAAAATTCTATTAATTTAAAAAACTTTTTGTTTACAAAGCAACAACAATATGTTTAAACCATTGTAAAATGTTAAAACATTATGACAATATAACATGATAGCACACCTTGTTAATACCCCAAATAAGTAAAAAACTTTTTGTAAAAATTTGAATTGTAAAATTCGAATATATCGAAAAACAAATTAGATAACTCCCGCAAAGTTTGTCATCTCTACATACCAACTGCAAAAGCTACACATGTTTTACTGTTTTTGTAATATGTATTTTGATTCTATATCGTAAGTATTTTGTATTTGAAAATCTTCAATATTATAAAACTTTAAAAATTACACAACAACATTAGGAATTGTGCTTTTTTCCTAATAAATAATTGAAATTTAGATCTTTGTTGAAGATTGAAAGGAAGAAACAGAAAAAAGTGCTTTTGTGGCTGATTCGCCATTGTCAATTGGGGCACAATCGGCTTAGTTAAACTTGGTCGATATAGTAAAAAGCCAATGTATTGACATGTGAAAAAGTGACAATCCTCATGACATAATGTGAGCGTAGTTTAAGAATACAGTCGACGAATGTGCCCAGCCAAATGCCGAGCCTAACCCGGTATGGGGCACCTTCACCGAAGGTGATTTTTTTTGCTAATTCTAAAAAAAAAAATCACAAATACTGAGTATTCATCAAATTTAAACAATATTTTATTATTCAATATCCAAGGACAACAACCAGCGATACAATTTTTAAATATGTTGCATATCTTCTTGCCCCAGTCTCCCCTACTTTGTTTGAACAACCAGGGTTTTTTTTTGGTCATAATTCTATTTATATTATTATCGTTTTAATTTTTTCCAAGCCATTTGCGTATCAATATTTGTGGTTAAAGGTAGCATTATAAAGTGTTACATGTTTAAATTGCAACATATTTTATTAGATAGGAAATCCCATTAGGGTAACATTATTAATCGAGCAATATTAAAACTTTTTAAATCAAGTAGTTATCTACTCAAACAAAACCAAAAGTCGCATAATTCTTTTATACTCGTTAATAAATCTTAAAATACTTTTTTCAATTTATAACAAGATTTCATTTTCCCCAGTTAAAATAAAAATTCCACAAAGTTTTGTTATTAAAATAAATTAAATCGATCTTTTTTTTATTGTCAAATTTGAAATAGGTTTGTCTGAAAGTTGTACTTTTTTATATCCCTAAAATGTGCTACACATAAAATTTGTAACACTGCCCACAAATGTAAGGTTTCCATTTTTTCACTTTTTTTCTTTACAGCTCTAAAGTATGCTTTATTAATGTATCAAAACCAACCCACATAATAACTGCCTTAGTAACGGCTACGAAATAAAATGTGTCATCACAACTTTTGCGCTGATGAAAAATTTAATAAATGTCAACATTAGAAAAGAGCTTTTCAAAACACATTTGAAATGAAGAAAGAACGACTGACTGATTGTACGCGTTTGAATACAAACAATTGATTTCGACGGTGCCTGTATTACAGTTACCCATTTACCCCATTATGTGGTACATGTCATATTGGGAGATAGTTGCTTTTGAAAACAGTAGAACAGCGATTGATGGTTTAGGAGAACAATTTATTTTGATAAAAAAAACATGCCGAAATTTTAACTATTTTATATAAAACGCAAATTTCAGTTTAAACTGGATTTCGAAATGGTGTGTAAGGTTTTCGAATTTATAAGTCTATTAGATTTTTAATAAAATCCAAATTTTACTGTTTTGAATGCATTTCAAAAACATTTCTCTACTCATCATATCCAAAGAAATAGAGACGTCGACACATGTTTTGTTCTACGTTTTTTTTAACGAATCTTTAAAAAAAAAAAAAACTGACTGACACAGAAAAGACAAATTGAAAATTTATTACTTGTAAATAAGATCTTGTGCATTCAGGTTCGTGCACAATACATATAACTGTATTAGTAATTGATTATGACTTTAGAAGTGCATTTAGAATGAAATACTAGACCATAGTCTATGAACTACACATATGAGGCTGCTATTCGTACAAACGTATTCACAAGAGTGACTGCATGATGAAACATTAGCAAAACTTTATGAACTTGTGCACACGTCTTTTGTCTGTGCCATGGCTTTGTTACACTTACATATTTCCACTGGCAGCTTGTATGTTACGAGTACGATTAGTATTAGTGCGTTTTCCGCACTCCACTGCTTAAATTGAAACCACAGCAACATCCCATTAATGATGGCACACGAATGCCACACGTTATATTCATGCAATTGGATAGTTTTGAATTTGGTACAATAAGCACAATCAGTAAAATGGAATGAAAATTATAATCTTGCAGAACAAATTTGAATAGTTGAAAATTAGATTAGCGATTAAAATTTACTATTTAGCTCTGCTATTACAGTAATTTTGTCGAATTTTATATGAAGCACATACATACACGCGAAAAGGGAGTATTTGTTTTAATCCGATTGAACTTATGAAAGTAGTGTACCCTCGTAAATCATCAAAAAAAAAATTCAAAAATTCAAATAGATTCACTCTTGAAAAACGCTACCAAAATTTACTTTAAAAATCAGTAATCGCTTTTTCGCACAACCTTGTTGATCAAATAGCTATCTAAGCTACTTGGGACAAATTTGTCTAACACCAATATGTAATAAGTTGCATGGATGAAAAAGAAAACCTGTATGGCCAAAATGTCAATCTTTGACTCCCTCAGAAACTCCTCAGAAACTCCTTCAGAAACTTTTTGACCGATCTTGTTGAAAATTTGTGTCTAAGCTACTATTTAATAGGACTAAGCTTGCTGCTAATTTCACCCAAATCGGAAGACATGATTTAAAAATTGGGTCACTTGACATGAAATATGCCATATGCCTATCGATTTTTTTTTTTTAGTGAGTGGTTCAACAATTGAAGAACATCGAATAACGTTGTAAGTGACAAAATAATTTTTTTTCAGGAGAGCAAAAAAAAAACGTTTTTAATAGGTAGGATTTTTTAATATAAATTTTTTTTTTAGATTATCAAAATTAATGATAATAAAAACTTGTATGCAAAATATCAAGAAATTTGAATTTAAAATAACATGCATATTTATTAGGGTATTCATTCGGTTAACCGTTAATAGGTTAACCGATTAATTACTACCCGATTATCTGATCGGTTAATTTAAAATTGGCTTTTTTCGATTAACGATTAAACCGGTTAATTACAGTCGATTAACCGATTAACCGTTGTAACAAAAATTATAAATTTTTGTAGTATTAAAACATATTTTTTTGTTTTTAATTGTGGGTGAGTTCCAAAACTTCGGTTGCAAAGCAACTCGCTTTTTTAAATACATTCTACAGTGCAACCATGAACAGTTTTACAACGTTATCCGTACCAAAAAAGTTACCAAAGTGCACCAAAAAAGTTGTTCTTAGAACTATTTTTTATACAATATATTTCCTTCTATAAATACATTTTTAAAATACAGTACAAAAACAGAAATTAAGGAATTCGGAAATGAACTTTTTTGCAGAATGTTCGGTGCTGAGCTTTGCCAGGATGAGTTAGATGATGACCTGACAACTGAAGAAACTTACGATAGTAACGCAACAACAGAATTAACCCAAACAATTAGAAGTGTTAAAAATAAAGCAGGATTTAAATGGCATAATGGAAGATTTTATATGTTTAGAGAAATCCAGAAAAAAGACTGAGAATTTAGATATTCTGTATTATGGGTTGCTTTCGATTTCTCCAAAATCTACGATAAGTGAAAGAATTTTTTCCAAGTCAAAATTTATCAAAACTAGAGAAAGGAGTCGCTTAAATCCAAAACATTTTAACCAAATTATTTATCTAAAGGATTATTTTATAAGATTTTCTAAAACTATTTAAATTACTAATAAAATGATCTCACAGTTTATTTTTTAATAAATACATAATCGGTCTTGTTCTGGAAATCAAAATCACGTGAAATTGAAATCGAACAAATTTTTAATTCTATCCTGTGTTTAAAATTGATAAAAATATTTCTTTTTCATTACCTCATACTTTGAGGACCACATATCTTTACCAAAACTAATTTTGAAATCAGGAAAAGCTACGTTTTTTTTTTAAAAATTTAACTTAAAATCTCCATCGATTTTAATGTCACGATTTCGATTTACAGAACGTGGCCGAATATGTATGAATTAAAAAATATGTATTACATATGAATTATTTTTTTTTGCTCGTTTTAGTTCAAGATTTGTTGCTGTTTTTTTTACTACTAAACTCCAAATAATAAATAATTTTTCATTTTTATTCATAGAAATTACCTTATTTATAAAAAAAACTTTATTAATCGGTTAACCGATCAATAACAAAATTAACCGATTATTAACCGATTAAACCAAAACCTCGATTAATTAATCGAGCGATTAACCGATTAAAGTAAAAACCCGATTAAATGAATACCCTAATATTTATAGTTTATAACTTTTTTTAGTGGAAAAACTTTTTATATCCACAATCGCGATGTCATTTAAAACGTTTTTCCACTACGCAACAAAACGTTATTCCAAGTTGCAAAACCGTTAGTTTGTATAATTCTTTTAGTAACTTACAAAGTTCTTTTACTGGCTGACTCTTTGTATTGCATTTTGAACAGTTTAAAGGGGCATAATTTTGGGTGATTTGATGTTTAAACAATGTAAGAGAGTAATTAATGTTAACGACAATTTGCATTAAAAAAAAATGTTTGCAAAAAGTGGCTTTTACAACGTTATTCGCGCGGCTGTGCTTCAATTAAAAAAAAAAAAAAAATGCAAATTAAAAAAACAGTTTAAAAAAAATTAGAAATTGTATTAACATTAAAAGAAATTGTAAAGTGCCACAAAAAAAAAAAAAAATTAAATTTGTTTTTGAATTGTTGCGGCAGCACCACAGCATCATAATATCATTACTTCTAATTTTGTTATGATTAACATGATAATAATATGATTACTTCTTAACGTATTAAGATTAACATTATAAGAATATGATTAAGGGAAAAATATTATGATGTAATATTACGAATAAATTTGGTCATAATATGATTCAATAATAATCATAATATGGTGACTACAATCATGAATCTTATCATAATATGTTGCTCTTAGAATATATTTACCACAATCATGTTTCTTCTTTGCGTGTATTGATATTATAAATAAAAAAAGAGTTTTTATAAAATTAAATTTTTTCTGTTAATTTTTACAATTTCTATATCCGTTGGGCTTAAAGAAACCCCTTTTTGTATATTATAAAAAAATGTTGATTTAAACTCGCTTGCTCGAAAATAATATTCGACCAAGAAAACAAGCCTATGTACATAAAGAACACTTTTTTAAGCTCATCTCTCAACTCATCTAATCTGAAACATCTTCTTTAAAAATCTTTATTTGGATTGACTTGTTTCTGGGATTTAAGCCAACAAATTCTTTGTCTGCTGTGGCTGGTTTCTGTTCTGAAAGGGTATTTATATGCCTGATAATGAAAACAACCCAACAGTTGTGAATGAGGGTACATAAAATTCGTCATTCCATGTACAACTTTTTTAATATTCATCTCAGTACATACATTCTGGGAAATTTAGTAGTTCTAAGTCGATTTAGCCATGCCCGTGTATTGAATTCACCATCACTTTCGAAAAACTCAAAAACAACAAAAATATTGGTGTCAAATTATTTCTAGTTATCCTAAGAAGTTTGGGATTAAAGTCCAGCAATCCAAATATAAAACCACAAAATTGATAATTTTGCTAAAAAACAAACACAGTACATTGTTTAGCGGACGGCTCACACAATTAGAAACGATATCTATTTTTGAGTGTTTGTGTACACGAACACAATCCTTAACACTCTTCTTAGCTACTTTAAGAAAGTAACGAACGTTATTTAGTGTTCTGTTCTTCGTTATAAAAGAAAACAGAAAAAATATAGTGGTTCTGTAAGCATCAATTATATTTTAATGTTCTATAGGGTTTCTTTTTTACAGCACGAATAGCTTTTGTACAAAAGATTTGTTTTTGTAAAATTTTTTTCGGTGCCTTTTTGTTTTTTTTTCATATAAGTATTTGTGGTTAAAAAAACCAGAACGCAATTAACTGTTCTCATCTTTTTGTTGAGTTGGATAAGTACATTATTATTTTTTGTGTTCGAAGATTTTTTAATGATTTACTACACACACACTATAAGCGTTTGTGTTTTTCCATTCTACCGAATAGAACAGTTAGGAACGATATATAATGTTTATTTTCGGACTCTGATAAATCGTACCTAAAGGTATGAAGATTTTGCACAAATTCGTTCTAATTATATGGCAAGAAATAATACAACTAAATTTCTTGAAGATAAGTCCATAATTTACCCATATAAAGCCCATTTGTGAAGAACCCTTTATTATTATCGTACCAAATACCTGTTGGGAAAGGACATGTGTACTAGGACTATGTAAATCAGGAAAAGTATTTGATTTTGCAACAAAAAACTCAGCGAAAACAATAGTAGAAAAATCTCTTAAAGAGACTCCGAAGCTCTTCTCTCAAATTTGTAAAAAAAACTAAACTGAAAGTATAAATTTTGATCTTATTATATCAAGGAGAAGGGTATATAAGATACGGCACAACCAACTATACCGCTTTTGCTTATTCACCTTTACAACGCCTTTCACATTATTTTTTTATTATGTCAGTTTTGTAGACATTTACATTTTGTTTAAAAGATTATGCTGTTTTCCGAATACCTTGCAGCATAAATGCGTTAACGCTGTGTAAAAATTCCATTTGTTATTTTTCCCAAACATTGAATTAACGTACCAAAAGATAATTTTATAAATAGTTTCACGGACAACGAAAAAACAATACAATGTTATACAAATTAAGATGGCAATGTACTTTTATATAGTTTAAACAATCTCTAAAAAGTTAAATATTGTAACAACTGCACCTACACAGAAAAAAATAAAAATTGATTTCAATTAAAAAAATTGTGATATTTATTTAAAAAAATATAAATTAAAACCAATAAAGAAATTAATGGTATCAATCAAATATTTTTCAACATAAACAACACAAGGTTTCGTTTAAATGGACTAAATTTCCATTTCATACTATTGATAAACTGAAATTTATTGTTGATGGGAAAACCTATTCCTATGCGCATTTCATTTCTCATCATCAGAGGGGTTACTGCGTATTTCGATTCGAAAGAAATAATTTACGAGTACGAACAATTTGTATTGTGTATTTTTGTTCGTAATAGAGAGTGGCTGTTAAGAAAGTAATTTTTTGTTTTCAAAAAAGTATAAGAAGCGTCCGTTTATTCGAAACAAATATTACGAAAATCGTAATACACAGTAAAAATTGTTCGAATTCGTACATGATTTTTTTCGAATCGAAATACGCGGTAGCCCGCCAGGAAACTTCATCTAAAGATTTTAGAAAAACTAAAGATATTAAACAAATAAAACTGTTAAGCGAAAAAGCACTGTAAGCTCCAGTTTAACTTGAAACAATATCAAAGCTTAAAGAAAAAAAAAACAACAATAAGCAGTGAGTATCTTTTCTTACAGTCGCGATTTTTTTTATTTTTATTTTTGATTAATGGTTTAATTGAAAAAATGTCCAAACATTTTTTTGTCTATCGGGTGTAGTTGTATCGTATTAGAAGTGTAGATTGCTTCAATTCTAAAATAATTAAATTCTCATTTTTATTCTCACACCACAATAGTGAAGAGGGTATTTTGCGTTTGTGCTAATGTTTGTAACACCTTAAACCATTGGTCCTAGGCCAACCTTTAAGTATACCGAATGTGATCTTGAGCTAATCTCACGAATTCCGTGCATCTTCCCTGTGCGCAAAGTACAAGTCGCAATTTTGGAGATAATAAACTGAAATTTAATAATAAGACTACTGAAACTGGTGAGAATCGGTCTAAGAAACTTCTTTTTAAAAAAGAGTCTTTGTGCTCATAAGCCACCCTATTGTATTTGAGCATATTTTCCATACAAGTAACACTCCCAAAGAAACCTTTTAACGTCATAACTTCCCTTTAAAAGTTGTATTTGATATATTACTTGCAATTTTGCGACGACTTCTTTTACAATAGATAATAGCAACCGCAAGTTTTTTGCTAGTAGGCCCAGCATTAGCCATAGGTCGCATTAACCCCCTCAACTTAATGACTGTAAGGCAGACAAATATCATATCTAAATAATATAAATCTTTACCCCATAACATAATTTTCTTTTGCCAGGTACATAAAGAAAAACTATTGAATTGCAATGTGAGTTAATTCACTAAATCTTCTGTAGCTTTGTCACTTTTGCACCAATCTATTTCTTGTTCATATTAAAATAATCTAAAATCGTATGTAATAAAACATTAAGATTTTTAAGCGCTTGGTTTAAAAAAATAACTTGAAATGAGCAAAATTACAAAAAAAAACATCAAATTTTTATGAAGTTTAGATTTTTGCCCACTGTAACTCTGTAATTTCTTGACTAATGCTCACAAACGATCCATGGTTATTTTAGTAATTATTTTATCTTTCACAAAGAAAAAGAACAACATATTCCGTTAATTAATTTTGAAGATATTTGCATTTAAGTCATATCATCTTTTTTAAAATCACAAATAACGGTTATTTTGAAATATCTCGAAAACTGTGCTACTTTTGACAATCCTGACTTCATATTCAGATTCAGCGGGCAATTTTACAAACATACATTCGGCCACGACTTTGTTGAAACTTGTGACGCAGTGTTATTATTATTTGTCTCTCCCCTTAACGGGTGGTGTTAAGGTTATAATAAGTTTGTCATTCCGTGCAAAACTTTTCATCAACGACCACATAAGGTTTATATAAATCTTAAGTAGTTCGAAGTAGATTAGGCCATGTCCGACTGTCCGTTAAAATCACGCTCATTTCCGAAAGTCTCAATAGAAAAAAATAATGTTTGTGACAAACTGTTTATGTGTATATAATTCTCGATGGAGGGTATTAAAAATTCGTCATAGCCGAATATAGCATTTGTACTTGTTTTTTATATTGGTTATTTTATTTCATAGTATTATTTACCTAATGACTAATTACAAATTTTTACAGACTCATAACGATTAAAATTCATTCGCTATTGTGGAATAATCAACACATCAACAGTGGATTCAAATGCAACATAATACATACATAGAAAACAAATGAAATGAAGTTCTTTTTTGAAGTATACAGTATAAATATGTACCCTTCTTTTTGCCCATCAACTGGAGTACCAAAAATAAATCGGACTAAATTTATCTTAAACATTATTACTAATACAATTAATGGTATACGAATACAGTCTAGCTACACTAACTTTCTAAATGGTCCTTCGAGCCGGAGATACCGGTGCGATAAGAGGATTTCTTAAAACGATTTGAAATCGTCGATTCCATGGCCATCATCGGCGAGGATTTTGAATTTTTATTTTATAATTAATCTAATTTTCAATTAACAAGATTTCGTTTGTCGTGCTTAATTCCCAATTTTTATTCTTGATAAAACACTGAATTTTATTGTTGATGGTAAAAGCTATTCATATGCGCATTTCACTGGTTGCTTAGGCCAGATCATCAGGAAACTTCATCCATAAAGATTTTGGAAAAAAAAACAACAACAATAAACAGTAAGTTTATCTTTTCTTACATTCCCCACTACAATTGGTCGGAATTCTTCCAACATTAATTGTAGTTGTAAGTAGGTTAGGAAAAACAAAAACATCTTGCTTTATTGTTTTCGCAAAAAACAAAATCTTATTAATTGAAAATTTTGTATTCCCAAAAATTACTTTGATAATTATCTAATTTATTTATATTTTTTGAAATTTTCATTGCGGTTTCGTTAATCCTATTGAATTTGAGGTAAGCAGGAGATTAACCTACTGTACCCAATCCTGGTGCTAGGGCTGCTAGCTAAGCCTCCAGGCTTGCTTTACTTTGAACCTTGAAAGGTGCAAAGTATCCAAGTGGTCTACCTAACTGAGACTGTGCATGCCGCCGTTGGTTCTTTGTGAACTCATCCGCCACCAATGCTACAATTTGCCCTTGGATACAAACCGTTGCTAGTTTTTTCTCCACCTCAGGTATTTCATTTCCCTGATACCACCCACGGATGACAGGCATTCATGGGAGGCGTTCCCCATTCGAAGGGAGGCACCCGATGGGGGAACTAGCAAAACCCCACACGGGAATGGCCCTATGTTCCTCCTAGGAATAAAAGGAATAAATATATATATATATATATAATTTATTTATATGCTTAAACAAATTTCGATTTATTTTTTTGTCTCTCCACTCAATGCCGTTTTTCGTTTAGAAAAATCAATTTTGTAAGAGAAAACAAACAGTGTTAATGCGGCCAGGTAAAAACGCTGAAAACATTTTTATATACCTTAAAAAATCGCCAATATTTATATTTTATACACTTTGAAAATAAGAAGTTGATGGTAAACAAGACAATGTTGGTTCTTATTTAACATTTGTCAAACTGTTTGTGCTGTCTAGTGGTCAATTGAATTCTTTCAGAAAAAATTTGGCTGAGTAAAGAAGAAGAAAAACAAGTTAGAGTGCTATATTCGGCTGTGCCGAATCTTTGATACCCTCCACCGACAGTTCGAATGTTTAAGGAGTAATATCTGTATGATGTCTTTTTATTATTATTATCTTAAACTGTGACGATTTGTTATTAATTATGGTTTTAGGAGACTAAACTGTTTTCCGGGAGTAGGGCATATATGGGGCCTAGGGTAAATTATGTACCGATCTTCACGAAATTTTACAGTGTCATTTCTAGTCGAATAAAACGGACTTGTGCAAAATCTTATGTCATTCCGTGCATTTTTTCATCATTTATGTTAGTTTTTGTAACAAAATTATCAAGTTTTTGAAGGTGGTGGTTCCACATTTTGATTCATAGCTCTGGTCCTACTGAACCGATTTTGCCGAAATTCAATCCCAAACTGCTTAGGATAACTACAAGCAATTTGACACCTAGTTTGTTTATTTCTTTTGAGTTTTTCGAAAGTGACCGTGTTTTCAACAGACGGACAGACGGACAGACAGACGGACATGGCTAAATCGACTTAGAATTACTCAAGCAGCCAGAATATATATACTTTATGGGGTCTGAGATGAATAATAAAAAAGTTTCACACGGAATGACAAACTTAGTATACCCTCTTCACAACTAATTGTGGTGGAGGGTATAAAAAGAAGAGAGTAGAAAATTTGTTTAATAGAATTTCTTGAAAAACTAATGTTGGTGTGAATTATGTTTGTATCGTTTATTTGCAAACGAAAGCTGTTTGTTTGGTATTTACTTTACACCTTAAGGCTGGGTTTTTGAGATCTCAGTTAAGCTAGGTTAAGTTAATCTAAAAACAGATTTCTGACGCCATTACCAAGTTTGTACAAAAATGTTGACGGGATTGCTTAGTTTTGCTTAAAATGTTGGCCTTTAAAGACATTTCGCCGGAAAAATTCGAGTTTCAGACTACGTTAAACTAAGTTTAAACTTAATCTTCATATCAAAAACCCGGTCTTAGTATATAAAATAACTAAGTATTAGGAACTTAAATATTAAGATTGAAATTTTAAGGGACTTTAAAATTATGAAGCGTTTCCTGGCAACACTGAAACCAACCAAAAATATTTACCACACCACAGATAATATTGCATACAAATTTCCACTGAAAACCCCCAATTTTAAAAGTTGACATAAAAGGGATTTTTAACTTAATTTTCCAAGTTTAAATACTAAAGCAGACAAAACTTTTCATATCAGTGTTTATCTTAACTCAAAATTTTAAAGGCATCAATTTAAACGTAACATACGAAATTAAAAATATTAAACATTGTTATTTAATTTATTTTTTTAAATAAAAAAAATGCGTGTGTATGTATGTATATCATTTAAAAAAAAAAAGTCAATGCAATTGTAATTAAATTTGTTATTAAATATTTTATCCATCCGTCTGTCAATGTTACAAGATAAAAAAGCAGAAAAAAGAAAGCATTTTTTATGCTCGTTTAATTTCGAAAGTAAACTAAATAATAGATGAATTTTGTTTTATAGAAAAGAAAAAAATTGTTAACCGAAAAAGATTTTATAAAAAATAGTTACAAAAAATGTAGGCACGTGATTTTTTTGTTCAACTACAACAAAGTGACATAAATAATTGAAGATTAATTACAGCAAGAGTACAATAAAGAAAATTTAAATGATACAAAAACAAACAGGCAAACAAACGAATATGGAAATGTTAATTATTGTTTAAGGTTTGTCGGTTACAAACAAAGTGATTTAATTTGAAGCTCTTTTAAAACACATCATCAATCAATCGTAGAAAAAATCAAATGAAAGTAGAAACATTTTAAATACAAATACAATATTAAATTAATTAAATTTGTTCGATTTAAATAAACAAGAAGTCTGTTAAAGAAACAAATGCAAAAGATTTAAAAACTATGTAAAAATTTATTATAAAACCCACCATAAAATTAATATACATTGAAAACGAATATCCAGGACACTACGGCCTGGCTATGATGAACGTAGAACTAGGTCTCTTCTTAGGTTCAACAGGAACAAAATTAGGACAGTGGTCTCAGTTGTAACTAGACACTGGCCTGTGGGGAGGAACTCTAGCTAGGAGATTAGGTGCGGAATTCAATGACTTCTGTAAAAGTTGCCATAATGAGGAGGAAGAGGAAACTGTGTTTTACTTTCTATGTCATTGCCCTGGAATTCCCGGCATTATGGGAAAACACCTGGGAGAACCGGTGTTTGCCGGCATGAAGGATTTATGTAAAACAAGTTAGAGTGCTATATTCGGCTGTGCCGAATCTTTGATACCCTCCACCGACAGTTCGAATGTTTAAGGAGTAATATCTGTATGATGTCTTTTTATTATTATTATCTTAAACTGTGACGATTTGTTATTAATTATGGTTTTAGGAGACTAAACTGTTTTCCGGGAGTAGGGCATATATGGGGCCTAGGGTAAATTATGTACCGATCTTCACGAAATTTCACAATATCATTTTTAGTCCTATAAAATTGTGACGAGCCAAAATTTGTTATGATTGCATTATTTTTTACGGTTTTAGGCGTACTAAACTGTTTTTCGGGAGTAGTGTTTATATGGGGCTTAGAGTAAATTATGGACCGACCATCGCGAAATTTTACAGTGTAATTTCTAGTCGAATAAAACGGACTTGTGCAAAATCTTATGTCATTCCGTGCATTTTTGCATCATTTATGTTAGTTTTTGTAACAAAATTATCAAGTTTTTGAAGGTGGTGGTTACACATTTTGATTCATAGCTCTGGTCCTACTAACACGATTTTGCTGAAATTCAATCCCAAACTGCTTAGGATAACTACAAGCAATTTGACACCTAGTTTGTTTATTTCTTTTGAGTTTTTCGAAAGTGAGCGTGTTTTCAACAGACGGACAGACGGACAGACAGACGGACATGGCTAAATCGACTTAGAATTACTCAAGCAGCCAGAATATATATACTTTATGGGGTCTGAGATGAATAATAAAAAAGTTTCACACGGAATGACAAACTTAGTATACCCTCTTCACAACTAATTGTGGTGGAGGGTATAAAAAACTAAGGTCGCTTCTTTTCTTTAATAGGAAGACTAATTGGTTAAACTCTGCAGTGACGCCATCTTAGTAACTGCTATGAAGGATGGCCATCGGCGCTTGGTATCACAAAGGCACCACTGAAAGACTCAAGTGAGCTGTCTGTTTATGGCTGCACAAGCTACCTAACCCAACCTAATACGAAATACTTGTTATGGTAGGAATCTAGCCGAATTAAAGTAATTCTTTAAGGAACGCCTTTACAGACCCATACAAATTTATGATATGATATGATATGATATTTCCGAAAATATGACAAAGTTAGACCGCTCCTGGCTTATACGTTCTTTCTGTTTCATATCTAAAATGTTCTAAATAAGAGCGGCAAGCGTTTTTTTAAGTCAACACTTTAAATTTTTATACAGTTTATACGAAACAAACCTTTAAGCTGGAGATCCTCCCCATGCATTTTACGCTTTTTTGCATCTTACGCAGCTGTCAAAAACGTAGAAAGTGTGTTGTTTTACCTGGCACGTTATATACATAAAAGCGTAGGATGGCTTGAGGCGTTGAATGCGAAAAGCAGCGTTCGAACAAATCAATTGATTTTGACAAATGAACAAACAAATGTGCTCCTTTAAAAAAACACACCCTTTTTTTAAACTGTTGCCAAAGAAATTATGTATACGAAAAAGCTTGTTCTCTCTTTATGTGGTCTTTTTTTATTATGCGTTAGCAAAAAAAAAAATCAACGTTGTTATTGTTATTATGGACAATTTAATCCAGCGAAGGGCAGATAGCGAACATTGAATAAAAGAGAGTAAATTAGTTGATTTACACTTAGAGAAAAGATTTTCAAAATGTATGTAAATATGCCATACAAAAAAAGGAGTTCAGTAAAATATTATTATATAAATCATCAAGTTTTAACTAACGTTAAAATATATGTATACATATGGTCACCTGAAATCGAAAAGGCCGTGAGCAAAAACTTTAAAATGTGTACTATAGGTATGTAAATATGCAAAAAATAAAGGAATTCAGTAAAAAACTTGATTATTATATTTATTTATCATCCCAATTCATCATCCCACATGATTGCTGAAATGTTTTTAAAACAAGTTGAAAAATAAACATACATGAGCACAGCTTGATCACAACACAATAAATATATTGTCAGTGTGCCACTACCAAATTGCAAAATTTGCCAAAATAACAACATGCGCAACACTCCTGCTTCGTTGAAATTTATAGAGCAACTGAATAAAATTTAATTTTTTTTTTCTTTTGTATTTGTTTTTCGGGTTGCCTTTGTTACTTTTTATGCTTGAAACAATGAATTCAAGATTTTCAGTTTTCATCCAATGAATAATATTCATAGATCTAATGTAATGTAAAACTGATGGTTTACCGCAATCACATGAGATCTCTCTGAAATCTTGGGGGATTCACAAGGTAAGTTATCAAGTCATATTGTCATAATATAAAATTTTACAATAGTTTAAAAAAGTTGTTGTTGTCTTTCATACAAAAGAAAAAGTCCTAAAATAATTAGACTTTTTATGCTGTGTTTATTGTTTTGTCATAAATACTCAATAGAAATCTAAGTTATAAGGGTTGCTTTCAGCGCTCATAGTTTTTCTTGTTATTATTTTAAGACATATGACTTCCTCATCGATCGAATTCCTGGTATTGATTTCCCTATATTAAATGTTTTCCCACGCACCCCTCCACTATAGAAAAAAGTAGGACAAAAGTAAAAAAAATGTATCTTTAATTTAAATTTTTTCATTTCAGTACGCTTTCTACAAATTACAATTGAGACGCAATTTGTTTACGCCAAAAAAATAATGTTTATTTACATTTTTTTATTTAAAATGACATAATTAAAAAAACAAAACCACTGTTTTTATTAAATCTTTTAATTTTATTTAAACAAAATAAGTTTTAGTGGACATTAAAACTAGATCATCTCTCAATTTACAGTTTGCATTTATTTATTGCTTAAATGAAAGATGATAATTTTGTTTCTTGAAGCGCATGAGTAAATGACTTGAAATCAGTGTTGCCACCTTAGGTGTAATTACACATATCATGTGTAATTTTTGTTTTCATGTGTAGCCCTTGTGTAATTGGCTCCATGTGTATTTCATGTGTAATTTTAAATTTTAACGTTTTGTAGCACTGATTTTTGTTACTATTTTGTCACAAGATGTAAAAAGTAAAAAGGTTTAATATTCTTGGCAAAACTTAAAAATTTAATTAATAGAATGGAAGCGTTTAAAGAGCTAAACTAAAAATGGTTGGATCATTAACTACTAACCATTTGGCATTTAGATAGATTTTGTCACAATTTATTACCTATAACGACAAAACATCCCGGGTTCATTCTCGTTTTTTTCATTGACTGCAAAAGAAATGTTTGAGCTTTTCAAAAGCACAACTATAGAGAAATGGATTCCTTTTGAAAATCTAGTTGGATGCACCAGATACACCTAATGTTATGTTTGGACAGTATAATTCAGATGTTAAAATACAAAAAGCTATATATTGCTTTCATAAAATGCTCGTAGCGTCAAAGGCCTGTCTGAACCTTCCAACATATTTCGAAAATTTACTTCGCAATATTATATCTTGTTTTATTAGAAGTAATGCTCGGAAAACTTAAGTAGTTTCAAGAATACATATTTTCGCGACAACGTGCACTCTTACATTTTGAAAAACTTTAGCTTCGTAGTAATTTGGAGCCAGAATATTATTGGAAAAAGGTTTTTAAAATAAAAAATTCATTGGGAGACAGATTATTTAAAATAGTTATTTTTGTTTTAGTCTTTTCAAATGCTGCTGCGGAAAGAATATTGAGCAATTTAAACAATTGTACGACAGATTTAAAAAGGAATACATAGAAATGGTGACCCAAACTTTCCTATTCCAATCATTATAAACAAAAAGTAGAAGCTTTAAATAATTGGAAAATAAAAAAAAAAAAAATCTATTTCAATGTAAATGTGATGTATTTTACTTTCTTTATTTTTTAGTAATAAATAACTTAAAAAAAATAGTATTAATTTTTTGTTTTGAACCGTTATTTTTATAAAATTAAAAAACAATGAATGACTAGTTAATTTTTTGAAAAAAAAACGCATTCGTTTTTTTTAACTAAATGAAAAGTTTATACATTATAAAATTCAAAACAAAACTCGTGAGATTGCAAATAAAAGATTGCATGTGTAATTTGTATTTTCATGTGTAATTTTGGCATAATCCATGTGTAATTTACCATTTTGTTGGTGGCAACACTGCTTGAAATACAGAAAATTATCACTAAACAAAAAACAGAAGACAAGTAGCGTATAATTAGTTTGAAAACATGTTGAGCAACAATATTATTATAAAGAAAACAATTATTTTATAGGAAATAATAAAATATAAAAATAGAGAGGATTGAAAAAAATATAAAGGAAAAGAAAGAACTTTAAAAAAAGGTTTTATATTCTCCACGTAAACGTACAAATTAGTTGGTGGTAAATTGTATGGAATTTTAAAAGCGTGCTAAAATGAAGGGGAGTTAAGAAAAACACTGTATTTGTAACTCATTGTAGACTGTTTTGTATGTTAATGGATGAATGATCACCTAAACGACTTGATAAAGTAAAACGAAGAATTACACTGACAGAAAACCGTTGTTATACTTAAACCGTTAGAGTTAATTCAAGCTATTTTCATCAGAGCTTCTTAGCAACGCTTGAAATTTGAGACTGACAAAACTACGCCGTCGTGATTCTTTTACTTTTTTAGTCTCGCAGTGTACTTGTCAAATTTCCCACTGCAAAATGCATACTTGTCATGTAAACAAAAAAAATGTGCTTTTGTAAATGTTAGATCGAATTATTAGTGTAATATTTTTCAATTAGAGCGTGTTCTATTTTAATCTGACAAACCACCTGACAACAGCTGTTTTCAAGTCATTTGTTTGTGGCGGCATACATAAATCATTTTTTTATTTATTTATTTACACATGTTCTTTGAAAAAACGAAATTTTTAATAACTGAAATACAATCCCTTAAACAAAACAAAGCTCCAGGACAAGATGGTGTTAGCTATGAGTTCTACAAATATGCACCCGCATGCTTCTTAACTGAGTTATTAACAATATTCAACAAAATATTTTTACAAGAAACAATACCATCTAGCTTCAGAAATTCAATTATAGTTCCACTCTTTAAAAAAGGCGATCCAAACTTGCCAACGAATTATCGTGGTTTATCCTTGATCAACACTTTGTGCAAAATTTTTAATACAATTTTGCTAAATAGAATAACAGAATGGACAGAAAGCAACAATGTATTGAGCGAGTATCAAGCCGGGTTTAGAAAACATTATTCAACCGTTGATAATATTTTTAATTTGATAAGCATAGTAAACTTGAATAAATTGAATGGTAAAAGAACGTATGCTTTTTTTGTCGATTTCTCGTGTGCTTTCGATGCGATACCCAGAAATAGCCTGTTTTACAAATTATCATGTCTTGGTATGTCATCTAAGATAATAAGAATATTGCAGAAATCGTATGAGAACACTAAAAGTCAAATATGGGACGGCAATTCCCTCTCGAATTCATTTACTGTGGAACTTGGTGTAAAACAAGGTTGCATTTTAAGCCCACTATTGTTTTCATTATATATTAATGACCTTATTGATGTGTTGCCAGGTGGTGTTAACGTTGCAGACAATAATATTAAACTTTTGCTTTATGCGGATGATATAGTTATTTTGTCGGAATCACCTACTGAATTGCAAAACATGATTAATGCCTTGCATTCATATTGTACTAAGTGGTGTTTAAAAGTTAATTTAGAAAAGTCTAAAATATTAGTATTTCGCTCAGGATCACGTATGTCTGCGAACTTGAATTGGCAATATGGTACAGAAAATATAGAAATAGTGAACAGCTACAAATATCTTGGGATAACCATCACATATAACCTGTCCTTTAAAACACATTTAAGTAACAAATTAACGACATCAAAGCTGGCAATAAATTCCACTTGGTCAAAATATATAACAAACCCACAAATATCGATCAAAAATAAGCTAAAAATATTTAACGCAGCCTGTAGATCTATTTTGTTATACGCGGCTCAAATATGGGGATATGAAAAACACGATGTTGTTGAGAAGCTGTTTCGATTTTTTATTAAAAAAATGTTGTACCTGTCCCCCACAACACCCAATTACATGCTACATTTGGAAACTAACCTTGACTCACTTTATATTTCGACTTTGAAACTGCACTTTAATTATATAAATAAAGTTTTAAATTTAAGTCAACGACGACTTCCACGTATTTTAGCAGAGTGTATTATATCTCGAAATGTGTGTTGGGCAAGAGAATGGTTAAATCTATGTCAAAATCTACAATTTACCCCAGCTAATTCTAACAGACCTTTATGTACGTATTGGAAACCCATTTTAAAATTACTGCAAACTAAAGAACGTGAAGATAACTTAAGAAGTGCAGTCAACTCCCAGCATCACGATCTATACTCGCAACTAAGTTTTGATGTCGTGCCAGCACTCACGACAAATTTATCGCCCTATATTATTAGTTTGATAATTAAAGCAAGAGGTGGATTGCTCAATTTAAATGCCAGAAGCTTCCGAAATAACACTGTTACCACATGTACAATATGCAACCTTGATGAACCTGAGAATACTTTTCATTTTGTTGGAGTTTGTCCAATTTTTAATGTATATAGGAGAAATCTCTTTGGAAAAATACAACTTAATATAAGCGAAGTACTTAATATTTTGAATGGTCACAATTATGTTGCTTTATACAAATACATTCAAGTATGTTTAAAATATAGAAAACTGCTAACAAATGAATTTGATTCTTGATTTTTAAATATAAATATAAGCTTGTAAATACCAATGAATTATATAAATGCAATATTACAATGCCAATCGGGCTTACAACGAAAACGTTCAGCCCAATATAGATAAATATATTAAATGAATTTTTTGTAAATTTGTATATACAACATATTTAATCTATTAATAAATAATAATAATAAAAATAATAAAATAATAAATTAAAAGTGAATAAAAATATAAATATGTAAATAATTTGCTGTTATGAACGATTTTAGGTTATGTCAAAAGCCAACGTGTGAAATTATAAACCAATTTTGACAGACATGTGCAATAACATAGGGATTTTACATCTAATAAATCAACTGTAAAATACATATCGTGTAAAACCAGCTTTACGTGTGCTCGGATATTAAAAAAAAATCAGTCGGTCTTGTTGTGAGCTTTCACACAGGAATGTTGTGTAATTGCTTGCATTCAGTGTTGTCATTTTGTGATGTTTTTATATGTATTTGTTTTGTTTTATAAAAAGTCTGTATCTGTCGCGGACTTCAAATGCCAGTCTACAGCAGCGTTGCCAAATGTGCATTTTATCTGCATTGACCAGTTTTGAAGTTTTTTGTTAAAAAAATACTTTCTTTTTGTAAATTGTGCAGATTTTGCAGTTTTTACAAACAAATTTTTTACTTTCAATTTTGTTATATTATTTTTTATTTCTTAACCCATAATCTTACTTGCTTAACACATACTCGTATAACAGTGGCAAGCTTTAGGAGCCAAACAAATTACACAAAAGGCTTGGGAAACACGCACTTTTCGTTTACAAATTAACGATAACTTTTTTAACAATAAATTCCCATAAGAAACTTTTTTCTTTTTAAATTTTTTATGTTTCTTCTTCTCTTACTTGACTCTGCGAAATTTTCACTAAATTGATTAAATTTGGCACTAGGTAGCGCAAACAATTTGGATAATATTCAAAATTTCGATTTTTCTACAAACATGACTTAATCGCTTGTCAAATACGCCAATTCCCAAAGCAAGACGGTTGTACAAACGTACAATTTTGACGTGTTTTCCAAGCCGTTTGAGTAGTTTAGTTGGCTTTTGCTTTTGGAAATTAAGTTTTGTCCTTGTTTACATTTTGAGATTTTGTTGTTTCTTTTTTGAAAGTTGCATTTGAGTTTATATAGTAAAATTTTTATTGCAGCAATTTTTCATGTTTGCACACTTAACAAATAGAAAATCTGCGCCAGAACAAAACAAATCGCTAGACTACATGCACTTGTGTAGCCCTCTTAATTCGACTCTCTTTCATTTAGTCTAAAAAGTCACGATATTCGTTAATAATATAATATTGTATTTATTTCTGTATTAGTGCCTATTCACATTATACGATTTTTGTCGTTTCGATTCTTACTTTATTGGCAAGAGGGGTGAGAGGAATTATAAAGGGTACAAAAGCGAGGGTACTCTTCGATTCGTTTGGTTCATTCATTCGTTCTCTCAATTTTCTCTCATTAGACGAAAAATGTATTAAGGTCGTTACGACAAAAATCGTACAATGTAAATATGAGACCGACTTCAAAGAGGAATCGACAATAATCGCAACGACAAAAATCGTATAATGTTAATTGGGACCAGAGCTGCCGTTTTTGGTTATTTCTAACCAAAATTGGTTATATTTTTTTTCAATGTGAATATTTTTTTCATTTTGGTTACATTTTTTCTAAAACAATAATAATTACGAGCGAATATGTTTTTCTTGGTACAATTATTTACGAGCTCGAATAATTTGTACTGTGTACTACGATTTTTTCATTATTTGTTACCAATAAACGGAAGTTTTTTTTAATCCATTTCAAAACAGCAAACAAATAATTTTTTTAAGATTTTTGCTAAGAAAATATTGCCATTTGTGATTTTTATATTAAAAACGCCATGATCTAAAATCGTAAACAAATGAAGTTTTAATCAATGGAGATTTTCAATTATTTTTTTTTTTAAATGAGCGTAGTTTTTCTTGATTTTAAGAGAAGTAAAGATAATTAGTACTAAAAGTAGAAAGTGCATGAAATCATCCGGAATCGATTTAAGAAAATTATTGAAAAATAACACAAAAGTTGTTTCAGTGTTTTTAAGAACTTGAAAATAAGTTTAAGGTTTTAAATTTAGGTAATTTCCAGAAGTATATTTATATACATACTAATTTGAAAATAGACGTAGGAATTTTAAAGATTTTTTAAAATTACATTAATTTATCAATATAATTTTAAAATTTATGGAGTTTTCTTTAAGAAATGGCTGTAAGTTTAAAAAAAATTAAAATTTTACTGTTTATAACTTGTCGGTGTTTATAATACAATATCGATATCAATTGTTATTATATATATCACCTAGACGATATCGTTATAATATCGTTTGGTTGATTTTTTTTACCTAGTTTTTATTCAAGTTTTTAATTTTAAAATATATATCAAAATCAATTAAGTATTTAAATTTTTCATATTCAAATCAATTACAAATAATTCTTCATTTAGTACAAATAAAATCAATTTGTATTAGATTTGAACAAATAAAACCTTAGATGCATTTTATTATGAATTAATTATAAATTTCGTTAATCAACTCATAAACAAGTACTCATGTATCAGATTATATGCCAGCCATTACTAAACTACTTCTATGTAATGCAGTTGGTATGAAGTAGGCATTGAAAAGTAAGTTGTTCAGTAATTGCAAGTCATTACTAAGTTTTTGCTGGGAACATACATACAAAGATAAAATACCAGCGCTGATTTTCGCATCCACTATGCACACTCAAACTTGCTTCTCGCATGAACAAGTTCTCGCAATAAGCGTCAGTCGGCTCGGCTCGGCAACAAGCGGCCACACTGCACGCACCCTAAGAGTTTATTATTCACAAATTAATTGGATTTCTTTTAAGAAATAAACTTTGTTCAATTCATAAAAGCTGTTTAATAGAAATTAAATGTTTGATGAAATAAGTGGTCATGCTTTTTTCGGTTGTTAAATGCGAAGATGCCTTAAGTAATGAAGAAGGGATGCAGTAAGTATCCTTTAAATTAACCCCGGCTTAAACATAACCTTGCTTTTAATTAAAGAATAATTTTTGCATTTTTTGAATTTCTTTAAGTGTATGTTTTTCACAGATTTAGATAATGATTGTTCATTACAAGAAGAACTAAAGTGTGGTAAAAGTTTGTTTATTGTAATGTTTTTATTAAAGAAATGGTCACTAAAATATTTTGCTTGTACTATAATTTAGCACCCTACATTATGGTGGTAAAATATATGCCACATTAGGAATTATTTTTGTGTTTTATCTTATTGATTTATATTTAGTATTTCATACTGGACTTAAGACTTTCTTTGGTATAATTTATAAAACAGTAAGCCCTCGGGTTGTGCAAATGGTTGGATCCAAGGGCAGTTGCAAAATTCGAGTTTGTTGCATAGTCCGAGTAAATTTTCATGGATTAAAATAGCGAATAAAATGCCATAATTCATCGAAAATACTGTTTGTCCTATTAAAATATGTATGAACTTAAATGCATCAAAATTCATACATATGTACATACATATTTATACATAAGTTGGTATACATATTTGTATATATATGTATATTTCCAAATTTTGTTTAATTAAGAAAATAATGGATAATAATAATTATAATTATGTCAGTTTTTTATTTTTTTTTTATTTTATTGTTTCAAAAGTTTACAATGAAACAAACGAAAAAGCTCTTCAAGAACTAAAACCTCTTTTAAACTACCTTCGTTTTCTTCGATCCATTTAATAGAATTGTTGAAAGAATAAATACTTTGTCTTGATTTTATTTTAGAATAGATTTTAGTTAATTGATTAGCTTGGTCTAGGTTCCCACTTTGAAAGTTTTCGTTCAGAAAACCTGAGTTTATTGGTGAGAGGGGTGGGAAGAATAGGACGTGGTACACAGTTTCACGTATTTGGAAATTCTCTTATGATTTTTGATTCGTAAATATCAAAAAAAACATGATGTTTAGACTTTTACTTTTCATGTTTTTCTTATTACTAGTTTGCCTACTTGCGTTTCTTTTTGTTTAGATATATCAAAAACAGAACAAACGGAGGACAAAAAGCGATAGAAAAAAATGTAATACTTATTGTTGTGCACTAAACAATTAAGCGGACAGGGGTCTGGTACTTGTTTTTATATCGACCCTTTTTTGGGGAGTGAACTGCTAAAACCTGTATATTTTTGGTCACTCCATCTATCTTTTAAACCAATAAACAAAGAAATAAAAACTATATCACGTTCTTAGCTCGTCTATAAAATTAAAATATGAATTTGGTACTTTTTTGAAAATCGAACTTATTTTTGGTACTTTTTTACAAAACATTTTTCTCTATTCATTAAAATTTTTGATAATTCAATGAAAAAAAGTATACAAAAGGGGAAATTTAATTTCTTTCTTTTACTTGATGGCTTCAATTATCGTTTTCACCATCTCCGAATAAAGGAGCATCAATTGTATCGTTTGCATAGCTGCGTGGTAAGGGTTATGGTGTGGGGAGCCATATCCTTTTATGGTACCTGCGGACTCAAATGTTTTTCCAGCACCATTAATGCTAGTTGCTACATTGGAGTGCTACAAGAAGCGTTTCCTCACTTTCAGAACATTTTTGGAAGCTTACAGTGGACTTTGCAGCATGACAATGCAACAATTCGTTCTGCCCGGGTGGTTAAGTCTTGGCTACGCAATCAATATGTTAATGTACTCGCTAGACCTTAACATCATTGAAAATGTTTAAAGAGATGGCTAGCTCGTACAGTGTATGGCTCTGGAAAGCAGTATACTACCAAAAAGGAACTTATTGAAGGCATAAAAGTCGCTTGGTCGACCATTTCGATCGATTACATAAATTGTGTCATTGTGTGATTCTATTCCTAATCGAATTTACGAAACAATCTGTAAAATTGGAGGCTCCACGCATTATTAAAAAGGGTTTAAAATGAACAAAATTAAAAATTTTTATGACAAACTACACAGAAACTGTTTTTTTTTATAGTAGGGTCCAATTCATGTGATGCAAATTTTGAAGGCATTTTTTACCTGGTTTACAATTTTTTGTATAAAAACCAAACCAGTGTATATATTGAACCAATGTTTGTAGTACTCAATAACATCTAAATTACCTTTAAATAAAATGACCTTAATTAATTTAAAAATAAAAATTAAGTTCGTAAAATTTTTGTTGAAGAAGCTATATTTTTTTTAAAAAATTTTGATAGGTTGTCCTATTCATGTGGCAGGGAGGGTATGCCCACGAAAGAAAGGGAGACACTACCGAAGTAGTAGGTAAAATGGTAGTACTTATATAAACTTAGTTCTAACTTGTAAATTAGGAAATGATAAGATATTATATAAATCCTATTTTCTAATATTCAGGCCTGTCACACATATCAAAAGTGGAAGTGATTTTGTAATTTGCTTCTCTTAAAATTAAATCCCTTCGATCGGAATTGATTTCTGTGACAGACCTTATAAGTTAATAAGCGGATCTAGGTGCTGCATATATGTAGTAAGAGACTTAATTTGTTACCGTTATGTAGGGGGTTCACACAAGAAGGAATTTGTTTATTCTGTATTAGAAGCACTGTGAAAAAGACCCAAGTTGCAGGTAGTCACGTTAATCCTAGATACATTTTATTGCCTTTTGCTGAGCTAATTTCTTCGTTCCCAATTAGTTGTAGGCTGTAGGTTATTCTTAGTTCGTTGCGAAGTTGTATTTATTTAACTCTGGAACGTGTGTCATTTCTTGTATCAGTTTAACTAGTTTTTCTATTTTGTTTGGTATATTTACAGGTAAATAACCATAAAAATCACTGAACTACAACAAAGGTAATAATACTTTGAAATTACAACGACAAAAATTAGAAAATTTCAGTTTAACACAAAAGATAGAAAAAAGTTTTCGTTAAAAAAAAATTAAAAATAATAATGAAAACTAAGTTAAAATTTTATAAAATACTTGACCTAAGAGTGAAAATAAGTATTTGCGTGTAAACCATTAACAGATGATGATCACCTCGAATTGGATTAAACAAAAAAGTGAAAAAAAAATTTGGAAAATAAAAAGTGACACAGAAAAAAATATTACAAATTTAGTAACATTTAATCAATTCCTCTTAAAATACATTTAATACAAGAAAATTTAATAGAAATGTTAGATAAATTAAGTGTTTTATACTTATTTATTATCACATTAAATCCTGCGATTAAATTAAGTGTTGAAGCAGATATTAAGCAAAATGCCACAAGCGTTCCACAGAGCACTAAAACTATGATTAGGAATTCAATAACACTAGATGAGGATACATGGCAGCCGATTATACAAAAACATACAAAGATGGCAATGCCTACACCTTCAGCACCATTCCTATATCGTGCTACAGCATCGTGGCAGAACTTAGACAACAATAAACAAAAACATGGCGGCGATATTAAGAAACAGACACATCAAAACTATGCTTTTAAACATTATCCTCACCATAATCGCTACGGTAATTATAGCAAAATACCTGTAAGAACAACAACGGCAACAGTTTCATCTTCTGCCTTTTCATCAGATGCCATTAAAAACATTAAGTTAAGAACTCATATGTCTCCAACAAATAATAACAATAAAAAAACCAATAATACGAGCAGAGCAGAAGGCATAAACCAATTCATCCCTCATCATCAGTATCAGCAACAGCAGCTTCTTTATTCCTTAAATAACATTAAAACACTGTATCCTCAACTTCAAATACCAAAAGATAAAACAAGTCATGTTCAGGAATATCATTATGCCAAGAATAAAAAGAATTTAATATCATCACAATTGAATTCACAATATTTAGCGGATGTAAGAGAAAACAAAACAAAAATTCCTTCGACAACAGATTGGCATTATTTGCAACAGCCTCAAGTCGAGGCGCAACACGTTGTTAGTCTTACGCCTAAAATTGGCACTACGAACAGCTCAAATTCCAATGTGAAAACAAATACAATGAAAACGGATAGTGAAAAGAACATGGTGAATGTAAAGAATTCCACTGGCACAATTGTAACAAAAACATTAAATTCTTTTGTAAATGGTAAAAAATCGATCGATAATGAAATCACAAATACCAAAAAACAGCAGTTACTCAACCATCAACATTATACAACTGTACAATACAACGGGATTAAATCTTTCACAACTGCCAACTCCACTAAAGAGAGCCGTACCGAAGCCATCACAAAATCTAACGCAGCAGAGAGAAATGGAGTTGCCGAAAAGAATTCCAATGTGGAATTGTTTTTAGCGAAAACTTTAAATAATGCTCAAATATTTTATGAAACTCTTAAGGACATAATCTTGAGTGATAATCGTAACATTCTTAATGATGATGATTACGATGATGATGACAGCAATGAGGATGATGAGGAACATGGTAATAATTACAAATATTCAAATGAGGGTAAGTGAAACGTTAAGATTAATTTAGCTCTAAATATTATTTTAAATTAATTCTGAGAATTTCAAATCAGTTCTAAGAAACATTAATTTACATAAACACAAGTGTCTTAAGTATTTTTATACCCTTCACCACGAGCGGTGTTTATAATGTTTGTCATTCCGTATGCAATACCAAGAAATATTAATTTCAGAGCCCATAAAGAATGGATATGGGAATTTCCACAGAAAAGTCTTCTTTTTGCCACGTTACGCTCGCTAGCAACTAAGCTTGTATTTTCTGTTACTTAATATGGAGCTTGTTGTGCTCTAAAAATACAAGGTGGGGCAACAGTCATAAGCCTATCGGAAGATGAAAAAATTTTCGCAAATGGCTGTAACTGTCAGTTCTGCTTTGATATTTGTGAAGTACACAGATACATGTCAATAAAAAATGGAGCATTGTTCTCCTCAAGAACGCGAAATAATTGTGTAGATTTTTTTGCGACGGGGTTAGCGCAGTGTAAATTTAGACGTAGATTTCTCGGTTGTTTGACAAACAATATGACTTTTAGCTGCTCCTGAGCTGAGTATGGGACAACACATGATTTTCTCATGTCTGAGCGGCCCCAGAGAAGCCGTTCTGGGAAGAATATTGCGGCTGTGGCTGAAGGTATCGCTGAAGGCCCCGGTGTATAGCCCAGACGAGGTAACACGCAATTGGGTATCAATTGGCGGTCTTTACAGAGAGCTTTGGTGAAAGACTTCAAAATGTTCCCTTACAAAGTGCACCGAGTGCATCAGCTACTAGCCATCGATCGCCAAGCGCGTTGTAACTCCAAGTTGCCCTGTTTATATGATTTTCACTAGCTGTCAAGATCGACTTATTTAACGTGACAAAACCCGACTCCTCTCTGAAAATGCGCATATAAGTTTTGGGTCTTTGAGAAATTCTCCACGCACAAACAATCTCGACGGACGTAACACAAAAAAAGGATTTTCTTATCCAATTGTTTCTTGTTCACCTAAGCAGTTTGGAATTGAAATCCAGCACCTTAGGAGAAAAGATGATATAGGCCTAAATGTGAATTAACCTTCTTAAACCTTCCATTTTTATTCTGTCTACTGTACAAATAGAATAAAATTATAAATTTTAGTTTATTTGAAACCAAAATTTATTTCATTTTTAATGCATCCTGAGGTTTAAACTATGAAACAGAATATGAACGACACACTCAATCATGACCTTACGACCATCTCTAAGAGAGGTCGATTTTAATGCTCGTAAGACCCAATGTTGTATGTTTAACCACAGATGTGTTGTGGAGTCAGCGTCATCTGTATCTATGGGAAGTATAGCTATTGATGAATCAGACACTCTTGATGTTCTGGGCATAAAAATTCAATGTGATGTTCGTTGGAACCAACATGTTTTTCAAGTGTTGAAAGAAGCATTCGAGTGTCTTGGCTTCTTAAAAAGGGGCAAGAACTTCTTCACTCCCTCTGATCTCCTCGCTATTTATTCCTCATTTATCCGACCGAAAATATAATACAACTCCCATATCTGGGTAGGGGCTTCAAGGTTTATCGATAGCAAAGAAGTGCGTTGAAGCTCATCAATGACAGTAGATTATCCAGCTCTATTGAACCATTGGAGTATCGTCGGAAATTGGGTTGTGCGTCATCGTTCTATCGATATTACCTCGGTAAGTGTTCAGCTGAGATGGGACAACTCATCCCTGAGACGCGGGTGCATGCCCGTAGTACTCGCCTTTCCAGCGGATCACATCTGTTCGTTATCGACTGTCTAATGTATCGCACAACGCATTAAGAAGAAAATTCGTTTCTTAATCGAACTAGCCGTATGAAGAATAGGCTACCGGCAGAAGTATTTCCAGTAGGCTACAATTTGGAAAAATTCAATTAAATGACCACAAACACTACTCCCTCCTTCCTTCTCCTCATAACCTATTTTCCTAATACCAACACAATTCACTGCATTAGTAGGGGACCTCCTGAGTGTTGGCTCAAAGTTAAAAAAAAATCCTTAGAATATATTGTTATTGTACTTAGACAATTTTTGACCCGCCTACTATGTAGACGGTACATGACAAAAACTTACCTTAATTTAAAACAAGCATAAAATCAATGGCGGAATGTATGTATTGCCTAACGTTTTACCCAAATTTATTATATTTAAATAGAAACTATGTAACCAACTTTCAAGATGATATATCTAGAGATCCCATGTAAAGTCCCTTCCAAAAAATCTTTTGAATATACCCAAAAAACTAACAAATCCTGGTCTAACTGGTTTCAATAAGTCATATAAGACAAGAAAAGAAACTACCTAATTTTAACATAATCAAACCATAATTTACAAAAGGTTCTACGTAAAGGCCACTCTCGGAATATAGTTTTATATGTTTTTGGCCATAACAAATAAAAGTAGTCTTAAAAATGAAAATTTGTTCAAATCTTATATAAAGTCCACTCTCGACAAATTTTAAACTTTGGTGGAGGATGTCGAAGATTCGGCTAAGCCGAATTAAACTTTCTCACTTGCTTACATATTTACTTCGACATCAGAATATTTTTTTGCTACCAGGGATGCTGGTGTTTAACACACTAAATCATTGACTGAATAAATAAATAAATTAGAATGAAGTGTTTGGAATAACGTTATTTTAAAATTTAGATGAAAAACTTATGTTCGTTATTTACAGGAAATAGAAAAGGAAAGGAAAGGTAGAATAACAAAAAATATGTGAACTTTGTCGTTTATTATATTGTATTTATTTCGGTGAAATGGGGTTATCACAATGCCTCATTTTATTAACTTTCCTAAAACTGTTTGCATTAAAAAGAAGGCATTCTGTCTAGTAGGAATAAAAAGGTAACCAAAATATTTGGAAAGCTTGTTCTTTTAAAAGATGCACGACTCTATTAAACAATGACTACCCAACAAATACGGAGGTTTGATTTCAAATTGAAAATGATTTGTAATCAAACGTTTGACAATGATTTGAAAATTATTTGAAAATCATAGCATTCTCAACAAAAAGGGGAAATTATTTTCAAATTGAAAAATGACTTTATATTCTTTTCACTGTAAGTTCGTTACATTTATATTTATTGTATTATTAAATGTTGATGATTTTATTTTATATTAATAGACAAATCCCCTGAAGAAGTGAACATAAAACTCACGAAACGTCGGGAAAAATGAAATAAAAAAACTTTGCATTTTTATTTTCACAAATGGAGTTAGGCCTCACCAGCTAAATATATATAATAAAAAAATATATCAATACAAACTTTATATTCAACTTGCTTTCAAACGCAATTCTCAAAGGTTTTCCAAAGGTCGATTATAACACAATGTGGAACATAAATAAAAATATAATTTTTTTTTAATTTAAATTCATTATTTATTTAAATAAACTGTGAGATAAACACTCGGCACCATAGCTTAAATATGAAATAATGTTCTTTCCGTCCACTAATTCTTGCAAAGACGAACTAAATGGCACCCTTTTATTTTGAGGATTGTAGCACCACGATCATACAACAAACTTATAATTTCTTTACTTTCCCGTTTTATTTTTTTAATTCGTATTTGTTATCATTGTAATAACTTACACAAAAATTTTTTTTCACAAGAAATAAATCGTTCACTTGTAAAACACATTAACCACGAAGTAAAAATTTAACTTTGATCGCCATTTTTAATGTTTACATTTATTTTTCGCTTTAGTATTGCCAAGTTTAGTTTTGATTTCAATTTAACATTTTATACCAATTTGACATCAAATTGATAAAACATTTGATGTCAAGCGTTTATTTTCAAATCATTATAAATTTGAATTTAAAAGTAAAAATCAAATATTTGAAAAACGTTTGAGAATTGTGTTTGATGTCAAATGATAAAGTCATTTCATATCAAAGGTTTGACTTCGTGTTTTTTGGGTATCCACTTGCCTTTTATTAAAAATCAATATGACACTGCAACATCCGGACAAAAATCAGGAACTTGATATTTTTAAGATCTTGCTTTCCGATATTTGCGTGTAAGCTACAGGTACAACGTAATACCCGAGGGGTCTTCACTAAAATCACTCCGGAGCATATGTTTCTCGCCCTTCGGTGATTGTAGGGATATATCAAGAACTAGTGCTGTATTCTCCAGGGAAATTAGGTGAAGTCAATACCTGGGACTTCGGAAAATTTGACAGATCTAAATATATCTGTACGATCTCTTTCGATCGCTGTTGACCACAGTTTCTTTCTGGTAAAACGGGAGTCCGTAGCCCCTGGTGACATGGCAACAGAATGAGTTTTTGTTCAGGCTTTCTGTCTTTTAGCAAGAACTATCACATCACGTGATAGTTGTGGTTTGTACCCAAAGTAGCGAGAATTTAGATCCTCCCATTCTAGGACTGAGAGTTTGGTCTGAGGGAGGATTACCCAAATTTCAAAAGCAGCGGTAAGTTAGCGCCAGCGCCTAAATAATGGGCGAGTGTAAAATCTTGCAGGACTATGCACTCAAAACGATACCAAGTTTATTGAGCCAATAAAAAAAGTAGTTGCCCAACATAATATTTTTCAACAAAATGTTTACGCGGTTTGTTAAAATAAATTGTTGGAAATTTTGAATAGACCACACACAATGTTTATTGAATTTTTATTTATTTATTCTTTAATAATGATGCTAATAATGATAAAATTAATTGTTGGGGGATAAGCTAGTTCCTATGCGCATTTCTCTGGTTGCTTAGGCTAGATCATCAGGAAACCTTTTTCTTACGACTTTCGAAAAACAAAAGATATAACACAAATAAAACTGTAAAGCGACTGAGAATTACAAATCTCAAGTCTGACTTGCAACGATATCAAAGCTATTAAAAAATGGACAAGAGTTGTAAAAGTACTGTCTTTACTTGGACTAAAATATTTTTTTTATTGAATATGAAGAAATCTTTTATTATTTCATTCTAAAATATGTTTTATTGAGTGCTATTTTGTAAAGCGCCATTTTGATAAATTTTTTCATTGAATCAAATAAAAAGTTTGTTGGCCTAAAATTTTATTTTTAACAACTGTGCTGTTAAACATTTTCTTGAGATATTTTTTTTGAGTACTTTTGCTACTGTTTCACGGCGTTGTGGCTGAAGAGTAAGTTGGCGCTGGGCGACGCATTGCATTGACTCGGTTTTAAAAGAATCGTGAAGCTGTGCAGCATGACAGACACTCACGATAATCAGTGAACACATCTTAAGAGACGTCCTTAGAATAGCATTCGTTAAGTTGAGGTTGCTATTGCAGTTTGCTGAGTAGTTGGCAGTTTTGATGTGAAATACATTGCCTAGGTACCACTATAACACTAACTGGGTAAACATTTTACACAAATACATCGGATTGTCGGCTTGCAAGGTCAAATTTGATTCAGATTCATTAATTTCGCAAAAACTGAAACAAGTAAAAGTATAGTCGAGCAAATTCGAACTTTTTCCTGGACGGAACTAAAGAAAGAAATTATTATGGACCAAACGACAAAATTAGAGCAAGACCTTGTGGTGTCTTTATTTGTTTCTTTGAAAGAGATTTTCGAAAGAAAGTTTACAGGAGATTTATGGCCGATGCTGGTCCTACTATCACAAACACACTTTATAATATAGTTTTATAAAAAATATTATTAAAATACGCGTTTAATACTTACGTTTATAAAATACATACTCGTAAGTATGTGAACAATATAAGTGACATTTGGGAGGTTTTTTTGTACGAATGCTTTTATCAAAGATATGGATTCAGTGTACTTTGTATACAAGGTTTACACGTAGCCAGCCAGCCTACCAGACCGATGGACATGCTCTGGCTCAACTCTGAGTCAAGTGATCTACTAAAAAGGAGTTCAAGGACAAATACTTTTATGCGTTACAAACTGCAGCATAAAAACATAATCACCCTCATCGTGTTTGGCGTATTTCAAATACGCCTACGGGTGTTTGGTAATAGATTAAAGAGAACATGAACTTATTTCCTTTAATCTATTACCAAACAGTCGTAGGCGTATTTTAAATACGCCAAATACGATAAGGGTGGATACCTTTGCCACCAATTGTGGTGTACGTATACTTTTAGACGATATTTATTTCTAATCGCTGATGTCTTCATTTTGTAAATAGATTTTAAAACTTAAACCAGTTTATTTTATTCAAATATTTAATTACAGCTAATCTGCTTATCTTCACTTAAATGTAAAAATAAAACAAAAATTTTGTCTGTGGCTGCTACAAAAATACTTTATAATTTTCTCTTTCTATTAAGAAGAAAGATTTTTAATACCATAAATTTATTTTATTCCCAAACAAATTTCCTCCTTGTATTCCGTTATCATTTTTAAAACACAAAAATGTCAAGGATTCTAAAAAAAATTTTCTTAAATTATTATACGTTCATATCTGTAATTTTTCCCATTAATCTGCTAATTAAATGATACTTTAGACTTGTTTCAGCAATACTTAATTAGGAAAAAACAAAGATCTGATTTAGTTATACTTGATAAAATCCTTAATGAATAGGATGATGAAGTACATACGTATTAGATTTTTAATTATGTTTAAAACAATTTAAAAAAGTAATTCTGTAGAGAAAAATTAGACGTTTGAAGATAAAGTGTATTAAAAGGAAACATTAATTAAAAAAAAAAAAAAACGCCTTCACAATTTCCTGCATTGTGGTAACAGGGCTTTTAACGAACGAATAATTTATTTGTTTGAAATATTTGTATGTCTTATGGCTTTTTTATACCCTTCACCACAGGTGGAAAAGGGTATATATAAGATTTCTGTATGACGTGCTAAGTTCCCAATTTTTCATATTTGATAAATACACTGAGATTTATTGTTGAGGGAAAGCTAGCTTCTATGCGCATTTCACTGGTTGCTTGGGCCAGCTCATCAGGAAACCTTTTCCAAAAATTTTAGAAAAGCCAAAAATATTATACAAATAAGACCCTAAAGCAAATAAGTCTTACTTGTACCAATATCAAAGCTTAAACAAAACACCAACAATAAACAGTGAGTTTATCTTTTCTTACATTCCCCTACAATTGGTTGGCTTTTTTCCGACTCGAATTGTAGTTGAAAGTGGGCAAAAAGAAAAAACAAAATTAAAAAACAAATTGCTTTATTTTATTGTCTTCGTGAGAAAATATCTTTGGGTGGACGTCCAGTTTTTGGCTTGCTTACTAGAAATTGAGACTCAGACAAGTGCTTTATTACAGTCTGCACTATAGACTTGCCACGTCCAACCATTTTAAAATTTGAACTCAAGGAATTTCCATCGTTCTTCTTTTTTTTTTTTTAAATATATGCACGCATTTCATTACAAATGCCCTTTGTTTTCTTACCTATTTTAACAAAACAGTAATATTTTTTCTAAAATTACTGCAGTTTTTAAGAATTTGCTTGCAAGTTTAGCTTGTGCCACTCACTTTCCGTATATTATTTTTCCTTTAAATCTTCTTAATTTAAAAAAACATTTTTCTATTTGGCATCGTACGTATAATTATCTGTGCTGTCAGATTAATTTATAAGTGTAAAAGTATAATTAGCGGAAATTGACCCAAACTTTTTGTAGATTGATTTTGGCAGTGTGTCGATGCCTTGCAAATGCAAGCAAACATATCGATCACAAATCCAGAGTTATTCTTAAGCTCCAATTTTAGAGGGAGTACGTGCTATGCCATGAACAACGGTGATGTAATCGGACTTTAAATGGCAGCGCTATATTTAAAAAACTAAATGGGCTGCATATGGAGGCGTGGCTAGAAAAATTCAACCGTTTTAGAAACATCATTGACATACCTTTCATTCAAGGGGGTGACTGGCACAAACTTTTTTTGTAAGGAGGTCGTCCCGCTCCAATGTTCATATTTTTGAACGTATGTAGTTCCACTGTTTCTAGAATTTTTTGAGCCTGTAAAAACATATTTATGTAATTGTAAGTGAACCTTTATAGAATATTTTATAATAGCATTAGTTTTTTAGGTTTCCTATTTTTAAATATCGCAGTTATTTTCCATTTTGTGGTGATTTGTTTTTAAACGAATGCCTTTCACTTATCGTCTACTTTTCACTTTTGTTTTCATTTATTACGAAGATGTTCATTATATAAGAACCAAAAAAAATTAAAGCTTTTTTTGTCACTCACATGAAATTTTTTTTAATTTTATAAAAACATAGACAAGGCGAATTCATACAAGGTGGTCTTATTTTGAAAACGTTTTACAACACCGTAAAATATTTTAACGTTGTATCAAAAATTCAAATTCAAGCATATATTTCATTTTGTTTTCAATTTTAAATTGTGTGTTTTGAAATTTAATAACTTAAAAATGTTTTAAATTTCATAATTTTAAGCGAAAATTATAGAATTTAGTAAAGATTCCCCAGAACCACTAGAAGGGTATACCATTTCGACACAAGGTTAGTTATCAGCTGTTGCTTACGTAGCAAGATAAGTTCACCTGGTATAATTTCGCCTTGAACATAAATCTGATTTCGTTCGTTTTTTTTACGAACGAACAAATATTTTCATTTTCTAAAAACAGGCTGTAAAAACCAGGGGTCTAATCACCGCATACGATATCGAGCAAAATTGATCGAAATTATATATTTTGGTATCGTGAAACTCGATATCGAATGAAATGTATTGAATTTGAAATAATTGCATTCGATATCGAGTAACTCGACATTATATTTATCGAGTTTTCATTCGATACGTCAGTGTCTGTCGTATGCAAAAAACTTGATAGTTTATTCGATACGATAGTGTCGAATGCGGTGATTAGACCCCAGAATTAACAGTAACCTTGTTTTTTTTTGAAAAATGGAACATAAAGGCAACTTTATTAATTATTTGTTGAAAAACATTAACTATTTGACTCAGCACGTTTATTTACCCGTTTTTTTAGGAAAAAATGGAGTTACCCAATTTTGTCTAAATATTTTTTTCCTTTTATTCTTATATAAATCAAAAATAAGCTGAGTTTGTTTGGCAGTCGTATTCTATTAATCAAAAATGTCAGTAAAAATATAATATGCAAGACCCGGTTTTTATGCAAATGCATATTTGTTGTCGTCAGCCTGAGATAACCATATTCTAAATATCTTTGTGATCAAGAAATTTGCAGTAATATGGCATCGATTTGTTAGTGCATATTTTTGCATATTTTGCTTTAAAATCATATTTTATTAAATTTTTGTTGCTAATGCAACTTTAAGCCTAGATTTTTTAAACACTGCTCGTAACATTACCTTTAACTTGCCTTATTTAATTTAAACTAATCTTTTACTTAAACAGATAAAATCAGCGGTGACAATAATGACCTACAAATACTAAACTCTTCATCACATCAGGTGGTTGAAGACACACCAATAGCAACAGCAGTAGCTGAAGCTATTGCAGCAGCATTGGGAAAAATGGATTTATTTGATATGAAAAATATGCTGTTATCTTCAGCAGCAAAAGGTGAAGTTCAAGGTCGTAAAAGTCGAAGTGATGAAGGTAAAAGAAAATACTCAACAACAGCAGCATCAACATCATCATTAACATCATTTCAAAGACACAGCAGTAGACCACAAAATGAAGCTGACAATGCTGCATACCAACTAACGCCCAGTAACGCAACACAAGCAAGACATGATGGCCAATTATGGAATCTGTCCATTAAAGCTAAAACAATGTCTGCGCCGTCCATGTCAAAAACACATGCAATGTCGTCGATTACGGCGCCAACATCAAAGAGCTTTGCAACGCTTAGTTCCGGTCGTAAAGTAAAGAAATTGAAAAAGAAATATCAAAAATATCTTCTTCCCCTTTTGCTAGCTTACAAGCTTAAGTTTTTGACTTTATTACCTTTACTAATTGGTGGTCTTACCCTGCTGGTGGGCACTGGAGGTATGGCTGGATTTTTCTTCGCTTTATTTACAGCCGTGATGAGCTTGAAGTCACATAGTCGCAATGCTATTATAGTCAAGAAATACTAAGAGATTTTTTTAAGTGTAAGTGGATAGATGTTCTATGATAGAAAGGAAAAGTTTTGCATTAGTATTAAGTATAAAATCTTTTTACTAAGTAATAAGTTAAAAACTTAATTATTTATTTTAAAACTGAAAGCGAGTCATTATAACTTACATATAAACAATTTAGCTTTACAAAATTATAAAGTTCACAATTTAAAACCCGACAAATTAAAATAACTTTTTTTATATGGCCGTATTGGTTCAAAGCACACTCCAAGTATAAATCTCGTGTAAGTAGATCGGTCCATACTAATACATATTTTTTTAAATAGGCGCACCTTTAAAAGTCAGTACCAGCGTTTAAAAAACTGCAGTCAAAGTAGAAAAACTGTAATTTCTTTCACTTCACCATTTGTCATTGGCTAAAAAAAACTGCTGCTTTTACTTCTGATTCATGTAAATGTGGAAATGTAAACTGTCGTTGTGGGTTTGACAACTTAAAAAGTGAAAAGTTGTACACAAAGTTTCGACTGCAGTTCTTAAAACCCTGGTCAGAACGATCGGCTGAAGCGATTATAATAAAATTTGGTACGAAGGTATAATGTTATAGCTAAATTTCAAAAAAAAAAAAATTTAAAACAAATTAAAAAAATATTAACATATAGGGGCAAAAAAGAGTAGAAATTCGTGCTTTTGGTACATTTTTAAACACTTTTTGTTTTAAAATCTTTTTGCTCTAACTAATATAAATTCGGCAAGCAAATAAAGTACATTTTGGAGACCAAGCAGAGTACTAGTCAGTACTTCTGAGTACATTTTAGGGACCAAGGAGGGTAGTATTCAGCGCTTTTAATACTTTTTGTAAGCATATTTGTTTTTAAATAATTTTTCTCGAACTTTAATTTATTTCCATAGAACACAAGACCTTAATAAGCCCGCTTAGAGTTTTTTAAAAAAACATAACATTTAATGCAAAAATTTGGAAGCTATTTTTACTAAAATTTAAATCTAATTTTTGCTATAAAATTATGTTTAATAAAGAAATATTTGTATAAAATTCTCATAATACTCTTATATTACAAAAATCTTTAGGACACCAAGCAAATAAAGTACATTTGGCGAACGTACTTTTAGTACATTTCGTAAACACGTCTTTTTATAAACTATATTCTTTGATATAAAATTGAGGGTCAAAACAGTAAAAAAAAAATGTAGTTATTATAAAAAACTTGTTTTTTAGTTATTCCGCCCAAGTTTGAAACCCGTGTTCTTAAATATAAATAAGATACAATTAAGTTAAATAAGTGAAGTATGGGACAAAATAGGTAGAAAGGCAATTTTATTTTTTGTTGCAATAAACATACGTCAGTACGACTTCATACGACTTGAAATTTCTAAAATAGAATTAGAAATGACCTTAAAATATCACTTAAAATATAAATGGCTACTTACTTAATTAAATTTCCTCAATTTAATTTAACTTAAGCCGATAGCCATTGCTGCTAGTGCTTTTAGTTTCTAAGATTTATTGTAATTTTAATTATAATAAATGTGAAAATAAATAAATAAAATAATAATTCATAGCTATACAAAATAATTAACACATGGGCATTTCCACAGAAATGTCAACCGCAGCCAAATAATTCAAAGTCTATAAAAGTATGTTGTTTTAACATATTTTTATAGGGAATCTATCAACTCTCAATGATTTAAACAAATTTTACATTTATTCATAACACACTTTGAAATATTCAAATGCAATGTCGAACAAGTGAAAAAGTTCTGTTTTGAACATTTCTATTGCACGTTTTGTTTTGCTAAATGATCTTAATGAGAAACATTATGCATTGACAATTGCTTTTTAAATCTCAGTTTATATTCAAACAATAAAGAAAAAATGTAAACGGAAGGATGCGATTGCCAGTTACGGCAAATTTTTTCTTTGCTTTACCGTATATTTCGATGTAGCGTGCGACATTGAAAAAGAACATTTGTTATCAGTGCGTAGAGGGTATTTGCACAATGCGTTTCAAATATTAGTAACAAACAGATATTTTTATTGCAAATTTAATTAAAAAAATTTTGCTGGAAAATAATCAGTGCTTTTTTCTTGGTATTTATTTAAAGTTTGTAGCGTGCGACATCGTAAGTGTAAAATGCATAAATTCAAAAATTTTTTTTTCCTAAAATATCTTTATTTGCGATGGCCAACAACTACAAGCATCAAGGACAGCTTATTCCATTAAAAAATCTTTATTTGAGACTAGCAATACTATTTTCAGTTAAGATAGTTTTTGTTCTATATTTGTATTTTTCAATAATTAGTATTGTGGTTATTTTGTTGAACTATTTATGGTTTTTAATCGCAATATTTAATATTTTTAATTAGGCTTAAGTTCATCAAATTTAACTTTCATTAAATTATTTTTATGAAGAAAGGAATTTTACAACATGAAAATTAATTAAAATGTCATGGTAACCTGCCGGCCGCGTTTCGAGCCCCGGCCACGGTCAAAAATGAAAGATTATCAATAACAATTTTAATTAATTTTCAAGTTGTAAAATTCCTTTCTTCATAAAAATAATTTAATGAAAATTAAATTTGATGAACTTGAGCCTAATTAAAACTATTAAAAATTTGGATTTGTATTTTTCTTTATAACTTTATAACTTTTGTTGAGAAAATGAACATATTGAATGAATTTAAAATAATGTAGAATCATCTAACGCATGTCTAATTACATAAAAAGTAAAAACATAAACATAAAAGCATGATGGAACAATATGTCGCATGCAACATGTAGCGTGCGAAAGTGATTAAAATTAAATAAAAAATAAACTCCACAATATCTTTGAACTAAATAAAAACCATTATTAAGATACATCAATGCATAATATTTTAAAATTAGTCGCATTAAAATATTTTATCAGGTTTCGCTGAAATCGGTGTTTGAACTGTTTGCCGTAAAAACAACTTCTGTTTTTGTCGCATGCAAATGCCTTGGGTTTTTTAATTTTCTTAAAAAGGAACAATTGCTCAAAATCAACCTAAGCACAAATTATAGTGCTACTCAAGAGCTATAAGTTTCGCCTTTTGTCAAAATAAAATTAATGTTTTGGTATATGTTTTTTTCACTTTTAAGGCGTACGAATGTCGCATTCGACATTGGAGAAATGCCCATATACATATATGTAAGCAAAGTAGTTTTATTCATATTCCACAAAGTGGCAAATATTCGTAATAATGGTACTTTTTTTTAAAACGTACTTTTCTCTTAAATAATTTTATGGAAAATTCAAACACATTATTGGGGGACAATCCGCACTAAATGCCATTACATTGGTGTACAAAAAGTACATTCATTCAGAACATTCAGAAAAGGGATAAACATAGTACAGAAGCGAAAATTTCAGTCTTCTTTAAAATAACCAATTTAAAAAATGTTGACAGACACTGGCAAACCGGGAAAAATGTTGTATGTAATCTTGCTTTAACGTCCACATAAAAATGAGGTGCAAGTTTAAGACATAATTGATGTACTTTATATGTGAGTTACGCTAGAGAAAATTAAACAAAAACAAGTTAGATTGCTATATTCGGCTGTGCCGAATCTTTGATACCCTTATCCGAAAGTGCGAATATATTAGGAGTTGGATCTATATGATATCTATTTATTATTAATGTATCTTTATAAAAACAGACGTCAGCCTTTAAATTGGTTGCGGCTTAGACCTATATTATATTATTGACCGACAACCAGAAAGTTGTATGCTTTTTTTTAGCAATTTTAACTAGCTTGACTAAAACATCTTGATTCGTGACAGTTTAAGCCGAACTTAAATGATTTTCAGGAGGAAAACTTATATTGAAGCCACAGTAAGATTTCTGGTAATAAAAAACAATGAATTCGAATTAATTTCAATACAGCGCACAGTGGACTAGGACGTTGCTGTAGCGCGAAAAAGTCGAAGGAGTTTGAGCTATCTAAACTAAATTTGGTATCGAAATATAGAATTAAGCTTTTAATTTGAATTCTTATTTTAATTGTAATCGGACTATTAAAAGCACCTCCAGTACTAGGTTCTATCCAAAAAAGACTATAAATAAGTTTAAAGTCCATACTTTTCATAGCATCTTAACGAAAATTTCGTGGTAGTTTCTTATTTAAAAAAAAACATAATCAATTTGAAAATCTCCACAATTCTATAACCTATTTAACCATATTAATTAAATCTGTAATATAATCGAAATTACATTTTGTGATATTTGTGATATCATTGGGTCAGAAGATAGAAGAAGGTAGTTCAATAAATCTTCATTGGTATGATACGCTGAATATTTTCCACTAGGTGATTTTTTTTAAGAGCTATAGGAAAGTTTAAAAAAAAAAACACATAAAATTCAGAAAAATGCATGAAATCTTTATTTGAATCGATAGTACGGTCCATATAATTTAATGTTTTAAGATTATTTCATGCAAATGTTGACCGTGACTGCGCCTCAAATAGTCCATCCGCTTAGTCCAATTTTGGCATTCTCTTTCCAACATTTCGGCCGGTATCTCATGAATAAATGCTTCAATGTTGTCTTCTAATGCGTCAATTGAAGCGGGCATGTGTGTATAGACATGAGCTTTAACATAGCCCCACAAAAAATAGTCTAAAGGCGTTAATTCGCACGATCTAGGCGGCCAATTGACCGGTCCCGAACGTGAAATAAAATGTTCACCGAACTCGCCTCTCAATAAGTCCATTGTTAAGCGTGCTGTGTGGCATGTGGCACCGTCTTGTTGAAACCACATGTCATGCAAGTCAAGCTCTTGCATTTTGGGCAAAAAAAAGTTGGATATCATCTCACGGTAGCGCTCACCATTCACAGTTACGTTACGATTCGCATCACCTTGGAAGAAGTACGGTCCAATGATGCCACCAGCCCATAAACCGCACCAAACTGTGACTTTTTCTGGATGCATTGGTAGCTCTTGCTATGCTTCTGGCTGATCTTCACTCCAAAATCGACACTTCTGCTTATTAACGTACCCATTGAGCCAAAAACGAGCTTCGTCTCTGAACACAATTTTTCGATAAAAAAGTGGATCGCATTTTGATAATAAAATTCAATAATTGCAAGCGTTGTTCGTTTGTAAGACGATTCATGGTTAAATTATAGACCAAACTGAAGATGTTTGACAGTGAAACAAAACACGAAACGTGCGTCAGCTGTTTAAACCAGTGTTGCCAAAAATATAATAGCTAAAAAATCACCCGATAGTTCTGTGCTCTCGAACAAACTTAAAATCCTTATTTTTGGCTTCCTAAGCAAAAAAAAAAAAACATTCCGGATAAAAAAAAATAAAAAAAACAGTTCTACAGGCATGTCACAAATTCCGATCGGAATGGTTTTAATTCCGTATGTTCAATTCCGATCGATTTAGTTTTAGCTTCTTCAGATTCCGATCGATTTTGCTAAATGTGTTTTTTTTATAACAACTCTGGTTTTACAATTGGATATGGCAACTTTACATACAAACCATATGATTTTTGTGTTAAGTATGGCAATGTTCAGAAAAAAGTGGTTTGTGAGGAAAAAAAGGTGGCAACGCAGCGGTAAAGAATTTATTATGTTTTTAATAAAATCAATATAAAGTAAAATAAATAAATCAAGAGTGTGTTATTTCTTCAATCTATATCATAAAAAACATTTATTTATCCATAAAAAATAATTTTTAAGTAGTTTTTTCGGTTATAAAATACTGAAACAATCAATTTCACTTAGAAAACCAAAAGTGGTTTCATTCCGAAAAAATTTTTCGTTTTTCGTTTTCTGAAGAAGCAAAATACGGGATTAAAACCACTTTCGATCGGAATGGAATTCTATGACAGGCCTGCTAAATTTAAAAAAAAAAATAAAAAAAATTTTTTAAAAAACAAAAAAAAAATTTCAAAAGATTGATCAAATAGCTATCGAAACTACTTGGGACAAATTTTGCTAACACCAATAGGTAATAAGTTACATGGATGAGAAAGAACACCTGTATGTCCAAAATGTCAAACTTTGACCCAGTCTAACTCAGAAACGTTTTGACCGATCTTGTTGAAAATTTGTGTCTAAACAACTATCCAATAGGATCTTGGTGCAAATTTCATCCAAATCGGAAGACATCGATTTAAAAATTGGGTCACTTGACATGAAATCCCCCATATGTATGTATATATTAGGGATTTCTTCCAATAATATTTTTTGATTAAACATTAAAGTCTATGAGAGTGTGACCCCGGGAAACGCCGGGCTTAAGCATTTGAGTGTTATTTGAGTGTTGATAAGAAAAACTGATTAAAAAATTACCTTTTTTACAAACAAACATCTTAATATAAAAAATTTATAGGACTAAGCAAATTGGAATAAGAAAATTGGCATAAGCTTCGTAGATTTAATCTTTAGTATGATGTTTTTGTTTGGTTAAACAGGCATAAATTTGGGTTTTGCAGGCGAAAGATTTTAAAAGGCTTACGGTGGTATTTATAAATGGAAGGAAAGAAAATTAATTAACAAAAGTAATTTATAAAAATAAATTATTTAAATAATATTCGTAAAGTGTTAGCTAAATTGCTTTAAAATATTTATCTGCCAGATTCTCTCAGTATCGTCCGAAAAGATTGCTTCGGCTGTAGATTTACCTAGGGTTTACACTTGCAAGTGCAAGTTCGAAAAACTCAATACACTCACACTTTTTCACTAATACCATCAAATTTTTCGTACTTGCTGCTTAACTTGCAAGTAAATTTTTGACACTTGCTGCAAGTAAAATGACAAATGAAGAAACAGTGTTGCCGTGGATGACTTTTGTATCAATCTACTAGTACTTAGTGAAATAAAAGTTATGTTTATAGCGGATTTTCTGTGTATTTATAAAAAATAACAAATAAAAAAGAGCACAACTATACAGCAACACATCTTAATGGTAGTTTTAATCATGAATTTTAAGCATAAAAAAAATTGTTAATCAAAATATATTCTCAGTAACATTATGATATTGCCACTACGGCAATACTGTAGTCACATATTTTATAAAAGAAACATAATTTTTTCATCAAGATAGACCGAAAATTAAATAAAGAAGAAATTATTAAATTTATTTTGTTATAACATGGTAATGTTTTCAACATGGTAATGTTTTTAAACCGAAAAACACACCTTTTTTAATAAGATGTTTTCGCTTCGAGAACATGTGAATAATGAACTTATAACTGACTGTGCAAACACTCAAGCTACTTGCAAGACTTTCGCCTTTTTCTTCAACATTTTCGTTGATAATACGTTTACACTGCTTTCAAGTAATTACTTGCATGTGTAAAGGCAGGGTTAGCAGTGTCGTATAAAGATTGACAGTAGCTCACATAAAATAAAGAGTGCTCCTGTTGTCCATACATGATGAGTACTGGTTTGAATAAAACAGTTAAAAACGTAGGTTGTTCGTCGGTACTATTTTTGGTCCAATTCAAATTTCGAAGTAAGCTGGTACTACCGATATGTTACTCTCATTCTATTTTTATCACATCCACTCTGTTAAAAAACAATAACACTATCAATTTATATCAGAAACACTAGACCACTCATCAATGCGCACTGACTTTAGTAAACAAACAGAAACATGCAACTTTTTGTTGCAGTTTTGCACGTCTTTAGTCCAGAGTCCGAAAAACACATACATTCTTATTTCTTGTTTCTCTTGGTTGCTTATTTTTGAGCGTAATTGTCACAATTACTCAAGTTTAGTCTGAAGTTCGGACTCTGAACTTACCTTAAGTGGTCTTGTTGCACGCCTCTAATTTCTACCCATACCACAATAGCGAAGTGAGTATTATGAGTTAGTGCTGATGTTTGTAACACCTTAAAACCTAGGTTAACCTATTAGTATATCGTTCAACTCATAATCACTTTCTGAGCTGATCTAATGATTTCCGTCCGTCCGGCTGGCTCTCCATTTAAGCCTTTTGCGCAAAGTATAGCTCACAATATAAGAGCTAATTTAATGCGTTTTAATTGTCACAAGGGTTTTAAGAATCAGTCAATAATTTCACATAGCCCTCATACAAGCTTCTTTCCAGAATACAGTCCTTGTACCCATAAACTATATTATTAAGTTAGTATTTAGATTACATTTGGTCCAAGCATAAGATTGCAATCTAAGTCATCTTACTAATAGCTTTTAATGCCATAACTTCCTTATAAATTTTGGTATTGACGTAAAAATTGGCGATAATAACTTCTACGATAGCTACTAGTCATGACAAAATGTTTTGCTGCCAGGTCCAAAATGAACCATAGGTCCCTTATAAATCTCCAACCTAAAATTATGTTAGGGCAAAAATATCTCATGGAGATGAAGAAACATACTATCTAAATTATATCCGGCACAAAGAACTTTTACATGAGTCTTAACTTTATAACATAATTTTGTTCTGGCAGGTCCATGATTGCCCATGAGCCAAATAGAGTACACTCTCAAAAACTTGGGTTTAAATAATGTGGTGTCGGGTTTAATATTAAAATTATACAAAAACATGCAGAAAGAAGTATTTTTTTACTGAGCGGGGAAATTTATGTTCCTTCTATGACGAGAAATACATTAACAATTATTGAGATTTTCAGGAAAAAAAGAAGGATATTTATAAATAAAAATAAATTAAAAGTTGAATTTGTAATAAAATACTTCCCATTGTTTTTTTTTTTAATATTAGAAAAATATGAATTAATTATACAAAATATATTTTAAATTCCTAATAATACACATAATATCATATTTGGTAATATTATTAATAATTAGGCACTCGTACACAAGAATACCTTCAAATTAATTATACGTATAATATTTTGCCAATTTATTTTTAAAAACGTACAAATTTATATTGAGTTGCTTTATAAAAAATGTGACACTTAATTGCTGCATTGTAAAATTAAATTAAATAAAAATATCAACTTTCAAACGCCAGTTCAATAGCATTTTAATTTTTAATGCATGGATTGCATAAAAATTAAATAAAATAAAAAAATTATACCATCACGAGTATTTCCTTAATGCTCGTAACACTGTACATACTCTAGCGTCTGCCAAATGTTTATGTCATATGTCAGATACTACTGTGCAGATATTATGTCGAAAATTTTTAAATCAATTTATTTTTTTATCAGTGTTTTGCATGTACAGTTTATTTTTATAAAATTTAATTTGTAAAACATGCTGCTGTTTCAGCGCCATTTCGTCAACACGTGCTTTACTCGTTATCACTTCTTACGTGCAGACAGTTTTCAACATCATGAATGAATAAATTTTGACTTACATGGATTTAGTCGTGTTTTTTTTTTCTTTTTTTTTTGTTACAGTTTTTTGGGTGGTTACAACTTTTACGCGTGTGAATGTGGTCGTTGGATATTTTTGTATTTTCTATTTTAGTTTAAATTTAACGTATTAGTAGCATTAAGAAATATAAGACTATGACCTACAATTTTGTTCAAATAAAAAACAAGGACAACATTGAAAACTGAATTTTTATCTTAACCGTAGAAAGCATAACCAAAAATACCACACAACCGCATAACCAGGGTGCCGGTGTACCCCATTGTAGTTTTTAATCATTTTCAGCTTCACAGAAAAAAATTTTTTTTTAAATACCGTAAAATAAAGAAATAAATTAAATAGTTAAATGTAAAATTATTTTTAAATTGATGCCAAAAACTAAAAATGACGAACCCTAATTTCCTCTCCGTAGAACACATAACAAAAAAATAACACACACTAACGCATAACCAGGGTACCCATGTTCCCCATTAAAATTTTTAGTCATTTAGTCTTACAGAAAAAAATATTAAACTTAAAGACCGTTAACTAAAAATATTTCAATGTTAATGAAATTATATAATAGATATAATTAAAAAACAGCTCTTTACTCGCTCATTTTTTTCATATAAAAACTATTGGGTACACGGGATGGTGCCACTTGCCAAACAGCTAACGAAACAATGGCTCTTCGAAAATTTGGACAATCGGATGAAGGTGTGCCGCCGAGGTCGCGGCGGCCCTTTGGCCGATATTATGTTTCATACACGCAAAGAAAAAACATGGTTGTGGTAAACATATTCTAAGAGCAACATATTATGATAAGAATTATGATTGTAGTCACCATATTAAGATTATTATTGAAACATATTATGACTCAATATACTCGTTATATGTCATCATAATATTTTTCCCTTAATCATATTATTATTCTGTTAATCATACTAAGTTAAGAAGTAATCAAATTATTGTCATGTTAATCATAATAAGCTAAGAAATTAATCATATTATTGTCATTTTAATCATAATAAGCTAAGAAGTAATCATATTATCATCATGTTAATCATAATAAATTTAGAAGCAATCATATTATGATACAGCACCTTTCATAGCTGTCATAAAAATACAAAATAAATTTAAATATTTTTGAATCGATTTTTTATTTTGTGGCTTTTTACAATTTTTCTTGATGTTAATCAAATAGCGGAGTTCAATATAAGGCTTGCAAAAGAGCAAATGAAAAATCTGTGGTTTTCATGGGCAACCGCGTGCGTCAATTTTTTTTGATTTTAAGATGTTGATGCCATATTGCCTAATTTTGAATGCTCTTTATATTTTTTTTGAAAAAAGATGGATCAATTCCGTTTTGTAACGTAATGACAAAGTTTAAAATGTGCAATACCTAGCCCATAGTTTGATCTGGAATGGGTTTTCGGCTTTCCTGAACAATTTGTTTTAAGACATACGCGGTTGCCCATGAAAACCACAAAAATATCGTAGCACTTTTATAAAATATAACGAAATCTCTGTGTGTTTTGTTGTTGGATTTTACAAAAAACCATGATATTTTGCATTTGCAGTATTACATCACTAATACTTGAATGAACTCCGCTAATATTTTAATTTCTTTAAACTTATTTTTTTATGGAATTTTATCTTTTAATTGTTTAACAAATAAAAAAAACGACACAACTTCTTCAAAATTATTTTACAAATGGCGCTAACATAATATGATTAGAGTAAAAATAGTTTGATTGCATCTTTAACATAATATGATAAATGTATAGAAAGTTATCATGTTATGGCTATTAAATATCATGATATGGTTGTGAGAAATATAATATGTTTAGAAAGTTATCATAATTAAGTTGTTAGAAAAATAATTATTTTTCGGTCAACAATACTCAAATTCATAATTGCGATAAACATTGATATGTTTACGGTAACTATAATATTGTTGATATTAAATAAAAATAACAATTATTTGTGTACGACAACAATATATTGTTACAGTAAACAAAGTGTAGTTGCCGTAACCATGTCCAACCATATTTTTTCTCTGCGTGTACATAATTGAACCATACCAATATTATCATAATAAAAAGAAATGACAATAATTTCCTAAATAGTTTGTGTTTTATTTATTAGCAAAAATTTTAAAAATTTTTTTTAAATAACAAGGTTGCAACGAGTGATTCTGGTAGAAGATACCAAGTATAGGTAGCTCATTCAAGGGGGAGTTAAAATTTCCTCGTTTTAGAACATTCTTGTGATGGATCGGTGTTGAAGACAATGTTGTCCTTATATTATAGGTACACGCAAAGAAAAAACATGGTTGTGGTAAACATATTCTAAGAGCAACATATTATGATAAGAATTATGATTGTAGTCACCATATTAAGATTATTATTGAAACATATTATGACTCAATATACTCGTTATATGTCATCATAATATTTTTCCCTTAATCATATTATTATTCTGTTAATCATACTAAGTTAAGAAGTAATCAAATTATTGTCATGTTAATCATAATCAGCTAAGAAATTAATCATATTATTGTCATGTTAATCATAATAAGCTAAGAAGTAATCATATTATCATCTGTTAATCATAATAAATTTAGAAGCAATCATATTATGATACAGCACCTTTCATAGCTGTCATAAAAATACAAAATAAATTTAAATATTTTTGAATCGATTTTTTATTTTGTGGCTTTTTACAATTTTTCTTAATGTTAATCAAAAAGCGGAGTTCAATATAAGGCTTGCAAAAGAGCAAATGAAAAATCTGTGGTTTTCATGGGCAACCGCGTGTGTCCATTTGTTTAATTATAAGATGTTGATGCCATATTGCCTAATTTTGAACGCTCTTTATATTTTTTTGAAAAAAGATGGATCAATTCCGTTTTGTAACGTAATGACAAAGTTTAAAATGTGCAATACCTTGCCCATAGTTTGATCTAGAATGGGTTTTCGGCTTTAAGACATACGCGGTTGCCCATGAAAACCACAGAAATATCGTAGCACTTTTATAAAATATAACGAAATCTCTGTGTGTTTTGTTGTTGGATTTTACAAAAAACTATGATATTTCGCATTTGCACTATTACATCACTAATACTTGAATGAACTCCGCTAAAATTTTAATTTTTTAATTTCTTTAAACATATTTTTTTTATGGAATTTTATCTTTTAATTGTTTAACCGCTCACAAATAAAAAAACGACACAACTTCTTCAAAATTATTTTACAAATGGCGCTAACATAATATGATTAGAGTAAAAATAGTTTGATTGCATCTTTAACATAATATGATAAATGTATAGAAAGTTATCATGTTATGGCTATTAAATATCATGATATGGTTGTGAGAAATATAATATGCTTAGAAAGTTATCATAATTAAGTTGTTAGAAAAATAATTATTTTTCGGTCAACAATACTCAAATTCATAAACATTGATATGTTTACAGTAACTATAATATTGTTGATATTAAATAAAAATAACAATTATTTGTGTACGACAACAATATATTGTTACATTAAACATAGTGTTGTTGCCGTAACCATGCCCAACCATATTTTTACTCTGCGTGTACATATCCACAAATCCTTTTTGTGGAATACCCTGGAGAAGAGAGGCGTGCCTATCAAGAACATGAATCTGACAAAAGCCAGGTACACTGGATTTCGTTGCAAAGTTATGCACCGTGGAATGTTATCCGAATCATAAGATGTCACAACCGTGGTAAGACAGGGGTGTGTACTCTCACTACTTCTTTTTGTAGTAGTTCTCGATTGGGTCATGACAAGAGAGAAAAGGTATACAATGGAATCCATTTACACAACTTGAAGATGTCAAATATAGTATATTTAATATACCGACGACATATGTTGACTTTGCCAGAAATTAAGTGATCTTCAGGAGAACATTACAGCACTCAATGCCGCAGCGGCAGGACTTGAGTTCAATATAGCAAAAACAAAATTCATGAATGGTGGGAACTGTGCTATACGGAATCCAACTCCTAATATAGGAAGCGATTTCATTGAGAATGTTGATAACTTAAATTATTTCGTTTGCGTAGTTGGTAACACGAGCGGAGCTGAATTGGATATAACGTGTAACAAAGGGTTGTTTGGCATGTTAAATAATAATTTGGCGGTCAAGTCAAATAAGTACGAAAACTATGCTTAAAATAATTATTTCCAAGATTAAATCTTTCTTGTACTACGCATCCGACACTTGGAAAAGTATAAGAAATAAAGACGCACGTTTGCAAACATTCAACAACAAATGTTTTAGAAATATTCTAGTGACGTGTATGTGCGGACCAATCAAAAACCCGTTCCTATGAAAATAAAAGAGCGAAAGTGGCGTTGGATTGGTCACACTCTTCGAAGATCCAGTAGCAATATCACCCGATAAGCATTAAGATGGAATCCGCAAGGTAGTCGACGACCTAGTGCACCCTCAAAGACCTGGCGGCTAAGTATTGATGACGATTTGCGTGCCGCAAGTTATAGCTGGAATGACATTACTAGCGGGGCCAAAAACAGAGTCAGATATAGAAGAATAGTATGCTCTAGTGGGAGAGAAGGATGACAGAAGAGAAGATAATATCTTGACAATATCACTAATGCATATTAAGTGGTAGTTATTTCATATGAAGATTTTGTAAACTCAACTATTGAGAGAATAATAAAATTGTCTTCTTCCATTTTTGCATTATTCCGATGTTTCAGCAAATGAGAGATATATGGAATCATTCGTAGCACATTTCTTTAAAAAAACAGTTTTTTGCTATGTTTAGTAGTATAATTAGTTTATTTTGTAATATAAAGACCATTTTAAATCTCACTAACTATTAACAAAAGTAGGGGTTACGCTTATTTGATCAAATATTTAATAAGTGTGACCGTAGCTTAACTGTTATATAAGCTCTAAAGTCATTTAAAAATGTTGTTCCAGAAGGGACCAGCCAGTTGTGTTACGAATCATATAGTAAGGCTTGACCGCGTTGATATTCTTAATTGTTTTAATTGTATTTGTAACATATAATAAATACACTGCATGTAAATGGCTGGCTTTAATTCAATAAATTGTCTAATACAAATGATTTCAAATTCTCTGTAGGTAATATTTAATGTCTTCAGCTGAATTTTAAAGTTAGGAAAAAAGGTCTTACGTCAGAAACTGTAGTTTTTCATAAAGTCATATCACACAAGCCTTACGAATTTTGAGGAAAATACAACCCTGTTATTATAAGTTGTTATTATTTTTTGAAACTTTTGAAACAATAATTACATTAAGAAAGCATTTTCGTCAAATTACGTAAGACTCGTGTGATAGTGTAAAGTGACCTCAAAGAGCGAGTGATTTCAATTAGAAGCAGTTGTGCTAAAATTACCTAACGTGATAAAAAAAAAAATTAGTTAACCCCAATCAAAAACTCAAAATGCACTTTTTTGACTTAAGACCTTTTTGCCTAACGTCAAACAGTTATAAGCGATAAATTAAAATGCACTTACCAAATTATTTGTTCTATTTACAAACAATTTACAATTTATGTTACAAGCTTCAGTTGCTGCAAAATGCCACCTTAATTTAAGAATATTTATGAGTTAAAAAAAGTCTAATGGCAGTTTGTGCCAAAAAAATTGTCTCTAATCACAGAATTCATACCAAATTCATAGAATCAAGCAAACAGTTTGTTGATTTTGCGTCTTTTACCAATAATTTTACAATAAATTTTTAATTTTACTTAAAAAACGGATGAAAAAACTTTGCTTTTCAAATAATGTATTAAGTGGTTTAATTAAATATCAGGTTTTTACAATTCTAACAACAATACTACAAGTTTTAATTGTTTTATTTTAAACGAAAAAATCAATTAAGACTTTTTGTTATTTAACAAAAAAATTATTTGGAAACGACTTAAATATTAATTAAATGAAAATTATATTTTTAATTTTCTATCAACAAAAAAAAAATAGTTGATTCAATTATGTATAACATTTATTAAATACAAATACTTTTCAAGCAATTTTTTTAATTGATAAAAAAAAACTACTGAGAATTTTTTCTGTGTATAAGATATTTAAAAATCTTTATTATAGGCAGGGCTGCCAGACTTCGCAGGATTTCATGCTAGAAAAAAGGAAGAAAGAAAGTCATTTGGGGATTTAAAAAAAAAAACTCGGGAATTATTTGGAAATTTTTCAAATTTTTTTAATATATTTTCCTTTTTTTTTTATTTACGATTATTTTTCTTTGTTCGTATATAAAATATGAAAAAAGTAGCAAAACTTTTGTCTTGCTCTTATCAACAATTAATGCGGTGGAAAGGGTCCTAATTAAGATTACCATTTTTGTTAAGTGTGTAAAGGGTACTTAATAAACTTATGTTATTTTTCTTGAGTGAGTGTTTTAAGAAAAATAATTTAAAAAAAGAATCTAAAACCGTTGATAACACATACAATTTTTCTGAAGACAATTTTTAAGCAAATATGTCTTCCCCAAAAATAAGTAAATATGAAAGACAATATAAGAAAGGTTGGGAAAAAGAATGCTGGGCTATTGGTAATTACTTATGATGCATCAAAATATTAAATATATGACGGATATATGTATTTTTATTGTTGATTTTAAGGATGGCTAAACCCTATTGAACAAGCTCCGAATTCATATAAATTGGCTCATTCGTCTTTAAAAACAGCATATTGTTCTGCTTGTAATTCCTCACTGAAATCTCATATTTGGGGATTTTTGAAGATTTCTTATTAAAATTTTTCTTACTAATTTTAAAAGAAAAATTAAAATTTGGTCAGAAAAAAAAACAAAAAAAATATTACCTTTTTAAGGTTTTGTTTTTTAATTTGGGGATTTTTTTATAATTTTTTGGGGACAATGAAAAAAAGTACCTGGCATCCCTGATTAAAGGAAACTATTGTTTTAAGAAAGTATTATTAATTAATATTAATATTAATTTCCTTTTAAAACATGAAATAAAAGACCATGTTGAACAAAGTGTTGAGAGATCAGTTGTTTAACTTGAAACTACAGCTTGATTAAAATATAACAGTTTAACCTAAATCAGCCCTTCAAATGTAACTTTTTTAAGCGCATAGCTTTAACTTTGAAAACTACATATAGTCAGTTCATTATTGGTTTGACCTACCGACCATTTAAAAAAATATTAACTTAGGTATGGGTATACATATTGAATACAGCCTTTCTAAATCCAAACCCTGTTTAGCGAAATTTCTGAGATTCTGAGATCATAAGCATAAATTTTGCTGCATATCAACTATTTTAAAGTATATTAAGTATTGTTTTACTTTACGGCGGCATGAAATAACCGCCCTCGAAATAAGTCCCCAAAAAAAATATGAAATAATTCCCCAATGTTTAGGGTCTGATTTCATATGAAAAAACCCCCAATTTCAAAATGAAATTAAACCCCAATAACTCCCCAAATCCAAATGAAATAAATCCCCAATTCCTGAAATTAAATAAATCCCAAAAAGTATTCAAAACATCCATTTAATTAAAAATATAGATTTATTTGTAGTAATTGACGATTTTGGAATAAATTTGAAAATGAAATAAGTCCCCAAAATATTTTAAGGGACTTATTTCTTTCAGATTTTTGGGGACTTATTTCATATGAAATAACTCCCCAATATAAAAATAGAATAAGTCCCCAAAAAAATTAAATAAATCTCCAAAAAACGTTGTTGTTGCCTCTCATATATTTTTTTGGGGAGTTATTTCATTTCCTTTTTGGGGACTTATTTCGTTAGGAGTTATTTAATGCCGCTTACTCTACACGCCACTGTTTGGCGAATATTGCAAATTCTTCATACAAAAACATACAAAATAAATTTTACTCTTGCTTTGCTTCATTGCCGTAAAAAAAAGAAATAAAAGCAAGCAATGTAAAGTATGCAGCACAAAAAGCTACTTTTTAGTAATTAATTTAAAAAAGTGGCGTATGCGGCACAAAACAATAATTTTCATTTTCAGTATTAACTTCGTTAATCAACGTTTACCAAAATTTACAATTTACATTAAAACCTATGCCAGAAGCAGTGGTGAAAATAAAAAAAAATCTAATGGATATTTTCTGAAAACTTCATGTAAACCTTCATTGTCGTTTTTCTCCACTTCGACTTTTAACGTTTTTTTCAATACAACCTACAAAATTAAAATTTAAGATAACAATAATAGCCAACTTCACTACTAAATGCGATGTGAAAATCGGAAAAGACTTGACTCGCAGACTTATGTTGGTCTACACATCTGTAAGGCACAAATAGAAACTTGTCCAACAAGCTGGAAGTATGCTTTCCGCTAAATCTTAGCAGGTACTGAACTATGTGAAAACAAGATCCTAAAGGTCCTGTCAAAATTTCGATTAAATTGATCTCTATCTTTTTAATTCTCACTTTTTGTTTAACCTAAAAAATCAAGTAACACGTAATTACCAAGCCAAGCACAAGAGCACAAGCGATTCTACAATACTCATACATAAATGGAACAAACAATATTTAAAAAGTTTTGTCTATTGCAATCGACTTATTGCTCTATCATTAAAAACGCTCAAATCGTTTATAGAATGCAACCATGTGCAGCCAAACGTAGAGGATATTTATGCATAAATTATCATATTATTTTTTAGATAGAACTAAAATCAAAACATTTTGGCAAAGATTTCTTCTAAAGCAACATTTTAGTTCTAATAGAGAAACGAAAATGTTAAGATCGTTAACGGTTAAGAAATTTAGAAATTAAAATGCATTTTTATAATATTTTAAAAGTTTTCTGTTTAGTTCTAATAACTAAAAGCGAAGCTAATGAAATCTCCAAGGATCAGAATAGATCCGAAATTACCGTTGGCGAAAAACGCGTGATGAAGTTGGAGGAAAATCAAAGACTTAAAAATGACAAATACTCTAGACAAAGTATAAGTTTGTGGCCAAATATTGAGCAAGATCAAGATTTATTGCTTTTGGAGCAATTTTTAATAAATATTGAAGGTTAGAGTGAAAAAAATTAAAATCAAACATTGAAATATTTAGCCTTATTCCAGTTGTCGTTGTCGTAAACGACTGCGTCGATTTTTTAATAGATAAAGGTAATACACAGTTTGTGTTTTTTAATCTGCTACAAAAAATTACTTAGCCGTTACCGACAACGACAACCGTAATAAGGCTGATTGTGTACTGAAAATAATATTATCGAAAGATTTGAATTTCTTGAGAATTAAGATTGTTACAACAATTGCGTACCAAATTTAGCCTTATAACGGTTGTCGTTGTCGTAAGCGATTATGTCGTTTCTTGTAGCAGTATAAATAACATATGTTGTGTAATATTGTGTGTTACGACTTAGTCGCTTACGACAACGACGACCGTAATAGGGCTGATTATAAATAATAAAAATTTTATAAAAGTCAGGCTCAAAATAATCCAAATCAGTAAATACCCTTAAGGAAATCTGGGTACAAGGGCCTTCAATTCACCAGTTTTATCGACTTTTTTGGTGACATTGTCAACGAAGTGCCTACACTACACTACATTTGCCACTATCTTTGGCTTTAATAAGAAAAAAATTTTATCAATAAAAACTAAGAAATAATAAAAAAAGATTGTTATGAATTCGTATTCGTACCAAAAGTAAAGACTATAGTTACTAAAATGTTCTAGTGATTATCTGGAACTACCTAGTCAATAGTACCAACGTCAGTAGTAGATTTTCAATGACACGCACATGTTAAATGTCTATAGTAAATAACATCATCCGGGGTATAAAAAGTCACTAGCACTGTTGACTGTGTCAGTAAAGATTCACTAGTAACATTTCCTGCAGGATACCAATCGGTAACAGAAATTGGAAATACTGCTTTATAAAGAATATGCATTGCTATCACAAAAACTCTCCACGTTGTGATGCATTTCACCCCTTAAGGTGACCCTTATGCCTCCTCGGATATCGATCTTGTAGCGATGTGTTACTATGTTTGCCTTAATCAGCGACAAAGAAATGGTGAAACACGTCAACATTGATCTCTTTTAACCTCTAGACAGGCAATTGGATGAAATATATCAATCTATTTAAATAAATATTGAATTGAACTTTGAAGATACATATCGTTACTTTAAACGCAAAGGGCAATATCTATTTTTAAAATTTTATAGAAGAATCCAAAAAAAATAAACTATTTAAAATGTTAAATTGCCTTAAATTGTTTATAATTTTTTTTTAATTTGAAAAGCCTACCAGTCGTTTTGACAATTGACAATGTTGCATATCGAGCCCTTACCGCAAAAGAAGCTTAAGCAACAAAAACACAATTTTACAGGAGAAGGTTTTTTGTATCGTATTTCGTAAAAATTTTGTATGAAGGTTGGCGCTTAAGCTTAAATTGTTTTGCTATAAAATCTTAACGGTACCTTGTGTGACCATGACAATTTAAGAGATGATGCAAGTGTTGCCAATAAATTAATTTATTAAAAAAAACGAAAATTTAAAATGATGTCGCTTAAGCTTTTTTTACGGTAAGGGCTCGATGTTATGCAAAATGTTTTTTAGATCTTTTGGCTTTTATCATACAATCTTTTGTAGATAGAGTCGTTTTTTTTTTGTTTTTTTTTTTTTTTTTTTTTTTGTTAATAAAATTGCTAATTTTGATCGAAATATTCTAAAATTTGTTATGGATATTTGTGTTTGGGCAATACATTCGAACCAATGAAACAGTTGATTTTAAATTTATGGTTGGTAAGGGCTTTTTGCGTTTTAGGCAACGATATATTGGATTAATTTGCAAATAACATACAATAGTAAAAACGCCAACTTAAAATAAAAAATAAATAAATAAACTGGTTATAAAAATTGGAAAGTATTTCGAAAAAAAAAAACTTTGAATTTAATCAAAGTTTCGTTTAAATGTGCTTAATTCGCCATTCATACTATTGACAAAATGAAAGTTATTGTTGGTGGGATGGATAAGCTATTCCTATGCGCATTTTACTGGTTGCTTAGACCAGATCATCAGGAAAATTCATCCAATGATTTTAGACTAAAGATATTATACAAATAAAACTGTTAAGCGAATAAGAATTATAAACACCAGTTTTACTTGTAACAATATTAAAGCTTGAAAAAACAACAACAATTAACAGTGAGTTTATCTTTTCTTACAGTCCCGACTACAATTGGTTGATTTTTTGTCATTGTATCGTTTTTAATGTAATTAAAAAATTGTTTACCCAAAAGAAGAAAAAAATAGTAAAAATGAATGATCACATTCTGTGTTCAAATTGTACTCACCACGTTTATGCTTGATTTGTAAACTCCGTTGTCAATTCAGCAATGAAATAATGACAATAAATACCATTTTGAAATGTACAACATATCAGATAATAATTACCCCCATATTGGTTCGTGTCAAAGTGACCACCACCTGAGCGATTTCGCATTTTTTGCTGAGTGTTTGGCATCCAATGAAATGTGGGTAATTTACAAATTTTTCATAGTTTCCACAGAAAAAGAAGTAAAAGCAAAACAAAAATTGAAAGTGTAACAAAAATCGTAAAAACCTTAAACCAAAAAAAAAAAAAAAACATAATTATAATTTGCTAAAATTAAAAAATGTGCTAAAAAAAAAAGTTAAAATATTCTTATACAGAAAAAAACCACGGAAGTCACAAATTCAGAGCCACAGTAGACCTTAAAGGGCCGGATATAGTCCTTCGTGCACACACTATTTTTTGCAAAACAGTTCTACAAAACCATTTACAAAATAAATATACTAACACACTTTCCTTTATCTTCATTAGGTCGCGGCAAATCTCATCGCTATAAAAAACTCACCAAATTCATGTATCCCCTTTTCATGGGCGTACTTGTGGCAAAAATCATTTTAATACCCCTAATACTTAAAATGTTGACAGCTATTTCGGCTTCTGCCATGATCATGAGTAAAATTGCCTTTATAACTACGGGATTCGTTGCTCTTAAATGGATTTTGTCTGACAAAGTTTACGATACAAAAGATCGTTTTGAATTCATATATTTACCAACATCATCAAATGGAAAACCATATCGTTCTGCTTCAGGCGGTTTCTCACTCTGGGATGATCAATCGTGGTCGGATAGTAATAGTCAGTATATTGCTGTTGTCCCAGCAAACGCAGTGCAGCAACAGAAATACATTCCCGTCACTTTGAAACATGAAACGCCGTATAAATCTTATCGTGGTACTAGCAATGGTGGGACAAGTAGTAGTACTGTCGGTTTGAGTAATTCCATCAAAGATTTGTATTATTATTCGCAACATAATTATAATAACAACAACAACAATGATGGTAAACCGTTTTTGTAAAAGTTTTCTTTGTTGTTTAGAATTAAATGGAAATGTTTAAAGAATTAGGTGGAGGAAAATGTAGTTTCTGTTTTTTAGGAATTCTTAAGTTTCGAATTAGTAAACAAACCCACGTATTTTTAAAAAAACTTATTGACTTTTTATTATTTTGAAAGATTGTTTTTATACCCCTCACAAAAGATAGAAAAAAGTGCATAGATACGAATAAGTTTGTCATTACTATGGCTATAATCCTAGACCATATGAACAGCGAAGTTGATTACAAGGTCCGCCAGTCCGTCAGTATGTTGAAATACGTTTGGGACCAGGTTATTACATTTTTATGTGACGTTTAGTCAGATCAGTCCACAAATGGCTAAGATATGGGCAAAAACCTTGACTGCCTCTAATTTTTAACCATAAATCTCTTTACTTTTTGTGGCCTACTTATAATCTTTGAATTCTATGTTTTTACTTTAACTTTAAAACAACTTTAAACAAACTTAGTAGAAACTAAAAAAATAAAAAAAAAATCGGCTTATCAATCACCGAGTTATAGACAAATAACCACTTTTTTATTTCCAAAATAATGGTTTTGGTGTAACAGCCTTATTAACATAATAAGTATTAATTATTAAAATAAGCTAAATCGGTCCAAAATTTCACCTGGCCCATACAAGCGTTTTCTGAAATGTAGGTTTTTGATACAAATGGTTCCATACAAAACAAGCTTGATTGAAAGAAGTTAGTTAAAATATTCTCTAAATATGAGATTTATTTGTATTTCAAAATCAGCGAAATCAATGCATTATTTCATATAGCACCCATACAAATATGCTCCCGAAAAATGAATTTTTGAACAATAGCTCCCATACAATGGGGAACAAACGCATTTCCAATACTACGCTGAAAGGCACAGTCGAATATAACACTTTTATTTGTTTTTATTTTTAATTAAAAATGCATAAATTTATATCTTTTAAAATAATTTTAAGGAATTTTTGTTCACAGAAAAAATCATTAGCAGTTTTTTTATCAATTAAACAATTATTTATATTTAATTAATGTGATAATTGAATCAATTATTTTTTTTTTTTTTAAAAAAATTAAAAATATAATTTTGATTTAATTAACATCTTAGTTGTTTTAAAATAAATTTTGAATTAAAAAAATAATTAAATACAACAAAATTATATCATTTAAAATAAAATAATTTAAACTTGTGAAATTGTTGTTGGAAATTGTCAAAATCAATCAACACATTGCTTGAAACATCAAAGTTTTTTGCTCATTTTTTTTTTTTTTTTTTGATTAAAATAAAAAATATCATTTATTGAAAAAAAAAACATATTCAAAATATTAAATTTTTATAATTTTTAGTAATCAATATAAACATTTTGGTAATAGGTGCGAAATCAACAAATTGTTTGCTTGATTCTATGAATTTGGTATAAATATGGTGATTAGAGAAAATTTTTTATTTATTCTGTGTTATAAGAAATTATTTTTTCAATAATCTAATAAAAAATATAATATTGTATTATATTTTAAATTGTATTCTTTAAGAAATCATGACAAGAAGTTTATTGAACTTATATGAAATTATGTTAATTAAGGCATTTAATAGCATTTTGAAAAATAATTGATGTAGTTACTATTAATCTTAGTAGCACAAATGTATTTAGTTAATAAATAAAACTCAAATAAAATTTAGTACAAATTAAAACGAATGCATTTTCTTTCTAAAATACACCACAACCCAGCAAAAACTTTGCTTACAAAATAAGCAGAAAAATAATGAGAACTTGCCGGGAAGACTACTTTCCTTTCTACTAGAAAAAGTACTTATTTTTGTTCGCGATGTCCCAAAAGTAATTCCTGGCCAATTATAACCTAAAAAATAATATGTTTTTAATACTTAAAAGTTTTTAAAGGCCAAAATACATTGATCAAAATACTCATCAAGCATTGTGGTAGTATTAGTGAAAATGTGTTTGTATGTGTGACACCGACAACGCTTGATGAAAAATCAAAAAATATGACGGCGAATATTACACCCAGCACAGTACACGTTGAATTCGCCGGCTGGACAAGCATTTGACAAGTGTATTTGGGCCTTAAAAATATGTAGTTACAAAAAGAGTAAAAAATAAGTTACTGCAAATTAATTCAAAAAGGTTAAAAACACACTTATTAAATTTGCTCTTATATGCATGAAAGTGTACACAATAATGAATTTTTCGTACAACATTTAATAAAGAATGTTTTGGCAGCACAAAATCATTTATAGCTCTAACACTCTAATACAAATACATATGTGCAATGAAAATGTTATGTTGTTCAAAAAACATCGTTTATATAAGATCGAAATAACTACTAGTGTTCTAATAACAAAAATATACTGTGGGGGTAATTTTGGAACATATTTATGTATATACCCAGCAAAAACTTTACTTGCAATCCTACTTTTAATGACTTCCAGAATTCATTACTTTGTAGCTTTATTCGCCACTTTTTGGATTATTAGTTTTATATTAAATAATTACTTTATTATATCTTAAATATACAGTACAAAAAAAAATTAATATTATTATACGATTTTAAAAGTCAATTTTCAGTATATTCCGTTAGTATTTGTTAGACAATCGGTAATACTATATAATTTTAACAATAATTTTGATGTTAAGTCCATTGAAAATCCAAAAATCACACAAACGAATGTCCATGGATTTCACATCATTTATTAAAATTATATAGTATTACCGCATGTCTAATAAATATTAACGGAATATACTGCAAATTCATTCAAATAATTATTTAAAATCGTATCATAATAACTTATTTAAATCATTGCATTAAATTTTTTTTGAAATGTATAATTATGACTTATTTAAGATAAAATAAAAAAGTTATTATTTAATATATAACAACTAGTCCAAAAAGTTGCGAATAAAGCTACAAAGTAATGAATTCAAGAAGATATTAAAAGTAGGATTGTAAGTAAAATGTTTGCTGGGTAGTAAGAATGCACACATACCACAATAGTGTAGAGGATATTCTGCGTTTGTGGTGACTTCTATAACACTAAAAAATATTAGTCCAAGACCCACTTGCTGAATCGATCTAACGGTATGCGGTCCGTATACAACAAATTTTATTGTCTTTGTATGCGAAGTGCCACACAAACTTGTGCAATCCCGCCCACATTATGTCGGATGTTGTAAATTGATAACCACAGTACTTGTACCTAATTTGGAAACTTTGGCTCTTGCCGTTCTCCAGATATACAGAAGTCTTCAATGTCTTTGTATGGGAAGTGCCATGCCCACTTGTCCAATCACGCCAAATTTTGCGGGTATTGTGCATTGATAACCAAGAGCCTTCTACATAATTTGGAAACTTTGGGTCTTGCCAGATATACAGAAGTCTTCAATGTCTTTGTATGGGAAGTGCCATGCCCACTTGTCCACGCATTGATAACCAAGAGCCTTCTACATAATTTGGAAACTTTGGGTCTTGCCGTTCTCCAGATATACAGAAATCTATAATGTCTTTGTATGGGGAGTGCCACGCCCACATGTCCGATCCCTCCCACAATTTGTCGGATGTTGTGTTTTGATAACCAAGATGATTGTATCTAATTTGAAAACTTTGGCTTCTGCCGTTCTCCAGATATACATATAAATGAAATAAAAAAACAACAACAAGGGATTTTTGTTAAAATTAAAGGCAGTCGTGTTTTTTTGCTCGTATTTTAGCGATTTGTGGACCGATCTTTCTGAATTTCAATAGCAAACAATTCCGGACTATGTGCGACATAAATGTATGACAACCAAGCCTGCACCATATCTAAGACAGACGGGCATCGTTAAATCAATTTCGCTACTTATAAGGGCCCAGAATTTCCTTTTTTTTTACTGTGTTGAAGTTCCTTCTCAACAGCACATTTCAGCAAATTTTCAGATTTTTTTTGGCTTATGGTTACAAAGAAATCGAATATTAAAACAATCGCGTTAAAAGAAAACTATGTTCAAATAAATACGCATAACTTTTTCAATATTAGTCTAAATAAAATATTTATTTTTTCTTTTTTTTCACTATCCAATAAAAAAAAAAATAGAAAACTTTGATTTTTTTATAAATTTAAGACCCATTTGGTTGTGTGATTCAAATAACTACTATTTTTTCTGATTTTTTGAAATTTGTTAAAAAAAAATTTTTCTGGAATGTGCTGTTGAGACGGAACATCAACACAGTAAAATATAAAGGAAATCATAAAATATTTTCTCCAAACTGTGCGATTTGACTTGGATTGCCCCATATACTTTATAGGGTCTAACATCAATATTGTAGAAATTACAAACGGAATGGCAAACTTATATATACCCTGTTGTAGTGAAGAGTATAATAATAATATAAAAACAAAAAGGCAATTCACAAAGTGTTCTATTGTGTCATAATGGTTGTATATGCTATAATTTTGTGAATTTGACGCCTTGTGAATTGCCTCATAAATTTTAAAGAACAAAGCACTTATGCCAGGTTTCATATTAGTCTCTCCTATATATCACACTCTGTCTGTTGCACAGGGACGTTAAAAAGTTATTCGAGATCGTATTCGTAAACTTGTTGTTATTTTTAAAACTTTTGAATGAAATTGGCTTGAAAAAAGTTTGCAGTTCACAGTTTCTTTTAATTAAAAGAAATTAATTTTTTTTTTTTTTTTTTAATATTTTCTTTAATGTTTAAACTTTATTACTTTAAAAGATTTTAATAAAAATTTGTTTACACACATAATATTTGACTGACTTATGCTTGTACAAACAAACAAGTATACCGAAACCTCTTTAACTGCACTCAACAAAAGAAATAAAAATTTTGAAATTTTTCTTAAAATGAGTACAAATTATACAATTTTTCACACTTTATTACAAAATATTTATTTGCTTAAAAATCACACACTCACACACATACAAAAACTGTGAAAAAAGAAATTAAGATAAAACAAATACAAATACAAACGACATACATTAGGCAAACTTTGGGCATAAAATAAAACAAAAATTTTACCAAACTCATTTTAAAAATCCATAAAAGATACAAAAAAAGAAGTAAAAAGCGTTGTAGTAAAAATGCTTAAGAATTTTGAACAACTAACAAAGCACAAACAAAAAGGCAAAACGCCATAAAAACATAAAATAAGCAAAACACAAAAAATTGCCTTTTTGTCCCTGTCGAATCTTTGATACCCTCCACCCACCAATTATAATTTTTCAAAAGTGTACTGCAAATGGGAGCTGCAATACATTATGAAGCCATCTAAAGCATTTGCTTCTTGCTTTTCACGTTCACAATTTTAAGGCGTTTTTAAGTGTAATTCGAGAAGGGGCTTAATCTAAGGTACACAGAAAAAATTCTTCAAAATGTTGCACCAATTAAAGCATTAATCAAAAATATAATCAATTTAATCAAGTGAATTAAATTTTTAATCAAGTGAATTAAACGTTTAATTAATAATATTAACTGGTTTAATTGATACTATTAATTTGTTTACTGGTGCCAATTTAATTAAATTTTTAATTAATATCTCAAATTCTTTAATTGAAATAAATTTTTATTTTTTTCTGTGAAGCTTATGGACTGACAAAAATTTTAGTGTATTTTTGAAAAAAAGAAGTTATAAATCGTAAAATCATATCGCAAAATGATCTTTACAAGTTGCGAATATATAGTTATAGCGAATGTAAAATATAAATGCAAAGCTGAGCCTGATTTTAGGGATACCTTGCTTGTTTACTGTTGCTATACAACAGAAGCAGCAACTTTAGTGGGGTTAGATAGTACGGGCTCCTGAGCAAAGGTTTAATGCATTGCCTTCCCAATAATGTTTAAGAACTAACATATGTGTGCTTATTTCATGAACTGAGATGAAAGTTTACCTGGCAACCATTTAACAAAAAGCTAGTGCACGAATTTTAGGCAGGATATTTTTACAATTTCAAAATTTCTATCCCTATGTGTAAAAGCAAAGGTTTAAATTTGATCCATTGAAAAAATTTTACTTATTATTTTAGTTCTTTTATTTCGATCTTCATGGAAATAAATTCTCAATTTCCGCCGACAGTTTTTGGAAAGATCTCAGTAAAACTCCTGCGTTCAACTTAAAGAGCTGTTATGGTGCAATGAATGCTTATGAACAAAATTATACAAAAGCTTCTTATTTAAGCCGGCAATAAAGAATGTTTTAAGCCAAAAAAATTTTAAAGTCTATTACAAGAATATATCAACGAGCGCTTTTCAATAATTAAGTAAATAAATTCAAATTGCATGTTTCATTAGGTTGAAAAACGCACTTGTTTTCAGCAGAAAATAATTCTCCAAACAAGGAACTTCCCATACAAAAATCATGCATTCCATTGGTGCACATTTGGAGCACATTGTTAACGAGGATACTGCTTTGAGGACTAATTAGAACCTATATGATATTTTGGAATCGGTCTTTCATAAAATTAGGATCAAGATTTACACAGGCTGTGTTAAAACATACAACATGCTCAGTACTCGAAATTCGACCATAATTGTTTATGGAAATATGAAGAATTTACATGTTTCGAGCATTTGTTTTATTTCGTCTTAGTGGATCGATTTGGCGAGGGACCAACATCCGGTCCACTCAAGTCCATGAATGTTCAATTTAATTTTGTGAGTTCAATAATATAAAAAAAAAAATCAGAAAGTACCAATTAAAAAATAAAAAAAAGACACTGCATGTCGAATTTTATGTTTCTAGGTTCAATATTAACAAAAACTCAAAAAGCACTAGTTAAATAATGAAAAGGTACCAACAAGATCCCTCTTACATATTCTCAGGACCTTTCATGTTTAATTTTTTTTACTAGGTCCGATACTAGAGTATCCACTCGATTAATCGTTGTTTGATTAATCGAGGAATTTTTCCGCCGTTATTTGATCGAATAATTTAAATAGCCAATTTCGAATAACTCGAACAATTTATGTCAATTAATCGATTAAGATTAATATCATTAAAAGTTCAATTTTTTTAATATAAAAATGTTATTGTTTTTTTGTGTTTATTAATATAATAAAAGTATGAATTCATTTCGAGATTTATGTTTTTCCTATTAAATAAAATTATTTGAATTATTTGAATTATTCGAGTAATTCGAACAATTCAAAACCCTTAATCGATTAATCGAGCAATTTAAAAATTCAAAAATCGATTAATTCCTTACTTGAACAAAACCAAAAGTCAAATAATTGGATACTCCTATCCGATACTAATCAAAAATCAAAAAGTACCAGCTGAAGAAACAGAAAGTTCCAAAAAATTCCCTCTTTTTGATTCTCATCCAATCAGGACATTGCATTTTTAATTTTATGTTTCTGGGTTCAATATTATCGAAAATTAAAAACGTTCCAGTTTTATTTTTTTCTGCATATAGAACAGACGGTGAAACGAAACTGTAACGAAACTACACCTTAGAATTTCATTTTAGCTTTTGCATTAGACGCCTTTGAGAGACCGCACATTAACGCATTCGAAATCAGTTGCGCTGAAACCTAAAAAAAAGTTGCAGTTGCAGTTGCATACGAAACTCTCCGTGATGGATGTGAGTCGTGAAAAGCGGCTCAGAAGGATATTTACTCGCTTTAAGTTTTCATAAATCGCTGCCGGCGCTATAGGCTATGGCTCTAAGCTTCCTAAATTTTATACATGGTGCAAATGAAAATGGCGCTCTTAAGGGAAAACTCTACGATACGATATCAGACGACACGCTATCGAATGGAATCCTCAAGGAAGCGGCAAAATCGGAGACCCTCACACATCAAATCGAAACTAAACGGCCAATCAAGACAAGAGCTGGAACGAGATAAAAAAAACTCTCATCTGACAAACTAGAATGGAATAAATTTGTTAGGGCCCTATGCTCCTTATAGGAACTACGGGAACTTAATTACATATACATACATATATATATATATATATATATATATATATATATATATATATATATATATATATATATATGTGGCTTGGTGCTATAAGTGCCAATGTCAATATTTTGTTGTTTTGAGTTAATCGTTGCAAATGGTTTTTTTTTTACTCGCTTTAATTTTGCTTAAACAGTCAAGTTCTAATTTAACCCAGAACAGCTTCATAAAAACTTTAATTTAAATTTTCTCAAAAGTAAATATTTTGACATTGGCCCTTTTAGCACCAAGCCACAGATATATGCATACATAAATTTGACAGTGTGATTTTTCTCATACAAGTATAAGTAAGACCACATTTCACCACATAAAATTTCTTGTTACGGTTCTAGGCGTACTAATATGATTTCGAGAGTAAGCTTTATATGAGACCTGTGGTTAATTATGGACCGATCATTACAAAATTTGGCAGTGCAAATTACTGTCTTAGAGAACTAAATTTGGCAATATGTTATTACAATCAGTGTTTAAAAATGAACAAGATTCTGGATTGTAGTCACCATATTACGATTATTATTCAAACGTATTATGACCAATATAACATATAATATTACATCACAATTTGTTTCCCTTAATTATATTCTCATCATGGTAATCATAATAAGTTAAGAAATAATCATATTATTATCATGTTAATCATAATAAGTTTAGAAGTAATCATATTATGACACAGCACCACTTTTACAAAATACAATTTCTTTATTTTCTTAAAACTTGTTTTTTTAATTTAAATTTTTTTTTTATTGTTGAACCACTCACTAACAAATTATCCGATAGGCATATTTAAAACAAACGACCCAACTGATGCAAAGTAATTTTACAAAAACAAAATATATATACGAAAAAAATCGATAAGCCAGAAAAAAAAATTTGCACAAACAAAACATGTCCGCACAAGCCATTCGTTCTTTGGTCGTTGCTAAAATTTTTTGTTCGCTCATTCCTTCATCAATGCAAAAAAAAAACACTATAGCACATAAAATATAATGTATGTCTACATAACCACTACAATTGTTCGGTTTTATAACGAAGAACAGAACACTAAATAAGGTTCGTTACTTTCTTGAAAATAGTTACGAACGAAACTAAGGGTTGTGCTTGTATACAAATACACTAAAAAAATAGATATTGTTGATGGGTGTGTGATCCGTACACTAAATAATGTTCTGTTTATTTTCCAACACTAATTACAATATCAATATTTGTTTGCACAAACAAAACATGTCCGCACAAGCCATTCGCTCTTTGGTCGTTGCTAAAATTTTAGTTTGCTCATTCCTTCATCAATGCATAAAAAACATTATAGAACATAAAATATAATGTATGTCTACATAACCACTACAATTGTTCGGTTTTATAACGAAGAACAGAACACTAAATAATGTTCGTTACTTTCTTGAAAATAGTTACGAACGAAACAAAGGGTTGTGCTTGTATACAAATACACTAAAAAAAATAGATATTGTTGATGGGTGTGTGATCCGTACACTAAATAATGTTCTGTTTATTTTCCAACACTGATTACAATATCAATATTTGTTAGCATTTTAAGTGTAGAAAAATACTTATTCGGGAAGGGGCTTTATATAACACCGATGGACCGATCATCAACAACATAAGTTCTATAATCCCTATTCACATAATTAGAACGAATTAATGATAAAATTTAATGAAAATACATTTATTCCGATGCCGATATTATGGTATTTTACCGCTAAAATATGTGAAAGTATCTTTGTGACCTAGCGCCCGCTTCGTTGGGCGGGCGAAAGATGTGTTTTCTTAAATAACGATATATTGATAGGATTAATTGGAAAAGAAATAAGTGTTGGTTCCTAATATTAAATACTGTATAAACAGATAACAAAGGGAGGTAAATTAACATTTTGCTCCACAACACTTTTCCTACCGAACCGATTGTACAGGAATCCAAAACTGCTTAGGAAAACTAAAAGCATGTTGTGTTGAGTCGTTTTAAAGTGACCGTGATTCAACATATGGACATCAAAAATTACTCAAGAACCCAAAATATATACATACATATATACTTTATGGGGTCTTAAATAAATGAGTCTTAGAAACACATACGGCATGACAAACTTAACTAAGCTCTTATCGTGTTGTTGAAGGGCACACAAATATGTGTTGGCATTTATTAAAAGTCTTTTAGAGTTCAGTTTAAAGAGGCGACAGTTTTGGGTATTTTGGTGCTGCTCTCTGATCGTATCAATATTCGAATTCAAGTACTATTTTCTAGTTCAGAAGAAAGTGAAATTAGTTTGGTAGACGTTCATACAAAGAAAGCAACAGCAATTTTTATTAGTCAGAGCACCAATTTACTTCCACAATAAAGTTAGGCACCAAATACTGTTGGTAATTGACTGTTGTTTGAATTATGCCAAGTGTTGTTTAAGTTTTTGTTTTATATATTTTAGGCGGTTAAATAATATTTATTGTTACTCGTATTGTTGGGTTGGTGCTGTTAATGTTGTCTTAAAACCAACACACATCAAATTGACATGTTAATTGTTAAAGCATGAAAATTTCACTATTTACGTCACAAAAAAGTCCATACACTACGTGCAGACGCATAATAAAAAAACGTATTGTTAAAAAATATCTAGCCAAATATTTAGTATAAATATGGAAATTTTTTTTTTAAAGCGAATATTAAACGGCAGGCTTTTTTAAATATTTTATTTAATAAAAAAAACATATTTAAGATATTTTTATACATTTAATTTATCCTTTCAATATATTAAAACTCCAGGAAATAAAATTACTTCCCCAACTTTGGTGGGTGCTAAAACACAGAAACGTTTATTTCTTGTATTTACGCGCCAAAATTTTAAAGCAAAAATTAACTTAAAGCCCGTGGCGAAATGTACAAAACTTACAATAGAATTTGGCATTGTTATGTTCTTTATGACTTGACCATATGACTTTAACAAAGGCCTTTTTGGTACATTTTCTTTGGTTACTTGTCTTTAGGTTGTAATAAAAATTCTAGCTATTTCTATCGAGAGCATTTATAGCACACAATGGCAAATTTTTTTTTTTTTTTTTTTTCAAAACACAAGTCTTAAACGGGTATAAAATGTACAATGAGTCGCTTGTAAATAACATAATTTTTTTTATGTTCATACATGTATCATTGGTGTTAAAGTTCAGTATTAAGTACGCTACAGTATGTACTCTATAATATACAAAAGATAAACGATTACTACAAAATGAGCTTGTAAATATCATGAATCGTTAATAGTATTAACTATAGCCCATTTATATACAGAAAGAAAAACACTCGGGATAAATTAAGTTTTTTAGTTTTAAGTACGAGTCATACTCAAAAATTCAAATAGACTTAAAACAATCGAAATCGAAAATCAATCGCGAAATTTCTTAAAATAAGTATAAAATTCTTAAGCCAAGTAAAAAAAAGATTAAACATTTCGTTGGGAGTGCAAATCTGAGAGTAAAATTACAAAGTGGCGTTTTAATCTCATTTAACTTACCAAAGTTTGTTGTAGACTACTACAACAACACAACACAAGTAGTTAAACAACGATTTGATTGTTGTGTGTAGTAACAACAAAAACAACATAAGAAGACGAAAACACAATATTTTCATGTTTAAAAAGTAAAATTGAGAATTGAGTTTAAAATTTCAGTTAAATATGGACATACATTAAATTTTTAAAATAAAAACCATATCGGAAATGATGCTGGTGTTTTATAATTCAAATTCTGTAAGATGTTAAACTGATTAGTAAATCAATCATAATAAAATTCTCCTTCTAATTTCACTTTTGGTTTATTTCAAATACGAATTCGGGATTGAATCAACTGATTCAATCTTAATTTTACTTACATCAATCTCCTTTTCGGAATATTACAATTACGAATTAGGGAGTGAATATGGATAAGTTAAGTATTTCGCGATTAAAAATCCGTACTTGAATCCATCTTTATGTACTTGATTCAAGAAATTCCGTACTCACGGTACTATTAATACCGCTTCGGATTGATTTGAGTACGGATGGAATGTTTTTTCTTTTGAGTGTAGTCTTTATAAAAAAATCTTATTTAGTCTCCATTATATGGGGATTAAAATCCCTTCTTGAGGCTCGGCTTCAGATTCCACTATAGCCCTTATAATAAAATCGGCTATAGTCCCTATGACAGCATGGTGTATAGTCTCCACTATATTATGTCTATAGTCCCTATTTTAGGATCGTGAATAGTCTAAACTAAAGCATCGCCTATACTGGTGACTATAGACGATGCTTTAGTTTAGAAGGGTAATCTTTATCAAACATAGGATTATCTTAAGCACTGTCAATAGTATACATTAAAGGATCGTCTATAGTCTATAGTCTAGACTAAAGCATCGGTATACTTTGTTAATGGTATCTCCAGACTCTCCTATGATCTTGACTTTTTAACATGATGTTTTTAATCAGCATAAAGTATGACATAATCAAAGGTAGCTACTAAAAAGATAAGTCCTAGGTGTGACGTCCCAACTGAACGCTGTTCTTGTTTTGAGCGTTTTCTTTATGTGTTTATCTTACGTAAATTGTGATACGTCTTTTTAACCAGCCAAAGACATTTGGCCACGGTAAAGAAATGTTAACAATAAACTTAATGTAATACATTTTAGATTTAATGCGAGTGTACTAACACACATAAAATACACCAATATATTTATTACACTATATACTTATGTATGTAAATAGGCACATCCGAGATACTGGCATTGTACCTCGATAATCACATTAAATGCCAACTGAAATCTGCGGAAACTACGCAGTTGGTTTTTATATTTTAGCAAACATACAGACAGACAGACATAGTTTTAATGCATGTTTTACTCTTTTTATTTATGCTAGCACATACGGACATACCATTAAAATTATTATTTTATTATAGTGTAATAAAAAGCAGTTAAATACACATCACTACTAACGGCTTTTTAAAGCTGTTTATTGTAACGTTTTGATTTAGTTTTAGCTTTTTATTTATTGGCTGCTTTTGTTTTATTGTTCTTCTGTTTTATAGCTTTTGTTCATAATAATTGTAAACTTTTTTGTTTATTCATGCATTTAGTTAAAAGCTGGCTGCCATTTGTTAGATAAGAAGATAAAAATAATTTGTCAATGAAATGCCCAACTACCTGGTTATAATTGTTTTGGAAATCCTTAGTAGCAACAATTTGGAGAAGCATAAAATTTGTTATTATATAAGCAAAACTTTATGAAAACGGAAGTTGTTAATAAAGTAACGTTTGACACCTGTCACTTGGCTCGTACAACAGCTGTCAGGATGGGAGAAATAATGAATCACCGTTATTAAAAATAAATGTTAAATGGGGGAATATTATTTTTTTGTACACATAGATATGAGAAGATTTTGGTTACTGATCCAAAGAATCTAGGAATTTTTATTAATTTTTTAAAATTGTTTTTAAATTTGTTCAAGAAAAGAAACAGTCCTAAATGAAAAGAAGCGCAAAAAGTAAAATTTTTGCAGGAAAATTTTTTATGATTGCTATTTGACAACTTGACAAGCATAAAAGACTCGTTTAATAAATTAAATAATTTATAAAAAGAATTATTTGATATTTTAAGAATAACAGCCAGGCCCACGATGTCGCACGTTAACGTTCGCATAGAAAATTTCATTTAAAACAAAAACAAATTTTAGAAATTGTTTTTGTTTTAAATGTAATTTTTTATGCGAACGTAAACGTGTGACATCGTGGGCCTGGCTGTAAATCTGTCACAATCTATTTTAAACCAATGAATCTATGAAGCTAAATATCCAATAAAGTCTCATGCAAAGTTTCATTATATTACCGAATGTCAGTGTGATCAACCATCTTAACAGCTACCTATACCATGCTATAATTGTATTATTTTTATACCCACACCACAATAGTGGAGAGGGTATTATTCATTTGTGCTGATGTATGTAACACCTTAAAATATTGGTCCTAGACCCACCTTAAAGTATACCGATCGAATCATAATCACTTTCTGAGTCGAACTAACGAAGTCCGTCCGGCTGGCTGTCCATGTAAACTTATGCGCAAAGTACAGGTCGCAGTTTTGGAGACAAGGACCAAGCCGATTGAAAATAGGCCGAATCTTAGGACCATGAGGGAAGATAGGGGGAAATTTCTTCCTCTCAGAAACTATCAAACCGATTTTAATGAAATTTAAAACATAGATAGAACCACATCTATATGGACACAAAAGGTATGCATTTTTTAAAAAATAGGACCACGAGGGGAGATAGAGGCAATGTCTGCCTCTCAACCCGATTTTAAAGAAATTTAAAACATAGATAGATCCATATTTATATGGACACATAAGCTATACAGTTTTTCAAAAAAAAGGATCACAAGGGGAGGTAGGGGACAATTTCTGCCCTTCACGAACTTTCAAACCGATTTTAATGAAGTTTATTAACATAGATAAACCCATATTTATATGGGCATATAAGCATAATGTGTTTTTAAATACTGTGGTGTAGGGTATCATATGGTCGGGCTTGACCGACTATACTTTCTTACGTGTTAGCTATAGCTAAGACTCGTCTATAGTATTCACTAAAGCTAGGTCAATAGTTAACACCAAAGCCTAGTCACTAAAGCCGCGTTTAAAGTGTCCTTTTTATGTGGGGTGCAGAATCTTCGAGAGATATGAATTTAATTTACTACGTAACGCTGAACTAGGAGTTGTTCGTACTAGATACAGAGTTCAAAAAATTATCTTAATATTTTTATTATGATGGAAGGATCTATGACAGTTATGTGTGAAACAAAATATCGGCCAAATGCTCGTCACGTCTTCGGTGGCACACCTCTATACGACGGTCCATATTTTTAATGACTCTGTGACATAATTGAGGTTTAATGTCGTAAATGTGCCGAATTTTCTCATCCAAAATGGCCAATTAATATCGCCACGACGTTAGATAACACCGCCTTTAATTTTTTTGTGCTAAAAGGCCATTTTTTCGTTGACTGTGTTGCAAGTGGCACCATCCTGTTGGAGCCACATATCGTCCAGGTCCATATCCTCAATTTCTGGCTGCAAGATATCAGCTATCATCTGGCGATAGCGAACACCATTCACGGTAACTGCATGGCCGACCTTATTTTCGAAGAAGTACGACCCGATTACGCAGGCGAGCATGGGTGTTTTCACATTTCCTAGAGACCCGGTTTGCTGAAATTTTCCCACAATTCTCCCGATTGTGGACACATTTGGTCGATTATGCTGACCAAAAAATTCACTAAGTGCTCGAAATGCATTTTGATTTGAACGCCCATTTTCGATATCCATAGCTGAATTTTTCAAACACTGAAACAAAGAACTGTGAAAGGAAGGCAAAAACCTTGACGTAAAGGTGTAACTCACAATTAATATCGTGCATTATTGTTGGACTTACTTTTCGCTCTCTAGCCGGTAAGCACAAAATTTCAACAGGGAAAGTCGGACTAAAGATCTTCATAAATTCCGCGTCTTCTGGCTTCTCGCACGAAAGACAGTTTGTTAAGACATCGTGTCTGAATTTAAATAGATAGCTTTTGTATTTCTCGTGATTTGTCAGCAATTAGACAAGATGAAAGTTTAGCTCCCCAGATTTAAGATTAATACATATTCTTATTTTTTTTATTCTTATTCTGTTTGACTCTTTTGACTCTCTTCCGGGCTTTATTCATTCATCGCATATATCATCTGCAGTATCTAGTGGAATGATTTCGAGAATTACGCAAACTATTTCTGGAGATATAATTTTGTGCTTGCGACAGGCTCTAACACAACTCTGTCGAACTTTAGATATAACGTTTTTTTCGAGATAAGCAACCTATAGACACTGCCTTCGCTTTTTCAAATGTGTTTTCCATATGTTCTTTAAGATATTTTATTGTCGTTGTTGATGTTATGCCTGATTCAACCTCCTTTATTCATTCTTTTTCTTTTGTCCGGCTGTTCATTAATTCAACATTGATTTACTGGTGTGCGAGAACAAAACCTTCTTTTTTAAGCCATGCTCTTTTTGTACGGATGTTATATTTCAAGGACATAACTACAGCCTTATCTTTAGTTGTCAGTTCAGCCTAGTCTTTAGTTTCCACCTCTATAGGACACACTGCAGCCTCATATATCGTTTCCAATACTATATATAGCCTCGCATAGCCTTCACTATCCTCTATAGAGTCGTTTAAAGTCTTAGCACAAGCCTCAACCATATTATAGTCTAAAGCTGGGATCACACGATTGCCGCAATGCACCAATTTTTACACTTTTTAATACCCCAATCGTGTGACTGCACAACCAAATGGCTTATGTACCAATCGAGGACAATATTGTGCTTACTTTTACCAATCAAATGCAACCCTGGTGCGGCAATCGTGTGACTGTTTGCTATGCAACCACGCGTCAATAAAAATTTCAAAAATGCACCAATATCTATTGTGTTCTTGTGCGGCAATCAAACAACACAATACGCGCCAATATTTGCCTTTTTTAATAAATTTTCTTTATTTTGTTTCTTTTAGTAGGTAATGAAAATAAATATGTATTTATTTATTATGCATTTAAATGTTTTTTTTTTAAATTATTGCTATCAACAAAATATTTATGTATGTTCACAAGCATATTTAGCTGTTCAGTGTGAATATTTTTATTAAAGATATTTCTATGCAAATCTTATTTTTGATATTTCTTAAAAAGTTTAAATAAAACTATTCAAACAAAATTTGTTTAAGTATATGATACAAACAAATTTTTTTTTAATGAACAAACCAACAAGAACTTGTAAACAAATAAAAAAGCTACCGCAACAGCTGTTTTTGCAGTAATAACAAGTAAGAACAACCGTGTGACTGTGCTGCGGCAATTGTTGTAACCATTTCGCTTTGTACCAACTAGCGGCAATTAAATTTGCTTAAAACAGGGCAATCGTGTGATTTCAAAATATTTGTTTGGTGCAATTTCATTATTGTGCGTCAATAAAGCACAATAAAAATTGTGTCATATTGGTGCATTTGCGGCAATCGTGTGATCCCAGCTTTAAGTTTCATTTATTGCCTTGTCTTCCGCCTCCACTTTAGCTTGGCTTAAAATCTCCACTTAAGTCTTATCTATAGTGTTCACTATAGTTTTGTTTATATGTTTCGCACTCTTCCCTAACATAGATGATCTTCACCTTTCCAAATAACGTTTTAATTCCAAATTTACTTTTTTCAGCACTCGGTTACACATCAAATAAACACTAACAAACTTATACCTTAAAATAGGGCAGTAAACAAAAATTTAGCTGTTAACCAAAAAAAATTCGAAATTGAATTTTTTTCTTACAAACGGCCTGGCCTGTAATGAATTCGACTTAGAAACAAATGAAAGAAAAAAAATTTAAATAATAAAAATGAATATAACAGTTTTAAAAAAAAGTATTCAATCAATTTTACATATTGAGAATTGAGTTATGGTTTAGGTAGTGGTTATGACAATGACGCGGTGTTGGTGAGGGACTACACCCAAACACTGATTGTACTGACAGAAGAAGTTGCACACGTACCCATAAACATATACAAATCAGCGACAATGGCAACCAAAAAAAAAAAAAAAAAAAAAAAAAAAAAAAAAAAAACAATGTAAACAAATTTTGTGCGTTTCTAGGTCAAACGCATAAATTCCAACAGGTGAAATTGATTTTCTTTTCATTTGTGCAAATATGAAATATCAATATTTAAGACATATCATTACTGAAAAAGTGCTAAAGACGAAAAAAATATCAAAATTGCTGAATAATGTGTGTATTTAAATGTTAGGTGGGGGTAAACTTTACGCTGGCAAGGCTTTTAATTGTGGCAAAGTACTTTCATATAAAGGATATGTTGTCTGGCATTGCATAATAGCTTGACTAATCTTATTTGTCGTCTTAGCTTTTGTGCTTCAAATAGTCTCCACGATAGAAAGATAGTCAAAATTTTCGATTTATGTCTTATTTATAGTCACGTCAGTGTGCTTATTCTAAGTCACAGCTACATCTATAACAACAAATAATACTCGACTATAATTTTATTTTAGTAAATATTATATAAATGTTTTATTAATCTAAAATGCCCTACGTAAAGTTAAGAGTGTTTTTTTAAGACGTATAGAACTTTCGATAGGGATAACTGTAAAACTAGCTATCATACTTATGAAGTATGCTTGACTTTTTTCCAGTTTACTTTGACAAATCACATTGCCAAGACTTACAGCAGAACAACAAGTTTTAAAATCGTGGAAATAAATTTCAAAAATTCACGCTCTGTTCGCCAAACTTTTAGGGCACTCCTCACGTTTAGGGTGCGCTAGTTGTTCATCTGACCAGCTAATACGGAATACTTTGAACAGATTCATGACCGCATTTACTCTGTTGGATATAATTCATCCAAACCGAGCCCGTACCGTGCGTACAGATGAAGCCATCAGTGTTGTAAACGTAAGTGTGACGGAGGACTCCAATTTATCGATACGACCCCTTTCTCAGCAACTCGCTCTCTGCCCGTCTACAACTTGGAAAATTTTGTGGAAAAGAAAAATAAAGACACATGTATTAAGGATCCTACTGGTACAAGAATTAAAGTCAGCGCAGTGTTTGAATTTGTTATGTTTTATTTTTAAAAAAAGTTTTATGCCTATAAATAAATCTTCCCTTATATTATCTTTGTTGGAGTGCTAGCAAAAATATTGGCTTAAGTCATCTTTATTACCTGAACTATATTTTCTCTAATCTTATCTGTCTCCTTGCGTTATTGTCTGGTCTACAGTACTAAATACAGCTTTGTCGATAGCTTCTTTTTTTGTTTTTTATTTTTAATCTCGACAGTTCCTACTGTAGCCTTGATATAGTGTCTTGAAATGTTAACGTCTACAGATTTATCTATAAGATTTTTTTAAATTTATTTATTAAATCTTCATTTATATCGCACACTAAATCATAAACAGACACAACTCAAAATCCAAAAATGTTAAGAAGAGGTAGAAAACTAGCTTAAGAACATGGTTGGAATTTTTTAATCAAGTTAAGGCCTAGAGCAGACGGTGAAACGCAACTTCTAGTTAGTTTCGAGTTCCATTTGAGTTTATGCTATAGGCTTCGTTTGAGAGACCACACATGACGTGACCATTTTGAGACCGGTTTAAAGTGCATTGTAAGTCCGTTGCATTGAAACCGGCGTGCAGGAATATGGTGTTTGCATTTCAACTGTTCTCAAAGAAACCGAAATGATTGAGATAACTTCATCACAATCTGGTACAATTAAGAATGCAGGTTGTGCGGTAAACGATTGAAACTGGTTCCAAACTAAGAATTTCTGTTTGTGCCTTAAAAATGAAAGTGACGCAAAGAAAATTTTCGTTGTTTCTATAGATTTGATTTTTGAACTGGTTTATAGAAAAAAAAAACGATTTTGATATATTTTGAGCTGTGCCTGTTTATGTTTAGTTTGCGATTTGTATATTATATATGAACTAGCAATAATCAAATTTTATTCTAATCTTTTTTTAACTTTTTAGTTATTCGACCTTTTGTATTATAATTTATAATAATTTGTTCAAGCTCGACATCCTTTGGATGTCATCTTCGGGAATAACGAGTCACAAAAATACACAACAGTTAATTAGTAGAATAGTACACCTGCATATTATTTGTTGTGCATTTTTGTGACTCGTTATTCCTGAAGATGACATCCAAAAGATCTCGAAATATTGATGATGAGTTCTCCAGTATATATTCTGCTAAAGCGAATGAGGCCGCCATCACTTAAAATATTTCGAGCTTTGTGGAGACCGGTAGCGGAGAACACTCAACAAACATCAATAATTTATACAATTATATACATTTGTATTAGCTTTTAGTTTTCTGTCAATACCGAACGTTAAAAGAAGTAGATATTTTTTAAAATATAATACGAAAATTTAATTGATCATAGTTTTTACTAATAGCCATATTGAGATCCTTGTGAACATTTGAGTTTTTAACATACCAGGGGGCAGCTGTGATTATTTGAAGAAGTATATTTTGGCGCCTTTGAAAAAAAAAAAAAAAAAAAAAAACTTTTTACCTTCACCAATATCAAAGTAATTATCAAAAATAACATGATTGTTATTTGTGTGAGTAATAAATACCCTGCAGAAGATTAAGAGTTAATTGTCTAAATGTCACTAGTACAATTACTAGAACAAAAAGTACTAGTGCTAACGGGGTTAGAGTTTTTATTTAAAAATACTAGTGCATATGAGTACCAGTACTTGATGTTGTACAAAATTCCAGTACATATTTTTTTTTTTACTAGGGGTCTTCTTAGGCCAAAACATCGTGCATCGTAGTTTCATTTCGCGTTACAAGTATTGAGGCTGGCGGTGATGACCAGAATTTTATTGCACTGTGTATTTGGAGAACAAGTGGATACAACGCCCCATGTAAGAGCAACTTTGATTTATACATTATGAAAAATTTAAGAGTAACTATTTATTAACATAAATATATTTTTTGACTTTTAAATTTTTATTTCATTACGATTGGTGTGGCGAAGCACACCGGGTGTTAGCTAGTACATAAATAAAACTGAAGAATCAAAGAGTCTGGTGCCCCGGTAGGCTTGTAGGTATTGAGATAGTCTATCACTGAGAGGGGTAATTTTCCCACCACAGACTCTGGTCGGTTTCACTAAAAGGGGCTGAAGGTCTATTAAGTTAACATACACATCATAAATAAAAAAAAAAAAATAGAGATTTATGCAAACAAGCATTTGTAATAAAAAAGAAGCAGAGAAATAAAAAGTTAGAGCAAATTTATTTCCATTTATTTAACAAGGCAGATTCAAAATAGCACACATTTTTCAACACCAGAACAATCATTAAAAGTTAGCCATTTTTATATAAAATTTACAATATACAATAAAGGTATTCACGTCAAAAGTTGCACTCTTGCGAAAAAGCAAAAGTGCAAACCATAACAACAACCACATAAACAATTATTTCGCACAAACGATGCAAAATTGTCAGGGGCTAAGTGAGTGCAAGCTTATAAGAGTAAAAGCATAAAAATGTTGCAACTTTTGATGGCATTGCCAAATTCATTTTCTGTATTTCTTAATAAACTTACGGTCCAAATTTATAAATTTTTTTTTAAATAATCGCAATATTGTCAAATGGAAGTGCAAACAAAATGGGTTGCTTACGTCAAATAAGTGCAACTGTGCTACTTTGCACAGTTGCAAGGTAAAAAAAACTGACGTGAATACCTTTAATATCTTTATTTATAGCTCTTTATTTTTTTTTTTTTTTGAAATGTATTAAAATTGTTTGACAGGTTTCAAATATCGTTTACTCATTATTCAAAAAATTACTTATTATATATTTTTTTTAATTGCTCAAATGTCTCGTTATTAATTCGTCAAAAAACAATAACAAGTAAAAAAAAGAGAAATTATTAAAAAGTTTACAAATTTTTAACAATGAAATTCAACAGCTACACGAAATAGTAGAAAACAACAAAAACACAATCTCAACGACACAACTACTGACGTGGCTGTTTGTATAAACAGCAAAAAAACATGACTGATGGTTGCTGGGTGTGGTTTTCTGTTTGGTTTTTTTTTTTTTTTGTAAAATATTGGCAAAAAAGGTATCTTGTCTTTCTTTCAAGGGTTTTTTGTAATAACATCAAATGCTAAAAAGAAAAGGTTTTTGAGGTAATCGATTTAAGTCAGAGTGTTATACTCGGCTATGACTTCACCTTCACCATGGTGCGAACAGAAAGCTTTATAAATACCGTTCTTAAGATATAAATAAATCTAGATATACATAAAAATAAAAAATAAAAAAACATATAGGTAAAATGAGGAATTTTTTTGCTTATATCTCAGCCATTTGTAGACTACTGCGGCTGAATGACAATAGCAAATTAAAGCTGATCATATGTGATATAAACATTTACAAACCAAGTCCACATCATATCTGGAGTCTTTGGAAACCCTATTTCAATGAACACACCGACAGACGGACTGACAGGCTGACAGGCGGACTGATTGTTAAATCAATCGTTAAATTTAGAATTTAACTACTTTAAAGACTCGAAGATCAATATTGTAAAAATTACAAACGCAGTGACATACTTATATAAATCCTTTTACCTTCAGTGAATCAACTACCCTACTCATAAGGATTCAAAATATATATACTTTATAGGATTTTAGATTATTGCTGCAGAGACTCCTACGAAACGACAAACTTATTATCATAAAAAACGAACTTACACTCAAAAGAAAAACCAATCCTTTAATAGAAATTGGCTTATCCATATTCAATCCCGAATTGGTGCTTGAAATAGTCCGAAAATTAGATTGATTTAAGTAAAACTAAGATTGAATCAATCTCAAAAGCGCTTGATTTAAGAATTATAAAGTTGATTCAATCCCGAATTTGTACTTGAAATTAACCAAAAGTGAAATTAGGAGGAGCATTTTATTATGAATTATTACCAGTTTAACATCTTACAGAATTTCTATTTAAAAACATCAGCATCATTCCCGAAATGGCTTTTTCTTTAAAAACTTAATGTATGTCCATATTTAACTGAAATTCTAACTAAATGAGAAGCAAGAGTTCTTAATATTACTTTTTACACATGAAAATTTTGTGTTTTCTTCCTGTTATGTTGTTTTTGTTGTTACTACACACAACAATCAAATCGTGTTTTAACTAGTTGTGTGGTGTTGTTGTAATTCATATCAGCAACAAACTTTGATAAGTTAAATAAGATTAATACGCTCACTTTGTAATTATACTCTCAGAGTGACCCTACCAACGAAAAGTTTAATATTTTTTTTACTTGATTTAAGAATTTTGTACTTATTTTAAGAAATTCCGGGATTGATTTTCGATTTTGATTGTCTTAAGTACATTTTAGTGTTATTCGTACTTGAATTTTTGAGTATGACTCGTACTTAAAGTAGGTATAAAAAACTTAATTTATTTCGAGTGTTTTTCTTTCTGTTTACCAAAACGATTCAATAGAACTACATGTTACATATTTCAGAGAAACCTTTTTAAGGCCCTGATTATGCTAAGCGCAAGGCGACGCCAAATAATTACATTGAAAGCAAAAACAAAGTCATAAATGTTTTGTAATTTTGTTGTTTCTTTCTGCAGAATTTTACATTGCCTTTTAAAATTTCAAAAGCCTAATAACTTATGGCGTTGAAAATGTTCAAACGGTACATGAACTATAACTACATATATAAAACTCCGCCACGGATTTATGTTAGATTTTATAATATAATTGACAATTTCTGGTCGTTCCACATTTGGGTCTACAACCCTTTTCCCACAGAACCGATTGTACTGGCTTTCGATTTAAACTGCTTACGATAACTAGAAACAATTTGTCAACCAAATTGTTCTTCTCTGCTAAGACTTTAGAAAGACGGACAGGCATACAGACATGGCTCAATCGAGTTGGAATTATTCAGGCACACAGAATTTATATACTTAAGAGGTCTTAGATAAATTTGGGTTCACAAAGTTCACGACTCGTGGTTGAGGCTATAAAAACACATACTAAAACTAAATTAAGATATTTTCAGTAGTGAATTACTTTGTCTATTAAATTCAAGTTAAAGAAAAAGTATCCTGTATAATAAACCCGAAAGATATGTCTTTCTTTTTGTTTTTTTTTTTTTCTTTTTTTATTTAAGAATTAACGATGCATGCCATGACAACGAAAACGACAATGCTTTTGATGATGATGGTGATGGCTTTGGGCCTGGCCTAACATCTTTTTATTTTGCTTCATGGAGGTACTTGAAAACGTGTTTTAACTTTTAACTGAGCGTTTATATTTTTTTTTTATTTTTATGTGGAACATTATGAACTTAGTATTCGGTTAATGGGTTAACTACACAATATTTTATTTACATATTCGTACTTGCACTGGTAGAGAAAAATGATTTTATTTGTTTTTTTTTTTTTCATTTGAACACTGACATGACAGACATGTCAGCATAAAATGTCATCATACTAAAAAATATAAAAAAAAAATTTTTATACAATAGACAAACACATCGCACTTGAGGGTATTAACTCAAATTTTTTTATTTTTTCACTTTTTGGAAAAAAATCGACACGTAATATTCATATCTACTCGCTGTTAAAATATCGTGCTACTTTTTCTTATATTTGGTAATGAAACGGTTGGTTAAAAATATTCTTTTTCATGTACCTTTAATATTAAATTGAAAACTATTTTGCTTGCACCAAGGCGAATTAACTACAGGTGGTGTCGAAACGGCATCTGATTTTGACAGTTCGGGCTTATTTGTTTTGATTTATTAGTGTTTTGCTAATAATGGTTGACCTTTCGAGCTAATGGCACTAACAATGCAATGCAAAAAACCCTATGTTGTTTCTGTTGTTTTTGAATTGGTTGTAGTTCCGACACCACCTGTAGTTGAATTCGCCTTGGCTTGCACGGAAAATTTTTAAATTCCCATAATGATCAAGTGCGATATGTAGAGTAATTTACTTAAGCTTAATTGTAAACGAAATATCGTTAAAAACACTTTTGATGTTTTTGGTTTTCATTGATGTTGATACTGATCCCAAATTCACCACAAACATGTTCGATTATATTGACGGATGGTATGCCCAAATATGGGAAAAATCACTCCAAGGCCATTAAGCAGCCTATGGTGATGGCATATATAAAAAAGGCAAAATACATCTGTAGATTCAAGCTTTAGTTTTTATTTAAGAATTTTTTGGCGTAATAAATAAAAGAGAAGATAAATTTGCCGTTTATAAACGGATAATCTAGTTTCGATGATATTAAACACATCGAAAGTCGAGTTTTAGTTTTGATTTCGGAATATGTATATTACGGACGGACGGACAAAAAAGTTTTTTTATTTTGGTTTTGAAGGGTCGTTTAAATAATCTTTAAAACCAAATAAACATTGAAGAAACGAAGAGTTTTGGAAGATCTAAAACTTTTTTATTTTGAAGCAAAGAGTAACTTTTAAATTCAAAACTACAACACAAAGAAATAGAAGCGTTTTTACATACATAAGAATACAAAATTATAATAAAACATCAATTTAATCAGGGTTTAAAAAACTGCAGTCGAAACCAAAAACTGTCGAACAAAAAACAAGAACTTGTGTACAATGTTTAGCTTTTTGAGTTGGAATGGCAGCGACTGTTTACATTTAATGAAGCGGAATTAAGAGCAACCTTTTTTTTTGACTAACGACTAATAAAGAAGTCGAAGAAATGGCAGTTTTTCTACTTTAACTGCAGTTTTTTAAACGCTGAATTAAATAATTAATTTTTAATATTATTATTAAATTAAAATTTCTTTAAATTAAAACCAGTAAGATTGGCACATGGATGTTGATTATGTCACACCCGAGCCGATCTTTGATCCTGGCTTCACGGTAAGCATTTTGGATAACGTGGTCCACTATGATGACCTACAAATTCCCGCGAATGCGATTCAAATCTTCACGGACGGGTCTAAAACACTGTATGGTGTCGGTTCTGGCATATACTCCGAGCAGCTAAACTGGAGCATTCCTATGAGGCTGCCGGACCACTGCAGTGTCATCCAGGCCGAGATAATGGCCATCCACACAGCCGCGAGACGCATCCGATACGGTGAAATATCTGGAAGGGATATTCACATTATTACCGATAGCAAGGCGGCCATAAGATCCCTGGAGAATGTGTTCATCACATCGAGAATTGTCCGAGAATGCCGGATGTCTCTGGATGAGATAGCGAGACATTCACTGGTCACCCTTAATTGGGTCCCCGGACACGGGGACATACTGGGGAACTGCATGGCGGATTCGTTGGCGCATGCAGGCACCACCTTGAATCGAGACGGTTCAACATATAATGTAGGTGCTTCACTCCCAAGGAGCAAGCAACTTATAGCGCACAAGTTTCATATTATCGCCAGTCGGAGGTGGCACGATGAAACTACCTGAGGGGAAACCAGGAAAATCTGGCCCGTCATAGATGAAAAAAGGACACGGCGGGCACTACAGCTGTCCAGACATCATCTAAGAAACCTGATTGCGGTTATAACTGGCCACTGGCCCATTGGGAGGCACGCCCAGAGGCTGGGGCTACTTACAATGACTTTTGTAGAAGTTGCGGCGAGGAGGAGGAGGAAGAGTCAACGGAACATCTTCTCTGTAATTGCCCGGCTTTCGGAGATCTAAGACTCGAAATGTTTGGTCGAAGAGCCCTTGGGGACAAAACTTGTCTCTCTGATGTTGATGTAAACCGGATCCACTCCTTTACTGAATCGACCGGATGGCTGCGTGGGAACACTAGCAGCCAGACAACATAGGACCCATGGGAGACGGTGCGACATGGTAACACAACGGGAACTAATTAATGGACCCACGTGAGCTGTGCTTGATCACGGCTGCCAATGGAACCTAACCTAACCTAAACCAGTAAGAGTGCTATATTAGGCTATGCCAAATCTAATATGCCCTTCACCATGGTGCGAGAAGCCTAACATACACAGAGGTTTGTTTTCAAATTGAAAATGATTTGAAATCAAACGTTTTCTCAAACGACAAACGTTTGATAATGATTTGAAAATCATAGCATTCTCAACAAAAAGGGGAAATTATTTTCAAATTGAAAAATGCCTTTATTTTCAACTTGCTTTCAAACGAAATTCTCAAATGTTTTTCAAATGTGGATTATAACACAATGTGGAACATAAATAAAAATATTTTATTTTTTTTAATTTAAATTCATTATTTATTTAAATAAATTGTGAGATAAACATTCGACACCATAGTTTAAAGCTTAAATAATATTCTTTCCGTCCTCTAATTCTTGGAACGACGAAATACTTGGCTTCCTTCTATTTTAAGGATTATAGCACCGCGATCATACAACAAACTTATAATTTCTTCACTTTCCCTTATTTATTTTTGTTAAATTCGTATTCTCAATCGTTGTAACTAATCACAAATAATTTTTATTTTTCACAAGAAATACATCATTCACTTGTAAAACACATTTAACCACGAAGTAAAAATTTAACTTTAATCGCCATTTTTAATGTTTACATTAAGTTTTCGCTTTAGTATTGCCAAGTTAAGTTTTTATTTGAATTTAAATGTTAAAATCAAACAATTAAAAAACGTATGCGAATTGTTTTTGATGTCAAATGATAAAGTCATTTCATATCAAAGGTTTGACTTCGTGTTTGTTGGAAGAACAGAAAGTTATATAAATACCGTTCCTTAGATATAAATAAATCTATTTTGTGCTACGCCCACATTTAGTCGGATGTTGTGTATTGATAACCAAGATGCTTGTACCTAATTTGGAAACTTTTTTAAACTTTTTTTAATAACCCAGCTAAGTGTACCAAATTTGGACAATATTTTTCTTACCGTTCTTTAGATATAAAAAAGCAACAAGTAATATAAAATTGAAAATGATAATTACAGCAAATTTCGAACCACCAGTACCACTGGTTAAAGATTAATGTTTGACTGTTGGCTGGCAGGCACCGCAGTGGTGCAGAGGTTAGAACTCAAAGAATTCTGATGAAAGAATGTGGTGATTCTTGAAACATGTAAATTCAACCCAGGTTCGAGCCCCAGCTCAGCCAAGAAAATTATCAATAAATTTTAATAAAAAATTTTATGTTTTAAAATTTCTTCCTTCAGTAAAAATAATTTAATGAAAATTAATATTAATGAACTCAAACTTAACTAAAAAAAAATATCAAAATTATAAAAAAAAACTATTTTTTGCCACTCCCACTTCTCCAATTTTGCCCACATTTTGTGGAATGTTGGGTGTTGATAGCAGAGATGTTTGCACCTGCTTTGAAAATTTGAATCGTTCCGTTTTCCATTTATAAAGATATTTATATTCACCCCCATTTTTCTAATCCCGCCCATTTTTTAAAAAAAAGTTGTGATTAATAGTCAAACTGCTTGTTTCTAATATCGAAACTTCTGCTCTTGCTAAAGTTTTTAATTGATATCAATTTTTATTTTTTTCTGTGTACACACATTCGGTTGGTTCTTATGGCCATTATTTCTACAAAAAGAAATCTAGCTGTGTATAGAAATCTATGGTGTAAAAGCTGTCATATTTTAAAAGAAAACTGAAGTTAAAGAGACGTATGCCAAATAAACGTCGAAATAGGTAAATATAACTGTTAGGTACGAAAACGACCAGCTTTCTTTTTACGGGCATTAATCATGGATGGTGATATCGAGCCATATCCCGCAGCCTATTTAGTACTCCTATGTTTACCAATAACCATTTTGGCATCTTGCGAATCAATATTAACCTCTGCTTTTGTAGTAGACTAAAAAACTGCCTTGTTCTCTTTGCTTTCGTACATTTTGCCAAAAACTAAAACCATCTCTTTCTTTTTTAACTTTTGTTAAAACCACCAATTAGGAAGTGATTAAATTGTACAACAAACAAAAAATTCATCACAAGCCTAAAACGGCAAATAAATAGCGATAAACCTGTTCATAAGCCAAAAAAAAAATTTTTTTTAAAATAAAATCACTTTCAATTTCGTTTGGCATCTTTAAACTACGAGCAAACTGGTCTGTTAAAACATGCAAAATATGTATGTTACGTTGAGATAAAAGAATTTGCATTTTGAAGCGCTTATCTACAAAATTTTTTTTTTTTTTTTTTGTAAAAAAATTTCAAATATTTTCATATATAAATGTTATTAAATGAATCATGAGACAAGTATGTATATTAGCGTGGCCGTTAGTTGTATGGAGAACTTTTGTTTTTTGATTTCTTATACTCTCCTTCTCCAAATCGGTTCAGTTTAATGTAAAAAAAAATACAAAAAAATTTCGTAGCGATAAGTTGTGTTTTAGGGAGGGCGCCCGCCCCTCAAAGTTTGCCATCAAGCCATTTATTCAAATGTAATTTGTTTGCGTATGACTATCTTCTAAAAACAACATTTTACAAGAATATGATATATGGCAATATTTTAGCTCTTCTAGTCAACAACATAAGCCTCCAAGAAAGTTTTTTGCTAAGACTAATATCTTAGAAAATAATTAAGAAAATAACAACAAAATACCAAACATTTTATATACGTTTTATATATATAAAAAGGCGATTTAATGTCAAGTGACACAATTTTGAAATCGATGTCTTCCGATTTGGATGAAATTAACACCAAGGTTAGTCCTATTAGATAGTAGTTTACACACAAGTTTTCAACAAGATCGGTCAAAATGTTTCAGAGGTAGAGGGGGTCAAAGTTTGCCATACAGGTTTTCTTTCTCATCCATGTAATTTATTACCTATTGGTGTTAGCAAAATTTGTCCCAAGTAGCTTAGATAGCTATTTAATCAATCTTTTTTAAAAATATTTTTTTGTTTTTATTAAAAAATTTTTAATTTTTTTTTTATATTTAAAACTTTTTTTTAATTTTTTTTAGCCAAAAAAAAAAATTTTAAAAATTTTTTAAAAAAACAAAAAAAAATTTTTACAAGTTTGATCAAAAAGCTATCTAAGCTACTTGGGACAAATTTTGCTTACACCAATAGGTAATAAGTTACATGGATGAGAAAGAACACCTGTATGGGCAAAATGTCAAACTTTGACCCCCTCTAACTCCGAAACTTTTTGACCGATCTTGTTGAAAATTTGTGTCTAAGCTACTATCTAACAGTACTAGAATTGGTGTAAATTTCATTTAAATCAAAAGACATCTATTTCAAAATTGGGTCACTTGACATTAAATCCCGCTTTTATATATATAAAACGTATATAAAATGTTTGGTATTTTGTTTTTATTTTCTTAATTATTTTCTAAAATATTGATTTTAGCAAAAAACTTTCTTAGAGGCTTATGTTGTTGACTAGAAGAGCTAAAATATTGGCATATATCATATTCTTGTAAAATGTTGTTTTTAGAAGATAGTCATACGCAAACAAATTACATTTGAATAAATGGCTTGATGGCAAACTTTGAGGGACGGACGCCCCCCCTAAAACACAACTTATCGCTACGAAATTTTTTTGTATTTTTTTTACATAAAACTGAACCGATTTAGGGGGGGAGAATATAAGAAATCAAAATAAAAAAAATAACGGCCACCCTAATGTATATTCATTCATTCATAACTAAGAGCACGTAATAGTTTATAATCTTGAAATCTTTACAACTGTACTACACCACCCAAAAATATGCCATTAATCCAGGCAATGATGAAATACATTCCTTAACCAGTTAATCATTCACTTGCTGTTTGTTTTTTTCTTTTTTATATTATTATTTTACCTTTTTAGTGAATTTTCGGTCAACTATAAAGTGAAAGTTATGTAATGTATTTCTTGGAATTTTGCACGTATCTGAGATACAAATGACGTTACTCGCACGCACAGCACAGTGTGTTATAAGCAATTTTGTTTGTCAGTATCCATGTCATAAAAAAAAATTTGTGTTTTTAATGTCAGCCTGTGTTTTTTTTTTTTTTTTTTTTTTTTTTTTTTTTTTTTTGGGTTTTAGATTCAGCATGAAACCGGCTCTTTAAGAGTATAAAGTGTTGGTTGGACGATAACAAGTGCAAGTGCAGCAGTGACGCTTTTAATTGTAAATTTTGCGCCAAGAAAATAAAATTATAAACGTGTTTATTTTATAATTTGGTTTTCAGTTTTTATGTCGTTTAATGTTTAATGTTTCTTTTGTTAAAAAGATTTGTATGTTTAGGGTTTTTTTCTGATTTTATATTATTTTTGTTTTCTTATGATGAGTAAAATGAAAATATTTTACCTAAAAATGGAACAAGATTTTATGTTTGTTATTTGTTTTTGCAAGCATGATTACAACATACATAATATGTTCATAATATGCTTATACATACAGTTGGCTTTTGTGTTAGCTTTTTATAAAAAAAAAAGTATTTTTTTAATTTACCTGGCCAAAATAATTATAATGAATATCAAGTTGAAATGTTTGTTAAGGCTCACCTGAAAAAAAGAGAAAAAGGTTTTGCAATTAATTCGAATTGCTTAAAATGTCTCACAAAAAGATTTAAAGCAAATAAACAAGCAAGGATACTTAGATCCGTTGATTTTGTATCTAAATATATACAAATTAAAATATGTATGTTTGTTCCCTAAACTTTGGAACCGATTTTTCTAAATTTTTAAGATTAATTTCCCGATTAACCGGCGCTTAACATAGGCTAAAAATATTTGTAATTTTTTAAGTGGGCGTGGCATCTATCATACAAATGCAGCTAATAAAATCAAATCTTACAAGCGGTGCAAAACCCCACCAGAGAATGCCACCCTCAAAAAAGTCAACAATCGACAAGACGCCCTCACTCATTTGTAGATGGCTGCACTACACGGTATTTTCGAAATACACTGTACGATCAGCTATTAATATGATGAAAACCAAAATTATTTATTTGCATCCATTATAATATGTGCTCTTTTCCTATTTCTTTTTCTATAAATATAAAAATAAAAATGCGTTTGTTTTTGAGCTCGTTTGTTCCCTATAGACCACTTAACTAGCTACCAAATCGTTTTTCATATTAATTTCCTAATTATCCAGCGCTTAACAGAGGCTATCCATCAATATACAAGATCTCGTTAATAATATTTTACTTTCAGCCTGTTTGTAGAACACGAGCGCATGATAATATTTGTAATTCTTTTGTCATTGCACCATTCATCTGCCTCAGATCAACTAAAAATGCATTTTGTTTTTGTAATTATTAATTAACAGTTAACATTAAAGTTTAACTTTTTCTAAAAATTTTCAACGGTAATAAGATACTAAATCCTAAGTGTTTCACATAATCTATAAAATACTGTTTTTTTATACCCTTCACCACATGTGGAAAAGGGTATATATAAGTTTGTCATTCCGTTTCTAATTTCTATAATATTGATCTTAGACCCTATAAAGTATATATATTCTGGGTCCTTAGGAGGAAGAGGAGAGAAGTTGATTTAACGGTGTCCGTCCGTCTGTCCGTCTTACGTTTCATATGTGTTTTGCGGAGACTCCAGACATGATAGCGGCTAGGTTGTTTTATATTTATGTCACATATAGTCCACCATTTCTTGCTATTGAAATTCAGCCAGATGGGTCCAACAATGGCTGAGATATGACCAAAAAACCACGACTGCATCCAATTTTTCCAAAAAATCCCTTGTGGTTGTTGTTTTTTTATTACTTTTTTCTGTATATCTGGAGAACGGCAAGAGCCAAAGTTTTCAAATTTGGTACAAACATTTAGGTTATAAATACACACCATCCCACAAAATGTGGAGAAGTAGGCGTGGTACCTCCCATACAAAAAGTATTAAAAATTTTATAAAAACCTGAATTTTTTGACTGTAATATGACCTCTGGTTACGCCTTATATATAAAAAGATCGGAAATTTTTAATAGAAAATATTTTCTGAAAAACTCGGAAAAATCGGTTCAGATACGAAAAAGTACTGACCTAAATATTAATTTTTTTTTGAAAAATACCTATTTTCGGGAACCATAGATCTTTTCGAGTCCAAGTTTTATAACCAAAATAACTGGCAAATTTCTTCTTTAACACGTCGGTATATTAATCTGTCAAATCGGTTAAGAAATAGCAGAGATAGCAGATAATTATGTTTGTTTTTATACCCTTCACCGAAGGTCCTGCACCCTATAAAGTATATATATTCTCTGGGTCCTTATGAAAAGCGAAGTTCAAATCCGGTTGTCGTTTCTTCTTCTCCCCCTTCGCATTTGTTTACATATACTAGCATAATGCCCAATATGATTTTCGTTATCACCCTTCTTTATTATTTCATATATTTAACGAAATAATTTTAACAAATAGAAACTAGGAATTTTTGTGTTTTTTTTTTGCTACTTAAAAACACGCCAAAAGAGATAAATCTACGGTATGACAACAGTGCCTTTACAAAAAGAAAACAAACAAAAAACTGTGTTGAGTTGTAAACAGTAAACGATTCATATTTCATTTTAATGATATTTAAACAGCGTTCCGTCATGGTTCAGTTGTCTAGGGGGTGTGTTAAGTAAGAAACTGTAAGTTCCCTGGTTCGAATCTTGGTTTTTTAAAAAGAAATTTTTTTTTAATATTTATATGTTCTAAAAACGATTTTAAAAAAAATATTTACCAGTTTTCGCTTTTTAAATTTCATTTATAATGAAGTTTTAAGTATTGTAAATATGTATATGTAAAAATTATTTGGTTGCTCTGTATTCTGCTCGCACAATGGTGAAGGGTATATAAGATTCGGTACAGCCGAATATAGCACTCTTACTTGTTTTTACTTAACATTAACTTGTAACGCTTATGTGCGCTCTTAGTTACCCGGGTAACTTTGACTTGTTCAATTAAAAGTCTACATATCGCACACTCTGTCATAACAAGGCACTATTCAAAATTCGAGAATATTTAGAGAGGCAGAAAACTGGCTTCAAAAATTGAGTTCCAAAAAATACCAAGGCCATGTGATACCCTACAGCGCAGTATTACCAGAAAAAATTTTGAGAGTGTATCCTATTTGAGATCCATAAGTGATAATGGACCTGCCAAAACAAAAGCATTATGCAATGAGGAACAGATTCATATAAGAGTTCTTTTTGTCAAATATTACATTATTGTCTACTCGTTAGGAGATTTTTTCGTCTTTAAGTGTTTTTTTGTTAGGGATAAAGTTTAAATGGGCGCTATGGTCAGTTCTGAACCTACCAGTACAAAACTTTGCCCATGAAATTTTAGCTATGACCAAAGATAGTTTGTCACTGACTAACTTTTATAAAGGAAGTTACGAAGTTCAATGGTATTTTCGGGAGTAGTGTTTTTAAAAGTGCTCTGGTCCCAATAAAATTTTTAAATTTAGATTTTAAAATATATAAAATATGTTTGGACCATATTTAATCTAAATGCCAATATAATAAGATCGTTAATGGGCACAAAGACTCTATTAAGAAGCTTATTTGGGGGCTATGGAAAATTACGGACCGATTCCCAGCCTTTTCAGTAGACTTGGTTCTTATGAGAGCCATCTAGCCTGTCAGCTGGACGGACGGACATCTTTAAATCGTTTGAAAAAGTGATTTTGAATCGATCGGTATACTAAAAGAGCCAATATTTTTATGTGTTACACACATCAGCACTAACACATGATACCCTCTCCACAATAGTGGTGTTGGTATGGAAATCAGTTAAATATTAAGTTATTTAGGTCATCCTAATGAAACGACCAACAACAAACTAAACAAATTTTTACAATTTCACAAATTCGAAATTAAACTAAATAAACAACAAATAGGAAATCTTAAGGTAGGGCATGAAATTTCGAAAAGACAAATAAAGAAAAAGCAACAAAAATTTTGGGAAGTAAAGAGGCAAATAAATGGTTTAATATCTTAAACAAATATTGCAGTACGAACGAAATTTTTTCAAGCTAAATGAAATTGAGAAAAGCAAAGAGGAAACAGTGATGAAATGCAGCATAAATAAATATTATATTAGTGCTAAACGCTAAAGCTTCAGAAACTTTAAAAACATCTTAAAAAAATCTTGAAAAACATTATTTAAATAGAGGCGTATACTTGATATTATTTAATCAACACACACGCACACACAGATACAAAAACACAACAACATCTCGAAAGATATGAATGACCAGAAAAAAAAGAGATAATTAAGTGAGTGACATATTTATGAACGTTCGTCAGTCAGGCAGTCAGTTATTTAGTCATTTAATTTTTATGTGCTGCATGTTCGTTTTTAGCTGATGAGTGTAAAGAAAAAAATCTAGTTAAATGAGCAAAAACAAGCTTAAACGAATTTAAAGCTGGTTGTTTTATTGCACGACTAAGTGCTCTAGTGTTTAAACTTTAAAACCGCAAATGAAATTGAAATGTAGGTTTTGTTGCTTCTTTTTTTAAAGATTTCAGCATTTTGTTTTGTGTGTAACTTTCTTCAGGCGCACATGAGCAATAAACAATTTGCGCGTAGTTCGTATTTTTTATCATTATTTTCTTTATACCCTACATTATAGTATAGTACTTTAAGTAAAAGATTTGCGATACTTATCATTTAGATTGGCCTACTTTTTTTAAATTTTTAATAATACAATGAACTTAAGAATGAAAGTGATATGATCGTAGTTTAAGCAAAACCGGATTTTTTATTGACTACGTAGGAACTTAAAAAAATATTTTGGCATTAATAGAAGAAACAAATAACAAGTTCAATGAAATCTTAAATATTCAACAAAATTTAGACTACAGAATAGAAGAAAAGATAAACATTTGTATGATTTTAAATAGGATTAACAGCAGCGACTCAACATTAGCTTAAATTGCGATGACAAAAAAAGTGATCAAACAGAGTTAAGTCTTCAACTTCAGGCAAAACTTCAAAGTCTCATGATTAAAACTTCGGCATTTACTTAAAATTCTCATTTTAATGTTTAATATAAATTTTTCTTTCGTTTTTCATTTTCTGTTTGCAATATCTGAGAAATTTATAAAAATATGGTAGAATTGTTGGGAGAATAAGTGTCTATATGTGAAAGCATAAGAAAAAACGTTTTCAAAATAAAATAGATTTTTTTCACGACGTCTTTCTACGACAAATTTTAATGTCAAATATTTGGGAAAATGTGGTCCCGACGCAGTTCTGTTTGAAGACTAAGGATCGATATTTTCGAAATCGGGTTTTAACAAGTTCGATATTGAAATAGCAAACAAATTGTCCGAAAAAAATATTACGTTTAATTTATTTATCTGTAACTTTCATTTAACTTCATATTTCTAATTTATATTGGAATAAAGTCAGAGCACAGTTGAAATTTTTCAAAAAAAAAAAAAAAGGGAAATGTTTGTTCAAGAGTATCGCGGGTACTTGCGATGATGACCTTATTACCCGGTGCTTTATGTGCTTACGGTGCCATTAATATAAATCGGACACATACATACAAGATACAAGTTTAACTAGTACATGATTGTCTTGACAATTTACAAAAAACTTGATTAGGAGAAGTTATAAAACTTCTAGTACTTAAGCAGTTTTTTTTTCCATAAAAACTAAAAAAAAGCCGCCCATACCGCGAAATTTTTAAAAATCTTCTACCACCCGATGTGAACAATCCTTATGCTTATGTATATATATTAGTTCCCGTGGTTTCTTAAATGCTAATGCTTAAATGTAACCATATTGTTGTTAAAATACAAGCATACGTTGGTAAAAAGTAACCTTAACTTGTTGAAAATTAGCTAAATATTAATTATAATTAAAACAAGTAAGAAAGTATAGTCGGTCAAGCCCGACCATATGATACCCAGCACCACAGTACTTAAAAACACATCATGCTTATGTGTCCATATAAATATGGATTTCTCTATGTTTAAAAACTTCATTAAAATCGGTTTGAAAGTTTGTGAGAGGCAAAAATTGCCCCTTACATCCCCTTGTGGTCCTATTTTTGAAAAACTGTATAGCTTATGTGTCCATATAGATATGGATCTATCTATGTTTTAAATTTCATTAAAATCGGTTTGAGAGACAAAAATTGCCCTTATCACCCCTTGTGGTCCTATTTTTTTAAAACTGTATAGCTTATGTTTCCATATAGATATGGATCTATATATGTTTTAAATTTCTTTAAAATCGGTTTGATAGTTTCTGAGAGGAAGAAATTTCCCCCTATCTTCCCTCGTGGTCCTATGATTCGGCCCATTTTCAGTAGGCTTGGTCCTTGTGCCAATTAGAACCTATGTCCCAAATTTTATCAAATTATCTCCAAAATTGCGACCTGTACTTTGCGCACAAGGTTACATGGACAGCCAGCCAGCCAGCCGGACGGACATCGCTAATTCGAATCAGAAAGGGATTCTGAGTCGATCGGTATACTTTAAGGTGGGTCTAGGACCAATATTTTAAGGCGTTACACACATCAGCACAAATGCATAATACCCTCTCCACTATTGTGGTATGGGTATAAATAATCAGGTCACACACAATATTAACCATATTATGGTTACAAACAGCTTTAAACCTTATTTCAGTTTTTTATTTCTGTTACATGTTTTTTGTGCCCCTTTAATTTTTCAGTACACGACGACCTTTATCAAGATTCTTTCAGTTTTACTGGTTTATACTACTTTTATGTATTTTAACTTAATATTCCAAGAAATAAAATGTGAGAATTTTAAGCAAACCGAGCAAATGATTGAAAAGCTTTGTATCACAGAGAACAAAAAACCAAAGTTTTGTTACTTCAAAATATATTAAGGGTTTTCATGATATCGCTTAAAAGTCTCGCAATCTGTGCAAATTGTGCATTTGTTCGCCCTCGCAAATGAACTGTCAATAATAGTATAAGAATTCATTTACACAAACTTCGTAAATTTTGCCCAACAATTTTGACTCGTAAACTGTTCAATTGTGCAGTTTTTTTTGTGTCGTTTTCAATGAAAAATTCAAGTGTTTATAAATCACAAACAATAAAATCTAGCAATAATTTGAGCAAATTAGTCTTTTGGCTTTCTTTGTGCATTTTTAAAAACAAATTTCACATATTAATTACAAATTTCAACTTTTAATTTTATATTTTTGAATTTTCTTTTTTAATTTATTTTTGTATAGACATTTCTTATAAACTGACATAAATTTTTTAAAATTACACAAAAATTAAAAAGGTTCTTCATGAAACAACTCCCGCAAATTTGCCCATTTGCACAAATGGCAATTTTAAGCGATATCATGAAAACCCTTATAGTTTTTTAAAATTTATATAGTGTATATTTACTGTTGGAGGATAAGATAGTTCTTATGCGCATTTCACTGCTTGCTTAGGACAGATCATACGGAAAAATTTTCCCAAAAAATTTTTAGAAAAGCCGAAGAAATTAGCAAACAAAACTGCAGAGTGAATGAGAATTGCAAACACTCAAAAAGTCTTATTTGCAACGATATCGAATTGAAATTATATTTTCTAACATTACTTGTAGTTGTAAATTCGTTAAGAAAAAAAAAATAAAAACAAAAATAAATTGCTTTATTGTTTTCGCAAAAAAATCAATAAAACAAGTTGCCAGTTCAGTTTTTTTATGCACGTGCACTGCAATTGAATTTTTTTTTTTTTTTTTTTTTTTAATTGATTCTTTATATTACAGTACTTGCAGATTTAAAAAATAAAAAAATATTTGGGAAAATGTTTCCTGCTGATCTGGCCTAAGCAACCAGTGAAATGCGCATAGAAACTACGTTATTCTCCTATTAAATATAAAATGTTTAAAAGTATTGTGTTATTTATATATTTTATAACAATTATGGTTGAAGCTAAACTTTATTTAAACATTATATTGTTAAAGCTAACCAAATATAAAGTTTCAATGAATGTAAACATTTTGTGGTAAAATATAAACAAAATTTTATTAATCGTAAAAAAAGTAAAAACAACAAAAGTATGTTTGCAATCAATATGTTTATAACGTTTTTTTTTCTTCATGTATTGAAACAACATCCACTTCATGACTCTTAAAGATTAAACTCAAATAGAATTTTACATTTCCGTTACAAAACCTGTTCCAGAAAACGCAAGAGGCTTCGTTACTCTTACGTAAACACCTACGCTGCGAATTAGCTATTCCGTTGTCCATATCGAGCTTATGCTTAAAAAGATTCTCTTTAGTAAACATAACGCTACGTCTCAGATGAATCTGATAGAACTAAAATTATTCTTCGTTATCAAAGTTATTTACGGGAATACAAAATTTATCATTAATACGATTTCTGTATGACGTGCTAAATTCCAAATTTTTCATATTTGGTTAATACACTGAAATTTATTGTTGAGGGAAAGCTTGCTTCTATGCGCATTTCACTGGTTGCTTAGGCCAGCTCATCAGGAAACCTTTTCCTAAGATTTTAGAAAAGCTAAAAATATTATAGGAATAAAACCCTAAAGCGAATAAGAATTTTAAACACCCAAAGTCTTACTTGTAAGTAACAATATCAAAGCTTAAACAAAACACCAACAATAAACAGTAAGTTTACGTGTCAGCTGTTAGGAATTTTATGTTTGTTTATATTTATTGCGAAAGCGAAGATTCCATCGGTGTACATGACGTTTTTTAAATTTTTTACAAAATACACCTGCACCAAAAGCTAGAATTACATTAATTTTGACTAATCTTCTGTTTTCTTTTTAATACATGCAACTACGTTTTACCAGGAATAAGATTTTCAGGCACCAAAACATCCAAAATATGCACTTAAAAATAAAAAATGTGGACTAAAAACTTAAAATTTAATTAATTTTACTTAAAACAAATACAATATAAAAAATTCAGTCTCTTGTTATTAAATTCTCTTTAAAAAAATTAAAAAACTAATTTAAATTGTTGTTTGTTTAAATATATAGGTACTGTTTTACTAAAAGTAAAACTTTGTCTTGTACTTGAAGACTGCCAATGCATTTTAAAAAAAATTTATTTTCAGATCCCACTTTGATTCCAGATCAGAACAAAAATTTTTAATATATATTTTATTTTTTGAAATCCTTAATTATTTTTACAAAAAGTTTTGAATTTTTTTTTTTAATTTGTCGGGCTTTTCTTTCTTCCACATTGTTAATTTTACTTACTGCACTATCAATTTATTTGATTTGAGTATTGAGTTAACTAATTGCCTCCTAATTAGTTACTGTTTCACCAATATATCCGTAATTGGAAAATACAAATGCTTATTGACTTCTGATGTTACTTAAATTTAATATTTCTTTTAAATTTTTAATAGTATAATCATCGGTATTAACAAGCTCTTCTAACATTCTTAAATGAAAAGAAAAGCAAAGCTATAAAAGAATTTATTTATTGATTTAAAATTTTTTTTGTGTATTAAAAAATTTTTTTAAAAGTTTTTTTAATAATATGGAATTAATTAATCACTCCACTCAAAAATTTCAAAATATGCAAAAATATGCCAAAATATGCAACGATATGCAAAACAAATCGATGCCATTTTAACGCAAATTTAAGGATTCGGAAAGATAATTGGTGGACATCGTTCTTAGACTATCGACAAAAACATGCATACATGCATGGGAATCGCATCCCAAGTAATACCAATAATTATAATACATATAATAAATAAATAATATAAAACTAATAATTCAATACCAACCAATTGGAAAAAAGAATGAGTAAAAAGGCATAATCGAATTCCATAGTTAGCCGGCACAAGTTCCCCACGCCGCATTCCATACATATTTATTTTTACACAGGTTTTCATTGGGAGCAAACCCTTCTACACTCTCTTCTTCTTACAGGAATTAAAAAAGGCCACCAGATGACGGACTTTAAAACAGATATATAAAAATTAGCGGTCGACTTTAATGGTTGGTTGTTACTAAAAATACTCAAACGATAACAGAAAATTTAGCAAAATTTTTATAATTCCCATATTCTATTTTTAAATTATGGATTTAAATACATAAAATTTATAAAAGTATCACCATCCAGTGTGACACAAAGAATGCTGACGAAGGCCGTAGTGGTCCAGAAAATGCATTACATTCTGCTAATGTGTCTGATAATTGTTAAATTTTCTGTACTTACAAAATTTACGGCATTGCTAACCAAGGGAAAGCTTAAGTAAAAACATGTAACATAAGGATGCAAGATATTCTGGTAGTGTATAAGGTAATTCCTAATTATAAGTACATATGTATCTATCAATGTTACCCAAAGCAAATTCGATAAAATGGTTAATATACATACACTCAAAAGAAAAATCAATCCATCCACCTTTACGTATGAGTAACGAGGCCTCTTCTTTTCATTCCTGATTGGTAAGATTCTAATCATGTCATTGCTTGACTATCAAGTCCAGGTAAATTATTTATCACCATAATTTTACAGTATCTCCCAGGTCGATGCAAACCCATCATACTTGACCAAACATGTCTCGTTTTTTTTTTCCATTTCAAAGGGTCTTTAACAAAATGTGATGGTTTTGTGTAAGTATTTTTATGACTGATTTTTATTTAAACTTTTTTTGAAGAAAAAAAAAGTAACACAGTTTAAATTTTCTCACAAAGTTTTGTTAAAAAAAATAGTGTTAAATTTTTTTTAATTTACCCCTGCATTGAGCTGTAAAACAAACTTTTTGAGTTTTTTTATTTTCTTACGTTTTGACGAAATAAGAGTAAATAAAGTGTTAGTTCCTCTACTTAAAGCGCAAAGACAAACAACTTTATTTTTCGCCGTTTTGGTAAAAAAAAAAATTTCTGATGAGAGCAAATATGGTCGAGATAAATTTCGTGTGAGGTTTTTGTAAATTGCTTAAACTTGGCTTAAAGGCCAAAAACAAAAACACAAAGTTTGCTCTCTGGGTAAACAATTTTAAGCAAAACAAAAAATTTCTTTCAACAATGTTTGTTGTATTGTAAATTATTTTGTAATGTTTTGTTGAATTATGTGAATGAGTAGTGAGTTATTTGTTTGTGTATGGATTTTTTGAAGTTTTTGGCTTTTGTCGCTGAACAATTTCGAACTGAAATAAGAAATTGGTGGCATTTTCAAAATACTTTGTATATAAGACGGTTGCTCTCCAGAAGTTGACATCAAAAGCATCTTAACCATCAAAAGTGTTGCACGCAACATCCGTGGATATAAGAAATTTAAAAAAGAAAAAAAAAATCGTAAAAGGATTATTTAATAAAAATCGAGTCTTATTAAAAACTAAAAAAAAAAATACTAAAAATGAAAGTGTTCGCTTTAACTACAGTTTGTTTATTGGTTGCCAGCTGTGCCTGGGCTGCTCCAAATCTACAAGATAATCAAATCGAAAGTGAATCAACCTTCACGCGGGCCGCTCGCTATTTGGGCTCATGTTTCGAAAGTGATGATATGACCACTTGTTTGGCTGTTAAGGGCATTACCGCCCTTAATCGAGCCGCCAGAAGCAATAACATTGAACTGGTCAATGGTGTTTCATTTAAAAGGTGTGTGTGTGTTTTTTTAATCAAAGCTAAATATGAAAAACATTTATAAAAAAAAACTTTTGAAAAAAATATTTAACAGCAAACAAAACAAAAGAACTATTGATGATCAAAGTGAAGTTTGTTTAATGTAGTCAAATTAAGATTGAAAGACTTTTGACAATGGACTTAAACCAAAATAAAAAATGCCTTTAAAACTAAAATAAAAATATAATCAATTAGCTGCTTGACTAACTAACAGTAACGCTTTAATGCCATAAAAACGACCAAGTCCAATTTTACAAAAAAAAAAACAAAAAAAAAAATATATTCAAATTTCTAAAAGTTTTTAAAATTAAATATTTTCACTTATTGCCGGTTTTTAGAGGCTGATACTACAATTAAAAGGATTTTAATGTAAAAAATATTAATTTAAAATCAATTTTTTTTTATTTCGAATTTCCAATACTTAAAGATGCTGCCAAATTGAAAGTGATTTTTAATTTAGATAACTTAAAAAAACTTGTTTTTACTATTATTTAATCCTTAACGTGGGAATTTTGTTTTTAAAATAAGCTTTTTTTGGTTTGCCCTTCATATGGTAAAACTGGTGAAGTCAATTTTTTTTATGATTCAAAATTATATAATCATTTGACCTTCTATGGACTTTTATTAAATAATTTTTAATGTTTCTACTTAAAACCTGCACAAACATGATCCGATGTTCATTCATATTATGTCAAATTTTAAGGTTATTTTTAATGTACACTATTTTGCTATGGATAACGTTTATTTTTCTTTTAAACTTTTTCAATCAAATTCTTTGTAACCCTTTTGATGGAAACCGAGTATGCAAAAAACTTGAAAAAAAACTTCTTACTGCCTACGATGCTTTTAATCTGAAACAGACAAAAGGAGGATAATAATTATTTTTATAAAAGAAATATCAAAAAAAAATTTAATTCATTTCATGTCTTAAAATCGTTCGTTCACTAAAAATAATTTAATGAAAATTAAATTTGAAGAGCAGTTCAATGAAAAATCACAGTTGTTAGAAATATCAACCCTTTTAAAACATTTTCCAATATAAGTTTTAGCCACAAATTGAATCTGTTCCGTCGAATGCAAATAAATTGATTTAAATTAGTTCGCGTGATCTTTGAATCTGAAGAACTTAAACATTCTCAAAAACTTCTTACCAATTAAAGCGTTAATCAAAAATAAAATCAGTTCCAGTTAAAAATTGTATCAAGTGAATTAAACGTTTAATCAAATGAATTAAACGTTTAATTGCTTCTATTAATTTGTTTAGCGGTGCATATTTAATGAATTTTTTAATTGAAATAATTTTTTTTTTCTGTGTAAATTCTGTGTCCAATTTAATAAAAATATTTAAGAGGCAGCAATTCTCTATTTGCTTTAAATCAAAATCAGGTACCGTCAAAGGCGTCCATTCGAAGAACAGTAATTTTCCTAAGAATTTGGTTAAATCAAAGTAAGTGGCTATCTTCTTCATCCATTCACAGACATTATGATACTGTGACTTAAAAGAGCGTATAGAAGGTTTTTCATTTTGCTTCTAACAGACCAACTTTAATAAGCTCGTCAAGCGTATGATTTTCCAGCGCAAAGCTTGGACGTTGAAATGTCACAGAATAAAAATGGAGATAAAACCCAGAGATCGACCTTAAAATAGCTAAATTGCCATTACTTTTGAACAATAGAAACCAACTTCACAATATACCGCCCTGTCAGAACCGGGTTTCGTATAAGCATGAGAATTTTTGACAGGTAGAAAACGTTTGACGAGCTGTACGTTTCCAAAATAGAAAAAGTAAGATAAAAGTACTTGTTACTACCAGGGTTTAAAAAACTGCAGTCGAAACCAAAACTTTTCAAAAAAAAAAAAAAACAAAAATTTGTGTACAACTTTTCGCTTTTTGAGTTGCTTTGACAGCGACTGTTAACATTTAATGAAATAATCAGAAATAAAAATTTTTTTTTTTGCCAACGACAAAAAATGCCGTTTTTCTACTTTGACTGCAGTTTTTTAAACGCTGGTTACTACCCGTTCAGCTATTTCGAACAAAGATTTCAATCATTTAATTCACATATAAAACAAAATTTAATTTGGAATCGAAATCCTCGTATGAAATTGATGAGCAGACAGTTTAAAATAAGCTCCTGTATTCATAAACGATTATAAAATTTAACAAACGTTTATTAAGGAAAATTTTAATACAAAATTTGTCTTGTAAACCTTTATTTAATTTAAGATATTTTTATGAACACAGGAAAAGTCTTCTTAGACAACAGAAAACGTATTTTAATGTGAACTAAAATTAAATTATTTAGTATTTACCAGAGCTGGGAAAGACTGCAAGCGTTTTAATTGCAATCACATGATTTCTCCTTAATGAGTGCTAATATTTTTGATTGCATGCAAAATAAAAAACTTGGTTAAATGTGTTATGTTTATATTTTTCGGCTTGAGGTCTGTTTCATAAAATAGAATAAAAATAAAAACTCTTGTTTTGTTTTAATTTTTATTATTTATTTGTTCCAATATTTCGACCAACTTTGTTGGTCATCCTCAGGGAAATAGTTATGATCTTAAATATTATAAATTTAAACATGTTTCTTAATTTTAATAACAAACAATTAATTTACTTAATATTTAATGCAGTGTTGTCCGATGTTGTCGTTTTAAGTTCTCTTCACTGACTGTCTAATAATTTTCTTTTGTTTATTACTCTTGTGTTTGGTTTTATGATTTAAATTTGAAATCATGAAATCAATAAGTTATAAAATATGAAGGCCCAAATTTACAGTCATAAGTTAATTATTAGTAAACTAAAATAATAACTATTGGCTTACTAGCATTTCATATTTACAGTATATGGGTTAACTAAAAATTTTTACCAGAGAAAAAAAAATGGTAACTCTATCAAAGTATTAAATTTCAATGTTGGTAGCAGTGTTTTCTTGACATTTTTTATTATTTCTAAACAGTGTTCGAAAATAAAAAGTACCTTTTTTAGCGTTCGGCTCACACACCCAAGAAAGATACCTATTTTTTAGTGATTGTGTAGACGAGCACAACCCTTAATACAGTTCGTAAATATTTTCAAGAAAAAGCCGAACATTATATAATGTTCTGTTCTTCGTTAAAAAACAGAACAATTGTAGTGATACTGTAGAAAAACACTATATTTTAATGTTCTATAATGTTTATTTTTACATTGACAAAGTAATGAACAAACAAAAAATTTTAGCGACGGCCGCAGCACGAACAGCTTGTGTGTGTATTGTGTATATGTTTTGTGTGTGTAAAATTATTTGGCTGCCTTTTTGTTTTTTTTCGTATGTGTATTTTGTTTTTGTAAAAATGTTTGATTTTCTTTACCAGTCAAAAAGGACGAACATTAATGAGCCGAACCGAACACAATGAAGTTTGTGGTTAAAAAAAAATCAAACGGAATTAAATGTTCTCATATTTTTGTTGAGTTGGAAAAGAACAGTATTATTTTTGTGTTCGAAAGATGACAAACAGGGAAACGTTATTTTTTTTAATGATTTTCTACACAAACATATAATCGTTTGTGTTTTCCACAAATGTACCGAACCGAACACTAAGGAGCGATATTTAGTGTTTATCTTTGAACAATGTTTCTAAATATAAAAAAAAATACCGAAATGTCACAGAAGACAAAAAAAGTAGCAGTGTTGCTACGAAACAAAAGGAATAAGCGTGGAAGCGTCTTTGCACAATTAATAATAGTAAATTTAAAAAAAAACCAAATGTAAATAATTATTTTAAAGAGAAGAACTGTTGTCTAACTAACATTTGTTAGTTTAACTAATGGCTAACAAAAAGTTGTAAATAAAATTTATTTAGTTAAACCATTGCTCTTAGTTAACTAATGGCTGTAAATTTGGGACTAAACTATTTTTTTTAATCAATTCATATCTTAATTGCATTTAATAATATTGAAGAGGATGATTTTAAAATGATAGCAATTTCGATCAGATTTCATTTTGAAAGTTGAAATAATTTTGAAATCAAAGAATGAAAACAGTTTGGTTAAAATCATATTGCTCTGGCTAACATACAAAAAATCCTTTTTCTATCTTTGAAGATAATAAAAATTATACAAAATAGCATCTGGATATGCTGAAAGAACACTTTTATGTAAATCCAGTCTAAAAAGGTTCTAAAAACTTTTGCTAACTTATATAAAACGTTAGAAGTTAACGATATTGTATTTTAGTTAAATAGAAACAATAAAAGATATTTTCGTATTTAATCCCATTATCATAATTTATTTTCAATTATTTAATGTTATTCGAGCCCCATGACTCAGTAATATCCATAGTTATTCAGTTTTCAATTTACAACTTCAACTTCTTCAAGTAGCACATTAACTGCCTGTGCATCTATTTCAAGTTATAAAATATTCTTTTTGTTTAACGTGTAAGTTAAGCAACAAAGTATTCGTTCGAAATCGATGACCAGGCCTTAAGTAAAAATGTTTGTTAAAAAGTTCTTCAATACTTTTAACCCTGTTCTAATAAAGTTGTTTAAACCTTACACAGGCAATATCGGAAAAATGATCTACAACATTTTACTTTTAATCCAAAGCACTATAGTCTTTTTCTACGTTACACAAACCATCAACCAAATACGGTTTTTTACATCTGACTTGTCATCTTTTCAAATCACATGTAATTGTGCATGTCTGTCGAAATTGCTGTTTTACATAAGGTTTAACTAGGGTTTACACTTGCAAGTGCAAGTGCAAGTTCGAAAAACTCAATGCACTCACACTTTTTCACTTACTCCATCAAATTTATTGTACTTGCAGCTTAACTTGCAAGAGAATTTGATTGCAAGTAAATTTTTGGCACTTGCTGCAAGTAAAATGACAAATGAAGAAACAGTGTTGCCGTGTTAATTATGTTTATAGCGGATTTTCTGTGTATTTAAAAAAACTAAAAAATAAAAAAATACACCGCATCTAATTGATAATTTGAATCATGAATTTTAAGCATTAAAAAAAAAAATTGTTAATAAAAATATTTTCTCAGTAACATTATGATATCGCCACTACGGCAATACTGTTGTCACATATTTTATAAAATAAAATTAATTTTTTCATCAAGATGGACCGAAAATTTATTAAAGAACAAATAATTAAATTTATTTTGTTATAACATGGTTATGTTTTCAACATGGTAAAGTTTTTTAACCGAAAAACAAACCTTTTTTAATAAGATGTTTTCGCTTCGAGAACATTTGAAAAATGAACTTACAACTGACTGTGTAAACACTCAAGCTACTTGCAAGACTTTCGGCTTTTTCTTCGACATTTTAGTTGATAATACGTATACACTGCTTGCAAGTAATGCATGTGTAAAGGCAGGGTTATAATATTCGGTCAAAAACGTACATGTAATTTGCTTCTGACATTGTCTCTGTTTTATTTCGCAGAAACCAAAGCAGTTCTCGGTTTCAAAATAGCGTGCTGCCGCCACAAAAATTTTTATTTGCGCCGTAAAAGACTTCAGCCGTCTTAAATTTTTTTTTTTTTTTAATTTGAAGATACCAATTTAGGATATTACAATGTAAATTTATGTACATATATATATTGGTATTGTAAAATATTAATTTCAGCCGGCTAATGATTCCGGCAATAGCTAAGCGCCGCTGCCGGTTTCTTCCCGGCACAGATTTCTGACACAGCTGATGTCAGATGGTTTGTCAGAAGAAAATAAAGCATGCTCTAATTGATATTTTGTCAGATGTTTTTGAATCTGACTTTTACAGAAGCAACCCCAGTAAAAAATGTGCTCTAAAAGTAGCAGGTTTTATGTATGTATTCATACCTCAAATCGCTTTAAACCTGCTGATGGGATGCCTGATTTTTGTATGGGGAGTTCTCAGTTTGGAGGACTTTTTCTGCTGAAAACAAGTAGCTCTTTTAGCATGTAAGGGCTAACTATATTAACATATTCATTTATGTTTTGCTTTTACTGGTTTAAATGCCTTTTTTCAATCATTTTCGTAAACCATAATATATTTTTATTTTTTTCGCTTTAAAACCTTCTTCGTTGTCAGCACTAAAATAGCAGCTTTTTTGTTTATTTTATCCTTTATCAATTACTATAATTGAAGCGCTCGATTATGCGCTTTTTCTCTTAAGTGCTTCAAAAAACCCAAATTTTTTTTACTGCGATGTTATAAATGTAACACACGACATGTATGTATTTTGCTGTGGAAAATTTGACAAGTCAGATGTAAAAAACATGTCGTGTACATGCAGCTTAAGCTTGTTCATTTGATTCATCGCCCTCTCCGATAAGTACTTATAAGATACATTTTAGTATTTTATATATGTAAGGCAATTCACACAAAACCCTTAAAACATAAAATTTTGAAAACTACCCAGTAAAAACTTAGCCTACAAAATAATGGGTTGTGTAATCAGAAAAACATAAAAGCACTACTTACAATTCTACTGAAAGGGATGTCCCAAAATGAACGCATTCAAACGAAAGTCATTATTTTTTTACTTAAATACATCTAGAAAAAAGTGGTTATAGAAGTTGTTATAGAGTCAGTTATAGAAGAAAGCTACTAAATAATGAATGAGAGAAGCTATTCATTTTGAAAAAGTAAGCGAAGTTTTTCTGGGATGTTTTTAGCAAGGCGCTTGTCAAAATTTTCCCACTGCAAAATGCAGACATGTAGTTTAAAAGAAAAAGGTTCTGTAAATGTCAGCTCGAATTTACAGTGTAAACATTTTATTAATAAACACATATAGGTAAGTCCATTCTGATCCGAGTTCGCAAGTAAACGCAAAGTAGAATCTTTAAGAAGAAAAATATCAAAATAATTCTCTAAATTGAACAAGTAACTTTCTGAACATATTTTTTTCTTTATTTACCTTAACAATAATTTTTATTTAATCTATTCTAGTTCTCTTTTCTCGCCAACCCTTTTTTAACACCCCCTTTTCACTTACAAAATCCAAAATTTTAACCACATGTCTTGGTGCCAAGCTCTACTTTCATCCTAAGAAAATTGGTGTTATTTGAAAACAAATTTTAATTTAAAATAAATTACAAACTATAAATCAAATCTTTTCGTTACTATCTCTTAAATTATTTTTCAGACATTATTATTATTTTTATTATTTATTTAACTTCTTGTATACATATCGAGCCCTTACCGCAAACAAAGCTGAAACGTCAAGAACCCAATTCTACAGAAGAAGGCTTTTTTTTATTTTATTTCAAAAAAATTTTAAGCGACAATCTTCGCTTAAGCTTAAATTGTTTTTGCTATAAAATCGTAACGGTAATTTATGTGACCATGACATTTTAGGAGTTTTATTTATTAAAAAAAAAAAAAACGAAAACTGAAAATGATGTCGCTTAAATTTTATTTTCGGTAATGGCTCGATATTTTCTTATGCAAATTCCTTAAAATTCTACGCTTGTCTGGAGATCAATAATTGCATGCATGCCTTTTCCCAGCTAAATTACTTTTTTTCAATCTTTTTTAAAAATTACTCAATTTTCACTTTCCTTTTCTGTAAAGAAACTTTCTCCTCCCTTAACAAATATTATAGTGCCTTTTTTTCTATAATTTTTTTTCCTATTTATGCCCTTTTTACAGAGATCCTGCCAGCCCTGTTCAACGTGCCGGTCGAGCTCTCAGCGAATCAGATGTTCTCTCCCAATTGCCGGAAAAAAGTGATGAACGTACTGGCCAATTGATCGATATGGCCGTTGAGAGCGCTTCCGAATTCCTGGGCAGTCACAATCTCGAAGTGAAAGTACCCGCTGAAGCTACACAAGAAATCGCTCGGGCTTTGGATGAAGGTAGAAAACATCTTAAATCAAAAAAATCTCTCAGCAAATTTATTAAAAACATTTTAAAAAATTTAGGCCGTGGTAAATTGAAGAAAATGATGGGCCCAATTGCTTTGGCTATTGGTGCTAAATTGTTCGCTTTGGTACCTCTTTTCTTGGGAGGTTTGGCTTTGTTGACCACTAAGGCCATCATTGTTGCTAAAATCGCTTTATTCTTGGCCATTTTGGTTGGGGGTTCGAAAATTTTCGGCGGTTTAGGTAACAAATTCGGTGGTGCTTTAGGTGGTGGTGGTGGTGGCTACAATGCCAATGCTGGTTGGTCTGGTGCTTCAAATGGTGGTTGGTCCTCAGGTGCTTCTTCGGCTTATCCTTATGCTCGCAGCATCAATGTAGATGGTGATGCTCAAAATTTGGCTTATGCTGGACAAGTTAATGCTCAATAATTGCAATTATTGTTAACGCTATTATTACAACTAGTTTGTAATTAAGTATATTTTATAAAAACGCATTTAACATGCCCAACCAAATGTGCCTTTTTTGCTTAAATGATACAAAAACGCTTTAGTTAATAGTAATTTATTAAAAAAAACACACACACATACACACAAATTATAAACATAAATTATTTCATTTATTTTTATTTATTAAAAGTAAGAAAATAACAAAACATTTTTATTAGTTAAACGTGACTTAAAACGTCACGTTTTAGTTACAAATGTGTGACATTCTAGTTCAATTTTACCATAAAACGAAACGATTTTACCTCATTTGAGATAGAAAACTACAAGATAATTAATTAATTTCTTTTTTAATTACAATCAGTGTAACCACAAACGGTATAAACTTTATTTTTATTATTACAAAGTGTTTAATTTTAAATATTAATTAAGTGACATTACAAAACCACAGAATTAAATAAAACAAACACTCACACACGCTATCTTTTGTACAAATCATATGAAAAACGAAAAAAAAAATATACATAAAATGTTTCAAATATAATTAAATATGTGTTTTAATTAACTGAAAAAATGTTTGCTTAATTGATATTATAAATAATTAAGTATATTTTCTTTATTACACCTAGCAACAGCAATTTTCACACAAAAAAATAAGAATCGATTTGCGTATAAAAAGAGGCAACATACATATTAACACTATGTTTTCAGTTCAGAGATGTCCTTTAAAAGGACTTTAAATTTTAAGACAAGCAAAAGTCCCACATTCAGCTGTATCGCAGCATCTTTGATACCCTTCACTGAGAATTATCATATTTAAGGAGTGGGATCTACCTGGGGTCACTGTATTACAATTGGTTGCGAGCTTATGCGTGGCACAGTGGGTTGAATCGAATCCAAAGTGACGCTTAACTGAAGCAATAAAACCCAAACTAAGTAAAAAAATAGTAAAAAAATTAAATATAAAAAAAAATTATTTATTATACTCACTCCACAATACTGAAGAGGGTATGATGCATTTGTGCTGATGTGTGTAACACCATATTCCTAAATAGTAAAACTTTTACTAAACAAATGACACTTTAGATGACCGATATAAAACAGCTAACTGCCTTGCGAGACCAGCGGTTGTGAAACCACAAAATTAATAACCCTAAAAGATAATAAATCACTGATGGTTTAAACGCTGGTTTTGTTGAACTAAAATTGATTTTTTTATATAGTTTACACTCAACAACTATAAATCGGTGTCCCTTGTATACAATGTTGTTAAAAAAATAACATGTGGCAGCACTACGATAAATCTTATCAAATTCATATGGTCTGTGTTGGTAGTTTAAACGCCCAATTTTATGCGTTTAAAGATGGTTTATATATTTAGTGATTTATAGATTTGAACACATTTTAAACCAAAAAGAGAGTTTAATGCTAAGTTCACACTTAGGTTTTTCACATTACATTTGAGATGATTAAGATGACAGATGATTACGAAAAAAACACAACAAACAAATTTATATTTTTTTAAAGTATTAAAAATGGATAAAAACACTTTTATAAAGTTATCAGAAGATTATTTTAATAATTTTAATGGTGAAATTGTGAAAATTTATGAATTATTTAAGGAAAAAAATAAAAACATTGAGCAGAAAGTGTGGCCGGTTGTACGCGATCATGTTGGCGATTATACATTCGAGGTATGTTCAGTGGATTCTATGTGATTTATGAAGAGATTTAGTTGTAATCATGTTAATTTGAAGTGATTAACAAATCACTTCAATGTATGGGTAATCATTTCGATGTTGAAGTGATTAGAGCTTAATCACGTTCGAACTGCTTAAACGCGTTTAAGAAACCAAATGTGAACATAGCATTACTTGCTCTGATTGTTTAGCCCTTAGTCCTATAACCACTAGGTTTAAAATCATCAAGCTTCGAATATCTTCTAAAATATGTTAAGGGTCAAAGCTATGTAACCATCAACATAGTATTGAACAGCCAATAACTCCTTAACTGCAAAATCGTAGTAAAATCCTTATGCCGGTAGCATATTTGTATGTGCACTGGGTAAAATAATAGTAGATAGATTTCGCTGATTTTTTAAACCGAACAAATTACATATATAGAGAAAAGTACAGCTTAATTTCATTAACATACATTAAAAGCTTGTTTTGTATAGATCCTATCAAGCCGAATTCATGTACACCACCGGCAATACTACAGCAAGTACAACACCAAAAAAAAAACAACACTGTATTATTTTTTTGTTGGTCGATATTTCAAAACCACAGGCAACTTTTGACATTTCTCTCTCTTTCTCTCAGTAAGAAAAAAATAAGCTAAGCTGTGTTTTAAACGCCACCTGAAATGTGAATTCGCCTTCAAAACTCTAAGTTCGAGAGGACATTTGTATAGAACGCCGGTAAGATAATATTAAACACTCAATTTGTTAACACTTTTTAGATTTTAGATCTAAAATATTTTATCGGTGCTAAATTTGGAACCTCAATTCTGGATTGTGCTGTACCGCTGGCCTTTAAAAATGTTCAATCATTGCCTGGTATTAAATGCCATTCACATTAACCCCAACTTGTTCGATGTTTTCAAACAAATAACAAATATCAAGGATCTTTTCTGAAGTTATTCCACACCATAATGTCCATCTTAGTGGATGCATTTGATGGTTAACAATCATTCTCCCCATATTTTAGTAAAGTGACCATTGAAGGAGAAAATGGACCTTATCGATCATTTTTGAATATGATCTTTGTTTCTCAAATATAAAAAAATAAAATTGAACAACTTTGGTTCTTTGTTCTGTGCTCAGTCTTTCCATCATTACTTTCCCTAGTTTTTCAAAGTTAATTCTAATAGCCAATTAACACTACAACAAAATCTAGTACTTACGACTAGAAATCAAAATCTACTCTGTGACCAGATTTGGACGAAATCTACTAGAAATTTTGTATTACTTTGTGATGCAACTATAGTTTTTTCCATGGTAGAATAAGTACAAGCAAGGAATAGTGATTAGAAATTTTGTTCTCAATTTGAAAACCCATATAACGTCAAACACAAGAAAATATGAAAAAAAATAAAAACAAGTATCGAAATTCAAATAAAATTAATTTGACATTACATGACAGTACATGGGTAAATAATGACAACTCTCCCTAATGAACATACCTGGTACTTATTATACTATGTTTTTTTCCATATAACACTTAAAACTACTTCCCTGCACAATAAGAAAATTACATTTTAATAAAAAGCAAAACAAAAACTGTTAAAAAAATATTAAACAATTTTTAGAAAATTGAAAAAAATTAAAAAAATAGACAAATAATATTGATAAAATAAATGATGTTGATTATACATAAACAAAAGGTAATGCAAATTTTCAAATGCATATTTCTTTTCATGTATTATCGAGCAGTAACCGCAAAAATAACGTAAGAGCCAAAACTCAAATTTTACAGGAGGGGGTTTTTTTATTTTGTTTCTTAACAATTTTGTATGAAATTTGTCGCTTACGATAAAATTGTTCTTGCCATAAAATCGTAACGGTACCTTATGTGACCATGATATTTTAGGAAATGATGCAAGTGTTGCCAATAAAGCCATTTATTAAAAAAATTAGAGTTGAAAATTAAGTCGCCTACGTTTTTTTCACGGTTCTCGCGAGGCTCGATAGGTTTTACACAACAAACTTTTAGTCAACTGTAATTTTGTTATGAAAACAAAATCTTGTTTGTGTCAAAAAAGTACAATGTAAACGCACTAGATTTTGAGGTAGTTTTCAAATTAAATCTACTAGATTCCGTTATAATGTAAACGGCTTTTAAAAAAAAGACCAAAATATAAACGCAAACAAAAAACTTATACACTATTAAATCATAGCGTTAATTATTTTCCTTTCGTCTGAAAATCTTTAATAAATAGAAGAGAATTTGTTAACGTAAAAATATTTAATATTTTTAGTTTCTTTATTTTTAAAAATTATTCTTAAAGGAATTTTTGCTATACAATTTAAAGGATAAAATCTCCTTCAAATATGCTACGTTTTTTTTTTTTTTTAATTCAATCCATTTGTCATTAACACATTCCACGTAAAATATGTCGTACTAGTAGTCAACTTGAACTTCACTTTAACACAGATAATTTTCCTTACCAAAAAAAAAAAAACTCAAACTTACAAAAAACAATAAAAAATTACCCAATTATATATGAATTTACTCACGTACATCATTTTATAAATTTCTAAATTTCTGCTGCGAAAACGATAGAAAAAACCAACATTGTTACCAGCATACCATAAAATTCAAAACAGTCTTTTTTTCATTGTTTTGGAAAAACACCTGTGCTGAAATGTACTATTTCATTTCTAAAGAACTACATTTTAAATGTAAGGTATTTTAGGTTAATTACACTGCTAGCAATTTTTTTCGTTTTAAGTATTATAATGTTACTTGGATGCAGTGCTGCCAGTGGAAAAAATACCTACACATGCTAAAAAAAACTCGATAATACATACATATGTATGTTCATTTAATAAAATTCAAATAAGTTATTTAATATGTGGTGCTCCCGTAATCAAAGTTTGATAAAGTAGGAGAGCTTTTAAGAGAATAATATTCTTCTTCTTGCACGAAGTAGACCGAACTTTTTCTCTGGGCAAATTGACAAAATTGTTAGACAATCAGCTGTGTCAAAAATAAATAAAAAAAACTGCAAGCAAGTTAACCAAAATAATAAATATAAGAAATATTTATAAAATAAACAATAGAAAATGTTGAATTTAAGTAAATGATTGAATTTTAATTGTATGCACTTTAATGTGTCATTTATGTATTTTTAAAATTTTATTTAAACATATTTTATATTAACGTTTTCTTTTGGATCAGAAATTTGGTTTTTATTGTTCCCGTAGTCTAGTACATTTTTGTTAGTTAGAGAAATTTTTGTTTGCTCTCATTTTACTGAACTTTAACCAAAAAGTACGGGATCACACCTATTAAATAATAACTTAGAAAAACAAACATATACAATACATATTTGTGTCGCCAACTTTTTAAACTACAAAAAGCTCTGGAAAAATTTGTTAAAACTATTTTAGGGGAAAACATTTTTTTCAACCGTTTTGGACAATAAAATATCATCAAAAAAATGTTTTTTCAGCATTTATTTTATAAATAATACGATATGACGAAAAATCCCTACATTTTGGAGATTATGAAAAATCTGTCCGGTTTTCCCTACGCTTCAATTTTAGTATCAAAAATCCCCACATGTAGTGATTTTCCCCTACTTCTGGCAACACTGCTTGGAGGCCACACGATCAAGTTTTGCCTTTCAATTCCTTTCAAATTGCAATACACTCTCACTTTTTTACTAACACACTCACACTTTTTAAATTAACCACGAGATTGTTTTCAATTTGACCTTTCCATTTGTTTGGCAATTTTACTTTCAATTTAACAGCTGATTACAAGTTTGTCTTTATAAATTGTTTTCTTGATGATAGTCTACGTCACAGCTTTTGATTTATGTAAATTTTGAAATACTATTACTCAATTTTGACTCATCGCTCGATAACTGATAGTTTAAAATTAGAAACTAGGAAAACACATTTTCTATTTTTCATTAGACAATAATTTACTAAAAAAAATAACAATAATAACATTTTTATTAAAGTTTTCCGTATGCAAGGACATAATTTGTCATGACTATTTTGAAAATATACTGCATTTTGGAACTTTTTTGTTAGCATATTTTTTTAAAATATTTTTGTTTACATAAACTTGCCCTGGGAATAACTTTAAGGGGCGATTCATAGAAGCAGTATAATTATTTAATTCTAAAAGCTTTACTCCTAGAAGTGATTTTTTAGAGGCGAATGAATAAAAATTGCTAGTACTGTCTTCTGTGACTGCTGATTTGACAGTTTTTGGTTGTTATGAATTAAGTTCAGATTGCAGGGCGAATTCATTACAGGTGAGCTTAACAGCCCTGCTGATAACTTTTCATTAGCATTAAATTGCTGGATGAGAAAAGTTTGTTTTTATCTTTGATTCGGTTATGCCTTGTTCCTGTTTTTGCCATTGTACAATGATTTTACAAAAAAAAATAGCTTGTGGTGTTTGTAGTAGTTGTGCTTGTTCTAGTACCGAGATGACCTGTAATGAATTTTCATTTATTTGCAACTTTATGATCAAAAATATTTATCAATAACATAAAAATATAAAAATTAATAACATAAAACAGGTGTAATATTTTAACAATTAATGTGGTATTATAAAATATAGCAAAAGTGAAAAAAAGAATAGTGAAATACATATTTGTATACGAAAACAATATTAAGAGCGATTGTTAACAAAGTTTGTTTTTGTAATGAAATTATGAATAAAAATAGCTGTTGCTTGAAATGCGGGGCGCCGCTGATTTCTTTAATTGCTGGGTACAAATAAGAATTTGTTATCATAAAAAAGCGTTTTAAAAACTGGTAAAAATCGTTCTATTATTTCTCCATGGTCTCCGGAATAGTCGTTGTGCTCATACACTATCTTATTATATTGTTATTTAGGTTAAATTTGATTAAAACAATATCTTATTGCAGCATAAATCATCATACAAATTGTTCTGAAATCGGTCCACATTAGACCATAGTTTCCATACAAATACCACTCCCGAAAATAGTTTTAAATGCCAGAACATCCTCATAATGATTAATATTGACATAAAATGTGGCGACGATAACTTCTTTAATGGATACAAAACATCAACGACGTTTGGTTCCAACAATACGTCACAACTTGCCATACAGCGCGCTTTACAATCGAATCGTTGAAGTAGTCCTATTCACTAGCCCCCTCGTTCGTGCAGTTTAGCGCCTCTAGATTACTTTTTATGGGGATATGTTAAGTAAAAAAATGTAAGCAACTTTTGAAGCTTCGGAAGTAAATATTTAAGCCACCGTTGACGCCATACGGCTAGATTTATTGGAAAAAAAAGTAAAAAATTTAACTGATCGCAGCCACGGCGGACATATGCCGAAAATCTTATTTAAAAAAAAATGACATGAAATAATCTACCAGATTTTAATAAAAAAAAAATGCATTCCAATAATAATTCTGGCTTGTATTACAATTTTAAGTTCTCACGCAGCTAAAAAAACACCCTATACAACATATCTTTTTTTCTTTCTTAAACCCCATAAGTAAATTTATTTACTCATAACGACTATTGAAATTAACTTTCTTCTTTCATCGCTTTAGATATTTTGACATTAAATACATATTTTGGGGTATTAATTCTCTCGAGACATCAATTTGTTACTTGAAGTTGTTTTTATAGATGCGTTGTGATCGAACATGTATTTAATGTTTGAAAAATTTTTGAACGTGATTGTTTTGTAAATTACTTCTAACGTTCATAAATATTTTATACTGAATATTTTGTATTAAATATGTTTTTTAGTGAGGATATTAATCATTTCTCGTTGTGTATTTTAGTTTAGTTTAGTTTTGTTTTTTTTTTTTTGTGGTGAAATATTGAACGCTTTTCATTGAAGTGAAACACATTCGATATAAATAACGTTCATTTAATGCAATTTTTCCCTAGTGCCAGGGGCATTCTTAAAGAATATAAATTCTTTTGGAAAATTAATTATATATGGATTGATTTAAAAGCTGAATATTAAACCATTGTGAGTTGCGGGCGAATTTGTGCGCAATTATTGTTGAAGTACATAAGTATATGCATTTAAAAAATGTTTTCAAAAATTAAATAAATGCTCTTCGTTTTTAAAGAAAACTTATAAATCCCGTCCTTTCACAATCATCGTTTATCACTTTTAGTATGAAAAGTTTTAATGAGACCAAATTTCAATTCAGCAATACAATTCTTTTTAGAATTTAATCCTTATTAAATGACTGTTTGGAAGGCCAAGAAGGCCAATTTCTAAGGAGCCTGTGCTAAATTATGAACGATGATCACAAAATTGCATCGTGTTATTTCTAGCCACATAAAGCTAAATTGCTCCAAAATTGACGAGAATATCTATATTTCTTGCGGTTTTAGTCGTGTTTAATTTATTTTCCTGATGTTCACGAAATTTAGCCGAGTTATAGTTATTCTTATAAAACAAAACAGACCAAATTTTACTGCAATAGCATGATTTATAACGGTTTCAAGACTACTTAAGTGTTTCCGAGAATGGGCTTTATACGGGGTTTATGGTGAATGTTAGACTGATCTTCACAAAATTTAGAAGTATGACTGCCAGTCGTATGAAATAGAAAATTTATTAAGAATCGGTGCTATCACCAATTTACATATGTTAGTTTTAATAACAAACATATTGATTTATTAGAAGGTTGTTCCAACATTTGGGTTCATAACTTTATTTTTTCTATTAAACCGGTTGTACTGGATTTGGCAACACTGGTCCAAAACTTTGTGACCAAAAATGGCTAAATTTACAGAAAAAAATGGCTTAAAAATGGCTAAAAATCGGCAAAAAAAATGGCTAAAAACTTTTTGAAATAAAAACACATTGAAATTCAATAACAGAACAAATATAAACCATCAAAAATGTTTTAGAATGAAATTTTAACCTAAGATTAATTTTCTACATAAGAAAAAAAAAGTAAATTAAATATTCTGACATTTAAAAATTAAATCATCGGTAAATTCGATGTCATTATCGTTCATAAATAAAAAGGTAAACCATTATCATGACATCCTTTACCCAACCTTTTGAGTCCAAATCTACATTAGAAAATACAAAAAGATAAAAAATATTTTATTGGTGGAGCCAAATTTTTTTCCTAATTCATAAAATAGAATTTACGGTTGCCTCAAGTTACTTTTAAAAATGTTAACTTAGCTATATACTCAATTTACTTGAGCAACTTTACAGAAATACTAAAATTTCTAAAACTTCCGACGAGAAAGAAACTGTTACTTTTGTTGGTCCATTTTATAAATTGAATATTTTAATATTGTTTCTATTATTTTACTACAAAAACGGCAAAAAAATTTTATGGCTAAAAAAATGGCTAATGGCTAAATTCATTTTTTAATGGCTAAACAAGATGAAAAATGGCTAAATTTAGCCACTAAATGGCTAAATCGGCAACACTTATTACCACTCCGAACTGAAAGAACATAGTTTTTTAATTTTTTTTCATATAAATATTACTACACACTTAATGGCCTATCATTTGAAAACAGCACATTAGTGTACCCTCATTCACCCCATTTGGTGCAGGGTATACAAATAATATTTAAAGGGCAGCGGCATTCACTTGCTACGAAGAAGATTTTTAAGGAAAAATATGAAAGAATAACTTCAGCTGGTCGGTACACTCATCCATTTTTTATATGCGTTAAATAAAGCGCTTTTGTGTGCAATTGCTTTAAAGTGGGAACTCGCCACATAAAATTCATTCCTTACGTAAACGAGATGGCAAGCGAAACTTTTACATTTCTCCGTGATCCGTTTGAAGCTTAATATTTTATTAGGTTCGTACTACTATTTTATAATTTTCTTAATTCAAACTATTTTTTAAGAGTTAAATACATTTACTATTGACTATTTTTTACTTTGTATTTTTACAATGTTGCCCAGATTTTAATAAAAACTCAATACCTGAAGAAGTTGGAAAGAATACCAACAAAACGTCTAATATTATTCAAAATAAAATAATTAATCTTTTATTTACATTAAATTAATGACCTTGAAGGCCTGCATATAGGAAACTATATAAACTTTTCAGAGTAATCAAAAATGGTAGACCAACACTTATAATTAAAATACATTTTGCTTTTACATTATTATTATTACATCGTTTGGACCAAGCCTTTGACATGTATTTAAAAAAAAATCACAGATTAGGTATAAAACTTAGGCTTAACATCCCTACTTTAAACCTTTAGCTGGTTTAAGGTCAGATAAGGAGAATACCATGGTGCCATGCAACCTACAACCCCGAGGGGAAGATATAGCCACAGTGCATATTAGCATGGCCAAGAGTGCAGCTGTTACTAGACATTTTTGATGAACGTTTTAGTTCAGGAGGAAGCGATTTCCCTGAAACTTAAGACAATTCAAATTTAAGAACATCCAAATTTAAATCTTTCTTAAAAATATTTTTAAAACTTTGATCCGATTTGGCGTAAGAGCAGAAGGATATAAAAAATAAAACATGTTTACACTACATATAAAAATTATTTCAGTCTAGCAAGATTTGCTAGAAGCTTTAGATCATTCCAATCCAACTTGTAGACCCAATACCCTTTTGAAATTCATTTTAGATTAAGAATAATTTTTAAAACAAGAAAATCTAACAAAAACTTTACCTTTTATTAAATACTCAGCTAAGAAAAAAACAACAAGTCGGGAATTAAAGTTTGTCAAGCCCGACCATATGATATCCTACACTACAGAATTAAGAGACAAGTTATCGAGAGGCAACATTATTTGAAATCCATGGGCAATCATGAAGCCGCCAGAACTAAGTTATGTTACGAGGTAAGGATTTATGTAAAAGTTCCTTGTGTCGAATATTATTTATCTATATAAGATTTTTTGTCTTGAAGTTATTTTAGGAAGGGGGTTTATATAGGACCTATGCTCAATTTAGGACCTACCAACACACGATATAGTAGCATTCGTCAAAGTTACTATCGCCACAAGTCTTCCGTATTTTACTTCATAAGATAGAAATCTAATGAGTTTTGTTGCGGCTGTCTGTTGCGCCTGTATTCAAACCAGTGTTCAAAAATAGACAGTACATTATTTAACGTTCGGCTCACACACCAAAGAACGATATCTATTTATTAGTGATTCGATTAGTGAATACCGTTCGTAACTATTTTCAAGAAAGAGCCGAACATTATATAGTGTTCTGTTCTTCGTAAAAAAAAAACAGAGCAATTGTAGTGTAGATAGTGTAGGCGAACATTCTATTTTAATGTTTTATAATGTCTCTTTTTTACATTGATAAAGAAATGAACAAACAAAAAATTTTAGCAACGGCCACAGCACAAACAGCTTGTGTGTGCATTGTGTATATGTTTTGTTTGTATTAAATTATTTTGCTGGCTTTTTGTTTATTTTTTCGTATGTGTATTTTGTTTTTGTAAAAAATGTTTGGTTTTTTGTTACCAGCCAAAAGGGACGAACAATAATGAGGCGAACCGAACAAAATGAAGTTTGTGGATTTCAAAAAAAAAAAAAAACCGAACGGAATTAAATGATCTCATCAATTTGTTGAGTTTGATAAAAACGGTATAATTTTTGTGTTTGAAAGATGAATAACAGGGAAACGTTACTTTTTTAATGATTTTCTACACAAACACTATTAGCGTTTGTGTTTTTCACAAGTCTACCAAACCAAACACTAAAAAGCGATATTAAGTGTTTATTTCCGAACACTAATTTAAATCAAACCTTGATCAAATAAAAAGTTTATTGTGTAGAAAATTTTCAAAAAACGATGAAGTCGTATGGGATGTTAAATTTTTTCGTAATGTGTTCTTGTCATTTTCATAACACATTGCATTCACACTATCACACCTTTACAAATTACTTAAGTTTTTGCCACTTATCAAAACAAAGTATAATGGTGTAAAGTAAATGTAAAAACTATTATCTGGAGTAGCATTTGTTTAGGAACTATAGGCAAATATAGACCGATTCCAATAAAACTTGTTAAAATGATTAACATTGCAATTAAATAAGTTAAGACTTAATTTACTCTAAATACCAACATTATAAGAATGTTTATGGACACAAAAGCTCTATTTCGGAAAGAAGCTTGTATGGGTGCTATGCGAAATTATGGGCCGCGTCTCACCACTTAAACAATTTGACAATTCGAATTGGTGTACCAAATTACATTTATTTATCTCTTAAATTGCAACCTGTACTTTGTGCAAGTGGTTTCATAAACAGCCATTAGGACGGATGGACATCGTCAAAACGATTCAAAAAGTTATTTTGAGTCGATCGGTATACTAAAAGGTAATTCTAGGGACTAGTATTTTACGGTTTTGCAATTATCAGCACAAACGCATAACACCTCTCCACTTTTGTGCTGTGGCTATTATAAGTACACTAAATATGCACCCGAAGAAGAACTAAAATTAAAAATTTTCCACTTGCTTGGCTTTAACCCAATAAAATAATTCGTTTATTTTCTTTCAATAAATGTTCAGTTTCCAACAAAAACTTTTTCAACTGTTGTTTTAAAATGAAAATGAAAGTGATTTCTGTCGCCAAATAAAATATGGGCCATTAAGAACAATGAAATATGAAAAAGACAAATAACCGTTCTTAAAAACCAAAAAAAGCAAAACATCTACCAATTGAGTGTAAGATTTAATAAAAAAAAAAAAAATAATTTATTAAGTATTTGGAACAAAAAAGACGTAGAAGACTAGAGGAAGAAACAACCGACAATGTAATAAAATGGCACATTTAACTAAAAAACTGAAAATAAAATTGGAAATGGAATAAATTTATATGACCAGAATATTGAGTGATTTCTAAGGTGTTGACAGACAACTGGATGGACAGACGAGGAGGGATGGTCACTTTGTTGTTGTTGTTGTTGTTGTTATTGGTGACAGAAATCATGGTATTTGTTGTAAACAAAATATAGGACAGTTCAAAAATATGCGTAAATATTTTAAAATTGCTTTTGTTTGTACATGTTGGCTAAAAAATGAAATTTTTTGTTTTCAAACTTAAAATTAAAGAAGAAGAAGCAGTTATAAAAATAAACAACAACAATAGCGAATAAAAATAGACTTCCCTTTCATTTGAATTGTGGAACGTGGTTAACTGACTGACTGACAACTGTGTTTGGTAACAACGAGTGTCGAGTGTCTGTCTGTCTTTTTGTCAGTCTTAAATGTCTTAAGTTTTTGGTTATGCATTTTTGCTGTTGTTGTTGTCATGAAGATTATAGATATGGTCAATGAATTATTGTTGTAATTGTAAGAAATTAAATAGTACTTGTCAATTATACCTTCAATGTATGTCTAAGTGTGTGTGTAAGTGTGCGTTGTATTGGCCGTTATTTTTTAAATATTTCCTATGTTCGCAAATGTGGCTTAGAGAAGTTGTCAAGTGTGTGCGCGTTCGTGTTATGTTGCTAGTGTTGACTTGCTTTAGTATTTTTCTTTTAAAATTATTTGAATTAATTTAAAATAATGCAGGGAAAAATATTTTATAATTGTGTTTGTTGTTGGTTAGTGAATATTTTTGGATTTTAAATTAATTTATTCAAAAAACCAAAAGCTAAATTAAAAAAAAATTAACAACCTGCTATACATTCTTAAAGGTATTTAGCGACACACACTCACAAAGATACCATACAAAGAGACAAATATACAAAGTCTTAACTGTATGGTAAGTGTTTAGCAAAATTTCGTACCTTAAAATAAAAAGACTGAAGACTAAAAAGAAAGACTGCACGGACAGACAGACATATTTGGGCATATGGAAAAAGTTTTGTATGTTCACTATAATAACTTAGTTATTTTTGATTTTAACTAACTAAAAAGTGTCATCGCATTATAAATACCCATGGTGGACACTTAATCAATCACAAAACATTTTCATCATTCAAAGCCAACTGTTGTGTGGTGTGTAGTGCTAAGAAAACAAAAAAGTTTTTTAAAAACTATAAAAAAAAACAACAAACCAAATCAGTCAAGGATCAAATCAACCAAAAAGAAAAAAATTATAAAACATTCTTTAAAAAGAAAACGAAAAAAATAAAAATATAAAACATGCTTTCTAAAATCGTTTGTGTTGTATTTGTTGCCACCTTTGTGTGCAGTGCTGTTGCTTTACCCAAACAGGATTCAAATGAAAAGGATTTAGTGAACATGATCAATAATATTGATAACGAACCAACTGTACCAGTGTTTGGTGGTCTTAGTATTGAACGTGTTGAAACCGGTCGTGCTTTCGGTGCCTCCAACAAAGCTGTTGAAACCTTCGAAGAACGCGCTGAACGTTACCTGCAATCTCACCAATTGAACTTCTCCTTCCCCGATACCGACGAAGAGGAAGAAGATGAGTTCAATGGTCGTGGTATGGAAGGTGAGTTATATTAAACAGTTATAAAAAATCGGCAAACTAAAAAAAAACTAAAAAAGCTTAACATTTTTTAAGTTTTATAAAGCTTTTTAAATAAAAAGCTTTAACATTTGATACGATTTTTTTTAAATTCCTTAAAATTTTAAATATGTATTTCTAAAAAAAAAAATTGTTTCAAAAGCTTTAAAATGTTTAACTAGCTTTAGAGCTTTTTATGAGCTTTTTAATAAATTTTCCAAGCCAAAATATATTCTACAACTTTAAAACTTTAATTTAATTTACTAATTGTTTTTTCTTATACATATTTCAAATCTTTTATAAAGATTGCTTCATTTGTAAAAGCTTTTGCTAACAAAAAGTTTAAAAGTCATAATTTTGCCTTAAATCAATTGAGGGGCTTAGAGCACAAGGGGGCTAAGTGCCTTTTTCTAAAATTGAGTTTACATATGGAATTATAGGTATATTTCGGAGAAGTTGTTCAGAGCACAAGAAGTGAATGTAGGATTCTCATCCGGACGCTAGATATAGTGAACAATTCAAGCATTTGACATTAAAATACCTGCTTCCTTTGGAGCACAAGCGAAACAACCGCTTCAGTCTCATTATTTAAAATAAATCACTTGAACCCCTTGTGCTTTAAGCCCCTCAATTAAAAAATTTGTAAAATATTTTAGTTTGTATGACTTTAAACTAAAGATTTTCTAAGCAAACTTTGGGGACAAGAATATTATCGCTTGTAAGAACTTATTTATCCAAAGCTTTCTCAAAAGCTCTAAGCAAGCAATAGCTTTAAAATCTTAATAAGCCTAACATTTGAATATAAAGAAAATATTCGTTGCTTTAAGTTCAAAATCAAAAACTCCATCAAAACAACTGCAATAATTTCTTTTTTGAAACCTGTTGTTCTTTTCAAATTTCTTAAACTAATAATTTCTTAAAAATCAGAACATATTTGCATATTTTGTGTGACTTTTGAAATTTTTTAAAATTAAGAAAATTGATAACGCTTATAATCAATTCCTTTTAAGGCTTTAGAGAAAGTTTGTGAAATGTTTTGAAATATTTTTAATTTTTTTTTTTTTCTTTTAACTTATTAAAAAATGGTCACCTTTATTTAAAAAATTTTAAAAAAAATATTGAATATTGTATACATTCCTTCTAAGAATTTGTAATAGGCTTTCGTAACACTTTGATTTCCAAATATTTTTTGTTGTTTTTTTTTTAGTTCACTTTCATTTACTCAATAATTTTTTTTTTTTAAATCCAATCACGTAATTTTCGGAAACAAATATTTTTCATTCCTTTTTTGTATGCAGAGAAAAGTAGCTTCAATATGTTTGTCTGACTACCTTAAACCAATACCAACCTTTTTTTCACACTGACACATGTTTTAAATACTTGATGTGTCTCTGTGCCAGCTTCGACAGTTTTGAAAAACTTTCTCTATGAACGAAAAAAAAATAATAAAAATTATAATAATCTAAAAAATTGGCACGTAATCCTACAATGTGTTGAGCAATTGATACATTAAAAAAAATAAAAATGATTTTAGTTAAAAGTTTTGAAAATATTGTAAACCAATATATGTACTATGGAATTAGTTCAAAAGAAATTGAGTCAATTATTAGAAACTTTTTAAAAAATCTAGAAAGTGAAAATGTATGGCATCTATAAAAGAAATTTTCTTTTATTTGTTTCAATATTTAGCATTTTATTTTATAAATTTGCCTAATACCGCATTTAAAACGTCATAATAAGTCAAAAAAAAGTGAAATTTATCTTACTTAATTTTACATAAACATTACAATTAACTAAAAGCATAATATGTATTAAATAATCTTGTTCATCTATTTAAGCAACTGACAATAAAAATCTTCAAACAAATAAAACTACAAAATATAATCGTGACAATTTAAAAAAAAAATTAATGGCACTAATAACCCTATTTAAATAAAAAAAAATTAAAAACAAATTGTTGCTACTGCAGCAAACAACAATTATCTTATAAGAAATTTTATAATAAACTAAACTTAAAGAAAAAAGAAATTGAGCTTTTCTTCTAAACTCAACTCAACACTTCGAACTAACTTTTTCACTTAAAAATTCAAAGCATAACTTAAGGCTTAACTAAAAAACCATTTTCAAAAATTTCTTTTACAGAACCCCGCAGCAAGAAAATGAAGAAAATGTTGTTGCCTTTGCTTTTGGCCTTGAAACTGAAAAAGGCTGTCATCGTTAAAGTTCTCTTCATGATCATCAAGTTCATTTCTCTCAAGAGTTTGGCTATTTCCTTCTTGGCTCTTTTCTTCGCTGGTAAGTGTCAAAATCTAGACCACACTCACTAATACTTTGAAAAGAAACCTTAAAAAACTAATTTCTTTTTTCTTATCTAATTTTCAGGTGCCACTTTCTTTAAGGATTTGTTAGGCAAGAAGAAGGAACACATCACCACTGCCTACATAACCGGCAGTCCCTTGAACGCTGAAATTGTCCATTCCGACTGGAACCGTAATGGACAAGCTGCTGCTTCTGATTTGGCCTACAACCACTACGGTTTGGCTCAACCTTTCTAGATTTTAACTCATTTAGCTTTTCTATCTTCTAAGCAGTTTTCCTAACTATTCTATTCTTCTGCCTATCGAACATTTCCTCTTCCTTATTGTCTTCTGCCTTTCTGTCTTTCTTCCTATTCTCTATTTCTAAATCTATCTTATCTCTATAGATCTACTACTAAGTTTTGATTAGTTTTAGAATTTAGTCAACAAATACCTTATTTAGTTTAATTATTTATTTAATTAACCGCTTTAAACCAAAAAAACAAAATCTATCTTTAAACATCAAACATCCCTCTACAAAAACGACCAATGGCTAATTTGGACCAAGCTGCTCGTTTCATTTTGAAAACAGTGACCCGGGTAAACAACAAAAAAAAAAAAAAAAGAAAAAAATATCTAGAAAACAATTAAATTCATCATTAATTTAATTTATTTTTTACTTCTCATTATTCATCCTCAAATACCTTTTCCAATTGAAGGCTTTTTCCCCCCAATTGAAAGCAAAATTTTCCTTTTCTTGAAAATGTAAAATTTTCAATATCTTTTTTTTACTGAAATTCTAAGTCTTTTATAATTTGTATGTATGTATTGAAATATTTTAATTAATTAATTTTTTTTTATTAATCTAGAAAATTTATTGTGTACATAGAGAACTCAGGTTGTATTTCATATTTAAAATGAACATTTTATTATTTTCTCCCTTTATGGAAAAAAGAAAATTTTGTTTTCAACTTTGTTATTAAGCCCTAAATGGAAAACCAAAAAGCCCATAATTTATTTTTCATTAATTTTAAGTATTTATATAAAATAAAAAACAAAAGCAAAAAGAAAGACTATTAAAAAAAAAATGACAAAGCAAATTGAATAAAATAAAAATTCATTAAAAAGCATTTAAATTTATTTGGTTTTTCTTTATAATTAAAATGCTTACAGATTTAAAAATAACTAAAAGTCGCGTCGCAGTTTCTTCTACACAAAATTGCACGTCTTTTGATGCCTTAAAGCAGTGAGTGGATCTCTACTAAAACTCCCTTTAATGCATAAACAGTGCTTAAAACATCTAGCTTAATTTCATCATCTAAATGAATAAAAGCTCCCTATTCACCTGCATTAAAATGGCGATTATAAAAGTTTTCGGCTTAAACACAACAATATTTTTTTTTTTTAAACAATTGTAAAATATTATTTAGCCTCTTCAGACCATGGGTACACATATGTGTACCTTAACTTATTACAAGTTTTAAAGACTAGCGACATTTTGTGACCAATAGAAACACTTTAATAACTTGTTTTAAGCTACTGCGCTTCAAAAAATATAAAAAAATGGCAGGGCTTACAAGTTTTAGCCATTATTTTTACATTTGAATTTAACAGTTTGAAAAAACCACACTGCTTGGACATTTTTCCTCAATAACTAATCGTTAAGACCTGAAGTACACATATGTGCACCTATTTTTCTACCACTTTATATAAAAAAAATTAAAAAAAAAATAAAAGCCGAAATTTAAATTACACCTCATAAGATAATAAGCCCCTTCTTTACTCAATCGGTTCAGTTCAAATTTTAAGAAATTATGGATTTACGTTGAAATTATTCATATTTTAAAACCTGAGGTACACATATGTGCACCAGTAATTTCTAAGAATTCAAATAAAAAATTTAAAAAAAAAATATACAGTTGTCTTATTTGCTCCCCAAAAGGAATAAAAAATATATAAGAAATGTAAAAATTCAGTGGGTAATTGTTCGGGTCTTAAGAGGTTAGGACTCAAGTTGATTTTAACCCTGGATGGTTACTGTTCTTCAAATCGACGAAGCTCATTTCTATTTTATTACATAACTTTTTTATGTCTATTCAAATTCCGCTCTTTTATTCAACAACGTTAGCTTTAAAAAAATAATTAATTTGAAAACACAAAAAAGTGTTAAAATTCGTATCAAATCTTTAAATAAATAGAGAACTTTTATTTTTTATGTTTTATTTTAGTTTATTTTTTAATAAAATGATTAATTAATAAAATTTTTGTTGATTTTTTACCTTAAAAATCGTTCCGCTAGATTTTTTTTTAAATCGTCGATTCGACGAAGAGTAACCTTAATGTACCAAAATGAAGAGTCCCCTTTCAGAGTTAAGCATTGATAGTGTTACCGACAAAATTTGAATTCTTACGTCAGTTGTGTATGTAAATGATTTATTGGATACATAATTTTTTAGATCACGTTTTGTAGGCAGGTATTGCAAAACCTTATTGAACACTATTGTAAAAATTTGAAATTTATTATTGAAAACTAAGGTAATATAAGAATTAAAATAACATTTAAAAACATGAATTAATAAGTAGTTCACTTTCAGAATTTTAAAGCGACATTCTAGTTTGCTATTAAAACTTGGTTTTTTATTTTACAAATCTTTAAAATTCGAATTTAAATAAAATATGATGCAATGTGGAGGCCCAAATTCAAGCTGCATATTATGCGCAGGTCCCGATTATCAAAACATGGTAACTTGCTCCAAATGGCTTGGTAGTTATCATCATTCTTGCGGAAACATACAGCGTAGAGATTTTTACCTGGGTAAAATGTATATTGGTAGACCAGAGTGTGTATTAACAAATTTAACTAAGGAAGTCAGAAAAATTTCGCCACAAATGTGTAAACTTGAAGCTTTAGTAGAATTGTCTTCGCTGTTAAAAATATATGCAACTTTATTGCAGGAACTGGTGGACAAATTGCCATCTGATACTTTGATGTAGTGGGCAATGTTTTCTAAAGACATTGTTCGCCCTAATTTGCTAGACTTTTCTGACTGGCTGTACAACATAGCGGAGGCTACATGCCGTGTCACTATTCCAGTATTTGACAGCTCCAATAAATCCTCTAAACAAGGGCGCATTAATACACACACCGACCAGGCGCCTCAAAAACAGCCATATCAGTGTTTAGTATGCAACGATGATCACAAAATTGCTGAGTGCTCGAAATTGTTAAATCACAAAATTTATGTCGCAGATGCCTGCGTAAGCACCGACGCACAGTGGGAAATTTTACGAGAAGGCGGTCAAAATTCCCGCCAGAGACTCTGGTTTCTTTCCTGCAGACAAGCATAGAGCTTCGCGGGATAAGCTTAGGAAATTAAAAAAAAAAAAAAAAAAAAAAAAAAAAAAAAAAAAAAACTTTTGACTGGATCTATGTAACATTTTATAAAAAAAAATTGTATTTTATGTATGATGCAAGTTTTTAATAAATAAAATAATTCGTTGTTTCCTCACGTTTACTTTTTTGCAAACGGGTTTTTTTATTTAAATAGTTTTCGTGACATGTGTTACTCGATTTTAGGTTTCAACAGAAAATTTGCAGTCGGTTAGCCCGGAAGTTTTAAATGTGGCCCAAATTAAAGCTAAAATAGACAGTGGAGAGTACAAAATTGTTCCAAAAGATCTCAATTTAAAAGTTCTCATTATAATAATATCTGTAGATTGTTAAGCATTTTGAATTTATTAGCTATCTACTTTTTTCTGTTTAAGACAAATATATTGCCGAAAATTTTTTAATGATAGTGAATGTTTTTGAAAATAAAATTAAATATATTTTATTTAATTGAAAATTTACATTGAAAACATAAATAAATTTGGGTTTTTATTTCAATATTAATGTATCTCTTAAACTTGTTGCATTTACCCCTCATGGTTATTTCTATTTTTTTTTTTTTAACTTTCTTATGTTTTTATTTTTCTACAACTGGCAACACTGACATTTAAATCATACAGTTTTTCCATGAACTTATTCGAGATTTGTTCATCAAGTGTATTTAATAATCGTTCTGCAGTGTGTTCGAGAAGAGCCTGCAATTTTACTTCTGCTGAACTTGAAGTTACACTAATAGCCGTTTGTGAAGGTAAGCACTCTTTGACAGAAACTAAATCTCGATATGCTGGAAAGATTCCACAATTTTTTTCATTGGTTCGCTTTCGCAGTTCTGTATACTAATTTTTTGTCCGTTTTAAATCCAAAAATAGTGCAAATGCTTCTTCTGGAGTAAATTTCATTTCTTCAGTTGGTGTAGGCATACTTTTTAAAATCCTCTTTGTGCGTTTAGGGCTCGCATCCACTATTTTTTTCAATTATTGCAATTTTTGTTTTCTTATTTTGCGTTGGTTGAATTTGATGCAAAAATGAATCCTTTATCATAATTTTCACGTAAAATATAACTGCGTGCTAGTTTTTTTTACCATTTACCTGCTCTTCCATTTTTTTAAATTAAGTTGCAATTTTCAGGTAAATAAACTATGTAGTTTATGTTGCGGCTATTTACTAATGTTTAACCTTTTAACTTACTCAGAAATCTAACGTGTGAGTCTATTTATGTGTACAATGGGGTATAGAAATGTAGGTTAGATTCTGGACTACAAGAGAGTATAGATTTTTTTTTGACGCATTTTGACGCTCAGGACTTATGCCCTATAAAGTAGGAAATTTCCGGGACATTTTGACATTAAAAAAAAAAAAATTAAATAGTTCTAGAGGTCGCAGAGTTTAATGCTTTAAACCACGTATAGCTTATAAAATAAACTAATACACAAAACTTATTCTATCAAAAAATCTTAAAAAACAAAAAAGTTATGAGCATTTCAACTTCAAAAATTGACTCAGAAATTCAAAACTATAACCAAATATTGAGAAAGTCCATTTCGGACCACCCTGTTCTCAATGAAATAGTTGAAATAGGGTTGAAATTTTTTGGCTCCCGAGGTTCACTAGTATTTACTTTCACATGAATAAAAAAATTTTAAAATCGGAGAACATAAAAAAAAATAATTTTGGCCGCCTTCTCAAAATATGAACCAGTGTGCGACGTAGGTGTTGGTATCAAAAACTATGTGGTAGTAATGGGTGTGCTGTGAATCGCAATTCGCTACTACACAGCGACGAACAGCCGTCAGGAAGCTCTGAAAGTATACTCAATAGTCACAAATCTCGTAATGAAACCTTTTTTCGTATTGTACCAGTCACCTTGTACAATGACAAAAATCTGTAAGCATTTATGCTTTAATGGATGACGGGTCATCATTAACGCTTTTAAAAAAGGAAGTTGCTGATGGATTAGAGGTGTGCGGTGTAAGAGATCCCCTTTGTATACGCTGGACTGCTGACATATTGCGATTCGAAGACAATTCACAGCGAATAAATTTAAAGATTTTATCTACAAAGCCCAATTCAAAAATATTTTCTATCAACAATATTCATGCTGTACAAAATTTAAATTTATCGGTCGAAAATATGAATTTAAAATTAAAAACTATTCCACTTGAGGGATACCTTGATGTTGTTCCATCAATGAAAATTAGTGTAAATAACCCAAACTTGATAACGCCAACACAGATATGTGAAGGCGGCTGCCAACAACCGGTAGCGTGTAAAACTAGGTTGGGTTGGACACTGTTTGGAGGTTGCAATTCCATTAGTGGTGGAAAACTTTGTTATCATAAATGTGTTTGTCAAAAAGATGGTGAAATTCATGATATAGTTAAACAATTCTTTTCTGATGAAAATTTAGGTATTACGCCACCAGAAAAAGAAATTTTCTCAAGAGACGATGAACAAGCTCTTGACATTTTAAGAAAAACTTGTACTTTTATAGATGGTCGATACGAAGTGGGCCTTTTGTTAAAAACGGTACCAGCTAAGCTTATCAAACAGCTTGCCGACAGCTACAAATCGATTGAAATGAATTCAAAAAAAGGCCAAAAAGGATCCAACACTAGCTACAAACCTTAAAAATCTAATTCTAAATCTTGAACAAAAAAATTATGCTGTACGATTACCAATTAATACTTTAAAAGAAAGTGGAGGTTAGATTTGGTATTTGCCGACATTTATTGTTAGAAACCCAAACAAACCCGACAATATTCGCCTCGAGTGGGATGCGGCAGCGAAATCTGGAAGTTATTCACTAAATGAATTTTTGATAAAAGGACCTGATTTTCTTATACCACTTATAAATATTTTATTTAAGTTTAGAATGGGCGCTATAGCAATATGCGGAGACATTGCTGAAATGTTTCATAGAATTTAGGTTCGGAAAGAGGATGCTTGTTCACAACGTTTTTTGTGGTGGGATGAAGATGGTTCTATACTCGTTTATCAAATAAATGTCCTTACATTTGGGGCATCCTGCTGTATTTGGTAAAAATCAAAACGTTATCGCCGCAATAAAGAAGCAACACTGTCGATGGTTACACTGTGGAGGAAGCCATTTAGTTAGCCTTGAATGTTCGTGAGGTTAATGCTAAAGGTGGATTTTGTATGCGCAATTGGTCGCCGAATTTGGTTGAAGTATTAAGTGCCCTAGGGGAATGTAAGAATTTAGCAAACAGAACATTCATTAAAATTGCATTAAAAAATCCTCTCAGTGGGGAAAAATCCTTGGTCTAAACTGGGACCAAAAAAAACGAAGTATTTAAGATGAATTTGAAATTTGTCAGACTTAAGCGACCAATACTAAATTCAGAAAAAATACCTACTAAAAGAAATGGCGAGGTGGAATTGCCTGGGACCAACCTCTTAACGAAGAACTTAATAAGAAGTGGAGAAATTGGCTTAAATATCTACCAACGATTACTGCCGTGTCTATACCCCGGTGCTACTCCCTTGCTTTACAACAAAACTTTATTGCAGAGATACACACATTCGTGAACGCCAGTGAAGACGCTTATGCAGGTGTGTCCTATTTAGAATCGAGTATGCTGGTAAAGTAGAAATTCAATTTGTAGCCGCAAAACCAAAGGTAGCCTCACTTCGACCAATCTCCGTACCACGACTCGAATTGCAGGCTGCAGTCATCGGTACAAGGCTTATGAGAACAGTTAGCTGCCACATTATAAAATTGAAAAGGAAAGTCATGTGGACTGACTCAAAAACTGTTTAAAACTGGTTAAAGGGTGATCCACGAAGGTATAAGCAGTTCGTTATCTTCCGCATAGCTGAAATTTTTAAATACACAAATTGTGCAGATTGGAGGTGGGTTCCTAGTACAATGAATGCTGCAGACTATGCCACACAATTTAGGCCCCCTCATGGTTAATGGAGTCTGAAAATGAATGGCCCAGAAATTTGGATCCAGTTGATGAAGACACTGTAGATAAATACATATCAGTTCGTACATGTCATTTAAATATTCACATTTGTAAGATAAATATTATCTCGAAATTAATTATTTATACTTTTCAAGTTGGTTTTGACTTAACCGAGCCGTTGGTAATTGGTTAAAGTATTTAGATCGCTACTATAGAAAAGCTAAAGATATACAAATTGAAATCCTTTGCTTGTATCATATCTTAATCGAGCTAAAAATATAATTTATAAGATAGTGCAGATGACAGCTTTTCCTGAAGAATATTCTGCTATTAAATTAGGTAAAGAAATTCCTAAGGGCAGCGTTTGTGACAAACTTACAGCCGTATTCATAAAAACTTATTGATGATTAATTGACCGTTTTTAAGCAAAAATTGCTAAAGTTGTATTCATAAACGAAAAATAGTCTATGGAACCTTTAATAAACCATTCATAAAGTAAGAAAATTTATTGTTGGATTTGCCCTTCTTTAAACCAAAAATAAAATGACATTTTGAAAGGTGTTCGCATTTTATGATTATATTTTTGTGAAATATGTTGAAAAATAATGACAAAAATGTTTTATTTATTACAACGGACATGTTAAATACATTTTACTAATTTTTTTTTATTTTAGACAGCCAATTTTAAGTTATATTGACAATTATTTAAAAAAAATTTATATAATTTAAATGAACATGTTCAGGGGCAAATACAGATATTCTCTTTAATTATTTATTAAATTATTGCAACTAGTTGTTTCTTTTGTTTCAAACAACAAATTATTGTTCAAAAATATAAAAAAAAAAATTTAATAAACAAATTATTATAATAGTGATGGTAATAAAAAGTAAACAAACTTTTTATTTGAATACTTTATTATCTTATATTTAAAATAGGTTCAAACAAAAGTTTTTATGGTACCTTTCGGAAACATTTTGTTCAGAAACTAAAATAATATGAAGTTTTATTTGATAAGAATAATTTTGAAGGTCTAAAATTAAAAAAAAAATAAAAATAAAAAAAATGTATATAGAATATCATGTAAACCGAATAGAAGTTTCATGCATCACTAACAATAAAATGGCAGCCAAATATAAAGAAAGTTGCCATACTTAAACAGAAAATCGCTGCAAACAGTTAATAGTAAAAAAGCTGTTATTGTACGTTTATGAATACAAATTTTTATAAGAGGTTTAAAAGACAAAAAGCGTTTAATAGTTATTAAATACTATAAGCTTACAATAAGAACTTTTTATGAATATGGCTGTTAGTCTTTATATTGACAACAATGGAATTGTTTTGTAGGCAGGTATTGCAAAACCTTATTAAACACTATTGTAAAGATTTGAAATTTATTATTGAAAACTAAGGTAATATAAGAATTAAAATAAAATTTAAAAAAATTAATTAATAAAGAGTTCGCTTTCAAAATTTTAAAGCGACATTCTAGTTTACTATTAAAACTTGGTTTTTTTTATATTTTACACCTAGATAAACTATCATTTGCACCAATTATCTAATTATCGTATGAAAATTATCGACAATTGGAATGTCTCAATGAAATATCAAGATAATGCTGATCCCAATACACAAATTAGAAATGCGTTCACTGCGGTGGATTGTCATTTAAAATTTAAAGAAATTCGGAGAGGTCTTACCGTTCTGCTTATTATACAATAATAAACAGTTTGATATCATTACTAACCACTGTGAGAAACTAAGTAAAGTTAAAAAAAATAAAGATAGAACCCTAAATCAAATATGTGAAAAACCACCGAAATAGGTCGGTAAATTACTTAGTAAAAGCGCAAAAAGAGTGAGAAAAACGAAATCTAAAAGTACTGTAGTATAAGTATCAATTTAGTATTCAAGTATTAAAAAAAAATTTAACATTGTAATGTAAAAATTTAATTAAAAATAGAGTTCTTAGCAATTATTTTATCTGAGCAAAAAAAATCATATCCTTCCACATCAAAATGAGGAAATAAAAAAAAAATGGTTTACGTTATTGAGTTAGTTATTTTAGTATGAATGCAAGCAACGCCATTACTTTTCTAAAGATAGGAAGTATGTAGTTTCATTTCCTTGATTTTTGTCCATCAAACAAAGCACTGACTATACTTTTGTACTTGCCTTAGAGCTCTTTATTCCCAGAACAAAACATCAATTTAATAAGTAACTAAACATATTTAATTACCTTCATTTACATAATTAAATTAAGAAGAACTACAATAAATTCTCTGAAATAATATTTTAATTGCAAGCTAAACAAGCCACTAACTTACTCATCTCTGAACAGTGTTACCAGAATATCCGCTTGTTATTTGCATACCAAAGACTTCGTAGATTGTTTTAAAAACTAATTTTATGTGGTCTGTTTCTTTATATTTGGGTAATACACTAAAATATTTCTCCTAAAACCACAAAAAAGCACACAAGTACGGGAACGATGAAAACCAAATTTCCTGCTTAAAAAAACACCTGGGGGGTTACTGCGTATTTCGATTCGAAAGAAATCATTTACGAATTCGAACAATTTGTACTGTGTATTATGATTTTCGCAATCGTTCGAAACGATGGCAGAGGTTGTATTTTTAAAAAAATTTAAAATTTGATGAAAACTTTTTGTTTGTAATAGAGAGGCGCTGTTAAGAAAGGGATTTTTTGTTTTCGATAATGTATAAAAAATCGTCCGTTTATTCGAAACAAATATTACAAAAATCGTCATACACAGTACAAATTGTGCGAATTCATAAATGATTACTTTCGAATCGAAATACGCAGTAATCCCCTGTTTTTATACCCTTTAACGAAGGTAAAAGGGTATATAAATACAAGTTTGTAATTTGTACCATATTGATGATTCTGGATCCTTATGAGAAGAGAAGTTAACATCACGATGTCTGTCCATCCGTGTGTCCTTTAAAATGGATTCGGTAGTAAGATATTTGTGCCACACAGAGTCCGGAATTGTTTGAAATTTAGCCTGATCGGTCCACAAAAATCACGACTGCGTCTAATTTTAACCATAAAACCCTTGTTATTGCAGTTTTTTTAATTTTTGTATACAAAGCTGGAGAATACCAAGAGCCAATGGGCACTTTCATAAGACGTTACTGTTGCGGAACTGTTGAGTGTACATATACAAATATTAGTTTAGCTTAACTAGTTAATAATCATTAGTATTGTGGTTATTTTTGTTGAACTGTTTATGATTTTTAATCAAAATTTTGATATTTGTAATTAGGCTAAATCTTATTTTCATTTCATTTTATTTTCATTAAATTACTTTAATGAAGATAGGAATTTTACAACATAAAATTAATTAAAATTTATTGATAATTTTTCTGCCAGCAGTCGACAATGTCTGTAAGTGTTAAACGGCAAAACCCTCTGAAGAGATTTAGTGGTTACAATTGAAACATGTAAGGGTAACCTGTCCGTGAAAGCCTGGGTTCGAGCCCCGCGGCAGTCAATAATGAAAAATTATCAATAAATTTTAATTAATTTCATGTTGTAGAATTGCTTTCTTCACAAAAATAATTCAATGAAAATTAAAATTGATGAACTTTAGCCTAATTAAAAATATCAAAATATGGATTATAAACTAATACATTTGTGAAGCTTTTTTTGGTTTCAATTGCTTACATTTATTAGATGTTATTTTGCATTATATTCATTATGCCGTTTTAAAAACGTTAATGTTTGGCTCAACAGTTTTGTAGTAGTTGAGCTTTACAGCTACGTCATATCAAAGTGCTCAACGTTTCCAAATAAGGTACAAGAATCTTAGCTATCACTAGACAGCATTCGACAAAATATGGGCTGGAGTGAAGAAATGGGCCTGCTATAAATTAGATTTATTTATATCTAAAGAAAGGTAAGAGAAAAATTGTCCACATTTAGTACACACATCTCGATAATGAGAACACAACCATTTTAAAAAAAAAGTAGGCGGGATTAGAGAAGAAGGCGTGGTACCTTGATTTCTGTATATCTGGAGAACAGCAAGCGCAAAAGCAACATGCATCATGGTTATCGATACACAACATAAGACAAAATTTGGGCAGGATTCGAAAAGTGGGCGTGGCCCAAAAAAGATTTGTTTATATCTAAAGAACGGTATTAATATAGCTGCCTGTTCTTATTGCACCATGGTAAAAGGTATATAGGATTGAGCATAGCCGAATATAGCACTCTTACTTGTTTTTTATCACGTCTAGGTTCTTATGGGCTCGCCTTATATCCCGCCCGAAATAAAGCGGTAATGCCAGTACATTTTATCATAGCTAGAGAAGGAGTTGTCTGATTTTGATTTAACAAATAAATAGAAATAGAGTTTCCTTTGAGTCATCCAAAAGCATTTTTTTATATTTTGAACTGTTTCGGAATTATTGAGAAATGAGTGGCGATTAAGTTTTTTCATCCACTGTTAACAAACTTTATGTTTTAAAATAAAGTTTTTCGGTAAAATTAAAAATACGTATAACAAGCTGGCAAGAATTGGTGTTTTACAAGAACACATTTAGTACAGATATAAAATTAAGAGTTTTTATTCTAGGAAATGATAATAGGAGACATTTTATGGTATTGTAAGTGCTGATTCACACGCATCAGATTTGTGTTGTCAAGCAATGAGATTTTAGCGGAGAGGGGTAATAAGATTGAAAAGGGATGCAGGCTCTACCGTACTCGTTAATTTTCGTCGATCCTTTTCTTTTCCTAATTTTCTGCATGAGTTTAAGTTTAAGGGAAAGAAAAATAAAATTTACAAAAACAAAAAAAAAACAGTTTGCGTATGAACATACATGAAAGTTTACAAGAAATATAAACCGGTTAACTAAGCCTGATGTGTGTGACTTACATATATTTCAAATTTTGTTAAATTAAAAAAGTACTTCAAATTCTAAGAATTTAAAAACTCTGTTCGATTTTGGCCTTAACTACCTTTTTAGTAAAGACTTTATCTCACTTCTGGCAACATTGTCTCTGACTGTAATTTAAACTAATAAGTAAGTAATTCTAAGTAAATCTTACTGTCATGGAGCAGAGAGAACAAAAAAATAAAATTGTAAACGAGCTAGAAACTGTCCTGAATTAAGTATATCTAGTTAAAGTAATTAGTTTTTCATAAAAACCATAATTAGAGCAAAATAAAATTGTTTTAAAACTAAAAGTATATTTGTAGTGGTCAGTTTTTAACTGAGCAGCTCCAGCTCTGCCAGGGAAAGTGACAATGGGGTGGGTCCGTTTTAAATGACAAAATATAACAAAACACAAACAAAGTTTTTATTTTTATATTTCACATACTCTATATTTATACCACAATTAAAAATTTTTCGTAAAAAATTAAAATGTGGTGACGTTTTTTTTTCATTATTCAAATATTTCCACACTTGAGTGAATTTAAAATGGAAACTTTCTTAAAAACGAAGGTCCAACTAAGACTGTATAGTGTGAGGAGACAAAAAAAAATGTGCAGAGAAAATTGAGATTCTTTCTCAGAATTTGTTACAATTACAAAAAAAAAAAGAAGTAAAACAAAAAACTAATTTTGACCACAAATGTCATTATTATCAGTTTGTTATGGTGGTCATATAATTAAGAATTTTTTTTTATATTTTTTACTCATATCATTTTTGACTATTTCAATTTTCCAATAGAGAGTTGGCAATATAAAAAGCAACTTTCATTAAATAAATTGTATTAGTTTTATTTCTAACTTTGACCACCAAGCATTGTCAAGATCACAATCTCCGATCGTAGTTATGCAGACTTGGAGAGCTTTTGAATATTTATTTTATTTGGCCATATTTCTATTGTATTTTAAATTATCGGAAGCGGCTTCAATAGATAATATGAAATCAACATTGACAGCAACCTCATCTTCTATGGATATTTCAACGTCTACTGAAAGATCTCCGACAGATTATCCAAGCACTAGTACTAGTAGTAGTAGTAGTAGTAGAAGTGGTAGCAGTGGTGGCTCCAGTAAACTCAAACGCACTTTGGAAGAATGTAATAATTCTTTTAGTTGGATGTGTTTAAAACTTGAATTTGTAAATTTATTGGAACGTCTAACAGAACGTAAGGAATTGCGTTTGTTGAATGGCGTAAGTGTAGTTAAGGATCCGGAGGCAAAGGAAATAAAAACTTCAGATTTAATGGCAGGTGAGTTGTTGTACGTATTGTTAAATGTTGTTACCAGGGAAACCATAAATATGCATATTTTTTGCATATTTTATCGTTTGCAGCATATTTTTGCATGGTTTAGTTTTAAGACCATTTTTGCAGCATTTTTTAGTTTTATAGAGCATATTTTGTCTTTTTGAGGCATATTTTGATACATTTTTTGGCAGATGCCTACAAAAGCTTCGCAGCAAATAAAAACAATAACTCCTTTACGAATTTTAGCCCCTTAATATAACCTTGTTTTTGCGAGCTCATGACTACTCATAGTTTCCAAATAGAGTAACATCTCCAAAATTTTTCTGTGAATACTATGTTCTTTGGGCTCCACCAATTATATTTTTAGAATTGTTTTATTGAATGAAACTGTTAATAAATTGTTTAATATATTGTCTTCAAATTAGAATTTTTTGGAGCATATTTTTAACAATTTTCAGGGCATATTTTCAAGTTTTTACTACATATTTAATGCGCATAAAATGCATTTTTTAGAGCATATTTCTGGTTTCCCTGGTTATTACTTTAATCGATTCGGCTAACAGGAGAAAGCTGCAAGATGAATTAGTTTTTAGAGATAATGACTCGCGAGTTGGCAACCGCAAGTATTCCTTATAATATACCATTTCTTAGATCTATATCAAGAGGTATTAATGCTTTGGTACTCCTTACCACAGGTAGAAAGGTTATATTTAAGTTTGTCATTCCGTTTGTTATTCCTACAATATTAATCTTAGACCCTATAAAGTATATAAATTCTTGGTCCATTTGAGTAGCGAAATTGATTTAAGTTGAAATGGGGTTTCCGAAGACATCAGATGTTATGGAGGCTAGTATTTATTATATACATGTTTCTGTTTAAAGTTTGCAATTGCAATTCAGTCAGCTCGGTCGATAAATGACTGAGATATGAGCATAAAGTTATTTCTCATAATAAACATATGATTTGCCACTAAAAAGAGAAATGTGTTTCAAACGAAAAAGGTACTCCACCTATTTTTTTAATTCTGTTTAATAATGTGTGTTAGGTGGTGAGTGGTCTACGACGCTGCATTACGTTAGTCGAATGTTATTGAAGATTCGACACAGCGGTATATAGCACATGTTTAAATATATGTATATCGCCATCTTAAAAACAAAACGTTGTGACTCGACTTTTATTATTGGTATTTTTTTTTTACAGAAAAAAAAACAAAAAAAAAGTTACAAAATCAATACAAATAAGGTATTCTTGGCTTTCAAATTTCTTTAATTAAGTGGTCATTTTTGATTGCATTCCTTAAAAAATTTGCGTAATAAAAACGAGCCACAATCAATCAAAAACTTGATTTCGAATTTTTGTGTAGTTACGTCCGTTTAAGGCTCCGTATTGCAATAAGTGCCAATGCAATAACTCTTAATAAAATAAATCCAAACGAAATAGTTCCTAAACTGGAAAAATTAAATGAATCCCAAAAAAAATCAAATAATTCCAAAATCAAAAAGGAAACAAATCCCAACCGTTGGGCGTTATTTCATAATGAAATAACAGTTAAATACATTAATGAAATAACATCAATAAGGAATGAAATAAGGCCCAAAAAATTAAAGATTGGAAGTGCTTTCATATCACATCAGAAGAAATCACCTTGCATTACGGAGCCTATGGATCGCTCAACATGAAAGTTGCTAGTTAATGGCTGCCAGCAGAGTGACCCTAAGCAATGTGTAAAAAATTGTCCAAACGAAAAATCGCCCAAAGTAAACGAAAAAAAAAGGCAAAAAAAATACAAATGGATTTTATATGCAAAAATGTTGAAAAATGGCCGGAAAAATATTAAAGAATTTTATTTTCAAATTTGTATTTGATACTTTTTACAAAGTAGTACCTTTTTAGTTTAGAAACTTAAAATCTCAAGCTTCCTAAATCCCAAATTAAAAATCCAGAATCGATAAATACAGCTACTCTGCATAGCCAGAGGATTTTCTTCCAATGCCTAATTTTGGAGAAATAATTCTAAGCACATCATGGCAAAGACATAATGTTAGACAAAAACTCTATAAACTGCTTAACATCATGGACCAGGAATGTGAAATCTTCTGATTTTAAGCAAAAGCTAAAAGATATCAAAGTTTTGTTTTGTGTATTTGTCTGTGATGCGGAAAAGAGTTCTAATAACGATGCAAGCAATTTTGAAACAAAAGGAAAGCTGAGCGATGTTTATGAGACTCAGATGTCTTAAACATAAAAATCTTGGTAAAGCCCTTAAGACACTACATTTTTAATGCATTGTTCAAGTTTTGGTGAACACTACAAATATAATGTAATACAAAAATTTACCAGGTGCAAAGAGTTAAGCTGTATTAAGATAAATGGCAAACTGTGAATAATTTTACTACAGTTATCGATAAAAAATGAAGTTATGTCAAAAAAAATGTAAAATTGTTTAACTTAAAATTGACATTTCAAGCTTGAAATATTAAAAGTGTTGCTGAATCAGCGGTTTATGGGCAAATTCAGCAATTTACCGCTTTTTGCTTTTAGGTTTCTTATAAACAAAAAGTTGGCAGCATTTAATAAAATAAACAAAACAGGGATGGCTAAGTTGTTTCAATTGTCCTTTTTTGTTGATACTTTTTAAACTAAGATTTATAATACCTTTTTGTGGTGTTTTTTATGAACATTGTAAATAAAATTTATTTCAACTAAAAAAATCTTTTAGTATAATTAGGGTAAAAAAGTACAATTTTTAAAGGTTGTTGGTACAATTTTAAAATTCTCAACGCCATCCCTGAAACAAAACCATAACAAGAGAAAAAAACTAAAAAACTTTGTTTACATTTTTTATAGTTTGCTCTTTCTAACATTTACTGTTTCTTTCTATCAATTCTATATCACTTAATGAATAAAAAATGTAGTGTCATTAGGGCTTAATTGGGACCAGGGGCCTAATTCTGGCATTCGTGATCGAGTACTTTCTCGATTCGAAAGCAATTTTATTTCAGTCGATACTGAACGAATCGAAATTATTTTTTCAGTATTGTGAAACCCAATTGAATGCTTTACAATACCGAAAACATAATTTCGATTCGTTCAGTATTGACTAAAATATTTAGATATTAAATTGCTTTCGAATCGAGAAAGTACTCGATCACGACTGCCAGAATCTGGCCCCTGTTCAGACATAAAAAGAGTTCAACAGAGGATTCTCTACAATTTGAAATTCATGGCAAAAGCGTTAATTACACTGTGCTAGTCAAAAAAACAGACAAGCGGGGCACCTGGCGTTTTAACCTAGTTCGAGTACACTGCAGCGCCTAGGATGCCCCTAGACAGGTCAAATGTATGACTTAACCCATTTATTCTTCATCTCCATCATTAATTTCTAACATATCTACCTGCAATCTACATTCCTTAAGGGGGCACCCATACAAAATGTTCGCCAATAGGGTGATAAAATGTTTGACTAAGTTTAATTAAAATGTTTCACTTTTGTGAGTAAAAAAGTTGTTGGCAGATTTTTTAATCATTTATTGCTTGTTTTGTTTGGAACTTTGTTTTCATTGCGTGTAGAAAAAATTAGATGCACATGTATTTTTTATCAATTTTTAAAGAACAAAAATTTTGAAATTTTGCTGAGGAGTTATTTTTTTTTTTTGCAAATAAATGTAATTTTATTGCCAAATTTCTAAACTAAACCGGGTTTAATAACACGAAAATATGTTGTGCAACCAGCGTTGCCATTTTGGTGCCTTTCGGGTCTTTTTGGTGCTTTTTTGCTTATGCAATACCCGAAATTTTGTTAAACACCCGTATTTGAAAAGCGGGTATTTAAAGTGCTTTTAACAATTTCTCACAGTGCTTTTAAGTGCCTTTTAAGTAATCTACATATAATTTTGGCACTGAACCATTTTGTTACTATTCTGTAAACACAGCGAATACTTTTTTAACCAACTGCGTATTATTTGCATTTATGTTTTGAGTAGTATTCGCAAACTCTTCTAGACTTATCTCAAGCATCATCAGTGATGCAAACTTAGTGCTTTTGGCACTATTTATGGTGCTTTTTGATGCCTCAAAACGCCAAAATTGTATCCTTAGTGCCAAACTAAGAAAAAGCACTAACTTGGTGCTTTTTCAATTTTTCGTTAGTGCCCTTAAAGCTTTTTAAAATTTTTATTTTTTTCACCATTTTTTAAAACTTCGGTTATATAGAGAATGATTTAGAAGAGTAAAATTTTGAGAAAGCCGTTAAAAATTTAAGATTTCAAATGATAAGAAAAGTGATAAAAGAAAGTTGCATTCGTTTTACCAAAAACTTTATTTACGAGGTTTAAGCTAGGCTTCTTAGCAATTTGGAAATTTTACAAAACGTTGCACTTTTAAGCGTTGACAGCATATTTAGTAATCGTAATAAAAACGATGTATTTGTTTTCGGTAAACATTTTTTTAAAGATGTAGACACTGTTTCAAAAATAGAAAATGGCTTGAAAAATATTAAGAATTGTAAATGGAAAAATAAACAACGATTTTGAGTCATGTAGAAAAAACGTATTAAAAAGTTTACAACATGCAGTCGGAAACCGTATTTTTTCGAGCTACGAAAATCGAGCTCGCACTGTATTACTTTTAAACTGTTATGGCCAATTCAAAATCCAAATGATTTGGATAATATTATTTTTATTGAAGATAATAATAATACATTTAAAAATTTTTATATACAAATGTAAATATATTTATTATTTAATTTTAAATGAAAATGGTCCCCCATCTACGCCGTCGCCTTTTTTAAAATTTTGGAGGTATATTATAATCGGCACACCCGAAGGCAACTTGTTTTGTGTTAAATTAAATTGTAAAAATGGATTAGTGCTTTTTTACGCTTTTTTTTGTTCAAAATAGTGCTTTTTAGTGCTTTTTTTAAATTTTAAAGTGCTTTTTGCTCTCAAAAAGTTGGCATCACTGTGTGCAACATTCTCATTTTCGAAATAACGGTATACATATCTTGAAAACAAGAGCTTAACTAAAAAACGGTAACCACCATTCACGCTCGTCACAAAAAAGTGTCAGTTTTTAGATCTGTGTTGTTGATGAATGTATGCTAGTGTCTGTCGTGATCCAAGATTTATGATGAAAAGTGATTAAAGAAGATGAATAGAGACGACCATAAGATAATTACGATCTTATATCTGCCAATATTTAGCTGAAATAGAGACAAATTAACGGTTATAAAAAACGCATATTGAATAACGTCACGTATTTCCTAATGCAACCGTGCAAATTTTCAAAAAAGTGTGTCATTCCTAAAGTAATCTGTTTCGCAGCTAATAGGCTAACAAACCCAACAAGCGCATTATTTTAGTTAACGATGCTTTTGAAAGGTTAATAATTATAATGGATTGGATTGTCAGTGTTATAACAACGTCTAATTGCTTGATTTGAACTCTGCTTTGACAATGAATACAGACTGATTTGAACTCTGCTTTGACAATGAATGCAGACGGCCAGAAGGGCAGCCCAAAACATTTCGTCATGGTGGCCACTTTAGCATTATTTGGCTTAACATTATGCAATGCTGGCCATAATTTCGAAAATTAAGTAGTTTTTTAATTTTTGCACTACTAAGCAAGATTTGTTGTACAATCTCTAAAGTCTCGCTGAAGTTGGTTATTTATGCTCTTATTCAAAATATTTTCAATTAAAAACAATTTTATCGATATTAATTAACTGTCAATGATAAAAATCATTATTTTTACAAAACCTTTAATTAAAAAAAAAAATACTTTGTAGATAAGTATCCGAAATAACCTGTCATAAAATTACCCGGGGATTTTTTTTTTCTTCAAATAGACACCCTAAGTATAACAGAATTTATTTAAACCTAAATTCTTCTAAATGTTTGCTTAATTTAGAATTTAAAAATATTCTTATGCATTATTACAGAGGTTGCCCGCAGTTATCCGCATGACCCGGATGCTCGTTTAAATGGTTACATTATAACCAAAGTCAATAATTTCTTGCAAACTCACTTTTTGCGTCTCAAACTAATCGACGATCGTACAGTAGAAGAAGCTCGTTCTCTAGCCGAAACTGGACGAAAGGATAAATTTGGCAAGAAGGGTGGAATGGAGGCATTAATAGCTGCTGGTCTCATGATGAAAGGTAAAAGTGTTTTCAACTTATTGTCATGTCATTGATTCGTAGAAATTAAAAACGGTTTCCTCTAGGCACGCTAATGGCCATGGGTATGGGTGGTATTGCTTTAATCGCTGGCAAAGCTTTAATGACAGCCCTCATGGCTTTGACTCTGGCGTCGCTGGTAGGCCTTAAGGGTCTAGCTAGTGGTGGCAAATCTCACACGTACGAAATTGTAACAAAGCCCATTTATACATCTAGTCATTCACACTCCGTGAGTCATGAAGATGGTGGTCATGGCGGTCATATGGGTCACAGTGGCAGTGGTTATGGCGGTTATGCCAGAACGTTGAATTTAAATTTACCCAAAAATCTGAGAAGAAGCAGTCAGGTGAACTGAGAATGGCAATAATAGCAAAACTTACTAACAAGTATACATATATAAAAATTATTTATTTTTAGATTAAGTTGTAATTTATTTATTTATTATAATAAAAGTTTTATAGAGAAAACCAAATTCACTTTTATAGATTTCTGATAAAAAAAAAGTGGTAATTATCTGTAGCTCAAAAAATTTGCGGAATTTTTACTGATTGATTTTAATGTACAAAGAATAGTTCGAAATTTTAGAGATAAAATAGAGAGAAGCTGTACATAGCTTTACATAGCCCCAAAACAAATTTTATTTTTGAAATAAAGTGCTTCTGCCAATATTTATTTTTTTTGATATAAATGCCTAAATCGCCTTAAGGAATTTGGTTCATATTTAACCATAGCTGCCATACAAAAGGACTTCAAGACGAAAAAATTTCAAATGGGGGTATATAATATTAAGCACATAGAACTCTTATAAAAGTCTTAAAATAACATACTTACCGGGTTCATAATTGCATAATTACTATAATGTAGAGTATCCAATGGTTTGTCTTGACTGACGATACTTTCTTACTTTACTTTACCCTTAATAGTACATTGGTTGGAACAAGGAAAATAGGTTATGGGAAAGAGGATAGAGGGAGTAGTTGTGCTTGTGGAGATTCGACGTTAACTTATTCATGTTGAAAGTGAGGGGAAAGGCTTTATTTGGAAGCGTTTTTTACATCCGACCAAAAACGTGTTTTTCCTGTAATGCGTTGAAGTCTGCACCGTTCAATCGAGTACAAAATGATGGATTCTTGAGGAAAAACATGTATTAACAACAAACGTACGAGTTTCGGCAACCAGCTGCTCAATCTCATCGGAACACATCCCATTGTAGTAACGATGAAACAGGCAAACACAACACACATTACGCCGGTGCCCTGAGGATTCAATAGAATAAGATGCCCTTCTGACACCAATGAAACCCTTCTCACTCTCCTTCACCGGCCCACACATTAGAGTTTTATTTCAGTCGCGGTCAGATATAGGTGGTACACATAGTTATTTTAACTGAATCCAATGAACTATATAAAGGGTGGTCAAATTGTAAGGGCCGATGTTGAATGTGAACCACACCTAAACGCCAAGTTTTTTTCCGAATTTTATTTGACATTTCTCTATTTCAGACTTACTCAATTTGAACCATGGAGAGATACACAATCCAACAACGTGTTAAAGTTATCCAGACTTATTATGAAAATGGATGATAAATTTCGAAGAAAATCATCTTCAGTGATGAGGCACATTTTCACCTCAGTGGATTTGTCGATAAGCCGAATTTCCGCACTTGGGCGAATAATAATCCAAGAGTGATTGTCGAAAAACCAATGCACCCACAAAGAGTGACTGTTTGGTGCGGTTTATGGGCTGGCGGCATCATCGGGCCGTATTTTTTCCAAAATGAGGCCGGTCAGGCAGTTACTGTGAATGGTGTTCGCTATCGTGAGATGATAACGAACTTTTTATGGCCCGAATTGGAAGATATGGATGTGGACGATATGTGGTTTCAGCAGGACGGTGCCACTTGCCACACAGCTAACGAAACAATGGCTCTTTTGCGCAACAAATTCAATGGCCGTGTTATCTCCCGTAATGGCGATGTCAATTGGCCGCCAAGATCATGTGATTTGACACCGTTGGACTTTTTTCTTTGGGGTTATTTGAAAGAAAAGGTGTGCGTCGATAAGCCAGCAACAATTCAAGAGCTAAAGGATGAGATAATTCGGCACATTAACGGCATAGAACCTCCATTATGCCTCAGGGTCATCGAAAATTTGGACCATCGGATGGAGGTGTGCCGCCGTGGTCGCGGCGCCCATTTGGCCGATATTTTGTTCCATACATAATTGAGTAATACCAATATATCATAATAAAATAAAATTACAATAATTTCCTAAATAGTTTGCGTTTTATTCAAAATCAACATCGGCCCTTGAAATTTAACCACCCTTTATAATTTTTATTAAGCCCTTAAGTGGGGAACAGAATAGTCGATGTAGTAATATGTTACGCATAGTACTGCAAGCTGTTATAAGTTAAAAACGGCAGTTTCAAAGTAGAGTCAACAGAATACGTACGTACACACAGAAAGAAATCAATGTTAAATCCTCGAAAACAAGCTTGATTTTTCGGTAGTGATTTTGCTTTATAGTTACTTCATTTTAATTTAACATGATTTTACAATAACTTGCGAACAACATTATTTTCATTTAAAATTACTATAATTCAAGTTAATTTAACATTCCCGTAAAATAAGAGCAAAATGACATTCATGTTGAAATAACACTTCGAATCACGTTGCAGCAACGTGAATTTCATGTAGAATCGAATTGGTTAAATTTGAAATAACAGTGAGAAGAAGCTTCAGAGACAACATATACGTTATTTTAAGAAACATTCTAAACACTTACCCGAGGAACTAGATAGAGAGAGAGCATATAATTATTTATTTTCCTGTTACACATGTTTCACTTTTTTGTTTTCCCCTTTGTTTACAGAAGCACTCACAATTAAATGACACCAGCAGAATGGCCCGATATGGTTTTCATCTTCATTCTACTTTGAAAATTGTATGTACTATTTAACTAAATAATTTTAACAAAAAGAATACGGGATTTGTTTTTTTATAAATAATTTTTAACAGGAAAATAAAAAAAATTTATGTTTTTCTTTTTATAGTTTTGTTATTGTTTCTATACAAAACAAATAAAACAGGATTTTATGGATTCAATACACTCGGGCATGTTCTAGAAATCGAAACGAAGTGAAATGTAAAACTAAGGAAATTTTAAGTTTAATTAATAATAAAATGACCGTGGTTTTTCCTGGTTTAAAAAGTTGTTTTTCTAATGGTACTCAAAAAATTAAATTGATAAATGGAATATTTTTAAGAACTTTTAGTACAGGGTCGTTTTTAAAAGTTGCTCCATTTCAAATCCACTTCATTTCAATTTCTAGAACATGCCCGACTGTGTTTAACTTTTTAAGTCATATAACCATATACGGACAACTCTACGTGATACAAGACCAAAAAAAGGCCCGTGTCTCCCAGTTTTTTCCAAAGTCAGGCACATTTTTTATGGGCCCTCAAAGATTTGGGGCCTCGGTGTCATTTTTGCAAAAAGTAATTATTTTCACAGGCTCATATCTTGCAAACCGTTCGGAATTTTGATTTACCCTCTGAGAAAAGTAGTAGTTCTTGCCATAAAGAACAAAAATTGTGAACATATAAAATCATCTTCAAAATCGCAAAAAGCTTTAAAAAATTTTTCCCCCTGTTCAGGTCCCATAGTTTGCAAACCGTTCAAAATTCAAGAAAACAATCAACTACAAAAATGTACCTGAGATCTCAATGAACATATGAACTTCCTAGGAACCATTTAGGTAGCCGCAAAAGTGAAAAATTTGGCAAAACTGGGAGACACGGGACTTTTTTTTTTGGTCTTTTATCACGTTGAGTTTTCCGTATATGATTATTTTTAAATTAATATGAAACGATGATAATTTAAAAAAAGTCCATATTTTTGCAGAAATTTACTATGATTTTTAATCAAATTTGCGTAATGTTAATTTAACATTTATAATATTTTTTTCTGTGTAGTTTTGGTAGTCGTTGCAGTTGAAGTTAAAGCGCAAGAGCTACAGAGCATTCGGCAGCCTCAGCTACTACTACAGCTACTTTATTCAGTGCCATGCCTTGTTTTTAATACGATTCGCCAAGTCCGAATATTTCGGAGACTGCTTAATTGTGTGTAACTTTGCAGCGTTGCACAGTGTACATATTGTTTTGTTTTCAAAGACTACTAAATACTGACTTTTTAGAAATTTTAAAAATAAAAGATTAATTTTTTCTAGATTCAAGGACGTCTTAAAAAAGGTGTTCATTTGTACAGTAGTGTAACAAATTAATTTAACCTAATTAAATTCCTATTTATTAAAGGTATTCACGTCAAAAGTTGCACCCTTGCGAAAAAGCAGAAGTGAAAAACATAACAACAACCACATAGACAATTATTTCGCTGAAACAATGCAAAATTGTCAGGGTCTAAGTAAGTGCAAGATTATCAGAGTAAAAGCATACAATTTTTGCAACATTTTATGGCATTGCCAAATTGAAAAAATGCTTTTAAAGTACTCATGAAATCAACTCTACACTAAACCAAAACGCAGAAATACCATTTTGACGTAAATTTTTTTCTTTGAATTGAAAAATACTAGAAATTGTAGAGCTTGTAAAAAATAAAAGAATTAAAAAGAAAAAGCGTAAAAAAAAGGAAAAAGCTGAAATAATACTTATCTTAAAAAAATTTTTTAAGGTATATAAGTTATTAATTCGACTTATAAATTAATAAAATTATTAATTTTGTGCAATTTTTAAGAAACTTACGATTGAATTTTATTAAAAAAATGCTTTCAAATAATCGCAAGTGTAAACTGGTTTCGGTTGCTCAAGTCAAATAAGTCCAATTATGTTTTTTTGCACAGTTGCAAGCAGTGTGACCAGATTTTTAAAAAACTTAAAGCTAAATCATCCTTAAAATAGAGCTAAAAAGAGCTAAAAAAGGAAATTTTAAGCCAAAAAATAAAGCTAAATTTCTGTATAGCTCTCTGTAGTAACTTTTGATTATTTCGATATTTTTCATAGATTAAATAGTGTTTAAGTAAGTATATATAATATCCTTGGCTTTGTTCTTAAAGGTCAATGTCAAGATGCTCATATTTGAAAAAAAGTTTTTATAAAAAATTTTAATTATATTTAGCTGAGTATAATTCCAAGCTTTACTTATCAATTTTGACTTAGACATATAATAGGTGTGCTTATTTACTAACAGAAATATGCAACTAGAGAGTAAATTTAAAATTTACAAAATTTTTTCCCCATTGTTTGGAACTATTTGCCGAAGAATATTGTTCTTTAAGTTTAGAAAAATAAATATTTTCTGTTATTAAAATACTTTTTATTTAAAAATTTTAAAGATTATTTTTTTTAAATAAAAATATGAAACAGGTTAAATAATACTATCGGAGATAAATAAAAATTTTACTATCAGAAATTTTCAAAAAAAAAAATTGTTGACGAGTCGTTGTCGTGATCGAAGTCGTTTGAAATTTTTGCCGATTTCAAAATCACGACAACGGCAATGTAAAACACATAAGTAAAAAGTTCGTCGTATATTTGTCGTTTGCGTCAATCATAATACCAATTTTTAAAAACGACTTATTTTCGACCACGACAACAACACTCATAAGAAGGCCAAACAAGATATTTTTTGTCTTGCTATTATCAAATAGAAATATGTATTTGGTTTTTTTAAATCACATAAACTTACTATTTATTCAAGAAATATTGAAAGTGTGACTACTTTTGATAAAAATTCTTAAACTTTTTGAAAAATTGCGTACTTTTTTTTTTCTTCGCCTGGCAGCACTTGTATGTATGTAGAGCAAATCTGCAACAGCGATTTCTTCTCCGCTGCCAGATTATTATCCTTTTAACTTAACCACACATAAGTTTATTTGGATAAACTGCTTTATTTATTTTGAAATATAAATAAACACGAAATTGAAATTAAAAAAGGCTAGGAAAAGCTAAATGCATTGTTGAAAGAAGCCAAAAAAAAAGCTTAAAGCTAAATGAAATATCTTAAGCTAAACATAAAAAAATAAAGCTAAATTTAGCTCGAAAAAAGCTAATATGGTCACACTGGTTGCAAGGGTAAAAAATTGTTGTGAATACCTTTATTATAAACGAATGAACAAGTTTAAAAGCATAATAAAAATATTGCATACTTTTAGTCATATTATTTAATTTTATCTTAATAGAGCATGCGCAAAATTATTAACTAACTATTAAATATTAACTAGCAATCGCTAGATGGAGCCACATTAAGCAAATATTGGTGTTTATAACAACTAGTAATGAATGGCTTTAGGGTTTTAACTTTCACTTTTTCACTTCACAGGAAAGCGGGAAACATTTATGAATTTACAGGGAATCACTTAATTTTCATTTTAATTTTATAATTTCTTAATATAATATTAATAATATTCTAATGAACACGTTGTGTATTTTTTTTTTTTTTTTCAAATTAAGATAAATCTAAAAAAGTAAAATACTATCGGCCTTGTTCTGACAATCGCACGATTTGAAATCGCAAAACGACGGATTTGTTTTATGGTGTTCTAAAACTAGTGCGTTTTGCTTACAATCTGCCATAGTTTCTTGAAAATATGCTGGTTCCCTTGAGCATACATTTGGAATTTAAAGTCGCCGCACACAGAAAAAAATACCAATGTTAAATTAACATGGCGAAATGTTGATTGAGAATCATATTAAATTTCTGCAAAAGTATGCCCATTATTTAAATTTATCATTATTTCATATTAAATTTAAATGAAAAATACTAAAATAACCTTAAATTACGTTTTTTTAATATTATTCACAGTTAAAATAACATTGTTCAATATTGAATCCATAAAAACCGGTTTTATATTAAAATCAAAAGTTTATCTTGTTAAATTAACATGCATACATACTTAAGTATGTACATTTTTTTATTTTAATGTTTAAAATATGTTATAAAAAGAAGCCAATTCCCGTATTCTTTTAATTAAACTTCTTGCAAACTTCTTGCGATTGTGATTTTTAGAACGCATATTATGCGATTTCAAGTCAGAATCGCAAATGTTGAGCGTTTTGCAATTATCAGAAGATGCTCATATATTTTACTGTAATACCCTTCACAACGGATTAGCATATTTTTTATTTAGCAAGTAGAGAGATATTGCTGAAAAAAAGTAAAAAGCAAATTTTATGATCATCCAATTTCTTGTTATGGTTTCAAAAAATTAAATAAAGCTCAGGAACGTTATGAGGCAACCACGAGTTTAATATTTCAAATATTTCGGCAATAAAGAATGTCATTGTCGAAGTTCCTTGTTTTCAAAAATATCGGATTTTAAGCCTCTAACAGGCAAGTGCTTAATTTTAATGGCAACCTCTCTCTTGTTAATTTTTTTTTTTTAAATAATATTTTCCCAAAAACAAATAAATTGAAGGCTGAAGTTGAAAATCTTGTTAATTTTTTTTTTAATAATATTTTCCCAAAAACAAATAAATTGAAGGCTAAAGTTGAAAATCTTTTTTATTTCAGTCGTGAGATGGAAAAAACGAAAGGGTGCCTCAGGGCATGCTTTCCTGTTAACGGTAAAAATTATATACAGGTAGAGTTGTATTAATCAAATGAATTTATTCAAAAAATGATTTTGTTTTTAGGAAAAAAGCAAAAATGTATACTATTGTTGGTAATAATATGTAAAAATTAGTTTTTAGTACCTAAATGTAAATACATCACACTTCTGGCATTTACATTGTGTTTGAGATGTTTTGCAGAGCTTGCATTTTCTTTTGCCATTTTCCTTACCTGTCCAGATTGAAAAATGGTTATAACCCTTAATCGGTCGTCTTCGGTTGGATGTTTGCCTTTTCTACCGATTCCAGATGTCGTTGCCTGTCGATTTTCGAGCTCTAACAAAGGATGGCCAACCAATCGTCTTTCCGAACATGCTATCAGTCAATTCAGAAAGATTTAATTTCTTTTTTCTGGGAAATATATCTAAATTTTCATTTTTTAAAGTAAAATAAAAATACAAAAAATACAAAAACGTTATTTATATTACTGTAAAAATAGTTTAGGACACAAAAATTGCCATAAACGGGCAAGAGTGCCAGAGGCTGCTTAATATTTTTTCGTTAAGAACAAACAATATTATTATTTTGATGAAAATTTTTGGCTTAATTTGAACAATTATACTTAGCAAAAATTATATACTGTGTTCTTTTAATTGGAAGTCTGTTTTTTTATTTCACAAAAATTATATATTTTTTAAAAAATTGTTTTTCTATTGACACTGATTTCTTGCAATTAAATGTGAATAAAACACACAAAACTTGTGCTATTGCATAGAACCAAAAAAAAAAAACCGTAAATAGAATAGTAAGTGATCGAAAGTAACAACGGTTCATTGAAAAAAATGCAGTAGTATCACAATAGGAAAAAACGGACAGCTGCCTTGAGGCATCCTTATCTGTTAGAGGGTTAAGCAAATAAACATCGATATAAGTTTAAGCTTCTTAAACTATGTTCACACCTATTAAATATTTGACCTCCTACACCTAACCACTAGTTTTATTAAACAATTTTTTGCTTTTGCAAAACGTTTGGCTAGAGCAGACATCATTTAATAGTTCCTAAAAAGGGTAGGTTTAGGTTGAAAGGCTGGTGTGAATAAATCTCACACCCTCACCCAGAGACCTATAAGGGCCATTGTGACGCCTTAGATAAAGAAAACCAATTTTAGTATTAAAGAAGAAAAGCAGAGGTAAAGAGTAAAAACACAGGAAAAATGAGAAAGCAGTGGAAGATAAAAAAACAAAAACACAACCTTATCAGACAGAAAAACTGCCCTACATGTGTCCATATATACCATAATACAAATATCTTCTTACAAATATTTTATTAAATGAATAGAAATTGTTAAAGGTAAAGCTAAAGTTTGATTAATTTACTGATCACACTTTTTTTGGATTATTTCGTCAAATATTTGTTAGGTCTGAACTAGGGATTGCTGTTCGGTTTTAACCGAAATCGAAACCGCGGTTTTAAATGCCTAAAAACCGAAACCGAAAACCGACAAAAAAACCTCGGTTTTAGCTTTTACTTTAACAATATATTTATGCTTAAAGAAATTGAAAATTATAGATAATACTCGTACTTCATATACAAAAACCTTTATACATAACATCCGGCAACAATGAAAAGGTATTTCAAAATTCTTGAAATTAAAAATAAGTACTAAGAAGACAAATGTTACCTTTTTAACTCTTAAAGGCCGTTATACACTATCCCACAAAGTGTTAAGTAATTTCCGAAAATGCAAACCTTTCTTGATAAGTTGTTATTGTTTTTTAAGAATGTTCAAAAAATAATTAGATCAGGAAAGCATAAATATAGCATAAAAATACGTAAGACTTTGTGGGATAGAAGATACCTAATTTGTGTGGCACAAACTACCACCTGGGCCTTCCAGCCAGGCCCTCTAGTATTTTGTATAGAGTTTTTGTGACTATAGAAAAAACTTACACTAACGAACTCCTGGGCAAGGCTGGGACTACTTTTATATGTATAAGGTATTATAGCTAAAGCAGGAACATGCATTTGGGAAATACAACTATTCTTCGAAAAAACAGTAAAGAAAGAATTCTTATGTGTTGTGTATGCTTTTTGATACGTTTAATGTTTAATTTTATTTACTGCAGTACATTTATAATAGAGAAGGGCCTGGCCAGGCCCAGCTGGATACAATATGCGCAAAATTTTCATTTGGCCCTTATTTCTCATTTTCTTGTAAAAAAAACACTTTGATTGAGGAATACATAAAGTTTCGTTCTCTATATGTATACCTAAAATTATATAAAAAAAAAAAATACTGGAAAAAAGTAAAAAAATGCCTAGCCAAGCCCAGGTATACACTTAAGGGTTAATAAAAGTACCTATATTGAAACAAGTTAAAAAATTGTATTACATACAGAAAAATATATATGTTGATGTAAGAAGCTTAACTTTGATATTTTCAAAACCGAAAACCGAACCGAAACCGACCGGTTTTAATCATTTTAAAACCGAAACCGCGGTTTCACATTTTTACGGTTTTTAGCAAACTCTAGTCTGAACATACCTTTAGAATAAATGGGCATACATTTTTTTAGCTATTATTTCTGAAAATTTAAAAAAAAAACGGTACAATTTTCTAGTAATGTAAAAAGTCAAATAAATTGGGAATGTGTTTGTTTAAGCTATCTTTTTAAACACAATATTAATACAGAATTGACACAGAACAAAGCTCTTTAATACAGTACTATTTTGAATAGTAAAGAACGGATGGTCGCCGCAACTATAGCTGATTACCGATCACAGACTAAGACTAATCTTATAAGATCTTTACGCGTCGTTGATGAACTACATGGGCGTAACGCATTTGCCTGCTAAGTTCTCTTCATCCAATGCTGGCCTTACGACATCTGCACTGGGTTAACAATCGTTATTTTTAGGTATGAGCTTGCTAGACTTGGTACTACTTTATGGGTCTCACTGGATTTGTATGGCTTTGGGGTACCTCTGGTCTGCTAAAAACTAAAGTTTAGCGAATGACTATCGATATTGCTTGCGATTAATCGGCCGCGAATACTTATTATAGGATTGCCAGCAAATTGTGGCCCTGCATGTATGACAAGCGTACCATGTCTCAACTATCGACGACTAAAATGCGCGTAACGCATTTGGTATCTGTTATCACGGGACATTGTCTTATAGGAAACATATGCACAGCATCTGGAAACCACACAGAAAAAAATAAAAATTGATTTCAATTAAAAAATTTGTGATCTTAATAAAAAAATTAATTAAATTTGCACCAGTAAACAAATTAATAGTATCAATTAAACCAGTTAATAGTATTAATTAAACGTTTAATTCACTTGATTAAACGTGTAATTCACTTGATTAAATTTTTAATTAAAACTGATTATATTTTTGGTGAATGCTTTAATTGGTGAAAAATTTTGGATAATTTTTTCTGTGCATTAGAAAACCGTGGAACACCTTCTTCGTTACCGTCCTGCACTGGCGAGAAGGCGACTGGCCGAAGTTGGATCCCTCAACTTTGACGGATTGTATGATGTTTCTCGCGTTTAAATAGATTAAATTTTGAGCTTCGTTAGAAGTTCGAGTTGATTCTGAGGATTGGTTTCTGCTTAATAGAACTCCATGGTCACTCACAATCAATTATTGGGTCTAAGAGTGAGTCAGATTACTATTGACTGCCATTTCAACCTTACCTAGCTTGGGTATGTGTCCTTCAAAACAAAAACATCAATGTCCTAAATATGCAACATGTTATAGCTGAAAAACATTTATACTATTTTTAGAAGTAAGCATATTATTAATCATAACATGATCGGAGACAACCATAATGTGGTTCTGGCTTCTTGATGCAGGACTAATTTAACCACATTATGGTTATCGGTGACAATAATATGGTTAAACTAACCATATGATGTTTAAGAACTTTTTGTTAAATATAGCCTTGTTAAAGGTGACCATATCGAAAAATGTGCTTTATTTACATGTTCGGAATAACAAACCTAATACACCCTGATTCATCACTTGTAGTTGTTCATTATTTTTGATAACCTTTTGAAACACATTTCTAGTTAGTTCACTTTTCAATTCAAGATATTAAACTGGGTTTTTTTCCAAAAACCAAATAAACCCATTAATTAACCTACAAGATGCTTTCAAAAGCAAACAAATTAAATCCGGTTATTTTTAGCATACTCCGGCTTCGTACACATGCCGGTTGATGCATTCATTTTCAATAGTTAAATTTTAAAAAATGCTCTTAAAATAAAAGATACTCAACTTCAACCGAACAAGAACTAACTTGGAAACGGCAACAAAATATTTGGTAAGAATATATGTTTCACTTTACTCTTAACTTTAAGCCAATTCTGGTTTATGTGGATAGACATTAATAACAAAAAAGTTTAAATGAAAATTTCAGTTCATATAAACAATATGAAACTTAAGAAAAACTTTTAGTTGAAAGAAAGCAGTCGTCAAACACTCTTCAACACCCATGACAAGCAACAAAAGATAATTAAAATACAGGCAACAAAATACTTAATAGATTCATTAACAAAAAACAAGCTTTTTGTTTTAATCACTAGAATTACACGAAACAAGAAAATAAAACGCGCAAAAATAGTAAGAGAAAAGTGAGAAACCTCAACAAGTCAACAAAAAAGTTAAAGAATGAGTTTTAAAACCAAAAAGTATGTCTAACTTAACAATTTCATAGAAGAGCAAAAACCGCAAAACAGTGTAAACAAAAAATTAAAAAAAAAAAAAAAAAAAATAGAAAAAGTTTGAAATTTGTGTTAAAAGAGATTGCAATTGCAATTTCTATGTGCGTTAAAAAGTTTGTGATAAATGAGTAAAAAATAATAATAATTATACTTAAATATTTTAAACACGTTTGAAGTTCAGTTACTTTTATTTTGTTAAAGAAAGATTTAGTAGTTGAGGTAAAAATTTATTTAAAAAAAAGTTTCAAGTATATTAAATGTGGAAAATACAGTTAAAGGCAGTTTCACACTATAATACAAGTCTTAAGTATTTTGGTTGGTATAAGTTGGTTTGTATTGTATTTTTATAAGTTTTCAAACAACAATCTACCGAAGCAGTTTCGTTAAACTAATTAAGACTTGTATAAAAATGCTAAAACGGTCTTTTGTGAAATTAAATTACAACTTACGACAAATGAGTATAAATTAAACCATAAAACATGGAATTTTAATAAATTTGTTGAAAAAAAAAATTTGTTAAATTTTATTATAATCCCAACTGGAAAAATTAACTATCTTTTGTGAAAAATCCAGGATATATATATTTACTCTGTAAAAGATCTCGCATAAATATTTGCTGGTGTTACACGGAATAAAAACTTAATATGCCAGCATTAACCACCAGGGTTACCGCTCGTCGACAAAAGTCTCGATTCGACCCCTTATGGGCAGTCTGCGACTTTTTGTAAGACTTTTTTTAAAACAAAGGGATTTGTTAGGAGTTAATATATGGATCACAACGCGTAGCTTGTTCAGATACACATTAACTGCCAGGCCCACGATGTCGACAAGAACATTTCTTTCACATATTTATATTGAAAAAAATAATAAAAAACTAAAATTTGTTTAAAGGAAATTAAAGGAAATTAAAGGAAATTTTGCACCCATTTGCATTTCACTTCGAGAAGTCAAACGGCAATGGAAGCGAGCGATAACGTTATAGTTTTCCTAAAAATTTGCGCCCCACTATGTAACATAATGTGACCACAAATATCAAAATTAGTTGTCGACAGAGGTGTTTTGTTGTAATATTAAACGAAATTCTTCTTTAAAACTAGTTAAAACATTAGCATTAGCAATTTGCACGAAATTGCTAATGCAATAAATGAGAGTGGGTTTGAGAGAATAAAATTCTTCTTCTTCTTGCACGAAACAGCCCAGTCTGGGTTGTTAGATGTGACGATTTTTCGTCACTTTGACGATTTTTTGGAGAAAATGCAATAAAATGACGATTGACAATTTTTTTTACTAAAAGTGATAGTGTTATGACGATTTTCTGTTACTTACAAGAAATATTTACAATTATTTTGGGAACAGTTCAAAACGTAAAAATCAGTTTTTCGAAATACAAAAATTATTGGAAATTAAACAAAAAAAATTCTTTCCCCATCACAAGCCAGGTGGCTTTCAGTAGAAGCATTAGTAATTCGAATTCTACAATTATATAAATGTCATCGATATTGCAAAAAATAAACACTTGAGCCCCGATTTGCATCGGTCCTATTTGGTCCGCTTTTTAAAAATTTGTTAAATCCACTTTGCGTTTTTATGATTTCGATTTGCGTCGCTACATACGATTGCATTTTTTCGCTGAAGTCATAATCACATGTGAATAGGGTTGCCATCCGTCCTCTTTTCCCCGGACACCGTCCTCTTTTTTTGTGTATCCGGGGCAGTCTTACTTCTTTTTCATCAAGTGTCCGGGGTTGTCCGGCTTTTTACACCTTCATTGTAAATTTGTTCCTGGATTTAAATCACAGTTCACAAAATTCATTAAAAAAAAGATTTAGGTGCTCGGGTTTTTTTAAGATAGGTATGATTTAATTTTTGGGGACGTAACGTGACAAAAAAAGTACTTTTCTTTGAATGTGCCCAAAATGGAGCTCCCAAAAAATGGAACAAATAAGCAAAAGCAACCTTATCAATGTCGTTACTTTTGTTCAAATAAATACTTATTGCTCAAATAATTATATTAAAATTTTATTTTAAGATTCTTTTTGGAAAGAAAAAAAGAAATCATATCTTAAAAAATCACATCCCTCAAAGTTTTAGGATTTTTAAAAAACAGTTTGAAGTACACTCACAATATATTTCAGTAACGGACTGTAGTTTATTTAAGAAATATTCCGTTCAGTCATTTTTAAATAAATAAACATTTAAAATTCCAAGCAAATTTATTTTTAACTGATTCTAACAGTTATTCAAAAAACTAAGTGCATATTAATACGGATTTTCAGTTGTCCGTTGATTGAGTTAAATTCTTCTTTATGTTAAAGTAAATAAAAATGTAATTTAAAGCAACGAAAAGTTCATTTAATTTTTACTGTCAAAAATTCAACCGCGAATTCCGTAAAAACAAATCAATATTCAGTTATCTTATATAAATTAATTGTCAAAAAATTAACTACATATTCCGTAAAAACAAATAAATATGCAGTTAGTTTATAAAATTTTACTGTCAAAAATTCAACACCATATTCAGTAAAAACAATTAAATATTCAGTTATTTAATATAATTTTACTACCAAAAATTAATTTTTACTTATCTATAAAAAATGAATTGCTTGTTTTGTGCAAGCAATTCCCATTTTCTATTTGTTAAAATAATTTAGTTAAATACATCAAATTTTAAAAGTAAAATAATTGCGAAGCCATATCGGTCATGCTGCTGGTGTCTTATAATTGAGAGCTCTTCTGTATACAACGTGGTCAGTACAACAAAAGTAAAACAAACGTGTGTAACTGGGTAAGTAAATAAAAATATTCTCCCTCTCTCGCTTATAAGAAAAACAAGCGGACAGGTGTCTGTCTGGTATTTTTTAGAAATTCGGCTCTTTTGTGGAGTAAACGAACATTTAATAAAATAACTGAATATCTATTTGATTTTACGGAATATGGGGTCAATTTTTTGACAGTAAAATTTTAATAAACAACTGAATATTTAATCGTTTTTACTGAATATGGTGTTGAATTTTTGACAGTAAAATTTTACAAAATAACTGAATATTTATTTAATTTTAAGGAATATGGTGTTGAATTTTTGACAGTAAAAATTATATGAACTCTTTGTTAAAAATAAATGAAAAATAGGTAGACCGGTTTTTAATTGAACTTTCATTTATTTTATATTACAATTTCAGTTAATTTTACGTACAGAATATTGTGAGTGTATTATATAAAAAAAAAATCAGCAAAAAAAAAGGGGTTTGACTTAAGCTACGGTCACACTTATTAAATATTTGATCAAATAAGCGTAACCCCTACTTATGTTAATAGTTAGTGAGATTTAAAATGGTATTAATATTACAAAATAAACTAATTATACTACTAGACATAGCAAAAAACAGTTTTTTGTAAGATGTGGTATTTTAATCAAAATAAATATTGATATTAAGCGAAATGATTTTTTAGTTTGGTTGTTGGTCCCGTTTTTTTCGTCAAATATTTGATAAGTCTGACCGTAGCTTTAGTCCATTTTTAAAATTTGATATTTTGCATATACATTTTTTTCAATATATTTATTGTACCCTCAAGTATTCTCTTTAAACTGACAAAAATCATCTTCGTATGTAAAGTAGTTTTCGAGATATTAAAAGTATAAACTCAACACATTCGGCTTATTCGGCGATATTATGACAATTTGAATATGACATAACTTTTGAAAAAAAAATAAAAAAAATTGTTTTTCGTTGATATGTGTTCTTTATGGGATCAAATAAACCCTCTCGCCAAATTGCATTCAAATCGAAAGGGGTCGAGTCCCACTCTTGGTCGACTTGACATGGAATTACCCAAATTAAGTTTTTGTGTGCCGTCGTTAATTTTATTAATATTAAGATGTTTAGAAAGTGTCCTCTTTTTTCAAACAAATGTCCTACATTTTTTATGCTGGCGTCCTCTTTTTCTCAAAATAGAAATGGCAAGCCTACATGTGAAGAATTTTTCTATTTGCGTGTAAAACGGCGACTCCCATTTGATTCTGTTAGGTAAGTTATTCTAAGCATAGTTGCGCGAAAGGAAGTATGAAGTTAGTTCTTAATAAAAAGTCGTGTAGAAAAATGAGTGTAAAGAGAAGAAAAGCATTAGTTTGGAAAAAAATGGACGTAAGAAAACGTTTCAATTCGGGTAAAAAGTCTGTTGGCTTAGCACCTTCTAGAGTAAAAACAATTTGCAATAGTGATAGCGCTAAAAATTAATCATTTAAAGATAGCTCGAGTTAAAAGCAAATGAAATTTTATTTTTTATTTAATGTTTTTGTGAATGTGAATGTGAATGTGAATGTGAATAAATGAAATAAACAAATTTTTGTTATGTTTTTATGAAAATATATTTTTTCTCATGTATTTTTGTTCAAATGATACGTATATTTCAGCCCACTTGCTGAAATGAATAGAATAAAACTTAACCATATCACTTTCTTTATCATAAATAGAATTTCTTGCTAAAAATTTATATTTTTGAACCACTCAATTCAATAAATTGTCTCTAATTTGTAAATTTTAAATATTTGATGATTTGTTGACGATTTTGTTAAATGTTTGTGACGATTTTGACGAATTTTGTCAAAACTTTTGACGATTTTTGAAGAAAAAAGTCTAACAACCCTGAACAGCTGTAAGAAATAAACAAAACAGAAAAAGCAAAGAAAAAAGTTCATGGACCAAATTCTGGAAAAAGTGTTGTGGAATAAAAGAAAGTACTTAAATAAAAAGTTTAAAGTATTGGGGAAAAATAATGTTGGTTATTGTAAAAGTATTTGTTTTGTTTTACTTTTGGTAAAAGGAGTTTATTTTTTTCAAAATTGACGCAAAATTTTATGGTTTTGTAAAGACTGTCAAAACACAGCTGTTAGTTTATCGGCATTATTGTGCTTCGTGTGATGAATTTAAATAGCGATTTTAACCGACATATTCATCGTATTGAGCGAATTTCGTCGTTCGCCCCCAGATGTGTTCCCAGCATTAGAGAAGAAGTGCCAACAAATTTGTTTATTTTAAAGAAAATGCTAACAAATATAAAAACTTGTGTTAAATTTTTCACTTCTTAAAAAAAAATGCTTAATGGTTAGAAATAGAAACAAAATTTTACTTGGCCATTCATGCCAAAACCACTAATTGAGTTAAAATTGCTGGCGTTGACGATTTGTTAAGCAACTCTTTAGGCACAAACATGTCACTATTTACTTTTTTCACTTTAAGACTTAAAATATTTATTACAACAGTATTTTCTTTTTATTTTTTTTTTTTTTTTGTTTTTAGTTACAATAATTAAGATGCACATTTCTAATGAAAATAATGATAATGAAATTATGAATAATGCTGTACTTAGTGACTTAGAAATTTAAATAAAAAGCCTCAAGATAAAACAAATAAATAGATTAAGCGCCATGCCTTAATTTTTTAGCATTAAAAAATTACGATTTCGCTTTTTCAATATTTTTTTTTAAAACAAACACAGAAAAAATTCTCGAAAATTTTTCACCAATTAAAGCATTAATCAAAAATATAATCGGTTTTAATTAAAAATTTAATCAAGTGAATTAAACTTTTAATCAAGTGAATTAAACGTTTCATTAATACTATTAACTGGTTTAATTGATACTATTAATTTGTTTACTGGTGCAAATTTAATTAATTTTTTAATTAATATCACAAATTTTTTAATTGAAATTAATTTTTATTTTTTTCTGTGAAGGTTACGGACTGACAAAAATTTTAGTGTATTTTTGAAACAAAGAAGTTATAGATCGTAAAACCATATCGCAAAATGATCTTAATGAAAATAATTCTCAATTTCCGCTGACAGTTTTTGAAAAGATCTCAGTAAAACTCCTGCGTTCAACTAAAAGAGCTGTTATGGTGCAATGAATGCTTATGAACAAAATTATACAAAAGCTTCTTATTTAAAGCCGGTAATAAAGAAGGTTTTAAACCAAAAAATTTTAATGAACATACAAACGAATGCAAAGGAAAGTCTATTACAAGAATATATCAACGAGCGCTTTTCGATAATTAAGTAAATAAATTCAAATTGCATGTTTCATTAGGTTGAAAAACGCGCTTTTTTCAGCAGAAAATAATTCTCCAAGCAAGGAACTTTCCATACAAAAATCATGCATTCCATTGGTGCACATTTGGAGCACATTGTTAACGAGGATACTGCTTTGATTACTTATTAGAACCTATTTGATATTTTGTAATCGGTCTTTCATAAAATTAGGATCAAGATTTACACAGGCTGTGTTAAAACATACAACATGCTCAGTACTCGAAATTCGACCATAATTGTTTATGGAAAGTTGATCGATTTGGCGAGGGACCAACATCCGGTCCATATGCTATCTTCCACTCAAGTCCATGAATGTTCAATTTAATTTTGTGAGTTCAATAATATAAAAAAAAATCAGAAAGTACCAATTAAAAAATAAAAAAAAGACACTGCATGTCGAATTTTATGTTTCTAGGTTCAATATTAACAAAAACTCAAAAAGTACTAGTTAAATAATGAAAAGGTACCAACAAGATCCCTCTTACATATTCTCATTCACTCAGGACCTTTCATGTTTAATTTTTTTAACTAGGTCCGATACTAGAGTATCCACTCGATTAATCGTTGTTTGATTAATCGAGGAATTTTTCCGCCGTTATTTGATCGAATAATTTAAATAGCCAATTTCGAATAACGAATAACTCGAACAATTTATGTCAATTAATCAATTAAGATTAATATCATTAAAAGTTCTATTTTTTTAGTATAAAAATGTTATTGTTTTTTTGTGTTTATTAATATAATAAAAGTATGAATTCATGTAGAGATTTATGTTTTTCCCATTAAATAAAATTATTTGAATTATTCGATTTATTCGAGTAATTCGAACAATTCAAAACCCTTAATCGATTAATCGAGCAATTTTAAAATTCAAAAATCGATTAATTCCTTACTTGAACAAAACCAAAAGTCAAATAATTGGATACTCTATCCGATACTAATCAAAAATCAAAAAGTACCAGCTGAAGAAACAGAAAGTTCCAAAAAATTCCCTCTTTTTGATTCTCATCCAATCAGGACATCGCATTTTTAATTTTATGTTTCTAGGTCCAATATTAACGAAAATTAAAAAAGTACCAGTTGTAGAACGAAAAGGCTACAAAAATCTCCCCTTTACAGATTCTCATTCACTCAGGCCCATGCATCTTTAAATTTACTTTTCGAGGTCCAAAAAGTACCAAAATTTTGTATCCTTCAGGTTCTCATTCACTCAGGACCCTGCACCTATTATTTTAGGTTTCCAACACCCAATTTCACCAAGTTCAGTTAAAACTAACTATTACTTTAACTTCCAGTTAAATTGGTGGTAAGTTCAATGTTATAGAAATTCAAAAATTACCACGTGGAGCATGGAAAAGTAAAAGAAAGAAATTTTCTCTTCGGTATCTCTCCATTTTGATACCGTGAAACCGTTGAAGTGTCAAACAGTTCAATATTTTAGCGGGAGCCCATAATTTTGAATTTATAAGTCAATGAAGGGAGAAAAATTATTTGTAAAAAAAAAAATTTCAAAAACTATGTACGATTTTAACCCTTTAAAAGTTCAAATTTCGAAAAAGTACCAAATTAATATTTGTATTTTTTTTAGATAAGTGACGAATTTGGTATAGTCTTTATTTCCATACTTTTTAGTTTGAAAGATAGATGCTGTAACAAAGAAATAACAAAATACATATGTATATATAAAAAAAGGACCAGACGTCTGTCCGCTTATTTTTCTAATGAACAACGATACCTGAGTACTTATTTCTTATTCTGATCTGTTTTAGTTTACCCTCTCTTAACCCCTCTTAATAATTAAATAAATATTGTGCACTTCTGTAATTAAATACCTTTCAAATAGTGTATTTTTGACAAACAGAGGTACATTTTAAACTACTAAGTTCTTGTGAAAGCATGTTGCGGTATAAGTGTCCCTAACGCTTGTCTAACGACATCAACCTTCTCAATTTCCAAAGCACTTTGATCATGGTAGGAAGGTTTGATTCTTTAAAGCAGGTTTACAAAGACATATTCCCCTCTTATTGGACGAATCTCACAGATTTTTTGGTGGTTTTTGTTTGGAATATTATATCGAATTAAAAGCCCCACTAAACCACTGTGGATCCTTTTTCTTCTAATATTAGCCAATTTTCACAAATTTTGGTGCTTTTTTTTTTTGTTTGAAGTTGTATGTCGAAATTAAAAGACAACTAGAGATTAATGTGAGTTAAATTCAAACTTAATTAAAGATTTTCTAGAGCTGGCTTTAGACACTTGAAAAACGACCACTTCTTATGTTAATGTAGGGTATAAAATCAACCTGAAATAGAGAAATTACTTTTTATTTAACATTTCTATTTTAAGCAAACAGAAAACTTAACTTTACTTTAGTCAAGTCTTTGTTCTGTGTGCAAATGTGTTAATTATAATAAGCTGCAGTTTGCATTCGGTTTCAAAATGTTTGCATTCGGAAAAAAGTGAAATTTTATTTTGTATACAAAAATATTTATTTTATTTATTATTCGAATATGTGTACATTTAAATTGTATTTATAAGGTGAGTGAGTACTTTTAAAAACTTTTAATTTGAATTTCAAGTGTCAGAGAAATAAAATTTCAATTAATAATTGTTGAGACATGTTTTAAATTAAAATTGAAATGAACTCAAGCATGAACTTTAAAGAAGCAGGTGTGGCCACTAAATGGCACCCATTAAGGAAATTATTTAGAAACTAGCTTTTTTTCTTGTTAAGGCAATAGAAACTATATTCTGTTATTTTTTTGGTCAGACGAAAGAGTAGTTTAAGTCGATATAAGACAGAATTGAGTTATTACCGTTGGAAAAGGTGTAAAATCTTTTATATTTGTTATAGGCTTGGCGCATATCATGGTGAAATTACCATCATATGCGCCAAACCAATAATGAGCTAACGATATGTGCTTTTAATCTCTATTGAAGTTTTTACTGATTCTAATATACAGACTTGCGGCCAATTTTACCAAGTCCAGCTATAATTAACTTTTTCTTGCTTTTATGCATATTACCTTTTAGCGGTTTCTTTAAGTCTAATGATGTTGTTTTCTATTCCACCCTTTCCTTGAATAAAAGTTCTAAATGAAAAGAAACCATCATCATAATCATCATTATAATGCGCTCTAATAATTTTTATCTTAAACATGTTTAGAAATTTTTATTAACAAAAGAACTCCCCCACACACATTTAAAAAAAAAAGTATTTAAAGTGTCGCAGTTAATAATTCAAAGAATAATCTAAAATAGAAGTACTAAAAGAACAGAATAATAAGAGAGTAAAAATAATTTAATTACAAAAAAGTTAATTTAAAACATAGCACAAGTTACAAAACCTGATACAAAACAAAACTGAAGTAATAAATAATTTAAAACAAAATATCGTTACTAATTACACACTTACATAATATTAGAGCTCTCATGTATTTGCTAAGAAATGCTAGAATCGTATTAAACAAAACGTTACATATGAAAGAGTAACACCAGAAAATTAAATAAATTTGTTTTATTTTAAAAAAATGCATTGGAATTTTTAAGTTTCTTGCAGTTTTCAAGAGTATCTTTTTGGTATTAAGTATTAACTGTTGTTTAATAACAGCAGAAGAAATTTAAAAAAAAAAAACTAATTTATCTTCGCCTTAATTCTGTATAATCAAGAGTTTATCTCAAGATTTTTTTAGTTCCGGAAAAGCGGGAAACAATTTTAAAGTTTTTATGATCCCATTAATTCCCGCTTTAATATTAAATTTCAAAATAGCTTTAAATGTTTTTTGAATGCTAAAGATTTTGAAAAAATTTGGTTATTAAAGCTTTCTAAATTCTAAGAATTGCTTTTTGATGAACTACATATGCGAAGAAATTGTTAATGAGTTCTATATTATATCGATATACTGTAACCAGTTTGAAATTATATCGGAGTATTGAACAAGTTTTTTTAAGGGGATACATTAACAAATTCTATTGCAATTGGTTCTCAATAAACCTTTAAAATCGAAACATACAGGGTAAGACGAAAGTTATTTTTGGGAATACAAAATTTATTATTAATAAGATTTCTGTATGACGTGCTTAATTCCCAAATTTTATTTTTGATAAAAACACTTAAATTTATTGTTGAGGGTAAACTAGTTTCCATGCACATTTCACTGGTTGCTTAGGCTAGATCTTCAGAAAACCATTTTCCAAAAATTTTTGGAAAAGCTAAAAATATTATACAAATAAAATTTTAAAGCGAATAAGAATTATAAACACTCAAAGTCTTACTTGTAACAATATCTTAAACAAAACACCAACAATAAACAGTGAGTTTATCTTTTCTTACATTCCCCTACAATTTTGAAATTGCTGTTTAACATATCCAAATTTCTTCTTATCTAATTCTGGTGTTTATTCGTACTCCACTATTTTCCCCCATATCCCGCTTTGGGTGCATATGGCTTCTGCAAAGCATCTCCATCTTACACGTTTTATGGCAGTTGTTTTCGCGTCTTTGCATTTAAGATTTCTCCGTTCTAGTTCTTGAAGTATCGCTTTATGCAGTATTGCCTTCTTTAAGTTTCGTTAATCGGTTTCCAGCTTAGTAGATGATTGGTCTGCTGTATCAGGTCCCAGGATAATGGGGCTGCCATCTGTCATTGCCTAGAAACAACACCCTCTGTGCATTTGATGTAGTGGTGTGGAAACTTGCTAATGGTTTATTACCAATTTTTTTCTATGATGAGTCAGGGGGTTTCTTGGATGGTTTGTTTGAAGGGGGTGTTCAAGCCACTTAATTTTAGAATTCGAAAACCATGTTAAAGATTTTTCTTCCTCTGCCAGGGAACAAACCTGGGGGGCTATAATTAGTCTTTATATTGATTGCAATAAAATTCAATCAAACTTCTAATAAAAAGTAAAACACCAACGAAATTTAAGGCCTATAATCCCGTCCGTCCAATACTTCGAAATTCCCTCTAATCGAAGGTCTGCATGTAAACCAAAAATAACTTCAATTGTGGGGAATAACATAGTCTCAAATTAACTCTTACGGCTAAGATTTATGTCATCGTATATTAGATTCGATCGCAAATCTTTATTTAATAAAAATTACTCTTATCGCAGGTCTTTACACACAGATACGTTCTGGAAATCGAATTCGAGTAAAATTGATATCGAAAAAGTTTTAAAAAATAATCAATTTTTATAACTCATAGATACTTTAAAGAGCACTTATTAAGAACTTAAAAACTACTTTTAAAATTAGAAAGAGCTTCTTATGTTTAAAAGGAATTAAATGGAAAATCGTCATCGACTTCGTATCAACCTTTAGTTCGTTTATTAAAGCATTATTCAGTATACTGTATAAAGTATCGAATGACATAATCTCAAGAAGTAAAATTTCGATCAAAGTCACTTGATCACGACTGCGACGATTTGTGCCCGGTTTTTTTTTTGCACGGAAACCTGCAAATTTGTTATCAAAGTTATTTTCGAGAGTACAAAATTTTTTATTCGTTAATAAGATTTTGTTATGATGTGCTAGAATTAAATTATGTGTTTTGAAAACAGATTTATATATCAAATGGAAAGATTTTATTCGCCTGGGCAAAATTTTACAACGACCATTTTAAGAACATTAACAAGTATTAAAACTATAGATATATCGGCAAAACCCGATGTATTCAAATTCAAATAACATTTTTTGAAAATATTAGGAATCTTTTTGTCTTTTTTCATCGCGCTCTAAGAGTTACTTATATGAAATTTAGTGAGCCACACTATTGTAGTTGTGGAGGTATGAACTGATCTGCAAAAAATTGGCTATTGGCTATATATAAAATTTATTCTGGATGGATATTTTGTATATAAATAGTAGACCGATTTGTTTGATTTTTAATACAAAACAACAAACCTTCGTTTATGAAAAATACACGGATCATACGGAACTTAAGTTCTAGTGCCAAAATCCTTATTCTTTGAAAACTTTGTACAGAAGCTGGGTAAAATAGTAGACCGATTTGGTTAAAATTGGGAATTAATAAACTAGATTTATAGAAAATTTAAATCAGAATTTCGTGGCCGAACGAAATTAATTATACCGCCCAAATTTGCAAGCGTTGTAAATAATATTTATTCTAAACCATATCCTTATCTTATTCCTTTCCGACCCATTTTCAATGAAAATTAACTTTGTACAATATTCAGAAAATAATTGACTGTATTTTTATTTACTAGGACAAACCCTTTGTAGCAAGACGACTTTTATTAGGGAGATTGTAAAATAACTCATTAATGTGGTTTTGAAAGGGGCCAAATTGATCCCATATTTTAATCCACACCTCAACAATCTCACTACATCCCTATTTGCGATGTCTATAGCTACGGTGTCTAAGAATTTCATAGAGTTTCAAATAAATTTTAAAGCGTTTCCTACTTTTATTACTACAATAAATTTTATAAATATAATTATCTATAAATAAATCGGCTAAGGCAAAACAGTTAAGGTCACTTTCCTCCTCTGTATGTCAAAATATGCACCATTTGAAAGGTATTTATGCACAGAAGTGTACAATATATATTTTATTAAAATCTGTTCAATAATTTCAGAGTTATTAAAATTTGTCTATATTTTTGTTGTTTGGCCAATGTGAATGTTCATTAAATAAATTTTTTTTTATTTTAGCTAATACGGCCTAAAGTTCTATATGGTTTATAATAATATTAGACATAGAAACATAAAATTAAACATGCAATGTCCTGAGTGGATGACAATCTATTAAGAAGACTTTTTGATACTTTTTTGTTTTTCAATTTATATTTATACCCTTCACCACAGGTGGAAAAGGGTATATATAAGTTTGTCATTCCGTTTGTAATTTCTACAATATTGATCTTAGGCCCTGTAAAGTATATATATTTTGGGTCCTTATGAGGAGAGAAGTTGATTTAACGATATCCGTCCGTCTGTCCGTCCGTCCGTCTGTCCGTCCGTCTTACGTTTGATATGTGTTTTCCGGAGACTCCAGACATGATAGCGGCTAGGTTGTTTTACATTTATGTCACATATAGTCCACCATTTCTTGCTATTGAAATTCAGCCAGATTGGTCCAACAATGGCTGAGATTTGACCAAAAAACCACGACTGCCTCTAATTTTTCCAAAAAATCCCTTGTGGTTGTTGTATTTTTATTACTTTTTTCTGTATATATGGAGAACGGCAAGAGCCAAAGTTTTCAAATTTGGTACAAACATTAAGGTTATAAATACACACCATTCCACAAAATGTGAGCGGATTGGAGAAGTGGGCGTGGTACCTTCCATACAAAAAGTATTAAAAATTGTATAAAAACCTGAATTTTTGACTGTTATATGACCTATGGTTACGCCTTATACATCAAAAGATCGGAAATTTAATTAATAAAAAATATTTTCCGAAAAACTCGGGAAAATCGGTTCAGATACGAAAAAGTTATGACCAAAATATTAATTTTTTTTTGGAAAATACCAATTTTCGGGAACCATAGATTTTATCATAGATCATATATAAATCTTTCAAATCGGTTCAGAAATAGCAGAGTTATGACCAATATACTGAAATCCCAAAAATTACTCTTTTTTGTAATTAAGTTTGTTTTTTATACCCTTCACCGATGGTCCTGCACCCTATAAAGTATATATATTCTGGGTCCTTATGAAAAGCGAAGTTCAAATCCGGTTGTCGTCTCATCTCCCCCCCCCCTTCGCATTTGTTTACATATACTAGCATAATGCCCAATATGATTTTCGTTTATTATTTCATCTATTTAACGAAATAATTTTAACAAATAGAAACTAGGAATTTTTGTGTTTTTTTGCTACTTAAAAACTCGCCAAAAGAGATAAAAAATGACAACAGTGCCTTTACAAAAAGAAAACAAACAAAAAACTGTGTTGAGTTGTAAACAGTAAATGGTCTATATTTCATTTTAATGATATTTAAGCAGCGTTCCTTCATGGTAGGGGGTGTGTTAAGTTAGAAACTGTGAGTTCCCTGGTTCGAATCTTGGTTTTTTAAAAAGAATATTTTTTTAATATTGTTATGTTCCAAAACAATTTTAAAAAAATATTTACCAGTTTTCGGTTTTTAAATTTCATTTATAATGAAGTTTTAAGTATTGTAAATATGTATGTATATGTAAAAATTATTTAGTTGCTCTGTATTCTGCTCGCACAATGGTGAAGGGTATATAAGATTCGGCACAGCCGAATATAGCACTCTTACTTGTTTTATATTGAACTTACAAAATTAAATTAACTCACGTAGAAGATAAAATATGAACCGGAGGTTGATCCTTAACCAAATCGATCCACTAATACGGAAAAAATAAACGCTCGAAACATGTAAATTCATGTATACTTAGATGTGCTATGTTTCCTTCATATGTATGTACATAAAAATGTATGGTCGAATTTTGACCATTAGGCGAACACTAGTATAATTAATTATATTAATATAATTAATTTAATATACAACTGTTTAAATCAAATATGCTCAACTTCCCTTTACCTTTAATATTTCCAGTTATTAAGAATATTCTAACAATTCATCATCTAATTACAAAAAAAAAAAAATATATATATATAAAAATATGTAATTTATAAAAATGTGTAATTAACAACATACACACTTTTATTTATTTTAAGTTTTAAGGAATTTGTAAGTGCGTTTGTTAACAAATAGAAATAAATAAACGAATAAATGTCTAAATAAATGCAAATAAATAAAACACAAAATTCAACCAACTTTCCCTTAACGAGCTCAAAAGCAAATCGTTAGCTTTTTTAAGTAAATGGTTATTTGTCTAACCATCGCACAGTGGGGGATATTAGAAAAAAAAAGAAAATTTATATATGCAGTTTTTAAACGGGTGGCCAGATTTTAATTAAATTAAATGGCGAATCAAAAATTTTAAACCAGTTTTGTATACACTAATACGAGGGTGGTTCCAAAATGAGTTGCCCTGATGTACAGAAAAGTTGTTGACACAGAAAAAATTATCAGTAGTGTTTTATCAATTAAAAAATTGCTTAAAAATTATGAATGCCATGATTGAATTAATTATTTTTTTTTTTTAGTATTGTGGTTATTTTGTTGAACTATTTATGGTTTTTAATCCAAATTTTTAATATTTTTTAATTAGGCTTAAGTTCATTAAATTTAATTTTCATTAAATTATTTTTATGAAGAAAGGAATTTTACAACATAAAAATTAATTAAAATTTTTATTGATAATCTTTCATTCTTGACCGTGTTGAAAGAAAATTAAAAATATAATTTTGATTTAAATAACATTATAGTTGTTTTAAACTAAATTTTAAATTTAAATATTAATTAAATAGCAAAAAATCTTAATTGAATTTTTCGTTTAAAATGTCAAACACTGAAACAAAAGCTTCGTACAGACAGACGGTGGTCAGATCTTACAATGTTGTCATTAAAATTGACTAAAAATGTCTTGCAACTGTACGAAGCTAAAGAAATGTCAAATAAAGTTGGGCAAAAAACTTGACGTTAAGGTGTGACTCACAATTAACATTGCGCATTAAAATGAAAAAACAATTTTTTGTTAAAGTTGCACTCAAATTAGTGAATAACAAAAATGCTGCAATAAATTGATTTTTTTTTTTATTTGAATGCAACGTGTTTTTCATTATTATAATTCAATTAACATCAACAAAATGACTGCAATAATTCTGCACTAATTGTGCACTACCCCCATCGTTTATTTATATGAAATAAAACAAAAACAAAACTCTCTCCTGTAAAATTTGATTTTTGGCGCTAACGTTATTTTCGCGGTTAGGGCTCGATATGTTCGAAGGGTTCCACTATAAAACTTTCTACAATCCCTAAAGGTTCAAATGTTTAAAATGTAACCACGCTTCTTTTATCACTTTGTATAGTCTAATTGCAATCGTACCCACGTTTAACAACTGCAGATTTATTATATTAATTTTTAATTAATATCCCCCACTGTGCATCTGTCTGTATTTTGTAATTAATTAAATTCTTGTTAGAAATTTTCAACAAGTAAACAAATTACAACTTAATTCATCTTTTGTAATATGTGGTACGAATATTTCTACCGAAAAAACTGGTAACTCAACAAATAACGGTGATGAAATTCTCGTCTTGCAATGGTTATTTACGAGAACGTATTGAGTGTAAGAAAGCAGAACTTTTCTAAAAGTGAAAGCATTCATATTCTTTCCCCCTTTATTAGAACTAAAAGATGTACAAATACATATTTTAAGAAGATATGACTGTAACAAATTAGTACAAAAAAAAAACATGTAAATATATTAAAATAAAATAATTCGCTACGATTTTTTTTTAAATCAAGTAAAATTTAAAAACGATAAACTATTTTCGGGGAGTTGGTTTAGTATACATGAAAGCCATGAGTAACTATAAACCGACCCTTATTAAATTTTATATCATAATTTAAAGCCATATTTAAAAAAATCCAGGAAGATTTTCAAGCTTCTGCAAAGAAATTTGGCTTAAATAACGTATACATAGATGAAAGCTATTAAAACCCGATAGTTGCCCGGTGTCATACAATCAGTAGTACATAGGGTGTTCAATTAATCGGGTTTTATTTTTTTTCGATTAAACGATTAATCGATATTTGGCATTTTTAACTTATTCGATTAAACGAATAAAATTTTTAAATTAATCGATTAATCGAATAATTCTAAATAAAGAAATTTTATAAATTACGTGATTTTTTTTCGATTTAAAAAAAAATAGTACTTGAGTAAATAAACATTCCATTTTAAATAAAACTTGTCAATGTAGCGCCAAATTGTTGCTTCACTTTCGGGCACTTAGATTTTAAAAGAGTCAATATGACTTTGGATTTTTTGAAACTTTTCACGGACATTCCATCTTTTGCTATGCTTGTGCAAATAATTTCCTTTAGAGAATCGAGCGAAGTATCTTGTTTTAAATATTTATTCATTGGACCACTTCTTCAAGTATCTACTTTTTTAAAGTCGCGGTGTAAGTATTAAATTAGTGAAGTTGTTGCAAAACATTTACGTAAATACATTTTTGGACACCTGTTACATTAAGCGTTATTAGATTTATCCTTCGTTCAATAATTTTAAGCCAAACTCATTCTAAAAGGAGAAACGCATGAACTTTTTTGTTAAAAAACACGGGCGTGTTCTAGAAATCGAAATTAAGTGGATTTAGAATCAAGCAAATTTTAAAAACGACCCTGTAATGAAAGTTCATAAAATATTTCATTTTGTCTACTTCATTCTTTTAGTATCAATTATTTTTGCAAGAACAACATTTAAAACCACGAAAAACTACGGTCATTTTGTAAATATTTCACTTCGTTTCGATTTCTAGAACATACCCAATTAATCTTGTAATGACTTTTTTTATTTTAAATTTTTTTTAAGTTGTGATAACTATTTTACATAATGTTAATAGCATCATACCAGTGATGAGCTGAAATTTTAACATAAATGAATGCGTATAACAGCCATGAAATTGGTTTATGTCTTGACTCCAATCGAGATGTGTAATAATAAATATAAAGTGTAATGTAAACAATGCTTTATTTACCTAGGAACATGGGACATTTATATCTTTTTCTTTTTGAAATGTTATCAAATTTATTTACCACCATTTCTATTAGATTGAATGAATTTAATTAAATAGATATAATTTAGTAGTAGATAAGTTTAAGACGTTGCCATCGGTTGTCTGATATGTGGCCGGTCGATAAAAACGTGTATTTTTGCTTTTCTTTGTACGTAATTTTTGTCTCCCCTTTTTGTGTATAAAACATGCGATCAAAGTTTCCTGTAGCGTTCGAAGTTTTCAGAAAGTTCTTTTACCTTTAAAGTTTGATTGGAGAACATCTTCTTTAAAGCGAAGAGAATTTTGGGAAAATTTGCATAAGTATTCACATAACCTGACATTGGGAATTAAGTGGTTCAACCAAAATTCAAGTTTATTAAAAGCAAAAAAAATAAAATCAAAGAAATAAAAACAGAAATAAAATTATATAAACTATAAAATAAAAAAACGTGATTAAAAATTACGTTATATACATATTTACTCTGTCCAAGGCGCATTAGACACCAAAGGTGGACAGGTTTACGGGGAGACTCAATCCTCCCAGAAACCTTACTCAGTAGACCGAAGAGTGTTAATAAAATCACTAAAACTAACTACCCTTATCATCTGGTGTACCTAACCTCACACCAGACAAGGTGGTCTGGAATCTCAACCCCTCAAACATCAAGAGGATTTGATTCCGTGAAAATATTACCTAGTAACTTGGATTTCAGTTTGGTTACTTGATCAACACCTTAATTTTCTCCAAGTATTTCCCTAAGCAAGTGTTTTACAGCAGTACCCCTTTTCAAAGAGAAGTCGTCTATCAACTTTTTATTGCGTTAATAAAGACATCAAGAATTTCTGGCGATACTGGACACACTCTACCTATGTCACTTTATAGATGTATACAAGACAACCAAATACTAGAAGTTAAGCCGTCTCAAAATTTTATAAATCTGCAATTGGATCCACAACGTTATGATAACTCTTTATTTAATTATTTTTTTTTGTTGAAGTTGCATAAAATTTTTCCGACATTTTTTTCAAATTTTCCGTTTTTTTTAATTTAGCAAACAAACGTTCTTCGTTTCGAATAATTATCTGCAGAGAAAAAAAAAATAAATCTAATCATCTTAAAATTAAATTCCCCTTAACTTAGCAGACATCCCATATGCTGAAGGCCTTCATCGTACGCGGAGTAAAACTGGTGAGTGATCATAGTATTTTCTTTATTGTTACTTGTGGTGTTAATTCATTGATTTGCTTAATTTCATTGATTATCACCTTTCATTGATAAATAAGTAAAAGGTACATATATTTTTTTTCTCTTGCAATTTAATTGTTTATGAGACAAACAAAGAAAAAAAAAACAAAAAGTAGTAACAAAACCAAAACAAAATATAACACTAACAACTAACACGGTTAATCGTTGGATCACTTTGATAATTTTTTTTCTCATTTATAATTTTTTTTCCCACTCGTTACTAAATCTTTCATATTTTCTTTTGGTTTGTTGCTATTTATTGTGAATCGACGGAGCATCTCAATCTCATTTGTTTTTTTTTTAAATCTCATATATTCTCGGTACGATTCAATCCGAATTTTTATGCACCTTCATGAACACATGAATTAAATATGGTATTACTGTAATAATTTTTATTTCGTTTTGTTATTAATTTTTTTTCTGGTGTAAGCATACATATATATGTATATATATTTGTTTTGAGAAATAATCTATTTTGTTTAGTTAAATACTAATTTTCTATGCAAAACCTAAAATCTATTTCTTTTTTATAATGAATTATTAAATAAAGTTAAATTGAATTAAATCGAACATGATGCGGTTCTAAAGTAAAATACTGGTTTTCTTGACGAAATGAGCTAAATTTCATTTAAGGTAATTTTCTGTTAGGGGTTTCGATACTAAACTTACGGCAAGAATCGAAACATTGGATAGGGAGGGAAATTTATTGCCATGACTCTATTACATCTTTGAGTCTTATTTAAAATGCAAGCCCAGAATATAGAAAAGGTGATTGCCACCATGGGGTTTAATTTTTATTAATACTTACGGGAGTCTAGAATAATATTTTTTTTGTAATTAACTTGATTTTACTACAAGGTACAACGAACCCCCCAAACCTGGCTGAAGCTAGCAGCTGCATAAATGGCTCCCCTCAGTTATTTTGTAGTAGAATTCAAACTTACTAGGTTTTAACTAAAATCTGACAACAGCAATTGGTAGGTTACATTACAATCTATATATATAAAAATGAAAAATGTTTGTGTGTTTGTTTGTTTGTTGGCTTATAGACTCTTAAACTACTGAACCGATTTTCCTGAAATTTCTACAGTAACATCACGTGAGCCCTAAAAATAAAATAGGCTACTTATTTTTTCGATAAGGGCAGGGGAATTTGTGCCCCCCATAGGATGCCAATATTAAATATCGCATATCTTAAGAGCCGCCGCACGCATTTTGTTGAACTTTTGGTAGTAGGATCTTCTGAATCCCAAAATTAAAATAAAATGGCAGCGGGGGAAGTGGTACCCCCCATAGGACGCCAATGTTTAATATCGCATATCTTAAGAGCTGTTATAGTGAGAATGTTCAAACTTTGTAGAAGTCTTATACTATATTTCACTTTTGAAAATAAAAATACAGCGGGTAGGCGCAAGAGGGGAAATACCTCCCATAGGATGCATACATTTAATATCGCTCAGCAGAAGAACTATTAAAGGGAGAGTCTTCAAACGTGGTTAAAGCTACTATTATGGTAAACTATACATTTCAAAATAAAAATGGGCGGGGTAGACAGAGGAGGAGCAGTACCCCTCATGGATAGAAATATTAATGAGCCGCTGCACGCATTTTGTTGAACTATTGGTAGTAGGATCTTCTGAACCCCAAAATTAAAATAAAATGGCAGCGGGGGAAGTGGTACCCCCCATAGGACGCCAAGGTTTAATATTGTATATCTTAAGAGCTGTTACAGTGAGAATGTTCAAACTTTGCAGAAGTCGCTCTTATGGTATACTACACTTTTGAAAATAAAATAGAGCGTGTAGGCGCAGGTGGGGAAATACCTCCCATAGGATGCATATATTAAATATCTCTCAACTGAAGAACTATTAAAGGGAGAGTCTTGAAACGTGGTTAAATTAGTGTAGCGAAGCGCACCGGGTTAAGCTAGTTATTTATATTAATTAAGTAAACATACCTTTGTCGTTTTTTCTTTTGTGAAATTAATTTTGAAATTGTGTTGAAAAAATGTAACAAAAATATAAGCTAAATTACTCACTAAACATGACTGTTTTTTTTTTTTTAATTCCAACGGACACATACATTTGGTTTGTTAATTCGGCTTAAAACTTTAAAAAAAATATTCTTTTAACACAAATACTTCATATTATTATCATTCGATTAATCGGTATAAATTCTTCGATTAATTCTTTAATCGAAACTAGCAGTTTTAAATTTTTCGTACAATTAATCGTCTGAAATTGTTAGATTAATCGAATAAGAATTAATCGACTGAACACCCTAGTAGTATAGTAGATTAAAACATTAATAAATAAGTGGATTATTAATGTTGTTAAAGGCTTAATTTTTCCCTATTATAAATCTATTCGCTCCAAAGTATTCAAGTCGGTTTATACGTTTTATAAAAACTCTATTTATTTATTCGATAAGAAAACCCCCTTTTACTTATACCTTCCACCAATAAAAGTACACTAAGGTTGTTATTCCGTGTAAAACGTTTTCAATATTCGTCTAAAAACCCATAAAGTACATAAATTCTAGGTCCTTGAGTAATTCTAAGACAATTTACCCATGTCCGTATGTTGTATTCACGCTCACTTTCGAACGTATCAAAAAAAAAAATAAGAACAGTGTTGGTGTACAATTTAAAGTTGACTATAGGCACCATAAAAAGCCAACTCCATAAAAATTCGAACTTTCGGCGGAAGGTATCAATAATTCGGCACAGCCAAGTATAGCATTCTTACTGGTTTATTTTTAGCCCTTTTTCCTCTATTACGAAATTTTTTTTCTTAAGGATTTTTATTATATCGCTCATTTGCTGCAACATCGTCATAACTCAAAAATATAATTTTTAAATAAAACAACTTTAAAGTTTTAAGTTTACACACAACATAATGTAAAAAGAAAATTGTATTGTTCTCTCAAGAGTTTGGTTTACAATATGAAGAAAGGTATCCAACATCTTTAAAAGAATAATTTACTTTACATTAGTGACATTAAGTCAAAATTTGCGATTTTTGACTTGTGAATGAATGAGCTATATGAAATTTTTGTTGTTATTTAAATTCTTCGCTAAATAATTTTATTGAAAAACGTATTTACAAAATATAATTACATATTTTTTTGTCTTTCAAACTATATGCTGTTTTATGTTCTTGATTATACTTTTTGATAAAAGTAAATCCAACTTAAAATTTTATGTCCTTTAATTGTTTTTTACTCAAACGTTTTTCCGTAATAAAAGTCTCCTTAAGTAATTCTAAGTCGATTTAGCCATGTCTGTCTGTGTAAAGAAATATAAAAAACTGGGTGTCAAATTGCTTGTAGTTATCATAAGCAGTTTGGTATTGAAATCCAGCTAAATCGGCTCAGTAGGATCAGAGATATTAATCAAAATGTGGAACCACCACTTTAAAAAATTGATAATTTAGTTTCCAAAACTAACATAAATGATTGAACAATGCACGAAATGATGTGCAATTTTGGAAATGTTCGTTTTATTCGATTGGAATTCACACTGTGAAATTTCATGATAATCGGTCCATAATTTACACTCTTCCCTATATAAACCCTACTACCGAAAAACAGTTAAGTACGCCTAAAACCGTAAAAAATAATGCTATCTATATTTGGTACTTCACAGTTTTATAAGACTAGTTATGACTCTGCAAAATTTCGTGAAGATCGGCCCATAATTTACCCTACACAGAAAAAAATTTTGCGCCAGTAAAAGTATTAATCAAAAATAAAATCAGTTTTTATTAAAAATTTAAGCAAGTGAATAAAACGTTTAATCAAGTGAATTAAACTTTTAATCAATTATATTAAACGTTTAATTGACAATATTAATTTGCACAAGTTAACAAATTAATAATATTAGTTAAACTTTTAATTCACTTGATTAAACGTTTTATTTACTTGATTAACCGCTTAATTCACTTGATTCAATTTTTAATTAAAGCTGATTTTATTTTTGACTAATGCTTTTACTGGCGCAAAATTTTTTTCTGTGTAGGCCCTACTCCCTACTCCCGGAAAAGAGTTTAGTACGCCTAAACCCGTAATTTATAATGGTATCAGAATAAAATTTAATACTTCACATTTTTATAGGGCTATAAATAGCACTAACAAATTTCGTAATGATCGTTCCATAATTTACTATAGGCCCCACTCTGGCAAATTAATTAAATACGCCTAAAATCGTAGAAGATATATTTATTGTGGTAAAATTTCTTCTAAAATAGTTTCATATGGCCAGAAAAAATGTCATGCAATTTTGTGATAAACGGTCTATAATTAACCTTAGATCCCATATTTTGCAGCCATCTGAAATTTACTGTAAACGCTAAAACTAATTTCACCACTGCATTGAAATTTATGTTTTTTTATACCAGAAATTTTGGGATGATTGGTTCATAACTTACCATGGCTCCAATTTAAATCCCCCTCCTGAAAATCATTTAAGTTCGGCTTAAACTGTTACGTATCAAGATATTTTACTTAAGATTGTCGGTCAAAAATTTAATATAGGTCTAAGCCGCAACCAATTTTAATGCTGATGTCTGTTTTTATAAAGATAAATTAATAATAAATAAATATCATATGATATCACTCCTCAAAAATCAAAGATTCGGCACGGCCAAATATAACACTCTAACTAGTTTTGTGTTAACATTTTTCTCACTCCGTTTTTTATTTGTGAGCAGTGTTCGAAAATGAACACTAAATATCGCTTCTTAGTGTTCGGTTCGGTAGATTTGTAGAAAACACAAACGCTAAAAGTGTTTGTGTACAAAATCATTAAAAAAAATAACGTTTCCCTCTAAGTCGTCTTTCGAACACTAAAATAATACTGTTTTTATCAAACTCAACAAAAGATGAGAACATTGAATTCCGTTCGGTTTTTTTAAAAAACACAAACTTTATTGTGTTCGGTGCGGTTGATTAATGTCTCTTTTGGCTGGCAAAATAAAAAAAGACAAACATTTTTTTCAAAAACAAAATACACATACGAAAAAAAAAAAACAAAAAGCCAAAACATATACACACACAAGCTGTTCGTGCTGCGGTCGTGGCTAAAATTTTCCGTTTGTTCATTGCTTTATCCGTGTAAAAAAAGAAATATTTTAGAACATTAAAATATAATGTTTGTCTACAGATCACTACAATTGCTCTGTTTTTTAACGAAGAATAATGTTCGGCTCTTTCTTGAAAAGAGTTACGTACGGTATTAAGGGTTGTGTTCGTCTACACAACTACAAATGGAAATAGATATCGTTCTTGGGTGCGTGGGCCAATAGCTAAATAATGTACTGTTTATTTTCGAATATTGTTTGTGAGTTTATTTGACAGTTGAAAGAGGAACTTTCGCACAAAAATTTTACCGACACACTTCTTCTGTAAATTGGCGAGTAATTTTCTTATGTGACAGCTTTTCCTCGCCACAAATTAAGTGAGAAAATCAGTTGCTTGTTTCAATATCTTACATTTTTCTTTAATTTCTTACATTTCAAAAGAAAAGTTTTTCGATGCGGGAGTTTTAGAACATTGGCACAGTTCACAAATCAAAGCTGTAACTGCCACGAAAATTTCGTTTGCGTCACAGTCTTTTTTAGGTTTTCTTCTTTAACATTTGTAATACTCAAAAATGCAACCATGTCTTTAAAGCCAGTTTTCTGCCTCTCCTAAACATTTTTTAATTTTGAGCTGCGACTGTTTATGATTTAGGGCTAAAAAATCAGAGCAAGTTAAACTCTCTTTTTGGTTTAAAATGTGTTTAAACCAACAAATCTATAAATCATTAAACATATAAACCATCTTAAACGCATGAAATTGGGCGTTTAAACTACCATTACAAATCATATGAATTTGCCAACATTTGTCGTAGTGCTGCCACATGTTATTTTTTTAACAACATGTAATACATGGGACACTGATTTATTGTTGATGAGTTTAAACTACATATAAATTCAAGTTTAGTTCAACTAAACCAGCGTTTAAGCCATCAGTGATTTATTAGGCATTAGTGTGCGTTATGTACAATTTAACAATTATTACTTTTCTTCTAAATTATAGGCTTTCTTTAAAAACAATCTCTTATTAGCCCATAAACACAATGAAAATTTTGACAAAAACTTTTATTTGCTGTATTATCTGACATAATCCCTGTGAGTCATAAATGTCACGACATTTTAACACGAACAAAAATTTCATAAAAACCAACATGCTAAATATATTTAAATTAATTTAAATTTTTAACATTTTTTTATTAGTCTCTAAAAAAAAGATTATGTAAAGTAAATAAAACATTAAACAGCAAAGAAAGATATTAAACCGCGTTTTGTTATAAAAAAAAACAATAATACCAAACAAAAAAAAGTTTTTACAAACTTGCCTCCAGTCATGTTCTGCAGATCAAAGTTAAAAATGTCATAAAATGAAAAGTATAAACAAGGCAGAAACAATTTTGTCTACTCTTATTAAAAAAAGAAACAATAATGTGAAATATTTAATAATAAAACAATAAAGACATACAATAAAAGTACGTTTGCATAACAATTATTATGGCATTTTTTTTTTAATTTGTAAAAATTGCGGTTTAAAATTAGACACACGACTTTTAATGTTGTACCTGCGCTGTATTTTATTCCATTTAATTTCATATTTGTTGTTTTATAATGAAATACATTAAAATTACACATTATTTTCAGATATGAATATGTTGCAATAATTATAAAAAACCAATTAATATATGTATGAAAATTGACGTTTGGCATAAACTATTTTTTGTTTTAAATCTGAATAAATTTATTTAAGCGAAAGTAGTGAAATATTTTTAATTACAATAATATCGAGCCCATACCGCAAAAAAAGCTTAATCGACATAATTTTCAACGTTTTAATAATTGACTTTACTGGCAACACTTGCATCATCTCCTAAAATATCATGGTCGCATAACGCTGGGTCTCCACGTAGCAATATTTATTGCTAAGTACAAGCAAAAACGTCGGCAGAACAATAACAGAACAATGGAGCAAGAATTGCTGATTATATTGCTGTAGAACACTTGAAATTGCTTTGCCATAAATTGCGAGTAGTTGTCCAAAGTTTTGTGGCTGTATTTATAACAAATGTTTGATGTTGTGTTTTCAAGTGGTTGTTCAATTTTCTTTTTTCAATTAATAAATTAACTTAATAAAAAATTTAATTGTAATTGTTGTAGCTGTGTTTTTTATTACTTGTTTGTTTATTTGCATTTGAAAAAATGCTATTTTAATAAATAAACACACTAATAAATAAACAACCGTAGGGAGAAATAAAATGTCAGATGAATTACAACTGATTTGACAGCAGATTGCTAAGCAATAATTGCTCAAGCAATCAGAAGAGCAATCATTGCGCAATAGATTGCCACTCATGGCAATATGCGGTCTATACGTCTTAAATTTAATGAAGCAATCAAATTTGACGTTTGCCGCAATAAATATTGCTACGTGGAGACCCGGGGTAAGGAACCGTTACGAATACATAGCAAAAACCATTTTTTCTCAAGCGACAACCTTCATACAAAATTTTTATGAAATACGATACAAAAAACCTTCTCCTGTAAAATTTTGTTTTTGCCGCTTAAGCTTTTTTGCGGTTATGGCTCGATATATAAAATAAATCAGACAGTACCAATTAAAAAAAAGTACCAAAAAGTCTCCTCTGACGGATGTTATTTTTGTCAAGCTAATGGGGCCTGAATTTCTTCAAGGTAAATAAAATTTAATTGTCGATTTTTTCAAGGGCTGGTCTATTAAAAAATTATAAAACAATAAAAACTTACAATAAAGAATTTAAGGTGGATTCATCAATGCGTTCCGAACAACATTTTTGTCCGAAGAATAAGAACGATTCACCCATTTAAAAATTTGTCTGGAAAAAAGCTACCATATGGTTTACAGATGTAAACAATTATACAAAATGGCAGCACCACTAGCAAAACACTTATTTCTTAAAGTGTGTTAAAATAAATGGACGAAAAAAGGAAAGTGATTTTATCATTTTTAATTATATTATTTTTTTTTTTAATTATTCAGCAAAAAAACATTAATTTCAACTTTTATGTGCAAATAAAAAAAGTGGCAACTCAGTTCATTTTGTTCTAAACAAATTTTATTTCAACCAATTCAAGCAAAACTTGCCGAGACGTCAAACGCAATATAAAAAAATTTTGTCGGGACAAAAATATTGTTCGGAACGCATGCTTTAGTCACATTAAAACTTTTTACATGTACCAAGTAGCATAAAAATCCTTTTATACATAGTTAGTTTCTCAATCACTCTGGACTCTAAATGCTGAATTTTAGGTTGAGTATTAATAAAAATTAAAAAAGTACCAGTTAAAGAACGAAAAAGTACCACCCTTTTATATATTCTCTTTTACTTAGAACCTTGCATGTTTAATTTTATGTTTTTAGGTCCAATACAAATGGAAAATCAAAAAGAACCAATTGAAGAACAAAATAGTACCAAAAAGTTTCCTCTAATAGATTCTCTTTCACTCAGAACCTTGCATGTTAAATTTTATGTGTCTAGAACCAACATTAAGAAAAAATAAAAATGGTACTAGTTAAATAACGAAAAAGTATACAGTTTTATTTAATTTCAAAAAATTAAAAAGATTTGTTAAGCTTAAAAATAATAAATATGTACTTATGTACATATTTATGTTTTTATGAACGCATGTATTATTAAAAAAAATATGGAAAATAAAAACACAAACACAACGTCCCATCTTCGATAACTACGGGATTTTTTAAAAGTTTTGGTCTGTCAAACCAAACACTTCCGAACATGTCGACTGCCGATGTTCTTTGTCGTGTACAACATTTCGTGTCTTGCTTTTGCCTTCACTGCGACTGTGTTCATTTAATGAATCAGAAGTAAAGCCAACAGTTTATTTTTGTCCAATGACAAATGAAGATGTCGAAGTTACAGCATAATCTTATGACTTTTACTATCTCAACTGCAGCTTTTTAAACGCTGGTTCTAGGTCCAACATACGCAATGTCACCTGAACGCTTTCGTTCGCACAAATTACATGTAAGACAAAAACAAACTTTGAGAATTTGTTTTTGTTTTTCATGTGATTTGTGTGAACGGAAGCGTTCGAGTGACATTGTGAAATAGGCAGTAAAAGAAATCAAAAACAACGTTAAAATGTGGCCAACTTCAGTGCTTTGCGTTAACGGAAACGTTTGATATAGAACAAAGCTCATAAGAAAACCTCTATATCAACTTAGTTGTTAGTTGAAAAAGGCGAAGCATAAAGTATTTTATGTGAAGCGGCGGCCTTAACTCAAGAACTAAAAGAGACAATAACATTTTTTATAGATCTTAAGAGGAAAGCTGAAATTATGTTACTGCCCCAATGTGCACTGTGCAATTAATAGATCAAAATATGTTTTTTTTTCGAATAAATTTTTCAATATTTCTTTAGTTTAATAACATCAAATAATCTTTTAATTAATACAATGAATTAACTTAAATTGCAAGACTATGACCACAAGAGCATGTTGAAATTAATTTTTTCTTTATCTAATAGAAGTTTTACCTTTATTCGTTCATCTCTTACTTTTTAACAAAATAATTGAAAGTAATTAAATCTTAAGCAATATGCCATTAAAATAAACAAACAATAATGCACTCCATTAATGTAGAGCTTTTAAAAAGTGAAAATTTGTAATAAAAGATAATAATAATAAAAAAAATTACATTTTAACCAGCCAAACATGAAAATCGAAATAAAACCTAAACAAAATACTTTTAATGAAATAAAACAAAACGATATCATTTACAAATAAAAAAAATTAATCGTGTTGAAGCAGTCATAACTGTAAAACGTTGAACCACAAGAAAACGTATTGAATATTTTTGTAGTTGCAACATGAATCATCATGCAGCATAATTTATATCAGATTACTGAGAATGGCCCAGTAACTTGGTTTGTAACAGTGTGAAAATGAAAACAGTTTTCAAACAAAAACAAAATTAATTTACAATTTTTCTTTGTTTTCTTTACAAGGCCCAGATTTTCTCGTTTCTTTTACAGCAGAATTATGTAATTGAAATTAAAAAAAAAAAAAAAACGTCGAAACATTAACATAAGAAACAACATTTATGGGTATCACATCCATTAAAAACATAAACAAACTTAAAAACAAAGAACATTTTAAAAAAATTATGTAAGACTTTAAACAAATGAGAAAAAATGACCTTTAAAAACTACATACATTTTTGGGTTTAGTCAAGCGAGTTTTTTTTATTTGTTTTTTTTATTTAAAAAGTTTTTTAGAAAACCCCTCAAAAAGAAATGTAAGATTTTTCGATTAACAGTTAAAAATAATGTTAACAAGCATTTATTTGTGTGAAATTTTATTCAAGTTGTACGAGTGTTATTCATTTTAATACAATATATATAACAAGATAAGCCCGGTGCCCTTCGCTTACTCTCGACTTATCTCCAGATATAGTACAAGAATAAATTTCGGTGGCTTAACATGCAAAGGCTCTAAGTCCATATTTGAAATTTTACAGTAGAGACAATGTTTTTTTTTGCGTAAAAATTTTTAAATTCTGTAAACGCAATTTTTTTTTGAATTTTTCTTTGTTTTCTATGTGCGCGAAAAAATAAGTATTTGCCGAGATAAAACCTTTTTTGGACTTAAGCTGCGGTCACACTTATTAAATATTTGATCAAATAAGCGTAACCCCTACTTTTGTTAATAGTTAGTGAGATTTAAAATGGTCTTAATATTAAAAATAAACTAATTATACTACAAGACATAGCAAAAAACAGTTTTTTGTCAGATGTGGTATTTTAATCAAAATAAATATTGATATTAAGCGAATTGATTTTTTAGTTTGGTTGTTGGTCCCGTTTTTTTCGTCAAATATTTGATAAGTCTGACCGTAGCTTTAGAGCTTTTTCTTGTGATAAATTGAACTAAGCGCTTTTGCTCATCACAACAAAACCAACAACAAAAAACGAGATAACTGTAATTTTTTTTCTTTGTAATCAATTTATTTTTACTTATTGCACATTACTGCATTAATATCTCAATTTCTAAAAAAAATGATCTTAGAGCCTTTGCGTGTAAAGCTAGCGATTTGTAAAGTGTATGAAAGTCGTGATGTCCACTGTTATTTTACCGTCCACTTTTTGACAAACGATGTGTATTGATAACGACGTGTGTGAAGATAAATATAAAAAGTTAAATTCATTTTTTTTAAATATCGCATGAGATAAAAAAAATATTAAAAAATGTCGCATGCGATAAAAGAATATTATAAAGAAAATACGACTATTTATACGAAATTTTAAAGATTTTGTAAAAAATCAATCATTTTTATTTAACATTAAACACTACAATTTCTTCATTTTCTATTAGGTTTGATTCCCTGAGATCGAAGGACTTGGACACAGTGGCCATATCCTTCACGGAACTCATTCATAGGATTATCAGTCTAAGTCATATTTTTTCAAAAATCATAAATATTAATATAAAAAGACTAATAAAGTATCAAATTAGTTTTTAATTTTAAAAAAATGATTGATTTACCATAAAAACTTTAAAATTTTAGAGTAAGTAGCCGTATTTTCTTTTATCGCATGCGATATTTTTTAATATATTTTTTTATCTCATGCGATCTTTTTAAAAATCAATTTAAATTTTCATAATTATCTTCACACAGGTTTGATAATGAAGTAGTTTGGACAAGTTTGGTAATACCAGGTTTACAGAAGCCAAGTTTGTTTTGTTTTTAGACTAAATTTAACCCTCTAATGCCTAAGAGTGCCTCAAGGCATGATTTACAAAATTTCTACCGACGTCCAATATATATAAATAATTTATATTAATTTAAATTTTTTTACAATTGCTTAAAGATCTAGAAAAAAATTTTTAAAGCTTCGAAAGATCTAAAAGCATGGTAAACAATCTCATACACAATGCTTTTGCTCAAAATGCAAACTTCAGTTATGCTGCTCAAATATTAAAATAATTTTTTTTTTTTGGTTATCATAAACAAAACCAAATATTTTTAATTTGTTTCATTACATTTTATTTTCAATGCAAACTAACAAACAGAATTTCCAAAAATTAAATGTGTTTTTATCACTAGATGCCCAAGGGTTCCTCGAGGTACTCCTGGATGTTTTCTCACCTGGAACGTAAACAACTCATTGTGCCGGCTTAAAAATATATTTTTTGAATGCAGGAGCCCAAAAATACCTTAAAAAAATTATTTTCATAATATATTCCCATTTATTCTGAAACTTGGCATTAGAGGGTTAAAGCTGTTCAAACTTATGTATCTTCAGGTACGTAACTGTGGTTATAAGTGGCTATTGGCCTATTGGGAAACACAGCCAGAGGCTAGGGCTTCGTTAGAATGATGTGTGTAGAAGTTACTTCGAAAACAAAGAAGAGGAGTCAGCGGAATATCTTTTCTCTCATTGCCCAACATTTCGTTTGAACTAACCTCATGGGCAACACTGTATTTGATTTCAGGCGACTTACTATTACGCCATTACCATAACCATAAAAACCAATTGAATTTTGAACCTTAAGACTCCAACTGTTTGGTCAAAGCTCCCATAAGGAAAAAGCTTATCTCTCTGACATTTAATTGAATTGGATACACTCCTTCATTTAGGTAACCGGCTGGCTGAGTGCAAAAGCCGCGTAACCAGCCAGGGAACATAGTACCCCTAGGGGACAGTGAATCATGGCAGCACAATGGGAACTAATTGCTGGACCCACCTGGGCTGTGCAGCTGCCAATGAAACCTTACCAAGATTAAATTTGAATAGTTCTTCTATTTTAGTTCTTTAGATAAATAATAAACATTATAAACCTTTGTTGAAGGACGAGCAGTCAGGAAAATACCGTTAACATTTGAGAAAAATCAGTTCACTTAATGAGGAGCTCTAAGTTATCTTTCACTTTTCCAACGGGAAGAGAGGGAAATGATAAGACTTAAATAAACAAAAGAATAATGTATTGATTTCGGAAAAATAACTGCACGATTGACTTTTTGAAACTTACAACTTTTTGCATAAAATATAAAAAGTTGTTAAGAATTAACTAAAATAACGCGAGCCTGTTTTGTGCCCCATATACCATCTATTGCACTTATATTTTAAAATGTGTTTTAAGTAGATCAAAGTATTTGTTAAAGCAAACACAAAAAAGAAACCGCATAGTGTATCGTCGGATGGTTACTGTTTTGCTTTACGGAACAAACATGGTTTGATCTACATTCTTTGAAAAGAACATGCAGCATAACAATTACAAACAATAATATTTTGGCTTTTACATTAAAAATTTGCTTCATACTACAAAAAGTGAGGAATGAAGCAAAACAATGTTTAGAAAACTGTAAAATTAAGGATATGAGGCAGTGCTTAGGGGCTCGATATCTCTTAATATATTCGAAATTTAAAAAAAATTGTTAAAAAAATATGCAGTTTTATTATATAGAATTGATTTATAACTCAATTTTTGTAAAAATGCGCCATGCGTCATGCCAGAAACCACCCGACGAAATGTTCTCCGTGACAAAGCGCTCGGTTTTATGTAACACTACTAATAAAAAACCAATTATAAAACTAAAGATGGGGAATATCAGATCGTTTAAAAGGATACTAAACAATGTGGCTAAAATTTGGCTTAAAGGCATTCAAAACTGGTTTTATTTTATTCTGGCCTATTCGATATGTAAGTTTTTTTTTACAGAAAGTTAGAAAATTATACAAAATTACCAAACTACAACCGAATCTTAAAATACCGACTGCAGCGCTTGCGATTTCTTAGGAAGCAATGACAATTATAAACTCGTTTAAAAAACGATTACAAAAGAATACATTTTATGTTAAAGAAAAAAAAAACGGCTAATGAAGCGAATAAATGAGTAAATAACTGACAAAATGTTTCCACTCTTAACGTTCATTATTATTACAAGTCGTGCAGAAACAACATAAACTAAACAATGTGAGTAGTGCAAATGACAAACTAAACTCAGCTTGTTTTAACTATTAGAAGTAAAATGTTATAATGACCTAAAACTCATTAGAAAATATTGTGCAATTTCGAAACCATGCAAGGCGGGAGAATATAGAAACAAGTTAACATAAAGTTATATAACTTGAAAAATTACAATGGAAAGAAACTTCAATATAAAAAATGAACTTGTAAGAACAAAATAGTTTGAAAGCTTAAATTTAGAAGAAATCATGAAATAAAAATACAAATATATTTTAAACTTAATTCGAGAGCTGCAAAATATTCTACTGAAACAGCTTTCTTTTTATTAAATTATAAAATGCAGATTTTTAAGAGCAAAAAAATTTGTAAGAAGTTGCTTTGCTACAAGCTAAGATGACTTTACGAAAAGCTTAAAAAAATATGCCAAAATGTTTGACGTGTGACAATATACATCTGTGTAAACAAGTTATCTTATCTCTCCCATTTTCACCTCAATTCTAATAATAAATCGCAGACAGCAGCTTTCAGAATGTTTAAGAACATCAGAAAAACAAAAATATTTCACACTAAAACCAAAATTACTTTAACTTGGCGTCTCTTTTTTTTTTTGCTTAAATTTTAATAAAATTCCATTAAAAAAAAAAAAAAAAAAAAACAAGAAATACTAAGCAAAAAAAACTTGCTTAAAGTGTAGTTGGCATAAAACATCTTAAATTCAAATTTTATTTTTGTATCTTTTATATGTAGGCCAATTGTCTGACCAAGACTCTTGTACAACACACTCACCATAAATTGAGATTTTTACCACAATCAACCAGCAAACCCAACTAGGGTTTCTCATTTCCCTGACTTTTTCTATTTCCGGGAAGGTAAAAAACTGTTCTTGAATTTCTAGGACGTTATTTGTAAAAACAAACATCTCTCAAAAAAAGTAGAATGCCTTGAAGTATAGAACTACAGTATAACCCGGTTAATTACCCCACGCTGAAATGCCTTTCACGCTTATTTACCTTGTGTTTTAAATTCCCGTTTTTTTTCTTCAATTTTTGAAACAAAAATCCATGTTTAATTGCCTTACGCTTAATTACCCAGTTCGGCTAATTGCCTTAAGAATTAAAATCCCAAATCAAAATTACACCTACATTTCATTCGTTTAATTGCCTCTGTACCATTTGACAACAACACAGCAAGTAATGCAACCAAGTTTACATGTTTATAATTTGAAAATATGGATTTGAATTTTTTTTAAAAAATATGCCTAAAAAACAAAATATGGTTTATTTGAAAACAAAATATTTCACAATTTCATATGTTTATAAAAATAAAAACAAAAACAACTTGCTTTTTGCTTTCGCAAAAAAATCAAAAAATAAGCATGTTGCCAGTTCAGTTTTTTAGGTCTTGCACTTGCCAGTTTAATATCAAAGTAATTTTTGGTTATACAAAATTTTCAGTCAACAAGATTTCGTTTGTCGTGCTTAATTCCCAATTTTTATTCTTGATAAAATTTTGGTATTTTTGTTTAAAAACAAAGTATTTTCAACTTTTGCGTAGAAAGACGATTTTACAAATCCATTTAAGCCATACCTGCAGTGTAAAATGGTCTCTCAGATGCTACAGAATCATTTGAAAACTTAAGAATTCCTGCGTCATTTTCTTTAAGTTTGGGTATAACATGCCATTGCGCCAGTAAACACGTGGATGAGCGTCTTTAGAAATATTGAAAGATCAAAGGTATATCTTGTCTTCTTCTTAAGATGAACTATAGCTAAGGATGGACGGAGGCTCATCCTCATCGGATTCTCTTATTACTTTTTACAAACGCTCCAAAATTCAGTCCCTGTAGGATAATCAGGGGCCTGATTCTGGCAGTCGTGATCGAATACTTTCTCGATTCGAAAGCAATTTAAAATCTAATTATTTCAGTCAATACTGAACGAATCGGAATTATTTTTTCAGTGTTGTAAAGCAATAATTTAAGTTTCACAATACTGAAAAAATAATTTCGATTAGTTCAGTACGACTGAAATAAAATTGCTTTCGAATCGAGAAAGTACTCGATCACGACTGCCAGAATTAGGCCCCACAACTTTTTCAAGTTGTAAGGGTGAAAGTGTCTTTAACAATTACAGAATGCAGAATAATGCTAAGCTCAATAAGAAGTTTTTTCGATACGATTGATTTAAATTGTCTTTGAAATATTTGACTTTTGTTTCGAGGGTTTCAAGAATTATAGGTAAACAAAAGCCTTAATTTTTCTATAAGCCCTTAAATCTCTCGTTCGGAGCAATGCCAAGTAAGTCGCAAATTTTTCGGACTCCCAACTATTATGCATATTAGTTTATTTTTAAAACTTACCGATATCTAAAGTTATAATTTTATCGGCTATTTAAAAAGCCTTCCATTATTTAAATTTTTCTTTAACCTGAAGTGAGCGATAAGCTAAAGGAGGGTTCATTATCCTACCTGGTAGGTTAAAGTAATGTTGTAATAATGGCCGATAAAATCCTACCAATAGTTGTGAAAACGGAGGTAGTCCAGACAATATAGCAGTGGCATTGCTTACGGATTTTGTAGTCTCTTCAAAATATGTAACCCAAAATTTTCTGCAAAATTATTTGTATTCTTACAAACATTAATAAAACATACAAGATTAAGCAATGAGAGAATATTTCAATACTTTGTTGCACAGCCAAACGTCTAAAGCTGAAAGTCCACACAACGCGTTCAATAAAATAAAATTACTTAGTTTTTTTGCTTCGATACTAATATTTTTTTAAACTCACGAAAACCCGAATTTTTCCGTCTACATAAAAATGTTTGTGTTCGTATAGAAACCCTAAATCCGACCTTTTACCCCTCACTCAGACAACACATGAATTTTCGTAATGGCCATAACGAAACTATGTAGAGCAACAGGTGGCGGTGAGTTTAACTTGTTTTCCACCACAATTCAAAAATCTTTATCATACTAACACAAGCATCTACAGGATTAAAAGAAAAGCAATTGAAAATCTATTTACAAGAAAAACTTGAAGTAGCAAAACAAACAAGTTGGGGCAAAACAACACCAAAAGATGGGAAAACTGAAAACAAACTTTTCTTTAAATCAACACATTATGGTCTCGTTAACAAAGTTGGAATAGTAGATACAATTTTTAATGGCAAAATTAGCAAAAAAAAAAAATATATATTATTTAACTTTTATTTATAAGTGGAGACAATAGATGTGGCATAGTTGGGAATAGTGTTTAATTTGTTCAAATTTGTTTTTAAATTTAATTTAATTATTATAATAAAAATCAGAAATGAATAAGTTTTTAAGGGATTGTTTAAAATAAAATTAAAATGATTCATTTTTTTGATTAAAGTTAAAAAGTTGTGTTTTAATAGATTGCTTTTATGATTATTTCTAGTTTTTGAAGTGGTAAATAAATCATCTTTTAAATTTTTTTGAATCCGTTCTATCCTTCTTTTCTTCTAAAACATGAAGTACAAATTGGTATACTTGCTCTTTGGTTAATTGCATTGGGCAGCAGAAAAAGGCTTTTGAAATAACGCTTGAACACTTAAGTTATTTTTTCCAAACGAAGCCAATGTTTGAATTTTTCTCCACATTTTAAGCCTGAGCCCAAATTACGGCATTCGATATCGAATGAATTGTATTTTAATCGAAATTTCAAATACAATTGTGTTTAAATTTCTATCGATATCGCATGGCTTAATTTGGCTTCTAGTTCAGTTGATATCAAAACGAATGATTTATTTTTAAATGAGATCACTAAATTAATTCAATTTACTAGTAAAAGAGAAGTTTTTTGAAAACTTAAAGACCAAAATAGGATTACAAATTTCGATCTATTTTTATTTCCACCAATTTATTTCGAAAAATAGATTTTCTTTGACAACACAAGATGTTACAGAAGGAACCGAATCTTAAAAACAAAAAATGTTAAAATTTAATATTAAAACTAAAAGTTATGAAATTAAATGTATGGTCGGTTTTTAATGTGCTAGTTTAAAAAATACTTAAAAATTGGTTGTCAATTTTGTAATTTTAATTTTGCGGTCGGTATTTTTGGGGATTTTTTACCCTACTGAAACTATAAATAGATCAGTAATTTAAAAAAGGATCTTATCAGTTCCTACTTTTGATTTGTATTTTACTTTTCAATTTTTACCTCCAAAATTTTAATTTAAGAAGTATTACTACTACTACGTTTTTACTACTAAAAGGTAGCAATAAAAGTGGTTTTTTAATGAAGTGCAGATTGAACATGGATAATTTGTTATGTGTTTTTGTTAAATTGGGGGTGTAGGAACAAAGGGCCGCTATTATTTATTGCGGTTTCAGTAATCATTTCAGTTTAAGATTGAGGGACTGATTAGGCCTCCCATCCGATCCTAGTGGTGGGGCTGCCAACAACCTCTAGGCAGGTCGAACAGTTGAGTTTCAGTGCCTGTTCATTTCGGTGGCCACCTAGTTACCTGAAACGCATCGGTTTTAGCATGCCATTCAGGTTACTCAACTGTGTGCCTTCTCACTCTAGCTGTCGAAAGACGGGTGTCTGAGAGACATTACCAGGGGATACTTGTTATAAGACCGGAAGTAGTGAGCTGCTTGGGAGTTTCGAACAGAGGAATTGCTTCTTGTCATCCCCAAGTGGATGACAGGCAGATAGCTTTCCGCACAAGTGCACCTCTGATGGGGTACATGTATGTATGCATTAAAAAAAACTTTTTTTTTATAATTTGCTCACATGCTACTTTATTGCTTCATCATATGGTACTTTATTGCTATATCAAATGCTTATTTATTGCTACATAGCATGCTACTTGATTTCTACATCACATGCTACTTTGCTGAAACATGAGATAGTATTTTATTGCTTCATCATGTTCCCCTTAGTGCTACATTATGTGCTACTTTGTTGCTACATCAAATCTAATTGATTACTACATCAAATGCTTCTTTGTTGAAACATCAGATAATATTTTATTGCTTCATCATGTTTCACTTTATTGCTACATCATCTGCTACTTTGTTGCTACATAGTATCGAGCCTTTGCTGCTCTAGAATTGAGTATATAAAATATTTGTGTGAAGACACGATATGGCAATTAACTGCACGTTTTTAGCTCGTAGGCGGCCCTATATTCCACTGGGAATAAAATAATTAAAAACATTAGCTTAAAAATCTGTTTTTTTTTAAGTTATTACTCTATTGCAGCAAAGGCTCGATATGGTATTTTATTTCTCCATTATGTATTACAATAATTAGTTTTGAATTTATGTTGTTCAACTATTTATGGTCTTTAATCCAAATTTTCAATATTTTTAATTAGGCTCAAATTCTTCAAATTCAATTTTCATTAAATTATTTTTATGAAGAAAGGAATTTTACAACATGAAAATTAATTAAAATTGTTATTGATAATCTTCCATTCTTGACCGTGGCTGGGGTTCGAACCCCGGCCGGCAGGTTACCATGACATTGTATTACTTTAAAGCTACATCATGTGCTACTTTATTGCTACATCCCCTGCTACTTTATTGCTATATCTTGTGTAACTTTATTTATACAGCAGCTACGATAACAATTTGGCGATTAACTCAACATTATTACAGTAGACGCTCGCAAATTAGAACCGCTTTGTTTTTAAGGCAATTCTAATTTCTGAATTATTCTAATTTCTGGACGTTTTTATTTCGAATAAAAAATAAAAAAAAAAATAAATTTTTTTTAATTCAATTTTATTTGATTGACATTAAATGTATTTTTTAATATTAAAAAAAAACGTCTCGTTTCTTATATTGGGAAAACTATCCATTGCTTCCACAGAATGCATTTTCATCTTTATAGGGATATTCCTCTCTAAATATTTTTTTAGCTTTCTCTTTAAACCACTATACAGACGACTTACCATATTTGGGTATTCAGCGCTGTGCAAAGATTTATTGCTTGCTTCCTGATATGTGTTGAAAACAGCATTTGATATTGCTGTTCTATGTGATTTGATATAGCTGATTGAAGATGTCGTAACATTAATATTCCCTTCAAACCCTTTGTCAGTCTTTTCTAATATTTTGACATTCGTTTCCAATGATAAACTGTTTTTTTACGTTTATTTGACATTTCGAATGATACACTTTCACTTTTTAATAGAGACTTCCAAAATATGTACATATGTTTCGAATTTCACAAATAAGCTAGCCACAAATATATATAAATGCGACAAAAAAACAACAAATAGGGAAACACATCTAAAATTTGGTAATTCCCCTTTTTTACATGTTCAAACAGAATAAAAATAAATTGCGGATTTCTTGTGTTCAAATAACAAAAAAAAAAAACGCTCTGAAATTAGAACTATAAATTCGAATTTTAGAGCGTTAAATGTATTGCAAACACTGATTCTAATTTCTGGACGTTCGAATTACTGAAAGCTCTAATTTGTGAGCGTCTACTGTAGCTAGTAGGGGCCCTATTTTTCACTAGGAATTAAAGAATTAAATACATTAGCCCAAAAATCTTGTTTTTTGAGCTATGAAGCAAAGGCTCGATATGATATTTTGTTTCTCCATTATGTGTTACTTTAAAGCTACGCCATGTGCTACTTTATTGCTACATCCGCTGCTCCTTTATTGCTACATCGTGTGCAACTTTATTTTTACAGCACATGCTTCTTTATGGCTACATCAAATGCTACTTCGTTGCTACATTTTATGCTGCCATTTTCTATATTACACGCTACTTCATTGCTACATTGCACGCTACTTTAATGTTACATGACACTGTTACATTACATGTTACTTTATCGCTACAGCACATGCTACTTATTTGCTACATCATATGCTACTTTCTTGCTAATTCAAATGATATTTCTATTAGATATATTTTTATTTTTAGACAATTAATATTGCTAGAGCCATCTGATTGCAAAAACAAAAGAGTAGTATATAAATTTAAGTACTCTGCTACTCTTAAATTGATTTTTTTTTGATACGACTATTGCTAAGAAAAGCTGAAGATAGCAAAAGTAATTGTGAAAATATGGCTAATAATTATAGACATTTTTAAACCAGACTATTTAGTATATTTTCATTGCTACTGCTACTTGTAGTCTACCTAAACACGGATAAGAATACTATAATAAATTAATCCAAATGTGTTATTATATAATATGTAAAAATATAAGTTTGTTGTAATTAATTTTAGTCTTTAAAAAAAAAAATCTTTTTTTTTTTTTAAATTTTATTAACCAACGCAGACAAGTCTTTTTAAAACACAATTATTATCAAATCAAAAGCCAACTTAACGGCACTAGTAAACAAGAAATTCTCTTTACTTTCTCACTCTCTGCAAATACTCTTTTCTTCAAAAATAAATAAAGTTTAAACTTAACGAAAGCATTTCTTTTACAACAAATACTCGAACTTGAAATTGTTTAAACTTTCTTTTCGTTTAGCATATTGGAATTTTGAAAAGAGTTGAGTTGAGTTTTCGTTGTATTGAATTGTAGTGAATCAAATATTTTATATTTTAAAGATGTCGTTTGGTAAGTGAACATTGCACAAGATCACTACCAACTGTGCGGCAGCGTGTTAACAGCATCAGTTTGTCACTAGTTTACCAAGAAAGCACAACGTTTTAACGCTTGAAACACCGCAAAACAAAGTTAGCAAGCACAGTTGACTGCAATTTTATCAAGAGATATTTTTGTTTTGATTAATTTTTTTTTAAATAAAAAGAAAATAAAACGAAGCACAACAAAATTTTATTAAATTTGCGGTAGGAAATTTTCGTACAGATAATATTTTTCGTTTCTTTTATAAATTGTAATGTAATCCAGTTTTTGGTTTTGTGTTTTTCGATCTTAAAACTGTGTTTATTTTGTTGGCCATGATCTTGTCGTGTTCAGTTGATATTAAGATACGCAGCAAAACGCATGTAATTTATTTCCGAGTCTGGTTTGGTGACAAATTTTTGAATAAGAGAATAAAAAAAAAATAAATTAAAATAAAAATTAAAAAAAAAATTAAAATATCATCTTAATGATTAAATACGAATAAGAAAAAAAAAGAAATAATTTTTGTGAAAGTGTGAAAAAATACCCCACCAAAACTTAAAAAACTAAGCTTAAATTCAGTAGATGTGTGGTTGTGAGACTTGGCCATCATTTGAAGAATATAAAAAAAAGTCAAGCATCTGTTTTTGTCACTTACAAAAACAATATAACAATAAAACAGTATGTTAATTAGAAAAAAAAATATAATTTTAAAAATAAAAAAAAATTAACTAGCTTAATGAAAGTTATTTTAAAAAGTCACTAAAGACTTTTGAAAACTTTCAATTTTATTTTTAAACTTAAAAATCCAACAACAATCACCATCAATGTATCGATTCTTTGCAAGGTGACCCAAATATGTCTTACTTTTTTAAGCAGTTTTCCCAACAACAACAATAAAAACCGAAAACCATACAAAATTATGTTCATGTTGGGCTGTTGGGTTGTTCAATATCCAGTGTTTACTTTTGGTGAAATGGAAAGTTGTCTGCTTGTGTTTGGGCGTTACTTCAAAATATTGTTTTGGAAATAATCAATTTTATTTATGATCGGCTTAAAGGTTTCTGAACTTGGTAATTTGGGTTATTAAATACATACATATATGTATTGGGTGTACAACTTAAAAATGTGGTTATTATTTGGCAAATTTTTGGTGTTTATTGAGAAATATTAGCATAATAACAATAACTCAGTGGTTTTTGTATTGAACTGTTCATGGTTTAATGAAAATTTTTAATATTTTTAGGGTTAAGTTCATCAAATTTAATTTTCATTAAATTATTTTTATTGAGAAAGGAATTTTGCAACATGAAAAGAGTTCAATTTTATTTATAATTTTCATTCTTGACTGAATCAGGGCTCGAACTCAGGTCAAATTTTCATGTTTCGACAACAACCACATTCTCATCATCAGAATTCTTTGAAGTTTTTCCCTTTTCGCCACAATATATAGTTATTTAAAGTACTGGCTATCGTTATATGGATGGAAGAATTGGCCACGTTCGGAATAAAAGTAGTGTGAGGCAAAACTTCACAAACAACAAACTCTAAAAAGTTTTCAACTGAGTGTTTTTTCCGCCCTATTGAACTTGCGAAAGAGTAAGCTTTTAAACGAACTGTTATATTGCGCTCAGTTTTTGACATTTATGATCACAATGTTTGGGCAAATCATCATGAAAAGATTTAAGCATGAACAAAGCTACCAAAATGCATAATTTTTCTGTGAACATTAGCAATCGATTAGTGAATTTTTTGCCTCACAACTTATGTTTAGCTTAACAGCTTTGTTTAAAAGAAAAAAACTTGCAACATATGAAGTAAGACCAATCCTCAACAGACCCTACACACAGAAAAAAATCAAGGTAAAATCGTCAAAAACTAGGTTGATTTAAACGTTTTCGGTAGTGATTTTGCTTCATAGTTACTTCATGTTAATTTAACATGATTTTACAATAACTTGCGATCAAAATTTTTTTCTCTTAAAATAACTATAATTCATGTTAATTTAATTAAAGTTAGATCAAAATGGCATTTATATTGAAATAACAATCCGAATCACGTTGAATGAATGTTATTTCAAGTTGAAACAACGTGAATTTCATGTCGAATCAAATTGGTTTGAGTGTGACATAACAGTGATAAGACAACATATCCATTTATTAAAGAATATTTCAAAACACTTACCCCTGTAACCATGTTTCACTTATTTTTATTCCCCTTTGTTAACAGAAGCATCAGCAGAATGGCCCGATATGGTTTTGTCATCATTCTACTTTGAAAGCTTGATGTACTATTTAACTAATTTTAACTAAAACAATACGGGAATTGTATTCTTTTTATAACGTATTTTAAACATGAAAATAAAAAAGTGTACATATTTAGGTATGTATGCATGTTAATTTAACAAGATTAACTTTTGATTTTAATAGAAAACAGGTTTTTATGGATTCAATATTGAACAATGTTATTTTAACAGTGAATAATATTAAATAAACGTGATTTAAGTTTATTTTAATATTTTTCATTTAAAACTAATATGAAAAAATTATAAATTTAAATAAAGGGCATACTTTTGCAGAAATTTACTATGATTCTCAATCAACATTTTGCCATGTTAATTTAACACTGGTATTTTTTTTTTTTTTTGTATAGACTATAATTCATCAAGAAAAATGAACCGGTTTACACGCTATTGTGTTTATCGGACATTATTTCTTCAAAAATTAAGAAAATTGACCATCCCTGTTCGATGTCCGAGAAAGTGCGATTCTTACTCACCATATTAAATAAATAATTTAATTTACACATTAATGTTTCAAGAGCTGTAGTAAAGCATCTTTAGGGAGATGGACATATTAACTTGTCTCCAAGACAGCCTATTATAACTTTGGCCATTTACGCTTTCTGAAAATATTCAATAAAAAATTACACTGAACATTTATGAAATTATATTGAATATTATTGGCCAAAGAACTTAATATGTGAGACAACATGTTCTTTTATTTATTAAAAGAAAATGTGTTTTGTGAAAATATATTTTGAGACCATTAGTATTTAAAAGGCGAAATACATGACCGACAGGTATTAAAAATACAAAATAGATATTGGTTATGTATTTAAAATACAAATGCAAAGTAATTGAAATACTTCTCAACCCTAAGTACAGATTTGTTGTAAGTAGCCCTTGTCCCACCACATAAAGACTGTTACTATCACACCATGACTGTTCGGCTTTGGCGGTAATTCGGCTAGTTTTCCGAAAACTAAATATTTCCTGCGCTTCGGTCTTTCAATATGGATTAATTTTTCATCGCTTACAAACGTTTTAAAAAATAAAACGAAACATTACGGAAACGTTTGAAAAGTGTACAATACTTTTAAAATTTGTATGCCCTTCACCACTGGTGGAAAAGGCTGAAATGGGTTTTGAAAAGACCCCAGAAATGAAGGGGATTTGGTTATTATAGATTTATATCACAACTTCGTTAAAGTTTGCCATTTAAATTCAACCAGTTCGGTACACAAATGGCTGAGACAAGAGCAAAAAACGACGACTGCTTCTAATTTTAACCATCAAGCAGCACTTCATGTTATTTTGCTGTATATCTGGACAACGGCAAGAGCCAAAGTTTCCGACAAAATGTGGGCGGAATTGGTGAAGTGGGCGTTACATTTTCCATACAAAAACATTATAGAGATCCGTATATCTAGCCAGAAAACGGCAAGATTCAAGGTTTCCAAATTAGGAAAAATAGACGATATCTGACAAGATGTGCGCGAGAGTGGAGGAATGGGCTTGGCACAAAATAGATTTATTTATTTAAAAAACGGTAAGAGTAAAATGTCCAAATGTGGTACAGAAAGCTGGGCTATCAATACACAACCTCTCCTAAAATTTGGTGGAATGGGAGAAGTGGGCGTGGCACCATCCGTACAAAGACATTATACATTTCCGTATACCTGGAGAACGTCAAAAGTCAAAGGTTACAAATTAAGAGCAAGCATCTTTGTTATCAATAGACAATATCCGTGGGTGGGCTTAGATAAGAGGCGTGGAACAAAATAGAATCATTTATATCTAAAGAACGGTATTTAAATAACTATCTCTTTTTATCGCATAATGGTGAAGGGTTATACCAGATTCGGCATAGCCGAGTATAGCACTCTAACTTGCTTTTAGTCGTTTTTTACATGAGCAAACTCAAAACAAACTTGATTTTAAGTGACAGTTGCTGGTGCAAGCAAAACAATTTCGTTTTTTTATTTGCGCTTGAAATTTATGAATTTCTTTTTATTTCAAAAGCTGCAATAAAAGCAAAACCCCTTAATAACATAAAAACATCACTAGAATGCGTAATCAATTAGCAAACGCTTGCGAAAACTTTTTGCTCAAAACTCTTCAGTTTCCCTGCCTGTGTTTTATTTTCTAGCTGCATAAGTTTCAAGTAATATACTTGTTGCGCTCAAAAGCAAACAAAATATAAAACAACGAAGAAAGTAAAGTCGCTCAAGCCCGACCATTTGACAACCTTCACCAAACAAACAAACTTATGTTTTAGTTTAAGATTCATATATATAAAGCGATTTTCGAGAAGGGGTTTAAACGCGACGTTTGGTAGATTTTGGAGCGTTTATAAAAGTTATCGCTTATTAGTTTATATCAATATCAACATTAATAAGGAAGCTATGGTATTTAAAGCTATTTTCGGGAGTAGAATTTATATGGGAGCTATGCTCAAATATGGACCGATTTAAAAAAAATTTATCACTAATACGATTTCTGTATGACGTGCTAAATTCCCAATTTTTCATATTTGATAAATACACTGAAATTTATTGTTGAGGGAAAGCTAGCTTCTATGCGCATTTCACTGGTTGCTTAGGCCAGCTCATCAGGAAACCTTTTCCTAAGATTTTAGAAAAGCTAAAAATATTATACGAATAAAACCCCAAAGCGTATAAGAATTTTAAACACTCAGTCTTACTCGTAAGTATCAATATCAAAGCTTAAACAAAACACCAACAATAAACAGTGAGTTTATCTTTTCTTACATCCCCCTACAATTGGTTGGGTTCTTTCCGACTCGAATTGTATGTAGTTGTAAGTGGGTAAAAAGAAAAAACAAAATTAAAAAACAAATTGTTTCATTCTATTGTCTTCGTAAGAAAACAACAAAAAAAAAAACGATTTGCCAAAAATTGTTTAAACAAATTATGTTACCATAAAATATTTTTGGACCAAATTTCATCTAAATTTCTTCAACTGCCCTACATGTTCCCAGTCCCCTGCCGCGCCACCATGTCATTTTTATTGCATATCCCGTAAGATTCTCGAGCCCGTAGCTCAAGACATCTACCAGGTTGTGCATAAATCTACTACCTAGCCACCTTAGCCTGCTGTTCTGCAGCCTGGGACAGTGGCACAGAATGTGATCAACTGTCTCCAACTACTCTGGATCCTCATACAACCAACATATAGCCGACAAGTCAGATCGCATTCTCATTTTGGCGCGACGCCAAACCCTATTAGTCCCGCTCATAACCCATGCCCTAATTCTTCCAAAGTAGAAGCCCATTAGAGGCCTGACCACCTGCAAACTGTCAGGGTCCTCCAGATTTTGTTGTTAGTAAGCAAATAAGGCCTAAAGTTTCCTTGTAATTAAAACAACATTTTATGTATTACAATCTTCCCAACGTTTCGTCGGTATATGCCGACATCTTAAGGGGTCGTAATATTTAACGTTGTTACATTAAAAGAAACATTGTCCTCTATTTTCGAGCCCGGTCTTGCCAGCTCATCAGTTATCTCGTTGCCGGTAAGGTTGTGGGAACCGGGTCCCAGCACAGCATCACCACATAATTCCCTAAGATCTCTCCTAACATAACAGCCCATCAAGGCCTTAAGAGCCGCCTGGCTGTCCACATATATAGTGATCTCCGAGCCCCTGGCAATGTTGCTCCCTACCAATTCCACGGCCCTAAAAATCCCCATAACCTCCACCTGCAACACGCTGCAGTTGTTAGTAAGTCTATATGACCTTCTGATGTCCAGATCCGCAATGAAGACCCCCGCACCCGTGACCATCATCTTCAAGCCATCAGTGAAAATAGCAAATCCCCTATACAATCTGCCCTGATCTCTGGCAAGCGCCCAAAAGTCAACCCTAGTGCCCACATACTCCGTGGAGCCGGGCGAACACAGGCAATAACCATCTTCGCTTCTTTATTATACTTAAGCAAATATTATCGAATTGTTTAATCTTTTGCTTTTGTTTTTTGGGCCAAAACACATTTTTAAGCGCATTCTTTCGGTTTATCAGCAACACAATTTCATAATTGCTTACAATATCAATTATTTTATTGCTATAAAAGAATATTTAATTGGCATTTAGTATCATTAAAATTAATATTGTTACGAATACATTTTCCAATTAAATATATACATAATTCTTGAAAAAAATTAAATAATAAATAAATGAATAATAAATTAAAATGAAAACAGTTATATGACATAATTATAAAATTTGCGTTTCATATAATTTACATAAAAGTTAATTTAAATGAAAATAAATTTAAATCAATATGAAAAAAAATCAAACACAAAAATTTTTAATTTTAATACAAAAGAAAATATTTAATCAAGAGTGAAAATTTGAAAAAATATCTTTCAGTCAAAAACAAATCTACAAAAACGAACTAACAACAAGTTTTTCATAAAAGCAAAATCTTTCATAACCGGAATTCCTTGCAGTTTTATAAAAAAATATTCAAATGAAAAATAATGACTTAAAGTTTAAAATAATATGCTAAAATTTAAAAACAGCGATTTAATTGAATTAGAAACCATTAAAAAATATCAAAATAGCAAATAAAATGTATAAAAAACTTAAGGAAAATTTAAATTCATCCAAAAGTGAAATACCAAAAACCCCCGAAAGCAGCAGCAGCAAAAACTATAGACCATTGAATACCGAAACAATGGATCTACAAATGGAATATTGTTCAGCAAGACATTGTCTTCATTATCAACAAAACCTTATGCCAGAATCTATAAATCAATCATTTGATAAAAAGAATATTAACAATTCTATTGTAAGAAATCAGGACAGTAGAACGTCAAAAAATTCAACAACGACAACATGGCTTAGAAGCCTAAGTTTCTTTAAAACGAAATATAAACAAGAACACCAGCAAAGACAACAACAGCATCAACAAAAGCATCAGCAAAACAACACTAATAAAAGTTGGCTTTTGTTAACAACCATAATTGTAATATTAGCAATTATAGAAAATTCTATGTCACTAGCAAAAGCGGATGACAATGTTAACGATGTCGATGAAAATTTTAGTACAGCAATACCATTAACGACACTACAATACCACAGTCATCAACAGAAACAGCAACATCTTCATAATGACATTTTCAATGACAGCAGTAGCAGTAGTAGTGTTACTCAACCATCAACGTTTGCACCAATTATTGCCAACAACAATGAATCTTTATGGCTCAGCAATTCTACAAGCAGCAACCCCACATTCTCATCCTCCTCCGCCTCCTCCACCGGCTTTACATCGAGGCCACAAAAGAAATTCAAATCGAAATACAATGCCACAGAAGATTCAATATTTTTACGTTTCGCTAAACGTTTTACGGTCGATAACAGTCTTTGGTCTGGCATCATACAAGACTGCTATAAACGACCCACATTTTCCTGTTTCCAAAAGAACGTCTATTACTATTTAAATGATGTGTTGGATGCCCAGGATGTTAATGTAACGCAACGTTTGAAATTCTTTAAAAATGACAATTTGTATCAATACGACGTCCAGGAAGCTGAGGACGTGCCAGCACCCTCAACTCAGGCGTCTTTGGCTGTGGATCTATTGGAAAATGCGTCAGCTGAGAAGAAAAATGATGTGGAGGAAAATGAAATACCTTCTGGCCGTAATGGTCGTTCATTTATAGGTGAGTTTAATTATTTATTATGTAAAAAGAAAATCTTGGTTTTTTTTTTTTTTTTTTTGTTAAATAACATTAAACGGAAGTTTTAAAAGAATTAAGTCTTGAACGTTAAATATTATTTAAGAACTTAATTGGATACATAAATGGTAGTAAATGATTCTTGTAGAGTATTCTTTACATAGGTACAGCGTTGCCGTTGAAAATTTTAACAAACGGGTACAAAAAGTTTAATTTTCAAAACAAGGGGTCACAAAAATTGTATTTTAAAGCAGTGTTAGAAAATAAACAAAACATTATTTAGCGTACGGCTGGCTCACACAACCAGAAACGATATATATTTTTTAGTGTTTGTGTATACGAACACAACCCCTAATAAAGTTCGTAACTATTTTCAAGAAACTAACGAAAATTTTATAGTGTTCTGTTCTTCGTTATAAAACAGAACAATTATATTTAAATGTTCTATAGTGTTTCTTTTTTACATTAATAAAGAAATGAGCAAGCAAAAATTTTTTGCAACCACCACAGCACGAATAGCTTGTGTGTGTATTGTGCACATGTTTTGTTTGTGTAAAATTATTTCGCTGGCTTTTTTTCGTATATGTATTTTGTTTTTGTAAAAAACGAACATTGTTGTGCTGAACGAAAGTCAACGAAGTTTTTGGGTTGAAAAAACGCAGAACGCATTCAAATGTTCTCATCTTTTTGTGGATAAAGAAGAGTATTATTTTTGTGTTCGAAGAACACAAACAGAAAAACGTTTTTTTTTTTAATGATTTACTACACAAACAGTATTAGCGTTTGTGTTAGCCACAACTCTACCAAACCGAACACTAAGGAACGATATTTAAAGTTTATTTTCGAACACTGTTTAAAAGTTAACCAGAAAAAGTACCATTTTTTGGCTGTGTCGAAACTTTGAGAGAGTAAGAATATTTTATGAGATTTTATGTATATGTATATGGGATCTGTGATAAATTATGACATCTGTATTAAAATTTGTTGCACTTTTAGTCGCATTAGGTTAAACTTCGAGATAATGCTTCCCAGTAAAAACTTCGCTTACGTATTTAAAATTAATAGCATCATTCACTCATTATTAAGTAGCTTTCTTCTATAACTACTTCTATAACAACTTCTAAAATAATGACATACTTTTGAATGCGTTCATTTTGGGACATCCCTTGCAAAATTCATTGGTTCTTTCACTAGAATTATAAGTAGTGTTTTTTTGCTTTTCTGATTACTCAACATATAATTTTGTAAGCGAAGTTTTTACTGGGTTTATATGACTCCTAAGTTATATTATGAACCGGTCTTCACTAAATTTTGTGGTATAATCTCTAGTCTTATGAAACTTAATTGAACCATATTTCACCACAAATTTATTATTCGTTAAGGCTTTAGGCGTACCAGAGTATTTTACGAGAGTTGATTTTTAATTGGTCCCATGATAAATTATAAACCGATCTTAAAAAAATTTTTAGTCGGAACAATCCGACACCAATTTGGTTAGTGTTTGCCATAAAATTATGCATTTTTTGGGGGGGTTGCTCCACAGTTATGTGCATTACTTTTCTTCTACTGAACCGATTGTGCTGGATTTTAACCTCAAACTGCTTGGGTAAAAGAAGTCTTTTGGAAATGAATGTGATTTTAATAGACGCAAATGGCTAAATCGACATAAAATAATATTAGTAAAGGTATAAAAAAAGATTTATTCCAGTTTAAGTAAAAAAAAAATAGAGTGCTATAATCAGCCGTGTTGAATCTTTAATACCCTCCACCGACAGTTAGAATATATCAAATCTTTATAAAAATTGAAAATCTTGCATGGTTTTATTTCTGGCCATATAAAGCTAAATTAGACCTAATTTTACCACAATTTATACATACATTTGCTACGTGTTTTTTTTTTTTTTTTTTTTTTTTTTTTTTAATGCCGCTGTAGGCTAGTTGGTAGTGAGCTAGCCTATCAGTGCGAGGATTGTGGGTTCGATTCCCGCCAGCGACTCTGGTCTGTTTCACTACAACGGGCTGAAGGTCTACGTTACTATTGCACGGTTAATTAAGTTAGAATATAATTTGTATCTGTATTTGTAACTCTTCTTAAATAAAAATAAAAAAAATATGCTTATTTAATGGCCTGTTCTTCGATAACGAATAAAAGCTTCGTTCGCTTTAATTACATTTAAAACAAAAACAAATAATAAAATATTATTTTTGTTTTACATGTCAGTTAAGCGAAAGAAGTTTTCATTCGTTATCGACGAACAGGCTATAAATGATTTCCCAGTGTGAATTTTATATGGGATCTATGGTAAATTGTGAACCGATCTTCACAGCGTGACTTCTAGTCTGAATTTGAAAATAGTATCAGATTTGATATATTGTCTCTAATTTGTTAACAAGATTTTGTTTGTCGTGCTTAATTTTCAATTTTTATTCTGGATAAAAACACTGAAATTAATTGTTGATGGGATAAGCTATTCCTATGCGCATTTCACTGGTTGCTTAGGCCAGATCATCAGGAAACTTCATCCAAAAATTTTAGAAAAACTAAAGATATTAAACAAATAAAACTGTTTAGCGAATAAGAATTAGAAGCACCAGTTTTACTTGTAGCAATATCAAAGCTTAAGCAAAAACAACAACAATAAGCAGTGAGTTTATCTTTTCTTACATACCCCACTACAATTGATTGGAATTCTTCCAACATTAATTGTTTATTATAGGCTGAGTACTCGGTCATCAATCTAAGTGTAGCACTGTTTTACTACATAACAGTCCATCAAGTTAAAAACTGTTATGAGGTTGTTATAAAAACAAAATACCATTGAAACCTAAAAGATATTTAACGATTCAAGTATGTACTAAGAATTTATATGATTAGTATATCTGTGTTCATATGAAAGAGTAGCTTAAGTCGACATGAGATAAAATTGAGTTATTACAATTAGAAAAAAAAAATTAACATTACTTAAAGCCTCTATTAATGTTGTTTTTAATACGATACTATACACACTAGAGTTTTTTTTCCCGGACTTTTTCGTTTCCCGGGAAAGCGGGAAATTTTTTTAAATTTCCCGGGATCCCGGGAAAAAACACACACAGACTTAAAGCAAAAAACTCCTCGAATAAAACTTCAACTAAACTGAGGATATCTGCAACTACAATATTCGGCATAAGCTACTTTTCCATATTGGCACAGATATCATTATCTTAAATGCAAATGTAAGTTATTAAACAAAAATTAGATATCGAGTTTTTTATTGATTAAGGCTAGTTTTATTAAATTACATATTTACGCAATCATAAAATGCGGTTTTATTAAAGAAATTCTAACGCCAACAAAACTTTATTATTATTGATTTTGTAAACTTTTTTGGTTCCTCTATTGCTACATTTGTTTGCATTTAAGGTAACGATATGTTTTCTTTATAAATTCTTTCTTTTCGATTTCAATTTAACTTTCACTTTTCAATTCGTTACAAATAACAGTCAGTAGATTTTTTTATTGCTGACTGCGTGCACAAAATCTTCATCATCATCTGACTTACTGTCTAAATAATGTGTTTAATATGTTTGTCTGTCTGTCTGTCTGTCTGCCTGTCTATATTTCGTACTTTAGCTTATCTTCCAAAATTTTAAAGATTTATTTGCTTTTATACATTTTTCTTTATGTTTTTGAAGATTTCAATTTGTTGTATCGATAGAGAAAATATATCTTGCATGTGAAAATTAAATTCTTTTTTTTTTTGAAAATTTTGTTTGATAAATAACGTGCAACAGTCTATAACATTTTATTGCAAATTTTTTAACCGAAAGAAAATGCAATATTTTTTAATTTAAATATTGTTTATTACGCCTTAATTAAAAGTTTACACTTATTTGACTACAATATGTTTCTGTCAAAAGAGTGCAAGAAAACAACTATGTAATGGCCTTGATAAATTTTTGTTTTAACGTTTAATTTGGTTTTTATACCCTAAACCGAAGGTAAAATATATGAGTTTGTCATTTCGTTTGTACTTTCTACAATATTGATCTTATATATATATATATATATAATGGTCCTTGTGAGTAGCAAAGTTGATTTAACGATGTCCATCTGTCCGTCTGTCTGTTGTGTCCGTCTGGTTTTCTGTATATCTGGAGAACGGAGAAAGCAAAAGTTACCCAATTAGATAGAAGCATCTGGGCTATCAATATACAACATCCGACAAAATATGAGAGCGAATGTAGAGTTTTATTTATATAACTTTCTGTTCTTATCGCACCATGGTGAAGGGTATATAAGATTCAGCATAGCCGAATATATAACTCTTATTTGTTAAATTTTAATTACAATTTTTATTAACAAGTGTTACGAGTACGTTTTCATTTTTCAAACGAAAATACGAGAATAACATGCAAGAAAAAAAAATTAAAAACAAATATTCCAAAAAGGCAGTTTTATTATTCTGATCATTTGCGAAATCGTTTTTAATTATGACCAAATGGGTGTTCGCAAAAACAAATTGTGTACGCTGACTACGGCCAGAGGAGAGAAATCGGTCTTCGAAGCATTTGTGTTTAAAATGATCATGGGGACCTAATTTACGGACACTGTACATGTGTTTTCACACCGTGGCCAACAACACCAAACAGATTTCACATATTGCACAAGGCCAGGTATTTAATCCCTAGTTAAAAGGACGTAACTACTTAGCCTCTAATTTCGAATTCGAATTTCGAAGTCGAATTTCTTTTTATATTGCAGGTAAAAATCAGCCGCTTACTTGACATCTTAAAGATTTTCCTTCCACTTTTCGATTTGGATTGGTCCTGAGGAAACTAAATCCTGTGGTATTATTTTAGTTTCAACACTGATCTTTTATACTTATATTCCCAGACCTTGTAATGCCATACAGAACTTGTTAAGGAAACTGATTAGAAACTGATATAAAATCCTTAAAAGAGTAGACCCAAAAAATCGATGAAAATTTCAAAACCTGATCTTAAAATATGTGTGAACGTATTTAATGGGAATACAAAGTTCAAATTAGGATAAGACTCTTCGCGACATCAAAGATCCTAAAAAAATTAATAGCCTTTCTAAAAGCAAACTCTGAGAGTGCGTCTTTAAAATCATTTAGGGCTTTATAAATTATATCAGATTTCTGTGCTAAATAAACTAGATTTGGTTTACAATGAAAATTATATTGATTTTTTTTTCGTGCTGTTACAGATGTGAGCAAAACACTAAAGCGGAATTATCAATATTGAATTTTCTCAAAAACCCAAGGTCTGCTCAAAAATCGAAAAGGTTTTTAAGGTTTTATTTAAAAAAATATTAAATTCAGAATAACCATAATTTTCTTTATCAAAAACTTTATTAATGTCAAACACATAAACCAAAAACTTTATTAATGTCAAACACATTAAATTTGTACTACAAAAGAAACAATTACAATAGAGGTGAAATACAAGATGACTTATTTTTCCAATAAAAGTTCTTATCGGAATTTTCTTGCCTCATTTTTCAACACAAAGAATTACTTAAACATATTAAGACTTCTATAGAAATTTGCAAAGTTTTCTTTTACAAGAAAATAAACAAATCAGACTTTTACTTTCAATAGCAAACAAAATTAAACAATCAAATTAGAAACTCAAACATCATCGAAATCATCCAATGCAAATTAAATTGAATGAGCGGATAAGTAGAAAAATTAAGTTAAAAAGAAAGAAAGAAAGAAAGAAAGAAGAGGAAACGATATCTGATATTTTAAATCACTTTAAAAAGTGAAACATTCTTCTGACGGACGGATGGAGAGGCAAATGTAAATTAATATGATGTTTGTTTCATTGTTTTTACAACAAAACTGGAAGACAAAAACACTGGAGAACAGACAGGCCAAGCCGACAGTTTTTTAAACATCAACATGGAAAGACAGATGAGCAAGTGAAGATTAAGTGGTTTGATTAATTTTTTATTTTTTTATTTGATAAATGTTGTTGTCTTTAAGAAACTCTTATGTTGTACTTCCGAAGCAAAATATTGACAGAGTGATGAAGTTGGGGAATGAAATAGGCAAACTTTTGAACGGAATCTAAAAAACAGTATATTTTGCAGTAGAAACACAAAAAAAATTAAAAATTGCCTATAATCAACAAATTCATAGATTCAAGCAACCAATTTGTTGATTTTACACCTATTACCAAAATGATTATATAGATTTCTTAAAATTTTAGAAATTTTAAATTGTGAATTGTTTTTCAATAAATGATATTATTAATTTAATGAAAAAAATTATCAACAAATTTTGCCGTTTCAAACAATGTGCGAATTGATTAGATTAAATATCGCTCAGGTTTTGACAATTCCCAACAACAATTCTACACGTTTAAGTTATTTTATTTTAAATGAAAAAATCAATTAATATGTTTTGTTATATAATTAATATTTAAATTAAAAAGCACATATTTTAAGATTATAATAAATGAATTGAAGAAATCGGGACTCTTGAGAAGATAACGTGATATTATACATCAACAGAGAAAGTTTAAACAGGACTTAGGCCCAAAGGAAGCTGTGTAATAAGACTATTTAACATATTTAAATTATTGGTCATTAGGACATTAGTGCCACATTTTTTTACTATTTTTTACCAAATACTTAAAATTAGAAAAGGTATTGGCAATAATAGTGATTTTCGTTGTAAGACCTACATACATGAGACATATGTCCAAGTTTGGTGCATTACCTATAAGAATTAATATAGAAAGGGAGAGAGAGAGAGAGAGATCTAAAAAAGTATCTTATTAACCTCTTTCTATCTAACCATAAACCAAGATACTGTTTGATTTTCAATAGAAGAATAACAGCCGTATTCATAAAAACTTATTGATGATTAATTGACCGTTTTTAGGAAAAAATTGCTAAAGTTGTATTCATAAACGAAAAATAGTCTATTGAACCTTTAATAAACCATTCATAAAGTAAGAAAATTTATTGTTGGATTTGCCCTTCTTTAAACCAAAAATAAAATGACATTTTAAAAGGTGTTTGCATTTTATGATATTATTTTTGTGAAATATGTAGAAAAATAATGACAAAAATATTTTATTTATTACAAAGGACATGTTAAATACATTTTACTATTTTTTTTTTTTATTTTAGACAGCCAATTTAAAGTTATATTGATAATTATTTAAAAAAAATTTATATGGTTTAAATGAATATGTTCAGAGGAAAATGCAGATGTTCTCTTTAATTATTTATTAAATTATAGCAACTAGTTGTTTTGTTTTTGTTTAAAACAACAAATTATTGTTCAAAAATATAAAAAAAAATAAAATAAACAAATCATAATAATAGTGATGTTAATAAAAAGTAAACAAACTTTTTATTCGATTACTTTCTTATCGTATAATTAAAAAAGGTTCAAACAAAAGTTTTTATGATACCTTTCGGAAACATTTTGTTCAGAAACTAAAATAATATGTAGTTTTATTTGATAAGAATAATTTTGAAGGTCTTCAATTAAAAAAAAATTATAAAAAAAATTTAAATATAGAATATCATGTAAACCGAATAGAAGTTTCGTGCATCACTAACAATAAAATGGCAGCCAAATATAAAGAAAGTTGCCATACATAAACAGAAAATCGCTGCAAACAGTTAATAGTAAAAAAGCTGTTATTGTACGTTTATGAATACAAATTTTTATAAGAGGTTTATAAGACAAAAAGCGTTTAATAGTTATAACATACTATAAGCTTAAAATAGGAACTTTTTATGAATATGGCTGTAAGTCTCCGACGATAATTCAAGCACAATTTAAAAATGTTACCAGTATACATGTACATTTTTATTAAACATGTCTTTTCGCCGATCTTCCAATCTTCCGATTTAATGAATCTCACCTAATGATATGTATAATGATAATTTGAACTATAAGTTGATTCTGATACTTTAATTCTCTTAAACGGCATTGTCTAAGAGCCATATACAGTGTCGGTCAAAAAAATAGCACCAATACCCTATTCTATGTTCATTCTAGTGAAAACTAATATATTGTGCTAACTATTTTAAATTAAGTATGCAATACTGTTGTAATATGTATATTCTCTCTGAGCGTCTTTATTTTATCCAAAAAATGTTACCGGTTATTTTCCAATGATCGAAATTATAAAAAAACTCCACATCTGTGCAGTCATTAAAATAGCACCGAATAACAAAAAATCTTTAAAAAATATTAATAGTGATTTAATAGTTGAAATAAAAGGATCAAATACTAAAGGTAAAAAAAAATAAAATAATTCATCGCATATTACATTATTGATTTTCATAGAAATGGGACGTGGAAAGCATTGTACACCTGGAAAACGTGCGTTTATAAAAAAAAATGGTTTCTGAGCATAAATCATATTCTTAAAACAGAAACTTGATTGGGTGCTCCAATAAAATTATTGTAAATGCAATCAAATTTACTCAAAAGTCGGAAACACGTGGTCACAAAAAAATTTTGCCACCATAAATGGTTAAGCGTTTGGTCAGACAATGCAAGAAGAGCCCGTTTATGCCAGCTACAGAGCTAAAAAAGGAGCTAAGTATGACCGCAAGTGTTGCAACTATTCGTCGGAGGTTGCGAGACAACAACTTGAATGCCTGTAGTCCCCGAAAAGTGCACCTGCTCTCACGTAAGCATGTTGCAAAACGTTTGGAGTTTGAAAGACCTCATTTGGAATGACCAACTGAAAAGTGGAGCAATGTTATTTGGACAGATGAATCCAAGGTTGTTTTATTTGGAGGCAAAGGATCGCGTTCTTACGTCAGAAGACCCCCTAACGCTGAATTCAATCTAAAATGTACAACGAAAACCGTTAAACATGGTTGTTCAAGCATTATGGTATGGGGGTGCCTTTCCTACTATGGAGAAGGACCTATATATTGAATCAGAACAATCATGGATAAGAAGCTTTACGTTAATAATCTTCAGAAAGTAATGCTACCATATGTTTCTAAGGAAATGCCGCTTCGTTGGGTGTTTCAGCAAGACAATGACCCGAAGCATACCAGCAAACTTGCCAAAAAGTGGTTTCAGGACAATAAAATAAACGTTATAGAATGGCCAGCTCAGTCCCCAGATCTAAATCCAATCGAGAACTTATGGACAGATATAAAGAAGGGTGTATCCCAAATACAACCAACACGTTACAAAGTGCTTTAAGTGGCAGTTCAGCAAATCTGGAACCAAATCTGGTGCCAAAATCTAGTGAAATCGATGCAAAAACGTTGTGCAGAGGTTATTATCAATAATGGGCACGCAACAGAATATTAATGTCAATATGAGAAGACATCATAAAAAACAGAATTCAAAATTTTTAATTTATTTTTAGTTTAAGTATTAATTTTTAATAGAATAAGAGCTGTAGTGCTGTTTTTTTGACTGAGTGTTTTTTAAGTTATTTTAAAAAAGTTAAAAAATGTATGTCAAATAAAAAACCAAATCAATTGTTTTTTATTAAATATTGTTTGACAGTCCTGTAAGTATCTTATGACAAGTATTCAATGAAATCAGTTTGGCCTATTTACAAATATCTTACGAAGAATTTTTTTCTATAACCTGGTGCTATTTTTTTGACCGCAGCTGTATATTCTGTGGGAATGTTCTATCAAAAAGTGTGATAGTAGGTACAATAAAACAGGTCAATACTGATTTGGTTATGTAGAAACCCGTATTTAGTCATATACAATAACCCACATGTGTTGTATTGTTGTGGAAAACAAGTCATGACTCTTGCGAAGTTTTTCAGTCGTTCGTTTAAGCAATCAATGAAGTTGCTTACACACAAAAAAAAACCCCCACATTAGAAAAAAAGGTGTTTTTTCAGAAGGTGTTAAACTGAAAAAATACAAGTTTAAATATAAGTCCGCAAAATTAAAGAAGTCTCTTTTGTAACCGTGCCAGATTTCTAACTGTCTCTCTCTCTCTCACAAACAACAACAACTTTATTGTATAAAATTTAAATTCATTTAATTAAACTGAACCGAAATCAAAATTTACAGGAAGTTATGAAAATTTTACCTACAAATATTGTACTCAATTTGATTTATTTAAAAATATATTTTTCTTTAGTATATTTTATCTAATTTTTTATAATGGAGTCGAAAGTCATAGTAGCTAGCACTCCCTACTTATATTATATTATATCATATAATATTAATAAAAAAAAAAAATTGTTTTATGAAAAATAAATTTGATTTAAATCTAAACTAAAATTTGGTGTATAAATTGTTAAATCGAATATGAACTCATAATAATTAAATTCTTATCATTATTAAATCAATTCGTTTAATAAATCAAATTAACAAATTCTAATCAAATTTTTTTTCTTAATCTTCACATGCACAGACAATCCACCCCTGGCCGAAACACCTATCGAAGAAGTGACAAATGCCTTGTATGGAAAAAGTATGAAGTTTGCGATGACACATGATATTGAATTTAAACTGCCTGAAATAATGTTCGATGGTGCAACATTTCGCATATCACCACAATCCATTGAGGGAAATGGTGTAATCGCTAAATTGGAATTGATACCAAAACAGCAGTCGGAAGCACGTTTGGCGGGAAAAATTTTAATGAAAAAATTACGTAAGTAAAAATAATAACACAAAGTGGCATTAAAATTAATTTCAAATACTAATTTAACTTTTCTGGTCTTTAGAAAAATTCATGAAAAGCAAATTGTTGCTGTCATTTCTGGCGTTAGTTTTAATAATCAAAATCATAAAAATTAAACTGTTTTGGCTGTTGCCGATAGTGATTGGTGTTGGCGCTGCCAAGAAACTGCTCTTGAAATTTTTACTATTTCTGTTTCCTGCTCTATCTCATCTTTTCAAGTTATGCTCGTACTACCAGCAGACATATCATTCAACCAAATTCCATCATCACCATCATCATATTAATCATCATCATACGGTGAGTCATTAATTACAGATTTACGAGTAAATGAATTAAATGAAGAGAAGTTTGGTTAAGTCAGAAAGTAGAAACTTTTTTGTAAACAAGAAGGAAAAATGAATTGACTTAGAAAAATATAAATGGAAATGGAATTCAAGTCCAACTGCATAATTGACCTAATGAAAGTGCAACTTGATTTTGAACCTAAATAAAAGTGAAAATTAATTTATTTCATCTTCTCAAGGAACTAGCTTATTCTCCAACAATCAATTTCAGTGTATTTATCAAGAATGGCAATTAAGCACGAAAAATTAAATCTTATAACTTAAAAATTATGTATTCCCAAAAATTACTATGATAAAAAAATTTGCAAGTTGAACTTGCAAGTTGCTTTATTTTGATTTTCTTGCCAAAGCAACAAAGCAATTTGTTTTTTGTTTATTTGTTTTTTCTTAACCCGCTTACAACTGCAATTAATGCTAGATGTATTCGACCAGTTGTAGTGGGGAATGTAAGAAAAGATAAACTCACTGTTTAATGTTGGTATTTTGTTTAAGCTTTCATATCGTTGCAAACAAAAATTTTGATTGCTTGTAATTCTCATTCGTTTTATAGTTTTCTTTGCATATCTAATATTTTTTAGCCTTTGTTAGATTTTTGGATAAAGGTTTCCTGATGATCTGGCCTAAGCAACCAGTAAAATGCGCATAGGAACTAGCTTATCCCCCAACAATAAATTTCAGTGTATTTATCAAGAATGAAATTTGGGAATTAAGCGCGAAAAATAAAATCTTTTTTTAAGAAAACCCAGAGTTTTTCTGTCCTTGTGGCAAAAGATGAATTTTTCCCTTTAATGAAAAACTCCACTGGTTTTAAAGAAAAATATTCTTGAATTGCGCTGAAAATTTTGAAAAAAATACTTTGCAAAGGATTTGATATTAATTAGAGGTTTTTTTTAAGTTTTTCTATGGGGAAAAAGGAAAATGATAGGAGTTTTTGGAAAAGCATGAAAAGATACAACATTTCGCAAAAATCTTAAAACTTTTTTAACATTTTTCAGGTGACTATGACCAGCGTATTTTTCTTGAGAAAAATCTTGGAAAAAACATTTTATACGTTCAAACCCCTTACAGCCATTAATGTCAATTGAAAATAGTATTTTCATTTTCGATTATTTTAACTCGCTACTTCGTCACCGTCTCCATATCTTTCGTGGACATATTTATAGGCCAAAGTTTATATTTCTGGGTCTTAGCAAAAAAGTACCAACATGTTTCATCTTATAGGTTCGCATTTACTTAGGACTCTGCTCCTATAATTTTATGTCTTTAGGTTCAATATTACAGAAAATTCTAGAAAAAATTTAATTTCCCAAATTTTCCCGTTTTTGATAATTTTTTTCTCCCCATTGAAGTATCTAAAATTTCAATATTAATAAATACGCTAATCGCAATGAACGAATAAGAAAGTTTTGAAAAAAAAAAAGATTGCCAAATATAGGCACACTATATATTAACCCCTTAAACGTTGGAATTTCGAAACAGTACCAAAAATATATTTGTTTTTTTTTTTTAGATAAGTTACGAATGTGACATGGTTTTTATCTCTATGTTTGTTGGATTAAACCAGGGCTGTGGTGTCGTCAAAAAATAGTTCTAGCTCCGACTCCGACTCCATCCGCTGAAATTTTTTACGTACGACTCCGACTTTTACTTTAATCTTGATGATAAATATATATGAGACTGGTCCTTTTTTAAATGGTTAAATATAGCAAGGAAATGGTTCTGTAAAAATTTTAAATCAAAATTTTAATTCTAATCCGAGCCGCATTTAGCTTTAATATAGTTATTAAAATATATGTAAAGTAGACTGGAACTTATTTTCTGACTTCAAAATTTTTAAAGCAGACCCTCTTAAATTTTTTTATTTTCAAATATATAAGAAAATTTTTTATGCCGAAAGATTTTTGAAATCGGAGTCGCGTTTTTTTGTACGTACTTCGATTTCGACTCCGGTAAAAAACCTCGACTCCGACTTCTGCTTAAAAAGCATGGTATAAATGCAAGAGATTTGTATGTAAAATAAAAGGTAAATAAAAGATTTCTTCGTTTTTAGTCACCGTGTGAAATAAAAGAAGGGCCTAAATTTTTAGTGAGGGTTATTAATGCGATTTATTCAAGCAAAAGTTACTGTTATTAGATGTTATTAGGGGCAATAAGGAATGCCGTTGTGGGGTTAAGTTTTATGAAAAGTTATTTTACCAAATTTTATTGATTCCAATGTTTGTACGAGATTTATTCGTGTTAAAGTTTTTTTTTTAAAGGATTTTCAATTATGAAATAATGGTGAATTCTGAATCTAATTTTAATAAATTTTTGATGGAAGTGTTTGCTAATATTAAAGTTATCTATGCCACGTTTTATGTCGATAGCTATGTACACTTAAGCTCGATTCACCCATGCGTTCCGAACAAAATTTTTGTCCGGACAAAATTTGTTTTATATTGAGTTTGACATTTTACTTTTGAGAGAGAGAGAGTAAAGATTTTGTTCGGCACGTTTTTTCTGGAATTGGTTTAATTTTAATTCTTGTGCCGAACAAAATGAACTGAGATGCCACTTTTTTCAATATGTACATAAAAGATGAATTGAGCTGCCACATATTACATTTTTCGTTTTGTGCTGAATAATTAAAAAAAAAAATTAAAAAAAAGATGGATGTTAAAGAAAATATTGCCCTGAAACTAAAAAAATAAAATTAATTTTCTTCTTTCGTCAATTTTCTTTAACACACTTTTATAAAAAAAACTAATAGCTTGCTAACTGTGCTGCCACTTTGTATAATCGTTTACATCTGTAAACCATATGGTAGCTTTGTTTGTCCGGACAAATTTTCCGAGATGGGTGAATAGTTCTGCAGAACACTCTATGTAAAAAAATTATTGTCCGGTCAAAAATATTGTTCGGAACGCATGGGTGAATCGACCTTTATATGGCGGTAAAATTAATTTTTTGGAATTGTCTTAATAGTAAACTATGATCGAAATTAATGAATTATGTTGCTATAAAAAATCGTTGAGCAAAGTCTTAGCTGGATGTCAGAGTAATAGGATCCTTAAAGGATGCTAAGCCCTAATTCCGGTAGGGTTCGCACTGAACCCAGTATGTATTACACACTCTTTACTTCATATATCTATAAGGTTTCAAAGAATACAAATATCTTAGAAAGTGAAACTGAGTCAATTAGTGCATATATCTAACGTGAATCTGGGACAAGCTGTGATTATATGCGATGAAAATCTTTAGGGCCATCTCATAATACCCATCCTGCCATGGTGATGTAGAATATAAACATAGATTTTGTTAAACCATATTAGGTAAATTAAAAATTTTTAGAGTTTTTTAAAACAATATTTCTGTTTATTGAAATATAATCTTCAATATATTCTTATTTAGATATGTATATTACATAATTTTTCTTATTGTACTTACAAAATGCCGTTTACCATATAAAAAGGGCTAAAATGACACATACCTAAAAAGAAAGAAACATGAACAATTTCGTTAAATTGCAATTGAAAAATAATATTAAATTAAAATAACAAAAAAACTGTTTTTATATTAAATTTTATTGCTTAACTTTTGAGTTTAGAAATATTCTTTAGCAGTAGTGCAATAGCTTTAAACAGTTTTGCAGTTATCTTATTATTATTGCTAAAGGTTATAAAAAAAGAAATTCAGAAAAGAGCAGTAGCTTAAAAATTAAATCATTTCCTACTTTTACCTCATCATATTTGGGGTCTTCGGAAAACCCATTTCAACGGACACGGATGAAGTTTCATTTGAAAAATATTTTTTTGGGTGTGTGTGAAACGGTAGCAAAGTACTCATGGAAGTAAAATTTTGACACTATTGAGGTGAATAAAATTTCACTAGCCCTGGGGGCTAGTATAAATTTTGTCATTAGTGTAGAAATTTCTGACAACCACAAAATTATTTTTTTTTATCAAATTTGTTTAAACAAAATAAAAAATAATATGGAAGCAGGACCAGCGGCAAAAAAATTAAAAAGAATTATACAACATGTAAGTATTTACATATGTATGAGCTTTTATGCCAACACTTTTTGTAAAAATTGTTAATATATCAGAACGAATTCATCAAATAGTTGGGACAATCTCATTTCCAACAGAATTGAAATGATTATTGGTAAAAACTTGATTAATTTAATCATTTTCACAAAACTACTAGTAATTGTTTTTTTCTTTATGTCAAAATTTTACGTTGTCACACAGCACAAATATAAAAAATTTTCTACCACAAAAAAATTTCATTTCACCATAGAACTTTGCTACCGTTTCACACACACCCTTTGTATTTAATTAAAAAATTTTTTAATTGTCATTTATTGTTAAATTTGGGTGTGTGTGAAACGGTAGCAAAGTACTTATGAAAGGCAATTTTTGACTCTGTTGAGGTGAATAAAATTTCACTAGCCCTGGGGACCAGTATAAATTTTGACGTAAGACTAGAAATTTTTGACAATTTGAATTCACCATAGAATTTTGCTACCGTTTCACACACACCCTTTGTTAAAAAATTGTTAAAATTTTATAAAGTAAGAAAGAAAAAAACCCTGAAGAAGGCACTCAAGAAGGGCGAAATATTGGTTTGAAGTTTTTTAAAAAATAAAATAAGACCTTGTATTTCAGTGTTGTTAATATAATTTTTTACTTTCAGAGATACATACAAAGTTAAAAATATTATTAGTGCAACAGCAACTATCAATTCTGTGGCATTTTGTCGGGATAAGATAGCAAAAGCCGTTTTAAAAAAAAAACCCGGTGATAAAATCATTTTTATCAAAAATTAAAATAAACCAAAATTAAAGAAAAATTTCGTGTATGGGTAATTCCATGTCAAAACGACCAAGAGTGGGACACGACCCCTTCCGATTTTAATGAAATGTGGTGAGAAGGTTCCTTTGATCATATAAGGAACATATGATGAATTTCATTTAAAAATCGAGATAAAACTGAAATTTTGAACCCGACCAACTCAGATATCGATGAAATTTTGTTCATAGCTAAATTTGATCAATACAAACAAACTCTCATTTTTAGAAATGACTGTTTTGCGATTTTTTGGGCGTGACACAGTGGGAACGTTTTCGAAAAAACGCGAAAATGGTCGAAAAGAGCTCCATTTAAACTACAATAACTCAGAATCGGCTAAACCGATTTCCATGATCTTGGTATCATTAAAAAGATATTTTAACAGGCATTATGACACGTTATATATATTTATAACAAAAATATATATTTATAACAAAAAAAAATTTTAACTGACGAAAAAACCAAAAAGATCAAGGGTTTTTTTTACAGTGTATTAATTTTTTAGAAAGGTTTATCCTTCATCTATACCATATCAAAAAATAAAAATGGGTTCTTTTTTAGTTTTTTTTATATAATTTTTTAAGTAGTGTCACTTCTAGTAATTGCCCTTATATTTTATAACAAAAAAAAATTTTAGGTAACGAAAAACCAAAAAAGATCAAGGATTTTTTACAGTGTATTACTTTTTTAGAAAGGTATTTCCTTCACCTATAACATATCCAAAAAGTAAAATGGGTTCTTTTTTATTTTTTTTAAATAATTTTTTAAGTAGTGTCACTTCTAGTAATTGCCCTTATATTTTATAACAAAAAAAAATTTTAGGTAACGAAAAACCAAAAAAGATCAAGGATTTTTTACAGTGTATTACTTTTTTAGAAAGGTATTTCCTTCACCTATAACATATCCAAAAAGTAAAATGGGTTCTTTTTTATTTTTTTTAAATAATTTTTTAAGTAGTGTCACTTCTAGTAATACGAACCGAAAGTTTTCGAAATAATTCGAATAACAGCGAAAATATCTGGTCACATTCACAAAATAGTTCAACAATTCTAACATTTTTTAAATGTTTACAAATAAAAAACCATCAACAATTGTTTATATTATTTGCCATGTTTTTATTAATTTGTGTTTTATTTTATTTAAATTTTTTTTAAGTTAATTATTTGTAAGAAATTTTGCGCTGCTCATATTTGGCACAGTCAGAATATCTGCGCACATGTACAAAAGTTTCATTTATCGGAATGAATGAATGAAAGCCTTGAGTTCCTGTTATAGTTTTAGCTTCTTTATATCTTGAAAATAGCTTTTCTTTAACGTTGTTGTATTCGTCAGCATCTGCGTAAGCAACTTGTATGGTGGTCTTATATGTTTCTGATGCCCAGTGATAGAGTTGCCTCGTTGTCTGGATTTCATTTTTATTTGTCTATGGAAGATTTTCCTTACAGACATTTTAAATTTAATATTCTTAATTTAGTGTACATTAAACATAAAATACAATACAAAATATATAAAATGCTTATTTAAAACAATAGAAAATAAAAACTATCGGCCTAATTTATAAAAAATAAAACCGGTTAATAAAGTTTTAATAAAATGGATTTTCATACAAAATCCGTTTAATAAACCCTTTATTAACATGTTTTATTTTTTATAAATAAGGCTGTATGAATTTAATGAAATAATAATTTTATTCTTAATGACATTTGAACTTGAAGATAAAAGGAACCTTCTCACCAAATTTCATTAAAATCGGAAGGGGTCTTGTCCCACTGTTAGTCGTTTTGACATGAAATTACCCTTATAATACAAAATTTTAAAAACGTAAACCAAAATGTTTTGTGAATAAAAATTCGTATGATTAACAACATTTTTTCAACTTTTTAAATTTGACTTAAGATGTTTTGTCAAAATTCCACAGATTTGATTTTAATAGATCTTTAGTTTTTATCAAACTTTAAATATTTTCTACGTGTAAACGAATTCGTCCTTTGTTTTTTACAACATTTTGCGGAAAATGTGTGTTCATCTGATGCTGAGAAATGTGCTACGATTAAATTCCAAAATCAATACGTGAAATCGCATAAAACATTTGCTCATCCATTTCGTTCTTATTTTTGGCTGTATTTTCCAAAAATTTAAATATTTTCAGTACACGCAAATGAGAAATGATATTTTTATAGTTTTCTTTCTCGTTCGAAAATAATATTAATAACAATATTGGTTTTCCCGGAAACAATATATTCTGGATTTGTAGTTTTTTTTTTCAATTTATAAAGAATTTTCTTGTTAACTTTGCTTGTTTCTATAAATACATATGTTGTATCGAATTCCAAAAAAAAATTCATTAAAAGGTAAATGGTTTTCATTCAAGTTTAAATTTTCCACTTAAGCCTGGTACTCTGTTCAACATTTCAAGTGAAATGATGTCAAAACGCATATTTAAAAAACTTGTGCGGAATATCTATAAAATAATGATGATAAAAAAGTTCCTAAATGTTTCTGGCAACATTTTTTTACGACTGCGAAATAATGTAAGCTGGAATTATTTCACGTGAAATTTTAAGCAAAAGCAAAAAAGTATAAAATGATTTTTAAATATGAAATAAAACATTAAGACAACACAACCGGTAACAGTTTTTTTTATCTAAATTTACTTTCTTTTTTATTAAATTTTTTATTTAAAAAATAATTTTTAATAACTGCCCGTGTATACCAGAGATAATTATTGCGACATATATTGCAGTAAATGTCAAAATTATGTTATCTTTAATGTAGACAGCAATTATTTGTACATATTTATTGCCGGCAATTCATGTTGCAATAATTGTTAGTCCATTTTCGTTGACAATTATTGCTATCTTAAGCCTTAAATTTGGTTGTCAATTGAAAAAAAGAAAAAAAATAGAAGCAAATTGCGTGAGAAAAAAAATTAAATTTGTGAAATGGTAGCAATTTATAATCGCAGTAAAAGAATTATATTAATTAATTTATTAACACTAAAGTTAAATTACACAAATTATTTTTATTAATATAATTTTTTGATATTCGACCTTTATTATTTAAATTTATATTAATTTTTTTAAGTTTGAGTTTTTTTTTATAAAAAAATATAAATTTTACTTTAACAAAAAAAAATTAAAAAAATTAATATTTTTTATATAAAAAAAAGACCTCAAGCTTAAACAAATTAATACACATTTAAATAATAAAGTCGAATAAGAAAGAATTTATATTAATAAAAATAATTTTTGCAAGATAGCGCCAGTTTTTACACTGCACCTTCTTCCTTGATTTTTTTCAAATTATCAGTTAACATAAATACGTTTTCCCATGCCTTTAACATAAGCTGAGCAATAAGAAATATTGCTCTGTTATTCTGCCGAAGTCATTGCTAACTTGCTGAGATATATATCTTTAGTGTAGACCTAGGGTAAAATACATGTGGGATTTGTTTACATACGCAAAACAATGTCGCATACTTTGCAGGAATAAAAACGTCAAATTGTACAAACTCGCATGATAGGTAACATTCGTACATGGAAAAATTTTCGTGTGAAATAATTAATGTTGCTCAACATTTTTCACAAATTTGAACAGAGTACTAGGCTTAACATATTATCCAATGCATCCCATTTTATAAAATTTCTTGCCACTTATAAGTGTTAAACACCCGTTTTTGAAAAGCGGGTATTTATAGTGCTTTTAAGAATTTCTCACAGTGCTTTTAAGTGCCTTTTAAGTAATCTAGATAATTTTTTGGCACTGAACCATTTTGCTACTATTCTGTAAACACAGTGAATACTTTTTTAACCAACTGCGTATTATTTGCATTTATGTTTTGAGTAGCATTCGGAAACTCTTCTAGGCTTTTCTCAAGCACCATCAGTGATGCCAACTTAGTGCTTTTGGCACTATTTATGGTGCTTTTTGATGCCTCAAAACGCCAAAATTGTATCCTTAGTGCCAAACTAAGAAAAAGCACTAAATTGGTGCTTTTTCAATTTTTCGTTAGTGCCTTTAATGCTTTTTAAAATTTTTATTTTTTTCACCATTTTTTAAAACTTCGGTTATATAGAGGATGATTTAGATGAGATTAGCTATTTGGAGTAAAATTTTGAGAAAGCCTGTAAAGATTTTAAGATTTCAAATGATAAAAAAGTGATAAAAGAAAGTTGCATTCGTTTTACCAAAAACTTTATTTACGAGGTTTGAGCTAGGCTTCCTAGCAATTTGGAAATTTTAAAAAACGTTGCACTTTTAAGCGTTGACAACATATTTAGTAATCGTAATAAAAACGATGTATTTGTTTTCGCTAAACATTTTTTTAAAGATGAAGACACTGTTTCAAAAATAGAAAATGGCTTGAAAAATATTAAGAATTGTAAATGGAAAAATAAACAACGATTTTGAGTCATGTAGAAAAAACGTATTAAAAAGTTTAAAACATGCAGACGGAAACCGTATTTTTTCGAGCTACGAAAATCGAGCTCGCACTGTATTACTTTTGAACTGTTTTATGGCCAATTCAAACTCCAAATGGTTTGGATAATATTATTTTTATTGAAGATAATAATAATACATTTAAAATTTTTTATATACAAATGTTAATATATTTATTATTTAATTTTAAATGAAATTGGTCCCCCATCTACGCCGTCGCCTTTTTTAAAATGTTGGAGGTATTTAATACGGCACAGCCGAAGGCAACTTGTTTTGTGTTTAATTAAATTGTAAAAATGGATTAGTGCTTTTTTACGCTTTTTTTGTTCAAAATAGTGCTTTTTAGTGCTTTTTTTAAATTTTAAAGTGCTTTTTGCTCTAAAAAAGTTGGCATTACTGATTTCAATATTAACTTCGTTAATTATTTTTAATATACAAAAATATACATTTTGCAGCAAACACATGATTATCAAAGTCTGCTATTGAAGTGATCACATCACACAGTTTAAGTTAAGCATTGAGTTGTGAATATTGCTAACATATTAAAAGTTAAAAAGGGCAATGGATAAAAAAGTAGTTAAAACAACGCAGGCGTAGTGCGGTATTTTTAATATGAAAAAAGTACAAAAGTACTGAATTTTTCAACACTTTACATCAGTATCATAGCTGCCAGATAAAATGTGTCGAAAATCGGCAAATTTTGTAAAAAAAAAATCGTCAAATCGTTAAATTGACTTACTTAAATCGTCAAAATAATCGTCATTGTAAAAAAACAGTAAATTTTGTAGGTTTTGAAAAAAAAAAACAAGTAAGAAAGTATAGTCGGTCAAGCCCGACCATATGATACCCAGCACCACAGTACTTAAAAACACATCATGCTTATGTGTCCATATAAATATGGTTTTCTCTATATTTAAAAACTTCATTAAAATCGGTTTGAAAGTTTGTGAGAGGCAGAAATTGCCCCCTACATCCCCTTGTGGTCCTATTTTTGAAAAACTGTATAGCTTATGTGTCCATATAGATATGGATCTACCTATGTTTTAAATTTCATTAAAATCAGTTTGAGAGGCAAAAACTGCCCCTTTCTCCCCTTGTGGTCCTATATTTTTTAAAACTGTATAGCTTATGTGTCCATATAGATATGGATCTACCTATGTTTTAAATTTCATTAAAATCAGTTTGAGAGGCAAAAACTGCCCCTTTCTCCCCTTGTGGTCCTATATTTTTTAAAACTGTATAGCTTATGTGTCCATATAGATATGGATCTATCTATGTTTTAAATTTAATTAAAATCGGTTTGAGAGACAAAAATTGCCCTTATCACCCTTTGTGGTCCTATTTTTTTTTAAACTGTATAGCTTATGTGTCCATATAGATATGGATCTATCCATGTTTTAAATTTCATTAAAATCGGTTTGATAGTTTCTGAGAGAAAGAAATTTCCCCCTATCTTCCCTCGTGGTCCTACGATTTGGCCCATTTTTAATTGGCTTGGACCTTGTGCCAATAAGAACCTATGACCCAAATTTTATCAAGTTATCTCCAAAGTTGCGACCTGTACTTTGCGCACAAGGTTACATGGACAGCCAGCCAGCCTGCCAGCCAGCCGGACGGACATCGTTAGTTCGACTCAGAAAGTGATTCTGAGTAGATCGGTATACTTTAAGGTGGGTCTAGGACCACTACTTTAAGGCGTTACACACATCAGCACAAATGCATAATACCCTCTCCACTATTGTGGTGTGGGTGTAATAATAGATATAAATTACTTTTTTCAAAAATTCTTTAAAAATAAAGCCGCCATTTTAACTTCAATTGACTACAAATGCATGTTTAAACTTCTTTTAATATGCCAACTCAAATAAGAGCGACAACATTTTTTTAAATATGAAATATTCGGTTTTTATAAAACATAAGGTTATTTTTGAAGCTTGTCAACAGATGACTTTGCTTATCTTGTATTGTTCAGGATGTCATATATCCGAATATACTTACTACAATAGTTTAAGAATATAGAATTAGCGACGTGACTCGAATAAGATAATTAATCATTTATAAAAAAAATTACGAAAATTGGGCCCACATGAACTGAAAGATATCGAACACCGATTTTACTGAACAGAAATTCTGTTTCAGTGCTTAGAAAAATGGTTAAAAAATGGATATATTACCAGAATCCCAAGCAAAAACTATTATATTTATATTTGTGTTATGAACGGCTTACATGGGACAACAGTGTTGCCAATTTAGCCATTTAGTGGCTAGATTAAGCCACTTTTCACCCTATTTAGCCATTAAAAAATGAGTTTAGCCATTAGCCAATTTTTTTAGCCATTTTTCAAACAGTTTAGCCATAAAATTTTATTTGTCGTTTCTCTTTTAAAAGAATAATTTTTATTTTATTATAAAAATTTAAAAAAGTAATGGCGATTTCTTTTCTGAGAAAAATGTTGCATTAATGTTACATGTTCTAAATTTTGTGTTCGTTTGTACAAAAAATACAACTGTGGGAAAAATTTTCAAGTTCTTTTGTGAAAATGTTGATGAAAAACATGCAAAACATGTTACATGTTTTACCCTTACTTTTACTTAAGGGTTCATACTGCCCTGTTTTTCAACTTTGGTACTTACTACTTTGTTTGTACAACCAATATTTTATTTTGTTTGTCATAATATTTTAAAAGTTTTGTCAAAAGAATTCTACATCTAAATATTTTTCGACGGCATACTCCATTTTGAATTAAATCGTTTTTTATTTTGGTGACAAATTCTATGTATTTATTATCGTTTTAAATTTGTTCAAGCAATAAGTGATGTCAATGTCTGTTTCCAAACCGTAAAGTAAGTGTGCAGCAAATAGTCGAATAGTTTTAAAAATCGCTAATGAACTACATTAATAATAATAGTGTAATAGTTGTAAATAAAGGCAGCTAATTCTGTTCGATTGAAGTTGTACAACATGTAACACTTCGAGTGATTATAGGTTACATGAAAAAGTGTTACATGCATATACTGTAGCATTTTTTTCTCAGAATAGAAATCGCCATAAAATAAACATTTAAACAATTAAAACGCCTTTAATTTAAATCACAACTTTTACAAATGTTGAAAATCGCTTTAAACTATGATGATGAAACATCTTTCAAAATAAAGAAACCGTATTCCAATATTAAATATATAAATGAATCAACACAAATAACGCTGTTTTTTTCTGGTTGCAAGTATTTCAATAAAGAGATGCAGGCGCCAACAAAATTTTTTTAGAAATTTCAGAATTGCCTTTTAAAGTTGGTCTCTCTTCTATGGTCTAATGCTGAATAAGAGAGGGTATTTTGCCAAGTTAACATCGTTAAAAGTAATTTAAGAAATAGGTTACATTAAGCAACCTTTAACTCGATTTTTTTAATTAGGTAAATATTTTTACCGTAACAATAAAATGTTTTTACCAACACCACAATAGTGGAGAGGGTACTATGCGTTTGTGGTGATGTTTGTAACACCTTAAAATATTGATACTTAGCCAACCTTTACGTATGCCGATTGACTCAGAATCACTTTTTGAGTCGAATTAACGATGATTGTCCGGCTGGCTGGCTGGCTGTCCATGTACTCCTTGTGCGCAAATTACAGGTCGCAAATTTGCAGATAATTTAATAAAATTTGGTACATAGGTTATAATGTGGTGTAGGATATCAATTAGTCGGGGTTGACCGACTATACTTTTTTACTTGTTTTTTATTGTAGATCTGGACTCAAAAGGTTGGGTTACTGTTGTCGTGAATATGATTTTCCTTCAAGTTATTTAAAACTAATAGATTTAATTTTTTAAATATCTTTTAAATTATTAATTTTCGTTTATTCTTATTTAAGAAATTGATCTTAACTTACAATTTTATCGTAAACAGCTTTAAATGAACTATTTCTGTTTTGTTATTAAATTTTAATGTGTTTTTATTTAAAAAAAACTTTAGCCATTTTTTAGCCCATTTTAAGCCATTTTTTAGCCTTTTTTTCGTAAGTTTAGCCATTTTTGTTCACCAAGTTTTGGCAACACTGTGGGACAATAACTGTCAACTTCGAAAATACGAAATAATATTAAAAACTTTTGTAAATAAGTAAATCGTCAAATTTAGGGTAAAAATCGTATAATCGTCAATGGGCCATTTTTTAACCTCAAAATCGTCAAAATGACGATAAATCGTCAAATCTGGCAGCCGTGATCAGTATACGAATAAACACTGAATGGTGAAGTTTGTGTTGATGATGTTTTTTTTTTTATTGCTCTAGAAGTTTTTAATAATTCTTTTGCTTTTTATGTATTTTGAAATACAGATGGTGCATTTCATGCCAAATCGGATGGTTTAAAAACAATTTTTTTTTATTTCATTATTTTTGTAATATATTTTGGTACACTTTTGGTACTCGTTCAAAATATACTTTTTTAGGTTTTGTTCATAATTTTCTTAATAACTGGCCAAAAGGGATTTTTTGCTTGTGAAATATTTACGGTCTAATTTATAAAAAATAAAACCGGTTAATAAAGGCTTTATGAAACGGATTTTCATACAAAATCCGTTTAATAAACCCTTTACTAACATGTTTTACTTTTTATCAATAAGGCAGTTATTATTTAATGTTTTAACAGAAAAGAGTAGAAACAAAATATTCTAAGTTTTTTTGATAAAGATTTTTGGATTTGTAATTTTAAATCGTGTTTTTAAAAATGATTCGATTTTTTTGAAAATTTTAAATTTTAAACTTCTCTATTGATTCAACAACTTTTAAGCGCGATTCGTAGATTGGTAGATCGAAAAAAACAAAAGTAAGGAGAAACATGAAAATCAGTTAAAATGGATAATCATTCAAAAAAGAAAATTTCGATCTACCGAAGGTTAAAATACAATTTGGTTTACGGATTGATGTTTGACTATTGACGTCAGCAGTCGTCGATGGCTGCGAGTGTAAGACGGCAAATCCCTCTGAGGATATCGAGTGGTTGCGATCGAAACAAGTCAGAGTAACCTGCCGGCCTGGGTTCGAGCTGGCTACAGTCAGTAATGAAAAATTATCAATAACAATTTTAATTAATTTTCATGTTGCAAAATTCCTTTCTTCATAAAAATAATTTAATAAAAATTAAATTTAATGAACTTAAGCCTAATTAAAAATATTAAAAATTTGGATCATAATTTTAGTTTAAACGAGCATAACGTGAAGTAATTTCTTACTAAAAACAAAGTCAGTAGCAAAAGGTATCGCTATGTAAGGTTTTGTTTATGTACCACCTTATTCTGACAGTCGTGATCGAGTAGTTTCTCGATTCGAAAGCAATTTTATTTCAGTCGATACTGAACGAATCGAAATTATTTTTTCAGTATTGAGAAATTTAAATTATTGCTTTACAACACTGGAAAAATAATTCCGATTCGTTCAGTATTGACTGAAATAATTAGATATTAAAAGTATTGCTTTAGCACAACTTTTAGAATCTTTTGACCAAAATTAGCGATTTTATCAACAAAAAACGAACGGCTTACCTACAAAAAATTATATGGTAAACGCTTAAAGGCCTAACTAACAGTTTGAATAATATGTAACATTGTTTGTTGTATAAAAAACTGGTAGGTTTTACAAAAACAATTAATTATAAAAAGTTTGATGCAATATATCAATTTATAATTTTAATTAGTTTTTGATTCTCCTGTAAAATTTTCAAAATGTTAGGTGGGGTCTTTTGCATTTTAGGTAATGATATATAAGTAAGTTTAATCAATAAAATTATTGCGGAGTTCCAAAACATCAGAATACTTTGCAATTAAAGTCAAAAATGTAGCATCAAGTGTAATTATGCACAACTTGCTTATTGTATACGTATCGATAACTTTTTTGGAGCACTATGGAGCAGCTGTGGAATAGATTTACACGAATACCTGACATAGAGCCTACTGGGTGGCAAACAATGCGTTAACCAGCCACCGCGAGTGTGACCGCATCGAACACAATGACGTAGCAATTTGCTAGAGCTTTCTGAGCTACACTGTTTTTGGCAATATGTTGGTAGCATCAGTTGCAAAGTAACTGCACACCGTCCCTCCGGCCGAACTGTCCCATAAGTAGTGAAAAATGCGACCTTGAGTGATAGGATCTCCCGCGCCGAAACTTTGGCTTGTAAACCAGAACCACCACGTAATCCCCGAAAGTAAATTTTCAACGGAAAAGTGAAACTTTCCCAAAGACAATCTTCTTGAAACACAGAAGGCATTTGCCGCAAGACGCATACCAACAGAAGTCTTAAGCAATAGTCAGCTCGGTTCCGTGCCACCGGGGGCTACTGACTCCCGTGATGCCAGGTAGGATCTCTGGTCATCCGAGATCATAAAGATATCCCGAGCTCTGTCAATTTTTAATTTTTTCGACTCCCAGATATTGGCTGCACCTGATTGCCCTGGATGATGTAACAGCAGAAGTTTAAATATCCTTAAGATGATCCCTACTATGGGACAAATAATAAAGTAATGTTGCTTTGCAACCGACCTATTCGAAATGTTTTTTAAACAAGTTAGAGTGCTATATTCGGCTGTGCCGAATCTTTGATACCCTCCACCGACAGTTCGAATGTTTAAGGAGTAATATCTAAACTGTGACGATTTGTTATTAATTATGGTTTTAGGAGACTAAACTGTTTTCCGGGAGTAGAGCATATATGGGGCCTAGGGTAAATTATGTACCGATCTTCACGAAATTTCACAGTATCATTTATAGTCCTATAAAATTGTGACGAGCCAAAATTTGTTATGATTGCATTATTTTTAACGGTTTTAGGCGTACTAAACTGTTTTCCGGGAGTAGTGTTTATATGGGGCTTAGGGTAAATTATGAACCGACCTTCGCGAAATTTTACAGTGTTATTTCTAGTCGAATAAAACGGACTTGTGCAAAATCTTATGTCATTCCGTGCATTTTTGCATCATTTATGTTAGTTTTTGTAACAAAATTATCAAGTTTTTGAAGGTGGTGGTTCCACATTTTGATTCATAGCTCTGGTCCTACTGAACCGATTTTGCTGAAATTCAATCCCAAGCTGCTTAGGATAACTACAAGCAATTTGACACCTAGTTTGTTTATTTCTTTTGAGTTTTTCGAAAGTGAGCGTGCTTTCAACAGACGGACAGACAGACGGACATGGCTAAATCGACTTAGAATTACTCAAGCAGCCAGAATATATATACTTTATGGGGTCTGAGATGAATAATAAAAAAGTTTCACACGGAATGACAAACTTAGTATACCCTCTTCACAACTAATTGTGGTGGAGGGTATAACAAGTTAAGCCAAAGTTAAAATTTTTTTATGTAAACAATAAATAAAATCCCATAAATCAGGCTTAGAAAAGCTTAACAGTTACTTCAAAATTTAAAATGCAAAATTTAGCATAAACAAATTCTAAAATGGTCACCCTGTCGTTCACCTTTGTTTTACAAGAGCAGATATGTTTAAAAGTTCATTTGAACGTGTGTATTTGTAATTTTAAGATTGTTTGCATTAGTTTAAGTGTTTAAGTTTGTGTTGTTGTTATGTTACTGCTATGTTTGGTGTTGTAAACTTATATTTGTACAGAATGGATGTGCGCATCTCATTAAGTAGCATTTTCAAGTGTTATTTTTACAGATTTTCATGACATTTTTATTTTCCTAAGAGTTTATATTTGTTAAATTAATAAGTGTCAACAGTTGTTAAAAAGGCCTAGACTGGACGCAATAAAATAGCAAAATGAAAAAGAAGCATATGAAATAGATAATGTCCTTGAGTTTTATGAATATGAAATTCAAAGTAAATGACTTTTAAAGCAAAAGGCATTCATTTTAAATGCAAAGTTATCTTCTGTTTATTAAAATACATATGTACTTTTTTATGCAGAGTTGAGAAAAATACGTACATATTTCAAGTAAATAAATTCAAAATACACCCAATTTTCACAATGATTTAAAAATGCGTGTCTTTTTTGTATTTCTTTTTTAAAGAAATCTTTAAAAACGCATAAAATGAGTACAGGAAAGAGACATTTTTTAAAAGAAAAACTAAAAACTGTGGATGATTGAAGATGATAACCATGATGTAGAAGAAATCGACCATGAAGAACATTTGGAGCAACAAATAAAACACATAAGCGAAACACATTAAAATATCACACATGTGATTTTAAAAGGCACATGTGATTTGAAATAACGTGATTTGAGTTAAAGTGATTTTCAGAGCAGACCTGATATTATACAGATCTCAAACAATATTTCAAAATAAACGATAAATAATACAGTTTTCTAATACGATTTCGAGGAAAACAATTTTTTATATGTATAACTTGCTTATATGCTTTTTGATTACTATGTCATATGTTATTTTATTGCTACATCATATTCTTCTTTATTGCTATTTTATTAGCTTTTTATTGCTTCGTCCTTAATATTACTACTAAAGTTTCTGTTGTATGCTTTTAATTTTTGTCTATTTATTATTATGATAGCTAAATGATACCAAATCTAACGAAAGCCAATAAAATTTCAACAATAGTTATTAAATATCTTTGTTTAGATACTAAAGTAACTTTTAACTCCCATATATGTCATATTTTTGATAAAGTCAATATATATATAAAGGAATATTATATCCACTTATTAGCAGAAATTCCAATCTTAGTAACTGCAATAAAATGCTGATAATTAAAACAATATTTCAGGCTATTATATTTTACGGTTGTCCTGTGTGGGGTAACTGTGCTAAAAACCTACATTAAACGTATTCAAATAGCGCAAAACAAAATATTGAAAATGGCTCTAAAATTACCAATGCATTTCTCTACCATAAGGTTACATCTGATCAGTAAACCCAACATCGTTTCAGAAAGTATTGAGATCTTTAAGTCCTGTTTTGAAACAAATTGTGGATTTTCTGAAAATCCACTTATTTGTGCACTTTACTAAAATTTATTGTTTGTTGCAATCAGGCTTATAATTGTTATAATGTAATGTCTTTGACATTCTTTGTTATTTATATGTCTTAGTTTTCTTTTATATTGAAGGTTTTTGCTAATAGTTTTCCTTCAAATCCATTGCGCACAGCCAGCCGTACAAACATCGTTTATTCGACTCAGAAAGTGATTCTGAGTCAATCAGTATATGTAAAGGTGGGCTTAGGAAATGTCTGTTTCAGTCGGAGACTTCATTCTTAAGGTATGTTCAGACCTAACAAATATTTGACGAAAAAATCCAAAAAAAGCGTGACCAATAAATTAATCAAACTTTAGCTTCATTTTTGACAAGTTCTACTGGTTTACTAAACTTAATTTGTGAAAAGAGAATTGTATAGTGTAATTAAGAAACTTAAATGGTATTTAATTTAGCCAAACGTTAACGTTACGTGTAGGTCGTCAAATATTTAATAGGTGTGAACGTACCTTTAGAGAGTTCACTCATATTATATATTCAGACATTGAATATACGTACTGTGTGGCCATTTTCTGATCGATTTGGCATGGATATATCAGGGGGAATTTATGTACCGATATGTCTAATAGATTTCTGACGGAATTCATAAAGATGTGTCTAATGGTACTTTTTCTTATAAATAACAATTGTCATTAAGTTAAAAATAATTAAATTTTATTTTATTGTTCAAAAAAAATTTTAAAAATGGTACGTACATCTAAAATTTTCAATTAAACACTTTTATTTTGCAATAAAATTATAGCCTTCGATATTTTTTTAATATTGTACATAGAAAGAGAACTATCGGATTGTCTAAGACACAAAAAAAAAACTAATGGGACACGGAAAAATTTTTTTTTTGCTTTGCAACTTTTAAATAAACACATCAAATTTGCGCTAGTATTCTTAAATAACGTAACGTGAAACAGTCCCAAAAATCGCAAGATAATGAAAAATATCTGTGTTCCAAAAATCAACTTTTTTAAAGGCATCTTTAACATACTTTTTATAGTATTTATGTGTACTTAATATTGATTAGTTTGGATATATATTAAGAACAAGAAGCTGCTCCGTGGATGACATCGACAACAAATTGTTCAACCTTTGTATCAAACGTCTGTACTTTTAAAGAAAAAACTTAATAAAAAAAAAAAAATTTAAAAGTCTCGTTTAACTTTCGATTACATTTCTACAATACATCCTTTAGATTTCTGAAAGAAATCTATGCGTTTAGTCGGTCAGCTATCTGTCAGAAAACATTAAGAATGTCGTCTTATGTATCCGAATTTCCCATGCCTTTTTCATTCGATTTCTGTCAGATATCTATCAGAAATGCTGGCAAAAAACCCAGAATTTTTCACTGCATGTCTAACAGAATTCGTGTCAACCACTTCATACATTTTTGGGTCAGAAATCTGACAGAATTCGTATACGATTTCGACTTTTTTGCCGACGTTTCTGTTAGATATCTGGAGGACGTCGGACTATTTTGCTTGCTGGGTCTTTATTAAAATACTTGCAACCAGAAAGAAGCACCGATGTTTGTGTTGATCCATTTAATAAGTTTAATATTGGAATACTGCTCCTTTATTTTGAAAGATGTTTCATCGTCATCGTTGTTGTGATTTATATTAAAGGCGTTTTAATTGTTAAATATATTTATTTTACTTTTATAAATTTTTATAATTACATAAAAATTATTCTTTTAAAAGAAAAACGGCAAAAAATTGTATGGCTAAACTAGTTGACAAATGGCTAAAAAAAGGGCTAATGGCTAAACAGGGTGAAAAATGGCTTACAATAGGAAACATAAACATATTCTCCTAAAAATCATAATATATGCGGAGTTTTTATTGCATTGAATTTTTATACCCTCCACCACAATTAGTTGTAAAGAGGGTATACTAACTTTGTCATTCCGTGTGAAACTTTTTTATTATTCATCTTAGACCCCATAAAGTATACATATTCTGGCTCCTTGAGTAATTCTAAGTCGATTTAGCCATGTCCATCTGTCTGTCTGTCCGTCTGTCCGTCTTTTGAAAACACGATCACTTTCGAAAAACTCAAAAGAAATGAACAAACTAGGTGTCAAATTGCTTATAGTTATCCTAAGCAGTTTGGGATTGAAATTCAGCAAAATCGGTTCAGTATGAATCAAAATGTGGAACCACCACCTTTTAAAAACTGATAAATTTGTTGCAAAAACTAACATAAAGGGTGGAAAAATGCACGGACTCATATAAGATTTTGCAAAAATTTGTTTTATTCAACTGGAAATCACGCCGTTAAATTTCGTGAATATCCGTCCATAGTTTAACCTATGCCCCATATAAGACCAACTCCCGGAAAACAGTTTAATACGCCTTAAACCGTAAGAACTAACACTATCATAACAAAATTTGGTTCGTCAGAGTTTCATAGGACTAGCAATTAAACTGTGAAATTTCGTAAAGATCGGTCCACCATTTATCCTAGGCCCCATATAAACCCTACTCCAAGAAAACAGTTGAGTACGCCTAAAAGCATAATAAACAAAGCTATCATAATAAATTTTGGCTCGTCACAGTTCTATACACAGAAAAAAATTTTTGCGCCAGTAAAAGAATTAATCAAAAATAAAATCAGTTTTAATTGAAATATTGTCAATTAAACATTTAATACACTTGATTAAAAGTTTAATTCACCTGATTAAATATTTAATTAAAACTGATTTTATTTTTGATTAATTCTTTTACTGGCGCAAAAATTTTTTTCTGTGTACTGTGAAATTTCGTGAAGATCGGTCCATAATTTACGCAAGATCAAGATTGTCGGTCAATAATTTTATATAGGTCTTAGCCGCAACCAATTTTAATGATGATGTCTGTTGTTTAAAAGATAAAATTTATAATAAATATACATCATATAGATATCACTCCTGAAATATTGGAACTGTTGGTGGAGGGTATCAAAGATTCGGCACAGCCGAATATAGCACTCTAACTTGTTTTTTTTTTTATTATTATCTACCTAAATTGACAAATATTTTTTAATTTCTATAAATATTCTAGATTTCATTATTATGTAATGAAAAGGATATAAAATTATTTAAAAATAAAAATATAACTGCTTTTTATGCGGTTTTTCATACATTAAAGAAATTTTTTATCGTAAAATGTTGTTTAAACTTTTATTTATGGCAAATATTAAATTTATTTCTCTATTAAACTGCAAGATATTGACAGACATTTAAAAATGAATGTTGGAAAAACATGTTATTGAAACCATATGGCTGAATCGCAGAGGATAAAGAAAAGAGAACAGACTAAAAAATGTTTACTTTAAAAATTAAAAAAAAAACGATAGATGGATGGATGGAATAACAAAATAAACCAACCAAAAGAACAAAACCAAAAAAAAGGATCGAATAGCCTTTTTAAACAGAGAAGAGAAAACTGCGAGGCAATAATTTATAATAAATAACTAAAATTCTACAAGATATAAATTAAGCATTTGTCTACAGAATTTAAAATTGCTTTAATAAGTGTTTTTACGTACAGAAAAAATTTTAGTTACAATTGCAAATATTTTGTTGAGCCAACGAATAAATACTTATAAATTGAGGCAATGAACTCCTTAATAAAAAAACAACATAAAAATATAAACATAATTAATCTTGATTAAGTTTTAATATAACTGTCAACATGTCTTTTTTTCCTTCTTAAGTTTTTTTTTAACTTTGAGCCAACACTCAGGGGACGCCTCCTACCAATGCAATGTATTGTATTGGTGTTAAAAAAATAAGTTATGAGGAAAAGAAAATATGGAATAGTGTTTGTGGACATTTAATTTACATTTTTGCAATTTCTAGCCGACTGGAAAGACTTCTGCCGGTAGTCTATTCCCCATACGGTTAGTCCGGCCAAGAAACGAATTTTCTCTGTAATACGTTGTGCGATAAATTGGACAGTCGACAACGAACTGATGTGATCTGCTGGAAAGGCGATTACTACGGGCATGCACCCGCATCTCAGGCATGAGTTTGCCCATCTCAGTTGTACACTTCAGTTTAATAAAACTAAACACGTATTTACATACAGGCAACATTTCAAAGTGCCACCTGTTACTCCCATCCCAGAAATGGACCATTTGGTGTTTTTTTTTTTAATCCACAAGGCAACATCAGAAAATTAACATTGAAAAAAAAGTTAAAATTAAAGCGAATACGATTTTTTACAAACCAATAAAATACAAATTGACAAAAAAAATTCCCTTGCCAAATGAAAAGAAATAAACTCTCAATAATAATTTTATTTTACCAGCAACAAAAAGTCATAAAAACTCACATAAAACATAACCGAATAGTGTACTCATATTCAGGGAAACCATAAATATGCAATAGCATGCTTTTCCTTGTGCGACCAGTGAAGGCAGAAACAATATATTTATCCGTTTAAGAGCTTTCTATGAATTTTTGCAACGATTTTTTAGTGCATATTTCACCGTTTGCAGCATTTTTTGCATATTTTAATTAAATGAGCCTTTTTGCAGCAGTTTTTAAGTGTATAGCGCATTTTTGCCCTTAAGAGGCATATTTTTATACATTTTAAATTTTTTAGTTACCTACAATAGCTTTCGCAACAAATTAAAATAAACGTGTTACTTCAATTTAAATAATAACTTTATTATTATATTTTTAATATTTTTAATTAGGCTTAAGTTCATTAAATTTAATTTTTCATTAAATTATTTTTATGAAGAAAGGTGTTTTACAACATGAAAATTAATTAAAATTGTTATTGATAATCTTTCATTTTTTTTTTTTTTTTTTTTTTTTTTTTTTTTACCGTGGCTGGGATTCGAACCGCAGCCGGCAGGTTACCATGACATGTTTCGATCGCAACCACTCGATCTTCTCAAATGGATTTGCCGTTTTTACACTCGCAGCCATCGAAGGCTGCTGACGTCAATAGTCAAACATCAATCCTTAAACCAAATTGTATTTTAACCTTTGGTAGATCGAAGTTTGCTTTTTTGAATGATTATCTATTTTAATTGATTTTACATGTTCTTCCTATTAAAAATTTGGATTAAAAACCATAAATAGTTCAACAAAATAACCACAATACTAATTATTTATTATTATATCTTAAATAAGTCATAATTATAATTTTTATACGATTTTATATAATTATTTAAATCAGTTTGAAATTTATTTCGTTATAATTTGTTAGATTTTAAAATTTTAAGAATAATTTCGATGTGAGTGTTAGAGCTATAAATGTTATTGTGCAGCTTAAACACTAGGGTATTCATTTAATCGGGGTTTTCCTGACAAAATTTCAACAAAGTCGTGACCAAATGAATCTGTCAGCTTATCTTTATGTAAAATTGTCAAAAGTAGAACAGTTTTTGAGATATTCTAAAATAACCGTTATTTGTGTTTTTAAAATAAATATCTCAAAAACCGTTCTACTTTTGACAATTCTGACTTCAAATTCGGATTCAGCGGAAAATTTTACTCAAAGATTAGGTGTCAAATTCATTTGGTCAAAAATTGTCACGTAGTGTTATTTATTATTTGGAGTTTATTAGTAAACAAAACAATAACAAAACAAACAAAACAATTCTTGAGCTAAAACAAGCAAATAAAAAAATAATTCATAAATATGTAATACATATTTTTAACTAATAGATAATTAGGGTATTCACAATGTGTGCTACTAAATCATGTTTTCATAATATTTTACAATAGTTTAAAAACATTATTGTTGTCTTTAATAAAAAAATCCTAAAATAATAAGACTTCTTATGCTTTGTTTATTGTTCTGTCAAAACTACTCAGTAGAGACCTAAATTATGAGGGTTACTGACAGCACTCATATTTAAGACTACCTTGTGAATCCCCAATTATGTTTTAATTTAGCCAAAAGTGTGTGTAATCAAGTTGAGTCACACCACTCTTTTCCCCCGTTTGACCTACACAGCTGTTGGCTTTACAATGCTTTTATGCAAAATAATTCACATAAATACAAATCTGTTTGCTTGGGTTACAAAAAAATCAGTTTAAGGTGATCTTATAAAATAATCATTTAAAAAAATTATTTGGTTTAAATGTTTACGATATAAGCGATACTTTTCTCTAGTTTTGATAAAACTTGAGTTAGAAAAAATTCTTTTTCCTATCGTAGATGTTGTAGAAATCGAAAACAACCCATAATAAAGAATATCTAATTTCTCAGTCCTTTTAGTGGATTTCTCTAAACATAAATTCTTCCATTAAGCAATTAGAGTCCAGTTTTAATTTTTTAAAATTTTTAGCACTTCTAGTTGTTTCGGGTTATTCTGTTAAAAGGTTGTTTGTGTTACTATCGAGAGTTTCTTCTGTTGTCAGGTCATCATCTGACTCATCCTGACAAAGCTCAGCACCGAACATTCTGCAAAAAAGTTTTTTTCCGAACTCCTTAGGTTCTGTTTTGAATCCTATTTTAATAATGTATTACTAGAAGGAAATATATTTTATGCAAAAATATTTTCTAAACACATATCTTTTGTATATAAGACGAAATAGATAATTAAAAACACAAAAAAATATGTTAAAACACCACAAAAAATTAAAAATTTTGTTACATCGGTTAATCGGTTAGTCGTCTGAAATTAACCAGTTTAATCGAAAATATCCAATTTTAAATCAACCGATCAGTTAATCGGTTGATAATAAATCGGTTAACCGTTTAACGGTTAACCGAATGAATACCCTATTAAACACTCTTTAATTAAGGTTTTCCTACATATCGAAAAATGAATTATTGTGTACACAGATAAAATTCTCCAAAATTGTTCACCAATTAAAGCATTAATCAAAAACATAATCAGTTTTAATTAAAAATTTAATCAAGTGAATTAAACTTTTAATCCAGTGAATTAAACGTTTGCTTAATACTATAAACTGGTTTAATTGATAATTTTGATTTGTTTACTGGTGCAAATTTAATTAATTTTTTAATTAATATCACAAATTTTTTAATTGAAATCAATTTTTATTTTTTTCTGTGTACACTTTTTAAACAAAAATTCCATAAGATTTCTCGTGCATACAAAAGCAATTTTAATTAGTCTGTTTTAACCTTTTTGAAAGTTAATTTGTAACTACATACTTATTTTTTGTCTCTTTTTTTAACTAAATATTTTTATAAAACTTTTAAGTATAAAAGAAATATATTATTTTTTAGGCTATAATTGACCAAATTATAAAGGATTAATTTTGGGACATCGCGAACAAAAACAAGTACTTTTTCTAGTAGAAAAACAAGTAGTCTTCTCGTCAAGTTCTCATTGTACTTATGTTTATTTTGTAAGCAAAGTTTACTATGATAAAATTTGGTAAATACATTTTAGTTGTTCTAAGGAAGAATTCTGTTTAAATGGTGAGAATCCAAATTAGACTCTTTGTGCCCGTAAGCCATCTAATTATGTTGGCATTTAGATTAAATTCGCCCTAAAAATATTTAACTGCAAGTTAAATTCTTTTCGAATCAGTTTGCCCAAAGCACCCATCTATAAACAGCTTTAACTTCCTTTTCAATGTAAACATTAATAAACAATTTAGCGATCGTCCCCAAAATCCCTTTAAGACAAAAAATCTCATATGGATGTTAATATCTAGATAATATTCGTCACAAAATACTCTTATATTAATTGTAACCACTTAACGTAACTTTAGTTTAGGTCGAAAGGAGAATGAAGCATCAAAATTGCAATCTAACATCAGTGCAATGTACGATATACACCTAGGCCACTACCGGGCCTGCCGTGCGCTCCTTAAGAGACATGGAAATTTATGTGGGTAGTACTTACACTACCCTGCAAAATTTGTTTCAATTGGTCCAACGGACTGGTCCTGGGAGTTGTGAAAATAGAAACGGTACAAAAAGAAAGAACTCATGACCAGTGAAAGGAGAACCAATCATGTAACTGGCTTATGAAAAACAAAAATGTAGAAAAAGAAATGAATTACAGTACAGTCTTCACCGGTGGTGTGACACATTTTTTGGGACTTTCCTTAATTTGGTTCTTGAATTTAATTCTAGGACTTGTTTTATTGAAATAATACTACATTGTATTGAAATGAAACTACATTGTAGTAACTGTCACTAAACACGTCCATTGAGAATCTATGTGTGACTGGTCATATGGTGTCAATTGACCCCCTCCAATGACAACCCCATGTAAAAGTGATAGGTATTATCCATAGAATGTGTTAAAACTAGAACCGGTTTCTACCACCAATGACCTATCATGGGACTACTTTGGTGTCAGTGCGCTTCCCTCTAGGGTACCGCTAAGAAACTCCGTTTTTCGAAAGTAGTTCCTTAAGGTTTTCCAGCCAACGTTTCTCAGGGATCTTAAGTCCCAAGTAACATCGCATCCGAGGTGTTTGGATCTTATTTCGACGAAGGCCTGACAGTGGCACAGAAAGTTTTTAAAGTCTCGTCCAATTTGATGTTGTTGGTCCCGTAATCCTGTATGACCAGTCTGGATACTTACCATCATGCTAACTTCGGATTAACTCCCATTGAGTAGGCTTCTTGTGGGTAAAATCTCGAAAAGTCGTCTGTAAATTTGGTATTAGGGCTTAAGCGATTATAGTTTTAGGACTTTTTTTATTAAATGGAACTGTTATTAAATTGTTGAATATTTTGTTTTCAAATTAGCAATTTTTAAATTTTTAGGCCAAATTTGTAACAACAGGGCATATTTTTGCTGCATATTTAATGCATATAAATTCTAACTTTTTACATTTATTTTTATTTTCACAGGTTGTTCCTGCTTGGCATAGTGCCGAAAATGCTCATGTACCAGAAATTATTTACACGCATCCACCCAAAGGACATGTGTCGGCGTATCTGCATGGAGCTCCGATACACGAAAACTATGGACCACCGTCACATGAACACTTTGAAACGGGTTGGGCTAATTCAGGTCCAGGTTTGGGTTCAGAGTAAGTGCTAAAAAAATGCCACCATCTTAATATATTTAAACATTTCACATCTATGTGTCTCACTCTCTGTCTCTCTTTCTTTGCAAAAAATTAAAACAAAATAATCAGATTCATTAGCGATATAAATCGTGTTGCACACATTGATGACAAAACAAATCAATTTAAACCGCACTCTAACAATGATGCTAATGAATTGCATGGCTGGGGTCTTGGCACAACACCAATGTCTTATCTCACACAAAACAAAAAACGACCGCCACTGCAACAACCGAATCCAAATCAAAGACTATCAACGACTTTACAAAAACCACCCACAAATCAAGCACAACATCCACAAAGCTATCAAAAACCTCAAGCCACTAGTCATACATTCAATCCATTTATACAATCTCCCCAGCCACAGCCAGGAGACAAACAAAGGTATATTTAACACATTAAAGCCATGACACCGTAACTAATTTATGCACCCAACATTTAGAAAAAAATAAACTGAATAATAACAAAAACATTATCAGACCAAATTAATATGTTTAAACAAAATTAATTCAATTAAAATTACAAAGTATTTATTATTTTAAATTGCTTGCAGCTTTTATAACAATAAATATCGTAATAATGCGGCAGCCGCACAATCGGCTCCTAGTCCTGTCTATACACCAGCCAGACAACCTTCTTTGCCACCTTTGCAAAACCAATTAAAGCCACAAATTCAGGCGGCACTATCACAAGCAGCCCAAATTGCTGCACAATACGGTCCAACGCGAAATCAACAACAGCAGACAGGTGAACAAACTCCTCAGCCCCAAACGCAACTTTCGGTGAGTGTATTGTTTGTCTTTTAATTAGCATTTTTAAAATGTTCTTTGATACGAAAAGTAAAAAAAAAAAATCTAAAATAATTATGAGTGAATTTCAGAAATTCTATGCAAAGGAAAAAAAAAATTGCAAAGCCCCGATTTGCGTCTGTAAAAGAGAACGGGAAATGCGACACAAATCGAAACGACGCACACTAGGGCATAAAGGCCTTTTTCACAGATCAATTAATATCTCCTCAACTATAATAGTGAGGCACAATAAACTTGATGTGCCCTACTCTTAGAATAAACTGTATAATCCAACAAAATCTTGGGGAGGTATATAGGTTTTACTTATATCTGAACAACTGCAATAGTCGAACAAACTGCATGTTCAAACAAAATGTTAGGTAATATATTGATCCGGCCTTAGCAACCAGTGAAATGCGCATAGGAACCAGAGATCAGCAATTAGTAGTGAAAAAGTGAGTAGAGCTGAATCATGACTCATCATTTCTTGTACTTATAAGCACTCATACCCACGGGAAAATAAGGAAATTATTACAAAAATAACTTAAAGAATAATGTAAAGGGTGGTTAAATTTCAAGGGCCGATGTTGATTTTGAATAAAACACAAACTATTTAGGAAATTATTGTAATTTTATTTTATTATGATATATTGGTATTACTCAATTATGTATGGAACAAAATATCGGCCGAATGGGCGCCGCGACCACGGCGGCACACCTCCATCCGATGGTCCAAATTTTCGATGACCCTGAGGCATAATGGAGGTTCTATGCCGTTAATGTGCCGAATTATCTCATCCTTTAGCACTTGAATTGTTGCTGGCTTATCGACGTACACCTTTTCTTTCAAATAACCCCAAAGAAAAAAGTCCAACGGTGTCAAATCACATTATCTTGGCGGCCAATTGACATCGCCATTACGTGAGATAACACGGCCATTGAATTTGTTGCGCAAAAGAGCCATTGTTTCGTTAGCTGTGTGGCAAGTGGCACCGTCCTGCTGAAACCACATATCGTCCACATCCATATCTTCCAATTCGGGCCATAAAAAGTTCGTTATCATCTCACGATAGCGAACACCATTCACAGTAACTGCCTGACCGGCCTCATTTTGGAAAAAATACGGCCCGATGATGCCGCCAGCCCATAAACCGCACCAAATAGTCACTCTTTGTGGGTGCATTGGTTTTCCGACAATCACTCTTGGTTATTATTCGCCCAAATGCGGAAATTCTGCTTATCGACAAATCCACTGAGGTGAAAAAGTGCCTCATCACTGAAGATCATTTTCTTCGAAAATTGATCATCCATTTTCATAATAAGTCTGGATAACTTTAACACGTTGTTGGATTGTGTTTCTCTCCATGGTTCAAATTGAGTAAGTCTGAAATATAGAAATGTCAAATAAAATTCGGAAAAAAACTTGGCGTTTAGGTGTGGTTCACATTCAACATCGGCCCTTACAATTTAACCACCCTTTATTATTTTCGAAAGAATAATAATGCATACATTGGAATCGAGAAGGTAACTTTATCAGACAAAATAAATTGGCGTTGACCTACCCACATTTGCAGAATAAGGAATGTATTGTTTCTGTTCGTGACTATTATTCGTGTTTTTTATATATTTTCTAAATAAAAATTCGTTATTTTTTGCTGCCTTTATGTCGTTTACAAATTTTTATCATAAAGGATGCATTATTTAATTCATTCGCATGATGCATTAAAATAATTTATTACAATCCTAGGACATCTTCCGTGTTAAGAATAATGACTTCTGGAATCAAATATTATACAAGATATGTATTACATTCTCGATTCCTATTGATTACATTTTCCCGCTGGGTACTTATTGCAATGTTATCGAAACTCGTATTCACTCAGAAGTTTGATGTTACTCATCATACTCATACTCAGCAACATTTATGCAGTGGTTGATTTAAATTCAACTCAGGGATGATAAATGAGAAAATCAATATCGTACCAACGAACTTTTAAAATCGTACTTTTCGAACCCAATAGTACATTTGTGCTGATGTGTGTAACGCCTTAAAATATTGGTCCAAGACCCACCTTAAAGTATACCGATCTACTCAGAATCACTTTCTGAGTCGAACTAACGATGTCCGTCCGGCTGGCTGGCAGGCTGGCTGGCTGGCTGTCCATGTAACCTTGTGCGCAAAGTACAGGCAATTTAAGAGATAGTTTGATAAAATTTGGGGCATAGGTTCTAATTGGCACAAGGACCAAGCCTATTGAAAATGGGCCGAATCGTAGGACCACGAGAGAAGATAGGGGGAAATTTCTTCCTCTCAGAAACTATCAAACCGATTTTAATGAAATTTAAAACATGGATAGATCCATATCTATATGGACACATAAGCTATACAGTATTAAAAAATATAGGACCACAAGGGGAGAAAGGGCCAGTTTTTGCCTCTCAAACTGATTTTAATGAAATTTAAAACATAGGTAGATCCATATCTATATGGACACATAAGCTATACAGTTTTTCAAAAATAGGACCACAAGGGGATGTAGGGGGCAATTTCTGCCTCTCACAAACTTTCAAACCGATTTTAATGAAGTTTTTAAATATAGAGAAATCCATATTTATATGGACACATAAGCAGGATGTGTTTTTAAGTACTGTGGTGCTGGGTATCATATGGTCGGGCTTGACCGACTATACTTTCTTACTTGTTTTTGTTTGTGCTGAATTCCCAATTGTTATTCTTTATAAAAGCACTGAAATTTATTGTTGGAGGATAAGCTAGTTTCTATGCGGATTTTACTAGTTGCTTAGGCCAGATCATCTTTTTATTTATTTTTCATAAGCAAACATTTAACACTTAAAGTTCATTTGTACATGTAAAGCAAAGAAAAAAAAAATAAGAAATACATGTTCATTAACTATACGTACATATATAATAGGGTAGGTCAAATTGGCCAAAGTAACCATAGGTCAAAAATGAATTTCGAGCCCCCGGATTTTTCAAACTATTCAAGAATAGAGGCAAATCAAATTGCATTTGCTCTTGCCAAACCTGTATGATGCGGTTTTTAGGGTCAAAAAATCAATTTATTTTTATTTTTGATCGCGATAGTGCTTGATATGTTAACAAATCACTTCAATTTATGGTTAATCATCTCGATTTTGATGTGATTAGACAACCCAAGTGTGAACATGGTATAAGGCAATCGTCGCAAATTAATAATTTTCGCGAATTTTACTAATTTAGCAGACTTTTTCTTTTCATTTTTCGTGCTGTTTGAAGCAATTGTATTTAGTGATACTAAATAGTGGGCATTTGGCCGAAGTCTAAAATTAACTAACTTAAATGGACTTATATAAGCAGTCAGCCTGATTACGGTTGGCGTAAAGAACACAGGTTGTTTGTTACTTTAATCTACTACAAAAACGACTCAGTCGTATACGCCAACGCCAACCGTAATCAGGCTGATTAAATTTTAACAACAACTAATAACATTTTAATCGCAAAGTGCAGCAAGGGAACTTCTGACATTTTGAGGCAAAATGAATTAATAATGTATTTATATAGATTCGAATACGCTCTATTAAATAGGTGCTCTTAGAAAATAATGCGGAAATTATTTGCTGAAATATTTAAAATTTTAAAAGTTTACATTTTAATCGATTATTTTTTTAATTTCATTTACTGTTCAGTTGAGTTATACCATCGAACAGATTTTAAAATAGTTTATAATTCTATTAGTCAAAGGGTTGAAAAATAAACATTATATATCGCTCCTAAGTGTTCGGCTCGGTAGATTTGTGCAAAACACAAACGCTAATAGTGTTTGTGTAGTAAATCTTTAAAAAAATAACGTTTCCCTGTTTGTCATCTTTGAGCACAAAAATAATACTGTTCTAATCCAACTCAACAAAAAGATGGGAACATTTAATTCCGTTCGGTTTTATTTTAAAACACAAACTTTATTGTGTTCGACTTAGCTCATTAGTGTTCGTTCGTTTCAGTTGTGCTAAGCACTGTTTTGGCTGGTAAAAAAACCCTTAAAAAATTTTTTACAAAAACAAAACGCATACACAATACACACACTAGCTTTTCGTGCAGCGGTCGTTGCTAAAATTTTTTGTTTGTTCATTTATTTATCAATGTAAAAAAAAGAAACATTAATGAACATTAAAATATAATGTTTGTCTACAGATCACTACAATTGTCCTGTTTTTTAACGGAGAACAGAACACTATATAATGTTCGGCTCTTTCTTGAAAATAGTAACGAATGGTTTTAAGGGAGGTGTTTGTCTACACAAACAATTAGTATTAGTATGTATTATAATTATTAAAATGCTTATGTATAACAAAAATGCCATTTTGTTAATGAAATAAACGAATTTTGTACTTAAATATCGTTTTCTTTGGATTTTATTGATATTAAGTGCAGAAAGGGTTTAACTTAATGTACATATCTAATTTAAGTATTGCTAAGAAAAAAGTGTCATCTTCACAACTACATATTAAAATCTGTTGTCCCCCTTAAGAGGTTACAACATAAAACTTGCATTTTTTATTACCCATAATGAGCTACACTGTTTTAATTGATTATCTCAAAATGAATGTTTTGAAGTAGTTCTCTTTCTGCACTTAATTTGTGTCCAAAACTTCTTTTAAATTTTCATATTTTACTTTAAACGTATTTAATTTTACATTCTAACTAATTTTTCTTTTACTTTCATTTGAGACATCGCAAAATTGGCTGTCGGCTAAAAGAAAGTCAATTCTGCAATATATGGTTGCAATGTTTTATTTAAATCAAATTTCACAAATGTTAAAGTAGACAGTGACGCAAACGAAATTTTTAATTCGCTGTGCATTTGATTTTTGAACTGTTTAATGAAAAACAAAACGATTTCGATAAATTTTAAGTTATGCCTGTTCATGATTTTGTGTCCAATATATATTTGTTACAAGTACTTTTGTTGAAGATGACCATATTGAAAAATGTTTTTCTCTTGGTTTTATAGCGCTTCAAATAATGTTTCGGAGCCATAGCTCATTAAGTACTCTGGGGTCATATTTCCTAGGGTCACATTTCGCAGAGCCTTAACAATAGTAAAAAAAAAATGCGGCGAACTCACAGAGTAACTTCTTCTTCCCAACAATGAAAATGATAATGGAGACGATGTCAATGTTAAAGATCATTATATTGATTTTATAGTATATAATTACTAAAGTACCTAATAATTTTGATTTAAATTATGCTTTAATTTGCAATCTCATTTACCAATTTACCGCTCTCTTTTTAAAGTTTTAGCATAAATTCTAAATTATGTTCTTTTTCCGAAAAAACTAAAAGCACTTTACAGCTTAGGGCCTTATTCCGTAAAACGCAACGCAACGCAGAAAAATTGCATTGAAAGCAAAAACCAATTCAAAAATATTTTATAATTTTGTTGTTGCTTTCTATAGAAATTCATATTTTGTTTTAAAATGTTCAACGCCACAATATAAAAAATGTTTGAAATTTAAAACTTCAATATGAATTTCTGTAGGAATCAACAACAAAATTATAAAATATTTTTGAATTTGTTTTTGCTTTCAATGAAATTTTAGGCGTTGCGTTGTGTTTTACGGAATAAGGCCACCACAATAAGTTGTGAATTGGGTATACTAAGTTTGTCATTCCGTGTGAAACTCTTTTATTATTCACCTCAGACCCCATAAATTCTAAGTCGATTTAGCCCTGTCCGTATGTCTGTCCGTCTGTTGAAAACAAGCTCACTTTCGAAAAACTCAAAAGAAATAAAAAAAACTGGGTGTCAAATTGCCTGTAGTTATCATAAGCAGTTTGGGATTGAAATCCAGCCAAATCGGCTCAGGAGGATCAGAGCCATTAATCAAAATGTGGAAACACCACTTTAAAAAATTGATAATTTAGTTTCAAAAACTAACATAAATGATTGAACAATGCACAAAATGATATGAAATTTTGCAAATGTTTGTTTTATTCGACTGGAAATCACACTGTGAAATTTTATGAAGATCGGTCTATAATTTACCCTAGGCCCCATATAAGCCCAACTCCCAGAAAACAGTTTAGTACGCCTAAAACCGTAATTGTTAATGCTATCGTAATAAAACTTGGCACGTCACAGTTTTTAAGACTAGAAATGACGCTGTAAAATTTCGTGAAGATTGGTTTATAATTTACCCGAGGCCCCATATAAACCCAACTCCCAGAAAACAGTTTAGTACGCCTAAAACCGTAATTAATAACGCTATCATAACAAAATTTGGCACATCACAGTTTTTCAGAACTAGAAGTGACGCTGTAAAATTTCATGAAGATCGGTCTTTAATTTACTCTAGGCCCCAAATAAACCCTACTCCCGGAAACAGTTTAGTACGTCTAAAACCGTAATTATTAATGCAATCATAATAGCAATAATTTAAGATAGGTCTAAGCCGCAACCAATTTTAATGCTGATGTCTGTTTTTATAAAGATAAATTAATAATAAATAGACATCGTATAGATATCACTCCTGAAATATTCAAATTGTCGGTGGAAGGTATCAATGATTCGGCACAGCCGAATATAACACTTACTTGTTTTAAACTTTTTTTTTTAAAATGCTGGTTTATTATATTTTTATTATTATTCATCAGTAAAATTTAAAATATTTTAAAATAACAGTTGACCTCCATTATCCGCCATTTTATATAACATCGAAACCACTGTGCGATGAAAGGAGATTTATCTAATCAAAAAAGAAAAAAATAATCAAAACAACATAATAAAAAAAGTTAAATAAACCGCCTTTGGAGAGTTTCAGCGATAAACCATTTTTCCTTTGTTATATTGCAAATAATTTAAAGTGATTTGAAGAAAAATATTTAAATAATCCATATGCCAACATATGGCACATAAAATTGTAAAAGTTATTGTGTTCTTTAGAAATGCAAATAACACTAGACTCGAAAATATTTAAAAAAAAGTTCAATTAATTTTATATGAAATTATTAATAAAAAAATTAAGCATATTGCTCAAGTGCTGGCGAGATAGACCGCTAATTGATTTTATTTCAATAGCTGTTAGTTTTACGATTAAGCGTTTAACAAAACTGGAATTAAAATTCCGAAAGCCTGACGATTTATTTATAAATTCGACTACGATTAAGACTATACGCAACTTTTAACAATAAAATTGGACTGTACTTATGGCCTGTACTTTGTGCACAATATTAACCAGCCAGACGGACGGATGGACATTTAAATACATTTTGAGTCGAGCGGTATAGATTTCTATGTATGTATGTATATAATTGCTTAATCCATAATTTTTGCTTGTGTATAAAATTTCACAGTTTAAAAAAAAATTTTATTCGTTGCAAAAGTATTTTTAGGCAGCATTTCAAAAACTGCAGTCAAAGTAGAAAAAACTGCCATTTCTTCCACTTCTTCATTTAATGTAAACAGTCGCTGTCAAACCAACTTAAAAAGCGAAAGGTTGTAGACAAATTTTCGTTTTTAATTTGACAGTTTTTGGTTTCGACTGCAGTTTTCTAAACCCTGTTTTTAGGCATTTAAAGAAATTGAACATGTATTAAAATATGCTTCTAAAAGGTGAAATATGCACTATAATCTTAAAAATGCTGCAAAAAAGTATTTTTACTAAATTATGCAAAAACATGCTACAAAGACTAAAATATGTACTAACAAATGGATGCCAAAATTTATAAAAAGCTCTAAGACTGATAAATATACTGTTACTGCCTTGTTTGCATAAGGAAAAACATGCAATTGCATATTTATGGTTTCCCTGTTCATAACCATACAAAGCAACTGTTTGGGCCAACCTTATGGGCATCACAGTATCTGATTATACAAACTAATTGAATTTTGGTTTCTAAGGTCATTGTTACGGCTATGGCATTAGTTTTATGTCACGTCTAATTGGTCCTTAAGGGAGAAATGTAAAATTCGCGCTTACTATCTCGCTTACGGAATGTACTCTAAAGCCATAAATTTTTGACACAAACAACGTTTTGTAAAAAACTAACGAGTTATTCTTTAATATTTTCCCTTTAAACACCTGCTTCACTGCAAGGGGAATTTCATGTTTCCTGTTATTTTCATTTTTATAAAATTTGTTAAGAGTTATGCGCTACGCAACAGGACATACGGAGATGCAATATGTTTTACTGCGTAGCGCATAAATGTGCGCTTACTTTAAACATTTTTTTTAGTGTGTATTGCAATAAAATTGATATGAGTCTAAGTTCTAAATGAACATTGTCGAAACATGTACAGGATCATTAATATAATTTAAATATGCACATTTCGTTCAAAAACGTTAACACAGTGTAAAATTACAAAAGTCTTTACACCTTTAATTCTTCAAGTGGGGTGACTAAATAAATTAAACCTTTTTTGCAGCAAAAGTGCCACTCAAAAGGCCACAATTTTCCATTGTCATTAGATCATAAGAGGGAAAATTGTATACTTGGAGCAGAAATACATCAACAAAATGAACAAAAGATTACACATGTTGGCTTTTGAACTTGATAAATGAAAATTCAATGTTGCATGACACCTATTGCAAGAAAATAAGATTTGAATTCACTTCTATTTATATGATTGTATTTCTTCTTCGCTCTTATGAAAAGTTTGTTAAAGACAACAATATATTTGAACATTTTCATTCCCTTGACGGTTTGGGTTTGTGAGTGACTCTGTAAGTTCGATGATGACACTTTAAATTGCATGTTGCAAATAAAATTAACCATTTCTTAAAGTTGCATGAATTCATGGTAATTTTTTTTTTTTTTTTTTTTTTGCAAAAGTCTATTGAAAACATTTTGTTTTAAACTTTTTTTTGTGCTGAACGCGTACGTTGCTTTCCGTTACTGGTTTTGTTAAGTCATGTTGAACAAGTTGCTCTTGTATTTGTAATGACTAAAGTGTGTCACTCAGCGAAGATGATAATGAAAATGCACATTGGAATTTTTTGTAAAAAAGTGCAACTAAACTTTTTCAAAAAAGGAAATCTGATTTAAATCTTAATTTCTCTTTAAAATTCCTTTAAGAAAAAAATGTTCTTTCAATTTGATATATTAAATTTATAACATTTCGATAGGTACACTAAGGGTACACTAATTTTTTCATTTTAAGTGTAACACGAAGAAATATTTATCAAATACCTCATAAGGTATATTTTTTATAGTGGCATTTTTGAGGCGAGTTGGCAATTAAGCCAAGTCATCTTGTCCGTCCGTCTGTTAAAACCGCGCTCACCCCCGTGTAAAAGTTTCTAGTTCTTCGAAATTCAAACTATTAAGAAGTAACATAATTAATTTGTTTCAATTTACCCTAATGAACACTGATTTAAGTAAAACTAAGATTGAACAAATTTCAAAATGAGCTTGATTCAAGTACTATGAAGTTTATTTAATCCCGAATTCGTACTTGAAATAAACCAAAAGTGAAATTAGAAGGAGAATTTTATTATGATTGATTTACTCACCAGTTTTACATCTTACAGAATTCCAGTTATAAAACACCAGCATCATTCCCGATATGGTTTTTACTTAATGTACATATTTAACTGAAAATATAAACTAAATGGGAAGCAAGAGTTCTCAATTTTACATTTTAAACAAAAAAATAATGTGTTTTCATCTTGTTCTGTTGTTTTTGTTGTTACAACACACAACTAGCAAATCGTTTTGTTTACTACTTGTGTGGTGTTGTTGTAGTAGTCTACAACAAACTTTGATAAGTTAAATGAGATTAAAACGCCCACTTTGTAATTTTACTTTTAGAGTGGCACTACCAACGAAAAGTTCAATCTTTTTTTTACTTAATTTAAGTTAAGTTAAGTTAATTTTGTACATATTTTAAGAAATTTCGGGATTGATTTTCGAAAACTATACCATTTAGGACTGTTTTAAGTACGTTTTAGTGTTATTTGTACTGTAAGTAGGACTCGTACTTAAAGTAAGTAGGAAAAACTTCATTTATACCGAATGTTTTTCTTTCCGTGTAATGAAAACAATCGATTACTATTGACAGTCGACAGTCGCTTGGTATTTTCTATGGCGCTTTTAAGTCGCCGTCAAGTAGATTTAAATCTGTTTAAGTCGACAAGAAATTTTGCGACGACTCGAATAACAGTTAACGAAATTTAAGTAAGAATGTTTAAATATTTATTAAATACGTTTGAAATAAGAAAATGCAAATTTTCAAGAACTAATGGACACAAACTTTATTATTAATTGTTAAAATTTAATGTTTAAATTAATCCACCAAAATCCTGTGTTTTAAATACACAAAATAAATTTTAGACTTTGGCCAATTCCCAGTATGGAGTGAAATTTTAATTAAATAATCCGTCAGAATGAATACCTTACTTAAATTACTTAAAGTTTTTTCTAGTTTTGCAAATTTTCTAAGTTTATTTATTTATAAATATAAATTTATTACAAAAAAAAAAAACAAACAATAAACGTCAGAAGCAAGGCGAATTCATACAAGGTGGTCTTATTTTGAAAACGTTTTACAACACTGTAAAATATTTTACCGTTGTGTCAAAAATTCAAACTAATATTTCATTTTGTTTTCAATTTTAAATTGTGTGTTTTGAAATGTAATAACTTAAAAAAGTTTTAAATTTCATAATTTTAAGCGAAAATTATAGAATTTAGTAAAGATTCCCCAGAACCACTAGAACGGTATCCCATTTTGACACAAGGTTAGTTATCAGCTGTTGCTTACGTAGCAAGATAAGTTCACCTGGTGTAAATTCGCCTTGGTCAGAAGAAACAAATAATTGTAGATGGGATTTTTTTTTGCAAGATTTTTAAAGAATAGTCGACATCTGTACATCATTCTTAAAAAATACCAAATTAACTTCAAAGTGATGAGTCGTCGACCTGATGTGACAACAACTAAAAATTTGCAGCGACATCGAGGGGTGAATAATTCCGTCATAAAATTTGACTAGAAATTTCGATGTCCGGTTTAACGAAGATTGGCTAAAATTTAAAAAAGATTATATTTTCTTGGTGGAAGGTTTGTTGGGCAATGTCGAATAAATCATTTTAACGTTTTTTTCTACAATATATGTACATATGTATATGTATGTACAATTCTTTTGCTTTTCTTTTTTCTTTTTTATTTCATTGAAAATATAAAAATATTTTATTTCATTTAATGGTTGACATAAAATACACGTCTCTATAAAGTGTCAATGTCATTGTCAATCATAATTTTATGAGTCGTTTAGCACACTATATCATCGTTTTAAACATGATTTCGTTTTTCCTTTCTGGTAAAAAGAAAACGAGTATACTTTTGTAACTTTTGAAGCATAAGAAAAGCAATTACTGGAGCTCATTATGAGAAAAATTCATTCTGCTGTACAAGAATATTAAAAGTAGCTGCCAAAATGTAATCGCTAAAAGCATGTTAATAACTCTTAATGTGTCTACACGCGTCTTGAAATGGACGATTAATTTGCTAACTGAAGTCTACTTAATTTAAATGGCAAAGAAAATATTTATAACGCACTCTACTAACCATTGATTTTGAATTTAGGCTGCAAAAATAATTACGATTGTCTCTAAGAATACGAGTTTAATGTAAGTTGTAGTAAATGGTCACATACATACCCTATGAAGGTATTGAATAATCTACTTCTGTCTTTCTTCATACAACTTATGAGTTGCTGGGTAATAAGTGCAGGGTAATACGTTAAGACATACATACATTCTTTGGATCAAAGCCCATAGATAATACCTAACAATAGGAGTAGAAGTACAACATTTTTCCGTAGTATCAAATGTAATAGTAAGTGTTAAATAATTAAGCTGCTATTCCTTAGGTACATTCCATAACTCCATTGATGATATTTTTAAGATCCTCTTGTAAGTTTCGTGTGTCCAATGAATGACTGCTTCTTGCTCATACATCAACCCCATCGAAACCAATAACTATTCAAGCAAAGTAAGCAATTGTTTATAGTCACCCCTGCTATGTTATTCTTTGTCAATCACATCACATCAAGTCGACATGTAGTCGTCGACGTTAATTTGGTACTTTCTAAGATTTTTGCGTCGATAACTTATCAATTAGCTGACAGAAAAAAATATCTTCTCTTATTATTTGTTTCTTTTGATGTTCAGTGTTTGTTTTGTTTTTAATAAATGTTTATTAAAACAAACTTAATTAAAAAGTGTGTTTTTGGCAAATTGCTAAGTAAAGTATTCATCTTGATGGCTTTAGATATTCAAGTGGTAACTATGGAGCATTTGGTCGAACGGTAAAATTTAATTTTTTTATTCAAAACACAGTTGTTTTCTATTTTTGTTGATTAATTGGAATATTAAATTTAAACAATTATCAATTTGTGTCCATAGTTCTTTCAATTAATCGATGTTTCGTATTTATCGATTAATCTCGCGAATAATTATTCGAGGTAAAAATTTAATCAAATAATAGTCGAACAATGTAATATTATTCGATTAATCGAATAATATTAATTTTGTCTATCTGAGAAGTTTAAAAATAAGACGAAAAATTATATGTATGTTTTAACATAAAACGTAACAACAATTTATCAATAGGTACTTCCATGTAATAAAAGGGGAAAACTTTTTAAATAAAAAAGTATCAAGTTTTAAGCTTATCTTCTAAAATAATCTTCCAAAAAGAGTATGCAGTTAAAATGTTTATATTTTAAACGATTTCGTTTTTTTTTTTTTTTTTTTGGGTTTTGATGAAACTTGATTTATAAAGATTCATTCTCTTACTGTTGATGTTGGAGAGATTAAAAGTAAAGCCTAATAAAGCATATCCAATTTCTCCGCTCTTTTTCTTGTTTTTTCTAAAAATTTGTAGTCTTCCATTATACCACTTGAATCTCTTTTTGATCTTAAAAATTATCTTTTTCATCTGAATCATTGTGGTAAAAGTCTGTACTAAACATTCTTAAAAATAAATTATTCCCAAACTCTTTGGTTTATTTTTTGTACTATACTATATGGGCATTTCCGTCAAAAGGTCCACCGTGACCGATAATTTAAAAGTTATTAAAAGCTGATTATTTTACGATATTTTTATAGAGAAATTTTTTTTTTTCAATATTTTTAATTAGGCTTAAGTTCATTAAATTTAATTTTCATTAAATTATTTTTATGAAGAAAGGAATTTTACAACATGAAAATCAATTAAAATTGTTCCTGATAATCTTTCATTCTTGACCGTGGCTGGGGCTCGAACCCAGGCCGGCAGGTTACCATGACATGTTTCGATCGCAACCACTCGATCTCCTCAGATGGATTTGCCGTTTTACACTCGCAGCCATCGACGGCTGCTGACGTCAATAGTCAAACATCAATCCTTAAACCAAATTGTATTTTAACCTTTGGTAGATCGAAGTTTGCTTTTTTTGAATGATTATCTATTTTAATTGATTTTACACGTTTTTTCTTTACTTCTGTTTTTTCGTGGTTGCGATCGAAACATGTTATGGTAACCTGCCGGCCTGGGTTCGAGCCCCAGCCACGGTCAAGAATGAAAGATTATCAGGAACAATTTTAATTGATTTTCATGTTGTAAAATTCCTTTCTTCATAAAAATAATTTAATGAAAATTAAATTTAATGAACTTAATACTACATTTACATTAGGCCGAAATCTTGTAGATTTGATTTAAAATCTTCTTCGAAATCTAGTGCGTTTACATTGTACTTTTTTGACATTAGCGAGATTTTGTTTTTATAACACAACAGCTGACTTGAAGTTTTTTCGTTACACACACAAACACAAAAAGAAATATACATTAAAAAATTTGCATTACCTTTTTTTAATAATCAACGATATTTATTTTATCAATATTATTCGTGTTTTTAATTTTTTTACAATTTTTATAAAAATTTTTAATATTTTTTTTTAACAATTTTTGTTTTGTTTTTTTTTTAAATGTCATTTTTTCTTGTACAGGGAAATATTTTTTAGTGCTATATTGTAAAAACCATAGTTGCATCATTAAGTACTACTAGATTTTGAGTAGATTTCGTCGAAATCTTGTCACGAAGTAGATTTCGTTTTGTATGGGAAATCTAGTCAAAAACAACTAGATTTGGCTCGAAATCTCGTAAGTACTAGATTGTGCGTAGGTGTAAATGCAGTATAAGCCTAATTAAAAATATTGAAAAAAAAAAATTTGGATTAAAAACCATAAATAGTTCAACAAAATAACCACAATACTAATTATTGTTAAAGCTAAGGCACGAGCTCTATGTGTTCATTTGTCCTTCAAGTTGTGCTGAAAAAGGTCAACAAGAAAAAGAAAGACAAAGGGGAAAAAAACGAAAAATGTACTTTGGACTTCAAGAAGAATTCTTGACAAAAGTACGAAAAAACAGAAGTAAAGAAAAAACATGTAAAATCAATTAAAATAGATAATCATTCAAAAAAAGCAAACTTCGATCTACCAAAGGTTAAAATACAATTTGGTTTAAGGATTGATGTTTGACTATTGACGTCAGCAGCCGTCGATGGCTGCGAGTGTAAAACGGCAAATCCATCTGAGGAGATCGAGTGGTTGCGATCGAAACATGTCATGGTAACCTGCCGGCCTGGGTTCGAGCCCCAGCCACGGTCAAGAATGAAAGATTATCAGGAACAATTTTAATTGATTTTCATGTTGTAAAATTCCTTTCTTCATAAAAATAATTTAATGAAAATTAAATTTAATGAACTTAAGCCTAATTAAAAATATTGAAAAAAAAAAAAAAATTTGGATTAAAAACCATAAATAGTTCAACAAAATAACCACAATACTAATTATTGTTAAAGCTAAGGCACGAGCTCTATGTGTTCATTTGTCCTTCAAGTTGTGCTGAAAAAGGTCAACAAGAAAAAGAAAGACAAAGGGGAAAAAAACGAAAAATGTACTTTGGACTTCAAGAAGAATTCTTGACAAAAGTACGAAAAAACAGAAGTAAAGAAAAAACATGTAAAATCAATTAAAATAGATAATCATTCAAAAAAAGCAAACTTCGATCTACCAAAGGTTAAAATACAATTTGGTTTAAGGATTGATGTTTGACTATTGACGTCAGCAGCCGTCGATGGCTGCGAGTGTAAAACGGCAAATCCATCTGAGGAGATCGAGTGGTTGCGATCGAAACATGTCATGGTAACCTGCCGGCCTGGGTTCGAGCCCCAGCCACGGTCAAGAATGAAAGATTATCAGGAACAATTTTAGTTGATTTTCATGTTGTAAAATTCCTTTCTTCATAAAAATAATTTAATGAAAATTAAATTTAATGAACTTAAGCCTAATTAAAAATATTGAAAAAAAAATTTGGATTAAAAACCATAAATAGTTCAACAAAATAACCACAATACTAATTATTGTTAAAGCTAAGGCACGAGCTCTATGTGTTCATTTGTCCTTCAAGTTGTGCTGAAAAAGGTCAACAAGAAAAAGAAAGACAAAGGGGAAAAAAACGAAAAATGTACTTTGGACTTCAAGAAGAATTCTTGACAAAAGTACGAAAAAACAGAAGTAAAGAAAAAACATGTAAAATCAATTAAAATAGATAATCATTCAAAAAAAGCAAACTTCGATCTACCAAAGGTTAAAATACAATTTGGTTTGAGGATTGATGTTTGACTATTGACGTCAGCAGCCGTCGATGGCTGCGAGTGTAAAACGGCAAATCCATCTGAGGAGATCGAGTGGTTGCGATCGAAACATGTCATGTTAACCTGCCGGCCTGGGTTCGAGCCCCAGCCACGGTCAAGAATGAAAGATTATCAGGAACAATTTTAATTGATTTTCATGTTGTAAAATTCCTTTCTTCATAAAAATAATTTAATGAAAATTAAATTTAATGAACTTAAGCCTAATTAAAAATATTGAAAAAAAAAAAATTTGGATTAAAAACCATAAATAGTTCAACAAAATAACCACAATACTAATTTTATAGAGAAATATTTAGATTTTACCAATTTTGTAAATTTCACTTAGATGAACAATCAGACTGCAAAGTTGTGCAAACGTAATTTCTTATTTGTGAGTATGTTTTATTGTATGTTTTCTTTAATATTATCTTCCTTAAAAGAGGTGATATTTGATAAAAAATATTCCAAAAAAAATTTCTTACATGTCTTACAGCCTAAGGAAGAGTTCGAAGAGAAATATGTTATTCGGATTAGCGGTAAATTTTTATTTTGTTTTAATCATTATTCAGTTAAATTATTATGGAAAAAATGTCACGTTCGAAATGTCACGTATCGACCCAGATTTTGGCTTAAAAAACAAAAAATACAGATGATTTTGGAATCAAACCAAAGACATTTTAATGTTGCATTGCTACGTAAAATTCTAAAAGTAGTTTGACTAAAAAATTCTGCCAGGTTTTGCTGAATTACGCCTTTTTATACAAGGCCATTAAAACTACTTCTATATTTTTCACGTTCGAACCGCTACTTATTTTGCCATTATCTTTGACCTAGAATCGCGCCCTCCATAAACTTTAGCATAGATAACAGTGCTTTCTTAGTGCTATAATTTAAGGGTTAAGAGAACGTAAAAATATTTATTGTTTAAAAAGTTATTGCATTTTTGATGCGTACGACTGTCACGTTCAACACTTTGGAATTTCCCATATTTAAAAAAATGTTACTCGAAGGAAATGTTCCTGAGTGAAGAAGCAATAAGAGGGTGTTTAAAACGTATCGGTTTGTTTTTTACATTTAAGAAAAAAACTAATGCTGCGAAAAAATTAATTTTCGATTAATCGATTAATCGACATAAATTGTTCGAATTATTCGTCAACCGAAAATAAGCTATTTTAAACTATTCAAACAGTTAATTGCTTATTATTAATCGATTAATTGAACAACGGTTAATCGTTTGAATGCCCTAGTATTTACTTCGAATTATCCGTTAATCGAAAATAAGCGATTTTAAATTAATCGAACAGCTAATCGCTCATTATTAATCGATTAATCGAACAACAGTTAATCGTTTGAATACCCTAGTATTTACTTCCTAACTCAAATTTCTTTAACTTTCATTTGAGTTGTCAACTTGAAAGCGCCTTAGAGAATATTAAGTGAATGTCAATAGTATTCATTAGTTGTCATCACAACTAAGAAAATATAATTATTTTGCCGTCGACGTCAACTTTCATAATTGGTTTGTGATAAAAATACACATTTCCTCTTTGCAATTTGAGGCCCTAATCGTAGCCTTATTGGTGGCATTAGCGAATTTAGCAATATCGCGTTTCTTTACCGAAAGTTATCATTTAAACTATGTTTGTCAAGAAAAACCACCGTTTTTTTTTTTTGACAAACATAGTTTGTTGAAATAGGCGGTCCGTCTACTCCCAGTTGAAATGGTTGGTCACGCTCCATTAATTGTGGCAAAATTTACTTTGATATAAATAAAACCATATCGATGGCTAAATATAAAAAAGGCCTAACTCGATTTTTTTGTTTGTTTACAGGGGAAGCAAAAAAAAACTTAATAAAATCCTTAGAATTTTAGATAAAAAAGTTTTAACGCAATTTTTAATAAAAAATATCCAACAAATGTTATACTACAGCCCCTTAAAATGTTTAAATCAAGATACATGTGGCATTAGCTATCAGAATAAACAAAAAAAAGCTATTTTTATTTTAAGCCATCGATATATATCCTAATAATATTTTTTTTACACAAAAATTCAACAAACAAAGCAAACGAAAAAAACTTTCAAGATACCCCTGTTTCCGTACTTCCTAAAATTTTAGCATTTGCTTCAATTACTCCACTTAGATTACGGATGTTGGCATTTTTATGAAAAATAGATAATTCTGAAGTCCTAAAAAATTGTCAGATTTTGTATTCGTATTCTCTTACTCAATATATTTTGCTTTTACATGGAATGATTTTTCTCATTATACATCAACTCGTAATACAATGTATTACCGTGTAAACTAGCATTAAATTGATACAAAACTCATCTACGGTAACACTGTTTCATTTGTCATTTTACTTGCTGCAAGTGTCAAAAATTTACTAGCAAGCAAATTCTCTTGCAAGTTGAGCTGCAAGTACGAAAACGTTCATAAAGTTAGTGAAAAAGTGTGATTGTATTGAGTTTTTCGAACTTGCTCTTGCATGTGGCAACGGCGAGTAAGACCCGCTAGGTAGTTGACGCAATCTAGGAGTCTTAATTCTACTTCACCTTTCAAAATTGCCTTTGTATTTTCACTTCAATGTTGGAAATGAAAATGAAAATTATTATTCTTATTTACACTGAATAAATAAATCAAGTCGAAAATTTAATTGTTTATAAGCCTTAATGATTAGAAACAAATCTGTGATATATAAATAATGTCTTATTTGAAAATTAAAATTGCTTCGTACGATTCAATAATAAAATAAAATAAAAATTCTTATCAACTATACATTATTTATGTTCTAATAATAAAAAATCAATAGTGACGGCAGTTATATAAACAATATTCTTAAACAACCTTAAGTTTAATCAAGCTTGGTGTAACTTGTCTCTATACATATCGTGATTAAATGAAAGAGGAAAAAACAAAACGTTCACATTTTTCACATCATTTCATAGACTTCATCGAACCCATTATAAATGTTTAAATTACTAATATGTTGTCGCATTAAGACCCACACAATATCTTCTACATGATTTAACAATGATTTCTACATATTTTTTTCTTATTAGACACAAAAATAGTTTTTATTTTTTTGTTGTTTCTAAGATGTGAGAAGTAAAAATGAATAATAGTCTTTTATATTTACCCAAGCATGATACACAAAAAGAAATATTAATTAGTAAGAAGGTATAGCCGGTCAAGCACAATCATTTGATACTCTGCATCACAGTATATCGTCAAAAGGCCCTTTTGCGTTTTAAACAAATTTTCGTACTTTTACCCTATTTGGGACCTATGGCTAATCTTGGACCCTTCAAGCAAAAATTTTGTTTTGAATTAAGAATTCATATAAGGGTTATTTTCGCCGAATACATATTTACTTTATATCTACTACAATACTATAGATTTCTTTGTCTTAAAGCCATTTTGGACAGGGTGTTTATATTGAACCTATGGTATTTTTCGACGTACCAGTTCAAAAGGAAGTTATGGCACTTAAAGCTATTTTCGGCAGCAGTATTTGTATGGGTGATTGCTATGGTCAAATATGGACCGATTAAAAAAATTTGGTTGAACGATTTATGTTTCAAAACGATAAGCTTTGACCAAACTTTATCTAAATGCAATCATAATAAGATATTTTTTTTTTTTTTTTTAATTCCCTAAGCTCTACGCTTGTCTGCAGGAAAGAAACCAGAGTCTCTGGCGGGACTCGAACCCGCAACCCCGTTGCTGATGGCACATTGACTTTTCAAAAAGGATGTTTGTATGGGGGCTATGTGAAAATATAAGCTGGACCTCACCATTTCCAATATGCTTCGTCCCTACGAAAATTGTAATGTATGTCCTAAATTTTAGCAAATTTTCTGCAAAATTGCGACCTGTACTTTGCGCACAAAGTTACATGGACAGACAACCAGCCAGCCAGCCGGACGGACGGACATTGTTTGCTCGAATTAGAGAGTATACTTAAACCTGGGTCTATGACCAATACTTTTATGTGTTACACACAAAAGCACAAACACATGCATACCCTTTCCTCTATTGTGATGTGAATATAAATTTTATAAACACACTTAGTACACATTAACAAACAACAAGAAAAAAAGGTTACAAGAAAACACAAGAATGAAACATTTGGTCAAAAACAAAATAAAAATAAAAGCTTTTCATACCCTTCGTGACTGAAGATATATTAAGTTTTTCGTTGCATGTGCAACTCTAAGAAATACTCTTCTAGGACCCCATTAAGTACGCATACATATGTTTATATGTATATCCATAAGTTGGCGGAAAAGTCATCACCCCATCTAAAGATGATATACTTTTTGAAAATGGCCGTAAATGCCAGTTCTGCTTTGACATTTGCAAAGTTAACGGATACAAAATAGACGGTAGAATTGTTTCGAATTCTTGCGAAGCTTTTTCCTTTAGAAACGATGGTTTCGGGGGCACCGAAAGTTTGCATATAACACACGAATAGCCATTAGAATATCTAACAGTTACTGTATGGTGTGGTATCAACTTCATCAAGCCTCATTTTATTAAAACGCCGCGGGCCACGCGCCTACTTTGAAAGACGAGCGCTACTGAGCCATGCTCAACGACTTTCTCCTACCTCAACTGGACGGTTTGGGGACTGGATATCATGTTGGAACCACATCATATTCATTCCACAAGGATGGATCAATGACGCATACTGCATGACCTTAACCCAAAATTGTGTCGTCTACATTTCCGGGTCGCCTTATCTCTCGCTTTAGTGATTTGTACCGGCCGGAGTGATTTACTCGTTTATGTGGGCTTTCTTGAAGTCGAAAGACGTGGATCAAAATGTGAATCCACCTTTAATACACCGTTAATACAGTTCAGCAAACTCTCAAAAAACACTTTGATATGTCTTAATTTATTAAGCTTTATCTGAAAAAAATCACACTAACAAATTTCGTAATACAGGCCCCATAAAAAAGTGACAATCAATTTTGTTGAAATTTGGTGGTACAATTTAGAATTTACATTCCAAACTTCTTCGTCTTAGTGAAGGGTATTAAATATTCGGAATAGCCGAATATAGGATTCTCACTTATTTTTTCTAACTTTTTTCCCGTTTCATTGTTTGTTCTTTTAGCCGGAACTTTCTGCTCAATTGAAGGAGGCCATAAGAATACAAGCTGAACAACGTCTGGTACAACAGCAGCAGCAAATTTTAGATAAACAACCATTTGTACAGGATGGTCAGGTATGTTAATTTATAAAAGAATTAAAACAAAATTATAATAATCTTTTCTTCTCTCATTCTTAAAATCAACAAAGCCCCTGATGCCATTGAACTATGATCCATTTTATAGTCCAATTTTATTAAAAATCGATAAGATTGTCGAACAACTGGGTGTAACAGATGACTTATGTAAAGAGCGTTTAGTTTGCAGCATGTACAAGGATCCACAGCGCTACAGTCCGCATAGTAATTTTGTGTCAGCTGAATTGAGTCGGTAAGTAAAAAAACCTTATAAGTCTTAAGGGGCCATTCTGTGAAAAAAAAATCATTTTGAACTATTTAAAGTTATTTCCCTAATGTTTCTGATTTCATGCATCACATGTTCAAAAAATCTTTAAGTTTGCTCTATTTTAAATTTTGAACAGCATTTACACTAAGAAAGTTTTCTTCGTACATAATTAAATCATTAATTTTAGTCAAGAAAAAGCTTAACAGTTTAAAAATAAAGTAAATTTCAAACAAAATAAATTAACAAAGTATTTATTGCTTAAGGTAAATCGGGACTTAGCATTTTTAAAACAATTTCCAAGAAAAGGTATTGTGAAAAGAAATCCAAAAGAGAAAAAATAATTTCGAAGGAAACCATTAAAACCAGATATTGAATATTAATTTGTGTGGAGACATGACTCAAAGTTTTTATAAAGGACTTTTAAAACTTCTTAACAATGAAATCAAAAAGCAGAATACATAATGGTTTTTTGTACAATGAAAAGGAAAATAAAAATACAAAGAAGAATTTAGATTTTGTTTTAGATATTTAGTTTTCCGGGTTTTCTATTTTTTAACATCTATTAACTTTGATCTTACACAAAGTTGAAATTTTAAGTCACAAACTTATCAGAGCATGGTGATTTTTAAAAGCTTTTTTTTAATAGAACACACGTCATTAAAAATTGAATTTTATATGTCACAAAAGTAAAAAATTTGTACTTTAAACCTACGAACACATTCATAACCGTAGGAACACAATTGCACCGTATGAACGTAGTAGCGTGTGACGTAAATAGGTTGTCAAATTAAAACTTTTAATTTTCAAAACAAACACACACAATCGCGGGTACAAACGTTAAAACGTGTCTATGTCGTACGTCAATTCGATTCAATGCTTTTTCATAAGCCGGTAGTAGATAAATAATAAATACACTGGCCTACAAATTTGGAAATTAAATTGGCTGCAAAACGAAGCATGTTTTTTAACTAATCTGTAGCCCGTTTCTGTATTTCTCGCATCGTAAAATTTTCCGACTGAAACCAGTGAATCGGGACAGAAACAGTGAAAAATGAAACAAAAAATGGTTTTTCTCACACAAGTGTTTCTGTATCTTTTTTTTGCGAGAATTATCTGTCATTTAAATAATTTTCCAGCAATTATTGGAAGGATGCGAGAAAAAGTGTTTCTATAACAATATTTTGCGAAAAGTTTTTTTCAAGAACTGTCAAAATAAGTCACATTTGAAATTGGTGGCGAGAAAAACAAAATGTAGATATTTTGAATTTAAAATATGTTTATCGGGCCTGTTCTGAAAATCACATGATTTCAAATCACGTGTTTTTGAAATCACGAGCGTGATTTTGTGGTGTTTTGAAAGTCAAGCCGTTTTTGTGTTTCTCGGTGTGCTTTCGGTAATTGAAGAGCACACCAAAATACACAAAAACGGGACACTAAAATATCACACGTGTGATTTTAGTAGGCACATGTGATTTGAAATCACGTGATTTGAGTAAAAGTGATTTGCAGAACAGGCCTGTATATACTATTTTTTTTAAATAAATAAAAAAATAGAAGGAATATAAATGATAAATGCATAATTTATATGATGAAAATTAACAAAAAACAATTGTTATATTTTGATAGTTTAAATTTTTGTTAGCCTTTTCTTGTTTTGGTTTTAATCAGTGCTGCCAGATAAATTTGTGTCAAAATCGTCAATTTCCTGAGAAAAAAATAAAAAAGATCGTCTTTTTTGTTTTAAAAATCGTGCAATTTAAAATCAATTTTAAACAAATTTGTTTCGACTTTTATTAAAAAATAATCAAACAAAAACATTATTATTATTATTATTATTATTATTTATTAGTAGTATTTAATACTTTTTCATTACATTTCATTTAAGTACATTTTCATCATATTTTTCTTTTTTAGCTCTAATTTTCATTAACATTTTTAATAAAATCAACAACTTTTTTTCTAAAAATAGTATTGTTTGTTTCGTTTTTTATGTTGTTTGGCATCATATTGTACGTTCTCAATCCTTTGTAAAATAACGATCTTTGTGTATCTCTAGTATTTGATCGTTGCAATCTGAAATTCTGATTATTTCGTAGATTATACGGCTGAACATCTCCAACATATCGAAGTTGCTCTACCAAGTAATCTGGTGCTTCTCCCATCTTCATTTTCTTTATAAAAATTAATGTATTAAATTCCAGTCTTTGGTGTATGTTCATCCATCTTAGGGTATCTAACATATATCTTATTGATGTAAAACGATTGAATTTTAAAATAGACCGCATTGCTTTATTTTGCAATTTTTGTAATCTATTTATTTGACAAAAACATAGTTAAAGTTCATGGGTATTTAATAATTGAGATATAAATCTTTAATTTACCTATTCCTATAATCTTTTTCTTTTTTACCTGAAATAGACTTAGTAGAATACCTTGTAGTTAAAATTAAAAAAATCGGTTCATAAATAAACGGGTTAAAGACCCAGTAAAATCTTCGCCTACAAAATAATATGTTAAGTAATCAGAAACACATAAAAGCACTACATACAATTCTACTGAAAAACTAATGAATTTTACAAGGGTTGTGCCAAAAGAAACAAATTCAAAAGTAAGTCATTTTTTTATCTTAATACATCCAGAAAAAAGTAGGTATCAAAGTTCTTATGGAAGAAAGCTACTTAATAACGAGTGAAAGAAGCTATCCATTTTGAAAAAGTTTTTACTGGGAGACAAACAAATTTCTTTCTTGCCGGAATAATGGTTTTGGCACAAAAGTGTACATATAAGATAAGAATATCAAATATCAATCATATTTTGTATATGTATGTATATAAGAAGTATTAAATGTTCAAAATAAGCCAAGTCGGTCCATTACTTTCCCTCGAAATTTTGCTTTTGCCGATACATTTTTTAGGGAAGAAACAAACAATTTCGAGGACAATTTTCACAATAGGGATAAATATAAAAATTTAAGCAGCCTTGTTTCTAAAGATATCTTTTTTTCTAATAAACAAACATATAAAAATATTTACAATTATCTTATTTCGAAGACTAAGGGGCTTATAGTGTAAAACGCAACGCCAACAATTTCTTTAAAAGCAAAAATAAAATCAAAAATATTTTATAAATTTGTTGTTGCTTTCTACAGACATTCATATTTTTTTTTTTTTTTCAATTTTCAACGCCACAAAATAGAAGTGTTTGAAATTTAAAAATTCAAGATGAATTTCTATAGAAAGTAACAACAAAATTATAAAATATTTTTGATTTTGTTTTTGCTTTCGTCACTTTTTTAGAAAAAATCATCAAAACGTCACTTTGTTAATATCGGAATAAAAAATCGTCAAGATGACGATAACTCGTCAAATCTGGCAGCCCTGTTTTTATTATATTTATTTCTTTTGTTGACGTTTCGCTTTTATTTGACACTTAAGTACTGGAAATATTCCAGTATAAACAGAATTTGTTGTGTCTGTTTTCGCATTCAAATACAGAAACACTTTTATCTCATAAATCGAGAAACGATGGAATTTTTTGTTTCACACTTCATGTAAGAAATTTTACGATGCGAGAAATACAGAAACGAGCTACTGGATACACTGAATTCGAATCTGGCATAAAAAATGGGCTTGTTCATTTTTATCGCATGCTGGCAATACTGTAAAACAGTCAATACCGACACTCATTCCCACATTCATTCTAAATCTTCATAATAGTAGCGTTTAAGCATGTCAGGGAGACCGTGTGTTACTGATTCAAGCTATTTTTGCTTTGGTTGGAAAAAAAGGATATGCAAATCAGAATAATTAAAATATAAATATTTACACTATTTTGGTTTTGCAGTCATAAACTTGGACAAGACGTGGACACCGACAATGTTTTGCATATTCTTCATTCGCATTTAGATTTGTTTTCCAAAAACAAACTAGGTGCATTGAGCGCGAACAAGGGGAGCTTGCTCACCAAGATTTAATGAAAATTGAAAGAAATTATCAGGGATTTTGAGACAAAAGCATGCTGGGGGACTATTGCTGGACTCTAATACGTAAAACCGAGCCAACAAAACACAAACGACGTTCAAATAACGTCATTCACGTTTGAAAATTTATTGATTTTTAAATTAACTAGTGATTTTTTATGAAAGAAACGTATAAAAACATTTTTTTGTATCTCGAAAACCTGACGTGATAGAGAAAAACCAATAACCGATTCGAATTCAGCCCACCAAATTACCCAAGGAAAGATATTTGGTTGCTCTAGTCCAAAACCTTGTTGGCTAGTGATATCTTTGACGCCGGTTGCGAACGTATTGTCATAGAAAAAGAACAATTTAAAATTTAATTAATTTCTGTTTTCAAATTGAATATTTAAAAGCAAATTAATAGAAGGAAAAATAAACAAAAATTTTAAGAAATTAAAATTGTTCTAATATTATTTTAAAAGAAAACAATATCCGTTTACGACGTTTACGTCCTATGATTAGGGATGCAACATCGTTCTAAAAAACATCGATGTTTAAAACCGTCGATGTTTCCACGATAAGCATCGATTCTAAAAAACATCGGTAAAAAATACGATACATCGATGTTTCAACATCGATGTTATAAACTAATTTGTAGCTATACTTATGGGCTGCTCAAATTCGTCTTTGGTACTGAAAATCTTAAGGCCCAACTATAATATGCATAAGCTTCTGTTAAAAATTAACAAAAAACCTGTCAAATGCGTTTAAAAACACAAAAACAATATAAAAAACATTTGATTCCGTACAGAAAATGCAATCAATTTCACACCTTGCTTAAGCAAATTACAGATTTATAAAACTTAACAGAAAGTTTTCTTCAGTACAATATGATTTGACGCATATTATAGTTGGGCCTTCACACTTGCAGTCTCCAAAATTGTTTTAACATTTCTTCAAATTATAAAAGGGGCTACCGCTTATTACATAAAGCTATGCAATGCATAGTATGTACAGTTGAGCCCCGCATAATTGAGTTTCCCGTTTTATTGCACTAAAAATCGTAGAACGAAATCATTCAGTATAACTGTCTATATAAAAATACCCGTTTAGTTGAGTTCCGTTTAATTGCATCACCCGCTTAATTATTTCGCAAAATAAGACCGCATTGCGAAAATCAAGAGCAAATGTTTCGGTTAATTGATTCCCTCTACTTAATGTGTTTTTGCTCCACAAACGTTAAAAAAATTATATTGCAGCAAGAAAGTCATGTTTCTGTTATATAAAAGTTTTATTTTCTATCTATTGGTGTTTCGCTTTATTGCACATCTTGCTCAATTTCGTTTTTGTTGCGTCGGTGATTCAATTAACCGAGTACTGTTTAATTGAGTTCCCGTTTAATTGCGTCAAAAGTCGTTCATTTTTAGAAACTCAATTGAGCGGAAATAACTGTATCTACATATGTACGTGCCGTGTCTACTTTGTACTGCTATGCTTTGAAATACACTTTTTATATTTTTAAAATAAGGGTTTAGTAAAAAAAAATTTAAATTAAAAATGGTAAAATGTAAAAATGGGAAATTTAAATTAATGAAAATATTAAATGGACGATGTCGATGTTTTTTATTTTTGATGCCGATGTATCGCCGATATATCGTCCATCAAAACATCGATGTTAATATCGATGTTTATGAATGATACATCGATGTTTTCTAAGCATCGATGTGTCGTTTGCATCCCTACCTATGATACCTCATACCTCATTACCTAATGCAAAAATTTTCAGCTGCCTGTCCTTGCCCCATTTTTTGCTAGAGGTGAAATTTTGAAAAAAGACACGGTTCCAAAAATGTGTTGCCTGCATTTTTTTTTTTGGCAATTTATGATTGTGATTGTTAAGATAAGTACAATATGATTTTTGTTTTTCACTATCTTATGCTTACCTGAGATCCTCTGTCAAATTCTAAACATGGATGACGGAAAAGTCGTTATTGCATGCAAGTTTAAGGTGTATGGAGTTCTTATTTAAATTAGCGTATACGCTTCCACAAGTGGGGGAACGCTTTCATAAAAATACATCAAACAAATATAAGGAAAGGATCAGAAAGAATCGAATACAGGATGCGTTTTCAAGAAATTTGGACAAAAAATAGACTTCGCGGAGATTTTTTGAAAACGATGAGGCTGTAACTCGAATCACTGGAATAAACAATCAAATCGCTAATATCATTTTTGCCCGAATTATATCCACAGACAGTTCATAAAATATTGTCGCATGGCAAAGATTTGCCAATTGGAGAGCTTTCTGAAGATGCACAGGAGTCCCTTAACAAATTTCTTTAAAAAAATACAAAAGACAAAAAAAGAGACCTCTCCAACATGTTAGCAGCATCTTCCGATCCACTTTTTTCATTACTGCGGCATGTAAAGTCACGAATAAGTCTCTTAGATAAGCCTTCTTTTACAGATTATGACCAATATTTTATAAAAAATATAAAAATAAATTAAAAAAAATGTTTTTTAATCTTTCCTGGAATAATTTTATATCATAAAAGCGTTTAAAAAGAAACATAAAATATCAAAACTTTTAAAAAATAATTTTTTTTAAATGTTTCACGGCAAAACTCTCTGAAGAGATTGAGTGGTTGTAATTGAGACATGTAAGGGTAACCTGTCCGAAAAAGCCTGGGTTCGATCCCAGCGGCAGTCAAGAATGAAAAATTATCAAAAAAGTTTTAATTAATTTCATGTTGTAAAATTCCTTTCTTCATAAAAATAATTTAATGAAAATTAGACACTATGAAACGAGGTTGACCAATTCTCTATCATATACCTTTTAATTTGATTATCTCAGTTGGTTCAAAAATTATGATTTTTGCAACGAAAAAACTCATATGGCGCCACTGTGCGACCCACCATTTAACCGCTCTGGATGAGAAGCATCTCGCGGGTCATTGTCATTATTTATTAAGTGCAATTAAGCCATCTCTGTTTGTCAGCCTTTGCGCGTTTAACGTTGTGTACACATTAGTTCCTAACGTCGCATTACTGTACCACTCCCCAGTTTTCCAGGGTTCGACTTTAACCAACCGTTTAAACCTAACTTACTTAAATCAAACCATAGAACAAATAAAAAAAAATTGAAAAATCATTGAATAACGTTGCTATACATTTCTAATAGAACCGTTTTTGGAATCAGTAATTTAATTTTCCTTCTGAGTTTGCCATTTAAAAGTAGTCAATTTGATTGTAACTGTTTGTCGGTGGTGAAGAACGGTTATGATATGCCCAGCTAATAAAATGAGGAAATCATATAGAAAGAACAAATTGGGACCCATCTGAAATCAACTTTATATGGTACAATTGAAACTTAATTTTTATTTTGCCTTGCCAACAGCGTTTAGTGTTTTTAAATTTCTTTGGACAATGAACAAGACTTTACATCGAAAGATGTGAAATTTCATGAAGTTCTAGCTATCTAGCAGGGATATCGCGCAATAAAAAACCAATCTATGGAAAAAACAAACATTTTCCTTTTAATTGCAAAATAATAAAAACAAATTTTTGAACCACACATTTTAATATAATCAAAGAAAATTTCTAAAACAATTATTATTATTATTTTTTAATATATTTAGTACATACCAAGGCGAATTTAGGAATTTGACTTGATACAAACATACACGTACAAAAAAAACTCGTTTAAATGTGGTCACCTCCAACAAAACTATTTAAAAAAAAAACTTTCAACATATTATTTTTAATTTAACCATATTTTTGTCAGCGACAACCATATTATGGTTAAATTAGTCCTTCATCAAGAACCCACAACCATATTATGGTTGTCTCTAAACAGGTTAGGGTTGAATATGACAAGAATTGGTTTTTAAATTAACAATAGTATTTTCCTCTTTTCCAAGAGCAACATAATATTGTTGAAAGCCAACCAAGCTATTGTAAGTGTTTAACATATTTTAGTTATTATTGACTACAACATGTTCGGAGGCAACAATAATATGGTTGGGGCTTCTTGATGGATGCCTAATTTAACCATAATATGGTTATCGCTTTAAAATGTTTAAAATTTTCTTTAAAAATGGTTTTTTTGGAGGTGACCATATTAAAACATGTTTTTTCTCTGGGTGTACATTACAAAAAAACAACAAAGAAAATTCTTTGAAATTTCCCAGCGGTAAAAGAAAAGAGTAAAGAGGCCTAATAGAAGGCCTTATTTAACAGGCACATGCTCTCCTCGCCGCATTCCATACTCATTTATTTTTTACACAGGTTGTCATTGTGAGAAGGCCCTTCCACACTCCCTTCTTTTGGCAGAAATTCTAAAAGGCTTTCAAACACAGAATACTAACAGAACTGTCACGAGACGGAAGATTTTGCGTTTTTTTTTGTCTCTTTCTAAGAAAGCTGCCCTTTTTCATTTCTCTTTGCATCATCTTTTATGCCGCAATACAATGAACACAAATTTATTTAGTTGAGATTTATTTGCAAAGCTTTTGTAAAAATTAACTTTTAAGTTTACCACAACACAAGTAAATAATATTTAAGTAAATAAATAACATTATAAAACAAAAAATATTAATAAATACATTTTTTTTGCACAAAACACAACGTTTGTTGAACTAATGCATTTTTTTAACGTGGTCTGTGTTTTGTTATTTTTGTTTTGATCATGCCATTTGTGTTGATTGTTGCTGCCTGTTTTTACACATTGCCACTTCACCACCAAAAAAAGCTTTTTGTCTCTTTCTTCGAAAGCTGCCCTCGCAACTGATTTGGGCCTTTTTCACACGTCACTTTTTTCAGTTCTGTTAGTATTCTGTGCTTTCAAATGAAGGACTTTTAAAAGTGAATATGCAGAATATATTTTAGCAACACTACCAAAGAAGGCCTGTTGTTGCCCTTATGATGCATATCCTTAAGAACGTTTTTCAATAAAGGACTGTTAAAAGGCATTACAAAGGTGTACTGTAAAATGGACTTGTATTAAAGTTTTCCAACAAAAAAAAAAAATATATATATATATATAAAAATTGAACCACTTATTTCCCTTCCTAAAGAAGGGAGTAAATAATGTCACTTAAAACAAAAAAATTTTACCTGAACAACTTCGTTTCTCCCTTGATAAAGAATAGAATAAGAATGTGTAATGAATATTTTGAAAGGTCTTTCTAAAAGTTATTTATACCTTATAACAAGCATATTTCTGAAAACAGGATATCATAGATAGATAGACTGATAAAAGCCGCAAAATCACAGTTTTATTCGAATCGTTTTACATCTGCATTGGGATCTAAGACAACTTGGAAAGCCATTCGTAAGATAGGCGTTGGTAGACCCTCTGTTGATGTTATTGATATAGATGTTGATGAAACTAATAAGTCTTATACAAAGCTCCCTGTTGTTCAATCAAATCTTGGTTTTTCTGAACAAACTTCACATATTATGGATAATCCATTCTACTTTGATTGTGTATGCGAATCAGATGTACTATCTAGTTGCCTTTCAATTAAATCAAATGCTGTTGGGTTTGATGAGATTTATCCAAGGTTTTTAAAAATAATCATTTTGCGTATGCTGCCTTATATCACACATATATTTAACACTATAAAAATAATACCGATACCAAAATCTACAAATGAATATCGCCCTATACCATTTTACCATATTTATCAAAAGTATTTGAACGTTTACTACATAACCAAATAAGCAAATACGTAAATGATAAGGGTTTATTAACTAGAAAGCAATCTGAGTTTCGACTGAAACATAGTTGTATAACAGCCTTAATAGATGTTACTGAAGAACTGCGACAGCGTATTGATGTTGGTGATGTTTCTTTCCTTGTACTTCTCGATCATTCTAAAGCCTCTGATACGGTAGATCATGATGTACTTCGTTTTAAGTTGCTAAAAATGTTCAATTTCTCTACGTCATCAACAACATTAATGTTATCGTATTTAACAGGACGCCGTCAGTCCGTCTTTGCAAACAACAATACTTCAAAATCTCTACCAGTTCTGAAAGGAGTGCCACAGGGATCAATACTAGGTCCATTACTCTTAACTATATATACCAATGACCTTCCCCAACATCTAAAGTATGTATGATGACGTACAACTATATATTAGTAGTAGCCTTGATGATATGAGCCGATGCATTGAGAACTTAAATATGGATCTTGGCCAAATATATATGAATGGACAAGTGCAAATGGTTTGTGTCTAAGCCCTAAAAAATCCAAGTGCTTAGTTATTACAAAGAAGACAATTATTTTAAACGAAGAACCGGCAATATTGCTAAGTAATAAGAAAATCGAGATAGTATCAACGGCAAAAAATCTTGGAATCACATTTAATCGTTTTCTTACATGGTCAGATCATATTAACGTCGCAACAGGGTAAACATACTCAATGTTACGAGCGTTATGGCATACCCAGTATTTTACCCCACTCAAAATTCGAATTCTTCTAGCAAAAACATACCTCTACCAACTTTGCTATATGGATGCGAGATATACGCAAACTGTGATTCTGCAAGTCGTAAAAAGCTAACATCTACCTTTAACTCAATATTGAGATATGTATTTGGTCTAGGGAAATATGACCATATTTCCCATTACACAACAAAACTATATGGAGTTACTTTTGTAGATCTTCTAAATTTCAGAACATTGATTTTTTTACATAAAATCATACACTCTCGACATCCAACTTACTTGTTTGAGAGATTATTGTTTACCCTTTCTGAAAGAACAAATAATATCGTACATGTTCGTTATATAAACTCTGTATCAAAATTGCAATTTTATATTCATTCAGTCTGTCTTTGGAATTCGCTTCCCACGAATATTCAATTTATAAGCAACGCTCGGCAATTCAAAAACGAAATTTTTAAATTGTATGCTACAAATTGAATTTTTTTTTTATTTTATTTTATTTTTGATTTTCATTAATTTTTATGTTTCATATTAAAATAATTTATATATTGTTTTATACTAGCAAAATTTGTGTTAGTGTCAAATAAAATAAATTAATTCATGTTTGCCATGCGTTCAGACTATTTGCATATTTGCATCAAATAATTATTTAATGAAAGTGTCTAAAAATAAAAATATATTTCCCAAATAGTAAAAATGACCGCAGAAGCTATTTTATTTATTTTATTCTGTGGAGCAGCATCTTTTATAATGTTAGAACCGGAAAATGAAAAAGGGGAAAAACTGGAAGACAATGGGTAACGGAACATGGCTAAAATTTGTGAAAAACTGCAAGCTTGGAAATAAAGCCTAAAATATATTTGAAATTGCTAAATCGGTTAAAAAACAAAATCTCGGGAAAAAAGAAAAAAAATTTTGCAAAAATAGCGAAAATTCGCGAAAAATTATTTCAAACAAGACAAAATTTGTTAAAAGCGCCTAAAACTGTACGGAATGCCAAAAATTCGGTAAAAATTGCCAAATTAGCGAAAATTCGCAAAAATTTGCTATTAGCGGTATGATAGCAAATCCTTAAAATTATTAAAAATCGTTAAAGCTGTAAAGATTCACAGCGAAAAATCATTTTTTCGCGGGCATGGCTTAAATTCGCGAAAAATTACAAACTTGGAAACAAACCCTAAAATTGATTTAAAATTGGTTAAAAAACAAATTGTCGGAAAAAACAAAAAAAAAAAATTTTCCAAAAATAGCGCAAATTCGCGAAAAATTTTAATATTTTAAACAAAGTATAAAATTGACTAAAAGTCCCTTAAAGAATTGGCAAAAATTCGGTAAAATTGCTAAATAAGCGGAAATTTGCAAAAATTTGCTTATAGCAAAGTTTAATAATTATTAAAAATCGTTAAAGGTGCAAAGAATCACAGGAAGAAATCGCTTCTATCGCGAACATGGCTATAATTCTCAAAAAATTGCAAACTTGGAAACAAACCCTAAAATGTATTTGAAATCGCTAAATCGATTAAAAAGCAATATGTCGGGTAAAAACAAAAAAAAAAATGTTGAAAAAAATATCGGAAATTCGCAAACAACTTTAATATTTCAAACAAGCCATAAAATTAATTAAAAGTCCCTAAAAGTATAAGAAATGGCAAAAATTCGGTGAAAATTGCTAAATTAGCGGAAATTCGCAAAAATTTGCTAATAGCGGCATGATAGCAAAGTCTAATAATTATTTAAAATCTTTAAAACTGTAAAGAATCCGAAAACTTACAGAAAAAATTGCTTCTATCGAGAACATGGCTTAAATTATTTGTCGTTGTTTGCTCTTACAATTTTTTTGTAATATCAAATAAATGTTTGATCAAAAATAACTAAAATGTTTGATATTTTGTGTTCACACTATGTTCACATTGGACAAATATTTGTTTGCCGGCAAATACTTTTATTTGCTCAAAATCAGCTTTTATTTTATTTGACACTCAAAAATATTTTGTGTTCAGACTACGATAATGAAATATTTGATGTTTGCTTTCAAATATTTGATCAGTCTGAACGTACCTTAATTCAATAATTGTATATTAATTTTTATTTTTTGTAATTTTTTGTAATTTCTACCAAACAGATTATTAAAACTATGTTATAATTTACGTTATAAAAATCCATTACTTTAATTATAAGATTTCTAATCTTGTTGTATTGGAAAGCAAATAAATAAATAAATACGAAGCGAATCTTTTGGAAAGGAGTATGACGGCATTCAAAAAGGCCTGCCACTATCGGTACTTTCAATATTTACCGCTGGGTTATTTCAAAAAGCAAATTTCCTACACATACATACATACCATGGTACACACAAACAAATATTTTAAAAGTTTTCATTACTTCTTTGTACTTTTATCTAAAAATTTCTTTGTTCTTACAACGATAAAAACAAAATTAACTTCTTGTTCGAAAATTATTATTAAATTGAATTAATCGATTTAGTACTATTTTAAGAATACTTCTTAAGGATATTTTTAGTTGAAGCATTCCTGGCCTTATTGGAATTGTTTATTTGTTTGCTTATGTTACGACAAGTTACATTTTCCTTTGTCTCCTTTTGATGAGAAATCAATCAAAATATTTTCCCAATTTCTTTGTGTGTGGAATCTTTACAAATATTCCTCAACACAATAGAATTAAAATCCGTAGTAAATATGTACATAATGTTTTTGTTGACAATCAAAAAATGTTAAGGTAATGAAAAACATTATTATGAATGTACATCTATCGAATAGTCTAAATGTACGACGTACGATGTGCTGGACTTCACAAGTAGGGTTGCTATTCACCATAAAACTTCCGGGAAACGGAATTTAAAAATTCCCGGAAATTTTGGAACGGGATATTTCGGAAATATCCATATGTGACACTGAATTGTACTTACTGTTACCATATCGATGGCGGTAAAAAGCTTTTCAAAGAAATCGTAGCAAAACGTATAAATGCTGCAAATATCGGAAAGCTATAACGGTTATTAAATTAATGTGGGATTTCATTTTAGTGACTGAAGCTAACTTTGGACTTTAGCATGTTAAAACATTTTTTGAAGCCTACTGTGAATAACCAACCACAAAAATCGAACCACAGTGCATACAATCAAACTATTGTTTTGCCATTAAGGCTCTTTAAAGGTTTTTTAAGAACTCAAGTAAAAAAAGTAGTAATAATGCTATATCTGGCTATGCCGATTCTAATATACCCTTCACCATGTTGCGATAATAACAGAAAGTAATATAAATACTGTTCTTAATATATAAATAAATAAACTTTGTGCTACGCAAACTTGTCAAATTTCGCCGACATTTTGTCGGGTGCTGTGTATTGTAAACCAAGATGCTTGTACCTCATTTGGAGACCTTGGCTCCCTCTCTTTCCGTTCTCCAGATATACAGAAATCTTTAATGTATTTGTATGGTAACTGCTAGGCCCATTTCTTACGCCCGCCCACATTTTGTCGGATGTTGTGTATTGATAACCAAGCTCCTTGTACCTAATTTGGAAACTTTGCCTCTTGCCGTTCTCCCGTACTACATATAAATAAAATAAAAAACAGCAACACGGGATTTTTGGGTAAAATAAGAGGTAGTCGTAGTTTTTTGGTCATACCTCAGCCATTTGTGGACCGATCAGGCTGGATTTCAATAGCAAACAATTCCGGACTATATGCGATATAAATTTATAGCTACCAATTTCGCATTCTATCTAGAGTCTTCGGAAATCCCATTTCAACGCACAGACGGACATCGTTTAATCAACTTCGCTCTTCATAAGGACCCAGAATATATACATACTTTATAGGATCTTAGATCAATATTGTAAAAATTACAAATGGAATGATATACTTATAAGAGTAGTATAATAATAATGTTTGAGAAGATGTCAAAAGAAACGTCACAAAAAGAGCACTACATAAATTTTTGATTCATTTATCAAGTGTAATAAAAAAAAAACTCAATTGCCCTTAAAATAAAAAACATCTTCGTTTCTTTTGGGTAGACCACCTGCCTAAAAAGGTTTTGATTTGAGCAAATTTTATAAAAAACAAACCAATTATTTTTTGTTTATTCCCTTCCATATACTCCACACAAAAAACACCTTCCTTTTCCTTTTACTTAAATAAAAATTGGCTAAAAACTTTTGTGGCTTAAATTAGCTAAGAAGAAAATTGAATTGGAACTTTGTTATAAAACTTGTTTCTTGTTCTTGACTTTATCTTTTTTTTTATTCATGTCTTCTTCGCCCGTGTTGTACATTTTCTTAAGCATTTTGGCGCACTTATTCAATTTTTCACTTTTTTGAAAATTTTGTTTTTGCTAATTAAATTCTACTTCATTACTTTGATACACGATTTTCTTTTTTTTCTTTGCAGAGACACCAACGAACTACAGCCAATTACGAATACAAATCAGGCGGTTATAAGATTTTATCGTCTCATACAGGCGGCACGTGATGGTCAAGATCAAAAGGATTGTTTGGCTTTGTATCCAAGTTGCAGTATAAATACGGAATAGAAAATTGTTAAAGGAATAAGTTTAATGTAATTGAATTTAATAGTAAAGGACACCTTTCCTTTTGTTTTCTATCGGTGCGAGTAGGAGTCCTTGTAAAGTCATTAGTTTAGAAATTTGCTAAATTTAAGGTTATTATTTTTTCTTTTTACTTTCATTATTTATTTATTTATTTAACACACCCAATTGTACATATTTATTTCAGTAATTAAGTTGTAATTTAATTCTATTTATTGTATCTAGTATTATTGTTCTATATACTTTGAAAAATCATCTCTATTCCGCGATTTATAATAGGGAAAATTAAAAAATATCAAATTTTCAATCAAATTCTTTAAAACATTTGCACTCTTCAAACCATAGAATACAACCGTCAAACTATTTAAGGCCCGTTTTCACAACTTACCGATAGCTAAAGGTAGGATTTTATCGGCCGTATAAAAAGTGTTCCATTATTACAACTTTACTTTAACCTTCCAGGTAGGATGAACCTTAATTTACTTTATCGCTCACTTAAGGTTAAAGTAAAGTTTTTATAATGGAACACTTTTTATAAGGCCAGTTAAAGTCTACTTTAAGCTATCGATAAGTTGTGAAAACGGGCCTAAGTGTTTCAAATTATATTAATACTATTTAGCGTTTGGCGCAAATAGTTGTGCAAAAGAACAAATGCAAAATTTATGAAATCTAACGGAAATATTAACTAAATATTAATTTAACAGCCAATCCCACGATGTCTCACGTTAACGTTCGCATATAAAATTACATTTAAAACAATTTCAAAAATTTGTTTTTGTTTTAAATGTTATTTTCTATGCGAACGATAATATACCACTACAATTGTTTTGTTTTTGAACGAAGAAAAGAACACTATATAATGTTTAGATCTTTCTAATAAATAGATACGAACGTTATTTATGGTTGTGTTCGTCTACACAAACATTAAAAAAAATAGATATCGTTCCTGGGTGTGTGAGCCGAACGCTAATAAATGTTCTGTTTATTGTCGAACACTGGTCAGTTGTTCTTAAAGCACCTATCTCGTGACCAGTGAACTCAATGTTATAATTACAAGGAACGAATTGTGATAGGAGAAAATAAGACGTATCACTTAACTAGTGGGAATGTTTTAAAAGTCTAGTTAGTCCAGAGGAAAGTCAATTTACACAAAACTAGTCATGTGACTGGATTTTGTGCGGGTAGTAGCTGAATCTATCTGGTTCTATTACTTTAAATGAAGGGTATCTATCTTTCTAACATGGTTCAGTCGGGACAATATCTGCGACAGACATTATTTTTAATAAAACTGAATGTATCCATTAAGATTTTTGCAGTGGCCTTTTACAAAATGTGAAAAACGTGCCAATTGACCCTTTCCGAGGACATCGCCATGTTAAAGAGACAAGTCCGTTTCATATAAAATGTTAGAACTAGAACCGGTCCCTGCCACTTTAGAACTGTCACGTGACAAGTTTGGTGTTAGTTTCCTATCCCCTAGGGCAATAACTTAAAAAATCTGCAAAAAATTAGTTTGCACTATTTTTTACTATTTTTTCACCAGCAGTATTGAAAAATTGTTTACCATCTCTAAGCGCAGATTGAATGCACTAAATTTAAATATTGCAACATTTTAACTTGCACATACATGTTACAATAAGCATGTATAAAATAGAAAAACATTGCATCAGGTATATTAATGAAGAATTAGAACTTAAAAAGGAAATTGTTTGCCTAGCCCGAAAATACAAAATTTTTTGTTTTTAACATATAGCGCCGCCATTTAAAGTCCGATCTCATCGCATCGCATTACATTTTTTTTTGTCTTGACCGTGGCTAAATGTTTGCCACTTGTACCTTTTTTTATGACGTCAAATTCCACTTATGCCATATCGGATGCTTCCCTCCTCATGTTGAATTTTTTGCACGTGGACATAAAGCCCTTCTAAAACAGTTCCAGAAATGTTTTACAGTCCACTTAAATACAGAACATTAAAAAAATAAAGATCACGGATACAATTGTTGATAGTTACTATACGCCATATTTGTCGATCAGACTTAAAGGTGCGATGTAATCATTATGAAATAATAAAGCTTCAGAAGGGTTTCTTTTATAAAGGGTGATTTTTTATGAATTATGTTTTTCGGGCTGGCAGCACTGGTTGGTAATTGTGTCCAAACTACATCTGTGAAAGTAAAAAGTGTTCAGTATTCTCTGCCATTTCATCATGGAGAAACTCACAAACAAGCAACGACACTCCACTGTTTTATCGAAAAATTGTGTTCAGCGATGAGGCTCATTTCTGGCTAAATGGAAACGTAAACAAGCAAAATTGCCACATCTGTGGCTGTTCAAATGTCGTACAAGAGTTACCGATGCATCCCGAAAAAACGACAGTTTGGTGTGGTTCATCGGCACATTTTACTTCAAAGACGACCGTGGAAGAAACGTTAGCTTCAACGGCGAACGATATCGAGCGAGCAACATTTACATGAAGTTATTTTTAAAAAGTTAATGGCAAACACCAATTTATCGATTCCAATAAAAATTTTGAAAATATGATGCAAATGTGAGTGTTTTATTAGGTTTTAAAAAAAACTACGCTTAAAAAATCACCCATTATATATGAAAAATTGAACATAAGAAGGATCCGAGGTCTCATAAAAAACATCTAGAATTTGAAGTTTTATTAAAAAAGGATTAGAGACAAAAATTAAGCCATATTCTAGACATTGACAATGATATATATACGATACGTTGAGATCGGATAAATAGCGGTGTTAAACATAAAAAACTAAAAGGTGTTAAATTTTGAGGCGTGTCATAAAAGTGAGTATGTATATTAAAAAGCTTAAGAAAGACTTTCTTGGCACGAGGAAAAATTCGAAAAAATATCCGAGATGACCATAGTCAATCCATGAACGACGATATGCGATTTGATGATAACGGACTTGAAATATCAACGCAATACAGGTAGGTAGGTAGGAAGGCTTCACACCTTCACCCAGGGACCAATATGGTCCATTGTGACGCCTTATTTAGAAATAGATATACAAAGATGGAAAGTAGGTGAAATAAAGAGCGAAAGCATAAGACACCTTGATAGATAGGAAAAGAAATTAACGGACAAAGCCCTAGAGAAAACCCGATCAACCCAAATTCACCCTACGTGCGGCTATCACCCAGTCTCCTGCCGCGCAACCAGGCCATCCTCATTCCGAATCCTATCAGACTCTCGAGTCCACAGCCCGAGACATCGCCTAATTCGCCTAGGAATCTTTTGCCCATCCACCTCAGCCAGCTGCCCTGTATCCTGAGACAGTGGCACAGAATGTGCTCAACTGTCTCTAACTCTTCCGGGTCCTCACATAGCCGCAATATATATAAAAAACCAAAAGTGCTGTATTTTGGGGGTGTTGGAACAACCCGTGTTAGAATTTTTATTGATATATCTTTTATTTTAGGGGATAAATGGCACAATTATTTTTTTCGACCCACCTTAATGTACATGCTTTTTGACTTTTGCTATGATATGCATAAGCAAATGAAAAAGTAAAACTTGCTCAATAAAGGAAGAATTCGTAGCTTAATGTTGGGAACACAACTGATACAAACCAGGAAATTTTCCCATCACGACGAATTTTTTAGCAAAAATTTCCTAAAGGCGACCGTACACGACATGTTTTTGTCATCTGACATGTCAAATTTTCCACTGCAAAACACATGCATGTCGTGTGTTACCTTTTTAACTTTGCTTCTGTAAAAGTCAGACGCAAAACATCTGACAAAATTTCAATTAGAGCGTGCTCTATTTTCTTCTGACAAACCATCTGACATCAGAAAGCTATGCCGGCAAGAAACCGGCAGCGGCGTCCACTATTGACGGAATCATTAGCCGGCTGAAGTTAATTTTTTACAATACCGAGATATGTTTGATCATCTTACCATTGAATAGAATTTATGTGAATATATATATTAAAACCGTTTTATTATTAAATCCTAAATTGGCATCTTTGAATTAAAAGAAAAAAAATGTTAAGATGGCTGAACTATTTTACGGCGCAAATAAAACTTTTCATGGCGGCAGCAAGCTATTTTGAAACCGAGCACTACTTTGGTTTCTGCAATAACAATGTGAAAAAAACAGAGACAATGTCAGAAGCAAGTTACATGTACGTTTGTGACCGAATATTATAAAGCTTATGTAAAACAGCGATTTTGACAGACATGCACAATTACATGTGACTTGAAAATTTGACATGTCAGATGACAAAAACATGTCGTCTATATGCTCCTTAAGTAATTTCGTTGTATTAAGCTCAATAACGACGAATAACTAAGAACTTTTACAATTGAGAAAGTTGTTTTCTGTTTTTGCAAAGAGGGAGAAATAGTGTAACCATTTTACAAAAAAAAAATACTTAAAAAATAAAATGAAAAGTGTGTTTGCGTTTAAACCGTTCTCAAAGAAAACCAAAGTGATGGTGATAATTTCCTCACAATTCCGTACAATTTAGGTGCAAATATAGTGCACTTCTCCCACCTATGGTATTTTTTAATTACATTTAACAAAATATCTTCGATCGCATCGAGCCCTAACCGCGAAAAAAAACGTAAGCGCCAAAAATCAAATTTTACAGGAGAGAGTTTTTTTTATTTTATTTCATATACATTTTGTATGAAATTTGTCACTTACGATAAAATTGTTCTTGCTATAAAATCGTTACGGTACCTTATGTGACCATGACATTTTAGGAAATGATGCAAGAGATAAAAGCCAATAAAGTCATTAAAAAAAAACGAAAATTTAAAGTGATGTCGCTTACGTTATTTTCGCGGTAAGGGCTCGATATTATAATATGGCTACGATGTTTTGCATTTTCTTTTTTGCAAGGCCTTTTGCTCTAAATACTGAACTCCGTTATTCTTTTTTTAAATCAAGGAAACATTATTTGCAAAGCTATATTGCAAAACAGACAATTAACCTTGAAAATAAATTAGAATAATTATTTATAATTTATACACCCTTTATCAAAAATATTGTAACGTTATTAGTTGAGAACAATCTTTGCTAAAGGTCATATGGTTGGTGTATATCTTAAAAAAATGGGATTAAAACAATTACATACACCCAGAGAAAAAACATGTTTAAATAACGTCACCTCCAACAAAACTATTTTCAAAGAAAATGTTGGCTACCCTGAGCGTTTTGCATAGGTCAAAGTCTGGACTAAAAACGCACAGAAAAAATTTTTTAGGCCAGTAAAAGAATTAATCAAAAATAAAATCAGTTTTTATAAAATATTTAATCAGGTGAATTAAACTTTTAATAAAGTGAATTAAACTTTTAATTGAAATATTGTCAATTAAATATTTTATACACTTGATTAAAAAGTTTAATTCACCTTATTAAATATTTCATTTAAACTGATTTTATTTTTGATTAATTCTTTTACTGGCCTAAAAAATTTTTTCTGTGCGAGGTAAAGTAAAAGGACTATTTATGAAATAGTTTTTAACTGGTTTTGCAACATGTAGCTGAGCGCTGTCATGATAAGTGAGCTTTTTGACCTCAAAAATCAGTTGTCTTCAGTGCCGGTCCTGTGTGATCGTCATGGCTGATTTCAGCAACTCATAATAGATGGGAACCTTCTGGTCTTATGAAATACTCGCGCTTTTGGTTGTCGTAATGGATCAATTTTTTTTATTATGATGGAAATAAAACAAACTTATATGGCATTTAAGCAGCATTTTGGATACACAAAATAATCATTCAACCTTTTGCTTTCGAAGGACCATTAAAAATATTGTAACCTTTGGTAATATATAAATGTAACTAAGTAAAACAAATACAAGATGTTTACCCTCAAAAGCGCCACATTAAAGACATAAATAAGGTACGAATCTGTTGAATTCCGTATATTTAAGTTATACAACTCTACAACCATATTTGACCTTTTAAATCGAATTGGTAATTGAAATAGTTTTTGATCTTATTTTAATAGATCTAATAAATTTGTGAAGTTTTCTAGAATATGTATAAAGTTTATCTAAAACTGTTATTTATTTATTTATTTTAAACTTTAAATAAAAAACAAGAATAAAATAAGAAAATCGCTGGCTCACTATTACATGGTTCTATTTAAAATAGCAAATATATGGTGAAAATCATGTTATAAGTCTCTTATTTTCATTCTTCTTATTCCAAATAAAGTTACCTTATAACACTTAATTAAACAATGTGGCCAAGAATATGTTGTCGTTTCAGAATCAACAATAAAAACTGTAAATTGTCCCATGCAACCTAAAACATTGCCAACAGAAATTAAAAAAAAAAATATTACATACAACCTGTAATATTGAGCCAGCGAAATGTTTAAGTAAATTTTTAATAAAGTCTTTAAAATAAAATTATATATTCATTTTGTTAAAATTGTTTTAGTTGAATATTTAATAAACGTAAAAATATTGATAAATTGTTTTTTAATTTGGAGTACATAAAGAAAATTAAGGTTTCTTTCCAAAACTCATTTCACGCCCATCGCAAAAGATAGGCAATGTATACCTGCATTTTTTGTTTTAATTGACATATTTCCTATCTTCCTGACCGTATTATTAAGCTTTTCTTCCGATAAAGATATAACAATGAAAATAAACCACAAATCCTTTATAAAATTAATATACGGGTTTCTATGCTCCATTTTTAGTACAGTGAATATAAACACGTCAAACCATCACGAAAAAATGGCACTTTCGGCATCATCACCTCCGATTTCAATGAAATTCAACACAAATGTTGTATGTTGTTGGACTTGAACAAGTCAAAATTTTCAGACTCCAGATTCTTTCGACTTCCGAAATATGACGTCATAAAAGATGTGAAAATTTTTTAAAAAAAATCACAAAAGTCTCCTTACAAAAGGGGATAGAACTTTTGAACTATGCAAGATAATTTAGTTTTTTTGGTATCGTTTTAAAGGTGAAAGTGCATCTTTTAAAATGATATGCATATTGTGTTTTTTTTTTTTTTTTAAGAAAAGGTCATAGGTCATTTTTTGGAGTCTTGAGTTCAAAGGGGCATATCTGAAAAAGTATATTTTTTTAAAATTCTTATAAAAATATATGTCCAGTATTAGACCCTTTTCAACATTTGCAGAAAATTTAAAGGTGGATACTCAATTGGTGTCAGAGTTATAGACCAGAACGTGATCTTAAGTGACGTGACGTGACCTGACGTGATAGAGAAAAAACAATTTCAGATTCGGATTCAGCCCACCGAATTTCCCTAGGAAAGATATTTGGTTGCTCCAGTCCAAAACCTTGTTGGCTAGTGCAATTAGTATTGTGGTTAATTTATTGAACTGTTTATGGCTTTTAAATCCAAATTTTTGATATTTAAATTTTCATTAAAATATTTTTATGAAGAAAGGAATTTTACAACATGAAATCATGGTACAACTACACAAGGTAGACTTGTTGGCCCATATGTTTGTCAGCCGATTACCCAATTTAGAACCCAATTATGAAATTTCGTGTATATAAGTCAAAATTTGTACATATGTGCGTTAAATTGTTTTTGTTTTATATGAAGACAATTTTGACAAGTCGGTTCTTTGCATAGAGTAGCATGTCTACACTCCCAAATGTGTCTATCTTGTGTTAATGTACCCTGCATGAAATTAATTAAAATTAATTGTTAACTTTCATTCTTGACTGCGCTGTGAACAGAACCCAGGTTTTCACGTACAGGTTGCCCCTACGTTTCTATTGTAACCACCCAATCTCTTCAGAGGGGTTTGCCGTTTAACACTCACCGCTATTGACGACGGCTGTCAGTCAATAGTCAAACATCAATTTTTAAACCAAATGGTATTTAATAGGGTATTCATTTAATCGACCTTTTGCTTTAATCGGTTAATCGCTCGATTAATTAACCGAGGTTTTGGTTTAATCGGTCAATAATCGGTTAATTTAGTTTTTAGTCGGTTAACCGATTAATAAAGTTTTGTTTCATAAATTAAGTAATTTCAATATTATTAGTAAAAAAAACAATAACATACCAAACATTAAAATTCTTGAACTAAAACGAGCAAACAAAAAAAAATTCATAAATATGTAATACATATTTATGAACATATTATGAATAGCACACCCTGTGATATCAAGTCATATCGTCATAATGTCCTTAATAATATTTTACAATTGCTTAAAATAAATATTGTTGTGTTTCAAACAAAATAAAAATTTTAATGCTGTGCTCATTGATTTGTCATAACTACACAGTAGAAAAATAAATTATAAGCGGTAGCCCACAACAGTCATATCGTCGGCTTAATATGCAAACCTGCAAATTTCCTTCAAACACATTTTACAGGAGAGACAAAAAACTTTTTATTTTTTCTATTTGCAGCTTGATAGAAAATTAAAAATACAATTAGTTTTACATAATTAAATAGAAGAAATCTTTCTTTCTCTACCCCACAGCATCAAAATCTCAATTTACATAAAAAGTGGATTTAGCCGGTTTGCATATTAATCCTACGATATATAGTTCTAGTAATTATTTAAGGACATAAGGAGTTAAGCGATTTTTTTGTTTTGACAAAACTTGACTTAGAAAAAATTGTTTCACTTATCGTAGATAAATATATAATTTCTCAGTCCTTTTTAAGGATTTCTCGAAACATATAAAATATTCAATTATGCCCTAAGAGTCCTGTTTTAATTTTTAAATATGTTTAACACTTCTAATTGTTTCGGTTAGTTTTGTTAAAAGACTGATATGAGAAGGTATGAGAAGAAACAAATAACTAAACACATACATATAAAAAAAGTACGTGAAACAAGAAAAAGGTGTTGGCAATCAAACATTTAACCCATTTTTCGCCACATTCCTGTTGATTGAACATTGAAATCGGTAGGCGCAAAATGAGTTAAAATGAAGATCACTGAACACCTTTGTTTGTAAGCAAAAATATTTTCTAAACACATACCTTTTGTATATGAGACGAAACAAATAATTAAAAATACAAAAAAATATGTTGTAATACTACAAAAAATTAAAAATCTTATTACACCGGTTAATCGGTTAATCGACTGAAATTAACCGGTTTAATCGTTAATCGAAAAAAGCCAGTTTGAAATTAACCGATCAGTTAATCGGGTAGTAATTAATCGGTTAACCGATTGACGGTTAACCGAATGAATACCCTAGTATTTAACCTTTGGTATTTTAATTGATTTTCATGTTCTTTCTTACTTTTTGTCAAGAATTCTTCTTGAAGTCCAAAGTACAATGTTTTTTTCTGTTTTTCATGTTTTTGTCTTTGCTTTTGTTTTTTTTCTTGTTTTTTTATATATTTATATAAATAAATAAATTGCACAACTGGATCTAAACTGTTTATGAAAATTTTAATTGGTATTTTTATAGCATAGTTTTGCTATAAATTATTGAAAATTTTTATTAGAAAAACTAATATAATATTTGGTTTAATAATAACCGACAAGTTTGGTCATTATTTATAATTATATAAAAGCAAATACACGCAGAGAAAAAAATATTTTTCAATATGGCTACCTCCAAAAAAATTTAATACGGTCACCTTTAAAAATGTTTAGAGGAAACCATAATATGGTTGTGGCTTCTTGATGGAGGACTAATTATCCAAAGTATGGTCAACAGTGACAATAATATGGTTTAATTAAACATATTGAAAAGTTTTTTTCTCTGGGTGCATGTTCTATTATAAATTATTGCCTAATTGTTTATTTTCACTAATAAATAGCAACACAAATGGCAAATTAAATGTGAATTGAGAACAACTTTTATGTGTGTATAAAAAGAAATTATTTTAGGATTGAATAAACATTGTTATAAAGTTCACTAACGGTATTTCAAAGAAGATGAAAAAGGCAGAATAATCATATTAAATACTCAAATAAGCAAGTTTTTGTTAAGTTACATATGTAAATAAAAAGTACGCTGATCTTCTTATGTCAATTATTATCTAAGTTTATGCCTCCTAATTTGAGGCTACAATAGGTTTCTGGCACAGTAACACTTGCAGTTTATGGTAGAGTTTTAGTAAGAGGAGGAGATCCAAGTTGACATGTTCTTTTCAGTTCAACGCTGCAATATGTGTTAGCTTTTTTATTTTTTAAAGAACCAATAAGTTAAGAAGTCAGAACGTCAGAACGTCAAGACAACCCCAAACGTGCTTAGAATCTCTTTACCGTCCATGCAAATTCTTAACTAAATATCCGTCTTAATGATACCACAGGCTGGTATAAAATCCAAAGATATTTTTGGAACTAAGGCTAAGATTCCACTGTGTGTATTTGCCATAAGACGGCACTTACTTTGGAATATAGTCTGCAAAGTTTCGGCTCCTAAGCGAGGGCTAACGGTATGATTTAGACAATTTTTCCTATAATTTTCTGTACGCTTTGATTTTACCTCGTGGTAAGTCCATCGTGCGATTAGGCCAAATTAGATACTTTTGATAATATTGAAAATTTCAGTACGTAAAAGTCCCTACGGATGTATTGACATACATAAAGAGAACCCAACTTTTGACGCTGCTTTATCAAGCTTTCCTCGAGCTTAAATTTGGCGAATCTCACAGACCAAGGATAACTCGAGTTCCTTCTACTTTAATGGGTACTATTAGTATCTACCCCGGAGATATGATAGATTCTGGACTGGTCATTGGGGAAGGCGTCTTCGCGAATTACGTTGTGGCTGGGGTAAAACACAAAAAGCGTGAAGAGAGATCTTTGAACATCCGTTCAACGTCTATATCATAAGTTAAAACTGTTACACAAGCTTTTACATTGATGCTGAATGTAAAGGGTGATTTTTTATGAATTTAGTTTTTCGGGCTGGCAGCACTGGTTGGTAATTGTGTCCAAACTACATCTGTGAAAGTAAAAAGTGTTCAGTATACTCTGCCATTTCATCGTGCAGAAACTTACAAACGAGCAACTGCTGCAAATCGTTGAAATTTATTATCGGAATTCGCGCTCTGTTAGGAATGTCCATCGTTTGTTACAAACTTTTTATGGTCGTCATAATCGACCTAGTGAATCATAATCGACCTAGTGAATCAAAATTTACTTTGGTGGACATTAAACCATCGACTCGCGTTCGTAGAGTGCGTACCGAAGAGAATATTGTAGCCGTAGCGACCAGTGTTAATGAGGATAGTGAAATGTCAGTTCATCGCCGTTCTCAGGTATTGGGCATGTGTTATTCAACCACGTGCCATGATACGCGAATTTTTTTTGCCCCAATTGGCTAAGTTGGACTTGGTTGATATGTGGTTTCAGCAAGACGGTGCCACATGCTACACAGCTCGTGAAACAATGGACATATTGAAGGATGAATTTGGTGAGGAGTTTATCTCTCGAAATGGCCCTGTGAGTTGGCCGCCAAGATCATGTGATTTGACGCCTCTTGACTATTTCTTGTGAGGTTATGTGAAGTCGTTGGTCTATGTAGGCAAGCCAAACACGATTGAAGCCTTAGAGTATAACATAACACGTGTTGTTCATGGAATACATGCCGAAATGCTCGAAAAAGTGGTGCAAAATTGCACCTTACGAATGGACCATTTGAACCGGAGCCGCGGGCAACATTTACATGAAGTTATTTTTAAAAAGTAAATGGCAAAGACCAATTTATCGATTCCAATAAAAATTTTGAATATATGATGCATATTTGAGTGTTTTTTTAGCTTTTTTAAAAAACTACGGTTTAAAAATCACCCTTTATTAAAAATTTTCTTAAATTTTTTGTGCCGAAAAATTTTGGAGTAGGAATCGCGAGTTTTTGTGGGTATTTCGACTCCGACTTTGGTACAAAAACCTCAGCTCCGACTCCAAAGCCCTAGATTTCTCATACGGTGGCGTTGGTATATGCATTTTTTTTAACATGTGTTATCACAGCCATTAGATTAGGACCACAATGGTATGTACTATCGGAGGTATGCTGGAGAAACATTAACAATGATGATTAGGCAATTCCTTTTGACCGAATAAAACGATTTAAAAATGGAAGACATGTGGCTTAAGTAGGATTAAGTGTGCCATTTAATATATTTTTTATAATCTTTTGATGGTTATAGTTTACTCTTGTGAACGTGTTGCAAATTAAACGTCAATTTTTTTTCTAAAGCCCAAAGACTAACCTAACAAACTTTAACTCAAGGTAGCACGGCTCCTGTTCCCAAAAATATATTGTTGTAATCATAAGTTGAAAGTTCTATCATGCAAATTTATGGTTAAGTTTCAAAAGATATTACAATCTAATTTCTTTTTTTTCATACCTCACCCACAGTTTTGTTAAGCATATGTCAACTATTGACTCTTATTGGAAAATCCTATACTTTTACAACGCAATATTTTTTTATTTTCTAACAAATAAAATCAATAAATGCCAATTTCTTTTTTCTATTGAAACAACGTAATTTTCTCTTCATGAGCCTTAGAAAAGAATCTAAATTATACAATCAATAGAAAAAAAAACCGGATGTGAACAAATTTAAATTAGTTCCTTCCGGCATATAAATTCAAAAAACATAAATTGGCCAATTGGCAATAACAAGAAACACATTTTAAATTCCACACACAACCAAAAATTTGCAAAATAAACTTAATTTAAACCCTAATGAAAAAAAATAAACAAAGTAACTTAAAAAAAACAGAAAATAAAACCAGGTAAGTAAAGGAAGTAAAGTGATACATGCAGCTGTGGCGAATCTTTGTTTTCTCCATTACCACCTTTGGGAGTATATGGCTTCCACAGAGCATCTACATCTTACACGATTTGTTGCAGTTATTTTCGCTTTTTCCCATGTACAATTTTAGTGTTCTTGTTCTTGGAGTATCAGTATTCAGTAATGATATTTTGCCTTTTATACGTTTCGTTAATCGGTTGTTGTCCCAGCTAAGTATGAAGTTGATTGGTCTGCTGTATCAGGAAAGATTGTAAGATTACACTGTCCTAGTTCTTGGAACATCAACCTTTTGTTATTTTGCCTTGCATCAGTTTCGTTAATCGGTTGCTGTTCTATCTAATTATATCAATAGTCTAATGAAGCAGGTCCCAGGATGGTTGGCTTGCCATCTGCCGTTTTCTAGCAACAACGCCCTCCGTGATTTTGGTGTAGTTGTGTAGTTGTTCGTGCTTTACTAGGGATTGAAACTTGGGTGGAAGCTATTGTGTCAAAATCCTATACTGGGAGCATATTTGTATGGGCTCTCTGTGGATTTTACTGAAACCAAACGAATCTCATATATAAAGAAAATTTAAGCTGAATTTTATCTACACAGCATGCTTTTTATGGACCCTATTGTACCTAACCCTTAATGTGGAAGGACACTTGTATTAGGGCCAGGTGAACTAAAGACCCGCTTTGGCTTATTTTTTTATTTCAAACTATTTCTATTTAGGAAAAATCTGCGTGGAATTGGGCCGTCCTAGCTTGTATGAGCTATTGTGCCAAAGTCATTGCTTTGGATAGAAAAAACTAGTCATATATATTTGGAGGACTAACAGCTGAACCGAACCAAATCATAAAATATAATATATGAATATATTTCAAAACTTCTGCGAAATTCTCCGCTTTCCTCTATTCAGTTCTGTAACAGACTTAATCAAAAAGTGTTTTGTTTCTAAGGTAACGATAATATGCAAAAGTGAAGGGCTCCAGAAATTTGTGTCAATTGTTCTTAAAGCACTTATCCCGTGACCTATGAACACAACTTTATAATAAAAAGTAAGAGATTGTGATAGGGGAAAACAAGACATATCATTTAACTAGTGAGAATGTCTTTAAAGTGTAGTTACTCCAGAGGAAAGGCAATTGACACAAAACTAGACATGTGACTGGATTTTGTGCAGGTAGTGTCTGATTCTCTCTGGTTCTATTACTTTATATGAAGGGGATCTATGATATTAACCTGGTTTACTCAGACAATTATCTGCGACAGACATTATTTAAATCGAAATTGAATGTAACAAAGTCTGAAAAAGGTGCTAATTAACCCCCTCCTAGGACATGGCCATGTTAAAGTGACAAGTCCCCCTTCATATAAAGTGTTAGAGCTACCTACCACTTTAGAACCGTGACGAGTTTGGTGTTAGTTCCCATTCACCTAATGTTATTCAACCTCAAAATATTTTTGAATTGTTTTCCTTGACTTGGTTCGCTTCAGCTCTCAGCATTCCATACAATATTACTCAGTCACTTAAAAGCCAATTTTGTTTTTAGTTTTCAGTATTAAAGTTTTTATGTAAAAAAAAAAGGATTCAAAAAGTAAAGACTTATGGGTAAAAATTATAGGCATTTTTCGCCGATTTGGCTGACTTTCCTAGTAACTTATTTCGACTACATGTGGACAGACAGTTAGACGGAATCGTTATATCAACTTTTCTACTTATTAGAACCCAGAATAAATATACTTTATAGGATTCAAGATCAATATTGTAGCAATTACAAACGGAATGACAACCTTTATATACGTCCTTTCTGCTTGTAGTGAAGGGAATAAAAACAACATTTGTTTACAAAACACAATTTAAAAGTTATCAAATCTGAAAAAAAAAAATCTAAATATTTTAACAAATGCTTCAAGAATTGAAAAACGTACAAACAATCCAAACAAAACATGAAGATTCAGCAAGTCCCATAGTTTCCTCTAAAGAGGAAGTATCAAACAGGTGGCTCTAATTGTTAAACTGATATGGTACAACCCGTAACTCCCACTTTTTCCTAAGATAATATGGATATTTATTAAATTTCTATTGAACCTTTTACAGTGTTTGCAGTGGCAATTTCTTCTTTATTTAAATCTGTATAGTAGCTTAAATGACTGCTGCCACACACATATCTTAAAGTTATTGTGGTGTGTATAAGAACATTTACTTTTCCAAACACGTACCATCGTTTATACAACCTGATTTCCCTCTTATAAGAGAACAAGTAAATTACATACCATATACATAAGTAAGCACATGTTATGTACGAGGGAAGATTGAAAAGTGAATGAAAATAAAAGTATAGTCTGTCATTAGTTTCTATTTGAATATGAAACTCAACACCAAGAAGAGTTTAATGTTGATAGTTTTCAATAAAAAACAGGTAGGACAGTAAAGTCGATCAAGAACGATCATATGATACCCCACACCACAGAATTTGGAGATAAACTTTCAAGAGTGTACCCTATTTGGGACCAATGGGCAATAATGGCCTCGAAAAACCAAAATTATATTATGAGGCTAAGATTCACGTTAAAGTTCTTTGTGCCCAATTATTTTTTAAATAACTTCTTTTATATGAGATTTTTTATCATCAAGTGACCGAGGTGGGGGTTTATAAAAGGCCTATGTTTAATTCTGGAGCTACCAACAAAAAATTTTGATACGACATAAAAGCTTTCGTCAAATTTACTATTGCCATTTAAAAGAAAGTTATGCCATTAATAGCTTTTTTCGGGAGTTGTATTTGTATGGGAGCTATGATCAAATATGGTCCTTTTCAAAAGAGGGGGGGGGTCCTTATGAAAATTATATAACCTATGAACCATATTTCATCAAATACAGGGGTGTCATAAAATCCAAGTCGGTTTTGCTCATTGTCGGCATTACAAACCAATATTGGTTTCATTTGGTGTCATAAAAACAAGTCAGATTTGTTATTTTCGAATACAAATAAAACCGATATTCGAATCAGCTGTTTTATGTTTTGGCTCATGTGTATACAGATTTAAATGCAATTTTTGTTTGATCATTTTGTAAATTATGATTTTCGCGCTTAAATATTGTTAAAACCTGTGTTTTTAATTAAAGGAAAATTATAGAAAAGAAAATAAGAAGTGGAAATACAGTGACATATGAAATAAATGCCACCGTTGTGTTACTTGCATAGCATTTGTTTTCTGCTGTTTGCAGAAAAAGTGAGAAGAAGACTCTTGCGAATTTGCAGCAGCCCGCTGCCGCATGCAAAAAATACTATTTTACCAATTTTATTTACTTTCATCTGTGGAAAAAATTTAACTGTTAAATAAAACAAAATAAAAAATTAAGCTATTAATAACTATATTTATTTCCAATAAAAAAAAACAAGAGCTGTAAACTGCTTGGTTTATTTTCAATAAAAACCCGATAACATCGGTTTCTGTGACACCTAAAACCGACACTACACAGAAAAAAATTTTTGCGACAGTAAAAGAATTAATCAATAATAAAATCAATTTTAATTAAATATTAAATCAGGTGAATTAAACTTTTATTCAATTGAATTAAAAGTTTAATTGAAATATTGTCAATTAAATATTTTTTTTTCAATTTTGATGCCGTTACTATTCTTATGTTACTGCGAAAGAAGCGAGTGCGGAAGGCCTACCCCGCAATGACGTGTGTAAAAAGAGTATGAGTATGGAATAGATTAAGCAGGCCTTGTGTATCCAAAAGAGGCCTTCTAGAAGGTATCCGTACTCCTTCTTGCTATCGCTGGTTATTAGCGATTTTAGGTTTTACAGCTAGTAATGAAATGATTTTGTGTTAATATGTAGCGTTATTGTGTGTTTGTGTATTCGTAAACTGGTTTTTGTCACTTACATTGCAGCTGCCACTCTGACATTTTAAAACATTGTTGTAGTAAAACAAATATTACAGCATTTTGCTTGCAACGGTCATTCTGGCATCAGCCTTACTTAGAGGTCCATCTCATTCTTCATCCCGAGAGAAAAAACGTGATTCTAAGAGGGCACTTTAAACTTCCTATAATCAAAACAGATCTTCACAACTTTAGTTAACCGGCTGCTAGTTAATTTTACAATGACCCACCTACAATAAAAATTATGATTGCTTCTTTTACCAAGCTGTGGCATTTGTAGTCGAGGTAACAGCGACATTATTGCCGTCTAGATTATTATAACTGCCAATAATCAATAACGTGAATGTGAAGAAAATGAAAATAGCACTCAAAATACTAATAAACTAAATCTACATCAACATGTTTGGTATTTGTACGAGTGTTTGAAAAAAAAAACGTTTATGGCAGTGGGAGTAATGTATTCAAATAAACACGCATTCAACCATGTTTGAAAAATAAGCTGGAAGTGTTAATACCGTACAAATATTGGCTAAACATTTGTATAATGTATACAATTTAGTTTGATAGACATTTTACGCACACAACATACTTTTGCTCTTCTATTTCATTAATAAACTTCAAAAAAAAACAAATGAAATGAAAAAAAACAATAGAAATAAATAAAATAAAGTTTAATTTTCATTACAACTATTTATGGTATTTGTGGCATACATTTTCTGGGAAAGAGAAATAATAGAAAAATCGGCCACGCCCCTTTAATGTTTTGGAACGATCATGTATCTGGTGAAAAATTACGTTTTCTAATTAGTGGTAGGGTCAATAAGATTTTGTTTTCTATAGAGCAGGGGGCAAATTACGGCATTCGATATCGATCGAAATTTCCATTTGAATTATATTGTATTAGCGTTCGATATCGAATGCCGTACTTTGGCCCCAGCTGTTTCAAAATTGAGGTTCGCAAGCCCGCAACCAAAATACGACAACAATTTTTTTTTTTTTTTTTTAAACAATTTAATTGAATTATTAATTATTATTTATTTTTTTTTTTTTTGGTCAAATCTAGTAAAGAGCATAAATGAACGCTGGCACTGTGAAGCAAAAATCAGTGGTAGCTCTTGCTGTAAAATACAGTTAGGATTTTGGCTTTTATTACACTGTACAACAAAATAAATATTTTCTTCGCTGTGCATCAGAACGAACCAACCGCTTTCGATCGAAATTACAATACAATTTAAATGGGAATTTCGATCGATATTGAATGCCGTAATATGGCCCCTGGCTTACCAAATCTGCCAAAGGTCTTTAAAAGTGGGTTTGGGTTATCGAAATTTCGTTTCTAATAATTTTTTTATATTTTTGTGAAAAAAATTCGTTTAGCTTGTTTTGCAAAATATTCGTAGAACATATTATGCATATTTATTGCAAAATTTAGAGTTTTTTTTTTAACAGGACAAATAAGACCCCATTTAATGAAAATATAGGGTTAATTTTTCTAAAATACGATTTTTTTATGAACCCTTATATACCATTATGTTCAGAAATACTGTACAATGTTTTGACTTAATTATTGCATATTTTATAAAATTTATATGCGTCTTTAATTGTTTCCTTTGTAAAGCATTTTAAATACATTGAACGAACTTTTGGTCTTAGAAGACCCCTAGTGAAATTTGATACCGAAAATATTCGTAGAAAATTTTAACGCCTAGGTTGCCGCTTAAGTATACTTTTGTGTGGAAGTTGGAAAAAGGACAAAAATTGCATCTTAAAATGAGAGTTAGAGGGTTAATATATTCTAAGAAAAGAGTCGCCATACAATTCTACTAAAGACATCTGAAATCATTTTTTAACTCAGAAATACATTTAGTGCATTTCTTGACTTGTACCAAATGCCTTTTAAAAAAATTCACAAACTTTAGGTGCCGAAATTTTGGAAACCCGAACTAAATTTTCAAAACCCTTTGGCAGATTTGCTCTAACAATAGCCTAGTTTTATGGAGCATAGCAAGTATTAAGGCTGGCGGCGATCAACAGAATTTTGTTGTACTGACCAATAAAAAATTGAGCTTCGTAGCAGGTTTGTAAGGGAGAATATAAGGCGAGTTCCCACTTTGAAGCAATACATTTTTGACACGCATATAAAAATGTTGAACATAGCTATCAGCTTTATGAAATATTAATTTTTCTCTTATGAGACTTGTTAAGAGTTCCTTCACTTACTTTACTGCATCTCTGTATTTCTTATTACGTAGCGTATAGTTGTTCGCTTTTATTTTTAAATATACCATTAGTAGTGCTGGGAAACTATCGATAGTACTATCGATACTATCGATAGTCTTAAACTATCGAAAATATCGATAGGAAAAATATCAATATCGATATTATTATTATTATTTAAAATACAGCTACGAAGACATGTTACAGCAGCTATACACACACAGTTTTTTGCCGCAAGTTTTTACTTGCTATTATTAATTTGCGCAGAATTACAGCAATGAAGACAAACAACAAGAACGGTAGGGGCTATAGATTGCTTAGCTGTGCTTCTTTTACTACTAATTTAAGGCCTTTATGTCGAAATTTTTATATGTTTACATAGGGAATGAAATGTCAGATAGTTTTATGATGTTATAAAAAAAATCAAATAAAAATGCAATTGCAAAATCCAATTTAGTACATTATCTAAAGTTGCAATAAAATATCCTGTACTACCTGTTGCTTTGGTTCCTTCAGAAATGTGTTTATCAGCATCACAATTTTTAAAAACTTTCATCTAAAATAACGTTCGTACATACATAAGGCTCATACGTTCATTAAAGTGATAAAAACAACGAACTGTAGCCTGACACAAAAACTAGTTAAAGTTTTCCTACTTGAGTACAAACATTCAGTCGATAGTAATATCGATATATCGATAGTGAAATCTGAACTATCGATAAATATCGATAGTAGAAAATACCGATAGTATCCCAGCACTAACCATTTGTGCTTCGCAAAATGTGTGATGGCGACAAATTGTCTTATTTGGTTGAAAATATATATTTGGTTTTACTTATATTTTGGTTTCGGTTTAAAAATATACACCTTGAAATAAATAAAATAGTGTAGCGATTACCACCATCAGCTACCCTTCAATTATCAACCAATATCTTTTCTTCTATTCTTCTCCAACCAGTTCAATGATGGTGAACATATAATTTCTGCAATGCTACCTAAAGTAAAGTCGGTTGTAACCGGTTTTAAAATCTTTCAAATTGAATACATGTTAATTGGGAACTTAACACACCCCCCTAGCGACGAGCACGGCCGAATATTACAGGTAGCCACTTTCCCAATAAAATAAAACTCAGATGAGTCGTTACAAATGATAACAATTTTTATTGTGTGTATAATAAAATCCTTTCTTATATAATCCTATATAACCCTAGCGCCAAAAATTAGTTTATTTTTTGCGACATCTTATCACCAATTGCGGAAAAGTATTAAATTAACCCTTTTAAATATATTTTTTTTTGTAACTTCTGGAATTCAAGTTGAATTCTATTAGTAAAATTTTGTGACAACTATTTTTGTAGGACATGTTATCCCTATTGGATTACTTTTTGTACGTTTTCTTAGAAAATATTCTAAGGAAATGTGCCTCGTAGGATTTTACATAAGTCTTCTGAAGGCATCATACACTTAAAAATGGGAACATTGTTTTCTATGCCGATCCGTACTAAGATTGGCTGACTTCCAAAACTAGCTTATACAAAGTTTGTATACAGTTTAACTATTGTATTCTAACCAAGTACATGCACAAAGTACCAAAACAATGCAACTATGTGCTTTGTTTATTTAAACGTTTTGAAATGTAAGTGATGCAATGCATAATATTAATCTGTATTGTTGGAAATTAAATGTTAAATGTCACAAAGCATCAACTTTAAAACCGATGCTCTGATTGCTTTTTGCTGCCGTACTAATACTTAACAGTGATGTTTTGGAAGGGTTTGCATTGTATATATATTGTACTGCGGCGTTATAAAACATTATACTTTGTTCTAACATAGAGTAATTAACAAAGTTATTTACGGGAATACAAAATTTATCATTATTACGATTTCTGTATGACGTGCTTAATTCCCAATTTTTCATATTTGATAAATACACTGAAATTTATTGTTGAGGGAAAGCTAGCTTCTATGCGCATTTCACTGGTTGCTTCGGCCAGCTTATCAGGAAACCTTTTCCTAAGATTTTAGAAAAGCTACAAAAATTTTACGAATAAAACCCTAAAGCGAATAAGAATTTTAAACACTCAAAGTCTTACTTGTAACAATATCAAAGCTTAAACAAAACACCAACAATAAACAGTGAGTTTATCTTTTCTTGAGTTTTTCTTTTCTAATTAACGTTTTGGAAGTCAGCCAATGTGCAAAACAAGGAATATTTAACTAACCCTAAAATGGCCTCCCACTGTAAACATTCAAAATGCTTATATAATTTTATTATAAATTTTACCAAAGGTAAAAGTAAATATAAGTTTGTCATTCCGTTTGCAATTTTCACGGTTTCATAAAATATTCAAAGTTTCCGAAAAATTGAACTTTGGCCTTGTCACGACAAAATTTTTGGAAAATTTTTTTGTTTGTGTCATCGAACACTGAATACCTTTAATTGGAGTTTCATACAAATATTTAGATGAACTTTACCCTATTGATCAATTTTGTGCAAAAAAAAATCATTGTCAAATAGTCTCAGTGTATTAAATTTCTTTGGTTTTCGACCTATTATTTTACCTAGCGCCTATACAAAAATGCTCTCGAAATAAAGATTTTGGCACGAGCCATATGAGCTAAATTTGGTTCATATATTTCTTTAATGTATGGAGTATTGAATATTAAAAATCAACCAAATCGATCTCCAAGTGCCCTCCCGAATTAAGGGTCATAAAACGATAGGGTTCATACAAAACAAGCAAAGTGTATGAAATTGAGCTCAACTTTTTGGTTTTTTTTTTCAAACATGGTAAAGGGTATACAAGACTCTGACTTGTTTTTTTTTTTTTTTTTTTTTTTTTTTTTTTGTCCCCTTACTCGTAACAATCTTGCTATTAAACAAAAAATTGCTAAATATTTTACAAATGAAAGATGCTTTTCATTTTATATTTTCCATATGATGAATTTCATGTAAAAATCGAGATGCATTGAACCCGACCCCCTCAGATATCGATGAAATTTTGTTCATAGCTAAATTTGATCAATACAAACAAACTCTCATTTTTAGAAATTACTGTTTTGCGATTTTTTGGGCGTGACACAGTGGGAACGTTTTCGAAAAAACGCGAAAATGGTCGAAAAGAGCTCCATTTAAACTACAATAACTCAGAATCGGCTAAACCGATTTCCATGATCTTGGTATCATTAAAAAGATATTTTAACAGGCTTTATGACACGTTTAAAAAAAAAAAAGAAATACACTGTAAAAAAATTTATAACAAAAAAAAAATTTTAACTGACGAAAAAACCAAAAAGATCAAGGGTTTTTTTACAGTGTATTAATTTTTTAGAAAGGTTTATCCTTCATCTATACCATATCAAAAAATAAAAATGGGTTCTTTTTTAGTTTTTTTTATATAATTTTTTAAGTAGTGTCACTTCTAGTAATTGCCCTTATATTTTATAAAAAAAAAAAAATTTAGGTAACGAAAAACCAAAAAAGATCAAGGATTTTTAACAGTGTATTACTTTTTTAGAAAGGTATTTCCTTCACCTATAACATATCCAAAAAGTAAAATGGGTTCTTTTTTATTTTTTTTTAAATAATTTTTTAAGTAGTGTCACATCTAGTAATTGCCCTTATATTTTATAAAAAAAAAAATTTAGGTAACGAAAAACCAAAAAAGATCAAGGATTTTTTACAGTGTATTACTCTTTTAGAAAGGTATTTCCTTCACCTATAACATATCCAAAAAGTAAAATGGGTTCTTTTTTATTTTTTTTTTAAATAATTTTTTAAGTAGTGTCACTTCTAGTAATACGTACCAAAAGTCTTTTTGAACTTTTTAACGTAAGTTTCCTTGTTTAACAGTAATTGAATCTTGCGATCCAGGCATCATTCGGGTAATTTCATCATCTTCATAAAATAACTTGACTGTGCTTAGAGTTTCGGTTGGTAAACTACGTCTGCTCATTTTAAAAAGATTGATATCTGCAAACTTCGTTTTATTCCTTTGGATATCTTTACTTTTTTTGATACAATCGTGAGATATATCATCCCCAAAACGATCTTTAATTTCTGCGTGACTCATATTGATTGGTAAGAGAGATAAAAGTTTTTGCTTTTCCAAAAGATTTGAGCTGTTCTCTATTTGATATTTGATGTTTTCCAAATTTTCTTCGTAAATGGCTTTGACGTTTTCAAGTTGCGATAATGAATCAGCTCCAAGTGAATCTGCTATATTTTCCAAAATTTGCAGTGATTTTCTATTTCTGTATGCATCTTGTTTCATATATTTGCTTTTAAGAGGCGACATTTGGTTTGGTAGATGAGGAATAATATGATCATTTATATTTTCAATGACTTCCGTCCTTTCGATGTTTGCATTACAAGTTGGAAGTTCATTCAATTCTTCGCTAACTTCATCGCTGGGCGTTGTTGGCAAATAATTTGAGACTTCATTCTGCTCCACGTTGGATTCATTACGACTGCGCGCTTTTCTCAGTGTATTCCGGCAAGTTTCGCAAATACGGCTACAATGAATGTTGGCGACAGCTGGAAAATATTCAATTATATTTGCAGCCTCGTTTTCACTTATTTTACGAAGCGAAGCGCAACACTTATTAGATATTTTTATGCATCTGTACTTATTGTTTGAATTCATATTCACTCAAATTTTTAAAATATACGCGTAAAAATTGTAATGGGATATCTTGGCTTCTCGAAACTGTTTATAATTATGAATTATGAATTTTTTGTTCTATATATATTAGTCTTTATTATGGGTAAAGTAATAAATGTTTATGACAAAATAGAAAATTATTATGAAGAATACATTGATTTTTTTATTCAGAATTTTGCGGAATTACTAGAAGTGACACTACTTAAAAAATTATTTAAGTTATAGGTGAAGGAAATACCTTTCTAAAAGAGTAATACACTGTAAAAAATCCTTGATCTTTTTTGGTTTTTCGTTACCTAAAATTTTTTTTGTTATAAAATATGAGGGCAATTACTAGAAGTGACACTACTTAAAAAATTATATAAAAAAAACTAAAAAAGAACCCATTTTAATTTTTTGATATGGTATAGATGAAGGATAAACCTTTCTAAAAAATTAATACACTGTAAAAAACCCTTGATCTTTTTGGTTTTTTCGTCAGTTAAAATTTTTTTTTGTTATAAATTTTTTTACAGTGTATTTCTTTCTTTTTTTTTAAACGTGTCATAAAGCCTGTTAAAATATCTTTTTAATGATACCAAGATCATGGAAATCGGTTTAGCCGATTCTGAGTTATTGTAGTTTAAATGGAGCTCTTTTCGACCATTTTCGCGTTTTTTCGAAAACGTTCCCACTGTGTCACGCCCAAAAAATCGCAAAACAGTAATTTCTAAAAATGAGAGTTTGTTTGTATTGATCAAATTTAGCTATGAACAAAATTTCATCGATATCTGAGGGGGTCGGGTTCAAAATTTCAGTTTTATCTCGATTTTTAAATGAAATTCATCATATGAATTTTGTCAACAAATTGCACATGCGTGCAATTTAGTTGTTTACAGTTGTGATAACATACAATATGTATATTAACTTGATTTCTCAACAATCTTTAAATTCCTGAAGCACTTTTCTAACATGCAGTTTTCACTCACAATACAAGTAATTAAACGTGCAGTAAAATTTATATGAAAAGTAATTAAAAAAAAACTGAGTGCCTTTAATTCAAGTTTTACTTCACGGTCAATCACTTGTATTGTGAAAATCGCAAATAAGTCATAATAAATATTAACACTCTTCTGCTGAATTAAGTATCATTTTCCTAGAAAAGAAGACTCAAAAGAATATTGCTTGTGTTCATGTCCTAGCAGGAAAAGAATTCTCAACTTGAAAATAAAATTTGCACGAGGTGTCAAAACACCTTAACAAGCATGTGCATTCATTTAAATTCGAAGTCACATTATAAACAACTATTTTTAGCTTCCATTGAAAATCAATACTTAAAATACGATTTCGATATTTTTTAATGAACTTGACAATGTCTACAAGAGTGACATGAAGTCTATCAAAACATTGCAAAATTTTAAATTATAAAAATTGGCAAAACGGTAACAAAATAAAAAAATATTTGTGGTTTAAAATTATTAAATAACTTGTAGGAGGCAGAGGGATTTTCCAAAAAAAAATTTAAGCTTCAATTAAGTATTTATTCTAGATATGCCATCGAAATAGAAAAATTTAAAATGTAATGAAGACTAATTTTATGTTTAAGACTAATTCAAAAACGTTTAAAAAGCTTAACCAACCAAGTAAAATTTTAGTTAATCATTGAGTCTCTTCGGCTCCTGGTGGCTTAATTTGGTATAATCAAGCTTAAAAGATTTTTAAAATTTATTATACGGAAAGATTATAAGCGACACTGTATACTACAAATTGTTCCTAGGAACGAATAATTATTCAGCCTGATTACGGTTGGCTACAAAAATTTACTACAAAAAACGACTCAGGCGTATACGCCAACGCCAACGCCAACCGTAATCAGGCTGATTTACTTTAATTTTCGGAATAAAATAATTTAAAAAATTATAAAGATTTATGATATTAATAAAAGCTAACGGCCGGTTAATTCAATAATGTGTGTTGAATAAAAAAAACTAATGATTTATATTAAGTAATTGGAACTTGTTTCAGATTTTTAAGCCTAACAGAAGTTGCAAACCGATATTAAAGTTCTAAAATGTTGGCATCGTCGTCAACTTACAGGTATACTAAATTCATTTTTGTAACTAACATCACTACAGATTAAGGCAAAGATTCCTGACAAAAGTTAACAGAATTGAATGTGAGATTCATTTAAGATAATATTGAAATCGGGAAATTTCCGTATATTTTCATTATGTTTTTTTAGGCCATTATATAAAATATAAACAATTTAATATAACGGCGAATATTTACGTCAAGCACACGTTCACGAGTGAATTAGCCGTGATGTCAAGCATTTTGACCGTGTACATACCCCTTTGAAGTTTCTCCTGAGATTTTCTTATTGAAACTACATGTGGACGGTCATTGATATGGAGAAAAAACCCTTGTTCGTTGTTTATTCGCACTTTCTGTAAATTGTTTGTTAATTGCCCACAAATGGATCAATTGTTGTCTAAAGAAATCAAAGGTGATAGCATGGCCAAAACTAAGCGTTATCTGATCACACCAAATGCTAGGGCCTTATCTTAGAGAAAATAATGATTTTTGCATTCACACAATGATGAACATTTTAATATACTCATTAATTTAACATAATCAATTTTTATTCATCTACAATCCGATACAAAAATTAAATTCTTTTTTAAACGTTTTCAAAAGACAGTAACAACTTATCATGTTACGGTTAGATTTTCCTCAAAATACTTAAGACTTGTATTAAAGTGTAAAGCAGCCTTAAGTAACATTTCCGATATGTAAATTCGGCCTTCGACTTTTCCTCTGTTATGTTAAGTTGCATTGAATGAAGCTCAAAACTTTTAAGCGAACGAAAATAGTCCGTTGTTTATCGTCAAGAGATTTTTGTATATGCCTTTTTAGGCGTTACACTTTTAGCTTGGTAACTAACACAACACAGAAAAAAATAAAAATTGATTTCAGTTAAAAAATGTGTGATCAAAAATTAATTAAATTTGCACCAGTAAACAAATTAATAGCATCAATTAAATATGTTTTAATATTAACAACATTTTCTGCAGCAATGTGAATTTTTCCCTGATTAAATTTTTGATTAAAACTGATTTTATTTTTGATTAATGGTTTAATTGAAAAAAATGGTCCAGAATTGTTTCTGTGAAGCATTTTCGCGGGTTTATGTTGGCATAAATCATGGTCGATCAAAGTCCAATCTGTCTAATCCAGCCCAATAAAAAATTGTGCTTCGAGCGAAGCAGGTTTGTAAGGGAGAACTGTAAGAGTTTCGCTTACCATTTTGCTTACGGAAGGCATGAATTTTATATGGTGAGTTCCCACTTTGAAGCAATACATTTTTGACACAAAAAGCGCTTTATTCAATACATATAAAAACTGGTGAACGTAGCATCAGCTTTACACACTGAATGTTATTTACAGTTATTTTTTAGTATTCTCCCTTACAAAAATGCTTCGTAGTAAGGGAATGCCGTGGCACTTGAAATTTTATTTTTTTTATAAAACTTGTTAAGATTTCGTTCACTTACTTTACTGCATTTTTGTATGTCTTATTGCGTAGCACATAATTACGCACTTCGCAAAAATGTTGAAATTTTTTATTAGGAGTCTTCAGTTAAGTTCAAAAATTAAATTTTTTTTTGAATTCTATACTCGATATTAAAGAGAATGATTCGAGTATCACACAGTGGCTGGGTTTTAAGCCAAATAAGTTAATGCTTAGCTCTGATATTGGCTCAGAGTTTGGTCTGCTTACTATATACACAGAAAATATTATTGCTGAATTATTTTCAAACAAACGCTTGTTTGAAATTTTTTTTAATTTCTACAAATTTTTTTACTGATTCAATTAATATTTTTGTTTGATTTTTAGTTTAACCAACAGAAATGTTGACAACTATTCAAAAATTTAATAAACGCGTTATTGGTTTCAAGTTTTCATAATTTTGTATGAAATATTTAACGCTCTTTAATGTTGTCGTTTTTTGCATTTATTTTATTTGATCGTAAGCAAAACACATACAGTCTATTTTTGGACGCTTTAAAGAAGTACAACAATAAGAAAGATGATAAAATAGCGTGGCGAGGTTTTTAGTAAAAAAAAGGCAAATACAATATTAGGTAAAAAAAACCTTTTACACTTTTTAAACAACAACAACATTAAAGAAAACAAAATAAATTTTTGGTTGGTTTCAAAGTTGGTAAAAAAGAATGAAAAACAAAATCCCGTTTTCAATTTTGTAAAAATGTTAAGTTAAATACCTACATCAAATACAAAAATAAAATGATGACGAAAAACATGTCGAGTCGGTCTGCTGCCAAGGAAGGGATACAGCAACAGTGAGTGAAGAAGAAAAACATTGTGTGTATACACAGAAAAAATTATTGCTGAATTATTTTCAAACAAACGCTTGTTTGAAATTTTTTTTAATTTCTACAAATTTTTTTACTGATTCAATTAATATTTTTGTTTGATTTTTATTTTAGCCAACAGAAATGTTGACAACTATTCAAAAATATAATAAACGCGTTATTGGCTTCTACTTTTCATAATTTTGTATGAAATATTTAACGCTCTTTATTGTTGTCGTGTTTTTGCATTTTTTTATTTGACCGTAAGCAACACTTCTTTATGTGAAATATAAGAACAACAAAAAAAAAAACACATACAGTCTATTTTTGGACGCTTTGAAAAGGTACAACTATAAGAAAGATGATAAAATAGCGTTGCGAGGTTTGTAGTAAAAAACAACAAAAACAATAATAGGTAAAAAAACGTTTCACTCTTTTTAAACAACAACAACATTAGAAGAAACAAAATAAATTTTTTGTTGGTTTCAAAGTTGGTAAAAAGGAATGAAAAACAAAATCCCGTATTCAATTTTTTAAAAATGTTTAGTTAAATACCTACATCAAATAAAAGAAATAAAATGATGACGAAAAACATGTCGAGTCGGTCTGCTGCCAAGGAAAGGATACAGAACAGTGAGTGAAGAAGAAAAACATTGTGTGAACAAACAAGACTTGGTGCAAAAATTATTCCAACAAAAAAATGTGTCTCAAAGCCAGCCGGCGCCGCTCTGCTCTGCCTTCATCTACTTCTACAGTGCTTGCTTGTGTGCGCGTCATTGCTTGTGCAAAAACTTTTTTGTTTGATTCAGCAAAATTATTTGTTTGAAATTTATATGATTTTCAGTAAACTATTTGTTTGATTCAGTTAAATTATTTGTTTGAAAAAATCAGTGTTTTTTTTCAATAAACGAAATGCAAATAAATTGTTTGAATATGCAAATTTGTTCGTAGGACCGATTTCAGACAAAAAATGTTTTGATTCTACAAATTTTTTGTTTGAATTGGAAAAATAATTTTTTCTGTGTAAGCAAGACAAAAAAATGTGTCTCACAGCCAGCCGCGCCTCTCTGCTCTGCCTTCATCTACTTCAACAGTGCTTGCTTGTGTGCGCGTCATTGCTTGTGCAAAAACTTTTTTGTTTGGTTCAGCAAAATAATTTGTTTGAAATTTGTATGATTTTCACTAAACTATTTGTTTGATTCAGTTAAATTATTTGTTTGAAAAAATCAGGGTTTTTTTTCAATAAACGAAATGCAAATAAATTGTTTGAATATGCAAATTTGTTTGTAGGACCGATTTCAGACAAAAAATGTTTTGATTCTACAAATTTTTTGTTTGAATTGGAAAAATAATTTTTTCTGTGTAGATAACATATTGATAGCTTTTAAGCTACAATTGACACCAGTTTCCTGGTTATTATCCATGCGGGAAAGAAACCTATCGCAGCTACTTTTTTTCATATTATTCGCAAAAGTTTCACATAAAATACGAAAAAAGTATACCCTTGGCTTTTAAAAATTCTATGGACTTAATAAATTCGTTCGTAATCCAGCTTTTTGTTTGATTTTAGAAGCACATTCGGGTAAGGACAACAGGTATCCACGGTTATCTTGTTGTCATCTTGTTGTGTTCCATCCAACATGTTTGGGAGGTAGTTACCTGGCACCGATCAATAAACATCGGTTAATTCTGTGAATTCTTTACCCTCTTCTATTAAATAGTTACGCTTGTGTTGATTGACTAATGTGAACTTTAACTTGCTCTTGCATTAGGCGGCTAGTTTTTAGCATGCATAAGTAAATGACTTTCTTCATCACTTTTTTAAAAACGAAACAACACTTCTTTCAATCAAATATTTTAATCCATAGTTACTAGTTGTGTGCTAAATATTGTCAAAACTTTAAAGGTTTTAAAATAAAGTCTGTTATGTGACTTTTTCTGTTAGAATTTTAAAATATATTGCGTGTCTTTAAACTCTTTAATTAATATAGACCTTTCAAAACTTACACCAACAATAATTAATTTCATATACAGTTTAATGAAATAACAAAGTCGACCACTAGTACTTAAATCCAAACTTAAAAACTCTCTTTCCCAAAAAAAAAAAAAAAAATTAAATCTCAGCAGCTCAAAATTCCCATTTTATACAAACAATGAATCATAAATTAAATTCCTACCTAGGTTAACTTAAAATTCTGTAGAGTATGTACTTTACTGGCCAATTGGGTAAATAAATAAACAGTCCAACATAAAATTTTTTTTTTTCAATTCCACACATGGGAATGAAGTAATTCTTAAGCCAAACACGATTCAGTGAAAATATTGTATAACGGTACAGAAACAACTATCCAAAATTATTTTGAACTCAAAAAGAAAAAAAAATCAAAACATAGAGAACGAACGGAAGACTTGCTGTCCAAGTGTGAGAGAGAATAAAAATCAAAGCCAAATTTTCGATAGCCAAAGAAAGAAAAGTCAGTTAAAGTCGTCAACTGACGACAAGACAATACAAATCAAAAATTGATTTGATTCAAATCCCTCACATGCACTTTAAACGCAAACATACCACAACAAAATTGTGAGCATTGAAAATAAACCAACACAAAAAAGAAACAATTTAATTAAATAATTGAAAAAGAAATGGTCGTATAAAAACCACAGTTACCACAATAAATATTTACATATTCAGTTGGCCAGTCTGAGGGTACACCAACATACCGTCCGTCGGCGTCACTAAACAAACTTAATTAAGCTTTTGAAAAGATAGAAGAGGATTAAATTTAAAAAAAGGATGAATAGATTTGCGGTTCTATTTGTGGTGGCCTTTGCAACCACTGGAGCTTTGGCCCAAGCTCCCCAACAATCTGCCACCGATTTGGCTTTTGATATGTATCACTCATGTTTAAAGGATTTCAGCACCAGCTGTGTCCAGCCCAAAGCCATGCGATGGTTTAATGAAGCTTTGAGACAAGATGAAATTACCATTACCGATAAATTGTCAATTGTACGTACTGGTAAAATTGCTGAGAACCCTCAACAACGTGCCATGGATTCTCAAGAAAGAATGTTCCAAGATATTGACAACTTCTTGGTGACTCATGCACTGCGCATTAAAGCTCCCGAATACTTTCAATCTGCGGAAGCTCGCGCAATGGTTCCCGGTTTCTTGTTAAATAATGCTTTAACTAAAGGTGCTGTAGTGCCATTGGCTGAAGGTGAACAAGGTAAGAATGGCGAGATATAAAATCTATGTTGCATTTATAAACTCAGTTACTTAAAACATGTTTTTAGGCCGTGGTTTTATGCGTAAAGCTGTTTTGCCCTTTTTAATTGGTCTTAAATTGAAGACAGCTGTTTTGGTGCCACTTGCTCTTGCCTTGATCGCTTTGAAGACCTGGAAAGCCATGACTTTGGGTCTACTTTCCTTGGTTTTATCTGGTGCCTTGGTAGTCTTTAAAATTGCCAAGCCGAAAGTATGTTTAGCTCAGAAACAACATTTAAGTTTAAAGTTTTTTTTAATTATCTCCACATTTTCTTAGATTGTCAACTACGAAGTTGTTCACTATCCCCATCACGAACATATTGTACCTCATCATGTCGAGCACATAGTTCCTCATCACATCGAACACATTGTGCCTCATCATTTCGAACATCATGTTGATCATCATTTGGATCATCACCTGGATCATCATTTGGATCATCATTTGGAAATTCCTCATCATGTTGAACATATTGATCATTTGGAACATGCTGCCCCCGCATGGGATCCTCATGGCTGGGCCCGTTCTTCTTCCCAAGAGAATCATGGAGATGCACAAGATATGGCTTTCGCCGGTCAGAAGAGGCGTTAAACGATACTTGGCTTATCAAAGACTATCACTTCTGCCTCTTCCCTCCTCTCACTCCGTGTCTTATACGAAAATTTATTTATTATTTTAGTTTTAAGATGACAAAAACAAAACAAAGAAACCAAACACAGAGCAAATTTCCAAAGATTTGTTTAAAAGAAACGAGACCACAAATTGTCTTCCAAATCTTAGATTTGGTTGACATTGCGTTGTTTATTATAGTTGTACAAATACAATCATTATGATTGATATTTAATTTATTGTAAATATTTATTTATTTATTTTAATTGTAATAGAGCAAAGTAAAATTACAAAAAAAAAATTGTTATATGAAGAATAAAAAATGATGTGAATTCTAGTACGTGTTGATCAAAACAGTGTTTCCTCTCGTGCTGGTTCAGACAAGTCAGGTAGGTTTTGCAAATTTTCCTTCGAACTTGCGTATACGTTCAAACGCAATCAGTTAAAAAGGTTTATAATTTTTGCTTTCACACGTTCGTTTTTGGTTTCATTTGACGAAAACTTAAATCATTAATAGCAGCAAATTGTTATCTAATTTATTATTAAAGTAATTTTTGGGAATACAAAATTTTTAATTAATAAGATTTTGGTTGTCGTGCTTAATTCCCAACTTTAATTCTTAATAAATATATTGAAATTTATTGTTGCGCCTAGAAAAAATAAATTTCAGTGTTATGTTAGAAATAACTGATTGAGATGAAAAATAAACTGGATTTGGATCCATCTAGGGGCATCCTAAGCACTGCAGGGGCCAATTTTAAGAATTCTATTAAACCGCTATATATATGTATGGTTGAAATTCTTAAATTTGGCTAATGCAGCGCCTAGGATGCCCCTAGATGGGTCAACTGTATACCAACCCCACTTTATTTTTCATCTCAATCATTTATTAGTAACATTTTTTTTTTTTTAAAGATAATTTTTTTTTATTTATTTTTTTTTTTTTTAATTCCCTAAGCTAAACCTACCTACCCTCTATCCCCATTCTTTAAGGGGCAGGCGTGGATTATTATAAAAATACGTTTTGTTTATTTCTATAATACAAGAATTCCCAATAATAATATTTTTTTCAAATGTACATAATTTTTGGAAATCCCAGCAAGTTTCTTGTTTGTTTTTTATTTTTTTTTTTTTTTAATATAAATTTCCTAAGCTAATCCCGCGAAGCTCTATGCTTGTCTGCAGGAAAGAAACCAGAGTCTCTGGCGGGAATCGAACCCGCAACCTCGGCGCTGATAGACTAGCTCGCTACCAGCTAGCCTAACGAGGCACTCTAACCGAGGCACTGAACCTCTAACGAAATTTTCAATAAGTATCCAATTCTTAATCCTAATAGTTGTTTATTAGATATTTCCAATGAAACATCTAGTATACTGTATTCAAATACTACATTCAATCCCCCCAGCAGGTGCCATCTTTATCAAAAGAGTGAACGTTTGACTTAAAAACGCGTGCGGTTGAATTATTAATAAGCCTTAGTATATGCAATATTTATGTATATGTATATGTGTTATGATACTTATTATTATTTACATTTTCATCATAGTCGGCTTTGAATTTGAAATTTTGAAATATGTATGAATCAAAATTCTATTCGATAATTTTTGACGAGAGCTCGGATTTGTCGGGGAAAAGCCAGATTTCCTTATCTTTAAGATATTTCAACATACAACAAAAAGTTGTTGGGGAAGAATTTATTGGCTTTGTTGTAAACGCATTTGAAGAGGCTTCAAAGGATAATAATGACGTTGATGTGACAATTGATGCGAAGGCACTCTCATCAATAGTTCTTAAAGCTTTGACAAATTTTGGTCTTGACCTAAAAAATTGTGTAGGAGTTGGAACAGACGGGTGTTCTCTGATGTCAGCAGAAAATGGACCTTTTAAAAGTTCTGAAAACCGCGACAAATGCGAAACAAACGCCTTGCTATTCCCATAAATCAAACAATCAAACAAAAAGTTGTTAAAGAACGAGAAAATTGTTTAAATATAATCATCCCAAGCGAAACGCAGTTTTAGCAAAGTATTTGGGAGCCAAACCCTCTACATTATGCGAGACAAGATGGGTGGACCGTCACGACTCTATTTTACACTTTGCAACAAGTGTACATCGTATAGGAGAAGCTTTGGAAAAATATCTGAGTGGAAAGGTAGAGATACTTCATCAAAAGCCTTATATTAAGGAACTCACTTAGTACTTTTGAATTTATTTGCCGAATATATGTACATATTAAGTGTGATACTTATTGTAACACAGCCGCTTAGTATCATTTTACAAAAGATCTTCAAAAAGGATCAAGCCTTATTAAAACTTTAATCATGTGCCTGGAATAGAAAAAAAATAAAGCCGAAGAACAATTTATAGCGATTTTAAAAAGGCTTAAGCTATTAGCGTTCAAATCGAGGTTCCAATCGAAAAGACAAGATTTGAAGGAAATAATCACATCCAAAATGATGAAGATTGAAGATGAGGAAGTTGTAGATATATTCCTCTTATTGAATTTATTTTAGAAGATCTCAAAACACCTTTCCAAGTACATATCCTAAATGTATTGAACATACCTAAGCTTCTACCTCAAAGTGTATTCAAGTCATATACAGATACAAAACTTTTAAAACCACAACTAGCTGATGTGCTGATTATGTTTCATAAAAGAAATACATACCTACTAACATCTAAACATTGAAAATATCTAAAAATCTATCAGATAACGTTGTAGATGCTTTAATAAACTGTGATGAAGATATCTCCCCAAATCTAAGAAAAATATTTCAAATTTTCGTTTTAATGCTAATCAGTAAAGCTACGAGCGGGAGGTCATTTCCTACCCTTCTTCGAATAAGACATGGCTAAATTTGCCTCACAAGGAAATCATAAATTGCTTATTTAAAAAGATTAATTTATATTGAAGTGATCTTATATTTTATTTAACCTTATTGTTGAGTTTTTTTTTAATATATGTAATATACACATTAAGGTTATAACTTTTTTTTGAGTGCAAAATACCACTCCAGCGCCATGTGTGGAATTTTGTTCTGATAATAAAAAACTGTTTTTTAAGCTGATTCGGTGAAAAAAGTTTCCGCACCGTAAGGGATTCCTAAAACTCCATATTATGTGTAAATTTTATTTTTGGAAATTGAAACCCTTTTGATTTTGCATTAGACTTATGAAAAATGGTTTAATGTTGAAGATTATATATGAATTTAAACAAAAACGAACTTATTTAAGACAAGAGCCACTGATTTAATGATGAGTGCGGAAACTTTTTTCACGAAAGATGAAAAGTGACACCATATTTTTTATATTTTTTTATGCCCCACACGGCCATGAGGTGGTATTTTTGTTGTTTGCAAAAATTGCAAAAAGTTATATCCCTAATACACATATTGTATTTAAATAACTTTTAAAAACAAATTTATTACTTTTTTGTATCATAAAAAATTCCCCCCCCCCCTTTAAGGCTCAAGCTGGATCCGCGCCTGTTAAGGGGGCTCCCATACAAAATGTTCAATGCAGACTAGAAATATATTGAAAAAAAGTCCCATAAATGCCCAGGAGTCGCCCCCAGTAAGATATAATATATGACCGACCTCAATTATTTTTTTGTCCTTAACATTTTCTCGATACATACTTTCCCCTTATCACTTTTATAAATAAAATCAAAAGTTGGTAACAGATTCTAATCATTTATAGCTTGTTTTTGTTTGCAGTTTCCTTTTTTCTATGTCTGCAAAAAATTAGAAGCCTAGCTGCATTTTTAATGAATTTTTAAAAAACAAAAATTTCGAAATTTTGATAATTAAAAAAAAATAGGTTTCTAAAACGACTGCTCATATTAAAAAAAAATTACTTTTCTCAAAGGAAATTTTATTGCGGAATTTCGGTTTTTTAGTAATTTCAATAACTAAACCGTTTCTGAGTTACGCGAATATATGTTGTGCAACCTCCTCCATTTTCGAAATAACGGTATATCTCGAAAACAAGAGCTAACCTAAAAATCGTTGGGCACCATTGAATTCAGCTTACCCGAATTATGCTTAAACGCCATGTGCCCGGATTGTCTAAAAAAGTGTCAATTTCGAGCACAGCGTTATCAATCGTTCATCATTCCGTAGACTGATTTCTAGTTTGGAAAAAACCTAGATTATACCAAATTTTAGTATAGTAATTCACATTTTCTGAATAAAGGCTTCTTAAATGGCTTCTCGGAAGGTTAGTTTTTATGGGACCTATGGGTAGGGTTGCCAGCCGTCCTCTTTTCCCCGGACACCGTCCTCTTTTTTCGGGTATCCGGGGCAGTCCTACTTCTTTTTCATCAAGTGTCCGGGGTTGTATGGTGTTTTACACCTTCATTGAAACTTTGTTCCTGCACTTAAACATTAAATCACAGTTCACAAAATTCATTAAAAAAAAAGATTTAGGTGTTCGGGTTTTTTTTTTAAGAGAGGTATGATTTAATTTTTGGGGACGTAACGTGACAAAAAGAGTACTTTTCTTTGAATGTGCCCAAAATGGAGCTCCCAAAAAAATGCAACAAATAAGCAAAAGCAACCTTATTAATTTCGTTACTTTTGTTCAAATAAATACTTATTGCTCAAATGATTATATTAAAATTTTATTTTAAGATTATTTTTGGAAAGAAAAAAAAAAAAAAATCATATCTTAAAAAAAAGCACATCCTTCAAAGTTTTAGGATTTTTAAAAAACAGTTTAAAGTATTATATAAAAAAAATTCAGCAAAAAATTAGGGTTTTGACTTAGTCCATTTTTAAAATTTGATATTTTGCATAGACATTTTTTTCAATATATTTTTTGTAGCCTCAAGTATTCTCTTTAAATTGACAAAAATCATCTTCGTATGTAAAGTAGTTTTCGAGATATTAAAAGAATAAACTCAACACATTCGGCTTATTCGGCGAAGTTATGACAATTTGAATATGACATAACTTTTGAAAAAAATTAAAAAATTGTTTTTCGTTGATATATGTTCTTTATGGGATTAAATAAACCCTCTCGCCAAATTGCATTCAAATCGAAAGGGGTCGGGTCGAACTCTTGGTCGACTTGAGATGGAATTACACAAATTAAGTTTTTGTGTACAAACAAATTTTGGTTGTTAATTTTTATTCCGTCGTTAATTTTATTAATATTAGGAACAAATGTCCTACATTTTTTATGCTGGCGTCCTCTTTTTCTCAAAATAGAAATGGCAAGCCTACCTATGGGACATGGTTTAATTAGGCTTAAGTTCATCAAATTTAATTTTCATTAAATTATTCATCATTTGTCCTTCAAGTTGTGCTGAAAAAGGTCAACAAGAAAAAGAAAGACAAAAAATGAGAAAACAAAAAATGTACTTTGGACTTCAAAAAAAATTCTTAACAAAAGTACGGAAAAACAGAAGTAAGGAAAAACATGTAAAATCAATTAAAATTGGATAATCATTCAAAAAAGCAAATTTCGATCTACCAAAGGTTAAAATACAATTTGGTTTCAGGATTGATGTTTGACTATTGACGTCAGCAGTCGTCGATGGCTGCGAGTGTAAAACGGCAAATCCATCTGAGGAGATCGAGTGGTTGCGATCGAAACATGTCATGGTAACCTGCCGGCCCGGGTTCGAGCCCCGGCCACGGTCAAGAATGAAAGATTATCAATAACAATTTTAATTAATTTTCATGTTGTAAAATTCCTTTCTTCATAAAAATAGTTTGATGAAAATTAAATTTAATGAACTTAAGCCTAATTAAAGATTATTAAAAATTTGGATTAAAAACCATAAATAGTTCAACAAAATAACCACAATACTAATTATTTTCTTTAATTTTAAGCGAAAATTGTAATTTGTTAAGCATTTTTAAGTTTGGTCAAAACAAATTAATGATAACTCTGTACTAGTGCTAGTTTGTGACAAGCGGCGCCCTGGTGCTTAAGCCTAATTCTGGTACGCTGAATCCAGTGGTTTCTTACTTTTTTTAGGTTAGCTCTTGTTTTCGAGATATTCCACAATAAAATTACCTTTATGAAAGGTTCCACTTTTTTCTAATATACGCAATCGTTTAAAAAACATATTTTTTTGGTAAAAAAAAAGTTGTTGCAAAATTTTTAGCTATGCTTCTAACTTTTTCTACAAGTATAGAAAACAAGGTTCCAAGCAAAGCATGCCGAAATGATTAAAATCTGCCTAAAACTTTTTTGTTTTACAGTAATTTTGATTTAGCTGCACAATCTCCTTTGCACGATTTTTTGTGCAGGTAAATCAAAAAAGCAGCTGTATTAAATGTATTTAGCTGCCTTAATATGCAGGTACGCAATTGTGGTTACCTGCATAAAAGTGCAACAAAGTAAACTGTTTGAAAAAGGAGTATCAACGTTTTTATTAATAAATTGATAATAACAATGACGTTCAAACAACCTGTAGTGATTTGTTATGCATTTTTATAAAGAACGAGATAGCCAAATTGTTAACAATAAAGTGTGGGACAGAAAAGTCGCTGTAGTACAACATTAAGAATAGCGCTGCAAGCTATCAAAAGTTAAAAACGGCAGTTTCAAAGTAGTGTCAACAGAATACGTAGTTGTAGTAGCCGTTGCCGTTAAAGCGCAGAATTCGAACTTTTGAACTTTGTTGCGCTACAGAGCATTCGTCAGCTTCAAATACTACTACAACTACTTTATTCTGTCTTAGACCTAAGATATGCTATTCCTTTCATATAATCGTGGTAAAGTTGCTGTAACCACAACCCATATGCATAAATGTAGGTACATGCAAACAAAATAAATGAATTATAATGATACCAACTTGACTTCTTTGCGATTTTTGTTTTTATAAACACCTAAAATTGGATATTTATGTGAAAAAGTGGCCACCACATTTTGTCATGTGTTTTATATGAAAATATTTTAAAGCTGCCCAAAAATATGAAAAATGTACAGGTATACAAAATGCACGTAAACAAGGATTTTGAAAAATAATTACAGACAATATGCATTTTGGGCAGTTAAGTCAAAGTGCAGCTAACTTGAATTTTTTATATGAATATAATTTTAAAATACCAACAATTTTGGGCTCTTATCTTAAATGTGCAGGTAAAGAAAGTGCACTTAAAAAAGGAATTTGTATGGGATTATAAAGAATAATGCCAAAAATTATCAATTTTGTGCAGTTAAGTCAAAAGTGCAAGTAAATACAAGGCAGCTAAGTCAAAACTACTGTATTCACAAAAGCTAAACAATGAAAATTGAATAAAACACACTATTTGTAAGAGAGCCCCCTAAGGGGTGGAGATAAAGGGCAAGTTTGTTTTGAGAAATTGCTTAGGACGAAAAACTATTTAAATAAATGTTATCCCCCTACGGAAAATTTTGTGCAAGAGCCCCCTTAAGGAATGGTGATAGAGTAAGTCAGAAGTAACTGATGGAGATGAAAAAAAAAATGGGGTTGGCCATACATTTGACCCGTCTATGAGCATCCTACTCGCCTAGGCGCCAAATTTAATAATTTCATTAAACCGTCATATTTGAATGGTTGAAATTTTCAAATTTGGCCCCTGCAGCGAGTAGTTTCTTTTAAGTTTATTCAAAAAACTAAACTGTTTTTGAGTTACGTGAATATATGTTGTACAACGTCCTTAATTTTGAAAATAACGGTATATCTAGAAAAAAAGAGCTAACCTTAAAAAAAACGGTTAGCCCCACTGTATTCAGCGTACCCGCATTCGATTGAAACGCCAGGTGCCTCGTTGTTTTTTCAACTAGCACAGCGAAGTTGGTTGAAACAACAAAAATTACAATAATTTTCTCTTAATTGACTTTTAAAAGAATATATCGAAGAAATTCCTTATAATTACATCAATTGATGCTCTTATAAATAAAACTCAAATCGTTTTTATAGCATCCACCATCTTTAGTGGTAAATGAGGGTACACTATGTTTATCATACCGTGTAAAACTTTTTTAATATTCATCTAAGACACCATAAAGTATATGGTGCTACGAACTAATGCCCCGAAAACAAAAATCAAGGGAGTCCTTAAAATTAGGGAATTAATTCGTTTTGAATTAAAACTTCATATATGAAAAAAATATGAAATCCCAAAAATTGCATATAAAGCCCACTCCTGAAATATTTGAATCCCGGTGCACAGAAAAAATTAAGAATTGTCTCAAATCACCAAATTCTTAGAATCAAGCAAACAATTTGTTAATTTTATCAAAATGATTATATAGATTACTAAAAATTGTAAAAATTTCAAATTGTGAATATTTTTTATTCAATAAATAATATTTTTAATTTTAATTACAAAAATAATCAAAAAACTTTGCCGTTTCAAACAATGTTTTAATTGATTCAATTAAAAATAGCTCAGGTCTTGACAACTCCCAACAACAACTCTACAAGTTTAAATTATTTTATTTAAACGAAAAAATCCATTACGATTTTTTGTTATTTAATTAATATTTTAATTACAAATTTATTTCAAAACTAAAATCTTAATTAAAACAAAATTATATTTTTGATTTTCTTTTAATAAAAAAAAAATGTATTCAATTATCACATTAATTTAATTGAAATACTTTTAAGCAATTTTATTAATTAATAAAAAACTATTGATAATTTTTTTTTGTGTGGAGGGTATGAAAGATTCGGCACAGCCGAATATAGCACTCTTTCTTATTTTTTTAAGCAATAACAATTATGACCGGAAATAAAGTTTAAAAAATTTCAATTCGCAGAAAATGTTAAGAAAATCGCTTTAAGAGAAAGTTTCCAAAAAAAAAAAACATATATTAAAAAACACCAAACGATTATAAAATCGAGCCAAATAAGGTGTCACTCATGCAGTTCAAAGTTGGCACTTAAAACCGTTACAAATGAAATTAAATACAAAAACAAAACAAAAAAATATATAAATGGCATTAATTGAATTTTAAATGTAACCAAATGGTCAATCAAATTAGAGAAAGACAGATTGTTACAACAAAGAATTAAAAATGTTAACTTTCTGCTGTATTGTAATTATAAATTTTTTTTCATTTAAAATTTTCCTTTAACTGATCACCCACCTGACTTCTTTTCATTCAACTCAAGAGCCAGACAATTTTAAAATTTATTAGTACCACACGCAAAGAAAACATATATGTATAAATAAAAATGATTAAATAAAATAAAAAAAAAATAAAAATGATTAAACATAATTACTTATTGCCACTGCCAATTTTTTTTTTTTTTTTTTGGTCAAGATATTTTTGTTATAATTAACCATCGTAGGCAACCATATTTCTATGTATGTAAGCAGAAATATGGTTGCCAGTTACAATACTGTGGTTGAAATAACTATAATATGTTTTAAAATTTTTCATTTTAAATAGTTTTGTTAGAGTTGACCATATAGAATCATATGTCTTCTTTACGTGTAGACTTTCCATTCATTAATCATACTCCGTCTGTAATTATAGACTATTAAAACATTATTACTATTTTTATTGGCATTTTCTGTCTGTTGTAAGGCATCCATCTTCATTATAGTGCGTGCAACAATTTTCGTTTTATATACATTATTGCTATTTATATCGTACTAGCTAAACCCTGTGCGCTTCGCTACACCGCTTTAACCACGTTTGAAGACTCTCCCTTTAAAAGTCCTTCAGTTGAGAGATATTTAATATATGCATCCAATGGGAGGTATTTCCCCCTGCGCCTACCCGCTTTATTTTTCTTTTCAAAAGAGAAGTATACCATAAGAGTGACTTGTACAAAGTTTGAACCTTCTTTATATAACTGTTCTTAAGATATGCGATACTAAACATTGGCGTTCTATGGGGGGTATCACTCCCCCGCTGCTATATTATTTCAATTTTGGGGCTCAGGATATCCTACTACCAAAAGTTCAACAAAATGCGTGCAGCGGCTCTTAAGACATGCGATATTTAATATTGGCATCCTATGGGGGCTACCAATTCCTCCAGCCCCTATCGAAAAAATAAGTAGCCTATTTTATTTTTAGGGCTCACGTGATGTTACTGTAAAAATTTCATGAAAAACGGTTCAGTAGCTTAGTAGTCTATAAGCCAACATACAAACAAACAAACGAACAAGCAATCAGACAAACAAACATAATTTTTATATACATATGTATATATATTCAGCTCAACATGATTATGCATGTCTGCAAAAATACAATTATGTACTACATACGTTTACTTACAACTGAAAATAATTTTGCATACTTACAACTACATAATTTTTATACAATTTACAGTCGAACTTCTCTTAAGTGAACATCTATACAATGAAGCTCTTCCTATTGTAAATTACACTGCTTTTTCGATAAAAGTTTAGTCTCCTTATAACAAGGTTGGCAACCGCAACGAATTTCGCTTGGGTATTCAATTATTTGTTATTTTAGTATCAGTAATAAACTATTTGTTATTTCGGTTCGGTATCAATGCCGATATTCGATTTTAAATGGTATTTCAGCAGTATCGGTATAAAAATAATAGCAGTATCGGTTCCCAACCTTGCCTTATAAGTAATTTCCATACAGTGAATTTTTCTTTACAATGACCAAATTTTTCAAAAACATATTTGACTCAGTTTGGTCTCCAAAAAATTAATTATTTAAAAAAAAATTATTCCCTAGATTTTCAAAAATGGATTAAAAACAACAGAAAAAAGTCTCAAATAATAACTGCTGTCAAGCCATTGTTCAGTGAATGAAGTGATTTTATGGTCCTATGTAGATTCATTATAGGGGAGTTCGACTGTATTTCTTAAATTAACGCACCTTGAAATTTAAAATTCAAGAGATGTTAGAAAATGCCACAGATTGTGAGATAAGAAACAGAGGGAAACAAGTTTTTGTAAAAGAAATTTTAAAATTTCTTTTGAAGACATCACTACCCAGGTATACGGGGTTTAATTTTTAGAAAATACCATTTTAACAATTGTAATTTAGGAGGTCCATAACAAAACGCAACAGTTCGACTTGTCAAGTTTAAAGCTTTTTTAACTGAATAATACTGTACATACTAAAATCCTTATAGTCACTGTTTTAACGAATTTATTTCCTTGGAATCGGATCAATACCTACGTGACAATTTCACATACACACCTATATCGTACTGGCTTAAATTATTTTTTTTTTTTTTTGTTAATTTATTCAAAAATTGTGAAAGTGGAATTGTTCCGTTTTGTTATGGAGCCTCTCAATTTTAAATGGAAGTTAAAAAATTAGGTAAATTTTTGGCTTAAAACAAGTTTAGTATTGGAGGTAAATGGAGCTTTTTTAAATGAGGAGGTCCATAACAAAACGCAACAATTCCACGTCTTAAGTTTAATGTTTTTTGTACCCCAACAAACACGGAGGTTTGATTTCAAATTGAAAATGATTTGAAATCAAACGTTTTCTCAAACGACAAACGTTTGACAATGATTTGAAAATCATTTAAAAATTATAGCATTCTCAACAAAAAGGGGAAACTATTTTCAAATTGAAAAAATGCCTTTATTTTCAACTTGCTTTCAAACGTAATTCTCAAACGTTTTTCAAATGTGGATTATAACACAATGTGGAACATAAATAAAAATATTTTATTTTTTCAATTTAAATTCATTATTTATTTAAATAAACTGTGAGATAACATTCGGCGCCATAGCTAATATATGAAATAATATTCTTTCCGTCCTCTTATTCTTGCAAAGACAAAATAATTGGCACCCTTTTATTTCGAGGATTGTAGTACTGCGATCATACAAGAAACTTATAATTTCTTCACTTTCCCGTTTTATTTTTTTAATTCGTAAAACACATTTAACCACGAAGTAAAAATTTTACCAAGTTCAGTTTTGATATGAATTTAACATTTGATACCAATTTGACATCAAATTGATAAAACATTTGTTGTCAAATGTTTATTTTCAAATAATTATCAATTTGAATTTAAATGTAAAAATCAAACATTTGAAAAACGTTTGAGAATTCTGTTTGATGTCAAATGATAAAGTCATTTTATATCAAAGGTTTGACTTCGTGTTTGTTGGGACTGAATGATATTGTACATACTAAAATCCTTATAGTTATTGTTTTAACGAATCTATTTATTTTGAATCGGATAAAAACTCTTATGAGGAGGTTTTTTCAAAAATTGACTATTCCAATACGACAGAGTTATTTTTTTTTTTTTTTTTGTGATATTGAAATCAAAAAAAACTCTACACTTACACCAGAAAAAAAGAATAAAAGGCATGATTTCGTTAAAAGTAGATTATTCCAGTTCAAAATGACATTCCCAAAAAAACTATTTTCTCAAATTGTACAAAATCACAAAAAGCGGAATAGTCAAATTTTGAAAAGATCCTCCTGATAGAGGCAATTCACAAAGTTTTCTATTGTGTCATACAGGTTGTATTTAATATATTTTTATTAAAGTGACATTCATAAAATTATAGCAAATACAACCAATATGATACAATAGAAAACTTTGTGAATTGCATAATACTATTACAAGCATAACTTCGTGAAATTTGTATTGGAATAGAGAACGAATAATATTGTAGCATATCGCACATCTTCAACTACACTGTATTAACTCAAAATTTAAAAATTTTCAGTAGAATCAAAACAAAAAAAGTCTTTATTTTATATTAAAGGCATATCAAAAAGAACCAACCAAAGTAGGCAAAACAGCACGATATTTTTACAGCGGTAAGATATGAATATTATTATTTTTACTTGTCAATTTTTTCCAAAAAGTGATAAATAAAAATGTTGAGTTGAACAGTAGAAATCTCAGATTTTTCGAAAGTATCACTACACCGAAAGAATTTTCTCCACAGATCCAATGGATTTTGACGTTATTCCAATGAAAAATTACATTAAAAGTCAACCTATGTAACCCTTCATTGGATTAATGAAGAATGTTACATTAGCCCCCCGTTAATGAAATCTTTCATAAAATCGATGAAAATTTTTTGACATTAAAGTTTAAAGAATTTTTTTTTTATTATTTTAATATAAATGTTTTATATTTAATAACATCTCAGTGATATTTTTTTGTGACTTTTATTAGTTAAATGATTGTTATGGTTACAAATTTATGTTTATTTATTTTATTATTATTATTTTTTTTTCAATGTGCGTTGTTGTGAATTAAATTTTTTTTTAATCCTGTTTCAAATCATCGACTTTTATTAATTTTATTTCGTTTTTATATTTCTTTTACATCATGTTATGTTCTACTTTCATTAGCTTACCTTTAAGTAAATTGTACTAAATTCATTTCCCAGCCCGCGACGACCTTCATCTGCCTTCTTTCCATTTTTCTGGCTTGTACTATTGCGTAAATTTTGTGTATTTAAATTAACAATTAAAGAAAAAAGAATGTGAGAATTTTTTGCTCTTGTTTTTTTCTTTCGCGTTGTTTAATTTTGAACCTAAATATTTCTTACATTTAGCTTAAATCAGTATTTCGTTATCGTAATGAATTTTTTTCATTAAAGTTATGAAACATTAAAATTTAGATTTTTTTTCATATATTTTCATGTCTATCGCTAAAAATTGAACTAAAAAAACGTTTTTACAACAGTTATAGGATGAACATTTTTAAGTTATAAGTATTTTGAAGTTAAAAAATCTTATCTTGTTTTAATTGTTTTAGTGACATTTATCATGGAAAATATAAAGTTACAAAAGATTCCCTTTTTTAATAACTTAAAAATATTTGAATATTTTAATTAATAGTTCATTTTAATCTTAAAAAACCTATTGAAATTATGTATAAAAATAAGTTGAATTTTTCTTTTGAAAGAGATATTAAGTTGTCAATAATTTAATGAAAAATGTTAACGATATTACGAAACTCCATTTCGTAGTGTTAATGAAATTGCTTCAATATATTTGTAAAATTTCATTCCCGTAATGAAATTTTTCATTGGATTAATGTAAAAAATTTAATGAAATTGATTCATTAGATTTTTGAAGCATAAGTCTTTCAGTGTACGAGGTCCTGTATACGAAATAAAAAAATTTTTCAAAGTGTTTTCTAAAATTCATTGGGCCGATTTAATCTCATGTATATTTTTTATGATGGGTTTTAAGAATCTTATCATCTACCAATATTAATGCAACAAATATAGCTAAAAAGGTATTTTCGTATAGATAAGTATATTGTACAATATAAGTATGGTTAAAAAGCTTTTTAAACTTGCATGAAAAGCAACGACAAATTTAAATATAAATAGGTATAGTGTAATATTGCTGTAAACGATTGTAAGGAACGCTTGTAAATATTTCGCCGATAAATAAAGTCATTAAATATTCGTTTCAAGCTAAAAACTAAGCTCTGTTACAGATTTTCGGAACACATTGTTTTTAACGCTATGAAAATGATTGAATTAAACTAAAGGCGTATGCTTCTAGCCGTTTAACACTCGATGCAGCATTTTCTTAAACCTGTCTGGACCTTTAAATTGGCATATCACTCAAAGACCGCCAGAAGCTTTCAGGACTCTAAAATTTTAACTACTGAAGCCAGAGAAAAAACATTTTTTAATATGGTCACCTCCAACAGAGCTATTTTTTATTAAAAATTTTTTAAAAACATGTTATGGCCATGTTTATTATTGTCATTATTGTCACCGGCAAAAATATTAGGGTTAAATTAATCATCCCTCAAGATATTACAACCATATTATGGTTACCTCCGAACATTATATTGTTAGTAATAACCAAGGCCCGGATTTTTATGCATTACCATATGGGCATTTCCCCAGAATGGTCTACCAGGATGAAAAAATAAAATGTTGATAATCATCGTCTTTTATTGTTTATTATTATTAAAAAAGTCTATGTTGTTATAAAAGAATGGTTTCATAGCATGTCTCAGCTGTTTTATTTGAGGAAATTGCACTGGAAACTGGAAAATTTTATATTTTCTTATATTTTCTACTTCTAAACACATTTTTATATGCTTATTTTACATGCAAAAATATGTTATGTTTACACTCTTTCTTCGTAATCTTTTCATTACAATCAATTGTAAATTGAGTATTTAGTTGTTTGTTAAGGAAATTTGAAGACATTAATGGGAAACTGCAATGTGATAATAATAAAAAAACATATGGAAAAATCGTACGTTCGCGACCCGTACGTTCGCGACCGGTACTTAAGCCAATTAAACAAAAACCAAAAGAGATATTTTTTTTGGTAAATACTGCATTGAGACCTACATTAATACACTTTTAAAATAAATTAATCACTTTTGAATATTCCGTTCCATTACGCAGATTTTTACATTTAACTGCTGTCAGCCAAAGTTGACTTCTATTTTGCGTACGTTCGCGACCACATGTTAATAACTATTATTATGAAAACTTAAACTCGATGAAACTCATCTTTTGCACTTAACATACAGCTACCCAAATGCTATCGAATCGCAAAAAAAAAGCTAGGAAAAGTTTTGTTTTCTATATTATTTGTACATCAAAAGCGTACGAACGTACGTTTGTGACCCCAGGAAATGCCCATATACAAAATATCTGTGCGAATCAAGAAATTTGCAGTAAAATGGCATCGATTTGTTAGTGCATATTTTTGCATATTTTGCTTTGAATGCATATTTTTGCATATATTACTTGATATTGCATATTTTTGTTGCATATTTTGAAAAAAAATTGTTTTAATTGCTTTATTTTGCCATGCACCCTTCCGCAGAAGAGATAAAAGACAACTTCGATGATATTTATTTATTGACTTCTTATGGGAAAAATATTTTGTAAAGCACCTTCGCGTGTTGCCGCATATTAAAAGAATTATCCGGATTAATGTCTTCCTCTAGAGCAGACTTGGGGGATTTCAATTACATTTCAATTACAATTAAATTACATGTAATTAGTAATTGATTTTTTTTTCAATTACAATTACAAGTAATTGTAATTCAAATGAAGGACCAAAAAATTGCAATTACTTGTAATTGTCATATTAAAAGTTCAATTACAATTACTTGTAATTGTAATTGAAAAAAATCAATTACTAATTGCATGTAATTGTAATTGAAAATTTTCAATTTGCCATTACATATAATTTGTAATTGTAATTGAAGGAAAATAATTGGTCACAAAGATATGTTAAACACCATACCATGTTGCTCTTAGAAAAAAATTCAAACCAAAGAATTATTGTCATATTTAAGCATGTTCAGAGGCAACCATGATAAAGGACTAATTTAATCAAAGTATGGTTAAGTTAACCACAATGTGTATAAAAACTTCGATTAAAAATAGTTTCGTTGGAGGTGACCACAGTGGAAAAAGTTTTTTCTTTGCGTGTGGTTGCTAGGGACCTAAAAAGATCATAGGACACGAAATATCCCTGCATGGACTAGTGGCGGATTTTAATTTGTAAACAGGCTCCAAAATGTGGTATCGCCTTTCAACAAAACTGTATCTCCAATAAGTTAGCACACAGCCTTGCCACCTGTTTGTATGGTAATAGCATTAATTCACCTTGTCCTAAAATTAAACCAACCAAGTAAAGGAAACAAAAGCAATATTCCTTATTGAAAAATATTTTAAAAAGGTACCCGCAGAAATATTAATTTTGAAACTTAACACATTAACAGTCCACAGCCCACATATGGGCTGTGAACGGAAAGTGCCTGCAGTCCCACATATGGGCTGTGCATCCGTACAATTTTCAAGAGCTCTAGAATTGTGAACGTTGAGAGAACATCGTTTATTTGACTTAAACTTCACAGGACAGACCATCAAAAAAAATATGTGCTTGAACATGGAGGAAGTCAAGATTTACACAAAATACACCGATTATTAAAAAAAAAAAAAACGGACGTGCGAGGCATTCCTCAGTCTCTGCTCTGGACTGTTAACGTGTTAAACTTTTCCTTACAAAAAGGCCTGCCAAACGAGGGAACATGTTGTTATTTAAAAAAAAAAACAACAAACAGCAACAACATTACATTAAAATGCACGTAGAATTTCAAATGAAATTTTAACATGGAAAAAGGCGCAACTCAACAACTTGAGCATTCGGTGAAATTTCTTTAAATCAACATTGGTCAACAAAGTTTATCAGTAAAGAAATACAATACAAAGAAAAATCAAATAAAATGAACTTTAAAAATTCATAATTCCACTGAATATTTTATTGAAAAACAAAATTAAAATTCGTTTCTTACTCGAACTCTTTGGCGCAATTTGTAGTCGTTATACTCATACACACACCGATACACTGCCTGGCTAAAAATACGATTACACTATTAAATTTCTGCGTTTTATGAATTCGAAATTTTGAAAACTTTCGTTACTTAAGTCACTTTCTTTTGTATTGCAATTGTAGGGATTTTTTTTAATTGAATGTGTAAATTGTATTTTGTTGGGCGGTGGGGTGTTGTTGTTGTGGTGTTTGTTTTTTGGCCAACAAGTGCGGTCAAACGTGAGTTTGTACTTTTATCGATAAATAAACAACAATCTATATTGACGTTAGCGCAAAATTTTGTAACAAAAATTGAAAAAAAAAATCTCATACAACAATTGTTTTACTTATGAATATTTTAATATTTTATTTAAATAAATTGCATAATAAGTATTTATGTGTATTGTTTTAAATACCATTGAATATTATGCAATTAATTACAAATAATTATTAATTTGCTAAATGCATAATATTCGTGTTACAAACGTAACAATTTGTGATTTGAAATCGATTATTATTATTAAATGCACAGAAAAAATTATTGCCGAATTATTTTCAAACAAACGCTTGTTTGAAAATTTTTTTAATTTCTATAAATTTTTTTACTGATTCAATCAATATTTTTGTTTGATTTTTATTTAACCAACAAAAATGTGGACAACTCTTCAAAAATATAATAAACGCGTTATTGGTGTCAAGTTTTCATAATTTTGTATGAAATATTTAACGCTCTTTAATGTTGTCGTCTTTTTGTATTTTTTTATTTGATCGTAAGCAACACTTCTTTATGTGAAATATAAAAACAACAACAAAAAACACACACAGTCTATTTTTGGACGCTTTAAAAAAGTGCAACTATAAGAAAAACAATAGCAGAAACAACATTATAAGAAACAAAATCCCGTATTCAATTTTTTAAAACTGTTTGGTTAAATACATCAAATACGACAATAAAATGATGACGATAAACATGTCGAGTCGGTCTGCTGCCAAGGAAAGCATACAGCAACAGTGAGTGAAGAAGAAAAAAAAGCATTGTGTGTATAAATTATTCCAACAAAAAAATGTGTCTCAAAGCCAGGCGCCGGCCGCTCTGCTCTGCTTTGCCTTTACCTTCTACAGTGCTTGCTTGTGTGCGCGTGCGTCATTGCTTGTGCAAAAAAAAAACTTTTTTGTTTTTGTTATACCTATGATTTTCAGTAAACTATTTGTTTGATTCAGTTAAATTATTTGTTTGAAAAAATCAGTGTTTTTTTTCAATAAACGAAATGCAAATAAATTGTTTGAATATGCAAATTTGTTTGTAGGACCGATTTCAGACAAAAAATGTTTTGATTCTACAAATTTTTTGTTTGAATTGGAAAAATAATTTTTTCTGTGTGGGGAAGATTTTCTATTTAGTATTAAACTTTTATTGATGATACTCTGCAACATCAATGTTCACACGTAGAAACAACGATATAAGAATAAAACTAGAAAAAATAAATAAACGCAAAAAAATAATACGGTTGTACACAGAAAAAATTATTTTTCCAATTCAAACAAAAAATTTGTAGAATCAAAACATTTTTTGTCTGAAATCGGTCCTACGAACAAATTTGCATATTCAAACAATTTATTTGCATTTCGTTTATTGAAAAAAACACTGATTTTTTCAAACAAATAATTTAACTGAATCAAACAAATAGTTTACTGAAAATCATATAAATTTCAAACAAATAATTTTGCTGAATCAAACAAAAAAGTTTTTGCACAAGCAATGACGCGCACACAAGCAAGCACTGTAGAAGTAGATGAAGGCAGAGCAGAGCGGCGCCGGCTGGCTTTGAGACACATTTTTTTGTTGGAATAATTTTTGCACCAAGTCTTGTTTGTTCACACAATGTTTTTCTTCTTCACTCACTGTTCTGTATCCTTTCCTTGGCAGCAGACCGACTCGACATGTTTTTCGTCATCATTTTATTTCTTTTATTTGATGTAGGTATTTAACTAAACATTTTTAAAAAATTGAATACGGGATTTTGTTTTTCATTCTTTTTTACCAACTTTGAAACCAACAAAAAATGTATTTTGTTTCTTCTAATGTTGTTGTTGTTTAAAAAGAGTGAAACGTTTTTTTACCTATAATTGTTTTTGTTGTTTTTTACTACAAACCTCGCCACGCTATTTTATCATCTTTCTTATAGTTGTACCTTTTCAAAGCGTCCAAAAATAGACTGTATGTGTTTTTTTTTGTTGTTCTTCTATTTCACATAAAGAAGTGTTGCTTACGGTCAAATAAAAAAATGCAAAAACACGACAACAATAAAGAGCGTTAAATATTTCATACAAAATTATGAAAACTAGAAGCCAATAACGCGTTTATTATATTTTTGAATAGTTGTCAACATTTCTGTTGGCTAAAATAAAAATCAAACAAAAATATTAATTGAATCCGTAAAAAAATTTGTAGAAATTAAAAAAAATTTCAAACAAGCGTTTGTTTGAAAATAATTCAGCAATAATTTTTTCTGTGTAGGTAAGCTGCATTAGCATTCCTTCTGTTTTCCTGGCTTCCATTGTGTTGGACCTAGGCATATAGGTTACGGGAAGGAGCATAAATAGAGTAGTGCTTGTGGACATTTGATTTTAACTTATTCGTGTTGAAAGTGAAAGGAAAGACTTCCGCCGGAAGGTCATTCAACGTACGAACAGTACGGCTAAAGATGAACCGGTCAATCGACTACAAAAGGATGGGATCTTGATGAAAAACGCGTACTACGAATGAGTATCGGGAACCAGATCCCTGATTTCATAAGAACAAAACCCATTGTAGCAACGAAAAACAGCAATATACAACCCACATTATTAGTCTAAAGGTAGTCGGCTAACAGCGCTTTATACTTTCATGCCGTATTCTACAAAAATGTTCCTAGTAAATATTAAAAAAAAAATATATGTAAAAAAATAAAAAAAAAAATTCATGCTTGATTTCAATTTTAAACAAAGCGAAAAATGTATTTTTCCAAACCAGTTTGTTCAAAGATACGGAAAAAATCGGTTATAATACATGTTAGTCTTACCGACTCATGATTAGTGTTAACATATAAAATGATACCCAGGGAAACCAAAAATCTGCTCTAAAAAACACGTTTTATGCGCATTAAATATCCAGTAAAAACTTGAAAATATGCCCTCAAAATTGTTAAAAATATGCCCCAAAAAATTTAAAAATTGCTAATTTGCAAAAAAAAAATATTCAACAATTTAATAACAGTTCCATTGAATGAAAACAATCCTAAAATTATAATCGGTAAAGCCTAAATTTACAGACGAATTTTCGAGATTTTACCCTATTTGCAAAAACAAAGTTATGTGAAGAGGTTAAAATTAAAATAAGAGTTATTTGTGCCGAATATTATCGAGATATTAACATCCATATATGATTTTTTGTCTTAAAGGGATTTAAGGGACGGCCGCTTTATTGTTTGTTTATGTTTACATTTAAAAGGAAGTTAAAGCTTTTTATAGATGTGAGCTTTGGGCAAATGTGAACTGATTTGAAAAGAATTTAATTTGCAGTAAAATATTCTTAGGGCGAACTTAATCGAAATACCAACATTATTAAATGGTTAATGGACACAAAAAGTCCTTTTTGAAAAAAAAAAATTTGTTGGGAATATGTAAAGTTCAAAGTGTATTTACCGTATTCGATCAAATTATCTACAAGATTGCAACTTGTACTTTGCACAAAATGTAAACATGGACAGACAACTAGCCAGACGGACGGTTGGACATTGTTAAATCACTTTATAAAGTGATTCTTAGTCGATATACTGATATATTGGTCAAGTTTTCTATATATTACACACATCGCCAAAGACGTACATAATTGTTTTTTAATAAATGTTTTCTTTTGTACAAATTTTTTAAGTAAAAATTAAATGTTGATGATGAAATTGAGGCAAGACGTTGGTGTGTACCCATAAATAGATTTTTAAAACAGAAAAGTCAAAATATTTAACAAAAAAAAATATTTATATGTTGCGAAAGCTCTTGTAGACATCAAAAAAATTTAACATGTATCAAAATATGCCTCAGAAAGGCAAAACATGTGCTAAAAACGTAAAAAATGCTGCAAAAAGGCTCCAAATTATGCAAAAAATGCTCCAAACGGTAAAATATGCAAAAATATGCACTAACATATCGATGCTGAAATTCATAAAAAGCTCTAAAATGGATAAATATACTGTTTCTGCCTTCACCGGTCGCACAAGGAAATACATGAAATTGCATATTTTTGGTTTCCCTGATGATTACGTTAGTGTTTTAGGGTTGAGTCAAAATTCTTTGCGTTTTAAATTCGTAACAGAACCTTGTGTGACCATAAAACTTTAGGAGGTGGGGCAAGTGGGTCCGATGAATTCATTGATTAAAAATGATGTCGCTTGGACTATATTTGCGGTAAGGGCTCGAAATGATATCTTAGAATCCATTAAGTTTTATATGGACAAAAATAAAAATGGTGTCCTTAAGTTGTTAAAAAGAAATTAAACCAAATTTCTCATTAAAAATTGTGTTAAAAAAAAAACATTCTGATATGAACACTACTTCAATTCGCTTCAATTATAAAAGTTTATTTATTCATAATTTGTTTTAGAACATCTAGATAAATAGTTTAAACTAAATTTTTAGAGAAATATTGCAGATTTATATTATAAATTTTGATATTTTAAGTTAGGCTTGAGTTCATTAAATTTAATTTTCACTAAATTATTTTTACTGAAGGAAGGAATTTTACAACACGAAATTTTTATTAAAATTTTCTTAATAGCAACATGAATTCAGTGTTACCACCAGCAAAATTCAAAATCACACTTGAGATGAAGCGAAATTAACCGATTTAAATGAAATTACACCTGATATAAAACTGAAGTTTTATTGAATAAAAGACACTTACAAAGAAGCGAAAACACAACAAACTTATTGAAAGAAGATCAATATAAGTTAAACTGTTAACATTCTTATTGTAATTTAAAATAAATTAACATAAAAATAAATAACATTAAAGACTTTAAAAAAATTAATAAAACAAAAATAAAACTACTAAACTAATAAGTTTAGGTTCCACATTTGGTTGCATATATCTAAGGAAGGTTCAAAATGCTCATTGCCTTTTCTTAATAATGGGTGTTTTTTAAGCCCAAAAGAGCTTACGAAAGGTTAGCTGTCAAACGAACTGTCATACTGCTCTCACTTTTCATCATAGATAGATAGATTCATGCTTTAACAACGCCACCAAGTTATCCAAATTTACTTTGAAAATCAGCCATCGATTTTCGCAACTTATAGGATTTAAATGACGCAACTTATTTTTTCACAAACGATGTGACAACTCTTGATTGTTTTCCGTAGGCCTGTGAAGTCACTGGTTTATGCTGATAAACCAGCAACAATTGACGTCTTGGAGGTTAACATCGTTCATTTTATTCGTGACATGCAGCCAGCAATGCTCGAAAAAGAGGAACAACATTGGACGTCTGCAATGCGTTTCGTCAAGGATATTTATTTACCCCTTGATTAAATTTAAAAGTATTTTTGATTTTGTAAATTATAAATCACAATAATTATATAAATTTCTTTATAAAAATATGAATGTAAAGTTTATTACATGATTTACCCTATCAAGGTAACCCTTTTTATCAGGCAATTCATAATAATTAAGTTTTCATGTTAAAATTATTAATTGAATAAATTGTATATTTGTGAATATACTTGTGTAAATATAAAATGATAACTAATATTACTAAATTTATTTATCCTAAATAAATTAATTAATAATTATATAAATTTAAATTTTTAATAAAATATGTTTGGTGCCTATTTGTTTTAAATGGTAATGCCGTGTATTAATCTGCGATTAAAACTCATTTGTTTTGTGTTTTCTACCATTTAAAGTTTCATGGTCTTAAAAATACCCTTTATATCATATTTAAGCTATGTGCACATTAAGTGTATTTGTCGTGTGTAAAGTCATTTTTCTACCCACATGTGATTTCATGTGTATGTCAAAATTTGAGTTTTACATAAGGTTTATAATTTACATGTTCACATGTTGGTATGTAACGTACATTTGACATAACCTATCAAAAATAAAAAAAAAAACATTTTTAATAATTAATTTGTGTATTTTTTATCTGTTTAATTATTTATTTACTATTATAATATAAATACATATATGTATTAAAATTTCAATTAATTTTTGCCGCCACAAACAATTTTGTTTAATAAAAACAGCTGATGTCAGATGCTTTGTCACTTGAAAATAGATCTCGTTCTAAATCTAAAATGTCATGTGTACTGTACACAGAGAAATAATACATGATACTGTTTGAAGGGGTTCAGACGATATGTACACACAAAAAAATTTTACGCCAGTAAAAGCATTAATCAAAAATAAAATCAGTTTTAATTAAAAATTTAATCAAGTGAATTAAGCGTTTAATCAAGTGAATTAAACGTTTAATCAAGTGAATTAAACGTTTAATTAATATTATTAATTTGTTTACTGGTGCAAAATTATATTGTCAATTAAACGTTTAATATACTTGATTAAAAGTTTAATTCACTTGATTAAACGTTGATTTCACTTGATTAAATTTTTAATTAAAACTGATTGTATTTTTGATTAATGCTTTTACTGGCGCAAAATTTTTTTCTGTGTACAAATTTCACATGTGAAAAAGTGACAGTCCACATTACAAATACACATAATGTGAACATAGCTTTTGTAAACTAAATGCCTGCAGGGTTTTATACAACTGTCCCTTTCGTAATTCAGTTTTACAACAGTTAAGGGCGTTAAATTTTCTTCAAACTAAAGCATTTGAAAGTTTCCAGACAAAAAAAAAATTAGATGTATGTTGAAATATTGGAAACATTTCTCCTCCCAGGCTAGTTTGTAGTTTAAATAACTTTTTTCAATAAACTTCAGGTTCTAAATAACTTTAATAGTCATCTTTATCCAAATCTAAGAGTCCGTCCTGCGACATTTATTACCAAACTTTTAAAATTATATGTTTAATGATTTAATGATGATCTATTTTTGGTGTGTTTTTGCATTTTAAGTCAAATGAAAATTGACCCCAATATCAAGGAATGAAAAGTAAACCTAAATTAAACCGTAATTTTTATTTTGGACTACTTTTCATTTACTAAACTTAGTAATACAAATTTTAAAGAAAAATTTTACATAGAAATGTCTTTAGATAGTAAAATCCCGAATTGATATACGATAGAGCAGAAACTCTTTTTGCCCGGCCAAAAGCCGGCTACTCAAAGGTGCCTTAGTAAGCGAAGCCGGTGCTTGTTACAACATAGAGCAGAAATCCTTGCGCACGGCCCAAGGCCAAACCAGGCTATAAATCTTGCGATTTTTAAAGCCAAACTGTACAATTAGTCGGGATATTAAAATTTATGTTTTTTAAACCGGATTTAGAATTCGCGATTTTAATTTGCTGGCATATGACCCAACACAAATTTCTAACATAACTTTCCTTGTGTTTTTTTTTTAATTAAACTTTTTTGGGGACCCAGAATACATATATACCTTAAGGGGTGCTAGATGAATGTTAAAGAAGATGTACACTGAATGACAAACTTAGTACACCATCTCCAAAAATAATTAGGGAGAGTATAAACACTATACAAACTTGCGCTTGAAAATTTGGAGGCTCTATTTTGATTTTAGAAAAAAATGGTTTCTTTCGAACATTTTCTTAGAACTTTTCGCAGATTTCGGACGAACCCTTGGTTGACAAAAAAAAAAATTTAAGCACCCTAATGAATCATTTTGCAATTGTTCAACGTGGCATGGGTTGTATGGTGCGTAGCGCCACATATCACCTAATTCAAGTCCAAAGAAGTTGGCAATCATCAACCTTAACAGCTCGCCGTTTTAGATGGCCTAGCTTAAGCCCTTCTCAAAGAATTAGCGTCTGCTAATGCTGGCAGCGCCAAATGCACACCAAACAGTGACTTATTGAGTTGAATTCGACACTTTTAGATCTCGTGTGATGACTACTGTGCCAAATTCGGCTATTTTGTTTGTTTACGTACCAGTCTGGCAGTCGTGATCGAGTAATTTCTCGATTCGAAAGCAATTAAATATCTAATTATTTCAGTCAAAACTGAACGAATTGTTATTATTTTTTCGTTATTGTAAATCATTCATTTGAGTTTCACAATACTGAAAAAATAATTTCGATTCGTTCAGTATAGACTGAAATGAAATAAAAATGCCAGAATTAGGCCCCAGAAATAGGTGTCATCAGTTATGATTTTTTTTTTTTTTTTTTTTGATGAAAGTTGCGGTAGGTAAATATATTTTAAATTTCATCTTTTGTACGAGTTGGTGAACGCTGTTTCCAGCCATTTGGTTTTGGCAATTAAGACTGAGTAAATAGCAGGGAATTCAACATATAAAACTTCAACAATATTACCGCTTTCAAGCGTTAAGATTTGGAAGTTCCTATTGAAAGACTCTTTATATATTTAGTAACAAAGTACTTGTTTATTTTTTATTATTGGCTCAAGACCAAAAATAATTTATAGCTACATTTAACTAATATTTGTCGGAAAAATCTCTGACCGCTAATTTCATCAACAATTTATTTTCTTTTTTAAAGTTTTTTTAATTTTTCAAACATAAAATCGTAGTCAATTTAAATCACACAAATAAAAAATAGCGATTCCCTGATGGACGTCAAATATTTGATAAGTGTGACTAAAGCTTTAAGGCTAGTTTACACTATCTCACAAGTCTTACGTGTTCCATAATACTTTGTGAGATAGAAATCTAATGAGTTTTGTTGCGACTGTCAAAAAATCTAATTGAACATAACAGATTGTGTTCACACCATCACACAAAGTATAAACACTCACACATGAAATAAAATGTTAAGAAATTTTTCAAATGGGATGTTAAACTTTTTTTCATAATACTTGTCATTTTCATCACACATGCATTCACACTATCAGACTTGTACATTTTACTTGTGTTTTTGACATGTATTAATACAAAGTATAATTGTGTAAACTAGCCTTTAGTGATATTTTCTTTTAAGGTTTTTACATTAAAGACGCTTTAGACAATATTCGTAACATAACTATTTTCTACAAAAAAAGTATGGTCGGTCAAGTCCGACCATATGATGCCCTACACCACAGTATATAGAGAAAAATTTTTTTGACTGGACCTTATTTGGGACCCATGAGTAATCATGGACCCGCGAGAACAAAATAATGCTTAAGCTTCATGTTATTTTATAATGACATACTAGCTATTATAAAAGTTATATTCAAGGCGAATTTACACCAGGTGAACTTATCTTGCTACGTAAGCAACAGCTTGTGTCAAAATGGTACACCGTTTAGTGGTTCTGGGGAATCTTTACTAAATTCTATAATTTTCGCTTAAAATTATGAAATGTAAAACATTTTTAAGTTATTACATTTCAAAACACACGATTTAAAATTGAAAACAAAATGAAATATTTGCTTAAATTTTTGACACAACGTTAAAATATTTTACACTGTTGTAAAACGTTTTCAAAATAAGACCACCTGTATGAATTCGCCTTGGTTATATTATATGAAAGTTGAGGCATTAAAAGCTTTTTTCGGAAGTTATATTTGTATTGGAGCTGTAGTCAAATATGTATCGATTCCAATGAATTTGGTAAGATGACTAAAGATTGCAATAAAATAGATTGGGACCAATTTAATTTTAACGCCAACATTTTAAGATGCTTTATGGGCAAAAAGAATCTATTCCGTAAAGAAGCTTGTATGAGGGCTGTATGAAATTAACCCTTTGACGACGAATGGGACACATATGTCCTATTTGTTTTTTTTTTTCATAAAAAAATGCTTTCTTTAGTATTCGTTTAAAAATTTTGGTTTGGTTGTTTAGGCTTAAGGTCATCTTAAAGTCAAAAATTTGTATTTTTTTTTACTTTAAGCTCCTCAGGCTTTAAATAAAACTGTTGGATAAGCTTTTAGGGCTAAATGAACCATTGCTTTTGTAAATTTATTGATCAAAATTTTTTCAAATATAAGTACTATACTTTTCTCATGAGTGTTTTAAATATAATGGGAGTTATGTGTCCCTTTCGTCGTCAAGGTAAAAATAAAGAGCATTTTTTTATTTAATATAATTTTTCGAGTTAAAAACAAAGAAAACATAAGCAATTGAAAAAAAAACACATACACAATGTATTCCAAATTATGAGATCATATAAATCATTGATATGAAATAAATCACAATCGAACTGATTTGTAAAAATTTACAAAAAATTTCTTCTCCTGGTAAATCATACTGGTCCTTACCTTGGAAATAACGGTTCTTTGTATATTTCCATTGTATATGTTTAACACTTATAACAGCATGGTTAACTTAAAAAAAATAACATTTTAATTTAAAAATAAAATGGAAATACTATTGTTAATTAAAAAACAAATTATTGTCATGTTTAACCATAATATGTCTAGATGCAGCCATAATATGGTTGCAGCTTCATAATGGACGACTAATTTAAACAAAATATGATTGTAGGGGACAATAACATAATTAAATTAAACATTATTTGCTTAAAATTTTCCTTAAAAATAGTTTTGTTGGAGGTGACCATGCTAAAACATGTTTTTTCTCTCCGTGTACCCATTGCTAAAATTATCCCAGAGAACGCTTTCAACTTTTCTTTACATGAAAAAATATTTTACCATTCTGCTTACAACAAAGTTTTGCAAAGTGAATTATGTCCTTTATCAGTGAGTCGAACCCACATGATGTTTTAAAGGCTTTTAAAACAAATGAAACCCCCCATTAGAGCTTTCCTTTTGGGGTTAAAACTTGGCCGTATATGTTATCAGGGTGATATAAGCTGGAGCGACGATATATTAATTGCCTTTTTTAACTTAAATTGAACTTAAATTAAATTGCCGTTGTCGCATCAGTCTTAGAACTTTAGCTAGTGAAAGCTTTTTAGGTCTGAGAATGTCTTTGATTTCTGCTCCGACCGACAATTCCATTTAATTATATAAAACAGCTCTATCCTCAATTTCCAATAACAATATATTTTCTTAATTTTTACTGTTTGATGCCTTAAAAGCGGTTTAATTTTATTTGTTCCCTTTACAACGAATGGGACAATAATGTCCCATGATTTTTCTCGGTGGTTTACATAGACAGTCAGCCAGACAAACATCATTAGATCGACCCAAAAAGTGTTTCGGAGACGATCGATATACCAAAAGGTTGATCTAGGACCAATATTTTTATGTGTTACACACATCATCACTCGCCATAATACCCTCTCCACTCTTGTGGTGTGGTTATAAAAATAGCGTTATGCTACCGGCTAATTTGTTTTAAAAAAAAATCATTTTGTACACATCAATTATAATGAAACGTGAGAAAAATCTAAATATGATGACAAGAAAAGAAATGCGAAATGACAACTATCCGACCAACTCAAACAAGACGACAACAACAAAATCATGAATGAAATTAAACACTTTTTTACATTTTAGGTTCAAGAAAAAGGCTTAAACCAACCAAAAAAAATTGCCTCTCTTTTTTGAGACAATTTCTGGCCAATAGAGCAATTAAACGATCGAGCGTAAAAGAGTTTGTTATTTAAAAAAAGTCAAGAGATTGCATATGTAATCATTATTGTTGCTGTTGTTGCATGATTTTATACAGGGTTATGTCTGTCATTTCAATTTGGCCGGCCACACACTGCCACTGCGCTTAAGTACACATCCACCATTGACAATGTTTACTTTTAGTGTAAATTGTTGGTGTTGAAATCGATTGATTTTTTTAAGTTTTTTTTTTTAAATTTTTTAATTTGGATTATATGTATAAACAATGGTTTTTGGTTAAAGCTAAGTATAAAAAACGTGGACAATAGAAATTTAATTATTATTTGCAATTGTTAATTCACACAGACCACAAGCACGGGTCTTGGAGCAAAAAAAAAACAGAGACAGAGTACAAAAGGGATTTATCACACATACACGCGATGGTTTCCTCCAAACACTTAGTCCTCGTCGCCCTCTTGGGCCTCATGAGTTTCTGTCATGGCATAAACATGGAAAGCATGATCGAAGAAGAAAATGCCAAATGTGAAAGTGGCACTGACAGCATGGCATGCGTGAAAGTAAGGGCTATGAGATTTTTAGATACAGTCATGACTAAAGAAGATTTCAAGGTAAATTAAAAAGATAAATGAAATATTTTCAATTTCTAATTATGACCTGTTTTTCAGATCTCTAATGTTGAGGTTAAATCAAATGGTTACCAAGCTGCTGAAGCAGCTGAAGGTAGATCAAGCAGTGGAGACTTTTTTGATGTTATCGAAAACTATATTCAAGGTCATGACGTTACCATGGACTTGCCTATGGCTGATGCCAAAGTCACTGTCTCATCCCGTAATTTGAATAGCGATGAATTAAGTCTAAATGTCAAATTTGCGGGTGAGGGTGTTGTCGAAGGCAAGGGTAAGAAGGGAAACATCTTCAAGAAGGGTGTGTTGCATGCTTAACTTTGTTATTTAATTAACTAACACATTTAATAACAAATGCTTGTATTTTTCTGTTTCGTTTTTCGTCATTTTACCTCATTAACATTTTTTTCTGTCATTCCACAACATCTTAAAGGCAAGAAACATCGTTTGCGTAAAATGGCCATGCCCATTATGGTATTGATCTTGTTGAAGGCCATCACCATCATTCCCATGGCCATTGGTATCTTAAAGATTAAGGCGTTGAATGCTTTGGGTTTGGGTTTCTTCTCTTTCCTTGTTTCGGTTGGTTTGGCTATTTTTCAATTGTGCAAGAAGGTAAGTTTTACAAAAAAAAATCTAATCAAACAAAAACCTGTTCTGTTTTTAGGCAACAGTGGGATGTTAAGAGTGGGAGAGAGATAGAGAGATGAAGCAAAAGTATTCAAGAAGTAAAAGCATTAAAACATAAGTGAGATATTATATTAAAGAAAACATAAACATACCAAAGACTAAAGCCTACAACAAGGGTAAGATTTGCTTGCAAAATCCCCAGCCCTACCTTTAATCATCAGCCTGAAAATTTTAAAATTACTCCCAAATGTTTTGACGCTCATTTGCCCAATCCTGCTCTTCTCTCTCATCACCTCAATCTCTGTTACATAAGATTCCCTCTTGTCTAATTGTTTTAGCAACTGCTATTTTTATTTCGTACTCAAATTGTTTTAACATTTACAGATTGCTTCTGAACACCACCACTCTGCCCATATCACCTCCCATGGTCCCTGGGATGGCCGTTCTGTAAGCTCTATTAGCCGTGTAGAACAATTCAAAACAAATCCCTCTGCCCAAGACTTGGCGTACAGTGGTTATAATTAAGTTTTAGTTACATACCAAAAAATCAAATTACATAGCCCCTTCCTTACCTCCTCCTTTTATACCCTGCTCCCTTATTTATAACAAGAAACAAAAAAACAAAACAAGATAATTTCAACAAAAAATTAAAAGGCTTCTAAAACAATAACAACCTCAACAAAAGTAAAAGTTAAAGATTAAATGTGCAAGTTGCTGATTCGATAAGAAAATCCGAAATCAAAAGGTCCACCATTATCAGACATATTTCGCTGGTGGTTCGGTGTTTATTCATTTCAGGCAAACGATTGATGGCAAATTGAAAAAAAGAACTTACGGAAGCGGAAATTATTTAATAATATTCATTTGACTCTTCTTCAACCATTTGTTTGTTTTGGCTTTATCAAAACTCAAAATTTTTATTAACTTGGTTTCAGAACACATTTCAGTCTGGTCAATTCCAAAGAAAAATATTTTCTATAATTTTTATTTATAGAAACTGAGAAGTCTTTTAAATGAAATGATTTTGTTTACACTTAGTTGAGTTTAATTTATTTATTTTTGTAATTTTAATAATTTATTTATTGTAAAAAAAACCAAAAAATTATACAAAGAAAAGAAATGAAATGAAAACAAAAAATAATTTATGACTTTTATTAAAAAAAAAATGCATACAAGTGAAAATCCAAATATAGACAAAATTAAATTTATTTGTTTTTAAAGAAAACTAATGCCAGATAGTAAATTAAATATCCAGATAATGCAAATGCTTTAAGCTTAATTTAGAATTAAAGCTTTCAGAAAGCTTAAAACTGCAAGACAAAAGTTAAATGTACTCAAAGCTATTTTTGGGAATAAAAAATTTATTATTATTAAGATTTTTGTATGACGTGCTAAATTCCCAATTCTTTATTTTCGATAAATACACTGAGTACACAAATCAACAAACAAAATTAAAACACTTTTTTGCTATTTCTGCTGTAAATAAATTAAACTCTCTTTAAAGGCAACTTGTCCGTCAAAACCTGGGTTCGATTCCCAGCTCAGTCAAGAATGAAAAATTATCAATAAATTTTAATTCATTTCATGTTGAAAAATTTCTCTCTTCAAAAAAATAATTTAATGAAAATTAAATATGGGTATTTCCACAGAAAAGTGTACTTATTTTCACGCTACGACTCCAAGCAATTAGTCTTGTATTTTAGAACCATGTTGTTCAAATTTTACCTCTCTTTTACTAAATGTAAAGCCAGTTACGTTTTACACCAAAATGCAAAAAAAGGAAATAATATTTTCATTGTTCTTTGAGAAATAATTAAAAATGGTTGGTGTCGTAAAGTGACAAAAAGTAAACTTTTCTGTGGATATACCCATATAATGAACTTTAGCCTGATTTAAATATTTAAATTTGGATTAAAAACCATAAACAGTTCAATAAAATGACCACAATACTAATTATTGCCTCTCTTTAATCTCTAACCAAAAGTTTCTAAGGGTTTATGCCTTAAATTAAATAACGTACCACCATATTTCGTCGTTATTACACAAAATTATCCATTAACCCGCCAAACAAGAGCAAAAAACAACCTTGTAATTGACTGCCTAAACCGATATAACAATTCTATAATCGCTAGGGATTTTTCTTAACCACAGCTTATACCAATAAATATCATTTAACTTTTTGTCTTAATGGCCTAAAGTTTGAACGTTGTGATATTATCACTCACATCCAGCCACACACGTCCTAATTGGAATCATTGTGACCAGTCATTGTAATTAAATTTCTCTATGGTAGCGTTTATTACTTGTATTATTGTGGTCTGGGTGTGTGTAAGTGATAGTGTGTATTTGCTAATGTATGTTTATGTGTAATATTAACGCATTTCTACACGTAAATACGTGTTATTAGCGTATAATAAAAAAATCTTAATAGTTGAACAGTGTGCAACGAAAGTAAATGGACAAAAATGCAAAAATAATCGAAACTGTTTACACTGCATTCTTTTAGACTGACATAGTGTTAAACTCAAAAATGGTATATGTACCCACACCACCATAAGGCATGTCAATTTGTGTGCTGGTAGGTGCAAAATTGGCAACAGATCCCATGTAAACTTCGTCTTCAGAATCGCTTAATTCTCAAAAAAAAATCTTGATATCTACATAATATTCGGTACAAAGAACTCTTGTATGAATCTTAACCTTATAACTTTTATTTTTTTCGAGTCCATAATTTCCCATAGGTCCCAAATAGAGTACATCCTCAAATATGTTTGTGTTAATACCGTGATGTAGGGTAATTTAGGGTGGGCTTGACCGACTATACTTTTTTACTTGTTTTATAATATTATTTTTAGCTTAAAATTAGCATGTAATTCAGGTCTGTAGTGCGATAATCGAATCGTTAAAATAAATATAACGAAAATTTATCGAATATGTTATTTAGTAACATTTTTAACGATATTCGCTGTCGTTAAAAGTCAGCTGTTAACTTAAGCAATTGTTTTGTCGTTATTTTAGCGACAATAATTTATACCTTTTTTATTAAGTCAATATTCGGTTTATTGACACAATTAACTTTCTGTTCACATATACACAATTTAGCTAACTCAATTTATATTACTACTACATACAACATTCAACGTAAACAAAAATGTACATGTATAAGCAACATGTAAACAACTTTTGACATTTTTAGGAATAAACATCTGGCTTTGGCGCAGACCTAATAGATGGGCCCTTGTTTTGTTGTAGTTTCAGTTTTCAAATAAAGTTCACAAAAAAAAAATATAAAAATTACAAATTAACCCTTCGTTTTACTCATGAGTCTGGCCAGACATTTTTCAATGCATTTTGAATGAAAAAACATGTGTAACAAGGGGCACAAAGCATACAGAGATGAAAAAAGTGACGTATGAAAAATGCCTAAATCATTTGCGAGGGCAGCTTTCGAAGAAAGAGAAAGAAGACGTGTTTTGGTAGTGAAGTGGCAATATGTAAAAACAGGCCGCTACTATCAACACGAATTGCGTAATCAAAACAAAAAATGCAAAAAGGGCAGCTTTCGAAGAAAAAGACAGAAAAAAACACAATATTTTCTCTCTCGTGACGCCTCTGTGTGCTTTGTGCAAGGGGGGTTAATAACAATTTTATTTGTTTTTATTTAATTAATGCTACAGTAGCGCGATTCACTAACTTTTAACGATCCGACAATCCAAATATGCCAAATATCATTATCATATATATTATTTTCACTCCAAGCAATAACTTTACAAACACCAACCACCTTATAAATTTTCCTTTGCATTCGTAAATACACATTTATTGGCATATTTCGGGGAAGACCAGATTTCTAATAAAGGGTGTTTTTCTATAAAGTGACACAAGCTTAAACATAATAAAACAAGGAAATATATTTTTAATATCAATGAAACGGGCTTTATTGGAAAAAATTTTTTTATGAAATTTAAATATGATTTCTGCCATGTGGCCGCCACTTTTCATTGGTTTTTATTTTATTCTCTTTTGTGCTTTTCGTTTTTTTTTTAACATTTTGTAGACAGAGATGTTACAAAAAAGCAGCTGTAAACAATCGTAAAAAATAAGTTACTGAATCACACTATCGTTACTGCAAGCGAATGTTTATGTCGACAAATATAACGATTGTCGGATCGTTAAAAGTTAGTGAATCGCACTACTGGTAAAAACTTTTTATATTTTAAATTTATCATCAATTTTCCTGCTGTTGAGTTTAAAAATCAGCAAATCATAGAAATTTGATTAATGAAAAATCAGAAGGTCTATAAGACTTATTTTCCACTTTTGGTCTAAGCTGGCTTTAGAACACAGTATTTATTCAAAAACAGTACGGTGTGTTTTAGTTTGGAACTAGATAAAAATGTACATTTACCAAATTTTTGATCTACAAGGGTTATCAAAAACTGCTTTCCATTTGAAAAAAACGCTTTAGGATTTGAGAAAAAATTAGAAACAACATTTATTTTCAAGAGATTTTTCTTAGAAGAAAATTGTTTATTTTTAAAATCGTATGTATCCAAACTCACGGTTTCTTTGTTATATAAAGAATTAAGTTACTACTAATTGGACTATGAAGGTAGCCACATTTGCAATATTATCCTTCCGCCCAATCCTTGCGCCCAAAAACGTTTTCTTTATAAGTTAAAAAATGAAATAATCCCCCAAAAAATATAATGGGGCTTTAATTCACAATGATATTTTATATGAAGTTATCTCGCAATTGCAAAAAAATTCAATAAACCCTCAAAACTATTTGTTGTTGTTCTCTGTACTAATTTTTGTGTGGCTATTGTGAGGTCATATTGTTTACTGTACTTTGTTTAGCTGATTTTTTTTTCAATCTTACATGACCTTGAAATTTCAGTTTATAAATTTTTAGGAAAAATCATTATTTGAAAGTTTTTTCCAACGAGAAGGAAAACCATAAAAATAAATTATAAGTTTTTATTAAGATCTTTAATTTTAAAAGTGCAATTAAAGGCAGATTGGGGATATTTTTATAACTTCAGGATTTGGTGCAGATTTAAAAAGAGTATAAAGGTATTTATTGAAATTTTGAATGGGTTTAGTGAGAAAATATGTTTTTGTTTTGTATTTTGACAGTTTAATTGATTGTTTTTGGGTTTTCGCATAAATTTTAATATTGTGGTCGTAGAAACGCATTACAAAGCCATAAAACAAAAATCCAAATAATTTTAAAAGTTTGGTTTCTGGCAAAATACTTCAAGACACAATTGCAAATTTGCAGACTAAACAGCTAGAGAACGACTTTTCACGAATGGAACTAGGTTCCTAACGTGGCATCACTTGAACCATCGTTCTTATCATACCATCTTACTTTCCATGCTGTTTGACTTACCATTGTACTTGCCGTACCATCTGGTTTACCATAACTTAAATGGCCTAGAAATAATAATTATTTAGTGTACATATATTTTCTTGACATGATAAGACTATTAATAACCTTATTTTTACTTTTACCTAATTTTATTCAATTTAAATTGAAGATTAATTTTTCTTAAATCTTATTTTAAATTTAATTCCCCCTTAATCCTTTTGAATTTTTTTTTTTTTTAATTAACCAAATTTTTTTTAAACAAACACAAACACAAGCACTCACGCACACACCAATATACCATACATACATATATACATAAATATACCTAGTAAAAGAAAATACGCTTAAAAACTAATCAGACATTCATACGGATACTTAATACATATAATATTTCTATAAGAACTACTATAAGACCCCGAAGTTCAGGCCTGCAGTCATCGTGGGAAGTTTATTATGGTGAGTCTATTTTGTTACATTAAATACATAAATTAAGTAGTAAATATGCATACATATATGTATTTTTGATTGATAAAAAAAAAATATATATGTATATGTATTAACCATCCAAATATGCATATATACTACATTCTATATACATACATACATACTTTATCATATACACTTAAACATCCATTTTCTTTTACCATTTGTTTCAATTTATAATTCTAAGTTTTTTTTTTAATTTCAAAATTAATTTGATTGGTTTAATTCTGTTTAATACATATTTATTTTATTTTTATCGGTTAGTTTGTTTTGTTACGATCAATATTATTATTAAGGAAAGAAAAATGAAGGATTTAAGACACACTTTAATTATTTTGTTTTGAATAAATTGTGAATTTGAGATGAATCACTAACTTTTCTTTAATAATTTCGCGAAACATGTAGACAGTTGTAACTAAGAAAGCATAATGGGCTAATCCAAAAAAAAGTATACCTTGGATAGCAACACCTTGGAGACGAACACCATCAAGTTCCTATTCTAAACAGGATTCACTTGCATTCCCTTTAAATTTATATTTCCTTTATATTTTTTTTTTTTTTTTTGTGTGTAGTCGTTTCTAGGGTTTGTTGTACTATTCTTTTTTTTATTTTTTACAGTAATGGACTGCCTTGTCTTCAAGAAGATAAAGAATCCTCCCATTATCCCTGAGCACGGCCGGAATTTAAAGTAGCACATTCTTCTGGGAGATAAGGCACGGCTAGGACATGGTTCGTTTCACTAGTGTATGCACAGTTAAATGTCGTTTGCTAATGAGTATCGAGTGCTCAAAATTTACATACATATATGTGTGTAATGGCGAAAACTAATAATTCCTATGGTCTTGTTTACAGAAACGTGGACCAGATTTAAATACAGTATTTCTCGCTTATTTGCACACCGATTATAAGCATTTTACGCTTTAATGCATCTTAACTTGTGCAATTACAGTTTGCTATTTAAAATAGCCGAAATTGTTTCGTGTAAAAGCATCTGTTTATATGCAAATCTCGCATTTATGCATCACAATATAACATAATTTTAGTAAATTGTATTAAAAAAAATCTCATATAACCATCGCTTCAAACTTCAGTCAAATATGTTTTGAATAAAAAACGCACAAAAATTATTTTATCAAAGCTATAGACATGAGCTTTAACATAGCCCCACAAAAAATAGTCTAAAGGCGTTAAATCGCACGATCTAGGTGGCCAATTGACCGGTCCCGAACGTGAAATAAAATGTTCACCGAACTCGCCTCTCAATAAGATCCATTGTTAAGCGTGCTGTGTGGCATGTGGTACCGTCTGGTTGAAACCACATGTCATGCAAGTCAAGCTCTTGCATTTTGGGCAAAAAAAAGTTGGATATCATCTCACGGTAGCGCTCACCATTCACAGTTACGTTACGATTCGCATCATCTTTGAAGAAGTACCAATGATGCCACCAGCCCATAAACCGCACCAAACTGTGACTTTTTCTGGATGCATTGGTAGCTACACAATTTTTCGATAAATTTTTTGATAATTTTTGATAATAAAATTCAATAATTTGCAAGCGTTGTTCGTTTGTAAGACGATTAATGGTTAAATTATAGACCAAACTGAAGATGTTTGACAGTGAAACAAAACACGAAACGTGCGTCAGCTGTTTAAACCAGTGTCGCCAAAATGGTAATAGCTAAAAAATCACCCGATACTATAAACTCAAAACCACCTTTCGTCAAACGGTCAAGCCGTTTTTAACTACTAACACTTTATCCCAAAAATTTTGATGCCAGCCTACTGTGCCTATTCCCAATGTGTGAAAGAAAGAATATTTCGCACACCGGAAATAGGCTATTAAAAAAAAATGATAATAAGAATAAAAACATTTAACAAATAGAAAAAATCTTAAATCAACTTAAAAATTTTGCACACATCTGTTAGAGAATATTTCATTCACACTGTTTACAAAATTTTGCAAATTTCTAATTTAACTGTCTGTCCTAGTATAAATAAAACACAAATTATAATTATATAAAAGCACAAAAAAACAAAAATCTATTTTTATTATTTTATACACATTGAACGTGTTAACAACAACTTTTACAGGGAAAATTATACTACCGGGCTCGTAAATATAAAGCCACGTCGAAAGTAAAAACAAAGTACTTACGTTCTCTTAAATACTTGTAACAAGAGAATTTTTATTGGAGCAATTTTAAAAATATTGGTAAAGAGTCATAAATTGTTGGTAATGAAATAAAAGGAATATTAAATAACAATTGGAACATAAAATCGAACAACAAATAAATGAAATTGAGCAGTTCCATAACAAAGTGATTAAATTTCACTTGTTTTGTTTTTTTTTTTTTTTTGTTAATTTTTAAGTAAAACAATCATATAAATAATGTGTTTAATTTTTACCAACCTTTATGACCAATAATGGTTTAATTTTAAGCAAAAAAAAATACTTTAAAGTGGCTTTTATTTAAGAAGTTGTTTGCATTAATAAATTTATTTATATTCTACGTTATAATAATTTCATATCAGCATAAGTCACATTTTGGGTCGAACATTTTTAAGAACTTGAAGAAAGTTTTGCCAGTTTTGCTAATGGCTCATGGGGCCAAAAACTATTTTTATGTGGGTTAACAACAACATGGGGGATAGGGTAATTCGCAGAGGTGCACTTGTGCGGAAAGCTATCTGCCTGAATGGCATGCTAAAACCGATGCGTCTCAGGTAACTAGGTGGCCACCGAAATAAACAGGCACTGAAACTCTACTGTTCGACCTGCCTAGAGGTTGTTGGCAGCCCCAACACTAGGATCGGATGGGAGGCCTAATCAGTCCCTCAATCTTAAACTGAAATGATTACTGAAACCGCAACAAATAATATGCGGCCCTTTGTTCCTACTAGGAACCACAGGACATAATATATATATATAACATAAAACATGGCTTAATCTACACAGAAAAAATTATTTTTCCAATTCAAACAAAAAATTTGTAGAATCAAACAATTTTTTGTCTGAAATCGGTCCTACAAACAAATTTGCATATTCAAACAATTTATTTGCATTTTGTTTACTGAAAAAAAACACTAATTTTTTTCAAACAAATAATTTAACTGAATCAAACAAAAAGTTTACTGAAATTCAAAATAAAAAAAAAAAAAAAGTTTTTGCACAAGCAATGACGCGCACACAAGTAAGCACTGTATGAGAAGGTGACGGCAAAGCAGAGCCGCCGACTGGCTTTGAAACACATTTTTTTGTTGGAATAATTTTTGAACGAAGTCTTATTTATACACACAACACAATCTTTTTCTTTATCACTCTCTGTTACTGTATCCTTTCCTTTGCTAAAGAAGAAATGTAACCAAAAACGGCAGCAGACCGACTCGATATGTTTTTCGTCATCATTCTATTTTTGTATTTGATGTATTTAACCAAACAGTTTTAAAAAATTGAATACGGGATTTTGTTTCTTATAATGTCGTGTCTGCTATTGTTTTTCTTATAGTTGCACTTTTTAAAAGCGTCCAAAAATAGACTGTGTGTGTTTTTTGTTGTTGTTCTTATATTTCACATAAAGAAGTGTTGCTTACGATCAAATAAAAAAATGCAAAAAGACGACAACATTAAAGAGCGTTAAATATTTCATACAAAATTATGAAAACTTGACACCAATAACGCGTTTATTTTATTTTTGAAGAGTTGTCCACATTTTTGTTGGTTAAATAAAAATCAAACAAAAATATTGATTGAATCAGTAAAAATATTTATAGAAATTAAAAAAATTTTCAAACAAGCGGTTGTTTGAAAATAATTCGGCAATAATTTTTTCTGTGTAGCCACTAAATGGCTAAATTGGAAACACTTAACCGATACTAATAAACCCTAGCTTTGTTAGGGCGATAAAAATAACACAGTGCAACAAAATTCGGGTCATCGCCGCCAGCCTCAATACTTGCAACGCGAAATGAAACTAGACTACTGATAGAGCAAATCTGCCAAAGGGTTTTGAAAAGTGAGCTCGGTGTTTCAAAATTTTAGCCATTGATGTTTTTGAATTTTTTGAAAAGTCGTTTGGAATAGGTCCCAAAATACACTAAATGTACTTCTGAACTAAAAGATTATTTTAAATGTCTTCAGTAGAATTGTATGGCGATTCTGTTCTTAAAATATACTAACCCTCTAACTCTCATGTTAAGGGGACATTTTTGTCATTTTTTAACATCCATACAAAAGTATTCTATAACGGTAATCTTGAGGAATAATTTGTTCCTCGAATATTTTCTGCAACAAATTTCACTAGGTGTCTTCTAAGACTAAAAGTTCGTGCAATGTATGTAAAATGCTTAATAAAGAAAATCCGAAAAGTAGCTTACATTTTTATTTTTCACAAAAGCAGTGGTAATTAAGTCAAATATTTCTGAGCTAAATGGCATATTAGGATTTATACAAAAAAAGTCTTGTGGCATTCTTTTAGAAAAATTAACCCTATATTTGAATTTTCTGGGGTCTTTTTTGTCGTGTCTAAAAAAAAAACTTAAAATTTTGCAATAAGTATGCCTAATATGTTCTACTAATATTTTGCTTGGCAGGGGTCTTGGAAAAATATGTATACAACTTTAAGGGGTATTTTCTTGATTGCATTTTTTGGAAAATATTGTGTTTATAAAAACGTGCTCTGATAAATCAAAATTTTTTATTAATACTTAAAACAGTCAAATAATTTCTTACCTTGGTATTATACTGCATATTTCATCATTATTTCTGTTCATTCCTGCAAACAAAAAGTATTAGAAATTAGTGGAAATAAAACACAATTGAATGAAAATTTCTCTAAATATGTACAAAACTATTCCACACTCAAAGGTATTTTAATTAGGATATCAGTGTAATGGAATGTAATATAAAATCTATTGTTAAGTTTGTTACAAATTGTTGAAAATTTATAAAATAAGAAAAGAAACAGGGGGAAGGCACTCAAAGAAGTGCCGAAATATTGGTTCAAATAAAAAAGACGTGAGAATGTATTTTTAGTAACCTGTTGTTAAATATAAATAATTATTTAATGAATTTTCTAACAAAAAGCAAGTAAGAAAGTACAGTCGGTCAAGCCCGACTTTATGATACCCTACACAACAGTATTTTAAAACACATTTACGAGAGTGCACCCTATTCGGGACCCATGGAGGATCATGCTTATGTGTCCAAAGAAATATGTAAATATCTATGTTTTAAATTTCATTAAAATCGATTTGATAGTTTCTGAGAGGCAGCAATTGCCTCTACCTTACCTCGTGGTCCTTCAATTCGGCCCATTTTCAATACACTTGGTCCTTGTGCCAATAGGAATCTATAGGTTAAATTTTATCAAATTATCTCCAAAATTGCAACTGTTCTTTGCGCACAAGGTTACATGGACAGCCCGCCAGCCAGCCAGCCGGACGGACATCGTAAGATCGACTCAGAAAGTGATTCTAAGTCGATCGGTATATTTAAGGTGGACCCATATTTAAAGGTGTTACACACATCACCACAAATGCATAATACACTATCCACTATTGTGGTGTGGGTTTAAACATACAATGACAACCAATAGCTCTTTTATTTTTTTTTTTTTTTTAATATTTTTAACTCCATCATTTTTTCTTCATGTTTGACAATTCACATATTTTTTTCACAGAAAAAGGGGCATTGTGACACAACTTAATTTTTTCAACCGATTTTATATGATTAATTACTTAATTTCACTCCATCTGTCTCCTGCTCGCGAGGACTCTATATGTGCTAGTATTCGCAAAGTTTGGGTAGGCCCTCCTCAACATAATAAATCATATAAAATCAGTTCAAAACTTCGATTGTTTTCGCTCTTAGGGCTTATAGTTTTCGAGAAAATCTAGTAAAAGGTTTTCATATAAAATCAGTCCAAAAATCGATTTTTGGTAATCTACATAAGTGATCACAGAATTTGGCTAATTTTGCTCTAGTGCTTATAGTTTTCGAGAAAATTGAGTTTAAATATTTTCATATAAAATCAGTCCAAAAATCGATTTTTGGTGGGCTACATAAGTGATCACAGAATTTGGCTAATTTTGATGTAGCGCTTATAGTTTTCGAGAAAATCGAGTTTAAAGTTTTTCATATAAAATTAGTCCAAAAATCGAATTTTGGTAAGCTACATAAGTGATCACAGAATTTGGCTAATTTTGCTCTAGCGCTTATAGTTTTCGAGAAAATCGAGTTTAAAGTTTTTCATATAAAATTAGTCCAAAAATCGAATTTTGGTAAGCTACATAAGTGATTACAGAATTTGGCTAATTTTGCTCTAGCGCTTATAGTTTTCGAGAAAATCAAGTTTAAAGTTTTTCATATTAAATCAGTCCAAAAATCGATTTTTTGTGGACTACATGAGTGATCACAGAATTTGGCTAATTTTGCTCTAGCGCTTATAGTTTTCGAGAAAATCGAGTTTAAAGTTTTTCATATAAAATCAGCCCAAAAATCGATTTTTTGTGGACTACATGAGTGATCACAGAATTTGGCTAATTTTGCTCTAGCGCTTATAGTTTTCGAGAAAATCGAGTTCAAAATTTTTCATATAAAATCAGTCAAAAATCGATTTTTGATAAATTATATAAGTGATCACAGAATTTGGCTAATTTTGCTCTAGCGCTTATAGTTTTCGAGAAAATCTAGTTAAAAGTTTTTCATATAAAATCAGTCCAAAAATTGATTTTTGGTGGTTTACATAAGTGATCACAAAATTTGGCTAATTTTGCTCTATGGCTTATAGTTTTCGAGAAAATCTAGTTAAAAGGTTTTCATATAAAATCAGTCCAAAAATCGATTTTTGGTGGGCTACATAAGTGATCACAGAATTTGGCTAATTTTGCTGTAGCGCTTATAGTTTTCGAGAAAATCGAGTTTAAAGTTTTTCATATAAAATCAGTCCAAAAATCGATTTTTAATAAGCTACATAAGTGATAACAGAATTTGGCTAATTTTGCTCTAACGCTTATAGTTTTCGAGAAAATCGAGTTTAAAGTTTTTCATATAAAATTAGTCCAAAAATCGAATTTTGGTAAGCTACATAAGTGATCACAGAATTTGGCTAATTTTGCTCTAGCGCTTATAGTTTTCGAAAAATTCGAGTTTAAAATTTTTCATATAAAATCAGTCCAAAAATCGATTTTTAATAAGCTACATAAGTGATAACAGAATTTGGCTAATTTTGCTCTAGCGCTTCTAGTTTTCGAGAAAATCGAGTTTAAAGTTTTACATATAAAATCAGTCCAAAAATCGATTTTTGGTGGGCTTCATAAGTGATCACATAATTTGGCTAATTTTGCTCTAGCGCTTAAAGTTTTCGAGAAAATCGAGTTTAAAGTTTTTCATATAAAATCAGTCCAAAAATCGATTTTTGGTGGGCTTCATAAGTGATCACATAATTTGGCTAATTTTGCTCTAGCGCTTAAAGTTTTCGAGAAAATCGAGTTTAAAGTTTTTCATATAAAATCAGTCCAAAAATCGATTTTTGGTGGGCTTCATAAGTGATCACAGAATTTGGCAAATTTATATATTTTTTAATAAATTCATTTATTAAAACAATAAAAAAAAATTATAGTGACACACATAATAAGAAAACAGCTGTTTAAAATTTTTCAATTGTAGCTGTCGTCTTCAAAATAAATCAGTAGCTGACTACACGACTAGAAATAAGATAGAAGAAAAAACGAAATTGTTGCTTGTGGACAAACCAATTAAAATCAAACAAAATTCAAATAATTTAATCATATACATATTCTATAATTTCAAATAATTATGTATGTTTCAAATTGTTATACTGAAAACAAAATAGTTGAGAGAATTCCAGAGAGATACTGAGAATATGAAGAAATGCCACTCCGAAATTAAATCTTTGTATTCAAACGATCTAGTTCTTTTTCCCCTGCTATACAAAGTTTGCCGTACAGATGATCAGGTTTGTGGGTATATATTATCTTAAAACTAAAACTCTTACGTTCAGCAGTTTATATAAAGAAAGACCGTATAGCCAAGATGAAAACAAAGATATATATATAGAATGCCTATTAAGTCCATACACGTACCGCACTATGTTGTTAAATGCAACGTTCAATTTTTATTTTCTAATTGTATCACATTTAGCAAATAGCTCAAAACCATGCAGTAAAACGGGCTTCAGATATGTTTTGGCAAGTAGCATTCTTATGCTTAAAGTTGTACAATGCTGGTTCTGAACATAGAAAAGGTGCGACCACAAGTATAGTTAATGTGGTTCGACCACGTAAGAGTGTCATTAAAAAATATTCCGAGATTCATAGCAGATTTGACTATTTTAATCTGTTGATTATTAATAAATATAATAGCCTGTATTCATACAGTTTTTTTAAATTTAACTAAGGTTCAAAGAACAAATTTTTTATGAAAATTATCCTTTATAAACGTTTGTTAAGTCGAATTTGAATAACTATGCATTTAGGATTTTTTAGGATTTATTTCCAAACCATTATATCAAATTTATATTTGATTTGAAAGAAATTTATTCATAAATAAATACGTATTATTTGTCAACGGGAATTAGTTTAAAATTAATAAAAAAAAAAACAAAAATAAAGGGTGGTTAAAATTTCAAGGCACGATGTTGATTTTGAATAAAACACAAACTATTTAGGAAATTATTGTAATTTTATTTTATTATGATATATTGATACTACTCAATTATGTATGGAACAAAATATCGGCCAAATGGGCGCCGCGACCACGGCGGCACACCTCCATCCGATGGTCCAAATTTTCGATGACCCTGAGGCATAATGGAGGTTCTATGCCGTTAATGTGCCGAATTATCTCATCCTTTAGCTCTTGAATTGTTGCTGGCTTATCGACGTACACCTTTTCTTTTAAATAACCCCAAAGAAAAAAGTCCAACGGTGTCGAATCACATGATCTTGGCGGCCAATTGACATCGCCATTACGTAAGATAACACGGCCATTGAATTTGTTGCGCAAAAGAGCCATTGTTTCGTTAGCTGTGTGGCAAGTGGCAACGTCCTGTTGAAACCACATATCGTCCACATCCATATCTTCCAATTCGGGCCATAAAAAGTTCGTTATCATCTCACGATAGCGAACACCATTCACAGTAACTGCCTGACCGGCCTCATTTGGGAAAAAATTCGGCCCGATGATGCCGCCAGCCAATAAACCGCACAAAACGGTCACTTTTTGTGGGTGCATTGGTTTTTCGACAATCACTCTTGGATTATCATTCGCCCATATGCGGCAATTCTGCTTATTGACGAATCCACTGAAGATGATTTTCTTCGAAAATTGTACGATATACATTTTGATTTGATTTCCTATTTTCATAATAAGCCTGAATAACTTTAACGCGTAGCTCGATTGTGTATCTTTCCATGATTCAAATTGAGTTAGTCTGAAATTGAAAAATGTCGAATAAAATTCGGAAAAAAACTTGGCGTTTGGGTGTGGTTCACATTCAACATCGTCCCTTACAATTTAACCACCCTTTATATTAAAATATTCAATACATGACATACATAAGTATGTAGTTCTCTGAACATACAAAAGACAATTATAGAGAGGAATTATATAATATGTAAACAACTACAATAAATGCAAATTAACCAAGTACAATTTTTGGCACTTTTTTGTGTTTGCCCTATTTGCTGATTTCCGTTTATTGATTGCATTGCATAATAAAATAAAAACAATTCGAGGCAGAAACAATTTTATAAATTTATTTGGAAGAAAAGAAAAAAAAAACAATATACAAACTAAACATGCAAATTTGAAATTTTTAACATTTGTAAATCACGTTTAACAGTTGCTGTTTATGTTCCAACTATCTACAAAAATAATTAATTACATTGTGCATTTGCTGAAGTAGGAGTATGTAAAATGTAACAATTGGATGTTTTTAAAACAAATTCATTTTAAAAAAATTAATACTGGCTATTGTAGAGAATTGGTTAAAAAGGATGTAATTTGTAAGCGAAAGAAATGAGAAATTAAAAAAAAATACTTCATTTATATAGCGTTCTGTTTGAAACATACTCTTATAGTAATCGGATGCTCTATTAAATGTGAATACTTTTGATTCTTGGGAAATTTTTAGACGCTCTAGCCATATTAGTGAGTCAGCACGGAATAGAAAACTTAGAAAGATTCATCTGATATTGCAAATGGGTCAAACTGGTTTATTATAATACTAGCAGACCCGGCAAACGCTGTTTTGCCATATAACTTAATTCTTTCAGATGTAAAGCCTTGTACTCTGTTCAACATTTCACGTGAAATGCTGTCAAAACGCATATGAAAAAAACTTGTTCGGAATATCTATGAAATAATGTTGATAGAGTTGTACTCTGTTCTTTTTGTGAAAAATTTCCGAAATGATTCTGGCAACATTTTTTTACAAATGCGAAATAATGTAAGCTGCATTTATTTCACGTGGAATTTTAAGCAAAAACAAAAAAGCATGAACTGGTTATTAAATAAGAACTAAAAAATGAAAATAACACAACATATTTACTTTTTTTTTTCTTTAATTGTTTATTAAAAAAAAAAACAATTTTTAGTAAAATACATGTGGGGTTTGTTTACATGCGCAAAACAATGTCGCATACTTAGCAGGAATAAAAACGTCAAATTGTGCAAACTCGCAAGAAAGGTAACATTGATACGTGTCAAAATGTTCGTGTGAAATAATCAATGTTGCTCAACATTTTTCACAATTTTAAACCGAGTACTAGGCTTTAGTGTCTGCATTAGGGTGAGCGTTAAAATCAAAAGTTGGATTTCTTTAGGTCTCACCCGCCAATTTGGTGGGTATTGAAAAAAAAACAACACAAAAAAATTTTAGGACGATCGGCGAAGGCTAAGCCGTCAGTCACGCCAGCCAAAGTTTGAGAAAAATTATATTTTTACATAAAATCTGACTTTTATGTTTTATAACTTGGAAAATATTAATTTTGTAGAATAGTTCTTAACAAGTTTTTCCTTAATCTCTTATTAAGCAAAATAAACTGAAAAATATCGAATAAGCCACTAAAAAAATCAAATTTTTAATTTATTAAAGAAACGCATTTTCTATGAATCACGTATCTTTAATTTTGTTTAAAAATATTTTTATTATTTATTTGAAAAAAAAAAACAAACCAGCCGGGCTCCTGGTGTTTTAACCTAATTTGGCTACGCTGAATCCAGTAGTGGTAACCGTTTTATTAGGTTAGCTTTTGTTTTAGAGATATACCGGTTTTTCGAAAATGAAGGAGGTTGAACAACATATATTCGCGTTACTCAAAAACGGTTTAGTTTATTGAATAAACTAAAAAAAAACCGAAATTCCGCAATAAAATTACCTAAAGCCTTAATGCCCAGTCATTTTAAAAACTTAATTTTTTTTAGCAAAAAATAAATAAAATTGGAAGATGCAGATGTGCTTATAATTTTTTTTAGACATATAAAAAACGAAATTTGCAAACAAAAAAGCCACAACTTTTGATTTTATTCACAAAAGACAAAACATTTCCATTAAATTTAAGAATTTCATAAAACGCAATGTTTGTATGGGAGCCTCCCTAAAAAGTTGAGATAAAGGGCAAGTATGTTTTTGAAAAATTTTAAAAACAAAAAAAAATGGAGGTCGGTCATATATTTTATCCTTCTTGGCAGTTGTGAGGCTTTTTCTTTAATACATTCATGATCTGTATTGAAAATTTTGTATGGGAGCCCCCTTAAGGAATAGAGATAGCGGGTAGGTATGTTAAAAACAAATGTTGCGGATAAAAAATTAAGTGGGATCGGTCTAGGGGCATCCTAGACGCTGCAGAGCCAAAATTAAGATTTTCATTAAAAAGCCATATTTGTAAAGGAGCCCCCTTAAGGGTTGGAGATATATGGCAAGTATTTTTTAAGAAAATGCTAAGCACAAAAACTAATGAAGGTCCGTCATAAATTTTATGTCCCTTGGCAGTTATGGGCCTTTTTCTTTAATATATTTCTAGTATGTATTGACAATTTTGTATGGGAGCCCCCTTAAGATATGGAGAAAGCGGGTAGGTATGGTAGAAACAAATGATATGCGTTTGACTTTTTTTAAGCAAACGCACACACACGCAAATATTGAAGTTGAATTGACGTGTGTAAGAAAAAATTGTTTTAATGAAAAAATTCGCATCAATGCTGCTGTTTGGTCTTTTTTTGGTTACTTTTTGTTAAATATGAGATTTAGAGAAAACTTGTTCAGACAAAAGTTGTTGGAAACTTCTCTAATAACAACTTCTTTGTAAACGATGTTTATTTAAAATTAATATTTTCCAAGTTATGAGGCATAAAAGTCGGACTTAACGATTTTTCTCAAACTTTGGCGGACGTGAGGGGCGGTTTAGCCTTCGCCGATTGTCCTTAAACTTTTTTGGTGTCGTTTTTTATCAATTCCCATAGAATTAGGGGGTGAGAGCATGGAAAAATAGAAATAAATATGCTCCATACAGTTAACGACCACACTAGTCTGCATGCCATATTTTAAGAAAACCGGTTGATTAGTTAAGAAGATAATAACAATTATAGACTTTAGTTCTTTCCATATGTTACACTATTTGCCTGCCAAATTTCAAGAAAATTAGTTCATAAGTTAAGAAGATATAGGGAGGGGGAGCTTTTACCGTTATTGCCCTATTTCAATTCTTAATTCTTTCAGATGTTACAGTGCCTGCATGCCAAACTTTAAGAAAACCGGTTGATTAGTTAAGAAGATATATGGAGGAGGAGCTTGTACCTCTCTTGCCCCATTTTACGCCCTCTAGCGATATGAAATACACTTTACGACCTATTTTCATACCTTACAAATACACATACAAAATTTCATAAAAATCGGTCAAGCCACTTCGGAGGAGTTCAAAATGGATATGGTTGATATTTGTATGGGAATAATATATAACCCTGGTTGAAATCGGTCGACCCGTTTCCGCAGTTAGTAGTGACATCAAAGTGTATACTTCTTTATGTATATATGGATTTAAAACAGCTCATATGGCTCCATTATTAAAAAAACCCCCATACAAATGTCCTGCAGAAATAAGACATCTACCATAATAACGCTTGCACAAAAATACCCCATACAGCAATGCTACACGTAGGGCCAAATTTCAATTCGTATGAATTTTCTTCTGAAAAACTGGCCGTTGGGATGAAGTAACAGTCTTTTATTTTAAACATTTAAATGTAGGGATTTTTGATTAATGTGGCAAAACTGTATATATTTGGCAACCTTTTTCAATTTGTGACAGCATACTAATAAAATTGTTGATACGGCAACATTAAAAATTATTAAATTTCTTTGAGTCATAGCCTGCCGTCATTTCAGCTTTAATTTAAGCGTAAATTATACAAGTCTCTTTAACAAGAATGGAGATCCTTTGAACTTAATTTTCCAGAGCAAGAGTAACTGCCTGTTTTTAGAAAACGTAAACAAGTAAGGGAGTGAAAAATTATATTGAAAACAACAAAAAAAAAAGAAAATTTGTTTTCGTTTCAATAAAATTTCTCACTAACTCACTTGTTTACGTTTTCTAAAAACAGTAAGTAAGTCACCAAAATTAAAATTTAATTTTCCCCCTTTAGTCGATATTAGCAGTCTTTGATTTATCATGCCACATGCCAGTACAGATAGCGAAGGGATGTTTTTCTATCATCACTGATGTTCGCACTAGGGAAAGAAATAAGCTGTCATAAACTGTTAACTTATATTTGCATTGTGCGCTCTTTTTTACAAGACGAATGTAAAAATTGTTATACTTTCCAGTATACCGAAGCTTATGAACTGTTTAAGTGAAAAAAGTGAAGAGTGAAAAAAGCTTAATGCTTTTCATATAAATTTTACTAAACGTTCAATCACTTGTATTGTGAAAACAGCACGTTATTCAAAAAAATAGTATGCTTACATCTGTATGATTGTTAGGAAATCACCATTCAAAATTTATAAGGGCAAACAATTAATTGTTGTAGTATCCAAACAAAATCCAAAAGTACATAAATATGATTTTAAGTGAATTTATGCCACTTGTTTTTTATTGTATAATTTGTTTATTAAGTTATTAGTTTGTAAAAAGAACGAATTTAATGTTCATATACATAAAAAAAATTATATATCGCGACCTTACCGCAAAAATAGCTTAAGCGACATCATTTTCAACTTTCGTTTTTTTTTTAATAAATGAATTCATTTGCAACACTGGTATCTTCTGCTAATATGTCATGGTCACATAAGGTTCCGTTACGTTTTTATAGAAAAAACAATTGTTATAAAACAATAAAAAAAAACTCTCCTGTAAAATTGAGTTTTTGTTGTTAAAGCTTTTTTGCGGTAAGGGCTCGATAGGCTTGTATGCATGTATTAGCCATCTAGCCTTTTATATCATTATCGAATATCTTAGAAATCATCTTTTCGAGCAAAATAACCGCATATGAGCTAATTTAGAAATCAATATTAAAACATATGAATGAATCATATATGAATCCTTTTTCAATCGCTTAAGTGATAAATCAATTTTTTTTAATCTTAAAAACTGATCTGAAAAGACTCATTTGGGTGATTTTTACAAAAAATATCAAAAATGCGAGAGAGTTTTCAGATTTTTAATCTTTTTATATGCATAAATTTGCAAAAGTAAAACGACAAATTTCTTTTCAGATTTCTGTAGAAAAGGACGTCATATTTTCCACTAAGAATCGGGGTTTTCATACCAAAATATGAAAAATAATGGCTGTATGTTGTAGTTAAGAAAATAGCCTAATCACGAAAAGGATGATAACCTGTGAACGCTCTTATTATATTAATTAAAAATGGGCTTTTCATACCAAAATGTGAAAAAAAAACTTAAAATAGCGGTGTAGTTTATTTAAAAACGCTCTACTCGAAAAAACGTCGTCAATCGCTGATCACTCATATCTTCCATTAAAAACTGAATTTTTCATATCAAAATATGAACTATGAATATGAATATGAACTCAAAGTACATTTCCAAATATGTGTTCAAAAATAAACACTAATGGTTTTTCTTTTCTGACAATAATGTTTCATGTATGCTACCATTCGCGCGGGTTTTTGTACTATTCTAAAAAAATATGCAAAAATGTGAGAAGTTGTCGTTTTCCTTTCTAAGTATGTTGCAAAAATAAATGGCAAATTTGTTCCATATCTTACCCCCAGTTATAATTGAGTGGGAGATAATACCCTTTCTGCGTTAAGTACTTTTTTATGCAAGCAAGTATTTTTTTATTAACTTTTTTCTTGTGTTTGCGTACAATTTGTGTTGCATTGTAATTTTTGGTTATATTGTGATGGATAAAAAAATTTTGTTTTTTGTTTGTCTTACTTTTTTTTAATATTTTTTTTTTTTTTTTTTTGGCGCAAAATTTTCAACCACAACTCCCTTTAATTATTGAAAATCAGTGTTGTTAACGCTTATTGTAATTCAAAGAAAATTAAGTGTTGAAAATTGCTACAATCGTGGTGATTATCGCTTGTTAGTACAAACTTTGCATTCAATATTAACACGCTAAGTACACATTAGTGTTGAGTGTAAAACGTAGCTATTATTTTGTTCCATTCTAATTTAAAAAAATGTATAACTTTGTAAGGGTGCGTGTAAGCTGATAAATATATTACATAATTAAAATGCATTATTATTTTTTAGACAAGAAAACACCATTAATATCGCTTCTTAGTGTTCCGTTCGGTAGATTTGTGGAAAACAAAAACGCTAAGTGTTTGTGCAGAAAATCATTAATAAAAAAAACGTTTCCCTGTTTGTTATCCTTCGAACACAAAAAAATACTGTTATTTTCTCAACAACTCAACAAAAGGATGAGAACATTTAATTCGTTCGATTTTTTAAAAAAACCACAAACTTCATTGTGTTCGATTAAGCTCATTAATGTTTGTTCGTTTCTGTTGTGCGTAGCGCCCTTTTGGCTGGTAAAAAAATAAACATTTTTTTCACAAACAAAATACATATACGAAAAAAAACAAAAAACCAGTAAAATAATTTTACACAATACAAACAAGAGCTGTGCGTGCTGCGGTTGTTGCTAAAATTATTGTTTTGTTCATTTCATTATCAATGTAAAAAAGAAACATTATAGAACATTAAAATATAATGTTTGTCTAGGATCACTACAATTGTTCTGTTTTTAACGAAGAACAGAACACTATATAATTTTCGGCTCCTTCTTGAATATAGTAACGAACGGTATTAAGGGTTGTGTTCGTCTACACAAACACTAAAAAAATAGATATAGTTTCTGGGTGTGTGAGCCGAACGCTAAATAATGTTCTGTTTACTGTTTCAAATACTCTTTACAAAAGAAAAAAAGCTCAATGTCAAATTTCAATCTCAAAAGGTTTGTTCGTAGCGACCGACCACTTTTAGCTCTCCCAGTAAAAGCGAATTTTACGTCAACCATATTATAAAAAAAGGTCCTCCATCAAGAGGAGACCACAGCAATATTAAGGTTTCCTTCGAACATGTTATAGTTAATAATAACAGAAATTTGCTTACCACTTATAATTGGAATGCTGTTAATAGCCATTATATGTTCGTAGGCAATCACAATATGGTTGTGGCTTATTAAAAATGGAATTTTTTATGAATGATATGGATGAAATAATATGATTACAGCATCCATAATCACGCCTATCATGATGAAAATGTAACAGTTTTTACCTAGAAATTTTTCTTTTTCCCATAAATTTTTCTGAGAAAAGTAGACAAATTACATCTAAAATTTTATTTACGATAGGCGCGAAAAACTTTCAAAAACTTTTCGACAAAAATAATTTTATTGGATGTAACCATGTCGTTTGTTGTATCGCAAAAGGTGACTATTTATTTTTTTTTTACCTTTAAAATTATTTAGGCAATTCATAGAGTTTTCTATTGTGTCATATAGGTTGTATTTGATATAATTTTCATAAAATTATAGCAAATATAGTTAATTTGACACAATAGAACACTTTGTGAATTGCGTAACTAATCAATTTTTATATTGAATTTACATTTATTTTTCGTTTACTTTAATTAACAATAAAATTAGCTTTAATCGCTTTCAATAAGTCCTTTTGCGAGTATTTACTTCAATTGTCATATTTACGTATTTAAGCTCATATTTAATTTATTCAATATGTGACGTTTTGTTGGTCTATTAACACTTTTAAAATAATTTCACTTTCACGCTTAACACAATTTGAATTGAATTATATTAATAACTAGGGCGTGGAATTTCATGCAAATACATATTTTTTCTCGAAGGTTGTAATATTAAGTGACTAAGTATTTATTCGTATCACAATTTTTACTGAAAAATGTCATCGATTTGTTGGTGCATATTTTATTGTTAACGCATTCGCATATTATTCGCAATCGGTGCACAACTTTTGATTTTGTTCACAATTTATTGAGAGGAATGAATTGATAAAACTTGTGATTTTCATAAAAAAACACCATTTTTTTAATGTGTATGTTGGAACAAAATTGAACTTTGTTTGTTTTTAGATTGATTTTATGAATTCAGTAAATTTTGAACAAAGTCAAAAGTTGTGCACCGATTTCAAAGAACTAAAGCTCATTTCATTCAAAATATGTTTAACTAAATGTTTTTGACTAAAACTGTGAATTTTGTCGCATTTTTATTTTTTATTAATTTTTAAGGAACAAAAAAAAATTTTTTTTTAATTGTTATTTTTTTCAAAACTTTAAGGATATCTCTGAAACTACTGAGCAAATTTAAAAAAAATTATTGTTAACGCATTCGCATATTATTCGCAATCGGTGCACAACTTTTGATTTTGTTCACAATTTACTGAGAGGACTGAATTGATAAAACTTGTGATTTCCATAAAAAAACAACATTTTTTTAATGTGTATGTTGGAACAAAATTGAACTTTGTTTGTTTGTTTTTAGATTGATTTTATGAATTCAGTAAATTGTGAACAAAGTCAAAAGTTATGCACCGATTTCAAAGAACAAAAGCTCATTTCATTTAAAATATGTTTAACTAAATGTTTTTAACCAAAACTGTGAATTTTGTCGCATTTTTATTTTTTATTAATTTTTAAGGAACAAAAAAAATTTTTTTTTAATTGTTATTTTTTTCAAAACTTTAACAATATCTCTGAAACTACTGGGCAAATTTAAAAACAATGTAAGAACGGCTTAAAAATAACATTGATGCAGAGGATTTTTTTAACTAAATATGGGGAACCGTTTTCAAGTTATTCAAATATATGTAGTGAAAGTGCCTCAATTTTGGACATAAAGGTATATCTCGAAATGAACGACCTCAAATTATTAAAAATTTGCAACAAAGTTCCAGGCCGCACAAAAAAGTTTAAATTTGTTCCCCTGTGTTATAGAACTCAAGCAAAAAAGTTGGAGAAAATAAATCCCTTTAATAAAATTTTAAATAACTGTTATTTTAATGTTTGCAGTTGCATTTCCAATGTGCAAAATCACCGTTCGATGTCTATCGGCTGCGATATTTTTAAAAGATTGAATCTCTGCAGCAATATTTTTAATAAGACAAATTCTCAACAGAAACTTTTATCTTGTTAGAAAAATAAAAATTCGCTGTATATAGTTTTCAATTTGTAATACAGCCGATAAAAATAAAGATTACTATTCAAAAATTTTATGTTTGTAAACATAAGTAACTTTAAACATAAAAGTAAATGTATATAAATAACAAAAAAATAAATGCACATTTTATAAATTTAAAAAGCATATTTTTAATTTTCTTAATCATGTTTTATGCGCATATTTTCCAATAACAAATGCTTCAAATTCCACGCCCTACTCACAACCCATTTACCTGTAAATATTCTATACACAGGCAGTTAAAGAGACGGAAAGAAGAAACGAAATAATAAAGACAACTACATGTGAAATTCTTGGGCAACAGAGAATAATAGTGCATGGTACAAAGTCAATTAAATACGCTTTTCCTGTAGAGTTGAACCGCTTAAGGCTAGTTTACACGGTAATACAATGTATAACGACTTTGTAGAATCAAAATATTATGAAATTCTCTCCGTGTTTAAAAGAAAAAAATAAAAGTCTGTTGCAAGGTATATTTATAGCAGGTTGCCGCGAGATTACAACAGTTGTACAATAAAACAAACAACAGGGCTTTTTATTGTTGTTATGTGATACGAACTTTCAAACAGCAAAGGGGTTGATAAGAGCCAAAAAAGACATAAGATAAAGACAAAAAACTTGTTTACTTGTTTACTATACAACATTTGACAGTTCGAATCACAAAACAAGCAAATAAAAAATAAACAGCTGCCTTTCCAAGACTACCTGCTATAAATATACCTAAGTCTGTTGTGAGTATACATCAAATTTACACGAATGGTTTGAGTAAAAAGAGAAATATCAACAAAAAAGCAGATGGTTGCAGTGTTACAATTTTTACAAAAATAACATGAAAATTTTCTGAGTTGATTTTAGCTGTTTTTGTAATTGTATAAAAATGCTACCACCTTCAATGTACTCTGTTAAAATACACCATTTACCGACCGCTTGTCAGATTTTGTATTCGTATTCTCTCTTACTCAATACATTTTGCTTTGACATGATATGATTTTTCTCATTATACATCATGTCGTAATACAATGTATTACCGTGTAAACTAGCCTTTACTGCCTATTTCAATATACTATGTAAAACAAAAAAAAAATTCCAAAAACTTTGTTTTTGTTTCAAATGTATTTATGCAAAAGAAAGCGAGCGTTAATTAAAATGACTTTTTTAACTCAACATTAAAAATGCTACAACAGTTATTGCAATAGCTTGTCGATATTGCTACCAAATTCCGTAGCAAATCTCATTGGATCTTTAATGCAATAACCAATTGTCCATCAGAGTGTTTTAAGATTCCCGGACCTTTTCCATTTTCAGAATGGCATAAAATCCTTCGTTTCTTTCGCGGAAAAACAGTGGGCACCACTGGACTCAGCAAACTTCAGCTAGCTTTACCCACCGAGTGTTCGCTTGTTATATTTTTAAACTAGCGCGGTGTTTTCAACAATCAAAGGCAATTTTATGTAAAAAAACGTTTTTAATTAGAAAAAACTGAATCGCTTTTTGTTTTAAAATGCTTTTAATCGTCGTCATATCTCCTTATTGTTTAACTCGTTATAGGCAACGTTTGCAGGTCTCTTGTAGATCTCGGCTTACGATGCTTTCAAGATCCATGAGAACCACTGTATCTTTAGTCCTAGTGTTCTAAGTTTCTGCCGAATTATGCACTTAACCTTCCCCCTGTGTGTGGGTGATGCAATTTCCCACTCACGCCGCTGTACGCATTGTGGGGTTGGGCCTATGTATGATACCTAAGATAGTCCTTAACATTTTATGTCCTCTGGAACTTCTTTAGGAAATGTCCATTGGCGTTTTAAGGCCAATATTTCTTTCGCCGATGCACTCACGGGACTTAATATTGGCATATCGCCAAAGATCACGACTGAATTCTATCTAGTACAAACGGAAAATAGTACACACGCTGGCAGTAGTAAGAGCTTTGTGTCGATTCTGAGTTCTTAGTACCGTAAAATTCAAATGTTAAAGCAGCTACTCGCGATTATTTAACACATATTTGTCCCCTGGTATTCCCTTAAACGGAATACTTAGTGTATATAGGGCCAGCTAATTCCTTAAGTCTGCCTCTGTGTTATACTTGGCAGAACTTCTAGGCCCTAGTTATTGGCTTGGGGGAAGTTCGGTTTGCTTCTAAGATTAAGTTATTGGTCAAGGTAATTATGTTCTTATATTGACACTTCCTCAGCTCACTATTGGCTTGGCCCATATGCCAATACGTCGTTATGGAGTTAAACGACATTGAAGGTTAACATAAAGTTTTCTGAAAATATACCCGATAGATTTTTTTGTATTTTTGCTACTGCTTCCGGCATATGCTTTGAAAAAAAATGTAAGTTTTTGTGAGCGTTTACGAACGAACTTTAAAGTTAATAGTATTTTATTAAAAGTGAAAATTATTGTTGTGTGCCGCATACGCTACTTTTCTAAACTTATTTAAAAAAAGGAGCGTTTTATGCTGCATACGTACACTTACTGCTGTGTATTGAGTTGTTGACATTTTATTTTGCTTTTACTACTTTTTTTTATTCGGCAATGAAGCGAAGAAAGACTTAAATTTATTTTCTCGATGTCATTTTGTTTTATTTCGCTTTAACATGAGTGAAATTTATTTTGTACGTTTTTATATGAAGAATTTTCTGCATTCGCCAAACAGTGGCGTGTAGAGCAAACGAATGCTTAATAAACTTAAAAAATAGTTTATATGGAGCAAAATTAATTCTTAATATCTCAGAAACCATAAAAAATTTTGTAAGACCAGTTTCGTATTTAGAAAGGGGGTATTCAAAATATATATATATAACTTGAACTTATTTTTTTTTTTTTTTTTTTGCATAAGACAATACAACTCTTAAGAAATATTGTATGAAATTAATTTGATTTAAATATTGATAATTTAGAACAACGACCTTGTAATATATAAGAAACCTAAGAAACGAGACGCCCGTTAAATACATTGTGCAATTCCAAACAACTTTTACATAAATAATAGCGACTGTAAGGTGCTTGTGGTCAAACCAAACACGTACTTAAGGTTTGACAAAAAAAAAACGGTTAGGAATTTGAAAAAGCGAAAAAATATCAAATGCGTCAAACTCTTTAACTACATAAAGTAATGAAAGTTGTATAACAAATATGGTAAATCAGAATGATTGAAATCAAGTGGAATCGGTGGGTGGGTAATAGAAGTTGGTGGTGGTCAAAGAGGAGGAAATGCTAAAAATTCATTTGCATGGCTTTGCCAATATGAATAGTGTTCATCTAACGTGTTTGTTTGAAAACAAAATTTGAATGAAAATAGAAAAATAATTTACGCAAATACCAAAAACTTAAAACGGAAATTGAAAAATGAATATCGTTGTAAAATTCTTAAAAAAAAAAAAAAAATATAGAAAATTTTTGGTAACTTGTCTAGGAAAAGGGGGAGCAAGGGATGGAAAGAGAAAAGGCTTGTGGATTACTATTGGTGTTTTTTTGGCACCTATAACAAAAACAAATTAAAATGAAATTTTTTAGCGTTCAAATATGAAATTGTTGGTTGCAGTTTGCCAGAGTAACATTTTGGTATTTTATATGTGTGTGGACAGACAGATAGACAGTCTTTAAGTACATATTTCTGCATTGGTATTTGTTTATTTACAAAATTTTAGTTTATTGTATTTTTTTTTATATTATTGTCACTTGTAATTGAACATCGTAAGAGTTTTGAGTTTTGAATACTAATTTTTTTTAATTAAGACCAAAACAACAACCTCAACATTGTAAAATCAAAAGTTTTGCTTTGCGCAAGAAGTGCGACAGCACCAAGTGCGAGTTGTCTGAATGTAGTAGTTCATAGTGGAAAAAGTCGACATTCAGCTCATGCGTGAGAGTGTTTTTACTTGATTTTTTTTTTGGATTGAAATGCAATTGCTGGGGAAGTCGTCGTAAAACATTGTCGGTCGGTATGATGAAATCAATCGATTTGGATTGGCTGGTAAGTTAGCTGCTCGCTTGCTTGCTTACTTACTAAGTCATTTAGTATTTTCAATATTTGGCATACAATTGAGTTTGGGTAAGAAAGAAAGCTTACAGTTTAGGCCATTACCAAATATTATAGTTTTTTTTTAATAATTTTGAAAATTATTAATTTCTTAAGCAAATTGTTGTTTCTATTCACCCAATACTCCCAATATGAACAAAATATTACAAAAACAAAAAAGAACATTGAAACTCTGGTACTTCTGAATCGATTATGTTGGGGCTTGGGTCAATTGTCTTATGTTGTTATAAAAAATTGTTACTTTTGTTGTTATTTTCCGTATGGGCTTTTGGCTTTGACGCTCTTAAGTACAACGAAAGAGTTGTTGTTTTTGTTTTTGCTTCTTTTGGATATTTGTGTGCATGGGGTATGTGGTGGCGTTTTATTGTATGGGGGAGCGGCAGTATAAAATCATCAGTATTTGTTGAAATTGATATCATTGTTTTCATATCAATTCCATTGTGAACACCAGTAGCACAATACAGTTAAAGGAATAAACCTGGTTTAATAATAAGTAGTTTAAACAAACAAACAAAAAAACAAGAAATGGCTTTTCGTTTTACATCCTTTTTGGCTGTAGGCTGTTTATTGCTGGCCTCTTCGGCTCCCCTAAATGCTGCTGCTATTGACAATTCTGTGGCGGAGCCACGGATTCACAGCTCCGACGAACTCATCTCGAATATTGTGGATAATTGTTTTAACAGCAATGCTATGCATTGTTTGAAGGAGAAGGTGTTAACCTATTTGGATACTGTTACCGGTGTTGAGGAAGATGTTAGTGGTCGTGCCTTTGATGATGATGTTATCGATAAAGTTATCACCGATCGTGTTGCCCGCATTTTGAATACTAATGAAATTCATGTACAATTGCCCGAAACTATATTTGCCAGCTCTGTATTGTCTTACCGTGCTGATCGTGGTTTCGATTTGGAAATTCCCCAAAGTGAAGGTGAGTTTAAAACAAAATTATTTATTTTCTTTCAAGCTTTACATAATTGCTTGCTTCTCATTCCAGCCCGTGGTGATAAGAAGAAGGACAAACTTTTCTTGCCCTTGTTGTTGCTCATGAAATTCAAATTGAAGGTTATTATGCCAATCTTAATGGGTTTGATTGGACTTAAAGCTTTCAAGGCTTTGATCTTGTCTAAAATCGCTATTAAATTGGTTTTGGGCTTCATCATCTACAATTTGATCCAAAAGTTGGGCGGCATGAAGATGACCATGATGCCAATGATGCCACCCATGCCTGCTGCTGAATACGGTGTACCCAGCTCAACTGCCTCCTCTTACGATCCCAGCAGCTGGGAGCCCATGAGCGGTGGCCCCTATGCCCGTTCTGATGCTCAGTACATGGCCTACAGTTCTTATCATCCCAGCAGCAGCTCGTCCTACTCGGGCTCCAGTAGCACTGGCTCTTCCAGCAGCTACAGTAACTCTTCTTAATTTCCCCTCCCTTTCTACTATCACTACCAAACACCCTGATAAGTGGGAAAGCGAATGTTAGCGATTTATTGTAAATATCTAACCAGCTTTCTATTCTTTTAAATTAATCACTAAGTGATTGAAAAGAAAACACTTTGTGCCCTAACGAAAGTTAAACCAGGATAATTCTAGAAAAAAAACCGTGCTCAAAAGGACATTCAAAATTCGGAGAAAAAAGTGGTAACATTTAAATGCTTATTTATTTTTTTCATTAGTTGTTAAAAAAAAATTAATTTAATTATTTTTATATTTCACCTTACAAATCTCTTAGAAATGAAGAGGCCACACAAGTCATTATTTTCAGATTTTCTAGTCTACAAATCTACCAAAACCGTTTACATATATCTTCTTTCTATTCTCGTTTCCTTCTTTCTAACTTTCTTTTCCCCTTTCCTTCTATTACTAAGACTGTCTTTTATTCTTTACGATTTCCAATTTCTAATTTTATTTCATCGCGACCAAATGTCATCCCAAAAACAAAAAAAAAAACAAAAACAAAACAAAGTTAAGTTAATATTTATTTAATTTATTAAAAATGCAATTAAAAAAAATTAAAAAAAAAAAACAAAACAATAAATACGAAATATTTTTTAAAAAAATTTATTTTTCTCTCTTAATTAAACAAATTACAAAAAATAATAAAAACTTTCCAATCTCTGTAAAAATATTTAAAGAATATATTTTAGGAGGTTTTTTTATTATACTCGTAAAAGTTAGTCAAATTTGGCAATTATAAACAAAAAATATCCATCACGACTGATTAATTTTTTAATTGAAACTTTTTACTTGAATTTTACTCAAAATGGCGAGTCTATTTCGTTACTAGCGTTATCGATCCTTTTCACTCTCAAAATATTTTACCCCTTCAAAAATAATCAAGTAGTGTTAAATCACATAATCAGGTATGGCAATTAACAGCTTAATTTATTAGAAATAAAATCATTGTTTTGACGGATGTGTTCCGTGTGGCACTAACCTGTTGAAACTAGATGTCAGTAGTATCTGCACTTTTAACGGGTATTGATAACTCAGATGTTCAATAAAATTGCAGATAACGGCTGCCGTGCTTTCACTTAAACGACCCGGTCGATGACGCGTTGGCATATTATGTACCGAGACAGACAACTCAAAAATATCAACCAATTTCTTAAAGGCGGTCTCAGGAAAAAAATTATGCTGACCGAAAATATCATTTATTTAACGCAACTTAGCTGTTACGGATCCACAATTTTTATAGAAGATCTTAATTACACTGTGCTAGAATCTAACACTATTTTCTTTTGGGGCACCTCTCGACAACAAGATCTAACCTAAAAAACGGCTAGCAACACTGGATTCAGCGTACTCGAATTAGGTTAACCCGCCTGGTGCCCCCCTTGACAGTTTTTCAACTAGCACAGTGTTATTTTAGTGCGATTATTGAGCAAAATAGTATGTCAACCAGACCTGGATGATATGCTTTTCTTTAAATAACTACTAAATTTATCAGAAAATGTTTTAATGCAAAATTATTGCGCTCCATTATATTCTTGTCAAAATAGTGCTTTTTTGAAAATACCACTTGAGTGTTTGCCAATTAATGCACTACTTTCGCATTCATATTAAAACACATCATGAATAGTGCATTATCCTAGAGTAGTGTAAACATGCGTAATGCACTCTTATTCCAATAGCACTGAAACATATTGTGAACAACAATCTTACATCAAACCAAAAATTTTTTGGATCACATAACACAAATAACCAGCAGCCTTAAAATTATTGACATACATATTGTTACGAAACTAGGGGAAAATGCCTACATGTAGGTATTTTTGATACTAAAATAGAAGCGTAGGGAAAATCGGACAGATTTTTTATAATCTCCAATATGTTAGGATTTTTCGTTATATCGCATTATTTATGAAATAAATGCAGAAAAACGTATTGTTAGTAATATTTTCTTGGCCAAAACTGTTAACAATTTTTTTTCCCCCTAAAATCGCTTAAAAATATATGTTTGTAGTTTTAAAAGTTGGCGACTCTACTATGTATGTATATGTTTTTTCTAAGATATCTTAAAAAACAAAGTATTGGGGCTTCCATATTTGTAAAAAAATAGGACCACGAAGGGAGATGGGGGGCAATATCCGCCTCTCAGAAACTATCAAACCGATTTTAATGAAATTTAAAGCATAGATAGATCCATATTTGTACGGACACATAAGCTATGCATTTCTAAGAAAATGGGACCACGAAGGGAGATGAGGGGCAATATCCGCCTCTCAGAAACTATCAAACCGATTTTAATGAAATTTAAAACATAGACAGAGCCCTATTCATATAGCCAGACACTCGCGCGAAATTTGTCTTAAAATACTATGGTGTAGGGTATCATATGGTCGGGCTTGACCGACTATACCTTCTTACTTGTTTTGTTTTGTACTTAATTTTTGCCAAATCTTTAATAAACATATGGGAGTAGAATTTATTTTTTATAACTAATTATTTTTTTTCTATTTTAATGACAATAATGTGTAGGGATTTTTGTAGGGGAAAATTTTTCAACGTGTAGGGAAAAATCGGATTTTTTTTTAACCATGTGCAGGTATTTTTTTCAAAAAATCCACTGGCAACACTGCTTGCAATATAACTGTTAAATTTTGCGTATTGTACAATTATATCGACAATGTGTAGGTGATATTTGAAGATAGCACAATATATTAGCTAGAATCAAAATCCTTTTGATTTTTATTGCAGAACGAAAAGAAGTGCAATATACTGTGAAATGTGTTGGCAACAATATAAGATGTTGGCATTCTTTAAAGATTATGTTTTTTTAATTTAAACCATTGATTTATTGAATAATATAGAGAAATAAAGAAATAATATGGCGAATAACATAAACAATAATATTGTAAATGGATAGGGCGCTTTAGATTTAAATGTAGAATTTCGAATTCGAACAGAATGATCTGCAGTGGAATTCTCTAACTTTTAACGATTAACGTTAACGTTAATTTTACCGGCACAGTTTATTGCTTACGGTAACAATACAGCAATTCAGTAACTCAATTTTAACAACATCGCTAAAAATTTCAATCAAGTGGCATCTTTGTTAATTAATTAGTATATTTAACAAACACTGTGATCGAGTGCAAACTACTTCTCGTGTGGAACGACTTAAAGTACTTTCGAAGCTAACAAAACCCCATTTAGGTTTTGCTAGTCTAGGGAAAATTGCAAAAATTCGGAAACTTTGCAAAAATAGCGAACATTTTTATGGCCATTTTCTCCATGTACCGACAAAGTGTCTGTTACTTAATGTCAACATAAATTTATTACACCGATAAACTGTCTGTTAACAATTTTGGGTTTCTCAATATACCGACAAAAAACATTGTTTTCAGCTGGCAACACCTCTCAAAATACATGTAAAACATGGGAGTCAGCTGATAAAATTTATCTGTACGGCAAGTAAAAGGAAAATAAATAATTGGCAGATGAGTGCTGGTTAGTTTTGCGACAGAATAAAAGCAAATAAAACATTTAGAAAACCAAATTTCTTTATTTTGCAGTTTTTCGTTGGGAAAAAAGATAATTGTTGTAGTTGAAATTAGAAGATCTTTTGTATTTTTTCTTGACCTGGAGTGCTCCGTGGAGATCGCAGGTATATTTTTATTTGCTTGCTAATTACAACTCAACTTAAACTTATTCTTACCCGCTATTTATACTTAGTTTTTATAATTAAAATGCTGACTGTACTAAAGTCAGCAAGTGTCTAAAGTGCTGACTCGTATAATTGAGTCAGCCTATTTTGTGATTACTTATTATATACGAGGGTGGCTCTTAACATCCCTCCCCCCTTTATGAAGAAGTGCAGCCCTTGTCTGGTGTTGATGCGCTTTGATGTTTATTGACGTTGTGAACAAATTTCTCAATATGTTGTTGTTGCTGCGATCCATCATAGCTATTTTCAAGTAGTGGTGATTCTGAGATATGGTTTCTCGTATCGGATTCTGTGGATTTGTGTTCCGGTGATTTTGGATAAGCCACGCATTCAGAACCTTCTGGTCTACATTTGGCAAACAGTGGTGTAGTAAAATATTCTTTAAAGGAGCCAAGGTAATTTTGCCACTGCCATCCAGTAATTGGTTCATGTCGTGCACATTACGTTTCTTCATTTTGGTTGTAGGATCCTGTTAGGTTGACCTCTAGTCATCCAGTAACTGGTTCATGTCGTGCACAGTACGTTTCTTCATTTTGGTTGTAGGATCCTGTTGGGTTGACCTCTAGTCATCCAGTAACTGGTTCATGTCGTGCACATTACGTTTCTTCATTTTGGTTGTAAGATCCTGTTAGGTTGACATCTAGACTTTTTTTTTTTTTTTTTTTTTTTTAACAGATAGACTGGGATTTCTTTTCCTTGTTTTATACGAAATTAAAGTCTATATGGGGTTCGGAGTAATGGCCAAATTATTATTAGCATTCTTTGCCACCCCGATACAATTATATTAGCTGCTCTGAGCTTGACCGTCTTGTTGCTGGTTATCGAACTGAAACAAGAACTTTTATATAATTCAGATTTTTACCTTTTTATCATCACATTTTTCCGTCCTATGATCTTAAAGTTCTTTGGACATGTATTCAATCAGAGTTATCGTTTTGCAAAGCTATACTATCCTTCATATCATATACATCAGGATTAACACAATCCAAGACATCCGAACGAGAATCACCATTTTCATTGTGCATGTGTGGAGACATCATGCGCGGTTATCCCATCGGTTGTTGAGCGAATAAAGGTACTTAGTAACTTCTTCATGTCAAAATATAATAGTAATAATAATAATAATAAATTTAAAAAACTAAAAAGTTTAAGCTACAATTTTTTGATATCAACAAATCAGTTAGGGAAAGATGTATATTTCTTAATAGCTATGGTAAAAATTATCAAATACAAGAATTACATAAATACAATAATAAAATCCGTATTTTCAAAATTAAATCATTAATATTATGATTTTTAGTTAACTCATTTCAATGAAATCATTCAATGATTAATTTATAACTATAAAAATATTTTTTATGTACTTCATTCATTTCTCAGTTATCTTAATAACTTCTTCATGTCATAATATAATAGTAATAATAATAATAAATTTAAAAAACTAAAAAGTTTAAGCTACAATATTTTGATATCAACAAATCAGTTAGGGAAAGATGTATATTTCTTAATAGCTATGGTAAAAATTATCAAATACAAGAATTACATAAATACAATAATAAAATCCATATTTTCAAAATTAAATCATTAATATTGTTTACGTCTAAACTGAAGGCAACGGTGTTTCCAGCCCTGGGGTCTAACTAGATTGAACTTTGACATCTCGCGGCGCCACCGTCATCAAGAAGTTTACATTAAGTTCTTATTTGAATCTGTATGTATTTTCGTTAAGTTTTTGTTGTAATTTTTAAGGAAAATGAAGTTGTTCTGGCAAATTTTTTTATTATTCATTGTGTAACCGCCATAGAGTAAAGTAAAATTTTCTTATCGTGGAAATTTTGAATTTAAAAGTTTTAATAAATCAGTTTTTATAACGTGTTAAAACGAATAAGGAAAGTGTTTTTATTTAGAGAACCAGTTTTTTTGTGGAAACATTCACTTCTCTTTTTGATATTTCTCTCCCTTTACAAGTTTTGGTTGCTATTTTTGAAGCAAACCTCAGGTGCAAATCTACCACTGAATACAGTCCATCACTTGAGAGGAACTTATTGACGTTTTTATTGGTCCAATCGAACCGGATTTGGCGAAGTTTCTTGGATTTGTTGAGAAAAAAAAAGGTGATATTGGTATATCTTTGTCTATATTTTTATTGTTGTTGTAACATTTTGTTGATAAATACACAAAATTTTGCAAAAACAACTCTTATCAAAAAAGGAAAAAAACCTTTGCATCTTAACCATTATTGTTGGTCTGGATAAAAAGGGTTTGTGTCGTGGCTGTAAGGGTACGGTATTACCGACGTACAACTCTTAACGGCCTTACCTAAAGTATATGCGGTTTATTTTTAACCAAAAGTATATGCGGTTTATTTTTTAACCACTCTGTTTTTGTGACAGACGTCAGTCTTGTTTTGACAGTCATTTTTTTTTGTTTACTGTCAAACGAAGAGCCATTTTTTTCTATTGTTGATTTTTTTAATGTGTTCAAAATTTTTAATATCTTTAATTTAATTAAATAATTTTGTTTGAAAGAAGTGTTGGTACATACATATAAATAAAGAAAAAGACCGACACAACGACAAAATACAGAACGTATGTGTTAATTTATATTTTTTTTTGTGTGGTGTTACGAAGGGCAAGGAATTATTGTTTAAAATAAAAAATTTAAGAATATTATTAAATTCGTAGCTTTTTGGTGTTTTAACTTAAAAAGGGAAAACAACGTATTTATAATAATAATAATATAAATATAATAATTTAAATCGCGGGAAAGTATAAAAGGACCTGACTTGGCTGTTGAGCAAAAGTGTTACGGGCAAAAAACGGGTATACAAGAATATTAATTTATTTAATCACCAACTATTGTGCAACAAGACGAATTAAAGGATAATTAAAGAAGACGGCAACAGACCTCCTAGTGGATTCCTTGTTAAAGTCAACCACCAAAAGCACTGCCGGAATACAAAGCAATAGAAAATTAATACATACCGAGTTATTTTGGCATATTTGTATCTATATTCAACAAGATCATCAGTAGCCTCACACCTACAACTACAGCTGAAATAAAAACAACAGTGCTGGAAGAAACAACCAACGATAAGACAAGCTGTCGTAAAAGGTACATATGTTTGCTTTTGGTTTCTTGTGAACATTTTTTATTACTTGATTTTAATAAAATTATACTGTTGATTTTAATTTCAATTAAATCCAATATATCAAAGTTATTTGCGGAACACAAAGTTGATTATTAATACGATTTCCGTATGACGTGTTAAATTCCCAATTTTTCATATTTGATAAATACACTGAAATTAATATTAATATTTTCTTATATTATTTTGGATCGGATAATTTGTTTTTGCTTTGAAAACTTGATTGATTGTGCGATTGGGGAATTTATTGTGGATTTTTTTTGAAGTTTTTATAAGAGATCATTTTGTTTGTATCTTAGTAGAAGTGTGTTTTTTTCTGCTCGGAGGATTCTTTGGCATCACGGAACTTGAAGTTATTATTTGCTTATTGCGAACAGTGTGATCACATACTGGTAGATTGGGAGGTTAAAGTTACTTTGTGAATTTATAGTATTTTCTGGTTTTGCTAATTAAAGGATCTTTTGTATATTTTTTGTGTTGTTGAATTGGGGTTTTGCCACTTTGGTAAATAATTAAATTTACGCTGCAATTGTCGGATTGCTTTAATTTGATTTTTATAAGTGTTAGTTAATATTAATAAAACGGAAATGAGTAAATCCGACAATTTGAACAAATTTGAAACGCTGGCGGCGTTATTTCTTGAATTTGAGAGGGATTATGATGACATGCCGCAGGAGAATCGAAACTCATTTATCATAGACCTTCAAAGGGAAGAGTTTAAATCCTTATGGGAAAAAGTGAAGGTTGCTTATGAGGTTTTTGTAACGAGTAAACCAATATTAGATTCCGATGGCGATTGTGATGAGGCAAAACAACTTTTTAAGGAATGTAGGTTAGCCTATATTACTGTTGCTGCTCAAATGGGTGAGCTATCACAGTCATTTATAAATAGACCGATTCCTACCTCCACTCAATTGGGGCCAGCAACTGGAGAAGCTTCAGCAACTGTGGTGAACTATAGAACCAGTCACCATATGAAATTGCCACCATGTACAATGGATGTTTTCAAAGGTGATTACAAATCTTGGCCATCGTTTAGGGACATGTTCACCGCGGTGTACATTAATTGTGAGGATTTAACCGGTGTGGAAAAATTATTTTATTTACGGCAATTTACTTCTGATGAAGCTCAGGAGATTGTCAAAGATTCCCCATTAACAAATCAAGGGTTTGCAAGTGCGTGGAACAATTTAAGTGAGGCTTATGAAAATAAAAGAATTTTGGTAAACAGCCAACTTAAAATTTTGTTTAGTCTGGTGCCAGTTAGAGTTGAGTCTGCAAAGGAAATAAAAAGGTTACAAAGGGACATAAATAATTGTATTTCGGTCTTGAATTTGCATGGTGTTGAAATATCAACTTGGGACCCGATTTTTGTATATCTTTGTTCGACTAATCTGCCAGTTCTTACACTGTCGTTATGGGAACAGAGCGTGAAGAACAAAAAGGAAATTCCTAAATGGTGTCAAATGGACACATTTTTAACTGATAGGTTTCAATCTTTGGAAACAGTTTTTGACATTAGGAATTGTGGTCAAATGAGGGCAGATTCAGAGGATTCGGGGCAATCAGCCAAGAATAAAATATCAAAGAACGCTGGGCTTGGTGATAATCGTAAATCTAGTTCCACGAATAATGAATTTTCTGGTGGAAGAGTTAGAACTTTTCAAGCTAAGGTTCAAAAACAAACCTGTGTGCTATGTTCAAAGAACCATTGGTTAAGATTGTGCCCAAAATTTATGGATATGAATCCCGGGGAAAGATATGTGGTGGTAAAAAGATACAATCTGTGTATGAATTGCTTGGGTAGTGGCCATAAGTGGGATAGTTGCGGAAGTCAATATGGCTGTTTGACATGCAAATTAAAACATAATACCATGTTACATAGGGACATGACGGAGTCATCGGATAAGGCTGGCGGCCGGGATGGTGCAAGTACCAGTCGGGCAGTGACGCAGGGTCAAACAGTACAAAATTGTTTTGCAACGACCAGTCAACAGGTTTTATTAGGAACAGCTATGGTACAGGTAATATCTCGTGGTGAAGTTTTTTCTGCTAGAGCCCTGATCGATTCTGGTTCTCAGGCTACTTTCATTTCAGAAAGACTGCAGAAAAGATTAAATTTGCCTATGGATGGCATAAGCGCTAGAGTGTCGGGATTGAACGGGGCTTTGGCGGGATCAGTTCAGGGACAATGTTCGTTGGTTCTGGGCTCTAATAGTGATCCAAGTTTTAGGTTGAGGGTAAAGGGCCTTGTACTGCCAAAATTAACGGGAAAACTGCCGGGTGATTCAGTTGACGTGTCTAAGCTTTCCCTATCGGGTTTGAAGCTAGCCGACCCAAATTTTGCGAAGAGTTGCCAGATTGATATTTTGATTGGTGGTGATAATTACCCTAGTATTATGCTTAATGGTGTTAGGAAAAATGTACTAGGGAATTTAATGGCTCAAGAGACTAATTTTGGATGGATTTTGACGGGTCCCCTGTCTGGTACAGGGCAAGGGGCTTACACCACAACCGTGTCATACTATACGGATGTCAGTCTGGACAAACAGTTGGAGAAGTTTTGGACTTTAGAAGAGCCACCACAAATTTCTGCATGTACACCTGAAGATGAGTATTGCGAAGAACACTTCAAGAAGAATGTTAAGAGAACGCCAGAGGGACGTTACATGGTTTCATTGCCTTTCAAACCACAGTATTCGGTGAGTCGATGTTTAGGGCATTCTCGTGAAAAGGCCAGGAAACAATTTGTACGGAATGAGGTTTCCTTAACGAAAAATCTGGGATTAAAGAAAATATATGATGACGTTTTATCGGAATATAAGGTTTTGGGGCATATGAGCGAGACTGAATTTGTTGAGTCAGAGTTTTCTGAATGTTTTTATTTACCACACCATGCGGTTTTTAAACCCGAAAGCTCTTCTACGAAGGTGAGAGTGGTATTTAATGCTTCGGCACGCAGTTCCACTGGCTTGAGCCTTAACGATATTTTGTATCCAGGACCAATTTTACAAAACGATTTGATGTTGTTGATAACAAGATGGCGGTTTTATCGGTATGTTTTTAATGGTGATATCGAGAAAATGTATCGCCAAATTTTAGTTGATCCTAATGAGACGAAATTGCAAAGGATTGTGTTCCGGAGGGACTCGAGTGAGGATTTGAGAGAGTACGAGCTAAAGACTGTTACTTTCGGGGTTAACTGTGCTCCTTTTTTGGCGATTAGAACCTTGTTGCAATTAGCGGAGGATGTCGAACATAAATGGCCGTTAGCGTCGAAAATTTTGCGACACATGATGTATGTGGATGATGCTTTGATAGGGGCGCATGAAATTTCTTTGGCCATAGAAGCTCGAGATCAACTTATCTCAGCGTTGACATCCGCTGGTTTTTCTATGAAAAAATGGACGTCAAATGAGAATCAAATTCTTCATGGTATTTCAAAGCAGGATCTTTTGAATGAGAATTTTTTGGAGATTAACGATGAGAGTGTAGCTAAAACATTAGGTATACGGTGGAACGCGAAGGCGGATAGATTTTATTTTACCACCTCTTCAATCCCTTCAAAGGAACGGTATACGAAAAGGGAGGTCTTGTCCGCTATTGCTCGCTTGTTTGATCCAGCTGGGTGGCTAGGTCCAATTGTTGTAATGGCAAAGATACTGATGCAGCAGATTTGGAGTGAGGGCACATCATGGGATGAAAATATATCAGAATCCGCGTTAATTAAATGGACTCAATTCCTTGGGGATTATGCAGCTATAAACGATATTCAGATTTATCGCTGGATTGGTTTCAAGCCTTCTACGACCCTTGAAGTGCACGGTTTTTGTGATGCGTCGGAGAGGGCCTATGGGGCCTGTGTTTATGTACGGGTTAATGATGGTGAGAACGGAATAAGGTCAAGTTTATTGATAGCCAAATCTAGGGTAGCGCCACTTAAGACTGTTTCGTTACCCCGCCTTGAACTTTGTGGCGCTCTTTTATTGGCAGACTTGTTGGAAGTTGTTCGCCGAGATTTTGATTTGGACAAGAATCGAACAAATTTTTATACTTGGAGTGATTCGATGATTGTTTTAGCATGGCTACAAAAACCTCCTAACTCGTGGACAACTTTTGTAGCTAATAGAGTTGCGAAGATTATCGCCCAAACTGGGAAGGAATGTTGGAGGCACGTTAACACGAAAGATAATCCAGCTGATTTAATAAGTCGTGGTGTGCGTCCACAGGACTTAGTTGGGAATTCACTTTGGTGGAATGGGCCCTCGTGGCTATGTTCTCCGCAGAATTTTTGGGTGTCCCCTGCATCGGGAGATTTTGGTACGAATGAAGAGCAGCGGTCTCATAAAGTTTTCTTCTCGTATTTTGAATTGCATACGGACCTCTTGGAACGGTTTTCGTCGTATGCAAAGGCCCTTAGGGTGATGGCTTACGTTTATAGGGGTATTTCAAAATTTTTTAAAGTAAACGATCATGTATTCAATACTTTGGAGGTGTCGATTGAGGAGTTAAATTCTGTTAGGGAGAAGTTGATTATAATTTCACAGAAAGTTGAGTTTGCGCATGAATATCATGAACTTTCGTGCGGGAGATCTTTGGTCAATGGTAAACTATTGAATTTAAACCCTTTTTTGGACGGGAAAGGCATTATAAGGGTAGGAGGTCGATTGGCAAATGCGCCAAACTTGACCTATGATGAAAAATTTCCTATTTTGTTACCGTCTAATTGTCATTTTGCTATACTCTTTGTGAAATTTATTCATGAAATTACTCTGCACGGGGGTAATCAACTAATGTTAAGGGTAATACGTACCCAGTTCTTCATACCTAGGGCCAAAAATTTGATAAAGTCAGTGATAGGTCGGTGTAAGACGTGTACCATTTGGAGAAAACGGACACATAGTCAAATTATGGCGGCGCTTCCAACAGCTCGTACGGTTATTTCTCGTCCCTTTACCACAACTGGCGTGGACTTTACTGGCCCTTTCGAAATAAAGAATTATACGGGCAGAGCGTGTTTAATAACGAAAGGGTATGTCTGTGTTTTTGTTTGCTTTGCTACGAAAGCAATCCATTTAGAAGCAGTTAGCAGCTTGGGGACTCCCGCGTTCTTGGGAGCGTTTGCTAGATTTGTGGCTCGACGAGGGTGTCCTAGGAATATGTACTCAGATAATGGGACTAATTTTGTGGGTGCTTCGAGAGTAATGAAGGCTGAATTTCGCTGTTTCCTGCGGGATATAGGTTCAGAAGTGAATGCCATTTATGCGCACAGGGGTGTTAAATGGTATTTTAACCCGGCGAGCGCTCCTCATATGGGAGGTTTATGGGAGTCAGGAGTCAAAAGTTTTAAGCATCATTTTCGAAGAATTGCCGGTGGCCTTAAGTATACCTTTGAGGAATTCTCCACGTTGCTAGCTAAAATTGAATCTTGTCTTAATTCGAGACCTTTGTGCCCCTTATCGGAAAATTTTGAATGCTTAGATTGCTTGACTCCGGGCCACTTTCTTATTGGCGGACCACTTCTGGCAATTCAATTGTAAATCGCTGGCAAAGGGTCAAGGCGTTAAATCAAAGGTTATGCGCCAGATGGAAGGATGAATATTTGAAGGATCTCCAGAAGCGCAATAAATGGAAGTTTGCGCGTAAAGACATGCAAGTCGGTGACATGGTGGTTATTAAAGAAGATAACCTGCCGACAAACGAATGGCGTTTAGGTCGTGTCGAAAAATTACACATGGGTAAGGATGGCCACGTTAGAGTTGTAGAGGTAAAAACGGCACGGGGATCGGTAATAAGACCAGTTGTGAAGCTCGTAGTGCTTCCGACTTATTAGTTGTTTTTCTATTTACTTTACAGGAACATGGTCGGAGCGAGAAAATATACTGAAGGGCGTCCCTCTACCAGCCAGATGGTGTGCCGGGTTTGCCTGAAAGACCACCCCCTGCGCTTCTGCAAGAAATTTTTACAAGTGAACTACGAGGAGAGAATGCAGCTTGTGTCTATTTATCGGTATTGTGCTGGCTGCTTGAGTCATGACCATACCTGGCGTACTTGTGAGAGTACAGGCAAGTGCAAACGCTGTGGTGACATGCATCACACGCTGTTACACAAAGAGGGCAGGCGGGCTACCTCGTCAAAGGTGGCCAGAACCAAGCGTTTGCAGCGTGGACCTCGTTCGTCCAATCGCCGAGAGCATAATAGACCCAGTTCGTCTAGTAGCTCCGCCAGGGGACCTCGTTCGTCCGATGGTCATGAGAGTGAGAGACCTAGTTCGTCTCAAGCTCTGGTTCTGAGCGCTGGGAGGAACCGAAATACTCGCCGCCGCCGCCGACAAAGGCACGCTCATAAGGTGAGGCAGGAGTTGACTGAAAGTACTCAAGTGCGACCCTCGTATGAAGTCAGAGAGTCGATTTTAATCAGGGCAACTGCCATCGTAAAACTTGATGCGAATGGGCGATTTTTTGAAGAACGAGCGGTCATAGATGCCAGCTCTGAATGCTCGGTGATATCGGAAAGTTTGGTCCGAAGAATTGGTGGACGTAAAATTCGATTTGGCAGCAAAGAAAAATGTGCCCTCAGGGTTGGTGGTAACCACGGTGATAGCACTGTGCTTGAATTTTACGCTGAAGTTAGAACGGATTTTAAAGTTGTGACGCCGACTCAATCGTTAGAAGCGCGGATTGTAGATGAGTTTCCTGGGCTGCAATTAGCAGATCCCCAGTTTCACGTATCGGCTCCCGCAAGCTTGTTGTTGGGTGGCGATGTTTATAGCCGAATCATTAAGAATGGGGTATATGGCGGCACGTTTGGCAAACCATTGGCGCAGTTTACCATTTTTGGATGCGTAATTTCGGGATCCTGTTCTTTGTAATGAAAATGTGTATGGAATACTATTTTATTTTCAATGTCAAATATAAAGTACTCTTAATAAAGAGGATATTTACTGTCCTTTTTCTACTATTTTTAGGTTTAGTTTTTTTGTACCTAGCCATTTTTGATGAAGACGTCCCGACTATGGAGTGTTCGAGGAGGTTCATCACGATTCAAGATGTATTTTTTTTTTTAAGTTTATTGGGTTCTTACAATAAATGGAGAATTTGGATTTCATATTTTGTTTGTTTTTGATTTACTTTTTTTGAATATTTTTCTTTTTTTTTTACAATATAGATTTATAGGTGAATTGTAAGATTGCTGTACAGCAAGGCCGGCGGGATGTTTACGTCTAAACTGAAGGCAACGGTGTTTCCAGCCCTGGGGTCTAACTAGATTGAACTTTGACATCTCGCGGCGCCACCGTCATCAAGAAGTTTACATTAAGTTCTTATTTGAATCTGTATGTATTTTCGTTAAGTTTTTGTTGTAATTTTTAAGGAAAATGAAGTTGTTCTGGCAAATTTTTTTATTATTCATTGTGTAACCGCCATAGAGTAAAGTAAAATTTTCTTATCGTGGAAATTTTGAATTTAAAAGTTTTAATAAATCAGTTTTTATAACGTGTTAAAACGAATAAGGAAAGTGTTTTTATTTAGAGAACCAGTTTTTTTGTGGAAACATTCACTTCTCTTTTTGATATTTCTCTCCCTTTACAAGTTTTGGTTGCTATTTTTGAAGCAAACCTCAGGTGCAAATCTACCACTGAATACAGTCCATCACTTGAGAGGAACTTATTGACGTTTTTAAATATTATGATTTTTAATTAACTTATTTCAATGAAATCATTCAATGATTAACTTATTACATAAATGGATATAAGAATGTTTTTATATGTTCCTCTTTTGTTTTTTTTTTTTTTTTTTTTTTTTTTTTTTTTTTTTTTTTTTTTTTTAATTAGAGGCCAAAAATGTTATGTTGGTCTGGCTTTAAAGTAAAAATATTAAAAAAAAAATATTAAAAAAATATATAAAAAAAATTCAATTACTTTTTTTTTTTTTTATATTTATATTTTTTTTGACTCAAATATTTATTTAATTAAGCAAAAGGCAAATGATCGCGGTTGTAAACAAAATGCTTGCTGGGATCTATGCAAAAAGAAATAAAAGAAATATAAAACATTCAACGTCTGTGCTAAAGTGTTTAGGTTTGCACATTCTAAAGTGTTTATTGCACTAATGTATTGTACTGTGCGTTGTAAATATGTATAAAGAGTCTTGACTCTTTGCAAATATTTTATGCTTAGAGTGACAATAATTCTTGTCATTGATACATTTGTTCCCCCCAGTGAATAATTTTATCACTGAGTTGCAGCAAGTATTTATGTTTTATATTTCTTTTGTCCAGCCATTCTTATTCAATGATTCGCTGATTACTCAAATGCTTGCTTAACCAAAGAGAAATGCGTATGATCATGATTTTAAATGGAATGCTTACTGGGATCTACACAAAAATGGAATAAAAAAAATTTAAACACTAACGTGTGTGTTATAGTTCTTAGGTATGCACATTCTAAAATGTGTATTGCACTGTTGAATTGCGCTGGGCGTTGTAAATATGTATAAAGAGTGTTGACTCTTTGCAAATATTTTATGCTTAGAGTGACAATAATTCTTGTCATTGATACATTTGTTCCCCCCAGTGAATAATTTTATCACTGAGTTGCAACAGGTATTTATGATTATGTTTATATTTCTTTTGTCCAGCCAAAAGTTGTCTTATAATAGTTCCATACCGAATGCTTGCTGGGATCTACACAAGAAAATTAAATAAAAGAAATATAAACCATTCAACGTCTGTGCTATAGTGCTTAGGTATGCACATTCTTAAAAGTGTATTGCACTAGTGAATTGCACTGGGCGTTGAAAATATGTATTATATCAGCATTTAAACGATTAATGTTGAGGCGCGCACGTGGAATAAAAAAAACGCAAACGAATGAACATAAATTTTACGGTTAAATTTATTTTTATCTAATGTTGCCTAAATGCGAAACAAATATTCTTTGAATAATTAACGAAGTATAATTATCTATTTATTATTTTGCTTATAATTTAAAAAAAAAGTGAAGAAAAAAAAAAAACATAAGTGGAAAAGATAACGAACTGGTTTAGCCCCCTGTTCCCCATATTTTTATACAAATAAATTCGTCCAACCTATGCACTGAATACATACTGGCACTTATCTGGTGTTGGTTAAGGGTGAGATAAAGAAAAGATTTTATGATCGATGCCAAATATTTTGTTTTAACGATAAAAAGATATTTTATAGGAACTTCTGTTGGTTTGTTATGTGTTAAAATATATCCATGTGAAAAAAAAAGAAAAGTAACATTGTTTTAAAGTTGAATGAAAATCTATCCACTCATTTTGGAAACGCAAAGGTACCTATTGGGATTTACATGCTTATAAATTTTGTGAACAATTTGAATTAAAATTAAACCGAAGTTGTGAGTTGTACTGTGTGTAAGTAAGTGAGCGAGTGACTTACTGAAGACTACCCAAAGTTAAATGTTAGCCACGGATGGTGCCCCGTTAGGACTAAAGGATGGACCCTTTGGCCCACATCAGGCCGCACGGATCCTAGACGGTACGTTTTGTTTCAATTGAATTTTCCTATTGAATTTATACTAATTCCTTTTCTTTTTCCAGCCATCTGGGACTGTTGCCCTTTTTACTGCAGGACCATCCCCGTGTGAACTACGAGTTATATTTTAATTTGTTATGAACTATAGAGTAACCTATACTAAAGTCCGGTTTTTATTTCAGGTAGACACGCCGTTTGCGGAAAGGAGTTTCTGTCAATGACAATGTTGGATTGGTTGACGAGAAATTTGTGGGTAAGTCCACAAATTCGAAAATAAGGATATATATACATCTGTAATTTTACTACATATGAGCCAAGAAGCTCCTGTTAAATGCTTTAGTGAAGAGTGCGTTTAAAATGGAGAGTTTGTTTAGATTCCTACCTTGCGTTTCATCTTCGTTATATGACCCTTCTGGTCCTTTCCCCCTGTTTATGTATTTTAGTTTTACTTCCGAGTATCTTGCTTAAACTGTGCTTTTTTTTTCATTTCGTGACCGTCCTGGTCCTGTCTTTATTTCTAACATTCTTTCTGGTTAATGTCTTTATTTCTTAATGATCCGTTTGGTCATATTCCCCCCTTTTGTTTTTCCCTTGGTTTATCACCTTATTTTTACCCACCTTTTCTGTTATTTTTCTCGAGTATCGCCCTTACATTCTCTCTTCATCTCGTATCTTTGGTTTCGAGCCAAAATAACTAGGATGGGAGAATGGTTTGACTGATACTTCCCTTATATTATACCGCCTATTGTTATTCAGCTTGCTATTATTGGTGCTGCCACCTTATTTTATTATATACTTGATACTTTCCTTTTGATCCTCTTTTATGTTTACCCTAAACTTTTCCTTCACACCCCCCATAGCGTTTGCCGTCAGCTGAAATCGTATCAAACTTTCGCACTAATTTCCCCTGTTGTAGGCAAACTACCCATGGTTGTGCTGCATAGGAACCTTATCACTGTTTGAGTATCCTGCTTGTATTCCATCTTTGTCCTGTACCTTTGGTTTCGAGCCAAAGTAACTGGAAACGAAAATGGAGTAGCTCATACTCTGTACTAAAACTAAATATACCATTCGGAAAGAAGGGAGAAAAAAAAACGGAAACTACCCCTTTTTATTGAACGTATCAAAATCTATCCCCTTGCACTCTACCACTTTTGTCAATACTTATTTCGCTAGCTTTATCAAATTGTTGTGATAAACCTTCTCCGAGTTCTTGTGTCTTATTCTTACATTGACCGGTGTTGGTACTCCCGTAACCTCGTAGGGACCTAACCATATAGGTGAGAATTTATTTTTTCGCGCCTGATTCTTTAGCCAAACCATTTGTCCTGTCCTAAAATGTCTAGTTCTCGTGCCCTTATCATAATATTGTTTTGATTTTTCCTTTGCTCGAACCTGGTTTTGTCTCACGACTTCATAGCTTCGTTGGATCTGATACCTAAGGATCTTGCTGTAATCGTCTATGTTATAGAGAGGCGCTGGCTGTTTTTTGAGCCTCACAGGTATTTCAAATTCGAATCCGTACAGGACCCTATTCGGTGTTTGCTTAGTGGACGAATGTCGGGTATTGTTGTGCACATGCATAGCATGATGCAGCCATTCATCCCAGTTAGTTCCGTCAAGCTTCACAAAACTCCTTAAATATTCTGCCAGGGGTCTATGCGTCCTTTCCAAAGATCCATTGGATTGGGGATGATACGGTGTTGTATAAATGTTTTTCACTCCAAGCATTTTACAAACTTCTTTGAATAGTTTCGAAGTAAAATTACTTCCGTTATCCGTCACCAGGATCTTGGGGATGAAGAATCGTGCAATTATTTCCCTGAAGAACTCTCTTGCCACTGTTGTCGCCTCCATGCCGGGGATAGCTGCGCAGGCAAGGTATTTAGAAAAATCGTCTAAGAAAGTTACTATATATTTGTTTCCTATCTATTCTCGAACTTTTATTTTGCTGACAAAGCTTGCAGGAGGCAACATACTTCTTAATTTGTCCCTGCATACCGGCCCATTTATATTGTGATCTTATGCGGAAATATGTTTTAAATGCGCCTTGGTGTCCTCCCACCGGGGTGTCGTGAAATGTTTTAATCACATTATGTATATCCCTTTCGTCCGTTAATTACGTCGTATATTCCGTAAATTCTTTAAATAGTCTTAATCCATTCAATTCTGTCCACGCGAGCACCTGTAGACTGTCCACTGAATAGTTGTATTTATTAAGTTTGGCTAGTAATTCGTCTGTTTTTGACTGAGGGTTGTCCATTTATACTCACGAAAATTGCAAAATAATACTTACCAGCATCAAAACGATTTGTGCCATCCTTAAATTTTTGAAAAAACAAAAAAAAAAAAACTTTTCACGTGTTACCAACAATGTCGCGTTGTACTGGTCCTTCCTCAAAACTTCCCCAATACAGCTGGTGTCAGTGGCAACTACTGTGAGCGTCAAAATAAAGTGTACAGCTAGTTTTCCAATGAAAAAAGTTTTGTAAGTTGTAAAAAAAGTAATATATCTACTTTGTCAAATTTGATCAGACTTCAAGCTTGCTGTCATCTGTGAAAAATACGTTGCTCCAAAAATTGAAAGCAAGTTGGACAAAAAAAAAAAACGTGATAAAAGGTGGAAATAAGAAATTCAACGGAAAAAATACAGTATCTATAGTGAAGCTTGATAGTGTTGGCTTTTGTAATATGTTATAAAACAGATGGATCAGCCCAATAGTCGCTCGATATCAACTCAACTAAACATTTGGGAACATTTGGAAAGACAAATAAAAAAAAAACATAAGGAGCAAGCACTCTCTGAAGAAAATTCTGCAGGAAGAGAAGCCAAAATTGTCTACTGCGCTATCTTTAAAATGGTTGGAATCAATGCCAAAGAAACTAGAAGCCGTCCTAAAAGCAAAAAAAAATCAAACAAAGTATTAGCCACTTCACTTTTCTTAGTATTTTAAAACTGTACACTTTTTTTTGACGCCTTAAAAACGGAGTAAATTTGTTTTTTATTGTACTGGTTTTGTTGTTTTTGAAGTATTTTCAATTTTTAATTTTAATTTGTAATAACATTGTCCAAAGTTTTGTAAATGATAAAAAACTTCTAAAAATTTGAATTCTTTTTTACTAAAATAACACTTTTTATATTGGAAAACCAGTTGTACACTTTATTTTGACGCTGACAGTACTTGTACATCCACCACTTTGTATTTTCACACAGATACTTAAGGCGTACCAGAATGTGGCTGCTTAAGACCTTCAGCACTTTGCTTCTACACTCAGTGGTTTCCTTAACGTTTTCCTTGCCACTGTCTTTACCGATTTAGTTAAGTTTTAAGGAAAAACCAACCGAAATAAATCGCCTCCTAATGTGGTGAAAAGTCCGCGGCAACTTACTCGCAATTCCACCAATTCGCACTTCTTCGAAGATTCTAAAGGCGTACCAGAATGTGGCTGCTTAAGACCTTTAGCACTTTGTTTCCGTGTTTACTGGCTTCTTTTACTTTCGTTGCTCTCGAAACCAGTCGCCATACCAGGGAGGGATCTAAATTCGAAGAAAATGTCGTGTAATAAATAAATTTTATTCCTGGAGGGTCCCTTGGGAATCGCAGGATCTTTATTTAATTACCGGCTGCGCCAATTGTTGTAGTTGAAATTAGAAGATCTTTTGTATTTTTTCTTGACCTGGAGTGCTCCGTGGAGATCGCAGGTATATTTTTATTTGCTTGCTAATTACAACTCAACTTAAACTTATTCTTACCCGCTATTTATACTTAGTTTTTATAATTAAAATGCTGACTGTACTAAAGTCAGCAAGTGTCTAAAGTGCTGACTCGTATAATTGAGTCAGCCTATTTTGTGATTACTTATTATATACGAGGGTGGCTCTTAACATAATCATGTAATGAGAAAACGGCCATTAATATTTCAAACAAGCCATAAAATTGATTAAAAGTCGGTAAAACTTTAAGGAATCGCAAAAATTCGGTAAAAATTGTTAAATTAGCGGAAATTCGCAAAAATTTGCAAGAAACCGCTATTTATTAAAAATCGTTGAAGCTCTTAAGAACCACGGGAAAAATCGCTTGTTTCGCGAACATGGCTTAAATTCGCAAAAAACTGCAAACTTGGAAAAAAAACGTAAAATTTATTTGAAATCTCTAAATCGCTTAAAAAACAAATTGTCGGAATATATAATTTTTTTTTTTTTGCAAAAGTAGCGAAAATTCGCGAAATTGTTTAATATTTCGAACAAACCATAAAATTGATTTGAACTCACTAAAACTATAAGGAATGAAAAAAATTCGGTAAAAACTGCTAAATTCGCAAAAATTTGCTAATAGCGGCATGATTGGAAAGTCTACCACTTATTTTTTGTGTAGAAAAGAAAACACTATTAGTGATTTCCATAAGCTGCATCTAAAATGTAATATTTTTAATGATTTTTATAAATTCCCAAAAAACAAATTTTTTTATATTATTTTTGCAAAATGTATGTAAATAGCGTCAATTTTAAAAATGTTAATGTGGCTTTTATTTGCCAAAATTTTTGTTTGTTTGTTTTTTTTTTCTTTTTTTTTTTTTTTTTTTTTGAAAAATAACTACGAATTTAAAAATAAGCAATGAAAAATATATTTTGCCGTTAGGATAACTTAAATACGTTAAGATAGAACATAGCAGTTAACGTTATTGTTAAAAAAGTTACTGAATAAAATTTACGTTAACTTTGCTGTTAAATATTTTTAACAATTTAAATTATGTTAAAATTGAATAGAGAATCGCACTACTGGAATCGACAAGGATGTTCTTGAATCTACTAGTCTACAACTACTAACGGTGGTGAATTATAAATACAGGCTGACTCATAAAGTTGAGTTGAGTTTGTTTTGAGACATTAAAAGGTTCAGTTCGAAACTAACAGTATTGGATAAAAATTGTGAACGTTATAATTAATTTCAATAAAGTTTGTTAAGTTGAATAAGTGTGTTTATTTGTTTTGATTTGCAATTAAAAGAACTCAACGGTTTATTATAAAGGGAGTAAACCGAAACGCTCAATTATGAATAAAAATTCCGCGGGAGTTTTTTCTCTTTTCCCATTTTTACAATTGAATTAACGTAGGAAAAATTGGAGAAGGGAGAAAACTCCCGAAGTATAATTGTTGTATTCTGTAAAGAACGTGCAGCCATTTTTAACTATCACTATTGCTATATTTAAAGTCTTTTTGCCGTAGCACAAAAATATAATCACCCTTATCGTGGTTGGCGAATTTAAAATACACCTGCAACTGTTTGGTAACAGATTTAAGAGAACGTAAACTTACTTCCTTTAATATATTTCCAAACAGTATTTAAATTCGCCAACCGCGATAATGGTGAATGTTCCAATAAAGTAGCAAACGAACAAATAAAAAAAACAACCACGCGATTTTTTCCGAAAGTCTGATACGAAAAACTCTTTTTACATTAAAAGCCGAATCCAACAACAATCGTTTTATGTTAAATCAACACTAAAAAAACACTATTGCTATCTGAACTACTTAATTAATAATATGATATGAGGATTAATTAAAATAAATTCTTTAATCTAATTTCTTTCCTGAAGAAGATGTTCATTGTGATAACGAATTATTGGATACGCAATAAAGAAATATTTTTTACAAAAAGACCAAGAGCTTGAGAATTTATGACGGCAAAAATAGAATTAATTATATTTTGCAGGACAATTTGACATATAAGAGATTAAACAGAGATCCCACTAACATATTACAAAAGATAAATAATGATAATATTCCAGAACTTTTCAATAAAAACATAATCACATCATACAAAGAGGAGCAGACTAAAGGCGGAATTAGTTTGTATATTCTTTTTTTTTCTATTTAATTGATAGTCTGACAGGAAACATTCAATTAATGCATCTCGTTAAAGTTTTAAGCTAAAACGCATTTTTATTGAATCAAATGACTTGCATTGGCTTGAAACACTAAAAATTATATTTTTTAAATTTGTAATTGAAAAAACAACTTACTTCTGTGCCACATTTTGGCAAAACTGAAATGTGACGCAAGAATTTCGCAAGAACTCAAGTAACGGTCAAGCGAACAGCGGATAATGTGAAAAACAAACATAAAGAACATTTAGCGTAATCGATGCACCGGTGTCTATTTGATATTGGTTAAATAGAAGCGAAAATAGTGAGACCGAAACCCTTCTGCACAATAGATGCATCAGGTTCTGAATGGCCTATTCTAACAATATATGCAAAAATGTGAGAAGTTGTCGTTTTCATGTCTTATATAAAATAAATGGCAAATTTGTTTAATATCTTAACCCCAGTTACACAGAAAAAAACATCTCAAGAAAATTTTTAACAACACAGTTTGTTAAAAATAAAATTTTAGGTCAACAAACTTTTTGTTTGATTCAAAAAAAAATTTATCGAATTTACACTTTGCAAAATAGCACTCAATAAAACATATTTAATAATGAAATAATGAAATATTTTTTCATATTCAATAAAAAAAATATTTGAATCAAAGTAAAGACAGTATTTTAACAACTCTTGTCCAGTTTTATTTGAATAATATATTTAGTTTTGTCAAAGTCTTTGGAAAAGGTTTCCTGATGATCTGGCCTAAGCAACCAGTGAAATGCGCATAGGAACTTACTTATCCCCGCATAATAAATTTAAGTTTTTTTTTTTTAAATATAAAAATTGAAAATTTATGACATCATTAATAAATAAAAAAATAAAGTTTCGATTAACATTTTGTTTGATTTATTCAACATTTTCAACAATTTATTTTAACAAATCAAGTAAACATTTTGTTGAAAAAAATTATTTTGGGCAACAATTTTTTTCATCGATTCAATAAACTTGGTTGTTGACTAAAAATTTAACAATTATACATACAAACTTATTTATCAATTCCACAAAAATCGTCAACGCAGAAAATTCAAAAATTTTTGTAATGAAATATGCGATTTTCGTATTCAAATATGAAAATTATTTTTTTCTGTGTATAATTGAGAGTAAGATATCCCTTTTTTTGTATCTGCATTAAATACTTTTTTATGCAAACAAGCATTTTTCTTTTTAACTTTTTTCTTGTGTTTGTATATAACTTGTTCTATATTGTGATTTTTGGTTATAGTATTGTGATGGATATAAAAACTTTTTGTTTTTCGTTTGTTGTTAAACTTTTATTCAATAATTTTTTTTTTTTTGCGAAAAATTTTTTACAGCAGTTGACTTTTAATAAAGTGTTGTTAACGCTTATGGGAACTCAAAGAAAATTTAATGTTGAAAGTCGCCACAACCGTGGTGAATATCGCTTATTAGTATAAATTTTGCATTCAATATTTGACACGCTAAAAACACATTAGTGTTGAAAAAAAACCTGTACTAAATTTAAGTTTTTCCTTCTTACTTTAGTACGAGTCGTACTCAAAAATTTAAGTACGGATTACACTTAAAAGTACTTACTTAAAACAATCCAAAATGGGATGGATAACTTTCGAAAATCAATACAAGAAGAAAAATATAGATTATTTTTACGTTTAAAAAGTAAAATAAGAAGCAATAATTCCCATATTCTTTTTTTAATTATATAGGTGAATACATCAAATATCTACAGTAGAATGATTATGGACACCATTTTGGGAATGCTACTGGTGTCTTATAATTGAGATTATTATTTTGTTAGCAAAGAGGGAATACAACAGAAGTGAAATAAACATGTGTAACGAGTTAGTAAAATAAAATTATTCTCTCTGGCTCTGTCGGGCAAGTGTTTAAGTTAGAATCAATCTAATCTTGCTTTCGGATTATTTCAAGTACGCGTCGAGATTAAACAGTCTTAGATAAGTTAAGTATTTTGTACTTGAATAATCCGTACTTGAATCAAGCGTTCTGTACTTGATTTTAGGAAATCTGTACTTACCGTACTTCGGCTTGTTTTAAGCACGGATGGATTGATTTATTTTTTCACTATAGATATTATTTTGTTCCATTGTAATTTAGAAAAATGTATTATTTTGAAGGCTGCGTGTAACCTGATAAATAAATTACACAATTATAATGCATTATTATTTTTTAGAAAAGAAAACACCATAAGTGATAGTCAAGAGTGCGTGCATAGAAGTTTCTTGTGATATAAAAAAACACATTTGTTGTTAAAAGCAAAAAAAAAGTTTGTATTTTTTAAAAAGTGGTGTTTTAGTTACCATAGCAAATTTTAACTAAAAGTTTTTTTTCATAATTTCATTTACAGAAAATGTAATTATAAAATATTTATTACCGAACAGAACAACACAGAACGGCAACCGAAAGTTAAAACTAAAGGGGACTTAAAACTAACGTCGACGGTGGTTAAAGCCCACCTTATGTCACTACTATAAGGCAATACGGAAAAGATTCCGCAATGCCGTTAACCGGTCCTGGAGGAATAGAACGGATTAAAACGTATCTAGGGCATTACGCAGGGGCAACCAGGGTTTTTTTAGAATTGGATAGGAGTGGTCTCAGGACGCTTATAGGGTTTTAAACGGGCCATTGTTCTGTTAAGACTTTAATGAGTAATTGGGACAATACCATAGCGGATTTTTGCAGGTTATGCCAGGATTCTGAGGAGCTATACCTGATTGAGCATGTACTGTGTCACTGCCCTAGGATGCAGGGTCTCAGGCAGAAATAGCTAGGAGATAGATATAACGACGAACAGCGGTCTATCACTGGATGTAATCCAGTCGATCTACTAGGGTTTGTCAGGGAAATAGGTCGCTGTTTCTGATGAGGGGAGTGTAGAGGAAGTTTTTGCGCTATGTGGTATATATCAACTATCTTAAATCCATCTGTCAACTCCTTTCTTCTTTACTTTTCTCTTTCTTCTTCCTCCATATGGAAGGAATTCGAGTGGAGGTGTGCCCTTGGGCGCATAACCCTTCCTAACCTAGCCCAACGTGGCAATTGCTCCAATATTGCATGGATTTCTAAAATTCATAAAGCAGAACATCCATTAGGACCAATCAACGTTGAAGTTATGCGACCAAAGTCGCATTTTGTGACTTGTCACTTTCTTTGCCCTTTTTTAAATCCCCTTTACAGAGCAATAATTTTGCAAAATGTTGCATCAAAACTGACATTGAATAATTCTTGGAATAAGTTAGGCATAAAGAAAAACACTTTAACACAAGGGTGATTTTTTATGAATTAAGTTTTTCGGGCTGGCAGCACTGGTTGGTAGTTGTGTCCAAGCCACATCTGTAAAAGTGAAAAGTCTTCACTATACTCTGCCATTTCATCATGGAGAAACTCACAAACGAGCAACGACTGCAAATCGTTGAAATTAATTATTAAAATTCGTGCTCTGTGAGAAATGTCCATCGTTTGTTACGGACTTTTTATGGTCGTCATAATCGACCTAGTGAATCAACAAATCGTGCAATTATCACCAAATTTCGCACCAAATTTACTTTGGTGGACATTAAACCACCGACTCGCGTTCGTAGAGTGCGTACCAAAGAGAATATTGCAGCCGTAGCAACCAGTATTTATGAGGAAATGTCAGTTCGTCGCCGTTCTCAGGTATTGGGCATGTGTTATTCAACCACGTGCCATTATACGCGAATTTTTTTGTCGCAATTGGCTGAGTTGGACTTGGTTGATATGTGGTTTCAACAAGACGGTGCCACATGCCACACAGCTCGTGAAACAATGGACATATTGAAGGATGAATTTGGTGAGAAGTTTATCTCTCGAAATGGCCCTGTGAGCTGGCCGCCAAGATCATGTGATTTGACGCCTCTTGACTATTTCTTAAGGGGTTATGTGAAGTCGTTGGTCTATGTGGACAAGCAAAACACGATTGAAGACTTAGAGTATAACATAACACGTGTTATTCATGGAATACCGGCCGAAATGCTCGAAAAAGTGGTGCAAAATTGGACCTTACGAAATGGCAAAGACCAATTTATCGATTCCAATAAAAATTTTGAATATATGATGCAAATTTGAGTGTATTATTAGATTTTTAAAAATACTACGCTTAAAAAATCACCCATTACAATTTGAGTCGGAAAAAACGTACTAATTGTAGGGGAATGTAAGAAAATATAAACTCACAGTTTGCTGGTGTTTTGTTTAAGCTTTGATATAGTCAGGGCTGGGCAGTATTTGAAATACATGTATTTGAAATACGTATTTAAAATACAAATACGTATTTTGTATTTGTATTTTAAATACATGACGTGCAAGTATTTTGTATTTTGTATTTTAAATACATATCCAGCAAGTATTTTGTATTTTGTATTTTAAATACATACAATAAATATAAGTAGTTTGTATTTTGTATTTTAAATACATAAAAAATGGGAGTATTTTGTATTTTAAAAACATAGTTTACAAAATATATTCTGTCAGTTTATTGATGGTTGATTTCATTTTAATCTACCAAAATATAAAATTACTTCGATAATAAAGTTCGCAGTAATGATAAAAGGCAAATTAATTTAGAATGTATTTGTTGTAGTTATTTTATTAATTATGTCGTTTATTTCAGAAACCCGTCAAGTGCGCCTTTTTTAAATTTCGGTTGACGGGTTTAAGAAATTAACGATTCAAATACAGTACAAATACAGAACATTTATTTTAATACAGAACAATTTAAGGTTTTTTACCAAAAATAATCCACACAGAACAAAGCTCTAAAATACATTACTCTTCTGTACAATACAGACAGATGGTCACTATCTATTACTTAGCATTTTGTTTTAAGGACGGGCAGGGGGCGTTTAAACGGTGGTCGTAACTTTCGGCGTTTATAGCACAGAATACTAACAGAACTGAAAAAAGTGACGTGTGAAAAAGGCCCAAATCAGTTGCGAGGGCAGCTTTCGAAGAAAGAGACAAAAAACTTTTTTTGGTGGTGAAGTGGCAATGTGTAAAAACAGGCAGCAACAATCAACACAAATGGCATGATCAAAACAAAAATAACAAAACACAGACCACGTTAAATAAAATGCATTAGTTCAACAAACGTTGTGTTTTGTGCAAAAAAAAATATATTTATTAATATTTTTTGTTTTATAATGTTATTTATTTACTTAAATATTATTTACTTGTGTTGTGGTAAACTTAAAAGTTAATTTTTACAAAAGCTTTGCAAATAAATCTCAACTAAATAAATTTGTGTTCATTGTATTGCGGCATAAAAGATGATGCAAAGAGAAATGTAAAAGGGCAGCTTTCTTAGAAAGAGACAAAAAAAAACGCAAAATCTTCCGTCTCGTGACAGTTCTGTTAGTATTCTGTGGTTTATAGTGAGAACATTAGTGTCAAATACTATCCAACAAGATTATTATTCCATATTTTTTAAGGCTAAAGCTTAGGAATATATATATCGGTGCTGCTTTATCTTACCTTAATAATAAAAGTGACGGGCAATGTGTGCATATTTTAGAGCTAAAATCAAATTATTTATCTTTTTAATTTTACTTTCAAATCCACCTTCAATAAAATTTTCAAATAACGCAGCAAGTTGGATATGTTCTTTAAAACAACTACGGAGTATATAGCGCTTACAGCAAAGCAAACAATAGAGCTGTTGCGGGACATTTTGGATATACACGTTATTTCGAAAGGTAGCGATTTTTATTTGGCGCCACGTTTGCCGGATTTAACCACTTTTTTCCTTGGGGCTATTTTATAGCATGTGTGTGCATGAAAAAGCCGCAGAGCATAATACCCCAACTGATAAATAATATTCGAACAGAAGTTCGAGAGATAACTCCAGAAGTCATTAAAAAACTGAAGAAAGAGTCCAAGCTAAAAGCGGTCTGCACTTATGTGGCTGGGTATAAGAGATTCAGCACATAAGGATATAAGGCCCAACTATAATATGCTTAAGCTTCTGTTAAAAAATAATAAAATGCCTTTCAAATTCATTTAGAAACACAAAAACAAAATCAAAAACATTTCATTCCGTACGGAAAGTGCGATCAGTTTCGCACTTTGCTTGGGCAAATGACAGATTTATAAAAACTTGAACTTAATAAGTACAATATGATTTAACACATATGATTTACATGTATTCACACAGTTGCTTAAGCCAACTTAAGCATTTTTTTAGTTGAGAAGATTAAATTAGGAAGTCAACTATAATTGCTTGTAAAACTCCACTTGACTAAAATAAAGTATTTTCAAATACAACAATTAACAAAATAACTCTTTAATTAAGAAGTAATTTAAATATTGCTAGAATGAATGAAAAATTAATGAAAATAATTTAAATTTGCTAGATTGCGTAAATGCATCGCATAGTGTGTACCCAGCATAACACTATCCAAGAAAAAAGCTATAACAAAACTTAATCCAAAACCGGATGCACTTAAAACAATAAAGCTTTTATTATTCATAACTGAAACTCAACTTAACTAAATGTTATTATAAAAATTTTAATCAAAAGCTTTCAAATTAAGTTATAACTTAATTTAAGATAAATTTGTAGATAAAAATATTTATAGTTGTCATTTCAATGTTAAAAGAAAGATTTTGATCAATTTAAATTTCAGTCAATATTTAACATTTAAACCATAAAGATCTCATAAAAGTTGTTATTAAAATACAACAATAATCAATAGTGAAAACAAGAATTGATATTAAAAAATGACCTTTAGAGTGACATTTGCATTATGTCTACTTGGCTTTGCCGGTGTGGCCGTCAAAGCGGAAGATTCCGAAATAACCAAGTTTATGAAACATTTAGAAGTTATACCCGATGTTATAGATGAGGGACCGAAACATTTTCTAAAGGTAGTAAAACATAATTTTTACCGGAGGATTTAAAAGAACTTTTTTCTTTTGGATTCTCTTTGAAATGATTTATTGCAGGTTACTTATGATAATGGCATACAAGCTGATAAAGGAGTTGAATTAACTCCCACCCAAGTGAAAAATCAACCAAAAATAGAATGGCAAGCTGAAGCTGGTACTTATTATACTCTAATTATGACAGATCCTGACGCTCCCTCACGCAAAGAGCCAACAATGCGTGAATGGCATCACTGGCTTGTGGGCAATATTCCCGGGGATAATTTGAGCAAGGGTGAAGTTTTAACTGAATATGTTGGCTCTGGTGCACCAAAAGATTCCGGTTTTCATCGTTACACATTTTTGTTGTTCAAACAGCCCAAGAAATTGGAGTTCGACGAAAAACATTTTACCAAAACTGAAGCTTCAGGACGTGAGAAATTCTCTACCAAGAACTTTGCCAAAAAATACAATTTAGGGACACCAATTGCTGGTAACTTCTTTCAGGCCCAGTATGACGATTCCGTTTTGGAGTTGTATAAACAATTTGGTTTTTAAAGCTCATGTTTGGTGAACATTTTAATTTTTGTTTTGTTTTGGAATATCGTTTTCGTAATCCATATATTTATTATAAGTCTTCACAAATTAAACTAGTTTTTTTTTTTTTATTTTAAAAATTTATTTAACACCATCTCTGCACCAAAAAAGCAATCAACGACAAACCAACCAACCGGTAGATTTAATTTATTGTAATGTTAATAAATCTTTTGATTAACAAAAATAAAACTAAATACCAACAACTTTTGTGCATAAAAACAAGAGTAAACAACTCAAAAAAAAAAAAAAAATAAAATTTAAATATATAAATTTTAGCAATATATTTCTTCAATTAAGAGACGATAAAATGTTTCTTTTTGACTTTTTTAATGAGTCGGGTAAAAGTTAAAAATGGGTCGACGTAACAGATAGTGTTTAATTCGTTTAATAAATAGTCAAGGTTAATTAAAATTATACAAAAGCTTATATGTTTTAAAAAAAAATACACGCTTAAATATTAAACATCCATGCTCCTCCTTTTTAGTTCTCAAAACCAGAGCAGCAAGTTGCAATAAAGTTGCTATAGCAGCTAGAATTATTAAAAAACAAATATGCAGTTGTTTTCGTTTTTTTTTTTTTTTCTTTAAATATTAAAATTATTTACAAGCATGCAAGCTTTAAAACTATTTTGCTGTTAATAACAAAGAATTTGTTGTACATAAATAATTTTTATAAATAACATATAAATTATATTCTCCATAAAATTTGTTAAATTAATTAACATAAAATAAATAGGAAACAATATCAAATATTCATAAAAATAACAGTTATTCGCATTCTAGTTCATATTAGTCAGAAAATATAATATTTTTTTATACAGTGAAGAGCAAATCTTATCAAAATTTTTAAATTAAAAACAAACAAGTGAAAATAATAAAGCAGTGCGAAACACTTCAAAAAGTGTTACAGTGTCCATGGACCTTATGACACTTTTAAAAGTGTCATAATGTCCATCAGAGCAGTGTCATAATGTCCAAAACTTAACTTATAACCAAAAATATTTAAATGTTTAAAATTTGTTTTAAAATACCGTTAAAATTTCAAGTGATAATCAAAACTTAAGAAAAAAAATTATTATTTATTGATAAAAATTTTTTACAATTCGAAGCTTTGGCATTTCATACAGACTATGAAGCAGCTTTAAGGCAGGCTTTAGAAAATGTGTTTCCTATTGCGTCATTAAAAGGTTGCTGGTTCCATAACTGCCAAGCTCTGATATGCAGAGGTCAAAAGATAAGCAGGTTTGGAAATTCTATAAAAAGAAATAAAGACTGTGGTAATTGGTACCGAAAAATCCTAAAGTCTAACAAGAAAAACAAGTTAGAAAGTATTAAAATCGGTTTGATAGTTTCTGAGAGGCATAAATTACCCCCTATCTTCCCTCGTGGTCCTATTTTTAAAAAATGCATAGCTTATTTGTTCATATAAATATGGATCGATTTATGTTTTAAATGTCATTAAAATTAGTTTGATAGTCGACACAAAGACCCTATTCCGGAAAGCAGCTTTTATGGGAGCTTTATGAAATTATGGACCGATTCACCCCATTTTCAATAGGTCCTTGTGCCAATTATAACCTATGTACAATATTTCATCAAATTATGTATCTTCAAATTTGCGACCTGTACTTTGCGCACAAGGTACACAGACAGCCAGGTGTTGCACACATCAGCACAAATGCATAATACCCTCTCCACTGTTTTGGTGTGGGTATAAAAAGAACAAAATATGTCGGGTTTAATAATTTTATATGTATCATCGCAAATAAATCGAGATGAACAAAGGTAAAATATGCTATTGAAAACTTTTTATTGCAGTAAATATAATTTAATAATATATAGAAATATTAATAAAATGCATAAAAGTTTTAAATAAGTTAATTAAAGTTTGTTTACAATTATTTATAATAGAAATTGGAAATTTATTTCTCATGGTGAGTAACATTTACAAACAAAAATTCTGATAGTGCATAGAAAATATTCCTGGAAAATATTGAAGAAAAAAGACTGTTAAAGTATAAAAGCTTTTAAAATTGTAATTTGACTTAAAATACACATTCGAACATATATGAAAATTAATTTTTAATAATACTTTGCAAAGTCCACATTTTCCTCTAAAAAATGTTTTAAAAATTATTTCTTTATATTTCATTCCAAGAAATATCACCGAAAAACTGATTCGGGAATATGGAAAAGATAAGGCTCAAAGAAAAAAACACAAAGAAGAAGAAAAAGTTTACAAATCCATCATTTATGTGCCAGAAATATCAGAACGTTTTGAAAAATCACAACTTTTTAATGGAGAAAGATACAGTATGGCTTACAAAACATTTAATACACTAGGGAATTTATTTAGTAAGACAAAAGACAAAATTGACAACCTGTAGTGGCAACAATACCAAGAAATGTAATATGGTTTACATTGGGACAACTAAAAACAAATTTAAAACACGATTATCCGGACACAAATCAGACCAAAAATCTCGTACTTATGATGTTACACATAAAACAGCATTAGCGGCCCATTGTGCAGTGGAAAATCACTCTCCAGACTTTGATAAAGCACGAGTTATTGACAGCGAGAATAATTACAAACGTCGCTACATGTTAGAAGTACTCCACATTATTAACACACCAACAAAGGAGAGAATTAACTTTAAAGCTGACCTCACAGAGAACTGTGCAGAATTCTATCGTCACTTAGTTAATAAGAACAAAAAAAAAACAGAGTGCAATAATTAATATACATACAGTGCAATATCAGAAGAAGTAGTGATAACTACTTTTTTAACGTTTTGTTTCTTGAAATTGTTTAAATTATATGTAAGCATAGTTTTTTGTTGCATTGAGTGTTTTTTTGTTGTTTATACATTTTGTTTTGTGCGTAATTGTATTATTGGTTTGATTGTTATTGATGTTTTGTATTAATTTGATGTTATATTTTTGTAGCTTTTACCCTGATGATGCTACTCGATGTTTTGTAGCGAAATATTGGAAAATAAAATATGATTTTATAAAAACAAAACCTGGACCTCGAACTTAATTAATAACTTATTTTATGTTAAAATAAAAAGGTCGAATAAAAAATAAACTTAAAAAATTATTTCACAACAAAATACACCGTTTCACAAAACAAGAATCGTTAGCACTGCTCCCAGATTTGACGATTTATCGTCATTTTGACAATTTTGGAGTCTAAGATGACCTACACTGCTTTACAAATTTTTAATTTGGAAAAATAGCAAGAACGCCACGTGCCTAGATAAGTTAATTGGAGCCAAACCGATATAAATTTGCAGCATATCGACTGAAAAGGCATTCAATTACCTTTCCAACGATATGCTATTTATCTCGATCGGACTTTTCCGTTGGGCTCCACAAAGGTTTAAGTGGGACCATACATCGAAAAACACTAAAGTACCGTTTTCGTTTTTCAGGAGCTCCCAATTAACTTATCTAGGCATGTGGCGTTCTTGCTATTTTTTGGCTGTAAACGGTTAATAAGTTAAGATATAGGGAGGGAGAGCTTTTACCAATTTTGCACTATTTTACGTCCTAAGGAATATGAAATATACGATCTTTTCTGAAACCTATCAAATGCGCATACAAAATTTCATAAAAATCGTTCAAGCCGTTTCGGAGGAGTTCAATTATAAACACCGTGACACGAGAATTTTATTTATTATAGATAAACGTCGAGCTTAAACAACGTGGTAATAAGGATTCATAACCAGAGCTGTAAAAGATTGCAATCGATGTAATTGCATTCACATGATTTCTCTTTATTAATTCGTCAGCTCAGAATTGGTTTGACCTACCGACCATTTTTAAAAAAATTGAGATAGGTATGGGGTATATATATTTTGAATACCTCCTTTTTGAATCCAAAATCTGTTTCTCGAAATTTTTTGTGGTTTCTGAGGTATAAAGCATTCATTTTGCTGCATATCAACTGATCCAAAATTTTTTAAGTTTTGTTTTGCTCTACAAGCCACTGTTTGGCGATTGCAGCAAATTTTTCATACAAAAACGTATAAAATAAATGTTACTGTTGCTTTGCTGCATTGCCGTAAGAAAAAAGTAGTTAAAGCAAAATAAAATGACAACAAGAAAATCAATTTGTGAAAAATTGTTTTATAAAATAATGGACCCAAGCAAGTGTACGGTTTGCTATTGTTTGCAAAGTGTTTTAGCCTACCTAAGGGAAATGCTTCAACATTTTACTACAAACGAAAATTAAATATGTGTAATCTTACAGCAACCATTATTATGCCAAATATACCAACTTTTACTTATTGTGCCTTTTGGACGGAAGCTTATAGTGGTCGGAGTGGTAACAATATTGCTAGTGCTTTAATTAAAATTTTAAATGAATTAATAAAAGATTATCCACTAATTAAAACTTTGGCATTATGGAGCGATTCTTTCGTACCTCAAAATAAAAAGCGAATTAACTCAACCGCAATCAAAATGTTCATTAAACAAAATAATATTGATGCCGTTATACAAAAGTCTACAGAACCAGGACATTATTTAATTCAAGAAGTGGACTCTGTCCATGGTGTTATTGACCGGTACTTAAAGAATTTTGAAATTCATAGTTCTCTTCATTTGCTAAATTTGCTTAAAATAATGTCAAATAATAAAACAAAATTAAAAGTTATGGAAATGCTTCCGGAAGCAAATAAAATGGACTTTCGAAAAGTCCCTTTTGCTAAAATTAAAGTACTTTTATACAGTAAAAATAATGATTTATGTATGTACATAATATAAAATTTCTACGAGAAAGGAAAAATATAAAAATGCAATTTTGGTTAAGTCTACATCAAAAAGTTTTTTGAAAACTCCTGAGAATTTTTTGACGAATGTTTTATCGAAATATCGAAAATCGAAACCATCATTTATTTCCAGTGCTAAAAATAGAGACATAAAAGACTTGCTTATATTTCTTCCACGTGTTGATAAAACTTATTATAAAAATTTACTCAATATTTAGTTTTAAATTTTAACAGCCGTATTCATAAACATTTTAAACATCATTTCAAACCTGTTTTAAGCAAAAATGGTTAAAATTGTATTCATAAGCGAATATTACCTTAAAAATCCTATTTTAAACCTTGTGTAAATAAACGAATTTTAAAATTGGTTCGACCCTTGTTTAAGCCTATTTTAAAGTGACATTTTTGCTTTTTTCTGTGTGTTTATGGTCATTTTGAACATTAACAATAAAATGAAATTCAAAAATGTGTAAGTTTGTATGTATGTATATTATTAATATATTTTTCAATTTCACAAATTAAAGCTCAAAAAATTATTAATGTGATGTGTAAATGATCAAAACAAATAAAATAAAACTCGTTACTTAAATACTTTTCTTGTCAGCAATTAAATCATTATCTAAATTGCACTTTTACTAAAAACTTTTTGAACTCTTTTTATTTTGTTTAATAAAAGAGAAACTATCGTACTATTTTTCATTTATAAAAAGCAATTTTTTTTCTCACACACGACAAAAAAAATTGTAGATACGAGTACGAGTATGAATTAATAACCACTGTTTTGCATCATTATGATTCAAGTGACCAATAAAAGAGATAGTGTTGCCACCTTGCAATAAAAAAATTGGGTAAAACGTTTATTAGTTAAAATGCTGATTATGAATATAAATTTTTAAAAAAGCTTTTTAAGGCTTAAAATGTTTTTTAACTAAAATGTATCAAAAACCTGAATTAAGATTTTTTTATGAATACGGCTGTAAGTGTTTTTTCTTGATTCTATTTTACTTTTGCATTATTTAAGTTGTTTAATTTGTGGCTTTTATGTACCCTTTCATAACAGAAGAACTGTTTTTTCTGTTTTTGTAAAATAAAATCAAATAAAAAAAAAAAATAATATAATGTAAATAAAAGAGACTCATCTCAACAACAAGTTACTCAATACACAGCAATAAGGATACGTATGCAGCACAAAAAGCCACTTTTTTAATTTTTTTTAGAAAAGTGGCGTATGCGGCACAAAACAATAGTTTTCATTTTCCAAAAAAAAATACTATTAAATTCTAACTTTATTTAAGAAAGTGCGCAAAAACTTACATTTTCTTCAAAAGATATGCCGTAAGCAGTGGTAAAAATATAAAAAAAAAATTCTATCGGGTACATTTTAAGAAATCTTTATGTAAATCTTCTTTGTCGTTTTTCTCCGCTCCGACTTTTTGGCATATGCGCCAAACCAATTCTGAGCTGACGATTGTTAATTTTTTTGATTGCATTCCAAATCGGAAAATTGATTTCATGATTACAATTTGAAATCATGAAATCAATCGATAAAAACGACTGAATTAATTTTTTTAAGTAATTTTATCTATTTATTGATTGCAATTAAATCAAGTAATTCCATATGAAATCAAACTCTTCGTTTTCTTCAAACGAAACTCCATCTTCTTAAAAAAAAGATGATACTTGTAATTTTGAATTGTTAGCAATGATAAATTTTGTTTATATCGGCTAGATTCCAAGTGTATATTATTTCGCTGAACTTTCACTACAGTTGTGATTCCAGAGAAATTAATTAAAATCGCATAAGTTCAATAAAAATTTGACTGCATAAATTAATTGCATTCAATGATTTCCAAAAGCAATGATTGCAATCACAAAATATCTTTCTCAACTCGTCGTCGTTCCGGCCAATAGAGTTGCAGGAATTTTTATAGTTGGATCTTAAGATGCATCAATGAAAAATTCAATTTGTGCATGAACTGCTACCGTAAGACCATCCACAACGACATTGCTAGGTCTTTACTGAGCCACGCTGTATCATTTATCGTTACGATTGCATGTTTCAGTGTAAAATGTTAATAATTCAAAAGAGCTGTGAACACAAAACATGTAAATATTTAACACGCCAGCGGAAATTGATGATTTTTAATAAAAAGACCAAATCATACCTTAATTTAAAATTGGGGCCAGATATTTATTTATTTATTGACTACAGTTTTTAAACATGAAACCGTTACGAAAAGACTATAATAAAATATTATTGGCGGATTTAAGCAGTATGCGTTCAAGTCATTTTGTCACAATATCCTAATATGTTACAGTAGTTTAAAAAAATTTGTTATTGTGTTTCAAACAAAAAGGGTCCTAAAATAATAAGACTTTTTATGCTTTGTTTGTTGTTTTGTCATAACTACAGAGTGGAAATCTAAATTATAAGAAGTTCATTCATATTTTTTCGTCTTATTATTTTAAGATATCTGACTTTATGGCTACCATTTGAATGCCACAAATATTAAAAAAAAATACTTAATACAACACCACTTAAAATTAAAGTTTAAGATTAAATTTAATTGTTGGGAAAATTTTTCACAATTTACACCAACTTACATTTTTATAACTGATCGTTTTTTTTTGCATCCGTATTATTAAATGCATACTGAATTGCCCACCTCTGTTATTGTTCGTTTTTGTGATGCAAATTTGGATAGCGACAAAGTGACTTAATTAACTTTGAAAATTTGCTTGATAACAGATATTTAATATAAAATCATACCTAAATGACTGTCAATAAGAAGATGAATGCAAATAAATTATAACGCACATGAAACTTTTCAATTACAGAGATTTTCTTTCCACTTCAATGGTCAAGGGAGTTATAATTTAATGATCTTAGTGAGTTAATTAAAATATATACTTAAGTAAAATTATACTAAGGATTCTTCAAAATATATGCAATGTGTTTTAGAACATACTAATTATAGAAAAAGAACATATTTCTTTAGAACTACATATTACTTACCAAAGAGTCAATACAAAAACAAGAAGAAATTACAGAATTGTTGGCAGTAATAGGGGAGACTGGGGCAGCTTCAGCCCTTTTTTTAAAGCTCTGTCTCTAAGAAGGTATGCGAACGATTTTAAAATTTTATCGATTGTTGTTGTACACACTTCAAAACTCAAATTGAAGAAAAACTACGTGCTGGTCGACGAGGCGTATCTTTCTCTACCACACGGCATAAAAATCTCAATTTTATTTGAAAAGTGAATTCAGCAGGTTTGCATATTCATCTGACAGTATGTTTTTTTTTTTTTGACCTTATTCTTAAAGGCAAGAGTTTATAAAAAATTCCTTTAAAGATAAAATTAGACACCAATTATAAACCAACTAAGCAATTTTGTATTAAAGTAAATGAAAAATAAACGCAGTTCTTGAACTTGGGTTCTAAAATTTTATTTCGCACCAAAGAACTAGTGAAACAATTTCATTTTAACAAATAGAAATAAAAAAAAGAGATTAAATTTCCAAAATTAGTTTCTTGTGAAGAAGCAGTCGCCAAGAGTTTAAGTAGCCTTAGTAACATAATAAATTGGCTTTTAAATATTTTGAAATATATTTCACTTATTTTAAAGGAAAATAAGTACAAATCTTCATGTTCTTTTGTAAATTCTATTTTAAGTAAGACATGCAAAAATACAAAAACACGTGAAGCTAGAGATAACAAACTTTGCGGGAATCATTTATATTGATTTTAAATACATTTACAAAAAAAGTTAGTAAATTATAATGGTTGCATATATCGAAAATGTCACAGCTTCAGTTTTCCCTACTACGGGATAACTCCATTAATTTAAAAATGTTAAGACGATAAGCGAAAAGAAGAGCAAAAGAAATAATTCAACAACAACAAACATGAATTTTCAATGCTTTATAATATAAAGCTTTATTTTTTATTATTTTAAGAAGATGCAAGAAGTCATGGTTTTGGTCTCCAATAACACACTGTATAAATTAGAAAACTTTATATCGGCAAAAAGGCCTTCTATAAGGCCTCTGAACTGCTTCATTTTCCCGCTGTTAATGGTTGCGTTTTTTTCATTATGAGGAATTTGATTGTGAATTTTTTTAAATTTTTCATATCTGACAAATTCACTTATGAATTTTTTTGTTTGCTCATTTTTCATGAATGAGGAAATTCAAATTAGTTTTTTTCCTCACCCTCATGAGGATGAAAAAGCAGTAAAATTTTTAATTTTTCACGCTCGCTCATGACTGAAAAATGAGTGAACGTTTCGGTACTCTGCTTTATATTCAACAGAATCAAAATGGTATTTTTACATGTACAACGGGTTAGAGAAGCAAGAGGGGTAAACAAAAAGATACGATTTTGTTACATACTATTTAAAGATCCGCTGACTGATTTTTAGCGAGCTTTAATTTTATAATTAAATTTAAAAATGTTTCTGCCGGAATTATCGAGTTACTTCCATTGCAATTGTTTAATAGTTTCTTGCGATCTTAAATTTTCTGAAATTAGGGTGGTGAGAACAGAGACCTGGTAGATAAATACTAGAACGGACTGTAAATGCCTAAGATCAGTGTTAAAAAAACTGCAGTCGAAACCAAAAACTGTCGAACAAAAACCGAAAATTTGTGTAAAACTTTTCGCTTTTTGGGTTGGTTTGACAGCGGCTTTTTACATTTAATGAGTCAGAAGTGAAAGCAACAGTTTTTTTTTTTTGGCCAAAGACAAATGAAGAAGTGAAGGAAATGGCAGTTTTTCTACTCTACTTTGACTACAGTTTTTTAAACGCTGCCTAAGATTTAACAAAAAAACTAAAAAGGCGACCCCTACGTTCGGCAAAAAAAAATTTTTTTCGAAACCTCCTTGCAAAAATACTTTATATAAGAGGGGTTATGGCGCATTTTTTCCCCTCTTTTAAGGTGGCACGCTCTAATGTACATCTAAGACCCCATAAAAATGTGTTGAGTAACTAGAAAAAAATAAAGATACTACTTACAATTCTAATTAAAAACCCAATGAATTTTACAAGAGATTTCCCAAAATGAACGCATTTAACAGTGAGTCATTATTTTTATACCTACATATCCATTAAATGATTACACTGAAAGAATTTTCTTCACAATACCAATAAATTTTGACATTAATCCCATGAAAAATTGCATTAAAAAGGAACCTATGCAGCGCTTCGTTGTTTCATTGAAATGTATTTAATGAAACATTACATTAGATTTATGAATATTATTCATTGGATGAATACTTTTAAAAAAAGTAAAAAAATTTTTTTATTTTATTTTTTTTTTTAATTATTATTATTTAATTAAGCTTGAGGTCTTTTTTTTATATAAAAAATATTAAATTTATTGAACCAATATTTCGGCACTCCGTTGTGTGCCTTCTTCAGGGTTTTTCTTGAATTTTTGACAACAATTTTTAACAATAATAATAATAAATTTTGTAAAGGTCGAATAAAAGTCTATTTATTTTTTTTTGTAATTTTTTATTTTTTATTTTATTGAGGAAACTATAATTTTGTATTAATTTATGAATGTAGTTATGTTTGTATATGGTTTTTTTATGTTCCCAATTAAAATTTTTTGTTTAACTTGAACAAACTTAAGTTTTCACATATCCAATGAAATTTTTTAACGTAATTACGAAATCCAATGAAGCGATTTTAACGAAAATACTTCATTATAACTATGAAATTCCATTAAGACAATGAACATTTTCATTTAACCAATGAAAATTTTTTTATGAAAACGATTTATTAAATATATGAAACATTTTTCTTTCAGAGTAGCTATAAAAGATATATTTAGTAGCTTAATAAAGAGTGAAAGAAGCTATTAATTTTGAAAAAATAAGCGAATTTTTTCTGGGTACATTCTGGACCCAGTTCAAGTCCAATGCAGTTTGGTATTAAAATCGAACACAAATGGTTTAGTTTGAAATGTGGAGCATTAAAAGAAACAAAAGAAACAATTTTTCCCTTCTGCTTACACATTTTTTAACTATTTTATTTTGACAGTTACAAAGTTATAATCACTAGTGCTTGTGTGATTTTGCATAAAATTTTTTCAAACATGAAATAAAAATTCTGGTTTTAATTTTCAGATTTTGTCTGCCAAATTAAGCCGTTTTGCTCCGATGAAGTAACAGTTAGTATCGTTTATGGTCACAATATTCCTAACATTTTCTGGAAAATCCGAAAATACTTTTTACGGGTATTTATTTATTGAATAAAAACCCTAAATATAATAAAAACCTTTTAGCATTTTTATCATTGGCAAGCTTATAAATTTTAGCATGCAAGAATCAAAAGCTTTAGAATATTTAAGCTTTCTATTAATTTCAAATATATTTAAGTTAAGATTTTGAAACGTTAAAAATCATTTTTGATTTTGTGTTCTAGACAACAACGTTACAACAATGAAGTTAATAGTTTTCATAAAATTATGTTTGATTCTTAATACTGTATTGGCCGAAGATTCTGAAATAACCAAAGCAATGAAGAAACATGAAGTTATACCGGATCTGTTAGATGAAGGACCTAAGGAACTACTAAAAGTACAAATCACTTATAAACTTATATTATAAAAACAAAAAATAAATATAAAAAACCTCTTCTAGGTTTCCTTTAATAGCGGGGTTTCTGCATTTATGGGTGAAGAATTAACACCCACTCAAGTACAAAATCCTCCCACAGTTGAATGGATTGCGGAAAAAGACAGTTTTTATACTCTTTTATTTACCGAAGTGGATGCTCCCTCACGACTGGATACATCTTTAAAGGAGTGGCGTCATTGGCTAATTGTTAATATACCAGAAAATGATATTGCTAACGGGGATTTGCTATTTGACTACCAGGGATCCGGACCCAGTAAAGATTCGGGTTTACATCGTTATGTTTATTTACTCTTTAAGCAGCCAAAGAAATTAGCTTTTGAAGAAAAGTTTACTCCAGCCCTTAGTATTGAGGGTAGACCCAATTTTTCTACTAAAAAATTCTCAGAAAAATATGGTTTGGGAATTCCAGTAGCAGGAAATTTTTATCAAGCAAAATATGATGCGTTTTCTGATGTGTTGTTGGCTAGATTGGGCTTGTAGTTTTTAGAGCTAGAATTTGTTTGGCATTATTTTTAGAATTAAAGTGGTTTGTTAACAGATTAGTGTGAAACATAAATTTTTAATTGTTGGTTATCAGATAAATTTTAATTTGTTTGTTTGTTTTTCTTTTTTTATAATAAGGAAATGGACAATTGAGGACTCCATATTATAACGATATAATTATAATTGAATAATATAATTTTTTGATAACTTTAGGTATTTTAATGGAAAATTTGGATATTTAATAAGTCCTTAAGGAATATCGCCTATTACCTTCAATAGTGTCATAACTACAAAAGCACGATTTTTTAGCTAAGTTTGCAGAAATGTGCTTAATATCATGATTGATGTTGATTAAAAAAATTCTATCTAAATAATTAAAAATTAACCGCTTGAGATAAAAAAAAACCCAGAAAAATGTGCTTTGGACTTCAAGAAGAATTCTTGACAAAAAGTATTAAAAACAGAAGTAAAGAAGGACATGTAAATCAATTAAAATAGATAATCATCATTCACAACAGATTTCGATGCACCAAGTGGAATAACATTTGGTTTAAAGATTGATGTTAGACCATTGACTGCCAGCAATGTTACCGTTGGAAATTTTCAAAAAGGGTCACTAAAAGTGAATTTTCCAGAAAAAGGGGTCAAATAAGGGTATTTCAATAAAAAAAGGTCAAGTTTTTTAAAAGCAGTATTTCCCATTTTAATAAATATATTTAGACCAAGTTCTTTATAAACAAACAAAAATACTTAATCTTTTTATGGAATGCCCTTTCCTGTTTTTAACACCTGACAAAAAGTTTGTTCTTCATCATTATAACTAATTTTTTTTAATACTTTTTATGTTATGTTCCGACATTTTCTTTTTTGACCGATTTCAAAAAAATTTTAGGGTTTGTTTCCAATTTTGAAATCGCCCTGTTCGCGATTTTTTCCTGTAAGTTTTTTGATTCTTTAAAACTTTTAAGATTTTTAATAAATATTAGACTTTGCTATTATACCGCTTTTACCGAATATTTGGGAATTTCAGCAATTTTTCCCGAATTTTTTCATTCCTCTTAGTTTTAGTGACTTATGATCAATTTAATGACGCTATTTTTACAATCTTTTTCGAGTTTTTAAAATTTTGCGAAGCTTTGTTGCTCTTTGCTATAAAAATAGCCCCATACATAAACCGAAGTTATTCAATAAATAAAATATAACAAATATGTATATTAGTGTGTCCCAAAAAAAATTTTTCCCCTATTTTTATAGGTACCCCAGAATTTTTTGACAGCTTATAGGGTAAAGTATTTTTGTGATTTTTTTCAGATTTTTCGGAAGAGATTTAGAGGTCGCTAAAATTGAATTTAACCCAAAAATCAGGTTTTCTCGACTTTTTTTGAATTTTGCTCATTACTTTGCCCATTAGCACGATTTTCTTTGTTACTTAGTCAATTTTTTTAAAGAAAACTTCTCAAACTCTACTTCGCTGTGCAGATATTATAAGTTTCGGTTATTTTTTTGCTCATTTGGGTCCCCTTAATGATATTTTTTTGAAAATTTAGCATAAATTTGAAAAATAATGCTTTTTAACTTTTAAAATTTATATTGAAGTGTAAAAAAACTAATGATTCAGTTTAAAAGGTAAAAAAATTCTGAGTCATTAAAAATGTTAATGGGCCGAGTAATGAGCAAAATTCAAAAAATGTCGAGAAGATCCGATTTTTGGGTTAAATTCGATTTTAGCGACCTCTAAATCTCTTTCGAAAAATCTAAAAAAAAATCACAAAAATACTTTACCCTATAAGCTTTCAATATATAATGTATATGAGTAATGTTTGCTATTAGGGAAATTGTACTTTACCATCGAAAATCTAATTTAGAAGTCGTAAAAAATCTTTTAACACAAACTTTTTACGAACACTAACTACTTTTCAGGAATGTGCGTTCTGTATTTTGGTATAAAATCTTCACTCCATTCCTCCATCTCCGCTTATTTCGAAAACATTTGTTTAGCACTAACATTCCGCAGTGTTGACAAAGAAACAAAATGTAAGAGCTATTTCCAAAAAGGGTCAAAAAGTGGTACAAAATATGTGAAAATTAAACAAAAGGATAATTTAAAAAAGGCTCATAAAAGGTATCAAGACCCCCCAAAAAGAGTCAAATTGATACTTAAGTATCACAACGGTAACGCTGACTGCCAGCCGTCGTTAATGGCGGTGAGTGTTTTTGGGCAAACCCCTTCATAGAGATTGTGTGGTTTAATATCGAAACATGCCAGAGCAATCTGTCCCTGAAAGCCTAGTTTCGATTCCCAGCTCAGTTAAAATGAAAAATTATCAATAAATTTTAATTAATTTTATGTTGTAAAATTCCTTTCTTTATAAAAATAATTTAATGAAAATTTATATTAGGCTGATAAAAAAATATTAAAATTTGGATAAAAATGTACTCTTAAATATAATAATAACACATAAAAAAAATCTACAAAATGTTAAATTTCGTAATTCAATTTAAAACATTCTTGGAAACTTAAAATCTAAGAAACTTTTATTTCGTTAGTGTCGAAAAGAGTGTTTATAAGCCGTAAGAGCTCCTTAGAATAAACAAGGCATAAAGTAAATTTTTTGCACTTTTTGAAGTTATTGTTCCATAAAATTTTCCAAAGAGTATGAAAATGTTTGCAAGGGTTTAGTAATGAGAAAAGTCAAATAAAATATGAATGTATCTCTTTTAAGGCCGTTAAACACTATCCCACAAAGTCTTAAGTATTTTACGAAAATGCTTCCCTGTTCCAATTATTGTTTCAAAATTTTCTTAAAACAATAACAACTTATCACGACAGGGTTGCATTTTCGTAAAATACTTAAGACTTTGTGGGATAGCGGGCTTTAGTAATTTTATTAATTACAGAATAGAACACTTAATTAAATACAGAACAATATAATCAGGAGTTGCAATAAAGTAAGTTTGGACCAAATTCAATTTTAATACCAACATATTAAGATGGTTTATGGGCACAAATACTTTTCCTTAAAGAATTTTTTATTGGAGTCATGTGAAATTATGGACCGATTCTCAAAATTTTCAATTAAATTATCTTTAAAGTTGTGACCTGTACTTTACGCACAAGGTTTACATGGACAGACAACCAGCCACCGGGCGGATGGACATAGAAAGTTTGACTCAGAAAATGATTTTGAGTGGATCGGTATACTAAAATATTTTCAGTGTAACACACATCAGCAAAAACGCATAATATCCTCTTCGTTATTGTGGTGTGGGTATAAACAACCTGGCAATTCACTTGTCTTATAATGGTTGTATTTGCTATAATTTTATGAATATCACGTTCATAAAGTTTTAGCATATACAACCAATGGTATTAATTTATTTTGGTAAAACATACTTGAATAACACAAGTTTTATAGGATATTGACAAACTTTTTCATTTTGTAAGCGATATCTTTTACTTGTGTATTCATTTTCTTTACTATAAATCTCTTTAACATTTGGATTTTGTTATGGGTGTTAAATAATGTACCATAGTCGTATTAGTTCCAACTGGAGATGTCTGAGGGGGCTGGAGCAGTTCGACCTCTTAATGTAACATCCGCTGGGGATAATAACAGGTGTATGAAACCAGGGATGCGCAAAACATCTAAATGTCAGGGTTCTTTCCAAAGATCCAAAGGATTTCAAACGATTTCGGAGCAACACGATAATACTTTCTTTTCTGGTGTAACGGGACTCAGTAGCTCCCGGTGAACATGCACACCAGTCTGACTATTGTTGAGGTCCATACTTTCGGGGCGCACGTGGTAACTTTGATTTAAGCCGAAAACCACGAAAAAAAGGCCCTCATGAAGGGTTGATTTTTTTACCCCTGTGGGAATTTCCGGCCTGTAAAGGGGGCCCTAGGTGCTGTTGCTAATCAACAGATGCTGCTTGGATTAACTTGGTTAGATAGCTTCGGATCATAAGCAAGGGGTGAAAGTATAATTTTGACGGACTATACACTCTAATTGCGACCTGTGTGTACAAATGATCCTTCAAATACACAGGGGCATTTGGTAAGTGCATATATTACTTTACCATGTGGTTGAGACTCACCGTAAGACAGGGCAATATGGGAGATGCTCACGTTAATTAGAATCTATCGTATTAGCATAAATAATGACACAAATGTCTATAAAATATTATAAAAAGTTTCTGTTTTGTATCAGTAGGTCTAAACTGTATTAATAAAAAAAAAATAAAGTGGAATTAAAATTTATTAAAAAAAAAAATATATATATGTATATATATACTAGCATTTAACCCGCTACATCATTAGCGTCTCCTTTTTCTTCGTGGACATATCTGTATGCCAAAGTTTATTTACCAGTTTATATACAAAAAAGTACCAACAACTTTCCTCTTATAGATTCTTATTCACTTAGGACATTGCATGTTGAGTTTTAATGTCCAATATTAACAATAATCAAAAAAATACCAGTTGTAGAACCAAAAAGCTGAGGAAAGATATTAAGTTTCCCGTATATCCCATTTTGGTACTATTTTTCCCCCCATTAAAGTATCAAAAATATCAGTATTGTAGTGGGGGTCTATAATTTAGTACGAATATGTCAATGAAAAGAAAAAAGAAAAATGTTTTTTAAAAACAAGTTCCAAAAATAGTTACGATTTTCACCCCTTAACGTTCGAATTTCGAAAAAAGTACCAAATTTATATTCGTATGTTTTTGATAAGTTTCGAATGTGGTATAAACTTAATTTCTAGGTTTATTGGTTCAAAAGATAGATGGGGTGACAAAAAAGTACCAAAATTCAGGGTTTACCCGTTTTCTCCCTAAGAGACGAAATTCAAAAAAGTACTAGACACCTGTGCGCTTATTTTTCTAAAGAACAACGAAAAGTATTACAGTTTTTTTGTATCTCTTTTAATTTTGGAGCTAAAGGGTTGTCGAATTTACCTACTTTTACCCTTTTTTACCCCCTTAACATTCGAATTTCCAAAAATCCCGTCTTAGTGGACCGATTTGGGCAGAGACCCACCTCCGGTCTAAATTTCAAGTTTTTAGCTTCAGGCGTTTAGGCTGTGCGATGATGCATCAGTCAGTTACGTTACAATTTTATATATATAGATAGATAAAAGCAAAATCATGCTGTTTAGTTATGTAACACCCCTATTAAATCATATCAAAACAAAGTCACAATCGACTCTGCTTGACTGCAGGCTCATTTTTTTTTTTTGCGTGCTCTCATTTTAACAAATTGGACGAATATTTAAAAATTTGGATCGTAAAGATTTTAATTGAAAATCGTTCTTTAAAAAAAAAGTGGAATGAAAATAAAACGCAAAGCCTTTACTTTTTTTATAATTCATCCAAAAACCTAATTTTTAAGAGAATAAAAATAACTATAATATCGATCCCTTTGCGCGAAATTATCGTATATGCCAATTTTTTTGAAATTGAGTTTTTGATGTAATCTTGTTCTACATTCAAAGAGACGTCACCTGACAAAATATTGTAGGCGAATTCCACTTCGTTGCTCCAAAAATTTATTGTATATTTTAATTTTTATATTGCAAGCGAATGCAGAGCAAAGTAGAAAAATGGCTAACCTGTAAAATTTGGTTTTTGTAACATACGATAATTTCGCGCAAAGGGGTCGATATGTTTTTGAAATTTGGTTGGTTTTTGCTAAAGTCCACTTCAGCGCCCCATTCATTATACAATATTATTGTATATGCAAGTTTATGGGCCGCTTAAGTGGACTTTAGCAAAAACCAACCAAATTTCAAAAACATATTATGGTTATTTTTATTCTCTTAAAAATTAGGTTTTTGGATGAATTATAAAAAAGTAAAGGCTTTGCGTTTTATTTTCATTCCACTTTTTTTTCAAAGAACGATTTTCAATTAAAATCTTTCACTAAATTACAAACAAAAAAAGCTTTATCGCGTTCAGTGCCTACATTATTTACAAATTATTACTTAAAGAGTCGTGGTTTTTTTAATTAAAAATTTAAATCGTTAACTTTTCAACTTAACATCCCTACCAGAAGAGAATGAGCGAGTTGTCACTTTTTTCACGTTGGTGTTAAGAAAATGATAGAATGAAATGACCTAAACCAAGTTTTCTGTCATTTCATTCTAACACCAACGTGAAAAAAGTGACAACTCGCTCATTCTCTTCTGGTAGGGATGTCATAATTTAATCGCAGTTACAAAACCGCAGGCAGATTCAGTAATTACTTTCAATAATTTTGTGGTAAATAACAAATTGAATATTTAAACTATCTTTTTTTTACAAATGTAATTAAAATTTTTTTTAAATAAAGGAATTTAAAAAAAAAAAAACAATTGTGCGTGAAACTTTAATAAACCTATTGAGTTTGCCACTCATTGATTTTGATGTCGCATATATGAATAATTATTAAGCTTATATTTGAGTTAATAGGAATTTAACTTAAGTCATTTTAGATGCCTTTTCATCTGTAAAATGTTTTTAGACTCGGTTTTTTTACCACGAGTGCTGAATAAGAGTAAACAAAGTTCGTCATTCCGTGTAAAACTTATTTAAAAATCAACTAAGACTCCATAAAGTTTAAACATTTTTGGTCCTTGAGCAATTCTAAGTCGATTAAGCCAGATCTGTCTATCCGTCTGTTGAAAACAAGCCCACTTTCGAATGACTGATAGAAAAGAACAATATTGGTGTCAAACTGTTTCTGTTATGCTAAACAGTTAGGGATTGAAATCCAACAAAATCGGTTCAACCGAAAAAGAGTTATAAATTCAAACATGGAACAACAAACCTAAAAAATGTATTACTCTTGTACATAAACTTACATTGGTTCGTTTTATATGATTAGAAATCATACTACTGAATTTTGTAAAGATCGGTTCAAAACATACATTAGTCCCCATAAAAAACAACTCTCGGAAAACTCTTTAGTACACATTAAAGTGTCTTCTGCAACTTTTTTAATTTAAATAGATAGTTTCACGTTTAAGACTAAACCATATAAACTTTTATGAAATGAATATCATTAATTTTCAACAATCACTCGTGGAGTCTTATTTGCCCAAATGCGGAAATGTTAACGAATACGCTGAGGTCGATTATGCTGACCAAAAAAATCACGAAGTGCTCAAAATAAATTATTTTTATTTATAAAAAACACCACAAAAAGGTATTACAAATCTTATTTATATATGTACATGAATTAAGAAAAATCTGATTACGCATTGAGCAGGTCCGTTATTTTGTTGTTTGAAGTTTACACAGAATTTGTGTTGTAAACAAAGTACATTTGCTTACTCTCTCTTACATTTTTTACAACAAACACTCAATTGCATTCTACGATGACGTAGATGCGCAATAGAATTTTTTTGTACGGCTGAGTGCGCAATCTGTATTAAAATATCTGTGGCAAAAAAGCATAAGTACCCCTTGACAAAGTTTAGATTATGTTATTACATATTTAAGGAAGTTATAGCAAAACTACTGTTTGCTAATTTTTTTTCAACGTAAAGTAATATATGGAATAAAAGCTTAAGTTTACTTCGATCTGCAACGTTAGTAAGTGTCCATTCACATTATACGATTTTTGTCGTTGCGATTCTTACTTTATAGGCAAGAGGGGTGAGAGGAATTATAAGGGGTACAGAAGCGAGTGTATTCTTCGATTCGTTTTGTTCATTCATTCGTTTTCTCAATTTTCTCTCATTTGACGAAAAATGTATTAAGGTTGTTACGACAAAAATCGTACAATGTAAATATGAGACCGACTTAAAAGAGAAAACGACAATAATCGCAACGACAAAAATCGTATAATGTGAATTGGGACTAATATTTAGGTATAACAACTTTAAAAAAAAACTATAAGAAAGGATTCTTTCCGAATTTGCAGATGAATATGAAATCGATATTTCACTCACAATTTTCGAGTTTTCTGGAAACATAAATTTGTTTACCTCATTTTTTATTTCCGAAACTGTTGCGCAGAAATCACTGATACATAAATCTTTGCTTGATTTTTAAATTTCAACGTCAGCAAGATCTCTAAATAGGGAATTCATGTTATCAAAATGTTCAATATTTATGTCTTGTATTATCTTTTAAAGTTCTCATGCAGCTAAAAAAACACCCTTTACATATAAAAACGAAAAATGTTTGTCTGTTGGCTTATAGACTCCTAAACTACTGTACGGATTTTGAAATTCTTACAGTTGCATCATTTGAGCCCCGAAAATAAAATAGGCTACTTATTTTTTCGTTAGGGACAGGGAATATGTTACCCTCCATAGGATGCCAATATGAAGTATCGCATATCTTAAGAGATGATGCATCAATTTTCTTTAACTTTTTGCAGTAGAATCTTCTAAGCCCAAAAATTGAAATAAGATATAAGCAGGGGAAGTGGTACCAACCCATAGGACGCCAATGTTAAATATCGCATATCATAAGAACTATTGTGTATTGAAAATGTTCAAGCTTGGTATGAGTCACTCTTTTAGTGATCTACACCTTTGAAAAATTAAGGCGGTAGGCGCAGAGGGAGCTTACCCCCATGGGATGCATATATTAACCCTAACCGTACTGACATTTTTTACGTAGACCCCTGATAATATATTCTATGAAAAGAATCGCCATACAATTCTACTGAAGGCATCTGTAATCGTTTTTTAGCTCAGAAGTACATTTAGTATATTTTTTTGACTTATTCCTTTTAAAAAATTTCAAAAACTTCAAGGGCCGAAATTTCGAAAACCCGAGCTAACTTTTCAAAACCCTTTAGCAGATATGCTCTACCAGTAGCCTAGTTTCATTTTGCATTGCAAGTGTTGAGGCTGGTTGCGTTGATCCGAATTTTGTTACTGTGTAATTAAAAAAAATAGTCTCTGTGAACTTTATATTAAACTGGTATCATTTTCACAAATAACACATTCTTTTTATATTTATAATAAATGCAAAACAAGAAATTATTAATATTATTCAAACATATTTATTAAATTTAGTTTAGCATATTTATACCTTTCCTGACAACTGCCTATGCACCGTGGGCACATAATCATCCCACTGAGCCTGATAGAAATTTCCCGCCAGTGGCTCGCCCAATTTATATTTCTTAGCAAATTTCATTACACTAAATTTGCCACGATTTGTTCCACTATTTTTAGATATATGAACTTCATTAAACTTTATTTTTCCTGGTTGTCTGAAAAGCAAGAACACATAGCGGTGTAAGCCAGTACCTTGTGGAGGTCCCGAACCGACATATGCCGTCAAAACTTCACCTTTTGAGATATCATTGCCAGGTATATTAACAACAATCCAATGTTGATATTCACGAAATTGAGGATTTTTACGACTGGGTGCATCTGGATCGATAAAAGTGAGTGTATAAAATGTATCACTTTCGGCAGACCATTCAACGCTGGGAGGTAATTTAACTTGAGTGGGTGTTAGCTCATTTCCTTTATCGACAACAATGCCGTTGGTATAAGTTATCTTAATTGTAAAATTTATGCTTTCTTAATAAGCATTTCGAATTTTTCTTATTGGATCGGAATTACCTTTAGCAGTTCCGTTGGTACAACTGCTGTAACATCCGGTATTATTTTATGGGTTTTGAAAGAGTTGCTAATTTCTTGTGGATCACTCATTATAACAAATGTTATACCAATTTTTATATATAAATATTTTGGTTAGAGAGTTTTAAAAACACGTTTTTATTTAATAAAAGATCTACAATTCCTAAATATTTTTTTAACGAAAATTGATTTGTTGGAAAAAATTTATCGTTACCTTAATATAGAAAGGCCCTAACTAACGTTTTTCTTAATTTACACAAACAAATTCACAACAAACACGAAATCAAACCTTTGATATGAAGTGACTTTATCATTTGACATTAGATTGTTAGATTTTAACATTTCAATTCAAAATAATAATAATTTAAGTATGAACATTTTAATTGTATGTTTTATCAATTTGATCTCAAATCGTAATCAAATGTTAAGCGAAAAATAAATGTTGACAATAAAAAATGACGATTAAAGTTAAATGTGTTTTACAATTAAAGAAAATTACATATTACAAGAAGTGAATTTAAAAACCATAATTTCATGTGGAAAAATAAAAATTTATGAATAAAAATGAATTCAAAGTGTAAGAATGGGAATAAAAATAAAATGGGAAAGGGAAAGGGAAGAAAATCTAAGGTTGTGGTACGATCGTGAGGCTACGCCATGAACACTATTTCATCTTATAGCTATTGTGCCGAATGTTTAGCTCACAGTTTATTTAAATAATGAAATTAAATTAAAAATTTTTTTCATTTATGTTCCACATTGCTTTTAAATCCATATTTGAAAAACATTTGAGAATAACGTTTGATAGAAAGTTGAAAATAAATGCATTTCTCAACTAATTTCCCATTTTTGTTGCGCATGCTATGATTTTCGAATCATTATCAAACGTTTTTCGTTTGAGAAAAGGTTTGATTTCAAATCATTTTCAATTTAAAATCAAACCTCCGTTTTTGTTGGGCTACTGTCAATTTCACGATGTCGAAAGAACGCTTACTTTCACACAAATGCATTTGAAACGAAAACAAATTTTTTAGAATTTCTTTTTTTTGGTTTTACATGTAGTTTTGCGAAAGTGAAATATAGTGATATAGGCAGTTTTTAAAATTATAGTCGCAGTTTTTTTATTAAATTATCTAAGCAATTAACAATTAATTCGGTGTATTTTTTAAAACAGGAAATATTAATTTTAATAATCGAATTTTCGTAAGTTTTATTTTTTTTTTTTTATAAAATTGTGTTGGATAGGGCTTTTTGTAAGTTAATATTTTGAAAGTTATTGTAATAGGGCTTTTTAATTAAATTTAAAAAAAAATATTAATGAAGTCTTTCATTTTTTCCATATTTTTTTAATTGAAAACCAAACAAGGCAAACTCAACTACAGGTGCTGCCGGAACTACAACAATCCAAAAACAACAGAAACAACATAGGGTTTTTTCCATTGCATTGTTGGTGCCATGAGCTCGAAATGTCAACCATTATTAGCAAAACACTAACAAACCAAAACAAATAAGCTCGAACTGACAATATCAGATGCCGTTTCGACAGCACCTGTAGTTAATTCGCCTTGAAAACCATACAAATAAAAAAATTTAAATAAATGGGTTTATTTAATCAAGATGATAGATTTTGGTAAAACATCAGAAATAAATAGATACTAAAGTGTTTTCCGAGAGTGGACTTTATATGGGGCCTATGGTAAATTGTTGTTCGTAAACTATAAGAGATAAACTATGCATTCCATTGGATATTTTTAACTTTCTGACCTACTTTGGGAACTAAAGCTCCAACAAAATCCTTAATTTTCCACCTGAAGTGTTATTACAAGCGGACTAACCATTTAGAAAATCCAGAATTATTTCCATGTTCTTTTCTTAAAAACTGCCACTTTGCAATAGTGAGCAGGGTTGTCAGATTAATTTTGATATTTTTCGCCAAATTCAATGTCAAAAAGCCCCAAAATCGCCAAAGCCATAATTTTTTAGTTTATGACAAATATAGATATTTTTAATTATTAAAAATATTTTTTATAAATCCATGAAATAAATTTGTTTCGAATAGCCAAAATTATCGCTATGATTATAATTCGTAATAATACGCCAAAAAGTTTGTAAAAAGGCGAGTTTTAGTGGAGTTCATTATTGAAAACATTCTTCCAACACAAGGATTACAAAAATAGCCAAAGCAGTTTTTTTAAATGGTACGTAGCTGCCGTATCCATGTAGCTATAAAATGAACTTATTTAAATTAGATAGAATCTCATCATTAAAATACTCTTTACAATTAACAAACGCTAATTTTTCCATTGTGTTTCATAAACATCTAAAAGTACGTTAGGATTCATAAAAATCTTTAAAATATCTTTAACATCAACGTATTTTGTAAAATGCTCGTCAGCTTTTTATACATATGTATATTTTAAGGAACACTATTTATTAATTCTTTCAGAGCATATATGCAAACATGTATACATGTATCGCAACTATTTTATAAATCGCCAAAATATCGCCCTTTTGCCAAATCGAAAATTAGGTACCCAAACAAGTTTGAAAATCGCCACGTTTGGCGAGAAATCGCCAGATCTGACAACCCTGATAGTGAGGAGTCTATTTCACTGTTGTATCTTATCGACACTGCCTTGCCTTGTTAAACTTCAAAAGCATGTCGGTATACAGGCTTTTGGTTGTTGTCTCTACTTATTTATGCTTAAATATGGTAGCTCTCAAAAGATATGGCACCTTTCTGTTTTAAAACTCCAAAGAAACTTTTCATGTACGACCGAACGCACTTTATCAGGTCGAACACGCAGATGAACTTCGGTAAATTTTGCAAAGTACAATCGAATTTTAATTTTGAAGTTTGGAATTTAAAGATGAAGGCAATGTTGAATTAATTGTTTTAAACTGTTTTCACTGTGCAGGGCTGTTAGATGTGACGATTTTTCGTCATTTTGACGATTTTTTTTAAAAAATACAGTAAAATGACGATTGATGACTTATTTAATAAAAGTAATAGTGTTATTCATGACGATTTTCTGGCATCAATAAAACACAAAAAATATTTACAATTATTTTAAGAACAGTCCAAAACGTTACAATCAATTTTTCGAAATATGTACAACAATTATTGGAAATTAAGCAAAAAAAAATTCTTCCCCCAATCACAAACCAGGTGGCTTTCATTAGAGGCATTAGTAATTCGAATTCTACACTATATGAACCGTTAAAAATTTATTTAGGCTTCGGTGCTAATAACGAAGCCATCGTTACTGCTAAAGATTTATTAGAAAATTTAAATGATATAAATGAGTTGTATTTTTATTTTGCAAAATACGTTTTTAACGTTATAAATAATATACATAAATACGACTTTTCCAAGTAGCGGTGTTTAATTGCATAAAATGCACAGTAAGTGATATGTCAAAACTTTTTAAAACTGTGTTAACAATTTTTTTCAAAAGAAGTTTATGTTAAACATAATCCGATTGATGAATTTAATTTTGTTGGCACTTAAAATTGTTTTAAGTATAGATTAAGTTTTATTTGGAGTTTACGTTAAAGAAAAAATTTCTATATTTGCAAATAATGTTGAAGCTCAATTAATTTGTTGATATTTGTGTGGCATTCTATGTTGAATTATGCATTCAAATAAAAAAGATTTGATTTCGAAAATTCTATACAAATAATTTAAAATTTACAACTCCATCTATTACTTTAAACACAAATACTTCTTTTCTTCCTTTGCTACAAAGTTTTCCTAATTTTTTTTATCTAAAGAAAGATTCCAGTCAATAAAAAAGGATATAATTTTATTTAAGATATTGACATCAATATCTTTTGGGAAAAAATCAAATCAATGAAGTTGTTAAAAAAATAATAATGCATTCCCTAACTTTTTATTAATGATTTAATGGTTTAACCAATTTCGTCAGCTTACTTTGAACGAATTTTAAATTTTTAATTTAAATAAAACTGAAATCAAAAATCTTGAAAATTATGAAAATTATTGAAAATGAATTTTTCAGATTGCTTTAGTGCAAATATTACAAAAAGCTTATTAAATAAACACCCATAAGAAAGCTTATCCGAATAGGATTGGTCCAAAACTATGGGTGCGTACAGAGTGGCCGCTTGTTGCCGAGCCGAGCCGACTGACGCTTATTGCGAGAACTTGTACATGCAGGAAACAATTTTGAGTGTGCATAGTGGATGCAAGAATCAGCGCTATTATTTTATCTATTATTTGTGTTTTATGTATGTTTGCATGCATTTGGGTTTTTTGTTCATTCGAGTTTGTGAAATTGTAGTGTTATAATTTTTTTTAATTTTTATTATTTATTTGAATTTTTATTTTATTTTAATTTTTATTTTCTTTTTAATTTTTTGATAACATGTTTTATTTCCTTTTTCTTAAATTTTTGTTTTTAATTTTTTTAAATGTTTACCAAACAAGTTGAAATCATAACAACATAACATAAACAATGTTTTCGGCGCTGAAATACGCTTCGGAACTGTTTTCTCGCATTCTACAAGCTTTGCGCTATGACCAGCTCGGCGCCCACTATGACCTGTTCGCGCTTATTTGTACTAATTTGTATAGTACCAGTTTTCTCGCATTGGTTCTCGCAATAAGCGTCAGTCGGCTAAGCTCGGCAACAAGTGGCCACTCTGTACGCACCCTTTGTTGATTAATTATACAATTTATCTATATATAAATGTATATATTCATTGTTTATCGTCAACTAAAACGCAAAAGGCCCTATCTAACATATTGAAAATTGTACAGGAGAAGCAAAAACTATTTAAAATGATAAATCCTGTTTTTACGATTTCAAAACAATTTATTTTTCTTCTATTTTTCTTTAAACGTTTACCATTTACTCCTTTTTAGATATAGACTTTAGTTTTTTTCCTTATAAAATCGCAAATTTTGGTCGTAAGATTCTAAACATTTTCGAACCAAATTTTCAGGTAACAATATATTTTTCAAAAACTTATAAGTTATATACTTGCTTGTAATTCAAAGTTTATTTTGAATTTTTTTGTTTGAATAAAAACTGTTAAACTGCTTTTTGTTTTGTACAATAAAAAATTTCATTTTTAAACAAAAAATTTAAATTGCTTTTGATTTGTAACTTTTATATATTTGACGATTTTGTGTTCGTGACGATTTGGACGAAATTTGTTAAAACTTTTGACGATTTTTTAAGAAAAAGCATAACAGCACTCTCTCTGTGATATGTAGTAAATGGTTTACGGACATAAAGAAAGAAGTTTGTATGGGAACTATGTGATATTAAAGACCGATTCTCACAATTTACATAGGTTTCGTTCTTATGACAATTAAAACGTATTTATATAATTTTATCAAATTATCTAAAAATTGCTACTATTTCTTTCCGCACAAGGTTTACATGGACAGACAACCAGCCAGATGGACGGACGGACACGAAAATATCACTTTAAAAAGTGTTTCTGATTCGATTGGATTACTAAACGATGCGTCCAGATTTCTATGTATCAGCACAAATTTATATACATAATTAATTTTTTTTTTATTTTAGCGTATACATACTTATATAAAACTTTACAGTTTGGAATAACATTTATCTTCAACGAACACTTGCTTTGGCTTTTTTTGCATATTTGCGGTTTCCCTGATCATAAGTTTGAATGTATGAGTACGCTTTTGTTAGTTGGATATGACAGGACATCGTAAAAAGCATTACAGATAAAATTTAAGACAGCAAATTCCATTGTATTTTATTGCTTTTTCTTTAGATTTATTTGGCTATATGTACATGTAAAAATTCCTATATCTTAACTTTTGTCATACATCAAAGTTAAAAAAATACGTTGTAAAAAATACGTTTAAATACCTTAATGATGTAATTAAACGTTTTCTTGTAATTACCTCAACGATATATTTAAGCGTATTCGTTTAAATGCTTATCCCGCATAATTACCCAAAACATTGGCATTTTTTGGCGAGGTAATTATCCGTGGAATTCGTATGTATATATTTGCACACTTCAAGATTCAAATTGAAAAAAAAAAAACTACATACTGGTCTACAAGGCGTATCTCTCGCTGCCACACGGCATCAAAATCTCAATTTAAGTGGAAGTGAAAGTGGATTTAGAAGGGGGGCTACTTTCTATTGCGATGCGAAAGCTAAATTTCAACTTGGTACTCTCTATCACTTTCGCAAAATGTTTTGAAAGTAGAGCAATACTGGCAACAAAAATGAAAGATGTCGCAGATTGACAGTAATGAAATGCTAAAATATGTAAACATATTTTAAATTGGAAAATTTAAATAAAATAAATAGTGATGATTTGCGAAAAGAAAAAAATTAATAGATGCGAAAGACAAATGCTCAAATTCATTACAGAGTACCAATCGCTAGATTTGCTACCATTTTCTATCGCATCGCCATAGAGAGTAGCCCCCCTGGCTTGCATATTAAGCGGACGATATGTAAATTTGTAGCGGAATGTACCTATTGCCATTAAATTTTACACAAATTTGTTTTATACTACTAGGAATCAATCATACCACAAAATTTCGTGAATAATGATTAATAATTTACCATATTCCCCATATAAAGCCCACGCTCGGAAAACACTTTAGTAATTCTATTGCAGTAAAATTTGGTCAGTGAAAGTTTTCTAAGACTAGAAAAAACCTCTTGAAATTCATTTCTTACTTTTCCCTAGGCCCTATATAAATTTTTAACTGTAATGGAATTTGGTCAAAATTAGTTTTTTTCATACTAGAAATAATCACTCTTACGAATGTTGTGATAATTTACAATAGGGGAAGCAATATAAAATCTCCTGAAAACCACTTTAAAACTCCTAAAACCAAACCGAATCATTATATTTTATTTAAATTATGTAGGTAAAATTAATTTTTATATATCTAGAAAAAAGTCTTAAACTTTATGATGATCGTCCCATAATATTCATATCTCTCATATAAAATGTATTTCTGATATAGACTTTATTGAATACGCCTAAAACCGCAACATTGATTCATAATTTATAGATCCTATATAGGGTCCACTGCTTAAATATTTTTATTCTCGTTGGAGGGTATCAAAGATTTGGCACTGCTGAATATAGCAATTTTACTTAATAAACCAAGAGAGAGCTCTTGTGAGGAACTCAATTAAAAAAACTGGTTTTGATTTTTGTTGTTGCCTTGAATCGTTTTTAGAAACATTAAACCTGGTTAAATAAACTCTACAACAAAATGAAAATGTTATTAACAAACCAGATGGCAAACCAATTGGTAGTGCTTGCTTGTGCTTTGGTATATTTTCAATTGACCCAAAAAGCAGTAGCCGACAATGAAGTGGAACGTGTGTTTAAGGACAATGAAATAGTTCCTGATGTTTTAAAAGCAGCTCCAAAAAATTGGTTAAAGGTAATTGCACACAAAAAACTTCTTTGAAATACAAACGCATATACTTTGTAAATTTACATAAGTATAAATACATGTAAATGTATGTACATACATACATATGTTTATTTTAATTGATTAAGAGTTTCTTTTTATACGTACATAAATAAATAAAAAGGTAATAAATTGCACTGTTTAATGAAATTGGAAAATTTCATTTAATCATTTTATGTAAATACATTAAACATTTAAATCAATTTCAAATAAGAATAACATTTAATTGCATTCTACTTTAATAAGTTTGTAATTTACATGAAATATGTTGTAAATTATCTAACAAATTAAAAATAATTTTGTTTTAATTTTACAAAAATTTTCAGGTGTCTTATGGCAATTATTTGAAGGTTGAAAAAGGCAATGAGCTGACACCAACACAGGTAAAGGCAAAACCACTAGTAGAATGGGAGGCAAAGGATGATGAATACTATACCTTAATAATGACCGATCCTGATGCTCCCAGTCGAAAAGAACCCAAATTTAGAGAATTTAAACATTGGCTTGTAGCTAATATACCAGGCAATTACATCGATCAGGGTGAGGTGGTAGCTGCTTATGTGGGTTCTGGTCCCCCAAAAGGCACTGGTCTTCACCGTTACATTTTTTTGCTATATAAGCAACCAGGAAAACTAAACATTGAAGAGCCTCGTGTTGCTAATAATTCACGTCGTGATAGACCCAACTTTAAAACAGCCAAATTTGTCGAAAAATACAATTTGGGTTGTCCAGTTGCTGGTAATTTCTATCAGGCACAATATGATGATTATGTACCCTTTGTTCATCAACAATTATCCGAGAATAATTAAATTAAAAATGTTAATATTTTTATTAAATAAAACTTTATTCATAATTTTACACAGAAGCAAAAGAAAAAAAATTAAATAAAAATTCAGTTTTCTGCACATTACTAAAATCCATAAAAATAGTTATTTCTATAAAATGCTCTTTCTCTTACTTTCCAGCTGCTGTAGCCAAGGGATTTCTTAATACCAATATAACAGAATCTCCCCGTAAAAACATTTTAGATATAAATCTATCCTTGTTAACGGGTTTAACTTTCTTTTTGCCCTTTCCCGTACGTGGTATTTCCGTCCACATTTCTTTAACATTTTCCAAAACCATATTACAATGGCGATCGAAGGCTTTCACTCTGCCCAAGAGTTTCTTGTTATTACGACAATTGATAAGAACTTGAGTGTTGTTCTTAACGGATTGTGTGAGTACCGATAAAGGACCTGTATTAAATTCCTCCTCTTCCTGACGGGCCAATTCCTCAGGAGTCAATTCGGATTTAGGTTTAACAAGAGCCCTAAAAAATTTACAGCAAAAAGTTGGCGCACAAGAACAAGAAGTAAGGTTAGTTTTTTATTTTTTAAGACATTTTTTTATTTATTTACTTGTATTTATACTTACATGTTGCTATTAAGTATAAAAATTAGTCTTTTAAAATATGTTTAATTTGAATATTACGATATTTTTAGATATTATTAAAACGTTTATAAAAATTGTACTCTCAAAAATGTTTATGATTTTTGCAGTTTCTCTTTTAAATGATTTTCGCCGCTATGACAGTTGTCGGTATTTTTTAACTGAGGCTGCCAGACTGTAACTGTATTAGCACAAAGTCAAATACACATGCACAAAAAGTTGCAGAAATCTTTAAAATCGTGGAATTAGATTAGAATATAGCATAAGCTTCGTAACATAGCGCCTTACCTGACAATTTTTTGTCATACCAAACGTCAAACTTCATATTAAAAAAAACGCTGACAAAAATTTGCGAGTTTTTTTATATAGACTTTGACATTTGGTATGACAAAAATTTGTCAGTTGAAGACGCTATGTAAGGCGGTGGTAAGATATCACAATGTTGTCATTTTTCTGACAATGGTGTCATTGTCAGATGCATTAATTTTACACATCTGTCAAATGAAAATGAGCATTTTTAGGCAATTTTAATGACAACATTGTAAGATAGCAAGGCTGACTTCCAAAACGTCAATTGCTTTGTATTAGAACAAAGTATAATGTTTCATAACGCCGCAGTACAATATATATACAATGCAAACCCTTCCAAAACGTCACTGCTAAGTATTAGTAACGCATCAAAAAAGCAATCAGAGCATCGGTTTTAAAGTTGATGCTTTGTGACATTTAACATTTTATTTGCAAGCAATACAGATTTATTTTAAAAGTATTATGCATTGCATCACTTACATTTCAAAACGTTTTAATAAACAAAACACATAGTTGCATTGTTTCGGTACTTTGTACATGTACATTGTTAAAATACAGTAGTAAAATTGTGTACGAACTTTGTATTAGTACGTTTTGGAAGTCAGCCCAAATTAACGATTAACATTTTAAACAACACTTGTTATCGTTAAGTGAGCTGTTTGTGTTAAGTAAACGACAACATTTTTATTGTTGTTTATTTATTCTTAAATGGCGAAAAAATAAAAAAAAATTTTTTTGAAGAAATAATATAACTTGAAAATGGCAATTAAATAATTTGCATTTAATTTAATAGTAAAATGTTTGGCTTATCTTAAAAAAACAAAAAACTGAAAAAAATTCTGTCTAGTTTTAATAATTTTGTTTGTTTTTTTTTTTATTCCTCTGTGTTTTTCGTTATTTTGTCATTTTTATGTTGTTAACAACAATTTACAGAATCACATAATCGTTAGTGCAAACAACAAAACAGTAGTGCGATTCACTAACTTTTATAACTATAATCGAATGTTAAAATAAATATAACGAAAATTTATCGAATATGCTATTCAGTAAAATTTTAAACGATATTCGCTGTCGTTTAAAGTCAGCTATTAAGCTTCGTACAGACGATGGTTAGATCTTACAATTTTGTAATTTTTCTGACAATGGTGCCATTGCCAGATGCATTAATTTAACACATCTGCCAAATGAAAATAGCGTACAATGTTCACACAGTAGCAAGACGTTTTTAGTCAATTTTAATGACAACATAATAAGATCTGACCACCGTCTGTACGAAGCTTTACTTTAACCTTGCGGCCACACGATCAAGTTGTTCTTGATAGTCTTTTACATAAGTATACTGCTTGTCAAAATTTACATAAATTGAAAGCTGTGACGTAGGCTGCACTCAATTTGTAAGCAATTTACTTTCAAAATAACATCAAGAAAACAATTTATAACATAGCGTCTTCAACTGACAATTTTTTGTCATACCAAACGTCAAAGTCTATATAAAAAAACTCGAAAATTTTTGTCAGCGTTTTTTTAACATGAAGTTTGACGTTTGGTATGACAAAAAATTGTCAGGTAAAGACGCTATGTAAAGAACAACATGTAAACAGCTGTTAAATTGCCAAACAAATGGAAAGGTGAAATTGAAAGCCATCTCGTGGTCAATTTAAAAAGTGTGAGTGTATTAGTCCCAATTTACACTAGGGACATTTCTTGCCGGACATTTTTTGAATCCTCTTTTAATCTTACCTGAAGCGTTTATATATGAAGTCAGACAGAAAAATAATATAAAGCAACAAGATGTAAACTACGAAAAGTAAGAAAGAGAAATGAAAAAATGTCCAGTACAGATAGTCATGTAGTACACACTCTACCTTTTCGACCCCTCGCCATCAAACTTCGTCTGTCCGGCAAGAAATGTCCCTAGTGTCGCAAGACTTAGTAAAAAAGTGAGAGTGTATTGCAAATTGAATGGAATTGAAAGGCAAAACTTGATCGTGTGGCCACCAAGTAAGAAATTTTTTTGTCGTTATATAAGCGACAATAATTTAGGTTGTGTTTATTTAATCGATAAAATGTATTTTATGTTTAAAATAGCTTACATACATACAAAGATGTATTCATAATTATGTATATGTATGAACAAAAACAAAGGGTTAAAAACAATTTTATTTGTTTTTATTTAATTAATGCTACAGTAGCGCGATTCACTAACTTTTGACGATCCGACAATCCAAATATGCCAAATATCATTATCATATATATTATTTTCACTTCAAGCAATAACTTTACAAACACCAACCACCTTATAAATTTTCCTTTACATTCGTAAATACACATTTACTAGCATATTTCGGGGAAGACCAGATTTCTAATAAAGGGTGTTTTTAATAAAGTGACACAAGCTTAAACATAATAAAACAAGGAAATATATTTTTAATATCAATGAAACGGGCTTTATTGGAAAAAAATTTTTTATGAAATTTAAATATGATTTCTGCCATGTGGCCGCCACGGCTGGCGTGTAGAAGACGCCAATTTTCAACAGCTTTTCGCATTCTGACCATAATCGTTTTTGAAGACATATGGGGCAATGACTCCGCCAGCCCATAGAGCGCACCAAACAGTAATTTTTGTGGTTGTAATGGTGTTTTGACAAAAACTTGTGGATTCTACTCACTCCAAATGCGACAATTCTGCTTATTTACGTACCCATTCAACCAGAAATGGGCTTCATCGGAAAATAAAATTTTGAATGGAAATTCAAAATTAATATCAATTTGTGCTTCAGCCTATTCGCCGAATTATTTTGATTAAAAATTTCAATAATTGGCGCGATGTTCGATTCATAATAAGTCATAAGTCGATTCATAATGAAATTTCAAAGCAAACTAAACAAAAAGCAACTATCAAGGTATATTTACACAAGGTAGACTCATTTGGGAGTGTAGACATGCTGCTCTATAAAAGGAACCAAGTTGTCAAAATTGTCTTCATATAAAACAAAAACAATATAACGCACACATGTACAAATTTTGGCTCATATACACGCAATTTGACGTTGGGGTTCCAACTAGGGGTAAACAGCTGACAAACATATGGGCCAACGAGTTTACCTTGTGTAAATAATATACCTTGGCAACTATCATCTGTTAAATTGGTGCTCAAATAAAGCAGTGATGCCAACTCAAAGTTCTGATACTCTAAAAAGCACCCTTTACAACAAATATTTACAAAAAAATCAACGGTTGCAAGATGTTCACATAATAGAAATAGGTTGTGTTCACTCTTTAGAACCTCATGTGTAAAAATTTTGTTGTTCACTATTCTGGATGTTCATATAACTGGGTATTCATATAACCGAGCGTCTACTGTATATAAAATGTTACATAGCGTCTTCAACTGACAATTTTTTGTCATACCAAACGTCAAAGTCTATATAAAAAAAACTCGAAAATTTTTGTCAGCGTTTTTTTAATATGAAGTTTGACGTTTGGTATGACAAAAAATTGTCAGGTAAAGACGCTATGTTACGAAAACTGAACAAAATTGACGTTTGGCGATTTCTGACATCCGATTTGGCGATGGAGCTCAAACAAATTTGTCAACCCTGATCATATCACACTTGTTTTGTTTTGGTGCTGCTGCTGTTTTCTATTGTAGATTCTTAAATAAAATTAATTAAAATAAGTGCAATAAAAAATTGGCATACCTTTCACCCCTAAATGCAACCGGCAAAGAAATCTAAAATGACAATAAAAACGGAAACCCCTCAGCAAGATGTCACAGGAGCGGATATCACATGTTCGCACTGGGTTAAGCGTAAAAAACGCTTTTGCAAGATGTCTGTGGCCAAGGGCAAAGCATATTGTGGAGAACACGAACCAGCCATAAAAACAGGCTCGAATGAGGAAACCGCCCAAGATTCAGACCGTATTCCTTGTCCTTTGGATAGCAAACATACTGTGTACAAAAAGAACTTGAAAAAACATTTAAAAATTTGTAATGCACGGCCCACTGCTAACCAGCCAGAATACATAGAGAAGGGCATAAATTTGGGTAATGACGAGGGAGAGCAAATGCAGGAGGATTTAAAAAATATAAAATTAAACGACTTGGAAGATGAAGAATTTTATAGAGTTATTGACAAGGTTAAGAAACTGTATAAAAAATATGTGGAAAATACAATAAAAAAGCTAGACTGCCGTCATAAATGTATGGATGAAGAGCTCGCAAAAGAAGATTATGGAAAAGAATCACGTAAGCATTTACTACAAGCTGCCGCCTTATTGGGTATTTTAGATAAGGAACAAAAAATAGAAAACTTGACAAGCTTTATAGAATTCGGAGCCGGTAAAGGGCAGCTAGCGTATTATTTAGCAAAGTTATTGGAAACAAAACAAAATTCTCAAGTAATTTTGGTAGATCGCATGTCTTTGCGCCATAAAAAAGACAATAAAATAGAAAATCGATCATTAGTGCAACGTATAAGAGCAGATATAGCAGATTTTTGTATAGACAAATTTACCACCTTGAAAAACTCGCAACATTGTATAGCAGTTTCCAAGCATTTATGTGGAGGAGCTACAGATTTAACACTGCGCTGTATCGCCCAGGCGAAAGAAAATTTAACGGACTTCATTATGATCGCTTTATGCTGTCACCATCGCTGCGATTGGCGTACATTTGTGGGCAAAGATTTCTTCAAGGAACATCAAATTTCTCAGCGTGAGTTTGTTATAATTACAAAAATGGTTAGTTGGGCCATCTGCGGCACTGGCATGAGCAGAGAAAGACGTAAAGCTTTAGAGGAGAAGGAGCTAACACCGCAAGAGATTGCGGAAATTAATGCTAATCAGCGTTTATCCTTGGCTGAACGTGAAAGTATAGGTTTTATGTGTAAACGAGTTTTGGATTATGCTCGTTTGTGTTACTTAAGAAAACATTGTTATGAGGCTGAATTGCATAATTATGTTCCTAAAGAGATAACATTAGAGAATGTAGTTTTATTGGCGCGAAGAAGAGTAATAGCATGAAACATATTCGGCCTTATTATGGGTGTCGTTGTCGTAGTCGAAGCCCAGTTGGCATTATAATTTTAAAGGGCATACACAAATGCGACAAACTTCCTTTGATTTGTTTCTTCACATTTTCGTAAAATTTAATTGATATAAAAAAAAATTTAAAAACGACTGCTACTTCGATCTCAGCAATGACTTTCGTAATAAGTCTGATTCATTACATATTTATGTATACACCCACTTGCATATATTCTTGTTTTTGATGAAGCATTTTCTAACCATTTTTTTTTGTTTTTAAAGACAATTGTAAATAAAATTAAAGTTTTGTTTAATATTTTTTAGACTCTTCTATTATCGATTTTGAACAAGTGGACAAATCCAGCGAGACGAACACTTCGCCTTTTTGGATTATAATACATATCGCTCCGTAATTGCAACACATTTATTAAAAAAAAAATCAAGCGGCAAAATGCGATTAAAGTTTTCAAAATGAACCTTTATATACAGGTTTAATGTAATATATTTTGCTATAACTTCGGTTTAGTTTTAGATGTAATACTAATTTTTTTACATATAAAGAAGGTCTGAAGGAACACTTTTGCTTAAGTAACTTGAAATTTTAGATTTTTTGAGATATGACTATGTTGCAATAAAGGAGCGATATGTATAAACTTTGGTTTTTGTCTTTCTAAAGAGATAAATTCAACTTATACACAATGTTTAATGGAATTTATGTGTATTTTCGAATGGCAGGTATTTGTTGCGAAACAATTGATCACAAAGTTTTGTGACATACGTTACAAAAAATGGAATTAAATTTTAAGGTTGAAGTGTGTTTTAGTATTTTTATTACCGAATTTTGCATAATTAAGCACACAAAATCTAATTACAAAAAGAAAGATGAACATAAGCAAATAAGTCAAGTCAATTGGTTTAACAAAACAATTTATGTATAGTACATACATATTTGTTTTTATTAACATTTCTTAATAAAAATTGTATGTTTAAAAATGTATTAATGAATAAATGTAAATTTGTTTATTTATTAATCTATATATCGATGGCTTCATATAAAAAAGGCGTAACTCGATTTTTTTTTAAATAGATTTTTTTGTTTATTCTGATAGCTAATATCACATGTATCTTGATTTAAGCATTTTAAGGAGCTGTATTATAACATTTGTTGGCTATTTTTATTATAAATTGGGTTAAAAATTTATCTAAAATTTTACGGATTTTATTAAGTTTTTTTTTCTTCCCCTGTAAACAAACAAAAAATATCGAGTAAGGCCTTTTTTATATTAAGCCGTCGATATGTAGTTATTAAAAAAAAGACAAAACTGGTCGATATTAAAAACAAAGCAAAACAATTAAATATATATGTACATAGTAATTAATTCAGAGGTAAAGTACCCAAAGTTTTTTTAATTCCGTTTTGTGAATTAAAAAATGTTCGAAGAAAACATAAATTGTCGATGCTTTCATCCGAAAGGCGTGATCTTATTTTCGTGCAGATTAATCCCGCTGCGAAAAATGCACGCTTAAAATCTACACATATAGGACGAACGGTCATATGAAAATTATACAGATTTTGCAAATATTTTCCTTTCATATTTTCAGAATCCTTTAAGTCAATACTGAAAAATAATATTATTTTTATTCTTGGTTTACTACTAACAACAAAAATTTTGGTTTGTTGCTTTGAGAAGACTACTATTTCATTTTACTTGTTTGTCTTCACTACGCAAAAATTAAACAAAAGTTATATCATGGCGACAGTTTTCATTTTGGGCGAATTTAAGCGGAATTCGAAACGAAGAAGCAAGTCTATGGCGATTTTTGACATTGAGTTTAGCGAAAAATATCAAAATAAGTCTGACAACCCTGCTAGCTACTATGACTGCATGACATTTAATTTAACTAATACAGGGGTATACGCAAACGTAAAACGCTAGAATTTTTAAAGTCGTTTTTTAATAATATTTCTGTAATAAAAGAATTTTATAACAAATATTATACAAATATTTCTATATTAAACAGAATTTTATAACAAAAATTAGATTAAAAATTTATTAACAACAACTTCCAAATTCTTGCGTTTTACGTTTTCGATTTCTAGCACGCCCCTAATACTTGACGAAAAAGTCGAAACCACGACGTTCTTGATTTCTGTCTGGTGTTACCGGCTAAAATCGAATACCAGTATTTCGGTATCGGTAATACCGGTATTGGAGTCCCTTTTTCAAACAATAATGTAAATGCTGAACTAAACCCTAATTTAAAAGAAATATTTTGTAATAATTTGTTTAAATAATTTAGCTTTCTTGGTTTTATATAAATGCTGTTGGCTTTGAATTAATAATAATTAATAATGGCAATAAGTGTTAAATCTATCCCCCGTATTCATAAAAAATATTATTGATTTATAAGAGTTTTATTAAACAGATTTCCATATGAAATTCGTTTTATAAATCTGTTATTAACCTGAAATATTTTTTATGAATAAGGCCATATTATTTGTTTAGTTTTATAGAAGAACAATTTAAAACTTTAAAGGTGGCATTTTAAAATTTACTCCGAATTTAATATAATCATCAGTTCTCTGCAGCTATATCTTTTTAAGTTTTTATTCCTTAAAACTCCTAAGTCACAGATAGAAAGTTTTTAATATTCCAAAAGCACATTGAACAAACTTATATATACCCTATTCACCACCTGTGGTGAAGGTCATAAAAAAGATAACCAAAAAGTCATTTACTATAACTTCCTCAAAAATCCTACAAAATAATGTGTACTTTTGAACATGAAGATCTTAAGATTCCATTAAGCACTTTTTCCTTTTTGCCACAGAAATAAAAAAGTTGAATGCATTTATAAAGTTATTTAATTGATCTCAGGAAAAGTTATTTGCTCAAATAAATTAAATTAAGTAATATTTTGCATTGATTTTTATTGAGCGGGATTTACCGGGATTCCGGAAAATTGAAAAATAAATCCCGCTTTCCCAGGAAATGAAATTCTAGAACTTCTGACTTATGACCTTTTTGTCTAACTTCAAAGAATTAATATCACATTTTAACAGTTTTTTTGTTGTTGTTTTAAAATTATTCTTTTTCTATAATAATAAAACAAAACCCTGCAGTTGAATTACATTCGCATTAACTAAATAGACATTCATTAATAAAAAGAATTAAAAATGTATTGTAAATGAAGTAATAAACTAAGCACATTTTTCTTAAATATGAACATTTTATATATATATGCATGTATGTACATTATTTCATTTCCATATTTCTTAAAGTGTCAGTTGAATATGACAGATAATACTTCATAATTGACATGTAAACAAATATATAAAACGAATGAGTAAATATTTAAAATAAATCAATTCAAATTAAAAAAAAAAAAAAAATTAAAATAAAATAAATCAATAATACATCAAAAAGGAAATTATGTAGTTCAGGGTAAGTATTTAAAATTTTCAAACTGTCAAACTGGTGTTTAGTATTAGCATAAAACAATTCACTTAATTGGTTTAATAAGCCATTTACTTTGGAATAATAATACATTCGCAATAGTTGCACTAATTAAACGAAAATCTATTTTGTATTTAATTTTTTAAATTACTTAATTTTAATTATTGTCTTAAGACATTGCATATGGTAAAACAAACTAGAGATACTGATCCTAATGTAGGTGTATTGGCAGACTTCACTCCTACTCATTGATCTTGGTCAATATTGTTATTTTAGCTGTTAATATTCATAGAACCAATAAATTAGTTTTAATTAACATTTAGTGAAACAAATATGTACTTGCAAAACAAATACAAAGTTTATTTCTGGGTTACCTTCATTTTTAAAAGAAAGTTTTAATGCAAAAGTATAAAATTATTCAATTCTAAAAAAAATCATAGGCAAAAAAAAAAATAAATAAAATTGCCGTTGACTCAATTTCATGTTTTGGGAATTCTCGGATATTGTTCATTTCAGTTTATTTTTATATCCGATACTTTGAAATGAAAATATCAAATATTATTTCAATATTAGGGCATCATGGTTTCCATTTGGAAACAACATTTTCGGGGTACTCTGAAGAAATATATTTTTTAAAGACTTTGTTGAAACATTGGCGAATTCGTAGAAAGAAAATTGTCCACTTAATAATGTTACAATACCCCCGTCTGGTATACCAAGAGAAAAAATCACTTGCAGTTAATAGCCTTTAGACTTCACTCGGTAATAAGTGAAACATATTAACTTAGACTTGACTATAGATTAGGGTGGGTCAAACAATTTTTTTCTCGTATCAAGTTCTAATAGCGTAAATACATATATTGTTTTTTTGTCTGCATTAGAGCCCTGTTAATATAATTTATTTTTTTTAGTGTAATAGCCCGCGCTTTGATCTTCAATTTTGTTAATTTTGAATATAACAACAATAGTATTGTATTGCAGAAAAGCATATTACTGTATTTTAACGACTTTTAAGTTCGTGAAAATAGTTTCAGAAGCATCCATGACTCTATGCGATAAAAAATCAAGAGAAGGTTTAATACAGATGAAACTTGAGTCAAGACGGGAGATGTCCAGATTTGACTGTAAACAAGATTTTGTAACCAAAAATCAACTTTTATAACTTCGTGATTTTATTGTTTAATGTTGTATAAAAGCCAAAATTTCAATTTCTTTTAAGTTTAATTAAAAATGTTTTCAGTTTCCATAAATAATAATTGATGGCAAATAATATATTAAAATTTAAAAACTGGCTTTTTTCAAAAATACTTAATTCTTAGGAGCTTCGGCGCTGGCTCAAGATGTGACTTTTTAAAAAATTTTTTTTTGCAATTTTTATTTGTTTTAACGTAAGACAAAAAAATATGATTCAAGAACTTTTATGTTTTCTCATACATCAGTGACCCACCCTACTATATATTCATTCGAAAGGACAATCTTCCACCCCGCTAGAACAAGTACCGCCTGAGCATTCCCTAGAGAAAAGCGAACGGACACCAAAGTAGTCCCGTGATAGGTCTTTGGTGGTAGACATCTATTCTCAACGAATGTGTTTAGTGTTATTTACTACAATGTAGAATTACTTCAATACAACGTAGTATTATCTCAATTAAACAAGTCTAGTTACTGTCAAGAACTAAATATAAGAACCAAATTTTAGAAAGTCCCAAAAATGTGCCACACCACCGGTGAAGACTGTACTACTGTAATTCATTACTTTTTCTACCTTTTTGTTCTTCATATACCAGTAAAATGATTGGTTCTCCTTTCACTGGTAATGAGTTCTTTCTGTTTGTACTTGTTTTTTTTCACAAATCCCAGGACCAGTCTGTTGGAACAATTGACACGAATTTCCCGCAGGGTTCATGCTCTCGCGGAGTGGGACTCCTGTTTAAATTTTTAGTTTTAAAATTTTTACTACTTACTGTTAGGTAACATAAGGTAGATTAAATATATAAAAATTCATTCACAAAAGTGTTCTATGTTATACAGTACGGATAAGTACTTCACGTTTAAGTGAGTTTCACGCTTAAATAATTCTAAAATGAAACATTTTCCTTAATTGATTTAATGTGTGTTCACATTTTCTCTTAATTGCATCCCGCTTAACTGCGTTACACGCAAAACTGGTTCATATATATTTCGTAAAAAAAAAATAAATATCAGACAAACTTTCATGGTTTTGTTTGTAACTTTTAAGGAATTTTATTTTTATGTGTGTTTTAAAATAGTTAGGCAATTGACAATGTGTTCTATTTTGTCATATTGGTTGTATTTGCTATAATTCTATTATTGCCTAAAAATGTTATTTAATTTTTCATATTAAAATGTATAATGGCCAGGACAAGTTTTTAATTCTATTTGCGTGAAAAATATGCTTCTGCATATTTCTTAAGTTTATCCCAAAAAATTTTATTTTTGATATCTCTATTTTGCATAAATTTTAATAGTATGCCAAAATACTACAAAATAATATTTCAGTTCTTTTCTTTCATATTCATTTGCTTATAACGAGATTTTTAACAAGATGGAAAATAAATAACAACGGGTTCGACGGGCAGGGATTGTCAACTCAGCAGCACCTGGGGGCGAATAACGGCATTCGATATCGAGCGAAATTTCCATTGAAATTGCATTGTAATTTCAATCGATATCGAATGCCGTAATATGCCCTCTGTTCTTCAAGTGAAGTTTACTGAACAATTTTGAATGTTTTGTTTTTAATAGTGATTTATTTAAAATTACCAAAAGAAACTAAAAAAGACCTTAATGATCGTATGGTCTTCAAACATTGATTTTAAAGTATGCGCTTGTTACATCGACTTGATGTTAAATGTAAATTTTTGACATTTAATTACAATGTTTACAATAATTTATCATATCATAATACAACAGGCTGCTCACCAGTGTTATTTAGACTAAAATAGTGCCTTTGTACTTAGCACTTAAAAACACTTTGTGAACTGGTCAACTATTTCGAGTATTTTTTTAGTCGAAACATTTTAATACTAAATTAAATTGAATAAAACGATTATATCTAATATATTGACGCAATTGCGTAGTTCATTGCTGTTTATTTTCAGTAAAATAGCACATAATGGTTATTCCAAAGTGTTGAACGTGACAGTCGTACGGATCAAAAATGCAATAACATTAGGTGCGTTTGAGTACTTTTACAGTAAAATGCAGTAAATGAGAAAATTTTAAAATTTACTCTCACAAAAAGCTGTTGTCCAAAAAAGTACGCGAACGCAAATTTTGAAAAAATTCGTAAAATAAAGGCAACAGCTGATGACAAATAATTGAAGTGTTGAAAAATGTTAACACTTTTGACTACTTAACTCGTTTTTTTATCGGTACTCGATTAAATACTTTTGATAACACAAACATTTTTGGAAAATACAGACAAATTATTTTATGTAATCTTTCATATTTGTTTGTTTTTTATTTTATTGGATATTACTAATTTGTGGCGGGTTAATTTATTCAAAAGAACATGAATAATTGTTTGCTATTGATTACTTAAGTACCCAAGTACTTAGCCACTTTTACAACTCTAAAAAATTAACATAACAAAAAAAGTTTCAAATGTTCGTATTTAGCCAAGTAAATGATTCACAAACAAGTTTAATTAATTAATATTTATTCACATTTTGTTTTTGTTTAATTTTTATTTAAAATTTTCGTTTATTTAACAATTTTTTCACAATTTGTAAGCATTTTGCTTGTTACTTTTGTTTGTTTACCTTTTGAAACATATGTTTTTTTGTTTTACTAAATTTTACTGCAAAAATTTCTGCAGTAAAAATTTGTAAATACTCAGACAAGAACTGTCACTTTTCGCTCTCAATTTGTGTTCTCATTTACTGCATTTTGTGTACTCGAACGCAATTTCGTAAAATGCAGTAAAGTTCAGTAAAAAATAGTAAAAACTTTTGTGTTCTCGAACGCAGCTATTTTAAGCAACAAATATTTTTACGTTCTTTTAGCTCTTAAATTATTGCACTAAGAAAGCACTATTATCTATGCTAAAGTTTATGGGGACGCGATTCTAGGTCAAAGATAATGGCAAAAGAAGTAGCGGTTCGAACGTGAAAGAAATAGAAGTAGTTTTTGTGGCTATGTATTAGGGTATTCATTCGGTTAACCGTCAATCGGTTAACCGATTAATTACTACCCGAATAACTGATCGGTTAATTTCAAATTGGCTTTTTTCGATTAACGATTAAACCGGTTATAATTTCAGTCGATTAACCGATTAACCGATGTAATAAGATTTTAATTTTTTGTAGTATTATAACATATTTTTTTGGATTTTTAATTATTTGTTTCGTCTCATATACAAAAGGTATGTGTTTAGAAAATATTTTTTCTTACAAGCAAAGGTGTTCAGTGATCTTCATTTCAACCCATTTTCCGCCGACCGATTTCAATGTTCCATCAACAGGAATGTGGCGAAAAATGGGTTAAATGTTTGATTGCCAACACCTTTTTCTTGTTTCACGTACTTTTTATATGTATGTGTTTAGTTATTTGTTTCTTCTCATACCTTCTCATATCAGTCTTTTAACAACATTATATTCATGTCAAAACAAAAGAAAAGAATCGCTTAACTCGTAAGCATTTAAACCAAATTACTTTTTTATAAGATCTCCTTTAACTATTGAAATAAATAAAAAAATTATCTCAGTCTATGTTTTTATAAATACATATTTGGGAGATTCACAAGGTAGTCAGTCATATATCTTTAAATAATTACTAGAAATAGTATATATCGTAGGATTAATATTGTTGCGAAGGTAAAATTATCTAAGCATTATTTATAGTTATAGTAATAAGTTATCTTTTAAGTTATAGTAGTTACTTAAAATTGTCATGTATAATTTTGAACACAACTGTTATTTTAAAATAATTATTACATGAATTTCCCAGTCATTTCTAGAAATGGTTTTAGAATATAATAAGTAGTTATTACAGGAAGGTTCAGGAAATTTCAAGAAATAGTTATGAAATATAAAAAGGGGTGACTCATGAATAATTAGTTGAGTTTGTTTTGAGAAACGGTTCTGTTCGTAACTAATAATTGTGAACAAAATAATTAATAAAGTTTGTTTAGTTAAATAAGTGTGTGTTTTTATTCGGATTTGCAGTTAAAAGAACTCAAACGCGTTTATTAAAGGAAAAACGTAACAATATGCAAACTGGCTAAATCCACTTTTTATGTAAATTGAGATTTTGATGCTGTGGGGTAGAGAAAGAAAGATTTCTTCTATTTAAGTCTTGAATTGTGTAAAACTAATTGTAATTGTAGCAGGGTTGCATATTAAGCCGACGATATGACTGTTGTGGGCTACCGTGAATCCCCCAATTATGTATTAATTAAAAAATGCATATTACATATTTATGAATTGTTTTTTTTTTTGTTTGCTCGTTTTAGTTCAAGAATTTTAATGTTTGGTGTGTTATTGTTTTTTTACTAATAAACTCCAAATAATAAAAAATTAATGCATTCCTATATATTGAAATTACTTAATTTATGAAAAAAACTTTATTAATCGGTTAACCGATCAAAAACATAATTAACCGATTATTGACCGATTAAACCAAAACCTCGGTTAATTAATCGAGCGATTAACCGATTAAAGCAAAAGGTCGATTAAATGAATACCCTACTATGTATAAAAAGTCGTAATTAGCGAAACTTGGCACAATTTTTTAGTCAAACTACTTTTAGAATTTTACGTAGCAATGTAATATTTAAATGTCTTTGGTTTGATTCCAAAATCTTCGGCATTTTTTTTGTTTAAGCCAAAATATGGTTCGATACGTGACATTTCGAACGTGACATTTTTTCCATAAATGTCTAACTGAATAATGATTAAAAAAAAAAAAAATTTACCGTTAATCCGAATAACATATTTCTCTTGGAACTCTTTCTTAGTTTACAGACCATGTAAGAAAATTTTTTTGGAATAATTTTCATCAAATATCACCTCTTTTAAGGAAGATAATATTAAAGAAAACATGCAATAAAACATTCTCACAAATAAGAAATTACGTTTGCACAACTTTGCAGTCTGATTGCTAAGTGAACAAATTTATGGGTAAACTTATAAAATTAGTAAAATCTAAATATTTCTCTATAACAATATCGTAAAATAATCAGCTTTTAATAACTTTTAAATTTTCGGTCACGGTGGACCTTTTGACGGAAATGCCTATATCGCTAATTTGTTGCAACACCGTCATAATTTAAGAATATTAGACTTACAGAAAAAGACTTACATGAAATAATAACCACTTCATCAAACACCTGATTTACTATGCATTAGTGATATTAAGTCAAAATTTACGATTATTGACTCAGAACGTTGTTGCAGAAAATGAGCGACATAAGCATTTCAACTACATTTTCAATAAATGCGTAAGTAACGCAATTAAACAAGTAACCCGAGTAATGCATGTATCCGGGATTCGTTTAATTGCGCCAGAAACGCGTTTCTCGGTTAGAAGCTTTTTTTTAACGATATATTATTTTGATATGATTGAATCTAGTTTTAGACATCATTCGAAGGTATGTTAGGATTTTTAGCAGGTTATAAATTCGTAATCTTAATCAGTCATGACGATTTTTAGGCTCTGAAAACGTTAAGATCGACTTTTTTGTCTGCAGAAACTTTATTAATTGTCTAGCAAAATAGTGCAATTGTGTCATAATACCGATATATGTACATATTTAAAAAATTTTATCGAACCAGGGGCCTATTTCTGACAGTCGTGATCGATTACTTTTTCGATTTGAAAGCAATTTTATTTCTAGTTCTTTCAGTCGATACTGAACGAATCGAAATTATTTTTTCAGTATTGTGAAACTCAAATTAATGCTTTAAAACACTGAAAAAATAATTCCGATTCATTCAGTATTGCTTTCGAATCGAGAAAGTACTCAATCACGACTGCCAGAATCAGACCCCAGCTTTCAAGCAAATGCTTAAATGTTATCCAATAGCAAAGTTGAATCAAAAATTTGAGCGACTTAATTTTAATATTTATAACAGTTCCCAATATATTTTCGTTTCCGGGAATAGAAAAATTTAGAGACATTAGAAGTCCTACAAAGGAAAACAGTTTTAAAGAAAAACCTTGTTTCGACTAATTTAAAAGATTCTATTACAAATCGTTTTTCAATAATATTTGTGTATATTAAAGAACGCAATAATTTACGAACGTCGAAATTCAAAAAAGCAATCAATTTCAAATGTGTAATTATATTGATAAAAAACATTAATAAACTTACCTTTTTTTATTAAAGCAGGATATATAAAATTCATTACTAACACTCTTTTCAATTAATTATTAAAATTTGTTATTATTAATTTATTAATTTATTGTGTTCTTATTGGCTATATGCATATTTTTTGTTACAAGAATATCTCCTCGATTCGGCGTAGAGCAAAAACCATTGTATTTTTGGTTTGTATCCGCTTGAACCGTTACCGTAATCCACTAGTGCGGTATCGTTATATTGCCATCGCGATGTAAACGTTAACCGCTCCCGTAATCCATTGCATGCCGTTACATATTTCGCTTTCGCGGCGTTACCGTTAACCGCTCCCGTAATCCATTGCATATCGTTATTTCGCTTTTGTGTCGATATCGTCAAACGTTTACCGCGCCCGTACTGCTTACGTTACGTTGATTTAATTCATATTACCGTCATTTAATTTATCATTTTTTAAAAGGAAAATAAATTTGCAATTTTCTTACAATGAGTAAGTTTAACTATAATAAAACTTCAAATGACTTTAAAACAGTTATAGTTGAGTTAAATTTTAAAATTGGAACATAAAAAATTATTTACTGCCTGTTTTTCAAAATAAAATAAAAATTTTCGCTTGGAGATTTATCTTGAAACAGCTAAAACTTGTTTTTAATTTCAATATAAATTTCTTAACGAAAATTTTTATTTTTTTAGTTTGAAAAACAGGCAGTTAAAGGGTTCTCACACGATTAAAACTATTTGTTATATTGTATAAAATTAAAAATTTAATTCATGGCAATTTTACATTTGATTAAAATTTAAAGTATATACATACTATTGAATTAGTTTTACTCAGAAATTTTGAATTTTTATACAAGTGTTATTTAATAAGTACAAAAATTTCATTTTTATTATGAAGAAACTTCAAATTTAGTTTTCATTAAATTATTTTTAATGAAGAAAAAAATTTTACAACATGAAATTAATTAAAATTTATTTCACTATTTTGATTCTTGACTGAATCAGGGTGCGAACCAAGAAATACAATTGTTTAAAAAATTGAAAATTGACTATAGACTGCCAGCCGTCGCAGTGGCGAAAAGGTTAAAAATGCAAATATGTAATACTGATGATGAGAATGAATGAGTTCTTCTCAAAACATGTAATTTCGAAAATTGTTAATAAATATTAATTCATTTCATATTGTAAAATTCCTTTCTTCATTTAAAATAATTTAATGAAAATTTAATTTGATTAACTTAAAAGCCTGATTTAAAAAATATCAAAAATTTGGATAAAAAACCATTAACAATTCAATAAAAAACAAGCTAATTATTATTGTAAACAAACTTTTTTAGTCTGTGAAATTTATAGAAATTCTAAAACAAGATTTTTGAGTTTTTTGACGAATTAATTGAAAAAATATTGGGCCTTTGTTACATAAGGATTACCAAAACGGAGTTACTGTCGACTCTACTTCCAGCACGCATAGTTCTGGGCATGCTACCAAGTTAACCGTTACATAAGGATAAAAAATATCGGTAAAATAGGAACCAGTTAAAAAAGGGCACTTTGCAGTTTCGAGGTCTTGGGTTCATTTCTTTAAAAAAGTTATATTGGCTATTGACTTTTAATATTAATTTAATTGAATAAGTTTTTAGAAAGCGTAAAAAGTAAAACCTAAAAAAATTTTAAACAGTTTTGGTTTCAATATAAGAAATATGTACATATATTAACCATGAACATGTCAAATTTTTTAATTAACCCTTTCAGCCCCGTTGTTGCCTATAGGCAACATTGCAATCAAACGCTTATAACTCCCGAAAACTTAATTTTTTCTTAAAACGGTTTTCTGTTCTTAGTAAATATGCATCTTAGCAATGTGTGTGCAGAATTTAATACAATAAGCTTTGATGGTGTTCATTTGCGAACTGTTTGTTTAAGCGACCATACGTATTACAAATTATTTGGAAAAAGGGTGTTTTTAAAAAAACTAAAGAAATTGATATTAAAAAAAAATATTTGTGTAAAAAATGCAATTTGGTATTTAAAACAGGTTAGTTAATGATATTAAACAACAAACACAAGAAAAAAGTTGGAGCTTTGTCCTCAGTATTTTTTTTAAAACAATGTTGCCTATAGGCAACATTGGTCCATTATGTTCATAATTTACATAAGAATATCTTGTTCACTAGAAATGAGTGCAAGGGGTTTGACAAAGTTAAAAATTGAAAAAAATTATTAATTTTGATTAGAATGATTCTGCTGAAGAATGAGAAGATGAAGCGGTCGAAAATTGTGCATTTTTGGCAATTTAGGTTAGGTTAGTAAGGTTAGAACGTAAACTTCCCACCCTCACCCAGAGACCAATATGGTCCATTGTGACGCCTTAGTAGTGAAAGAATTCTAGTATGAAAGAATACGAAAAGTAAAGAGTGAAAGCACAGGAAAAGAGGAAATAGTGGAAGATAAGAAATTGGACTGCACAATCCAACTACAACCCTACTAAACAGAAAACTGCCTTACATGTGCGTAGTCCTCAGTCTTATGCCGCGCTGCCAGGTCATTCCCATTACAAATCCGATTCTCGCTCCCCGAGACATCTCCTAATTCGCGTAGGAATCTGCTACCCAGTCACCTCAGCCTGCTGATCTGTAGCCTGAGACAGTGGCACAGCAAGTGCTTAACTGTCTTCAACTCCTCTGGGTCCTCACACAAACTACATGTATCCGACATGTCAGTTCCCATTCCTACCTCCATCTTGCCTATCAAACAGTGGCTTGTGATAATACCAGGCCCTACTCTTGCCCAGCAGCACATCTGAATTTGACCTGCTAAGCACCAGTCACAGCGTGCGCGATATCCGGCAGTATGTTCGGCTCCGCCACACCCGATAAGTCTCGCCAACTCATCAGCTATCTTGTTGCCGATGATGTTGCAGTGACCCGGTACCTAGCACAGTCTCACCACATAATTCCCTAAGATTTCTCCTAAAGCCCTCCTGCAATCATCCACTAGCCTGGAGTTCACATATTTGGGAATTTAATAGAGGAAACAAAACAAAGCATCAACGAAAACGAATTGGTGGCTGATTTGATTGAAAGGATTGTTGATTATGAACATGAAAATAATAGTAGAATGGCAAATAGTTGATTGCTATAACAAAAAATATGGTCGGAGTAGATCTTGCTTCTATGTTGATGGAGCTATATAAAATAAACCACCGTTCCATATTCACCAGCTCTATCATCACTAGATTCTCCATCATCACCAATGTCATCACCACCCGATAGCGCAAGTTCTCGAACAAGATCTTATGTAGCAGAACCCGTAAAAAATAAAATATAAACTAGCCACTGGGTTGAATAGGGATCCACAAAAAAATTGTTTTGTATTATATCATACTATATCATAAATTATCAAATATCTTTAACATGTGTTTAAAGTTTACCCACAACTGCCCAATGTTGCCTATAGGCAACATCTTATATATCCTTAACCAGGATAGTTACAACTTTAAATTTTTTATTATTTCATATCTAGGCATATACGAACTTAAATATCTTAAAAAAAATTTTTTTCAACTACTCAAAAAAATTCGGGGATGAAAGGGTTAAAAAACTCTAAATTTATGGTATAAAAAAAAAGTTTAATTTATGTGTCATATGTCCAAATGGACTCAAACTTGTGAAGATGGTTCCAATAATTTTATATCGTCCAAATCCAAAATTGAACTTCGACTAGACTTTTGTCATAATCATGCAAAGACCTATTTGGTTAAACTATAAGTGTAGGAAAAAAGCAGACTTATTTTAAGCTTTTATAAAAAAATCACGTTTTCCAAGTTTTATTTATCATGTAAATCCGACGCTTAAACGCGGTAGTCATGAATAGAAAACCGATTTTAATTGAATATCTGTTCATAAATATATTGTTCTGTTTTTTGCCGTTTCCGTAGCCAATTTTGCTTCTTTCTAATATTTATTTATTATTTTATATATTATTTAATTTAGTGATAATAAACTTTTATTTAAGGAACACCCTCATACTTTTATTTACTCTGCTTTTACCTACAAGAACAAACCCTTTTGGGCTAACAACATTTTAAATTTTCTTTTACTTAAACACATACTCACACACAACACTAACACTTCTTATTACAAAAAATAGACGACGACTATTGACAACGACGAATGTGCTCCTACGACGCGATGCGAGCCGACGAAACAATTAATGACCGTTTATAAAAATTTGCAAAATTCCTTTTCTTTAATGAAAATTACACTTTATAATGGCGGTTTTAAAATTTAACTTTTTTTTAATTAATTATATAGCATACAAACATATTAAGTATGTTTGTATAATTTAATTTTATATTTAAAACACTTACATATTTAAACAAAATGAATTAAAAATTGTTGCGTAATCGATTTACATGCGATCGTTATTGACAATAAATGTAGACTAAAGGGAGAATAAAAAAAAATGTCATCAATAGAAGATCTCTCTTAGTTGTTGTTGCAATGATATATGTACATATTTATGATAAATTGCATAATTTAAAGAGATACAAATAAGAGTATAGAGTTGCCTAATTTAAAACAGAGCAAAAAAAAGGAATTAGATAAATTAATATAAGAAAAAAGTATAAAAACAATAAAGATTCGTAAAGCTGCGCCAGGTGGGAAAGCAACTCACGTGTCTTGTGTCATTATGTCTTATGCGCCCCATACACGTTTCAATGCAGTTGTCAACTGAGTCTTTCAACTGAATTGATATATTGGCCACACACTTCATCAACTGAATTGAAAGATTTTAAATTAATTTTAAAACTTAATGGAATAAAATACAATTTTTAAGATACTTAACTTTTTTTTTACAATAGAAAACTACCAACATTATTTTGACAGCTAATCAAGAGACTCGAGCAAACACAGTACAATCGAATTGAAAGACTTAGTAGTCAACTTGAAAAAATCAAAATCTTTTGATTTGTCTTCAACCAACTCGACAACCGTCAAACTAATCAATTGACAAAGCCATACACGCTTTGACTTGGACAACAACCGACTCAGTTGACAATTGAATTGAATCGTGTATGGTCTGCTTTAATAGTAAGAGGCCGTCCTTGTTTATCTGCCTTTGTGCGTTTTACGTTTTGTGCGCATTAGTAAATGGTGCACCGCATAACTGTATCGCGTTGCATTTCTTCGGGGTCCTACTGTTTGTTTTTTACATACATAACATTTTGCATTGTGCTGGTGAGGTACCAACAAAAACTTATTTTATAATTTACAAGGGCCTGACTTCCGGCTTTCTACGTAAAGGTGTATGTCGGTCGTTCGAAAGGCTTATTATATTTAAGTCGTAATTTGTGATAGTTTTATGACAATTTTGAGGCTAAAATATTCCTTTTTAGTGTTCTTGCTATTAAAGGGGTAACTTAAAAACAAAATAAACTTAAAAACACTATTTTAATTAAAAAATTGATGAAAATATTAAAAAAGTATATCTTTAGTTAGAAATTTATAAAAAATTAAAATCACAAAGGGTATAAGTGGTACTTTCCTTACTTCAAAGATAATTTTTGGGTATTTGTACATGTAAAAGATAATTATTTTTCATCTTGTATGATCTCAGGATCTCTATTAATTTTTAAGTTCAATTTAGCTTAAACCGTTTTTTTTTCTCATTATTTAATATAAGTTATTTGAGCCCCATGTGTCTTAAGCCCCTCCATAAATATTCCACAAGTATAACATTAAATGTTTTTAAAACATATTTGTTCTCAAATTTGCAATTAAAGACTAATGGCTTTAATTATAGATAAATAAAACAAGGGCCTGATTCTGGCAGTCGTGATCGAGTACTTTTTCGATTCGAAAGCAATTTAATATATTATTGCTTTAGTCAATACTGAACGCATCGGAATTATTTTTTCAGTGTTGTAAAGCATTAATTTGAGTTTGCAATACTGAAAAAATAATTTCGATTCGTTGAGTATCGCTTGAAAGAATTAGAAATAAAATTGCTTTCGAATCGAGAAAGTATTCTACCACGACTGCCATAATTAGGCACCAGCCCTATTAAAGGTTATAAAACAGGGTTTCCATGAAAATTTGTTTATAAGCCTTTTATAAACCTGTTTTTTTTTAACTAAGGCGGTAAATATTGAACAATTTTATATTCATATATTCATAGGCTTTTTAAATTACTTTTTAGAAAATATATATGTTTTTTGACTTAAATTAATAGACCTGATTATAAATGTTTTTATAAATTTCGATAAACTTTTGAAAATAATTCAGAAAAAGGGGGTATTTTCTTTTTGTTAGTCCTGAATTTAACAATTTGCCAATTATAACAGTGTTTATAAAAGTTTTCTATTGATAAGAGATTGTTTAAAAAAATTTAAAATTTTTACAAAAAAAAAAAAAAAAAAAATGATGCCGCAAAATTTTGTAAAAATATACTATTTATAGAAAATTCGCATAAATTTACATACATTTAAAAGATATAAGAAATTTTATAAAAATTTATTATTTAAGGAAAAGTTTGTAAAACTTTTTTCCAAAAATTAGTTTTTAATTACAATTAAAAGATATTTCGATGTTTGACTCCCAGCAGTCATCGATGGATGTGAGTGTTAAACGGCAAACCCCTCTGAAGAGATTGAGTGGATGCAATCGAAACATGTAAGGGTAACCTGTCCGTAAAAGCCTGGGTTCGAGCCCAGCGGCAGTCAAGAATGAAAAATTATCAATAAATTTTAACTAATTTTATGTTCAAAAATTAATTTTTTCATAAAAATAATTTTTTAAAAATTAAATTTGATGAACTTTATTTAGCCTAAATAAAATATACAAATTTGGATTAATTAATAGATATTTTACAAAAACTAGCAAAAAAAAATATATCATTTAGAGAAAATATTAGAAAATTCAGTTTTATGAAAATTTAAAAAACGCATATCTTGGTGAAATTACCATAATATGCGCCAAAACAATAATGAGCTAACGATTTGGCGAAAACTGAAAAAATAACTTTTTATGAATTTTACAAAAATTTGCTTTAAAAAAAATTTACTATTAGAAATATTTTAAAAAAAATTTATTATTTACAAAAAATTTTATTTATAACAAAACTAAAAAACCCCTTTTTAAATAAGGTTTTGACACAATTTACAAAATGGTTTTGCTTAAATTGAAAAAAGGAAAAATATGTGCGATAACTTTTTTGAAAATTTTTAGAAAATTCATGATTAGTAAAGTGGTCCAGTTTTCTAGTCTATTAAGTCTATTAAACGTATTAAGAAATAAAAATAGCACACGGGTCCTAAAATAGTTCAATAATAATTTGAAATTCTTAAAAAAATTTTTAAAAAGTAATAAAAAAAATTTCGTTTTTCCTCTCTCTCTCTACCAAAAGAGTAATTTTTGGAAAATAAAAGTGATAAACTTTTTCTTAGCGGCTTTGTGTTTTAAAAAAGCAAAACTCAATTAAACAGTAACGTTATCTACGAAAGGTTCAAAATATCGAATTGGATATGTTTTAAAACTTTCTATGTCTTTTATCTAGGTTTATAGATTTTTAATTAAAAGATTTTTCCAATTTTCACTGAATTTATGCAACTATGAAGACAGATTAAAAACGGACTTTATTTGAAAATGAAATTGAAAACGAAACAGAGTATTGTGAGTATTCTTTAGAAAAGTCTTTGGACTTAGGCTAAAACGGAAAGACTTAACTATTAGTAAATATGGTTATTATTTTATATAAAAGGAGCTTTTTAACGCAAGTAAGAACAAAATTGCATAGATACATATCTATGTTGATTTGCGTTAAAATTCTAAAAAAACCGATATCACAATATAAGCAGAATTTTCACTGGATAAAGGCAACGATTTTGGTTACAAACACGATCATTTTCGAAGAAAAATTTTTTTAATTTAATAATATGTAATTTGCTTATTATGCTCTGAGCAGTATTAACTTCTCGCGGAACTGGTCAACGGTGAGCAACTGAATAAATTTAAATTCTTGTCATAAAACTTTTATATTACTACTCATTACATTTAATTCTTTTTATTATTTTTCATACTGGTGCGACATAGTAAAGCCTTCCATTCCAAAAGCCAGCAACCTTATCTTTTCAAACTACTTATTTAGGTGCAACCTCAAGTGTCTACAGACAGACCACTCTTATTTATCTAGCATCTAATTACTTAAACTGTGAATAAGCCCTGGCTTACCTCAGTCTTGTTAAAAAAATTGTTAAAATTTTCATTCAAAATTAAAAAAGCGTCATTTAAATAAAGTAAAAGTAGAGACTTAAAGCCTATTTCACCAATTCTATTTAAATATCAATTTATGTTTAAAATTCGTTTTTCATGTCAAATAAAAATAAAATTATATGAAAAACTGTATTAAAATATGAGTTTAAATTTATATAGAATTGTTGAAAAAGGCCCTTAATTTTCAAACAAAACTTCAGCCACATTTTTGTACTGAAAATTAGAAAAAAAATTATAACAATTACCTTGGAAAAAATGAGAAAGAAGAAGATTCAAATTGTGGCGTCCATTGTGAATTGGGCTTAAAAGTTCAAAAATAATTCAATAAATCATTTTAAATTAAAAAGCGTTAGAAAACTGAAAAATTGTTATGTATAAAATTAAAACTTGATTAGAAGAATGATAAAAACAAATTATTAATAAGGTTGAATATTTGATAGTGAAAAATTAATTAATAACCTTTTTAAATATAAACTTGAACTTTAAAATTATATTCTATAACACATACAAATTAAATTATCTATTTTAAGAAGCTCCAATTCTTCAATTTTTCTGAGACCTGAAATTAGCAACTAATACCTACGTTAAAAAAACAGCAGTTTTTATAAATTAATTATCAAAAAAAAAAAAACTGCACATCTTTACAAGAAATCATCTAATTTAGTTCGGCAAACGGACGCGATTGCAACAACTTATTTCCGTATAGATACACACCTTAAAATCATGTCATAGGAATTTTGCAAATTTTTATTTTAATGTGTTAAATAAACACATTAAAAAGCAATTTCTTTAACAATTAAACACTTTTTATCACTTATTTAATATAAAATTATAATTTTCTCTACTTTTTAACACAATTTAATTATATTTAATAAACTTTTTTCTGTATTTATGACTGCAAGCTAAATTTTCACGTCCGATCACGGCGACTGTTTCCTATTAGACTGAATAGAAGAGGAAAAGGAATTGGCTAATGCAAGGCGAATTGCAATGAAGTGCAGAGTTGCCAATACGTTTTTTAATTTTAATTTAGGTTAAGTGTTAAAATTATAGCGGATATTATTTTTGGCAATATAATGATAAAAATTATTGTTAAATGAATGCATTTACTTTTTTTGATGCAGGAACCAGGGTTTTAAAAAATAAGCGATATTTAAAAGAGTTTTTTTCGAAGTGTTATTTATAAAAACATTAATCAGGAATTTTTTAACTTAGGGCAAAATTATTTTTTGGGTTTTAAGCACTTCAAAGCGTGATACATATTATTTGACTTGAGTGACAGTAAAACATTGTGGCAGTTGGCATCAAAGCTTTGATAACAACAATCATTATGTATATTGTTAATTTTAACTAAAGTATGATCGGATACAACTATAAAATCGTTGTGGCTCCCTTGTGAAAGACTGATTTAACCACAATATAGTTATCTGTTAATATGGCTAAAGTAATATTTTTGGAAAATTTTCGTTAAAAATAGTTTTGTTAGCGATGGCCATATTGAAAAAAAAAATTAATTTTGCGTGAAATATAGCTGAACTTTAAAAAACACAATTATTTCAAAAACTACAAGTAATACAATAAAAGGAAAAATATTTTTGATGACGTTTGTTATCTTGATGAACAGATTTTCTTTTTAAGGCTTGATTATATATATACCATTGAGAGGTTGTATGTGATTTTAATTGCGAAGAAATAACAAAAATTTTAACAAGTGAATTACCAATTTCACCGTTTTAAACAAATTTAACTTACTGTAAAAAGGTTTTGTCAGCAAATAATTTAGTTAAGTTGGTATATTTCTATTTAAATACCAGATTGCACACATTGCTTTACATTTCAGAAAATATCGGATAAATATATCAAATAGATATAATTTGTTTCATTAGTACACATATTTTTAAAATAATTTAATAAAAAGGATTGCTGATTTACTGGCAATATATTTATGCAAACCATATTTTAAAATTGACCTAACTGACCTTTTTATTGAAGCCGGCAAGTTCCTTCAATCTTATTTTATTGTTATAAACAAATAAAACAGGTTAATAAAAGGTTTAAAAAGGATTAAATAGTCTCTATGAAGCTATTAAAGTAATTTAAAATTAAATTTAGTTTATTGACAGTTAATGATTGCCATAATCATTTGTGATTTATAAATACCCAAATAAATTCCCAAAAAAGGAATATACCAGGTATTTACCCAGACATCAGGTAAATACCCGGTAGAGTCCCATCTGTATTCATATGCAAACCAATTTTTATTTACGTTTATTTGTAATACAAATATGATTTCAAAAAGCCCAAAGTTACTTTGAAAACATTTAACAAAAGAAGCAAAAAACTCTACATCGAAAAATAACCTTACGGCCATATTGAAAAAAGTTCTTATTTTAAGTTTAAAGTATGTAAGAACTATCAAACTCTTACGTCTTAGAAGCCTCTTATAAAAATGTGTATTCATAAAAGTACATTTACAGCTTTTTAACCATTTACTGTTTGTAGCGATTTTTTGTTAAGGTATGGCAACTTTTTTTACGTTTTGTTGCTATTTTATTGCTAGTGATGAAACTTTTATTCGGTTCACATTGTATATTCTATAATTAAAATATTTTTTTATAATTTCAGATCTTAATAATTATTAAAAATGATTCCGTTCGGAATTGAAGAAAATATATTTTTTATTGATAGAAATGTATTTTGATAGTGTTTATGCCTTTCAGATAGAGAAAACTCCCATTCCTTTCATGAAAACAAAAATGGATTCATTCCGAAACATTTTTTCTTCATTTTCTGAAGCACCAAATTACGGAATGAATTGCATTTCCGAACGGAATTGTACTCTGTGACATGGCTGATTATTTTAGTTTCTAAACATAAATTTGCCTAAAGGCATTATAAAAATTGTTATTTGAACTTTTTTAAAATATACTACAAGAAAGTATTAAAATAAAAACTTTGTTTACTTTTTGTAAATATCACTATTATTATGATTGCTTTTTTTCTTTTTTTTTAATATTTTTGAAACACAGTTCTTTCTTCAAAACATAAAAAACTCATTGCAATAATTTAATAAGTCATTAAAGAGAATATCTGCATTTTCCTCTGAACGCATTTATTTAAATCATATACATATGGGCATTTCCATGAGAATGTCAACCACGACTCAAACAATTAAAACGCTTTCAACTTTTTTTCAAATATGGTAGAAAGGAATAAAGCAAACAATACTTATAGCTTATTACAATTTTTAAAAAGCAAAAAAATAAAAGTTTAAGCTGACTTTCTCTTTGATTAATTTTTAGTAACTGCACTCAACCATTTTTGATTTTCTGCCGATTAAATACAGATACCGGTCACAATGGAATTATGCTTTAAAATTAATGTTACAACAACAATGAACAAGATCCATGAGAAAAAACCAAATATATAGGTCGATTAGCGGTATATTTTTTGGTTTGTTTTGAATACTATTCTAATGTCACGTACGTGGTGTAAAAACATCATTTGTCTTTGTCATTTGTATTTGGTCAGTCTTACGTGTTTCAAAATAAAAGTTCAAAGCAAGATATTTGTTGCAAGGTATCATTTGGTTGTAGGGTATCATATGGTCGGGCTTGACCGACTATAATTTCTCACTTGTTTGTTTTTAGTTTTTATATAAATATATTTACAAAAAATATATTTCATACCTTGTAAAAACTATAAGAGAAAAATCTGTCACGAACGATATTTCATTTTGTTCATTAAAATACCATCAAAAAAAAAATATTTTCTTCCAATTATGGATTATAAAGAAAAAATATGTGGTTTAATGTAAAAAATTAAAAAAAGAAGAAAAACATCCCACAATTCGGAGATTTTCGTATTTTTTACATTCAAATCAAAATTACTTCCGTTTTATGTCACGTACGATATGCACTTATTTTGCTCGATTTTTTGGGAAAACAAGGTTCCAAATTTGATAATTTTTTTTTATGTATTTCCAGTTACAACTATTTTTGCAAAATCTCTCTCTCTGAGGGCGTACAAATGTCACGTACAATGACATGGAAATGCCCATATGTAAAGCATTTTTATAATATTTAACAATATAACTTTAAATTAGTTGTCTATAAAAAATATTTAGTAAAATGTCCATATTAATATATAAAACTAGCGGACCCGGTGAACTTCGCCTCGCCCCAATTTTAATTTTTTTATTTGGAAAGCCATTAAGGAATAATTTCACACAAAATTTCATACAAAAACTCCTCGAAAATACGAACAACTGACAAAAAATTTTACAGAAATTGGCCCAGCCGTTCTCATTTTATGAATTACTATACATTTTTTACACCATTTTTATATATATAGAAGATACTTTTTTATATTATTTTTAAACATACATATTTCACAAAAATTATATCATAAAATGCAAACATTTATTAAAATGTCATTTTAATTTTGGTTTAAAGAACGGTAAATCCAACGATTAATTTTCTTACTCCATGAATGGTTTATTAAAGGTTTAATAGACTATTTTTCGTTTATGAATAAAACTTTAGCAATTTTTCCTTAAAAATGGTTCATTAATCATAAATAAGTTTTTATGAATTTTTTTAAAATTTTTTTAGAAAAATAACATAACAGGCAAACTTACTGCACAGAAAAAATTAAAAATTTTTTTCTAATCACCAAATTTGTACTAAATTCATAGAATCAAGCAACCCATTTGTTGATTTTGCACCTATTACCAAAATGATTATATTGATTACTAAAAATTGTAAAAATTTAACATTTTGAATATTTTTTTTTTCAATAAATATTATTTTTAATTTTAATTAAAAAAATGATCAAAAAACTTTGCCGTTATAAACAATGTGTTGATTGATTTTGAAAATTTCCAACAACAATTTCACAAGTTTAAATTATTTTATTTTAAAAGAAATAATTTTTTGCTATTTAATTATTATTTTAATTCAAAATTTATTTCAAAACAACTAAAATGGTAATTAAATCAAAATTATTATTTTAATTTTCTTTCAACAAAAAAAAAAATTTTTTTTCAATTATCACATTAATTAAATTTAAATACTTTTTAAATAATTTTTTTAATTGGCAAAAAACTACTTATAATTTTTTCTGTGTGTTGATAAAAATATCAAAAATAAAAATTATCTTAAATATATTGCGATTATTATTTATTTTTTATCATCGGAAGACGCTTAAACTAAAGCCTTTTAGAATTTTGTGTATAAAAATATTATTTTTAATAGCATATACGGTGCATTATAATCGATCAAAAAGTCTATTTTGAATTTTTTGTTTTTGCTTTTTGATATCATATGACGATATGAACTTTATATCGAGCGATTATATCGTAAGCGACAATATATCGAACTTTTGTTTTTATTTCTTGCAAAAAGGTTATAGTTACTGGCTACAATGACAAACAAATTCATAGACTTTGAGTTTGTACCTATGCGGAGAAAAAGCCCATCTAAATAAAAAATTGCATTTATAATAATAAAATTAATAACAAATTGTAATAGAAACTTAGAGTTTAATTGACCAAGTTATATTTTATAAGCATAAGTTTTGATGTTTATCACTTTTAAGTAAAGAATACTAAATTAAACTAGCCTTAATTAGTTGAATTTATTAATTCATATGCCATACTATTGTTTTTTATCTTTTTTATATGGTTACCATACATAAATTTATTTTAATAAACTGTTTTATTTATTTTGAAATATAAGTTAATTGCACGAAATTAAAATTAAAGAAGCTAAATGAAACATATTAAGCTAAGCATAACAAAACTAGATCTAGCGCAAAAAGTTAATAAGGCCACACTGGTTTCGTGGCCAAATCTCTTTCGCCATTTTCCAAGCGAATTCAGTATAACTACTAAATTTGCCTCGCGCCTTTTTTCTTTTCAGTTCAGGGATGGAAAAGTTAATGTTATTAGACTTAATACGTTTTCATACTTTTAAGTTGAAGTATCTATATATTGAATGGAATGCGTAAAGAATAGCATAAACTAGTTAGTACTTTCAGCTCAGTGTAGTGACTTGAAAATTCTAGTGCATACTTTAACTCAGTATGCGAAAAGAAAGTACTTTAAAATTTACAGCTACTAGACTCCGAATTATTCGGTTTTAGTTTTAAGGTGTAAAATTTATTAGATTTTCAAATTCTATTGAAAAATATATATTGTTATTGAATTTATCTCCTACAAAGAAATTCCATTTGCACATATTGCAACTGCATAGTCATTTTAAAATGATAAAAACTGTTCGCGACAATTTTCATTAATTAATTAAACGATAAAGTACACTTGATTTTAATACCTATAAAAAGAGAACCTCTTATATGCTTGAAAAGTTTTAAATTATGAAAGCAAATAAGCCTTAAAGGTACGAGAAACATGCAAAAGAAATTTTTAATATCCATACCAAAAATATTATCAAAAAAGTTTTGTTTTGAGTATGTGTTTTAATCTAAGCCAATACATACAACAACAAAAATAACAATATAAAACATCAGGCAACGGTTTTTATTTTAGTTTTACTGGAAATGGCAAGTAATTAGCGCCACTTAAAAGCCAATCCCAACAAGCAGTTGGGAGATTATAAAGCGTGTCTGGATGTTCCAACCTCTCATGATTACAGAAACCGCAACGAATGAAAATCCGCCTTTAGATTTAGTAAAAAGAAATGCCTAAATACGACAAATCAAAAATAACTTTTTGTTAAAAATTGTTATGAACTAATAATGTGTGTCAAAGTCTAAAAATCGTTTTTGAGATTTTAATTGTTAAAATCTGCAACGATAAACTAAATATACTGTAAAAAAATGTTTGGCAAATGGTTTTTATGTATAAAAAAATCTTTCTGTATTTTTGTTTGTTAAAATTGCAATTGTTACTTCAAACTTAAAAAAAAAAAAATTATATTAAGCCATGTTCTGAAAATCGAATTTGTCAAATAAAAATCGAAAAAATTTTGGAAACCGTTCTGGTCAAAAAGTAAATAAAATATTAACTTTTATATACTTTATAATTTGAGAACTACTTATCTTTATTAAAACTATTTTTAAAATAATGTTTAACTACGGTCGTTAAAAACAAATAATTAAAACTCTTTTCCGATTTTCATTTCACTCGATTTAAGTTTTCAAAACACGGCCGAAAGTTTAAAACGGATTTAATTTTCAGAATTCATTTTAAAATATAATCAAAAATTATAAAATCAATCTTTTTGACTCTCCTAAACATTTAGAATTAAGGCTGTATTACAAATTTTCTTGGTAAGGCCATATTTTCTGGTGATTTGGTAAATAATAAATTAAAATTTTTTAGGAAACATACAATAAAAAAAGAACAACTAAGAAAAATTTTAATAAATGCCATTTATAAACTATCTTTTTTATCTTTTTTCATACATATTTCCAAAAAGTACTACTAAAAATAATGGGTGATATGCGAAAAAAGTAAGTAGTACATACAAAAAATGACGTGACTTAAAAAAACCACCCTAGTTGGCACTAGACTATTTAGTATATGTATAACTACTTTTGAAATGCGAAATATATTAAAAAACGCTTAATAAGTATGCACTTAATAACTATAAGTGTGCTAGAGAAAAGCTTTAAAATATTAGTGCTTTGTTTTTATGTTTTATATATTATTAAATAATTAATGAAAAATTTCGCGAACAGTTTTTATCATTTTAAAATGACAATGTAGTTGCAATATGTGCAAATGGAATTTCTTTGTAGGAGATACATTTAATAACAATATCTATTTTTCGTTAGAATTTGAAAAACTAATAAATTTTACAGGAGCTGAAAGTACTGGACTAGTTAGTTTATGCTATTCTTTACGCATTTACTTAAAAGTATGAAAACGTATTAAGTCTAATAACATTAACTTTTCCATCCCTGAACTGAAAAGAAAAAAGGCGCGAGGCAAATTTAGTAGTTATACTGAATTCGCTTGGAAAATGGCGATAGAGATTTGGCCACGAAATCAGTGTGGCCAGATTAACTTTTTTTGAGCTAAATCTAGTTTTTTTCATGCTTAGTCCCAGTTTACAATGTTAAAATTGAATGGCAGACATTTTTCCTTTTCCCTTTTGGACTTGCCTTTACCTTTCAAAATCGCGAAATTAATAGACAGACAGAAAGTATTCGTTTTCTTACTTCGTTCTCTTTCGAGAAAATATTAGAAAATTCATAGTTTTATAAAAATTTAAAAAACGCATATCTTGGTGAAATTACTATAATATGCACCAAACCAATAATGAGCTAACGATTTGGCGAAAACTTGAAAAAATAACTTTTTTTTTTATTAGAAATATTTAAAAAAAAATTTATTATTTACAAAAAGTTTTATTTATAACAAAACTAAAAAACCCCTTTTTAATTAAAGTTTTCACACAATTTACAAAATGGTTTTGCTTAAATTGAAAAAAGAAAAATATGTGCGATAACTTTTTTGAAAATTTTTAGAAAATTCATGATTAGTAAAGTGGTCCAGTTTTCTAGTCTATTAAGTCTATTAAACGTATTAAGAAATATAAATAGCACACGGGTCCTAAAATAGTTCAATAATAATTTGAAATTCTTAAAAAAATTTTTAAAAAGTAATAAAAAAATTTCGTTTTTCCTCTCTCTCTCTACCAAAAGAGTAATTTTTGGAAAATAAAAGTGATAAACTTTTTCTTAGCGGCTTTGTGTTTTAAAAAAGCAAAACTCAATTAAACAGTAACGTTATCTACGAAAGGTTCAAAATATCGAATTGGATATGTTTTAAAACTTTCTATGACCTTTATTTAGGTTTATAGATTTTTAATTAAAAGATTTTTCCAATTTTCACTGAATTTATGCAACTATGAAGACAGATTAAAAACGGACTTTATTTGAAAATGAAATTGAAAACGAAACAGGGTATTGTGAGTATTCTTTAGAAAAGTCTTTGGATTTAGGCTAAGACGGAAAGACTAAACTATTAATAAATATGGTTATTATTTAATATAAATGGAACTTCTTAGCGCAAGTAAGAACAAAATTGCATAGATAAAATTTAAAATTCTAAAAAATCCGGTATCACAATATAAGCAGAATTTTCACTGGGTAAAGGCAACAATTTTGGTTACAAACACGATCATTTTCGAAGAAAAAATTTTATACTTTAATAATATGTAATTTGCTTATTATGCTCTGAGCAGTATTAACTTCTCGCGGAACTGGTCAACGGTGAGCAACTGAATAAATTTAAATTCTTGCCATAAAACTTTTATATTACTACTCATTACATTTAATTCTTTTTATTATTTTTCATACTGGTGCGACATAGTAAAACCTTCCATTCCAAAAGCCAGCCACCTTATTTTTTCAAACTACTTATTTAGGTGCAACCTCAAGTGTCTACAGACAGACCACTCTTATTTATCTAGCATCTAATTACTTAAACTGTGAATAAGCCCTGGCTTACCTCAGTCTACTTTGTTAAGATATTGTTAAAATTTTCATTCAAAATTAAAAAAGCGTCATTTAAATAAAGTAAAGGTAGAGACTTAAAGCATATTTCACCAATTCTATTTAAATATTAATTTATGTTTAAAATTCGTTTTTCATGTCAAATAAAAATAAAATTATATGAAAAACTGTATTAAAATATGAGTTTAAATTTATATAGAATTGTTGAAAAAGGCCCTTAATTTTCAAACAAAACTTCAGCCACATTTTTGTACTGAAAATTAGAAAAAAAAATTATAACAATTACCTTGGAAAAATTGAGAAAGAAGAAGATTCAAATTGTGGCGTCCATTGTGAATTGGGCTTAAAAGTTCAAAAATAATTCAATAAATCATTTCAAATAAAAAAACGTTAGAAAACTGAAAAATTGTTATGTATAAAATTAAAACTTGATAAGAAGAATGATAAAAACAAATTATTAATAAGGTTGAATATTTGATAGTGAAAAATGAATTAATAACCTTTTTAAATATAAACTTGAACTTTAAAATTATATTCTATAACAAATACAAATTAAATTATCTATTTATTTTAAGAAGCTACAATTCTTAAATTTTTCTGAGGCCTTAAATTAGCAACTAACACGTTATTAAACAGCAGTTAATTTAATTATCAAAAAAAAAAAATAAAAACGGCACATCTTTACAGGAAATCTATTTATTAAGACTTTTTGAATTCATAAGCTTTTCCCGTTCCGCTTAAAGATGGGAAATCTCAAAATTCAAATTAATTTTTCTTTAAACTACAACTGAATATTTGCTTATCGAATTCACAAACCTATCCAATCTTCATTCCAAAACTATAAACACTAATATCGATATTATAATTTACCATCTCTAAATTAGTTCGGCAAACGGACACAATTGCAACAACTAATTTTCGTATAGATACACACCTTAAAATCATGGCATAGGAATTTTGCAAATTTTTATTTTAATGTGTTAAATAAACACATTAAAAAGCAATTTCTTTAACAATTAAACACTTTTTATCACTTATTTAATATAAAACTAGAATTTTCACTACTTTTTAACACAATTTAATTATATTTAATAAACTTTTTTCTGTATTTATGACTGCAAGCTAAATTTTCACGTCCGATCACGGCGACTGTTTCCTATTAGACTGAATAGAAGAGGAAAAGGAATTGGCTAATGCAAGGCGAATTGCAATGAAGTGCAGAGTTGCCATGACGTTTAAAATTATTTTAATTTAGGTTAAGTGTTAAAATTATAGCGGATATTATTTTTGGCAATACAGTGGACGCTCGCAAATTAGAACCGCTTTGTTTTTGAGGCAATTCTAATTTCTGAATTATTCTAATTTCTGGATGTTTTTATTTCGAATAGAAAATAAAAATAACTTAAATTTTTTTTGATAAAAACAAGAAAACAAAACGTAATTCACTCCAATACATTAAATGTATTTTTTAAAATTAAAAATACCGTGTCGTTTCTTATATTTGGAAAATTATCCATTGCTTCCACGGAATGCATTTTCATCTTTATATGGATATTCCTCTCTAAATATTTTTTTAGCTTTCTCTTTAAACCACTCATACAGACGACTTACCATATTTGGGTATTCAGCGCTGTGCAAAGATTTATTGCTTGCTTCCTGATATGTGTTGAAAACAGCATTTAATATTGCTGTTCTATGTGATTTGATATAGCTGATTGAAGATGTCGTAACATTTATATTCCCTTCAAACCCTTTGTCAAGCTTTTCTAATATCTTGACCTTCGTTTCCGATGATAAAGTGTTTTTTTACGTTTATTTGACATTTCGAATGATACACTTTCACTTTTTAATAGATACTTCCAAAATATGTACATGTTTCGAACTTCACAAATAAACTAGCCAAAATATATATATAAATGCGACAAAAAAACAACAAATAAGGAAACACATCTAAAATTTGGTAATTCCCCTTTTTAGTTTTACATGTTTTAACAGAATAAAAATAAATTGCGGATTTCTTGTGTTCAAATAACAAAAAAAAAAAACGCTCTGAAATTAGAACTTAAAATTCGAATTTTAGAGCGTTTAATGTATTGCAAACACTGATTCTAATTTCTGGACGTTCGAATTACTGAAAGCTCTAATTTGTGAGCGTCTACTGTATAATGATACAAATTATTGTTAAATGAATGCATTTACTTTTTTTGATGCAGGAACCAGGGTTTTAAAAAATAAGCGATATTTAAAAGAGTTTTTTTCGAAGTGTTATTTATAAAAACATTAATCAGGAATTTTGTAACTTAGGGAAAAATTATTTTTTGGGTTTTAAGCACTTCAAAGCGTGGTACACATTATTTGACTTGAGTGACAGTAAAACATTGTGGCAGTTGGCATCAAAGCTTTGATAACAACAATCATTATGTATATTGTTAATTTTAACTAAAGTATGATCGGATACAACTATAAAATCGTTGTGGCTCCCTTGTGAAAGACTGATTTAACCACAATATAGTTATCTGTTAATATGGCTAAAGTAATATTTTTGGAAAATTTTCGTTAAAAATAGTTTTGTTAGCGATGGCCATATTAAAAAAAATTTCATTTTGCGTGAAATATGGCTGAACTTTAAAAAACACAATTATTTCAAAAACTACAAGTAATACAATAAAAGGAAAAATATTTTTGATGACGTTTGTTATCTTGATGAACAGATTTTCTTTATAAGGCTTGATTATATATATACCATTGAGAGGTTGTATGTGATTTTAATTGCGAAGAAATAACAAAAATTTTAACAAGTGAATTACCAATTTCACCGTTTTAAACAAATTTAACTTACTGTAAAGTTTAGCTATTTTTTTAATTAAAATCTTAAAAAGGTCTTGTCAGCAAATAATTTAGTTAAGTTGGTATATTTCTATTTAAATACCAGATTGCACACATTGCTTTACATCTCAGAAAATATCGGATAAATATATCAAATAGATATAATTTGTTTCATTAGTACACATATTTTTAAAATAATTTAATAAAAAGGATTGTTGATTTACTGGCAATATATTTATTCAAACCATATTTTAAAATTGACCTAACTGACCTTTTTATTGAAGCCGGCAAGTTCCTTCAATCTTATTTTATTGTTATAAACAAATAAAACAGGTTAATAAAAGGATTAAATAGTCTTTAGAAGCTATTAAAGTAATTTAAAATTAAATTTAGTTTATTGACAGTTAATGATTGCCATAATCATTTGTGATTAATAAATACCCAAATAAATTCCCAAAAAAGGAATATACCAGGTATTTACCCGGTATTAACCCAGACGTCAGGTAAATACCCGGTAGAATCCCATCTGTATTCATATGCAAACCAATTTTTATTTACGTTTATTTGTAATACAAATATGATTTCAAAAAGCCCAAAGTTACTTTGAAAACATTTAACAAAAGAAGCAAAAAACTCTACATCGAAAAATAACCTTACGGCCATATTGAAAAAAGTTCTTATTTTAAGTTTAAAGTATGTAAGAACTATCAAACTCTTACGTCTTAGAAGCCTCTTATAAAAATGTGTATTCATAAAAGTACATTAACAGCTTTTTAACCATTTACTGTTTGTAGCGATTTTTTGTTAAGGTATGGCAACTTTTTTTACGTTTTGTTGCTATTTTATTGCTAGTGATGAAACTTTTATTCGGTTCACATTAATAATTATTAAAAATGATTCCGTTCGGAATTGAAGAAAATATATTTATTTATTAATAGAAATGTATTTTGATAGTGTTTAGGCATTTCAGATACAGAAAACTCCCATTCCTTTCATGAAAACAAAAATGGTTTCATTCCGAAACATTATTTCTTCATTTTCTGAAGCACCAAATTACGGAATGAAATTAATTTCCGAAAGGAATTGTACTCTGTGACATGGCGGATTATTTTAGTTTCTAAACATAAATTTGGCAACTTTTTTAACGTTTTGTTGGTATTTTATTGCTAGTGATGAAACTTTTATTCGGTTCACATTAATAATTATTAAAAATGATTCCGTTCGGAATTGAAGAAAATATATTTGTTTATTAATAGAAATGTATTTTGATAGTGTTTAGGCATTTCAGATACAGAAAACTCCCATTCCTTTCATGAAAATTGTTATTTGAACTTTTTTTAAATATACGATAAGAGAGTATTAAAATAAAAACTTTGTTTACTTTTTGTTAATATCACTATTATTATGAATGCTTTTTTCTTTTTTTTTAAATATTTTTGAAACATAGTTCTTAGTTCATAGTTTAATAAGAAATTAAAGAGAATATCTGCATTTGCTTCTGAACGCATTTATTTAAATCATATACATATGGGCATTTCCATGAGAATGTCAACCACGACTCAAACAATTAAAACGCTTTCAACTTTTTTTCAAATATGGTAGATAGGAATAAAGCAACCAAACTTTACTATGCAGAAGTACTTATAGCTTTTTACAATTTTTAAAAAGCAAAAAATAAAAGTTTAAACTGACCTTTTCTTTGATTAATTTTTAGTAACTGCAATCAACCATTTTCGATTTTCTACCGATTAAATACAGATACTGGTAACATTGGAATTATACTTAAAAAAAAATATATTACAACAACAATGAACAAGATCCATGAGGAAAGAGCAAATATATAGGTCGATTAGCGGTATATTTTTTGGTTTGTTTTGAATGCTATTCTAATGTCACGTACGTGGTGCAAAACATCATTTGTCTTTGTCATTTGTATTTGGTCAGTCTTACGTGTTTCAAAATAAAAGTTCAAAGCAAGATATTTGTTGCAAGGTTTCATATGGTCGGGCTTGACCGTCTATAATTTCTCACTTGTTTGTTTTAAGTTTTTATATACTTATATTTACAAAGATATATTTCTTACCTTGTAAAAACTATAAGAGAAAAATCTGTCACGTACGGTATGTCACGAACGATATTTCATTTTCCAAAAAAAATATTTTCTTCCAATTATGGATTATAAAGCAAAAATATGTGGTTTAATGTAAAAAATTAAAAAAAGAAGAAAAACACCCCACAATTCGCACATTTTCGTATTTTACAAAAATTATATCATAAAATGCAAACATTTATTAAAATGTCATTTTAATTTTGGTTTAAAGAAGGGTTAATCCAACAATACATTTTCTTACTCTATGAATGGTTTATTAAAGGTTTAATAGACTATATTTCGTTTATGAATACAACTTTAGCAATTTTTCCTTAAAAATAGTTCATTAATCATAAATAAGTTTTTATGAATTTTTTTTTAACATTTTTTTAGAAAAAAAAAAACATAACAGTTGATATCTTATTGAAACACAACAAAGGCAAACTTACTGTTGATAAAAAAAAATTCAAAAATAAAAATTATCCTTAATTTATTGCGATTATTATTTATTTTTTATCATCGGAAGACGCTTAAACTAAAGCCTTTTAGAATTTTGTGTATAAAAATATTATTTTTAATAGCATATACGGTGTATTATAATCGATCAAAAAGTCTATTTTGAATTTTTTGTTTTATATCGACCGATTATATCGTAAGCGACAATTTATCGAACTTTTGTTTTTATTTCATTCATAGACTTTGAGTTTGTACCTATGCGGAGAAAAAGCCCATCTAAGTAAAAAATTGCATTTATAATAATAAAATTAATAACAAATTGTAATAGAAACTTAGAGTTTAATTGACCAAGTTATATTTTATAAACATAAGTTTTGATGTTTATCACTTTTAAGTGAAGAATACTAAATTAAACTAGCCTTAATTAGTTTAATTTATTAATTTATATGCCGTACTATTGTTTTTCTTTTTTATATGGTTACCATACATACATTTATTTTAATAAACTGTTTTATTAATTTTGAAATAGAAGTTAATTGCACGAAATTAAAATTAAAGAAGCTAAATGAAACATATTAAGCTAAGCATAACTAAAACTAGATCTAGCGCGATAAAAGTTAATAAGGCCACACTGGTTTCGTGGCCAAATCTCTTTCGCCATTTTCCAAGCGAATTCAGCATAACTACTAAATTTGCCTCGCGCCTTTTCTCTTTTCAGTTCAGGGATGGAAAAGTTAATGTTATTAAACTTAATACGTTTTCATACTTTTAAGTTGAAGTATCTATATATTGAATGGAATGCGTAAAGAATAGCATAAACTAACTAGTCCAGTACTTTCAGCTCAGTGTAGTGACTTGAAAATTCTAGTGCATACTTTAACTCAGTATGCGAAAAGAAAGTACTTTAAAATTTACAGCTACTAGACTCCGAATTATTCGGTTTTAGTTTTAAGCTCTAAAATTTATTAGTTTTTCAAATTCTAACGAAAAATAGATATTATTATTAAATGTATCTCCTACAAAGAAATTCCATTTGCCCATATTGCAACTACAAAGTCATTTTAAAATGATAAAAACTTTTCGCGACAATTTTCATCAATTAATTTAATATTATAAGACAGTTCTCTAGCACACTTATTATTAAGTGCATACTTATTAAGCGTTTTTTAATATTTTTCGCATTTTAAAAGTAAGTATACATATACCTAGTAGTCTAGTGCCTACTAGGTTGGTTTTAAAAGTCACGTAATTTGTTGTATGTACTACATACTAACTTTTTTCGCATATCACCCATTATTTAGAGTCGTAGTTTTTAGAAATATGAAAAAAGCTTGTTTATAAATGACATTTATTAAAATTTTTCTTAGTTGTTCTTTTTTTATTGTATGTTTCTTCAAAAAAATTGTAGCAATGCCATTGTTTATAAAAAGCTTAATGTACGGAAAGAATTATTTACTAAATCGCCAGAAAATATTCGTCCAAGCCAAAAATTTTATATTGTAAACATATGTGTGGTTTGGTTTAAGCAAAAGGTTATGACTAAAAGCGATATAAAATTTACTTAAATACAGCTAAAAAAAATTGTTTTAATTCTATAGTTACTTGAATCAAGTTTTTGTTGCTAATGGCCAGTTTCACCAATTTAATTTAAATATCAATCAATTCATATTTAAATATAGTTTTCATAAAATTTCATAAAACGAATTTAAAAAATATATTTAAATAAACTTGCTGAAATTGGCCATTAATATTTTATGAATGCGAAGAAGAAAAGCCTGAATTTTGTTCGTAAAAACGTGTAGTATTAGTTAGTTAGTTAGAAAACTTAATATATGTTATTTAGTTATATTTGACCTTTCTTTTTTTCATAATTATTTTTTAATAAATAAATATAATATCTTATAAATAAAAAGACCTTAAGCTTAAACAATTAAAAATAATGAAAAAACTTAATATAAAAATGAAAAACTTTTTATTGATTTGCTTTACATGTCGAATCAAATAAAAATTACATGAATAATCAATCCTAGTTTTCTAGAGTATTTAAAGAAATCCTTAGCATTTATTTCTTGATGCAAGAAATTCGATTCTATTTAAAAATCAAGAAAACCAGACTACTGTTAAATAAATGCAGCTTGATTTCAGAAATATCTTTCTTATTTTTAATAAAAAGCCAGTTTCTTTTGTATATCTTGTTTAAAGAAATTTTCTATCATATGCCAAAAACGTGAATTTTTTGATCATGAGAAAATGTTTCTTTATTTATGAAAATTTTACTCAATACGAAACAAAATAAGATAAAATCATAAAATTATTTTTGGATTTTCATGTTTTAGGAAACGAAATTGATCACTTTAGAATATAAACTTTTTATCGTGTGTATAAAAGATTACATGGAAAAAGTGTTATGTGGATAACTACTCAAAAACGATAAAGTACACTTGATTTTAACACCTATAAAGAGAGAACCTCTTATATGCTTGAGAAATTTTAAATAATGAAAGCAAACAAGCCTTAAAGGTACGAGAAACATGCAAAAGAAATTTTTAATATCCATACCAAAAATATTATCAAAAAAGTTTTGTTTTGAGTATGTGTTTAAATCTAAGCCAATACATACAACAACAAAAATAACAATATAAAACATCAGGCAACGGTTTTTATTATAGTTTTACTGGAAATGGCAAGTAATTAGCGCCACTTAAAAGCCAATCCCAACAAGCAGTTGGGAGAATATAAAGCGTGTCTGGATGCTCCAACCGGCAATGCCGATACCAGAATTGGATGCGATCGTCTAATCACCGGTTCATCTTAAACTCCCATGATTACGGAAACCACAACGAATGAAAATCCGCCTTTAGATTTAGTTAAAAGAAATGCCTAAATACGACAAATCAAAAAGAACTTTTTGTTAAAAAATGTTCTAAACTAATAATGTGTGTCAAAGTCTAAAAATCGTTTTTGAGATTGTAATTGTTAAAATCTGCAACGATAAACTAAATATACTGTAAAAAATGTTCGGCAAATGGTTTATATATATAAAAAAATTGCAATTATAGTATACATATTATAAATTTTAAAAATGTTACTTAAAACTTAAAAAAAAAAATTATATTAAGCCATGTTCTGAAAATCGAATTTGTCAAATAAAAATCGAAAAAATTTTGGAAACCTTTCTGGTCAAAAAGTAAATAAAATATTAACTTTTATACACTTTATACTTTGCGAACCACCTATCTTTATTAAAACTTCTTTTAAAATAATGTATAACTACGGTCGTTAAAAACAAATAATTAAAACTCTTATCCGATTTTCATTTTAATTTAAGTTTTCACAACACGGCCGGAAGTTTAATTAGGATTTATTTTCAGAGTTCATTTTAAAATATAATCAAAAATTATAAAATCAATCTTTTTAATTCTTCTAAACACTTAGAATTAAGGCTGGATTAAAAATTTTCGTGGTACAGGCCATATTTTCTGGTGATTTGGTAAATAATTCTTTCCGTGCATTAAACTTTTTATAAGCAATGGCATTGCTAGAAATTTTTTAAGAAACACACAATTAAAAAAGAACAACTAAGAAAAATTTAATAAATGCCATTTATAAACTATCTTTTTTATCTTTTTCCATACATATTCTCAGAAAGAACTACTGTCAATAATGAGTGATATGCGAAAAAAGTAAGGCTGACTTCCAAAACGTCAATTGCTTTGTATCAGAACAAAGTATAAAGTTTCATAACGCCGCAGTACAATATATATACAATGCAAACCCTTCCAAAACGTCACTGCTAAGTATTAGTAACGCATCAAAAAAGCAATCAGAGCATCGGTTTTAAAGTTGATGCTTTGTGACATTTAACATTTAATTTGCAAGCAATACAGATTTATTTTAAAAGTATTATGCATTGCACCACTTACATTTCAAAATGTTTTAATAAACAAAACACATAGTTGCATTGTTTCGGTACTTTGTACATTGTTGAAATACAGTAGTAAAATTGTGTACGAACTTTGTATTAGTACGTTTTGGAAGTCAGCCTAAGTATGTAGACATACAACAAATGACGTGACTTAAAAAAACCAACCTAGTAGGCACTAGACTATTTAGTATATGTATACTTACTTTTGAAATGCGAAATATATTAAAAAACGCTTAATAAATAAGTATGCACTTAATAACTATAAGTGTGCTAGAGAAAAGCTTTAAAATATTAGTGCTTTGTTTTTATGTTTTATATATTATTAAATAATTAATGAAAAATTTCGCGAACAGTTTTTATCATTTTAAAATGACTATGTAGTTGCAATATGTGCAAATGGAATTTCTTTGTAGGAGATACATTTAATAACAATATCTATTTTTCGTTAGAATTTGAAAAACTAATAAATTTTACAGCTTAAAACTAAAACCGAATAATTCGGAGTCTAGTAGCTGTAAGTTTTAAAGTACTTTATTTTTGCATACTGAGTTTAAGTATGCACTAGAATTTTGAAGTCACTACACTAAGCTAAAAGTACTTGACTAGCTAGTTTATGCTATTCTTTACGCATACCATTCAATATATAGATATTTCAACTTAAAATGATAAAAAAGTTTTAAGTCTGATTACATTAACTTTTCCATCCCTGAATTGAAAAGAAAAAAGGCGCGAGGCAAATTTAGTATTTATACTGAATTCGCTTGGAAAATGGCGAAAGAGATTTGGCCACGAAACCAGTGTGGCCAGATTAACTTACTTCGAGCTAAATCTAGTTTTTTTCATGCTTAAGCTGGGATCACACGATTGCCGCAAATGCACCAATATGACACAATTTTTATTGTGCTTTGTTGACGCACAATAATGAAATTGCATCAATAAAATATTCTGAAATTACACGATTGCCCTGTTTTAAACAAATTTAATTGCCGCTAGTTGGTACAAAGCGAAATGGTTACAACAATTGCCGCAGCACAATCACACGATTGTTCTTACTTGACAACTGCAAATACAGCTGTTGTGGTAGCTTATTTATTTGTATGAAAGTTCTTGTTGGTTTGTTAATTAAATAAAATTAAATATGTATCATATATGTATGTACTTAAACAAAATTCAAAAAATTAAGTCTATTCAACAATTTCGTATGTTAAGTTTCTCATAGAAATACCTTAAATAAAAATATTCGCACTGAACAGCTAAATATGCTTGTGAACATACATACATTCATATTTTGTAAATAACAATAATTAAAAAAAAAATTAAAATGCATAATAAATAAATAAATATTTATCTTCATTACCTACTAAAAGAAACACAAAAAGTAAATTTATTAAAAAAAGGCAAATATTAGTGCGTATTGTGTTGTTTGATTGCCGCACAAGAACACAATAAATATTGGTGCATTTTTGTTATTTTTATTGACGCGCGGTTGCATAGAAAAGAGTCACGCGATTGCCGCACCAGGGTTGTATTTGATTGGTAAAAGTAAGCATGAAAATTGGTGCATTGCGGCAATCGTGTGATCCCAGCTTTAGTCCCAGTTTACAATGTTCAAATTGAAAGGCAGACATTTTTTCTTTTCTCTTTTGAACTTGCCTAAACCTTTCAAAATCGCGAAATTAATAGACAGACAGAAAGTATTCGTTTTCTTACTTCGTTCTCTTTCGCTGTTGACGAAGATGAACATTAACAGGCAATGATACTAAACTGACATTGATGTGAGAAAAATGATATGAAGCAACAACAAGAAAACTGCAAACAGTGGAAAAGAGAAACAAAAAATGGCTAGTACAGATAGTCATGTACTACACACTCTACCTTTACAACCCCTCACCAACAAACTTCGTCTGTCAACAATTTGTTTTTAATCTTATTATAATAAATGCAATTTTTTTATTTAGATGGGCTTTTTCTCCACAAAGGTACAAATTTAAAGTCTATGAATTTGTTTGTCATTGTAACGAGTACTTATAACCTATTTGGAAGAAAAAACCAAAAGTTCGATAAATTGTCGCTTACGATATAATCGATTGATATAAAGTACATATCGTCGTATAATTTAAAAAAATTACAATTACAAATTATAAAATCAGTCGTTTTGACTCTCCTAAGCATTTAGAATTAAGGCTGGATTTAAATGACAGCAACATTTTCGCTTGGTGTTCACAATAAAGCAACTATTTTGTTCACAGGAACGCATATTTTAAAACTTTTGCAAGCTTGCACATTTTTATTAAAAACTAAATTTGTCAAAATTTACAAAAGTTGAAAACAAAAAACCATTTCAGAAGACAAAAGATAAGTTTTCTCATTAAAATTACAATCAGTTGTTATCTTCACTGTAAACTGAAACACAAGTTATTATATGAAAGCAGTTCTCATAAAATTTTAAAAGAATGAATGTATGTATTAGTTTATAAGTGCATTGAAACTTGAAACTAAATTTGAAGCAAAACCTAATTGTGGGATCTCCAAGTAAGACAAGAAAATAACAGAATATAAAATTTTTACCACATTTGTGCCACCAGTTAAATTAGCCTTGGATGTTACCAATATGTCAAATTACCTTTTCAATCACATTATTACACTAAATTCGTGTAAAAATTTATAAATATCGAATGTTTGATTAAAAAACTTAAAAAATTTATTTTATTAATGATCTAAATATTACAAAAACATACAATTATTTATTGAGCATTTTGTACTTGGTACGTTTTTTTTTTGACAAAAATGTACCTATTACTTTTTCTTTAACTATTTAGCGCTTACCATCTCTGGGTTCAGTCTAATAAGAAACATTCAACGGGATCGGTCGTGTTATTTTGTTCGGCATTATTAATTAAATAAAAACCGGGTATAATATAATCAAACAAATGTTGAAGCATTTGAAAAATATAATAAAAGGTGTTTTTAATAAAATAAAAGTGTTTTCTTATCGCATAAGACTGTATATGTTGCTTAAATTGAAAAATTAAAATTTGCAAATTTCGTTTCCGACATGATTGGTTTTTGGTGTGTTTTCTTTATTCGCCTTTTCGTTCTTTTCGTAGTGTTTGTGTGCAGGAACAAATTAGAGAAGGTAAAACAAATAATATAACTTGTGAAGTAGCGATTAATTCTAGAGAGTGTAGAAGGTTCGTGACTTCGATAACCAAATAAGAATGGTTAGATTGAAATGAAGTCTTTAATAAACTTTTGGTATCAAATAAATTGATATTGATTTGATATCGATAAATTTAAAAAAAAAGTTTGAAAAGGTTTGTGGCAGCAATATGGACAATATGGTTCTAGAATGCGACACTCACTCGCCTTTGATGTGAATTAAAAGCAATTATGTATACTATATGTATTTTATTTTGGAAATATGTATGTAAAATTGAAAAAATATAGAATTGAGAATGTAAACTAGATATTAATATTAAAATGGAACAATGTAAAAATAACGTTATTGAGTGTTGATTTAATATTAAATAAAGCGTTATAAAATTTTAGTTGCAGACTAAAGTTACTTTTTAAATTGCTATCTTGCACCCGTCTTCTTATTTCCCACTTTTGAGGAAGTCTGCGTCTTTTTACATCAAAATCGCTGAAGTATATTGAAGACAAAGCTAACCTTTTTCTTTCTCCATTCAAACAGCTTGCTGCTTGAGATCAGCTCAACTCTTATGGATGAAATAGCTTCCTTTATATCCTCATTGTCTAAATATTTCAGGATATCAAAAGTTTCCTTAGTATCTACCTCTCTTGCAACCATTCTACTTTTTGTATTTTCTGCAGCCGATTGATAACTCAATGATTTGAAATGAATTGGTTTACTTGCTTTTGACTTGTATTTTTGTAATTTGGATTAAAAGTAATTTCTAAACAAGCTTGTTCGACCGTAGCCACTGCATTCTCATGAAAAATGGCTACCACTTCCTCGCTTTCAGAGAGGGCGATCTTACCCGAAGTTGATCTTTATTAATCTGTAACTTCGTTTTATAAATTAAGCATTACAGACATTTTTTAAAAGCATCCACAACACACGAATTTTACAACTGAATAAAGAGCGAATCAGCTGTTATGGTTTCTATATTGGTTTAAAATTTTGCCATATAGATTTTAAAAATGCTCTTATTAATTTCATATTTTGCAATTCAAGTTTTAATTTCATTTATAAATTAATGAAGTAAACATTTTTAAATAATATATTTCAACTTTAAAACAATATTATTCCAATATACCCCACGAAATAAATGGAAACCATGTTAATTTAAAGTTGTAAATTATTAATTTAATATATTTCAATATAGTATTTGTTTTAAATTAAAAAATTATTCCATTAATATGACGCGCTTTTATTTTTAAGTTGCAGCTTTTCCCTGATTGTATGTTAAATGTAAAAGGCATATTTGTTCAACTTTTTATGTCTGATATATAAGCAATTGACATGGTTTCACGAACAGGACAAAATTTCGAACTCTTTTTCGACTGCATATAAAAATATAGAATACTGCCGAATTTTATTTAAATCGGCCCAACTATTTCGAAAATTACGACTTACATCCACTCTTTTCCATTTTATATTATAGTATTGAAAACGGTTTTCAAAAAAGTACTAAAGTATAATTTAAGCCTTAATTTATTGTCATGAAGATATTTTATGCTTAAGCATTAATCGACTTTTTTAAATTTATCTTTCCAAAGTGCATATTTCAAAAGCAACTTTCACACCAGTTTAATATTACTAAAAAATTATTTGCATTTGCAAAACGTTTGGTTAGATCAAACATCATATAGCAGTTTCTAAACAACTTTATACAATTACCTTCTTACAAATAAAGTTTAATAAATCAATAGAAATTGTTAAAAATAAAGCTAAAGATTGATCAATTTATTGGTCACGCTTTTTTGGATTTTTTCGTCAAATGTTTGTTGGGTATGAACATACACCTAAAGAATTATACAAGTTCGTTCTTTTACGCTTATGCTAGCTTAAGCTACTGTCAAAAAATAACGAAAATCCTCAAATGCCATTAATGCATTAAAAAAACAAAACTAAAAACATCGCTTAGGTTTCGAATTTTGCTACAGCAAATGAAAGTTTCATAAAGCTGACCGAAAAGTTTCCTTAAGTTCAATATGGTTTGACGCATACAATTTATGTTCATGTATTCGCGCAGTTGCTTAAGCCAGCTCATGCACATTTAGTTTTAAAGAAATCGCAAGTTAATTTATTACGTTACAATAATAATTTTTGTATAAGTTTAAGCTATTTTAAAATATATTATTTAACCTGTAAACAAGTGTTAAATAGTAAATAAAATTTATAAAGCGGTATAAATTAATGAAGGAAACATTTAATTTGCAGATTTTCATAATTCACAACATTCGTTCGTATCAGTGATTAGTGTCGTTGTTTTTTTTTAATGTTTCGTTTTATGTAACATCGTTCGGAGATCGTTGTCATTTATCAATCGTATTAAGTGTAAAAAAAATCAAAAATAAACCAAAAAGGTTTATTTTGTAGGTAAAAGCAGAGTAAATTAATTTTTTTTTCGGTTTGTATTTATGTGAAAATAGTGAGAAAAAAAGTAAAATAGCATTTTTTTACAATGTATGTTTTTTATAAAATAAAAAATATAAACTAAAAAAAGTAAGTATTTAGAAATTAGTAAGTATTAAGTAAAATTTCGCAAAAAATATAAGTTTGATAATAAGTATTGTGGTTATTTTTTAATCCGGCTTAAGTTCATTAAATTTAATATTCGTTACATTATTTTTATGAAAAAAGGAATTTTATAACTTGAAATAAAATTAAGGCCCTAATTATGTAAATCGTAACTCAACGCTAACGAATTACATTGAAAGCAAAAACAAAGTCACAAATATTTTTGCAATTTTGTTGTCGCTTTCTACAGAAGTTCATATTGCGTTTTCAAATTTTGAAAATTTTAAAACAGTACATAAATGACTTTGTATTTGCTTTCAATGAAATTTTCTGGCGTTGCGTTACGATTTACATAATTAGGGCCTAAATTTATTGATTATTTTTCATTCTTGATTGCCGCGGGAATCGAACCCACGGACAGGTTGATTTAATATGTTTCTAAAGTAACCACACAATCTTGTCCGAAATTTTTGCCGTACACTAAGCTAAAAGTACTTGACTAGCTAGTTTATGCTATTCTTTACGCATACCATTCAATATATATTTATTTCAACTTAAAAGGATAAAAAAGTTTTAAGTCTGATTACATTAATTTTTCCATCCCTGAATTGAGAAGAAAAAAGGCGCGAGGCAAATTTAGTATTTATACTGAATTCGCTTGGAAAATGGCGAAAGAGATTTGGCCACGAAACCAGTGTGGCCAGATTAACTTACTTCGAGCTAAATCTAGTTTTTTTCATGCTTAGTCCCAGTTTACAATGTTAAAATTGAAAGGCAGACATTTTTTCTTTTCCCTTTTGAACTTACCTAAACCTTTCAAAATCGCGAAATTAATAGACAGACAGAAAGTATTCGTTTTCTTACTTCGTTCTCTTTCGCTGTTGACGAAGATGAACATTAACAGGCAATGATACTAAACTGACATTGATGTGAGAAAAATGATATGAAGCAACAACAAGAAAACTGCAAACAGTGGAAAAGAGAAACAAAAAATGGCTAGTACAGATAGTCATGTACTACACACTCTACCTTTACAACCCCTCACCAACAAACTTCGTCTGTCTACCATCAATTGCAATTTGTTTTTAATCTTATTATAATAAATGCAATTTTTTTTATTTAGATGGGCTTTTTCTCCCCAAAGGTACAAATTTAAAGTCTATGAATTTGTTTGTCATTGTAACGAGTACTTATAACCTATTTGGAAGAAAAAACCAAAAGTTCGATAAATTGTCGCTTACGATGTAATCGATTGATATAAAGTACATATCGTCGTATAATTCAAAAAAATTACAATTACAAATTATAAAATCAGTCGTTTTGACTCTCCTAAGCATTTAGAATTAAGGCTGGATTTAAATGACAGCAATATTTTCGCTTGGCGTTCACAATAAAGCAAATATTTTGTTCACAGGAACGCATATTTTAAAACTTTTGCAAGTTTTTTAAAAGAATGAATGTATGTATTAGTTTATAACAAGAAAAAAACAGAATATAAATTTTTACCACAAATTGGTTACATTTGTGCCACCAGTTAAATTCGCCTTGGATGTTACCAATATGTCAAATTACCTTTTTAATCACATTATTACACTAAATTCGTGAAGAAATTTATAAATATCGAATGTTTGATTAAAAAACTTAAAAAATTTATTTTATTAATGATCTAAATATTACAAAAACATACAATTATTTATTGAGCATTTTGTACTTGGTACGTTTTTTTTTTTTTGACAAAAATGTACCTATTACTTTTTCTTTAACTAATTAGCGCTTACCATCTCTGGGTTCAGTCTAATAAGAAACAGTCAACGGGATCGGTCGTGTTATTTTGTTCGGCATTTTTAATTAAATAAAAACAGGGTATAATATAATCAAACAAATGTTGAAGCATTTGAAAAATATAATAAAAGGTGTTTTTAATAAAATAAAAGTGTTTTCTTATCGCATAAGACTGTATATGTTGCTTAAATTGAAAAATTAAAATTTGCAAATTTCGTTTCCGACATGATTGGTTTTTGGTGTGTTTTCTTTATTCGCCTTTTCGTTCTTTTCGTAGTGTTTGTGTGCAGGAACAAATTAGAGAAGGTAAAACAGATAATATAACTTGTGAAGTAGCGATTAATTCTAGAGAGTGTAGAAGGTTCGTGACTTCGATAACCAAATAAGAATGGTTAGATTGAAATTAAGTCTTTAATAAACTTTTGGTATCAAATAAATTGATATTGATTTGATATCGATAAATTTAAAAAAAAAGTTTGAAAAGGTTTGTGGCAGCAATATGGACAATATGGTTCTAGAATGCGACACTCACTCGCCTTTGATGTGAATTAATTATACATATGTATATGTATTTTATTTTGGAAATATGTATGTAAAATTTAAAAAATATAGAATTGAGAATGTAAACTAGATATTAATATTAAAATGGAACAATGTAAAAATAACGTTATTCAGTGTTGATTTAATATTAAATAAAGCGTTATAAAATTTTAGTTGCAGACTAAAGTTACCGGTTTACAGGGGATGTCGCTGAAGGTATACTTTTTAAATTGCTATCTTGCACCCGTCTTCTTATTTCCGACTTTTGAGGAAGTCTGCGTCTTTTTACATCAAAATCGCTGAAGTAGATTGAAGACAATGCTAACCTTTTTCTTTCTCCATTCAAACAGCTTGCAACTCTTATGGATGAAATAGCTTCCTTTATATCCTCATTGTCGAAATATTTCAGGATATCGAAAGTTTCCTTAGTATCTACCTCTCTAGCAACCATTCTACTTTTTGTATTTTCTGCAGCCGATTGATAACTCAATGATTTGAAATGAATTGGTTTACTTGCTTTTGACTTGTATTTTTGTAATTTGGATTAAAAGTAATTTCTAAACAAGCTTGTTCGACCGTAGCCACTGCATTCTCATGAAAAATGGCTACCACTTCCTCGCTTTCAGAGAGGGCGATCTTACCCGAAGTTGATCTTTATTAATCTGTAACTTCGTTTTATAAATTAAGCATTACAGACATTTTTTAAAAGCATCCACAACACACGAATTTTACAACTGAATAAAGAGCGAATCAGCTGTTATGGTTTCTATATTGGTTTAAAATTTTGCCATATAGATTTTAAAAATGCTCTTATTAATTTCATATTTTGCAATTCAAGTTTTAATTTCATTTATAAATTAATGAAGTAAACATTTTTAAATAATATATTTCAACTTTAAGACAATATTATTCCAATATACCCCACGAAATAAATGGAAACCATGTTAATTTAAAGTTGTAAATTATTAATTTAATATATTTCAATATAGTATTTGTTTTAAATTAAAAAATTATTCCATTAATATGACGCGCTTTTATTTTTAAGTTGCAGCTTTTCCCTGATTGTATGTTAAATGTAAAAGGCATATTTGTTCAACTTTTTATGTCTGATATATAAGCAATTGACATGGTTTCACGAACAGGACAAAATTTCGAACTCTTTTTCGACTGCATATAAAAATATAGAATACTGCCGAATTTTATTTAAATCGGCCCAACTATTTCGAAAATTACGACTTACATCCACTCTTTTCCATTTTATATTATAGTATTGAAAACGGTTTTCAAAAAAGTACTAAAGTATAATTTAAGCCTTAATTTATTGTCATGAAGATATTTTATGCTTTCCAAAGTGTATATTTCAAAAGCAACGTTCACACCAGTTTAATATTACTAAAAAATTATTTGCATTTGCAAAACGTTTGGTTAGATCAAACATCATATAGCAGTTTCTAAACAACTTTATACAATTACCTTCTTACAAATAAAGTTTAATAAATCAATAGAAATTGTTAAAAATAAAGCTAAAGATTGATCAATTTATTGGTCACGCTTTTTTGGATTTTTTCGTCAAATGTTTGTTGGGTCTGAAAATACACCTAAAGAATTATACAAGTTCGTTATTTTACGTTTTTTGTTTCAAAGTTCATCTTCGTCTATTTTACCTACATTTTTTTACCTTTACGTTTTCTTTAAACAATTGGCAACATTTATATATTTTTTCACCTTTTTAATTAACTATCGAAAACAAAAAAATTTGTTTCGAAAGATTGATCAAATAGCTATCGAAGCTACTTGTGACAAATTTTGCTAACACCAATAGGTAATAAGTTACAAGGATGAAAAAGAACACCTGTATGGCCAAAATGTCAAATTTCGACCCCTCTAACTCAGAAACGTTTTGACCGATCTTGTTGACAATTTGTGTCTAAACTACTACCCAATGGTGCAAATTTCATCCAAATCGGAAGACATCGATTTTAAAATTGGGCCACTTGACATGAAATCCCCCATATGCTAGCTTAAGCTACTGTCAAAAAATAACGAAAATCCTCAAATGACATTAATGCATTAAAAAAACAAAACTAAAAACATCGCTTAGGTTTCGAATTTTGCTACAGCAAATGAAAGTTTCATAAAGCTGACCGAAAAGTTTCCTTAAGTACAATATGGTTTGACGCATACAATTTATGTTCATTCATCGCGCAGTTGCTTAAGCCAGCTCATGCACATTTAGTTTTAAAGAAATCGCAAGTTAATTTATTACGTTACAATAATAATTTTTGTATAAGTTTAAGCTATTTTAAAATATATTATTTAACCTGTAAACAAGTGTTAAATAGTAAATAAAATTTATAAAGCGGTATAAATTAATGAAGGAAACATTTAATTTGCAGATTTTCATAATTCACAACATTCGTTCGTATCAGTGATTAGTGTCGTTGTTTTTTTTTAATGTTTCGTTTTATGTAACATCGTTCGGAGATCGTTGTCATTTATCAATCGTATTAAGTGTAAAAAAAATCAAAAATAAACCAAAAAGGTTTATTTTGTAGGTAAAAGCAGAGTAAATTAATTTTTTTTTCGGTTTGTATTTATGTGAAAATAGTGAGAAAAAAAGTAAAATAGCATTTTTTTACAATGTATGTTTTTTATAAAATAAAAAATATCAACTAAAAAAAGTAAGTATTTAGAAATTAGTAAGTATTAAGTAAAATTTCGCAAAAAATATAAGTTTGATAATAAGTATTGTGGTTATTTTTTAATCCGGCTTAAGTTCATTAAATTTAATATTCGTTACATTATTTTTATGAAAAAAGGAATTTTATAACTTGAAATAAAATTAAGGCCCTAATTATGTAAATCGCAACTCAACGCTAACGAATTACATTGAAAGCAAAAACAAAGTCACAAATATTTTTGCAATTTTGTTGTCGCTTTCTACAGAAGTTCTTATTGCGTTTTCAAATTTTGAAAATTTTAAAACAGTACATAAATTGTTGTATGACTTTGTTTTTGCTTTCAATGCAATTTTTTGGCGTTGCGTTACGATTTACATTATTAGGGCCTAAATTTATTGATTATTTTTCATTCTTGATTGCCGCGGGAATCGAACCCACGGTCACGGACAGATTGATTTAATATGTTTCTAAAGTAACCACACAATCTTGTCCGAAATTTTTGCAGTTCAGAAATCTTTGCCGTTTAATATAAGTTTGTATATGTATGTACATTAGCGTCTTCGAAAGCAAAAAGTTAAACTAGTCACCTCCTAGATTGTAACAGCCTTATTTATAAAAAATAAAACGTGTTAATAAAGGGTTTATTAAACGGATTTTGTATGAAAATCCATTTTATTAACCCTTTATTAACCGCTTTTATTTTTTATAAATTAGGCCGTAAGACTTTGAAACAATTTCAGAAATATTTTTTTTGTTTAATTCGTTGCAATATTTGAATTGATTGTAGATTTAATTTATTCAACTTTTTTAGTGCTTGTTAAAAAATACCAATCATCATAATATAACTAAATTTTCAAGCTTGAGGTTTTTTTTTTAATTTTATATAAAAAACTTTAAACGTTTATTTTAACCAATATTTCGGCGCTGCTTTGAGTGCCTTCTTCAGGTTTTTTTTCTTTTATTATTTAACAAAATTTCAACAAACAAATTAAACAATATATTTTGCGGAATTTCGGTTTTTTTTTAGTAATTTCAATAATCTAAAACGTTTTTGAGTTACGCGAAAATATGTCTTGCAACCTCCTCCATTTTCGAAATAACGGTATATCTCGAAAACCAGAGCCAATCTAAAAAAACGGCGAGCACCACTGGATTCAGCGTACCCGAATTATGTTGAAACGCCATGTGCCCGGCTTGTCTGTATTTTCAACTAGCATAGTGTAATTAATTGTTTTGGTTACAAATATCCATTATAAACAATTAAAAAAAAAAATTTGCACACCGGTGGTAAACATTTTACACTTTTTTGCAACCAAACTTGTGAAATTAAAATTTGCTATTTTAAATAACCGAAATTGTTTCGCGTAGAAGCTTTTGCTTATTTGCATATCCCGCATTTATGCATCACAATATAATACAATTTTAATAAATTGCATTACAAAATCCTCATAAAAGCATCGATTAAAACTTCAAACAGAATAAAAAAAAAACGCAACAAATTATTTCATCAAAACTAAAGGGCATAATAAACACACACATTATTTCCGTTTGGTGTTTGCCAATAAACAACAGAAATATTCTCCGTACAAACATTAATTTTCATTTTGGTTTGTTTTCAATTAATGCAGACGCCGATAGTGCTGCGCCACTTTTGTTGCTTTTTGCTTAAAACGGAGAATAAATTCATTATTAATTACAAAAAAATTAATTAGTTTTTTTTTTGATATTTGTAACCAAAATCTTTTTGCTCACCATTTTTTTTTTTTCAACAAAAGTGCACGAAAAAGCTATTGTTTAGCAAAGAATGTTAACAAAACTAATTCGGCGGACCCTCAGCTATCCCAATAAAAAAATGTTCTTGTTTTGCGAAGCACGAATAGTAAAATTTAAAAAGCAAGCGCACATTTATGCGTTATGCAATAGGACATTCGGAGAATGCAGTATGGTAAAAAAATCGCCAAACTGAGTATAGGGTTTTACTACCGGTTATTAATACAAGCGAATCTATACTGTCCAGTCCGTGTGTTTTTCCAAAAGTCTTCATTTGTCGCATAGTGTTATTGTTGATAAAAACTTTTTTCTAAAATTTATCAATATTAATGCTTAAATATGTCTGCTTTTTTCGTCGTTTATTTCATAAGTGGTAAGTCCCTGAAATCAATATGTTGTGCACTTCCCCAACTATGATTTTCTTATAAAATAAAATTCTAATTTTTTAAATTGTTGTTGTTAAATAGTTTATTCAAGGGGAATTCATTTTTCAGGTAGCGTTGATACTTCTTTTTCTAAATTAGAGAGGAATGTTAGAAGTGACTTGTGTTTTTAACACATCGACCAACGAAAGCAAAAAATAAAATACAATGTTGTATTTTTGGTGTTGTTACTTGTTGTAGTATCGCCAGCGTTACCGTTGGTGCTACTAAAGTAGCAATTTGCCACTTTTTCGACTGCTTGGATACTATTTTGCTACTTTTACAAAATGCACCCAAGTGTGATACTTTTCGCAATTCTTGTCACTTTTTTGATTTACTAAATGTAGAGAAAAGCTTAATGAAAGTTACATACTCTTATAAATGGGATTCTACCGGGTATGTATGTATGTGTTTATTAGTGAAGGTAATATTGATTAAATTAAACAATACATTTTTATCAAATTTTGTACCCACCCTTCTTACCAAATTTTCCTTATTTACCGGGTATTTAACAATTGGGTATTTACCCTTTTTTCATCTATATGTATATACTCTGAATATTTCCGAAGCAGTTCAAAATATAAAAAACTATTGTTAAGATGGCTTAAAGAGAATTAAATTCCGAATCATTTGCTGAAAATTGTATCCAATCGTACAAATATCATGATTAAATAATCGACTTATTTCGGGCGAAATATAAGTCATGTCCACAATAATGAATAATACATAAAATTAACATTTGTCCTACGATTTTCATGATATATACCGTATTTTATTCTATATTGGCTTTCAGAAAAATCAGAAAAATTTCAAATTTCTATCCTTATCATTTTTATATGAATTTTTGAAAACAAAAATAGTACTAATTTTGCAAAAATGTATCGCTACTTAGTTTTCAATAATTTCAGTTGGAAATATTAAAAAAGTGTATTTGGATATCTCAAAGTAAATTTTATTAATAATCATCTTTAATTGTTTTGACAACATCGGTCAAATCGATCTCAAGTTATGATAAAATGTATTGGCGTAACCGCCTTATTTCGGGTGAAATATTGCTCTAGCCCATGAATTTTTTTTTTACCATTTATAAAATGTTATTTGAAATTTTAAATAAATTGAACAAAACACGCGGAAAAACATTATTTAGTGTACTAATTATGATTTTAAAAGAAGTGCCCGTTTTTTCTTAAATCCCCTTTTTGGTTCCACTTTTTTTATAAATATCCCCTTTTTTTGAGTATCGCCACCACCGTATAAATGAATTCGCCTTGAGTTTCCCTTTACAATAGTAGTCTGAAACTGTTGATAGTCGGCACTATCGATAGTGCCATAGATAACAATCGATAGTTTTTAAAACTTACAATATTTCCTACAAAATATAAAAAATTTTTACCAAAATCAGTAAAGGAACCAATACATTTGCGATATTATTGTACAATAAAAGTTACTATATAACTTGATTGGCCGTGTGTACAGCATATTAGTATACGGCACAGTTTATTGTATAAAATCAAAAAGAAATATATTTTTTAATATGTTGACAACATTGTACAAAACGCACAGGTATGCGTTGGTTTTGTTTACTTTAAGATTTGTTCAATAAAACATTGCGCCATATATAAGTTTTAATATTTTCCAACTCATTAAATAATGTGGAGCAAATCAACAATAACAACAGCAATAAAAAAGTCTAAGTCTTAAGCTACGGTCAGACTTATCAAATATTTGACGAAAAAAACGGGACCAACAACCAAACTAAAAAATCATTTCGCTTTATATCAATATTTATTTTGATTAAAATACCACATCTTACAAAAAACAGTTTTTTGTTATGTCTAGTAGTATAATTAGTTTATTTTGTAATATTAAGACCATTTTAAATGTCACTAACTATTAACAAAGAAGGGGTTACGCTTATTTGATCAAATATTTAATAAGTGTGACCGTAGCTTAAGCTAAGTTGTGAAAACGGGCCTAAATGTATTGCTTAACTAATGTGAATGTTAGCATATAAAACTTTATACCATAGAATACGTAGAGTCCCGATTAAATCGTCAGAAACCTAAGATCAGTCTTTAAAATTAAATTTCGATGAAAATGGTAAGAATCGGTCCATAATTTCATAAAGTCCCCATACAACCATCTATCCGAAATAGAGTCTTAGTGGCTATAAATATTCTTATTATTTTGGTATTTAGATTAAGTTTGGTTCAAACTTACTAGATTGCAATCTAAATCATCTTACCAAATTTTATTGCAATCGGTTAATTTTTGACCTTAGAGCTCCCATACAAATACCACTTTAGAAAATACAAATTGGCGACAATAACTTTTGTTGTGTTTCTATTTGGCCAATTTTTAAATTCATATATATGTATTTCCTTATCAAGCTAATACGGCCTAAAATCTTTAATGTAATTAAAACACAATTTTAATACATTTTTTCCAGACGTTTCGTCGATTTTTTGTCGACTTCTTCTTGGGATACGTCTATTTAATAAAAACATAACATTTATTAACAAAATTTTAAACAAATAACATTGAAAACTTACATTTTTTATATTATTACATCAAAATGGCAAAATTTACAATTAACATATATAACGTAACAACATAAAACATTGAGTTATTTTTAAAAAAATACGATAATTGCTATGTATGTGCTGGTACATATATCCAAAATAACCGATAGGTCCCATATAAACCCCCATCCTTTAATAACTTAAAGGCAAACATATGTAGGTATATCATTTAGTTGAAGATATCTTTATAATAATCGGCACCAGTGTCGCCATTTTGACGATTTTTATTTATTTTATGACGCTTTTTTGATCTTGTCCCCTTTTATTTTTTACGTGTACCCTTTTTTTAATAAAGGGTATTTTTTTGACGTTTCTTTAATTTTTTTTTTGGTATTTAGTGCTTTTGATTTTAGTTTTTTGCAATTTAAGTGCTTTTTGCAACAAAATATCCCTTCTCGAACTCAGAGGTAAACTTCCTTAAAATTTTAAATTGTTGCAAAAACAATCGCTATTTAGTGTGGATAATCACCCCTATCGTGAATAATTTTTTCCTCGTAATTTTTCCCTTTTTAAATATTTGCGATCATGAAAAAATCCCATGAAGAAAAGGTAATTCAAAGGAGAATAATAACGTGAAAAAATTATTACGGGAAAAAATTCCCCTTATCGTGAAAAGTTTTTCCCTCGTAATTTGTTCACGTTTCCCTTAGATTTTTTACTTAATTTTTGCTAGGGAACAGAACATGTATGTAAGTAGTTCATTCTATAAATCGAATATCAAGGGCTAGATAGATTCGTTAATAAGGCACAAACCGAAGCTTTTGAAAGACGCAGTGGCAGAATTTTGGAAAATATTTTACTATGTACATAAAATTTAAAAAGTACAAAAAACAAAAGTTGTAATCAAACTATTTCTCCAACACTAAATATTTTGCTTTATTATTTTAACGTTTCTTTAAAATATATACGTGTATATTCTTGAACACAAAATTTCGTTAATTCTTAATTTTTTCTAATCGTTCTTCTTTTTTTACATTTAAATATATAAATAAAAAACCAAGCAGATAATTTTTATTTTATATAAAATGTCATTGATATCTAATAATAAATAAAATAGAAATTTTCCTAAAGAATCTTACAGGCAAAAGTTAAAAAATAATGAAAGAACTGATGATTTTTTGGATTAAAGTCTACAATTTCCAAAATTCTTTGGTGAAAAATCCTTTTCAGGAACCAGCTAACTTTATTATCTATATATAAATCGGCAAAGGCAAAACAGTTAAGAACACTTTTCTCCTCTGTATGTCAACCGATTTGAACAAAATATACACCATTTGAAAGATATTTACTTACAGAAGTGCACAATATATTTTTTATTAAAATCTGTTCAATACTTTCAGTGTTATAAGCGTTCTTATTTGCTACTAACACAAATACAAAAAATTTGTTTTTTCAATTATCAAATAATAAAAAATAGGGTGTTCGATTATTCGATATTTTGTAGATTATTTCGAATATTTCGACAATATAAATCTTATATATAAATCGACACAGGCAAACCAGTTAAATATTTTCTTCGTATTAAAAAGAAATATGGCCGAATTTCGACCATTAGGCAAACACTCGTTCGTATAATTTCGTTTCCTTACTCAAATGCCAAAGTTGAAAAAACATTTGGTTTGAAGCATTTTTTTAAACCCAAAATTAGGAATCGGCTTTCTTTAAGCTGAACCAATTTATGATTGCATATTAAATACGGTCTAAAGCAAGAACAAGTTTGGTGTTGCAGCTAAAAATTGCCAATTTTTATTTTTTATTCAAATCATACATATAAAAGAATTACGTTTTTAATTAAAACCGTTTTGTGACCCAATGATGACGATTATGTAACAGATATATTTGAAAATTTAATTTTTTTTCTATTAAATTGTGTCTTTATTTTGTTTACTCCTCAACTAAATAAATTATGTAATAATAAAAGACACTATTTATTTTAAAATTGTAATATCCCATAATATCCGCTTTTCTTCATTCCAAAATGGCAATACTGTTCGGCGCAAAGAATTTTTACATGAATCTTAACCTCATAACATAATTTTTTTTAAATACTGTGGTGTAGGGTCATATGTTAGGGCTTCAACGACTTCACTTTCTTACTTGTTTTTATACTGGAATGCCGTGAGACTCTACCTAACCTATGCTACATACATTTATAAAAGCGATAAAAGTTAATTATAGAACAATAATTTGAGATAAATAAAAGCTATCGAAAACTATTAATAGTTTCAAAAACTATCGATCGTAATACGATAGTCAAAAACCATCGATAGTGCTAACGATAGTTTCAGACCACTTCTATACAGCAATCTGAACAAATAAGAAAATTATGTTAAAATAATAAAATTAAAGATCATTTAAAACCCCTTTGTTTTTTTTCTAAATGGCATTCTGAAAATATAAAAAATATAAGAGTTTTTAACAATATTGAATACTGTAATTCACCATCTTTAATATAATCCTAAAATTTATGTATATTTCATGATTAACGTTTATTTTTTTTTTATTTATATAAACATAAAATATATAGTAAATATTCTTAGTTAACATTTAATAGTTGACATTTAATCAATGTAGAATTTTATTTATTGTATTTTAAAAATTTTTCAAGAGCCATTGCAAATTTTATTCTTACATAATTAATCGAGTAACGTAAACTTTAAGCCCATTGAAGTGAAAAAAGACCAGAGTCTTTGGCGGGAATCGAACCCGCAACCCTCGCACTGATAGACTAGACTACTACCATTCCCACACTCCACCCTCCTGTAGACATTATAAAAAAATTAATAATATGCAACATTGTTGCCATGGCCAATTAAGAATAGAACAAAACCGAACGAAGAGCGATCATAATGCCATTGATTTCAAGAATTGATCATAAATGAGATGTCTGATTTATGTATGTATGTATCTTAATTAATTTGTTTAGATATATTTCCATAAATATTATGAACTTTTCTTGTTGTCTGACGGTTTCTGTTTCTGTGTTGGATTATTTACAAATTATTAATGTTGAAATGTGAATTACAAATGACGTCAATTACAAACAAATGGCAAACCTAGTTTGCATTTGTATGAAACTGTCAATTGGAGAAAAAATAATAATAAAGTCTTATAAACATATTTAAATTGCAAAAAAGCGTACATATGTATCTTGAACTTAATAAAAAAAATAATCCTCACCTTTAGCAAGGGACCACAGCAATCTCTGTTTCATGCTGTTGAAATGTCTAGTCAGAATGATTATAAACAATTAAATCTATAAAACAAACTTTCGATTTCATTCAAATTATTTTTGTTGTCGTTGTAAATAATAGTGGCTACTATATAAAATGTTTTTATTATTATTATTTTTTGTCTAATTAAGTAAAAAGGGCGTTCGGTATTGCTGATTATTACAAATCCATGAATAAAAGTACTAGTTGAATTGTCTGTATGTATATGAAAGATATAAATAGAGACAGTCTGGCTGTATGACGATCGATAGTAACGTCTGCTTGTCATTAATATATTTTATTTTATTAGGAATGTATTGAATTTAATATTACTTAAAAAGGGTCGTTTGAAAGTCTCGTGCTTCCCAAACACAATTATTTAATGGGGGTTTTTTGTTTAACCCTTAGTGTGAGGTTTCATTTCTGTAAATATTTTTTTTCTGCTATTATTTTTGATCCAGTGTTTCAAAGGGAGTTTCTTTTTTTAACGGTCATCCTCATAATTTCTGAGACGCACGCCGGCCATTCAGGATTTGCTGTCGCTTCCACACTCCAACATTATCTGGGCTTGGGCCGGTTGATCTTTTAAAATGCGACCAGGCGGATTTTTTTATTATTTTCAAATAAATATTATATCCATTACATATTTAAAGGTTCAGCGCCATATAGGCTTAGTGGTGTCTATATCATTATGTTTATTTATATATGTTTATTTTTTTCGGGAAGTAATGGAGTCTCAAGAGTTTGGTTTACGTAACCGTTAAACCAGAAATTGGTCACATCGCTGAAGACGATAAGAATCGGGCTCAACTTCCAGTTGATTCTCAGCCTATTTACCGAACAAACGACGCAATTAACGATCCGCTGACCTTAATTTTTGCACCAGTTGGATCTTATATGGATGTGGGCCAAGATCTTTCCTAACAATTGTCAAAGTAAAGAACGTGCAGGGACCGAGTTGCGGAGAACAGCGTCGGATCCAAAAATTCGAGTCCTCTGTCACTCTTACGTCTACAGCGGCGGTACGGACTCGGTTTGGATGAATATTCAAAAGAGTAAATCGATCCATAGTAATGCGTATTAGCTGCTCAGATGGACGATTATGCGCACTGTAAACTTGACGAAGTGCTAAATTTCTACGATTTGTAAACGATGTTCTGGTGCATGTCTTTGCATGGCAATTCGCCAGCAATTTTATACGTCTAGAAAAAAACTCCCTTGATATTTAATGCGAGATTTGGAAAACTTGACCTTTGTTTGAAGATGGCTTTAGTGAATATTAGTAGTTTCGGATTAATCTTTTTTTAATCGAAGTTTTTTACTTTTATCTAATTCCTACTGCAATCGCTGCTCTGTAAGATAATTTGTTCAAATTACACTTCTACAAAAGCTCAATATGAGACCGCTGAGGAAAATCACATTGAAACGAATAAATCTCAAACAGAAAATCAGTGTTGCTTATGTAGCCATTTAGTGGCTAGGTTAAGCCTTTTTCTTCACGTTTAGCCATGAAAAGCTAAAATTAGGCATTAGCAATTCAAAAAGTACCCAGTAAAAAATGTGCTCCAAAAGGAGCAGGTTTTATATATGAATCCATACCTTAAATCGCTTCAAATCTGCTAACGGGATGCCTGATTTTTGTATGGGGTGTTCCCGGTTTGGAGGACTATTTTCTGCTGACAATAAGCGCTTCTTTAAACATGCATACAAAGCACTCCTAAAGTGCTTTTTTAGGGGCTAACTAAATTAACATATTCATTAATGTTTTGATTTTACTTGTTTTTATGCCTTTTTTCAATAATTTTCGTAAACCATAATATATTTTTATTTTTTTCGGTTTAAAACCTTCTTCGTTGTCTGCACTGAAATAGCACCTTTATTGTATATTCTATTCTATATAATTTACCGCTGTATAAAAGCTCCCTTATTCAAGCGCTCGATTATCCGTTTTTTCTCTTGAGTGCTTCAAAAAACCCAATTTTTTTTTACTGGGTAGTTTTAGTTTAATTTCTTGGGATGGGATATTCTTGCACTAAAAAATCGAAAATATGCACTAAAAAATCCAAAACGTGCACTTAAAAAGATAAAAAACATGCACTAAACACTTTAAAAATTTCCATAAAAATCGTTTTTTAATTTTACTTGTTTAAATTTAGTTTGTTTAAATAAATAAGTACTGTTTTATTAAAAGTAAAACTTTGTCTTCCACTTGAAGAATGCCAATGCATTTAAAAAAATTTATTTTCAGGTCCCCTTTTGATTCCAGATCAGGGGCCTATTTCACTAAGCTGCAAGTTCACAATTACAAGCGTTTTTGCCTGTGAAATTGTGAACTTGAAAATAATTGTGTTTCATAAAAATATTATTACAAGTTTGTGGCTACAAGTGAATTGTACAAGTCACAAGTCTACATGTCATACTTCTACAAGTGGTTTTGTTTTACAAAACTAAATTTGTACTTGTACACTTGTAGAATTGTAGGGTCGACGGAGACCCTCAGAAAAAATTTTACAAGTGAATGATAAATTGAATTAAAATTTGATTTTTAACTATATTTTAATAAAAATTAGTTAAAATAAACACAAAATCCAAAAATTTTAATTTTATTAGCATTTGTTTATTTATTTTTGATTATTTATTTTTTTAAATATGTGATTATATTTAATAAAACAAACTATATCACATTGTTGGCTTATTAGAAATTATCGATATACATTAGAGTATCAATAATTGCAAAAGTATTTATTTTTATCGCTCCCCGCACATTTTCCGATAGATTGGGCCTAAAAAATAAGAAATATTATTTAAATTTAAACGCATTATACGTTTTTATAGGATATTTTAGCATTTTGAGAAATAATAAATAAGAATTGTAAAATTAATATCACAATATATACAAGAACTTTTAATTGTAGAAATTGTAGTTTACAAGTGCAAAAAGCTACAAGTGTTGTGAAAATTTAAATGAAACACAACTCATCAGCACTTGTAAGAATTAGACTTGTGATTGTAACTTATAGTTTAGTGAAATAGGCCCCAGATCAAAAGTATTTGAAATTCATTTAATTTTTTTAAATCCTTATTTTTTTGCAAAACGTTTCTGATTTTTTTTAATTAGTCGTGCTATTCTTCCTTTCACTTTGTTAATTTTACTTTCATAGTAAAATTAACATTCTTAAATTACTCAAAGTTTTTTAAAAGAATTCTGAAGCATTAAGCCAAGCCCCCATCTTGTAACTACTGGCTGTGGTGGAAGGGACAGCAAAAAAATTGCAATATTATCGAATTGGCTTCTAATTTTCTCTGCAACGTGGTTGGCATGTGCCAAGCAAGTAACTTGTAACAGTTTTGGATAAAATATTTTAAACCCATTAAAAGCCTTTATTAGAGTGCCTCGGTAGGCTAGCTGGTAGCGAGCTAGTCTATCAGCGCCGAGGTTGCGGGTTCGATTCCCGCCAGAGACTCTGGTTTCTTTCCTGCAGACAAGCATAAAGCTTCGCGGGATTAGCTTAGGAAATTAAAAAAAAAAAAAAAATAAAAAAAAAAAAAAAATGTAAGGTGCAGCATCGGTTTAAAATAGAAGGATCTTTTTTCGAAATCTTGAAAATCTTGTACTCAAAGCAATGCTCGAAAATAATTTATTTATTGATTTTAAAATTTTTTTGGAAGTATTGAAAATTTTTTTTAAAAACTTTTATTATAATATGGAAAATAAAACAAGTAAGAAAGTATAGTCGGTCAAGCCCGACCATATGATACCCAGCACCACAGTACTTAAAAACACATCATGCTTATGTGTCCATATAAATATGGATTTTTCTATGTTTAAAAACTTCATTAAAATCGGTTTGAAAGTATGTGAGAGGCAGAAATTGCCCCCTACATCCATCCCCTTGTGGTCCTATATTTGAAAAACTGTATTGCTTATGTGTCCATATAGATATGGATCTACCTATGTTTCAAATTTCATTAAAATCAGTTTGAGAGGCAAAAATTGCCCCTTTCTCCCCTTGTGGTCCTTTATTTGTTAAAACGGTATAGTTTATGTGTCCGTACAAATATGGATCTATCTATGTTTTAAATTTCATTAAAATCGGTTTGAGAGACAAAAATTGCCCTTATCACCCCTTGTGGTCCTATTTTTTTAAAACTGTATATCTTATGTGTCCATATAGATATGGATCTATCCATGTTTTAAATTTCATTAAAATCGGTTTGATAGTTTCTGAGAGGAAGAAATTTCCCCCTATCTTCCCTCGTGGTCCTACGATTTGGCCCATTTTCTGTAGGCTTGGTCCTTGTGCCAAATAGAACCTATGACCTATGAATTTTATCAAGTTATCTCCAAAATTGCGACTTGTACTTTGCGCACAATGTTATATGGACAGCCAGTCAGCCAGCCTGCCAGCCAGCCGGACGGACATCGTTAGTTCGACTCAGAAAGTGATTCTGAGTAGATCGGTATACTTTAAGGTGGGTCTAGGACCACTATTTTAAGGCGTTACACACATCAGCACAAATGCATAATACCCTCTCCACTATTGTGGTGTGGGTATATAAATTCACTCAAAAATGTCGAAATATGCAAAAACATGCATTTTCACCAAAATTTCCAACAATTAACAAAAACATTCATTTGCATGGAAATCGCATCCCCATTTGCTACTTTTATAATTAATATTGATGCATTTTTGCTATAAAAACTTGTTTTACCATTTTTGGGTCGTAAACAGTTGGCAACACAGCAAGTAACGTCTACATAAACCGAAACATCTTTTGCAAATTTTGCAAATGTATGGCCAAAATTGCTTATAAGACCAATCAGTCATTGGTGGTAGGGCCTTGCCCGACTTTACCTACTAACTTGTTTTGTATAAGCGTTCTACAAAAAGTAAACAAACACTCTTTCAAAGTTTAAGTTAAAGGATTCATTTCATAATGAGTGCATTACAGACAGAAGTCATGCAGTATGATTTCATTTAAAAACTATGGGGCAATTTAAATACAAAATTTTTCAAACCCATTAAAAAAAAAACTCAAGTTGTTTTGTTTTCTTTGAACCTTTTTTGATCCGTTGACTAAATAATGGTTTAATCATAAAATATAATTAATAAATTACCATAATTGTACTTATAAAATAATATTTTCAATATGGACAAATAACAATAATAAGAACAAAAAAAAAAAAATGTTTAGTAATATCGTATTAATAGTAGCAGTATTTAATAACTAAACACTTGTTAACGTCTTTTCAATTGTTTATTAATTTATGGATCAATTTGCAAATAATAAATATTTTATTCCGTCTAAAAAAAAACAACAACAATAACAAAAAATAACACAAAAATAAAATAGTTGTCTAAGTATAATACGTACCAGCCATTCAGTCAGTCCAGTCCGCCTGTCAGAAGTTTGTCTATCGGTTTTAATTATACCCTACACCACAGGTGGAAAGGGTGTAAAAATAATTTGTCAGACCGTTTGTTGTTTTTACAATTTTGAGTTTAGACTCTACATGGTACACATATATAAGCGTATATTTAGGGTCCTTATGAAGAGCTAGGTTGATTTAACATTGTCCGTCTGTCTATCTGTCGTTGAAATGGGTTTTCCGAAGACCCCAGATATGATAGGGACTTCGTTCGTATGTATATATATATATATATATATATATATATATATCTATGTCACATATGCTCTGTAAAATTCTGCTATTGAAATTCAGCTTGATTGGTCCACAAATGGCGGAGATATGAGCAAAAAATCACGACTGCCTCTAATTTTACCCATAAATCCCTTGTTGTGGTTAAATCAGGTACAATCACCGTGTCTATGGATATACAAAATCCGACAAAACGTAGAAGGGAGTGGAGAAGTGGGCGTGGCATAAAATAGATTTATTAATATATATAAAGAACCGTATTTATATTTTAAGTTTCGCCCCATAGTAAAGGGTACATAAGATTCGGCAAAGTCGAATATAACACTCTTACTTGTTATGACATGGATATTTGTATTAATTTGTTTCTTTTGTTGTAGATTTAATTTAAAACTTTAATCTTGTTATTAAATAAGAAAAACCTATAATAAATTATTATTATTATGATTATTAATTCATAAAGACATGAACAGATTACAATAAAAGATATATTTAAGAGAAAAATCTTAAACAAAATCAGTGGAGGGAATTAGTAACATTAGATTTACATTGTTATTTGAAGATTAAAAAAAAGAAAGATAATCAGATATTACAATTTAATTAAAGCGAAAGGGATTAGTGCATTTTTACTACCCTTCACTAAAAGTGTAAAGAGTATATGTATGTAGGTTCGACATTTCGTTTGTAACTTTCACAATATTTATCTGAGACCCTTTATTCTAGATCCTAATGGGTAGGGGAGGTGATAAAGCGATGTTTTTTCATCTGTCGGATGAAACCAAGTTTGCAGAGCGTCTACAACACGTCAATGCCATATCAATATGTTAATCTATGCTTTTGAGAATTATATATTTTAAATCAGCCAATTCGGTCTATATATGTATAATGTTTCCCATAAAACAAGTAAGAAAGTATATTCAGTCAAGCCCGACCATATGATACCCTACACCACAGTATTTGAAAACATATTTTCTGTTTGATAGTTTCTGGAAGGCAGAAATTGCCCTATCTCCCCTGGTGGTCCTTTTTTTTAAAAAATGCATAGATTATGTGTCCATATAAATATGGATCTATCTATGTTATTAATTTAATTAAAATCGGTTTGATAGTTACTGAGAAGCAAATATTTCCCCCCATCTCCCCTCGTGGTCCTATCTTTTTAAAAATGCATAGTTTATGTGTCCGTACAAATATGGATTTATCTATGTTTTTAAATTTCATTAAAATCGGTTTGATAGTTTCTAAGAGGCAGAAATTGCCCCCTATCTCCCCTCGTGGCACTACGATTCAGCCCATTTTCAATCCTTGTGGCAATAAGAACCTATGTGTCAAATTAATATTCCATCAAAATCAATAAATTACCGATTAACCGATGTAACAAAATTTTTAAATTTTGTAGTATTATAACATTTTTTTTTGTGTCTTTAATTATTTGTTTAGTCTCATTTACAAAAGGTATGTGATTGGAAAATATTTGTTCATACAATATATTCTTAAAATACAGTACAAAAACAGACTCATCCTTAGGTCAGATGATGACCTGACAACCGAAGAAACTCTCGATAGTAACACAAACAAACTTTTAACAGAAAATTATAAAAAAAATAAAACAGGACTCTAATGGCATACTGAAAGATTTTATATGTTTAGAGTAATTCAGGAAAAGGACTGAGAAATTAGATGTTCGATATTATGGGTTGCTTTTGACCTCTTCTTTAAAAAACACAATATGCATATAATTTTAAAGGGTGCACTTTTCACCTTTAGAATGCTACCAAAAAACGAAATTATCTTGCATAATTCAAAAGTTCTATCTTCTTTTGTAAGGAGACTTTTGTGATTTTTTAACATTTTCACATCTTTTATGACGTAATATTTCGGAAGCCGAAAGAATCTGGGGTCTAAAAATTTATGTTTTATTAAAGTTCAATAACATACAACATTTGCGTTGAATTTCATTGAAATCGGAGGTGATGATGCCGAACGCCATGATGGTTGGACATGGATTCACCCAAAAACAACATTTGTGGAGGCAGCCATAATATAGTTGCCGTTTCTTGATGGAGGACTATTTTAAAAATTATTTGGTTGCTCGTGACAATAATATGTTTAAAGAACACAATAAATGTATACAAATTTTTTGCTAAAAATGGTTTTGTTGGAAGTGACCATAACGAAAAATTTGTTTTCCTTAAAAGATGTAATCAATTCGCCAGTTCAAGATTGTTGTATCTTTAAATCTACCACAAGGTACATTTAAGCTAATTGCTGTCGTCACTTTTTTACCTAGCAAATCGGAAGGTGACAGATTGAGGAAAAAATACACTTTTATTTGATATTTTTAATAATCAAATCGAATTTTCATTAAATTATTTTCATAAAGGAAATCATTTTACAACATGAAATTAATAAACATTTTTTTGATAATTTTTATTCTTGACTGAACAGAGGATTGAACTCGAGTCGAATTGACATGTTTCGAGAAAAGCCACATTGCCAAAAGATTCAATCAAACACTTAAAATAAATTTTAGAAAAAATAGAAAGTAAGATATAAATTTGACTAAGTATGGCTAAATAAAAATGTAGATTAAAACCATTAAAACTACATGGAATGAATGTACTGCATCTCCTAAGTCAGCATTCTATTATTTAACCTTGACAAATAATTGAATCTTTATGAATATTTCCAAATCGATCCTTTTTAATTAAAAAAAAATAAATAAATAAAATCAATATTTGAATTGCGTTAAACTCGTTCATGTGCTTGAATGATACAGTATTACCCAGTTAATTACCCCACCTAAAATACCTTTTACGCTTATTTACCTTGAGTTTTAAATCCCCGTTTTTTTTTCTTCCATTATTCAAACAAAAATCCACGTTTAATTGCCTACGCTTAGTTACTAGGGTATTCATTTAATCGGGGTTTTGCTTTAATCGGTTAATCGCTCGATTAATTAACCGAGGTTTTGGTTTAATCGGTTTATAATCGGTTAATTTTGTTATTGATCGGTTAACCGATTAATAAAGTTTTGTTATAAATTAAGTAATTTCAATTAATAAAAATGCAAAAATTATTTATTATTTGGAATTGATTAGTAAAAAAACTATAACAAAACAAACAAAACAATTCTTGAACTTAAAAGAGCAAAAAAGTTATTCATAAATATGTAATACATATGAGGAGGTCCATAACAAAACGCAATAATTACATTTTTTAAGTTTTTTGATTTTTTGATTGAATCCTATTCTACACATTGAAATCTATATTACCTTTATTATAAGGTATTCCAAAACTCAATAACTACACTGCAATTCAATATCAAATATAATGGTTCAGAGCAAAATGCAATAATTACACATCTTTGCAATAAATCGCTACAAGAAATTTAAAAAAAGTCAACTTTATAAATAATTTATGCTCTGGTGGCAACTCTTAGATAACTGTTAAACGTAAGGAATTTTTGTTTAGTTAATACCTTTCACTTTTGTTAAGTTAATGGAGGAGGTCCATAACAAAACGCAATTATTATATGAATAAATATTATTATTCGGACCAAAACGCAATAATTCCAAATTTGCTATCTAAATAACTTTAAAACAAACTGTCAGATAAAATAATAAATTTGTGATTAATAATAATTTTTTTTGTAGACAATAATACCTCAATAATAGTTTTTTTAAAAAATTAAGTGCTACTTACTTAAATTACATTTTGTCGTTTATCCAAAAAAATGTTATGGTGTAATAACTGCGTTTTGTTATGGACCTCCTCATATTTTATAATATATATATGTTATGTATTTAACAAGAAATAAACTGTGAGATCATTTTATTGATAAATTTTTCAAAAGTTTAAGGAGATCTTATAAAATAATCTTTTATAAAAATAGTTTGGCTTAAATGTTTAGGATTTAAGAGATTCTTTTCTTTAGTTTCGATAAAACTCGACTTGGAAACAATTCTTTCACTTATCGCTGATGTTGGAAATCTCGAAAGCAATCCATAATACAGATTATCTAATTTCTCAGTTCTTTTCCTGTATTTCCTGACTTTGTACTGTATTTAAAGAATGTATTGCTAGAAGGAAAATATATTTTTTTAAACCCATACCTTTTGTATATAAGACAAAACAAATAATTAAAAACACAAAAAATATGTGATAATACTACAAGAAACTTAAAATTTTGTTACTTCGGTTAATCGACTGAAATTAACCGGTTTAATCGTTAATCGAAAAAAGCCAATTTTAAATTAACCGATCAGTTAATCGGGTAGTAATTAATCGGTTAACCGATTAACGGTTGACCGAATGAATACCCTATTAGTTACCCAATTCGGGTAATTGCCTTCAAAATTATACTCCCAAAACAAAATTACACCTAAATTTCATTCGTTTAATTGCATCAGTACTATTTGACAATAACACAACAGCAAGTAATGCAACCAAGTTTACATGTTATTAATTTGAAAATATGCACTAAAAATTGTTTAAAAAAAATATGCCCAAAAAACAAAATATGTCTTTTTTGCATTAAAATAAACGTTATTCTGGGCCCACTAGAATAAAGTTATGTTATGAGGTTAAGATTCTAAGAGTTATTTGTGCTAAATATTATCTAGAATGCAAGAAAAGATCACTAAATTTTAAATTATATTAAGATATAAAAGGATAAAATAGCTTGAATATTTTAGGGATTGATATTTGAATAGAAGCTGTATATATTAACCATATCAAATTTGCAGTAAGATGTTTTGGGCAAAATTTTATCTTAATATGAACACGACTAAATAGTTTATGAACATAAAAAAAGAAGTTAACATGGGGAGTATGTGATATTATAGACCGATTCTCACAATTTACATAGGTTTTGTGCTTGTGACAATTAAACATATTTACCAGCCTGATGGACGGACGGACACGAAAAGATCTCATTAAAAAGTGTTTCGGATTCGATCTGTTTACTAAACAATGCGCCCAGATTTCTATGTATCAGCACAAATTTACATAATTGCTTTTTCCTTAATTTTTGCATTTTAAAAAAATTTTACAATTTGGACTTACAATTATAGATTGAAAATTAAATGTAAATGGCGTAATTAAAGAAACAGAAGATCATCTTCTAACCAGAAAAACGTGAAATATGTGTGCAATTGCAATTGCATATTTACGGTTTCTCTGAACGTAAGTTTGTATAATTGAGTACGCTTTTGTTAGAAGAATATGACAGGACATCTCAAAAAGCATTACAGATAAAATTAAAGACAACAAATCCTATTGTTTTTTATTACTATCTCTTTAGATTAAGCTGAAACATGTAAAAATTCCTATGTATTAACTTTTTTCATACATCAAAGTTGAGATATCTTGTAATATGCTTAATTACCTCAATGAGGTAGTTAAACGTATTCTTTTAATTACATCAACGAGGTAGTTAAGCGTATTCGTTTAAATGCTTATCCCGCATAATTACCCAAAAGTATTGGCATTTTTGCCGAGGTAATTATTCGTGGAAAACTTATTCGAAATTTTCCTTTCATCTCATTTGAGAAAAACAGCGATTTTATAAGTATATTTTACATCTTGTTTCTTAAAGAAATTAATTTTTTGTTATGCAAAAATCAAAACTAATAGAAAAATTTAAATTAAGAAAAATTTTTAGTTGCCCAGCAGCAGCATTCTTTTATACTAATTTGTATTCTGACTACAACACTACGTTGCAATTGATTAAATCGATTTAAACTTATTATTTTCTTAATAAGATGTCTTAAATCAAGCAACTGTATATACTTACTTTGACAAGATAATATATACTCCTACTTTAATTAAAATCTATTTCACTCTTTACTTTTTACGTACAATCATTCGTACCAACATCTTGACTTCATTAATCACTAGAATTTTTGCCTCAAACCAGTTAAACAACCAAATGAGTTTCTGTATCTCTCGCTTTATTTTTTTGTTTGTGAATTTGACATTTATTTTAGGCCAGACAGCAGCCCGTATTGAATAATAATTGAAAAAAATTGAATTTTTTTATACACTAAAACGAGTTGAAACTGAATAGAAAAATGTCTAAAACAGCTGATAAAAGTTTAAAGCTAAACGTGCAATAAAATACCGGAAAAATCACATAAAAAAACATTTTACATTAAAAATCAAAGTTCAAAGTCAATGTTTTTGTGATTTTTTTTTCCTAACATTATTGTTATTATTGGTGTTTAATATAAAAAAAAAATAATAGAATATAGAATTTCATTACTCTAGAGTAGATGAAAAAATAAATGCAAGCGCGGAGTAAACAAATTGATTGCATTTGAAAAATTCATGTTCACCAACACCAACAAAACTGCAACGACAATGCGGCTGCTGGCTAGTCGGGGCTGTATTAGAAAAAAACATTTTAAACGTGAAAAAAAAACAAACCTTGGCTCTGAAATCGTATGAGATTTTTACTTGGAACAATTTACACATTTTTTGTTTATTTTTTTTTCCAATTCATAAAACTTAAACTAAATGTTCCTGTTATGATTCAATTGCCTTTCAATGGTTGAAATGAAAAGAATGAAATAAATTCAAGCTAATTTTTATTTATTTATTTTTTCTTCTTCTTAATACAATTAACTTACATTCATTTAGTCATTCTGTAAGTTCCGCTATAAAAAAAAAAATTGAATTGCATACAAATAAATGACACTTTCAATACTTCATTATTTTATACTCTTATTTTTAGATCGGAGGGTGTGTGAGTTTAGGTTAAATGCACTGCCAATTTTCGAGCATGTACAAGTCAACAATCATTTTAAATATTAATTATAATAATTAAAAAAAAAAAATTCTCTTATTGAATACTTACTAACTTACATAACAATCAATCTCGTATGTATTCAGAACATTTGAATCCGTTTTTGTTGCTGCAAAGTGTTTGTTAGTTATTCGTTTTAGGGCTGTAAACTCGTAATGGGAAATTTCAATGAATAGTTCTAAAATACAACTTAAAATAGAGATGACAAACTTAAATTTTCGTAAATATACAGTGGGGAGCAGATGTGAGTACATGTTTGTATATCTTTCACTTCTAGGGGAATAAGAAAAACAATAATAAAGCTATTTAAAAATTTTTTTTTGTATTTTATTTCTTTTTTAATTCTTAGCAAAATTCAATTTAAAACAAAATAAGAAAACAACAAGTTCATAGGTAAACATAAACAAAACTTAAATAACTCTCATGTACTCAATTTTGCACCCGCGTGTTTTCAACCATATTCTTAGAAACATTCAAAGTATACCGTTAATTTTGATTTGGTTTATGATTTGATTGGTGTTATTAATGTTTCTGTTAATATAAATTTTAGTTTAACGTCTTGTTTGATAAACTGCGTAATGTAAATAAAAGGTGCATTTTAAATATAAAATACAAATTCTAAAATATTTAAAATTATGAGAAAGCTATCGCGAACCGTGGAAAATAGTATTTTAACCATGACAGAAAATGGCTTCTCATCGAGAGTAATAGCCAAAGAAATTCAAGTGAGTCAGTCAGTGGTGATAAGAGTCCGGAAAAGGCGAAATATTACTTCCCAAGAAAAATGAAGGCAAATCAATCTTTAACGCCAAAGGAAGCTTCCCTAGCAATAAATAAAATTGTAAGCCGATGGACAGCAAGAAGAGCGCTGCACAACATTGGCTACATATCAGCTTTTAAGAAACCTAAACCTGCATTATGAAAAAAAAATGTTGCAGCACGATTAAAGTTCGCATTGGAACACAAGAATTGGACTGCCGATGATTGGAAACGAGTATTCTGGTCAGATGAACCCAAATTCAACCGATTTCAGCCAGATGGTAAGCAGTATTGCTATCGCCGCCCTGGGAAGACCATACAAAGACACCATGTTAAACAAACTGTTAAACATGGTGGAGGAAGCGTTATGGTATGGGGCTGCTTTACTTGGTGGCATATTGGACCACTGCAAAAAATTTATGGTATCATGTGAAAAGAGGATTATTTGAACATTTTAGAGACCCATCTTCCCGGTTTTGTGGATATGAGCAAATATCCTGAGGAAGAAGTCATATTTCAACAGGATGGCGACCCAAAGCACACCTCCAAAATCGTTAAGGAATGGTTGACTGGGCAAAATTTTCAGTTAATGCAGTGGCCACCGCAAAGTCCCGACTTCAATCCAATTGAAAATTTGTGGTCAATCGTGAAAAGACGGTTGGGACAGTATCAATCAGCTTCATCGAACTTAAACGAGCTATGGCCCCGTGTGCAGCTGGAGTGGCAGCGCATTCCTGATGAAATTATTCAGAACTTGGTAGAAAGTATGCCTAAACGCATAATAAGTGTTTTAAATAATAAAGGACTATGTACTAAATACTAAAAATGTAATCAATATTAATTGTAGTAGGAAGGTGCAAAATTGAGTACATGAGAGTTATCAAAGTTTTGTTTATGTTTACCTATGAACGTGTTGTTTTCTTATTTTGTTTTAAATTGAATTTTGCTAAGAAATAAAAAAGAAATAAAATACAAAAAAAAAATTTTAAATAGCTTTATTATTGTTTTTCTTATTCCCTTAGAAGTGCAAGATATACAAACATGTACTCACCTTTGCTCCCCACTGTAGATTAAAGCTCTGATGATGTGTTGGCCAGCAAAAATGTCTTTCAAGAGAAAGAAGCAACCTCAGATTGTATAGATCAGTGGTGGCCCTGCAGATAAAATTGGACTATGTGGTCCATTTTAGACAAATGGCTTACTCCCTGGACTGGTCCAATGTAATGCAAGCATGGACCATGTCATTGTTAAAAAAAGTTTTTAGTTAAACGGCAAGTTTTCGTTTTTAAACGACATGTTTCCGTGTTTAAACGAAGTTAAACCTATTCCTCTGGAGTATACCGTGGAGTATTTTCAAAACTTATCCACTGGGAGTATGTTTGAACATGGAGTAGTTTTAAGACTTCTCTGTTGTAATGCAAAGCTGGGTTATATGGTCCAGCCCTAGGGCATCGTAATGTTAAATAGACCATGTTTTTTTCAATACATTTGGGTTACCTTTGGACTAGTCCTAGTCCCTTATAGGCTAGATTTTACATGCGTGTATGGACTAGTCATTTTATCTGCAGGAGGGCAACACACATTACGATTGTAAGTTTGAAGTAGTAGAAGAATTGTTTTATAGAAATTTCAAAAAAGAAGGTTTAGGAAGAAGTCCAGTTGACTTTTTGTAATTTAAGCTGAATCGTTTGGATTTTGGAGGTTTTTTTTGACGATTTTTGAATAATTATTATCCGTATTGATCAACACGATTTTATTTCAAAGTAAAATAGTTCAATCTTCTTCTATTATCCGAATAACGGATATATTCAATCTTCTTCTATTATCCGAATAACGGATATATTCGGATGTAAGCGACCATACAATAACATGTTTTTTTTGACAGTTTTCTAAAAATAATGAAGGTATTATGCACAGAGTATTCTTGACAGCAATTAGGATGCTTCTTTCATCTCGATGTCCTGTCCATTCTTGGATGTTTTTCAGCCGATTTCCCTTCTGCCTCTGTCACGTCTTGCTCTTACTTCGTATCTAAGGATTTTTTGGAGTAGTTTGTATTTTTTGTTCCTCAATTAATGTCCCAAGAAGGACATTTTTCGGGTTTTTATTGTTTTCATTAATTAACGATCGAGGTTTATTCTTCGTTGTGTCTTACTGTTTGGAACTCGGTTGGTGCATGGTATTTGTAAAAATTCGTCTGTATGTCCACATTTCAAATGCTTGTAACTTTTTCTTATCCGTTGTTTTAATTGTCCATACTTCTGCTGCGTATCGAAGGACAAAGGTGGTATTTTCGTGTATTGGTGTCCTGCTAACGGTCATGTATAGAGTTTTTGAAGGCCAGACATTGTGCAATCTGGTTCCAGTAGAGATTTTGAATACATGGTTTTTTACCTTCTTTACCAATCAAAAGCTTTCCCATAGCCGATAAAGCACATAAAGGCACTTCTCTTTAAATCCATGAGCACTGACAAGTGTTTCTCGAGTTCCCATTCTTTTTTTTAAAACCAAACTGTGTTTTATCCCATTGCGACTTCACGTTTGACATAATGCTCTTGTGAATTATTCGTAAGAATATTTTTAAGGCCTGGTACATTAGCCTTATTAGTCTATAATCACAAAACTTTCTGGCGCTTGTTTTTTTTTTGGTATATGTGTCTAACAAATTGGTGAATAATTTTACCATTTTACCAGCAGTTGTGTATTGCCAACTATTAATTTAAATATTTCGGAGGGGATTGCACCGGACCTGCGGCTTTTTTTTTTTGTCATTTAAACGTTTAACCACATAATCCGCAGCTTCCTTAGAGATATAAGTTCCCGTTATATGCATATCCACGCCATATTCCTTACTTGATCTTTCATCATCGGTAAACAATTTAGATACGTACTTCAACTTCGCTTCAAAAATAGTTTGATTATTGTCGTTAAGTCTGTGTTCACACTATGAAAGTTTTCTATCAGAAAGTCTGTGTATATGGGTCAGAGACGAGAGAAGAAAAGCAAGTCTCCTTAACCTCTCAACCATAAACTCAGACTTTTGAAAAAAAAAACTTTCATGGTGTGAACCTAGACTAAACAAGATCGCTGTAGAGGCTTTTTGTATAGGCCAGCAGCTTTTTTTTTTGGTTTTTTGTGAAGGTTAAAGTCATCATGTTCATTTTGTATGATTTCTATTTGCTTTTTGTATCTTCCTATTGATTTCCCAGTATCTTTTGAAGTCAATACTCCTGTATTTTTTTCGTTCTGCTTAGAGCTCTCATATTCATCCAGTTTATTGCCTTGGCGCTGAGTCATTACCCAACCTATTTGCCGTGTGTATTAGAGTGGGTCCATTTGAAAGGACAAAAATTAATCGATAATGTGCCATAAATTTTTCGAAAGCTTTTGGCATGAGAAAAAAAAGTTCCACTATGACATATCAAAAAAATTACTGCCTGTTCTTAGAACGCGAGTGCAAAAGTGACTCGTTTAACTAGCATTTAAAACAAAACCCAAATTTCAGTTAAATTGATTTTAGAAGTTCTAGCTTAGTGAATTTATTTGTATTTAAGTGCTTAGTGAAAAACAGAACTTTGTATTTAAAATGATATACATACACAATACATACATAATAATTCATTTAAAGCTTATAATAAATCACACAGTAATTCATTTTCTTCTGTCAAATGACTTTCAAATTTCTTTTTTCCGATATTATATTAGTATTAAAACCGCGATTAAAATAACAATGGGTTAATAAAGCCAACGTAAAAAAAAGTGGCAAATAATTGTCGCGTGCTAAACAACTCAGCACTTTTTTGTTTTGTTGACTTTTTATATTATTTTTTCATTTGTAAATTTAATATATTTTTTTTTCAACAAAATTTTTGCCAGATGACAAAATAAATGTATTACCAAGTAAACTTAACAAACATACATATAAAAAAAAAAAAATAAAAGCACAATTTTCTTTAATTAATTTTTTGTTTTCATTACGTTTCTGTTAAATTATATTTTTATAACCATTTATTAAAAAAAGGCCATTTTTGTAACGTTAACAAACATTTTTTTTATTTTTGTGTTTTATACATTTTAACTTCCTAGTATTAAGTGTGACAGGTTTTTTTAAAATTTCGCAATAAAAATTAGAAATTAATTACACAAAATCACACTTGCACACATTTTGTTGTAAGTATTACTAAGTAAAATTTAATCCAGCCCAAAAAAAAGAATCTTTTTAAATTTCATTAAAAAAAAAAAAAATTCCGCAATAATAAATATTTTATATACAAAAAATATATTAACAAGACCTGAATTGTATGCACTGAAAGAAAATAATGGTGGAAAATAAGCTAAGAAAGGAAATTTAATTTTCAGCCTCGCAAAGTTGTTTTAGTCGTAATAAAAAAGAAAGCACTCCAGAACATTTTGGCACAACCAATATCTTTAACTTGTCTGCAGCTTAACAAAAAGATTAAACAAAATTTGATCCCGCTCAAACAGAGTGTTGTGAGTGAGTGGTACAATGGGAATCAGTTGTTGGTTTTGGCTGACCACTGTATCGGTTGTTGTTTAATTATAAGTATCAAAACTTGTTAAACAAAAAGTCTTGCATTTTTGCCATGCATTGCGCATATACTTGGGGAACTTAATTGAAAGCGGCTTGCGGTTCGACGACTTTTACAAAAACATTTTTATTTATTGCTGCGGCGTTGGCTTAGGAGCGCATAGTGCCGTACAAAATTCTTTAAGTTTTTTATGACCTCTCGATGTTGCCTTCAACCGTGTCTAGCTAAGATCCTTGTGTCCAATCCATTTTCAATTTTTGCAAGCCATCTAATTCTGAGTTGGTATTTGTTCACAGAAAAAATTTTGCACCAGTAAACGCATTAATCAATAATAAAATCAGTTTTAATTAAAAGTTTAATCAAGTGAATTAAACGTTTAATCAAGTGAATGAAACGTATAATCAAGTGAATTAAACGTTTAATTGATATTATTAATTTGTTTACTGGTGCAAATTAATATTTTCAACTAAACGTTTAATACCATTGATTAAACGATTAATTCATTTGAGTAAACGTTTAATTCACGTGATTAAATTTTTAATTAAAACTGATTTTATTTTTAATTAATGCGTTTACTGGTGCAAAATTTTTTTCTGTGTTTGCATCTTCAATGTAGTTGTTGTAAAAATACATGTGTGTTCAGAATTTAAATCGGTACCTGTTAAAATTCTTTATGTTATTTTCTGTGCTGCGGAGTTGTCGCAAAATAGTTCTAACTCCGACCCTGACTCCAACCACTGAAATTTTTGAGGTCCGACTCCGACTCCGATTCCAACTCCGACTCCTTCTTTAACCCTGATGCTAAATGTATATGAGACTGGTCCTTATTTGACAAACACTTTTTAATGCAGTACCTTTTTAATAGTTAAATATTGTAAGAAAATGATTCTGTAAAAATTTCAATTCGATATTCAAATCTTAACACGTGCCGCATTAAGCTTTAATATAATTATTTACATATGTAGAGTAGAGCAATTTTGGAGTCGGAGTCTCGAGTTCTTCGACCTCTGATTCCGGTGCATAAAATTCAACGCTGACTCTACAACTCCGACTCCACAGCTCACATTTTAACCGGAGTGCTGTTTAATTAAGATTATCAGGACACCTGCCCCAAAGCCCTTATCAAGCGTTGTTAAAAACACTGTTTGAATCTTATTATTAACCCCTTGACTAGGATACGATGCTTCCTAAGCTTCGCTTTGCAATGGACCCTTTAGAAACGAAGTATTTATATAGATTTAGTTAGCAGCAAAATTGGCCCCTGATCAATATCGAATGCCGTAATTAAGCGCCTGCTTCTAAAATTTTTAACTGTAGCAAAACGTATCTTTAATAGAATGTTTTGTGATATTAATAGAGTTTTGCGATATTAATAGAGCAACTGCTGTTATTTCTTGATTTTTTTAAAGTATTGCGGGAACTGAAAGTTATTACAATTACCCTGAAATATACATATCAACAAAAGGAGTTTTTTTATTAAGCCTGATGGATCGATCTAACGAAATGGTTAGATTTCAAACAAACTGTCATACTGCGCTTACTTTTTGACCTTTATGATCAGTTTACACTGGAAAATCATGATAAATAAATTTTCGCTTGACCAAAGCTGCCAAATTATGCAAATTTACTCTGAAAATCAAGAGGACTAAGGGATTTTTATCGCGCACATAATCGATAGGGATAATTTTCTTTAACAGAAAATTCATTTCAAAACCTATAATAAAGTGTATTGAAATATTTGCGTGATATGAAATAACTCCCAATAAAATATAAATATTTTTTAAAATCCAAATTTTCTATATTTTTAATTAGGCTTAAGTTCATTAAATTTAATTTTCATTAAATTATTTTTATGAAGAAAGGAATTTTACAACATGAAAATTAATTAAAATTGTTATTGATAATCTTTAATTCTGACCGTGGCCGGGGCTCGAACCCGGGCCGGCAGGTTACCATGACATGTTTCGATCGCAACCACTCGATCACCTCAGATGGATTTGCCGTTTTACACCCGCAGCCATCGACGACTGCTGACGTCAATAGTCAAACATCAATCCTTAAACCAAATTGTATTTTAACCTTTGGTAGATCGAAGTTTGCTTTTTTGAATGATTATCCATTTTAATTGATTTTACATGTTCTTCCTTACTTCCGTTTTTTCGTACTTTTGTCAAGAATTTTTCTTGAAGTCCAAAGTACATTTTTTGTTTTTTCATTTTTTGTCTTTCCTCTTTAAAATAAATTCCTTTTTTAAAATAAATTAAGTCCTAATCGATAAAATAAATCCTAAATTTGTATGAAACTTCTCTTCGGAGTTATTTCAATTTGTTTTTTTTTTTTTAAGTTTAGGTTTAGTTTTTTTATGGGACCTGAGATAACAGTGCTTAAACTAGGCCTTAGAGTATCAGACGAAACCCTTTGTCTCAATACTAAATCCCAACGACTTAACGACGATTCGCCTATATTAAACATTTTTATTTATACTTAATTAAGGATTAGTGTTGAAATACGAAATTACACTACACACGAAATGTTCAACGATTAAAACAAGTTTATTGATCTCAAAAATTGTTCGATCTGGAGGTCTATGAACACTTGTGTGCATACAGGCATATTTTTGGTCATTAAACTCTATTTTTTGATATGTAATCATTCGCATTACATTCATACGCAACAAAACAAAGTATACAAATGTACTTTTTATTAACACATTATCATGTTGGTTGTTTATTTTTAATTGTTAATAATAAAATATAAAAATAAATAAAGAAAAATAGTCTTCCATTATCTCCCAACTTTTGCCTGATATCGTTACATGACTTAAAATCACTGGATGAACTTTAAAATACATATTTACATTGTATTTAAAAAAAAAATATAAACAAATTAATAATATTGAGATAAAGTAAAGTTTTAATACCCTACAAATTTAATTGAGCTGTTTTGCACAACTATATATAAAATGAATATGAGATTAATAATACGTGATTTATTAGCAATTGATAATAACGATGAGTTTTTTTTTTTTATACTAACTAATAATAATTTCGAATTGTCTGTATGAGTAAAAAATATTTACAGGAACATTTATAGATAGTGAGGCGGTGAAGACCGGCTATGCCGAGAAGCTTTAGTAAGCGAAGCCGAAGAACCGATCATGCTAATATATAGCGTGCGATTTAAAAGTTCCAAAGCTGTATGTTTATTCGGATTGCGGATTTTTAAATTTTGAATTTTGAAATTCGGGATTTTGAATTCAGGATTTCAAGTTTCGGGCCAAAATTTTTAATATAACTTTCTTTGTGTGTGTGTAAATTAAATTTTTGGGGTAAAAATTAATAAAAAATGGAAGGTGATTTTTCATAATAAAGAATTACCCCAAATTCGTGGTCATATTGGCAAGGCCGAATCTTATGTACCCTTCACCATGGTGCAGTTAGAACAGAAAGTTATATAAATAACGTTATTAAGATTTAAATAAATCTATTTTCTGCCACGCCTACTTCTGTTTACTGAAAACCAAGATGCTTGTACCTAATTTGGAAACTTTGGCTCTTGCCATCCTCCATATCAAGAGTAAAAAAATACAAAATTAGAGAAAAAATTAAAGGCAGTCGTGGTTTTTTACTCCTATTTCAGTCATTTATGGACCGATCTGGCTGAATTTCAGTAGCAAAATTTGAATGAGCATATCTAACTTAAATATATACAAGCCAAGTCGCCATCGTATCCATCTGGGGTCTTCGGAAAAATCCCAGACGGATGGGCAGACGTTCAACTGGATTTGACTTTCTTTTCGCGTAAGGATCCAGAATGCATATACTTTATAGGGGATTGGTTCAATTCTGTAAAAAACCAACTTTTATAAGGATATACCCTGGTACTTTCGGTGATGGGTATAAAATAAAACAACAACATGGGATATTATGAAAAAAATTGGACGCAGTCATTTATGGACCGACCAATCTGAATTTCAATAGTAAAATTTTACAAAGCAGATGTGAAGTCCCCATCGTATCTGGGGTCTTCGGAAAACCCATTTTAACAGACAGACGGACATCGCCTAATCATTTTTGCTACTCAAAAGGACCCATAATATATAAACCTTATAGGATCTGAGATAATAATTGTAAAAATAACACGCGGTATACAAATTGGGTAAATTTTAATTTTCATTTTAGGCCAGAAGCCGCAGCGCCTTAAACAAGACCATTAATGTAGTGTACTTGTAAATAATTCACTCTTGACATCGCGAATGCATTATTTTTAAAAAGCACAAGAATGCAACTTTAATAACAAATTTTTAAATTCTTTGTTATATTCTAAAAATATCTTGAAATTTAATGAAACTGTTTAAAGGCATCTAAAAGCTTTATTGCTGTAGATTTCAAAACTATTAAAAGCCTTTGCCTTTTGTTGTTGTTCCAAATTGTTCAGTCAAAGCCTCTAAGAAGCAGGGTGTTTCCTAGAGATTAAAATCCCATTATACCTGAAATAGGTAAACTTCAATTTAAAAATGTTTACCAAAATGACGATTAGAATGGCAATATTATAAAGAAATTATCTAGTATTGCAGGAGAAGGTCTTTTAGGCTGTTTATCAGTATGAAACATCTATATATGGGCACCTCCACCGAAGTGTCCCGTTACGCCACCAAGCATTTTATCTTACATTTAAGACTAATGTTTTTTTTTTTAATATTCCTCTCTTTCACCTTAATTGCGTTTTACATCCGAAATACAAACAAATTAAAAAATATATAAATTATTATTTGAGAAACAATTATAAATGCTTGGTGCCGTAACGTGACAAAAAGTAGACTTTCCTGTGGAAATATCCATGTATTTATAGAAAAATTAAAATATTTTTGCTTATGTGTTTGTAGACCTAAAAATTAGTGTATCCATTTCCCTAAAATGAAGATAATGTAGTATTAATAAGATTTCTGTATGACGTGCTAAATTCCCAATTTTTCATATTTGATAAATACGCTGAAATTTATTGTTGAGGGAAAAATGGAGATTTCTGTATGTCTGGAGTAAAAGATTAATACAAGTTGCTTGGTTCTCTGTGCGCAACATTTGTCAAAAAGTGGGATGGATGGTCTTAAAAGTTATTGAATGGGTAAAAGTTTGAAGTAAGAAATTTTCATAAAAATATACACTCATTTTCAAAAACACGATTTAAAACTTTAAACCCAAAAATCATAATAAAAAAAACTTGGGATATATTTTTTTCTATTTTTTCTGTAAAAAGCATCTAAAAACGAATATTCCGCAAAAAGATTCCAATTTGCACTATTACTAAGAAAGTTATGAACAAAAAAAACTAAAAAAGGGACCTTAAAAGGAGTAATTAAAAAAATTTATAATTTTTTCACAAAATTGGGGAAATAAAAAAATTTTTTTTGAACCATCCGGTTTGGCTTGGAATTCCCCAATATAATAAGATGGTTAATTAGTACAACGACTATTCCGGAAAGACGTTTTTATGGGGCCTATTTGAAGCAATGGACTTAATCTCACTATTTTCAATAGGATTTGTCCTTGTGATGTATCAAATATCTTTAATTTGAAAGGGACATCATTTGAACGTTTTAAGAAGTAATTCTAAATAGATCGGTCAACTAAATGGTGGGTCTTAAACTGTTATTTTTATATTTTACACAATCAGTAGTTTTGAAAGATTTTTTACTTTTTTTTATTAAAAGGAAGTGAAAAATGTGTTTCTTAAATATATCGTTTTTTTTTTTAAACTCTATTTTGGAAGGCTTTTACTTTAGTCTCGAAAATACAAGCAAAAGCAAAAAATACTCATACCCTCTGTAATAGAGTAGGAAAAAACTTAAAATTACCTAACAAACATATTGACCCCCATTAAAGGTAATAATTTTAATTTAAATCCTCCCCTTCAAATAGACAAACTAAATATTACCTTCTTCCCCGAATAGTGACAACATTTTTTAAAAAAAAAAAAACAAACCGCCCGTAATCTGTAGTTATTGTTACTGTTTAAGAATGTCGTCTCATTGAAAGAGGTCAATTACATACGAGTAAAACAGCCATCCATCCACTTCAATCCCAACCAGCAACAACAACAATGTAAACAAATAAGCAAATATAAATATCACTTACATACATACAAATGTTTGCTTGCACAGATCCATTCACATTTACACTACCGATTGGATGACTGGGATTCAGATGGATTTATCAGTCGATTTGTTAAAAAAAAACGAATTATTTTGTGGTACTTAGTTGCGTTAAATAAATAAACAGTAGTACAGACTAGAGTTGTCAATTATTTGCCTTTCAACTTTTTTCGAATAATTCAAATAATTGTTTTTGTTCGTTCGATCCAACGATTAAACCTAAAAAAATATTCGATTAATTTGAATTAATTGATTACGTATTTTAAATAGAAACATACGTTCATTTATCTACAGCTATGGAAAATCTTCCATTTTCTTCTTTATTTTTTCTCAAATCCGCTTTGATGCGTTAAACTTATTATCTTATCTCCATATTGTTGTATGTATTACTTAAACACATCGTAAAACCCTTAATTCTTAAATAATCCGATATTACTTTGGATTTTGGAAAAGCGATTGCAGACCTACCATCTTCAGCCAAACTTCTGCATACAATTTCTTTTATAGAACAACCGCTGTCTCTCTCTATGTATTTTTCCATTCAACCAAGTACGGCATTTTTTGATGTCGTTGGATTATCTTCCACTACATCGTTTTCAATGGTTATATTGTGACGGTTACGCAAATGGCAAAGCTATATACATATATCTGTTGCATTTTGACAAAACATCTTAACTTAAATTTAAGAAGTTAAAAAAAAATGTTGTTAATCAGACGAATTTTCATTTAAAAAAGATTTTTATTTCAGTTTTTAAAATTTTGTATTATAAACGAAATTTTTCCTTAATTTTGGTTTATTTTATTAGTTAATAAAAATGATTTTTTCGCCGAGTTTTTGTTTTAAATTTTTTATTTTGTTGAACTATTTATGGTTTTTAATCCAAATTTTTAATATTTTTTAATTAAATTTAATTTTCATTAAATTATTTTTATGAAGAAAGGAATTTTACAACATGAAAATTAATTAAAATTGTTATTGATAATCTTTCATTCTTGACCGTGGCCGGGATTCGAACCGCGGCCGGCAGGTTACCATGACATGTTTCGGTCGCAACCACTCGATCTCCTTAGATGGATTTGCCGTTTTACACTCGCAGCCATCGACGACTGCTGACGTCAATAGTCAAACATCAATCCTTAAACCAAATTGTATTCTAACCTTTGGTAGATCGAAGTTTGCTTTTTTTGAATGATTATCCATTTTAATTGATTTTACATGTTCTTCCTTACTTCTGTTTTTTCGTACTTTTGTCAAGAATTTTTCTTGAAGTCCAAAGTACATTTTTTGTTTTTTAATTTTTGTCTTTCTTTTTCTTGTTGACCTTTTTCAGCACAACTTGAAGGACAAATGAACACATAGAGCTCGTGCCTTAGCTTTTAACAAAAATTAGTATTGAGGTTATTTTGTTGAACTATTTATGCTTTTTAATCCAAATTTTTAATATTTTTTAATTAGGCTTAAGTTCATTAAATTTAATTTTCATTGATGTTCACAGATGTTTTGTCAAAATGCCACAGATATATAATTTAAAAAAAAATATATAATTAAATAACAACATTTTCTTCCTTCATGATATGATTTATATAAATCAATTCTTTATTTGTTTACCTTTTTGTTTATTTCTAAGTTTTTTACCAGAGAGTGAAAAATCCCCTGTCTTGAAAATTTGTTAACGTTTGATTTAAAAAGAAAACAGCTGATACAATAGCTTGTCAAATATTTGTTTAATAAGAACATTAAATACACGTTTGAAATACTATGAGTACTTAACACGGTTTTTCTTACTAAACACTGAGTTTAATTACAATCAGGGCTAAAGTATTTTTTAACTTTCGTACATTTTGTAAAGGGTGGTCCAACCATAATACACGATGTTAATTGTGAGTCACACCGCAAGTTTTTTGGACCAACTAAATTCGGCATTTCCTTGTTTCAGTTTTGGACAGATACAGCCATGGAGAGGTACACAATTGAGCAGCGCGTTCAGATTGTTGAAGCCTTTTAGGAAAATTGGCCTTTAAATCAAATGGCATTTCGTGCACTTCGTGGTTTTATTTGTCAGCATAATCGACTAAATGTGTCCACAATCATGAGAATTGTGCGCAAATTTTAGCAAATTGGGTCTCCATGCTAGCCCAATTCGTATATGGGCTGGTGGCGACAATGAGGTCGGCCAAGTGTTCGCTATCGCGAGATGATTACGGAATTCTTGTAACCTGAAATTGAGAATATGGACATGGACATGGAAGATATGTGGTTCCAACAGAATGGTGCGACTTGCCACGTGTTAAAAGAAAATGTGCACGTAAACAAGCCAGGAGCAATTCAAGAGCTAAAGGTTGAGATAATTTGGCACTTTAATGATATTGAACCTTAATTATATCACAGAGTCAATGAAACTATTGACCATTGGTAACAGGTATGCCACCGAAGCCGTGGCATGCATTTGGCCGATATTTTATTTCACACATAGGTGTCATAGATCCTTCTATAATAATAAAACATATTAACATGGGACAACCCTTTACAAAATCACTAAAACCGTAAAGGAATAAATCAAATTCTAAGCTTTTATTTAATTTATTTTTTGATAAGAAAAAATTGTTCGACTAATTCATTGATCGATTTATTCGTTATTCGAAAATAACCATTTTAAAATTATTCGAACAAGAGTTTGGTTTTGTTTGATCGACTAATCGAATTATTATGAATCGGTTGACAACTCTAGTACACCCCATCATACTCATTTCTGTTGAAATAAAATAAAAAATCTACTGCATGGCTAGTTAGTTAGTGATTGTGTGCGTAGCTGTGGAAGGAGGGTTATTAATTTAATTTAGTTTAAATTGCATTTAACACTTGAAACTTTATATGGAAAATACAGACATTTAGTTTTTTTTTTATTTTCGTTTTGCACATATACAAACGTACTTGTGTCACAAATATCTGCTGGTTTTTAAATGTATTTATTCTCATACATGAAATTGTTCATGAGATTTTGTGTGGCATGTATGGACTACTGCACTAATATCTAGATATTGTTCAAATATCTATGTAGTGGTTTTTTGAATCTTGTTTCTTTTTTTTACTAAATAAATTGCAGTTTTATAACAGGAAATACCTTTTGTGCATAATATTGTTGTCGTTTGTATGTGTGTGTGTAGTCAGTTTGTTTTAGTTTATTTTTGGTCGAACTTGTTTGTTCATTCGGCATTTATAGTTGTTTCTGCTGCTGCTGCCGTTTCATATAGTTTTATTACTGGACATGAGATAAATCATTATAACGGAAGTACTTGTTACTGATGTAGGGAGGGAAAATTGAAATTGTCTACTTGTGAGTGATGCAAAATTAAATATTCGTAATAATTTTGTATATCACCGCAATAAATGTGCGTAGGTGGTAATCACATGGAAAATATGACAGACAGAATGGTCAGACAAGTTTATTCGGGAGATAATGCGATTTTTTTCTAATTTTTATTGAGCTTAAATGTCGCTGTGAAAATTTTATTCCATAGTAATTGAATGGTTCTTTTGGGAATTTTAAAAGCTTTTTCAATAATGTAAGCAGTAGTAGAAAGAGAAGAATTTTTCACAATTCAGAATATAAAAAGATATGTATGTTACTTTAAAAGAAGTCCAAATCCTTTATAAACAATCTTTGTTAATATATGTTTGGGTAAATCAGAAACACGAACTGAACATATCCGTCAGATTTATACTAGAAACCAATTTTTCCTTTAAAAGCTGAAAAAAGCTTAAGTCCCGTTTTCACAACTTACCGATAGCTAACAGTAGACTTTAACCGGCCTTATAAAAAGAGTTCCATTATTTAAACTTTACCTTAACATAATGTGAGCGATAAAGTAGATAAAGGAAGGTAGGATCACCCTTACCTGGTAGGTTAAAGGAAAGTTGTAATAATGTTACACTTTTTAAACGGCCGATAAAATCCTACCTTTAGCTATCGGTAAGTTGTGAAAACGGGCCTAAGTCGCCTAATGTTTATTAGCTCACATTTCTTATCAATAGACTTATTTCATACCTTGCATTAACAGTTTACTAATAGCGTCCCGCGTTTCCCTTGGTGTCCATTATAGATTTCCATGGGTCTGCGTAGAAGAATACAAAACTAGTTCTTTAGCTCACATATTTTTATATTGTGATCAAATTCTAAATGCAAATATTGCGGCTGATCTTAGTCCCAACCAGTGCTGCCAGAACTTTTAGATGCAAAATCACCAATATTAGATTATATTTTAATGAAAAATCTTCAAAATCTGCATTCGATTTTAAAAAAATCTTTAAAATATCGTCAAAACACTTTTAATTTTTTTCTTGTATTTAAAAAAAAAAAAAATTTAAGATACATAGAATAATTAGCTTTTAACAAGGGATGTAACGAATACCGATATATCGGCGATGCTTCGGATTTTTACCGATATATCCGAGTCGGCGATATTTTACTGTCGATACGACGCACACTGGTTCATATTTTGAGAAGGCGGCCAAAATTATTTTTTTTTTGTTCTCCGATTTTAAAATTTTTTTATTCATGTGAAAGTAAATACTAGTGAACCTTGGGAGCCAAAAAATTTCAACCCTATTTTAACTATTTCATTGAGAACAGGGTGGTCCGAAATGGACTTTCTCAATATTTGGTTATAGTTTTGAATTTCTGAGTCAATTTGTGAAGTTGAAATGCTCATAACTTTTTTGTTTTTTAAGATTTTTTGACAGAATAAGTTTTGTGTATTAGTTTATTGTATTAGCTATACGTGGTTTAAAGCATTAAACTCTGCGACCTCTAGAACTATTTAATTTTTTTTTTTAATGTCAAAATTTCCCGGAAATTTGCTACTTTATAGAGCATAAGTCCTGAGCGTCAAAATGCGTAAAAAAAAATCTATACTCTCTTGTAGTCCAGAATCTAACCTACATTTCTATACCCCATTGTACACACATCTGGATACGGCCTTGCGAACTACAGCAATTTCTGTGACCCAAGGTAAGATATTCGGTTCAAAAAATAAGTCCTGCAAGGAAACATTACTGAAATTAAAGAAGGTGAATCTTAAAGAATTTTCGACAAATAAAGCAGTTCAGGCCACATAAATTATCTAGCACGTCAGGTTATCAATTAATTTGGAGAAGGTAAAGGTATTGCCATTGTTATGAACTTATTGTGGGTGAACGGATGCTGCAAAACGAATAGGCGACATAAATAGACTAACACGTTAGATTTCTGAGTAAGTTAAAAGGTTAAACATTAGTAAATAGCCGCAACATAAACTACATAGTTTAATTACCTGAAAATTGCAACTTAATTTAAAATATGAAAGAGCAGGTAAATGGTAAAAAACTAGCACGCAGTTATATTTTACGTGAAAATTACCTACATGTTACCTGTTAATTTATTGCCGGTATGTTATCCTTTTAAAAAGTGTGAAAACAGGGGTTTTTATGTTTCAAAGAAATGCTAATAAAAGATTAAATTTGTATTTAAAAAAGAGTTTTTATGTTTTAAAGAAGTAGTAACAAAAGATCATTTAAAAAAACTTCTATCAAGAGTATAAAAGTGCATGCATTCATAATTTTACCTTCATTATTGTTTAAACAATGGCTAAGTTCAGTTATTAAGTTCTCGCAGATATATATTTTCAACAGAAAGATGAAAAAGATTTTGTGTTACACATAATGAATAATCCATTCTTTAAATTATGCAACGAACAAGAAATCAAAATTCATAAGATAAAAATTAAAAATTTTTCATTAACATTAAGAAAACGGTACCTTAAATGTTCTAGAAACAAGAAAACGTTTTACTTACGCAACGAAAAATGGCTAACAAATTATCTGATTTTTAAGAAGCTGTCAATAACCGCTAAGGAAACTGGAAAAGTGGGTCGGCCCGCAAAACAAATTGACAATTGCAGTAAAAGATCAATGCAAATATCAATGAAGAAATTTCTCATAAAGGATTCATTTCTGAATCAAATTTAACCAACGCAAAATAAGAAATCAAAAATTGCAATAATTGAAAAAATAGTGGAAGCTAGCCCTAAACGCACAAAGAGGATTTTAAAAAGTATGCCTACACCAACTGAAGAAATTAAATTTACTCCAGAAGAAGCATTTGCACTATTTTTGGATTTAAAACTGACAAAAAATCAGTATACAGAACTGCGAAAGCGAACCAATGAAAAAAATTGTGGAATCTTTCTAGGATATCGAGATTTAGTTTTTGTCAAAAAAGAGTGCTTATCTTCACAAACGGCTATTAGTGTAACTTTAAGTTCAGCAGAAGTAAAATTGCAGGCTCTTCTCGAACACACTGCAGAACGATTATTAAATACACTTGATGCTGACTGTTTAAAAAAACTTAAAAATTGCAGCATCACTTTATTTTCTAAATGGAGATGTGATGGAAGCTCTGGTCAGAAACAATACAAGCAATGTAATTCAGAAAACTCATCTGATGCTAACAAGAAGCTAAACAACTTCTGGAAAATGAAACCCAAAGCTATTTAGAAGAAATGTTTACTAATATTGTTTAATTTAAAATAGTTTATAGATTATAATTTGTTTTTGATTTAAGTATACATTTGTATTAATATATAAAAATAAAATACACATACATCTCAAACCAAAAATAAAAGTTGAATTACCTGAAATGTTATCGATAGCCAAGAATGCTATTTGGGAATTTTTCAAAATATTCCTTTTCAGTTTTATCCTTATAACAACTCGTCTTTCCCAAAAAAGCCAACCTTTGGCCCCTGTGAATATTGGGACTAAAAAATTTACAGGGGCCAAATATTGGCGTTTTCTGACAGGATCTAAGTTCGACAATAAAAAATAAGTATCAGTTGTAAAATACAAGAGAAATAATGATAAATTATAAAAAAATCATATTTGAAATATTCAACTTTTACACCGAAACTCAACAAAAAAATGAAAATGCATTTTGAACTCCCCATAACTTTTGCTCCTATCAGTCGAATTACGTTTTATAGCGCAAATTAAAGCCTAACATCGCACCTATCGAGCAAAAAAAATCGCATAAAAAAATACCGATCCAGTCAAAAGTTATGGAATTTTGACCGCCTTCTCGTAAAATTTCCCACTGTGCGACGATACTTTTTTAAAGTTTTTTTTTTGAAACAAAAACAGTTTAATTCTGAATGCATAACAGCTAAGAGCAAAAGCAGTGAATAACATCAAACAGAATAATGAATGTTTTCTTTGAATTTTAGGCTGGAGGTCCACACCAGAGTTCTACATGTATGTTTCTATTTTGACCTTTTTTAAGACTCATGCTAAAGTACACGCAGAGAAAAAACACGTTTAAATATGGTCACCTCCAACAAAACTATTTTTAAGGAAAATTTTAAGTATATTATGGTTAATATAACCATATTATTGTCATCTACAACCATATTATGGTTGAATTAGTCCTCCATCAAGAAGCCACAACCATATTATAGTTGCCTCTAAACCAGGGACCGGAAATAAGAGTTATTTTTCAATTTTTGAAGAAATAAATCATACATTAATGAACATCGTAGAAAACTTTTAATTACACCATCATGATTTTTAGGTGAAATGCATCCAACATATTGCATGATATTTAAATTTTTGATTTTTATTTTAACAATCAAAAATAAGAGTTATTTTTGATTTTTATTTTTTTAAATGAAAAATAAAAGTTATTTTTGATTTTTATATTTTTAAATTAAAAATAAAAGTTATTTTTGATTTTTATATTTTTAAATGAAAAATAAAAGTTATTTTTGATTTTTATATTTTTATATCAATAAAAAAAATCAATTCAAAACTCTTATTTATTTGTTGATGCCGTATGTATTATAATATGCTGCTTCATTCAAATTTCTATATGAAATTATGTGACTTATCCATTATCAGCTATAAAAACATGAATGCATAGAAATAGCTTATAAGTTTTGGCTGTCATTCAAGTCAGTGTAGAAAGGTCATTTTCAGCACTCAGATTAATATTTGGAGATTTGAGATAAAATTTATCTGAGGAACATTTAAAATCAATTATGATGGTAAAATTGAACACCTGAAAACGACCTCTTAACACTGACTTGAATGGTAGCCAAAACTTATAAGCTATTTCTATGCATTCATGTTTTTATAGCTGATAACGGATAAGTCACATAATATATTATATTATTATATTATAGAAATTTGATTGAAGCAGCATATTATAATACATACGGCATCAACAAATAAATAAGAGTTTTGAATTGATTTTTATTATTGATATAATAATATAAAAATCAAAAATAACTTTTATTTTTTATTTAAAATAATAAATATCAAAAATAACTCTTATTTTCTATCTAAAAATATAAAAATCAAAAATAACTCTTATTTCTTGATTTTTTTTGATAAAAGTCATAACAGTTACGGTCCCTGCTCTAAACATTTAAACATGTTTTTCTCTGGGTGTAGAAAGTCATCCTACATCGCGCTGTCGATTTGTATATACATTCTACGCGTTTGCCGTATAACTTCTCAACACGACTTTACACTACTACTTTTTGAACAGATGCATTAACGCTTTTAACGCTTGGTGCGGACCGGTAGCTTTTGCCGTTTTGCTTTGCACCATTAAATGTAATTACATGTTTTCTCATTGATATGTCCTTTATAGGGTTTTTTCCCGGGATTTCCCGTCCCGGGAATTTCAATTATTTTATTTCCCGTTTTCCCGGGATTTTTCTTGCGGGATCCCGGGAAATAAAAAATTCCTCATAATTTCAGAAAATAGCTATTTATACTTTAAAATTTAGTTTTCTATTCTCTAAAAACTAGCAGCTGTGGATGGGTTGTGGATTAGATCAATTGCAAGAAGTGAGTACATGTATTTAAATCAATGTCTACTGATGCAATAAATCTACTAAAAGCAGAATGGGCAGTGCAACAGTTGATAATTATTACATTTAGTGAAGTGAAGAGTTAATAAAGTACATTAATTCAAAATAAGATGCAGGCAGTAAAGTTTCATTGTCCATTAACAAGTCTTAAAAATAGGAAATACCTAAACATATCACTCCTTTATTGCAAAAACAAACGATCTTGGCAAAATGCGATTAAAGTTTTCAAAATGTACCGATTTAAAGATATATTTTGCTATAACTTCGGTTCAGTTTGATATATAATACGAGAAGGTATGAAGGAAAACTTTGCTAAAGTTACTTAAAATTTTGAGATATGACTATGATGCAATGAAGGAGCGATATGTTTATTAGGTGATAAACACAAATGTTCAATTTCAATTTGTGTTGGTTTATATACCCGTGAAGTGCGGGGAAACCGAAATAAAATGACGTTTTGGAAACTCGTGTAAGATACTACAACATACAACTTGAAAAACACATTGTCCTAAAGATTACAAATGGACCTATTGAAATGAAAAGGTTTGTAAGAAGCAGTCCGGTTGATGCTATTTTTGCATCAACCTTGACATACATTTGACTGATATAGACGTTGTTTATAAAAAAGAAAAAATTGCTTCTGATTGTGAATCCGAAGAATGCTACAACGGTGCACTTTTAACTATTTGTCCAACCTCGGTAAAAAATGAACGAAATTTTTCGGAAACATGATAATTAGTAAATAAAATCAGGAATATACTTTTTGACGACTTACTAAGCGCTTTGAGTGTGTCAGAAAGTTATTTCCTAAAAAATTAAAAAATTAATATATTTCTTTAAAATATTTTATCTATTTTATTAATTAACTTTTTGATCTCATATCTTGAGTACCTTAATTTTAATTTTGTTTTTATTATTGTTTTATGAATTAAATTGTTATGTTTATGTTATCTGTTTATCTTGAATAAAAGCATAATAATAGGGAATAAAGGCGTGAGGTGATAATAATTCAAGTTCCTATTTCAATCTTCAATTAATTTTTTAGTATTGAACCATTTCTTTAACTTTCTTTGTAAACAAGTTCCCTTAGGTTTTTTTATAAAAGTTTTTTTCATTAAGTAACAAAATTTACTTTGAATTTTTTATATGGAGCGGGATCCCGGGATCCCGGGAAATTTAAAAAAATTTCCCGCTTTCCCGGGAATCGAAAAAGTCCGGAAAAAAAAACTCTAGTCCTTTATTTACTTAAATATACGTAGTAAAAATTAAAAAATTAAGAAAATTTCACGTGATACTTAAATAAAAAGTTCACGAAGAAGACAGGGCGTCAAAATAATATCGTGGTTGGTAATAGATTAAAGAACACTTAAACTTATTTATGTACTTTAATCTATTACTAAACAGTCGCAGGCGTATTTCAAATTCGCCAACCACGATAAGTGTGATTGTTTGACGCTATTCCGCAAGTTAACAGTCTTCGAACATTATAAGAAAATACAATAAATGAATAAACTGAGATGTAGAATAGTTCAGATCAAAAAACTTGGCGACCCATTTGATGAATAAACGATTTGAGATACAAATCTCGAAAATTTCAAAGACAATAGATTGAAAAAACGTCTTATTGAGCTATTTAACAAGATTCCGAAATTTTTGAAGACACGGTCACCCCTATATCTAGTAAAAGTTCCGATAAGTCTACAAGAACTGACCTATGGAGCGTTTGTGAAAGTGTTATAAAAAAAGTTCGAGAAGGATTATGCTCCATTCATTCTTAAAAAAATTTGTTTAAAATTAAAAACGAAAAATCTCTGAAGAAGCCATCAATTGAGATAGCGAAATGTTGGATTAGTAATAAATATTATTTTTTATATAAAAGTGACCTTGAGCTTAAAGATTTATTACGAAGAAATAATATCTTACACTTTAAAAAGTAATTTAACTTTTGGTAATTTTGCCAAGAATTCAAGTTCAAGTTCAATTCTTTGTTTTTAATATCTGATTAAAATCAATTTTAAATATTAATAATCTGCTACACTATAATTTTGTAAAAAAATATCGCTCCTTGTGTTTTATTAATTTTACCTTGAATTTAAATTTTATATTCGTATCGATATCGGTATCGTTTTCGCCGATATTTCCTTTTAAGTTTCGGTATCGGTATCGTATTGACAAAAAGGCGTATCGTTACTTCCCTAATAAGAAGGTTTAAACAAATTTTGCACATAAGCTACACAGAAAAAATTCTCGCCAATTTTATTTTCACCAAAAATAAAATCAGTTTTAATTAAAAATTCAATCAAGTGAATTAAACGTTTACCTTTATCAACAACAAAATGTTGTTAATAACAAGAAATATTTAATTGGTACTGGGGTGTTTAATTAATCGGGTTTTTAAACGAATAATCGATATTTGTAATTTTTAACTTATTCGATTAAACAAAAAAAAATTAATATTAAAATTAAATTTAATAAATTAAGAGATCTTTTTTTGAAAATTGTAGAAAAAAGTAGTATTTTAGTAAATAATGATTCTTTTTTAAATAAAACTTGTCAATGCAGCTCCAAATGGTTGCTTCACTTTCGGGCGCTTAGATTTTAAAAGAGTCGATATAATTTTGGATTTTTTGAAACTTTTCACGGACATTCCATCCTCTGCTATGCTTCTGCAAATAATTTTCTTTAGAGAATCGATCGAAGTACCTATCTTGTTTAAAATATTTATTCATAGGACCACATGTAGCACCTTTTGATTTTGTTGGTGGAGCATCTGCTTTAAGAACTATGTTAAAGTCACTGTGTAAGTGGTAAATTAGTGAAGTTGTTGAAGAACATTTACGTTAATACATTTTTTGACACCTGTTACATTTAGCATTATTAGATTTATCTTTCGTACAATATTTTTAAACCAAACTCGTTCTAAAGAGAGAAACGCATGAACTATTTTGTAATTAAAGTTCATAAAAATATTCCATTTTATCTACTACATTCTTTAAGTATCTATTATTTTATCAAGAATAACACTTAAAACCACCAAAAACTACGGTCATTTTGTAAATAATTGAATTTAAATTATCGTTCGATTTAAATTTCACTTCATTTCTAGAACATACCCGATAAATTAATATAAACCTTTGAGTTAACATGTCTTTGTCGTTTTTTCTTTTGTGAAATGAATTATTAGATTGTGTTGAAAATATGCAACAAAAAAATAACCTTAATTACTCACTAAACATGACTGCTTTTTTTAATTCCAACGGACACATACATGTGGTTTGTTTATTTGACTAAAAACTTTAAAAAATTATACATTTATATACTATTATCATTCGATTAATCGGTATAAATTCTTCGATTAATCCTTTAATCGAAATTTGCAATTTTAAATTATTCGAATAAGCATTTGTCTAAAATTGTTCGATTAATCGAACAAGAATTAATCGACAGAACACCCTAATTGGTACCATTGGTTAGTTTACTGCTGCAGATTTAATTAATTTTTTAATTTATAATACAAATTTTTTAATTGCAATCCATTAAACCATTAAACTTTTCAACTCTTCAAAACGAAGTCATTGTCATTTCAATCGTCCCCCGGGGGTTTGTAGGCATCATTTTAAAGATATTTGGCTCCTTGGTATTACTCCTTCCGAGGAAATCAGGTGCAGTCAATACTTGGGATTCGGAAAAAATCCAAAATTGACAGATCTAAGGAGGTCTTTTGCGATCGCGGTTGACCAGGGATCCTATCTAGTAAAACCAGAGGGAAAAGCTCTGACTATTGTTTGAGGCCTCCGCTAGGAAATCCCTTGTTTTTGCGAAAGATTCACTTTTCCGTTGAAAATATACTTTCGTGGATCACGTGATGGTTGTGGCTTACTAGCCAAAGTCGCTGGAAGGGATATGCTGAAAATCCAACTAAAGGGCCGATTCTTCACCACTTGTTCGGTCTGAGGAAGGATCATTCCTAGGTGCTGTTGCTACTCAACATATGCAGCAGATATGAACAAAAATTTGATTTTATGAAACACAAATTCCTCGAATTTTTCTAATATTTTTTATCATATCGTCGGCTTAATATGCAAACCTGCTAACTTCCTTTTAACACATTTTTCAGGAGATAAAAAAAACATTTTAAGTTTCCTGTTTGCTGCTTAAGGAAAACCAAAAGTATAGTTGATCTGAAGAAAATCTATATGTTGGTCGACGAGGTATATCTTTCTCTACCACAAGGCATCAAAACCTCAATTTAATTAAAAAGTGGATTTAGCAGGTTTGCATATTAAGCTGACGATATGCTTTAAATCAAAAAGTTTATGCGTAAAGCTTTAAGCTGGTAGTACGTATTCTAATTTGTAAAAAAGCATACCGTTTAAGTTGAAAACTTTGCGAAAAAATTTTCGAGGCTATCGCCTAAAAATTCCCGTAAATTCCAACAAAATGTTTTCCGAAGAGACACCCTATTTTAAGATGCTTGATGACAAATAAACAATTTTTAATTTCTGACATGCTTGATGTAACAGAAAAATAGGACACAGTCAGGCATTGCAAATTTGCAAAGTAAAATTGTTTTCAAAGTTTCGTTTTAATGTGCTAAATTCCCGATTCGTATTATTGATAAACTGAAGTTTATTGTTGGTGGAGAAGCAACACAGAAAAAAAATTTTTTTTTTCACCAATTAAAGCATTAATCAATAACAAAATCAGTTTTAATTAAAGATGTAATCAAATGAATTAAACGGGAATTACTGGTGCAAATAAATAGTATCAATTAAATGTTTAATTCACTTGCTTAAATTTTTTAATTAAAACCGATTTAATTTTTGATTAATGTTTTAATTGGTGAAACATTTTTTCTGTGTATTCCTATGCGCATTTCACTGGTTGCTTAGGCCAGATCATCAGGAAACTTTTTCAAAGGTTTTAGAAAAACTAAAGATATTATACAAATAAAACTTTTTAGCAAATAAAAATTATAAACACTCTAGTTTTATTTTATTTTCCTTTCTATATTTTAATTTTTTTTTCACATACTGCCATTATTGCTATTAGAGTTTTGTCCGCTATTCACATTTTTACAATATGTATTGACAGCAAAAAAATCAAACTGTAAATAAAAGCTTGACAGGTTATCAAGCACATGTACACGAATTTGTCAGAAAGTTTTTTTTTTAACCGTGTTGAAGCTCCTTATGGCCCTATTTGTAATTTTTAAATACCTATTAGAAAAATTATAAAGTCTTAAAACGTGGTGAGAAGAGAACAATAAAAATAATTGTTTTTTTTAATAGTTAATTAAAATTTGAATTTTTATCACCTGCCAGATTTGCAGCAGCATCAAAATAACTGGTTAAAAATTCAAATCATAAAATACCAAATTATTTGCACGAGAAAAAAACCGGTTGAAATGTAATTTGTATTTTTTTATTTTATCAATTGTCGAATTTTTAGTCTCTTTGTAAATATATATCTTTAAATAGCACGAGCAACTGAGTAATAAGGGAGCAAAACCAATTTTATATACCCTGCATTTTAAAATTATTTTTTTTTTTAATAATTAATAAAATAAAAAAATTTGTTTGATCTTAAAGGTTTTTCGTTAATATGGTTAAAGTTCGTGATTTACTATCCTATTCAGTCGAACGAGTTGTCAAAAAATCGTGTGGGCTTATAAATTATGATAGTGTGACCGAAAAATAAAATTGAGTGATAGACTTTTTTGGCGAGTCTGTCTGACTTGCAAATGTTTTTGATAATTTTCATAAAATGCGAACAGAGTTGCATTTTCTTCTAAATGAGCTGAGTCATATTATTTTGTATTATTTTGGTGCGATAGGGTGGGATTGACAACAGATTTTGCAGACATTTTTTTTATCGGATAAAATGCTGTCAGATTTTCGTGTGAATGAGTCGTACGATTGTACAGGATAGTGAATCCCAGCCTTTAAGATGCCATAATAAAAGTTTTAATATCTGTGTTCTGAAATTTGTAACAAATTACTTTAAGCCTTTGAAAGTTTTTCTTGCCTGCAGTAGCTCTCTTTTGCCTCTTGCGTAAAATTCATTTACTTGTTTTTTATTGATCGTTTAATTTGTGGTCAGCATACTTTTTTTTTAATTTAATTTTTTTTTTGTATTTACTAATTTATTTATGATTAGATGAAATTAATTTAATTTTTTTCATACAACAGAAAAACGAGTATTTTGTGTTTTGGTAAAAATTTGATTCAATTATTTGTATTTTATTTTTTTGTCATTCTTTTAATTAAACTAGAATTTAAAGAACATAACAAAAAGAATCAGAGTTAGAAATAAAGTACACGGAAAGAAGTTTATTTTCTAAAGTAATCATTTTAATTTCTTAAAAATAGAAAATCCAAAAATAATATCTTGATTTTAACTTATTTCGTTAGTATTTAGTAGAATTGTTTAAAATAAAGAAATATTTTGCTTAAACCAATCCACTCATATATTTAGGGCTAAAAAATCAGAGCAAGTTAAACTCTCTTTTTGGTTTAAAATGTGTTTAAACCAACAAATCTATAAATCATTAAACATATAAACCATCTTTAAACGCATGAAATTGGGCGTTTAAACTACCAGTACAAATCATATGAATTTGCCAACATTTGTCGTAGTGCTGCCACATGTTATTTTTTTAACAACATGTAATACATGGGACACTGATTTATAGTTGATGAGTTTAAACTACATATAAATTCAAGTTTAGTTTAACTAAACCAGCGTTTAAACCATCAGTGATTTATTAGGCATTAGAATAAGTAATTTTTGGCTTGGACGAGAATCATGCAAATTTTTCATGGTTCAAGCCATATTTAGTAAAAAATTCTTTCCGTGTAGAAAAAACGAGTAAGAAAGTAAAGTCGGCCAAGCACAACTAATTTATATCCTACTCCTCCGTATTGAGGTTAAGATTCATATAAGAGTTCTTTGTGCCAAACATTTTCTACATATCGCACTTGTTCAACAATACTGTATTAAGTCAAACATTTAAAATTTTTCAGTAGAAGCAAAACAAATTTTAATTTAATATGAAAGGCATATTAAAAAGTATTTTAAAACCAACCGTTTCTTTACCAAAAGGTAGACAACATAGCTCGATATTTTTACAGTGGGTACACATGAATAATACCTGTCGATTATTTCCAAAAAGTGAAAAACTAAAAATTTTGAGTTAATACAGTATTGTTGAATAGGTGCGATATATACATCGCTTTCAGACTCTAAGGGCTAATAAATCAATGCAAGTTTAACTATTTTTTTGGTTTAAAATGTGTTTAAACCAGCAAATCTATAATTCACTAAACATTTAAACCAGCTCTTAACGCATAAGACTGGGCGTTTAAACTACCAATACAAACCATATGAATTTGACAACATTTATCGTAGTGCTGCCACATTATTATTTTTTGCACTATGTATATATATGTAGGCCACTGATTTACAGCTGTTAAGCTTAAACTACATGTAAATTAAAGTTTAGTTTAATTAAACCAACGTTTAAACATTTATTGATTTATTAGCCATAAGTGTTTTTAGAAACGGTGTTCATATGCAACCTATGGTCAATTCTGAACCTACCAGCACAACAATTTGCTATAACGTATAGCTATTACCGAAGTTATTGTCACCAAATTATGCATCAATACCAACATTTATAAGGAAACTTTGGAAATTATGATTGCAATAAAATATATTAGGACAAAATTTAATTTAAATAACAACATAAAAAGATCATTAATGGGCACAAAGACTCTATTCCGGAAAGATTGGTATGTTGTATAAGGGGCTGTGGGAAATTATGAACCGATTTTTTTTTTTGTTTTTTTTTTATTATTTTTTTATAAATCATGAACGTTTACGAAAAATAGTTTTACTCACAAGGAAATTTCGTATGCAAATGAATAATTCTAATCTTAAGAAGCGTCGGTTTTGTAAAAATTATAGAATATTTAGGAAATTTTTAGTAATCTTGTTTGTAGAAATAATTTGTCATTTAATTATAACGATAAAAATGTACAAGAAAGTTTCCCGTTATAACGCAAATAGTAAAGTTTTTTGTTAAGTGGTTTTAAATAAAATATATATTTTTGAATTCAAGTTAAAAATTCTATACAAAAATACACTTCGTGGCAATCCAATTAAATATCTGAAACAAATTTGCTCCAAATTGCTATAAAAAAAATAGTAATTTTAAACCTCTAACTTTTCTTAAACTATAAGAAAAAATCTGTTCTAAACATATTTTTTTGAATCTTGTTAGACGGGCAAATAAATATTGCTTGTATCAGATGTTTGTTTACCGTCTAAATTTGAAATTTAAACTCAACTACCAGTGTTACATATTTTTATTTGATGTTTAACTAAAGTCTACTCACTTGTTCAAATATTAACCTTTATTTCAGTTTCGTTTAAAATGAGTCACTAAAATTTATTAAGTTTTAAATAAAATCCTATACTGTTAATAAATTTTTAACAAAAATCACTTTTTTGCCTTGTTTAATGCCAGATTTAGCTGTAATAAATTTTAAGGAATGGTTACACTGGTGCTTAGACATGTTCTTTCTTTAAAGATGAATCTTAAGTGTACGTTCTTTTTGATTTATTTGTACGATTTTCTACCTCTTTGGGTGTTTCCAAAAAAATGTTTGCCCTCTTTAATTTTTTTAGTAACATTTTCTTGAATATTTCGTAGAATTCTTCTTTCATAAGTCTCTTGCTGTTTTTGATGTGCCATAATTCAGGCGATTCTTTGCTTCTGCGGACTTAACTCTTGAAAATGCAACATATAGGCCCTGATTACCGTTTACAACAGTTGTTATTTTAGTGTCGTGTTTTTTAAAATGCGATCATGATTTACAACTGTTGTCAGCACTGTTGTATTTAGAGTTGTCTATGTTCTGTAACATCGATTATCGTTTACAACATGCGTATTTAAATGTTGTAACAACTGTTAAAACATACAACTGGTAATTTGGTGTTGTGTTGTTAACGTTACAAATTAAAAAGCGAAAATGGGGAAACGTTTGTAAGTACACATAAAAGATTTGTTTAAAAAAACATTTATAACTGTAAAAAATAAAAAAAATATAGATACATATAAAAATTAAAATATTTCTTAGAAAAATTACAAATAAAAAGCAAATGGGGAAGTTAGTGGACTTAACGAAAATTAATCCAGATATTGGCCGTGGCAAGTTACCATTTGGATATAAAAAAAATGCAGCTTAAGGAAAAATGGGATCGGGTTACGGAGCAATTGAATGTATTGGGACCGCCGATTTGAAACACAAAAAAATGGCAAAGAGTTAGTAGCATATTTACTTTATAACTAATATTATTTAAATGGTTTTGATTTCACCATAGGTATGGACTCACTATAAAGCCAGCCAACTTAAAAAGAAAATTGGCTGCAAACAAAAAAAAAAACTCTCAAGCAACTGGTGGTGGTCCGTCCACAGAAATAAGCTTGAGCTCATTAGAGCAGAGCACTGTGGAACTTGTTTCAATGCAGACGCAAGTAAACCCAAATGGATCTGCAATGGGTTAAGGAATTCAAGAAGATTCCGATGAAGCGGAATTAATATTCTGTCCTGAGGAGCCTTCACAGACTGTAGAAACAACTGACCCACAATTACCAAGGAACCGCAGGCTATCAAAGAATAAGCTGGAGGAGGAACATTTGTAAGTTTTAAAAACTCAATCAAAAAATCAGGAGGAGATGCTACGAACGTTGAAAAGATTAGAAAATAATTCGTACAAAAATTATCAAATTAATAAAAAAACCTACGATTTGAAAAAAAGAAGGCTGATTTACAAATGAAATTGATAAAAGCTAAACTCGAATTAACAAATAAAAGAATTCAGGATATGTTATTTACTATAGTATGTACATACATATATTAAATTTTTTTTTTTTTAGGTTTAAGAGTAACAGCCTGTAACAGTAACAGGACAGGCTGTAAGTGAATTGTTTGTGATATTTTTTAAATATGAATACATTTTTAAGTTTTCCTTTATAAATATAATATTGTGTTTAATTCGACCTTTAAAATGTATAAATAAAAGAACTTTTTTTCCTTTTGAGCTCGAGGTCCTGGTTTTATTGTTAATTATTCTAATTTTACAATTTTTAATTTGCCAATATTTCGTTTTTCATTGAAAAACATCTTCTGGGCTATAATCTAGTAATTACAAGTAACCAAAAAGAACAAATAAATGTATAAGTACAAAATATTTTAAACACTATGTAGGTATACAAAAAACAGCAAAAAGCTCTTACACAGAAAAAATTATTAACGTACAAAAATCAGAAAATTAATTCTTATTATGTTGTGTCAACATCGTCTAATTATGAACTGAGCTTAAAATAAATAAATAAATAAATATTGCACTATGTTATGTTCGTTTGTTAACTAGATGTCTGTATACTCTCGCAGAATTCTCATCAACATCGGCTTTAAAATTCATCCTTTATATTTTTTAATGTTAATATTTAAACTGAATTAAAAATATAAAATATGTTAAAAAAAACAAACAGCTTATTCATTTATAATTGCATGCATTAGGTTATTTCTAATTTGTCGTGCAGACTCTTCTATGTTTGTTTCTGTAGCTTCTCCAGCTTCTACTTCTGTGTGTAATGGAAATGGTATTTCATCATTAAAATCTGTTTTAAAGTGTTGGCTTAAATTGTGCAATGCACAACACACATTTGTGATTTGAGTCGCCTTTTCTCCAATTGTTCTTTCAATGATGTTTCTTGCTTTTGCATGAATTGTATTAAACCGTCGTTTTCGAGTTTCTTCAGCAGCACTCCGAAATGGTGTTATTAAAAACGGCTCCAGTGGATACCCGGCGTCACCTAAAAAATTTGTAAATATAGCATTTTGAATTAAAAAAAAGGAAACGCCAAATTCCTACTTAAAACCAAGGTATTCTCCTCCAAATTTTGCTGTAAATATTGTTTTAAATCGCTTATATTCCACACAAAGGATTCATGGTTGGATCCGGGATATCGAGCATCTACATAGCGGATGTTCATTTCAAAGTAGCACAACTATTAAAAAAATATTTACTATATATAAATTTACTTGAAAATTATAATACTCACAATCATGACATTCAGGCTGTAATATCCCTTCCTGTTCCCTTCCTGCTAGAGTTTTTTTTCCCGGACTTTTTCGATTCCCGGGAAAGCGGGAAATTTTTTCAAATTTCCCGGGATCCCGGGATCCCGCTCTATATAAATAATACAAAGTAAATTTTCTTATTAATTAATGAAAAAAAAACTTTTATAAAAAAACTTAAGGGAACTCACGCCTTTATTCCCTATTATTATGCTTTTATTCAGTATTATTATGCTCTGGATAGAAGATAATAAGATAACATAAACATAACAATTTAATTCGTAAAACAATAATAAAAACAAAATAAAAATTGAGGTACTCAATATATAAGATCAAAAAGTTAATTAATAAAATAGATAAAATACTTTAAAGAAATATAAATATAACATTTTTTAATGGCTTAGGAAATAACTTTCTGACACACTCAAAGCGCTTTGTAAGTCATCAAAAAGTATATTCTTGATTTTATTTACTAATTATCATGTTTCCGAAAAATTTCGTTCATTTTTTACCGAGGTTGGACAAATAGTTAAAAGTGCACCGTTGTAGCATGCTTCGGATTCACAATCAGAAAAAATTTTTTCTTTTTTATAAACAACGTCTATATCAGTCAAATGTATGTCAAGGTTTATGCAAAAATAGGATCAACCGGACTGCTTCTTACAAACCTTTTCATTTCAATAGGTCCATTTGTAATCTTTAGGACAATGTGTTTTTCAAGTTGTACGTTGTAGTATCTTACACGAGTTTCCAAAATGTTATTTTATTTCGGTTTCCCCGCATTTTACGGGTATATAAACCAACACAAATTGAAATTGGGAATTTGTGTTTATCACCTAATAAACATATCGCTCCTTCATTGCATCATAGTCATATCTCAAAATTTGAAGAAACTTTAGCAAAGTTTTCCTTCATACCTTCTCGTATTATATTACAAACTGAACCGAAGTTATAGCAAAATATATCTTTAAATCGGTACATTTTGAAAACTTTAATCGCATTTTGCCAAGATCTTTGGTTTTTGTAGATAAGACTATGCTGCAATAAAGGAGCGATATGTTTAGATATATCCTATTTTTAAGACTTGTCCATGGAGAATAAAACTTTACTGCCTGCATATTCTTTTGAATTAATTTTCTTTATTAACTCTTCACTTCACTAAGTTTATTAATTATCAACTGTTGTACTGTCCATTCTGCTTAAAGCAGATTTATTGCATCAGGAGACATTGATTTACGTATGTACTCACTTCTTGTAATGGATCTAATCGACTCAGATGCTAATTTTAAGAGAATAGAAAACTAAATTTCAAAGTATAATTAGCAGTTTTCTTAAACTATGAGGATTTTTTTATTTCCCGGGATCCCGCAAGAAAAATCCCGCGAAAGCGGGAAATAAAATAATTGAAATTCCCGGGAATTCCCGGGACGGGAAATCCCGGAAAAAACCCTAGTTACAATAAAAATAAAAAAAATTTTTTTTTAAATTTTTATGTTCAAAAACGATTTTAAGAAAATATTTACCAGTTTTCGCTTTTTAAATTTAAATTATAATCAAGTTTTAAGTATTGTAAATATGTATGTATATGTAAAAATTATTCTGTTTTTGTCTAGTTGCTCTGTATTCTGCTCGCAAAATGGTGAAGGGTATATTAGATTCGGCACAGCCGAATATAGCACTCTTACTTGTTTTTTTTTTTAAAAACATAAAATGTAGGTCATACATATATTTAATTCAAACAACTAAAATTAAGTACACAAGTCTAATAGATCGTACACTTCAGCCTCATCGATTTCATTACTAATGATTTGAAATGCATACATACTATTAGAATTAAATAGGGAAGCAAAAATGATGTGAAAAAAAGTTGCCAGAATTTTTTAAAGTTAGTTATGATAAAAAAAGACAAACTGTTAAAAAAGTCGGTAATTTATTATAAATGGTAAAAATAGCCACGTAAATCGACATTTATATCAAAAATCGCCAGTCGCCAAATGGAAAATCCCACCGCCTAACACGTTTCAAAATCGCCATATTTGACAGCTTTGATTAGCGATATTAAATTTATTATTCGCCAAAACAATTTTTATATAATGACTTCGCGAAGCAATAATTTCTAACATTGCTTTACGGAAGATAAGATTTCCTTTTAAATCAAAACACCAGTAATTTTTGCGTGTGCCAAAAAAGAGTTCGATAAAAAATTTTTGTAACCAATCTTTTCCAAATTAATTTTTCCCGACTTTTGTTTATATTATTCGCTCGCGAAAAAATCATTTAATAATAAAATGTATTTTATTCGAAAAAAGCAGGACATAAATCAGATCGAAAATACAGAAATATTTCATCACAAAAATCAGCTTTATCAACTCATTGTGCTTATCTAAACCATTATCCAGATTTTGAAAATACAACTGTTTTAAACACAGCAAATAATTAAAAACGTAGATTTATGTTAGAAATGTAACATATTATAAATGTTCCGAAAATATCGATAATAAATTTTAAGTCAGACACGGAAAAGGTAGCACAGAATTATAGACACTTAATTTATAAAAATAGTAACGGAAGTTTTACTATTATATTGTAATAGGTCAAGTTTGATTTGAAAAATATTTTTTTTTAATTAAAAAAAAAAAATTTAATTTGTCAGTCATTGTTAAATTTATTACAATTTGTTAAAAATATATAAAATAAGGAAGAAAAAACCCTGAAGAAGGCACTCAAAGAAGTGCCGAAATATTGGTTTAAATAAACTTTTAAAGTTTTTTAAAAAAAGACCTCAAGCTCAAAAATTTATTAATACTTAAAATAATTAGGAGTGCTATTTAAGGACGGGGCGATCTTCACAAAATGTAATTGTTTTATTTTTACTCTTTGAAACCTGCCATTTTACTATAATAGAATTATTCGTTACGCTTAAAGCCGTTCTTAAGTGTTTTTCGATAATGGGATTTATGCGGAGCCTATGGTAAATTATAAGCCGATGATTACTTATTTTGGTAGTACAAATTCTAGTCTTATGAAACTATGACAGGCAAAATTTTACTACAAAAGTATTATTATTACAGTTTTAGGAGTACTTTCGTTGGGTTTTTGAGATATCAGTTAAATTAGGTTTATTTAATCTGAAAAAAGATTTGTGCCGTCATTATCAAGTTTGTGCACAGAGTTATTTAGTTTTGCTTAAAATGTTGATCTTTAATGAAATATTAAAAAAATTCCCATTTCATACTATTGATAAACTCATGGTAGAATAAGTAAAAGGTATAGTCATTAGAAATTTTGTTCTCAATTTCAAAACCCATATAACGGCAAACAAAAGAAAATATAGAAAAAAATTAAAACAAGCTTCAAAAATCAAATAAATTAATTTGACATTACATGGGTAAATAATGACAACTCTCCCTAATGAACATACCTGGTACTTATTATACTATGGATAAACTGAAATTTATTGTTGATGGGATAAGCTATTCCTATGCGCATTGCACTGGTTGCTTAGGCCAGATCGTCAGGAAACTTCATCCAAAGATTTTAGAAAAACTAAAGATACATATTATACAAATAAAACAGTTAAGCAAATAAGAATTATAAGCCCCAGTTTTACTTGTAATAATATCAAAGCTTAAACCAAAACAACAACAATAAACAGTGAGTTTATCTTTTCTTACAGTCCTAAGTTTAAACTTAATCCACATCTTAAAACCCCGGCCTAAGTGTTTTCTAAGCTGGCTTAATGTGGGACATATGGTAAATTATGGAACAATCTTTACAAAAATTGGCAGTGTCATTTTCCGTCATTTCAAGCTACGACAGACCACAAGAATTATTCCTTACAGTTCAAGACGTAGTAGCGTATTTTCTGAGAGTGGGCCTTATATGGGGCCTGTGACAAACTGTGCACCGATATTCACGAAGCTTGATAGTGTGATTTCTAGTCATACGAGATGAGTTTGTGCAGAATTTAAGAACAATCCGTGCATTCCTCCACCAATTTAGTATTTCTAGCGGAAACAAGAATGTTTTAGGGAGGTTGATCCACTTTTGGATGTATTAAGCTGCGTTCACACTTATTAAATATTTGACCAAATAAGCATAACCACTACTTTTGTTAATAATTAGTGAGATTTAACATAGTCCTAACATCACAAAATAAAACAAATTATTTCTCTAGACATGGCAAAAAACTGTTGTTAGTACGCTGTGGTATTATAATCAAAATAAATATTGGAATTAAAAAAAATTATATTTTAGTTTGCGTGTTGGTCACGTTTTTTTCGCTTTTCCTACTGAACCGATTACACTGCATAGGAGAACGAGAAAGAATTTGAGACCAATACTGTTCTTTTCTTTTTAGTGGTTTGAAAGCGAGCATGATTTCAACTGACGGATAGACATACAGACATGGGATTAGATGAATATCAAAAAAATTTCACAATGCAAGCAAAGAAATAGTTGAATTTCTTTTGTACGTTGTTGTATGGGGAATTTTCTGCATTCGCCAAACAGTGGCGTGTAGAGCAAAACAATACTTAATAATACGTTGTGCTTTTGTTTTACCTCTTTTTAATCTTTATAAATAAAAAGACGTTATTGTATATTTTTGATCTATTTATTTTGAACTAACAGTTCATCTTCAGGGCAATTCCACGCATAAGTCTACCATCAATGGAAAAAATTAATATCTGATTTTGGTAGTAAAAATGGTGGCAACATTATGTTACTTTTAAGTTTTTATAGTGGCAACAATTTTTTGATATTTTTTAAAAAAATTAGAATTAAAAAAAATTAATTTTTTAAGTTTTTGAAACATTTATATATGTATCTTATTTCTAAAAAGGGTTTGTTTTGAATTATTTTAGTTTCAATGTAGGTTTCTAACTTATTATTAGTGATTTCGTTTAGGTGGTGTTTATATTCAAAAATAGCATTTTAAGGAGTTCATTAATTACAATTTTGTATCTTTCAAATAATTTTAGAGTTTCTATCTTATGCGCTGTGATTTCAATTCTAACGTTGCATGTAAAAATACTGACTTTTATACCACACAAATTGAGTGTAGTGTCAGACACGTTTTGAGCTGTAGTGTCAGTCACAATTTATTTAACTAATAAATATTTTTTTAAATAGCTTACCGCTTTTATTTCAGCATTTTATAGTAGTTTGTTTCTTGAACTTTCGATAATAACACAAATTAAAGTGATTACGGAAGTGCAGAGGAAGATTATTGAAGTTTGAAAACACTCTCGAAAACGACTTCCTTTTGCATGTAGTGCCAGGCACGTTTATATTTTACTTAATAAATGATATTTCAAAATATCAGTGGTTGCCATTTTTTTCTCTATCGGATAATTGTTGAAACTGCTAAATAGGCATGTTTAAATTGATACTAAAAAAATATTACTAATCGTAATATAAGACAAAACAAAACGCAAATTGTGTCAAATGTAGAGTCAGTCACATATGGAATTGTCCTTCAGGATCTAATACATAATACTTAATAATCTTTTAAATAGTTCATATGGAGCAAAATTAAAGCTTATTATCTCAGAAACTACAAAATTTTTTGGTGAAACCGGTTTTGGATTCAGAGAGGGGGTATTTAAAATATATATACCCTATACCTAACTCAATATTTTAAAAAATGGTCGGTAAGTCAAACCAATAATGAGCTGAAGATACATATATGCAAAATTTCACCTGAACTAGCGTTGAGTTGTAATCTTTGGTTGTGGAGGGTATTATAAGAACTTACTTATTGCCTTATTCCGTAAAACGCAACGCACAAAAATTTCATTGAAAGCAAAAATAAATTCAAAAATATTTTATAATTTTGTTGTTGCTTTCTATAGCATTTAGTAAGAAAATGCTATTGGTTGAGACTGAGAATTATGGTACAACTACAATTAATGTTGGAAGAATTCCAATCAATTGTAGTGGGGAATAGAAGGAGAGATAAACTCACTGTTTAATGTTGTTGTATTTGTTTATACTTTGATATTGTTACAAGTAAAACTGTTGCTTATAATTCTTATTCGCTTAACAGTTTTATTTGTTTAATATCTTTAGTTTTTCTAAAATCTTTGGATGAAGTTTCCTGACGATCTGGTCTTAGCAATAAGTGAAATGCGATTGGAAATAGCTTATCCCTTTAACGGGCGCCCTATGCTCCAATGGGAGTTAAAGGAACATATATATATATTTAACAATAAATTTCAGTGTTTTTATCAAGAATAAATATTGGGAATTAAGCACGACAAACAAAATCTTGTAAATTTAAATTCATATTTGGTTTTTTTTTTCAACGCCACAATATATGAAATGTTTGAAATTTAAAAATTCAATATGAATTTCTAAAGGATTCAATAAGAAAATTTTAAAATATTTTTGAATAAGCTTTTGCTTTCAATGAAATTTAAGGCGTTGCGTTGTGTTTTACGCAATAAGGCCTTTAATACATAAAGTGTTTCTGTTTTGTTACATATAATTTTATTAACTTAATACACAGAAATGCTGACAAACACGAGAAATATTGCCAAAATAAAAAGAAAAAAAAAACAAACTGGTTCGATTTGCATAATTAGTTTATTTAATTGGTTTGAATGCGCCAAAAGAAGAATTAACAAAGAATCAGCAAAAAAAAAAAAAAAAAAATGCATAAACATAAAAATGCCGGCAATATTTACAACTGCTTAAAATGTTTCTTTTTTTTAATCAACTATTTAACAAGTGGGAACTGTCTAGAAACACGTATTGGGAAAACAAGTATAGAAGTGTCAATTTGGTACAACATGTTTACTTATTAAACACACTACATTTATTGAAACTTATTTCGCACTTTGTCTTCAAATACAATTTTTTTTACGAATATGTAGTCCCCAAAATCACGACTTAAGTATTTAGTTCCGCTTTAGAGATTCCATGATTTAATTAAATTTTAGGTTTTATACCTTTCGCTGAAAGTAAAATGGTATATATAACTTTGTCATTCCGTTTGTAATTGCTACAATATTGATCCTAGACCCTATAATATATATTCTAGATCCTTATGAGAAGAAAAGTTCAAATCACGATGCACGTCTGTCCATCTGTCTAGCTGCCGTTTGAAATGGGTTGTTTAAAGACCCCAGATATGATTGGGACAAGGTGGTTATATATTTATGTCACATATAGTCCGGAAGTGTTTGCTATTGAAATTCTGGAATATTAGCAAAAAACCACGACTGCCTCTAGTTTTACCTACGAATCCCTTCTTGTAGTTGTTTTTTATTATTTTTATGTTCATCTGGAGAACGGGAAGAGCTAAAGTTTCTAAATTAGCTACAAGCATCTTCGTAATCAATTTACAACATCCGAAAAAATGTGGACGTGAATGGAGAAGTAGGCGTGGCACAAACTAAATTTATGTATATATTAGGAACGGTATTTATATAACTTTCGGTTCATATCGCATCATGTTGAAGGGCATATAAGAATATAACGCTCTTTCGTGTACACTTTTTTTGACAAGCCCTTTTGAAACCTATGCTATTGGTTGTGGTAAAAATGTCTTTCCAAGAGACAATAACTGGTGAAAAACGTTAAAATTTTTCACATTTAAGCACTATTCGACACGTAATTTAGTAGCCATTTATATAAGATATAAATAATTTCAATTGAAACAGCACTTGACTATGGATGGCAGCTGAAAGAGAAGTTTAGAGCGAATAACACAAATGGAGCATTATCTGATAAATGTTACGTGATGGAAGAAATCTGAGTTCATATTCGTCTTTAGCATGTCAAAAAAATAAGAATCGGTTGAAATGCTTAAAAATACTTTTAAAAAGTGTTAAAATGTCTACCTGTGTTATTAATAATATTTTTGTTGCTTGGCTTTGAAAAATTATATCCTGTAAGTTGTGTCCAAATACTGATTCGCACTATGATCTCTTTTTAACATATTTTCTATTTTCCAAAACTTACAGGTGTAATGGCCATAATTTCATTGCGAATGTTGGTTTTTAGTTGGGGAGATGGTTTTTGGCTTGTTAACTCTTTTAGCAAATATTTCCAAACTATCAGCAGCTGTTTAGTCCAGTGAACGCGGAGGTCAGTTAAAACCGCTTGTAGGCGAAATACTGCGTCCATGGAATATGCCCCTTACCAAAGCCATCGAGGCACCTGCAATATGTGGTGTGACTCCATCTTGTTGAAACCACAAGGTTAGGTGGTCTTCCAAAGCTGGTCTAACAAATTTCGCTCGATATGCGACACCGTTGGCAGACTTACACTCCCCCGAGTGTAAGTGTAAGCAAACACAGGTAGCAGTTTTAGTGCATGACCCGGCAAGATTATACACTCGCCACTCCGCTGCCTTTGAGAAGACTCTTGCAGCATCTGTTGATTAGCAACAGCATCTAGGGATGGTCTTCCCTCAGGCCGTACTCTCACACAAGTGATGAAATATCAGCCCTTTAGTTGCCTTTTTAGGATATTCTTTCCCATGACGTTGGTATTAAACCACAACATGATCCCCGAAAGTACCCTTTCCAGGGGCAGGCGATACTTCCGCAAAGACGATTTTTCTGAAAGACAAAAAGAATTTCTAGCAAGTATCATATTAACGGACCCTTAATCAAAAGTCAGTCTGGTGCTATGGCACCGGGGCTACTGATTCCCGTAGTATCAGATAGGATCTCTGGTCAGCCGTGATCCAAAGATATAGTGAAAATCTCTTGAGATCAATTGAATGCATCTGATTATGCCCCGGAGGATGCAACACCAAAAGGTGAAATATCCCCCGAAGAAAACGTTGGTAGATTAATGAAATTTTGAAAAAATTACTACAATTGTTCTTTCGGACAAAACACCACACCAAACGGTGCATTTAATTGGGTGTAATTATTGCTAATGAGCTGGTCTTGTATTCTATGAAGTTAAAATCCTTTAGTTTAGCTTGTGGATGTAGCAATTTAATAGTATACTAATGGGAACTAGTCTAATGTATTCCAAATTCTCTGCAGTGACAGCCATGATATACCAAGTTGTAGCAAACGTCTCTTTGTTGTTCGCTCTCGGGTAGACGGTCAATATTTTGAGCAGTGTTCACGGCAAGTGTTCCTCCAGCACTAGGACTGGTTCATGTTGACGAAAATTTCTAACCAAGGGCCAGATTCTGGCAGTCGTGATCGAGTAATTTTTCGATTTGAAAGCAATTTAATATCTAATTATTTCAGTCTATACTGAACGAATTGGAATTATTTTTTCGTTATTGTAAAGCATTCATTTGAGTTATACTGAAAAAATAATTTCAATTCGTTCAGTATTGACTGAAATAAAATTGCTTTCGAATCGAGAAAGTACTCGATCACGAATGCCAGAATTAGGCCCCAGATAGGTAATGGTTGATGCTGCGGTAGCAATCACCACATTAAAATGCACGTTAATTGTTGGTTTGAAAAAAAAACAAATGTTTTGGTAAGTTCTTCGATTCTTTAGTTATTCACATTAAATACCCCAAGTCTTCTTTACGAAATACTGAAAAAAAAAATTCAATAAAAATGTACTTATATGCTTTGCACATTTTGCGCCACCCTGTAAAAAAAATTATGTTTTGCTGTTTTGAAAGTTTTTTTTTACTGACTAACAAGTAGATATATTGTAATAAGCCCTTTTGTCTTATTTACCCAAAATTGGCAAATGTCTTTCCTTTTATGTTTTTTTTTTTGTTTTCTATTCTTGTCACAAACTGATGGACCTTTGCCAATATACCAACCATTTTTGATTAGTTTTAAAAAAATAATAAAATATTAATAAATTATTAAATGCATTTTTTTTAATTCCATTGTTAATCTAATCACAGTAACCAGTTTTTTTTTGGAATTTTTGTTGTTGCTTCTTTTGTTTAATTAAAAGTTTACTAATATTTTTAAATTAGTGCATACTATTTTATGCCACCTTTGAGATTCTTTGTTTGTTTTTTTTTTTTTTATTTAACATCTAGTCTAAAAAAGGACAATAAACTTCATTTAATATAAAGATTCAAGGTCAACCACTAACAAAATGCAAAAAATTAAATTTATTTTTTGGTTCAAATACGTTAAAAATCTTGAAATTCTTTGTTGTTGTTATTAAACAAATTAAAATAAGATTTTAAGAGTTAGTATCAGAACTAGTAGATTTGTTTTTGCTTGTTTTTATTTTTTTGGATTTTTTTTAATGCACATAAGGGGCCGAAAAGCAAATGGGGTACAAGTGCCAAAACTAGTAATATTCAGTTAGATACTTTATGCGGTAGATAACGGATATAAGAACATCTCATATAACAAAAAAAAAAAAAAAAAACTGCTTTAAAGAAAGTAGTTCAAGTATCGTGTCTTTTTTCATATGTCTCAATACAAATAGTTTTGAATTAGAAAACTTTTTATAAGAAAAAAACTGATACAAGAAATATTAAGCTATGCACCAATAATAGAAATATGTACAAAAAATATTTTTTTATAAAAAATAATAAATTTCTTATAAAAAACAATTAATTAAAAGAAAAAGAAAAAATAACGCTTATAAGAAAAATTTTCGTAACATTATTTTATTTTCTTATATCCGTTACCTACTGTACTGTACGTATATCTATATGAGGAGCTCAAACTGCTCAAAACTCAAATATAATAAAAAATCTTTAGGGCTCATTTACTCAGAAGTTCGATTCCCAACTCCTCATACATTTTTATACCCTCCACCACAATTAGTTGTGAAGAGGGTATACTAAGTTTGTCATTCCGTGTGAAACTTTTTTATTATTCATCTCAGACCCCATAAAGTATATATATTCTGGCTGCTTGAGTAATTCTAAGTCGATTTAGCCATGTCCGTCTGTCTGTCCGTCTGTCCGTCTGTCCGTCTGTTGAAAACACGCTCACTTTCGAAAAACTCAAAAGAAATAAACAAACTAGGTGTCAAATTGCTTGTAGTTATCCTAAGCAGTTTGGGATTGAATTTCAGCAAAATCGGTTCAGTAGGACCAGAGCTATGAATCAAAATGTGGAACCACCACCTTCAAAAACTTGATAATTTTGTTACAAAAACTAACATAAATGATGCAAAAATGCACGGAATGATATAAGATTTTGCACAAGTCCGTTTTATTCGACTAGAAATGACACTGTAAAATATCGCGAAGGTCGGTCCATAATTTACCCTAAGCCCCATATAAACACTACTCCCGGAAAACAGTTTAGTACGCCTAAAACCTTAAAAAATAATGCAATCATAACAAATTTTGGCTCGTCAGAATTTTATAGGACTATAAATGATACTGTAAAATTTCGTGAAGATCGGTACATAATTTAACCTAGGCCCCATATATGCCCTACTCCCAGAAAATAGTTTAGACTGTCGGTGGAGGGTATCAAAGATTCGGCACAGCCGAATATAGCACTCTAACTTGTTTAATAATGCGTTTGTGCTGGTCTGTGTAGCGCGTGTAAATATTATTTCTGAACATTCTCCCTTTAGAATCACTTACCTAATAGATCTGAAGATGTCCGTTCGTCCGACCGCCTGGCTTGCTGGTTGTCGGTCCAAGTGAACCTTGTGTGCAAAGTACAGTTCACTACTTTGGTGATACTTTTAAGAAGATTGATACAAAAAATTGTAAGCATTGGACCATAATTTTACATAACACTGATGCAAAGTTTTTGCCGTCATAAAGCGATTGTGCCCATTAACCATTTAATTATATTGGTACATATTAAGATCAAATATATCTTAAATTGATTCTAGTACAATCTAAATAATTTTACCAAATTTAAGCTGATCGTTCCATATTTCATCATACCTCCAATCGATTTTGGGGGAAATTACTTTTAGAGCTATTATGTCATGACAAAAGATAAATTAATATTCGTCTCAAATAACTTTTCTATGAATTCTAACCTTGCAAAACTATTTTGTTTTGGTAGTTCTGGTGGGGTCAAAAAGGAAAAAGTTGATAAAAACACACCACAATGTTAATTTTCCCTCTTAATTTTTCCTTCTCTACATTTGTTTCAAACATACCAACCCGCTATTTCCATTCCTTAAGGTTGCTGCCATACAAAATTTTCAATACAGACTATAAATATTTTGAAGAAAAAGTCCCATAACTGCCTCGGATTCCCACTAGAGGCGTAATATTTATAACCGACATTTTCTCAATCATACTAAACCCGTTATCTTTGGTGGTTTTATAAATTCCTAAATGTGGCCACTACAGCGGATCAAATGTAGGACTGACCTTTCTTTATTTTTCATTTCCAACATTACTTTCTTGCACACCTACCCGCTATCTTTATTCCTTAAAGAGGCTCAAATGCAAAACTTTTGTATTAATATTTATTTATGACCAACATTTTCTCAATCATACTAAACCCGTTATCTTAACCACTTTGGGGGGTTCCATACAAATATGGTGGTCTTATAAATTCCTAAATGTGGCCACTACAGCGGATCAAATGAAGGACTGACCCTTCTTTATTTTTCATTTCCAACATTTGTTTCTTGCACACCTACCCGCTATCTTTATTCCTTAAAGAGGCTCCCATGCAAAACTTTTGTATTAATAAATTCAGTACAAAATATTTGACTTTGGGCAGAAAAAATGTTCTGAGGAAGGTTCGGCTGTCGACGATCGACTTGTTTCTCGGGTACTAATCACGGAACACTTTCGGAAAATTTTTTGTTAATACTGTTATGCAGTGTATCTTATGGACCGGCTAAACCGACTATACTTTCTAACTTCTGCTTTAAATTTTTCTTTTGATATATTTTATCCATTATATCAAAACTTTATTTATAAAACCAACACATTAATTTTCAATTAAAGAATCTATCTATCTATCTTCAATTATATATATATAAAGATGCGTACACTTGGATGTTACCACTAACTGCGGAAACGGGTCGACCGATTTCTACCAAAACGTACGTTGGGGATAGTCTGTAGATGGTTTAAGTAAAGTTTAAACGAAATCGGTTCAGGGGTTTCGCAGATGTGGCATTTAGATTTTCCAATATATTCCCGTACAAATATCAACAAAATGCCCTCCATTTTGAACTCCTCCGAAACGGCTTGATTGATTTTTATGAAATTTTGTATGCGTATTTGTTAGGTACGAGAATAGGTCGTAGAGTATATTTTATATCGCTAGAGAGCGCAAAATAGGGCATAAGCTCCCCCTCCCTATATCTTCTTAGCTAATCACCCGGTTCTCTTAAAATTTGGCATTCAGGCACTGCAACTAGTATAATATATGGAAAGAACTTTAGCGTCAAAAAGGGCAATAGGGGTAAAAACTCCCCCTCCACAATCTTTTAAACGAATCAACCGGGTTTCTTAAAATTTGGCATGCAGACACTGTAACATCTGAAAGGAAATAGGGAATAGGGCGTGAGATAGGGCAATAGCGGTAAAAGCTCCCCTTCCCTATATCTTTTAAGCTAATGAACGAGTTTTCTTAAAATTTGGCATGCAGACACTGTAACATCTGATAGGAAAGAGGGAATAAGATGTTAAATAGGGCAAGAAGGGTAAAAGCTCCCCCTCCCCTCTTAACTAATTTACCGATTTTCTTGAAGTTTCGCAGGCAAATCGTGTTACAGCTGGAAAGTACTATAGCCTACAGTTTTTTTTTATTCAGAACGTGAAATAGAGCAAGAGGGGTAAAGCTCCTCCTCACTATATCTTCTTAACTAATCAACCGGTTTTCTAATATTTGGCATGCAGACACTGTAACATCTGAAAGAGAACAGGGCATGAAAAAGAGCAAAAGGAGTATAAGCTCCCCCTCCCTATATCTTCTTAACTAATCAACTGATTTTCTTGAAATTTGGCAGGCAAATAGTGTAACATCTGGAAAGAACTATAGCCTATAATTTTTATTATCTTCTTAACTAATCATCCGCTTTTCTTAAAATTTGGCATGCAGACTCTGTAACATCTGCAAGAAATAAGTTATATGGCAAAACAACGTTTGCCGGGTCAGCTTTGTATTAAATTAAATTGTCGATATTAAAAAAAATTAAGTAGCATTTGGAAAAATTAGTAAATATTTGTTAACGATCAGATGATATAAATTAATTTAATCTTTTTTATATTTACAGGTCATCATTTAAAAATAATTAGTGTTTTTCGGAATTAAAACTTTGAAGTTTTAAATAAGTTTTAGGTAAGTTTATACATTTGAAATACTTGTAAAAAATTTTTCTATAACTCAAAGTAAAATATTGCCACACTTTAATTTTTGTTTTATATAAAACTAAATAGCATTTAAAATATGACACTTATCTTTAGTAAAATAAAATTTGAAAAGTCTAAATTCAATAAAACTAAGTTTGTCAAATATTGCATGTTAACACTTATCAAATCACACAATATTTCATTAAATGATATCTTTAAATATGTTCGAATTTATTTGTACGAAATAAAATTAAATAACATGAATACCGAACGAATTAAATTTTATGTTGTGCATTTATTACAAAATTCTCTAACTTGAAGTTTCTGTAAGTCGAACTTTTTTGTCGGGATAATGGAGTTTCGAGTTATAGAAGTTCATTTCTGTCCGCCACAACACTATACGTATGTGTTTTATCATTCGGCTCATATTCGGTGTGAAATCAAACACTGATTAGTTGCTCGGATGTACAATTGTGTCCAAGCGTTGTAGTGGCGCAAATCTATTCATGAACCAACCAGCCATACAAATAGGGTTGCCAGATACCAAAAGTCAAGTAACTGGACAATAGAAAAAATTCTCCTGGATTTTGAAGAAATAACTGGACAATTTTAGATGCACTTTACTATTTATAAGCAAAAGTAAAATTTAAATTGAAATTTTTTTACAGTAAAAGAAAAATCATAAAAAACAAGGAAACGTAAGGAAACGCAACATTTTAAATTCAGTCTTTTGCCATATTACAAAATTATGTATATATCAGGGCGAATTTACTACAGGTGGCAGTGAAAAGCCTGCTGACTTTGCCAGTTCAAACCAATTTGTTTTGATTTCACAATGTTTGTTTAGAAATGGTTGACATTTCGAGCCGTAAACACTAACAATGCAATGCAAAAAACAGCTGTTGTGTATTGTTGTAGTATTGCTGCCACCGTATACATAAATTCGGCTGGTTTATTTTAATTTAAATCGCATGTTATGCAAGTCAAAATCGGATGAAATTGAAATCAAAATAGAAGGAGATTTTTAGTTAAATTTTTTTAAAATTACCGTAGTTTTTCCTGATTTTAAGAGAAGTTCTGATGAAGATTAGCTGTACTTATATTATGAAGTATATAAAACGAAATAACTTAATGACCTTACTTTAAAATTTGTTCGATATAAAATTTAACTCGAATTCGAGAACATGACTGATAACTTTTTGTTTAGCTCATATACTAAACATATTTTTGATTGATATTTGCAAATTTTAATAACTTTACATTTTGCAACTTTCTTAAAAATTTCGTATTTTTAAGATTGTAGCCTTGATTCGGCCAAAGGATTGGATTCTTGTGAGTAAAGATTATTAAACAATTAACAATTTTTTGTTTAACAATTTTTTCCTTAGTATACGATTTAATTTTGTTCAAAATATTAATTTAATTATTAATAAATATGATAAGTAAACAAGTAATATTTCAAAAGGGAATCAAGTTTTTTAACTGGATAAATGTTTAAGCTGGTTCCTGGACAACTCCCAAAACACTGGACAATCCAGGCCATTCCAGGCCGTCTGGCAACCTTACAACTGATAATAAAGTTGCCAGATCTGATAATCATCGTGTACTTGTAAACAAAATGTTGTTGTGTTGTTAATTTTTATCAAAAAAAACAATCATAGCAGACAATTCAATATATAGTATTCTATAACGCTTGCTATTCAAGTTATTATTCTTTAATTTAAGGACTTTCAAGAAACACAATTACCTTTTTTTAATATTTACTATCCCTTAAAAGTTTAATGTTGATTACAAGTCTAATATCTCTAAACTTGCACTATTCAGTATACAAGTATATTTTCATTTCCCCCTTCTCATATTATAATTATTTTCATTGAAGTAATAAAAGTTTTGTTTAGTTTTTATGTATTGTTTTTTTTTTTTTAATTTTTTATCAATAACAAGTTCTTTGGAGTAGTATCGTTTTATTTCGTTTGTTTTTTTATTTTTCCTCCTCCATTTATTTTCATAAGATCAAGTTCAATGTTTATTTAATGCATTTGATACTATTTAACAAGGTTCTTATCAAGAAAAACTTGGAAAATTAAAACACCTAACTTGTCATATTTCTACTTACATTCACACTTCCAACTTTAATGCTGCAGAATACGAGTTTGAAAAACGAACAAAATCTATTTGCTCGCAAACATGTACGTGAGTCTCAAAGTGCGATAAACCGACGGGCGGACGTGCATAAAAATTATAGACACAAGATATTAGAAATTAATACTAAAATGTGCGAATACAAATGTGAAACAGTTGTAGTTTTAATCATACTCACTGCTACATACTTAAGCTGCTTTTTTTTTGCAAATAAAGTAGATTTCGTTAGAATAAAAAAAATTATTATGGAAAAAACTTGCAGTTCATACGGTTTTTTCTTTAAAAATATAAAACGCGTATTTTAAATACATACGAATAGGGAATGCTACTACAGGGTAATGTTTTGCATTTGTAAATGGTTATTCATATTTCAAATAACCCACAAAACTCTTTTTTTACAATAAATAAAAACGTTCTTATTTGCCATACAAAGGCAACATAGATTTCTATATATCTGGAGAACGATAATTGCGAAGTATCCAAAATTGATACAAAAAGCTTGTTTGTCATTACACAACTAATTTAATTACTTTATTAGTTGGCCATTTATAGCGACCCATGTGGTTCGGCTTGGGCTGCTACGCTTCTTGTCTTATATCAGAATTTAAGCTTGTTTAGGAGCTGGAGTGTTCTAAACTCCACTGCTAGTCTAATTCAAAGCAGTTTCCGTACTGATATCAACAGAACCATAGGATGAATTAAACATCGCAGCAGATGCCTACTCCACAAGGGCTCCCCATACTAATAATGACACCTCATATTTAACCGCGATATGGGTGTAACCACAACCAACTCCTGCTCTCCGAAAGTATTCCTTAATTACGGAGAGCTCGCCAATAGTCAGATCGGTTTGCTGAGTCGGGTCTACTGACTCCCAAGGTACCATCAGTTAAGTACTGTGGTATAACTTCGGACGCCTTGAAATCCTTAGACCCCAAGGAGCCTTGTCATTTCGGATGTTCGCCGCATTCTAGGTATGCATACACCTGATCGCCCCAGCATAGATTTTCAATGCCCGAGGAAAGAATATCGACACAGCAGTAAAAACTGTCATGCTCCTCTAGCCCTCTATCTCTGTTCCGAAGATCTCCATGGATTCACGACTTTAAAACGGAAAAGATAAATCAGATATCTCTCTGCGCCTTCTCTGTGATACTTAAACTATTGCCATTACCCATTTAAGCTCAAATGATGTAACACGAGAAGGTGAAATATCTTTAAGATGATCGCTACAACCGTCGGGGGTGTCTTCTATAGTGTGAGTAGAGTCGGCCGAGAGATGGCTTTGTTCTTAAATTGTTTGCTTAGCGGATAGTAGCGTTTATTAGCACGTATAAGTCATTGGCTTATTTCCAAGGTGAAGACATTCATATCTACTACCTTGAAGTTAAAGTTACCAGCGTTCACTGACTGTCCTCATCTTGAGAATTATCTATTCGTTGAAACCATCAATTTAGTCCTTTTAATACATAAGCAACGTCAGCAGTGAGATCTCGCAATGTTCGTTCCATGATGTCCATATTATCGGCATATGGGAGCAGTATGTGGTATGTGGTGGCAACAAATCGTGTTACTTACGATTTTCCCCAATAAAATATTAAAGAGGCCGCATTGCAGACGGTTACTTTGTTTGAAGTTGCGTTGGGTGATGACTGATTCGGAGAGATCCTTTTCAATTGTAATTGATGATTTTGTATAAGTTAAAGTCATTCTGCACAATCTAATTAGCTTTGCAGGTGTGCAAAATTCAGACATGGCATTAAACAGTTTTGCACGTATCGGACTATCAAAAGCGGCCTTCTAATTGACGAATAGCTTTTGATCAGTTTCTCATGGGGTTTCTCTAAGATTTGACGTAGTTCGAATTTTATTTTATTTCAGTGGAGATAGCGGAGCAATCTGGGTTAAGCTAGTTGCAAATAAAATAAAACGATTTGTATACATAAAAGTACTTCCTTTTGCATAAATAAGAATATTTAATAGTCTTTAACGAGAATGAAAGTTTGTTCACTCCCAGAAATCTATATTTCTTGTTGATATGAAATTTTTAGACGGGAAACTTTCCCCAAAGTTTTCCACCGAAATTTTAGTTTTTGTCACATTAAATGACAGTTTATCCATGTCGTATTGAATGAAAAATCTAACTTTTCGATCGAAGCAAACGATGACGTAATTTATTGATAACACTGGTTCACAAATTGTTAACTTTTTGCCATAACCTCAAAAATAAGATAAATAAATAGGGATATTAAAAAAAAACAATTTTAGTTTTTTTAAAATTCATCAAAAATAAAAACGCGACAAAAATCACAGTTTTGGTTTGAAAAGACTTAGCTTAACATAATTTCGATTGAAATGAGGTTTGTTTCATTGAAATCGGTGTACAAGTTTTGATTTTATTCACAATTTACTGAGAAAACTGAACATCGATTTCCATGCAAAAAGGAAAAAACGTTATTTTTGTATAGAAATCGATATTCAGTTTTCTCAGTAAATTGTGTAAATTGTTTCTTAAAAAATTCAACGATATCTTTGAAGCTACAGGGCAAATTTAAATTCATGTAAGCACGGCTTCAAGATAATATTATTGCCGAGTTTCGGATTTCTTTTAACTGAATATGGTCAACCGTTTTTAAGTTATTCCAATATGTGTAGTGAAAGTGCCTTAATTTTGGACATAACGCTATATCTCGAAAACTAGAGCTGATAGAGAAAAATGGAGATTAGATTTGAAATCAGCGACCTCAAATTAGTAAAAATTTGCAATCAAATTCCAGACCGCAAACTTACTGTTCCGCAGTGTGATAGTAGTATTCTTAAAAAAAAATTTGTTATGAAAATTCAAATTCGGATGTTTTCAATAAATATGCCGTTATTTCTTAAATCTTTGTCCGACGATAACAATTTTATGCTTACAACGTTTAAAACAAAATATTATTTAAGTTAGATGTTAAAAAAAATTTAAAAAGTTTTTTATTGCCTTACTGGAGCGAATTAAAATAGTGAATTTTGAAAAAACATTAAAAATCAATTTTTTCAAGGTAAAGTCCTGTAACTCTGTGAATCTTGTAATGTTGCGAAAGAGAAAAGAGATATCTATGCAAAATGTTAAATCTTGTACAATTCAGTTGAACAGGTCTCGAAATTTTTCGAAATACCTTAAACAACTGCAAAAAAAACACGATTTTCGCGTATATCTCGAAAACGCTTCTTGAGAAAAATAAATGAATGCCATATTCGTGATCAGCAGCTCCGATTTATCTTAGAAAATATCTAATTTTTGGGGTTAATTTTTTTTGTGGCATAGTCAAGAATCATATCAAGAATGAAGATAGCATTACACTTAATTTTGATATTGATAAGAATAAGTATTTTTTTTTTTGGAAATGTTAAAGTCCTACAGAAAGGATAAGGGATGGGATCATAAAACACCGAGAACGCTTTTTTATTAAGTATGTATGAGGTATAGTTTCAAGCGTATTTCAAATTGTGTATGTTTTTCCCTACGCTACTATATTAGTGATAAAAAAACTTACATGTAGATACACAGCGGGAAAACTCAGAAGACCTTCTTACTTCAGGCCTTTTTAAAGGCCTGCTTAAAAGATTTTTTGATTCAATTACTATTCTTATCTAACTGCTAAAGAAGGCCTCATAGAAGGCCTCGGCTCTTTCGTATGAAAGATAAGATACACCTTCCACACTCGCTTCTATGAGAAGGGAGTAGAGAAGGAGTAACATTTTTTGTATTGTTTTTTTGCACAAGCAAAAGCAAAATCAATTTTTTTTGGTCCCGTTACCCTTCTTATGTACCTGCTGAAGAAGCGAGAGCGGAAGGCCTTCTCCGCAATGACAACATGTGTAAAAAAGATATGAGTATGGAATGGAGCACGAAGGCCTTGTACATCCAAAAGAAGGGGTACAGAGGGCTTCTAGAAGGCCTTCCTACTCCTTCTTTTTCCCGCTGGGTATTTTTCCCTTTCACTACTTTTAACAAAAAGTCACACACATACATAAATTACAAATGCTTGTTTTTATTGTTCCCATATGAGAATATAAATTTTGCTTTTACTAACACATTTGTCATTTGATTTTATACATTTGACCTTTATGATTGCGAAAAACATTACTGTCACTTAGATTCCATTAAAAAAAATATTCTATTTTTCAAGTTGAGTATTTTAAGACAAACAAAATGATTTTTAAGTGAATATTAAAGTTAATAGGCTAGACTATAGCTGCTAATAATCTAGACCAAGAATGATAAAAATTAAGATTACGACATCCCAAAAATACAGTAGATGTGCCTGTTCGTCGATTTCGAACAAAGACTTCGTTCGCTTAACTTACATTTAAAACAAAAACAAATTATAAAATAATGTCTTCAGTCTTAATCGAAATCGACAACCAGGCCAGAAATCTTCTGCGCATGTCGGACAAACGACGTCAGGCGAACTATATTCCTATTCAGTGTTGCCAATTTAGCCAATTAGTGGCTAGGTTGAGCCATTTTTTATCTCGTTTAGCCATGAAAAAAATCAATTAAGCCATTAGCCATTTTTTAAGCCATTTTTATTTAACCAAATGTTCTTCAACTGTAATAAGAAATAACTGTAAATAAGAAATTTTGATGAAAAAAATTTTTTGAAAAAACTAACAGAAGGTCATAAATGGAGGTCATAAGTGGAGGGTATAAAAAAGCTATATCATGAAAACTAGAGCTGATAGAGACAAACTGATTACAGATTTGAATTCAGCGCACCCAAATTTTTTTTTAATTTTGTCGGGCTGTGTAATTTAAGCTTTTCGTTTATCAAAGATGTTGCTTATGTTTAGTTTATTGGTACTAAAAAATTATTAAAATAATCTCTTATGTACAATTTTAGTGTAATAAATAAATTTTGTAAGTTTTTTTATTAACCCGTCTGCATTCCTCTCTTACTTTTCTTTTCTATGGTCTTTGTGGGTCAATTTGGCCCACTATTACTTAGAACCTCTGAAAATATCAGATTATGTAGATATTCTATGTATGGGACAATCCAAGTCAAATCGGACAGTTTAGAGAAAAATATTTTTTGATTTCCTTTATTTTTTAATATGTTGATGATTCTTCTCAACAGTACATTTCAGCAAATTTTCAGATTTTTTTGGCTTATGGTTACAGAAAAAATCACGTTATGAGTAAATTATGTTCAGCGTTTTCAATATTAGTTAAAACAGAATATTTTTTTGTTTTTATTCTTTTGTTTGTCTACTATCCAATAAAAAGTAGAAAAATCTTTTGCACAGTGGGCTTGGATACAATTTTCGAGATTAAATAATTTAAATAAATTTTTTTCACTTATTGTACTCTTTGATTTTCTTGCATTTTTTTTGTATTAAACTATGATTATTTTCACAAATTTTAAGACCCATTTAGTTGTGGGATTCAAATAAGAACTATTATATTTTTAATATTTTGAAATTTGTTAAAACAAAATTTTTGGATATAAACCACTGTGCAAAAATTTTCTAGGATTTCGCAGGATATATTTTCAATGCTAATTCATTTATTTTGTGATTTTTGCATTGGCTATGTCTAAGAATTATTAGAATACGGTTTTTTACTTTTATCTAAGCAGAATATATTACTGATAATAGCACCCTTCACCAATTTCGTGCACACATAATTTTATTTTATGAGAGGTGCTTTCTTATCAGTATTAACTAATAACGAAACAGTACCTCTTGTGCAATATGGTGACTGCTTCAAACGGACTTTGAGTCCTTTTTTATCATCAGATTGTTATTTTGGGAAATGTTTAGATTGTCCAGGAATCGATGCCCTTAAAAATATATTAGACGTAGTATTTGACAACAATGCTATTGAAAACATTACGTATAAGTATTGGATATCTAACCCTCATTGCAGCCTCGAGGAACTTGTGAAAAACTCTTTGAAATTCGTTGATATATTTTGCAATCAACTTGCCAGTCTTTTAACACATGAGTTTACAGAAATGTGCAGTTGAGAATTAACATCAACATAGTAAAAAATAAATAAAATAAAAAAATATTTTTCTCCAAATTGTCCGATTTGACTTTGATTGTCCCGTATATAAAATCCTACATTACTTAATTTACTTTTCTTCTTCATTCCATTCCATAAAAAGCTATGCACAAACAAATTTGCAAGAAGTTTCCAAAACTGCTACTCTCACTTTGGCAACAATACTTTAAAAGTAAATACAATGAAGCTCAAATTTAATTTGTATTACAAGAGGGGATTCACATTTTTTTATGTTACTTCTTATATAATTGACATTGCAACATCAATGTCAGTTTATTTGAAGTTACGACATTAAACAAATTAAGTAACGACATTAATATAATAGTAAAATAAGAAATAAACTAAAACGAAAGCAAATCTTTATTGTAGGCCACGTATTAAGGTCAACAATTCTGGTGGGTCACATTGACCCAACAAGACTACAAGGGGAAATCATGCCCATGGCGTAATCTTGCATTCTATCATTTCTGGTCTAGACTATAGTCATTTGGCTATATACTTATTTAATGTAACTCGGCTACAGGCTGGACTATAGTCATTCGAATAAAAGCTGAACTTTAAGCTAAACTATATAGTCGTTCGACTTGAGACCAGTGATGTTTTTCGAAGGGAAAAATTCCAATTCGTAGGGATTTTCTTATAAAAAAATTGGAAAGTTATTTTAAATCATTAAAATAATGTAGGGACTTTTTAAAAATGTGGCAAAACTGTTTATATTTGGCAATCTTTTTCGATTTGTGACAACATACTAAAACAATTTTTGATAGGGCAACAATACAAACTGTTAAATTTCTTTGAGAGATGGCTCGCCGCCATTTAAACTTTGATTGAAATTAAAGAGGGGATTAAAAAAGTTTTGGTGAAAAGTCACCATTTTAATGAAAATTAAATTTTCCCCCTTAAGTCAATATAAGCTTTCTTTAATTAATCACTGCCAAATGCCAATACATATAGGGAAAGGTTTTTTTTTCTATCATTGTGTTAATTTTAGGGCTTATTTTTTAGCCAATATTTTTATTTGTTCGGCAATGAATCATTTAAGAATACTTTTTCAATCGCTCAAGTGATAAATCAGTTTTAAATCATCGAAAGTGTTATGAGAAGACTCAATTACGTGATTTTTTAAAAAAATGGTCACCCAAATGCCAGCTGGGAATAACTTTAAATAAAATTTATATTCATCAAAACAAATGGTTTTATTTGTATTGATATTTTAACATTTGCTGGGATTTTTGCAGAGACAATTTTTTCAACTCGTGGGGAAATAGGGATTTTTTCGGGCTGCGTAAGGACTTTTCAAAAAAGTGAATAACATCACTGCTTGAGACCATACTATAGGCTAAGCTATAGTCACTTGTCTTTAGGCTCGACTATAGTAATTGAATAGTTTTCGACTTTAGGATTTGAGTTTCAACTTAATCTGTTCTATAGTCTTAAACATAGACTGGTAAAAAGTCTCGACAATTCCTGTGCTATAGACTTTTATATAATTTAAATTATAGTGTGATGTTAAGGCATTGACTATAGTATATATGTATAGTAGAGTACAAAAAAAAAAGTTGAGCCAGTCACCCCCTAGGATTAAAGATTAGTTGAAAAGGATTCCAAAAAAAAATTTTTTCCGCGCCTCTGGATACCGCTCTTTTAGTTTTTTGTATACTGCGTCGCCATTTAAAGTCCGATCATAACATATTGCATATCGTTATTCAGGGCTCGTCTATGGCTTCATTTTTGCCTTTGGAGACATTTTAATCCGACATCAAATTCTGGGCGCCACTTATGCCATCTCGGAACGTACCACCCTAATGTGCAATTTTTTTCACGTGGCAAGAAAGCCCTTTTAAAACTTTGTACTTCTAGCTTTTAATGTACTAACTTTTATGCCACGCCCCAAAATTAGGCACACTTTTCTTTACTTATATATATAACATTGAACTTTTTGTTTTTTATATATAGCGCCGCATTTTAAAGTCCAATTTAATTGTATCGCATATCAGTATTAATGGCCTCACTATGGCTTCATATTTGTGTTTGGTGACTTTTTAATTCGACATCGAATTCTGGGCGCCACTTATAACAACTCGGATCCTTCCCCCCTAATGTCCAATTTTTTGCACGTGGAAAGAAAGCCTCTCTAATAGTTTGTATGTCTAGGCTTTAATTTGCTCACTCTTATGTCACGCCCCAAAAGTACGCCCCATTTTTTCTTTCGCACATAAATATTATATTAATCCTGGTAGATCAACATACAAAAAAAAAAAAAAAAAAAATTGCGTGTCAGAATGAAATTTTATATTAATATAATATCTATAATTATAAAGAAGAGTTTTTGCCACCCCCGACAAAAATTATTGTTTTTATAAAAACAAGAAAACTATAAACACCAAAGACCTGCTTTATACCATGCGAAAAACAGAAATATTACATTAAACAGAAAATTAGGACAAAAGGGTTAAGAGACGCTTGCGGGAAAAACAATTTAGTAGAAATGTAAAATTAGGCAACAATTTGATGTTCCTTTTAAAGATGTTTCGTAAAAATTTGTATATTTAATATTTAAATTTGAATTAAATGGATAAACGTTAAACTTTAGCTTGTGAGTAGGGTTTTTTCCCGGGATTTCCGTTTTCCCGGGATTTTTCTTGCGGGATCCCGGGAAATAAAAAATTCCTCATAATTTCAGAAAATAGCTATTTATTAGAGTTTTTTTTCCCGGACTTTTTCGATTCCCGGGAAAGCGGGAATTTTTTTTAAATTTCCCGGGATCCCGGGATCCCGCTTCATATAAATAATACAAAGTAAATTTTGTTATTAATCAATGAAAAAACTTTTATAAAAAATCGTAAGGGAACTTGTTTACAAAGGAAGTTAAAGAAATGGTTCAATACTAAAAAATTAATTGAAGATTGAAATAGGAACTTGAATTATTATTACCTCACGCCTTCATTCCCTATTATGTATTATGCTTTTATTCAGTATTATTATGCTCTGGATACAAGATAAAAAGATAACATAAACATAACAAATTAATTTATAAAACAATAATAAAAACAAAATAAAAATTAAGGTACTCAAGATATGAGATCAAAAAGTTAATTAATAAAATAGATAAAATATTTTTAAGAAATATATAAAATTTTTTAACGGCAAAGGAAATAACTTTTTGGCACACTCAAAGCGCTTAGTAAGTCGGCAAAAAGTATATTCCTGATTTTATTTACTAATTATCATGTTTCCGAAAAATTTCGTTCATTTTTTACCCAGGTTGGACAAATATTTAAAAGTGCACCGTTGTAGCTTCGGATTCACAATCAGAAACAATTTTTTTTTTTTTATAAACAACGGTAGGTATATCAGTTAAATGATATTTGTACATATTTCACTAAAAAGTTCTCTAAAATTTAATTCCTATATTGTATATCGATATGTTAATAAGTTAGTAAGGTCATGTGTTTAACAATTTTAAAAATAAACATTCATAAAATTATTCTATTTATTTAGACTCATTTCGAATTTAATTTTAGGTAAATAAAAACAAATTTTTTAATTACACTACAAAATGTTAATTATTTGCAGTCTAAATTAAGAATAGAACATGTTTTAAATAAATTGACGTCAGGGATCAGGTGTTTTTATACCCTGCATTTAATATTGAATAAAAATTAAAACACAAATTGTCTATTGTTTAAAGAATAATTTAAAATTTAATTTAAAAAAGCCAAAAAATAAAAATTAGTATTCTATTTTTAATATTATTTAATTTATATCTGTTCTTATAAAACTTTATCAAAGTGATTTTCTTTAAACTACTACATAAAAGAGTTGGTTCTTAACTTTAGGTTCTACATGTAAAAATGCAGCTTTAATTTTTCCTTAGACAAATTAATCTAGAGATTTTGGAAATATACAAACAATTGCGACTTAACTCAACGAAAAAAAAAACAGATTTTTGAGGTTTTTTTGATCTGTTTGAAATAACTCTTTCATTGGAGGAGAAATTAAGAAAATGTATGCCTTTGTGTTTCTAAATGGGCCTGATTTTAAAAAGAGTTTTTAGATCGTTAGTAAGTTAGGACACTATTACTTGAAAAATATCATTTGTCTACGGGGACACACCGAATCAGTTTGGTTATTCGAGTATTTTAATTTAATCTAGAGTAAACGAAACGAAACCCTGTATGTGCCATTACTGGAACTTGTATTAAATGTAAATAATTTTTGAAAAACTTAATCGCAATGTCAATAGTAAGGGTTTTTTCTCAAATGTGGTGTTTAAAGCGCAAAAAGTTTGAATAGTACAACAAAATCAAATTTTTTGTATTATAACAAAGATTCAACGGGTGATTTGTAGAGGGGCTAAGAAAATAACGTGTATTGAAATGATGAAAGTTGACGTCACGAGGTCTTATAACTTTTCTGTTTGCAAAAAGGTCGCGAAGGACATTTTTGAATTTTGAAGTTTTACAATTCCTAAATGTTGTATGGGTTAAATACATGTCCTCCAAGAAAAAAGTGTGGTGAATCGATTAAAGCTGGTTTTGAAGCACTAAGAGCAATTGTTAACATTTTATTGAGGTTTAATGACGTTTAGTAGGTGAAAAGGTCCCTAAGAACCTTGTACTTTTATTATTAAAAGAATTTTAATTGTATTTTTTTGTTACTCTTATTTCCTTTTCAATTGAATGCTTGCAAAAGCTGCAATATACAAAGCTGCATTACTATACGATCGATTTGTGCTCATCAAAAAATTCATTCGCTTTGATAACGCAAATATGCGACGAAAGCGATTAATCAATAGTAAAACTATTGATATTTGGCAAATGCTGCAGGCCAAATTGGCAGCAGCTTAAATCCCGCACGATTCGCTGACCAATAAACACACGATTAACACAACACATTCCGTCTAAGCCAGCCAAGTACAGAATAAAGCTATGGTGGAGATTCGAAATGATCTTATGCCCTCAACGGAATGATTTAATCTGGGAAGTTGCCTCGTTAAGAGCGTGAGGTACATCACAGGCAGAATGTTGGGTATGGAAAGATAACATTTCTTGTGCCTTTTTAATACTTTTATTAATCTAAAATTAACAATCAAAACCAACATAACACACCCAAGCAAAATACCATACCATACCATACTTTTTTCCTAAACTTAAAAAATAAAATATAATGTAAAATGTAATATTATTATATCTTTGGTAATTAAATTTCTAAGTAGAAAAGGCTCATTATCGCCTGAACTCTTTAAATTTGTTTTATTGCTTTGTAAATATATATCCATGTTATGTAAATAAATAAATTGAAATTGAAAAAAATTTGTTACAGATCCCTGCTGACCTTTTCATTATTTTAAGGCCAACGGAAGACTCACTAATTGGAGGGTTAACAGGGATTTAAGTTCAAAGCACATTCTTCTGATTAAAGGGCATAGAAAATTATGTTTAAGGCGTATACGAGTATCTTCAGAAGATTTATGTAAACTTCTACGAGGCATATTACCATCCAACGAAGCAGGCTTGTAAGGGAGAAACATAAGAGTTTCGCTTACCATTGCGCTTACGGAAGACATGAATTTTATATGGCGAATTCCCACTTTGAAGCAATACATTTTTGACACATAAAGCGCATTATTCAGCGCTTAAAAAAATTGTTGGATGTAACGATCAGCTTTGCACACTGAATGTTTTGATACCGTTATTTTTTAGTATTCTCTCTTACAAACCTGCTTCGTAGTAAGGGAATGCCGTAGCACTTGAAATGTTATTTTTTTTTTTATAAAAGTTGTTGAGAGTTCTTTCACTTACTTTACTGCATTTCTGTATGTCTTATTGCGTAGCCCATAATTGTGCGCTTATTTTTTGTAATGTACTTTTAGTGCTTCGCAAAATGATAAAATTTTTTACTGGGATTGAACATTTTAACACTCTTAAGGGACTTTTGTTGTCCAAAAAGTACCCATAAATAAGAATATAAATTAATCAAAATATTCCAGAAAAATAATTGTCACAAAATTTTACTATAACTGCCTGTTTAACGATTTCGAACGATCCTAAAGCTCATCGAGGCATTTGATTTGAATGCCCGAAATTGTTGCAATAAAAAAATGTTCTAAGTATATTATTTCATACTTTTTCACAATTGGTGCTAAAATGTCGCAAAAAATAGATTTTTGGTTCTAGGGTTATATTGAAATAATCTTCTACGTTCAATTTTAATAGCGGAGTTCACAGTTTGGTGCAAATGTTCTTGAGACAAAGCAAATGCAAAATTTCGTAGCCTTTTCATGAACTTAATAGAAGAGCTATGGTATTTTGCATTTGCTCTTTCCCAAGACGATTTGCTTCAAATAGCGGAGTTCGGCTTATGATGCAAATGGTCTTAGAAAAGTGCAAATGCAAAATATTGTAGCTGTTGTTTGCAATCTAACATAATACACAAAATTGCAATTGTCACATTATTGCTTTTGCGCAATACTTAAACTTACTAAAGCTACGGTCACACTTATTAAATATTTGATCAAATAAGCGTAACCCCTTCTTTTGTTAATAGTTAGTGAGATTTAAAATGGTCTAAATATTACAAAATAAACTAATTATACTACTAGACATAGCAAAAAACAGTTTTTTGTAAGATGTGGTATTTTAATCAAAATAAATATTGATATTAAGTGAAATGATTTTTTAGTTTGGTTGTTGGTCCCGTTTTTTTCGTCAAATATTTGATAAGTCTGACCGTAGCTTAAGTGTATTGCATATGTATCAATGATACTCGATAAGCTGACATTTGTAAACAATAATTTGGAATCGTCAAGCAAAATTGAAGCTATGGGACTAACAATTAGAAATAAAAAAGTAGAAAGAGAAAGCCCCAATCAGTGTTCGAAAACAAATAGAACATTATTTAGCGTTCCGCTCACACACACGAGAACGATATTTATTTTTTTAGTGACTGTGTAGACGAACACAACACTTAATACCGTTCGTAACTATTTTCAAGAAAGAGCCGAACATTATATAGTGTTCTGTTCTTCGTTAAAAAACAGAACAATTGTAGTGATACTGTAGACAAAAATTATATTTTAATGTTCTATAATTTTTCTTTTTTTACATTGATAAAGAATTTAACAAACAAAACATTTTAGCAAAGACCGCAGCACGAACTGCTTGTGGGCGTATTATGTAAAACTATTTTGCTGGCTTTTTGTTTGGTTTGTTTTCCAGCCAAAAGGGCGCTAAGCACAACAACGAACACTAACGAGCTGAACCGAACACAATGAAGTTTGTGGTTTAAAAAAAAACCGAATGGAATTAAATGTTCTCATCTTTTGTTGAGTTAGAAAAAAACAGCATTATTTTTGTGTTCGAAAGACGACAAACAGGGAAACGTTATTTTTTTAATGATTTTCTACACAAACACTAATAGCGTTTGTGTTTTCTACAAATATACAGAACCGAACACTAAGGAGCGATATTAAGTGTTTGTTTTCGAACACTGGCCCCAATAGTTCTTTCTGAACTATTTCCTGGGCAACTTCTTCTTCGGATAATAATTCCATTTGCACTGCTTCGTGGCAACTTAAAACAATTTGGAGTGCCCCGGTACGCTAGCTAGTCTATCAGCCCTGGGGTTGCGGGTTCGATTCCCGCCATAGACTCTGGTGTCTTTCCTGCAGGCAAGCGTAGAGCTTCGCGGGGATTAGCATAGGGAAATAAAAAAAATAAAATAAATAATAAATTTCACAAAATAATCCAACACCTTTTATTTTTTTTCACGAACAATTATTCTGTATAACAGCTGTTGCCTTATTTGCATCTTGCATGGTAAAGCTGTTTAAAATCTCGCTCACTGTCAATTACAAAATTATTGCAATAACAAACAGTTGCAATTTAAAACGCACAAAGCAATGAATGCAGCTACATTAATAATTCCGCTAATATTTTCAACCATCAAAGGCGTAGCAAAATTTGTATAGATGGGAGGGGGAGCGAAGTTAGGCTATTTTTACGTCTCTTGATATCATCGTTATCTTAACCTCAATATCGATTAAATTTTATGAAAAATTCATTTTACTTAATTTGCATATTGGGTGGGTAAAATTTAGAATTTAATTTTTAATTTCAGAGAAAAATGTGTAACCAAACAAAGCAAAATTTAATATAAAGCAGTTTTAGTTTTTAAGAGTGCCCCGGTAGGCTATCTGGCAGTGAGCTAGCGTATCAGCGCCGGGGTTGCGGGTTCGATTCCCGCCAGTGACTCTGGTTTTATTCCTGCAGACAAGCGTAGAGCTTCGCGGGATAAGCTTAGGGAATTAAAAAAAAAAATATTATTTCATTTTCCTAATTTTTGTTTTTTTGTATTCACCATCAAATTGATGTGATTATCGTTCCAAACCTGAAGCATCCTTTTGTGAAAAACTACAGATACTTGTACCTTCATAGAAGTTAATGGTTAATAAAATTTCCTTTTAAAAATAAAACAAAGGCAAAAAAAGTCCTTGAAAATATTTGCACGTGGACTTACATTAAAAAAAAATTTACTTAAAATCTTTATCTAACTTTTTTTTATAAATTTCTTGCTATGAAATAGTTTAAACGAAAGTGAGAGCACATCATACACACACTTATTTATAATTTAAAAGCAAAAAGACAAAAGATTTATATTTAAAATCTTGTTAGCTGATCTAAGATTTGATCAAGAATAATCTTAACAAACATATTAAATTTCAAAAAAATACAAATCAATTTTCAGCAATTTATTGTTTAAAAATATTTTATTGAACTAGAGAAAGCGCACACGTTTGTTCTTTAAAAAAAAAAAACGCCTACATATAAAATTCTTGAATTTTTTTTTAAAAGGGGTAATTTTTTTTTGTTTAAATAAAAAATTATGTAATATTGATTTAAACATGACATCTGTTTAAGAAAATGTCACTTTCTTTGAAACTCTTAAAAAAAATCATCTTGGATTGACACTTTCCTTAAATTTTATTCGTATTGAAAGGGTGTTTGAAAATCAATCAGGATTGAATTACAAATTTTAGTTATTAGGCAGATGTAAGTGTAAACAGAATTATTTCCTAAATTTGCTCTACAATGGCACATGCCATCCGTCCTTTAAAAAATACTTGTACATATTTCTATTTTTTTTTTATATCAAAAGTTTTGTCAGACATATTAATTTCTTAAAATTGTAGTTTATAATTATTATGAATCGTTTAAACTCATTTGATATTTCCGCTTTAAAATGTTATTTAGTTCGTTATTGAGGTTTTTTTTTCTTCTTATTTTTGGTTTTCCAGAATTTCTGAAGTTGAATGCACTTGGCTTTGCACAAACCAATTGAACAATGATAAATATCCTTGAACTTTTTTCCTGTTGTTGATTTTAAGAACTTTAGTTTTGTTCTTAAACATTTAATAAAAAAAAAAAAATTAAGGATACATTTTTATACATATATATGTAAAAAAAGAAAAGTCTAGCACTAAAA